>CM054062.1:294282351-297150080 GCA_028641055.1 Alopecurus myosuroides | reverse complement strand
CCTGTGCGCGCTCTGTTCCCTGAACCAGTTCAGCTGTTGCGTTTCGTTGTCAGGTAACCGTGCTGCAGTGAGGATATCGTTGCTGGAGCGGATCTGAAATTTTAACTGAACATCAAATCCTTCCGCGACTGACAGAACACGCGGCTCGCCGGCGGTGATCAACGGGGATGCGCGTGCTCGCGTTGCTGGGGTGGTGCAGCGTGTGCGAGGAGGGTGCTGTGGATGCAAGCGTTCGAAGGAGAAGGGAAACGGAGGGGGTAGTACGCGTGCTCACCGGGACTTGGCCGTGGAAGAGCTCGACGGCGAGCGGCAGCTGCAAGGTGGTCGAGGACGGCGGCGCTGTTGTAGACGATCTCCGTGCCCGCGGTGGTGTCCAACGGAGAGAGGTAGACGAGGTGGTTTAGTTCCCGTAGTCAGGTGGCTAGGTGGAGCTAGGAGGTGGCGGCGCCATGGCGAGTTTCAGAGGAGATCATCTCCGGCGAGGGAAGCAGAGGGTGAGAGAGGCGACTGCGAGGAGAAATTGGCGGCACGGCGCGGGGTGCGAGGGAGGCTAGGGCTAGGGCACGGCGCCAGGGGCCTAGGGGGGTATTTATAGCGTGCGGGGGAGCTCCCTGGCCGTCGGGCGCCGCCGTAAGCCGACGTGGCGTGCCCGGATGGCCGCCGTACTTCGAACAGAAGGAGAGCACGCTTTTTGAAGCGGTACGCGCGCGCTGTAGGCGGGCTGGGCTGCGCGCTGGGGGTAAGTTGGGCTGGGTAGAGCTTAGGTGCTGCGCGCGCAGGTTTTTCTCCCTTTTATTTTTCTGTTTTTATATTTTTTTTTTGCAGAAAACAGATTTGGAAGAATTTGATAGGGTTTTTAATTTTAAAAAATTTAGAGAAAATTCATGGGACCATGTTAGCTCAAAAGCTAACAGTTGGCAATTAGGTTTTTTGAAAATTCAAACTTTTACATTGCTGTTTGGAAATAAACCAAATTTAAAGGAATTTTATTATTAATTAACATTCTGAAAACAAGCATTCTAATACGGTGACCCCTATGGTTAAAGTGATTAAAATTAGTTGATTGGCTTGTTTATGTTTACAAGTTCAAAGGTGGTTCTGTTTGAATACATTTGGTTTGAATTTGGAATATTTTGTTAATTAACATAGAAAACAACAATTTAATAGGGTGAACCCTATTATTAATTGGATTAAAACATTAGAATAGTTTGTTAGCTTTCATGAGTTGGAATTTGGTGCTGTTTAAAATTGAGTTTTGAGTTTGAAAGCAATTTGGGGAATTATTTAATTGAAATGAAAGCACCATTTTATTTGTTGATCCATATTGAAAAATAAGACAACAAATGGGTTGTTTTTATTTGTGATTTTTATTTCAAATGTTGTAACAGAGCAAGTATGAAATAACCATTTGAATTTGTTTGAGTTTGATTATGAAAACAAGATAAACAGATGCAAAACAAATAGTAAACAAATGCAACCAATAATTAAACATGATGACATGATGCAATACTTGAATTAAAACAAGAAACAAAACATTCAAAGGGATATTTCATACTTGGGATGTTACAAAACGCCCCCCCCCTTGAAGGAATCGCGCCCCGAGATTCCTTACTGAGAAGTGAAAAGGTCCGGATACTTCTTGCGAAGATCCTCTTCGGTCTCCCACGTTGCCTCTTTATCGGAATGATGCGACCACTGCACTTTCAAGAACTTGGTGCTCTTGTTGCGAGTCTTACGCTCGGTCTCATCGAGAATACGAACAGGGTGCTCCTCATAAGATAGATCATCTTGCAGTTCAATGGAATCATGATCAACTGCACGATCTGGATCTTTGAAACACTTCTTGAGCTGGGACACGTGGAACACATCGTGCACCTTGGATAGTTTTTCTGGAAGCTCAAGACGATAAGCATTTTCTGCCCGCCTTGAGAGAATGTTGAAAGGACCAATGTATCTTGGTGCAAGTTTTCCTTTCACACCAAAACGATGAGTGCCTCTGAGGGGAGTTACACGGAGATATGCCTTGTCACCAGGTGCATAGATCATATCCCTGTGCTTGCTATCATAATAGCTCTTCTGACGAGACTGAGCAATCTTGAGATTGTCACGAATGATACGAACTTTCTCCTCGGCTTCCTTAACAATGTCAGGGCCTAAGAGTGAACGTTCACCAGCTCCAGACCAATTGATTGGACTCCTGCATCTGCGACCATACAGTGCCTCAAATGGTGCCATGCCTAGGCTTGCCTGGTAGCTGTTGTTGTAGGAGAATTCAGCATATGGAAGGCAATCCTCCCATTTCATGCCAAAGGAGAGACCACATGCTCTGAGCATATCCTCGAGAATCTGATTGACTCTTTCGACTTGCCCCTGAGACTGAGGGTGATAAGCTGTGCTGAACAGAAGTTTGGTGCCCAAAGCTTCTTGAAAGCTTTTCCAGAAATGAGAAGTGAAGATACTTCCACGGTCTGAGCTAATTTCCAATGGAACACCATGAAGAGGAAAGATCTTTGCTGTGTAGAGCTCTGCTAACTGGCTAGCTGAGATAGTTTTCTTTACAGCAAAGAAGTGAGCTACCTTAGTGAGATGATTAATAACAACGAAGATTGCATCGTTGCCCTTTTTGGACTTTGGAAACCCAGTAACGAAGTCCATTTCAATCATGTCCCACTTCCACTCAGGAATTTTCAGAGGTTGGAGTAGACCGGCTGTTTTCTGATGGACTGCCTTAACACGTTGACAAACGTCGCATTCAGAAACGTATTGAGCAATTTCACGTTTCATGCCAGGCCACCAATACAGATTCTTGAGATCCTGGTACATCTTTGTACTTCCAGGGTGGATGGAGAGAGGAGTTTCATGAGCCTCCTTGAGAATGATATCCTTGAGACTTTGAATCTGAGGAACTGCAATGCGTCCTTCGAAGAACACAGTTCCCTTGTCATCAATTGAGAAGGACTTGAATTTATCGTTGCCTTCCTTGATGTGCTCTACAATCTTCTTGATTTCAGTATCACGAAGTTGTTCAGAACGAATCTTGTCCCCGAGAGTTGGACTGGCTGTCAAGCTAGCAATGTAACCTTGAGGGACAAGACCAAGGTTCAGCTTCTGGAATTCTTCATGAAGTGGAGGTTGGCTTTCCATGATCATGAGATTATTGCAATATGACTTGCGACTGAGAGCATCGGACATAACATTAGCCTTGCCTGGAGTGTAAGAAATGGTGAGATCAAAGTCTTTAATCTTCTCAATCCATCTCCTTTGCCTGAGGTTTAGATCTGGCTGAGTGAAGATGTATTTCATACTCTTATGATCGGAAAAGATTTCAGTTTTGTTACCCAACAAGTATTGTCTCCATTTCTTGAGGGCAAACACAACTGCTGCAAGTTCAAGATCATGTGTGGGATAGTTTTGCTCATGTGGGTTCAACTGACGTGAAGCATAAGCCACAACTTGACGTTCTTGCATAAGAACTGCACCCAGACCTTGGAGAGATGCATCGCAGAATATCTGGAAAGGTTTGGTAGTATCTGGGCCAACCAGAACTGGGGTGGAAGTGAGTTTAGTCTTCAGGAGATTGAAACTCTCATCACATTGTGGAGTCCATACGAACTTTTTGTCCTTCTTTGTGAGATCAGTGAGAGGTTTGGCAATCTTGGAAAAGTTTTGGACGAAACGACGGCAATAGCTAGCCAAGCCAAGAAAACTTCTGACTTGCTTCACCGTCTTAGGGGGGTTTCCAATCAACAATTGCCTTAACCTTTTCAGGATCAATGGCTATGCCTTTGGCAGAGATGATATGACCAAGGTAAGCACCTTCTGGAATCCAGAACTCACACTTGGAGAATTTGGCATACAGACGATGCTCGCGAAGTTTCATGAGAGTGAGACGAAGGTGTTCTCCATGCTCTTCCTCGGATTTTGAGTAGACCAGAATGTCATCAAGATATACCACAACAAACTTGTCGAGGTATTCATGGAAGACAGAATTCATGAGTCTTGAGAACGTTGCCGGTGCATTGGTGAGACCAAAGGACATGACGGTGTATTCATATAGACCGTAACGAGTGGTGAAAGCTGTTTTTGGAATATCTTCCTTTCTGATCTTTATCTGATGGTAACCCATCCTCAAGTCCAACTTTGAGAATATTGAGGCTCCAGCAAGTTGATCAAAAAGATCATCGATACGAGGAATTGGATACTTGTTCTTGATGGTTTTCTCGTTGAGAGGACGATTGTCAACCACGAGTCTTTTTGTTTGATCCTTCTTGGCAACAAACAGAGTTGGGCAACCCCAAGCGTAGGAACTAGGCTGAATGTAACCTTTCTCCATGTACATATCGATTTGCTCCTTCAACAATTTCAGTTCAGGAGGAGCTATCTTGTATGGATGCTTAGAGATTGGAGCAGTACCTGGCTCAAGCTCGATCACGAACTCAACTGCTCTGTCCGGAGGCATCCCTGGCAATTCTTCTGGAAAGACGTCAGGGAATTCACAAACCACCGGAACATTTTCAATTGCAGGAAGGGGTTTGGCATCGAGGTTGAACAGCTGAACAAAACTTGATCCATATGGAGAATAGACTATCTGGCCCGAAGGGTGAGAGAGAGTTATTGACTTTTTAGCACAGTCAATTTTTGCTTTGTGGGTCTTCAACCAATCCATACCCAGAATGACATCAATGTCAGAATTTCCCAGCAACATGAGTGAAGCAAGGAATGTGCGACCTCCAATTAGGATCTGATTGTCCTTACTTATCTTGGAAGTCAACATTTGCGGTCCCGGAGAGTGAACAGTCAATTGATTGCTTAGCGGAACCAGAACTAGGTTGTATGCTTTTGCAAAAATCTTTGACACAAAAGAATGCGATGCTCCAGTATCAAACAACACTTTAGCTGGAATAGAGTTTACGGGTAATATACCGAGAACGACGTCAGCAGCTTCCTCAGCTTTGTCGGCCTTGATATGATTCACCCTCGCGGTCCTCCCGACAGGCCTGTTGTTGGAGTTGAAGGTGATGGGGGGATAATAACCCGGTAGGCCAACTCCAAGGCGTAACCCGGCCCAAGGAACACGGTGCGTAATCTGGTTAAGAGTAATGAAGCTTCTAGAAGGCCCAAAGTTTGTAGGCTTCGTGACCCGGATTGTGGGTTACGGTAAGGAAAGTTAGGGTTTGTAAGCGGTGACCGGGTAGGATTCAAGCTGCGCCTTGGAGAATAGGGCCAAGGGGGTACGGGTGCTTTATAAACCGACCCCTAGGTCTAGTTTAGGCAGAGATCTAAGAACCCTAGCAATATCGCTTGATATCGAGCATCTAGTGTAATCCCAGAATTAAGTTATTATATCAAGATCGGAGACTCGGCGACTTGGATTGCCGGCTACCAGATCGAGTTGCACCATGTTTTCCTCTGAGCGAAACCCTCTCCCAAACGCCTGTGTCGTCTTGCCCCAAGATCAGTTACCCCCGGTAACGTCTGCCGTGATTATCCCACGACAGTTGGCGCCCACCGTGGGGCCTGCGTCCAAAGGTGTTTACATCACGGGAGAAGCTCGGAAGAACATGGAGAATCTTGTCGTCGGCGAGATTGTCGCACCCGGACTTCTAGAGGATACTCGACGTTCCGTTGAACAGTAGTAGACTGGATTACGGGGCTTACCGGCACCCGCGTCCTCTTACGAGTAGGCCAACACACGTATGTGTGACAACCAACCCCTATCTGTTCAGCGTCGACGTAAACTATCCCATAGAAATCAGGACACTTCCGTTGACGTACTTCAAAACATACACACATGGTACGTCAACGGCGTTGAACAACTGATATCACAACAGATCTCTACGACACAAAAGATTGAAATAAGTGGCAAATGGCTCTCATTAGAGCAGAGATAGCAAATACAATCATTCAGAGGGCACCTGCCCCAACAATACATCATTACATCACAGCGGAAGCATTCAACATGTCTGAGTACAGACAAGAACCAAATAGGCCTAAGAGGCCGGGAACGAACAGACGGAGCCCATCCACGAAGTCTCGGATCCTGCCCGGGACCGCTATCTACTCGTCAGCAGTCTCGTCATACTCCACGTAGTTGCCACCATGTAGATCCTCGGAAACGTACGTCTGCGGAAACCACAGCCCCAAAGGGGTCAGTACATAAACGTACTGGCAAGCAAGACTCACAGTTCACCAAAGTGTAACCCGTCAACACCAAGCACAGATGCCTTGGGTTCAACGGAAGAGAGGGGATATAAAAGATGCTGCAACTGGCTGCGCTAACCAACTACAGAGATTCTACCACTTCCGGCTAACAGAAAGGAGATAAGATCGAGGATTGTAACCAACTGAAAGATAACTTCAAACAAACCCATCCTGGATCTCGCCCCTTATCCAAAGAAGCAATCTGAGGATAACTCACACAGTTGAGTTAATGATGGTTCATATTATTGTGTCAATAAGCCTATTACTAGTCAAGTTGTTAATCATTGGGTGTAAGGTTGTTAATCATTAGGTTTAAGTTGTCCTGAGTACTTGTTAGCCAGTACTTTCACCAAGTAATCCATAACCGCGGAAAACACGGCTTCTCGAGAAGATTATCCCTGCAGGGTTGCACCAATTTGGCCGTACACGCATGAATAACCCGCCAGATGGAAAGGCCCTTCCACCAAGCGGGGCACTCAACACAACTCAACTCTTCTTCGCATCAAGCCCAAAGAACCTTGGGCGCACGGCTAATCGAGCCCCGAAGAAAAGGGACCCTCATAGCACTCTAAGACCGTGTCCCCCTATATGCCGACTACGAAAGTTCCACCCGGGATCCAAGGGCTCGCAAGATCATGCATGCAGCAAATGGAAAACCCGAACTAAATGAGGCGATTTGGACGAGATGCGAATCGAGTCAAATTGAGGGGGGCGCCCATACTCGCTTCCCACATGCGGTTAGTGCGCTCATCATGGATCAGTAGACAAGACCCTTTTCCTATTAGGGTCGACACTAGCAGGCCTCAAAACCACAAAGGGCCTCCTGCCGGTGCCTTATCATCAAATTTATTATTGATAATAACATTAGCATGATTGATTGATTAAACATCGAGCCCCCAGAACATAATAGAAATAGTAACAGAAAATAACGGGTAACAGACTCGAGCAAAACAACCTAAGCATGCTAGTAAGACACTGGCTCAAACAATGGGTTGTAGGAAGGGAGATGAGGCATTATCAGGTTTAAAGGATTCATGTGATAGGTTCGTAACAGAAACAACTACTACTAAGGCTAGCAGAAAAGAACAACGGAAAGTATCGGTAACCAATGTTGAAAGGAACACAGTGGTTCATGTGAGTGATAACTTGCCTGCAAACCCAGTAGCCTGGTACTGAGCTAATTCCTTAGAAGGGATGTCGTAAGGATCGTCGGTCTCAACGTCGTCGTGTATCCGAGAAGAAGCAAACAAACAATGCAGAAAGATAAACAATCAATAACATGGCATAGTGCACAAACATGGAATGATGCATGACCATTTAACTGATGCATCAAAATAAACTAGTTGACAAGATAGAAACAGGATTAAATGGACCCATATGCAATTGGATTGCATATGGAAAGCCCATGATTTATGGTTGAATTAATTGTTTTACAACTAATCAAATTGTGTAAGTGAATTAGCATGATGCATGGATGAGGAAAACAGAAAAATAACAACAATAGAAGCAATTGGAAATAAGGTTTACCAAGTTTGGAAATTCATTTATTAAGTTATGGAATTTTGGTTACTTAAAGGTGTCACACAAACATTTGTTGTTTTCATCAAGTTAAATTGTTCAAAATAGATAACAAAGTTCATATTTGAAAAGAAAACAAGATTTTAGTTGGAATACATGTTTCACTTGTTGAAAAAGGATTTCAAATAAATTATTTAGGAATTAAACAAGTTAAACAAGAATTAAATTGGAATTAATTCAAGTGTGGATGTTAATTGAATTTTATTTGATCAAAACATTAAACCAAGTTCATATTTGAAAAGGTTATGCTTTGATGGTTTGAAAACATATTTTATATGTCCCAAAAGAATTTGATTTGATCAAGCTATGAATTTAGCAATATTAAATGATTTAAACAAGGTTTAAATCATTTAACCAATTTTAATTATTCAAAACATGAAACAAATTTTATAGTTGGAAAGAGGGTTTAATTTTGCATGGAAAACATATTTCATTTGTGGAAATTGGATTTAAAATGAGCAAGTTATTATTTTGGCAATTTTAAATGCAATAATTAAGAAACAGTTGTTTTCAGCAATTTAAATTATTCAAAACAGCAAACAAAATTTATATTTGGAAAGTACATGAAAAGTTGATTGGAAAACATATTTAGTTTGTGGAATTTGGAATTTTTATGAACAAGTTATGAATTTTGCAAGTTTAAGTGAATTTGACAAGTTTTCAAATTTTGCACCAATTTAAAATATTCAAAACAGGAAATAAATTTTATATTTGGATAGAACATTTAATTTGGGACAGAAAACATATTTAAAAAGTTAAAATTGGAGTTAAAATGATTTTCTTATGCAATTTACAAGATTTGGGGTAAATCTGCCATTTTTAATGCACTAGGGACTTAGAAAAATATTTCAGGGGCCTAGAATTAATTTACAAGGGCCTAGTTGTGATTCTGTGAAATTACTGTGACCAAAACATTGCAAAAATAAAAGTTGGTTTATTCTGCAGGGGTGGGATTCGATCCCTGCACCTCCTGCTTGCGCTGGGGGAACAGAAACCAGTGGGCTAGGCTGCTGTTTGTGGCTAGAAGGGAAACTGTGGGGGGTATGAGGTGTTGCAAACGAATACTGAACAAATTGAACAAAAAGGAGCAGAAAAACGGGGGTGCTGGGACTCGAACCCGAGAGCTGCGGCTTGCTGCGCGCGGACGCTACCAGTGGGGTGGCTGCGGGTTGGTGATTGAAGGGGACTCGGGGGGAAGTTAAGGTGCAGTTTTCGGGGGTTTTTCTGAACTTAACTGAAACTGCCTTGATGGCTCCTGTAATTACAGCGATGGCAACGATCGCTGCGGTTGCTCTCGCCTGAGGGCGCCGTGGTGGAGGGGATGCGGCCGTGGGGAGTGGGAGGAGGCGACCGAGGGGAAGGGAGGCGAGCGGAGGGGAGGAGGGGCGCACCTCGATCGGATCGGACCTGACCAGGAGGAGGCGGTCGAGGTGGTCGAGCAGAGAGTCATGGCCGCCTTGGGGCGGACAGCGGCGGTGGCTCCGGCCATCCCCGTCCGCGCCGAGGTATTGGAGAGGAAGCCCGCGGTGGGGCGGTTCCATTCCCGCCGCTGGCACGGCCGGAGGGACCCCGGACGGCCGGCGACCACCGGAGGAGGAGCTTCAGGTACAGAGGTTGCAGGTGTGGTACAGAGGAAGAAGTACAGAGAAATTGGAGAGAGAGGGAAGAGTGGAGGCGGGGGAGAAGAGATGGAGGGAGCTAGGGGAACCCTAGGGCTCGGCCTAGGGTTTTAAGGAGGGGGGAGAGGAGGCACAGCCGTTGCTGCTGCTTCTCTGTCACGTGGCTATGGTGGATGTGAGCCGTACGAAGAAGACGGTGTGGGAAGGGGGTATTGGGCTTAAGGGAAAGTGGGCTGGGGAGAAAAATTGGATGGGTGGGCTTGCTGCTGCTCCTCTCCTCTCTTTCTAATTTGTTTTTTTTTTTTGTAGCAAAAGAAATTGGAAGGAATTGATGGTTGTTAGGTTAGGAAAAATTTGGTAAAAATTATAGTTAGCTTAGTGTTTATAATGTCAACCAATTTGACAACTTTGTTTTTCCAAAACTTGCAAATTTAAGGTGATGTTAGAAATTAATTCAAATTTAGAGCTATTTGTTATTAAATAAAATAATATTGAAAACAAAGGTTTTAGTAGGGTGAACCCTACTGATTAATGTGATTAAAGTTATTAGAATAGATTGGTAGTTTTTAATGACTTGGAAATTGGTGTTGTTTAGAAAAATAACCAAAATTGAAAGAGTTTCTTTATTAGATGAATATTAATAATAACACACTTTTAAATAGGGTGACCCCTATGTTATTAAACACAAATAGAGTAGATTTGTTTTGACCTCAACATGATTTCAAAGTGATTTTTGTTTTGGTGCTTTGAGTTGAATTTTTGATTGCAATTTGGAAACAATTGATTGATCAAACCAACAATTTAATGAGTGATCAACATGGAATAAAATGGAACAAATTGGTTGTTTTCATTTGTTATTTTTATTCCAAAAGTTGTAACAGAACAAGTATGAAAACAAAGCAGTTGAATTTGTTTGATTTTCATTGTGAAAAACAAAGAATAACAGATGCAAAACAAAAGAAACAAATGCAACAATATGATGACATGATGCAATACTTTAATTAAACAGGAAATCAAACATTCTATGGGGTAGTTTTCATACTTGGGCTGTTACAAAACGCCCCCCCTTGAAGGAATCGCGCCCCGAGATTCCTACTGAGAAAAGAGAAGGTCCGGAAACTTCTTGGGTAGACGTCAGGGAATTTGGAAACCACCGGAACAATATTAGTAGAGGTATAGGTTTTGTATGGAGGGTGTATAGCTGGATAGAATTTGATTCATTTGGAGAATAGACTATCTGTAACAAGGGTGGAACAGAGTTATTGACATCAATGCAACACCAAGAATGACATCACTGTCAGAATCAGCAACATGAGAGTAACGAGGAATATGTGGCCTTAATTAGAATTTGATTTCTGTGACTGAACTTGGAAGTCAGCATTTGAGATTCTGGGGAGTGAACAGAGATTTGATTGCTTAGTGGAACCAGAATTAGGTTGTTTGTTATGGCAAGATTTTTGACACAAAGGAATGTGATGCTCCGGTATGAAACAACACTTTAGCTGGAATAGAGTTTAGTAGATGAACGGGGAAACTTTGATTAGACGCCGGTAGAAGAATTGAAGTGGAAACAACAACAAGATTTCAACGGACGAAATGTTCTTTAGAAGAACAGGTTAACGAAGCAACACCGGTGAAAACGAGAACAAAACACTCCTGAGGTACTACGGAAAACCCATCCGGGCTTCTAAAGGATCAATATCTACTGCTTAAGGAATAGAGGATCTGCTTCCGGGGCTTTCACGCCTCCGTTCTCAATCGTGAGTAGGCAACATGATAAATCATGTCACAACCACCTCCATTCCTATGGTCTAGTAGATATAACCATCCTAGAGAAACCAGGATTCGTGAAATCCTAACTTGAAAGTTTAGATGAGAAGGGAAAAACAACGTTGCACTTCCTTACCAGAAAAGGGAGGGTGGGTGGGGAAAGAAGAAAAAGAACAGAATTCCTACTCTCACGTTTCATTTTTCCTATATAGCTACAAAATAGTTTCTAGACTCAACTGCGACCAGTAAAAAGAGATCCTACAGGCAGACAGGCTCTGATACCATTTGTCGCACCCGGACTTCTAGAGGATACTCGCCGTTCCGTTGAACAGTAGTAGACTGGATTACGGGGCTTACCGGCACCCGCGTCCTCTTACGAGTAGGCCAACACACGTATGTGTGACAACCAACCCCTATCTGTTCAGCGTCGACGTAAACTATCCCATAGAAATCAGGACACTTCCGTTGACGTACTTCAAAACATACACACATGGTACGTCAACGACGTTGAACAACTGATATCACAACAGATCTCTACGACACAAAAGATTGAAATAAGTGGCAAATGGCTCTCATTAGAGCAGAGATAGCAAATACAATCATTCAGAGGGCACCTGCCCCAACAATACATCATTACATCACAGCGGAAGCATTCAACATGTCTGAGTACAGACAAGAACCAAATAGGCCTAAGAGGCCGGGAACGAACAGACGGAGCCCATCCACGAAGTCTCGGATCCTGCCCGGGTCCGCTATCTACTCGTCAGCAGTCTCGTCATACTCCACGTAGTTGCCACCATGTAGATCCTCGGAAACGTACGTCTGCGGAAACCACAGCCCCAAAAGGGTCAGTACATAAACGTACTGGCAAGCAAGACTCACAGTTCACCAAAGTGTAACCCGTCAACACCAAGCACAGATGCCTTGGGTTCAGCGGAAGAGAGGGGATATAAAAGATGCTGCAACTGGCTGCGCTAACCAACTACAGAGATTCTACCACTTCCGGCTAACAGAAAGGAGATAAGATCGAGGATTGTAACCAACTGAAAGATAACTTCAAACAAACCCATCCTGGATCTCGCCCCTTATCCAAAGAAGAAATCCGAGGATAACTCACACAGTTGAGTTAATGATGGTTCATATTATTGTGTCAATAAGCCTATTACTAGTCAAGTTGTTAATCATTGGGTGTAAGGTTGTTAATCATTAGGTTTAAGTTGTCCTGAGTACTTGTTAGCCAGTACTTTCACCAAGTAATCCATAACCGCGGAAAACACGGCTTCTCGAGAAGATTATCCCTGCAGGGTTGCACCAATTTGGCCGTACACGCATGAATAACCCGCCAGATGGAAAGGCCCTACCACCAAGCGGGGCACTCAACACAACTCAACTCTTCTTCGCATCAAGCCCAAAGAACCTTGGGCGCACGGCTAATCGAGCCCCGAAGAAAAGGGACCCTCATAGCACTCTAAGACCGTGTCCCCCTATATGCCGACTACGAAAGTTCCACCCGGGATCCAAGGGCTCGCAAGATCATGCATGCAGCAAATGGAAAACCCGAACTAAATGAGGCGATTTGGACGAGATGCGAATCGAGTCAAATTGAGGGGGGCGCCCATACTCGCTTCCCACATGCGGTTAGTGCGCTCATCATGGATCAGTAGACAAGACCCTTTTCCTATTAGGGTCGACACTAGCAGGCCTCAAAACCACAAAGGGCCTCCTGCCGGTGCCTTATCATCAAATTTATTATTGATAATAACATTAGCATGATTGATTGATTAAACATCGAGCCCCCAGAACATAATAGAAATAGTAACAGAAAATAACGGGTAACAGACTCGAGCAAAACAACCTAAGCATGCTAGTAAGACACTGGCTCAAACAATGGGTTGTAGGAAGGGAGATGAGGCATTATCAGGTTTAAAGGATTCATGTGATAGGTTCGTAACAGAAACAACTACTACTAAGGCTAGCAGAAAAGAACAACGGAAAGTATCGGTAACCAATGTTGAAAGGAACACAGTGGTTCATGTGAGTGATAACTTGCCTGCAAACCCAGTAGCCTGGTACTGAGCTAATTCCTTAGAAGGGATGTCGTAAGGATCGTCGGTCTCAACGTCGTCGTGTATCCGAGAAGAAGCAAACAAACAATGCAGAAAGATAAACAATCAATAACATGGCATAGTGCACAAACATGGAATGATGCATGACCATTTAACTGATGCATCAAAATAAACTAGTTGACAAGATAGAAACAGGATTAAATGGACCCATATGCAATTGGATTGCATATGGAAAGCCCATGATTTATGGTTGAATTAATTGTTTTACAACTAATCAAATTGTGTAAGTGAATTAGCATGATGCATGGATGAGGAAAACAGAAAAATAACAACAATAGAAGCAATTGGAAATAAGGTTTACCAAGTTTGGAAATTCATTTATTAAGTTATGGAATTTTGGTTACTTAAAGGTGTCACACAAACATTTGTTGTTTTCATCAAGTTAAATTGTTCAAAATAGATAACAAAGTTCATATTTGAAAAGAAAACAAGATTTTAGTTGGAATACATGTTTCACTTGTTGAAAAAGGATTTCAAATAAATTATTTAGGAATTAAACAAGTTAAACAAGAATTAAATTGGAATTAATTCAAGTGTGGATGTTAATTTAATTTTATTTGATCAAAACATTAAACCAAGTTCATATTTGAAAAGGTTATGCTTTGATGGTTTGAAAACATATTTTATATGTCCCAAAACAATTTGATTTGATCAAGCTATGAATTTAGCAATATTAAATGATTTAAACAAGGTTTAAATCATTTAACCAATTTTAATTATTCAAAGCATGAAACAAATTTTATAGTTGGAAAGAGGGTTTAATTTTGCATGGAAAACATATTTCATTTGTGGAAATTGGATTTAAAATGAGCAAGTTATTATTTTGGCAATTTTAAATGCAATAATTAAGAAACAGTTGTTTTCAGCAATTTAAATTATTCAAAACAGCAAACAAAATTTATATTTGGAAAGTACATGAAAAGTTGATTGGAAAACATATTTAGTTTGTGGAATTTGGAATTTTTATGAACAAGTTATGAATTTTGCAAGTTTAAGTGAATTTGACAAGTTTTCAAATTTTGCACCAATTTAAAATATTCAAAACAGGAAATAAATTTTATATTTGGATAGAACATTTAATTTGGGACATAAAACATATTTAAAAAGTTAAAATTGGAGTTAAAATGATTTTCTTATGCAATTTACAAGATTTGGGGTAAATCTGCCATTTTTAATGCACTAGGGACTTAGAAAAATATTTCAGGGGCCTAGTTGTGATTCTGTGAAATTACTGTGACCAAAACATTGGAAAAATAAAAGTTGGTTTATTCTGCAGGGGTGGGATTCGATCCCTGCACCTCCTGCTTGCGCTGGGGGAACAGAAACCAGTGGGCTAGGCTGCTGTTTGTGGCTAGAAGGGAAACTGTGGGGGGTATGAGGTGTTGCAAACGAATACTGAACAAATTGAACAAAAAGGAGCAGAAAAACGGGGGTGCTGGGACTCGAACCCGAGAGCTGCGGCTTGCTGCGCGCGGACGCTACCAGTGGGGTGGCTGCGGGTTGGTGATGGAAGGGGACTCGGGGGGAAGTTAAGGTGCAGTTTTCGGGGGTTTTTCTGAACTTAACTGAAACTGCCTCGATGGCTCCTGTAATTACAGCGATGGCAGCGATTGCTGCGGTTGCTCTCGCCTGAGGGCGCCGTGGTGGAGGGGATGCGGCCGTGGGGAGTGGGAGGAGGCGACCGAGGGGAAGGGAGGCGAGCGGAGGGGAGGAGGGGCGCACCTCGATCGGATCGGACCTGACCAGGAGGAGGCGGTCGAGGTGGTCGAGCAGAGAGTCGTGGCCGCCTTGGGGCGGACGGCGGCGGCGGCTCCGGCCATCCTCGTCCGCGCCGAGGTATTGGAGAGGAAGCCCGCGGTGGGGCGGTTCCATTCCCGCCGCTGGCACGGCCGGAGGGGCCCCGGACGGCCGTCGACCACCGGAGGAGGAGCTTCAGGTACAGAGGTTGCAGGTGTGGTACAGAGGAAGAAGTACAGAGAAATTGGAGAGAGAGGGAAGAGTGGAGGCGGGGGAGAAGAGATGGAGGGAGCTAGGGGAACCCTAGGGCTCGGCCTAGGGTTTTAAGGAGGGGGGAGAGGAGGCACAGCCGTTGCTGCTGCTTCTCTGTCACGTGGCTATGGTGGATGTGAGCCGTACGAAGAAGACGGTGTGGGAAGGGGGTATTGGGCCTAAGGGAAAGTGGGCTGGGGAGAAAAATTGGATGGGTGGGCTTGCTGCTGCTCCTCTCCTCTCTTTCTAATTTGTTTTTTTTTTTTTTTTTTGTAGCAAAAGAAATTGGAAGGAATTGATGGTTGTTAGGTTAGGAAAAATTTGGTAAAAATTATAGTTAGCTTAGTGTTTATAATGTCAACCAATTTGACAACTTTGTTTTTCCAAAACTTGCAAATTTAAGGTGATGTTAGAAATTAATTCAAATTTAGAGCTATTTGTTATTAAATAAAATAATATTGAAAACAAAGGTTTTAGTAGGGTGAACCCTACTGATTAATGTGATTAAAGTTATTAGAATAGATTGGTAGTTTTTAATGACTTGGAAATTGGTGTTGTTTAGAAAAATAACCAAAATTGAAAGAGTTTCTTTATTAGATGAATATTAATAATAACACACTTTTAAATAGGGTGACCCCTATGTTATTAAACACAAATAGAGTAGATTTGTTTTGACCTCAACATGATTTCAAAGTGATTTTTGTTTTGGTGCTTTGAGTTGAATTTTTGATTGCAATTTGGAAACAATTGATTGATCAAACCAACAATTTAATGAGTGATCAACATGGAATAAAATGGAACAAATTGGTTGTTTTCATTTGTTATTTTTATTCCAAAAGTTGTAACAGAACAAGTATGAAAACAAAGCAGTTGAATTTGTTTGATTTTCATTGTGAAAAACAAAGAATAACAGATGCAAAACAAAAGAAACAAATGCAACAATATGATGACATGATGCAATACTTTAATTAAACAGGAAATCAAACATTCTATGGGGTAGTTTTCATACTTGGGCTGTTACAAAACGCCCCCCCTTGAAGGAATCGCGCCCCGAGATTCCTACTGAGAAAAGAGAAGGTCCGGAAACTTCTTGGGTAGACGTCAGGGAATTTGGAAACCACCGGAACAATATTAGTAGAGGTATAGGTTTTGTATGGAGGGTGTATAGCTGGATAGAATTTGATTCATTTGGAGAATAGACTATCTGTAACAAGGGTGGAACAGAGTTATTGACATCAATGCAACACCAAGAATGACATCACTGTCAGAATCAGCAACATGAGAGTAACGAGGAATATGTGGCCTTAATTAGAATTTGATTTCTGTGACTGAACTTGGAAGTCAGCATTTGAGATTCTGGGGAGTGAACAGAGATTTGATTGCTTAGTGGAACCAGAATTAGGTTGTTTGTTATGGCAAGATTTTTGACACAAAGGAATGTGGTGCTCCGGTATGAAACAACACTTTAGCTGGAATAGAGTTTAGTAGATGAACGGGGAAACTTTGATTAGACGCCGGTAGAAGAATTGAAGTGGAAACAACAACAAGATTTCAACGGACGAAATGTTCTTTAGAAGAACAGGTTAACGAAGCAACACCGGTGAAAACGAGAACAAAACACTCCTGAGGTACTACGGAAAACCCATCCGGGCTTCTAAAGGATCAATATCTACTGCTTAAGGAATAGAGGATCTGCTTCCGGGGCTTTCACGCCTCCGTTCTCAATCGTGAGTAGGCAACATGATAAATCATGTCACAACCACCTCCATTCCTATGGTCTAGTAGATATAACCATCCTAGAGAAACCAGGATTCGTGAAATCCTAACTTGAAAGTTTAGATGAGAAGGGAAAAACAACGTTGCACTTCCTTACCAGAAAAGGGAGGGTGGGTGGGGAAAGAAGAAAAAGAACAGAATTCCTACTCTCACATTTCATTTTTCCTATATAGCTACAAAACAGTTTCTAGACTCAACTGCGACCAGTAAAAAGAGATCCTACAGGCAGACAGGCTCTGATACCATTTGTCGCACCCGGACTTCTAGAGGATACTCGCCGTTCCGTTGAACAGTAGTAGACTGGATTACGGGGCTTACCGGCACCCGCGTCCTCTTACGAGTAGGCCAACACACGTATGTGTGACAACCAACCCCTATCTGTTCAGCGTCGACGTAAACTATCCCATAGAAATCAGGACACTTCCGTTGACGTACTTCAAAACATACACACATGGTACGTCAACGACGTTGAACAACTGATATCACAACAGATCTCTACGACACAAAAGATTGAAATAAGTGGCAAATGGCTCTCATTAGAGCAGAGATAGCAAATACAATCATTCAGAGGGCACCTGCCCCAACAATACATCATTACATCACAGCGGAAGCATTCAACATGTCTGAGTACAGACAAGAACCAAATAGGCCTAAGAGGCCGGGAACGAACAGACGGAGCCCATCCACGAAGTCTCGGATCCTGCCCGGGTCCGCTATCTACTCGTCAGCAGTCTCGTCATACTCCACGTAGTTGCCACCATGTAGATCCTCGGAAACGTACGTCTGCGGAAACCACAGCCCCAAAGGGGTCAGTACATAAACGTACTGGCAAGCAAGACTCACAGTTCACCAAAGTGTAACCCGTCAACACCAAGCACAGATGCCTTGGGTTCAACGGAAGAGAGGGGATATAAAAGATGCTGCAACTGGCTGCGCTAACCAACTACAGAGATTCTACCACTTCCGGATAACAGAAAGGAGATAAGATCGAGGATTGTAACCAACTGAAAGATAACTTCAAACAAACCCATCCTGGATCTCGCCCCTTATCCAAAGAAGCAATCCGAGGATAACTCACACAGTTGAGTTAATGATGGTTCATATTATTGTGTCAATAAGCCTATTACTAGTCAAGTTGTTAATCATTGGGTGTAAGGTTGTTAATCATTAGGTTTAAGTTGTCCTGAGTACTTGTTAGCCAGTACTTTCACCAAGTAATCCATAACCGCGGAAAACACGGCTTCTCGAGAAGATTATCCCTGCAGGGTTGCACCAATTTGGCCGTACACGCATGAATAACCCGCCAGATGGAAAGGCCCTTCAACCAAGCGGGGCACTCAACACAACTCAACTCTTCTTCGCATCAAGCCCAAAGAACCTTGGGCGCACGGCTAATCGAGCCCCGAAGAAAAGGGACCCTCATAGCACTCTAAGATCGTGTCCCCCTATATGCCGACTACGAAAGTTCCACCCGGGATCCAAGGGCTCGCAAGATCATGCATGCAGCAAATGGAAAACCCGAACTAAATGAGGCGATTTGGACGAGATGCGAATCGAGTCAAATTGAGGGGGGCGCCCATACTCGCTTCCCACATGCGGTTAGTGCGCTCATCATGGATCAGTAGACAAGACCCTTTTCCTATTAGGGTCGACAATAGCAGGCCTCAAAACCACAAAGGGCCTCCTGCCGGTGCCTTATCATCAAATTTATTATTGATAATAACATTAGCATGATTGATTGATTAAACATCGAGCCCCCAGAACATAATAGAAATAGTAACAGAAAATAACGGGTAACAGACTCGAGCAAAACAACCTAAGCATGCTAGTAAGACACTGGCTCAAACAATGGGTTGTAGGAAGGGAGATGAGGCATTATCAGGTTTAAAGGATTCATGTGATAGGTTCGTAACAGAAACAACTACTACTAAGGCTAGCAGAAAAGAACAACGGAAAGTATCGGTAACCAATGTTGAAAGGAACACAGTGGTTCATGTGAGTGATAACTTGCCTGCAAACCCAGTAGCCTGGTACTGAGCTAACTCCTTAGAAGGGATGTCGTAAGGATCGTCGGTCTCAACGTCGTCGTGTATCCGAGAAGAAGCAAACAAACAATGCAGAAAGATAAACAATCAATAACATGGCATAGTGCACAAACATGGAATGATGCATGACCATTTAATTGATGCATCAAAATAAACTAGTTGACAAGATAGAAACAGGATTAAATGGACCCATATGCAATTGGATTGCATATGGAAAGCCCATGATTTATGGTTGAATTAATTGTTTTACAACTAATCAAATTTTGTAAGTGAATTAGCATGATGCATGGATGAGGAAAACAGAAAAAATAACAACAATATAAGCAATTGGAAATAAGGTTTACCAAGTTTGGAAATTCATTTATTAAGTTATGGAATTTTGGTTACTTAAAGGTGTCACACAAACATTTGTTGTTTTCATCAAGTTAAATTGTTCAAAATAGATAACAAAGTTCATATTTGAAAAGAAAACAAGATTTTAGTTGGAATACATGTTTCACTTGTTGAAAAAGGATTTCAAATAAATTATTTAGGAATTAAACAAGTTAAACAAGAATTAAATTGGAATTAATTCAAGTGTGGATGTTAATTGAATTTTATTTGATCAAAACATTAAACCAAGTTCATATTTGAAAAGTTTATGCTTTGATGGTTTGAAAACATATTTTATATGTCCCAAAAGAATTTGATTTGATCAAGCTATGAATTTAGCAATATTAAATGATTTAAACAAGGTTTAAATCATTTAACCAATTTTAATTATTCAAAACATGAAACAAATTTTATAGTTGGAAAGAGGGTTTAATTTTGCATGGAAAACATATTTCATTTGTGGAAATTGGATTTAAAATGAGCAAGTTATTATTTTGGCAATTTTAAATGCAATAATTAAGAAACAGTTGTTTTCAGCAATTTAAATTATTCAAAACAGCAAACAAAATTTATATTTGCAAAGTACATGAAAAGTTGATTGGAAAACATATTTAGTTTGTGGAATTTGGAATTTTTATGAACAAGTTATGAATTTTGCAAGTTTAAGTGAATTTGACAAGTTTTCAAATTTTGCACCAATTTAAAATATTCAAAACAGGAAATAAATTTTATATTTGGATAGAACATTTAATTTGGGACAGAAAACATATTTAAAAAGTTAAAATTGGAGTTAAAATGATTTTCTTATGCAATTTACAAGATTTGGGGTAAATCTGCCATTTTTAATGCACTAGGGACTTAGAAAAATATTTCAGGGGCCTAGAATTAATTTACAAGGGCCTAGTTGTGATTCTGTGAAATTACTGTGACCAAAACATTGCAAAAATAAAAGAGGAAATTGGGATTAAAGAGAGCGTTGAGATTAGGAAGAACCTGACGTGTCCAAATCACAGGAGGGGCCTGTGGAGAGCGAGCGTGCGGCCCGGTCCCAGAATTTTTTTCTCCCTTGAGGCCTTGTTCGGTTCATCCCTACCCAAAGTGGATTGGGGTGGATTGGAAGAAATTGGCAGGGATTTTGACTTATAAGGGATTTAATCCACCTCATTCCCTTCTAATCCCCTTCCCCACTCACTTCATACCCACTCTCTCCGCAAGCGACAGAACCCTAGGGCCCCGTTGCTCTCTACGCCGCTGTGATGCCCCGCTGGTGGCTAGGCGGGAAGACCACCGTGCCCCAGCCCGCGCCTCCTCCACCCTCGTCGCTCCTCCACCCCCACCTCCCCCTCCTCCCTTCCAAATAGTATCGCATGCCGCCGTTGTTGAGGAAGAGGACACCGCGCGAGGCGGCGTCCCTACCTCAACGCGGAAAAGTTCCAGTGGTACTGGAACAACACGATCCCAGTGCCCTGGCCGGACGTCCACCTCGCGGAGGGGTTGAAAGCGCATGGTGCCCCCATATGTGGTTTTGGTAATTAATGGAAATTCTTATGGACTAATGTTTGCATTGAGATATTCTTATAGATCTTGTCCATTGGAAATGTTAAAGTTCGCGTGTTGAACTCTATTAGCTTTCTTGGTAGAGTTGAGTGCATTCAAGTGTCTTGAAGAAAAGTGGTCTTTCACGATTATCTTCAAGACACAATCATATGAAGTGAGAAGAAAAGGTTCAAGGTTGATCAAGCTTGTGATCAACACACAAATCTACAGGATGTACCAACTGGGATTATGTATCTCATGGTATGCGGTGTTCGTCATCAAGCTTGACGTGGAAGCTCAAATGAATCATCTCGAAGAAATCATATGCTTGATGCTTGCCACCCATTTGGAGATTGTGGCTTCTTGAAGATATGTCTAAAGGGTCTCTCCCATAATTGTGTATGGGGGAGAAACTTGCAAGTCTTCATCAAGCGGAGCATGTGCTAAAAACACGATCAAGAAAGAAGATCCAACTTGAGAGAGTCAAGATCGTCAATGTCTAGCTCAAGTTCAATGCACGAGGCAAAGGCATGATCTTGATTGGTTCTCTATTTTATCGGTCTCATGCCTTTGGGATACCGGGTTATAGGATCGATAGTTGTTCTATCAAGAGGGGATCTCAAGTGAGTAACTTGATCGAATCATCATGGAGAGCTCAAACCTTTGCATAATTTCATATAATCTTTCTTGGTTCTTATTTGTTTTTTATCTCCTTGGGTTTTGTTACTTGTCATGATCTTCATGACAATCCTTGGTTTATCGAAAATGGATTTTGTAAGAATCGTAGCAACCGGAAATTTTGGTGTCTACCGGAATTTCTGGTCAGAACCACGACTCGAGAAAAACGGCTAAGGAAAAAATAGTTTTGGTCCTGGTGGTAACCGGAAATCTGGACCAGAAATTTCAATCGGAATATCCTATTGAATTCCTGCACGTACGAACGGTCATGTTTTGAGGGGACCTATTTCAGGAGTTTTGTGCCCCATGGGTCCCCAAGTTTCCCAAGCACATTTTTCTCTCTCTCTCTCCCACCATTTTTGACTTTGGAAAAGCTATCCCCTCTCAATCCCTACCATGATTCTTGCATCTCTTTGAGGGAAAAGTGAGAGGAGATCTAGATCGTCATTTCCACCAATCCATCTTCCTTTCTAGTGAGGGAAACGTAGTAGATCTTGATTTTGGAGTTCTTTGTGTTTCTCCTACTTTGTTCTTCCCCTCTTATTCCCCCATAAGCATTTGTTTCTTTGTTGGAATTTGAGAGTGAAGGATTTGAGCACTTGTGCTCTTGTCGGTTGCATCGGTTTGCTCTCTTCACGAGGATTTGTGGAAGTGAAAGTTTGTGAACTTTTTACTCGTGGGTCTTGGATCCTAGAAGACCTGTCATGTTCTTGGGAACCTCCAATTGGGTTGTGGATGCGGGCCCCAAGATTGTGGTGACATCGAGAGCCTCCAATTAGGTTGCGGGTGCGTACCTCGATCGAAGGTTGCCAATAGTGGAAGGTGAATTAGGCCTTTGTGGCGAGGTTCATCGGAGAATCGGGTGAGGACTTTGTGGAATTGAGTAGAACTTTGTGGTGAGCTCACACCCCTCCAACGATACGTACTCCTGTAAAAAGAAGGAACTCGGGAATACATCATCGTCTCTATGTGCCTCCGTTATTTCTATATCCGAGCTTTTTTACTTACGCAATTTACATTGTGATAGTCTTCGTTCTTGAAGTTATATATGTTGGTATCACCTTGTTACTTGTCTTTCTTAGCATAAGTTGTTGGTGCACCTAGTTGACCCTAGATTGTTTAGGTTGTGTGCTTGTTATTTTTAAACACCTAGTTTATTTCCGCATTTAGCAAGGCTTAACCGGAAAACTTTTAATCGCCTATTCACCCCCCTCTAGGTGACATCGTTGTCCGTTCAATTGGTATCAGAGCCTGTGCTCTCATTATTAGGCTTTACATCCTATAGAGTACGATATCGTTTAGGGAACTAGGGCACGATCCTTCTTTTAAATTCGATGGCACAAATTGTGATGTTTGGAAAATTCGCATACTTAATCTTTTTGGGGCCATGGGTCCAAACTATGTAAAGAGAATTTTAGATGTGGATTTTCCTCCTCCAAAGGATTCTCAAAGTATATCTTTATAGGACGAGGAAAAATCTCATCTTGATACTCAAATATCTAACGGTCTCATTTATGTTTTGAGTGATGTAGTTCTTGCGTCAATCTTGCCTTTTCGGAACGGCCATGCGCTATGCACAAAACTTCAAGATATATATGATGTGTCCAACATAATTGAGGATGATTGTTCTCCTTACACCTCCGGTTGCGACGAGTTCACATCTTTTTACACTCCACCAACATGTGAGTTGTCACAAGGTAATGATATGGTAAGTGTTGATAGAAATTGCTTTGTTGATACTTCATCTTTATCCCATTGCAATGTTGTATTTGGACTTAAACTCTTCTAGCAATCCAAATGTCTTACATGCTAGTGTTCATAGTCATTTCATATCATGTACTAGTTGTTTAACTAAATCTCATGATGATATGCTACCTATGTCTTATTTTCATGCAAACGAAGCATTTCCTCTAGTACTTGTGTGGCTAACAATCTAGAGGAATCCCAACATTTGTTGGAACAAGACATTGACCTAAATGGAGCTTCAAGCATTCTCTATTCATCACCTTCATATCCTCACTTGTTCCTTATGGCTAAGGATTCAAAGGTATCTCCACCTTTGGAACCCTCTACATCTTGTGATGACGAGGATGAGGATTTATTATATGGAGAGTATGATGATGATGTCTCTTTAATGGAGAAGGGTGAGATGGTTCTTTTTTATCTCCCTAAAGGTAGTAATGATATCTCTCCTTTGGGTGAAATTTTGGCTTTTGCTATTAATAGCGCCAAAATCATTGAAAAGAAAGGTGAGATTGAAAGGAGGTATACTAATGAAAAGGCATCCCTCACTATTTCTCTTGAGGAAGAGTATGAGCTCTGAGTTACTATTGAGGAGAAACTTGAATCTATCGAGGAGCTCTATAATGAACAAATACCCTTTATCAATAAAGCACGTGGACATACCATTGCTAATTATAAAGTCCTTAAAAGGAAAAAAGGTTGAATTTTAATGTTGGCAATGCTAATCTAATTGAGGAAAATTCTAGGTTGAATAATGAGCTTTCTAGGTTGTCTTCTTATATTTATAATGATGCTTGTGATACTCACTCCACATCTTGTGAAGCGTATATTTTGAAGGAGAATGTTGAGCTAAGGGCTCAACTTGAGTTGATGACTAGAAAGTGTGGGAAACTGGAAGAAAGCCATGAAAAGCTATCTAACTCTCATGAGGATCTTCTAGCATCCCATACTTAGCTAAAGTTAGCTCTTGAGGCTATCACTAAAAGGGTAACATCTTGTGAGCCTCATGTGGTTACTAGCACAATCTCTTCTAGTAATACTATATTTCCTTGTGTTAGTATTAGTAATACATCCTCTCATAGTGTTTCTAGATCTTGTGGTGAATTGTTTTCCTTTCCTTGTTTCTCTAACAATGAAGCATCTACTTCCTGTAGCTCTTTTGTTGATTCTAACCATGTAGTGGAAATTAAAGAGCTCAAGGCCCAAGTCACTTCTTTGAAGAAAGACTTGGAAAAGTGTCATGAAGGGAGTTCCACCCTTGACAATATGTTGAGAGTGCGAAGACTTCTCAATGACAAGTGTGGACTTGAATTCAACTCCAATATCAAAGAACAATTCCAAGGTTGACAAGAAAAAGGGCCAATAACAAGTAAAATATTCAGCCAAGATTATTTGCTTCAAGTGCAAGATTGAAGGGCACCATGTTAGATCTTTCCCTTTGAAGAAGAAGCCTCTTAGTGAGAAGCAACTAGGGAAGCGACCTCTTGTTCAATCTCATTCTCAACCATGATTTGAAAAACGACAACCTCCTAAGAAGACTCAAGCCAATGCAACTCAAGATAAGGAGCCTATCAATAAGAAACAAAAGATTCGATGTTTCTACCTTTGTCGTGAGAAGGGACACTTTGCTTCTTCATGCACTAATGGTACATTATCCAACCATGTCCTTGTTGATTATGTCTAGTCCATTTGGAAGGATAATTTGGCAATGTGTTTGCCAAGTATGTTGGTACTCAAAGTGGTGTCAAGAAACGACCCATTTGGGTTTCGAAAACTACTATGACTAACCTCTTAGGACCCAACTTGGTTGGGGACCAACAAGCTCAAACTTGATCAACAAGTGTTGTTGGAGGGCTTTGGAGACTTGGCTATCTCATGAAGAATTAAAGGATATGCATCAATTATATTTCCTCAAAACAAGTCATTTGGATTATATATATCTCATATCCAATGTTCCTCCTTGCGGTAACTTGTATGAAAATCATATATTCATTGAAAATTGCTTGCCCCCTTCCATGTGTTTGGTTTTGTACCTTACTACTATTTGTATGTGGTGTGCTTACTACTTACCTATCTTGAGTAATCTAGTATGTGTTTCTTGGTTTGCACTCCATACTTGTGTGTTTTGTGTTGAGTCTTTATTTCTATTATTCCTTATTTTAGCTGGCTCTTTGAGAGATTAATGGACTATCCCATTTTGGGGGAGTAATATGATATTGGCAATTTACTATCCTAAAATGTGTATACATGAGGAATACCACTTAGTGTTGATATATAAATATTATCTAGTCTCTATGTGGTATGTCATCATGATAAATTCAAATTCTAATGTCCATTAACTTTCTCTAGTTGTATTAATTTTCTTTGCCTCTTGTAAAAAATGGATTATCACATATGGGGGGAGTAATAAGCTATGTGCATATTACAAGCCTATAAAATGTGAACATGTGAGGTATTGCCACCTAGAATTGATATTGTTAGTTATCTTGTTCCTATGTGGCATGTTGATTAAACAAGCTACATATTTTCTTAAAATGTGTTTTGTCTCTTTTCTTTTGGTATCTTGTTTGTGAGAGTTTCTTGGTGTTTTGCATTTTTGGTTCTTATTTGAAGCCTTCAAGAATCTCTACTTAAGCATGTTTTCTATTCCTATCTTTTAACGCATGCTTATGTTTTATGAATATAATTGTGAACAAATCATCTACCACCGATAAATATCTCCATACATCTCTTGTCTTTGACAAGTGATAATAATTTGTGGTAATTTTATTGATCATATTTACTTTGGCCTTTGCTCGAAAGTTGCCTTCACTTGTAGAAAAAAGGCCTTCCATACACCCCCATCAGTCCCCAAACTTTGCGCACCATGACTAAAGGGGTTTTAGTCCCGGGTCGGGAGGAGACCCGCGACAGAAGGTCATGCGTCGTGGGTTGGGAAGCGCGTGGAGGCGCGTGGAGGGCTTTAATTCCGGTTGGCCTGGCCACCCGCGACTAATGATCCAGTCTGCTGGCCTCCCTGCCTTTAGTCCCGGTTGGCCTGGCCACCCGGGACTGAAGATACAAACTGCTCGCCTCCCGCGCGGCGGTTTTATTTCGCGAGCGAGAGGCAGAGGCCATTGCTACAGTGCGCACCCGAGAGTCTCTGTTTCTTCTTCTCTCTTCTCTTCTTCCTCCACCAAGCACCCATGGGTTCTCAAGTTTGGAACACTCTCCGTGTGGCCACACCATGCCGCAAGAGTCTAGACGTGGCCTACACCAATATGTGCGAGAGGCTCCCCGGTCTTCTTAAGCATTTGAGCAATCTCTATGAAGAAGCCGATGAACAACATAAGTTCTTCGGGCTTGATCTAGAGTATACGACGAATCAACGGGATGTTGCCGTCATCCAGATTGCCTTCAAGGAGATCGTGTTGGTCTTCCAATGGGCAAGGTAGCGCACACGTACAATCTCTCTTGTAGGATAATATTGCATTTTCGATTTGTTTGTTGCATTGGAAGAATACATGTGTTGCAACATATCTAACACGTGTTCTATTTTTGTTGTTGCAGTAGTTCAAAGCATTCTCCGGCCCTTGTTGATTTTCTTGTCAACAAGGGGTACGACTTCTGCAGCGTTGACATCACTCAAGACTGGCAGAAGTTGATGCGCTTGGGTATTGTAATACCTGAAGATCACTACATTGATATTCAGGATCTTATCCATTTTGATGAGTTGTACGGTCACAAGACCGGGATGGCTCCGATGGCAACTGCCTTCATCCACGCCGACTACAAAACCATGAAGTCTGGTTTCCCCTCCAAGAATCACATGCATTGGGGGAAGAACCCACTGGACCAGATCAACCTCGACTATGCAGCCATAGATGCATACGTTGCCTACGAGTTGTTCCGCATCTACTCGACGGAGCTCGAGTAGATGGTGTTTGTGTACCGCATCTTGCGTTCGATATATGCATGTAATGGATATATTATTATGTAATGAATATTATTTCTATATTAATTCGTAGCTATATTATTTCTATATTATGTCAAACACACATTTCAAAACAAACAAACAAAAACACATCAAGAAAACAAACAAAAACACATCAAGAAAACAAAACAAAAAAACTACCGTTTCTAAATTAATCTAAGCCAGGAAAACATAGATCTAGTCAATACCAAACTCATCCAGTTGGATTTACTACAAAATACATTTTTTAACTCATTCTAAAAATAATAGAAGAGCCTAATGGTCTTTTATTAAAAAGGATGGTATTTTCATTTGGTTGTTGACCTTGATGTGAGGCTAAGTGCCATGGATAGATCTTTTCAATATCTATCCAGAACATTTTAGTTTGTCCATTTTGGTTATGTATTTTAAAAGTTAGGTTCAAATCATTCTCACAGATAGTCATTGCCAAAACAGTTCTTGTGTCCAAAATAATAGTCGAAACTTGCATCTGCAAATTTTATATGGTTTAGATTTCATATGGTTTGGTTCATGAATTTTATCAGATTTTATTTTGCATTTAGGAAAGGGGAAAATGAATTAGTTTAATTTTCCTGAATTTTTTGATATATTACTTGTATTTTTAAGATTTTAAAATGTATTAGTTTTATTTTTCTGAATATTTTGATATATTATTTGTATTTTTAAGATTTTAAAATGAATTAGTTTTATTTTTCTGAATATTTTGATATATTAATAGTATTTTTAAGATTTTAAAATGAATTAGTTTTATTTTCCTGAATATTTTTTAGAAATAATACAAATTAAAAAGTTAATGTTTATTTATTTATTCAAAATTATTAATTACATCATTACTTTTGTTTATTAAAAGATTTATTTGAAATTCAGACAATAAAGAAATGTGGCATCGACCAACATGTTAATAGGATTGATATGATATTAGTATCACATACATGCGCGCGAAACACTTGGATGCGGGACGGGATGGAACTCGGAAGTTAAGCGTGCTAGTGCTAGAGTAGTGGGAGGATGGCTGACCGAGCGGGAAGTTTGACCACGAGTAAGAAATTTGACTAGACATAATTGTAGTTAGACACTAAGCAAATAATAAAAATTCTGAAAAAAAGGGAGTGAAAAATTGGAGTGAAAAAATGGGAGTGAAAAATTGGAGTGAAAAAAGGGAGTGAAAAATAATTAGAAACCCAAATGAATTAAAGAAATAACGAAAAAGCATGTAGTCCCGGTTCGTGTGGCCAACCGGGACTAAAGGTCCTCCGCCCCCGGCGCACGCCACCCGCCCACGTGGACGGGCCTTTAGCCACGGTTCGTAAGAGGGGGCGACTAAAGGGGGGGGGGCTTTAGTCGCGTCTATTTAGTCCCGGTTGCGCGGCCGGGATTAATGGCCTTTGCGAACCGGGACTATAGGCCTATTTTCTACTAGTGCTTGTTTCTTTCCAATGATTTGTTTGTTTTAAATTCCTTATGTATTCCTTGTACCTTTTGGATCCTTTTGTTCTACTAATGAATACGCGAGCTTTTATTCTTGTAGATAGTGTTGGGCCTCCAAGTGCAGAGATTTGTAGAACAGCAACAAGTTTCCTTTAAGTGGATCACCGAAGGTTTAACGAACTCCGGGATGTAGAGGTCAAAGATATCCCTCTCAAGCAACCCTGCAATTACGATGCAAGAAGTCTCTTGTGTCCCCAACACACCTAATACAATTGTCAGTTGTATAGGTCCACTAGTTCGGTGAAGAGATAGTGAAATATAAGTAATATGGATGATTACAAGTGGTAATTGCAATCTGAAATAAAAATGGCAGCAAGCAAACGTGTAGCAGAACTTGTTGTAAATGGTGTTTCAATGCTTAGAAACAAGTCCTAGGGATCATACTTTCACTAGTGGACTCTCTCAATAATAATACCATAATTGAATGCATAAATATCATCTCTTCACTATGCTACTCCTAACCACTCTCCGGTTGGATAACAAACACCAAACCACGTAGGGCTATAAAATCACACATTAAAGTCGCATTCCCTCCTATGTACCCCACACTGTCACCTTGAGTTCCCTAGGTGGTTCTAGACAAACACCACGATTTCATAGGGTCATCCAACACAAATTTTACAAATTATGATAACACATACACGATGCACACACTGTCACCTTCACACCGTGGGAGGTGTCTCCGGAGATTAACAAAACCACTTGAGTATCACAATAGATGAAGAGTAACATCTACTTGTTAAACTAGATTACAAAGGTCATGATCACATAAAGATCACACCATGGGAGAGAAAGATGAAACACATAGCTACCAGTAGAGCCCTCAGCCTCGGAGGAGAACTACTCCCTCCTCATCATGGGATTCAGCAACGGCGATGAAGATGGCGGTGGAGTCGATGGAGATGGATGATGGTGAAGGGCTTGCACTTGTTGGGAGACCCCAAGTGTAAGGTGTGGAGAGTAAACAACAAGTTTGCCCTAAAAAAGAAACCAAGGTTGAATCAACCAGTAGGAGAAAGAACCACTTCTGAAGGTTGATGCAACTGATGTTGGCAGAGCGCACTACCGGTTCAGCAACAACGTGGAAACTACACTACACAATAAAATCACTTTGCCCCAATGAAGCAGTGAGGTTGTCAATCTCACCGATTTTTGCTGAAAACAAAGGTTAAACGTATGGCGTGGAAAACAGTACTAACAACATAAACACAGTGATCGCAGTGGTTGTATTATGAGTATAAAGGAAATGGACCGGGGTCCACAGTTCACTAGTGGTGTCTCTCCAAAACAGATAGATGGCATGTTGGGTAAACAAATTACGGCTGGGCAACTGAAAGGTATAAAGGCCGCACCGTAGTGCATATGCATGACATGATGATTACTGTGTGATTCATGTGAGCATTACAAAAAGATTCATAGACCGTTATCCAACTTCATCTATGACTAATAATCCACCCTCAGAATTGTAGAGGCCCCAAACCAGTGGTCTAGAACCCCTCATATGCATCCATTCACGATCCCAGGAATTCAGTCGTGAGCAACATGCAAAGTTGGTACACATATAACATTATCCATTACTCGAATAATAGATTCTTACAACAATTGGTCACATGACCAAGTCTTAAACAACTGCCACGCAGGGCAGGAAAATGTCACACATTCAGCGGAAGCTTAGAAAATCACAACATAGAGAGCCCGTGTCACGCTTAACCTAGAGGCTGCTGTCAGGGAGCCGGGCCTAATTCACGTAGTCGTCAACAAAGTACTCCTCCTCATAATCCTTCTCTTGCGGCAGCTCCTCAAAGTCCGACCAAGTAAATAGCCAGGGACGAAACCAATATGAGTACATTTGCATGTACTCTGCAAGACATCCTTTATAAACTTACATAATGCAAGTATGCTTATATGGTGGAATAGGTAGGCTATACATATGGTTCACTACCCATGGTGGATGTAAGATACATCATGGTTGCTTAATCATCTCTATATCTTTGTTGAAGAAGATACTTCAAAAGAAAATAATATAGTTTTGTTTCTCTTGTAGATATTGCATGTCCAAGAGGTTTTATAAAAGAATGCTTTTCTTTGCAAAACTTCTTGTTGAACAACTCCATCTTTTCCTCATCAGTACCTCACCGGTACAAATACTTTTCCATAAATATCCTTTTTGAAAACATTGACACAATTCTAGCTACATGGCCATTCAACTGCCCATATCCGAGGGCTCGACTATTTGGAATAGTTTTAGTTTGTAGATGTGTACACAATCCACAAGATCCAATCATCTTCCATGAACCACCCATGGACCGTCATAGCGGTATGCGAACATAATATAAATGATCCTAACTGTCCACTCTGGTCAAGCTAGTATATGAATATCCCTTCAACTGGGTTGATTCTCCCCGGCACCATGTCCCACATTGCCACGGAAGGAGATCCAACTGTCGCACTCGGAGGAGAACTTAATCCCTCACTGTGTATGTCTCGTATCTCCCTCTTGGGGACACTTTGGTTTAGAGAATCTCGTCTCTATAGCATTTTGGGATAGAACACACACTAACAAGAACAAGTTTTTAGGTAGGACTCGTACCCATGTTGAGATAGAGTGGTAGTACTTCTTGATTGTCCAGCGAAGACTAGATTATGTGTCTTTTGTAAATCATTTAAAAAACAATCCTTTTTGCCTCCACTGGTGAATAAGGCCCCACCCTTCCACCGTGGACTTTTCATAAAGCATTTGTTTACAAAAGCACATTTTATTAAAGTTTCCACTTAGGGACTCAAGATTATTATATTTGGTGGTATTTATATACCATATGGTGGCTAAAGGCTTGTTAACACCAAGTTTGACTTTGGCAATGTGATAGATATATATAATATTAATATTAATAATAGCCACACAAAAATAGTTTTGGTAATCATATTTTTGTAAAACTTCAGAAGTAAAACATGCATGATAGATAATGATAAGTGTAGTAACAAAAATCTTTAGGATGGCTTGCCTTGGTATTGATTTGGCTCTTGCTCTTGATAACAACAAGAATGATAATAATATCCCCTAGCGCCAATCACTTCTTCTTCGTTTTCAATCATCGTAAAATAAAATAAAGGACACACAATCAGAACGATTATAAGAAAAAAATGGTATTAAGTAATACATACAGTAAGCAATTCACAAACCAAAGCATCTATCAAGTGTGCAAAAATATCACATTACATGCACACACAAAAATAACAATAATGAAAGCTAACACTACTATGGTGAAGAAATGTTGTTTCTCAGCAAAATGCAATAGCAACAGTGGGTGTTCCACTAGCTTACCAAGGCATTTTAGATGTAAAAATGCATCCGGTCACACTTGTGGAAAACAATATTTTACCAAACAAAATTACAAGCTACTCATACTAGTGAAAGCAATACTATGAAAAATAATCAAACAAAGCTACTCACGCTTCTCTATAAAATAAAGTGCAAGCTAACAGAGATGATAACATCTTCTAATCGGTAGAAAAATGGTACTGGACTCAACAAAACAACATAAAAAATCTAGGTAAGAAACCTATCAATACTTTGCTCACATAACTATTCAAAAATAAAAACTAGGAAACAATACTAGTCTATTCCTATTTCTATTTGTTTTCCAAACAAGCACAAACTTTCTAACATACTAGTACTGCAAGAAAACATCATTTTAACAGAGAGGAAAACATCTACACATGCTAGAAAACAACATTTCAACAAGCAAACATTTATTAAAAACTAAATACACAATATTTAATATTAATAGAAAAGAGCTAAATTTGAAATGCATGCCATAAATAATCTAGAGTTCCAAAAATTGCACCAAGATAGAATTACATAGATCTAATCACACACAATCTCATCCAATTGGATCCACATCAAAAATCATTATTAAACACTCCCTAAAAATCCTAGAAAAGCCTACTGGACAAATACCAAAATGAATGGAATTTTTCATAGATAACTCTCCTTGATGCAAGGTAAAGTGCTACTGATAGAACTACTCACGGGCTACTCAATGCAATTTAGTTTGATCAATTTTGGCGCATATTCATAAAGATGTGCGCAAAATAAGCTAACAGATAGTCATTGGCATTTTAAATACTACAGCAAAAATAATGCACCAAAACCAGATATACAAGTTGCGTTTGGTTTAGAAAATGTCTACCTACTGCCATGATTCTTGGCTGATTTTATTTCCCATTATTTCTTTTTTCACGGGCTAAAAGTAAAACATCTACTTCTGTTATTTTAAAAAAGAAAAGAAAATACAGCGCACGGGCTGGCTCTCTTCTGCGCGCGGCCCAACTAAGCCTAAAGCGGCCCAGCTAACTCGCGCGTGCACGCACAACGCGGTAATCGTTCGCTTTCAAACAGAGCCGTCGATCTGAAGATCGACGATCCTCTTGCGTCTCCCTCCTCTCTCTCTCTATTCTCATGACGAAAACACGTCGGCGGTGGGTGCTCGCGATTTCTCACCGTGGGGGCTCGCGGGGCAGTGGCGATAGGTCGAGGACGTCACGTGCGCGTGGTGTAGTGTAGGGGCATGGTCACGGGCGCATTAGGTGGCACCAATCGACGGCGGGCAGCAGCGTGGCCGCGACGGCCCTGGCTCCGGCGACGTGCAACCTGCAAACGAGAGGGCACGGGAAGTAGTCAGGGTGGGGCTACGGGGTACGGCGAACACGATGGCGGTGAGAAACAGGGGTGGGAATGAACGGGGTGTGCTCTACCTTGGCGCAATGTCCGCGGGGCTCACAGAGAGCTCGCGGAGCTCGTGGCTTGCGTTGGGGTGGTCGAGAGGTGTGAGGGGAGTGGGGTGGCGGAGTGGCTGCGTGCCCGTGGATTTATAGCCACGGCGCCGTGGTCGTGGTAGAGTGGGTGCCCATGGCATGGCCGCGGTGAGCACGGGGACGTGCTCCCTGGCGCTCCCATCGTGAAACTAGCTCCTCACAATGTCTAGGGGTGCGGGTGGTGTGCTACGGCACTGTGTGTCAAGGAGAGGCGAAAAGGAGGCGTGTCGTGGTGACAGTGGCCGTGCAGTGTGCGTGCTCGGGCCGTCTCCCCCCATGTCTGCTCCTCTCTGTCCTCACTGTTCCCACTTTGATTTCTCCCCCTCTAGTTGACCTGCAACGGATCCAAAGGCATCCAAAGAGAGAAGAAACATAGGGCTACGGGTTTGGCAAAGTGGCACTTCCTAATTTGAACAAAATCAAAAGATTCAAACATCCAAACTTCTGTCCAGAAAACAAATTCAGAAAGTTTCAGAAGTAAAACATGCATGATAGATAATGATAAGTGTAGTAACAGCAAGGTTTAGGATGGCTTGCCTTGGTATTGGTTTGGCTCTTTCTCTTGATAACAACAAGAATGATAATAATATCCCCCTGCGACAATCACTTCTTCTTTGTTTTCTATCGTCGTAAAATAAAATAAAGGACACACAATCAGGATCAATCTAAGACAAACTATGGTACTAAGTAATACATACAACAAGCAATTCACAAACCAAAGCATCAATAAATTTTGCACAAATATCACTTCACATGCACACACAAAAGTAACAATAATAAAAGCTAACACTACTATGGTGAAGAAATGTTGTTTCTCAGCAAAAATGCAATGGCACCAGTGGGTGTTTCACTAGCTTACCAAGGCATTTTAGATGTCAAAATGCCTCTGGTCACACTTGTGGAAAACATTATTCCACCAAACAAAATTACAAACTACTCATACTAGTGAAAGCAATACTATGAAAAATAAACAAACAAAGCTACTCATACTTCTCTATAAAATAAAGTGCAAGCTAACATAGATGATAATATATTCTAATCAGTATCAGAATTGTACTGGACTCAAAAAACAACATAAAAATCTAGGTAAGAAACCTATAAATACTTTGCTCACATAACTATTCAAAAATAAAAACTAGGAAACAATACAAGTATATTCCTATTTCTATTTGTTTTCCGAACAAGCACAAACTTTCTAACATACTAGTGCTGCAAGAAAACATCATTTTAACAGAGAGAAAAACATCTACACATGCTAGAAAACAACATTTCAACAAGCACACATTTATTCAAAACTAAATACGCAATATTTAATATTAACAGAAAAGTGCTAAATATAGAAATGCATGCCATAAATAATCCAGAGCACTAACAATTACACCAAGCTAGGATTACATAGATCTAATAACAAGAAAATACTTTGTAAAGAGTCTTATCACTAATTCATCATTCAGAGTGCCATGACATGGTCTATTTCTGCTATAGTGTTTCCGGCAATTTCCTACCAGAACTTGAACAGTGTTGTAAAACCAAATGACATTATGTGGCTTCTCCTTAACAACATAGCTAGCTGCTTTGTTGAAATAACTATAGTTGTACTAAATTTAGGGAGCATTAGATAGCTCATTAGGAAGAAAACAAAGGCTTTCTCATTAACTTATCGATTGTGTTCTTCCAACCACAGTGTGTATTCCATGTCAAAAGCCAAAGCCCCTATAACAAAAGGCAACATAGTTATTTCTTTATCAAAATTAATAGAATGTGACATGTATTGGTTGGAAACTTCCATGGTGATGATTAAGTAAATAATTTATGTGGTAAACCATGATTAGATATTTAAGTGTGGAAATGTCTGATATTACCATTTCCACTCTTGGAATGGGACTGGTCTGCTGAACTAGATATAAAGATGCCCTGCAAAGAAAATTTCCATAAGATTCAAATGCACTTGTTGGGTTTATTAATTTGTATTGTAGGTTCCTGTGAATTTTAGTTGTTTGTGCAAACCACTTAGTTTCTAATATACAAGGAGGTGAATTTGGTACAGTTGGATTACTCCAAGTTAGAAATTCTGAATCTGCATCTTGCTATGGTAGAGATTAATTTTCCCGTAATGTGTTTTGCAAGTATCTGAATTTGCATCTTGCTATGTGATTCCCCTCTTGTGGCACATTGTGTCTTGAAAACTTTTGAGGAAGATTCAATGTTATTGTCATCTTCTGTTAGCTGGTTGTCTTTGTTCTGTACATACTTTGGGATCTTGTCTTGTATCTATGTGTTGTTTCACTACATAATTTATAGTCTTGTAGTTTATAGGCTCCCAACAGTGAAGAATCCATCTCACTTTACACTAGTTAGGCCTTGTAGTTTATAAGCTTATATAAGAATTTATTCCCCAAGCATTCCCCAACAGTGAAAAATTTATAGGCTCCCAACTGCTTTCTCTATTGTCAGTTACACTTATATAGGTTTATAGGCTTATAGTATCTGTTCTTATAAGAGACAAGTGCCTCAGCCTTTGCATCATAGGCCGGGCCAAGAAAACAAGCAAGGATATGTTCTTATCAATTTACACATCCAAACCTTTCCAGATTATAAACCCAACAAAGAAATGCTATGGCAGTATAGAAACTTGGGAGTACTATAGAAGTTGTCACTGTAATGCTCTTACTGTTGTATAGTGGAGTAGCAGTAGCAGAAAACTAGGAGTAGCAGTAGGAGTAGAAGGAACTTGGGAGTACCAATAGCATTGCTGCACCAGGTGGTACTTGTCCTTGTGTAAATTAGGCAATAGGGTATTTTGGTGTGATTTTTACTTCCTAGCCATATCAATATGTTTAAATGTGAGTGTACAATGTGTTTTTTGCTTTTTTGTGTTGCTGAGATATGCAGGGAGTACTACTGGCCTTTTGTGGTACTGTTGGCCTTTGAAATATTGTTTTTGCTTCTTTGGAAAGTTGTGAATGTACTGAAACATTGGTGTTGTTAGCTGCTGCTTTTATTTTGTGGTACTGCTGGCATTTTGTGGTACTGTTGTTATCATGGCAGAATGTGGGGGTTGGGGGTTTGGTGTTTTGGGGGTTTTATGCAGGTTTATTGAGTGCCAATGTTTTGCGAGAATGTTGATTCATTTCCGTTCCGGCAAATTTCTGGCACTCCGTCATGACCATTTATAGCAGAGGTCATGCCCATTTTTTCGGTGACTAACCTAGTAATTATTTTGTCTACTGCTAGCTAGGCATGTCGTCTTCTTCTACGGGTCCGGCGTTATTGGACCACTACATGTTTATGGCCAGAGTCGCAAGAGGAAGAGAGGGCCAATGATGGCGGTGATGATAGGACGACTGACCAGCCCCCCGATGGCGAGCCCCACAATGATGATGGGCTCACTGGTGGCGAGGAAACCACTGATAGTGGCGCCGAGGGTCCCTCTGAGAGTAGCACGATGGCAAGGAAGCGTTGGCAGTGAGCTCCGAACAAGGTCGGCACCATTTGAGAGAAATTCACGGAGGTGGATCCTTCCAATGGCACGCCTGTGTTGCCTAAGGACCTTGTGAAGGGGTACTTCCTCCAACTTGGCGCGATCCTTTGAGACATCGTCAATATCAACGAGCCTACTATTAAGAAGAAGCAAACTCTGCGCGCCCAAATCATCTCGAGGCTGCACGCAAGGTACGAGTTCCCTCCTCCCCTACAACAACGAGAATCTGAAGGGCACCTGGTGAACAAACTCGCCCCCACTAGATTCACCAAAGCCCTAAGCAACTATAAAACTATGGTGAGGGTGATGATTAGGGACGAGGAACCATTCGAAGAGATCCATCGCCACTTTCCGCGGATTACGCCAGATGACTTCAAGATTTTCCTAGATAACCAGTCGCTTGATTTCACTAAGAAGCAAACGATCTTGGGGAAGGACCTGGCGTCGAAGAACATCCTGTCACCACAATCTCGGCTGCCATGGCTACGATGGTAAGGAGGAAGTTTGGGATAAAGAGGACCAGGAATACATAGATAAAGGCCTTGAGAACACTTACGCCAAGTATGCCCATGACCCGCAGTTACAGAAATTCATGAGGTCGAGGTACAAAAAAGTAACGCCGACCGGAGAACTTGGCACAGACCCCAATATGGTGGAGAATGTTATTTTGGTCACGGACGATAGCGTGAAAAATGTTGAGAAACTCGTGGTAAGAAATTTACCATTTCATGTTACTCATCATCATCAAGTCCATGAATGCATTCTAGTACCAACCATTTCTAAACTGTTCATGTTGCTTCTGCAGCTAGAAGAACAATAAATTGAATCTTGCTCGTCGCAGACATCGATGGCAAATTCGCGTGGGACAAGACTTTTATCAGGGGGTACAACAAGGCAAAGAGCCAGGACCCACTTAAAAGGACGGACTTAGGCCGTATCACCGGCGGTGGACTAAATAGGAAGCACGCTAAGTATGGCTTGTCTGAGCCCAGCACTAAGGAGTCGCGGGAGGCGAAGAAGAGCCAGTTGAACCAGGAGGCGGAGTTGCTGAAGAAGAAGATGGCGGACATGGAAGGAAACATGGATAAGAGGATTGAGCAAAAGGTCGGGGAAAAGATGAATGAGCTCATACCCGCCGTATTTGAAAAACTCTGTGGCTACATCGCTGGAGGTGGACACGGGCCGATGCCTATGATCCACATAGGCGCCGGATTTGGACCGTCGATCTTGGTTGTGCCTAGCACGGCCACCTCCGGTGGTCCGTCGACGTTGGACGTGCCTGGCGCGCCCGCCCCCGCCGTGCTGATGCATGTAAAATGCATAGACGAATTTTGCATATTTTCACATGGTTTTCTATTACATATTGCATCATATAAGGGTATAATTCAATGTTTTATAGTATTTTGGGGTTAAATTACAAAGTCCCCCAACTTTTATGGAATTAACCCTGCCTGTCAGAAACACCGTTTTCTATATTTTTGACGTTTCAGGGGCAAACTTCCGCGAAATCACCTGAAAATCTGCGGGGGTCATTTTCTTGGAAGGAGAAGACTTGCGGGCGAAGGATCCACGAGAATTGGGCAAAGAGGCCCAAAAGAGGACCCTCCACGCGGCCAGATTCCTTGGCCGCGTGAGAGGCCCCCTTTTGGCCCCTGTGGCGCCAATTCCTTCCATCTTCGACTTACCGACTCCGTCTTGACCTAAAACCGACTATAAAAAGGGTCCCCCGTACCCTTACGGAGGGGAGCGCCGCCGAAACACCGAAACAGAGACCAGAAGTTCCAGATTGGAGGGGGAAAACTCCGGCGGGGCGCCGCCGGTGTGATCTCCTACCCCTCCAACGTCATCTCCATCGACATCTCCATGAAGAGGGCGTAGTCCACCCCAGAGCTATGGGTTTGTGGAAGTAGCACTTGTATCTCTCTCTCTATGTGCTTCACTAATTAGATCCGTATGAGCTGCCTCACATGATTACGGGCACCGTTGTAATTCCTATGTGGTGGATATTTTCTATGAGTTATTGAATCTGAGATTGCAATTGTTTCTCTTGAGTTATTTGAGTAGATGTATCTTATGTACCCCATTCTTATTTTCTAGCTTTGATCAATCTAGTTCTTGAGAGCGTGTGTGGGGTGATGGGTGCATTAGTTGGAGTAACGGGGGTGGCTAGTGCTGTGAAAGTGACAGAAGTTCAGCGATCCACTTAGGTTTTGTTAAACCTTTCTTAGTTACCTCACTGGGATAAAAAGGAGTACCTCGTTACCGGGGATTTGAAGTGACACTAATCAATCTCCATGACTAGATTTAGCAAGTTCTTACTTCAACTTCATGTCACATTGCTTAAAGCTATACTCTGGTTTTCCCTTAATTATCGAGGTGTTATGATTTATTTCGCATCTTGGTGGAGTATAAGAGGGATCAATATGACCGTAGAGATCTCTATGCTAGGAAGTGATGCCCATATGAAAGTACTCAATGTTAAACATGTTATTGTAATCTCACATATAATTCTTTATGTCCACCGTCTACTTTATTTGAGAGAATGTGTAACATCCCAAGTATGAAAACTCCCCTTAGAATGTTTGTTTCATGTTTATTAAAGTATTGCATCATGTCATCATATTGCTTTCATTTTGTTTGCATTTGTTTCTTATTTGATGCATCTGTTTTTCACTGTTTTCACAATTCAAATTTAAACTTTATTCAAACAATTGTTTCATACTTGCTCTGTTACAACATTTGAAATAAAAATCACAAATAAAAACAACCAATTTGTTTCATTTTATTCCATAGTGATCACTTATTAAAATGATGGTTTTGAATCAATCATTTAATTCCAAATCATATTTAAAATTCAAATCAAGCATCAAACAGCAACCAATTTGAATTCATGCAAATTAGAAAACAAATTTAATCAATGGGTTATAATTAACTTAGGGGTTACCCTATTTAAAAGTTTGTTTTTATTAATAATCATTTAATATTAAAATTCACCCAAATTTGGTTTAAATTCAAACAACAAACAAATGTCAAACTTTTTGAAAATAGAACTTAACATCTGTTTGCTTTTGACCTAAAAAGGTTACCCTAATTTTTCCAAATTTTTTACTAATTTAAAACCTATCAAACTCTTCCATTTCCTTTTTCAGGAAAAAAAAGAGGAGAAATAAAAAATTTTAAAACAAATTTTGGCGCCAAAAAGGGAGTGGGCTGCGCCCAGCCCACCTCGTTTTCTTTCCGCAGCGCAGCCCAGCCCGCTAGCTACGCAGAAAAACGATTCGTTTTTTTTTCTGTTCTGTTCTGTCGTCACCCTCGTGTACGGCGACGCATCCGGAGCGCCACGGCGGCATCGGCCAGCTCCGACGGCGATCCGCGCCCCCCGTACCCTATAAGAGCTCCCCACGGACCCCCTAGACCTAACCCTAAACCCTAGGCTGTTGTTCCCCTCGAGAGCGCCGCCGCCAATCTCTCTCCCTCGCCGGATTCCTCACTGTCTCCACCCCACCGGCGAGCCACCGTCGGAAACTCCGATGGCATCCACCGTTGAAGCCACCCATCTACCCACCTAAACCCTGGAACCGACCACCCACTCCTTCCTCTTCCGATTGCACACTGCAGCAGCCCCGGAGACTCACGGATCCCTCGCCGCCGTCCAGGGACTTGCCGTCGTCGAGCTCGTCGCGGGCCTCTGCAACCACGACCACGCGGTGAGCCACCGTCTACTCCTCCTCTCACCCTCTGCTTGCGCACGCTTCCATGCACGCACTGCACACGCTTCCAGCACCACCAGATCGCAGCACCGCGAGCACTGCACCACGGCTCGCCGCCGGTAGCTCACCTCTGTCAGGTCGCGGAAGCGTTTGGTCGTCAGTAATCTTCAGTTAACGCATATGAAGTATAACCTGTCCGCGTTTCCTTCTCTGTCAAAACTGAAGCCAGGCCGTAGTGGTAGCACTGCTCTGAATCGTGCGCGCGGTCGTGGGATCGATCCCCCGCGGCTGCGAATTAATCCACACTTTTTCCCAGCGCTGCTGACAGGCCTGCCCCACCAGGCAGTGACACTGGTGGCCACGCAAGCGCGCGCAGCGCCACGCTGGCCCGTGGCCCACGCACAGTGCCTGTGGCTAGCCCACTGTGCGGTGCAAAACGTTTCTGCACGTTTCTGTTTCAAAATAAGTCCTTTTTAAAATTGCAGATTAATCCCTAAAACAAAAACATTAATAACTTTTAATCTATAACTCTAAATAATAAAAGTTAAATATGTTTGTTGTTCTAAATTTAATTCTCTATCCAATTATGCCATTTGTGTACTGTTTTGAATTTTCAAAATGCAATTCAAATTTGAATTCAAATAGTTCAATTGTATTTTGCTAAAATTCATAACTAAATCATAATTAATCCAAATAATGAAAATAAAATATGTTTTCCATACCATTTTGAACCACCTATTCAAATATAAATTTTGTTTCATGGTTTGAATAATTTAAATTGCCTAAATAATTTAAACCCTATTTAAATCAATTAAAATTGCTAAAATCATAACTTGCTCAATTTAAATTATTTTTGAACATGCAAAATGTGTTTTCAAACTAGAAAAACATAACCTTTTCAAATGTGAATTTGAATTTATGTTTTGAATAAATAAAATTCAAATAAAAATTCATGCTTGTTTAAATTCATTTAAAACTTGTTTAATTTTGTTTAGGTCATAATAAATTCATCCTAATGCCTTTTTCAATATTTGAAACATGTAATCCACCCAAAATTTTATGATCTTTTCAAATATGAATTTTGTTATTTATTTTGCACAAGTTAAGTGGCTGAAAACAACAAATACTTGTGTGTCACCTTTAAGGAACCAAAAATTCCTTAACTTAATAAATAAAATTCTAAATTGCTAAACCTCATTTCAAATTGGTTCTATTGTTGTTATTTTGTTGTTTTCCTCATGCATGCATCATACTAATCCACCTTCACCTGTTGATCAGTTGGAAAACAAATATTCTAACCAAAATCCATAGGCTTTTCATATGCAACTCAAAATTGCATATGTGTCCAATTAAATTGTGTTACCATGTCAACTAGTTTATTTTGATGCATCTATTAACTTGACATGCATCATCCCATGATTGTGCACTATGCCATGATATTGATTGTTTATTTTCCTGTATTGTTTGTTTGCTTCTTCTCGGATAGACGATGACGTTGAGACCGACGATCTTTACGACACCCCTTCTGAGGATCTAGCCCAGTACCCGGCTACTGAGTTTGCAGGCAAGTTATCACTCACATGAAACATTGTGTTCCTTTCAACATTGGTTACCGATACTTTCCGTTGTCTATTTCTGCTAGCCATATGTATCGTTGCTTCTGTTACGAACCTATCACATGATACCCTGAACCCTGATATTGCCTCCCATCCAGTCCTATAACCCCGTTGCTTGGGCCCGTGTCTTGCTAGCATGCTTAAGGTTGTTTTTGCTCGAGTCTGTTATCAGTTACTTTCTATCATCATATTTGATTATATTCTGGGGCTCGATGTTAAACAACAACCTGCTAATTTGAGGTAATAATAAATTGCTGATAAGGCACCGGCAGGAGGCCCGGCGTGGTTTTGAGGCCTGCTAGTGTCGACCCTAATAGGAAAAGGGTCTTGTCTACTGATCCATGATGAGCGCACTATCGGCATGTGGGAAGCGTGTATGGGCGCCCCCCTCAATTTGATTCGATTCGCATCTCGTCCAAATCACCACACTTAGTTCGGGCTTTCCTTTTGATGCACGCATATGCAGGTACGAACCCGAGGCCAGGGTGGAACTTTTGTAGTCGGCATTTAGGGCGGCGTGGTCTTCCAGTGCTATGAGGGTCCCCTTTTCTTCGTGGGGCTCGATTAGCCGCGCACGCACAGCACGTGGTGCTTTGGGCTTGATGCGAAGAAGATTTGAGTTGTGTTGAGTGCCCCGCTTGGTGGGAAAGGCCTTCCCATCTGGCGGGTTACTCTTACGTGTACGGCCAAATTGGTGCACCCCTGCAGGGATAAATCTTCTCGAGAAGCCGTGTTTTCCGCGGTTATGGTTGACTTGGTGAAAGTACTGGCTAACAAGTACTCAGAACAACTTACACCTAACTAATGATAACTTGACTAGTAATAGGCTCATTGACACAACAATTTGATCCACCATTAATCCAACTGTGTGAGTTATCCTCGGATTGCTGCTTTGGATAAGCGGCGAGATCCAGGATGGGTTTGTGTGGTGGTTAGTTGTAGTTGGTTACGATACGCTATCTTATCCCTTTCTGTTAGACCGGAAGTTGTAGCATGTTCTGTAGTTGGTTAGTGCAGCCAGTTGCAGCATCTTTTATACCTTCTCTTCCGTTGATCCCACGGCATCTGTGCTTGGTGTTGACGGGCTACACTTTGGTGAACTGTGAGTCTTGCTTGCCAGTACGTTTATGTACTGACCCCTTTGGGGCTGTGGTTTCCGCAGACTACGCTTACGAGGATCCCCGTGACGGCTACTACGTGGAGTTCGACGAGGCTGCTGACGAGTAGGTAGCGGACCCGGGCAGGATCCGAGACATCGTGGATGGGCTCCGTATTCTTTCATTCCCGGCTTCTTAAGCCTATTTGGATTTGTCTGTACTCAGACCCTTTGGATGCTTCCGCTGAGTTGTAATGATGTTATGTTGGGACATGTGTCCTCTGGATGATTGTATTTGCTATTCTCTGCCCTAGTGAGGGCCAGTTGCAACTTATTTCAATCTTTTGTGTCTTAGAGATATGTTATGTTATCATCTTGTTCAAAGCCGTTGACGTACCATGTGTGTATGGGATGAAGTACGTCAATGGTAGTGTCCTGATTTCTATGGGATAGTTTACATCGACGGTGAATAGTAAAGATTGGTTGTCACACATAAGTGTTGGCCTACTCGTAAGAGATGCGGGTGCCGGTAAACCCCGTAATCCAATCAAAATACTGTTCAGTTCGTACGGTGAGTATCCTCTAGAAGTCCGGGTGCGACAAATGGTATCAGAGACTGTCTGCCTATAGGATCCCTTTTACTGGTCGCAGTTGAGTCTAGAAACTATTTTTGTAGCTATATAGGAAAAATGAAACGTGAGAGTAGGAATTCTGCCATTTTTCTTCTTTCCCCACCCACCCACCCTTTTTTTGGTAAGGAAGTGCAACGTTGTTTTCCCTTCTCACCTAAACTTTCAAGTTAGGTTTTCACGAATCCTGGTTTCTCTGGGATAGTTATATCTACTAGTCCATAGGAATGGAGGTGGTTGTGACACGATTTATCATGTTGCCTACTCATGATTGAGAACGGAGGCGTGTAAGCCCCGGAAGCAAATCCTCTATCCCTTAAGCAGTAGATATTGATCCTTTAGAAGCCCGGATGGGGTTTTCCGTAGTACCTCAGGAGTTTTTGGTCTCGTGTTTCCCGTTGTTGCTTCGATATCCTGTTCTTCTCAACATCCTTTTCGTCCGTTGAAACCTTGTTGTTGCTTTCCACTTCAGTTCTCTACCGGCGTCTAATCAAAACTTCCCCGATCATCTGCAGATGGATCTCAGGTTCTACCCGCAGGTGGTTCGGATGACTCGTTGCGAGAGCACCGCCGGTTATCCGGAGATGCTGAGGTACATGGTCACTTATCTGGGGTTCCGTTGGGCACCAGAGTACCAGGTCTACGAGCAGCAGCGAGAGTTTGACCAGACCTACTACCAGGCTATCGTCTACATTCTGTCAGATGATGGCATGAGCGTCATCCACCGCTACGAGGCAGTAGGTTCCACAGTGGATATGGCCGTGCAGCAGGCAGCTTACGTGAGTCTCACCGTCCTTCGTGCTGACTACTGGGGATTTGACGATTCTATCTATCGCCACATCCCCCGTGGTTACATCACTTCGGAGGGAGCTCACTTCACTCTCTACGACAACCTGGATGTCTACGAGCATGATAACACCAGGCTGCACACCACCGCTCAGTTTGTGAGGCACAGTGACGCCGTTGCCACCACACTTTCTCAGGAGTTGGCCTCAGTCAGAGAGCAGCTCTACCTTTCTTTGACTCGTCTGGCGACGTACACCACAGACTTTGTTGGAGATGAGCGCTTTGCACGTTTCGATCAGCCAGTTGGTCGTCGTCTGCCAGATGCTGGAGGTTACGAGCCGATCATAGGTCCACTACTCAACCTCGGAGCTGGATACACTGGGATTCCACGCTTTGGAGCACAGGGAGCTGACGCTATGTACTTCACCACACCTAGAGTCGCTCTCAGGCCACGTCAGATCTATGTGGATCGTCGTTCTACCTACTTCCGTGGGATTCCTCCTCACCGTATCTCTCGTCGTACTACTCACCGCCGTCCTGCGTGATGAGCATGAGAGTATCGATGTATCCATTCCTAGCTATGTTTAGTTATCCTTTGGCTTTCGAACCATGTAATGGTGTGTTGGATATTCTGATGTATTTGAACATGTGATGATGTACCTGTTGGTTATCTATTCATGCGTCGGAATAATCTCTCTTTCGGTTACCAAGTCTATCCTTTTCTATTGTTGTGCTAAAATGCATGTCTATTCAGGATGCCGCCAACAAGGAGCAACCCGCCTGAACCACCTCCGCTCACGGAGCTGTTGACTCAGATGACTCAGGTCGTGACTCAGATGGCCCAGATCCAGGCTAACCAGCACAACAACCAGAATGCTCCGCGAGTCAGCATCAAGGAGTTTCTGAGTCTGGGGCCGAGAGCTTTCGTGGCAACACGTGAGCCTCTGGATGCTGATGACTGGATCAAGGAGATGGCCAAGGCTCTTGACATTGCTCACGTTGCTGAGGAGGATAAAGTCAAGTATGCCACCTACCTACTGAAGGGTCAGGCAGCTACCTGGTGGGAGAACTACCAGACCATGAGAGCTGGATACCCAATCACCTAGGGTTGTTTCAAGGATGCCTTCCTGAAGCACCACATCCCAGATGGTCTCATGGAAAGGATGCGTGAAGAGTTCTGCTCTCTTAAGCAGGGTAAGCTGGACGTCATTGGCTACCAGAATGAGTTCAATCGCCTCGCTCGCTATGCTGGTGATGAGGTGTCCACTGAGGCCAAGAAGATGGCAAGGTTCCGCCGAGGTTTTAACCCGGAACTGAAGTACGCTCTCACCAACATCAAGTGCAAGGACTTCGAGGAGCTCGTGAACACCGCGCTCAATGAGGAAAATGGGCGTAAGGCGTTCGAAGAGTCGCGCAAGCACTCGCGTGAGGGTGGTTCCTCCTCCAACATGACCACCCCTCCGCAGAAGCGTCGTATCTGGGTGCCAAATGGTGCTGTCACCAGGGCTCCATATGCCCAAGCTTCTCAAGGCTTCGCTTCCCGCCCACCCAACCCGGCTCAGATGCAGGCTCAGAGGTTCTCAATGGGACAGCCAAGGCCAGATGCACCTCGTGTCGTCACTTGCTACAAATGCAAGCAGACTGGGCACTATGCTGATAAGTGCACTCAGAGGCAGCTACCTCTACCACCTCCTCGCCCCAACACCAACCAGGCAATGGTTCGTGCTCCCCCGGCTAAAGCCTTCAACTCCAACAACAGGCCTGTCGGGAGGACCGCGAGGGTGAATCATATCAAGGCCGACAAAGCTGAGGAAGCTGCTGACGTCGTTCTCGGTACATTCCCCGTAAACTCTAACCCAGCTAAAGTGTTGTTTGATACCGGAGCATCGCATTCTTTCGTGTCAAAGATCTTTGCGACAGCAGTTAAACTACCTTTTGTTGGTTTGGGTTCCCCGCTAGTAGTAAACTCCCCTGGAGCAACTATGCAAACTTCCAAGATCAGTCATGAGAATCAGATTCTAATTGGAGGTCACATATTCCTTGCTTCTCTCATTCTGCTTGGCAATTCTAACATTGATGTCATTCTTGGCATGGATTGGTTGAAGGCCAATAAAGCTACGATAGATTGTGCTAAGAAGTCAATAACTCTGTTCCACCCTTCCGGCCAGATAGTCTATTCTCCAAGTGAATCAAGTTCTGTTCAGCTTTACACCCTCGACGCTAAGCCTCTACCTCTACTCGAAAATGTTCCGGTGGTTTGTGAATTCCCTAACGTCTTTCCAGAAGAGTTGCCAGGGATGCCTCCGGACAGAGCAGTTGAGTTCGTGATCGAGCTTGAACCAGGTACTGCTCCAATCTCTAAGCATCCATACAAGATAGCTCCTCCTGAACTGAAATTGTTAAAGGAGCAAATCGATATGTACATGGAGAAAGGTTACATTCAACCTAGTTCCTCCGCTTGGGGTTGCCCAACCCTGTTCGTTGCCAAGAAGGATCAAACAAAGAGACTCGTGGTTGACTATCGTCCTCTCAACGAGAAAACCATCAAAAACAAGTATCCAATTCCTCGTATCGATGATCTTTTTGATCAACTTGCTGGAGCCTCAATATTCTCAAAGTTGGACTTGAGGATGGGTTACCATCAAATAAAGTTCAGAAAGGAAGATATTCCAAAAACAGCTTTCACCACTCGGTACGGTCTATATGAATACACCGTCATGTCCTTTGGTCTCACCAATGCACCGGCGACATTCTCAAGACTAATGAATTCTGTCTTCCATGAATACCTCGACAAGTTCGTTGTGGTATATCTCGATGACATTCTGGTCTACTCAAAGTCTGAGGAAGAGCATGGAGAACACCTTCGTCTCACTCTCATGAAACTTCGCGAGCATCGTCTATATGCCAAGTTCTCCAAATGTGAGTTCTGGATTCCAGAAGTTGCTTACCTTGGTCATGTCATCTCCGCCAAGGGCATAGCCATTGATCCAGAAAAGGTTAAAGCAATTGTTGATTGGAAACCTCCTAAGACAGTGAAGCAAGTTAGAAGTTTTCTAGGCTTGGCTAGCTATTGCCGTCGTTTCGTTCAAAACTTTTCCAAGATTGCCAAACCTCTCACTGATCTCACCAAGAAGGACAAGAAGTTCGTTTGGTCTCCACAGTGTGATGAGAGTTTCAATCTCTTGAAGACTAAGCTCACTTCTACCCCTGTTCTGGTTGGCCCAGATACTACCAAACCTTTCCAGATATTCTGCGATGCATCTCTCCAAGGTCTAGGAGCAGTTCTTATGCAAGAACGTCAAGTTGTGGCTTATGCTTCACGTCAGTTGAACCCACATGAGCAAAACTATCCCACACATGACCTAGAACTTGCAGCAGTTGTGTTTGCCCTCAAGAAATGGAGACAATACTTGTTGGGTAACAAAACTGAAATCTTTTCCGATCACAAGAGTCTGAAATACATCTTCACTCAACCAGATCTAAACCTCAGGCAAAGGAGATGGATTGAAAAGATTAAAGACTTTGATCTCACCATTTCTTACACTCCAGGCAAGGCTAATGTTATGGCCGATGCTCTCAGTCGCAAGTCATATTGCAATAATCTCATTATAATGGAAAGCAAACCTCCACTTCATGAAGAATTCCAGAAGCTGAACCTTGGTCTGGTTCCTCAAGGCTACCTTGCTAGCTTGACAGCCAGTCCAACTCTCGAGGACAAGATTCGTTCTGAACAACTTCGTGACGCTGAAATCAAGAAGATGGTTGAACACATCAAAGAAGGCAAGGAGAAATTCAAGTCCTTCTCGATTGATGACAAAGGAACTGTGTTCTTCGAAGGACGCATTGCAGTTCCTCAAGTTCAAAGTCTCAAAGATACCATTCTCAAGGAGGCTCATGAAACTCCTCTCTCCATCCACCCTGGAAGTACAAAGATGTACCAGGATCTTAAGACACTGTATTGGTGGCATGGCATGAAACGTGAAATTGCTCAATACGTTTCTGAATGCGACGTTTGTCATCGTGTTAAGGCAGTCCATCAGAAAACAGCCGGTCTACTCCAACCTGTGAAAATTCCTGAGTGGAAGTGGGACATGATTGAAATGGACTTCGTCACTGGTTTTCCAAAGTCCACGAAGGGCAACGATGCAATCTTCGTTGTTATTGATCGTCTCACTAAAGTAGCTCACTTCTTTGCTGTCAAAGAAACAATCTCAGCTAGCCAGTTAGCAGAGCTCTACACAGCAAAGATCGTTCCTCTTCATGGTGTTCCATTGGAAATAAGCTCAGACCGTGGAAGCATATTCACTTCTCATTTCTGGAAGAGCTTCCAAGAAGCATTGGGCACCAAACTTCTGTTCAGCACAGCTTATCACCCTCAGTCTCAGGGGCAAGTCGAAAGAGTCAATCAGATTCTCGAGGATATGCTCAGAGCATGTGGTCTCTCCTTTGGCATGAAATGGGAGGATTGCCTTCCATATGCTGAATTCTCCTACAACAACAGCTACCAGGCAAGCCTAGGCATGGCACCATTTGAAGCACTCTATGGACGCATATGCAGGAGTCCAATCAATTGGTCTGGAGCTGGTGAACGTTCACTCTTAGGCCCTGACATTGTTAAGGAAGCCGAGGAGAAAGTTCGTATCATTCGTGACAATCTCAAGATTGCCTAGTCTCGTCAGAAAAGCTACTATGACAGCAAGCACAGGGATATGACCTATGCACCTGGTGACAAGGCATATCTCCGTGTAACTCCCCTCAGAGGCACTCATCGTTTTGGTGTGAAAGGAAAGCTTGCACCAAGATACATTGGTCCTTTCAACATTCTCTCAAGGCGTGCAGAAAATGCCTATCGTCTTGAACTTCCAGAAAAACTATCCAAGGTGCACGATGTGTTCCACGTGTCACAGCTCAAGAAGTGTTTCAAAGATCCAGATCGTGCAGTTGATCATGATTCCATTGAACTGCAAGATGATCTATCTTATGAGGAGCACCCTGTTCGTATTCTCGATGAGACCGAGCGTAAGACTCGCAACAAGAGCACAAAGTTCTTGAAAGTGCAGTGGTCGCATCATTCCGATAAAGAGGCAACGTGGGAGACCGAAGAGGATCTTCGCAAGAAGTATCCGGACCTTTTCCTTTCTCAGTAGGAATCTCGGGGCGCGATTCCTTCAAGGGGGGGCGTTTTGTAACATCCCAAGTATGAAAACTCCCCTTAGAATGTTTGTTTCATGTTTATTAAAGTATTGCATCATGTCATCATATTGCTTTCATTTTGTTTGCATTTGTTTCTTATTTGATGCATCTGTTTTTCACTGTTTTCACAATTCAAATTTAAACTTTATTCAAACAATTGTTTCATACTTGCTCTGTTACAACATTTGAAATAAAAATCACAAATAAAAACAACCAATTTGTTTCATTTTATTCCATAGTGATCACTTATTAAAATGATGGTTTTGAATCAATCATTTAATTCCAATCATATTTAAAATTCAAATCAAGCATCAAACAGCAACCAATTTGAATTCATGCAAATTATAAAACAAATTTAATCAATGGGTTATAATTAACTTAGGGGTTACCCTATTTAAAAGTTTGTTTTTATTAATGATCATTTAATATTAAAATTCACCCAAATTTGGTTTAAATTCAAACAACAAACAAATGTCAAACTTTTTGAAAATAGAACTTAACATCTGTTTGCTTTTGACCTAAAAAGGTTACCCTAATTTTTCCAAATTTTTTACTAATTTAAAACCTATCAAACTCTTGCATTTCCTTTTTCAGGAAAAAAAAAGAGGAGAAATAAAAAATTTTAAAACGAATTTTGGCGCCAAAAAGGGAGAGGGCTGCGCCCAGCCCACCTCGTTTTCTTTCCGCAGCGTAGCCCAGCCCGCTAGCTACGCAGAAAAACGATTCGTTTTTTTTTTCTGTTCTGTTCTGTCGTCACCCTCGTGTACGGCGACGCATCCGGAGCGCCACGGCGGCATCGGCCAGCTCCGACGGTGATCCGCGCCCCCCGTACCCTATAAGAGCTCCCCACGGACCCCCTAGACCTAAACCCTAGGCTGCTGTTCCCCTCGAGAGCGCCGCCGCCAATCTCTCTCCCTCGCCGGATTCCTCACTGTCTCCACCCCACCGGCGAGCCACCGTCGGAAACTCCGATGGCATCCACCGTTGCAGCCACCCATCTACCCACCTAAACCCTGGAACCGACCACCCACTCCTTCCTCTTCCGATTGCACACTGCAGCAGCCCCGGAGACTCACGGATCCCTCGCCGCCGTCCAGGGACTTGCCGCCGTCGAGCTCGTCGCGGGCCTCTGCAACCACGACCACGCGGTGAGCCACCGTCTACTCCTCCTCTCACCCTCTGCTTGCGCACGCTTCCGTGCACGCACTGCACACGCTTCCAGCACCACCAGATCGCGGCACCGCGGGCACTGCACCACGGCTCGCCGCCGGTAGCTCACCTCTGTCAGGTCGCGGAAGCGTTTGGTCGTCAGTAATCTTCAGTTAACGCAGATGAAGTATAGCCTTTCCGCGTTTCCTTCTCTGTCAAAACTGAAGCCAAGCCGCAGTGGTAGCACTTCTCTGAATCGTGCGCGCGGTCGTGGGATCGATCCCCCGCGGCTGCGAATTAATCCACACTTTTTTCCAGCGCTGCTGACAGGCCTGCCCCACCAGGCAGTGACCCTGGTGGCCACGCAAGCGCGCGCAGCGCCACGCTGGCCCGTGGCCCACGCACAGTGGCTGTGGCTAGCCCACTGTGCGGTGCAAAACGTTTCTGCACGTTTCTGTTTCAAAATAAGTCTTTTTTAAAATTGCAGATTAATCCCTAAAACAAAAACATTAATAACTTTTAATCTATAACTCTAAATAATAAAAGTTAAATATGTTTGTTGTTCTAAATTTAATTCTCTATCCAATTATGCCATTTGTGTACTATTTTGAATTTTCAAAATGCAATTCAAATTTGAATTCAAATAGTTCAATTGTATTTTGCTAAAATTCATAACTAAATCATAATTAATCCAAATAATGCAAATAAAATATGTTTTCCATACCATTTTGAACCACCTATTCAAATATAAATTTTGTTTCATGGTTTGAATAATTTAAATTGCCTAAATAATTTAAACCCTATTTAAATCAATTAAAATTGCTAAAATCAGAACTTGCTCAATTTAAATTATTTTTGAACATGCAAAATATGTTTTCAAACTAGAAAAACATAACCTTTTAAAATGTGAATTTGAATTTATGTTTTGAATAAATAAAATTCAAATAAAAATTCATGCTTATTTTAAATTCATTGAAAACTTGTTTAATATTGTTTAGGTCATAATAAATTCATCCTAATGCCTTTTTCAATATTTGAAACATGTAATCCACCCAAAATTTTATGATCTTTTCAATTATGAATTTTGTTATTTATTTTGCACAAGTTAAGTGGCTGAAAACAACAAATACTTGTGTGTCACCTTTAAGGAACCAAAAATTCCTTAACTTAATATATAAAATTCTAAATTGCTAAACCTCATTTCAAATTGGTTCTATTGTTGTTATTTTGTTGTTTTCCTCATGCATGCATCATACTAATCCACCTTCACCTGTTGATCAGTTGGAAAACAAATAATGTAACCAAAATCCATCGGCTTTTCATATGCAACTCAAAATTGCATATGTGTCCAATTAAATTGTGTTACCATGTCAACTAGTTTATTTTGATGCATCTATTAACTTGACATGCATCATCCCATGATTGTGAACTATGCCATGATATTGATTGTTTATTTTCCTGTATTGTTTGTTTGCTTCTTCTCGGATAGACGACGACGTTGAGAACGACGATCTTTACGACACCCCTTCTGAGGATCTAGCCCAGTACCCAGCTACTGAGTTTACAGGCAAGTTATCACTCACATGAACCATTGTGTTCCTTTCAACATTGGTTACCGATACTTTCCGTTGTCTATTTCTGCTAGCCATATGTATCGTTGCTTCTGTTACGAACCTATCACATGATACCCTGAACCCTGATATTGCCTCCCATCCAGTCCTATAACCCCGTTGCTTGGGCCCGTGTCTTGCTAGCATGCTTAGGGTTGTTTTTGCTCGAGTCTGTTATCAGTTACTTTCTGTCATCATATTTGATTATATTCTGGGGCTCGATGTTAAACAACAACCTGTTAATTTGAGGTAATAATAAATTGCTGATAAGGCACCGGCAGGAGGCCCGGCGTGGTTTTGAGGCCTGCTAGTGTCGACCCTAATAGGAAAAGGGTCTTGTCTACTGATCCATGATGAGCGCACTATCCGCATGTGGGAAGCGTGTATGGGCGCCCCCCTCAATTTGATTCGATTCGCATCTCGTCCAAATCACCACACTTAGTTCGGGCTTTCCATTTGATGCACGCATATGCAGGTACGAACCCGAGGCCAGTGTGGAACTTTTGTAGTCGGCATTTAGGGCGGCGTGGTCTTCCAGTGCTATGAGGGTCCCCTTTTCTTCGTGGGGCTCGATTAGCCGCGCACGCACAGCACGTGGTGCTTTGGGCTTGATGCGAAGAAGAGTTGAGTTGTGTTGAGTGCCCCGCTTGGTGGGAAAGGCCTTCCCATCTGGCGGGTTACTCTTACGTGTACGGCCAAATTGGTGCACCCCTGCAGGGATAAATCTTCTCGAGAAGCCGTGTTTTCCGCGGTTATGGTTGACTTGGTGAAAGTACTGGCTAACAAGTACTCAGAACAACTTACACCTAACTAATGATAACTTGACTAGTAATAGGCTCATTGACACAACAATTTGATCCACCATTAATCCAACTGTGTGAGTTATCCTCGGATTGCTTCTTTGGATAAGGGGCGAGATCCAGGATGGGTTTGTGTGGTGGTTAGTTGTAGTTGGTTACGATACGCTATCTTATCCCTTTCTGTTAGACCGGAAGTTGTAGCATGTTCTGTAGTTGGTTAGTGCAGCCAGTTGCAGCATCTTTTATACCTTCTCTTCCGTTGATCCCACGGCATCTGTGCTTGGTGTTGACGGGCTACACTTTGGTGAACTGTGAGTCTTGCTTGCCAGTACGTTTATGTACTGACCCCTTTGGGGCTGTGGTTTCCGCAGACTACGCTTACGAGGATCCCCGTGACGTCTACTACGTGGAGTTCGACGAGGTTGCTGACGAGTAGGTAGCGGACCCGGGCAGGATCCGAGACATCGTGGATGGGCTCCGTATTCTTTCATTCCCGGCTTCTTAAGCCTATTTGGATTTGTCTGTACTCAGACCCTTTGGATGCTTCCGCTGAATTGTAATGATGTTATGTTGGGACATGTGTCCTCTGGATGATTGTATTTGCTATTCTCTGCCCTAGTGAGGGCCAGCTGCAACTTATTTCAATCTTTTGTGTCTTAGAGATATGTTATGTTATCATCTTGTTCAAAGCCGTTGACGTACCATGTGTGTATGGGATGAAGTACGTCAATGGTAGTGTCCTGATTTCTATGGGATAGTTTACATCGACGGTGAATAGTAAAGATTGGTTGTCACACATAAGTGTTGGCCTACTCGTAAGAGATGCGGGTGCCGGTAAGCCCCGTAATCCAATCAAAATACTGTTCAGTTCGTACGGTGAGTATCCTCTAGAAGTCCGGGTGCGACAGAATGCAAGTGTGAAACCATGAACCCCGGTCCTATTTTAATTATAAGAAAACACTCTAGTTAATTTGCTGCAATTTACTTTACTTGCACTTTACTTTACTTGCATCTCCAATTCGAATTTACATTATCTCCATCACCACTTGCATCACAAAAATACAAAAACAATCCATTGCATATTTATTTTCTCATTTGCATTTATTAGTAGATTTAATTACTGCACATTTACTTTCAGTTTTGCATTGCAATTTAGAAGTCTCACACCTTTTGCTTGACAACCACTTGGTGAGGTTGAGGGCACAAAACTCTCTATTTGTTTGCAGGATCCTGGAGGAAGCTTGGAAGACAACTGCTGAAATACTGGCTCCCCAAGAGTTCGATATAAACCCTCGAGTCACCCTCGTGGGGAAGAAGGCTTGCCACTAGCTACACACTCTGCACTTGGAGTCTCAACCTAGCCATCAAGCGTTTTTCTGTCGCCGTTGCCGGGGATTTGAAGTGACACTAATCAATCTCCATGACTAGATCTAGCAAGTTCTTACTTCAACTTCATGTCACATTGCTTAAAGCTATACTCTGGTTTTTCCTTAATTATCGAGGTGTTATGATTTATTTCGCATCTTGGTGGAGTATGAGAGGGATCAATATGACTGTACAGATCTCTATGCTAGGACGTGATGCCCATATGAAAGTACTCAATGTTAAACATGTTATTGTAATCTCACATGTAATTCTTTATGTCCACCGTCTACCACTTTATTTGAGAGAATGCAAGTGTGAAACCATGAACCCCGGTCCTATTTTAATTATAAGAAAACACTCTAGTTATTTTGCTGCAATTTACTTTACTTGCACTTTCCTTTACTTGCATCTCCAATTCGAATTTACATTATCTCCATCACCACTTGCATCACAAAAATACAAAAACAATCCATTGCATATTTATTTTCTCATTTGCATTTAGTAGTAGATTTAATTATTGCACATTTACTTTCAGTTTTGCATTTCAATTTAGAAGTCTCACACCTTGTGTTTGACAACCACTTGGTGAGGTTGAAGGCACACAATTCTCTACTTGTTTGCAGGATCCTGGAGGAAGCTTGGAAGACAACTGCTGAAATACTGGCTCCCCAAGAGTTCGATATAAATCCTCGAGTCACCCTCGTGGGGAAGAAGGCTTGCCACTAGCTACACACTCTGCACTTGGAGTCTCAACCTAGCCATCAAGTGTTTTTCTGGCGCCGTTGTCGGGGAGCCATAGGTGAAGGAGTTGTCCAAGGGAGCTCACAAGAAGTCTTCATCACCAACAAGGTGTGCAAACACCTAATTTTGGGGAGGTTGCACCTACGTGAGTACCGTCCTTTCTATCTCCACCTTCTTTCAAGTAGATTGTTTTGTTTCTTGTCTTGTTTTTGTTTTTGTTTTTTTTTCTGTTTTTTGTTTTGTCTTGCATATTTTATTTTAGTTTTGCATTTAGTTATGTAGTTTATTTTAGTATTTCGAATTTTCCTAGTTACTTTACTTTTGTTTTGCATAAAAAATTAAAAACTACATAAAAACTGTTAAAATGGGTGATAGAACTAAATTAAGTGACTACACAAACACACCCAATGACCAATTCATTGCTAGGCCAATTACTACACCTGAAATACAAGCTGAAAGCTATGAAGTAAGTCCTAGTTTATTGAATTTAATTACTAGAGAGCAATTTGGTGGTAGTGCTATGGAGGATGCCTCTATGCATCTTCATGATTTCATGGAAATATGTGATATGCAAAAATTTAAAAATGTGGAAAGTAGTGTTTTAAAACTGAAATTATTTCCTTTTTCACTTAGAGGAAAGGCTAAAGAATGGTTACTTTCACTACCTACAGCTAGTATAAAGTCTTGGGATGATTTAAAAGAAGCTTTCATTAAGAAATATTATCCTCCCGTTAAAATTTTGCATAATAGAAAAGGTAAAGTAGAGGAAATTATGACGCTTACTGAAATGAAGGATCCACTGCTTGATTTAGAAAAAAGTAGCTTGCAAGAACTTATTGCTACTCTACAAAAATTTGCTAGTGATCCCACTATAAATGTTAATTAACCTGGCTTTGGATCTTATATTGCTAATCATGTCTTGCAAGAAAAAATTGCTAGGTACAAGAATGAGGCCATGATACCTCCTAAGCTTGGGGATGCATGGATCCCCAAGGTGCTAGTTTCAATTGGAAAATAAATTCACCATGCTATGTTAGATCTAGGTTCTAGTGTATCGGTACTCTCTAAAGAATTATATGAATTGCTAGAACTAGAAAATTTAGAAAAGTGCTCAAGTGAATTTGTCCTTGCTGATAACTCTACTAAACATGCTGTAGGACAAGTAAAAGATGTTATGATTGAATTGCACATGACTTTCGTACCCGTTTTTCATTATTATGGATATGGGGGATAAATCCCCTAGTCCTATTATTTTGGGTAGACCTTTTCTTCGTACTACAGGTGAAATCATAGACTCCAAGGAAGGGAATGTCAAGTTTCAGTTCCCTCACAAGAAAAGCATGGAGGACTTCCCAAGGAAGAGGGGCACGCTGAAGAACAAGCTCCCTCATGAGCTTTATCCCTCTTGATTATCAAGTAAGTAAAGCCTAGCTATATGGCTATAAAGAAAGCGCTTTACGGGAGGCAACCCGGTTGTTTTTGTTTGGATTTTCCTAGTGTCCTCTTGCTGTCTCAAGAGATTAGTTTTTTTGTTTTAATTCTGGAGTTTTCAATAAAGAGTCAAGTCAAACCCATTTGGACTTATAAGTTGCTATCCTAGTGCATGAAATTTCTGTTTCAGCACGAGTCTGCTCACCGTATGATTTTACGTTTTTTATTGGTATGTCGGATTGAGCTAATTTTTTAGTATGTTCTGACAATTTGTGTCCTCTGTAAGCACAAAAATTGGCTTAATTTTTTGACGAGTCTAGCTGAGGGGAAAACGTTCGTTTTGCTGCTGCTGCTTTTCTGGACAGATTCTGCCTTCTTTTGTTTTATGCACTCTTTGGGCTTGGGAATCGAATTTCCATGATTATTTCAAGCAAGAGAGTGAACATACAACATAATGAACCTTATTGTCTATCTACTGGAGCATTTTATTTGGAATTTTGCACAGCAAGAATGTGATTTGTTTGTCCTTGCTAATCTCACCCCACAGAAAAAGAATGGGAGAAACATGTTTTGTGAAGTTTTTTCACAGGGAATAGAGGAGCTGCGCCTCAAGACATCCAAGAATGGTGAAATCCATAAGCTTGGGGATGTGATGAACACCCCACTGGAGCTACACTCTTTTGGTTAGCACATGTCTACTTTCTGTTTTTCTAAGCAAAGCATTTATCGTAGAGACTTGAAGCGTCTAGTTTTTCTTTTTCTTTTTGTTTTGATAAGACCACCACCATCATTTTATATGAGATTGAGCTACTGGAGTTTGGGTTTGGAATGTATTGGATGGTAGTATTATGACTTGGAATAGGGATGCCATGGTTGATTTGAAGAGCTACATATGTTTGCTTGATTTATAGGCTTTTTATGTGTAGAAATTTGCAATAATGTTGTCTTGAGCTATCTCTTATTCATGTCCTTGATGTTAATTGATGGTTTATTTAGTTTGCATGAAATGACTAGTTCTATGGACATATGCATGCATAGTAGCTGGTCAACTATCTCCCTCTTGCTAGCCCAAAAATTTAAAAATTCCAACAAGTAAAAACTTGTTTCCAACACTCCTTAGCCAAGTATTTCCAGTGAGTCCACCATATCTTCCCATTAGCTTCATTGTTATTCCGAGTGTGTTCACCATGTTATTGTGTTATTTATGTTCTAAATTAAGATATTCACTTTATTAATTGTCATGGGTTGAACTTGGGATAGGACTATCACGAACTTTTGAAGGCACACTTTACTTTTTATGCATCTAATAAACATGACCCAATAATGGGAGCCACAAGTTTTGAGTTTGAAAAGTGTGTGGTTGGGAGCTAGCTATAAATGTGTATGACCAGAAAGCTTTCAACATTGCACAAAAAAAATTACATTTGGTTGATATCATGTACTTTTGTTTTTGGACTCCTGCCATGCCGAAATGAAATAGAGGAATAGTAAGTTTTGATGAGTAAGTGTCTATATGACTAGAGAAACGCATCGGGCCGCTAACCCAAGCCATGCTTTATCATGGTGGAAATTTACTTACAGCTTGAGTGACTCTACAACACATCCTATAATAAAATAAGAAGCTATGCATAATAGTGAATGAAAATAAAAAGGATGATGAGTCTACTCTGTTTGTTCATCTTGTCATTGTAACATGGGCTTGTTTCCATGTCATGGGGCAAGAGGTACCTATTTGCGGTTCTCTATGATGTCATTAATACTTATTAGGATTGTACAAAGCTTACTAGGAATCTTAAGTTGAGTAATCATGGAGTAGGTTTTCACACTCACGGGGCATGAGGCTTTCAACCACCTTGTCATTCTCATTACTTCAATACTCACAATTTTAAGATGCTAGTGATAAAGGGGAAATGAGAGTCCTAGATCAATGGATACCACATTTCAATTAGTAATTTTAGTTGAATAATTTAGAGGCTAAATAAGACTTGATCATGTTTTACCTCTACTCAGTTTTCTCCAAAGTGTCCACCATATTTTCTATTCTCCATTATGCTATTCTTTGACCAATATAGGATTTTATTTTTCATTTTGTGTATGCATTTGGTCCATAGTGCTTTTATTTCATTATACACTTTGTGAACTTTCATGAAGCATCTTTGCTTGCATATTTGATATTTCTTACAACATGAATTGTATATTGCTACTCATTTCTAGTATTAATCATTTGATTATATGTAGCATGAATAATCCTCCTTGATATCCCATGATTGTTTCAATATGAAAAACCCATCTTAGTTTTATCACCTTCATACTCGAGGACGAGCATGGGTTAAGCTTGGGGATGTTGATGCATGTAAAATGCATAGATGAATTTTGCATATTTTCACATGGTTTTCTATTACATATTGCATCATATAAGGGTATAATTCAATGTTTTATAGTATTTTGGGGTTAAATTACAAAGTCCCTCAACTTTTATGGAATTAACCCTGCCTGTCAGAAGCCCCGTTTTCTATATTTTTGACGTTTCAGGGGGCAAACTTCCGCGAAATCACCTGAAAATCTGCGGGGGTCATTTTCTTGGAAGGAGAAGACTTGCGGGCGAAGGATCCACGAGAATTGGGCAAGGAGGCCCAAAAGAGGACCCTCCACGCGGCCAGATTCCTTGGCCGCGTGAGAGGCCCCCTTTTGGCCCCTGTTGTCCCAATTACTTCCATCTTCGACTTACCGACTCCGTCTTGACCTAAAACCAACTATAAAAAGGGTCCCCCATACCCTTACGGAGGGGAGCACCGCCGAAACACCGAAACAGAGACCAGAAGTTCCAGATTGGAGAGGGAAAACTCCGGCGGGGTGCCGCCGGTGTGATCCCCTACCCCTCCAACGTCATCTCCATCGACATCTCCATGAAGAGGGAGTAGTCCACCCCAGGGCTATGGGTTTGTGGAAGTAGCACTTGTATCTCTCTCTCTATGTGCTTCACTAATTAGATCCGCATAAGCTGCCTCATAAGATTACAGGCACCGTTTTAATTCCTATGTGGTGGATCTTTTCTATGAGTTATTGAATCTGAGATTGCAATTGTTTCTCTTGAGTTATTTGAGTAGATGTATCTTATGTACCCCGTTCTTATTTGCTAGCTTTGTATCAATCTAGTTCTTGAGAGCGTGTGTGAGGTGATGGGTGCATTAGTTGGAGTAACGGGGTGTGGCTAGTGCTGTGAAAGTGACAAAAGTTCAGCGATCCACTTAGGTTTTGTTAAACCTTTCTTAGTTACCTCACTAGGGATAAAAAGGAGTACCTTGTTACCGGGGATTTGAAGTGACACTAATCAATCTCCATGACTAGATCTATCAAGTTCTTACTTCAACTTCATGTCACATTGCTTAAAGCTATACTCTGGTTTTTCCTTAATTATCGAGGTGTTATGATTTATTTCGCATCTTGGTGGAGTATAAGAGGGATCAATATGACCGTAGAGATCTCTATGCTAGGACGTGATGCCCATATGAAAGTACTCAATGTTAAACATGTTATTGTAATCTCACATGTAATTCTTTATGTCCACCGTCTACTTTATTTGAGAGAATGCAAGTGTGAAACCATGAACCCTGGTCCTATTTTAATTATAAGAAAACACTCTAGTTACTTTGCTGCAATTTACTTTACTTGCACTTTACTTTACTTGCATCTCCAATTCGAATTTACATTATCTCCATCACCACTTGCATCACAAAAGTACAAAAACAATCCATTGCATATTTATTTTCTCATTTGCATTTAGTAGGAGATTTAATTATTGCACATTTACTTTCAGTTTTGCATTGCAATTTAGAAGTCTCACACCTTGTGCTTGACAACCACTTGGTGAGGTTGAGGGCACAAAACTCTCTATTTGTTTGCAGGATCCTGGAGAAAGCTTGGAAGACAACTGCTGAAATACTGGCTCCCCAAGAGTTCGATATAAACCCTCGAGTCACCCTCGTGGGGAAGAAGGCTTGCCACTAGCTACACACTCTGCACTTGGAGTCTCAACCTAGCCATCATGTTCCTGCCCCCGATGGACCGTCGACCGTGTCCGGCGCGGCTGCAGCTGATGGTCTGTCGATGTTATCGTTGCTGATGCACCCAAAATGCATCTACTTTTCCAAGCACTTTGCATCATATTTCTCTCCGGAGTCCCCCCATAGTTGAATAAATCTGCAGAATCTGACGCTGTTTTTAGCAGAAGTCTTCTTTCCGTCTATTTTCGCAGGACTTTTCACAGGGGACGAAAACCACTTAACTTTTTATGGAAAAGAAGGGGAATGAGCACCAGATGGGGCCGGGGGGCCACCCGAGGGCCAAAAGGGGGCCCACACGCGGCCAAATTCCTTGGCCGCGTGGGCTCACCCCTTTTGGGCCCAGATGGCCCACTCCGGCTAGGTCTTCGACGTACCCCTCCATATATACGAGAAACTGACGGGTTTCGAAGGGGAGGGTTAGCGCTGCCGCCACCACGATCTTCAATTTCGGAGTCAGATTAATCCGAGATTTCACCCCCGGAGGTGGAATTCGAGGGGCTTCGTCACCATCATCATCACCACCATCATCTCCATCAACCATGAGCTTCATCACCCCCTCCATGTGTGAGTAGTTGCTGTAGGCATGTGAGGTGTGAGGGGTTTTGGATGAGATTGATCATGTAATTGCTACCCAGTATGCGGGATCTAGGGGTTTGTCTTGAGAATTCTTATGTCTTATGTTGATGCACTATTCCTAGGCTTAATGCTTGTTACTAGGGCCCAAGTGGCATGATTTCAGTACTGAACTTACATTGCTACATCATATATTTGAGTTTGGTATCTATCTGCAATGTGTATTACCTGCTATTATGTTGAACCTGCGAACCCTAAAGTGACAGCTAGGGAAAACAAGGGGGATATGTTCTAGTTTGAGGATTATGTGTGTTCATGGAGTGTTAATGCGTTGGTCCGGGCTATTCGAAAGGGTAGACCTTAATTACCTGTAGTTCCAAATTGGCCCCGGTGAAATGGGCAGGTAGGACAATAGGCTTTGTGCAAATTCTCTTGGTTAGTACGCACAATAATTTACGGAACACACACCTACATAAAACTGAGATAGAGAAAGGCCCCGCTGCTAGCAAAACATTATTACATGATCAATCTTATCCGTGCAACACCCCGCTGTCACCTCATGCCTGCGTTTTAGTCTCTGGTTTACTTTCACTCTTTTCCGGTGAAAACTGGGAAAACACTTGCTCTCCATTTACTTTCTGTTTGTTTACTTTCACTGCATTATTACACTCACCACTCTCGCTGCAAGTTTGTTGATACACAGGTGTGGTTGGGAGTGACGTCCCAATTGCTAAAGTCTCACCGGCATTCTTGTGTTCCCACTGAGTCGAACTACAAATTTGGGTAATACTTCCCATCGAAGACTACGATTGATCTCCTACACTTGGGAGCCATCAAGACTGTTTTCTGGCGCCGTTGCCGGGGATCCTAGCTTTATTGGTAAGACCACTTGTTATTGTCTACTTGCTGCACTTTCTTGTTCCCTACAATGGGAAAGGGAAAGGACACTTCGAAGGAGGTAATGCCTTCAACTACTCGTTCTGGTAATGATTTGCCTAGTCGACCAAATTTTTCACCTAATATTGTTTCTACTGTGGCTGCTAAGAAAAAGAAAGGAATAGCTGGTAAATCACCATTGTCAAAAATGTCTACTAGTACATCTAATGATCAAACACTTGATAATGTAGACAAAGAACTAGCTTCTGAAATTCCTGAAACTATTGAAACACCTGAGGCAAATGAAACACCTGAAACAACTGAAATTCCTGAATCTTCTGTAGATGAAAATGTAGAAATTGAGCTAGAAAGAAATGAGACTCGTAGAGAGTATGAATATGGGGCCTCTTCTGAAGAAGAAGAAGAAGCATTTATTGAGGCCTTTATATCACCTGATTATACAAAACTTGATAAACTCTCTATTTATGATGATGCATCTCTTGGAAACTGTTTTGCTTCTACAAGGAATTTGTGTGGCCCAGCTATTAGAATTAGAGATAAAGATTATGAATTCAATATTAATCCTGAGATAATTGAGATAGTTGAGAAGTCTAGATTCTGTGGAAAGGATGAGGAGTATCCTCTTGATCATATTGCTGAACTGCATGCTTTATCTACTACATTTCGAAATGATGAAATCCGTCAACATTATTTATTCTTAAAATTGTTTCCTTTTTCTTTGGGTGAAGATGCTAGAGTTTGGTATAATCGTTTAGGACCTGCATGTATTACTAGTAAGGAAGAATGCTTGCAATTGTTTTTCAATAAATATTTTTCTGCTGAAAGGATACATGCATTAACTGTTGAAATTGGCAATTTTAAACAAGATAAGAAAGAGAGTCTACCCCAAGCTTGGGGGATATTTGGTAAAATGTGTAAGAAATGTCCTGGTCATGGTTTTAAACCTCATGAATTGCTTGATATATCTAATGGGGGAAACTAGAGACTACCTTGATAGTATTACATGGAATATCTTTAGGGACATAAGTGTTGATGAAGCACTTGAATTACTGGAGTCTATTCTCGAGAATGAAGCTGATTGGAACATTGAGGAGATAGATAAAAATGAGACACTCCCAGAGAAGAAAGGAGGTATACTCGAATTGAACCAAGAAACAATGGCTGAAGCTTCCAAGGATATTAAAGAGAAGGGAATTTAAACCTCTCATCTCAAGGAATTATCTGAAATGGGTATTAAACTTCCTACTGATGAACCATGCTTTCCAATTCAAGTGAACTCTATACTCCCTATGGAAGGTAATGAGGAGGTAACACCTCCTGTTGATGTCTCTTATGTTAACAATTTTTCTTATCATGATAATCCTGAGGAGCGTAAAATTAGAATGACTATCATGGAAAACCATCATAAAATTAATTTCCTCTGTGAAAATTTAAATGCTAGTGTAGGGGAAGTTAAAAGAATTGTTAAACATTGTGAAATGATGAACAATCAAGTTGAGAAAATGATTTCTTTACAAAATCAATTGTATGAAAATCTGAATAAACAAAAACAATTATGTGGAGTTAATACAAGGGGAGGTGCAAGCACCCAGGATCCTGATTATCCTGATGATCATCCTAAAAGAAAAGAGCAAGTTGCTCTTAAAGATAAATCTTTTGCAGGAAAATCTCCCAATGAAAATGAGCATGATGATGACTCCAATGAGCAAGACAAGGATATTTCTATTTCTGATGCTGAAACTGAGGATGATAATAATGAAGAAGAAAAATCATCTCCACCTGATATTGAACAACATGATGATAATAATGAAGAAGCTGTTGGTAAGGAGGATCCTCAGCCTCCTATTGAGAAGACCAAGAAGAAGAACAAACCAAATAAATATAAAGATAAAGGTAAAGAAAGGGATCCATGGGTACAAAGACCCATTCCATATCCCCAAGAGGTATCAAAAACAAAAGATGAAGAGAGGTATGGGCAATTTTATGATATGATTAAGAATATGAAATTAGAGATTCCACTTATTGATGATATTAAGAATCCTCCATATTCAAAATACATGAAAGATATAGTCACTAATGAAAGAAAGATACCTACTGATGATATTACTGCTATGCTTGCTGATTATTCATTTAAAGGAAAATTGCCTGAAAAACGTGGAGATCCTGGTATTCCTACTATTCCTTGCAAAATTAAAGAAGCCTATGTGCAATATGCATTATGTCATTTAGGAGCTGGTGTTAGTGTTATGCCTTTCTCACTATATAAGAAGCTTAATTTGAACAAACTAGTTCCAACAGAAATATCTTTACAAATGGGTGATAAAACAACTGCTGTACCTATAGGAATATGTGAGGATGTTCCCATCTCTATTGCTAATGAGTTGATACCTACTGATTTTGTTATATTAGAAATGCCTGAAGATGATAATCTATCTATTATTCTTGGTAGACCTTTTTTGAATACTGCAGGAGCTGTGATAAATTGCACTGAGAGCAAAGTGACATATAATGTTAAAGGCAAGAGCACACTATTTATTTTCCCAAGAAGAAACATGTTACAAGTATGAGCACAAGTGTGAATGCTACACAAATAAATTCCATTAAGATTGGTAGCATTGAAATACCTATACCACCTCCAGCACCAAGGTATGAAATATTGATGATTGGGACCATTCCAATCAAATATGAGGTAACTTGATTTATTGTTTTATAATAAGTAATAATAAGAATCATGAGCTATATTCTTTACATGTTGCTAATGAGACCTGATCAACCTCATTACTAATGTGGAAATGATAAAGGCATGATTCACAAACATTTAAATTGCATTTTTTAATGTTATTTGCTTTAAAATTGTGAGACATAGACATAGTATTAAAAAATTTAGAATCAGAAATCACAGAATATGAAGTTTTAGAAATTATATGTAGAAAAGTTTCACGTAAAATTCCAGAAAAATTAGGGGGTCGGTTTTTTGCCCGAAGGGACCAGCAGCCAGTGGGGGAGCACCAGCAGGCCACCAGGGGCCAAAATAGGTACCTCCACGCGGCCAGATTCCTTGGCCGTGTGGGATACCCCATTTTTGGCCACAAGTGGATGCTGGGGCCCATCCAATCCTCATCTGCTCCCTTTCGACCGAAAACCAAACCCAGTTCATCTCCTCCATTTTTCCCGTGCTCTGTTTCTCCGTCAATCCTCGATCTCCACATTTGAGGCAGATTTTTCAAATCTGTTTGATGGAATAACTCCTTGGTATGTAACTCCTTCACTCATCCAATTACTTTTTGCTCCCATGCTTTGTGTATGAAGTATTTTGCTGCACTAGGTGTCACCTATTATGTCTAACAACTCCATGAATTTAAGTTTTCTAGTTGGTATGGATGCATGATATTGATTAGAGGACTAGTTATGGATGCCTTAGCAATGTTTTAGAGTGATACAATTTAATTTTTGTTGAATTTTATTTTGGTACAGCAAGGTAACATGCTGAACAAGGGAAAGGCATTGCTTGGGATGTCCTCAAGGACAAGGAGAAGAGAATCAAGGGTGTCCAACAATCATGATGATAATCAGTTATGGGAGGATGAATTGGTTTTTGCAGGTGAAAATCTGCGTGTCCATACCACAAGATGGCAAGACCCCGAAGTTCTTGAACATTGGGGGATTGCTGAAGATTTCCAAGCCTTTGCTGCAACTACGGGGCTACTTGAGTTCTCACGCCATCCACGCAACACATATGTGGAACTCTCGAGGGAATTCCTCTCTACATTCAGGTTTGAGGGACCGGTGGTGCACCGAAAAAGTAAGTCTAAGAACCCTCCTCCAGTTACTTTTGTCATTAAATTTACAATGAGGGGGCAGCGTTTAGTCATGTCATTAGAGGAATTCTGTAAGGCTATACGTGTACCCACTACAGGGTTATGGGATGAAACATATGCTGATTCTAGAGAAGAACTTGTCACATTCTGGCGTAGCATTGCTAAAAATATTCCTGAAAGAATGAATAGAGGCAAGCTCACATGCATCCAACACCCGGGCCTTAGATATTTTGCATTGTTTCTTGCTAGAGGATTCCTTGCTAGGGATAACACTTCTGCTTGCACTGGTCCTATGATCTATTTATTAAAATGTGCAATGGAAAATACAACACCTATATATAACCTGGGAACCATATTTGCTAGAACTTTGCATTTAGCTGTGAGTAGGAATGGCACGGATAAAACTCCTTTATATGTTGGTGCCATTGCCACTTTAATCCATGAATACATTATTGCAGAACGAGGTTTTAATGATAACTTGGGTACCATGGTAAATGAGTCTCGACTGCTGGATTTTGGTTTACTTGTTCGCATGGATATGAGCAGGGCTGAGAAAGAATATTTTTCATATTGCTATAAGGATTCTAATGGGCACATTGTGTCTGTTAGGCTCCCTTGTGCTGACTTGTTTGACAGGGAGACAAAGTGGACTGTGCAAGAAGAGCCACAACAAGAAGAGCAACAACAGGAGGAGCCCCAATACCAGGCGCCTATGGCATATCCCTGGGGCTTCCCTGAACCACACCTTGGAGCACAGGCATGGCAGGATCCATCCTTCTTCCTGGGAGGTTCGTTGAGTGGTGGACATGATTATAACCCAGGATACTAGCTTGATCACAAGCTAGTTTACTTCTGGTTATTTACATTATGTTTCTAAAAATCAAAAACCACAAAAAGATTTTTGCTTTCTTGAGTTTAGTATAAATACGGAGTTGCAGGAATTGCTGAAATATGTTCACTGTTATATGCTTTAATCTTTACTTGTGACTCCGTTTGAGCTGAAAATTTAATCACTACTGCAACTTTTTATGGCCTTCACCTCTGTAAAACATGAGAAACTTTTGAGGTGTTTAGGTAGGTAAACAAATTTCTGAATGCAGTAACTTTTTATAGCAAGATTTGAGTTTTTATGGAGCAGTTCAAGTGGGGAGAGGAGAACAACAATGATATGATAATGTGCTTGAAGGGATGAAAGGTATGACACCTTTGCCGTGATTATGTATGCTTTTAAATAACAGCAAGTGCACAACTTATGATTCCCTTAACACTTAGTGACATAATAGCCATTGTTTATCTTCTCTGTGGTTTAGTAGAATATATTATGATGCAACTGAAATATTGTTTAGTGTCATTACTTGGCTGATGGATTGAATAATTATAGCCTTAAGCAAAGGTTTACGCATCCCATTGTGCTTACTGAACTTGCCAACCAAGGAAAGAATTAAAAGAGAAAATTTCGTGAATGATAAAAGTGGAGTCTTATGCTTAACGAACTTATGGTTGGGGGTTAGTCTAAATGTGTATCACATGGAAAACTTTCAACGCTGCCCTAAGAATTCTATATTCAAGTTGATATCATGTTGTTTTAACTGTGGATGCCTGTCATGCCGAAATGAGGTAGAGGAATAGTAAGTCTTGATGAGTAAGTATATATGATTAGAGAGACGCATTGGGCCGCTAACCCAAGCCATGCGATATCATGGTGGAAATTTACTTATAGCTAGAATGGACTCCACAACGTATCCTATAATAAAATAAGAAGCTATGCATATAGTGAATGAAATAAAAAAGTATAATGAGTCCATTCCATGTGTTTGTCTTGCCATTTTGACATGGGCTGGTTTCCATGTCATGGGGCAAGAGGTACCCCAATTGCTGCTCTCTATGCGATGTCATATACTTACAATGATTGTACAAGGCTTATTAGGAATCTAGAATTGAGTAATCATGGTGCGGGACTTCTCTTTTAAGGGGCATGAGGCTTTCAACTTGTAGTTTGTCAAGCATAAGAATCAAAATGAAACATTAATGATTTAGCAAAACTGAGAGCAAGGTAGTAAGCACAATGATTTTACTTGTGAACATATGAAAGAATCAGAGATCTCAAAAATCTTGATATGATTCAATCATCAGCGATGCACAAGCCTTTGTTTATGTCTATAGTTGAGCAAACTCATTCAAGTATTAACACTTCATGTTATTTCTATTGCAACAAGTATATATGCTTCAACACTGAGTAGATGCACACTTGCTAGTATTTTGCTACTTGTTACAGGAATCATGTCTTGAGTATTTGCTAGTATTAATTGATGATGCATATGCAATGCAAAGTTCTTGCCAAAGTTTTTATCGCTTCTGCACTGCGTTTGAGTTGTTCGAGGACAAACAATGAGCTAAGCTTGGGGAGTTGATGCACCCAAAATGCATCTACTTTTCCAAGCACTTTGCATCGTATTTCTCTCCGGAGTCCCCCCATAATAGAATAAATCTGCAGAATCTGACGCTGTTTTTAGCAAAAGTCTTCTTTCCGTCTATTTTCGCAGGACTTTTCACAGGGGACGAAAACCACGTAACTTTTTATGGAAAAGAAGGGGAATGAGCACCAGATGGGGCCGGGGGGCCACCCGAGGGCCAAAAGGGGGCCCCACACGCGGCCAGATTCCTTGGCCACGTGGGGTTACCCCTTTTGGGCCCAGATGGCCCACTCCGGCTAGGTCTTCGACGTACCCCTCCATATATACGAGAAACTGACGGGTTTCGAAGGGGAGGGCTGTTCGCGAAACGGAGCGCCACCGCCACCACGATCTTCGATTTTGGAGTCAGATTGATCCGGGATTTCACCCCCGGTGGTGGAATTCGAGGGGCTTCGTCACCATCATCATCACCACCATCATCTCCATCAACCATTAGCTCCATCACCCCCTCCATGTGTGAGTAGTTGCTGTAGCCATGTGAGGTGTGAGGGGTTTTGGATGAGATTGATCATGTAATTGCTACCCGGTATGCGGGATCTAGGGGTTTGTCTTGAGAATTCTTATGTCTTATGTAGATGCACTATTGCTAGGCTTAATGATTGTTACTAGGGCCCAAGTGGCATGATTTCAGTACTGAACTTACATTTCTACATCATATATTTGAGTTTGGTATCTATCTGCAATGTGTATTATCTGCTATTATGTTGAACCTGCGAACCCTAAAGTGACAGCTAGGGAAAACAAGGTGGATATGTTCTAGTTTGAAGATTATGTGTGTTCATGGAGTGTTAATGCGTTGGTCCGGGCTATTCGAAAGGTTAGACCTTAATTACCTGTAGTTCCAAATTGGCCCCGGTGAAATGGGCAGGTAGGACAATAGGCTTTGTGCAAATTCTCTTGGTTAGTACGCAAAATAATTTACGGAACACACACCTACATAAAACTGAGATTGAGAAAGGCCCCACTGCTAGCAAAACATTATTACATGATCAATCTTATCCGTGCAACACCCCGCTGTCACCTCATGCCTGCGTGTTAGTCTCTGGTTTACTTTCACTCTTTTCCGGTGAAAACTGGGAAAACACTTCGTCTCCATTTACTTTCTGTTTGTTTACTTTCACTGCATTATTACACTCACCACTCTTGCTGCAAGTTTGTTGATACACAAGTGTGGTTGGGAGTGACGTCCCAATTGCTAAAGTCTCACCGGTATTCTTGTGTTCCCACTGAGTCGAACTACAAATTTGGGTAATACTTCCCATCGAAGACTACGATTGATATCCTGCAATTGGGAGCCATCAGTTGCTCGACGAGCCCATCACCTATGGTCTGTCGACGTTAGCCGAGCTCGATGCCCTCACGGTAAATTATTGACCGTCTCAAGTTGTAGTCAGTTCAATATCACCCCACTCTCTGACCTAGCCATGCATGTTCTCGCAAACTGACGCGACGGGATGCACCTTCCTGCTAAAAGTGGGCAATGCGTTGAAGGATGTTGCAAAGGGGAGCATCTTGAAGCCACTCTCCCGCAAGTACCACTGCAGAGATATACCAGCTAACGAGCTTCGGGTTCGTGTCGATCTGGTGTTACCGGGATTCCAGGACTTGTATCCTCCTAATCAACCCGCCGATGCCGACAGCAAGCTGAATCTAGGCCAACTCGACAATCAAGTCTTTCTATGGCCGAAAGCCCTTATTCGGTTGAACACCACATCAGGGTCGGCGCCAAGCCAACACATGGTCGTCACTACTACACTTGTTGCACCCGCGGCATGCCAACAAGACAAGGTTGTCCCACATCGGCAAGCCAACATGACAAGGTCATCCCTCCACCGGTGGATCCGCCTCCTCCCGAGCACGAGACATCACATGACGAACAACATGACGAGCACGAGACACATGAAGACTACATGGATATTGAACTTGCTCCCATTGATGATTTCATAAATTAGTTGGATGGCGAAGAGGTTCCTCCGGAGTTAGCCACCAGAAATCTTAATATCCAGAAGAAGCTAGATGGCAAAGAGGGTCCTTCTGAGTTACCCACCCGAAAACCGGATATCCAGAAGAAGCTAACATATTCCCAAGAAACTCCTGAGGAGGAGACAGCCTTTACGGCTCCACAACCTATGGTGGTTACCTCGAATACACTCCGTGCTACGGCCGAGGAGGCGGTAAAACAAAGCGGCACTCCCCTGCGCTTGAGGGCGAAGAAGCATCGAAAGAGGCCTGCAGCCAACAAAAGAAAGGTGGTGCCTCCTCTATTAGCCATCCATCGGTCGCTCGAGTCCTCGACCGTTTTCCGCCCACCGTCCCGTGGATAAAGTTGCATGAGATATGTAAGCCGATGCTGCCGCCAAAGGTTGTCACTATCATGGGTGGTGACATGAGGAGCATCCACGACGGAATTTTGCAGAGAGAGACACAAATTCTACGTGAGAAACATCCCTCGTACCCGCTATACGTGGTCAAGGTGCCCGATCCTCGGGCTTTGTGGATACAAATCCCGCAGAGGTGTTCTTCATTAGATATGAAGACGTATTCAGGGTCTTCCACTTGGGAAAGCTCGACCGAAGCATTGTCCACTTGGTATCGCTCAGCATGGCGCACGATATGGCCATGGAGAATACCCCGAACATTGTGATTATGGACCCCTACTACATGGTTGAGGACTACTTGTTGTCACGTACGGACCGGGTTGTTATCACCAACTATATAACGGTTTTTTGATAGATAACAAGGATAAGAACGCCAGTTTCATGCCATACTTTCCCATGTAAGTAGTCCTCTCCGCTTCCTGTCATTACATTCTTTCTAGAATCTCCTTAGTATTCCGATGATGATGTCTTGTTCGAAATGTTCTGTGTAGAAAAGGAAGATGCACATCGTCATGGAACCACATTGGTCGCAATGCACTTATCTCGATGCGGGTAGGGCGGTGCAGAAGGACTACAACGAGATAAAAGCTATTCTTAATAGTGCCCTCAACGGCTTCGCCTCCGATTTAGGCAAGCCCGTAAAAAAGGAGAAAATAGTCCAAGGAACCTACGTGTGCAACCACGTAATAAACTTCCCCTGCCTCAAGCAATCCGCACAAGAATCTGGGTTGGAAGTTTGGTATGCCATCTTTCAGATGAGGGAGTACGTAAATGATGCCCAAGAGGTATTGTTACCAAGTCATCTCCGAGACATGACCACAAAGATGGCCAACACCCCCGATGAATATGTGAGAGCTGAGTTCCGTCACATCCAGCGGAGGATATGCATGATACTCAAGTTGGATCTCATCACTCGGGGTGGCTTGTTCTTCCACGGCCACGCACCACCGAGCAATCGTGACATAGAAGCACACCTACGACAGCAATGTGACATCCGGACATTCAACACGCTATAAGGCGTTCGTCCGTTCCCGCCGAGACCGTAGGATTGACAAAATGTTAGTATACACTTGATGGTTAACTTTCCAATCAAAGAATCTCAATAGACTTGCATCATATAACTTTTAGTCCTTTATTTGTCGTGTTTTATTCATAAACGTTGATGCTTCTATTCTTTTGATAGTTATTTCCAGTGTATTATCAATTTCCATGCTAAACACGTATTTTTGTCCTGTGCACAGATGACATGGTATGTTGTGTATAACGGTAGGGTTCCCGGAGTCTACGACGATTGGGAACATTGCTAGAGACAGGTGCACGGTTTTAGCGGCAACATCTACAAGGGGTACAAGACCATGGTGGAGGCGGAAGCTCGATACGCCACTTACCTAGCGAGATTGAAGACAGAGACAACGAGGGCCTGGATGACCACCTTCTCCATCGCCGTGCTGATACTCCTTGTGTTGATGCTACTTATTATATTGCTTGTGTAGCTAAACTTTCAGTATATTGTTGAACTATCTCGAATCGAGACTATGTAATACAAACTTGTGTATTATGTGTTGATGATCGATGTTATGTAATGACTACTAGTTTTTGATGATCGATGTTATTTTGTGCATCTCTAACTTAGTGCCACTTGAATGTAATTTGTGTCATCTCTAACTTTTAGTACATATGTCATTTTTCTGTCATTTTGCTCTAATTTCCTGTAATTTGTTCCAATTGAATGTATTTTGGTTTCTGTTTTTGTTTGACACATGTAAAACTTAGCACAGGCGAATAGGTTAGTCACCCCAGCCGAACAGCTACCCCAGACGCATAGGCCTTGTTCCCCAGCGCTGTGTGGACATATTGCAGGCGCATAGGACTTGTTCGCCGACGCTAGCTTTAGTTACCACAGACGCATTTGTGTGTCCGCCTGTGGTAAAGCATTACCACTGGTGATTAGGTCCCAGGCGAGCAGGTATTCGCCCGCGGTAAGAGAAAACTATTCGCCTGGGGTACTGTTTTTCCTAGTAGTGCACATCAAAAATAATTATTAAACACTCTCTAAAAATCCTAGAAAAGCCTACTGGACAAATACCAAAATGGATGGAATTTTCCATAAGTAACTCTCCTTGATGCACGGTAAAGTGCTACTGATATATCTACTCAAGGTCTACTTAGTGCAATTAAGTTCGATCAATTTGGACACATATTCATAAAGTTATGCACAAAATAAACTAACAGATAGTCACTGGCATTTTAAATACTACAGCAAAAATAATGCACCAAAACCAGATCTACAAGTTGCATATGGTTTAGGAAATGTCTAGCTACTGCCATGATTTTTGGTTTATTTTATTTCCCATAATTTCTATTTTTCACACGCTAAAAGTAAAACATCTGTTTCTGTTATTTTAAAATAGAAAAAAAAACAAAGCGCACGGGCTGGCTCTCTTCTGCGTGCGGCCCAACTAAGCCTAAAGTGGTCCAGATAACTCACCCGCGCGCACAACGCGGTAACCATTCACTTTCAAACAGAGCCGTCGATCTGAAGATCGACGCTCCTCCTGCGTCTCCCTCCTCCCCTCTCTCTCTAATCTCACGACGGAAACATGTCGGAGGTGGGTGCTCGCTATTTCTCACCATGGGGGCTCGCGGGGCAGTGGCAATAGGTCGAGGACGTCAAGTGGGCATGGTGCAATGCAGGGGCGCGGTCACATGCGTCTCCGGTGGCTCCAATCGACGGCGGGCAGCAGCGCGGCCGTTGCGACTCCGGCTCTGGCGACGTGCATCCTACAAACGAGAGGGCACGGGAAGTGGTCAGGGTGGGGCTACGGAGTATGGAGAACACGATGGCAGTGAGAAATATGGGTGGGGATGCATGGGGTGTGCTCCACCTTGGCGCGATGTCCATGGTGGCCGGCGGCAAGAAAATGGTCTGCGGGGCTCATAGAGAGCTCGTGGCTTGCGTTGGGGTGGTGGAGAGGTGTGAGAGGAGTGGGGTGGCGGAGTGGCTGCGTTCCCGTGGCTTTATAGCCACGGTGCCGTGGTCGTTGTCGAGTGGGTGCCCATGGTATGGTCGCGGTGAGCACGGGGACGTGCTCCCGAGCGCTCCTGTCGTGCAACTAGCTCTTCACGATGTCCAGGGGTGCGGGGTTGTGTGCTATGGTGTTGTGTGTCGAGGACAGGAGAAATGGAGGCGTTTCGTGGTGAAAGTGGCCGCGCACTGTGCGTGCTCGGGCTGTCTCCCCCATGTCTTCTCCTTTCTGCCCTCACTGTTCCCACGTAGATTCCTCCCCCTCTAGTTGACCTCCAACGGATCCAAAGGCATCCAAAGAGAGAAGAAACATAGGGCTACGGGTTTGCCAATGTGGCACTTCCTAATTTGCACAAAATCAAAAGATACAAACATCCAAACTTTTGTCCGGAAAACAAATTCAAAAAGTTTCAGAAAAATGACTTGGCCATTTTTTGCTTAGTGCTGAAACATACAGAATAAACAAAAAGTTCCTTTTGTTTTCAAGGCTCAAATAAATTCCAAAAGTTGTTTTCCGAGTTATAGATTATTAAGCACGATTTGAACTTTTAGAAACATCCTTTGAAAGCAAATTTGGAATATTGGAAGGCTCTGAAAACAAGGTGGGAACATGGATAATTTCTGTTTTTCTTTGTTTTTTAAAAATCCCTTTTTATGTGTTATTTTTCTTCCCCAAAAACAAACATGCATTTGATTGTTTCCTTATTCCAAAATCAAAACCAAGCTTATAGATTTGTATTCCATATATTAGATAACATTTTGAGAACAAGTGCTAAATATTGCTACTTGGCTAGTTTTCAGAAACAAGTCTAAATAGAAAAATGAAAGGAAAACATTTTAAATTTTTGTTAGGTTACACAAGTGAATTACAAAAAGTTTTTGTTGGCCCAAAAAATTGGCTTCCTTAGCTAAAGTACAAGTGGTCCAAAAACTGGGGCGTGGCAAGAATGTCATCCGAGCAAACCTTGGGTATTATGTTGCAAGCAACAAATAATCGCATTAAGCAAAGTGTGTAATGTAAACAATGTAAACATCGTTGTTTTCTCCCTAATGCAACAACACACCACCCACCTGTTACGTTTCTGTCAGTCGAGCGTGAGTAAAAGGAGGCATGGACCCACTATCAAGCATAAATACTCCCTCTTGGAGTTACTAGCATCTTCTTGGCCACAACATCTACTAATAACAGAGACCATGCAAGATCATAAATAAATACACATGAATAAAACATGATAGATTGATAATCATTGGACATAGCATTCAATATTCATCGGATCCCAGCAAACATAACATGTAGCATCACAATAAGATGATATTGATCATGTTAGGAAGATCACAAGATATAAACATGAGGCATAAAGAGGAGAGAACAACCATCTGGCTACTGCTATGGACCCGTCGTCGAAGGTTGAACTACTCACGCATCATTCTAGAGGCGGGCATGGTGGTGTAGAACCCTCCGGTGATGAATTCCCCTCCCGGAAGGGTGCCGGGGAGAGCTCCGGACCATGCCGAACTAGGGTTGACGATGACGGTGCATGTGGATGTTTTTGGTGGAAAATGCTCATGTCTTTAGGGTTAACTCGAGGAAGAGAATATATAGGCGTGAGGGCAACGTCGGTGGGTGGACAGGGGGCCCACACCACCCCTGGGCGCAGGCTGAGGGGGGCACCTCCCTATAGTGTGGGGCCATTCTGGCTCCCTCCGGATTCCGTGTGCGCGACAGATTTCTAAGACTTCTGGTTTTAGAATCGTCCAATTCCGGGAATATTTCCAGATCAACTTTTCTGAAATAAAAAACATTAGAAAACAGGAACTGTCTCTGTGCCATGTTTTCAATAGGTTAGTCCCAGAAAATCGATAAAAATGCATAAAGTGTATAGGAAACATGTAGCATATAGTATGAAAAAATGGAACATCAGAAATTATGGATACGTTTATGACGTATCAATGGTTCAGGGGGCACTTCCCCGTCCGGGCAGGGTGCCAGAACCGAGATTTCTGTCCCTCGAAACTTGTTGGCGGTGGCGGTGGAGCTACAGAACTTTTCTTGGATGGAGGCTTGATAATTTAGGGTTTCCGCATCGGGGGGAATATATAGGACCTTAGGATTTTATTTCTTCCAATCCCGAGAATATTTCTAGAACAACTGGCACTGTGGCATCTTGTCAATAGGTTAGTCCTGAAAACATCCAGAAAACGAAGGAAAATATGTGAAAACATAAAAGTATGTGATAGAACACAAGCATGGAGCATCGAAAATTATAGATACATTTGAGATGTATCAAGCATCGCCAAGCTTAACTCCTGCTCTTCCTCGAGTAGTTCACTACTAGGAAAACAGCTATAGGAGTAATCATATTCTGGATACCCATGACACACCGTTTGTTTGGTGCGTCACGGCTATGTACCCGTGGCGCACCAAACACCAGTGGGCCTCGGTGCGTCGCGCCTAAGGGCATACCCGTGACGCACCAAACAAACTGTGTGTCACGACTATAGGTGGGTGTTCGGTGGATACCATAGCCGTGGGCAAAGATAGCCGTGGGCAAAGATAGCCGTGATGCACCATATGTATGGTGCGTCACGGGTAGTGCAATAGCCATGACACACCAAACATATGGTGCGTCACGGCTATGGTATCCACCGAAATTTCCCCTCCACACCCCCCCCCCCCGGGACCGCCTTTCTAGTTTTTTCACGGAAGATTTCCATGTCTAAAAATCATCAAAAAAATAAATTCCTTATAGATGCACGGAGAGTTTAAGGTATAATTTTTTAATAAATTTTGAAATATGTATTTCGACTTTCTGAGCAAAAGTTCGTTAAAAAAAGTAAAATGGGCATAACTTTTGCATACGATGTCGGAATTTAAAGTTCAATATACCAACGGAAACTAGAGAAAAAAAGGAACTCAACGTCACTTACCTTCGGCCTGCGAGCTTTTTTTAGATTCTCCAAATTCCGAAAGGAAAAAAAGTTATGGCCGTTTGAAGATTTTTGACTAGAAAAAATTAAAAAAAAATAAAGATAGGCGTGACGCACCACATGTATGGTGCGTCACGGCTAAGTCTGGGCAGAAATTTTCGAATTTCGAACCCGGGACCTATATATACTCCCCTTCCTCCACTCTTCTCCATTCCCTTCTCATTTCTTCTTTCTCCTTCCTCCACCCTCCATTCTCTCTTCTTTCTCTCTTCTCCCTTCCTCCTCCTACCACCACCATCACCACCACCACCACCACCACAACCACCACCACCACCACCTCACATCCACTCCGGCGACCACATCCTAGTGTCTACTCCGGCGACCTCCACTCCGGCGGCGACCTCTACTCCGGCGAACACCTCCTCTCCCGCGACCACCTATACTCCGGCGGCCACCTCCTCTTCGGCGACCTCCTCCACTACCGCGACCACCTCCTCTCCAGCGTCCTCCTCCACTACCGCGGCCACCTCCACTCCGGTGACCACCCTCCACTCCGGCCTCTCTGTTTTCGTTTTTCAAAATTTCAAAATTTTGGGCGGCCAGATCTGGATCTGTCCCGCTTTTTTAAAAAAAATTTCAAAATCAATAGCCGTGACGCACCATCCATGAGGTGCGCCACGGGTAACTAAAGATAGCCGTGACGCATCAAACAGGCGGTGCGCCACGGGTAAACGAGATAGCCGTGACGCACCAAAACAGGTGCGTCACGGCTATTTTAATAGGTGTGGCATGATAGCCGTGACGCACCATGGTGCGTCACGGGTATGAAATTTGGTGCGTCACGCATTAGCCTTTTCCTAGTAGTGGTTAAGTGATAACAAAATAATTTTTGAGGTGACATGCATCTAATACAATCATGATCATCATATTTGTAAAAGAATTTATAAGCTAAGATCATAGCACTCTAAACATGGGCATGATAGACATAATTCTAACAATGAAACTTAGCAACCATGTTGCAACATGAAAAGTAACACAAACAAAAGATTATGAATAATAGTGCACTTGAAATTTATATGTTTATTTCGAGCATAAAAAGGGAGCAAAACATAAATTTCAGGACACCTTCAACGTTCAAGGGGTGACTAGAAACAAATAATTTGAGAGCAGGTAATAACATATCATGAATCAATCAATAATAATATTTGGAACAAATGCACATTAAACTCAGAATGGAAACTACGATCTCTTAAGTATGCATAAAGTTAGAAGATGAAGACTCAACATAAAATTAAAACAAAGGCCCTTCGCAGAGGGAAGAAGGGATTAACTCATGTGCTAGAGATTTTTACTTTATTAAAACAGAGGTATTGAAAACAATTTTTTTAGAGATGTGTATGTTTATGTCAACGAATAGCAAACATACAATACAATACGTCACAAGCCAACTAGAATTCACAAGAGAGGCTCCCATTGAAGGACGCTAACTAGGGTCAGTAGATCATCCCTCTTCTCTTTTGTTTACACAATTATGCTTTGATTGATAAATCAGGGAAAAAAGAGTGAAGAGAATTTATATAACCACATTTTCGTGTTGGGCACCCTGATGCCAGCTCTTATAGTGTTTGGATAAGCGGATGTTCCACTAGTCCAGGTGTGTAAAGTCCAATAACCAAGTGAGATAAATATTCTCTATCTGCATCCTCATGAGCTAAAAGAGAGGCACAAAACAGATATAATTTTGAAGGTTTTAAAGGTAGCACATGAGAAATTTACTTTGGAGTGGCGGTTAAATACCACATTTAGGTAGGTATGGTGGACACATTTGGCAAACATTGGTTTTTTGGGAGTTGGATCCACGAGTAGAGCTCATACTCAGTACATGTGGAGGCTAGCAAAAGACTGGGAGCAACAAATTAAGAGAGCATAATGGCCATAATAATGCATAGGGACAACATATTATTAATCAAAGCATACATGGTATTATAAGTCAAAAACTAAATGATCACGGAGGCTAGAGGTTACTCGTTCATAGTCATAACATGGTGTAACAATCGCCAAGTGAACTAAATAAAGCATTCAAAGGAGAATACCACGATATTATGCTTTGATGTGATAAAAAAACGCATGAATCTTTCAATGGCACATTAAGAACTCTCAGATGTTTAGTACAAGTCATGCTACATCAATAATTACTAGGAATATTATTAAAATAACATCCAACATGACATGATAAAGTCTAGCCACAGTCTAAACAAGAATCATATTATTTAAACAAATACTATCCATATGATATATCCGTGAAACAAGAGAGTAGCACTACTCTACAAGAACTAACATCTTAGAAAAGAGATGCATGGAAAACATGAGCTAAAGAGAGGAGGGGTTGCAGTAGCTAGAAGAAAAACGAAGAATACGTGCATGATAATGAGGAATACGAGTATTCATATAAAAAAGGGGAGCGTGTCTCTCTCCCACACAAGAATGCTAGGTTCCAACTAAGTTTATTTCAGCAAGGAAAACAAAATAAAACATAATAAAAAAATATACGCTCCAAGTAAAGTGCATATGATGTGGCCGAATACAAATATAGTTTCACTCGAAGCAACCTCATAAGTTGCTGATGAAGAAGGGGATACCTTGGGCATCCCAAAGCTTAGCCGCTTGAGTCTTCTTGGAATTTACTCGGATGAACCACGGGGGCATCCCCAAGCTTAGGCTTTTCACTCTTCTTGATCACATTATATCATCCTCTTCTCTTGACCCTTGAAAACTTCATTCACACCAAACTCGAAGTAATTCTAATTAGAGGGTTAGTGCATAATGAAAAACTCACATGTTCTGCATGGACACAAGAATTATTAATACTTTCTAAACATTAGCTACAACCACTGATGTTTTATGAAGCAAAGAAATCCACTCAACATAGTAAAAGAGAGAATCCAAAGTAAAACCAGAATAGTTTGGAAAAACATATTTTTTTCGAGGCACTTACTTTGCTCAAATTGAAAAACTTAAAACTATAAAAAGTTTTGGAAATAGCTGAGGATTAAGCACAATTTTTTTAGGTCATTTTGATCTTTTTTATACGAATTTAACAGTGGACAACAAAAATCTGTTTCTCCGCATCAAGCCAAATCTAGCACCAACTTTTCACTAGAGACTTTACTTTGCACAACTAATACATGAAAATAAAGATACAAATGAGTTGCTAAAGAAGTAAAAAAACACCTTGACTCAAAGAAAACATAAGAAACCATTGCAAAAATAAAAACATGGGTTATCTCCCAAGAAGTGCTTTTCTTTAGTGCTTTTTAGCTAGGCACGATAATTTCAGAAGATGCTCACATCAGAAATATCAATTGAAGCAAAATAGAGCATCAACAAGCAATCATAAAACAAATTTTAGTCTAACCCACTTACTATGAAAAATAATCTAGTAGAAAAACAAGTCAATAAAGGACAAAGTGGCTAGCATAGGAAGGCAAAACAAGTGGAACTTCAAAAATTCCAACATAAAGGGGGAAACTTAATATTATTGAGATACATAAAACCATGTATCCCTCTATCATAATAATTTTCAGTAGCATCCTGAATCAAATTAACAATATAACTATCACAGAAAACATTATTATCATGAGCCACATGCATAAAAGAATTATTACTCTCCACATAAGTATAGTCATTCTTATTAATAGTAGTGGGAGAAAATTCAACAAATTAGCTACCATTATTATTATCATCACCGTAATCATCAAATATAGGAGGAATATTGTAATCATAATTAATTTTCTCCTCAATAGTAGGTGGTCTGAAAGTAACATTTTCATCATTGTAATCATCATAAAGAACTCCAACATGATAGAAAAGTTGTATATTAGGGAGATGGTTTTGGGTAATCCCTCCAAAACTATGACAAGTTTCATGAGGATAATAGTAATCATAGCCTATGTTATAGTAGTCTTCATAATAGTTATCAAAGACCGGGGGCATAGTATCATCATAAGCAATAGAGTAGTTATCTTCCGAAGTGTGTTCATTTGTAAATATATCATCATTTTTACTAGAAGGAGATGTATCAAACATATAATCTTCAGTAGCAAAAGTATTTTCAAACACATCATCCACAAGCCTAGAGCTTTCTATATCATCATTGGAAGGAACATGGATAGTACTAATAGTACAACAATTATTATCATCATCATTTTCAGAATTGGTACCAAAGAGATTTTCAATATTAAAAGTATTGTGTTTCTCCCAATAATGATCACTATCATAAGTAACATTCATAGGAACATCATCGAGTTCAGACTCATCAGCAACAACTATAATAGGAGCAACGTGCTTAGGGGAATATACCATTACCTCTCTCCTTTTACTCCTCTTCTTTTTCTTCTTCCCCTCTTTAGGAGGGAGAGGCTTGAAAGGAAGATTCTCCACATACCCTGGTTTATTGCCAGAAACAATAGAAAAATCTTTGGAGGATTTATCCTCTTCATTAATAAGACCAAAGCACATATTAGTCATGTCATATTTTGGTAAAGTGTCGTATTTTATAATATTTTGTATGTAAGTTTTTGTGTGCCAATTATCAACAAAATAAATATGACAACAATGCAGGACGATATTCGGATCAAAAGCACTCATGTCTACCAATGAAGTTTTTCTTGATAACTCTTCACAGACCAAAAATAATGTAAGTTCATCATGCTGATTAGGAGTGATCACGTCATCACAATACAAACTTGCAGTACTCATTGGATTCGAAAGGCTATTATTAGAGCCCGAGCATTAAAAATTGAAATGACCCACTTCATAGCAAAGTTTGCAAATAAAAGGATGGAGCACACAAACTTCTTCACCAAGATCATTTAGAGCCCTCTCCCACATTCTAGTTTTTCATTCCTATGATGGTACAATATTATTCTTTGATTTGATTATTTTCACAAGGCCTAAGTGCTCCACAAAAATTAACATGCTTATAAGCAATATTAGTTTTAGAAGTTTGAGCATGTTTATTGCAATCATTAATAACAATTTCATTTTTCATCCAAGTGTCTTTAAAAGGTTCATGATATATGTCCCAATTTTCTTTAGGAACATTAATATGATAAGAAAAGGATCCACACCAATCAGTAATAATTCGAGAATCAAGGCTATATAAGCACTAAGCTCTTGAAAATCAGCAGTTTCAGCGAAAGAGTTAATGCAATCATACTCATAGTTTATACCCAATTATTTACCTTTGTCGTTATCGCAATCTTCATTATTTATTTCAATTGTTTCAAGAAAATCCCATTTAGCTTCAACCTTCTTACTTGTGAAAGAACCCTCTGAACAGTCATCTAGATAATCCTTGCAATGTCCTAAAATCCTTGCATAAAAATTATTAACAATTATTTCCTCAGGAATCTCATGGTTAGGACATTTCAGTGTTAATATTTTCAGTCTTCCCCAAGCTTGAGCAATGATTTCTCCATCATGAGGACAAAATTTCTTAATGTAATTCCTATCTAAATGCAGTTCATGAGGAGAATAAAATTTAGAGAAAAATATAGATTCAAGCTCCTTCCATTCCAAATGATGAGGATCATCTAGTAGCTCATACCACTCCCTTGCTTTATCCTTAAGTGAAAAAAGAGAATAGCTTCCTATTAACTTGGTCCATTGAAATACCTGCACACTTGAACAACTCGCATAATTCATGTATACAGAATAAATGATCACTAGGATGGACAATTCAATCTCCAAAATAGCAGTTATTCATAACATGTTCAACAATTTTTATAGGTATTTGAAAAGGAACATTTTCAGTAGGAGGATTTAAAAAATACAAACCATCATTAGAATTATCACATATAGGAGATAAAGTATCACCAGAGCAAATTTTCTCCTCTAAAGCTGGGGAACTAAAAAGATGATTTTCATAAAAACTAGCTTCCTGATGGCTCACGTTGGTAAACCCCAAGAGAAAGGTTACAAAGAGTGCAGCGGAAAGTTTTCCCTCGGAAAGAAACCAAGGTTGAATCGACCAATAGTAGGAAAAGCAACTTCGGAAGGTTGATGAAGTTGATGTGGTAGGGCGCACTACCGGTTCAGCAGCAACGTGGAACCTACACTGCACAATATCAATTCACTTTGCCCCAACGATACAGTGAGGTTGTCAATCTCACCGGTTTCGCTGATACAAAGAGGTTAAACGTATGGTGTGGAAAACAGTAGGAGAACAATGTGTAAAGAGTAGTGGTAGTGTGGACACAGTGGTTGCAGTTGTTGTAATATTAGTATGAGAAAATGGACCGGGGTCCATAGTTCACTAGTGGTGTCTGTCCATAAAAGATAGATAACATGTGTGATGAAGAAATTACAGCTTGGAAATTGACATATATTGAAACATGCATGACATGATGATTACCATGTGATTCATGTGGGCATTACAACAAGACTCATAGACCGTTATCCAACTACATCTATGACTAATAATCCACCCTCAGAATATCATCCGAACAATCTTTGGGTATTAAGTTGCAAGCAACAGATAATCGCATTAAGCAAAGTGTGTAATGTAAAAAAAAATGTAAACATCGTTGTTTTCTCCCTAATGGAAACAACACATCCTCCATCCGTCACGTTTCTGCTACTTGAGCATAGATGCAAAGGAGGCATGAACTCAGTATCGAGCACAAATACTCCCTCTTCGAGTCACCATCATCTACTTGGCCAGAGCATCTACTAATAATGGAGATCATGCAAGATCATAAACAACATACACATGAAGATAATATGATAGATTGATAATCAAGAGACATAGCATTCAATATTCATCGAATACCAGCAAACACAACATGTAGCATTACAATAATATGTTCTCGATCCTGTAGGGCAGCTCTTGAGATCTAAACATGATGCATAAAGAGGATAGAACAACCATCTAGCTGCTGGTATGGACCTATCCAAGGATGAACTACTCACGCATCATTCTGGAGGCGGGAATGGTGGAGTAGAGTCCTCCGGTGATGATTTCCCCTCCCGGAAGGGTGCCGGGGAGAACTCTAGAACCCTCCCGAGCTATAGTTGACGATGACGGCGGCCTCGAGTGTTTTTCGTGGAAAAGTGGGATATTTTTAGGGTTTACTATCCGAGGGGATTATATAGGCGAAAGGGCAACGTCGGTGGGCGGCCAGGGGGTCTACACCACCCCATGGCGCAGCCAGGGCGCGTGCCGCCCTATGGTGTGGCCCCCCTCCGGGTCTCCTCCGGACTTCGTGTGCGCGACAAAATTCTAAGACCGTGGTTTTTGAACCGTTTAATTTCGAGAACCAAAAGCAACAGAGAACAGGAACTGGCTCGATGGCATCTAGTCAATAGGTTAGTCTAAAGAAATCAATAAAAATGATATGAAGTATATAGCAAACAACATGAAAACAACGTGGAACATAAGAAATTATCGATACGTTTATGACGTATCAACACGCCGAAGCTTAGTTCCTACTCGTCCTCTAGTAGGTAAACGAGAAAACAAATAATTTCTGAGGTGACATGCTACCAACATAAACTTGATCATCAAAATGGTAAAATCATATGAAAGATAAGATCATAGTACTTTAAACACAAGCATTATAGATATAATTCTAGCAATGAAACATAGCAATCACTTTGCATCATGAAAAGGAAAACAAATAGAAGATCATGAATAACAGTGCATGGAAAGTTAGACGTTTGTTTCTAGCATCAGGAAAACATAGCAAAGTGATATTTCGCTTGTCCTTAAGAGTATGGCAAAAAATAAATGCCACGACACCTTCAAAGTTTAAAAGGATGACTAGAACAAATAATTTGAGAGCAAGTAATAACAAGGTATGAATAGATCAATGATATTTTTGGACAAATGCACATTAAACTTAGAATAAGAACTATGCTCTCTCAACTGTGCATAAAGTTAGAAGATGGAGACTCAACATAAAAGACAAATTAAGGCCCTTCGCAGAGGGAAGCAGAGATCACTAATGTGTTAGAGATTTTTATTTTTTTAAACAGAGGTTTTGAAAACATTTAATAGAGAGGTGTGTATGTTTATGTCAACGAATGGTAAACAGAAAATACAGTACGTCATAAGCCAACTAGACTTCACAAGAGCCTCTCCCACAGAAGCACGCATATGGGTAGAAGGTCATCCCTCTTTTTGTTTTGTTTACACAATTATACTTTGATTGATAAATCAGGGGCAACAATAGTGAAGAGAATTTGTTGTATTAAGTTTGGGGCTGGGAACCCCGCTGCCAGGGTGTGAAATCCAATCAACAAGTGAGATAAATATTCTCTATTCACGTCCTCATGAGCTAAAACAGGCGCACAAAATAGGAGTAATTTTGAAAGTTTTAAAGGTAACACATGAGCAATTTACTTTGCAACGTCGATTGAATACCACATGTAGGTAGGTATGGTGGACACACTTGTCATACTTTGGTTTTTGGGAGTTGGATGCACGAGTAGAGCTCATACTCAGTAGAGGTGGAGGCTAGCAAAGACTGGGAGCGACAAATCAAGAGAGCATAATGGCCATAATCATGCATAGCGACAAAACATTATTAATCAAAGCATAGGTGGTACTACAAGTAAAAAACTAAATTATCATAGTGGCTATTCGTGACTGGTTTGTAGTCAAAAACATGGTGTAAGCATGTACCAAGTCAACCAAATAAAACATTCAAAAGAGAACACCACAAATTTATGCTTCAATGTGATAAAAACAGCTCATTATTCATTCAATGGCACATTAAACATTCTCATCTATTTATAACATTTCATGCTACAAAAATAACCACTAGGATTAAAATTAAAATAACATCTAACATGAAATGAAAAAGTCTAGCCACAGTCTATACAAGCTTCTTTTTGCATCGTTAAAAATTCTACCACATGCAACATTTTCTTTTTCCAACAAGAAGCATTCAATATAGGTTTTAACAAAAACTCCCCAAATCATACAGAAATTAAGCATGAAAATACTAACATAACTCTACTAAAACTTACATCTCTGAATAAGAGATGCACGAAAACAGGAGCTAAAGGGATTGCAACAACTAGAAGAAAAACTAAGAATACGAGCATAACTAGTATTCCAATGAAAAAGCGGAGAGTGTCTCTCTCCCAAAAAATAATGTTAGGTTCCAATGATATTTATTTCAACAAGGAAAACAAAAGTAAAAATAAAAGACGCTCAGAGTAATTTCATATTATGTGACCGAATAAAAATATAGTTTAACTAGAAGTGACCTGATAATTTGTTGATGAAGAAGGGGATGCCTTGGGAATCCCCAAGCTTAAACGCTTGATTCTTCTTAGAATTTGCAGAAAAGCTTTGGCCCTTCTCTTGACCCTTGAAAACTGATACGTCTCCAACGTATCTATAATTTCTAATGTTCCATGTTGATATTATGCCAATTTCTACATGTTTTCTCCCTTCTTTATAGCATTTTTACACGTTTTCTGGGACTAACCTATTAATAAGATGCCAAGTGCCAGTTCCCTGTTTTCTGCTATTTTTATTTCAGAAAAGTTGTTCTGGAAATATTCTCGGAATTAGACCCCACGAATCTTGAAGTTCCTATTTTCCCCGGAAACATCCAGAAGTTCGAAGAGGAGTCGAAGACGGGCACCAGGGGGCCCTCACCATAGCCAGACGCGGCCCCCTTGTCCGCTCCTGGGGGTGGTGAGGCCACCCTGGTGGTCCACTGACGTAGCCCTTTCGCCTATTTAAAGCCTTCCTCCCGAAAATCCTAAGAGAATCGGCGAAATTCCACGAAACCGTCCGCATCCGCCGTCATTGTCAACCCAAGTTTCGGGGGACAGACCTCTGTTCTGGCACCCTGCCGGGACAGGGAAGTGCCCCGGAAGCCATCTCCATTGACTCCACCGCCATGTCCATTGCCGTTGCTGTCTCCTATGATTCTCCCCCGAGGCTGAGGGCTCTACCTGTAGCTATGTGGTTCATCTCTCTCTCCCATGGTGTGACCTATATGGGATTGTGAGCTTCATAATATAGATGAATAAGTATATGTTACTCTTCATCTATTGTGCTAGTCAAGTGTTTTATTAATATGAACTTTGGAGTCACCTTGTCCCGCGGTGTGAAGGTGACAGTGTGCACATCGTGTGTGTCTCCTCTATGAATTGTGGTGTTTGTCTAGTACCTTCTAGGGCGCTCAAGTTGACAGTGTGGGGCTAACTATACATGGGAATGCTTACTTTAAGGAATGCTTTTTGCATCCCTACGCAATGATTAGTGTTCGTTATCCAACCGAGAGGTTTAAGAGTACCATAGTGAAGAGAAGAAATTTAGTTATTCAATTATGTGATCATTGTTGAGAGTGTCCACTAGTGAAAGCATGATCCTTAGGCCTTGTTTCCAAGCATTGAAACATTGTTTTCCGCCTGTTCTGCTACATGTTTGCTTGCTTCCATATTTATTTCATATTGCTATTATTACTTATAACCATCCATAGTACTCGCATTTCACTATCTCTTCGCCGAACTAGGGCACCTATATACCTGACAAGTATATTGGGTGTGTTGGGGACACAAGAGACTTCTTGTATCTTAATTGAAGGGTTGCTTGAGAGGGATATCTTGACCTCTACCTAACTGAGTTCGATAAACCTTGGGTGATCCACTTAAGGGAAACTTGTTGTTGTTCTACAAACCTCTGCACTTGGAGACCCAACACTGTCTACAAGAATAGAAGCGTGCGTAGACATCAAGATCTTTTCTGGCGTCGTTGCCAGGGAGGTAAGGTAAAAGGTACTCACATCCTCGAGTGTGAGTGCTCGAAGTTATTTCCTTTAGATTCTGCTATTATATCTTTTTGTTTCTTGTTTTTATTTTCACTAGTTAGGCTTAATGGAAAACAACAAAAATATGAGAGAGCTTTATAATCTTTATCTTGAGTTAAGACATGAAGTGTTTGAAGAGAAAATTAGAAAACCTATGGAGCTTTATTTGCATGTGATACGTCTCCAACGTATCTATAATTTCTGATGTTCCATGTTGATATTATGCCAATTGCTACATGTTTTCTCCCTTCTTTATAGCATTTTTACACGTTTTTAGGGACTAACCTATTAACAAGATGCCAAGTGCCAGTTCCTTGTTTTCGACTGTTTTTTTATTTCAGAAAATTTGTTCTCGAAATATTCTCGAAATTGGACCCCATGAATCCCGTAGTTCATATTTTCCCCGGAAGCATCCAGAAGTCTGACGAGGAGTTGAAGACGGGCACCAGTGGGCCCTCACCATAGCCAGGTGCGGGCCCCCCTTGGCCGCACCTGGGGGTAGTGAGGCCACCCTGGTGGCCCAGCGACGCCGCCATTTCTCCTATTTATTCCCCTCCGAAGGAAAACCCTAGGACTTGATAAAAAATCCTCGAAAAGTTCTGCATCCGCCGTCGTCGTCAACCCTAGATCAGGGGGGTTCTGAAGCTGTCTCCCGGCACCTTGCCGGAGAGGAGATCATCATCGGAGGCCTCTTCATCACCATGCCTGCCTCTGGAGTGATGCATGAGTAGTTCATCCTTGGACTACGGGTCCATAGAAGTAGCTAGATGGTTGCCTTCTCCTCCTACGCTTCAATGTTTAGATCTCGTGAGCTGCCTAACATGATCGAGATTGTTCTTATGTAATTCTATGTGCTGTGTTTGTTGGGATTCGATGAATATTGAACTTATGCCAAGTTGATTATAGTCTTTATTGCATATGTTATTTGTGATCTTGCATGCTTTCCGTTGCTAGTGTTTTCTCTGGCCAAGTAGTTCCTAGTGACTCCAAGAGGGAGTATTTATGCTCGATAGTTGGGTTTATGCGTCCTTTTCGCATGTGCTCGAGTGACAGAAACGTGACGGGGGAGGATGTGTTGTTGCCACTAGGGAGAAAACAGCGGTGTGAGTTTCTGCGTGCACAATCATTGGTTACATTACACACATTGCTTAATGCGATTATCTGTTGCTTGCAACTTAATACCTAAGGGGGTTCATATGATAACCTGAGGGTGGATTATTAGTCATAGATGCAGTTGGATTATGGTCTATGTATATTGTTGTAATACCCGCACTAAATATCATAATAGTCATCATGTCATGAATGTGCACTATGGTGCAACCTCTATATGTCAATTGCGTAGCTGTAATTTGTTCACCCAGAATGTTATCTTTTATGGAGAGAAACCACTAGTGAACCTATGAACCCCGGTCCATTTTCCTACACTGTTAAACAAACCACTACAATTCCCTGCTTTCTTTACTTACTGCAAGCATACACCATTTTCCACACTATACGTCTAATCTTTGTTTTTAGCAAGACCGGTCAGATTGACAACCTCACTGCACCGTTGGGACAAAGTATTTTGGTTGTGTTGTGTGCAGGTTCCGCATTCTTGCTGACATCAGTGAGGCGCCATCACCACCGTCAGTGGCATCAACCTTCCGAAGATCCTCTTTCTCCTACTGGATTGATAACCTTGGTTCTTAACTTAGGGAAATTCTTACCACTACACTCAACACACCCTCCTCTTGGGGTTCCCAACATGCCATCCATAGCAACAAGTATTCCTGACACCATCAACTCATAGCAAAAAATTATGGCGCCGTTGCCGGGGAGAAAGAAGTCTTCTGGCAAGGGGAGTCTCTCACTCTCAACCTCTTTTTTTTTCTTTTTTTTATTTTTGTCTTGTTTTGCTTCTTTATATCAAAAACACAAAAAAATAGTTCACTTTATAGCTTTTATTTATTTGCTTGCTTTTATTTTTCTAGAATGAGTAGGTTCGTTGTTTTAGGCAACAGGGGGGGATAGTTTAAAAGATTCTTGTTATAGAATAAATGATTCTCATAATAAATGATTCTACCTTGATACTCCTGAGGAAATTTTATGTTGGTATTACTGGCTGGTATAGGTATGTGTTAGATACTCTTACGGGTGGAAATTTTCTAGGAACTCCTGCCTTGGAAGCCTGTAATTTGATTGAAAGTTTGGTAGGAGCGCCCCCCACTATAACTTTTAAAATAGAGACAACTTTGGAGGATGTTATTAATAAACTAAACTCTTTGGAAATGAACTTACCAATTTTCTTTGATAATGCTAGCAAAGTTAATGAATCAATAATAACGATTGATATAAGAATCACTGCTCTAGAAGCTGGCAACACTCATGATGATCAAAATTCTAGGATTGGTAAACTAGAGGAGGCTATGGGAACTTTAAGATCCAATTTTTCATCTCTTAAATTCAAAAAGGAGAAAGCCTTTGTGGGAAAAGATTAAAGATTCATGTATGTTCCCAAGATAACTAAACCCAAATCTCAATATGTGCTGAAAATTACTAAAACAATTAATGAAACTAAGAGTGACCTTCATGTTGAATCTTCAGAAACACCTTGAGTGCCTATTGCTGCAAACTATAATTTAGAGGAAGTTATAGATATTGATGCTTCCTCACTTGAAAATACTTGAGTTGCTTTCTATGCCTAGCTGAAAGGCGTTAAAGAAAAGCGGTACCGGGAGACAACCCGTTTTATTTCTCCGCTTTCAACAGGTTTTCCGTCGTTTTCTTCTGTGTGCTTTGCACCTGGGTGTTTTATATTTCCTTAGCAACCTCTCTGTATCTTTTCTTTGGTGCCTTTGTTGAGCCAAGTAAAGCCTCTAGTGGAAAGTTGAGACTATATTTCGGATTTCTGCGCAGGAAACATATTTCTGCTGTCCACTGTTAAATTCGTATAAAATCACATAAAATTCAAAATGACCTGAGTTGTTTTGGGCGTAATCTTGGGCTATATACGCAACTTTTCTTAGTTGAACACTTTTTTATTTGAGCAACAGAAGATTTTCTAAGAAAATCATCTTTACATGTCGTCCTGTTTTGACAAATTTCTGCCAATAATTGCATTTGCATATTAATCTCTTTCTTTTGGTGTTCTTTTGAGAAAAGAGTTTTAAAATAAGTTGTGACTGTAGCTTATGTGTTTATGAGTGTTAGGCTTCTGTTGAAACTGAACCATGTGAATTTACTATTTCGATTGGACTAACGTTGCTAATGAAGATTGTGAGAAGTTTGGTGTGAAGGAAGTTTTCAAGGGTCAAGAGAAGAGGATGATATGACGTGATCAAGAAGAGTGAAGAGCCTAAGCTTGGGGATGCCCACCGGGGCATCCCCTTCTTCATCGACGAATTATCAGGCTACTTCTAGTGAAACTATATTTTTATTCGGTCACATCTTATGTGCTTTACTTGGAGCGTATTTTATTTTTTTCTTTAGTTTGTTTTTAGTTTTGCAATAAGCTTAATTGGACACCAGCATTATTTTATTGGAGAGTGAAACGCTCCTCTTTTTCATGGGAATACTTAGTATTCTTAGTTTTTCTTCTAGTTGCTTCAACTCTTATTGTGTTTAGTGTTTTCTTCTCTCTTACTGTGATTCAACTCTTATTCTTATGTGAGCATCTTTTAAAAATCATTGTGCCTAGCTGGAGGCATTAAAAGAAAAGCACTTCCGTGAGACAACCTATTTTATTTCTCCATTTTAACCCGTTTTCCATCGTTTATTTTTGTTTTCTTTGCACCTGGGTGTTGTCTATAACGGTGCAACTTGAAGCTTGTATAGACTATGGCTAGACTTTTTCATATCATGCTAGATTTATTTTTCTTTTAAAGCCTTGTGGCTATTGAGTAGCATGATTAGCCTCAAATAGCGGAGAGTGTTTAATATTCCATTGGAAGAATCAAGAGTGGGTCTTGTCATTTTGAAGCATAAATTTGTGGTATTCTGCTTTGAATGTTTTATTTGGTTGACTTGGCGCATGCTCACACCATGTTTATGACTATGAACCAGTCACGAATAGACTCCATGATCATTTAGTTTTTGAACTTGTGATAACACTTATGCTTTAATTAATGATGTTTATGTCGCTATGCATGATTATGGATCTTATGCTCTCTTTATTTATCGCTTCCAGTCTTTTGCTAGCCTCCACCTTTACTGAGTATGAGCTCTACTCGTGCAATCCAACTCCCAAAAACCAAGTTTTCCCATTGTTTCGACCATACCTAGCTACATGTGGTATTTCACTGCCACTCCAAAGTAAATTGCTCATGTGCTACCTTTAAAACTTTCAAAATTACTCATGTTTTGTGTTCTTATTTTTGCTCATGAGGACGTAAATAGAGACTCTTTATCTCACTTGTTGATTGGATTTCACACACTGGACTAGTGGATTCATCCTCGTATCCAATTGATAGAAGAGCTAGCAGCGGGGTGCCCAGCCCCAAATTAATGGAAACAAATTCCCTTCACTATTTTTCCCCCTGATTTATCAGTCAAAGCATAATTGTGTAAACAAAAGATAAAAAGGGATGACCTTCTACCCAGATGCGGCCTTCACATGGGAGCCGCTTTTGTGAAATCTAGTTGGCTTGTGACGTACTGTATTTTCTGTTTACCATTCGTTGACACTAGCATAAACCTCTCTTAAAATATAGACACTACTCTATTATTGTACATCAACTCTTATTCTTATGTGAGCATCTTTTAAAAATCACTCTGCCTATCTCGAGGCATTAAAAGAAAAACGCTTCCGGGAGACAACCCGTTTTATTTCTCCATTTTCAACCCGTTTTCCGTTGTTTATTTTTGTTTTCTTTGCTCCTGGGTGTTTTTCTGTTTCCTTAGCAGCCCCTTTGTATATTTTCTTTTGTGTCTTTTTTTATCCAAGTAAAGGCTCTAGTGGAAAGTTGAGACTATATTTCGGATTTCTGCGTAGGAAACAGATTTCTGCTGTCCACTGTTAAAATCGTATAAAATCACAGAAAATTCAAAATGACTTGAGGTTTTTTGTGCGTCATCCTGGGATATATACGCAAATTTTATTAGTTGACCACTTTTCGATTTGAGGAACAGAGGATTTTCGAAAAAATTCATCTTTACCTATTTTTCTGTTTTGACAGATTTCTGCTAATAATTGCATTTGCCTCTTAATCTCTTTCTTTTGGTGTTCTTTTGAGAAAAAAGTTTTAAAAGAAGTTGTGATAGTAGATAATGTGTTTATGAGTTTTAGGCTTGTGTTGAAACTGAACCATTTGAATTTATTATTTCGAGATGCACCAACATTGCTAATGAAGATTGTGAGAAGTTTGATGTGAAGGAAGTTTTCAAGGGCCGAGAGAAGAGGATGATATGACATGATCAAGAAGAGTTAAGAGCCTAAGCTTGGGGATGCCCCGGAGGTACATCCCAAAAAATTCCAAGAAGACTCAAGCGTCTAAGCTTGGGGATGCCCAAGGCATCCCCTTCTTCATCGACAAATTATCAGGTCACTTCTTGTGAAACTATATTTTTATTCGGTCACATCTTATGTGCTTTACTTGGAGCGTCTTTTATTTTTTTCTTTCAGTTTGTTTTTAATCTGCAATAATCTTGGTCGGGCCCCAGCATTCTTTTATTGGTGAGTGACGCGCTCTGCTTTTTCATGGGAATACTTTGTATTCTTAATATTTGTCTGGTAGCTGCATTTATTTAGCTCTTGTTTTCATGCATCTCTTATTCAGAGCTGTTAGTTTTAGTACTGTTATGTGAGTATTCTCATATTTTCTTATTGTAGCATGTAGAGAATTTTTGTTAAAGCATGTCTTGTATGGTGCTTGTTGGGAAAAGAAACTTCTGCTTGAGGTGGAATTTTTAATGGTGCAAGTAGAAACTTGTATAGACTATGGCTAGACTTTTTCATATCATGCTAGATGTTATTTTAGTTCTAAATCCTAGTGGTTATTGACTAGAATGATTAGCCGCAAATATATGAGAGTGTTTAATGTTCCATTGAAAGAATCATGAATTGTTCTTGTCATACTGAAGCATAAATTTGTGGTATTCTCCTTTGAATGTTTTATTTGGTTGACTTGGCGCATGCTCACACAATGTTTATGACTATGAACCAGTCACGAATAGACTCTATGATCATTTAGTTTTTGAATTTTTGGTACCACTTATGCTTTGATTAATGATGTTTATGTCGCTATGCATGATTATGGCTCTTATGCTCTCTCTATTTGTCGCTCCTAGTCTTTTGCTAGCCTCCACCTGTACTGAGTATGGAATTCTACTCGTGCATCCAACTCCCTAAAACCAAAGTTTTCCCATTGTGTCCACCATACCTACATACATGTGGTATTTAACTGCCACTCCAAATAAATTTCTCATGTGTTACCTTTAAAACCTTCAAAATTACTCATGCTTTGTGTTCCTGTTTTTGCTCACGAGGACGTAAATAGCGAATCTTTATCTCACTTGTTGATTGGATTTCACACCCTGTACTAGTGGCTTCATCCACTTATCCAATTGATAGAAGAGCTGGCAGCGGGGTGCCCGGCCCCAAATTAATACATACAAAATCTCTTCATTATTTTGCCCCTGATTTATCAGTCAAAGCATAATTGTGTAAACAGAAGAGAAAGAGGGATGGCCTTCTACCCAGATGCGTCCTTCATATGGGAGCCGTTCTTGTGAAATATAGTTAGCTTGTGACGTACTGTATTTTCTGTTTACCATTCGTTGACACTAGCATACACCTCTCTTAAAATATAGACACTACTCCACGGTATGTGATTGTTGGCAGGCACCCGAGGATTCGGTTAGCCATGGTTTGTGTAAGATAGATGGGAGGAGTGTCAAGGTTTTTAATACATCTGGTTAATAAAATAAAAGCTCTAGCACATGAGTGATCCATGCTTCCCTCTACGAAGGCCCTTTCTTTTACTTTTATGTTGAGTCTCCATATTCTAACTTTATGCACAGTTGAGAGAGCATTTTTTCCATTCTGAGTTTTATGTGCATTTGTCCCAGAAACATTATTAATTGATTCATGATGCGTTATTGCTAGTTCTCTTATTATTTGTTCTAGTCCTCCTCATGTAAATTTGAAGGTTTCCTGGCATTTATGTTTTGCCCCACTCTTAAGGACTAGCGAAATATCACTTTGCCATGCTTTCTTTATACTTGAAACAAACGTATATCTGATGACTCCCAAGTGCAGGAGATCAATTGTAGTACCTTTCGATAAGTATTGGAGTGTCGAACCCACGAGGAGCTGAAGGTAAGCTATCTATTCTCTAAAGCCCTATAACCCTCTTATATGGCTTTTTATGCAAAGCAATAAGTTTGACTAAAACGAACTAACTAATTAAAAGCAAGTGACGTGGAGTGTGGTTTGTCTAGTAACTAGTGAAGCAAGTTTAAAATGCAAGTTTCTAAGCAAGTTTCACAAGTAGCAAGCAACAAATATCTCAAGTATCTCAAGGGAGCAAGTGTTCTAGCAATAGGTGTTTCGTTCATGTGGTTGTCACAATTAGTGAAGCACATGTTTTAGTCTTAGTTGTTTCTTCTAGGAAGGAGCCATGAATAGGTATAGTCAAATAAATGATCTACAACCCCTTATGATGGATCGTGGGGCCAAGTAAATGACTGCACAAGATTGATTAAGACATAAAGTCCCACCATAGCCTTACGTTCTAAGGTCCCCTATATATATATCCCCCAATAACTTAACTTTGTGGCTCGGTCTCAGGTTACTGTCACTCCCAAGTCACCACCACTCCATTATGCTACCGGTGATCACCTTACATGCATTCCCCAACATATGCGTGCACTCATATATTGTACATAAAGACAATCATAGAAGATAACAAACTTGTATGCAACCAATCAACGAACTATTTCACCATTGCCAAGAACAATTCACTACTCAAACATAGACGGGGAGACACAATACATCAAGGGAATATAGTATTGCATCATACATCGTGTTTGCCAAGAGATTACAGTGGAGAGATGGAGCTGATCTTGCTGTAGATGTTGATGATGAACACGCCGGAGGGGGTGGAGCCCTCCGGGGGTGATCCCGGCGGCGTTTCCCCCCTCCGATCTTCTCCCGCGGCAGCCCTCTGTCTCTCTGTTTCGTGGTTTCGTCTCTCGGCGCCGCCTCCTCCTCGAAAAGTCCAGGGGACCCTTTATATAGTAGTTTTTAGGTCACGAGACACTCGGGAGAATAAAGATCGACGCCATCGGAGCCACGGGGGCAAAAAGGGGGCCTCTCACGCGGCCAAGGAATCTGGCCGCATGGAGGGTCCTCTTTGCCACCTGGTTGGCCTTTTGGCCCTTTACTTTGGCCCATGGTCTTCGTCTCAAAAATTCTGAACCGTGCTCTTTGGCCTTGCCCTTTTTGGAGTCCCGAAGCTCCCGGAAAGTCTGAAACACTAAAAAGTACGTTTTCTGGAAAAACAGGGTTAGAACCAAAAGAAGGGGGATTGTTTAGAAAATCCCCCAAATCATTATAAAACATGAATATAAGTTGCTAATATGTAGGAAAAACAAGTTATAACATGCAAAGTTCATGTATGCATTTTACATGCATCAATATCTTTCTTTGCATTGTTATTCATGATCTTTTATTTGAGTTACTTCTCATGATGCAAAGTGATTGCTATGCTTTACTATTAAAGTTCTATTTATCATGTTTGTGTTTAAGTTCTATGATCTCATCTTACATATGCTTCTACTTTAAAATATGATGATCAAGTTTATGTTCGTAGCATGTCACCTCAGAAATTATTTTGTTTTATCGTTTACCTACTCGAGGAAAAGTAGGAACTAATCTTGGGGTTGCTTGATACGTCTCCAACGTATCTATAATTTCTGGTGTTCCATGTTGATATTATGCCAATTGCTACATGGTTTCTCCCTTCTTTATTGCATTTTTACACGTTTTCCGGGACTAACCTATTAACAAGATGCCAAGTGCCAGTTCCCTGTTTTCTGCTGTATTTGATTTCAGAAAAGTTGTACTCGAAATATTATCGGAATTGGACCCCACTAATACCGAAGTTCCTATTTTTCCCGGAAGCACCCAGAAGTCCGAAGAGGGGTCGAAGACGGGCACCAGGGGGCCCTCACCATAGCCAGGTGCGCCTGGGGGTGGTGAGGCCACCCTGGTGGTCCACCGACGTCGCCCTTTCGCCTATTTAAAGCCTTCCTCCCGAAAACCCTAAGAGAATTGGCGAAATTCCACGAAACCTTCCGCAGCCGCCGTCATCATCAACCCAAGTTTTGGGGGACAGATCTCTGTTCTGGCACCCGGCCGGGACAGGGAAGTGCCCCCCCCGGAAGCCATCTCCATCAACTCCACCGTCGTCTCCATCGCCATTGTTGTCTCCTATGATGAGGAGGGAGTAGTTCTCCCCCGAGGCTAAGGGCTCTACCGGTAGCTATGTGGTTCATCTGTCTCTCCCATGGTGTGTTCTATATGTCATCGTGAGCTTTATAATCCAGTTGAATAAGTAGATGTTACTCTTCATATATTGTGCTACTCAAGTGTTTTATTAATATGAACTTTGGAGTCACCTTGTCCCGCGGTGCGAAGGTGACAGTGTGCACACCGTGTGTGTCTCCTCTATGAATTTTGGTGTTTGTCTAGTACCTTCTAGGGCGCTCAAGTTGACAGTATGGGGCTAACTAGACAAGGGAATGCTTACTTTAAGGAATGCTTTTTGCAGCCCTACGCAATGATTAGTGTTCGTTATCCAACCGGAGAGGGTTAGGAGTAATATAGTGAAGAGAAGATATTTAGTTATTCAATTATGTGATCATTGTTGGGAGTGTCCACTAGTGAAAGTAGGATCCCTAGGCCTTGTTCCCAAGCATTGAAAAACACCGTTTTCCGCCTGTTCTGCTACATGTTTGCTTGCTACCATATTTATTTAAGATTTCTATTATTACTTATAACCATCCATATTACTCGTATTTCACTATCTCTTCACCGAACTAGTGCACCTATATACCTGACAAGTATATTGGGTGTGTTTGGGACACAAGAGACTTCTTGTATCTTAATTGCAGGGTTGCTTGAGAGGGATATCTTTGACCTCTACCTCCCTCAGTTCGATAAACCTTGGGTTATCCACTTAAGGGAAACTTGCTGGTGTTCTACAAACCTCTGCACTTGGAGGCCCAACACCATCTTTAAGAACAGAAGCGTGCGTAGACATCAAAAACTTCCTTAACACCACACTCAAGGTAGTTTGCATCAGAAGGTTAGTGCACAATAAAAAAAATCATGGGTTCTTCATGGGAAAAAGTGCTATTGATAATTTTAAACATTAGCTACAGGCACTGATGTCTCCTAAAGCAAAGAAATCCACTTGACAGGGTAAAAGAGCAAACACAAAAAAATGGTCGAATCAACCAAAACTAGAACTGTCTGTAATGAAGAATTTTCTTGGGTCACTTAAGTTGCTCAAATAAAAAAACATAAAGAATGAAATCTTTTGGAATTAGCTGAGAAATAAGCACAAAATGTTTCAGGTCATTTTGGTCTTTCTGTGAATTGTACGATTTTTTACGGTGGACGGCAGAAATATCTTTTCTGCGCATAAATGCAAAACCAACTCCACTTTTTGCTAGAAACTTTACTTGTCACAACTAATACGTGAAAATAAAGATACAAAGGAGTGTACAACCCCTTGACTCAAACAAAACAGAGAAAAACAAAGCAAAAATAAAACTTGTGTTATCTCCCAAGAAGTGCTTTTCTTTAACGCCTTTTAGCTAGGCATAAGGAGAGAAAATCAAGTGTTTTCAAGTGAAGAAGCATCCAAATTGTAACTTTCTTGAATAATAGAATCAAAATGCAACTTAATTCTCTTCCAAGGAAAGTGTTCCATTCCTTTCTTGAGTGGGAATTCATATTTAATATTCCTCTCTTTCATATCAATAACAACACCAACGGTTCTAAGAAAAGGTCTTGCCAAAACAATAGGACAAGAAGCATTGAAGTCAATATTCATAACAACAAAATCAGTGGGGTCAAGGTTATTATTAACCATAATAAGAACATCATAAACTCTCTCCCAAAGGTTTCTTTCTAACATTATCAGCAAGACGAATATCCAAATAACAGTGTTCCAATGGTGTTAAATCAAGCATATCATAAAGTTTCTTAGGCATAACAGTGATGCCAGCACCAAGATCACAAAGAGCATTACAATAAAAATCACTCACCTTCATTTTAATGATGGGATCCCATTAATCTTCTAATTCTCTAGGAACTGAGGCATCACATTTTAATTCTTCTTCTCTAATTTGCATCAAAGCATTTGTGATATGTTTTTTAAAAGCCATATTAATAGTATTAGTATCGGGATTACTAGCAAGATTTCGTAGGAACATAATTACTTCAGAGAGGTTGAAATTATCAAAGTCAAGATCATTTTTATCAAAAGTAATGGGACCATTGTCTCCCATACCCAGAAAAATTTCAGCACTTTTATGAGGAACAATTTTAGTGGTTTTAGGCAATTTTAGACGTTTAGAAGAAGTTGAGACATTGCCAACACCAATTACTTTACATTAATAGTAGGGGATTTATTAGCATGATAAGATTCAGTTTTACTAGTGGTGGTATTGGTACAAACATTAGCTATATTATTCTTTCTACCTATTTCATCTTCTCTTTCCCATCTAGCATGCAATTTTGCTAACATCCTAATATTTTCATCAATTCGAATTTGGATGCATTACTAGAAGCAAAATGATTTTCATCAATGGTTTCAGTTTTAGCAATCGTTCGATTATTAAAGAAGATTGCGCTTCAGACATGGATGAAATACAAGTTTCAGCACGAGCAATCTTACCTTGCAAACCAGAAATCTCCCTATTTAAATTCTCTAGTTGGTGACTAATATTTTTCACGATAGCAGATTGTTCCTCCATGGTTTTGGTAAATAATTTAATTTTCTCATATTTCTTTTGCATGAAATCTTTATTGGCTCTCTCAATTGCTTAAATTATTTCATTAGACATCCAAGATCTATCATAAGAATAATTATTACCACTATTAGCAGGATATGGCCTATAGTTCTTGCTACCAAAATTATTCCTATAAGCATTGTCGTGGGATAATCACGGCAGACGTTACCGGGGGTAACTTATCTTGGGGCAATTCGACTCTGGTGTTTGGGAGAGGGTTTAGCTCAAGGGAAACCATGGTGATACATGATCTGGTAGCCGGCAATCAAGTCGGCGAGTCTTCGATCTGAATATATTATCTCAACTCTCGTGTTACAAAGGATACTCGAATATCTCGCGATTGTATGACTTCTGCTTAATCTAACCCTAGGGGACGGCTTATATAATATCCGGACCCCCTGGCTTACCGTTCAAGGCATACTCGGAATCCTACCCGGACACTGCTTACAAACCCTAAGCTTCCCTATTGGAACCCACAAACCGGGTTACAAGGCCTACACTCTTGGGCCTTCTAGAGACTCCTTTTCCTTAAGCCGGATCTTGCGCAGCGCCCTTTGGGCCGAGTTACACCTTGGCGTTAGCCTACCGGGTTATCATCCCTCCATCAGTAGTCCCCAGAATAGCTTGGGCTTCACGGGATCCTCCATGAAGCGCATGCTATTCCCTGCAAAAATAACAAACATACAAGTTTATAGAAGCCGGGTTAGGTTGCTTTGATAAATAGCTAGGCCTAACTCCACTGGTGGTCCATATAATAACCCGGCTTTCTCTGAACCGGTCTCTACTCTTCCGGGTCAATGTTCCGAAGGAAAGGCAAGAGACCCGACTTATTTCGTTCATTTACTGGTCCGGATATCGCGGAAGAGATTTGCTTCCTATCTTTTCCGGATATTACGCACGGGCACTTAACGCATATCCCAAAATTTCCGGGCGGGTATCCCTCTCCGAAAATTTCGGATCCCGCCCCCTAGTCTGGGTTTCCCCACCCGCACCTATAAATAGGTGCCCTAAGGGGTGACCTAAACCTAACGGCTCAACGCTCCATTTCTTCTCCATCTTCCTCCTCACCGGTTCCATCTCACTCGAGCTCGTAGCCGCGCCGCCACGGAGCCCACGGACGTGCCGCCGGAGCCCAGCCGCCACCATTTGCGCTCGTCCACGGCTCGCGTCGCGCCGCCGTCGTCTTCCGCTGCCGCGCCCCCGAGCTGCCCGCCGGGAGTTCCAAAGGGGCACCACAGCTGCGCCATCTGCCGCCGTAGCGCCATCCTTCAATCCGCATCGGTGAGCTTCCTATCTCCATTAATTTCAACTCCAAACTTTCTGTTCGATTTAGATTGGATCTAGGTTTGCCCGCGGGGTAATTTCTTGCTCCATACCGAATTTGATTACTCAACTTCATCCTTGCTTACTTAATCGCTCAATAATAGATCTAATTACACTCTCCTATTACTCGCAATCATAAATTTCTCCGCGAATTTCTTTGGAAAATTTCCCAATCTAGATGTAGTCCGTCTAAGATTTACGCGGTTGTTCTTCGATACTCGGACAATCCTTTATTTCCGGATCTTCTATTTTCACTAGTTAACCAGACAATCAACTCCTTTTCATAGTTGCTCATCGATACTTTAGATAACTCATAGATTCCGTACTGTTTACTGATACTCGGATAACTCGTGGATTCCGTTCTGTTTACTGATACTCGGATAACTCGTGGATTCCATATTGTTTATTGATACTCGGATAACCGGTATTTTTCGGGTCTTTGTTACTCATGTTTTGTACTCTTTACCTTGTGCTTCGCAGGCCGAACAAATGGCTCCCAAGAACAGGGGCAAACAGCCGGCAAAGCCAAGGTCAACCCAATCCATCTCCGCCAACTGGGCACGGTCTACCATGACCCAGGCCAAGCTAGAGGAGCTCGCCGAGTCAGGCGTTCTCCCTCCTCAGAAGGAGATCCATTGGAGAGTACCGGGTGACGAGACCCGGCCTACCCCCAACCCCAACGAGGTAATCTGCTTCGTTGAGCACGTGATCCGGGGGTTTTGTCCCCCGGGTCACTCTTTTTGCGTGAAGTCCTCAGCCACTACGGCCTCCGGGTATTCGACATAGGGCCTAACTCTATGTTGAACATAACCCATTTCATAGTCCTTTGCGAATCCTACTTGTGCATCCCACCAAATCTGGCTTTATTTATTGAACTATTCCAATGCAAACCGTGCCGCGAAAGCGGTGACGGGGCCCTCTTGGCCTGCGGCGGAGTTTCTATCCAACGTCGTAAAAATTCGCCTATGCCGACTCTAAGTCTTAACTCACATGTTAAGCATTGGCAGCAATCTTTCTTCTATTGCCGGGACACTTCCCCACCCGGCGAAAGGAAATTGCCGGGTTACTCGGAGGGTCTCCTTGACCTTTCCAACACTTTCAACGCCTTTGCCTCAGAGTCGGACAGAGAGTCCATTCAGCACCTCCTAGCTAAGATAGCCATCCTTTCCGCCCACAGTCTCCTTGGGCTCAACCTAGTTAAAACCTGGGTAGATTTCCGGATTCAGCCCAACTCTATTCGCTCAAAGCTGATGTGCGAATACTCGGGACACGTCACGGATGCGCTCCGCTATTCCTCAAAGAATTATCCGGCTGGCGATACCAACAAGACCATCAAAAGCTTCCTAACTGAGAAGATGGAAGTGATCAAAAATATAGCCGGGTTACAGCCGTTTACTCGGGACAACCCTGCTCCAGCGGTAAGATCCGACTCTTATCCACTTAATCATGTACTTTTACTTGATACAACTACTAACTCTCGCTTTTATGCCTTTATCTTAGGCTCATAATGCTTTCTGGAACATCGAGACCCCTCCCAACTCCGGGAACCCGGAGGAAGAAGAAGAACCGGCTGACACTGATGAAGGTATCACCCGGGTTTCAATCACCTTAACCTCTGTTACTTTGCTTTCCCATTTTTTCTCTTTTTCCGACTATGTATTTGTGCCTTTCAGGGATGAATGATAAGGATGACAAGGATGATCAGGGAGACCCAGAAGAAACTGAGAGCGACAAAAGCGAGGCTGAGCCGGAAGTTGAGGTCGGAGCCAAGAGGAAAACCCGTGGGGTCGTCTTCAAGGTTCCCTACTCTTCCATGTCCTCCAAACCCTATTCTTTTGATAATATGCGCGAACTTAACCGACAGTTATCCAATTCACCACACCTGAAGGATCCGCCTCCGACCAAGCGCAGGGTAACCCGGAATTCCCCGGGTGATGATCCCCTCAACCCGGGTATTCCCACGTCCCCAGCTCCCCGCACTGGTACTCCTCCATCTCATCCCTGCAACTCACCTCAAAGACACCCTTCCCCCAATCATCCATTAGCCGGACAGTTCCGGGTCTCACTCTCGGATTCTGTAACAGCCTCATCCGCATCCAGCAGCGAACTCCCGACGGATTTCGTGGTGAATGTCGGGTAAGCTACATTTCCTGCTACGCGATATACTAGTCCTTTTGATAACCTTCACTTTCTGCTACTAACCACTTCTCTTTTCTTTCCTTAGCGCCCAGGTCTTGATCAGTGACCCGGATAACACGGACATGGATAACCGGGAGACTGAAGGGCCGGTTGATGATATGGACGCTGCAACTGGCGGTGCTGGTGAAGAAAATCAAGAACAAGACCCCCTGACAGACTCGGCCCGGCAGGAAGCCGGGTCTCCCAAGCTATCTGAAGAAGCTGGGGACGACGACGTCGAGATCCTGGACACAAGGATGGGCACTCCCAATCCTGACACCCAGGCAACCCGGGTCTCGACCCCAAAGTCGGAGAAGGTTCGTCCTCCGAGTGATCAGGCCGCCAGCTCTTCCGGTATCAAGCCCGAGGATATGACTTTTACCCAGATGCTTGACGCCCTGCACACCTTGAGGGCTGACGAAGAAAATGTCCTAGAAGCCTTGATAGCCAAACATGAGGTAAATCCGAGTAATATTGCCTGTATACTTGTCTAGTCCCCAAGTTCCAAGTGAACTTATTGATAATTTGCTTGGAACTTTCATAGTGTATCCAACTGATAGCTTGCTTTTTATCCGGCTAACCCTTCCTTGTGTTTCCACGCAGGCCTTCGTGACCCACTCTTAGAAAGCATTGGCGAAGACCACCAAACTCCTCGAGAAGGAGGCGACCCTGCGTGAGTCGGCTGAAGCTGATGCCAAGAGGACAGGGAAACTCGCAAGGAAATATAGAAAGAGGGCTCATGCAGCAGAAGATGAACTGACCAAGCTTTCCGTTCAGATTGCCGACACATATCGTGCTTTGACTGGTAACTATTCTTAACTTAATAATTATAACCCGGATTCTCATTCTGATAAATAGTCGGATTTCCTTACTCAGAGCTTTTTTCTATTTTCTGCAGGTCCGGATGATGTAACTCTGGATGAAGATGATATCGCACAACTGAAAACCATAAAGAGCACGATCCGGCAGCTCTGTGCCGGAACCAAATGGATTCTTCAGGATCTGAAGTGGCCGGGTGTCGGGCATGGTAGCTTGAAGACACTGCTTGACGCGTGCTCCACTATCCCCGAGTGGATTGAGCACTGGAAACGCTCGTCCTGCCGGGTTGGAGTAACCCGGGGGCTTGCGTTGGCTAAGGCATATTTTCCAAAACTTGAGCCGGCCAAGCTCGTAGGCGGGTTTCCAGAGTTCAACCATGACGGGTCCAGGTTCTCAGTAAAGAACTTCAAGGCTATTCAGAACGAGGTTCGTCACCCGGCTAGCATAATTGCCGATAGTCTGGACGTCAGTTCGATCGTCCCACCATATGATGCTGATGACAAGGCAGTTAAGTCGGATCTTCCCAAGCCATATGATATGCTGGCCCGATGGAAGGCGGAGGCTGCTCAGGCGAGAGAAGAGGCCACGAAGAAGAAGGCTGAGGCCGATTCTGCGCCTGCTACCTCCACGCCGGTCGTTCCTCCTCCCGCACGGGCCGGCACTACTGCTGACCCGGGTGCTGCTGCCACCAAGACTGCTGAAGAGCAAGGCAAGGAACAAGACTCGGCTGCCAAGGGCAAGGGAAAGATGGATGACTCGGGCTAGGAGGCCGAGTGAACTCTTTATCGGCAACCGTCTCAAGCACTTTATTCGGCCAATGGGCCTTTTTAAAACAATTATTCTTTTGATAGCGCGCCTGTGCGCTTTATCATACTACTATCCTGGTTTGTAATACGTTTTAAGACCTTAATATATTTCGTGGCCCTTCTGGCCTTTTGCCTGAACTTGATATTTCTTGACTTTGAGCTTTTTCATCCCTGATTTTCCGACTTACTGCTATGGTTCCTTTTGTGAGACTCGGTTTCCGGGTCTCGTGGGTTTTGACTAGTGGACTTTTTTCTAAGTCCCCAAGTCCCCAAGACTCGGATTTTTGGGTTTTTGAGCTGAATAGCTAGATAATTTGTTTCTTTTTTCAAATTCCCAAGTCCCCAAGGCCCTAAATTCCGAGTCTAGGGTGTTGGGTCTTTCAAAAGGAACAAATTGTTACTGCTAAGCCCATAACCTAGAGCCGTTTCACATAGGATTTGAAGTTATGCTTGATATACCTTGAGTTTCCGACTATTAACCTTGTACTCTGCATAACTTGTGGTTTAGATGACCCTTTTGACCTTCTTCTACTGTAAGCCGGCTTTCGCGTGGATAATCAATGTTGCTACAGCTATATGAAGACAGGGTCAGGCAAGTCCCATTGGGCATCATGACTGATTGTAATCATACGCTAGCAAAGCATGCCACTTAGTGCGAGTCACATCAAGCTTAAGCAAGAAGAGTCAAGAAAGTTTGGCTCCTTTGTCCGGTTATAAGCTTGCAGCCGTACTTATTGCAAGTAATCGGCCCTTATAACTCAATGGCATCGTGGCCGGGTCTCTGAGTTTGCAACTGTGCTATTCAAGCAATCAGCCCCCACGACCTAGATATATGCAATTTACTAGAGAAACTAATATGCTAAAAGCGATAAATAATACTTACCTGGAAGAAGAATAAGAACACAACAGAAATATAAAAGACTTGATAAGAAACACACAAAAAAGGAACAATAAATTGTTTAACCATCTCTTTATTGATATGAGAAAAGTTAGGTCAGCAAGCCGCCTCATTAAAAACCCTCCAGTCCCCTTAGGTACCCTGGATATATAGGAAAAGAGTGCATCTGAAGCCTACTGCCTGTTACATCGTGTAATTCCACTTGTGAATCTAGCCTAAACTAGGTATAGTAGGGACACAGCTGAGCTACGTTCCATGGTCTTTCTCTTTCTTGCATAGATGAAGTTGTGTGAGCGGTGTCATTAACAGTAGCCGACTCTTCCCTTGCATCTACCAAGTAATATGATCCGTTGTGCAGATTCCGGCTTATGATGAACGGTCCCTCCCATGGCGGGGATAACTTGTGTCTTCCTTCCTTTGACTGTACCAGGCGCAGAACCAGGTCTCCTTCCTGGAAGACCCGGGTTTTGACTCTTCGGCTGTGATATCTCCTCAGGTCCTGCTGGTATATGGCTGATCTCTCCAAGGCTTGTTCCCTGTGTTCTTCTAACATATCCACGGCGTCCTGCCGGGTCTTCTCGTTCTCCACCTCAATGTAAGCCGATACTCGAGGCGAGTCATGGATGATATCACTCGCCAGCACCGCTTCTGCACCATAAACCATGAAAAATGGTGTCATCTGAGTAGATCTGTTAGGTGTAGTGTTGATACCCCAAACCACTGAAGGTAACTCCTCAACCCATGCTCCAGCAGCTCTTATACATGGGACTCGCAATCGTGGTTTTAATCCACGAAGTAACTCCTGATTTGCCCTCTCCACTTGTCCATTGGCTTATGGATGAGCTACGGAAGCTATGTCAAGCCGGATTCCGTTGTTACCACAGAATTTCTCCATCTCACCAAGGGACATGTTGGTTCCATTGTCGGTAATTATGCTATGAGGATACCCGAACCGGTAGATAATCCTTTTCAGGAACTTGACTGCTGTAATTGCTTCACAATTGGTAACTGGCATAACTTCAACCCATTGGGTAAACTTATCAATAGCCACCAGGAGATGTGTCTTTTTGCAAGGTGACATGTGAAAGGGGCCAACCATGTCCATACCCCAAACGGCAAACGGCCAGGTCAAAGGAATTGTTTACAACTCCATAGCCGGCACATGGATTTGGCGGGCATACCTTTAACATCCATCGCACCTTGCCACCAAGCGTTCCACATCTGCTAAGGCTGTGAGCCAGAAGAAACCGTGCATGTATGCTTTGGCCACAAGGGACCTTGTGGATGCGTGATGCCCACAGTCGCCTTCGTGGATCTCTTTCAGGATTTGCCGGCCTTCTTCTCGTGCCACACAGCGCAAAAATACTCCTGCAGCACTCCTTTTATATAACTCCCCATTGATGATGGAATAACCTTTTGCTCGCCTCAGAATTTGCCTTGCTAGTACCTCTTGCTGTGGTAACTCGCCCCGTGATAGGTAAGCCAGAAACGGTTCTGTCCACTCGGGAACAGTGCGTATTGTGGCCACGAGCTCCAAATCCGGGTCTTTGTTAGCCACTTCCTCCTCAGACTCGGTTTTAACTGATGGCCGCCATAGCTCGTCCAGAAACACATTGGGTGGAACCGGCTCTCTGCGCGAGCCGAGTCTGGCGAGTGCATCTGCTGTCTCGTTTTTTCTTCTATCTATATGCTCCACCTCATACCCGGAAAAACACCCGGCAACCCTGTCCACCTCTCTGCGATATGCTGCCATGGTTGCATCTTTTCTATCCCAAGTTCCCGAGACCTGCTGTACCACAAGGTCCGAGTCTCCATAGCATCGTATCCTCTTAATGTTCATCTCCTTGGCTATCTTCAATCCATGCAATAATGCCTCATACTCGGCCACGTTGTTGGAACAATCAAAGTGAATTTGCAACACGTAGCTCAACTTGTCTCCTTTGGGTGATGTGAGCACCACTCCGGCTCCTGATCCCTCGCTGTCGGGGGGTTACCCCCGAGTAGGGTAAAGACAGGTGGTAAAGGCCGCTTACAGAAGAGAGGTTTGGTCGAGTAGCCGACTACCGGGTACTCGCTACCCGGTCGACTGCTACTCGGTCTCACCTCAAGATGGCCAGAAGGAGATATCAATCAGTTTCTACCATGTCGAGTAGAAGGTTTGGCCCGAGTACAATTGGCGGGAACATTTGGCGGGAAACTACTCGGGCAGGAAGTCAAAGGAGCCGTTCTGACACAGGATCCCGCGTATCCTGGGTCCGTACTTGGCAGCATTCGAACTACTGTTCACGTGGGGACGGCCTGCCTGACAGTGACAGCATGGAAGCAGTCGGTGGCAGGATAAGGGGGACCTACTCTGTGACTAGGTACAGTGATACCAGTCTGTCCCCTAGTTTTGCCCAACGACTTTACAGAAGCAGCCAAGACCAACGACCAAAGCTGTCAGCGGGTACTCGGAGAAAGGACAGTGTGCACACTATGTCGACACTTGTCTAGGATTTGGACGTATCCGGCTGGGCACCATGTATATAAGGTGCCCCGCCGCCTCCTGCGCGAGGCATACTGACAGACGCTCTCAGATGCTCCCATAGTGGCTCACTAGAAACCCTAGAAACCCTAAGTTCTTGACCTAGCTCTACTCGGAGAGGGGCAAGGGGCAACTCGGTAGCATTACTATTTGTACTGTGGCTACTCGGTGAGACACCGTAATACATAGAGAAAGGCAGGAGTAGGGGTTTTACCTCCTCACGAGGGCCCTGAACCTGGGTACATCGTGTTGTTTGTGTTGTGTGGATCTTACCTCACGCGGCTACTCGTCGCGTGATCCCTCCCCGGACACCTCCAGCGTCCATCGTCCCCACATCTTTAGCCATCCCATGGCATCTGCCGTGACACCACCACGACAGTTGGCGCCCACCGTGGGGCAACCAGCGGCGCTGGCTGGAGTTTCTGTTCGGACGGGATCTTCATCAGCGGAGCGCGTAGTTTGTGGCCTTGTCCACAGATTCGGCTCCTTCGACTTCGTCACCGACAACGCCGGCTGTTTCGGCGGCAAGACCATGCCGGAGGGCGGCTCGGTGATCTCCTTCGGCTCTCACCTCGTCTACGTCGCCACCGTCGCCAACGACACCTACCCCGAGCTGGTGCACGACGCGGAGGATCCTCCCGCGGTTGTTGCTGCTCGTGGAAGGCCCGCGCGCAGCTCTGCATGCTGCGCTGAGGTGATGGTGACTGGCTTGGCGGCGAACGCTGGCGCAGCTGCTACTGGCGCTGCGGCCGTCGTCGAGGAGGTCGACGACCCGCCCGCGGGTGGCAGGACTCACCGGCCCTACGAGAAGGAGAGCAACCTGCCGCCTTCCACGTCTACGGTCATCCCCGCGTCAGCTGCGCGAACCGGGATGCCCACTCCCACCGACCTCGAGCTCCTAGCCGAGAGGGAGCAGCTCGAGCGGCAACGCCAGGAGCTGCTCGCCGAGCAGGCGGAGTTGGAGAAGATCAGGTTGGAGCTGAGCCTGGACCAGCTCGAGTACAACAAGGCTCACGGCTTCACGCCGGTGGCCAGGAGGCCCAGCAGGGTAGGCGCTACGCGGCGCAACCTAGGCGCCGAGATGGCGACTGTTGCGGAGGAGCCCGCGCAGTCCGCCACCGCGAACACCTTCACAAGGCCAAGGTACAGCACACCCGCCAAGACGCTGCGAGCTGCGGAGGCTGTGGCTGCCGAGTTGCCGCGCCTAGAGGGAGAGGCGCGTCGCAGGCAGCAGGAGAGGCTAGGCGAGCTGGTGCTGGAGGCCGCCAGGCAGAACGAGGAGTTCCGGAAGGCCAACCCGGGAGCTGGAGCTTCGCAAGTGGTTCATTCGCGCGCGGCTAGATCTAACGATCAAGCCTCATCTCCGCATCCTAGCCGCGAGAAGAGCCGCAGCGGGCGTACGGGTAGAGACAGGCAAATGCAGGTGTATGACCCGGCCGCTGCCGCGAAACAGGTTGCTGTGCCGCAGCAGCCCGGGCAGGAACACAACGCTGCGAGAGCAGGCTCTCAAGCCCATCAAGCTCAAAGCCGTGTCCGAGAAGCCGCACGTCCGGGTACTTCTCGGCAACCCGCAGCTCCGCCTACTCGGCAGAGGCAGCAGCCGCGCCCAGTGGCGCCAGTCGCCAACCCGGTGGAGCAGCCTGCTGCAATGCAGGTGGATAGGTATGATGATGGCTACTCGGCTATGGAGATGGCTGGTTATGACATCCATGACCGTGTGGGTGAGCGCGTGTTGGCGCCTGGAGATGCAAGGCACCAGCTGGACCGTATCAGCTTGTCGGCGCGGCTTGAGAGCACGGGTCCTCCTGGCCCCGAGTGCTTTGGCCCGCGCATCATGAATGAGCCTTCCGTGAAGGGCTTTCAGCTCGCGAGAGGCACCAAGAGCTACAATGGTAGCACCAAGCCTGAAGATTGGCTCAACGACTACGTCACCGCGGTCCATATCGCGAATGGCAACAGGAGATGGGCGGTACGCTATGTGCCGCAGATGCTAGAGGGTCCAGCTCGCACTTGGCTCAACAACTTGCCCAAGAACAGCATTAACTGCTGGCTGGACTTCTCGGATTCCTTCATCAGCAACTTCACCAGCACCTACAAGAGGCCGAATAGGCCACAGCAGTTGTCGGCTTGCCGGCAGCGAGAAGACGAGACGGACCGCGAGTACCTTACTCGGTGGAGCACCTTGAGGAACACCTGTGAGGGTGTGAATGAAGCGCAGGCCATCACTTGGTTTGCGCAGGGTTGCCGACATGGCAGCATGCTGTGGCAGAGATTGCAGAGGGAGATGCCCAACACCCTGGCCGAGACCATCAAGATTGCGGATCAGTACGCACTCGGAGATCCCACTCAGCCACTGAGGGATTCCTCTGAGCCGAGAAGAAACTTCAACAGCAGCAAGCGCAACGAGTTCCGCAACAAGCGCCGAGTGGATACTCGGTATGATCCCGAAGAGGTGAATGCAGTGAATGTCGGAGGCGGTGGTGGCCAAAGGCAGAAACCTGCTGGAGCCTACGGGCAGAACCAGAACCAGGGCCAGGGCAACAAGAAACCGTTCCGCACTGCGCAGCCGAGTAGCGGGAACTCCGAGCAGCCGAAGAAGTTTGTCTTCGATGACATGAAGGATGGCCCATGCAGCTTTCACACTCATCACCCCTCAAGGCCTGCGAACCATACTACTCGGCAATGCGAGTGGTGGGATGTGATCAAGAGTGATGGCTTGCCTCCTCCTCCTCCTCTGCCAGCTGCCAATGCTACTGTTCAGCCTACTCGCGCTCCCGCAGCTCGGCCGCCAGTGTACCCGAGAAGGGAGAATGTCAACCAGGTGGCTTTAGGAGCCAACCAGAACTTCAACAATGAGAGATACCGCAACAACAACAACAACTACAACCGCAACAGCAACAACAGAGGCAACAACAACTATCAGGGCAACAACAACGGTAACAATGGCAACAACGGGGGCAATGGCCCTAACCAGTACCAAGAGCACCATGAGAGCTATATGATCTTCACTTCCGAGGCAGTCGACAAGCAGTCACAGCACAGGCGGGCCATGGAGGTCAATGCAGTGATTCCTGCTGTCCCCCACTACATGTACTGGTGCGACCAGGAGATCAGGTGGACTCGGGCAGATCACCCCAAGGTGATGCCCAATCCGGGTACCTATGCCTTGGTGCTGGATCCCACTTTCCTGGGCCCCGAGAAGAACGTGAGGTTCAGCAAGGTGCTGATCGACAACGGCAGCAGCATCAACATTGTGTACAAGGACACACTCGAGAAGCTTGGCCTGGCCGAGAACATGATGCTGCCTAGCAAGACCACTTTCCATGGCATTGTGCCCGGGATCTCATGCAACCCGATTGGCCGAGTGTGGATTGATGTGCTATTCGGTACTCGGGAGAACTGCCGCACTGAGCGCCTGCAGTTTGAAGTGGTGGATCATCAGAGCCCCTATCATGCTCTACTCGGCAGGCCTGCTCTGAGCAAGTTCATGGCCTCCACTCATGTGGCTTACCTGAAGATGAAGATCCCCGGGCCCAATGGCATCATCACCATCTCGGGAGATTACAAGAAGTCCATGGAATGTGCCTCTGCTAGCTCTCAGCTGGCGGAATCGATGGTGATTGCTGCCGAGAAGAAGAAGATGTACGAGGTGGTGGCCATGGCTCAGTCCGCACAAGCTGGCGCACAAGGTGTGCCGAGTACTCAGCATGGTACTGCTTTCCAAGCTGCCAAGGAGACCAAGACTGTCCAGGTTGACCCCGAGTTCCCGGAGCGCGTGGCCATCATTGGTGCCGGGTTGGTGGAGAAATAGGAAAGCGCGCTCATCCACTTCCTCCGTGAGAATCGGGACGTGTTCGCCTGGACCAATGAAGATCTACCAGGAGTCCCGAGGGAGTTGGTTGAGCACTCTTTGCATGTGCGTCCTGACGCCAAGCCCGTGAAGCAGGCTTTACGCCGTTTCGGGGATGAGAGAAGGAAGGCCATCGGTGATCAAATCACCAAGCTGCTGATCAGTAACTTCATCATGGAGGTGCTGCACCCGGACTGGTTGGCCAACCCGGTCATGGTCGAGAAGAAAAAGGAAGATCCCAAGGCTGCCACCGCATGGCGCATGTGCGTCGACTACACCGACTTGAACAAGGCATGCCCCAAGGATCCTTTCCCGCTACCTCGCATCGATCAGGTGATCGATTCCACTGCCGGCTGTGAGCTGCTGTCTTTCATAGATGCCTACTCTGGTTTCCACCAGATTGCACTCAACCCTGCTGATCAAATAAAGACTGCTTTCATTACCCCGTACGGGGCTTATTGCTATCGTGTCATGTGTTTTGGCCTGAGGAATGCGGGTGCAACCTATCAGAGATGCATGCAGAAATGCTTGCATGACCAGCTCGGCAAGAATGTGCAGGTGTACGTAGATGACATTGTCATCAAAACGAATAAAACACATACTCTGCTTGCCCACCTGGAGGAAACCTTTGCTAACCTACGCAGGTACAAAATGAAACTGAATCCGAGTAAGTGTACCTTTGGTGTACCAGCTGGAAAGCTACTCGGTTTTCTGGTTTCTAGTCGGGGCATTGAAGCCAATCCGTCTAAGATAAAAGCTATTGAGAGCATGTCTTTGCCGAGATCATTGAAGGATGTGCAGAAATTCACGGGTTGTCTGGCATCTCTGAGCCGCTTTCTTGGCCGAATGGGCGAGAAGGCCTTGCCTCTGTACCAGCTAATGAAGAAAAGCGACAAGTTTGTCTGGACTCCGCAAGCGGAGGTGGCGTTCAATGAGCTGAAAGGAATGTTGGCTAGCGCTCCTGTCTTGGCTAGTCCGCTACCCAAGGAGCCTATGCTGCTGTACATTGCCGCGACTAACCGAGTAGTCAGCGTGGTGATAGTGGTGGAGCGAGAAGATGAGGGCAAGAGTGTGCAGCGCCCAGTCTACTATCTCAGTGAAGTGCTGTCCAGTTCCAAGCAAAACTATCCTCATTACCAGAAGATGACATATGGTGTGTACCTGGGCGCCAGGAAGCTGAAGCATTATTTCCAGGAGCATCCCATCACTGTTGTGAGCTCAGCTCCAATCTCGGACATCATGGGTAACAAGGAGGCGAGTGGCAGAGTAGCCAAGTGGGCGATTGAGCTAGCTGCGTACGCTCCCGCGTATACGAGAAGAGAAGCAATCAAGTCTCAAGTACTGGCGGAATTTCTTGTGGACTGGGCCGAGATGCAGTATGAACCTCCCGCTCCAGTTTCCAACTATTGGAAGATGCACTTTGATGGCTCAAAGGTGAAAGAAGGCCTCGGGGCTGGCGTTGTGCTTACGTCACCCAAGCGGGATCAACTCAAGTATGTGTTGCAGATTCACTTCAAGGCATCCAACAATGTAGCCGAGTACGAGGCAGTGGTGCATGGCTTGCGAGTAGCAAAGGAGGTTGGCGTGCAGCGCATTATATGCTATGGTGACTCAGATCTAGTGGTGCAGCAAGTCTCAGGTACCTGGGATGCTTTGGATGCCAACATGGCATCATATCGTTTCCTGGTGCAGTCAATGACTGGGTTTTTCGAAGGCTGTGAGTTCCAGCATATTCACCGAGCAGAGAACGAGGCAGCAGATGAGCTGTCCAAGTTGGGATCTTCTCGGCAGTCCATCCCGGCAGGGATTGCCTTGGAGCATTTGAGGAAGCCATCCATCAAGCCTTCCCCCAACTCGGAATCCATCTTTGTCCCTTCTCTGCCAAGTGAAGAATCTGACCCAATGGAGATTGACTGGGAGAGTGCTGCAGGGAACCCGGGGACTGCCGTCCTATACTCGGGGACTGCCGTTCCCTACTCGGGGACTGCCGTTCCCTACTCGGGGACTGCCGTTCCTTACTCGGGGACTGCCATTCCTTACCCGGGGACTGCCACTCCCTACTCGGGGACTGCCACTCCCTACCCGGGGACTGCCATTCCTTACTCGGGGACTGCCGCCCTCAACGCAGAAGCTGTTGCGTTCATTGAAGAAGTTCTCGCCAATCGATCTGGGCTGCAGAGAAGCGCTCCTACTCCTCCTGTGCAACCAACAGAGCCTGTCCCAATGGAAATGGACGAACCAGTGTTTCCCGTGCGGGAGACACCGAGCTGGGCAGTGCCCATATTAGCCTTTCTAAGGGACGGCACTTTACCTGAAGATGAGGTGACTGCGAGACAAATTCAGAGAAGATCCAAGGGCTACGCCTTAGTCCGAGATGTGCTGCACAAGAGAAGTGCCACTGGTGTGCTGCAACGTTGCGTGAGCCCAGAGGAAGGAGAAGAAATCCTGGTGGAAATACATCAAGGGGAATGTGGGCATCACGCCTCTTCTCGGGCTCTAGTCAAGAAAGCTTTTCGGCATGGCTTCTACTGGCTCACTGCATTGCAGCAAGCTGAGGATATTGTGAGGAAGTGCGCCGGCTGCCAGATGTTCGCAAGTAAGATTCACATGCCAGCTTCCGAGTTGAAAACAATCCCTATCACATGGCCGTTTGCTGTTTGGTGCTTGGATATGGTTGGTCCTTTCAAGCCGGCTAAGGGCAATATGACACATATCTTGGTCATGGTGGACAAGTTCACCAAATGGATCGAGGTGAAACCTATTCGGAAGTGTGATGGGGTCACAGCCGTGAAGTTTGTGAAGGATGTGATTATGAGATATGGCTACCCGCACAGTATCATCACCGACAACGGCACCAACTTTGCAGAGGGGGCAATGGTGCGATTCTGCAGGGATAAGCATATCCGACTAGACGTTGCGTCAGTCGCGCACCCTGCCTCCAATGGGCAAGTTGAGAGAGCAAATGGGATGGTACTGGCAGGCATCAAGCCAAGGCTGATTGAGCCGTTGCTGAAAACACCCGGGTGTTGGCTAGAAGAGTTGCCAGCGGTGTTGTGGAGTCTAAGGACTACCCCTAACCGGTCAACCGGCTACACGCCATTCTTCTTGGTATACGGGGCCGAAGCCGTGTTGCCAATAGACTTAGAGCATGACTCCCCCCGAGTAGCCCTCTACACTGAGGTGGAGGCGAGAGAAGCTCGAGAAGACGACGTTGACCTGCTTGAAGAAGCAAGAGAGCTGACTCTGTCACGTTCGGCTATCTACCAGCAAAACCTGCGGCGCTATCATAGCCGAAAGGTGAACCCAAGGGTTTTCCGAGAAGGAGACATGGTCCTTAGGCTTGTGCAGCGCACAGCCGGGATGCACAAGTTGTCTCCCCCATGGGAAGGGCCCTTCATTGTGAGCAAAGCGCTGCACAATGACGCGTACTATCTTGTAGATGTGCGCCCATCGCAGGCGAACAGGGCAGATAAAGCTGGAGAGGAAACCAAGCGCCCCTGGAATGTAGCTCTACTTCGTCGTTTTCATTCGTAAGCAAAGATGTGTATGTACCCTTTCATCCGAGTTGAAATTCTACTCTGCAATCTAAAATTGTTCTCGGGGACTTCCCTCGCCCAAAATTGCTCTAAGTGTTTTTACTCGGCTTGTTCCTTTGTCTATTCGGTTGCTCCACTTCAGAACTCAAAGGTGCATTGAGTACTGTGTTTAAACCTATATGCCAACTCTTCGACTCTGCTGCTGTCCGAAACCTGGCTTCATGGCAAGCAAGAGAACAAGCAAAAGGTCAATGAGCACACGAAAATCACTAAGGAAGAAGGAGTGCAGGAACCGAGTAGGTTGTCGGTTACTTTTCGTTCCCCGTTTTCGCCTTCTCGGCTAAGTGGTGGGCTGCGTTATCATGATTGTTTCTAGCGGCTAAGTATTTGCAGCCTTGTTCCTTGATTCTTGTGACTCGAATACCAAACAAGCGACAAGTCGCAGGTAGAGCAGAGATGAAAAAGACAGGGTGAATAAGAAATGCTACTCGAAGACTCGCATGGAAACGCAACTCGGCATTAAGCCAGTGTCATTCAAATTGATTAATGTCAACATAAACCGAGTGGGCATAAAAACTGAGTAGCAAGCAAGATAAAGGTAGTCTGTTACATCTGCTCCCGGCATTCCGGGGATCTGATAAAATGTTCAAGTGAAAGAAAAGATTGCAGGTTGCTTCAAGTTGAAGAGGAGATGTTCTCGGCGCTGGCCTTAGCGGCTGTTTCCTCGGCGGCGGTCCTGGCAGCAGTTTCTTCGGTGGCAGTCGTGGCGGCTGTTCCTTCGGTGCTGGCGTGGGTAGCATCAGCCTCCGTCTGCACGGCGGCGGATTCCTCCATCTCGGCGTCCTCCTGGGTGGCCGCCTGCTCGGAAGTGGCCGTGGCTACCGAGACGGGTCCCGGAGCCGAGGAGGAGCCTGAAGCGTGGCCAGGAGGGGGCACCGTGTCGTCGAGAGCAGCACCTGAGGAGGTGCCGAAGTCGAGTGGCTCGCTGTCGATGTGCGCCCCTTCGTCTTCATCGCTACTCGCGACGACGGTGGCCTTGCCCTTCCCGGCCTTGCCCTTGGGAGATTCGAAGTAGTCCCCAAGTTCTTCCTCGTCGTCATCTTCGTCGTCCTCGTACTCGGTGTCGGGTTCGGGGACGCCATCGATGTAGACCTCCGTCTCGGCGCACTCTGCGACATCATATGCAATCTGCTTGCGCAAGGCCACGCTATCGGCATCAGTCTCCCACTTGGAGTTATTGCGCTTCCCGCGGATGAGCTGCATGTCCAGGTTTTCATACCAGGACGCAATGCAGAGAAGCATCACGTCCGCACCAGCGCGGGCTCCGGAGGCTCGCCATTTTTTCAACTCGGCCTTCACGCCATCCAGCTTGAGGGCGAGCGCCCGCATGCTTTTTGGCTCAGGATCATGGGGCCAGAACAGCCGGTGGAGCTCAAAGCCCGCATGCATCAAATCAGTCCCGCAGCCGGCCAGCTGTTCGAAGTAACCTTTGAGCACCTGCAAGCTGTCCTCGATATCAGCCCTGGTGTCAATCGGCTCACCCAGCGAAAGGCGAACTGCTCGGGCCTTGGCTATCGAGGGCGCAGAGGTAGACTCAAGACGAGGCCAGATATCTGAAATAGCAAGTGGCAAGATCAAAAAACCGAGAAAGAAAAAAGGAAGCCGAGAAGGAATAAGACCGAGAAGAAAAGATGCAATGAAGAGAAGAACTTACCGACTAGTTGGCGGCGCAGCTGCTGCAGCTTGGTTCTCCAAGATTCCTCGTTGCTAATGTGCTTTGACTGGATCTGGCGCAAGGTGTCCATCTGAGCGAAAAGATCAGCATTGGCCTTCTTCAGAGTCTCGCATTCAGCCTCGAGGGCCCTCTCCTTGGCCTTGAAAGTGGTCTCGGCCTTGGCTTTCTCGGCGATGGCCGTGTCCCTCTCGGCGCCAATCTTCACGGCATCTTGGAGTGCATTCTGAAGCTGGAGCTGCAGCTTCTCCATCTCGGTGGTATGGTCCTTCACCAGAGTAATGGCCTGCTCGGATAGCTGCTTTTCCACCTCGGCTGGCTTGACGCAGTCTTGGTGCGCCTCAGCAAATGACTTATAATCTTCTGCGAAAAGACAAGATGAGGTCAGTAAACGGGCAGAGAAGAACCGAGTTCAAGGACATACCGAGTAAACAGCAAACTCACCTTCAAGTTTCTTTATCGTGGCCTCGGCGTTCTCCACAAAGCTACGGCATTTTTCATGCTCATCGGCCAAGGCTTTCAGTTTCTCTGCAGAGAAGGAAAGGTCAGTGCGTAAAAAAGCAGAAGCGGGCGTAACCATAAAACGCAGGAACCGCGTGGCTAAAGGCGTACCTTGCACTTCGGCCAGCTGTTGGGTGCTGTCGTTTGCATTTTTGCTCGCGACCTCAGCAGCTACCTTCTCCTTCTCCAGCGCAGCAATACGCCTCCTGGCGATGGAGTGGTTCCAGAGAAGGATGCGGTACAAGTTGGTCCGCTTAAGAACGCTATCCTGAAAACCGAGAAGAAAATGAGTTAGGCAAAGCAGAGAAGATTCGGCCCGAGTAGGAGGCTACTCGGAGAGTATCCGCCTACTCGACCCAAATCTCGGGGACTGGGGGTGATGGTAAGAAAGAAGAAAGGCGAGTAGAAGAGAAGAAAATTCAACTCGGAAAAGGCAAAAAGACTTACTGCGTAGCTCTGTTCGATATCTTCGGCGTTCTTGCGGTGCAAGAACATCTTGGCTGCGAGGGTGGCGGTGTCGGTGGAGACGGACATGGGCTGGTGTCCCAGGTCGATCTTGTTCCACTCCACGCGGTAGTGGTCGACGGAGCCAAGGGTCAAGCCATGCCACTTCTCCTCTCCGAGAACCCCGCTGTCCCACTTGGCGCTGATGTAGCTGACAGTGTCCAGTACCTGCTCAAGACCCTTGGAGGTTATTGGCTTGTCTTGGGCTCCCCGAGAAGCAATATTGACGGGTTTGTTCTGGGCTGGATCGAAGGGAGGAGTATTCCTGGCTACAGCTTTCCTACCCTTCTGAATAGCTACAGCTTTATCTTGGGGAGGGAAGCCGATGCTATGTTGGTGGCTAACCTCAATCATATACTCCGGGTAGCAAGGCTGGCCAGCAGCGCGAGCGCCCGCAGAGAGCGCAGCAGGAATCGGGCCGGAGTCGCGGATCACGAGTGCTCCGCCTGTGGATGCGCCTTGGTCTCTGGCCCTCTTCTTTGTTTGCTCCTTCTCGATTTCCTGCTTCTCGACATCCTCGGGTTTCTTCCCGTCAGTCTTGGCCTTTGCCTTCTCGGCGACTGCCTTCTCGGCAGCTTGCTTCTCGGCCTTCTTCTGCTCAGCCCTGGCCTTCTTCTGCTCGGCCTTGGCTCTCTCAGCGGCTTCTTTCTCAGCTTTGATCTTCTCGGCGGCCTCTTCCTTGGCCTTGGCCTCCTCAGCAGCCATCTTATCGGCAGTCTCCTTCTCAGAAAGGCCCTTCTTGGAACAGTAATCCCTCAGAGCATCAAGGGCCTGTTGCTTGGCTGCTCGCCCAGGAGGGCTGGATGTATCCTTGCTCTGTGGAGACGAGGAGGAAGTTGGTGGTGTAGGGCCTTGCGCAGTCGGTGGCGTAGGGCCTTGCGCAGTTGGTGGCGCCGCTGCAGCTCCTGGCAGAACACCACTCGGTGCGCTGCCTGGCAGTGGGTAGACATCCGCTACGATAGCATCCGCGGCGGTGTCGTCTGTCGTCAGCTGCTCGGCGGCGATGTTCTCTTGTGCAGCAACCTCAGTGGTGGGCTGCTCCCGTTCTACTTCTGGCCGCTCAAGGGCGGTGGCGTCTGGCATTTCTTGTTCTTGGTTCTCCTCGGCGTTGCTAGCCGGAGGAGAAGGGGGTCTCTCGTCGTGGACGGCGGTGTCTTGTGCTGCTGGTTCTGACGCTGCTCCTTGTGCTGGATCGGCAGCAGCAGCATTGGCGTCGCGATCCTCATCATCATCGTCCAGGTTAACCAGAGGTACTGGTTTCTTCTGGGCTTGGTCGGACGCGAGGGCTGCGTTCGCGTCCATGGCAGGACTGCAGAGAAGAAAGAGATCAGGGATTGGAGGGAGATTTGGGAGAAATCAGCACTACGCGAGAAGGAGGGCAAACGAGAAGAGAACTCACGCATTGGTGGACTTAAGCTGTCGTCGGGGTTTCTTGACAGTAACCTTCTTCTTCTTCTCGGCGGCCTCTTCCTTCTCGGCGGGCTTTCTCTTCTTGGCTGGAGGTACCTGCGCTTCGCTCCCAGTCCGCTTGCGAGTTTCGGGAGGGGCAGTAGACAAAGGTTGGACGACGAGGGGCGCATCGCCCTCGTTCTCGCCCTCATCCTCGTCGTCCCTCTCCGCAGCGGCCTCATCTGAGAAGTTCAAAGGAGAAGAAGGAAGAATCAGGAACAGCAGTGCAAGGGGCTGGTGTTTCTCAGAAGCAAACAGAATGAAAATAACCACACCGTGAGAGCCTTCATCCGACCAAGTGCGGAGAGCATCACGCTTGTCAGGAGCGGGACTGCTCTGTTCCGCGTCGTCAGAGGGCAGCATGTCATCCTCCTCGCGATCGGCGAACCAGTTGTCCTCGAAAACTTCCCGACTCTCAATCAGCTGTCGAGTAAGAGTCTGAAAGACAGAGAAGGATCATAAGTCAACCGAGTAGCAGGATGGAACTCTACTCGGGTAGGCGTGCAAACACAAAGCACACTAAGCCTATGCAGTTTTCTAAGTATTCTACTCAGACAGGCGTGCAGACACAAAGCACACTAAGCCTATGCAGTTTTTCAAGTGTTCTACCCGGATAGGCGTGCAGACACAAAGCATACTGAGCCTAAGTGCGAGTCGACTAAGTGCTACAATCGGTGCGCCAGGTGATTGCTAGTCGAGGCGGAAAGGAAAGTTATCTACTCGGGAAGCAGAGGCAAAAGCAGAGTAGGAACAGCGTACCCGGGCAATCGGTAGCGTGCGGCTGTACGGGGCGAAGCCATACCGCCACCTCTCGGTGAGGCTTGTCTTCAGCATGTTCCTGGCATGATAGGCAACATCCGCGTCATCGATTTCGATGGTGGTGGTCCTGGTGCAGTCGCGCGGGCCTCCCATGTAACACATGAGATGGCAGCGCTCCTGCAGAGGGAGTACTCGGCGCTTGATCCAGCATATCACCGGGTCGTCATTCTTGAGGCCCAGCTTCTTCAACTCGCCGAGTCTATCTTCTATCTCGACGGCGATTTCGTCGATGTTGGGCTTCTCCTTCCAGTTCGACCCGAGTGGAGCACGGTTCCTCCAAGCGGGCAGGTTGATTCGATCATCAACCACACCTCCTTCCGTGGCGGGGACGTTCTTGACGTAGAAGAAGGTCTGCTGCCACATTCGGCAGGAGTCCAGCCCCTGGATGCGGGGATGGTTCGTACCCGTCCGCTGCACCATCATGGCACAGCCCGTGTCGGTGGCGCGGCCGATACCTGCACCGTCTTTCTTCCCGACAGATTGTTGGCGGAGATTGAAGTACCTGAGCCACGTATCAGTCGTAGGCCTGATGCCGAGGAAAGCCTCGCAGACCACCGCGTGGTAGGCGAGGAAGACGACCGCGTTGGGCGGCAGGTGATGCATCTGCAGCCCGAAGTGGTCGAGGAACTCGCGCAGGAAGTTGGAGGCGGGCAGTCCAAAGCCGCGCTCGAAGTGCGACATGAAGACCACCCGCTCGCCGTCCTGCGGAGTTGGCACGACCTCGTCGTCGGGTGCCCGGCACTCCACGCCGGGGGGAACCCTTCTGCTGGTCACGAGCCAGGCGAGATTGGCCTTGGTGACGGAGGAACCCGCCCAGCTAGCCTTGGCCATCGTCGCGAGTGGGAAGAGTGGATGATTTTCGAGTGGGGGTGCTCGGTGGGGTGAGTCCGCGGCGGCGCAGAAGCTTGCGCGGCGGCGGAGGGCTCGGTGGAGAAGAAGAACAAGAGGCAGAAGGGGAAAAGAGCAGGGAAGAAGAAAGGGAAGTTACCGCGGGGGTATTTATATCTCCCTCGCGGTATTACCGTTACCACCGCGGTAGTGGGATCGACTGTGGCGTGTGGTGGGTCCTGCGGCCGGCTAGAAACGCACACAAGCGCGGGTTGCGCGCGTAACGGCCGCATTTGATCCCACCTTCAGATCGTGGCCAGTAATTCCGCGTGATGGGACATGACGGCCGGTGGGCCCACGGCGTGAAAACTGGACACGTGGCGTCGTGTCCTGGGCAACCAAACGACAAGGTCGTGGATGCTTGACACGTAGGCAGTGCCTGCGTGAAGGGCTGGATGTTGCTCTGCGCTGCAGAGGATCAGTTTGCGAATTTTCGCTAAGTCTTTTTACTCGGATACAGAGTAGAAAGCAACTGCTACTCGGAAAAGGAAACCCAAGATACTTTCCGGATAGCTACTCGGAGGACCTAATCGGTCATCTTGAGGTTCGATGGCTGAGATACAAAGGCTGGTTTTAAGCTGGCAGAGCCTAGTGAACAAGTTCGCAAGACTCAACCAGCTTCGGGGACTGCTGTCGGGGGGTTACCCCCGAGTAGGGTAAAGACAGGTGGTAAAGGCCGCTTACAGAAGAGAGGTTTGGTCGAGTAGCCGACTACCGGGTACTCGCTACCCGGTCGACTGCTACTCGGTCTCACCTCAAGATGGCCAGAAGGAGATATCAATCAGTTTCTACCATGTCGAGTAGAAGGTTTGGCCCGAGTACAATTGGCGGGAACATTTGGCGGGAAACTACTCGGGCAGGAAGTCAAAGGAGCCGTTCTGACACAGGATCCCGCGTATCCTGGGTCCGTACTTGGCAGCATTCGAACTACTGTTCACGTGGGGACGGCCTGCCTGACAGTGACAGCATGGAAGCAGTCGGTGGCAGGATAAGGGGGACCTACTCTGTGACTAGGTACAGTGATACCAGTCTGTCCCCTAGTTTTGCCCAACGACTTTACAGAAGCAGCCAAGACCAACGACCAAAGCTGTCAGCGGGTACTCGGAGAAAGGACAGTGTGCACACTATGTCGACACTTGTCTAGGATTTGGACGTATCCGGCTGGGCACCATGTATATAAGGTGCCCCGCCGCCTCCTGCGCGAGGCATACTGACAGACGCTCTCAGATGCTCCCATAGTGGCTCACTAGAAACCCTAGAAACCCTAAGTTCTTGACCTAGCTCTACTCGGAGAGGGGCAAGGGGCAACTCGGTAGCATTACTATTTGTACTGTGGCTACTCGGTGAGACACCGTAATACATAGAGAAAGGCAGGAGTAGGGGTTTTACCTCCTCACGAGGGCCCTGAACCTGGGTACATCGTGTTGTTTGTGTTGTGTGGATCTTACCTCACGCGGCTACTCGTCGCGTGATCCCTCCCCGGACACCTCCAGCGTCCATCGTCCCCACATCTTTAGCCATCCCATGGCATCTGCCGTGACACCACCACGACACTCGTATTGCTTGGAACCATCAAAGTGCATTATCCAAGACTCGGAACTTGGAGTCATTGTGGGCATGCCTGTGTGAGTCCAATTATTAATGAAGTCAACTAGAGCTTGAGATTTGATTGCTGACCTGGGCTCGTAGTTGATGTGATAATCTCCCATCTCGATCGCCCACTTGGCTATACTACCTGTTGCATCCGAGTTTCTGATGATGTCCGACATTGGTATAGAGCTAACCACTCTTATGGGGTGTTCCTGAAAATACGGCTTCAATTTCCGGCTGGCCATGAAGACCCCGAAAACCAGCTTCTGCCAGTGTGGGTAGCGCTGCTTTGCTTCTGATAATACCTCGCTAACATAATAAACCGGCCTCTGAACCGGGTGATCTTTCCCATCCTCCTTACGCTCAACAAAAACTACCGCACTAACCGCCCGGGGCCCGGCTGCAACGTATAATAACATGGGCTCTTTAGGACCCGGGGCTGCTAGCACTGGCGCCTCAGATAGTTGTTTCTTTAGTGCCTCGAACGCCTCATCCGCCTCTTGGTCCCAAATGAATTTATCAGATTTCCTCAAGAGCCGGTACAAGGGTATTGCCTTCTCTCCGAGTATTGATATAAACCGGCTCAGCGCTGCTACGCACCCCGTGAGCTTCTGAACATGCTTCAGGTTTTCCGGCTTTTTCAGACTCTGGATAGCTTTGAGTTTATCCGGGTTTGCCTCGATCCCTCTCTCCGACACGATAAAACCGAGTAATTTCCCTGCTGGAACTCCAAATACACACTTTGTTGGGTTAAGCTTCATCTGATATCTTCTTAAGTTTTTGAATGTCTCCTTTAGATCGTCAATGAATGTTTCCGCTTTCCTGGTCTTGATCACCACATCATCTACATAAGCATGAACATTGCGCCCAATTTGATCCTCGAAGCACTTCTGAATTCACCGCTGATAGGTTGCGCCAGCGTTCTTCAATCCAAAAGTCATGGTTTTGTAACAAAAGGCCCCAAAAGGGGTTATGAACGATGTTTTCTCCCAATCTTCCTTCTTGAGCTTGATCTGATGATACCCGGAATATGCATCCAGGAAACATAATAGGTCACTTCCAGCCACTGCGTCTATGATTTGATCTATCCTTGGAAGTGCAAACGGATCCTTGGGGCAGTGCTTGTTGAGACTCGTATAATCGATGCACATCCTCCACTCGTTAGTCTTTTTCATCACGAGAACCGGATTTGCCAACCAGTCCGGGTGAAATACTTCCATGATAGAGCCGGCTGTCAACAGCTGAGCGATTTCTTCTCCTATAGCTCTTCTTCTTTCCTCATTCATCTTTCTCAGGCCCTGCTTCACGGGCCTGGATATGGGGTCAACATGCAAGCTGCGCTCTGCCAGCTCTGTAGGGACACCCGGCATATCGCTAGGCGTCCAAGCGAACACATCCTGATTTGAACGAATAAACTCCACAAGTGCTTTTTCCTGCTCATCGTCCAGGTTAGATCCTATGGCAAATTGCTTGGAGGGATCACCTTCGACAAAGGCCACCATCTTGGTATCTTGCGCTGCTTTGAATTTTGCTCTCTCATCCTCCGTATTTGGCCTCTTCAGCGTTGTCCTATCATATCGGTCTACTTGAGACCGATAATACTTGAGCTCCTTCTTTCTACAGGCTTGTTCTGCCATTGCCGCATCTCCTTCGTCACACTCAGCCGCTATATCCCGGCTCCCATGTATGGTGATGGTCTGCTTAGGACCCGGGATTTTTAGCTGTAGGTATACGTAACACGGCCTGGCCATGAACTTGGCGTAAGCCGGCCTCCCAAATAGCGCGTGATAAGGACTGTGCAACTTCACCACTTCGAACGTGAGCCACTCCACCCGGAAATTATCCTTTGATTCTCCAAAAGCAACCTCCAGAGTGATCTTTCCCTCAGGGCACGCCGAGTGACCCGGCACAATCCCGTGAAAAACTGTTGAGCTCTTTTGTAGCTGAGACTCCTTGAGACCCATGCGTAGAAAAGTTTCCCAATATAAGATGTTGATGCTGCTTCCGCCGTCCATTAAGAACTTTTTCAGCTCATAACCACTAACCTGTGGCGCAACCACCAATGCTAGGACTCCCGGGTGTTCTATCCTTTCCGGGTGATCTCTTCTGCTCCATGTTACATCTTGCTCCAACCACCTCAGGTATCTCGGGACAGCCGAGGAAACCGAGTTTACTGCCTTTTTTAGTATCTTTCTATCCTTGTTAGAAGTTCCTGTAGTGTGAACGTGGTACTGGCCCAATTGCTTGGGGTTAGCTTGGAAACCTCCAGCTCCTCCCTGGTTATTACCCGGATTTCCAACTCCCGGGTTGCCTGCTGGGGGTGGGCCGTTGCCCGGGTTTCCACCCGGACCCGGTCCTCCTCCCCGGCATGCACCTCGCATTGCCTTGTTTACTTCCTCGTTCTTCCACCTCTGCAAATCCGCACACTGCTCCAATGAGTGGTTGGCCGGCCTTCCGTTCCTGCTGTGTTTCGGGCACGCCATTCTGAAGATATCCCAGTTGTTACCCGGCCTTGGTGACCCTTGATAATTTGCTCCGTTATGATTTCCTGTGTTGAAATTTCCTTCTGCTCTGGACCTTGAGGACCCGGCTTCTGTGCTGGCGACAAACTCGGAATTCCCCTCGAACGGGCGCTTGTTCTGGTTGTTCCCATTGTTACCTCCATGGTTACCCGGCGTAGATCCGTTGCCGGTTCTTCCATTATTACCCGTATTTGCTTTTGCTTTCTTGTCATCAACGTCCTCTTCCGTGGTATCCGTTGCAGCGTGCTTGTTGCATGCATCCATTAGCTCTCCCATTGTAACCTCTGAAGCATTCCGACTAGATTTCATGCGAGTTAACTTTGCACTAAAGGCGTATACTTGCATGTCTTGGCCATAGCTTGCAACGCATCCTTCGGCTGAATATCTATAGATGAATGCAATATCTCCATAACCCGGCGCACCCAGCTGCGCGCCGATTCTCCCTTCTTCTGGACACACCGTTCTAGATCATCAATAGTAAATAGCTTCCTGCACGTTCCATGAAAGTGCTTGATAAACGCAGTTTTCAACTCACCCCACGACTTGATAGATCCTTCCGGTAAATTGTTGAACCACAACTTTGCTGCTCCTTCCGACATCATTAAGTACATAAACTTGGCTTGAAGATTTTCAGATGCGTTGCGAATCGACATAGCCATCTCATAACTGCTCAACCACGTTTCTGGATCCATAGTCGGCTCATAATTCACTACTTTACCCGGTCCCTTGAATTTATCCGGGTAAGGCTCAGCCCTGATGTTATCCGACAGACACTTGGGCCCAGCGAGATTAGTCGGTACTGGCCTCACCCGGGAAACATGCGATCCTGCGGGGGGTACGGCTGGACGTGGCGCTGCTGCTGGTCCGTGCACCGCAGACCCGGCCGCGGCTCGCCTGGCCTGGAACTATCCACAATAGTTTGTGCTGCTGATACTGCTGGCGCTGCTTGAACGCGGGGAGGAGGCGGCATTTGCTGCTGCTCTGCCCTCCGCCGCGCTGAACTTGTTTGAATGTTGCCGTTATTGACGTGCTGCTGGCTGATATAAGGTGTCCCATGCATTCCACTCCTATTATCCGGGTAATAAACCTTCTGGGCTACTGCCGTATGCAGCAAATCGATCGCCCGCCGGGTCTGCTCCGCATGGCGTGACTCTCTTACGGGGATCTGATTCAATGCTAATGTTGCGGCATACACATTATCCATGGGGTTGTTGAAGTGACCTGGTGGCGTACGAAATCGTGATGGTGGTGGTGGTGGTGATGTGTTGCCGATAGCGGCCCCAGTCTGTAATGTGGGTAACCCGGCCTGCACGTTTGCCGGCTGTCCTGCTCCAGTTGCCGGCTGATGCACAGTTTCTTGATTCACAGCCGGAATCGGCTGATCCTGGGGTGTGATGAATAGTGCGTTCGGGTTTATGACTCCACCCATCGCCGGTAATCTTGTCTGGTATCTTTGATGTATCCTGCTTGTCTCAGCCCGGAGCCGGTTCTCCAGCGCGTCCAGTTCGCGTTGGCGCGTGGCTACCCGTTGCTTTTCTGCTTCCACATCCCTTCTTTATTGCTCCAGCGCGCGGCGTGCTACCTCCAAGTCCCTGGCACGTGCCGCGGCGTTTTCCGGGGTTATCACAGTAGCTAACACTGTCGGGTCCAAGACCATATTGTTACTGAACAGGGCCGGGTGTTGTGGATTTGAAGGACCCGCCCCTGGCGTCCTGTTAGCCAGGAACCCAAACATATTTGCCTGCAGCTCGCTATCCGCCGCTCGGCTGGTGACTGAAGCCGACTCTCCGTCAACCCTGGTCAAAACCGGATTTCCGTCAGCCGGATTTTGCTGCTGGGCCAATGCTTGCGTCGCTCCGACCGCGGCCGTAGTCACGTTCCCCTGATTGAGATTGGTTGCAGGGGCCGTGTAGACCGCGACCTGGCGCGCAATGCTTGGCGAAGACTCATACTCCTCCTCATCACAGCTATCTTCGTCGTACCGGTCCTCCAGTAGGTGCAAGATAGACTCGGTATCATCTTCTCTCATGACCCGGCCACGCGGGGTCCATGCCGGCTCCTCCGGCTGTTCCCTCTTCGTGGTGGGCTCTTCTATCGGATCCACCGTCCCGACCGATTCTCCTCCGTCCGACTGAACGTGGGTGGCCTCTTCTGACACAGAATCAAATCCTAAATCGTCAGGGACTGAACCGAATGTACGTACCATGCCGATGAAGACATTGACCCGGCCGATCGTGATGACAGATCCGGATTCGAGCAGATCCGACTCTGGCCCCCAGCCAAAATCGTCCACCATCTTCCCTCCTTCGGGGTCGGTGTAGATCTCGCCGATGACGAGGTTCTTCATGTTCTCCCGAGCTTCTCCCGTGATGTAAACACCCTTGGACGTAGGCCCCACGGTGGGCGCCAACTGTCGTGGGATAATCACGGCAGACGTTACCGGGGGTAACTTATCTTGGGGCAATTCGACTCTGGTGTTTGGGAGAGGGTTTAGCTCAAGGGAAACCATGGTGATACACGATCTGGTAGCCGGCAATCAAGTCGCCGAGTCTTCGATCTGAATATATTATCTCAACTCTCGTGTTACAAAGGATACTCGAATATCTCGCGATTGTATGACTTCTGCTTAATCTAACCCTAGGGGCCGGCTTATATAATATCCGGACCCCCTGGCTTACCGTCCATGGCATACTCGGAATCCTACCCGGACACTGCTTACAAACCCTAAGCTTCCCTATCGGAACCCACAAACCGGGTTACAAGGCCTACACTCTTGGGCCTTCTAGAGACTCTGTTTCCTTAAGCCGGATCTTGCGCAGCGCCCTTTGGGCCGAGTTACACCTTGGCGTTAGCCTACCGGTTATCATCCCTCCATCAAGCATTGTTGGTTAAATTAATATTTTTAATGAAGTTCACATCAACATGCTCTTCTTGAGAAACCAAAGAAGCTAAAGGAACATTGTTTGGATCAATAGGAGCATGGCCATTCACAAGCATAGACATAATAGCATCAAGTCTATCACTCAAAGAGGAGGTTTCTTCAACAGAATTTACCTTCTTACCTGTTGGAGATCTCTCGGTGTTCCATTCAGAATAACTTACCATCATATCAACGAGAAGCTTTGTTGCTGCCCCCAAAGTCATGGACGTAAAGGTTCCTCCAGCAGCTGAATCTAGAAGGTTTCTTGAAGAAAAATTCAGTCATGCAGAAATTTTTTGGATGATCATCCAAGTAGTCAGTCCATGAGTGGGGAAATTCTTTACTGAGGATTTCATTCTTTCCCAAGTTTTTGCAACATTCTCATTATCAAGTTTCTTAAAATTCATAATGCTACTTCTTAAAGATATAATCTTAGCAGAAGGATAATATTTTCTACTGAAAGCATATTTAGATTTAGTCCAAGAATCAATACTATTTTTAGGCAAAGATAGCAACCATTCTTTAGCTCTTCCTCTCAAAGAGAGAGGAAACAATTTTAGTTTAATAATATCTCCATCTACATATTCATATTTTTGCATCTCATATAGTTCAACAAAATTATTAAGATGGGTAGCAGCATCATCAGTACTAACACCAGAAAATTTCTCTCTCATAACAAGATTTAAAAGGGTTGGCTTAATTTCATAAAAATCAGCAGTAGGAGCAGGTGAAGCAATAGGTGTGCTAATGAAATCATTGCTGTTGGTGCTAGTAAAGTCACACAACTTAGTGTTCTCTGAGGTACTCATTTTAAGCAAGATTAAAAAAAGGATAAAAATGACAACTAGAATAAGAACTAATTTTTCTTTGTATTTTCGATAAAGAGAAGCAAACGAGATAACATAAAATAAACTAAGCAAAACTAAAACAAAGTAAAGAAATTGGAAGTGAGAGACTTCCGTTGCAGAAATTCTCTTCCTCCCCGGCAACAGCGGCAGAGAGAAAGGTTATGAAGAGTGCAGCGGCAAGTTTTCCTTCTGAAAAGAAACTAAGGTTGAATCGACCAGTAGGAGGAAAAGCAACTTCATAAGGTTGATGAAGTTGATGTGGTAGGGCGAACTACCGGTTCAGCAGCAACGTGGAACCTACACAACACTACAATCAATTCACTTTGCCCCAACAAAATAGTGAGGTTGTCAATCTCATCGGTTTTGCTGATACAAAGAGGTTAAACGTATGGTGTGAAAACAGTAGGAGAACAATGTGTAAACGGTAGTGGGAGTGTAAAAATAGTGGAAACAGTGTGAAAAAAAGTAGTTGCAGTGGTTGTATTATCAGTACTAGAAAATGGACCGGGGTTCACATTCACTAGTGGCATCTCTCCATAAAAGATAGATAAAATGTGTGGTGAACAAATTACATCTGGGCAATTGACTGATATTGAAACATGCATGACATGATGATTACTATGTGATTCATGCGGGCATTACAACAAGACTCATATACCACTATCCAACTGCATCTAGGACTAATAATCCACCCTCAGAATATCATCCGAACAATCTTTGGGTATGAAGTTGAAAGCAACATATAATCGCATTAAGCAAAAGTGTGTAACGTAAACATCATTGTTTTTTCCCAAATGGCAATAGAACATCCTCCATCCGTCACGTTTCTATCACTCGAGCACAGATGCAAAGGAGGCATGAACCCACTATCGAGCATAAATACTCTCTCTTGGAGTTACTAGCATCTACTTGGACAGAGCATCCACTAACAACGAAGAGCATGCAAGATCATAAATAACATACACATGAAGATAATATGAGAGATTGGTAATCAAGAGACATAGCATTCAATATTCATCGGATCCTAGCAAACACAACATATAGCATTACAATAAGATGATCTCGATCATGTAGGGAAGCTCACAAGATCTAAACATGACGCATAAAGAGGAGACAACAACCATCTAGCTAATTCTATGGACCCGTAGTCCAAGGATGAACTACTCACGCATCATTCCGGAGGCGGGCATGGTGGTGTAGAGCCCTCCGATGATAATTTCCCCTGCCGGCAGGGTGCCGGGGAGAACTCCAGAACCCTCCTGAGCTCAGGTTGACGATGACGGCGGCCTCGGGTGTTTTTCGTGGAAAAGTGGGATATTTTTAGTGTTTACTATACGAGGGGGTTATATAGGCGAAATGGCAACTTTGATGGGTGGCCAGGGGGCCCACACCACCCCATGGCGCGGCCAGGGGGCGCGTCGCCCTATGGTGTGGGGCCCATGTGGCCCCCCTCCGGGTCTCCTCTGTACCCCGTGTGCGTGATAGAATTCTAAGACCCCTGGTTTTTGAACCGTCCAATTCCGAGAATATTTTTACAACAACTTTTCTGAAACAAAAAACAATAGAAAACAGGAACTAGCTCGGTGGCATCTTGTCAATAGGTTAGTCCCCAGAAATCGATAAAAATGATATAAAGTGTATAGCAAATATGTAGCAAATTACATGAAAAGAACATGGAACATTAGAAATTATGGATACGTTTAATCACTTCCCCAAGCTTAGAATTTTCCATAGCATTGAAAATAATGGTGTTCAAAGAATTCATGCTAATAACATTGCTACTAGCATGCCAATAAAGCTCCATATGTTTTCTAATTTTTCTTCAAAAGAATCATGTCCTAAATCAATATAAAGATTATAAATCTCTCTCATATTTTTGTTTCCATTAATCCTAAAGATAAAAACAAAGAACAAGTTAAAATAAGCCTAGCTAGTGAAAAAAACAAGAAACAAAATGATACAATTACACAATCTAAAGAAAATAGCTTCGAGCACTCATAGATGATGTGAGTACCTTTTACGTTACGTCCCCGGCAACGGCGCCAGAAAAGAGCTTGATGTCTATGCAGGCTTCTATTCTTGTAGACAATGTTGGGACTTCAAGTGAAGAGGTTCGTAGAATAACAGCAATGTTCCCTTAACTGGATCACCTAAGGTTTATCGAACTCAGGGAGGTAGAGTTAAAAGATATCCGTCTCAAGCAACCCTATAATTACGATACAAGAAGTCTCTTGTGTCCCCAACACACCTAATAGAATTGTCTGTTGTATAGGTGCACTAGTTCGGCGAAGAGATAGTGAAATACAAGTAATATGGATGATTATAAGTGGTAATTACAATCTGAAATCAAAATGGCAGCAAGCAAACATGTAGAAAAACTTGTTGTAAACGGTGTTTCAATGCTTAAAAACAAGGCCTAGGGATCATACCTTCATAGTGTACACTCTCAACAATAATAACATAATTGAATGCATAAATATCATCTCTTCACTATGCTACTCCGAACCACTCCCCGGTCGGATAACTGATGGTGCAAGTCTTGTAATCGTTGGGGAACCCCAAGAGGAAGGTATAATGAGCACAACAGCAAATTTCCCTCAGAAAGAAACCAAGGTTGAATCGACAAGTAGGATAAAGAAATCACTTCTGAAGGTTGATTTAGCTAATATTAGCAGGGCGCACTATCGGTTCACCAGCAACGTGGAAACTACACAACACAATCAAATCACTTTTCCCCAACAAAGCAGTGACGTTGTCAATCTTACCGGTTTTGCTGAAAACAAAGAGGTTAAACGTATTGTGTAGAAAACAGTAGGAAAACAATGTGAAAACAGTAGTAGTAGTAGTAGTATGGAAACATTGATTGTAGTGGTTGTATCATTAGTATGAGGAAAATAAACCGGGGTCCATAGTTCACTAGTGGTTTCTCTCCACAGAAGATAAATAAAATGTGTGCTGAACAAATTACAGCTAGGCAATTGACATATATTAAAACATGGACGACATTATGATTACTATGTGATTCATGCGGCCATTACAACAGGACTCATAGACCCTTATCCAACTCCATCTATGACTAATAATCCACCCTCAGAATGTCATCCGAGCAAACCTTGGGTATTAAGTTGCAAGCAATAGATAACCGCATTAAGCAAAGTGTGTAATGTAAACAATGTAAACATCATTTTTTTTCCTAATAGAAAAAACATATCGTCATTCGTCACGTTTATGTCACTCGACCACAAATGCAAGGGAGGCATGAACCCACTATCGAGCATAAATACTACCTCTTGGAGTCACTAGCATCTACTTGGCCAGAGCATGGACTAACAACAGAGAGCATGCAAGATGATAAATAACATACACATGAATAAAACATGATAGATTGATAATCATGAGACATAGCATTCAATATTTATCAGATCCCAGCAAACACAACATGTAGCATTACAATAAGATGATCTTGATCATGTAGGGCAGCTCACAAGATCTAAACATGAGGCATAAAGAGGAAAGAACAATCACGTAGCTATGGTGTGGGGCCCCTGTGCCCCCCATCCGGGTCTCCTCCAGACTCAATGTGCGCTAAAGATTTCTAAGACCTCCGGGCTTTGAATCGTCCAATTCCGAGAATATTTACAGAACAACTTTTCTCAAACTAAAAACAGGAGAAAACAGGAACCGGCTTTGTGGCATCTTGTCAATAGGTTAGTCCCAGAAAATTGATAAAGTGGCATAAAGTGTATGGAAAACATGTAGCAAATAACATAAAAACAACATGAAACATCAGAAATTATGGATATGTTTATGACGTATCAATAACAAACACCAATCAACCGCGTAGGGCTATAAAAATGAATGATCATCATAGTTGTAGGAAATGTGGTTTAGATAAGATGGCTTCCTATAGTCTTTACCGACCTACAGATCTCCTAAAAGGTTTTAAACGTAAGGTCGCTTTGCTCTGATACCATCTGTGGTGACCCAGCACACCACTGCATGTGTAGTGCGCAAGTCGATGACATAATACTCACAGAAGGACTTATCCGTGAATATTACATCTCTCGGAGTGGTACACAGAAACATAGCAGGACCAAACAAAGCTATAGAATACAAACTTCATTACAAAATCTTTAGAATCTCTTTGATGAATCAAGAAGATCTCGTGCAAATAAAACATCAGAAGAAGCAATTCGAAGATCCAAGCCGGAGAAGAACTCTAGCTCAGAACTAATCCACTACGGCTGATGTCATCCCTAATCTGTGGCTTGAAACAGCTAAGTCCAAGAATGGTCTCCACGTACATCTTGATAGCTTCTCGTCCACAAACGTTGTTGATGATGATGCTTTTCCTACTAAGTAATAGATCACTCCACCAAGCTTCATGAGGTAGCGATGGATTAACGATGAAGACTTCCATAGGGCTTGAACTCTAATAGAGGGTCAAATGGGAATGAATGAGTAACGAGCATTACTCATCAAGTTCATGATATATAGTGGTTAGTTTGATGCACTAACTACAGCTTTAGACCCGAAAAAGTCATAAGCTAATGCAAGGTTTTGTAAACCTTTCTTCAAGAGGTTGCTTTTAATTCTGAAAACTATGCCAGCCAGGCCATCACATGAGCTAGAACTTCATGGAGTTGCCTTTCCTGTAGCGTTCGCAGTTCCTTCCCGGAACAGGGGGTAATATGCCACATCCTTTTACACTCTGTAGAGGTGTGTTACTTTACCCATGGGCGACCAAGACCATGTTGCACAACCAGGCTCGAGATCCTATCCACGCCCACTTAGGTGTGGGGCCCGGTTGTTGGTCCAAGCCAAACCATGCTTCTCCGCAAAACGCATGCCCACCCATTTTCACCAGCAGGTTGAACCCCTGATTCCACCCCTCACGATGGATATCTAGGCGCCCCTGGCAGACCATCATAGACCCTAGAGTCCGCGGGAATTAAAGGATCCCACCCAAGTGCATGTAATCTCGCAAGACCTATAGCGTACGTCTCTAGCCGCCTGTTCACATGCGAACGAGAGAAATCACAACTGACTTACTCGCCCCATACAAGACCCATGGTTAACACGGTATTTACGGCGCACCGAGATCTGACGTCATCTGTCATTAATTCCTAGGTAATACTTTCCCATGCATATGGAACCTTCCTTTGACCTATTCATCTTACCATGGTCCCATCAGCCCACCAAAATGAACACTACCACTCGGGTAGTCATTCAAGTAGTCATATTATTATAAAAATAGGATCATGCATTCTTTTGAGAGTAGATGATATTATGATAGGGTTTTTGCAAATAGTTCGTTATGAAATATTGCAAAGGATATGAGCAAGTGCTGAACTTTCCTGAGATTGAAATAACCATAATAATCCATGTCTTCGAGTTCGAGGGTCGCGTAGAAAATCCCTACATCTGAAACATAGCGAAGTACTCCCAATAAGGACTAAAGAAAACACTGGCAAGATGATACATGCATAGTAATGAGACGCATCGCAGAATACCCTGAAAATATCCCAGCTTACAAGTGTAAGCAACGATCGATACGATACTAAGAACACATAGGTTTTAGGTAAGTTGTTTCATTACTTGTGGTGATGTAATTATTTCTTGTTTTAGACTTACATGTGTTTCACTTTTATTTAACAAACAATGTTTATCATGTTTACGTAGAAGGGTTATCACATGGTTAGGCAATAAAACAACAACACATGGAAAACAACTATTAAAAAGATAACAGACACATTTTATTTTCTGTTCAAAGGTGTAGAGCTAATGGCAAAGAGTTTAATTGAAAAATGATAATTTAATACAACTAACTCTATCATCACAATACTTGCTAATGACTTGTGATGATAGGTTTAGTAGGTGTGAAAACATGAGGGTTTTATTAGTAAAGAAAATTATGATGTGGTAGTTATTTCTGGTTATAATGAAATATTATAGAATTCTATTATACCTTTAGGAACAAGTTCATAAGTTAAACAAAATGTTTCGTGTTTGATATCATTGAGTTGGAAATGCTTTTCTATTTAATTTGATATAACATTTTATGCTTCTTGAAAATATTTGAATAAGTTATTAATTTATTAATCTATGAATGAATTGAATGACTAAGCAAAATATTGCACGCATGAAATTTGATCAAATGAATTTGAAAACATCATAGGTGAGTTGCATAAGTCATTTTAAGCAATTTGGTATATTACCTGTTTTTTCTGATTTTTTTATATTTATTATTTTTCTCATTTTTAAATGATTTAATTTAAATTTAAATAATATTTAATTTTTAAACTTTATCAAACATTTCTGAAAAGTTGATAAATAAATAGATTTTATTTTTCTGATTAATCTGATATATTATTCATATTTTCCCGTGGAGCTTGCTGGAGAGTCGGGGAAGTCAGGGAAGCTCAGGCTTGCCGGCAATTTCGCGGCATCGCCCACGACCGGAGCAAAGGGAACGGAGAAATTATCCGGCCTCTGATTTTCCCGGCATGCGAGACTCAACATGGAGGTAGAGGGGAGCATGGCGCATCCGATGGTGGCCTCAGTTCTTCTCGAGGTGGCCGGAGTCGACGGAGACGAGCGGCGGCCGACAGGTTAGGGTTAGGGTTTGGGTTCGGTTTACAGAGAGATTCGTAGAGCGAGAGAGAGCAAACGGGCGAGTGAGAGAGGGAGTAGAGACATGGGGACGTCTCCTCTGGTCTTTATCCAGGCGATGAGGCGGCGAGAAGGAGGTGGCGCACGGCAGTAGCGGCTCGGCCACGTCTCCTCTGCCTTCTATCCAAGGTTGAAGAAGAAAGAAATAAAAATCTATGGAAAACCCCCTGTATGTTTTTACAAATTACTTGCAGGTCCTTGTGTGTTAAAAAACTGAAAAGAAAACCCTGTTTTCAAGGCTTTCTTGTAAAGATAAAAATTATTAAAAATCAGTTTTGAATTCCTTGTCAAATTTTACACCTCACCATGTTTTGTTTTGGTGGATTTGAACAAGATTTATTTTTCTCTTAGGGTGTTCTAAGTGATTTTATTGTTTTCACTCCATTTAATTTATTAAATGGCTTTAAAATTATTTTAGGCATGATTATCATGTTCACACAACACACATGTGATTAACAAAGTAGTGTGTTTTAATTGGACCATTTTAGATACAAATCCTTTTAGAAAATAATTTGGTAACACTACTTAGTAGGGTTTTTTATGTATGGTAATGAAATGCACCCAATATAGTGAACTTTATTCCATGACATACAAAATGCTTTTGATTAGGTAATGGGATTTTTTTCTCCTATGAGGCTTTCTTATTTTCATATTTGAGGTCCTAATCAATTTTGGTATACATTTCTATATATTGTGTGTAAGCCATCTTTGTTATTTTAAGAACTTGATCAAGTGAAAACATAAGTGGCTTAGGATCACATTGATTTCTAATATAAAGAGACTATATGTTTGTTTTCCAACCTTGTTTATAAGTATGGATATTATTCAGTGGTGTTTTCAGAACATGTAATTATTTACATGCTGGTGTATGGATGTATTCTTGTTATTAACCATTTGTTTTATGGATGAGAAGGATATTAAAAACAAGGTATTAAGCTTGTTACCATTAACCTCCACATATCACAGACATGTGGATGCTAGCCTTGTTATTATTTCATACTTGATAATTGTTTCCCTTAAAGAGATTATCGTGTATTCCTTATCTTTGATGAGATTGACAAGGAATAGATAGTATAGTTTCTCTCATGTCACCTAATGTTTCACTTGAGAATTTCTTATGCTCCCTTATTGAGACAGTGTTGCTTCTTGTTGACCTCTCTTGCTTGATGTTCTTGTCTTTAATTGCCACTTGTCTTCAGATTGCCTTTGTCACTTACAAATAAGATCATCTCTTAGATCCTAACTTCCACTGTCTCACCCTTGTGGTGAAAACAACCAGTTATTCCAAGCAAAGATTTTACTTAGATGATTATAATGTGGTTTCTTGTTTCCCTGTATTTATTCTTTCTCTTGGTTGACTGTAAACGGAATGTAGATGTAATTTATGACACCAATTTTCCCTATGCATATAAGTAGAATTTTTTAACAAGGTAGCTAGTCTTGTCTCCAAATTACTACTCATATACAATTAATAGGCTGAGATGTACCATGCAATTCAATCTTTTGTTTGTTTGTAGCATCCCACTTTTTATCAAAAGTGAAATACCTGTGTTATGTGCTAGTCCCTGGATCAATGCTAGCACCACAGTACACAACTTAAAGGTATCATTGCATAAGAGTCAAAATTATTACAACTGGATCCAGAGTAGCCAAATATAACTTATTACAAGGTGCATAGCCTTATAGGCTAGCTAACACTCAAAGATTAAACAACATAAGTAATATAGCAATGAGCCTCCATCTTCAAGCATGCGCCACGTGCAAACATGTTGGGTGTAGACTCGAGTCTAGAAACATCCTCATTCCTCGTCAGAAGATCCTGCACGTTGGAATATGCAGCCCCTGAAGGAGATCAGTACAATGATGTACTGGCATATGACACCTATGGTGGATATAAAATGGCAAGTCTAGTACTGCATGATTTCTTTGGCTAGGTGGATCTTAAGGCTATTTGCAGAAAAGCCAATTTTCTCCTAACATATTTTGTAAGCCATTTTGTTTTAAAAAGGAGTGGCAACATTGGAATAAACTCCAAGCACCACATACATTACTTCCTTGGGAAAATTTTAGTTTAATAAATCGGTGTTGAGATTCTTCTGTCAATCCTTGTCTAGCTGCTCATAGTTGTCCATAACAGGGGACACGGCTAAGATCTTAGTTTGTTGACTCTGCAGAGCTTGTGCACTTTCACCTTTTGTCTTCAATTAGCCCAAACATCCTATACACTCGGAGTGCATCATGGAAAGGAGAGAATTGAGACGAGATCTTTCAGAAGAAGTCCAAACCCACCGGCAAGACCGTTCCACCTATAATTTTGCTACATCTGCTAGTCAAGCCTGGGCTGAACTCTCACAACTTAGTTGATCAAGACAGAGCCCATATATCAAAAGGTTGCACGGTAAGCTACTAGACTTAGAGGTACATAGTAATCTCTTTGTTCCTGGGTGGCCATCCGCAAGTGACAACCTCAAGTGGAATAACCCTTAGAGAAGGGCCCTGAGGCAACACTCAACATAACCCAGTCTTACAACTTCCACCCAGGTGGTTCATTCATTAGTTATACTTAGGATTTTTCCTCAACATCTAGTAAAACAATTTGTAATATTGCATAGCATCTACTAAGTTCTAAGACTAAGTATAAAGGTAGCTAGGATATTGCATAGCATACTACTATATAAAAAGTCCTATCATGCACACTACTTTAAAATATCTAATGCTTAGTAAAATATAGGTGCTAATATGGGGTGTCACTTGCCTTGGCAGTAGGATGAGTAAGAACAGCAACCATAATTGTAGAATTGATCCTCCTCACAATCTAGACAAACAAAGTAACCACACATAAACAAACAATAAAAGAAAACATTACATAAACATGTATGCATGATATGCAATGATCTATAGATCCCACAAATGTAAAGAACATAATGTTGTTCTCTGATTTCCTTAATACGTTTTAAAACTTAGGAAACAATTTAGATACTAAAATATAATTATAGCATTTTTTGTGTTCTTTAATAGATCTATTTAACCAAAAACAAAGAGTATGATGCTATGGTGGCCTAAATGTTGTTATCTTATACTCTCTGTGTATATTGTATCTTAACAAAACCATAGCACTTGGATTTTCTCAAAAAGGAGTTATAGAATTAAAGTTATGATCAAAATAGTGCAAAGTGAAGATCTGTGAATAACAAGTTTATGCGCGTGTCAAAAATATAAATCTATAGATCCATTGTGTTCTACTCATCTTGCTGATTTCAAAAAGTACAAAATCATTGAAATTGGAGTTACAGAACGAAAGTTATTGAATTTACAAGTTTAAGTTTTAAATCTGTTTATTTCTGTTTTTAAAAGGAAATGACCGATCCGAGGGATATGAAACGGAGCCCTCAGATTGGTCTGTACCCTTTCGCAAGGATTGACGAACGTGGGCTGCAGGATTAAAAGGGAGATGGGCGGCTAGGATTAAAACTTAACCGTTCGTTAAGTGATCTAATTACAGCCCTACGATTTGATCTAACGGCCCAGGATTAACCCGAGCAGCCGAGCGGCGCGGCCTCGCCGGAATTCCGCCGGAAGCCAGAGCGCGCGGGTCTGCGAGCACGGCGCGGGGTCTACGTAGGGTTAGGGGGTCATGGGGACGTACCTAGACGACCAGCTCGACGGTGCGGACCGGGTGGCGCAGCGATGAGCTCGGTGAAGACCTCCACGTCGCGAAATTGCTCGCCGGAATCCACCCGAGGCGACGGTGATGGACGTCGAGGATGGCGCCGTCGACCTGGGGGAAAACAAACGCGCAAACGATGTCAAATTGGTGCGCCGTGGTGAGATGAAACGAACGGAGAAGAAGAGAGAGCCCGGGAGGGCCGGAGTTCGCCGGAAACCAGAGACCTAGCCGACGGGGACGAGCTCAAAACCCGTGCGGCCCAGGGGCTTCCCTTCGATTTTCTGTGGGGCAGAAGGAAGAGGACGGGGTGGCGCTTATGTAGGGCGTGGAGGGAACGTAAATGGTGACTTAATCGCGTGCGTTATCGCCAGATTTTAATCGGCCGTTTCCCGGTCTTTAATCGCGAGCACAGTCACCGCGCTGGGGAAGACGACGGTACGTCATGATGACGTGGTCCAGACGTGGGCCTCGGGGCTACATATCAGAGAGAGGGGGTAGGGAGAGGATGAGTGAGCGTGCGCCGATTCCTTCGGGCTGGCCCGTTAGGCTGGCGAGTGCTGCTCGCTGCGCGCTGCGCGGAAGGGAGAGGGAAAAAGAAATGGGCTCGGCCCAGGGGGTGCGGTAGAATAGGATTTCTCTTTTTTTTGTTCTCTTTTTTTTTTAACTTTAACCAACCATAAACCCCTCAAACTTAATCAGAAAAATAATTAAAAATATGTTTTGAAAAGCTAGTGACATCAGGAGTATTTTGGTATTGCTCTTTTTAAAAAATAAAATAATTTCACATAGGTCAAATATGAGGACTTCAATTGTCCCTTTTTTTTATGCTAATGTGGTAAAAATGAGTTTATTGTCTTGTTGTGAATAGATGCAGGGTGAAAATATGAGATGATGCCATGATGCAAATGTATGCATGAAGTTATTTGAATTTTGAAAATCCTGGGATGTTACATTGTTTGTGTATGACACTCAATTGTTTGAGTATACAAAAGTGATATTTTAACAAGGTAATTAGTCTGGTTACCAAACTACTTCTATATAACACTAACATTGGAATATCACACTATTTCAAGAGAGTTAATAAGATCATATCAAGATATAAGAGTTTCCAAATACTCTTATGGTAGATTAGAGTAGCACTTCTAGAACACTCTAAATAATCTTCCTGAAGATCTTCCTGTTGTAGTTCCTCATTTCTGGTGGGTTGGTTCTCTTGTAGAATGACTTTGAGAAGATTGGCAACAAGATAATAGGATAGTCTGGACAACGTAAAGAAATATGGATTAAGACTTAGTTAAGCTTTTATTTTACTTCCATGTACTTCTTATTTTATTTCCGTAGGATATATACTTATTTCATACATGATTGGCTTTACTTAGCTTTCAATTCAATTCCTCTAATAGAGGTTATACTTGTTGTTATTCATTAGGTGTATACAGAGATACCTTAGTTGTTGATTGTCGATTTGGATAGAAATGTGGAGTGTTTGTAGAATGAGGGCTTAAGACAATAAGTTGATCAAATTGTTCATTGATGTTTTGAGGTTTCATACGCTCACTTGTATAAGATGAATGAGACAATGAGAATATGAAGGTTATTGGAGTTTAATGATTTAAGTCAGAGTTGTTAGTTGTTGTCACTGGTGTCATGATTTTACTTAATATTCTTCCTTTGTAATCTTTATCATGCATAATGTGGACATAGAGATTTGGAAAGATCATATGTAATGGTCAAGGTTTAACAGTAGTTTAAGAAGATTTAATTCTTCTTTAAGCTACTTATTTTATGATTAATGAGATATGTACATATTCCATAAATATGTTAATAACAATTATTAAGTAATTTCCCACTTGTGGGGTTTTGAGTTAAGACTTGTGGGTATCAGTTGTGTTTTATTGAACCTTTGTTATTTACTTGTGAAGGTGCACTTAATAGTTATAAGATGGTTTATAGAGGTGTAGTGTAAATTTATTTATAACTTTAAAAGTTATTGTTTGATATGTCATAACATCTCTGTTGATGACATGGTTCAATTGTGTATTTCTCATTTGTGGAAGTATGATTATCAGTTATGAGATTTGGATACTCACCCCTCTTTGAGTTCTAGATACCTAGTGAATTATCCCAACTCACTTATAGACTTGTGGTTAAGGTTGTTGAGGGTTTGTGTTTGATCATAACCAATTATGGTTTGTCTTATCAGGTGATTTGGTTTCTTAAGATACTTGTTATAAAGATCAATCCAAATGTACCCTTGACTAGATGAACTAGACCTATTTCATCATGTCAAGTGAAACATTGGTCACTTTGATTCGTTTAAACTTTTGCGCCAAAATTTCTCGTATTTTTAGATGCATGCTTTGAAAATGCACATATTATATTTAGATCCTTATAACCTACCAACACTGGGATGTTATAGAGAACTACTCTCTCCTCGTCATGGGAGTCAGCAAAGGTGATGAATATGGCGGTGGAGTAGATTGAGATGGCTCCGGGAGCACTTCCCCGTCCCGGCAGGGTGCCGGAACAGAGATTTTTGTCCCCCGAAACTTGTCGGCGGCGGCGGAGGTCGCGAAGCTACGTAACTTTTCGTGGATGGAGGCTAGATATTTTAGGTTTCTACATCGGGGGGAATATATAGGCGACAGGGCAAAGTTAGTGGGAACCCGAGGGTCCCACACCACTTGGTGGCGCGGCCAGGTGGACCCTATGGTGTGGTTGCTCCTCTTACCCCCCCCCCCCTCCGGGTCTCCTTTGGACTCCATTTACGTGCCGGAAAAAATAGGACCCTGGGATTTTATTTCGTCCAATTCCGAGAATATTTCCAGAACAACTTTTCTCAAACCAATAACAGCGGAAAACAAGAGCTGGCCCTATGGCATCTTGTCAATAGGTTAGTCCAGAAAACATCCGGAAAACAAAGGAAAACATGTGAAAACATAAAGGTATTGGTTATAAAAAAAGCATGGAGTATCGAAAATTATAGATACGTTTGAGACGTATCATCTACTCAAATTTTGTTCTATGCTTTCTTGTGTTAGGAAAAGCAACGATCCCGTTCTGATGCAGTTACATTCAAATTAATACTTATTTATGTTGCACTTCTATGGGAAGCTATCCTACAATCAGTAGAACATCATTCCGTAAGTTTGTATTGTATCTTATTGCTTTTCTTGAGCTTGACTAGTGTTTGAACAATATATCAGAGTAATGATTCCATTGTGTGCATTTTGTATTCATATGCAAGATCATAATTAATGCACTATTCTTGGAAGAGCTATCCTATATGCATTTGAACACTTGTTGTCTTAAAATTGGTATTTTATCCCGATGAAATGTCTCTTTTTTTGTTGTATTCTCTATTTGGTATCCTCAATCATGTGTTGATTTAGTTTTTGATATAATTTGGATAATTCTCTTGATTTTCATTCATGTGAGTGCCTTCTTGGTATAATTGGTGTTTTGTCCAATTTGTATCTTGTTTGGTTCTTGAAAGTTTTGTGCATGTATATTTACTATGTATATCTTGTGGCATGCTTATTTTCTTTGGTCCAATATATAGGATAAAACCCATAGATGTGCATGAAATACAAATTCATATTAATATGCACATATTTATGATGATTTTTTCCTATGTATTGTAGTTACTCTAACTACTTTGGACCCAATTTGTTTGGGTATCATTTTGTACTTTAATTTTGTTTTAAGGTACAATGGAGATGTATTGGTTGCTTGCCTCATTCATAAGGAAGGTGTTCTCACCATGGATTATAGGAGTCAAGCTATGATGATTAACAAACTTGCATCCGCTTCATCACCAATGTCTTGTCGGTAACAACATCTATCTCACACATAAATTTCTAGATTTCAACCTTGTGTAGGTTGTATCTTGGCATGAACTCCATTTTGTTGCATTTCATTTGATTCTTGAAATTGTCTCTTTAAAAACATCTTTATTGCAAATGTGAGTAAGCCCGGATGATTACATATCAAGGGTATATTTATAATCATTTTCATGATTCACCAATCCCAAGTATATTAATCTAGCAACTTCTACGCGAAGTCTCTCATGTGCAATATTGATGAAATTCTCAAAAGTATTTGCCTTTTTGTGATACACGTTACCTTTCTCGAAGCATTCCAACTTTACTTTGTGTTATTTGTGATGCTTTGATCAGTTTGTTGGCTATTCATATATATCCCTTTAAGATAAGTTTGAGCTTTGTGCTTTGCTTTCAAGAAAAAATCTTATTGGCATATTTATGACTTTCTCTTGGATATTATGTTCTTCGCCTATGCACCTATTTTGTGTATGCATGTTTCTTTGTGGATATATATCTTTCTGATTAGTGTCCACTTAGAAACTTATACATACGATAATAGGTACATCTTTAATTGGTATTCCAATTCTTTAGTGACCACCTTTTATTACTCTATTTTCTTTAGTGGTTCCTAAACGGCACAAGCTTTGCTTTTTATTTGGTATTCCTTTTGCATCTTAATAAGCTTGTGAACCAATGTGTTTTACCCTTGTTGGTTTGTGTGTATGGGAAAGACATGATATGCACTATGTTCCTCATATAATGAAAGACTATGTTGGTGATTTTTTTTCATCCTACTAGTCTCCTAAAAATGTTTTTCCTTGTCACACCCATCTATTTCGGTTGAGTAGGTCTTTATCTGCCGCTCCTTGATCTTAATTCCTCAAGTTTTGTTTGATTTCAAGTTGCTTTGCTTCATTTCCCATATATTCTCTTTCTCTTGTTTTGTTCAAAATTATCTAAAAGGTAGTGATGATTCCATGTTGTGCACACTATATAGTAATTCAAATCTAACATTATGCATGTACCTTGGGGAGTTCCCTCCGGATTTTCTAGAACAATTGGTTGATCTTATCATATTATTGTTTTGATCAATTGGTTTATCGGATCCTTTGGTTCGTTGCCTCTTTGTCAAAGTATCTTTAAATTTGATATTCTTTGGAAATATTTGGATCCTCAATATAGTTTGATCTCCCTCCATCTACTCGACGTTGCATATATGCACTTGATTTCACTCATATCATAAGGAATGCATACACTATGGGAAGCTCTTATTATATTGGCCTTCAAACTTTTTTCCCATTTCGACCATGGATGCCAATGGGGGAGAAGTTTAGAGGGTTTAAGGGAATTAGTTTATGCTTTAGTTTCGTTCTTAACAATTTGCCTTCCATGCTCTTGCATCCTTGCTCTTTGTTTTTCATGGTTGCTTAATTCATCATATAAACCCTCGTAAAAAAGGATTGTGATCTATTACAAAAATGGGGGAGATTGAAAGTGCATGGTGCCCCCATATGTGGTTTTGGTAATTAATGAAAATCCTTATGGACTAATGTTTGCATTGAGATATTCTTATAGATCTTGTCCATTGGAAATGTTAGAGTTCATGTCTTTAACTCTCTTATCTTTCTTGATAGAGTTGAGCGCATTGCAAGTGTCTTGAAGAAAAGGATTAGGTGGTCTTTCATGATTATCTTCAAGACACCATCATATGAAGTGAGAAGAAAAGATTCAAGGTTGATCAAGCTTGTGATCAACACACAAAGCTACAAGATGTACCAAGTGGGATTATGTATCTCATGGTATGCGGTGTTCATCATCAAGCTTGACGTATAAGCTCAAGTGAAGCATCTCGAAAACATCCTATGCTTGATGCATACCACCCATTTGGAGATTGTGGCTTCTTGAAGATATGCCTAAAGGGTCTCTCCAATAATGGTGTATGGGGGAGAAACTTGCACGCCTTCGTCAAGCGGAGCATGTACTAACAAACACGATCAAGAAAGAAGATCCAACTTGAGCGAGTCAATATCGTCATCATCTAGATCAAGTGGAATGTGATCGTGCCTTCTTGCTTTTGATGGCTAACGTTGGTAAACCCCGAGAGAAAGGTTGTGAAGAGTTTAGCGGCAAGTTTTCCCCCAGAAAGAAACCAAGGTTCAATCGAACAGTAGGAGAAATTAAGAAGCAACTTCTGAAGGTTAATGCAGCTGATGTTTGCAGGGCGCACTACCGGTTCAGCAGCAACGTGGAACCTACACAAACAAATCAAATCACTTTGCCCCCAACAAAGCAGTGAGGTTGTCAATCCCACCGGTTTTGCTGAAAACAAAGATCTTAAATGTATGGTGGAGAAAATAGTAGGAAAACAATGTGAAAACAATGATTGCAGTGGTTCTATTACCAGTATGAGGAAAATGGACTAGGGTCCACCGGTGCCCAAGTGGTGTCTCTCCATAAAAAGATAGATAACATGTGTGGCGAACAAATTATAGTTGGGAAATTGATATATATTGCTTATAAGTTCTCGTTGACCACGGCCTATAGGAACCAGGCTATCCACTGCTTTTAAGCCTGTTTGCATGGGTTCGTGCACAGATTTACGTTCAATAATCCCTGTGGCTTTCACTTCGAAACGCCTTCGTTCGTGACCGCTTAGAGCCCCTTTTCCATCAGTAGGTACTCCCAAGGCGTCGACCACACGGCCTACATGACATTATCATAACTATGTGATTCATGCGGGCATTACAACAAGACTCGTAGACCGTTCTCCAACTGCATCTATGACTAATAATCCACCCTCAGAATGTCATCCGAGCAAACCTTGGGTATTTAGTTGCAAGCAACAGATAATCGCATTAAGCAAAGTGTGTAATGTAAACAATGTCAATATCTTTTTTTCTCCCTAATCGCAACAACACATCCCCCATTCATCACTTTTCTAGTCACTCGAGCACAAATGCAAGGGAGGCATGAACTCACTATCAAGCATAAATACTCCCTCTTGGAGTCACTAGCATCTACTTGGACAGAGCATCTACTAACAACGGAGAGCATGCAAGATCATAAATAACATACACATGAATAAAACATGATAGATTGATAATCACGAGACATAGCATTCAATATTCGTCGGATCCCAGCAAACACACCATGTAGCATTACAATAAGATGATCTTGATCATGTAGGGAAGCTCACAAGATCTAAACATGAGACATAAAGAGGAGAGAACAACCATCTAGCTACTGATATGGACTCATAGTCCAAGTATGAACTACTCACGCATAATTCCGGAGGCGAGCATGGTGGTGTAGAGCACACTGGCGATTATGTCCCCTCCCGGCAGAGTGTCGGGGAGAGATCCAAAACACTCCCGAACTAGGGTTGACGATGACGGCGGCCTTGGGTGTTTTTCGTGGGAAAAGCTTCTGTCTCTAAGGTTAACCTCCCGAGAAGGATTAATAGGGGAGGGGGCAACGTCGGTGGGTGGACAGGGGGCCCACACCACCCCTGGGCACGGCCAAGGGGGGTTTGCGCCGCCCTATGGTGTGGGGTCCCTGTGGCCCCCCTCCGGACTCCGTGTGCGCTTCAAATTTCTAAGACCTCCGGGCTTAGAATCGTCCAATTCCGAGAATATTTCGAGAAAAACTTTTCAGAAACTAAAAACCACAGAAAACATGAACTGGCTCTATGGCATCTTGTCAATACGTTAGTCCCGGAAAATCGATATAAATGGCACAAAGTGTACATCAAACATGTAGCATATAGCATGAAAACAACATGGAACATCAGAAATTATGGATACGTTTATGACGTATCAACATCCCCAAGCTTAGTTCCTACTCGTCCTCGAGTAGGTAAACAATAAAAACAAATAATTTCTAAACTGACATGCTACCAACATAAACTTGATCATCAAAATTGTAAAAGCATATGTAAGCTGAAATCATAGTACTTTAAACACAAGCATGGTAGATATAATTCTAACAATGAAACTCAGAATTCACTTTGCATCATGAAAAGCAAAACAAATAGAAGATCATGAATATTAATGCATTTGAAAATTATACGTTTGTTTCGAGCACCAAGAAAACATAGCAAAGTGATATTTCGCTTGTCCTTAAGAGCGGGGTAAAACATAAATTCTAGGACACCTTCAAAGTTTAAACGGATGACTAGAACAAATAATTTGAGAGCAAGTAATAACATGATATGAATCAATCAATAATATCTTTGGGACAAATGCACATTAAACTCAGAATGACAACTATGCTCTCTCGACTGTGCATAAAGTTAGAATATAGAGTCTCCACATAAAAGTAAAAGAAATACCCTTCGCAGAGGGAAGCAGGGATCACTCATGTGCTAGAGCTTTTTATTTTGTTAAACAGAGGTATCAAAAACATTTTTAGAGAGGTGTGTGCTTATGTCAACGAATGGTAAACAGAAAATACAGTACATCACAAGCCAACTAGACTTCACAAGAGTTGCTCCCATAGAAGGACGGAACTGCATAGAAGGCCGTCCTTCTTTCTCTTTTGTTTACACAATTATGCTTTGACCGATAAATCAGGGGCAAAAATAGTGAAGAGAAATTTGTTGTATTAAGTTTGGGGCTAGGCACCCTGTTGCCAGCTCTTTCTAGCAATTGGATAAGTGGATGAAGTCACTAGTCCAGGTGTATGAACTCCAATCAACAAGTGAGATAAAGATTCTCTATTCACGTCCTCATGAGCTAAAACAAGGGCACAAAATAGGAATAATTTTGAAAGTTTTTAAAGGTAACACATGGGAAATTTACTTTGGAGTGGAGGTTAAATACCACATGTAGGTAGGTATGGTGGACACATTTGGCATACTTTGGTTTTTTGGGAGTCGGATGCACGAGTAGAGCTCATATTCAGTATAGGTGGAGGCTAGTAAAGACTGGGAGCGACAAATCAAGAGAGCATAATGGCCATAATCATGCTTAGCGACAAAAACATTATTAATCAAAGCATATATGGTATTACAAGTCAAAAACTAAATGACCATAGAGTCTATAAGTGACTGGTTTGTATTCATAAACATAGTGTAAGCATGCGCCAAGTCAACCAAACAAAGCATTCAAAGGAGAACACCACAAAATTATGCTTCAATGTGATAAAAACAAATCATGATTCTTTCAATGGCACATTAAGCACTCTCAGCTATTTGAAACAAGTCATGTTACAAAAATAACTACTAGGCATAGAATTAAAATAATATCTAACATGACATGAAAAAGTTTAGCCGCAGTCTATACAATCTTCTTTTTGCATCGTTATAAATTCCACCACATGTTGCATTTTCTATTTCCATCAAGCACCATTCAATATATATTTTAACACAAACTATCCAAATTGAATAGCTATTAAGAAAGAGATTACTAACATAACTCTACTAAAACTAACAGCTCTGAATAATAGATGCATGAAAAACAGGAGCTACAAGGATTGCAACAACAAGAAGAAAAACTAAGAATACGAGCATAACGAGTATTCATATGAAAAAACGGAGTGTATCTATCTCCCACACAAGAATTCTAGGTTCCAATGATATTTATTTCAGAAAGGAAAACAAAAGAAAACGAAACGAAAAATAAAAGATGCTCCAAGTAAATTTCATATGATGTGACCGAACAAAAATATATTTTGACTAGAAGTGACCTCATAATTTGTTGAGGAAGAAGGGGGTGCATTGGACATCCCCAAGCTTATACTCTTGAGTCCTCTTAGAATTTTCTGGGATGAACGACATCCCCAAGCTTTGTATTTATAGTCTTCTTGATTACATCATATCACCCTCTTCTCTTGACGCTTGAAAACTTCCTTCACACTACACTCAAAGTAATTCTCATTAGAGGGTTAGTGCACAATAAAAATTTCAGGTGTTCTGCATGGTCACAAGTGTTATTGATACTTTTAAAAATTAGCTACAGCCACTGATGCTTCATGAAGCAATTAAATCCACTCGACATAGTAAAAGAGAGAATGCAAGTAAAATGGCAGAATCTGCCAAAACCAGAACAGTCTATAATGACGAATTTTTTCGGGATACTTAAGTTGCTCAAATCAAAAAAACATTAAGAACGAATTTTTTTTGGAATTAGCTGAGGAATAAGCATAATAATTAGCAAGTCATTTTTATCTTTCTGTTAATTTTCACGGAATTTACGGTGGACAGTGGAAATCCAAAACTAACACCAACTTTAGCTAGAAACTTTACTTGGCACAACTAATACATGAAAATAAAGATACAAAGAAGTTTCTACATAAGTATACAACACCTTGACTCAAATAAAACATAGAAAAAAGCATTAAAAAAAACATGGGTTATCTCCCAAGAAGTGCTTTTCTTTAACGCCTTTCAGCTAGGCATATGAAGAGAAAATCAAGTATTTTCAAGTGAAGAAGCATCCAAATCAAATATTTCCTCTAAGACACAGCATGTAGAAATTGGAACTTTAGATCCCCCTGAAGATGATGCAAAATTTAAGTTACTTGTAGTTTCATTAAAGGTCTTATCAGTTTTAGGCACATTATGGGGTTTTGGTTTAGACACCTTGGGGACATATATGAATTTTTGTTGTTTTCCCATAGAAGTTTTATCCCTCTTAAACTTAAGAGAGGAAATGGTTGATTATCATGAGTAGCTTCCTTTAGTTTACCCATCCTGGTGTCTTGATTATCATGAGTATTTCTAGCCTCCAAAACAGCAATTCTCTTATTGATGCTTACTATTGATTCATTAACTTTGCTAGCATTATTAAGGAAATTTGGCAAAATTTTCTCCATAGAGTTAAGCTTCTTTATAACATCATCTAAAGTGTTTTCAGTTTTAACAATTTTAGTGGGTGGTGTTCCAACTTAACTTTCAATTAAATTACAGGCTTCCAAAGCAGGAGTTCCCAGAAAATTACCACTTGTAAGAGTGTCTAGAATATACCTATACCAGCTAGTCATACCAACATAAAAATTCCTAAGAAGGATCATGGTAGAATATTTTTTAGTACATCTATGATGAGCATCACTTATTCTATAAAAATCATATTTCAAATTTTCTCCTCCTTGTTTCTTAAAAGAACGAACCTCAATTTCAGGTATACTCATTTTAACAGGATAAAAATAGCAACTAGAATAAGAACTAATTATTTTTTTTCTGTTTTCGATATAGAGAAGCAAACAAGACAAAAAAAACTAACAAAAACTAAAACAAAGTAAAGAGGTTGGAAGTGAGAGACTCCCCTTGCAGAAATCCTCTTTCTCCCCGGCAACGGAGCTAGAAAACTTCATCGTGCCTTCTTGCTTGTGATGGCTAACGTTGGTAAACTCCAAGAGAAAGGTTGTGAAAAGTGCAGAGGCAAGTTTTCCCTCGTAAAGAAACCAAGGTTGAATCGACCAGTAGGAGAAACAAGAAACTTCTAAAGGTTGCTCCAGCTGATGTTAGCAGGGCACACTACCAGTTCATCAGCAACATGGAACCTACACAACACAATCAAATCACTTTGCCCCAATGAAGAAGTGAGGTTGTTAATCTCACCGGTTTTGCTGAAAACAAAGAGGTTAAATGTATGGTGTGGAAAATAATGTGAAAATAGTTGTAGCAATGTGAAAACAGTGATTTTAGTGGTTGTATTATCAGTATGAGGAAAATGGACCAGGGTCCACAGTTCACTAGTGGTGTCTCTCCATAAAAGAATAGATAACATGTGTGGTGAACAAATTACAACTGGGAAATTGATAGATATTGAATAATGCATGACATGCTGATTACTATGTGATTCATGCGGGAATTACAACAAGACTCATAGACCGTTATCCAACTACATCTATGAAAAATAATCTACCCTCATAATGTCATCCAAGCAAACCTTGGGTATTAAGTTGCAAGCAATAGATAATCGCATTAAGCAAAGTGTGTAATGAAAACAATGTAAATATCATTGTTTTCTCCCTACAACAACACATCCCCCATTCGTCACATTTCTGTCATTGGACCACAAATACAAGGGAGGTATGAACCCACTATCGAGCATAAATACTCCCTCTAGGAGTCACTAGCATCTTGTTGGCCAGAGCATCTACTAAAAACGGAGAGCATGCAAGAACATAAATAACATACACATGAATAATACATGATAGATTGATAATCACGAGACATAGAATTCCATATTCATCGGATCCCAGCAAAAAAAATATGTAGCATTACAATAAGATGATCTTGATCATGTAGGACAGCTCACAAGACCTAAACATTAGGCATAAAGAGGAGAAAACAACCATATAGCTACTGCTATGGACCCTTAGTCCAAGGATGAACTACACACGCATCATTCCGGAGGTGGGCATGGTGGTGTAGATCCCTCCGGTGATGATTTCCCCTCTAGGCAGGGTGCCGGGGAGAGCTCCAGAACCATCCCGAACTAGGGTTGACGATGACGCGGCCTCGGGTCTTTTTGTGGGAAAAGCTTCTGTCTCTAGGGTTATTCGAGAGGAATAAATAGGCGAGAGGTCAACGTCGGTGGGTGGCCAGAGGGCCCACACCACCCCTAGGCGCCTCTAAGGGGGGTGCGCCGCCCTATGGTGTCGGGGCCCTATGGCCCCCATCCGGGTCTCCTCCGGACTCTATGTGCGTGATAGGTTTCTAAGACTTCCGGGCTTTGAATCGTCCAATTCCGAGAATATTTCCAGGACAACTTTTCTGAAACTATAAACAACAGAAAATAGGAATTGGCTCTATGGTATTTTCTCAATAGGTTAGTCCCAGAAAATCGATAAAAATGGCATAAAGTGTATAGCAAACATGTAGCTTATAGCATGAAAACAACACGGAACATCAGAAATTATGGATATGTTTATGACATATCATAATGCTAAAGGCAAAGGTATGATCTTGATAGGTTTTCTATTTTACCAGTCTCATGCCTTTGGGAGACCGGGTTATAGGATCAATAGTCATACTATCAAGAGGGGCTCTCAAGTGAGTAACTTGATCGAATCATCGTGGAGAGCTCAAACCTTTGCATACTTGCATACAATCTTTCTTGTTTCTTATTTGGCTTTTATATCCTTGGGTTTTGGTACTTCTCGTGATCTTCATGACAAGCCTATTATCGAAAACGAATTTCCTAAGAAAATCTTTTTGAGTTTTCGATGGTGACAATCTTACCGGCTCGTCCTTGAGAATGTTCCCACACCTTCCATGTGTGTTAACTTCTCCATAGTTTTTTTTTTGGATATTCCTTGTTGTTATCTTTCCAACCCAATCGGATTCACCTCATTCGTACTTCATTTGCAAAATTTATGTGTGTTTTTGTTGTCGGAAGTTTTACCGGTTATTCTTTTTATAGAGGTCAAAACTTTCCCTATTTTGTTTTATTTCCATGTTGGATAATGATGTTTCTCTGCATATTCTTGTAGTTCTTGTCGTTGTGATTTCAACGAGCCCAAGAACATAAAAAACGGAGTCTGTATGCAAAAGTTATGAGGTTTCAGTTTTGGTCCTGATAGCAACAGGAAATTTTGGTGTCAATCGGAATTACTGGTCAGAACCACAACTCGATAAAAACGGCTAAGGAAAAGAAAGTTTTATCCTAGTGGTAACTAGAAATTTCAATCGGAATATCCCGTTAAGTTCCTGCACGTACCAACGGTCATATATTGAGGGGACATATTTAAGGGGTTGTCTTCCCCATTGGTCCCCAAGTTGCCCAAGCATGTTTGTGTGTGTCTCTCTCTCTCTCTCCCACCATTGTTGACCTTGGAAAAGCTTGCCCCCTCTCACCCCCCCCCCCCATGATTCTTGCATCTCTTTGAGGGAAAAGTGAGAGGAGATCTAGATCTACATTTCCACCAATAACTCTTCCTTCTTAGTGAGGGAAACCTACTAGATCTTGATTTTGGAGTTCTTTGTGTTTCTCTGATACGTCATAAACGTATCCCTAATTTCTGATGCTCCATGATGATATTATGCCAATTGCTACATGTTTTTCCCCTTCTTTATGTCATTTTTATCGATTTTCCGGACTAACCTATTGACAAGATGCCACAGAGATAGTTCCCTATTTTCTGTTGTTTTTAGTTTCAGAAAAGTTGTTCTGGAAATATTCTCGGAATTGGAAAACTCGAAGCCCGGAAGTCCTATTTTTCCCAGAAGCATCCAGAAGACCGAAGATGAGTCAAAGAGGGCAACAGGGGGGCCACACCATAGGCTGGCGCGGGTCCCCCCTGGCCACGCCAGCTAGGGGTGTGGGGCCCCTGGAGCTCCATCACCTTTGCCCTTTCTCCTATTTAAGCCCCCCAGATGGAAAACCCTAAGTACCTCATAAAAATCCCCGAAAAAGTTACGCAGCCGCCGTTACCGTCAACTCTAGATCAGGAGGGTTCTAGAGCTGTTTTCCGGCACCCTGCCGGAGAGGATATTGTCACCGGAGGCTTCTACATCACCATGCCTGCCTCCGGAGTGATGCGTGAGTAGTTCATCCCTGGACTACGGGTCCATAGCAGTAGCTAGATGGTTGTCTCTTCCTCATATGCCTCCATGTTTAGATCTCGTGAGCTGCCTATCATGATCGAGATTGATTTTATGTAATTCTATATGCTGTGTTTGCTGGGATTCGATGAATATTGACCTTATGCCAAGTTGATTATAGTCTTTATTGCATATGTTATTTGTGATCTTGCATGCTTTCCGTTGCTAGTGGTTGCTCTGGCCAAGTAGTTGCTAGTGACTCCAAGAGGGAGTATTTATGCTTGATAGTGGGTTCATGCCTCCTTGTTGCCTTGCGCGAGTGACAGAAACGTGAAGGGGGAGGATGTGTTGTTGCCATTAGGGAGAAAACAGCGGTGAGAGTACCCGCGTGTATAATCATTGCTTACATTACACACTTTGTTTAATGCAATTATCTGTTGCTTGCAACTTAATTCCAAAGTTGGTTCGGATGATAACCTGAGGGTGGATTATTAGTCATAGATGCAGATGGATGTTGTTCTATGTGTCTTGTTGTAATGCCGACACTAAATATCATAGTGATCACCATGTTATAATGTGCACTACGGTGCAACCTTTATTTGTCAATTGCCTAGCTGTAATTTGTTCAGCCAGCATGCTATCTTTAATGGAGAGACACCACTAGTGAAACTATGGACCCCGGTCCACTTTCCACACTATCAAACAAAACACAACAATTTCCTTCTCTCTCTACTTTCTGCAAGCATACGACTGTTTTCCACACTATACGTCTAATCTTTGTTTTCAGTAAGACCGGTGAGATTGACAACCTCACTGTACCGTTGGGGCAAAGTATTTTGGTTGTGTTGTGTGCAGGTTCCACGTTGTTGCTGACACCGGTGAAGCGCCAGCACCACCGTTAGTGGCATCAACCTTTCGAAGATTCTCTTTCTTCTACTGGAGTGATAACCCTGGTTCTTAACTAAGGGGAAAACTCCTACCGCTGTGCTCATCACACCCTCCTCTTAGGGTATCCCAACAACACATAGCAAGGATTTTTCTCGCGCCGTTGCCGGGGAGAAGGAAGTCTTCTGGCAAAGGGAGTCTCTCACTCTCAACCTCTTTGTTTTGTTTATTGTCTTGTTTTTATTTTTGTCTTGTTTTTCTTCTCTATATTAAAAACACACAAAAAATCGTTCTTATTCTAGTTGTTATTTTTTGCTTTATCATGCTCTTAAACTAGATCTTATAGGCAAGGTGGGTTCACGGATGAACAACAAAAATATTATAATGAACACCTCTTGTCATAAAAAGGGATACACTTATGGGAACAAATTACTAAATTGCATGACTATGCTAAAAACTTGTGCTCTACTTATAATGTTACTTATTGCTTTGATAAATCTTGCTGCTGTAGGAGGTATAAACACCTCCCTTTTCAATGCGAGTGTAATTATGATGTTACCATATCTTCTTATGTTAAGGGAGATTATGAATTATATCATGTGGAACAAATTGAAGAATTTATTGCTTGGAAGGGTGCATTCGAAATTGCCTATTTGCTTGAAAGTAGATGCACCTTATAAATATGAGATTTATGCTATACTTAATATTTTTTTGATAATTACAACGATTGTAATTACTACATAATGGGTTATCTTAATAGATTCTCTCCCCCAAAGGGAGAGACTAATGCCTTGCAGGAAACTATGGAAGAAGAAATTGCTGAAACTGGAAGCTCTTTGGATGAAAAAGAGCAGGAGAGTGATGATCAAGCGGATGAAGAATGGAACCCATGTCTACCTCCCAACGATAGTAACTCTTTAACTCATAATTGTGATGATCCTATTGATTCTTTTGAAATATCTCTTTTTGATGAGGTTGATACTTGCTATACTTGTGACCTTGATACTACTTTGAATAAAACTTGTGAGAATAATATTGCTACTGTTATTTATGATAATCCATGCTACTTTGATAAATCCTATGAGAATCATCTATTTATTCCAACTATTGATATGCATGATAATGAGGAAGTTTGTTTAGAAAATTTATATGATAATGCTCTTGATGATGGTCCTATGTTACTTGATGTTATAAATCATAATTCTACTGAAAATAGGATTGCTATAATGTGTCCTATAACTTTTATGAGTGATCAATCATCTTGTTTTTGTATTGCTAAAAGTGGGGAAAAAGAGGAGCTGATTTAAAATTTTGATCCCACTATTTTTGAGCTTGATATGAATTGTGTGCTTTAATACCATGACAAACATGCTTTATGTGATAATTATGTTGTTGAGTTTGATCATTATGCTACTGGAAATTATTATGAGAGAGGAAAATATGGTTGTAGAAATTTTCATGTTACTAAAACACCTCTGTTTTTTGTTGAAAGTTTTGAAGTTGCTATTGTTCTATCTTCCCATGATTTCTATTTTGAGCTTATTTAATTTATTTCTTTACAAGATTCCTATGCATAGGTAGTGGGTTAGACTTAAATTTGTGTTAAGATTGCTTCTTGATTCTCTCTTTTGCTTCAATTAATATTTTTCATGTGAGCATCTTCTCAAATTATCATGCCTAGCTGAAAGGCGTTACAGAAAAGCGCTACCGGGAGACAACCCGTTTTATTTCTCTATTTTCATTCAGTTTTTCTTTGTTTTCTTTGGTGTGCTTTTCACCTGGGTGTTGTATATTTCCTTAGCAACCCCTATGTATCTTTTATTTTGTGTTTTTGTTGAGCCAAGTAAAGCCTCTAGTGGAAAGTTGACACTATATTTCGGATTTCTACGGAGAAAACAGATTTCTGCTGTCCACTGTTAATTCCGTTAAAAATCACAAAAAATACAAAATGACCTGAATTTTTTTTTCTTAATCCTGATTTATATACGCAACGTTTCTTAGTTGACCACGTTTTGATTTGAGCAACAGAAGATTTTCGAAAAACTCGATCTCTGCCTGCTATTCTGTTTTGGCAGATTTCTGCCATTTATCGCATTTGCATCTTAATCTTTTTCTTTTGGTGTTCTTTTAAGAAAAAGAGTTTTAAATTAAGTTGTGACAGTAACTAATGTGTTTTTGATAGCTAGTCTTGTGTTGAAACTGAACCATGTGAGTTTATTATTTCGATTGCACTAACGTTGCTAATGAAGATTGTGAAAAGTTTGATGTGGAGGAAGTTTTCAAGGGTCAAGAGAAAAGGATGATATGATGTGATGAAGATGAGTGAAAAGCCTAAGCTTGGGGATGCCCCGGTGGTACATCCCAGCAAATTCCAAGAAGACTCAAGCATCTAAGCTTGGGGATGCCCAAGGCATCCCCTTCTTCATCAACAAATTATCAGGTCACTTCTAGTGAAACTATATTTTTATTCGTTCGCATCTTATGTGCTTTACTTGGAGCGTCTTTTATTTTTGTTTTCAGTTTGCTTTTGCTTTTTCTTTCAGTTTTTTTTACTTACAGAATAAGCTTGGTTTGACCCCAGCATTCTTTTATTGGAGAGTGACACGCTCCGCTTTTTCATGAGAATATGTTGTATTCTTAGTCTCTGTCTAGCTGCTGCATTTATTTAGCTCTTGTTTTGCATGGATCTCTTATCAGAGATGTTAGTTTTAGTAGTGTTATTTGATTACTCTCATGATTGCTTGTTGTATCATAAAGAGTATTTTTTGTTAAAGCATATTTTGTATGGTGCTTGTTGGGAGAAAGAAAACTGCTGCTTGAAGTAGAATCTGTAACAGTACTAGTAGAAGCTTGTATAGACTATGGCTAGAACATTTTCATGCCATGCTAAATGTTATAGTTTTAAAGACTTGTGGTTATTGAGTAGCATGATTAGTCTCAAATGGCTGAGAGTGGTTAATATGTATTGAAAGATTCATGAGTTGTTCTTGTCATAGTAAAGCATCAATATATGGTATTCTCTTTCGAATGTTTTATTTGGTTGACTTGGCGCATGCTCACACCATGTTTATGACTACAAACCAGTCACCAATAGCCTCCATGAACACTTAGTTTTTGAACTTGTGATACTGCTTATGTTTTAATTAACGATGCTTATGTCACTATCCATGATTATGGCTCTTATGCTCTCTTGATTTGTCGCTTCCAATCTTTTGCTAGCCTCCACCTGTACTGAGTATGATCTCTACTCGTGCATCCAAACTCCCTTAAACCAAAGTTTTTCCCATTGTGTCCATCATACCTACCTACATGTGGTATTTAACTGCCATTCCAAAGTAAATTTCTCATGTGTTATCTTTAAAACCTTCAAAATTATTCCTGCTTTGTGTTCTTGTTTTTGCTCATGAGGACGTCAATAGAGAATCTTTATCTCACTTGTTGATTGGATTTCACACCCTCGACTAGTGGCTTCATCCGCTTATCCAAATGATAGAAGAGCATGCAGCAGGGTGCCCAGCCCCAAATTAATACAAACAAATTCTCTTCACTATTTTTTCCCCTGATCATATCAGTCAAAGCATAATTGTGTAAACAAAAGAGAAAGAGGGATGACCTTCTACACCAGTTGTGTCCTTCACCATGGGAGCCGCTCTTGTGAATCCAGTTGGCTTGTGACGTACTGTATTATCTGTTTACCATTCGTTGACACTAGCATACACCTCTCCTAAAATATAGACATTCCTCCACAAATGTCAAACTGTTTAATACCTCTGTTTAATAAAATAAAAACCTCTAGCACATGAGTGATCCTGCTTCCCTCTGTGAAGGGCCTATCTTTTACTTTTATGTTGAGACTCCATCCTCTAACTTTATGCACAGTTGAGAGAGCATTTTTGCCATTCTGAGCTTTATGTGCATTTGTCCCATAAACATCAATAATTACTTCATGATGTGATACCATTTGTTCTAGTCTTCCTCTTGAACTTTGAAAGTGTCCTGGCATTTATGTTTTGCCCCACTCTTAAGGACTATCGAAATATCACTTTGCCATGCTTTCTCTATACCTGAAACAAACGTTTACCTTTCTTTGCATTATTATTCATGATCCTTTATTTGAGTTACTCTTCGTGATGCAAAGTAATTGCTATACTTTATTATTAAAGTTTTATTTACCATGCCTTTGTTTAAAGTTTTATGATCTCGGCGTGAATATGCTTTTACATTAGATTGATCAAATTTATGTTACTAGCATGTCACCTCAGAAATTATTGTTTATCGTTTACCTACTCGAGGACGAGTAGGAACTAAGCTTGAGGATGCTTGATACGTCATAAACGTATCCCTAATTTTTTATGCTCCATGATGATATTATGCCAATTGCTACATGTTTTCTCCCTTCTTTATGTCATTTTATCGATTTTTCGGACTAACCTATTGACAAGATGCCATAGAGCCAGTTCCCTGTTTTCGGCTGTTTTTAGTTTCAGAAAAGTTGTTCTGGAAATATTCTCGGAATTGGAAAATTCGAAGCTCAGAAGTCCTATTTTCCCCCGAAGCATCCAGAAGACCGAAGAGGAGTCGAAGAGGGGCAACAGGGGGGCCACACCATAGGCTGGCGTGGCCCCCTTGGCCGCGCCAGCTAGGGGTGTGGGGCCCCTGAAGCTCCACCGCCTTTGCCCTTTTGCCTATTTAAGCCCCCCGGATGGAAAACCCTAAGTACCTGATAAAAATCCCCGAAAAATTTCGCAGCCGCTGTCACCGTCAACCCTAGATCAGGAGGGTTCTGGAGCTGTTTTCCGGCACCCTGCCGCAGAGGAAATCATCACCGGAGGCTTCTACATCACCATGCTTGCATCCGGAGTGATGCGTGAGTAGTTCATCCCTAGACTACGGGTCTATAGGAGTAGCTAGATGGTTGTATGCTCCTCATATGCCTCCATGTTTAGATCTCGTGAGCTGCCTATCATGATCGAGATTGATCTTATGTAATTCTATATGTAGTGTTTGCTGCGATCCGATGAATATTGACCTTATGCCAAGTTGATTACAGTCTTTATTGCATATGTTATTTGTGATCTTGCATGCTTTCCGTTGCTAGTGGTTGCTCTGGCCAAGTAGTTGCTAGTGACTCCAAGAGGGAGTATTTATGCTTGATAGTGGGTTCATGCCTCCTTGTTGCCTTGCTCGAGAGACAGAAACGTGAAGGGGGAGGATGTGTTGTTGCCATTAGGGAGAAAACAGCGGTGAGAGTACCCGCGTGTATAATCATTTCTTACATTACACACTTTGTTTAATGCAATTATCTGTTGCTTGCAACTTAATACCTAAGGGGGGTCGGATGATAACCTGAGGGTGGATTATTAGTCATAGATGCAGATGGATGTCGGTCTATGTATCTTGTTGTAATGCCCGCACTAAATATCATAGTAATCATCATGTTATAATGTGCACTACGGTGCAACCTTTATTTGTCAACTACCCAGCTGTAATTTCTTCACCCAGCATGCTATCTTTTAGGAAGAGACACCACTAGTGAAACTATGAACCCCGGTCCATTTTCCACACTGTTAAATAAACCACAACAATTTCCTGCTCTCTCTACTTTCTGCAAGCATACAACTGTTTTCCACACAATATGTCTAATCTTTGTTTTCAGCAAGACCGGTGAGATTGAGAACCTCACTGTACCGTTGGGGCAAAGTATTTCGGTTGTGTTGTGTGCAGGTTTCACGTTATTGTTGACACCGGTGAAGCGCCAGCACCACCGTCAGTGGCATCAACCTTCCGAAGATTCTCTTTCTCCTACTGGATTGATAACCCTGGTTCTTAACTAAGGGGAAAACTCCTACCGCTGTGCTCATCACACCCTCCTCTTGGGGTATCCCAACACACATAGCATTCTCCTACTTTGTTATTCCTCTCTTATTCCCCAATAAGCATTTGTTGCTTTGTTGGAATTTGAGAGTGAAGTAATTTAGCACTTGTGCTCTTTCCATTTGCATCGGTTTTCTCTCTTCACGAGGATTCGTGTAAGTGAAAGTTTGTGAACTTTTTACTCTTTTGGTTCTTGGAACCTAGACAACTTGTGGTGTTCTTGGGAGCCTCCAATTGAGTTGTGGATGTGTGCCCCAAGATTTTGGTGACATCGGGAGCCTCCCATTAAGTTATGGATGTGTGCCTCGATCGAAGGTTGCCAATAGTGGAAGGTGAATTAGGCCTTTGTGCCGAGGTTCATCGGAGAATAGGGTGAGGCCTTTGTGGCATTCAGTAGGCCTTTATGGTGAACTCACACCCATCCAACGAGACGTACTCCCATAAAAAGGAGGAACTCGGGAATACATCATAGTCTCCCTGTGTCTCGGTTATTTCTATACCCGAGCTTTTTAGTTATGCAATTTACATTGTGATAGTCTTCGTGCTTGAAGTTATATATCTTGATATCACCTTGTTACTTGTCTTTCTTATCGTACGTTGTTGGTGCACCTAGTTAACCCTAGATTCTTTAGGTTGTGTGTTTGTTATTTTAAAAACCTAGTTTATTTCCGCATTTAGCAAGCCTTAATTGGAAATGTTTTAATCGCCTATTCACCCCCCTCTAGGCGACATCGTTGTCCGTACAGGGGTGGCACCTGAGTCCGGAGAGGATTTCGGTGCCGCCGGTCCCCAAGGACGGGCTTGAAAGGTAGAACGAGATCCTCCTCCGCCACGAGGAGCTCCCGGAGGACCTCTGAAAGCACCTGGCATTCTCACTGGACTCCCCCCATTGGGACACCTGGTTCGCTGACGAGCACGATCGCCATCGGCACCCGTTCCCCGGGGCCTGCACCGCTCGGGGCCCCCCGCAGTATTCGTCGACAAAACCTCCCGCGGCGCCACGGCCGCCGCGTCGCTTCCGGGACGCTGCGCATCGACAGCCCCCGTGCCTAGGTGGCCGGCCCTAGATAGGGTTTAGTTTTTTTTAATGTAAAACCTGGCCATTTGTGGCCCAGCCGCCTGAAGTAAGCAGCCCTGTAGGGCACTTGGTATTTTTGCCATGTCCCCCCTGCTTGACCGCTGCTCAAACGGATAAATTTGTCATTTTTTTTGTTCGTGTTTTGAGCAGTCCCGTAGGGGATGCTCTTAGCATAATATAGTATTCGTTGGTGTGGAGACCAGAGAGAAGTGTGAGAGGGCACTTGGGGCCGGGATCGGGGAAGTGTTTGCATCTAAATTTGTGCTATCGCACGCACGGTACGGCCCCTTGTTCTAAAAATTAAGAATAATCCATGGCACTTCTCCCTCTCTCGCACAGTCGGTCTATCTCTCTCAGAAACATACACAAACAGTGTGTGTCGCCGTGTCAGTTCTATTCCTCTAGCTAGGTAGCTATACAAAATAAACTATTCACCGGATGATTCTCATGCGTTTTTTGGGCGACCCTCACAAGGTTGCTCTCTCTCAGACACACATCCGCCAGTCTCTCTCTGTCTCTCTGTGTGGAGGTTGTAGATCGATCTTCTCCTGCTAGAGATCGAGTCTTTCAGTTCTTGCTAGTTATCTTCCCCTCCTCGATCCCCCTCTCGTTCCCCTTGTTAGGATAGGTACATGTTAGAGATAGAATATGTTTAAACCTAGTCATATTTGCCTTGTACTCCAAGTACCTCCCCATGTACCTCTCCTTTATATACCCCCATATGAGGGCTAAATCAATACAACACAATATTAGGGTTTCTACAATTTTCCACATGGTATCAGAGCGGTTTGCCTCACGGCGCCGATCCTAGATTGCTCCACCAATTCCGCAGCGCGCCGCCCCCGAGGAGATCTCTCCTCGGGGGCGCGTCACCCGGTTTCGATCAATGATCGGATCGGTTCTTTAGATTTAATTTTTTGTTTCAATTTATAGATTAGATCCGACTTAGCCACAATAAATTTCCTAGAGCCCTAAATTCTACAATCTTTCATCCGGTGAAAATTTCTCCAAAATCGTTGTCCACGACGGCGGGATACGGCGCTACCACACGGGTTTCTTCGCGAACAGCGAACCACGCCGGCACGTTGTGCGCAACGGCGCGGGAGCGCGCGCTGTACGCGACGGCCCTATGGCGCAGGCCACACGATCGGAGTACGACGGCCATCGGCACAGGAGCATGCGTCGTCAACACGCGCGTGCCAAACAAGCCAGGGTCCTTCACGAGCAGGTGCTGCGCAAGGTCAGGAAGCCACGTATGTCCATGCACTCCTTTTCAGGGACTCCAGGCGGCAAGCACATGCAGGCATCGCCACGATTCGGCTGGATGCGTACGTGCCCATGGAGCCACGCCAAGCAGACGTGGTTTCCTTCCATCAGATGACCAAAATTAAAGAAAAAGCCAGGATCTACCAACACCTGGATCTGCTGCTACAGCCGTTCGGATCTGCAACACGTCAACACCGACATCGTCTACGCCTACATCAAGCGCCGTCTATGTCCAGCCATGCCATATGTCCGGACTGCATCGAGCCGAACATCGATATCAACCTGTACGACTACGCCAGACTACACGTCAATATCTTCGTCGAGCACATCTACGAGAAGCGACACCACACGTAGGCCGGTGTGAAACTTCGTCGACTTCTCCGACACCATGACATCTACATCATCGTCGCCACGAGGGACGCCTCCAAGCGACGGACTACATCACGCCTCATCATCGACATCACATCGTCAAGGTCTACCTCACGTGGTCTTCATCAACAACCTCGTCAACACACCGCCGCTGCCGCTACAACTACGACGTCCACAAGGCTGGACACGCGTCCTCTGACAGTACAACTGCAAGACGCCACAACAACTACGACGGCATTGACCGCGTCCGACGGCTAAGACTGCATCAACAACCCGGCATCACTACGGTGAAAGCCCCTACAACCGCGCACACGGTTCTGGCAAAACCATGTGTGTTTGGTGAGCTTCTTCCAGTCCTGGCAAAACTGGTGGACTCACTTATGACCCACGACCGCGTCCTCTGACATTTTCAAGACGCCCCCGCGACGGTACCTCTCAAGGTGCGAAACGTCGTAAAAAAACACAACTGCAGCACCGTCATACACATCGCGCAATTTTTTGCGCCTCCGGCATTGCGGCTACAACAACTACGATGAGTATTGTAAGGACCCCAGACCGGCAGTCTGAAACCCTACGTATGCATACATTCACGATCCCAGAAAGATCAGTCGTGAACAACATACACAGTTGGCACACAGAAATACATCATCCATTACACGAATACATAAAGGTATTACACAAATATCACATGATCAAGTTTAACGCAACTGCCACATGGGGCAGGCAACTTATCAAACACAGCGGAAGACAAATAAAACACAACGTAGTTGAGCCCAAGTCACGCCTTAACCTACAGGCTGCTGACCCGGAGACGATCCTAGTTCGCAAAGCCGTCAACTCCGTACTTCTCTTCATAGATATCCTTTGGAGGCTCCTTCTCCAAATCTGATAAGTAGATACCAGGGGAGAAACCATAATGAGTACATTTGAATGTACTCAGCAAGACATCCATCATGTCACTTACTAAACATGCAAATATGCTTATATGGTGGAATAGGTAGGCTATAAATATGGTTCACTATCAATGGTGTTCATATATGATGACACCACAGTTGCAGTCAGGTTTATCTGTATCTTCGTTGAAGAAGATACTTCAGAAGAAAATAAAATAGTTTTATTTCTCTTGTCGATATCACATGTACAAGAGGTTTTGTAAAACTTTGTTAAGGAATATTTTCTCTTTGCAAAACTTCTTGGAATCAGTTTCCAGAATTCTTGCTTAGAGTAGAAAAGGTTTTCTTTGCAAAACATTTTGTTTTGTATAACATCATCTGGCTTTTCATCATCCACGATACCTCCACGGTATAAGTTTCCATTCCTTTCCGAACTTCACAAGTTCAACACTTCCTTTCCAAAATTCCCTTTCAAAAACTTCCTTTTTGAAAACATTGACACAATGCTAGCTACATGGCCATTCAACTGTCCATATCCGAGGACGCGGCTTCTTCGAAAAAGTTGTACTCTGCAGAGGTGTACACATCCACCAGATCCAGTACACCTCCCGTGAACAATCACGGACTGTAACAACAGTATGTAAACATCAGGTATATGATCATAACCATCCACTATGTTCAAGCTAGAATATGCCTATCTCTCAGTTGAGTTTTACCACATCCCCGGCACCGAGCTAATCCCCGCCAAGCCAGGATGCCTCATCTGATGCGTCCGGAGGGAAAATTAATCCCACACTTTATATGTCTCCACGACATTCGGTTCAGAGGATCGCATCCCCTATAGCACATTGAGATAGCACACACTAATAAGAACAAACTTCAAGTTAAGCCCCTTGCCCATGTTGGGGTAGGGTGGCAGTACGGTAAAGGTTGTCCGGCGAAGACTAGGTTATGTGTCATTTTTGAAAACACCACTTTCTCAAAAATGACCACTTCCACATTCCTCCGGAGAACAAGGATCCGCCTTTTCTCCGGGTTTTTCCGTAAAGCCTTTGTTTTGTAGAATCACAATTTTAGGGTGTCCACTTAGGGACTAGTGTATTTGATGGTAATAAATACCATATGGTGGCTTATGGGCTTGGTATTACCAAGTTTAACTACTGGAATGATAGTAACCTATAATATAGTATAGTAGTAATTTCCACCTCAAAAATAGTTTTGATAATCCAGTTTTTTGTAAAACTTCAGAGGTAAAACATGCATGATAGATAATGATAAGTATTGTATCAGCAAGCATCAGGATGGCTTGCCTGGTATCTCTTGTGTCCCTGGTTTTGGAGTGACTGGAACTTGAAACAGAGCTTCCCGACACCTCCTTCCTCTTCGTTTTCTAACGCCGTAAAAGGAATAAAGGACACACATTCAGAACCAATCAAGGAAAGCAACCATACATAACAATACATACAGCAAGGAAATCTAATAATAACAAAATCACTCAATTATTAATTGAGGCAAACAATCAAACAATCCTACTTGACAGAAATGCCATTTAATAAGACAGCTCAAGGTTGGAGGAAAATATCTCACAACCTTAATATCATGGATTCAGTGGGTGTGCCACTCTCATACCAAGATATTAATAAACCCAAAATAAACTTAGTTTCACAATGGTGAGACTACTAAGAGTGTATAAAGCATGCACAAAAATAATCATGGCAATGGGTCTATCAACCACACCACAAAAGAAAAAGGTAGCCATTCTACTGAGTCTAAATTGACATCAAGAATAAATGAAACACATGATTTGCAAAAGTTACTTTTACAAATCAGTGAGCCTACACAAGTGTAACAAGGTAATAGACTCATCACAAAACACACAATTTCTCATAGTGAGAACAATAGAAACAATGACTAAAAAGGAGGAATCCTACTGACATGTTTCTACTAAAAGTTTGCTATGCAAGCATGCATAATAAGTAAAGTAATAAAATGCAAACAAGGAACCATGTTATCATAATGGGAATGAAAACATGTCCTCATGCAAGGATACACAAACATCCACCAAACACATGTTGGCAGGAAAAATAATTCACTACAGAAACTGCTAAGGAAACTAGTACTACTCAAACATGAAGAATCAATGGATGCATTTCAATCAAGTAATTGAAATAAAACCAGAGGGTCCATGTCATAAAAACAGGAGTGAAAAACATCTATACTTGCTATAACAAAAATATCCCATTTGATAAAACAAGGCATCAATTTGCAGGGCAACTCCTACATACTAGTAGTAATAAAAAGGGCATTACTTAGAGGAATCAATCAACACTCCAAAGATGGATTTTTCCTAGCAAGCCACACATTATTACAACCACTTACAAACAGAAGCATACCCATTTTCATTTAGCACAAAAATTCCCAAAGCAAAAATACTAGGCACTCATTAGTTATAGAACTATATAAAAGAAATGCATCTAGTGTGGGGGAAATAATGTTTCCACCAAAAATGCAATGAAACCAGTGGGTGTTCCAATATAATATCAAAGCATCAAGAGGTCACAATGCCTCTGGTCCACTTGCTAAAAGTGAACAAAATACTAAACTAGCATCTAGTGCAATAACAATACTAGTAGAAAATAATAGGGTGCTTAAATAAGCAAGGCAATGCTACTCATGCTATTGTTTTCACACAAGTGAAAACTTTAGGGGTCAAGTACTCATAACAACCTTATCAAAATGCTACTGGTCCTATGAACACAACCCAAAAATATGTGGCTATGCAACCACAAATATTAATGCCAAAAATTCCACACATGAGGGAATTTTTCCAAAACATTTTCATAGTAATGATTAAACTACTCATGCTTTTCTACCAACTCAAATGCAAGCTATCAGAGGTGATAACAACACAAAATAAGTACCAAAATGGTACTGGATACAATCAAAAATCCAAGTGCTTGCACATAATTTCATCACTCAAAAATCCTATGCAAATATTAACTAGAGAATAATCATATGTTAATAACAAAAATCCTATTTCTTCTACACTCAAGTCCACACAATAAACATGATAAAATAACTAAGTAACACTTAGAAAACAAGTTCACACCACTTGTACATGCTAGAAAATAATATTGCAACACAAAAACATAATCACACAATTTAATTTCTTAAAATGCCAAAATGGCAGAAACAAGCAAATCAAAGATCTGTCCACCAAATTTTCTAGGATGCTCTAAAAATTAAACCCTTCTAGGTTTGGATAGTCCTAAACATATAAAAGACCATCCAATTGAGTTTGCATCAAAAATCATTTTTAATAATTTTATAAAAATCACCAAAGTGCTCTCTGGTGTTTTACCAAATTGCATGCCATTTCGAAAATACAATGAATTTGGAAACGAGGTTAAATGATCCTGTTAGGAAATTTCAAGGGATTTCCAATGCAATTGGCCTCACTTCATTCTGAGTTGTAAAATAAAAATGGTGCTCATTTTGGTGTTTCTGGTACCTGTTGCCAAATCATTTTTAATGTCAAAAATGTTCATCCAAAAGTAGATCTACAAGTTGTAGGTGTTTTAGAATTAGTTGAGGTACCACTGTGATTTTTGGTTTGGTCAAATTCTCCTTTTAGGTTAGCTTTTAGGCTCAAAAGCAAACATGCAACAATCTGTAGAAATAAAATTGGAAAAAGAACATCACATGGGCTAGAATCAAAATGGGCCGGCCAGAATCTTTCTCACCGCGGCCAGATCGAGCCAGCGAGGCTGACTCGCGGGCCAGGGCGCCACGGGGGCAGCCACGCAAGCAAGACCGGCCCACGCGCCAGTTTGACTGCACAGCGCGGGGTCAAGGGGCGCTGACGTCGCCACGACGTCATCGTGACCTCATCCACCGGCGGGAGAGCTCCGGCGAGCTTCCAATACGGCGACTCCGAACAGCATTTTACGATTCCTAAATATCTACGCAATGCCTACGATGAGGGGAAGCAAGTGGATGCACCGTCGTTTCCGGGGAACGACCGGAGGGCGGCCGGCGACGACGCGCGGCGGCGGCCGGACAGCGGCACGGCACGGCGACGATTGAGGGCGAGAGGGAGAGGGGAAAACGGTCGGCGAGGACCGCGTGCTCACCATGAACGCCACGGAGGGCTCGGAGGAGGAGGAGGAGGTCCGTGGCGGCGGCAATGGCTCGCCGGAGTCCGTCGGACCCGCAGCGAGGAGATGGATGGCGCGGCCACCTCGGGCCCTTCCGGCTCGATTCCTCCGGCAGGGAGGACCTACTCGACGAGGCGGATACGATGGCGCCCACGGCGACCGGCGGCGTGGTCCCTATCGGCCTAATCGACGGCGGGCAAAAAGCTAGGGTTTCGGGTTGGGTTTTTTCTGAGCAGAGAGAGAGAGCTCGAGGGGGGAGAGATAGAGGGGGGCCTGGGGGAGACAAGGCACATGGGGGGCCTCTTATCCCCAAGAGTTCCTTCACTTCGAAGCAATGGCCTAGGTGTGCTGTGTATCTACAGAGAGCTAGAGGTAGGAGATGACTCAGATTACTTTTAGGTCCCTGCAAATTTACAAATAGGTCCTTGTCTTCTCTGAAAAAGGTTGTTTTCCCTAGTCAAACAAAGTTTTAAATTTAAATCCTTTTGCCCAAAATTCTAATTAGTTAAGATGCACAACATATGTGAAAATTGGCTCAATTAGATAAACTTGATAATTCAAAGTTGTTCAAATTTGAATTCTTACATAAATGGACATTGAATTTATTGACCTACTTAGGAGCTTCCAAAAATGCTAATTTTTGGCACACGTTCCTTATTTAATGTGTTCCTTATGTGGTAGAAAATTCAAGTCATTTAGAGTTACTTCATAGAACAAACTTGTTCAAATTTCAAAAAGGTGCTGTCATGAAAACAGGGGTTTTTGGCAACTTAAGTTATTCAAAAACTTGTGCCCTTTTGGTTTTCATCCTTATTTATGATATAGAGCATGTGTTATTTATTTCATGGCATTTGGAAAAAGTTTGTAGAACACACTTGTTCAAAATCCCAAATGTTGCTGTGGAGAAAATTCATGTTTTCAGGACTTTAATGGATTCAAATTTTGGTCTCCTCTTGTGTGTGTTCCTTATTTGATATAAGGAAGCAATGGTATTAATTTCAAATCATTTTGAGAAAGTTTCCAATAGTAACTTGTTTTAGTTTTCTGTTTCTGGAAATATTGGAATTTCTATTTAATAAAGCACTAGGCTTTTCTTTAACAATGCTTTGCCAAAATATTTATGTGACTAGAGATAGCAAGTCAATGCTCTCCAATACCTTTGTTTTTAAGCTTGCAAGGTTGGAAAAACATTTGATAAGATTTTGGTGAAGCATTTAAGAATGCCTCTTTTTCTGATAATCTTTTAGGGAAATTTATTAAGTGTTTTCCTTTTTCTTAATTTAGGTCTTGGGATAATATTCAACAAGTATGAGATTCATAAGATGTTTTTGGAAAACTCTTTGATCAATATTTACTTTAGAAAATATTGCCAAGGTCATTGGAACAATGTGTTGAATATTTTGTTTTCAATTTCTTAGCCATGTAAGTTTATATAATTAGTTTGTTTAGTTGCACTCAAACAAATACAATCAAAGTTTAATTGTCACAATCAAAGTTTAATTGTCAAGCCATTAGCAAAACAACTGTGTTAATCAGGTGTTCCAAAATTGGGATGTGACAGGTCTTCCCCCCTTAAAAAGAATCTCGTCCCCGAGATTCACAAGCGAGGACTAAGGGAGGGCCACCAAACACAATGTTAGTGTTGGAGTGCAGGTGCTTCCCCCCTTTGACTTTTCTTGGGAGGTGGGGTATTCCCCTAAATTAGCAAATTCTTTCTAAAAAGTACACCAGTAGTGTTTTAGGTCCAAAACTTTTGTTTCCTAGTTTGAACAAAAATTAAGGTTAGTGCAGAACTACCTGGAAATGTACCGTCAATTATTTACCTGAGTTCCTAGCTATATCCCACATCTTACATAACACATATGTAGTGGTATACCACTCTCATAACAAGGTATATAAGAAGCTAAAAGTATAGCTTGTGGGTGCAAAGGTTAGGTTGCTAAGGTAAAACAAACAAACAGAACAAAAACTCACGGCAGTGGATGTTACTCACCACAAGCAACTATCACTTACTAAGTTCATGATTTTAGTTGTATGTTTTAGTTTCATAAGATACTCTTTAGCAAAATCATAACAAAAGTATTAACTCATGCTAAGGTGAAACATTTAAACAAAATCCAATAAGCAGGCAAACAACACCACAGATGAATAGACTATTTATTCACTAGGTTATTGTTTATTGGAGGTTTTGTAATCCATCAATCATGAACAATTAGCAAACAACCAGTAGCTAAAAAACAATGAATTCAATCATAAAGATACTCTAAAATACCATCTTCACACAAGATAAAAACTCCTATTACATAGGCATAAAAAAAACAGGACTGCACAAATAACACACTAGTATGAAAAATCTACACCAGCGTGCTATAAGAGATAATCATATCCTATAACCATAGAACATGAAACTAAATAATTCATGGCATGATAACAGAAGTAATAACTTCCTAACATGCTACATCAAGACATATACCCATAAAATAAAAAGAGGGTAATACTAGAGCAAAAATCACCATTTTCTAGTGGTGAAACTAGTTTCACTCTAGAGAAGCAAACAATGCTATCATGATGTTTAAAACTAAACAAGCAAGTCATGAATATAAGTGTACCTAATAACAGTACACAAAACTTACTCATGTTGGTAAGCACAAACATCAAAACAATCCCATGATACAACTATTAAACATGCAGAAATTTCTTCTAGCAATTTATGTTTTTCTTAAACAATTACTAGAAAACAAGCAAGGTATAACTCACACAACCAGTATCTATGCAAGTAATGAAAAGTTATCTAAACCTTCTCAAAAATCCATACACTCAATTTAAAATCATTCACAAACAATCTACCAATCAAGAGGAATTTATTTTATTTGCGAACAATTTAATTTCAGCACACGATAGTGAGACATTTCTTAACATGATACCCCTAAGGAATATTATGCTAACAAAAGGATCACACCTAAACATATTAGTATTTAATAATAAGAAATAAACTTCTCACTTGCATAAGTGAAAATAAACAATTATATTTTTCATGGTGGACAATAGAAATCAATCACATAGTGAAACATGCTATTTTCACACAGGTGTATGGTTGGGGATTTTCATCCTCAAGCCAAAATACAATGGGACCAGTGGGCTATGGCCTACTAATACCAAGTAAAAATAGGTACTAAGCCTCTGGTTACTCATGAAAAACTTTGCATACAAGATAAAAATATAAGTCTATTTCATCTAGCGAAGCAATACTAGTGCATAATGATATTAATTCTTACACATGCTTTATTATTAAAAGACATGCAAGCTAACATAGGTACAAGCATCAAAATAACAGTACCTAAATGGTACTGGACTCAAAGAAAACATAGCACAAAATTTATCAAAGCATTCACACAAAGATCTAGCTTTCACAATAATTCCAAATAATAAAAACTGGAAAAATAGCAAATGTTACTCATGCTTTGCTATAAGATCTCATGCAAGTTAATGAAGATAACAGCATATAAATAACAGTACCAAAATGGTACTGGATCTATCATAACCATAACAAAAATCTAGGTACAACAAATCTATAAGGATTTGCCCACTCAACAATCCCAATAATAAAACTGGAAGGTAACAAATGCTATTTCATTCTTATTCGAGTTTCCAATCATGCACACACTTTCTAGGGTAGATTTCTTGTAATAAAACAATATAATAACAAGTCCTAACAAGTCCATATAAGTTAGGAAGCAAGATTGAATAAAACACAAATTCATTTCAATCAAGAGTACACAAAGAAACAAAAATAGGAAAACTGTTGTTTCCTAGATCTATCATATCCATTCCATCGTTCACTTTATTTCTAAACCTCGAATTTCATAGTAACTACAATGTCTTATTAAAATTTGGTTTCCAAAGTAGATACACATGATATCCTATTGACTAGTAAACGAATAGGCCATCATCTTATTTTCTCGTGACTTCTCCTTTTTACCAACTATATTAAAAGGTGTGGTAAGTCACTTAATTCTTGGTTTAGAAAGAGTTGTCAGTAGTTTGCATGCTTTGGTTAGGTGTCAACCTAAGATTAGGCAAAGCATGTTAGTCTTGTTAGCTTTCTATTTTATAATGTTTGTCCGACAAAATACGACTAGCGTCATACGTCGGATATTGAATTGTGCTCTTTTGATTGGCTTCTGAGGGGGTTGCGCATCATGGCATGTGAAGACTTCTTTTGCACCTTTCTCCAGAGGAGGGAGGTATATAACTTTTTAAAAGGGGATTTCTCTTGTTTGGTCTTTTAAAAGGGGACATAAAAAGGTGCGACATTTAGCCAACATGGTAAAAAGAGTCTTTTGCAAACAGACAAACACATAGGTTTTGGTCAGTATTGGTTGGTTTTCTTCACGCCTTTTCTTCTTTGAGGATTGTCGTTGTTGGAGCTTTATTTGTTGGAGTGCATCACTGGTAGCAATGCTAGCAGCTCGTGTGGCTTGATGGCCCTCTATTATTAGGTCCAATGGTGCTTTCAATAATGGTGGTGGTTCACGACGGGTGGCATTTCGAAGCGAAAACAAATATAAGTCTAAGCAACAAATTCTTGTTTTTGAATATTATACAAACATTTTTGCTTGCAAAAATTTAACACGAGGAGATTCAAAAACAAGAGCGGGGCAATCACAAATTTGCAAAATTTGAGCACCCCAAAAACATATAGAAGCCTAGATGAACCAAATTCTACACCACACAATAGCACAAAGTCCTACGGACACACATAAGCAAGCCAAAACACACAAACAAGGCTCCATTGGAGCTACGTAGGGGGAGGCGACTCATGGAGTTATCGCTAAATTACTCCAAACTAGACTGATCCAAAAATCCTAGAAGTGGCTGAAGAACTATATCTACTTCTGACCATCATCACTGTAGAGCTAGGCAATTATTTTGGTCTTCTCGGGACATCGGCAAGTATACAAGCTTTTGTATGGAAACAAGATAATAGAAGTAAAGTTTTGATAAAACTTTTAACTGAGAGAGGTAAAACTACGCAACAATCTGTTTTTGAAACCCCCAACTATTTTCTGAACAGAAAACTTCCAAGACGAGAGATGTTTCAAAAACAGAGCGGAGCAGTTGTAAATAAGTAAGAAATAAACTCTTAACCGAGAGAGATACTAACTCTGTAAGGCCCGCCCTTCGAACCACTGTTCAAGGACGCCCTTGATATGCATTTAGAATCTTTTGAAAAGATCAGAAGGAGGGAAAATATACTAAAATTCCCTTAGATATAAATAATTTAGATAGTAAATAGGTTTTTACTCAAAAAATACTTTTCTTTCCTATCTGACGTCCATGCTAACTAAGGTCTCCTAAGGTCAGGATGGCTCTGATACCAACTCTGTAAGGACCCCAGACCGGCAGTCTGAAACCCTACGTATGCATACATTCACGATCCCAGAAAGATCAGTCGTGAACAACATACACAGTTGGCACACAGAAATACATCATCCATTACACGAATACATAAAGGTATTACACAAATATCACATGATCAAGTTTAACGCAACTGCCACATGGGGCAGGCAACTTATCAAACACAGCGGAAGACAAATAAAACACAACGTAGTTGAGCCCAAGTCACGCCTTAACCTACAGGCTGCTGACCCGGAGACGATCCTAGTTCGCAAAGCCGTCAACTCCGTACTTCTCTTCATAGATATCCTTTGGAGGCTCCTTCTCCAAATCTGATAAGTAGATACCAGGGGCGAAACCATAATGAGTACATTTGAATGTACTCAGCAAGACATCCATCATGTCACTTACTAAACATGCAAATATGCTTATATGGTGGAATAGGTAGGCTATAAATATGGTTCACTATCAATGGTGTTCATATATGATGACACCACAGTTGCAGTCAGGTTTATCTGTATCTTCGTTGAAGAAGATACTTCAGAAGAAAATAAAATAGTTTTATTTCTCTTGTCGATATCACATGTACAAGAGGTTTTGTAAAACTTTGTTAAGGAATATTTTCTCTTTGCAAAACTTCTTGGAATCAGTTTCCAGAATTCTTGCTTAGAGTAGAAAAGGTTTTCTTTGCAAAACATTTTGTTTTGTATAACATCATCTGGCTTTTCATCATCCACGATACCTCCACGGTATAAGTTTCCATTCCTTTCCGAACTTCACAAGTTCAACACTTCCTTTCCAAAATTCCCTTTCAAAAACTTCCTTTTTGAAAACATTGACACAATGCTAGCTACATGGCCATTCAACTGTCCATATCCGAGGACGCGGCTTCTTCGAAAAAGTTGTACTCTGCAGAGGTGTACACATCCACCAGATCCAGTACACCTCCCGTGAACAATCACGGACTGTAACAACAGTATGTAAACATCAGGTATATGATCATAACCATCCACTATGTTCAAGCTAGAATATGCCTATCTCTCAGTTGAGTTTTACCACATCCCCGGCACCGAGCTAATCCCCGCCAAGCCAGGATGCCTCATCTGATGCGTCCGGAGGGAAAATTAATCCCACACTTTATATGTCTCCACGACATTCGGTTCAGAGGATCGCATCCCCTATAGCACATTGAGATAGCACACACTAATAAGAACAAACTTCAAGTTAAGCCCCTTGCCCATGTTGGGGTAGGGTGGCAGTACGGTAAAGGTTGTCCGGCGAAGACTAGGTTATGTGTCATTTTTGAAAACACCACTTTCTCAAAAATGACCACTTCCACATTCCTCCGGAGAACAAGGATCCGCCTTTTCTCCGGGTTTTTCCGTAAAGCCTTTGTTTTGTAGAATCACAATTTTAGGGTGTCCACTTAGGGACTAGTGTATTTGATGGTAATAAATACCATATGGTGGCTTATGGGCTTGGTATTACCAAGTTTAACTACTGGAATGATAGTAACCTATAATATAGTATAGTAGTAATTTCCACCTCAAAAATAGTTTTGATAATCCAGTTTTTTGTAAAACTTCAGAGGTAAAACATGCATGATAGATAATGATAAGTATTGTATCAGCAAGCATCAGGATGGCTTGCCTGGTATCTCTTGTGTCCCTGGTTTTGGAGTGACTGGAACTTGAAACAGAGCTTCCCGACACCTCCTTCCTCTTCGTTTTCTAACGCCGTAAAAGGAATAAAGGACACACATTCAGAACCAATCAAGGAAAGCAACCATACATAACAATACATACAGCAAGGAAATCTAATAATAACAAAATCACTCAATTATTAATTGAGGCAAACAATCAAACAATCCTACTTGACAGAAATGCCATTTAATAAGACAGCTCAAGGTTGGAGGAAAATATCTCACAACCTTAATATCATGGATTCAGTGGGTGTGCCACTCTCATACCAAGATATTAATAAACCCAAAATAAACTTAGTTTCACAATGGTGAGACTACTAAGAGTGTATAAAGCATGCACAAAAATAAGCATGGCAATGGGTCTATCAACCACACCACAAAAGAAAAAGGTAGCCATTCTACTGAGTCTAAATTGACATCAAGAATAAATGAAACACATGATTTGCAAAAGTTACTTTTACAAATCAGTGAGCCTACACAAGTGTAACAAGGTAATAGACTCATCACAAAACACACAATTTCTCATAGTGAGAACAATAGAAACAATGACTAAAAAGGAGGAATCCTACAGACATGTTTCTACTAAAAGTTTGCTATGCAAGCATGCATAATAAGTAAAGTAATAAAATGCAAACAAGGAACCATGTTATCATAATGGGAATGAAAACATGTCCTCATGCAAGGATACACAAACATCCACCAAACACATGTTGGCAGGAAAAATAATTCACTACAGAAACTGCTAAGGAAACTAGTACTACTCAAACATGAAGAATCAATGGATGCATTTCAATCAAGTAATTGAAATAAAACCAGAGGGTCCATGTCATAAAAACAGGAGTGAAAAACATCTATACTTGCTATAACAAAAATATCCCATTTGATAAAACAAGGCATCAATTTGCAGGGCAACTCCTACATACTAGTAGTAATAAAAAGGGCATTACTTAGAGGAATCAATCAACACTCCAAAGATGGATTTTTCCTAGCAAGCCACACATTATTACAACCACTTACAAACAGAAGCATACCCATTTTCATTTAGCACAAAAATTCCCAAAGCAAAAATACTAGGCACTCATTAGTTATAGAACTATATAAAAGAAATGCATCTAGTGTGGGGGAAATAATGTTTCCACCAAAAATGCAATGAAACCAGTGGGTGTTCCAATATAATATCAAAGCATCAAGAGGTCACAATGCCTCTGGTCCACTTGCTAAAAGTGAACAAAATACTAAACTAGCATCTAGTGCAATAACAATACTAGTAGAAAATAATAGGGTGCTTAAATAAGCAAGGCAATGCTACTCATGCTATTGTTTTCACACAAGTGAAAACTTTAGGGGTCAAGTACTCATAACAACCTTATCAAAATGCTACTGGTCCTATGAACACAACCCAAAAATATGTGGCTATGCAACCACAAATATTAATGCCAAAAATTCCACACATGAGGGAATTTTTCCAAAACATTTTCATAGTAATGATTAAACTACTCATGCTTTTCTACCAACTCAAATGCAAGCTATCAGAGGTGATAACAACACAAAATAAGTACCAAAATGGTACTGGATACAATCAAAAATCCAAGTGCTTGCACATAATTTCATCACTCAAAAATCCTATGCAAATATTAACTAGAGAATAATCATATGTTAATAACAAAAATCCTATTTCTTCTACACTCAAGTCCACACAATATAACATGATAAAATAACTAAGTAACACTTAGAAAACAAGTTCACACCACTTGTACATGCTAGAAAATAATATTGCAACACAAAAACATAATCACACAATTTAATTTCTTAAAATGCCAAAATGGCAGAAACAAGCAAATCAAAGATCTGTCCACCAAATTTTCTAGGATGCTCTAAAAATTAAACCCTTCTAGGTTTGGATAGTCCTAAACATATAAAAGACCATCCAATTGAGTTTGCATCAAAAATCATTTTTAATAATTTTATAAAAATCACCAAAGTGCTCTCTGGTGTTTTACCAAATTGCATGCCATTTCGAAAATACAATGAATTTGGAAACGAGGTTAAATGCTCCTGTTAGGAAATTTCAAGGGATTTCCAATGCAATTGGCCTCACTTCATTCTGAGTTGTAAAATAAAAATGGTGCTCATTTTGGTATTTCTGGTACCTGTTGCCAAATCATTTTTAATGTTAAAAATGTTCATCCAAAAGTAGATCTACAAGTTGTAGGTGTTTTAGAATTAGTTGAGGTACCACTGTGATTTTTGGTTTGGTCAAATTCTCCTTTTAGGTTAGCTTTTAGGCTCAAAAGCAAACATGCAACAATCTGTAGAAATAAAATTGGAAAAAGAACATCACATGGGCTAGAATCAAAATGGGCCGGCCAGAATCTTTCTCACCGCGGCCAGATCGAGCCAGCGAGGCTGACTCGCGGGCCAGGGCGCCACGGGGGCAGCCACGCAAGCAAGACCGGCCCACGCGCCAGTTTGACTGCACAGCGCGGGGTCAAGGGGCGCTGACGTCGCCACGACGTCATCGTGACCTCATCCACCGGCGGGAGAGCTCCGGCGAGCTTCCAATACGGCGACTCCGAACAGCATTTTACGATTCCTAAATATCTACGCAATGCCTACGATGAGGGGAAGCAAGTGGATGCACCGTCGTTTCCGGGGAACGACCGGAGGGCGGCCGGCGACGACGCGCGGCGGCGGCCGGACAGCGGCACGGCACGGCGACGATTGAGGGCGAGAGGGAGAGGGGAAAACGGTCGGCGAGGACCGCGTGCTCACCATGAACGCCACGGAGGGCTCGGAGGAGGAGGAGGAGGTCCGTGGCGGCGGCAATGGCTCGCCGGAGTCCGTCGGACCCGCAGCGAGGAGATGGATGGCGCGGCCACCTCGGGCCCTTCCGGCTCGATTCCTCCGGCAGGGAGGACCTACTCGACGAGGCGGATACGATGGCGCCCACGGCGACCGGCGGCGTGGTCCCTATCGGCCTAATCGACGGCGGGCAAAAAGCTAGGGTTTCGGGTTGGGTTTTTTCTGAGCAGAGAGAGAGAGCTCGAGGGGGGAGAGATAGAGGGGGGCCTGGGGGAGACAAGGCACATGGGGGGCCTCTTATCCCCAAGAGTTCCTTCACTTCGAAGCAATGGCCTAGGTGTGCTGTGTATCTACAGAGAGCTAGAGGTAGGAGATGACTCAGATTACTTTTAGGTCCCTGCAAATTTACAAATAGGTCCTTGTCTTCTCTGAAAAAGGTTGTTTTCCCTAGTCAAACAAAGTTTTAAATTTAAATCCTTTTGCCCAAAATTCTAATTAGTTAAGATGCACAACATATGTGAAAATTGGCTCAATTAGATAAACTTGATAATTCAAAGTTGTTCAAATTTGAATTCTTACATAAATGGACATTGAATTTATTGACCTACTTAGGAGCTTCCAAAAATGCTAATTTTTGGCACACGTTCCTTATTTAATGTGTTCCTTATGTGGTAGAAAATTCAAGTCATTTAGAGTTACTTCATAGAACAAACTTGTTCAAATTTCAAAAAGGTGCTGTCATGAAAACAGGGGTTTTTGGCAACTTAAGTTATTCAAAAACTTGTGCCCTTTTGGTTTTCATCCTTATTTATGATATAGAGCATGTGGTATTTATTTCATGGCATTTGGAAAAAGTTTGTAGAACACACTTGTTCAAAATACCAAATGTTGCTGTGGAGAAAATTCATGTTTTCAGGACTTTAATGGATTCAAATTTTGGTCTCCTCTTGTGTGTGTTCCTTATTTGATATAAGGAAGCAATGGTATTAATTTCAAATCATTTTGAGAAAGTTTCCAATAGTAACTTGTTTTAGTTTTCTGTTTCTGGAAATATTGGAATTTCTATTTAATAAAGCACTAGGCTTTTCTTTAACAATGCTTTGCCAAAATATTTATGTGACTAGAGATAGCAAGTCAATGCTCTCCAATACCTTTGTTTTTAAGCTTGCAAGGTTGGAAAAACATTTGATAAGATTTTGGTGAAGCATTTAAGAATGCCTCTTTTTCTGATAATCTTTTAGGGAAATTTATTAAGTGTTTTCCTTTTTCTTAATTTAGGTCTTGGGATAATATTCAACAAGTATGAGATTCATAAGATGTTTTTGGAAAACTCTTTGATCAATATTTACTTTAGAAAATATTGCCAAGGTCATTGGAACAATGTGTTGAATATTTTGTTTTCAATTTCTTAGCCATGTAAGTTTATATAATTAGTTTGTTTAGTTGCACTCAAACAAATACAATCAAAGTTTAATTGTCACAATCAAAGTTTAATTGTCAAGCCATTAGCAAAACAACTGTGTTAATCAGGTGTTCCAAAATTGGGATGTGACAAGTATTACATCGACCACTACTACCTCGACTACGGCTACATCACGATCATCTACCTCGACATCGACATCACAGGCTATACGTCTACAGCAACACATCGGCAACAACTCCAGTCAACAGCGTCCGTGTCGTCACTTGTGTCCACGACACTCCCGCTGTGACTGCGGGAGGGAAGAGAGGAGAGATGACGATGAGGAGAGGAGGAAGCGACGAAAGCGCAAAACTTCAAATCCAGTCGCAAGCGTCCGCTTTACTCCCGCTACGACTGAGGGGGGATGTTAGGATAGGTACATGTTAGAGATAGAATATGTTTAAACCTAGTCATATTTGCCTTGTACTCCAAGTACCTCCCCATGTACCTCTCCTTTATATACCCCCATATGAGGGCTAAATCAATACAACACAATATTAGGGTTTCTACAATTTTCCACACCCCTTGCGTTCTTCGTGTTCTTGGTCGATTCGTGAAGATCGGGCCACACAAGAAGTTAACCCCTCCATCAGGTTAATTTCTGATCTTGCTTTGTTTTTTTGAAGAGGTTGCTCTTGCTTTGTTCCTCCAGCAATCTACCGGGCGTCGATTGCTTGCTTGTTGAATAGGATCAGGAAGTATGGTTTGTGGATAATGATTTAAGTATCCATGCCGATTTTTTCAATCTACAAGGTATAGTAGAATTTACTTGCAGCTACGAAATTGATTTTGTTGGCTTCAGTATATCCTGCTGAAATCAGAGCTGCTCAGTTGATCCGCCTCTACATGAGTATACAGGACTACGAAATTGACAATTAGAGCTGCTCAGTTGATCCTACCTTTCGCCAGTTCAGATTGCCGTACTGCATTATGTACATTTGGTTTTGCTTCATTGGATTCCACCGGTGTTGGTTCTGGTCCTCCTTTTCATGTTGCAAGCATTGATGAACTTGATCGGTGCAAATGTGTCAGTCAAGAACTTCATATGCCATTACCTAAGATTTCCGATGGAATGCTTATTACTTGCATTATTTTCTGTTCCCCAACAGCCAATGAAAATTTATGCTAACGATGAGGCGAAATTGACCCTTCATGGTACATGTAGCGTCTGTAGCTGTATTCTGTTGTCCATTCATTTCGTTAGTTTCCGTTCGCTGTTTGTGATTAATTAATTTTTCTTTGCAGCACTATACAAAATTGACCGAGGCAAAGAGGAATAGGAAATTAAACAATCTCCTGGATGCTCTTGATTTAACCAAGTTATGATATTTTCATATGAGAAGGCGAAATATGAGAAGTCCTATGTTGCTAAATGCAAGATGGTTTCCGAGCTTATTATTTCATATTCAAGAAGACTATTATGAAGATCCAGTTCTTCCGTGGCAGCTTTATCAATTTGGTGGTGTATGATTTCTCGTAGGTGGATTCCAAGTCATCTAAAGTGTCTACTGGTAATACAGACTAGACGAATAAGCGCGCTTCGCCGCGCCGGCTGCATGTCGTTTGGCAAAGCGTGGCCACTACGGTAAACTCATGCTTTGTGACGCAGTTGGCCGTAACACGTCCATGTTTCTTAGTGTTTCATCCTAATGGCTCAAGTGGATGTAAAAAAGGTTGCCTAAGCGATCATTAGCACGAGGTGTGAACAGAACAGTCACACGTGTTCCTTAGGTGGCAGGCCTGCTCTGACAGGAATATGCGGGTAGCATTCTGACAGCAACTGGTGGTCAATGTGTTCATGAACTGGGGTGTTTCTGTGCGAGTTTGGAAGGTTAGAATAATGCCAGAGAAGAGTTAGCGTGTTACTTGATCATGGTAAAGAACTCATGCTGCCAAAACTGCTAAATTGGTAGGCTTGTTGAATTGTTCCACTAATTCAATGATTGCAACATTGTAGATTACAGTGTGTCACCGGAAGTTCCATAACGCTAGGTGATAAGGCGCAATATTTTTGGCGTGCTTTACATATTTACACAGTTGATATTTTGTTTCTTTACAAATCCAATGAGAAATGACTACGTACATCAAAACATGGTAAATAGCAACTAACTGAGGAGTGTGTCGTTTTAGTGTTTCCTGCTTGCAATTTGGCCAAAGCCGGAATTTTGGCTCAAAATTCATCCGAAATTAAATTTTTTAAAAATACGTTCAAATTTATTACTCCCTCCGATCCATATTAATAGGTGCTGAAGTGGATATATTTAGACATGTTTTATTGCTAGATACATCCACTTCACCACCTATTAATATGGATCGGAGGGAGTAGAATTATATGTACTAAAAAATCTGAAATTTTATTAACCCAATACAATTAGTTTGGTGTCAAACGAAATTTACTAAAATTAATTCAATTTCAATGAAATCTCATCCATTATGATCTGCATTCCAGTTGGCTAGGATTGTCGATTGAAGATCCTTGACCTTTCTGTTCAACAAACGCTCACAACATGTCATGCATTTTAGTGGCAGGTTCACTCGCATGTGCTTTCAATCATACGGCGCACATGGTTTTCCAAGGTCTTTGTTCTAATGACTGAGAAGAGCAGTAGCTAGCTCAGCTTAGAGTTATGAACCATGCTCGTCTCTCATTCAGGACATTCCGCAAAACAAAGAACTAATAATCTTATAATCAGGTACAATCACTTGCCACATAATCAAAGGAAGTCACTTGAAAAGGAACAACTTATTGTAGAATCCTCACATGGCAAACGGAATAAAATTCCAGTAATTAGTTTTTGCTCTCTTGTATAGACAATTAAGATTTACACAATCAAATCATGTCGAACCACCTGAACATGGAGACACCTGGGCAACTTCCTACAAAAAACGTGAGACACTGTCCGAGTAGTTTCATCTGTGCAACCTATTTTTAAGTTCCCTAAAATTGTTGCCTCTAACTTAACACTTTCCATGTAGCCAAGCAAAGGAATCAACACACTTGAGAAATAGAAAAGTGCAACTGACAGAGAATAACCTCCAAATACGAAATAGGCGAACTGAGAGAAGAATACTACACCATGCCAGATAATCGTGGCAAAATCCAGCCTTCACCTCAGCCTCCGGCTCACCCAACAGTCCTCGTCTTGGCAGAAAGGAACGTAGTTTTTTTTTTTACTGTAGAACCAAATCGATGAGAACAGAGGAAGATGATGCATAGATAGCAAGCTAGCACACCTTATTCGCACAGAGTAGGAGGGGCGCCGGTGTCCAGAGGAACAAAGGGCGTCTCACCGTATTGGTCTTCCTGGGTCGACAGCGTGGTCGTACGTGCACGGACCGGCACCGACGCCTGGTGAAGCGAAGGCGGCTTCCCGAGACCAGTCATATTGGAGAATCTTTAAGTAGCACAAAAAATAGAACGAGAAAAACCTTCGGGGAACCCTTGTTCCTCTTACTGTCCAGAGATATCAAGCAATCTAAAATTTCAAATGTTAAGAAAGGGGTCTTTTTCAATAATCTGCAACACAAATATGGATAGATGCAAATGGAAACTATGTGTTAGAGGATACGCATCTCATCAAGCTTATTTTCAAAGAGATAAACACATGTAATAAAAATTAAGAATTTACCTTCTGTAATGGTCAAAGACCGGGAGACGGGCACACTCAATGATGTAAGATAAATTGCGTCATTAGGGAAAGGAAAATACGATGGCTGCAGGACAATGGAACTCAAAAGCCTACAGTAGGAAGGGCAGCAACTGACTTCCGGAAAAAGAACCTCCTTTCAAACCACAATCCCTCCAGAGAATAAATTGACCAAGAGAAATATAATGACAGGACAGAGATATAACTGAAAGGTAAAAAAATAAATCTTTACCAAATGTAGACACAAGTCGAGAACCAACGCTCGTCACATCTTTCTAAGTGCCTATAAAGTTATCTAAGAGAACTATGTTTAGGTTCCGGTGAGGGTAGCCAACGACCATATGGTACATGATTGGTGGTTTCCTGGCCTACGACCATAATTGCTTCAAAGATGATGCGTCCACCCCGTCCAATTCTACCTTGGCACCGAAATGGTGGCATGGTGGCAACATTCTCAATGGAAGGATCTGGTGGCAACTTGATACCTGCGGCCACCAACTTCCTAGGATCCAGCGGTCTTGTGATTAACAATACTTGCTACTCAGGATCCTATAATTGGGAAAGTGGTAAATAGTCTTGACACATACATGATCAAAACAATTGGTCCTTTTATAGATTCATAAATGTACGTGACTTTAGTTTATAAATATTTCAACATAGAATTCTGGAAAGATAATAGAACACCAAATATTATTATCCAACAAATTTATAAAAATTGGAACTTACTATAAACGATATTTCTCACTGGTTACTGGATGAACAATATTTATTTCCAAGTTGTACTAAACAGCGTTAAAAGAGAACTTAACAACTCTAAATCATCCATCTTAAAACAATATTGTTGTTTTGGGAGTGCCAGTAACTACCACTTTTCTCAACTCTCGTGGCCGATAAGAAAAAAAAAGCTGTGATAGGAAGATATAGTACCTTTTGAAATACCCAGCCATTATGCTGAGGTGTCCTTTTTAGCTCCCGCTCACGCTTTATATGCAATATAGGGATTAATGGCTTGTTATGAGAGTACCGGGAGAAGAACAGGTGGCCGATAATATGGTTGTTCAATTGTGGTGTCATCCGAATCCGCATAATAATCTCAGTTGATCCATATCTGCTAGAGACTTGCTGGAACCCTGACAATTAGTCCCATCATCAAAAAGCTGGGCCTCATGCTGAAGAAGGGAAAGGGGAAACAATAGTAAATTAGGAGGCTGGCAAGTACAAATGAATCTAGAGAAAGCAAGGTAACAGACCAGAGCATCAAACAAACCGTGTCATAACATCAGATAATGATAAATATTTTGCTCAATGTAAGTGCCTCATAATACCAAGAAGAAATGTCTATTCAATTTGGCAATATTACCTGCTACATAATGTGTAAAATAACATCACACAGGTACATAGGTGCAAGTAGTATTTGGTTAATCACAATGGCAATGTAACAACTTACACCCATTCACCACAACCATGTGATGCAAGTGGTGGGCTCTTATTTGAATTTGTATGCTGTGTTTCTTATAAAAAAGTATACAGACTTCTAGATAGAAAAATAGAAGACGGTTTGTGTACCTTATATTGCATCTGAATGCACTGAAGGTTGACCTCGCATTTCATGAACTCCCGCTCCGTCTCTTCCCTCTAAAGCATATATATTATCAATTAGAAGTTAAATTTGGAAATGCCGAAGAACAACTGTAAGATCACTTCATGCATGAAACTACCTTGATCAGAACCACCATTAATGCCTTCGCTTGGTTTAAGTTGCGACGTACCTAATAAATTTCAAGCTAGAGCGGTCGGCAGCAAAACACAATGAAAAGGCACATAGCACAAAAAAATGTGATACACTGCTTCAGGAAACTACATCTAGCAAATTAGACTTCAGTCGACTAAGGCGACAACAGAAATGCAATTTCAAATTTCAGCTTACGTTTGGCAGAATGTTATATGTGCTGCTAGACTCTGCAACTATTTTACTCTCTTTGTTTCAAATATAAGGCATATATTTTTGCAACAATGTTAACAATAAGCAGCGTTTATGCAGACCATTTAAGGTAAACATGCATACTAACTATGAATCCGATCATTTATTTCTATTGTTCTTTTGGTTATATACTTCCATGCCCTTATTAATTCCCCTGCTTGGTTAAAATATGCCTTCTATAAAGAGATGGAGGGAGAATCATATATCCAAAATAAATTACCGAACATGCAAGAAAAAAACAAAGATCCCGTCATTTTAAGCAACCTAGGATTTCTCTCAAACCCCGGGCCAAAATCAGAGTATTTGTTTGCAACAACTAATTACAGAAAACATGGATTTCTTTGTTCGGTCTCCTTTAAAAAGTTTGGTGCAAGATTCCCATAATCAATAACAATAATTATTCACATAGTGCCGATAAAAAAAATCCCAAAACTTATTAGAGCAGAACTATTAGAAATTATGATGAAGGGATAATTAGTACTATGGTTCATCGAAGGGAATCAACTTTAAATAAAATCGTAGTTTGAATGGTGTAATTAGACATGAAATGGTCTGCAATGCTTCTAGTGAAGTGAAACCATTTAACTCATATAAACTTCCTCCATGGTTAAAGTAGAATTACTGAATTAGTGGATTCTTGGCATACTCATACAGAACCTCATCATGAAAAAGAACCAATTGATCACTGGAGCAGTGGAGCTTTAAGTTTAAAGACAGCAAGCATTCATCTTCTAAGTTATATAACCAAAATTACAATGCATTTATATCCACTATGTACATGAACATGAACAAAAAAAAAAAACTAAATTAAACTTACCAGCCGAAGTTTTTCAAACGACTGGATATTACTTTCCCGTCTTTGCATCTGGAGAAGGAATCAAACGTTATGTATACTCCAAGGGCAGGGCACCACAAGTATTTTGTGTTGATTTCACCGAAAAGATATATGGGAGAAGGAAGATTCGGGAGGTAGGGGATTAGTTCCTTACATTCATTCATTGAAGCAGTCAACCAACCCCTTCCAACCATGCAACGCCATGGCGCCGCCTGCTGCATTGCATGCTTCACTGCCGCCGGCTTGTTCCTGCCAGCTTTGCTTCTTTGTCGGACATGATAGAATCAATGGTTGTGACACCACGGACGGCTGGGTGGACGACGGTCAAGCCACGCACTGCGGCGACGGCGACCAGAGGAAGCGGAAGGGGTTGGCGTCAAATCATGAGGCTGCCGCGGGTGAGGAGTGGCTGGACGAGTTATCGATGCGGGATGCGCGCCTCAGGGCAGGGAACCAGAGGCTCCTGGTAAAGCTCAACGGAGTGATCCTGCGTGGCATGTGAGAATAGCCCTGGACCACGAGCGGTGGGAGCAGTTCACCATGGAGCGTTGAGCTGGCCGGAGATGCCGCCATGTCCGGCGACGACGGGAGGCCATCAGCGACGGCGGGGAAAGGGCCTAGGTGCGGCGAGACTTCGCCGGCGTCGTCATGGAGCGTGAGCTGGTCGGATATGCTGCCATGTCCGCCGACGACGGGACGCCCCCATCGACGGCGGGGAAAGGGCCCAGCGGCAGCGAGACTTTGCCGGCGTCGTCGTGGAGCGTGAGCTGGTCGAAGACGCCGCCATGTCCGGCGATGACGGGACGCCCCCAGCGACGGCGGGGAAAGGGCCCAGCGGTGGCGAGACTTCGTCGGCGTTGTCGTCCATGGGAATGGGATTGGCTAGGGTTAGGGTTCAGACCGGGAGGATTGGAAATTTTCTTTTGGTTTTGTGGGGAAATTGCCGGAGACGAGTACACTAAGTCGAGGAAGGAGAGAGAAACTAAGGAGAGACATGCGGAGCAGCGGCCCACAAGCAGTGGCTGCAGAAACGGGCAAATGGCTGAGAAGGCTCGGTGGCCTCCGGGCTTAAAGAGTTAAGGTAATGGAACACCAATAATTCAGGAGCCTTCTTTCAGTATTGGTGATTATAATAACTCAGTAAGCTTATGTAATGGCAGAATTATTTAAAATCTGGCTAGCAATTGAAGCGGGTACCCCCAGGTGACCAGAAAGTAATTGGTGGAGGGCATGCAGATTGCAGCAATGACTAGGTAGAGAGGAGACGCTGCTCATATGCTGACAACTATTACACCGAGAGATTCGAAAAGCATGAACGAGTAATATTTATATCCCCAAATGTCCAAAGGGGTACTTTTATAAGGGCAATTATCTGTATACGGATGTTAACTAACTGTCGATGTTTTTTACTTTGAACATACACACCAAATTCTTGAGACCCTTTCTATTTCTTCCCTTGTTCTTCTGCTGCACCATGTACTCTGTTCCATTCAATCCAAGGTTACTTTTGCTACAGTTGATTTTAAAAAGCATCGCCTGTCATGAGAATGGAGCAGTGCTCCGGTGGTTAGGGATGCCGTCGAGCTCACAGCCCGCCACGGATCGAATCCCAGTCTGGGCGATTCCCTGGAGTCTCACTTCTAAATTAAAAACCGTGTGGCTCCTCCCTTACAGGGTTCAAAAAAAGTCGCCTGTCATGTGGACACAACTCCTGAGACCTGAGGTCAGGACAAGATATAGAAGATTGGCAGAAAAATCGTACGTGGATAGATCTTGGTACTTGTGAATTTGAGTTTAGGCTGTTTATCACGCAAGTTCTTGTGTGGCTAGAAACTACGAAATACGAAGGTGCATAAAAAATAAAGATTTGTCCTTATCTGGTTATGAACTACGGTCCAAACTATTAAGTATGTACTCCCTCTGTCTCATATTAATTGGACAAAAACAAACCGGTGACAACAAGAAAAAGAGTTTGCGAAAGCGATCAGAAGGCGGCATGTGCATCCGGCCAACTTCGTGGGTCCTCCAGCGAGTGGTCAGTAGCTGGGGCCTGGGGGACTACGTTCTCTAATTTTGAACCAAGATTAGAGACCCAGCAATTTGGAGATATGAGATATTTCATTATGAGATATTTCATTATCCTTTTAACCCTGCTAATTTGGAGATCATTGCCAAAAGAATACTTGAAAATAAGAAAAATGGTATTCAAAGATGAATGAAGTAATAGGAAGGTAACACCCCATTTTAGTGAGATGTAAACATTTCTCTATGTTCCTGGTTTGGCAGGACACCCTACATGCCTGTCCATATTATCGTATTAATTATATGAGGCTTGTTTCAAAATTCAAACACAACTTGCAAATATGACATCTATCACACGATGAACTTACTTACCAGGGAATAATATTTGATGACAAGGTATACTTCTACCTTTATACATGAAAACAAATAAACTATATGCCTATTTATCTTACAAAAAAATATTCTGTTGCACGTTAATATTTGGTCGATAGATGGAGTATCTTTATGTTTTGTTTCCCCGTACCGCACTGGCACTTAACTAGTGTTTTTAAGTATTTTTTGGCCATTTTGTAACCTCGGCTAGATAACGTCTTCTAATATCCGAGTGGAGATTTTATGTTCATTCTTCATACCGGTTAGGTTACAACTTACACTGCATTGTGCAGGCGAGGTGTGTTTCATGGAGGTGCTTACATGTTGAAGAACATTTGTGATCGAGATGAAAGGTCGTGGTTCCTGATGTGTTGGGGGAGGGGGGTAACCTCGGTCTGACGTTGATGGTACTTCACAAACAAAAATTTCATCCAACAATATTAGTTTTGAATTCGGGACAAGACATATGATTATCTAAACTGATAACCCCCTTCACAATGGTAATAATCACGAAGTTGGAACAGCAAAGCTTCTATCCTTTTATCTAATCAACTTTGTTCTCACTAGTCTAGTGTTTATGTTTTTGGCATTTCGAAATGTATAAGGTTATGTTAGAAAAAAATCCCTAATTATCTACCAAGAAAATTTAAAGTGGTTATTGCCTTAGTGTCGATTTAGTATTCTTTTCTAGGTGAGTATGTACGAGCAGTTACCTGCAGAACATGTCTACCGAAGGTTGTTCAATTTTTTCAACCAAACTGAGTTGAAATCTCAATGGTAACCTGTACCGGACTAGAAAGAAAGAGATGAGATGCACAACCATGACATCTAAAAGTATAAACGGTGAGACCTTAAGCCGCCCTCTCAGCAATTCGACCGTGTGGGCCACAAACTTTTACCGTTTTAGGTTTCTTTCCGCCCTCGCTTTGTGTCGCACTCAAAGTCTCGTTATCCATGGGTCCGACTCTCTTTCAGCTGTCCACGTCCGCTTGCGCTGTGTCCTTCGGGCTATTTTCCTTTGCTGGGAGTTGTTAGTCTGGGGGCATGACCAAGTTTGTTTGAGTTTTCCTCCGTGATTCAATGGGTATTTTAATTTGGGCAAACAACCACTTGTAGTTCCGCGTCGTATTCGTTACGTATTTCTTTCCTACAATATTTGTTTATGTATTTTTTTGGAATATTTGTATTCATTTCTTCTTTAGCAAAAGTATATGAAAGAAAATGTGACACCACCCAGTTACATTCGTATCCGCTCCATTTTTATCCCCAAGTATCCCTGATCACCGGTCATTCCGTCATCAAACTTGTTGATGTAGTGAAAGATATTGCCAACACGGCAGCTTTGCATGGCCTCGATATATTCATTTTTTAAGGCTTTGTTGAATAATATAATAAGAAAAACTTGTGTGCATTTTTTTGATGTAGTTGGCTGGCGGTTTTAACCTCCATTTTTATAAAAATCTTGTATCTATCAATTTAAAATGGTCGTTGCCTTACTCTTGATTTAGTGTTCTTTTTGGTGAACATGTATGACAAGTTACGTGCTAAACATGTCTTACGTACCGAAGGTTCTTAAGATTTTCACCAAAACTGAGTATGTCTGTACGTAACTCTTATATTATTCCACCTGTCACTATTTATAAATATAATATGAAATGTCTCGATCTCCTACGCGCGAAAGATAAGATACGGGAGACGGGGTCCTATGGTATGGGCCAACGAGTGTAATACCTGGAGCGAGTAATAGAGAGGACAGAAGATATAGACTTTTTCTTTCCCAAGCTGGCGTGGCGCATATTGGCCTTGGTTTATGTGAATAATTACACACGGCAGATGAATATAACGTTTTACATAAGAAAAAGCCAAATTTACAATTGTTAGCATGCTTAATTTGGCTACTAGTATTCCCTAGAGATGCCTTACATATGTTATATCAAAAGTTTTGTATGATATATTTCCAATATTTAATTATATCCATAAATTTTTATTTGAGAAACTAACAAGAAAAAAATTGTATAGAGTCTTATAATCATAGGCGCACATGTAGATCTACGAAGGACCAAACAATCATCGCACGATGACGACATCGAGATTTGTTAACGCGGTATGGCCAACTTGTCTACTCTGCGGGGCATGACTACGTGCGCTCCTCCCCATTGATACCGCTGCAGTATCCGTCTTGGTCGCCGGCACAAGCCACCTGCTCCCTTTGCATGCATGCTGCTATCAAGTTGTCATAATTTACACATGTGGTGCCTACCCCTTTATATGAGAGGCTCAGACTATAAGAAGAGTTCGACTCTAACACTACTCGTAACATATCCACGTCTATTACAACTCCAAGACCAAACACAAACCCAACATGTATGTTATATTCCACACAAATAAAAGATAAGAGATGCATTGCAGTGAACATATAAAATAAATGAGTGCAAAAGTAGTAGAACCAATAATTTTTCATGTTCGTTGGTGATTACTATATGAAATGCTACTCCAGTGACAATATAAATAATCAAAATATTATCAACTTGTTATCGAACCCATAAAAGAAATATGATCATGTTATTTTGTTACGTGACCTTACAGTAGAAACTTCTATTAAGATATTTGGTAGGCCATATGCTTTGGAATCTCTAACAAACCATTTAATAATACTACAATAAGGGAAGAGTGAAACAATATTATGAAGAATGTTAATAATTCATCACCAATTGTAAAAAGCAATGAGGCACATGTTTTTGTAGTTTTTTTTCAGAAATTAATGTTGCTTTGCATTTTGTTAAGGGCAATATGTTAGAAAGAACAACATTCTGGGTAACTCAGATATATTTCATTGATATAAGTATCAAGCATATAATATAAACTATTGAGAAATATATTTTAATTCAAACAATACTAACTAATTAGTATACATCATATATGTGTTAAAAAAATTCTATGATAAAAACCCTATGAAAGTATAAAATTTTAGTATAATACTATAACGGGCCAAAATTTTAATTGAATTGCTCTGACTCACCCATAGCCTCCTCACCCCCAATCAGTTTTATTGGAGTTATGGAAGAAAAAGTAAACTACCCACAGATTTTCTAAAAGATTGTAAAATTGAATCAAGATGTCATTTTATCCTTTCCACAACATCACCAGGCTGGATCAGCTCCTTGAACAACTTGTTGACTTGGATTTAAGAGTCTACTAAAGAAACATGGTTTTTTCCATTAGAGGACATAAATAATCCAGTTGACACATATTGATTTGCTAAGTGTAATAGATCAGTTTGTCGACGCCAAAAAATAAATTAAGTTCAAAGTGCAAAGAGATGAGCAGAGGGGAAGGTGCCTTACATCAGATATTGTCCTACGGACATTTGAGGTTCAAAACTGCCGCAGAACAACTGACCTTGAACCATGGATGAAAATGTCACAACATATCCTCCAGAAAAGACAAAAAAAATGTTGATATTCCAAATAAAAGTGCTACCCTTTATCCAAATCTGCTGACAGCAAGATAGTGCCCGATTCCAGAACTGAAATCTTCACTGTTGTTTTGGCGGCCGTGCAGCCTTGTACTTTCATGAGGGCACATAACATCATTGGTACCAAGACGATACCTAAATAATATTGGTGTGGGGTGTTCTGCACAAATTGATTGACTTGATTGAATCTGAACTTTTGAACAGTCTAGGAGAATCTGCAATAAACCACAATAAACGAAATTAGGAATATTATTCCTAATCTCCCCAAACAGATCAAACAAATTGGAATGGATAAACAGGGCTACTCTATATCCCATTTTGTGCTGAGATTCAGACCGGATGAACTCCGGTTGTTCCTGTAACCTCGAGAATATTGTTGAAATGCCAACATGCATCTACCATTCCTCCAATGAGCCAAGGCAAATAATTTGGTGGGAAATGTGCGCCTTCATGATGGATTCTACAATGAGCACTTCTCTCAATTTTTGGCCCTTTGTATCCTTCTTGCAACCTTGCAACTCATGTCCAATGTAAATGATGACATCCGTTGGAAACCGACAGAAGACGGGCAGTATTCAGCAAAAACGACGTATAATATGCAATTAATGGGGACCATTCCCTCCCATATGTACAATACGGTTTGGGCCCCTCCTAAGACCAAGTTCTTTGCTTGGCTTGCTAACCAAAATCATGGACCGCGGATCATCTTGCAAGAAGAGGGTGGCCAAATTGTGGGTTGTGTCCTTTTTGCAAACAAACAATGGAATCAGTCTCACACTTGTTTGTCCATTGCCGCCTCACGCTGAGGGTTTGGGATCTTATTAAGGATCATTTGGGCCCCCACACCATCCCACACGAGTGTGTGGGTAAACCTTTCGTTCAACGAGTGGTGGTTGTTGATGACGGATGGCTCCACCCCCAACCTTTCGTGCTAAATTCTTGAGACCCTTTATATTTCTTCCCTTGTTCTTCTGCTGCACCATGTACTATTTTCCATTTAGCCCAAGCTATAGCTTATTTGAAAAAGCATCGCCTGTCATGAGAACAGAGCAGTGCTCCGGTGGTTAGGGATGCCGTCGAGCTCCCAGCCCGCCATAGATCGAATTCCAGACTCCCAGTCTAGGCGATTCTCGAGTGTCTCACTTCTAAATTATAAAAACCTTGGGGATCCTCCCTCACGGGGTTCAAATAAAAACAAACGCCCATCATCTGGACAACTTCTGAGGTCAGGACGATATGTAGAAGATTGGCAGAAAATTCCTACGTGGACAGAAACATGCAAGTCGTCTTCGTACTTCTGGATTTGAGTTTAGCATGCAAGTTCTTGTGTGGATGGAAACTACTAAGAAAATACGAAGGTGCCTAAGAAAATAAAGAATTCTCATAATCTGGTTATGAACTACTGTCCAAACTCTGAAGTAGTGTGGAAATGATATGATATGTATTTAAATTTAAAGTTTGACCGGTAATGTATCAAACTGGTGACACTAAGAAGAAGAGTTTGCGAAAGCGATCAGCAGGAGGCATGTGCATCTGGCCGACTTTGTGGGTTCTCGAGCGAGTGGTCCCTCGCTGGGGCCTGGGGGATTGCGTTCTCGACTATTGAACCAAGATTAGAGACCCAGCAAATAAGGAAGTTGAATTCTTCTCGTATTTGAAGTTTACTTATGCTCACCATTTCATATATCATATGTGGAGTGAGTTTGTTACTCGATCGTCTATCCTTCCATATGACAAGCTTAATAAAGTGTGCACACACGATAGAACTCACCATTTCTTAAGCACAATACCATGATGATTTAGTTTCAATATTTATTTAGTATCTTCCTGCACAGAGATGACACACTACTCTAGGTGCAAGCACCATTATTGTGGACATCGGAGAGATAATGGAGCTCGATGGAATGGAAGATCTAGGTATTTCCATTGATGCTTTTGCGCTTCATATTCGCGATTGAGGAGGTCCAGGTCAAGGTACTTGATTGGTGTACTGTCATTATTTAGCACAGTAGTACCTAACTATGCAATACCTTGTAGACCTATGCATTGCAGTGAACATATAAAATAAATGAGTGCAGAAGTAGTAGAACCAATAATTGTTCATGTTCGTTGGTGATTACTATATGAAATGCTACTCCAGTGACAAATATAAATAATCAAAATATTATCAACTTGTTATTGAACCCATAAAAGAAATATGATCATGTTAACCATTTAATTTATACTCGAGGAGTTTCTATATATTTTGTTACGTGACCAAACAGTACAAACTTCCGTTAAGATATTTGGTAGGTCGTATGCTTTGGAATCTCTAACAAACCATTTAATAATACTACAAGAAGGGAAGAGTGAAACAATATTATGAAGAATGTAAATAATTCATCATCAGTTGTAAAAAGCAATGAGGCACATGTTTTTGTAATTTTTTTCAGAAATTAATGTTGTTTTGCATTTTGTTAAGGGCAATATGTTAGAAAGAATAACATTTTTGGCAACTCGTATATATTTCCATTGATATGAGTATCAAGCATATAACATAAAATATTGATAAAAATATTTTATTTCAAACAATACTAACTAATTAGTATAGATCATATATCTGTTAAAATAATTCTATGATTAAAAACCTATGAAAGTATAAAAGTTTAGTATAATCCGTGTACCTTCATGAGGCACACAACATCATTGGTACCAAGATAGTACATTCGGGAGGGGACACAACATCATTGGTACCTGGATAAGAATGGTGTGGGGTGTTTTGGAAAAATTTATTGACTTGATTGAATCTGAATTTTTGAACACTCGAGGAGAATCTGCAATAAACCACAATAAACGAACTTAGGAATATTATTATCAATATCCCCAAATAGATCAACCAAATTAAAATGGATAAACATGGCTACTTTGTATCCCATCTTGGCAAGTGACGCTCATATTCCGACTGGATGAACTTTGGTTGCTCTGTAACCTCAAGAATGAACCCTGAAATTACCACAAGTAAGACAACCTCAGCACAAGGGGGAGCAGACGAGGACATTCCAACTCACCGTGGATGGTAAATCATAAATAGGTGAGGCGATCATACCTGCAGGGGAAGCGATATGTCCGGGGGTAACAGCAGGAGGCGATGTATGTGGGCTAGGAAGGTGGCGGAGAAGCAGATCTCCCGGGAGATGCACGGTTGTCCACAGTGGGTGGGTGGCCGTATCTCGTCGGCGGACGACGCAATCGTGGGAGCACGCACTCAAATCCCACATCCCTAGCAGACTCTGCCCTCTTTGACTCCCCGCACTATTAGCTTCGTAGGATTAAGAGTTTTGTATTTCTCTATCCCCACTTTATTAGCCAAAACTTGGTGCAAATTCCTACACACATTTTCCGAACGATTCGGGTGAACTGCATTTCGTAGTAACTTTAGCATCCACTCAAATCCCTTCGGAAAAACATGTGTTTTTCTTGTGATGCAATAACAAACGAGATTTACGAGGATTTAAAAGGCAAGATAAAATGCATTACGGTACTTTTTTTAATCTTGTGAATAAAAAAGACCAAAATTCTCAACTCTCAAATATTTTCTTTCCTTTAAGCACATATACTCTTATTTAACGCCACAATGATAAACTTCTCCCTTCGTCTTTAAATACAAGGTAACTTCATTTTTTTGGTATAACTTTGACCACTATTTTAGAAAAAAAATGTGATTTATCACCCATAAAACATGTGTCATCGGATTCACATTTTAAAAGAGCTTCCGGTGATATACTTTTATTGCAATATAAACCATGTGTCGTGCATTGCTATAGGTCTATTTTGTTACATGTGTTGTTCCCTTATGTTATCGTAGTGCATAAATTTGTGTAAACAAAAAGCTATGTCAAACATAAACATTAATCAAGTCAAGTACTAAAAATGCGATACATATGTCCGTTACATAGAACGTATGATGCGGCAATGAATTTCTAAGAGTGCTCATAATTCGATTAAATAAAAGCGGTCTGTAAATAGTACTCCCTCCGATCCATAAAAGTGTCGCTCATTTTGTACTAAGTGAGCGACATTTTTTACGGATCGGATGGAGTACTAGAGTTGTTCATTCAATTTGGTATTATTTATATATTTTTCTTTTTACTTTTTGCTCGATATGCGGTCAAATTTTGACTTGGCATTTCAAGGAATGGTAGATGCATGTTGTATAAATGTTGTAAGAAAATCACTGTTTTATATGACCTTTATTTATTTACATTAACTCATACAACTCAACAATATTCAAATTCATAACTTTAAGCGTCTTGATTTCGTACTCAAAGTTTTAGAACATGAAAATCTCAATTACTAGCTAAATAGTCGCATAAGTTAAACGTTTGCGCATTGCTATATGTCTATTTTGTTAAATGTGTTGTTCCCTTATGTTATCGTAGTACATAAATTTGTGTAAACAAAAAGCTATCTCAAACATATACATTAATAAATTCAATTACTCCCTCCGCCTCATATTGAGTGTCGCAAAGATGGATAAAAATAGATGCATCTATGCATCTATTTTTATCCATCTTTGCGACACTTAATATGAGATGGAGGGAGTACTAAAATTATGATATATATGTCTACTACATAAAACATATGATGCGGCAATAATTTCTTAGAGTGCTTATAATTTGATTTAAACACAAGAAACGGAAAACAGTTTGTAAACGGTATTAGAGCTATTCGTTCAATTCGTTATTATTCATATATTGTTTTTCCTTTTCCCTTTTTCCTTGATATGCGATCAAATCTTGACTTGGTATTTCAAGGAATGGTAGTTGCATGTTGTATAAACGTTTTCTATTTACATTAACTACATGTTTTATGAAAGTACCTAGCCGACAACGAACGCACCCAAGTTCCCCCTTGGCGTTGGTGTGTTTGATTTCAGAGGTCCACCCTATGAAAATTGAGGGTATACACCCTCTGTCAATGTATACTAATTTCTATCTCGTGTCTAACTTTGACTAAATTTGTCCAATAAATACAAGTTATGTGTCACTAAAGTAACTCATCGGAAACTTTTTCAAATATGAATCGGATGGCATAATTTGTGTGAAGATTAATTAATATTTTGTTGGTATATTTAATGGTGAAAGTTAAATAAAAAAATATAAAGTGGCCTTGTGTACGGAGACAAAATGAGTAACTCCAATGGTAGTAAGCAGGGGACAGTAGGTGTTGGTGGAGTGAAGCTTTTTTTGCACCAAAACAACCTGAACTAAGGCGGCCACCAAAACATGTGTCTAGGACAACTCCACCAAGTCCACTAGTGAATTAGCGAAGTGGAGATCTCCTGATCACCCAATCTAAGTTAGTTGCATGTTTCTTATAGGCAAGAGTACAAACAGAGTAGGATAACTAGTGACTGGAACGGTAGAGAGAAGAGTAGACATACCATATATCTCATCATCTCTCATCTGGAACCTCCATAGTTTAATACTCTCGAAGCATTATGGACACTAGACCAAATGAACTATGATTAGCGGTCTTGTTAGATGACTTTGTACAATCATTCTGACTATGTACATCTATCTTAACGACGTAAGATGGAATGGCTTTGAGAAATAGAGAAATTATGGTTTACCAGAAAGAAGAAATTTGAGTCACATTGTATTGCAATTTTTATGGAAAGATCAAAACGAGTAGGATAAATAATTACTGAAATGATAAAGATTGCACATATCGTTTACCTCATCATCTCATTTGCTTCCTTCATGATTTATCATCTCATTTGCTTCCTCTGTGATTCGATACTCGATCGCAACACATTATGGGTATGGTACCCAATGAGCTACAATCATCTGTGGTAGAAGAGCCATGTTAGATTGTTTTGTTGTATTATTATGCGTATATATGTGACCTTTAGTTGTTTGTAAAATCCACAACCATTTTACACAAATTAAATATGGTTATTTAACAGGGTGCCCTCAGTTGGTACCACGACCTCAGTTTTACCCCTAGCGTCGAATCGACCTCAATTTTGCCCCTAGTCTGTGCGCAAGGACTCGTTTCGCTGTTCCCACCGTAACTTTCTGCCCCCGTTAGGATGCTGACCTGTGGGACCCATCATAGAACCGTTGGCGCGGTCTCTGGGCCCCAGCTATTGAGCGTTGGCACGGTTCCTGTGCCCCAGCTGTTGACGGTTGGCGCTGCATGTGGGCCCCAGCTGTTGACCGTTGCTTGCGGCCCAATGTAGGCCCAATGTATGCTAACAAGGACAAACAGTGGACAAAAATAATTTAAACATTGGACAAATATAATTTAAACATATAATTTAAAAATTTTGACAAAAATAATTTAAACATTCGGACAAATCTATACTTCTTATAAAGCAAAACCCAACTAACATGCATTAATGATTTTTCTATCTCAACATGCAAACTATCCACATCATCCATTCTTCTAGCAAATCAATTGTCCATTTATATTTATTAATCACTACATGCAGACTACACATTATCCATTTATTAAACCGTCAAATTATTCGTATTAATAATATAAAATATATACTTTGATCAACTGAAATTTGTATATTATCTTAGAAAACATAATGCATCACATCTCTTATATATAAATTTTGTTTACAATGTGCAGATTTTAAAGCGATAATTAGAAAGGATAAAACTTCTAGACAGTGGGTACATTTGGACAAATATAAGTAAACATAACTTTATATATAATTAAACATACTTAGAAAGGATAACTGGCCCCACTTTACATATATTCAGTGGGGCCCGAGGGACATTACATTTTTTTTAAAGGCCTAGCCCTAACTGCTCCCGCTCTACATGTGGGAGCCCTTCCCGCCCTCCGGCGCCCTACTTCCTCCACTCCGCCGCCCTGGTCTCCATCTCCTGCTTGACCCGGATGCGGCGGTTCTCCTCCCGCATCCTCTCCTCCTCGCTCTCACGGGCCCGCTTGATGCGGGCCCTGAAAGCCTTCGCCTCCTCCTTCGCCTCCTTCTTCTCCTCCGCCTTCAACTCCTTCTTCTCCAGCCGCTCCAGTTTCTTGAGGCGACGGTTCTTCTTGGGGGAGAGGTCCAAAGTCCTTAGGGCGGTGGACAAAGGGACGGGGTCAGGGCGGCGACGGCGATCGCTCCCGTTTGGGAGATTCGACGTCCTCCAGCGTATAATTGGCCTCGTACCAAGGCTGATCCTTGGGGTGGTTGTCCTCGTCGGAGACAGACTCGGGGCTTGAAGGGAGAGAGTAGGAAGACATGGTGTTCGGGGCTTGAAGGGAGAGAAGGCAAGGAGGCTGGAGAGGGGTGAGAAGATGGAGGACGAGTGAAACTGGTTATTTAAAGACACGATGATACGTGAATTAATTGGGATAGATGAAGCAAATTGTGTGAAAACGTTGGATGCAGTGTAGAACAGTCGATGCATGGTCAAAGCGGTGTAGAACAGGAGTAGGCGTAGGCGGTGATACGGAGTCCGAGCGTGTGCATTAGGCAGTCAAAGTTGATGCGACGTTGCATGCGTGTATTAAAGAGGTGAAGAGAAGAAATCCAAAGGCTCACACCAAATCCTGCTTGGCTGCATGCATTGATGCATATCTTCTGAAAACGAGGCGTGGAGGGATACGTCGCTGCAAATGCGACGCGACTCGTGTTTCTGAAACGAGGCGTGCAGGGCTGCAAATGCGACGCGACGTTGTTTACTCTTTTGTTCTTCTGCGACGTTGTCTACTCTGAAAAACGAGGCGTGCAGGGCTATGTCGAGGGTTGCATGCACCGGGCTGGTGAACGGGGCCCCACTAGACAGTGTCCATTGTTGTATGCAGTTACATTGAGACAAAACACCCAGTCCATGCACCGCGTCATTTTCAATCGTTTGATCGTAAGGAACGGTGTAGATCGAGTCCATGCATGCAAACTACGGCGGCAACGGCCTGCAGACGCTGATACGAGCACTTCTCTATGCGGGAACGGGATCCTCTGACTTTAGATCACTGACAAATGGAGCCCATCACACACCGTACCAACGTGTCATGGGAGAAAGTCAGAGAACGTAAGGTGGACAAAGTAAGAGGATCTGGTTCCCTCTGTTTTTAGGGCATGTACAATAGTGTAGAGGGTGATGTCTGCAGTACTCGGCCATGTCATTTATAGACAGCTTTAGAGATAGTTGGTATAGTGCGGTGACCCCCTAGCTTGTGTTGGGATCCAGACGCTCCGTAGCCCCCCTCACGGTGAAACCCTAGCCCCGCTGGAGAAATATCGGACTTATACGGAAACACGCGGTAACGGCGTCGAAAGGGGGTAGAAATGTGGAACTATTTGCTTGGTTGTGTTAGGATAGCCCATAGGAACACAAAACAAAAAGGTAGAACCCACCTCTTCGGAATATTCTCGATGTTTCGTCCGATACTGGAGTTTCACCCTATAAGCGCATGTAAACTCACGAGAGAGAAGTGGATGTCGGTGAAGCGGGTCACACCCTGGAGAGCAATCTTTGACATCCAAAGCACACAACACACCTATACTAACATGGTATGGCACCCCCTAGCTTGTGTTGGGATCCAGACGCTCCGTAGCCCCCCTCCCAGTGAAACCCTAGACCCGCTGGAGAAATACCGGACTTATACGGAAACACGCGGTAACGGCGTCGAAAGAGGGTAGCAATGTGGAAATATTTGCTTGGTTGTTCTAGGATAGCCCATAGGAACACAAAACAAAAATTTAGAACCCACCTCTTCGGAAGATTCACAATGTTTCGTCTGATACAGTAGTTTCAACCTATAAGCGCTCACGAGAGAGAAGTGGATGCCGGTGAAGCGGGTCACACCCCGGAGAGAAATCTTTGACATCCAAAGCACACAAAACACCTATAATAACATGGTATGGAATCCCCTAGCTTGTGTTGGGATCCAGACGCTCCGTAGCCCCCCTCCCGGTGAAACCCTAGACCCGCTGGAGAAATAATGGACTTATACGGAGACACGCGGTAACGGCGTCGAAAGGGGGTAGCAATGTGGAACTATTTGCTTGTTTGTGCTAGGATAGCCCATAGGAACACAAAACAAAAAGGTAGAACCCACCTCTTCGGAAGATTCACGATGTTTCGTCCGATACTGGAGTTTCACCCTATAAGCGCTCACGAGAGAGAAGTGGATGCCGGTGAAGCGGGTCACACCCCGGAGAGCAATCTTTGACATCCAAAGCACACAACACACCTATACTAACATGGTATGGCACCCCCTAGCTTGTGTTGGGATCCAGACGCTCCGTAGCCCCCCTCCCGGTGAAACCCTACCCGCTGGAGAAATACCGGACTTATAAGGAAACACGTGGTAACGGCGTCGAAAGGGGGTAGCAATATGGAACTATTTGCTTGGTTGTGTTAGGATAGCCCATAGAAACACAAAACAAAAAGGTAGAACCCACCTCTTCGGAAGATTCACAATGTTTCCACCTAATATTCTTTGAAATCTCTACTACTGTATTCGAGGAATCACATTTTAGTGAAGGCTTTCATTCTAATGTTTATAAATCCTATTTATATTTTTCCTAGACTTGTATTCGACCTATATAATGTAATTCCGAAGCCTTAAAAGGAGGAACTCGGGAGTACATCATAGTCTCCATGTGTCTCGGTTATTTCTATACCCGAGCTTTTTACTTATGCAATTTACATTGTGATAGTCTTCGTGCTTGAAGTTATATATCTTGATATCACCTTGTTACTTGTCTTTCTTATCGTACGTTGTTGGTGCACCTAGTTAACCCTAGATTCTTTAGGTTGTGTGTTTGTTATTTTAAACACCTAGTTTATTTCCGCATTTAGCAAGCCTTAATTGGAAATGTTTTAATCGCCTATTCACCCCCCTCTAGGCGACATCGTTTTCCGTACAGGGGTGGCACCTGAATCTGGAGAGGATTTCGGTGCCGCCGATCCCCAAGGACGGGCTTGAAAGGTAGAACGAGATCCTCCACCGCCACGAGGAGCTCCCGGAGGACCTCTGAAAGCACCTGGCATTCTCGCTGGACTCCCCCCATTGGGACACCTGGTTCGCTGACGAGCACGATCGCCGTCGACACGCGTTCTTCGAGGCCTGCACCGCTCGGGCCCCCCAGTATCCGTCGGCAAAACCTCCCGCGGCGTCACGGCCGCCGCGCCGCTTCCGGGACGCTGCGCATCGACAGCCCCCGTGCCTAGGTGGCCGGCCCTAGATAGGGTTTAGTTTTTTTTAATGTAAAACCTGGCCATTTGTGGCCCCACCGTCTGAAGTAAGCAGCCTTGTAGGGCACTTAGTATTTTTTCCATGTCCCCCCTGCTTGACCGCTGCTCAAACGGACAGATTTGTCATTTTTTTGTCCGTGTTTTGAGCAGTCCCGTAGGGGATGCTCTTAGCATAATATAGTATTCGTTGGTGTGGAGACCAGAGAGAAGTGTGAGAGGGCAGATGGGGCCGGGATTGGGGAAGTGTTTGCATCTAAATTTGTGCTATCGCACGCACAGTACGTCCCCTTGTTCTAAAAATTAAGAATAATCCATGGCACTTCTCCCTCTCTCGCACAGTCGGTCTATCTCTCTCAGAAACATACACAAACAGTGTTTGTCGTCGTGTCAGTTCTATTCCTCTAGCTAGGTAGCTATACAAAATAAACTATTCACCGGATGATTCTCATGCGTTTTTTGGGCGACCCTCACATGGTTGCTCTCTCTCAGACACACATCCGCCAGTCTCTCTCTCTGTCTCTCCGTGTGGAGGTTGTAGATCGATCTGCTCCTCTAGAGATCGAGTCTTTAAGTTCTTGCTAGTTATCTTCCTCTCCTCGACCCCCCTCATGTTCCCCTTGCGTTCTTCGTGTTCTTTCGTGTTCTTGGTCGATTCGTGAAGATCAGGCCACACAAGAGGTTAAACCCTCCATCAGGTTAATTTCTGATCTTGCTTTGTTTTTTTTAAGAGGTTGCTCTTGCTTTGTTCCTCCAGCAATCTACCGGGCGTCGATTGCTTGCTTGTTGAATAGGATCAGGAAGTATGGTTTGTGGATAATGATTTAAGTATCCATGCCGATTTTTTCAATCTACAAGGTATAATAGAATTTACTTGCAGCTACGAAATTGATTTTGTTGCCTTCAGTATATCCTGCCGAAATCAGAGCTGCTCAGTTGATCCGCCTCTACATGAGTATACAGGACTACGAAATTGACAATTAGAGCTGCTCAATTGATCCTACCTTTCGCCAGTTCAGATTGCCGTACTGCATTATGTACATTTGGTTTTGCTTCATTGGATTTCACTGGTGTTGGTTCTGGTCCTCCTTTTCATGTTGCAAGCATTGATGAACTTGATCGGTGCAAATGTGTCAGTCAAGAACTTCATATGCCATTACCTAAGATTTCCGATGGAATGCTAATTACTTGCATTATTTTCTGTTCCCCAACAGCCAATGAAAATTTATGCTAACGATGAGGCGAAATTGACCCTTCATGGTACATGTAGCGTCTCTAGCTGTATTCTGTTGTCCATTCATTTCGTTAGTTTCCGTTCGCTGTTTGTGATTAATTAATTTTTCTTTGCAGCACTATACAAAATTGACCGAGGCAAAGAGGAATAGGAAATTAAACAATCTCCTGGATGCTCTTGATTTAACCAAGTTATGATATTTTCATATGAGAAGGCGAAATATGAGAAGTCCTATGTTGCTAAATGCAAGATGGTTTCCGAGCTTATTATTTCATATTCAAGAAGACTATTATGAAGATCCAGTTCTTCCGTGGCAGCTTTATCAATTTGGCGGTGTATGATTTCTCGTAGGTGGATTCCAAGTCATCTAAAGTGTCTACTGGTAATACAGATGGAACACCAATAATTCAGGAGCCTTCTTTCAGTATTGGTGATTATAATAACTCAGTAAGCTTATGTAATGGCAGAATTATTTAAAATCTGGCTGGCAATTGAAGGGGGTACCCCCAGGTGACCAGAAAGTAATTGGTGGAGGGCATGCAAATTGCAGCAATGACTAGGTAGAGAGGAGACGCTGCTCATATGCTGACAACTATTATACTGAGAGATTCGAAAAGCATGAACGAGTAATATTTCTGTCCCCAAATGTCCAAAGGGGTACTTTTATAAGGGCAATTATCTGTATACGGATGTCAACTAACTGTCGATGTTTTTTACTTTGAACATACACACCAAATTCTTGAGACCCTTTCTATTTCTTCCCTTGTTCTTCTGCTGCACCATATACTCTGTTCCATTCAATCCAAGGTTACTTTTGCTAGGGTTGATTTTAAAAAGCATCGCCTGTCATGAGAACGGAGCAGTGCTCCGGTGGTTAGGGATGCCGTCGAGCAGTGCCCGCCACGGATCGAATCTCAGTCTGGGCGATTCCCTGGAGGCTGGAGTCTCACTTCTAAATTAAAAACCGTGTGGCTCCTCCCTCACAGGGTTCAAAATAAAGTCGCCTGTCATGTGGACAACTCCTGAGACCTGAGGTCAGGACAAGATATAGAAGATTGGCAGAAAAATCTTACGTGGATAGAAACTTGCAAGTCATCTTGGTACTTGTGAATTTGAGTTTAGGCTGTTTATCACGCAAGTTCTTGTGTGGCTAGAAACTAGGAAATACGAAGGTGCATAAAAAATAAAGATTTGTCCTTATCTGGTTATGAACTACGGTCCAAACTATTAAGTATGTACTCCCTCTGTCTCGTATTAATTGTCTCAAAATTGGACAAAAACAAACTGGTGACAACAAGAAAAGGAGTTTGCGAAAGCAATCAGAAGGCGGCATGTGCATCCGGCCAACTTCATGGGTCCTCCAGTGAGTGGTCAGTAGCTGGGGCCTGGGGGACTACGTTCTCTAATTTTGAACCAAGATTAGAGACCCAGCAATTTGGAGATATGAGATATTTCATTATGAGATATTTCATTATCCTTTTAACCCTGCTAATTTGGAGATCATTGCCAAAAGAATACTTGAAAATAAGAAAAATGGTATTCAAAGATGAATGAAGTAATAGGAAGGTAACACCCCATTTTAGTGAGATGTAAACATTTCTCTATGTTCCTGGTTTGGCAGGACACCCTACATGCCTGTCCATATTATCGTATTAATTATATGAGGCTTGTTTCAAAATTCAAACACAACTTGCAAATATGACATCTATCACACGATGAACTTACTTACCAGGGAATAATATTTGATGACAAGGTATACTTCTACCTTTATACATGAAAACAAATAAACTATATGCCTATTTATCTTACAAAAAAATATTCTGTTGCACGTTAATATTTGGTCGATAGATGGAGTATCTTTATGTTTTGTTTCCCCGTGCCGCACTGGCACTTAACTAGTGTTTTTAAGTATTTTTTGGCCATTTTGTAACCTTGGCTAGATAACGTATTCTAATATCCGAGTGGAGATTTTATGTTCATTCTTCATACCGGTTAGGTTACAACTTACACTGCATTGTGCAGGCGAGGTGTGTTTCATGGAGGTGCTTACATGTTGAAGAACATTTGTGATCGAGATGAAAGGTCGTGGTTCCTGATGTGTTGGGGGAGGGGGGTAACCTCGGTCTGACGTTGATGGTACTTCACAAACAAAAATTTCATCCAACAATATTAGTTTTGAATTCGGGACAAGACATATGATTATCTAAACTGATAACCCCCTTCACAATGGTAATAATCACGAAGTTGGAACAGCAAAGCTTCTATCCTTTTATCTAATCAACTTTATTCTCACTAGTCTAGTGTTTATGTTTTTGGCATTTCGAAATGTATAAGGTTATGTTAGAAAAAAATCCCTAATTATCTACCAAGAAAATTTAAAGTGGTTATTGCCTTAGTGTCGATTTAGTATTCTTTTCTAGGTGAGTATGTACGAGCAGTTACCTGCAGAACATGTCTACCGAAGGTTGTTCAATTTTTTCAACCAAACTGAGTTGAAATCTCAATGGTAACCTGTACCGGACTAGAAAGAAAGAGATGAGATGCACAACCATGACATCTAAAAGTATAAACGGTGAGACCTTAAGCCGCCCTCTCAGCAATTCGACCATGTGGGCCACAAACTTTTACCGTTTTAGGTTTCTTTCCGCCCTCGCTTTGTGTCGCACTCAAAGTCTCGTTATCCATGGGTCCGACTCTCTTTCAGCTGTCCACGTCCGCTTGCGCTGTGTCCTTCGGGCTATTTTCCTTTGCTGGGAGTTGTTAGTCTGGGGGCATGACCAAGTTTGTTTGAGTTTTCCTCCGTGATTCAATGGGTATTTTAATTTGGGCAAACAACCACTTGTAGTTCCACGTCGTATTCGTTACGTATTTCTTTCCTACAATATTTGTTTATGTATTTTTTTGGAATATTTGTATTCATTTCTTCTTTAGCAAAAGTATATGAAAGAAAATGTGACACCACCCAGTTACATTCGTATCCGCTCCATTTTTATCCCCAAGTATCCCTGATCACCGGTCATTCCGTCATCAAACTTGTTGATGTAGTGAAAGATATTGCCAACACGGCAGCTTTGCATGGCCTCGATATATTCATTTTTTAAGGCTTTGTTGAATAATATAATAAGAAAAACTTGTGTGCATTTTTTTGATGTAGTTGGCTGGCGGTTTTAACCTCCATTTTTATAAAAATCTTGTATCTATCAATTTAAAATGGTCGTTGCCTTACTCTTGATTTAGTGTTCTTTTTGGTGAACATGTATGACAAGTTACGTGCTAAACATGTCTTACGTACCGAAGGTTCTTAAGATTTTCACCAAAACTGAGTATGTCTGTACGTAACTCTTATATTATTCCACCTGTCACTATTTATAAATATAATATGAAATGTCTCGATCTCCTACGCGCGAAAGATAAGATACGGGAGACGGGGTCCTATGGTATGGGCCAACGAGTGTAATACCTGGAGCGAGTAATAGAGAGGACAGAAGATATAGACTTTTTCTTTCCCAAGCTGGCGTGGCGCATATTGGCCTTGGTTTATGTGAATAATTACACACGGCAGATGAATATAACGTTTTACATAAGAAAAAGCCAAATTTACAATTGTTAGCATGCTTAATTTGGCTACTAGTATTCCCTAGAGATGCCTTACATATGTTATATCAAAAGTTTTGTATGATATATTTCCAATATTTAATTATATCCATAAATTTTTATTTGAGAAACTAACAAGAAAAAAATTCTATAGAGTCTTATAATCATAGGCGCACATGTAGATCTACGAAGGACCAAACAATCATCGCACGATGACGACATCGAGATTTGTTAACGCGGTATGGCCAACTTGTCTACTCTGCGGGGCATGACTACGTGCGCTCCTCCCCATTGATACCGCTGCAGTATCCGTCTTGGTCGCCGGCACAAGCCACCTGCTCCCTTTGCATGCATGCTGCTATCAAGTTGTCATAATTTACACATGTGGTGCCTACCCCTTTATATGAGAGGCTCAGACTATAAGAAGAGTTCGACTCTAACACTACTCGTAACATATCCACGTCTATTACAACTCCAAGACCAAACACAAACCCAACATGTATGTTATATTCCACACAAATAAAAGATAAGAGATGCATTGCAGTGAACATATAAAATAAATGAGTGCAAAAGTAGTAGAACCAATAATTTATCATGTTCGTTGGTGATTACTATATGAAATGCTACTCCAGTGACAATATAAATAATCAAAATATTATCAACTTGTTATCGAACCCAAAAAAGAAATATGATCATGTTATTTTGTTACGTGACCTTACAGTAGAAACTTCTATTAAGATATTTGGTAGGCCATATGCTTTGGAATCTCTAACAAACCATTTAATAATACTACAATAAGGGAAGAGTGAAACAATATTATGAAGAATGTTAATAATTCATCACCAATTGTAAAAAGCAATGAGGCACATGTTTTTGTAGTTTTTTTTCAGAAATTAATGTTGCTTTGCATTTTGTTAAGGGCAATATGTTAGAAAGAACAACATTCTGGGTAACTCAGATATATTTCATTGATATAAGTATCAAGCATATAATATAAACTATTGAGAAATATATTTTAATTCAAACAATACTAACTAATTAGTATACATCATATATGTGTTAAAAAAATTCTATGATAAAAACCCTATGAAAGTATAAAATTTTAGTATAATACTATAACAGGCCAAAATTTTAATTGAATTGCTCTGACTCACCCATAGCCTCCTCACCCCCAATCAGTTTTATTGGAGTTATGGAAGAAAAAGTAAACTACCCACAGATTTTCTAAAAGATTGTAAAATTGAATCAAGATGTCATTTTATCCTTTCCACAACATCACCAGACTGGATCAGCTCCTTGAACAACTTGTTGACTTGGATTTAAGAGTCTACTAAAGAAACATGGTTTTTTCCATTAGAGGACATAAATAATCCAGTTGACACATATTGATTTGCTAAGTGTAATAGATCAGTTTGTCGACGCCAAAAAATAAATTAAGTTCAAAGTGCAAAGAGATGAGCAGAGGGGAAGGTGCCTTACATCAGATATTGTCCTACGGACATTTGAGGTTCAAAACTGCCGCAGAACAACTGACCTTGAACCATGGATGAAAATGTCACAACATATCCTCCAGAAAAGACAAAAAAAATGTTGATATTCCAAATAAAAGTGCTACCATTTATCCAAATCCGCTGACAGCAAGATAGTGCCCGATTCCAGAACTGAAATCTTCACTGTTGTTTTGGCGGCCGTGCAGCCTTGTACTTTCATGAGGGCACATAACATCATTGGTACCAAGACGATACCTAAATAATATTGGTGTGGGGTGTTCTGCACAAATTGATTGACTTGATTGAATCTGAACTTTTGAACAGTCTGGGAGAATCTGCAATAAACCACAATAAACGAAATTAGGAATATTATTCCTAATCTCCCCAAACAGATCAAACAAATTGGAATGGATAAACAGGGCTACTCTATATCCCATTTTGTGCTGAGATTCAGACCGGATGAACTCCGGTTGTTCCTGTAACCTCGAGAATATTGTTGAAATGCCAACATGCATCTACCATTCCTCCAATGAGCCAAGGCAAATAATTTGGTGGGAAATGTGCGCCTTCATGATGGATTCTACAATGAGCACTTCTCTCAATTTTTGGCCCTTTGTATCCTTCTTGCAACCTTGCAACTCATGTCCAATGTAAATGATGACATCCGTTGGAAACCGACAGAAGACGGGCAGTATTCAGCAAAAACGACGTATAATATGCAATTAATGGGGACCATTCCCTCCCATATGTACAATACGGTTTGGGCCCCTCCTAAGACCAAGTTCTTTGCTTGGCTTGCTAACCAAAATCATGGACCGCGGATCATCTTGCAAGAAGAGGGTGGCCAAATTGTGGGTTGTGTCCTTTTTGCAAACAAACAATGGAATCAGTCTCACACTTGTTTGTCCATTGCCGCCTCACGCGGAGGGTTTGGGATCTTATTAAGGATCATTTGGGCCCCACACCATCCCACACGAGTGTGTGGGTAAACCTTTCGTTCAACGAGTGGTGGTTGTTGATGACGGATGGCTCCACCCCCAACCTTTCGTGCTAAATTCTTGAGACCCTTTATATTTCTTCCCTTGTTCTTCTGCTGCACCATGTACTATTTTCCATTTAGCCCAAGCTATAGCTGATTTGAAAAAGCATCGCCTGTCATGATAACAGAGCAGTGCTCCGGTGGTTAGGGATGCCGTCGAGCTCCCAGCCCGCCATAGATCGAATTCTAGACTCCCAGTCTAGGCGATTCTCGAGTGTCTCACTTCTAAATTATAAAAACCTTGGGGATCCTCCCTCACGGGGTTCAAAGAAAAACAAACGCCCATCATCTGGACAACTTCTGAGGTCAGGACGATATTTAGAAGATTGGCAGAAAATTCCTACGTGGACAGAAACATGCAAGTCGTCTTCGTACTTCTGGATTTGAGTTTAGCATGCAAGTTCTTGTGTGGATGGAAACTACTAAGAAAATACGAAGGTGCCTAAGAAAATAAAGAATTCTCATAATCTGGTTATGAACTACTGTCCAAACTCTGAAGTAGTGTGGAAATGATATGATATGTATTTAAATTTAAAGTTTGACCGGTAATGTATCAAACTGGTGACACTAAGAAGAAGAGTTTGCGAAAGCGATCAGCAGGAGGCATGTGCATCTGGCCGACTTTGTGGGTTCTCGAGCGAGTGGTCCCTCGCTGGGGCCTGGGGGATTGCGTTCTCGACTATTGAACCAAGATTAGAGACCCATCAAATAAGGAAGTTGAATTCTTCTCGTATTTGAAGTTTACTTATGCTCACCATTTCATATATCATATGTGGAGTGAGTTTGTTACTCGATCGTCTATCCTTCCATATGACAAGCTTAATAAAGTGTGCACACACGATAGAACTCACCATTTCTTAAGCACAATACCATGATGATTTAGTTTCAATATTTATTTAGTATCTTCCTGCACAGAGATGACACACTACTCTAGGTGCAAGCACCATTATTGTGGACATCGGAGAGATAATGGAGCTCGATGGAATGGAAGATCTAGGTATTTCCATTGATGCTTTTGCGCTTCATATTCGCGATTGAGGAGGTCCAGGTCAAGGTACTTGATTGGTGTACTGTCATTATTTAGCACAGTAGTACCTAACTATGCAATACCTTGTAGACCTATGCATTGCAGTGAACATATAAAATAAATGAGTGCAGAAGTAGTAGAACCAATAATTGTTCATGTTCGTTGGTGATTACTATATGAAATGCTACTCCAGTGACAAATATAAATAATCAAAATATTATCAACTTGTTATTGAACCCATAAAAGAAATATGATCATGTTAACCATTTAATTTATACTCGAGGAGTTTCTATATATTTTGTTACGTGACCAAACAGTACAAACTTCCGTTAAGATATTTGGTAGGTCGTATGCTTTGGAATCTCTAACAAACCATTTAATAATACTACAAGAAGGGAAGAGTGAAACAATATTATGAAGAATGTAAATAATTCATCATCAGTTGTAAAAAGCAATGAGGCACATGTTTTTGTAATTTTTTTCAGAAATTAATGTTGTTTTGCATTTTGTTAAGGGCAATATGATAGAAAAAATAACATTTTTGGCAACCCGTATATATTTCCATTGATATGAGTATCAAGCATATAACATAAAATATTGATAAAAATATTTTATTTCAAACAATACTAACTAATTAGTATAGATCATATATCTGTTAAAATAATTCTATGATTAAAAACCTATGAAAGTATAAAAGTTTAGTATAATCCGTGTACCTTCATGAGGCACACAACATCATTGGTACCAAGATAGTACATTCGGGAGGGGACACAACATCATTGGTACCTGGATAAGAATGGTGTGGGGTGTTTTGGAAAAATTTATTGACTTGATTGAATCTGAATTTTTGAACACTCGAGGAGAATCTGCAATAAACCACAATAAACGAACTTAGGAATATTATTATCAATATCCCCAAATAGATCAACCAAATTAAAATGGATAAACATGGCTACTTTGTATCCCATCTTGGCAAGTGACGCTCATATTCCGACTGGATGAACTTTGGTTGCTCTGTAACCTCAAGAATGAACCCTGAAATTACCACAAGTAAGACAACCTCAGCACAAGGGGGAGCAGACGAGGACATTCCAACTCACCGTGGATGGTAAATCATAAATAGGTGAGGCGATCATACCTGCAGGGGAAGCGATATGTCCGGGGGTAACAGCAGGAGGCGATGTATGTGGGCTAGGAAGGTGGCGGAGAAGCAGATCTCCCGGGAGATGCACGGTTGTCCACAGTGGGTGGGTGGCCGTATCTCGTCGGCGGACGACGCAATCGTGGGAGCACGCACTCAAATCCCACATCCCTAGAAAACTCTGCCCTCTTTGACTCCCCACACTATTAGCTTCGTAGGATTAAGAGTTTTGTATTTCTCTATCCCCACTTTATTAGCCAAAACTTGGTGCAAATTCCTACACACATTTTCCGAACGATTCGGGTGAACTGCATTTCGTAGTAACTTTAGCATCCACTCAAATCCCTTCGGAAAAACATGTGTTTTTCTTGTGATGCAATAACAAACGAGATTTACGAGGATTTAAAAGGCAAGATAAAATGCATTACGGTACTTTTTTTAATCTTGTGAATAAAAAAGACCAAAATTCTCAACTCTCAAATATTTTCTTTCCTTTAAGCACATATACTCTTATTTAACGCCACAATGATAAACTTCTCCCTTCGTCTTTAAATACAAGGTAACTTCATTTTTTTGGTATAACTTTGACCACTATTTTAGAAAAAAAATGTGATTTATCACCCATAAAACATGTGTCATCGGATTCACATTTTAAAAGAGCTTCCGGTGATATACTTTTATTGCAATATAAACCATGTGTCGTGCATTGCTATAGGTCTATTTTGTTACATGTGTTGTTCCCTTATGTTATCGTAGTGCATAAATTTGTGTAAACAAAAAGCTATGTCAAACATAAACATTAATCAAGTCAAGTACTAAAAATGCGATACATATGTCCGTTACATAGAACGTATGATGCGGCAATGAATTTCTAAGAGTGCTCATAATTCGATTAAATAAAAGCGGTCTGTAAATAGTACTCCCTCCGATCCATAAAAGTGTCGCTCATTTTGTACTAAGTGAGCGACATTTTTTACGGATCGGATGGAGTACTAGAGTTGTTCATTCAATTTGGTATTATTTATATATTTTTCTTTTTACTTTTTGCTCGATATGCGGTCAAATTTTGACTTGGCATTTCAAGGAATGGTAGATGCATGTTGTATAAATGTTGTAAGAAAATCACTGTTTTATATGACCTTTTTTTATTTACATTAACTCATACAACTCAACAATATTCAAATTCATAACTTTAAGCGTCTTGATTTCGTACTCAAAGTTTTAGAACATGAAAATCTCAATTACTAGCTAAATAGTCGCATAAGTTAAACGTTTGCGCATTGCTATATGTCTATTTTGTTAAATGTGTTGTTCCCTTATGTTATCGTAGTACATAAATTTGTGTAAACAAAAAGCTATCTCAAACATATACATTAATAAATTCAATTACTCCCTCCGCCTCATATTGAGTGTCGCAAAGATGGATAAAAATAGATGCATCTATGCATCTATTTTTATCCATCTTTGCGACACTTAATATGAGATGGAGGGAGTACTAAAATTATGATATATATGTCCACTACATAAAACATATGATGCGGCAATAATTTCTTAGAGTGCTTATAATTTGATTTAAACACAAGAAACGGAAAACGGTTTGTAAACGGTATTAGAGCTATTCGTTCAATTCGTTATTATTCATATATTGTTTTTCCTTTTCCCTTTTTCCTTGATATGCGATCAAATCTTGACTTGGTATTTCAAGGAATGGTAGTTGCATGTTGTATAAACGTTTTCTATTTACATTAACTACATGTTTTATGAAAGTACCTAGCCGACAACGAACGCACCCAAGTTCCCCCTTGGCGTTGGTGTATTTGATTTCAGAGGTCCACCCTATGAAAATTGAGGGTATACACCCTCTGTCAATGTATACTAATTTCTATCTCGTGTCTAACTTTGACTAAATTTGTCCAATAAATACAAGTTATGTGTCACTAAAGTAACTCATCGGAAACTTTTTCAAATATGAATCGGATGGCATAATTTGTGTGAAGATTAATTAATATTTTGTTGGTATATTTAATGGTGAAAGTTAAATAAAAAAATATAAAGTGGCCTTGTGTACGGAGACAAAATGAGTAACTCCAATGGTAGTAAGCAGGGGACAGTAGGTGTTGGTGGAGTGAAGCTTTTTTTGCACCAAAACAACCTGAACTAAGGCGGCCACCAAAACATGTGTCTAGGACAACTCCACCAAGTCCACTAGTGAATTAGCGAAGTGGAGATCTCCTGATCACCCAATCTAAGTTAGTTGCATGTTTCTTATAGGTAAGAGTACAAACAGAGTAGGATAACTAGTGACTGGAACGGTAGAGAGAAGAGTAGACATACCATATATCTCATCATCTCTCATCTGGAACCTCCATAGTTTAATACTCTCGAAGCATTATGGACACTAGACCAAATGAACTATGATTAGCGGTCTTGTTAGATGACTTTGTACAATCATTCTGACTATGTACATCTATCTTAACGACGTAAGATGGAATGGCTTTGAGAAATAGAGAAATTATGGTTTACCAGAAAGAAGAAATTTGAGTCACATTGTATTGCAATTTTTATGGAAAGATCAAAACGAGTAGGATAAATAATTACTGAAATGATAAAGATTGCACATATCGTTTACCTCATCATCTCATTTGCTTCCTTCATGATTTATCATCTCATTTGCTTCCTCTGTGATTCGATACTCGATCGCAACACATTATGGGTATGGTACCCAATGAGCTACAATCATCTGTGGTAGAAGAGCCATGTTAGATTGTTTTGTTGTATTATTATGCGTATATATGTGACCTTTAGTTGTTTGTAAAATCCACAACCATTTTACACAAATTAAATTGGGTTATTTAACAGGGTACCACGACCTCAGTTTTACCCCTAGCGTCGAATCAAACTCAATTTTGCCCCTAGTCTGTGCGCAAGGACTCGTTTCGCTGTTCCCACCGTAACTTTCTGCCCCCGTTAGGATGCTGACCTGTGGGACCCATCATAGAACCGTTGGCGCGGTCTCTGGGCCCCAGCTATTGAGCGTTGGCACGGTTCCTGTGCCCCAGCTGTTGACGGTTGGCGCTGCATGTGGGCCCCAGCTGTTGACCGTTGCTTGCGGCCCAATGTAGGCCCAATGTATACTAACAAGGACAAACAGTGGACAAAAATAATTTAAACATTGGACAAATATAATTTAAACATATAATTTAAAAATTTCGACAAAAATAATTTAAACATTCGGACAAATCTATACTTCTTATAAAGCAAAACCCAACTAACATGCATTAATGATTTTTCTATCTCAACATGCAAACTATCCACATCATCCATTCTTCTAGCAAATCAATTGTCCATTTATATTTATTAATCACTACATGCAGACTACACATTATCCATTTATTAAACCGTCAAATTATTCGTATTAATAATATAAAATATATACTGTGATCAACTGAAATTTGTATATTATCTTAGAAAACATAATGCATCACATCTCTTATATATAAATTTTGTTTACAATGTGCAGATTTTAAAGCGATAATTAGAAAGGATAAAACTTCTAGACAGTGGGTACATTTGGACAAATATAAGTAAACATAACTTTATATATAATTAAACATACTTAGAAAGGATAACTGGCCCCACTTTACATATATTCAGTGGGGCCCGAGGGACATTACATTTTTTTTAAAGGCCTAGCCCTAACTGCTCCCGCTCTACATGTGGGAGCCCTTCCCGCCCTCCGGCGCCCTACTTCCTCCACTCCGCCGCCCTGGTCTCCATCTCCTGCTTGACCCGGATGCGGCGGTTCTCCTCCCGCATCCTCTCCTCCTCGCTCTCACGGGCCCGCTTGATGCGGGCCCTGAAAGCCTTCGCCTCCTCCTTCGCCTCCTTCTTCTCCTCCGCCTTCAACTCCTTCTTCTCCAGCCGCTCCAGTTTCTTGAGGCGACGGTTCTTCTTGGGGGAGAGGTCCAAAGTCCTTAGGGCGGTGGACAAAGGGACGGGGTCAGGGCGGCGACAGCGATCGCTCCCGTTTGGGAGATTCGACGTCCTCCAGCGTATAATTGGCCTCGTACCAAGGCTGATCCTTGGGGTGGTTGTCCTCGTCGGAGACAGACTCGGGGCTTGAAGGGAGAGAGTAGGAAGACATGGTGTTCGGGGCTTGAAGGGAGAGAAGGCAAGGAGGCTGGAGAGGGGTGAGAAGATGGAGGACGAGTGAAACTGGTTATTTAAAGACACGATGATACGTGAATTAATTGGGATAGATGAAGCAAATTGTGTGAAAACGTTGGATGCAGTGTAGAACAGTCGATGCATGGTCAAAGCGGTGTAGAACAGGAGTAGGCGTAGGCGGTGATACGGAGTCCGAGCGTGTGCATTAGGCAGTCAAAGTTGATGCGACGTTGCATGCGTGTATTAAAGAGGTGAAGAGAAGAAATCCAAAGGCTCACACCAAATCCTGCTTGGCTGCATGCATTGATGCATATCTTCTGAAAACGAGGCGTGGAGGGATACGTCGCTGCAAATGCGACGCGACTCGTGTTTCTGAAACGAGGCGTGCAGGGCTGCAAATGCGACGCGACGTTGTTTACTCTTTTGTTCTTCTGCGACGTTGTCTACTCTGAAAAACGAGGCGTGCAGGGCTATGTCGAGGGTTGCATGCACCGGGCTGGTGAACGGGGCCCCACTAGACAATGTCCATTGTTGTATGCAGTTACATTGAGACAAAACACCCAGTCCATGCACCGCGTCATTTTCAATCGTTTGATCGTAAGGAACGGTGTAGATCGAGTCCATGCATGCAAACTACGGCGGCAACGGCCTGCAGACGCTGATACGAGCACTTCTCTATGCGGGAACGGGATCCTCTGACTTTAGATCACTGACAAATGGAGCCCATCACACACCGTACCAACGTGTCATGGGAGAAAGTCAGAGAACGTAAGGTGGACAAAGTAAGAGGATCTGGTTCCCTCTGTTTTTAGGGCATGTACAATAGTGTAGAGGGTGATGTCTGCAGTACTCGGCCATGTCATTTATAGACAGCTTTAGAGATAGTTGGTACAGTGCGGTGACCCCCTAGCTTGTGTTGGGATCCAGACGCTCCGTAGCCCCCCTCACGGTGAAACCCTAGCCCCGCTGGAGAAATATCGGACTTATACGGAAACACGCGGTAACGGCGTCGAAAGGGGGTAGAAATGTGGAACTATTTGCTTGGTTGTGTTAGTATAGCCCATAGGAACACAAAACAAAAAGGTAGAACCCACCTCTTCGGAATATTCTCGATGTTTCGTCCGATACTGGAGTTTCACCCTATAAGCGCATGTAAACTCACGAGAGAGAAGTGGATGTCGGTGAAGCGGGTCACACCCTGGAGAGCAATCTTTGACATCAAAAGCACACAACACACCTATACTAACATGGTATGGCACCCCCTAGCTTGTGTTGGGATCCAGACGCTCCGTAGCCCCCCTCCCAGTGAAACCCTATACCCGCTGGAGAAATACCGGACTTATACGGAAACACGCGGTAACGGCGTCGAAAGAGGGTAGCAATGTGGAAATATTTGCTTGGTTGTTCTAGGATAGCCCATAGGAACACAAAACAAAAAGTTAGAACCCACCTCTTCGGAAAATTCACAATGTTTCGTCTGATACAGTAGTTTCAACCTATAAGCGCTCACGAGAGAGAAGTGGATGCCGGTGAAGCGGGTCACACCCCGGAGAGAAATCTTTGACATCCAAAGCACACAAAACACCTATAATAACATGGTATGGAATCCCCTAGCTTGTGTTGGGATCCAGACGCTCCGTAGCCCCCCTCCCGGTGAAACCCTAGACCCGCTGGAGAAATAATGGACTTATACGGAGACACGCGGTAACGGCGTCGAAAGGGGGTAGCAATGCGGAACTATTTGCTTGTTTGTGCTAGGATAGCCCATAGGAACACAAAACAAAAAGGTAGAACCCACCTCTTCGGAAGATTCACGATGTTTCGTCCGATACAGGAGTTTCACCCTATAAGCGCTCACGAGAGAGAAGTGGATGCCGGTGAAGCGGGTCACACCCCGGAGAGCAATCTTTGACATCCAAAGCACACAACACACCTATACTAACATGGTATGGCACCCCCTAGCTTGTGCTGGGATCCAGACGCTCCGTAGCCTCCCTCCCGGTGAAACCCTACCCACTGGAGAAATACCGGACTTATAAGGAAACACGTGGTAACGGCGTCGAAAGGGGGTAGCAATATGGAACTATTTGCTTGGTTGTGTTAGGATAGCCCATAGAAACACAAAACAAAAAGGTAGTGTCGGATATATACCAAATAGGGGTATAGAAGATGGTAGACAAAAGAGCTGGACTACCAGGGTGGCCTGCAAGGTAATGGGCTTAGGTCCGTTGGGCGGCCCAGTAGTCCGACGCGTAGAAGCCGGATTCTAGAAGAACCCGGATCACGGCCCGCGTGATCTGGCTTGGAGGAGAAGACGGATTCCTTACTTTCCAAGTTACAAGTTAAACGTAGTCTTCTAGGTTTCTGGTTCTGTAAGCCCTAATCCGGCTATTATATAAAGCCGGACGGGAGATAGATTTCATAAGTTCTTCTAGTTACAAGGTTCTAGGTTCTAGCTTAAGCCTTGCGCAACTCGCCGGGAAGTTCATCCTCGACGAGTAGCTGGATCTATTCCTTTACATTGTAACCTTATTATACGGGCTTTAGTCCCACATAGTGAGAAGTGCAGGAGTAGGTACGCCGTACTGTCGCGACGTACCGAACCTGGGTAAATCCCGTGTTCTGTGTTACTACGCTATACCGTTACCCCACGTCTCTACCGTAGTCTCATGGCACCCCAGTCTATGAAAACTACTACGATGTCTCGACAGTTGGCGCCCACCGTGGGGCAAACGACGTCAGGCGTGAAGTTCCGATCTGGGATTTTAGGCGGAATCGGAAGATCGATCACTGTCGGAAGCTTGGAATTCGACGACGACGTCGGGCGCTTCCTCGACAACGGATCCTACATACCGGCGCAAAACCATCTGGTAAGTGCCTGCGTTTTACCGATTGGATCTGCTAATATCTTTATCGGATTAACCGCGGAAGCAATGGGGTTTTGCGGTGAAAGCAATTATCTCCCACCCGCCCTATACCCAGTCGAAGACGACTATGATGCCGGATTTTGCTCAGATCGCCGACAAAACAGTGATACGCACTTTATCGGCATGGTGCAATCCGAGATCGCCGAAAACACGGATGACGGAAATCCCGTGCAAGAGGCAGACAACGATACACCCGTCACAGAGACGGAAGAACCAATACCCGTCACAGAGACGGAAGATCCGACATCCGTCAACCAGACGATGAACTCGGAAACAGAGTCCGTGCTTGCCGCCATTGAGGCGAGATTGGAGTCGGAAACCGGATCGGATAACTTCGAATCCGAAGACGAAGATGATGATGCCTTCGTAAGAAAAGTTAAGTCCTTTCAAGAGGGATTCCATGAAGTGCTAATGGCAAAACCAGCTGATACAACGGGTGCCGATAGCCAGGAAAGCCCTAAAACCCCTCCGCCAGCAGAGGAGAGGGAAGACGGAGAAACTTCTCCGATATTTCCTAATGTCAAGGAGATGACAGAGGATGAACCTGTCAAAAAACCTCCCTCTTCCAAGAAAAAGCACCGTGCTTCTAAAAAACTCCAGTACAAACTCCGGAAGAAAAAGTCAGCTGATCTCGCTGATGAAAACCTGGAAGTTGGAGATATTAGTGGCACAAAGCCTACGGAAAAGAAATCTAAGGAAATCACTGCTCCGCCAATGACAGAACTGGAAGAGTAAGAACTATTACAAACTCCAGTGGGACCCAATGAACCCCCTGAGATGCTGGAAGCCAGGAGACAAGCTTTCCAACGGCAACAGCAACAACTGCTTAGATCTCGGCAACACCTCCAACAAACCCATAATGACATCAAAATTATGAAGGAAGAAATTGAGGAGTACGAGAGAAAGCATAGATCTGCCTTAAAACCTACAAGGTTACCCGGAATTGCAAAACCGGAAGAACTGTCGCCGAAAGAAAGGTTCTATAACCCATCTTGGCAAAAGCAGTTAAACGGCAAAGATGCCAAGGGCGAACCAATATACAAAACCGCAGTTGAAAACGCGGAAGCAGCGTTCGCCATCCTGAACAATGATCTGTACTCCAACGGGGAAAAACTCCAAGGGGTGTATGCTTTCCTAGGAAAAGCATTACAGCAGCAACAGCGAGGACAAGAGCGATCAGGGAGGCTGCATGATAATTCCGCCCTCTGCAAAACTGTTACTTGCGCTGCTGGAGCACCTGGACCGGAAGAACCCGGAGATTCGGACAAAAAAGAGGATCCGAGAAAAGACAAGAAAAACCCCGACAACCGGGACGCAGCGTCTAGAACCGGACCTCATCTCCCGAAAGATGGATACAAACCACACGATCGGGAAGACAAACACCGGAATGACGGCAAAATAATGCCACCTCCGAGAAACCCAGCTGAAAAAGCTGGAAGATACGATACACCTCACAGGCGTGAAAGATCTCGGACACCGCCCAAAGATAAGGAAAGGTACAGGAGCAGGACTCCACCTAATCCCAGAGGGCGTGACAACGGAAGAGATAGAGATAACCTCGGAAAAACACGTCCGCGTAACAATGGAAAAGAAAGGAGCAGATCCCCTTCTGTCCATTCAGCCGGGAGATATTCTGCACATATTGATAGAGCAGAAAAGGATGATCTATACTTTGGTCCTAAGTGTTTTACAGACAGGATCCGAAGGATAACCCTGCATTCTGGCTTCGCCAAAGTTGGTCCAACCTACCAAAAATACACCGGCAGTACAAACCCGGATACCTGGCTTTCAGATTATTACACAGCCGTCCAGATCAACAACGGGACAGACCTGGAAGCTGTCAAGTTTCTTCCCCTAATGTTGCTAGACGGAGCCAGAGATTGGATTAATGGTTTACCATCAAGAACTGTCGACAGTTGGGATGATATGGCGAGAGTATTTACTCAGCATTTTCGAGGAACATACAAACGCCCAAATAGCATCAACCAGCTGAACCGTTGCACCCAATTTGAAGACGAACCATACGTGGATTTCATCTCCAGATGGACTGCAATGAAGAATAGTTGCTCTGGAGTAACTGACGTACAAGCAATGCATGCTTTCGTCAATGGCCTAAAACCCGGACTTGTACCGTTCATGGTTGGTTCTAAAAAGCACAAAGATCTCGGATCTATGCTTACAACCGCTAATGAGCATGCTGCAGCCGAAGACGATATCAGAGCAAGAGGAGGCAATATTGAGTCACTGATACTGGCCAAGAAAACACCTCGTTCTGATAAAAAAGGAACCCCGGAGTCAACAACAAAGCCCAAGGAGGTTAACTTAGCCTTTGGAGGAGAAAAAGGGAACAAGTGGAAAGGCCGCAGTCCGGATCCCATCAATTACACTCCTGAAGAATGGGAGAGAATTAAATCGGAACCCTGCGTCCACCACTCTCAGTTTGGGAAACCAACCCACACGAACGCGCAATGCCGGCTAAACAAGCATATGAAAGGCAATGCAGGATCCGGAAATAAAGGGAAGGGTTCCAAGAGGAAACCTGCCAAACAAAAGCCAGAAGCTGAAAAAGAAGACAGTGAATCGGACACTGATGATAAAATCCAGGAACAACAGCGAAAAGGCGAACCTAAATTTCCGAGAGTTGACGGAGAAGCAATGCTAACTTTCCTAGCAACCCCGTCAGCAAAGGTGGCCAAAAGGACACTTCGAGAAATAAACGCGGTTGTTCCTGCAACCCCAAAATTCTTGAAGTATTCCAACACACCGATAATCTGGGATCAGTCTGATCATCCCGGAAATATCCCTGAACCCGGCACACAAGCTCTTGTTGTAAGCCCTATTGTTCAAAACACTAGGCTAAGAAGAGTGCTGATGGACGGAGGATCCAGCATCAATATAATGTACCTGGATACACTGAAGCACTTGAAGATATCCGAGTCCCAGCTCAATTACAGCAATATACGCTTCCATGGCATCGTTCCTGGCAGGCAAGCACGATCCCTAGGAGAAATTTCCCTAGATGTCACCTTCGGAGATAAAGATCACTTCCGGCAGGAAAAAGTATCCTTCGAAGTTGTGCCGTTCGAGAGCGTGTATCACGCAATACTCGGACGTCCGGCTTTCGCCAAGTTTATGGCAAGATCTTGCTACATCTACAACAAGCTGAAGATGCCAGGACCCAAAGGAGGAGTAATCACCATTGCCGGTGATTTCAAGCTGGCAAACGAGTTGGAGAAGCAAAACGCCCTTTGCGCTCAAAGAGTTATAGCTCAGGAAGAACTGAAGGAGTTAGCCAAGGAGGTATCGCCGAAAGAAATGCCGGCAGGAAAAGAAACTCGGAAGCCAACAGATAGCTTCAAGGCATCCGAGAATACAAGACAGGTAATGCTAGATCCCAAAGATCCGACAAAATTCGTCGTTGTAGGGACTGGGATGACCGACAAATAGGAAGGCGAGCTCATCAAGTTCCTCCGTGAGAACTGGGACATTTTTGCCTGGTGTCCAGCTGACATGCCAGGCGTACCCAGGGAACTTGCTGAGCACCAACTCAAGGTTCTTCCCGGATCAAAACCCGTCAAACAAGGTCTCCGTCGATTTGACGGAAGAAGACGGAAGGCTATTGGCAAGGAAATTATCCGGCTTTTAGCAGCGGATTTCATCAAGGAGGTAATCCATACTGACTGGTCCGCAAATCCGGTACTAGTACCGAAGAAAGATACAACTGCCCTCAGAATGTGTATAGACTACACAGGATTGAACAAGTTATGTCCGAAAGATAGGTTTGCGCTACCGTGAATCGATCAAATAATAGACGCCACTGCAGGCTCTGAGCTTTTATGCTTCTTGGATGCATACTCCGGGTACCACCAAATACGCATGAAAAAGGAAGATCAAATCAAGACTTCTTTTATAACCCCATACGGGACGTATTACTATGTAACCATGCCTTTTGGCCTGAAGAACGCAGGTGCAACCTACCAGCGTTGCATGCAACGTTGTTTGCATAGTCAGATTGGAAAAAACGTCCATGTTTACGTGGACGATATTGCTGTCGTAACCAAGGAAAAAGATACACTCCTTGAGGATTTGCGAGAAACTTTCGAAAACTTGCGCACTTACAAGATGAAGTTGAATCCATCTAAGTGCGTATTCGGGGTTCCCTCAGGAAAACTTCTAGGTTTCATCGTTTCTCACAGAGGAATAGAAGTTAACCCGGAAAAGATCAAGGCAATCTTGAATATCTCAAAGCCTACATGTGTAAAAGATGTCCAAAGATTGACGGGTTCCGCTGCAGCCGTCAGCAGATTTATTAGTCGGCTAGGGGATAAAGCCTTGCCACTATACAAACTGTTAAAGAAATCCGACAAGTTCGAATGGACAGAAGAGGCCGATGCAGCGTTAGCCCAGTTAAAAGAAACCTTGATGAACGCTCCCATCTTGGCATCTCCCAAAGATGAAGAACCCATGTTACTATACCTTACGGCTACTAGTCGGGTTATTAGCGCGGTAATCGTTGTGGAACGGACAAAAGAAGAGCAAAGCATACCAGATCAACATCCGGTATACTACATAAGCGAAGTTTTCTCCGAATCCAAACAAAGATACCCGCACTATCAGAAACTGGCATATGGCGTATTTTTCGCATCCAGAAAGCTGCGCCATTACTTCCAAGGACATTCTATAACAGTGGTATGTAAAGCACCACTAGGAGATATTATAAACAATGCGGAGGCAACCGGCCGAGTAGCTAAATGGGGCATCGAGCTGGCAGCTTTCGACATTAAGTATCAGCCAAGGACGGCAATAAAATCCCAGGTTTTGGCAGATTTCGTCGCCGACTGGACAGAAGCAATGGAAAATACACCGATGCCAGAATCCGAGTACTGGATCATGCACTTTGACGGATCTAAGATGAAGGAAGGAGCTGGAGCCGGCGTAGTTCTAAAATCTCCCAAGGGAGACACAATGGAGTACGTATTGCAAATACACTTCAACGCCAGTAATAATGTGGCAGAATACGAAGCTTTGCTTCATGGCTTGCATATTGCAAAAGAAATAGGGGTAAAACGCATTTTGTGCTACGGAGACTCGGATTTGGTACAGCATCAGCTCAACCAAACCTGGGACGCGAAAAGCCCCATAATGGCCGAATATCGGAGAACGGTGGATGAGTTTGCCATCTGCTTCTTCGGGTTCGAAGTCCTTCACATAAAAAGGGAGGAAAACTGGAACGCGGATGCGTTAGCCCGCATGGGATCAGAGAGAGTAAAAACTTTACCACCAGGGGTATTCGTCCAGCATTTGCATGAACCATCCATAAAAGGTGGAGACGTCGATTACCCTTTAGCATCTGAAACAATTGAAGTCATGTTCGTTAAACCGGATTGGACAATCCCGTACCTAAACTTCTTAGTCAATCAGAAGTACCCGGAAGGAGCAGACGAAGTCCTGCAAAGGCAAATACAACGTCGATGCAAAGGATACGTAGTAATCAACGACCACTTATACAAACGCAGTACTTCTGGAGTTTTTCTGCGGTGTATTTTACCAGAGGAAGGAAGAGAAATATTGCAAGAAATCCATGCCGGCGATTGCGGACATCATGCTCAATCAAAAAGCATAGTCAAAAAAGCATTCCGTGCAGGGTTTTTCTGGCTAACAGCCAAGACAGACGCCGAACGCATAGTGAATACATGCGAAGGATGCCAATATTACGCCAAGCAGACCAATTTGCCGGCCCAAGCACTAAAAACTATCCCTATCACATGGCCGTTTGCGGTCTGGGGGCTAGACATGATGGGACCGTTCAAAACTGCAAGAGGTGGACTTACACATTTACTCGTAGCAGTAGATAAGTACACAAAATGGGTGGAGGCTAAACCCATCAAAAAGCTGGACGGCGCAACTGCCAGAAATTTCATTATCGATTTAGTAATGAGGTATGGCGTCCCACACAGCATAATAACTGATAACGGGACAAATTTCTCCATTGGGGAGTTGGCAAAATACTGCCAACAAACGGGAATTCGCTTGGATCTTGCATCTGTGGCACACCCGCAATCTAATGGACAGGTTGAAAGAATGAATAGCTCAATCCTGCAAGGAATACGCCCAAGACTCGAAACTCCGCTTCATAGAGCAGCTGGAGCATGGGTAGAAGAACTACGTTCCGTGTTATGGAGTATTCGAACGACGCCAAATAGGTCAACTGAGCAAACCCCGTTTTTCCTAGTTTATGGTGCGGAAGCTATGCTTCCAACGGACATGATCCATGACAGCCCAAGAGTGCAAAATTTTGACGACTCGGATGCCGAAGAAGCACGACAGGATGCTGTCGATCTCCTAGAAGAGGAACGAGAACTTGTGCTTCAAAGATCCGCCATCTACCAGCAAGGTTTACGACGTTATCATAGTCGTAAAATCAGGCATCGTTCTTTTAAGGAAGGTGACTTGGTGCTGAGATTGGTGCAACAAAGGAAGCACAAATTGGCCCCAGTATGGGAAGGACCATTTGTCATCAGTAAAGCCATGAAGAATGGATCATATTATCTTGTCGACATTCGAGATACGGAGGATGATCCCAAAAAGCCGAATCGCAAAAGAAAGAGAAAAATAGATGCTGAACTAGGAGAGACAAATAGGCCTTGGAGTATCCAGCAATTACGTCCCTTCTACACTTAGTTCAATTTCTAGGTAAACATCTTTGAGATCATGAAATAAAGTTATCGGAATTCATATTCATTATAAGTACAAAATATTTCCGTTTTATCTATTTCCCAATGATCTTACAAATACTCAATGTTGACCCGAATTGTGCCTGCGTGCTCGGTGTTTAAAAGCTGAATGATTCGGCCTGTTAAAAGTTAAAGGAAACTCGGATTGTGCCTGCGTGCCCAAGTTTCAGAACAGTTCCTTGTTTTCTCTAAGTTTTATCTGATCGTGCGTATGATGGGTTACTGGAATTAGTTAGTAAAAATGCCTTTAGCATGATTCATGTTTTCGAGTTTCAAAACTGCTTGGTTCGTCCCCAGTTACTCGGCATAACGATTCATAATGCTATTTGAGCCATTTCAAACACTAAGGACAGTTAAAGCATATATACCAGATTACTTAGAAGATAGAGGAGCAGCCAAACCCGGAAAAACTTTGCAAGAAGTATGAAATCGCAAAAGGCGGAGTTCTTGTTCCGACAAATGACATAGAAGTATTACAATATGAATTACATTGTAAAGAAGCTACTATACGCGTCCATCATCCAGGTTAAGTGCGCCCCCTTTAATTTTCTGAGTCTTCATCACTGCCATCATTCTCGGGGGCTGCGGGCACTTCTTCTTCCGGATAAGTAATGGAGATATTTACCATGGAAGCAATCTGCGTGGCATGGCCTTCAACTTCTTTAAAAATTGCATTTATTTGTGCTTCTGAGCATTCTTGAGGAATACCGGATGCTACACGCCAGGATTTTGCATCAGGGTAGTGTAAGCGCATGAGGCCAAGTGCCATTCGCGCACCACCCCGTGCTGCAGAGCGAAGGAAAGATTCCTTCGAATTCGCTACTTCCATAATGCCATCCGGAAGTCGGTAAACTTCTGAGAATTGTATACTGCTTGTGGGCAGGAATTTACTAATTAAGTGCATTCCTGCATTTCTGATTGAATTCCATATCTTCCCAAAGGCCCGGATCTTTTCCGTCCGAGAAATCCCTGGAAAATTTCCTTATTTTTTTAACAAAAGGCAAAGATTAGAAAATATAAGAATATGGCATGAAAGTATTGGTAAAAGAAGTCAACTTACCAAGAACCGCGTCAATTTCATCGCTTTCTTTCATACGAGGAAATAGCATACTTTCTAAATCATTGATAATAGATTTATCCTCTGCTGCCTGCAAAGAAGCCTTGGATTGCGCAATCCCAAGGGCTAGATTACTGGCTTCCAGTTCTTCTCGAACTTTTGAAAGTTCTCTTTGAAGGTTGGAGTTTTCTTCACGAAGTTGAGAAAAATAGGCAGCGTTTGCTGTGAGCTTCTTGGCTTTGGTTAAAGCAGCTGAAAAGTAGGGACAAAATAATCCGACATTACGGCAAGATTTAGAAATGACTTTCCAGCAAAAATCAACAAACATGAAGAAACATACCGGTGGCTTTGGATAATTGCTTTTGAGTCGACGCTAGTTCGTTGCTTTTTGACTCAATAGCAGATTGAAGTGTTTTTACTTCTTTGCTTTTGAGGCTAAGTTTTTTCAAAACTTCCACGTTTATGGCATCTGCGGAATGCTGAAACATGGAAATGAAAGCCAGATGCTTAAGTTTGAACAAGCATACAAAGAATCATTAAGAAGAATTTAGATTTTCAACTTAATGCTTGGGGGCTAGAGGTATTACCTGGCTCATTTCTCGCAAATCAGTTAAGGTCTCCTTGAATTCTCTGGCATATTCCATGAAAAGAATTCCTACGTGGTGAAGGCCATCGTGTATGACCTGGCGGGGCGAGAATGCGATATTATTGCGGATAACTAATCCATTTTGTGGCCAAGGGCGAACCAGAGGCGCAGGAGCAAAAAACTTCTTAGCTTCCGGACGAATATATCCGAGTTCGTCGAAAAGTTCTTATTTCACCCGGATATCATCTGGAGCAGGAATGGATTCGTTTCTGACGGGTGATTGAAAATTTCCGCCCATTGGCATATTCGTTTTCCCCCTTTTACCCGCAGCTGCAGAAGGAAATTCTTCTTTGATGGTAGTTTGCCTCTTGCGCTTTTGGTTGTTGTAAAATTCGGCATACAATTGGCTGATTTCAGCATCAGAAGCAAGATCATTTTCTCCAAGTTCGTCAAACTAGGAAAGAATCAGCAGTATGTTAAAAATGAAGAGAGAAGATAATCTGAGGAAACTCAGAAACAAGGGAAGAAAAGTACCTTAGGAACCAGATTTTCCGCATGATATATAGCTAGACTTTCTTCAACCTGGCTATCGGCGGCAACTATCTGATGAAGGCGTTCTATAAAATCCTTCTTACTAAAGGACCTATCGGTGCCTCTCATGCTATCTTCCGGTCCCGTGTACTCACAAAGAAGTCGGGAACGAAGGGATAAAGGTTGTACGCGACGTCCAAACCAGCATAACACGATATCCTTCCAAACCAAAGGTGGTTGAGAAGAAGAAAGTTTGGCAATGCGACGCTTTATTTTCATCAGGCTTTCAGGCAAATCCTCTGTTATTGCAAGTGTCCAATTTTCATGAGGAATGGCAGCAGAATTGACAAAGGGAGGAAGTCCGGTTTCTTTGTTGGGAAACGGAATGTCTTGGTGATAAAAGAAAGAACCTAGCCAAGATTGGTCAGGTTTCAGCATTCTTATCCTCGGATACCATTCTTCCCTAAAGTTTCTGAGGATAAAAGATATGGTACCGCAGATGGGCGAAACACCGTTGGTGATGTTGTGTTTTACCTCGAAACAATAATGCCAGAAGTCTAAGTTGGGAGTTATTCCAAGATACCCTTCGAAAAGAGCTTGGAAACTAGCTAATTGGAGGATGGAATTTGGAGAGATATTATGTGGTTGAACACCATAAAAGTTGAGGACGTCTAGGAAAAAGGCGGAAGGCGGAAAACCCATACCTCTCGTGACATGAGAGGTGAGGAGGACGCGTTCTCCTTCCTTTGGCCTGGGCTCTAGCTCATTCTTCGAGATCCGCCATTTGCCTTTAACTATTAATCTATCCCTTGACATCCGACGAAGGAGGACGAGTGAAGTATCACTCTGATTCCAAATTCCGACAAATTCTGCTTCTTCATCAGCTCCGGCGGAGAAGCGCTCAGTGCCACGAGAGTGAATCTTGGCCCCCGCCGTTTCCGGTGCGAACGGCGGGGATGTTGTGGTGCTTGGGCCCGCTACGTCCGCGGCGGTGGAAGCATTTCCTCCGCCCGCCGCGGATGCCGTGGTTGTTTCCGGCCCGCCGCCGGCATGCTTGGGCGACCCCAGTTGTGGATCCAGGTCGCCCAAAAGCTCGTCGATGGAGGCGCGGGCCGGTGAGGACGACGGAGAGGCCATCGTTTACGGTGGTGACGGAGCGCTCCGGCGTGCAAAGGGCTCGTCGGGGCAAGGATTCGTTCTAAGCTCTCGTGCTCGCGTTTGCGTCAATGGCGTGGGCAGAGGCAGTGAGGAAAGATTTCCGGAGACAACGAGGACGGCTATTTATAGCCTAAAAACCTCTAGATACGCGCCAACGGCTCTTTTGACCGTTGGATGTTCGACGCGTGTCGCTCGCCGGAAAATCCGGGAAACGGAACGACAGAGGAATGATGGCTATCTCCTCGTTTCTCGTGAGAATCTGTCAGAGATACGTTGCAGGGTTTCCCGCGTGAAACCAAGCGGCGCTTGCGTCAGCATGATTAAAGCGTTGATGTCACGTGTTCCTTTTCCGCGAAGGATCGCGAGAAGAAAAGCCAGATTTTCATAGTTCCGAGTTTTATGTTACCATCTCCTTCAAAAGGGAAGAAGAAAGAATCAAGACTGCTGAATCAAGTTTCCCGGACAAAATGTATTTGACGAAAGGCGGAGTTTCAGAGTTTTGATCCTTCCTGGGGGCTACTGTCGGATATATACCAAATAGGGGTATAGAAGATGGTAGACAAAAGAGCTGGACTACCAGGGTGGCCTGCAAGGTAATGGGCTTAGGTCCGTTGGGCGGCCCAGTAGTCCGACGCGTAGAAGCCGGATTCTAGAAGAACCCGGATCACGGCCCGCGTGATCTGGCTTGGAGGAGAAGACGGATTCCTTACTTTCCAAGTTACAAGTTAAACGTAGTCTTCTAGGTTTCTGGTTCTGTAAGCCCTAATCCGGCTATTATATAAAGCCGGACGGGAGATAGATTTCATAAGTTCTTCTAGTTACAAGGTTCTAGGTTCTAGCTTAAGCCTTGCGCAACTCGCCGGGAAGTTCATCCTCGACGAGTAGCTGGATCTATTCCTTTACATTGTAACCTTATTATACGGGCTTTAGTCCCACATAGTGAGAAGTGCAGGAGTAGGTACGCCGTACTGTCGCGACGTACCGAACCTGGGTAAATCCCGTGTTCTGTGTTACTACGCTATACCGTTACCCCACGTCTCTACCGTAGTCTCATGGCACCCCAGTCTATGAAAACTACTACGATGTCTCGACAGGTAGAACCCACCTCTTCGGAAGATTCACAATGTTTCCACATAATATTCTTTGAAATCTCTACTACTGTATTCGAGGAATCACATTTTAGTGAAGGCTTTCATTCTAATGTTTATAAATCCTATTTATATTTTTCCTAGACTTGTATTCGACCTATATAATGTAATTCCGAAGCCTGAAAATTTATTGGATGAATATTCGTATTATTTATTTTCTTTTGAATAATAATGGTTTTAATCTAAAATCGTAAATAAAACAAGTTTAAAACATCAAAATGAAAAAATAACTTTGGATCTTTCTTAGTCACACCAAAATGATGCTTTGGTGAGATTTTGACCTTATTTCATCTCCAAAGTTGAAGCACAAATGGGGGTATTTACCCTAGCTTCGGACCTCATTTGAAGCACATTTCTCATGAGAATAGAGCGATGGTTTCAAATGAGCATAAATAATTCAAAAAAAATCAAAATGACATGAATCCAACGCACAATGTTGTTATACATATAGTTGCTCCTCAAATTTATTTGGATAATTTTGGCAAGGTCGAATTTTTCATGAAATTACAAACGGGGGTGTCTACCCTAGCTTCAGACCTCATTTGAAGCACATTTCTCATGAGAATAGAACGATGGTTCCAAATGAGTATAAATAATTCAAAAAAATCAAAATGACATGAATCCAACGCACAATGTTGTTATATGTGATATAGTTGCTCCTCAAATTGATTTGGATCGGATAATTTTGACAAGGTCGAATTTTTCATGAAATTTCAAACGGGGGTATCTACCCTAGCTTCAGACCTCATTTGAAGCACATTTCTCATAAGAATAGAGCGATGGTTTCAAATGAGCATAAAATATTTCAAAAAAAAAATGACATGAATCCAACGCACAATGTTGTTATATGTGATATAGTTGCTCCTCAAATTTATTTGGATAATTTTGACAAGGTCGAATTTTTAATGAAATTTCAAACGGGAGTGTCTACCCTAGCTTCAGACCTCATTTGATGCACATTTCTCATGAGAATAGAGCGATGCTTTCAAATGAGTATAAATAATTCAAAAAAAATGACATGAATCCAACGCACAATCTTGTTATATGTGATATAGTTGCTCCTCAAATTTATTTGGATAATTTTGACAAGGTCAAATTTTTCATGAAATTTCAAACTGGGGTGTCTACCCTAGCTTCAGACCTCATTTGAAGCACATTTCTCATGAGAATAGGGCGATGGTTTCAAATGAGCATAAATAATTCAAAAAAAACAAAATGACATGAATCCAACGCACAATGTTGTTATATGTGATATAGTTGCTCCTCAAATTTATTTAGATAATTTTGACAAGGTCGAATTTTTCATGAAATTTCAAACGGGGGTGTCTACCCTAGCTTCACACCTCATTTGAAGCACATTTCTCATGAGAATAGAGCGATGGTTTCAAATGAGCATAAATAATTCAAAAAAAATGACATGAATCCAACGAATAGTGTTGTTATATGTGATATAGTTGCTCCCCAAATTTATTTGGATAATTTTGATAAGGTTGAATTTTTCATAAAATTTCAAACGGGGGTGTCGACCCTAGCTTCAGACCTTCGAAGCACATTTGCCTAAAATTTTGGAATGACTTGGTTCAACATTATCTAACATTATTCAAACATCATCCAAACTACTCCCTCCGTTCGCTTTTAATCTACATTCTGGCTCGTGATTTGGTTTAGAAATACTCAAAATTAATTCAAAAATGGCGAACTCGTTGAAATAGGTGCAAATTCATAGATTCAACGATATTTTTACAGAAAGACGGCATAATTTAACTAAAAACATTGAAAAAACTTAAAAAAAAACTATGGCAGGCCGAGGCTCACCGCGATCACCCGGCCTGGTCGTCGCCCTCCTCCTAGACGTCGTCCTCTTCCTCGTCGTCCTCCTCGCAGTCGTCGTAGGCCGGCATGTTGGAGGGGCCAGCCTCGTGGTCGTTCTCGGCGAAGGGCGATGGGTTCGCCACCGTAGCGAGCCAGCGCCGCTCCGCTCTACCTTGCATCCGCAGCCGGTGCAACTGCGCTTGCTCGGAGGGATGGCGGTTGCGCCTCCCGCTCTGCAGGACAACCTTGTGCCGGTCGCTCTCGTACCGCGCGATGAGGGCCTGCTGCTAGTCCGCCGCCGTGTTTGCGGTGAGCTGCCGGTAGACCTGGCGCTTCGCCTCCTCCCTCTGGTGGGTCTCCAAGGATGCGCGAACAGCGGCAGCCTCGGCCACTGCCGCCGCCTCCTCGAGGCCAGCGCGGACCCGGTGAAAAGCCTCCTCGTTGCGCCATGTTTCGAACGAGTGGATCGCCGCATGCTGCTCGGGCCAGATTGGTTGCCGCCTCCCCCTGCGCTGTTCGGGCGCCGCCTCCTCCTGCGCCGGCTGCTCGTTCTCCTCGTAGTGGAACTCGTTGTCGCTATCGCCAACACTGTGGCCCCGCGGGTCGGCAGTACAACGGCGAGTTGCGGCAGGCACGGAGCCGGCGAGGCATCGACTCGGGGTGTCTAGGTGAAGTGCGGCAAGGGCGATGAGAGTGAGTGCGGTGAGGACGAGGAGATGAACGGCGAGAATGGGGAGAGCGGCAAGCGGCGAGGGGCCTTTTGTAGCCCTGGCGGGGCATTTGCTGCGCCGCGCGTGCCGTTACTCCGGTAGCCTTTGACCGACGCGGGGCCCACGGTTTTCCCACGCGTCGCTGACAGCTCTGGCCCGCGTGGGCTGCCCCGCCTTTTCGTCCCCCAAGCCGAACCCAGCGGTGGTGGTGGTGGTGGTGGTGCCGCAGGTGCTCGTGGCACAGCAGGGGGTGGTGCGGCGGTGGCGGCGGCGAGAGCGGCAGCGCACGACGGCAGGTCAACTAAATTGGGCGGCAGCGCACGACGGTGGTGGCGGGAAGCTCGGGTGTGGACTATTCAGCATAGTCAACTAACTGCGTGGTCCCACCTGTAAGCTCCGGACGGTTTCAACGAACTTGGCAGTCCCACCCGAACCCACTTCACGAAACAGGGTCTGACTCCTCGGACCCACTTCGCAAAACGGATTCGACTCCAAACTTACCGTTCTGGCCTCTCCATAGTAGTTGCGCATGGACTAGGGGCAAAACTGAGCACCATTCGGCGCTAGGGGTAAAACTGAGTAGTAGTGGACCGCTGTGGGCAATTCGATAAAAACCCCAATTAAATTTAGCATATGGGCTGTTTGACAATTGCATCTTGCACATCAACAACCAAAGTTTATACGGTCTGGTGTGTTTGGTCAGAGGATAGCATTTAAGGGATGAGTGCATCCCCAACAAGTTGGCTAGGGATAATCAAACTTTTTGTTTGGTTCGGTGGAATGTCAGATGGTTACCACTAGTGGAAAACGGGGCTTTTACCCACACGCGACCACCCCTTTCGCCCCGGATCAGCCACCACCCTGTGGAAAAGACTGCAAAGGTGGGGCCGGGGCGAGCAGGGCGCGTGGTGTTGGGGTTATTTGCCCCGGTTGGTGGCTCCAACCGGGGCTAAAGGCCCTCGGCAAGCAGGGCGATGGCGGGCGGGTCGTTGGTGGGTCTTTTGCCCCGGTTGGTGGCTCCAACCGGGTCAAATGAGCCCCACCTAGATGAATTGTGGTTTCTTTATTTCTATATTGCCGTTTAATAGAATTCTTTTTTTCGTCAAATCCAAAAAATTTCTTTTTTTATAAACACTACATGCCAGCGTTCTCCACTCCTCATGCCACTCACCTTTTTGGTATGGTGTGCTCACTTATTTTTGGCATCCGGGTGATTTGTATTCGGTCGATGAACCTTCAAGGGGGGATGTAGAACAAAACAATCGGTATCGCCATCATACAGCCCGACCGTGGCTATTGAGTGCATATATGCATATCAAAAGAACGGTCAGGCGTATGATGGCGAATCCGGATGATTTGTATTTGGTCGATGAACTGAATGATGTATCAAACCTTAAAGGGGGGATGTAGAACAAAACAATCGGTATCGCCATCATACAGCCCTACCGTGGCTACTGAGTGCATATATGCATACCAAATGCACGGCAGGACGTATGATGGCGAATCCGGATGATTTGTATTTGGTCGATGAACTGAATGATGTATCAAACCTTAAAGGGGGATGTGGAACAAAACAATCGGTATCGCCATCATACAGCCATGCCGTGGCTACTGAGTGCATATATGCATACCAAATGCACGGCAGGACGTATGATGGCGAATCCGGATGATTTGTATTTGGTCGATGAACTGAATGATGTATCAAACCTTAAAGGGGGATGTAGAACAAAACAATCGGTATCGCCAGCATACATCCCTGTCGTGGCTACTGAGTGCATATATGCATACCAAATGCACGGCAGGACGTATGCTGGCGAATCCGGATGATTTGTATTTGGTCGATGAACTGACTGGTGTATGAAGGTGGGCTATATATAGGGTCTTCTGGCTCACAAAGTGTTGTGCTAGGGTTTTGATCCAACGGTTAAGAAACACCCCTGATCCAACGGCTCACAACCGCTTGAAAGAAACACACCTCTGATCCAACGACTCACAAGCGCTTGAAAGAAGCACACGGTCCGTGTGATTCTTTGTGATTGGTCCCAACAAAACCGTAACTCTTTAGCCCCGGTTGGTAAAACGGTCTGGGACTAAAGGGGTCTGTTTCTTCTCACTATATATATGTATGCATGCATTGCCACCATTGGCATATATAAACACATATAAACTCCCCACTCTCCCATGGCTTCTACCGTACCCACTCTAACCTTCCTGCAGGCGGAGGCACTTTCCGCCTCGAACTACCCCTGCCCGCCCGGCTACAGCGTCCCCGCCGGCTGGATGCTGAGCTCCGGAGGAGTGCCGGTCCCTCCTGTTCCTCAAGGTGTGGCGCGTCGGACGGCCATCACGAACCACTACTACCACGAGCTCACGCCGGAGCAGCGGAGGAATCCCAATTGGAATCCCGACTACCGCCCTACGTGGGACGCCTTCTTCATTAATCGGCGTGAGAGTGCGCTCGCCAGGTACGAGGAGAACGGCCCGCCTCCTTCGAACTTCAACGACGCCGGTCGTCAGCTGTGGTGGGCCGGCGGACGGACTCTTCAGAGCGTAATGAACTACATCAGGACCGGCAATAACCCCCGCATGCGCTACCCTCACGTGCAGTCCTGGGGTCGTGATCCTCCGAGGGAGTCCAGAGCACCGTCCGACGATAGTGACGACGACGGCGGCGAATACGACGACTACGAGTCATAGTATTATAGGTCTAGGAAGGAGTATGACTAGTAGATCGATGCACTCTTGCCATTATGTACTGCCTTTATGTTTAGGTCTATGCTCTCCGTTTAGGTTTAGATCTATGCTCTCCGTTTAGGTTTAGATCCAATCTTTCCATTATGTGTATTGTGCCTTGTTTATCTATCGAAATGTCCCCCCCCCCCCTCCCTAACGTGAGTCGTTGGATGAGGGGTGTGTTTCTTTCTGGCGTCTGAATCCCACCAATCAGGAAGAATCACACGGAAAACAGAAAACAGACGCGCTAGCGCGCCGCAGTTTCTCGGAATACAACAAATTATTTTATTAAAAACAGTAAACAGACGGACACAACTCCTCGTCGTCGTCGGGGCCCTCGTCGGTGACCTCCTCCTAGTCGTCGTCGGCGGCGAACTCGTCGGTGACCTCCTCGTCGTTGTCGGAGGTGCATGATGGTATGTCCGAGATAGGCCCCCACCTCGGATCGTCGGAGGCCCAGACTTCGCCGGCGTGGTCGGCCCGACGGAGCTCTTGCAGCGCCTTCGTCCTCGCCTCCCGAGCGGCATCTAACGCGAGGTGGCATTCGAGGCGCCGCTCCGCCCGCTCAGCCGCGCGGGTCTGCCAAAGCTCCTCGTCGGCGCTCTCCTCCCCCGGATTGTTCCGGTAATACTCGCGGACCACGCGGTCGTCCCTGGCGTCGACTAGGCCCTGAAACGCGTGGTGCCTGAGGTGGCGGTGGTCGGCGGCAGTGACGATCTGCGGCGTCGGTGCCCTGGCCTCCGCTTCCCAGAGGGTGTGGCAGTCGTTGAAGTTCATCAGCGACCGCGGGCGGTTGAGGCGCCAGGCCGCCGCGTCCCAGGCGCGGGCGGCCTCCGCCGCCGTCGCAAAGGAGCCGAGGGGGATGCGGTCGTCCCCGCAGCGGATATGAGCGGTGAACATTCCGTTCTGCCGTGCTCGGACGCCGCAGAAGCCGGTGGTGTTGTTCCTCCTCGGAGGCATGGTGGCGGCGCGACGGTGCGTGGAGAGGAGAAGACGCTCGAGGCGCGGCAGTTTATACCGCACGCTCGTGGCCACGCGTCACAACTCACGCGCCACGTGTCACAACTCCCGCGCCACGCGGCAGGACTCCCGCACCACGAGGCACAACTCCCGCGCCTCACTTTTCATAATTATTTTAAACAGATTTAGTATTTGGAATCTTTACGCAATTTTAAACACTTTTCATATTGAAAGTTTCTTCAAATTCAAAACCATTCGTAAACTAGGTTTTTAAAAATGTTTGAAATTTCAAAAATTGTTACTAGTTTAAATAGTTGGAATAATTAATTTTTTAAACAGAAAATGTGTTTGAAATCTTTGTCCAATTTTAAACACATTTCATATTGAAACTTTCTCCTAATTCGAAATCATTTAAAATGTAATCGAAAAAACATTTTGAAAACGTATTTAAACGGGGCAGGGGAAAAAATGGCGGCAGGAAGCCAAAAAAAACTAAAATTTGGGGCTTTTGCCCCGGTTCGTGCTACCAACCGGGGCCAAAGGGGGAGGTGAGCGGCAAGCAAGGGCCCCACCTCCCACCCTTTTGCCCCGGTTGGTAACACGAACCGGGGCAAAAGACCCTCTTTTACCCCGATTGGTGTTACCAATCGGGGCAAAAAGCCCCCCCAGTATATAACCCCGGGCGGAGCAACCGCCCGGGGCAAACCCTCACAACTCGCAGAAACCGCTAAGTCCTCGGCGCCGATTTTTCTCCGACGCCGTCAGGCTGCCAAAATTGACCACCGCCGGAGAGAGCTCAATCGCGCCGCGCCGTTAAGCTCTCCGCCTAGCTCGCCACCGCGCCCTTCCCCGCGCCCCCTGGCCCACGCCCCCCGAGCCCGCGCCTAGCTCGCCGCCGAGATCCTCGTCGCCGTCCTCGTCGCCACCCTCGAGGTACTGCTCGCCGTAGTGCTCGCCGGAGAGAGTTCCACCGCCGTATAGTGCTCACCTCCGTAGTGTGCTCACCTCGCCGGATCTTTTTTAGTGTTAGTCTTTTACTGTTAGTGTTTATTATTTGTTATTTAGTTGTTAATAGTTGTTAGTTGTTATTAGTACTTAGGAATATTAGTATTAGTGAATTTGTAGTTAGGAATATTAGTATTAGTGAATTTGTACTTAGGAATATTACTTAGTGAATTTGTACTTAGGAATATTAATTACTTAGTGAATTAGTACTTAGAAACTTAGGAATTTTTAGATTACTTACGAATTTTTAGTATACTTAGGAATTTTTAGATTAGTTAGGAATTTTTATTATACTTAGGAATTTTTAGTATACTTAGGAATTTTTAGTATACTTAGGATTTTTAGATAGTACTCCCTCCGTATCAAAATATAAGATGTTTTAGCATTTTGTAGATATAATGTATCTAGACATGTTTTAGTGTGTATATTCATATGCATCTTACACTAAAACATGTCTAGGTACATATTGTCTAGGAAATGCTAGCTAAAACATCTCATATTTCGATACAGAGGGAGTATTTTTTTTTAGGGAAATTAGCTATATATCTAGAGGGAACCGAGGGGCACACTACGCGTTAGAGTACTACATGCATAGGCAGGAGTATAACTAGCAGAACAGATCCACTCTTTCCTAATATACTTGTGACTCGAACGGGTGCATAACAGTGTTCCAGATTATCCAATCATGTGTGAAAACATTGCAGATCACTTTCTACTGGATAATCTGGGATGCTACATCTGTTATGTCCCGTTCGAGTCGCAACTATACTCGGCAAGACTCGATCTAATCCTCTAGTCATACTCCTTACTAAATTGTATTGTTGTGATGATTGTTTACTGGAATATTATTTTTTCAAGAGAATTTATAACTTACTAAAGTATTTTATCTTCCATTTGTATTAGTTGAGCTATGGACGGCAGAGAGGGTGAAGAATAGGTGTTCGCGATCATAGAAGAAGGTACACTCCCCGGTGGACCCAATGATGACGGGGGACGTGATCAAGACGACGGCTCACAGTACCTGAATGAATCAGGTAAGGGAATAGAGGAGGAAGACGAGCAATTGCAACGAATAGATCATGCGGAACCGGAGAAAACAAATGATGAACAAGCCTTAGTGAAGGCTGCATCGACATCGTCTAGCAAGAAGTCAAAACCAGGCCCGGCCCAAGAGATGAGCTCGAAAGAGAAACTGATAATCGATCAAGTCTATCAAACCGTCCAACCTGCTTGGCCAGCCAAGACAGCAACAAAGTTTACAAGCCAATGTGGTGTTATTGTTAGGGACATGGTCCCTATAAGTATTGAAGAATGGAATGAGCCAGCAAAGGACGAAGACGATCCTGGACGAATGGCAGTTTCTTTGGTCACAGACCGCTGCAAAAAACTCTTGTTCGAGAAGCTGATGAGCCATTTCCAGCTTCCACGATGTGAGAATGATGATGAGGAGGACGAGACGGCGCAGGAGGAACTGCAAGATGCAGTGAAGCACTGGGCTCTGAAGAGGATGGCCGAGGCTTTCAATGCTTACAAGAAAAGATTATGGAAAGAATATAAGAAGAAAAAAGAAGTCCCAAAATTCGAGGGGCCGCTTGAGAAGCAGAAGGTACACTGGATAGCATTTCTGGCGTACAAGGAATAAAAAAAGGGGAAGCTGAGGTAACCCAAGAATGCGGCAAATGCCAAGAGGAAGAAATATCACCATAAGATGCGTTCAGGTGGCTACAGAGTTGCAGTTCCTAAGTTTGACGCACTCGAGACAGAGCTGCGAGAGAAGGGGATCATTCCAGGTACTGAGAATTTTCCCCGGAGGTCAAGGAATTGGTTGCTTGGGCATGGGCGACGTTTGACGAACAAGGGCACCTTATTATGACCGAAAAAATAATGGTCCCCTTTGCGGCACTTGAGAAAGTGTTCAAGGAGGTTAGAGAGGGAGAGTTCAAGCCAGATCGAGAGAATGACGAGCTTACAAAGGGGAATGCAGAACATGGCGGCTGGACACTAGGCAAAGGACGATATCCGTGGTGCTTTGGCTTCAAGCCGGAAGATTGTCTCTTTCCATATAGAAGCTGAGCGAGAGGACATATAAAGAAGGATGCAGCGGTCGTAGCACAGGTTGGTGCCTTGGAAGCCGCAGTGATGCAGCAGAAACAACGGATTAATGAGCTTACTAGCCGGCCCTCCCAGACGCAAGACACTAGTACATTCGAGGAAACAACACCATCTCAACACCGGAGCAGTGTGGCTTCAACGGAGATACCGGCTTCCGCTGCAGTTCTGCTTGTTGATGCCCCTCCACAGACGGAAGCCGTGGATCAATCAAGGAGAAGACAAGTTGTGCGCTATACATGTCGGTCTCAAACATATATCCATCAAGGTGGCGGACGGCTACGCTTTACCTTGTGTAGAGGGAGCGACCTCGCATGGCCTTCCGGTTAGACCTGGCTATGCTCGTGTCGGCGTTGATGATGTTCAGCCGGATTGGAGGATATTGCGGCTTGACATCCCCGGAGGTGACGGGGTAGAGATACTTGGAGAAGCCGTCAATTCCATCATTCAATGGAAAACGAGTGGCATAGTGTTTTCCCCACGCAGTCTACCGCCGCCACCACCGCCACCTTCTCCTAGACGCAGTCCACCGCCAACACAAGCAGCTACTTCTCCGAGACGCAGTTCACCGCCGCCACCACCACCACCTTCTCCGAGACGCAGTCCACCGCCGCCATCACCGCAACCTACTTCTCTGAGACACAGCCCAGCTCGATCATCGCCAGCACACGTCGACGCCATGGACGTCAGCAGCCCGAGTCCGGCTCGATCTCCGATGCCTGAGCCAACTCCGCCGCCCACTAAGTCCTCTAAGCAGAAGGCTGCTGCCTCTAAGTCTTCCCCGAAGAAGAAACATCCTACGAAGAAGAATGCCAAGAAGCTGCCAGAAGTGTTGCCTTACCATAGGTGACTGCGGACACGAAACGTCAGATGGCTTCGTGGGGAAAGAGAACCCCAGAGCCGCCAAAGATACCAATAGATCCGGTTGTGAAGAAGCACTTCAAGAATATGCCGGAGATGTCGTCCCAACTTAAGATGAGTCTTCCAACTGACTATGACCGCGGAGTAACGATGAGTTATAACATAGCCAGGAAGGCGGGGAGAACAATTCCGCAGCTCGGGAACCAGTCAAAACAATCGGTCCCCCCGCTCAAGGTGTCAGACACTACACATGCTCAAATTGATTTGGAAGGAGCTGAGAGGTTTGCCAGAGACGCTGGTATAACAGTTGAGAAACTCCTAGGCCAATCCGAAAACTTCGAAGAGGCTAAATTGGCATGGCAATATAAGAGGGGGAAGTCTCTCGTCAAACCTGAGCAGCTGGGCTCTATGACAACATTGAAGCGCCAACTGCATATGTGGTATATCCAAAGCACAGGAGATGGGATAGAGCAAGTTGAGGTGAAAATTAGACAACAGGATTACTTCCGCAATGACTTGATGTATATTGATTTTGAAGATCTTTATTTCTTATATAATCTAGACGCCCTCGACAAATCGATCATCAGCACCTATTGTTTGTAAGTATCTACCTCAGCTAGTTCGATCATTGCTTCTTATATATATTATATCCTCACTGCACGATATATATTATGCAGGAAGAAGATTCTGGAATGTAATGGAAACGGTGGCTTTGGGTTCATTGACCCATATGTCGTCAATGATGTCATTTTAAAGTTACACGCTAAAGATACGGAGGATAACCTAGTTATGTTTTTGAGGAATCAATCTCACTGTAGTGAAATACTATTTCCTTACAGTCAAAAGTGAGTGTTTATTGTCTTATGCATAATACTTCACATTTCTATTTCGCTAAGTCGGTGTTAATTAAGTGTAACTGATGAGTTAATCGCCTGTGCAGATTTCACTGGATTCTTTTCGATATTCATGTTGACACCGGAATAGTTGATCTCATGGACTCTATGGATAAAGAGAAAGAGGAGTACGAGCCCATTATGTCAATGCTCACAAAGTTCAATCGTTGTCGCACTACACCGTCCCCTTTTGTTCAATCGTTATCGTGCAATGACCCATAATTTTTTTTCCGGACAGGGCTTGGAACCGGTTTAAGAAGGAACAAGCCGGTTTAGCGGAGTTGAAAATGAGATTTGACAAACTCGTCGTAAGTAGTACTTGCTACATTCACGCATCTCTTTTTAATTCCTTGATCATTATTTGACTCAAGTATATTTCTCGTAAAGTGCCCTCAACAGCCACAGGGAACAAATATATGTGGCTTCTATGTCATGGAGAACATAAGGATAACCGTGAATGAGCGGTTAGGGAGAAGAGTAAATATAAGGCTCTACGATCTCCAGAGGAAGCTCCTACCGGAAGACTCCTTACAAGCACTTCAAGAGGAATGTGCGGGTTTTCTGCTGAAGGAGGTCGTATCTGAAAATGGAAGATTTCATCCTTAAGTATAAACAATGATCTGCATGTAATGATCTCTCAATGTGTATAACTCTATTCGGATGTAATGATCTAATGAGATCAGTGTAATTATATTTTGATGATATCAATGCATGCAATGATTTTTATGATGATTACTATCGATGTGCAAAAAATATGTCATTAACGGCCTCACCGAAAAAAAACAGCCCAAAAAGAAACAGCCAAAGCTCTGCCGCGGCAGAGAAACAACCAAAAACTCTGTCGCGGCAGGACACCTTTTGCCCTCACGTGGGGCACGCCTTTTACCCCGGTTGGTAACCCAACCGGGGCATAAGGGGGGCCTTTAGGGCATCTCCAGTCGCCCCCCAGAGCCCCCCCCCCCAGGCGGGCTTTTTCGCGCCGGAAGCGGCGAATAGCGTCGTTTCCTCACCAGTCGGCCCCCCCAGAAGTCGAAATAGCACCGTTTCGGCGCTATTTTCGCGCCGCGGCACCCAGGCCAAACCCAGCTCGCTGGGTTCGGCTGGGGGGGCGAAACTGCGCGGCAGCACGCGCGGGCCAGCTCTGTCAGTGACGCGACGAAAAAGCGCGGGAACAGAACCTCCCCGTGATCATCTTCTCGGAGCGCGCGTCGGTCAAATGTTGCCGGCGTTTATGGCGTGGCGGCCGCCCAGTGCATGCGCCCGTTCAAAGGCTGTCGGCGTAATGGCGTGGCGGGCGGCAGCGAGGGGACGCGCCGCAGTAAATGCCCGGCAGCCTATAAAATCCCCCCGCCGCTCGCCACGCTCGCCATTCTTCCACCTCGCTCCTCTCCTTCCCTCGGCGCTGTCCTCTCCCCCGTGCTCTCTTTTCCTCCACACAGAACAATGGCGAGTTACAAGGACAACGCCGCAGCCAACGGCTTCCCCCGCCGTCACCTTCGCCGCGACGAGGCGATGGCGCTGTACCGCGCGGGCTACCCGTGCCCGCCGGACAGCCGCCTCCCTAGCTCTGGCGCCGAGCAACCGCGCTGGGCCCTCAGCGCGGGCGGGGTGCCCGTGCCTCCGCTCCCGAGCACGGACGCGGAGTTCCGGCGTGCAATCCGCGAGGTGCGTGCCGGCATGGAGGCGACCGACTGCCTGCCGGAGGAAGGCTTCGACGAGTTCTGGTGGCAGGAGATCACCAGACGCCGCGACAGGGAGCTCACCTCCCTGGGCGACAACGGCCCCGTCGACGGCCGCTACAACGCCAATGGGCGCCGCCGTTGGTGGGGAGGCCACAACCGCACCAACGAGTGGGTTGTGGACTACATCCACGCCGGCAACGCGCCACGCTTGGAGATGCCGCCCCGGCAGAACCCGGCGTGGGATGCGCGCCGGACGGGCGCCTCCTCCTCGTCGGCCACCTCGAGCTCCTCCGACGCACACTCCCTCTCTGTCTCCCCCCCCCCCCCTTCCTGAACTCCCGCGCGCCAACCCGCAGGCGTAGCGGCGGCGCCCTGCGCATTGGCGAGCCACGCTTCGAACGCGTGGTTCGCCCGAAGACCGCGGAGGAGCTCTCCCTGAACACGCTCCAGCCCCTCGCCGACGACCTGAGGCGGAACAGCGCAAGGCTGCGCGGGACCGGGAGGCTGCCGCCAACGCGGCACGCCTCCGCGTCCCTCCCCCACCGCCGACGAAGGACCCCGTCTACGTCGTCCTCGACCCCGACTCCGACGAGGAGGACGAGATCCAGCGCGCCCTCGCGGCGAGCAGGTGGGGCAGCTGCGGCGACGCCGGACAGGGGACGAGCAAGCGCCCCGGCGACGGCCCCGACGACGGCGACGACGTCGACTACAGCCAGGCCATCGCCGAGCGCCTGGGGCTTCAGTAGTTTTAGTTTAGTTTAAATTTGCGTTCTAGTTTAAATTCGCGTCGAAATTAAACGAACTTTGCCTAAATTCAATAAAATGCGTCTAGTTTCAAATCTTGTTTTTTTGGGGCCAAATCTTGGACTCGGGGAGCGACTGGGAAGCCTGCCCCCCCAGGTTCCAGATTAGCGCCGTTTGGCGCCGCGGCGGCCCCAAAACGGCGGCGTTTTGGGCCCTGGGGGTGCGCAACGACTGGAGATGCCCTTAGCCCGGGTTTGAGGAACCCGGTTGGGAGGCTGGGGCTTTAGGCCCTTACCAACCTGGGCAAATGCCCTGTTTTCCACTAGTGTACGGATGGCCATTTTTTTCTTTAGTTCAAAGGATAGAGAATGGATGGGTTATTAACTGTAATCAAGGCGGTGATATTCTCTCGTCAGTACATTGTGAGGACACACCACGAATTACATTTTAATTGAAATTTTTGACGTATGTACACAAATGTACATAGTAGAACAGTGAAAATAAAAAATGGTTAAATATTTGTAAGTCTTGGTCGCTGCTCCTTCCTGTAAATGGAAGCTACTGATCGTTGAATCTGAATATACATCAATATACAAGCAAGAAGTGAACTTGGTACTGCACGCTGATCCAAGTCGCATTAATATATATGCGCATTGCTGATTCTTCTCCATAGAATGGAACTTGTTACCGCACCCAACCTGCATCGTCCAGCCAAAAATTCAGAAATAGAGATTGGTGACCGGAGAGCAGCTGGAAAGACAGAGAGGACAGAGACACCACAGTTTAGCCACCGCTCTGCTAGCAGGCCACCGCGTGCCCATTGTCTCTCTTTCTTCGAGCAGGTCTAGAGGCAGAAAGGGGATCTTATTCCGGCCGTCGATGCCATTCACACGCCTTCGTGTCCACGCGCCTGCGCTATGTTTGGCCGCCGGCAACCCCGATCTAGCCTGGTTTCGTGGATAGAGGAAAAGAGACGAGAAGGGAGGAGAAAGGTGAGCGAGCAAGTTAACCGGAAAACGGTTCCGAGGTGAGGACAGGGAAGCCAGCGAGAAGTGGTTGCCCTCGTCCAGCACATTTTAGCGGAGGACCTCAACTAGTTTTTGGAAAGAATATACCTCCAAACTGGTTTCCCTCGTCCTTCTCATCCTCTAAACCAAACATATGACAGCCATAAAAAAGTGGCTATTTCTAGCCAACCAGTAGATAGCCACTGAACCAAACACATCATAATTGAGATCGCGCGCACCTGAAAGCGCATCAGAAGTATGTATGCGTCACATGCGTATGTTCACCTGCAGCGATGCACCCTAGCCGGCAGGCCGGATCGATGAAGTGCCTTCCTGCAAGAAGAGAGAAGTTAAAATCTGGTCACTACACAAATGTACGATGGATCGATGGACACGTGGAATTGATTATTCAAAAGTCTTACATACGAACTGGCATCGATGCACCGATCTTCGATCGATGCAGGTATGCCGGCTTCACATCATGCATAGCGCCAGGTTGATCCACTTAAGCTTTTTTTTCTTCGTGTGTCGGCGCTTGGCCCTCGGGCGACCAGAAGATACGGTGGCCGATTTGATACGGAACATACACACGTGTGAGGCTTCGGTCGACAACGTGTCTGTGCGCGGCCGGCGTGGCGGCACCCATAGCCCATCTGCGTAAGGAGGACATGTTTAGGGTTTGAGAAACATAAACTGTTTTTTATTGGTTTTAAACAATTCTACTCTCTACTATATAGTTTTGTTTGATGTGGTGATGGTTGTGTAGCGCCCTATACCTTTTAATAAAGATAGAACACCTGTGTAACCTGCTATTCCCGGGAACTCTGATAGCATACACATGACAAAATGAAATATTCCTTGCAATAACATCATTCTACATTGTTGATCCAGTGGATAAGAAATAAAATAGCCTTACAATTGGCATAGCCATCATGGACTAGCCCTAATAAACGAAATCCTCACTCGTCTTCCGATTTATCTGCACGTTGGAATATGCAGCCCCCGCGGGGGAGGAAGTCAGTACAAACAATATACAGGCAAGTGACACTTGTATGGTGGCAGTTTTGAGGAATAACTAGCTACATGATATTTGGCTGGTGGAGTCCGGGCTATTTGCATACAGCCAGTTTTGTCCTATATTTGATAAATCATTAAAAAATCTTTGGAAATCAACATGGGTAGATACGCCATGTAGTTTGATAAAGGCATCATGGGTAGACCCACACCATGAAGTTTGATAAAGTCATCTTGGGTAGACACACCATGAGTTTGAAAAGTCATCATGGGTAGACACACCATGAGTTTCAAAAGGTAGCACAGAGGGCTAGACACACCATGTGCTCTAGGAAAAGTTTTCTACCAGGTTTTATTTCATTCAGAAAAGATGAGGAGATCCTTCGGCACCAACTCTGTCTAGCTGCTCAACTGGCCCACAACCGGGGACACCGCTAAGATCTTAGTTTTTAACTCTGCAGAGGTTGTGCACTTTCACCTTGAGACTCATCCTCCCCGAGAGAAGAATGAGACAAAATCTTTGGCAAGAGGGATTCGACCATACCATTATTGGCTCGTTCCTCCTAAAATTCTACCATCCCTTGTCAATACAACAGGAGGAACCCCCACAACTTACTTAATCTTGGCAGCACCCATATTACCTCAAGGCTGCACTGGAAGCTAACTATACATTGAAGACCTATAGATCTCTTTATTCCTGGGTGGCAATCCACAAGTGTACCGTCAGGTGACAGCCACCACATCCATGGCTAAATCCACCATGAACATGGCCCTGAGTAGCCACTCAAGATAAACCAAGAAATTACCAATCCACCCAGGTGTTTCATTGGGTTGTTATTTTTTTTAATTTTCAAATCATCACAACCCAACAAGTAGCAGCAACAGTTGTGATATAATTCTAGTATAGTTAAACTAGTGCCTAGCAGGGGTTTCAGGTTATCTACAAACTACTGGGTGTTTAGCATAGCATATACTTAGAAAATAATAAAATCACCTATGATGCATACTACTGAAAACACTAATGCAATTGAAAAAAAAAGTGGAACATGAGTATCACTTGCCTTGTTGGGGTTGGTATAGAGACACTCTGTTTACAAATAGAACGTTGCTCTCCGTACAATCTAAAGAATACAAATAAATAACAATAAACAGGCAATTCACCAACAAACAAACAAACAAATACAAAAAAATATCCAATACATAAGCATAGCAAGTTATTCAACTTGGTTGGTGTCAACATGGACAAGGTTTTGACACATAATTCAATATGAAAAAATAATTATGATGAGATGATTATTTTTTGGCCTTGTATGGACAAGTTCAAGGTTTATCACAATAATTTAAGTTACAAAAGAAATTATTGTGATTGTGTTAGGGGTCTACCAAAAGGAATATGGGTTGGTAAAGTTCACAATTATCATACATGGTTTGGCTTAAGGGTTTTAGAACACAATTCCATGATCAACATGATTCATATCATGGATTTGGGTACTAGGGTTGAAACAATTTACAATATGGCTTGTAAATTTACAATAGGTATTGGGCTAGGGATTTCTGGTCCAAAATTTAATTTTTGTAAGGTCAACATGACATGGGTGTTGGTTTTATCAAAATGATCATACCATAATTTTTCTAAAAGGGGGTTTCATCAAATAACAGTTAAGGTATATTGATTGACTACTATGGGTGGTTTATATGAGGAAGATTACATGTAATGGTTCCTCTGGTCACAAATAGTTTTGGTACTGGTTTCTCTGGTCTAAGGTTACTCAATGGAATAATTTTCTAGAAGAAAACTAATTAAAATATTTATAGAATTAAAACTAGGTGCAAAATACTCAATTGGTTGTTTAAATTCTAAACTCCATTTTAGTTGGTTCAATTATTATATTGGGATAGAGGGTACGAAAGTACACATTCTAAGGATTCCAAAAATATTTTATTTACAATTTTTGGATTTGTAGAATTTGAATTATGCCAGAATTCATCAAACAAGCATACTTAAATTTGAACCAATTTAAGTTTGCCAAATTTAAATTTTTACAGTGCCAAAAGTTTCTACATGTTGTTCTGATTTCCAAAATTCCAAGTTTTCTAAATTTGGGCTTATGGATAAAAAGTTATGATGGTTGCAAGTTGCAGGGACTTTTTTGTAAAACCGCCAATTAATTCTCTTCGGGAGAAAACAGAAAAAAATGGCTAGGCCACGTGGGGCTCTCCTATTGGCTCAGGATTGCTAACAGGGCGCTGACTAGGCCGGGCACATGGCGCTAACGTGGTTAAGTGAGGCGCTCTGGGACGTTGGATCTAGATCCAACGGGTGCATACCCCTTCGGGTCAATATCTAATCACGGTCGTCCAGTGCAGATCTGACGTTAGAGAAAAGAGGTAGAGCTCACCTCACCGGCGGGCTGCCAGAAATGAAGAGCGCGGCAGCACTGCACCTCGGGATTCGATGTCGGTAGCGCTCCGGTGATGCTCGAACTTGGCGAAGGCCACAAGGAGGTGCAGGAGAGCACGGCGGGCTCAGTGGCGATGATGGCAAGGGTTCGGGCCTCCTGGAATGGCGGCGCGATGCAACGGTATCCTCGGGGCGACAGCGAGCTCTGGGAAAGCTTGGCGCCACGATCTCGCCGCACCAAAAGTTTGCCCGGGGTCTTAGGGAGGGTCGCGCACACACGGGGAGTCGCAAGGAGCAATCTCGAGCGCATGGGGTGGCTCATCCCGTCGAAAGATCGAGATCGACGGCGGCGGAACGGAGAAATTCCGGCGAGCGATTCCCGCGCGGTGGGGTCATGTTTTCGAGGGGTAGGGAGGGGAAAAAGAGAGGAGGCGCATAGCTAGCTAAGGAGGGGCTTCTTAGGCGAGGAGGGCCACGGTGCGAGCAGATCGTGTGCGGTTTCAATCGCATACGTGGGTGGCCGTTGGTAACCGTTTCGAGGTGGAAGGAGATGTTGTCATGAGTGACGTCACGTGGGTTCCACAGTGCAGAGAGAGGGGGTGGGCCGAGCTGCTGGGGCTGCTGCTGGGTTGCTTTGCGGTGCGTGCGCGTGCCGTAGGTAGGGGGACTTGGCTCGGGCCGGTTTGCTGGGCTGGCTAGCCTCCTTTTTTCTATTCTCTTTTTTTTGTTCTGAGTATTTTTCTTTTCCTGTTTTTATTTAACAAATCATAACTTTTATTTTATAAGTCCAATTTGTATCAAACAAATTTCTAAATACTTGTAAAAACAAACTACTTCACTTAGGAGCATGTTTATGTTGTTTTCAACACATTTCAATTTTGAATTTTTAAAATAGGGATAGTGCCTTAATATTACTAAAAATCATTTTTAATTAGAAAATAGTAAATGGTTGGAAAATGCTTTTATATGATTATAGATACATTCTATAATTCCAACATTTCTTTCCAAGGTCATTTCAACTTGTTATCAAAAATAAAATAATTTATATAAATACTTTATTGGCTATTTCTTGATATAAAACTTGAAAGGCATTTTGGAAATATTTTTATTCACATGAGATATCTTTGGAGGCATGAAGAAAATATTAGAGATAATACTTCTCTGGTTCATAAACATATTCATAGTTATAAATGGGTTGGAAACAGGTTTATAAAAAAGTTTGATAAGAAGAAATATTTTCTCTTTAATATGAAAACTTCATTTGAAATAGGTTTAAGGTTTAAGGGAGAAAGGTAGTTTGGATTTCTTAAATCCAATTTCATTGAGATGTGTATTATTTTCTTTTGTTTCTTGCATAACATTTGGTTTTTGGTGACTTGTTTAACATGCAAACAAAAAGTTTCAAATATTTGTGATTTTTGCAGTTTTCAAAAATTAGGGATGTTACAGGTTGGTACGTCCATATTGGGCCTCGTTAGGCCTCAGCCTTAGTAGATATCTTCTACTCGGATGAGTCCTGCTCGAATACGCCTAGGTATAGCATGGCACAAGGACTCGATGGACTCGCCACCAGGTATAGTATACAACATATGAACAGGTTGGTGTTCGAGAGAAGCAAATACCACGCGAGTGTGTTCCTCTCCAGAATGTGATAAACAAAGCAAATAAGCCACATCTTTAAACGGCGACGCCTCCAATTGTACCAATGAATTGAAGCGTCAAGCCAGCCTCCTCCCTCTCTTTCACAATTGGCACTGATGCGGATACTCCTGACGCCGACTTTCGGCTCCGACTCGCCTAAAACAACCGAGTCCTGCTCGGATACTCCTAGGTATAGCATGGCACAAGGACTCGATGGACTCGCCACCAGGTATAGTATATAACATAGGAACAGGGTTGGTGTTCAAGAGAAGCAAATACCACCTGAGTGTGTTCCTCTCCAGGATGTCAAAAACAAAGCAAACCAGCCGCACCTTTAAATGGCGACGCCTCCAATTGTAGCAATGGCTTGAAGCTTCAAGCCAGCCACATCCCTCTCTTTCACAGTTGGCGCTGATGCGGATCCTCCTGACGCCGATTTTTGGCTCCGACTCACCCAAAACAACTGAAAAAAGGGGATATGTGAGGCGGGTGGAAGGAGGCAATCGGATGTGTGCATTAGCGTGCTAGCCGTAGGTCGTCATACGTTTGGCTAATCTTAGGCCCCTTTGTGAGCCATCAGATTAGCATCCAACGGGCAGAAATCAGCCAAACGCGTTTTTGTATTTTAGCCCTTCTATTTTTTGTATATCGAACCCGCACTCCACAACACCCCACTTAAACGAAAAGGTATATTGTGTTGCCCCGGTCATCTCAATAATTACAGAAAAACTGCCACTATGGGGATTTCTCTTGAGTATTGCAAAAAAAATCCGTCTAGTGTAAAAAAAAGTATTGCAAGAAATTGTTTGAAAAAATTAGAAAAAAAGTAATGCTAAAAAAAATTAAATATTATGTTTATTACGTTGCAACAAAAAAATTTAAACAATACAACAAACACCACAACCTATTACAATAAAAATTATGTTTTTTAGCAATTTAAAAAAGTGAGCAATTGTTGCTGAAGATTCATTTGCAACAAAAGTAGCCATCTATTTTTAACAAAAAGAACAAACTTGTTACAACAAAACATATTAAAATTGTTGTTTAAAGTTGGGGAAGGGACAAAATATTTTGCCACAAATTCAAATTTAACAAAAATTAACCGGTATTTCAACAAAAAATAAACGATAGCAAAAAAATCACATGTTTACAACATGTGAAATAGCACAGAAAAAGTAAATACTAAAACAACACATGTATTTTTTAGAAAAGAATGAACAAAAAAATATTACAACATCTCGTTGTGATTTCTCATCAAAATACGTGTAAATTTGTTACAAATTTTAAAGATGTACCCACCATTCATCGAAAATGACAAAAACACTTAACGTATATATGGCTGCACGTAGTGGGCTGCTGAAAATATATTCTAACGCGAAAATTGGGCCAAAAGGACAAATTGCTGCTAACTGGGCCTGCATGCCGGCCCAAGTAGGCTCCCACACGGGAGCACGAGCGAGGAGACCAACCAAACGTACGCTCGTTTAGATCGGCCTAAACAAAGAACTGTGTTAGTCGTAGGTCGGCCTAGGTCTGCCCAATCTTAGGTCCCCTTATGAGACATCAGATCAGTATCCAACGAGCAGAAATCAGCAAAACGTGTTTTTATATTTTAGCCCTCCTATTTTTCGGATATCGAACCCACACTCAACAGCAGCCCCACTTAATTAAACGAACGGGTATATTGCGTTGCCTCCGGTTATGTCGATAATTACGGCAAAACTGACATTGCGGGGATTTCGCATGAGTAATTCGCATTTTCCCAACTGAGGTAGTTGTTGCTAGAGATTCGTTTGAAACACAAATGATCAACTATTTCAACAAAAATCACAACCTATTACAAAAAAAAAAGTATTTACATCAAATAAAAAGTTGGTAAGCAATAAAATGATTTGTCACCAATTCAGTTGCAACAAAAACCATCCCTTATTTCAACAACAAATGTAATCGGTCGGTAGCAGCAAAAAAATCACATGTTAACAACATGTGGATGAGCACATAAACACATCGTCCAAAATGAATTCTAAAAATATATGCATTTTCTAGAAAAATCAACCAGATAACACTTTTCACCATCTCGTTTGTGTTCTCTTAACAAAACATGGGCGAAACTGATACAAATTTTTACAAATATACGCAACATTGACTAAAAATAGCGAAAACACTTAGCCTACATGTGGCTGCACGTAGTTGTCATGTTGGGCTGGTAAAAACATGCACTGACAAATTTGGGCCAAACACCAAATTTATGTTAGTTGGGCCATGTAGATGGGCCCATAAAGTGGATGGCTAAAAAAAACTCGCGCGCAGAGCTAGCTAGGCTCGCAAATCTTAGGCCGCCCTAAAGCAAGTGTTTTCCCTTGCCTTGAGGTTGTTGGAGCGATCAGGTAACTCCGGGATTGGCCCTCGAGCAGTGCGACGACTCGGACGCTAACGTGGGCTGCCGGGAGGACCTTCACGGCTGTGAATAGCTGCGGGGCAGCGCGTCCACGGTGAACTCGGTAGCGGCGAAAGTATTTTGCTGACGACGGACGGGACCGGGGGCTAGGCCGGCACGCGTGGCAGTAAAGGCCATGGGCCGAGAAAATATAATCTCTATCGAGGTGCTGCAGGCGTCCAGTCTCATGAGAGGGGTCCCCCTATACATCGCTCTCGGCGAGGCAGAGGCGCTCGCTCGCCCGCACAAGCGGAACGACAGGTCAGCTGCTGGGCCGGATTTGAGGCCCAATACAGATATAATTTTTTCACTCTATTTCTTGGAGAAAATATATGAAAAATTATTTACTACATGATTTAATTCAAAAATCTGAAACTATTAAATGAATTCAAACATAATTAGAAAAGTTTTTTTAAATGAACAAATTTTGAAAATCAATAAGTTTTTTAATTGAATATTTTTGGAGATTGAACAATTTTTTAATTATATGTTTTGAAAATGACGAACAATTTTGAAAATGAACAATTTAAATTAAGATTTTTTTTAAATGGTGAACATATTCCATATGTGAACAAAATTTAAATTTAAACGCTTTTTTATTTTGAACAATTCTTATATTTGAACAGATTTTCAGTGTGAATGGATTTCAAATATGAACTTTTTAAAATATGAACGATCTTTTATTTTGAACAATTCTCAAATTTTGAAAAAATTTGAGTGTGAACAGATTTCAAGTCTAACCGTATTTTTATTTGAACATTTTAAAAACTAGAACAGATTCCAAAACGAATGTTTTCGAATAAAAAAAACTAAAAAAACAGAAAAGAAAAGAAATAAGACGGAAATTAAGAAAACAGAAAATAGAAAAGGAAAATATGAAAAATGAGACAATAAAAAGATTAAAAACGAATGTCGCACGTGAAGGTGTAGTAGTGCAGTGGTTGCACCCGTGCTAGTCGATGCCCACATCCTGGGTTCTATCCTCCTTTCCCCCATTTTGTACCAATTTCTCTTATTTGGAAGAACTGATGGGCCGCCCCACTTAAAAGTAAAACACGGGCATAGGACTCGCAAAGGGCGACAAATAGTGGTGGCGCATGAGAAGACCTAAGGACATTGGCACCGCGTGGTCCGGACTCACATCAGCGCACAGGTGTAGTGGACTAAAGGCCCGGGACGAAGCTATTATTGCTAGCATCGGACAGGTTCATTTGCATCGTTTACTGGAATTATCGTCAAGATACTTATGGAACCTGTTCTGTTAAACTGTGTGTACGTTGCGACTAAGTGCTACTCACTTGAGTGGGAAACTGTGAATTTCTTCGTCTGTAGATTCTGTACTCATGTAGCGGTAGATGGCATGCTGTTTTGATCTCCTAAAATGGCAGAAAAGAGACCCTGCAAAACTAAAGAAGGAAAATGAGAGATTGGAAAAAAGGCAGCAAGAAGGTAATAACTTTTGCCCCCAGCCTCTATAAAAAAAATTAACAACAAAAGCTGGATACGTTTTGTTGCCTGTCGATTTTATGAGTTGAAAAAGTATCGCATATGTGCACTGAGCTAAATTGTGCCAATAATAAGACACCCTTATTTGAATTCTCAAGCTTTAATAATTTTCATTGTTCAAGATAGGCTTAATAAACATCTCGAAGAATATTGTAGTGGCCAAAACGGCGATTTCAAAACCACTATACCGGTAATACTAGAGCGGAGGGACTTCGCCTCCCCGTATGTCCTTAGGACATCTCCTACGGGACTGCTCAAAAGCTCCGGACAGGACACTTTTGAGCAGCCCGACCAAAAATCAGGCCCCTATGGGGCTGCCTATCTCGCGGTCGGGTCCTTTTTTTATCCGGGCCTGCTCAAACCCGGCCCAGATTTGGTCCGGATTTGAGCAGCCACGGACACGGCGCGGACGCGGGAGCGAGCAGGAGCATGACGTGGTCAACACGGGGTGGCCCACCCGTTAGTGGCACACTGCCGGTTCGCCTGCCCCTCTCGGTCTTAAAAGGCCACGCGTCCCTCCCCCCCCCCCCCCCCGTCCCCACACAACCGCCCCCACTCACTGCATCACCACTATCTCCACTGGCGACAGAACCCTAGCACCCCGCCACTCTCTCCGTCGCCGCGATGCCCCGCTGGTGGCTAGACGGGAAGAGCAACCACGAGGCTGGGTCCTCGCGCCGCCGCGCCCCAGCCTGCGCCTCCTCCACCCCCGTCGCTCCTCCACCTCTACCTCCCCCTCCTCCCTTCCAAATAGCGCCACCGGCCGCCGTTGTTGAGGAAGAGGACCACCGCGTGAGGCGGCGTCCCTACCTCAACGCGGACAAGTGGTAGTGGTACTGGGACAACGCGATCCCGGTGCCCTGGCCGGACGTCCACCTTGCGGAGGGGTGGCACCTGAATCCGGAGAGCATTCTGGTGCCGCTGGTCCCTAAGGACGGGCTAGAAAGGGAGAACGAGATCCTCTGCCGCCACGAGGAGCTCCCGGAGGACCTCCGAATGCACCCGACATTCTCACTGGACTCCCCGCATTGACTCACCTGGTTCGCAGACGAGCACGGTCTCAGTCGATGCACGTTCTTCGGGGCCCACACCGCTCGGGGTCCCCCGCAGTATCCGCCGGCAAAACCTCTCGCGATGCCACGGCCGCCGCGCCACTTTCGGGACGATGCGCATCTGCAGCCCCACTCCTAGGTGGCCGGCCCTAGCTAGGTTTTTTATTTAATGTAAAAACTGGCTGTTTGTGGCCCCATCCCCTGAAGTAAGCATCCTGATACGTCATAAATGTATCCATAATTTCTGATGTTCCATGTTGTTTTCATGTTATTTGCTACATGTTTGCTATACACTTAATGCCATTTTTATCATTTTTTGGGGGACTAACCTATTGACAAGATGCCATAGAGCCAGTTCATGTTTTCTCCTGTTTTTTGTTTCAGAAAAGTTGTTCTGGAAATATTCTCAGAATTGGACGATTCAAAAATCGGGGGTCTTAGAAATCTATCGCACACACGGAGTTCGGAGGAGACCCGGAGGGGGACCACAGGGGCCCACACCATAGGGAGGCGCCCCTGGCCGCGCCATGGGGTGGTGTGGGCCCCCTGGCCGCCCACCTACGTTGCCCTTTCGCCTATTTAATCCCCTCGGGAGGTTAACCCTAAAAGGAGGGCCTTTTTCCACAAAAAACACCTGAGGCCGCCGTCATCGTCAACCCTAGTTCGGAAGGGTTCTGGAGTTCTCCCCGGCACCATGCCTGGAGGGGAAATCATCACCGATGGGCTCTACACCACCATGCCCGCCTCCGGAATGATGTGTGAGTAGTTCATCCTTGGACTATGGGTCCATAGCAGTAGCTAGATGGTTCTTCTCTCCTCTTTATGCCTCATGTTTAGATCTTGTGAGCTGCCCTGCATGGTCAAGATCATCTTATTGTAATGCTACATGTTGTGTTTGCTGGGATCCGATGAATATTGAATGTGATGTCTCTTGATTATCAATCTATCATGTCCTTTTCATGTGTATGTTATTTATGATCTTGCATGCTCTCCGCTATTAGTAGATGCTCTAGCCAAGTATATGCTAGTAACTCCAAGAGGGAGTATTTATGCTTGATAGTGGGTTCATGCCTCCCTTTTACTCACGCTCGAGTGACAGAAACGTAACGGGTGGGGGTGTGATGTTTCCACTAGGGAGAAAACAACGATGTTTACATTACACACTTTGCTTAATGCGATTATCGGTTGCTTGCAACTTAATACCCAAGGTTTGCTCGGGTGACATTCTGAGGGTGGATTATTAGTCACGGTTGGATAACAGTTTATGTATTTTGTTGTAATGCCCGCATGAATCACATAGTAATCATCATGTCATGCATATGCACTACGGTGCAGCCTTTATATTTGTCAATTGCCCAACTGTAATTTGTTCACCACACATGTTATTTATCTTTTATGGAGAGACACCACTAGTGAACTATGGACCCCCGATCCATTTTTCTCATACTGATAATACAACCACTGCAACCACTATTTTCACACTGCTACTATTGTTTTCATATTGTTTTCCACACCATACGTTTAACCTTTTTGTTTTCAGCAAAACCGGTGAGATTGCCAACCTCACTGCATCGTTGGGGCAAAGTGAATTGATTGTGTTGTGTAGGTTCCACGTTGCTTCTAAACTAGTAGTGTGCCCTGCCACCTTAGCTGCATCAACCTATAGAGGTTGCTTCTTTCTCCTACTGGTTCATTCAGTCTTGATTTCTTTCTGAGGGAAACTTGCTGCTGCAGTCTTCATACCTTCCTCTTGGGTTCTCCCAACGAACGTGTGTTCACACACATCAATCACTTTTCTGGCGCCGTTGCCGGGGTGGAAGGATAATTTCTGCAAGGGGAGTCTCTCACTTCCAATCTCTTTACGTTGTTTTAGTTTTATTTTATCTTGTTTGCTTCCCTATATCGAAAACACAAAAAAATTAGTTCTTATTCTAGTTGTTATTTTTATCCTTTTTTTAATCTTGCTAAAATGAGTACCCCTGAGAATATTAAGTTGTGTGACTTTACTAGCACCAACAACAATGATTTTATTAGTACACCTATTGCTCCACCTGCTCCTACCGCAGATTTTTTATGACATTAAGTCTGCCCTTTTAAATCATGTCATTGAAAGGGGTTGAATTTTTTAAAACTATCGAAGCTTCTGTGATACAATCACTACCTTTTATGTTAAATTTGTTTTTGTAAAATTTTCGTAGCAAATTATCACACACTTGTAGTTCAAATTTGAATTACTTTCAAAAAATCGGTATGAAGTCATTTAAATAGACGAAATTAGGTAGAAATCGAGAAATTTCCTCATACTTGGGTATTATCAATAAAATATGGTCTACTTTGTGCGGAAATTGTATGTGTGTCATTTTGCAACATATTTTTTGTACTTGTTTCACAAAAAAAAAATCATTTTGGCACTTAGAAAATAAAAAATATACTTATAAAAGTAATTTGAAAAATCGATTTGGCACCATTTTTTTACAGACCAAGACACACTATGTGCTAATATGTGATTTATTACAAGTAAGTAAAAATACAAATAAAAATCAAATGTAAATTGATTGTATTAATGGAAGCAAGAAAAGGGGAGAAAGAACTATGCTGACGGTCATTTTGCGTCAACGGTGGCCTTTGACATAGCTCCCAGATACACCGACGACCATGCTATGCCCACGGGTATTTTTTTACCGTGGGCATCTCTTAATTGTGCCGACGGCCCCGAGATTTGGCAGTCGGCTTAGCTCCTGGCCATCGGCGTATTAGCTGATTCCCGTAATGAAACTAAAGTAGACGTATTAAAATATATCAAACAAATTGACATGTGCACGGGGTCTCATCATTGTATATCCGAACAATAAACCCAAATGCTTGCTAACCTCGTGAGTGGATGCGCAATAAAATGGCCACCTTTACACATTTTGTTTTTCGTTCTCTCCTTTTTTTTAGTAGTATATATAGTGTTGTGCAGACATATTCGACGGCGAGCAACAGTTAACGTGTACCCTATGATCCCGGGTGCCGGGCGGTCAATTGGTGGTGAGAATATATGCGCTCGCCTTAATTAATTTGTAGAGCCCCATACACTATATATCGAACATTATCTGATGGTGTGCCTTAGTTGTTGATGTGCTTTCATGCTGCGTATCTTGAGGTTTCAACGGCTCGCGAGCTTTTTGTTTAGCTTTGGCTAGTTCTGTGGAGGAATAATGTTTCGTGAGACCAAATTTCATGAAGAGTATGACAAGTTATTAGCACGATTAGTCTGCAAACTGCATGCTAGCTAGGGATCTTAAGATATTTTTTTGGCAGAGTTGTTCTACACGTTTCTGACGAGGTTGTTCTACTCGATGTTGGGTGGATTGGAGTGGTTGGGAAGGCGTAGTAACTTAACTCTCTCGCAGTCGGGCCAAGGAGAGCAAATCATAAACCACAAACACGAACCGGTACGACCTAGCTCGCTAGGGTTCCTGGCTCCTCCGGCGGCGATCCGCCTCGGAGTGAGATTCCCGTGGATTTAGAAGTTTCCGGGTGGAATTCGACCCCAATTCCGATCCTCACCGGTTAGGAGCTCTCGTTTTAAGGTTCGTCCAAGACTCAGAGGGGCTCTCGCGGTACAGGAAGGTTTGTTTGAATCTGATTCAGAGCGGAAGAGGCTTCTTCGTGAAGGGAAGTCGCGGATTCTTGGGCAACGTGAGAAGCCGACAAGATCCGAGCGCTGTCTGCGTGTTCTGAGGTCGTTGCTACATGGCAAGCTCACGAGGCAATGGGAGTTCTGGCTTTAGGGCGCAGGATGGGGACAACAGCCTAGCTAAGGCGATGGAAAATTTGGAACTGCGTGATGGCGAGTTAGATGATGTGTTCATTGATGCGGCTGAATTGCAGAACTTGAAAAAACAATCAAGATGGCTTGCTGTTGCGAAGGTTCATACCAGAAAAGGGATCAACTCGGCAGCGTTATTTGATACTCTCCGTGGTATTTGGGGGCTAGCGTATGATCCGGAGTTGAGGGAGGTAGATGACAATTTGTTTACCTTCAAATTTTTCTGCCTGGGCGATTGGAATAAAGTTATGAACCAGGGTCCGTGGCTGTTCAAGAAATTGGTAGTGATTATCAATGAATATGATGGATTAGGCGATCCCAAAGAGGTTAAGCTAGAGAGAACTTCTGTATGGGCACAAATACATGCGATTCCAGAACTTTATCGGGTCTCTACGGTCATTGACCAGCTGGCTAGAAGAATTGGGAAAGTTTCGAGTGTTGAGATGAATCCAATAAGATACTTTGAGGGAGATTACGTTAGGGTTCGTGCAAGCATTGACATTAATTGCCCTCTCATCCGTTTTGTTCCTCTTAACGTGGGAGGGTCTGAAAGGATTCTTCTCAAAGTCAAGTATGAAAAGATTGGGTTTTTCTGTGACGTCTGTGGCGTGATGGGTCATGATATGGAAGAATGCGGCGACGGAGTTCATGATCAAAGTGATATACAGTACGGAAAGTGGTTGCTAGCTACAAGGAGAAGCCAAAGTGGACAGTTTTCGGCTCGGGGAGGATTTGCAGGGAGAATGGGGGGTCGGGGATGGGGCCGTGGGACCGAAGTATCCTTTGGACGCAAGAGGTCATCCGCTGATATTGATACTGACGATGAGGTCTCCGATACGGCATCAAGCCCGTTAAAAAAGGTTGGTGATGCTATGGAAGAGGACGAGATGACAGTTAGGGATAAGGCAACTACAGCCAAGAAACTATCCTTTGAGGGCAAGGGGGTAGCGGATGAAGGTAGGGCCATGGCCCAAGGGGCAATTGTACTAAGAGGGAGTGAGCGTATACCCCCACCCCCTCCGGGATACGCTACTCCGAGAGAGAAGAAGCGTTCGAAGAAGGTTGGAGAGGGAAATAGCTCAAAGTCCAATGATAGCATATCGGCAGCTCCGCTCGACGGAGACTGCCGGGAGCAATGAATCTTCTAAGTATGAACTGTCGGGGCTGCGGGCGGCCCGAGACAGTTCAAGAAATTAGCAACTTGATCCAGTTGCATCGCCCCTCTTTGGTTTTTCTCTCGGAGACCAAATTGTCGGATACGAGAGCAAAAGATTTGAGATTCAGGTTCGGTTTTCGGAATGCCTTTGCTGTTAAAAGTGAAGGACAGAGTGGTGGCTTGGTTTTGTTTTGGAACAATGATTCAGAGGTGAGTCTAAATTCATACAGCAAGACTCACATTGATGTCATGGTTAAGAATGAGACCCTAGGCCAAAGGAAGTGGAGGTTCACAGGGTTCTATGGTGAGCCCGTCAGATCGAGGAGGAAGAGGAGTTGGGAACTTCTGGAATTCTTACGTAGAGAATATGATGATCCATGGCTTTGTGCAGGTGATTTCAATGAGATCTTGGAATCAAATGAGCAAATCGGTGGGAATACAAGACAAGAGTGGATGCTAGAGGGTTTCAGGAATGTTGTTGATGTGTGTCGCTTTTCAGATTTGGGTTTTATTGGTCTACCCTACACTTGGGATAACAGACAATATGGCTCAAGAAATATTAAGGTACGCTTAGACCGTGGTCTTGGGGATGACAGATTTCTTGATTGTTTTGGCGGTACTGAGATTAGACACTTACAAACTACATGCTCGGACCATTGTGCTCTTCTGATCCGTGTCATGGGTAATGATGAGGCTTCGTTTGGTAATGCTGGCAAGATTTTCAGATTCGAAAATGCATGGACTCGTCATGCGAATTATGGCCGTACTGTGGAGGAGGCGTGGATGCCCTCGGGAGGGGACCTGACATCGGTGGCCGATTCCCTTCGGGGTGTCCGTAATAAGCTCCAATCTTGGAGCTCGTCTGAGTTTGGCAACGTTAGGAGACAGTTAAAAGTCATGAGGGAGCGGCTGGAGAGGATTAGAAGGAATTCTATGGGTACTGGTCCTTCTCGAGGTGAAAAAGTGCTGATGGGAAGAATAACAGAGCTACTTGCTAGAGAAGAAACTATTGCTAAACAGAGATCTCGGGTTTTGTGGCTAAAAGAGGGAGACCGCAATACGTCATATTTTCATGCAAAAGCTAAAGAGCGAGGACGTCAGAATAAAATTAGAAGGCTGCGATTAGAGGATGGTTCGGTTGTGCAATCACAGCAGCAAATTGAGGAGGCTGCTATTGAGTTCTATCAGGTCCTCTTCGAGGGCAATCCGGAGGTTAATCCTACATTGGTTACTGATTTAGTTGAAAGGAAGGTTGATGATAACATGAATGAAAAACTTTGTATGGAAGTTTCTGAGATGGAAATTGAACGAGCCCTCTTTATGATGCACCCAAATAAATCCCCGGGGCCGGATGGTTTTTCGGCTGGCTTTTACATTCGGCATTGGAACATTCTGAAGAATTCTATTTGCTGTGGGGTGCGGAAATTCTTTGAGTCAGGGGTTATGCCAGAAGAGGTGAATGAAACAGTTCTGGTTCTTATTCCGAAGGTAAAAGATCCTATTCAATTGACTCAATATCGTCCAATTTCACTATGCAATGTTCTTTATAAGATTGTTTCAAAGATTTTGGCTCTCCGGTTACGACCAATTCTTGATGTGATTATTTCGGAAGAGCAAAGCGCTTTTGTCCCGGGAAGACTAATTACTGATAATGTTCTTACGGCTTACGAGTGCATCCACTATTTAAAAAAGAAGAAAGGAAAAGCTGGTGCGTGTGCGATTAAATTGGATATGGCAAAAGCATATGATCGGGTTGAATGGCCGTATCTCCGGAAGGTAATGGAAAAGTTGGGTTTTGATGATTGGTGGATTAATAGAGTCATGTCTTGTGTTGAGACGGCCTCTTTCTCGGTGCGAGTGAATGGTGTCTTCTCCGATGTTTTTAAGCCTTCAAGGGGGATCAGACAAGGTGATCCTATCAGCCCATACTTATTTCTACTTTGTTCTGAAGGTCTAACTGCCCTCCTTAAGTTCTTTGGGGAGGCTTTCCTAGCAAGAGGGATTCGGGTTGGGATTCATGCCCCCTGGATCTCCCACTTGCTTTTTGCAGATGATTGCATTATTTTTACTCAGGCTTCGGAGGCGGGAGCGCATAGGATTAATTTGATTCTTGACAGATATTTGGCTGGCTCGGGACAGATGGTCAATAGGGATAAATCAGCCATTTTTTTCAGTGATAATTGTTCTGATGTGGCTAAACAGGAGATGCTCAGTACGGTTGACATACATACAGAGGCACTGGGAGAGAAATATCTTGGTCTTCCTACTTCTCTTGGGAGATCAGCTGATGATAATTTTGAAGGTATCCTATCTAAGATAAAAAGATTGGTGAATGGATGGGTTTCCCAGTTATTAAGTAGTGCAGGTAGAGAGATTCTGATAAAGGCAGTGTGTCAAGCAATACCAACTTACTCGATGAGTTGCTTCAGATTATCCAAAAAGTTGTGTAAGAAGATCACTAGTATCCTTGCCCGGTTTTGGTGGGGGGGGGGATGACACTAAGCGGAAGATGCACTGGCGCAAATGGAGAGATATTGCTATTCCGAAGGAAGAAGGAGGCATGGGATTTAGGGATATTGAGATGTTCAACCAAGCAATGCTGGCTAAGCAAGGGTGGAGGATCATAACAAATCCTGACTCCTTGTGTGCTAGGGTACTCAAGGGGAAGTATTTCCATAATGTTGATTTTATGAAGGCTACTAAGAAGAGGGGCTCGTCCCACACGTGGCGAGCTATCTTACATGGAAGAGATGCCCTAAAATTGGGATTGATAAAGAGAGTTGGGGATGGAGGCTCTATAAATGCATGGGAGGATCCGTGGATCCCTGATAATCCCAATGGGAGGCCAATGTGGAGGGATCCAAACAGTTCGGTTACAATGGTTAATACACTTGTTGATTCTATTACAGGAAACTGGAAGGAAGAGGTGGTAAGGGCCAATTTCCTTCACACAGATGCGGAGGCTATTTTACGTATTCCTCTAGGTGCAATGATGGAAGATAATTGGGCCTGGGCGCCGGAGAGGTTGGGGTACTTTTCTGTTCGTTCTGCTTACAGATTATTGGTTAGCCACGGTAATGACCAGGCGATGGGATCTTCGAGCAATATTGATAAACACCGCTGGAAGAGATTGTGGAAAATGCCGGTCCCTCCTAAGGTACGCAATTTCTGGTGGCGTGTGATTAACAAATTTATCCCTACTAAAGGTATTCTCGCGGACCGTCATGTTGAGAGAATTGGAGCTTGTATAGATTGTGGACAGCAGGAGACCATATTTCATGCTTTATTCGAATGTGAGTGGGCAAAAATCTTCTGGGAGCGTATGAGATTGTTGAATGGGATCAAACTCCCAAAACTGCACCCACATTCTTGGTCTAGTGATATTGTTGATGGAGATAGGGTCTCGTCGAAGGACTCTCCCTTCATTCTATGTGGTGCATGGTCTGTTTGGTCAGCAAGGAATTCTAGGAGACATGATGGTAACTCTTTGACGATTATGCAGTCCGTTCAATGGACTTGTGATACTGTCACGGATTTGATGTCATCTAGCAATGAGATGGTGAAGAATGCGAGGAAACCACCGGCTAGATGGGCTAAACCGCAGCTAGGATTCCTGAAGGTTAATGTTGATGCCTCTTTCCTGGCTGATTCGTTCACTGGTGGCACGGGTGTTGTTATTCGAGATCATGAGGGGATGTTATTATGTGCCCAATCCAGGTGGTATGACGCTGCTCCTAACCCAATGACAATGGAGGCTTATGCTATTAGGGATGGATTAAGGTTAGCAATTGACCGTGGATACCAGAATGTGATGATGGAGACTGATTCATTGCAACTTGTTAGCCTTTGGGAAGGTAAAAACTATGAGAAATCAGAAGTTGCAGCAATTTTCATGGAGATTGGAGATATGTCGGGGGTTTTGGCTTCTTTTTCCTTGAAATTTATTCCGAGGGATGCTAATGTTTTAGCACATCTTTGTGCTGGTAGCTGTAGCCCTTCTAGGAGAAGATGCCTTTGGATTGATTTTATTCCTTGCTTTCTTGATGCTTGTATCAGGAAAGATTGTAATCCCGACTAAACTTTTATCTAGCGGCAAGTCGTACTCTTTTCCTTACCAGGGTACCTGAGGGGGCTGGAAGGTTTTTAACGAGGCGACTTGTTTGCTTATTAATATAGTTGTTAATTCTCAAAAAAAAAAAACTTAACTCTCTCGCTTCTCCGCCGATGGATCGACCAACCAAAAGCCGATTCCCTGCATGCATGCATGGCAAGATTAAAGATTGCTAAGAATATATACTCTGCTCAAATTGCACAGGCCATATTCAACGGAAGAAGCTTCCCCGCCCCGGTAAAATTAAACACATGTTTTGCACAATTTCAACGGGATTCTTCGCTCTAGGCCGGCTACTCTGGCATCTTAAGACGGGTGGTGCATAAGCAAGAGCGTAGCATGGCCTCTAGTGTAAATGGCATATATATCCTGCACAGAGCACTAGCTACGACGGCAAAGATACGATCGAACAGGAGCCATGGTGATGGTGACCGACCACGACCAGTCGACGTCTCCACGGCCCTACACCCACACCGTCGGCTACGCTCTGCTGCCCCACAAGGCGGGCAGCGTCATCCAGCCGTCGCTCGTGGCGCTCGCGGCGGAGCGCGGCATGCGCCTCGTCGCCGTCGACGCCTCGCGGCCCCTCGCCGACCAGGGCCCCTTCCACCTCCTCCTCCACAAGCTCTACGACCAGCCGTGGCGCGCCCAGCTCGAGGCCTTCTCCGCGCTCCACCCCTCCGTCCCCGTCGTCGACCATCCCGCCAAAGTCGACCGCCTCCTCGACCGCGCCACCATGCTCGACGTCGTCCCCGGCCTGGACCTGCAGGACGAGGAGTGTTCCCTCGGCGTGCCGACCCAGATCACCATCCACGACGCCGCCGCCCTTGCCAGCCTGGACCTCGACGCGCTCCGCTTCCCGCTCATCGCCAAGCCGCTGTCCGTGGACGGGAGTGCCGACTCGCACGCCATGTCGCTCGTGTACCGCCGCGAGGGCCTGCTCGGCGTCCGGACCCCCGTCGTCCTCCAGGAGTTCGTCAACCACGGCGGCGTGCTCTTCAAGGTGTACGTGGTGGCGGAGCGCGCCACCTGCGTGAGGCGCAGCAGTCTGCCGGACGTGCCCGAGGAGCGCCTCGCCGATGTCCAACAGGACGCCTCGGTCCCCTTCGCCAACGTCTCCAGCCTACCGGTCCCTGCTGACGCCGACGGCATTGCCGACATGAGGCCGCCGCCCGCCAGCTTCGTGGACGAGGTCTCCCGCGGGCTCCGGCGCGCGCTGGGGCTGCACCTCTTCAACTTCGACCTGATCCGGGCGAGGGGCGTGGAGAGATACTTCCTCATCGACATCAACTACTTCCCGGGGTACGCCAAGATGCCGGGCTACGAAACTGCTCTCACGGATTTCTTCGCCGAGATGCTTCACCTACGCCCGGGCCCGGCCAAGGAGAACTGAATACTGCTAACTGGAAAAGCGTCAATAAAACCATAGATTTCCTTTCCTTTAATAATGACGATTTAGTTTAGGAAAGAGACTTACTTGTAACTGATGTACGAGTTCACCTTGTGGAGAAGTTGTGTTCACCCGGAGGATGGATCATCTGGGTCCTCGCACGTCATTTCCATATAATGTGTTCACCCTTGCTCACGACATATATTCTCAGTTAAGAGGCGTATCATGTACCCTCCGTCCGGAATTAAATGTCACAAAGTTTGACAAAGTCTAACACTAAATTATGTGTAGATACATCCACTTTTGTCAAAGTTTGTGACATTTAATTCGGGACAGAGGGAGTACCATGTACTAGATCATCCTCAATTGTATTTTTGCGTGCCGAGTAAAGACAAAAAAGGGAAGGGGGAATGAGATGTTAGGGGTTGCCCTGTGCAAAGCTTTTTTTAAGAATATGCCCTAAAAAACCTATCATTCTCAATTTATCATAGATAGAAGGGGCCAAACGGGCAATCCAGAACCCTTAATGGTGAAGAATTAGTGAGATTCCTACTCTGCTGGAGCACGTAAAATGGCCTAAATTCAATTTGCTAGACACCTAAGCTTATAAAACAAAAGAACTTCTGAAGCCGCATTTGGGGGCCATGTGTTGCACAGGTTTGGCAATTTCTTTTTTGAACCTCAAGTTGCTGGCAATTCATATTACAACACAGGCACACAAGACCACACTTTGAAGACCAAGGCAAATATGCCAAGAGCAGGATAGACAGTGCACAGTATTACACGAATAAAATAAGGAAGAAATAGAAAAAATCATCTCGTCCAGCAAATTCTTCTCTCTGAAACAGAATCCTCGCCAACTTTTCTGCTTACGAGGACTGTAACTACCTCCCAAAGATTAGTTCACAAGCAAGTTTAGGGTGGGCCAGTAGCCAAAAGTACAGGAAACGGAAACATACCTTTCAGTACTGTTAGGTTACTAACCACATGAATAGCCATCGAAATCCCACAGGTACTCGATATCTGCCACACACCAGATATACATATAATCACTGGAAGTGGGGCCTCTAAATTTATGAGAACACGCACAAATCAATGTACAGTGCTTACAGTTTACGCCTACGTTTCAGAGGGACAATCCTACTGGGAGAGGTATCTCAAGAGCAATTATATCTTCTTGTTGATGGTGAAAAGTGGTAAGTAAATTTGTTTTTAGGTGCTTAAAAATAACTTCTTCTGCATCGCAAAACTCCTCTGGCAAACAAAACATACCATGAAGTAGCTAGCAATACCTCTTTTATAACCCTATCATCAATCCATGGACATGCTTATGACTTGTACCCTCGCGTTGTATGCCCTACCAAAGATATTACCACACACGGGTAGATAAATGCGGAAAGGATGCTGCTTCGGCACCATGGAAAGACAAGGCGATGGCGTCCAATAACCCTTTGAGCTCCAAAGCCATATAATTGTTCAAATTTGGTGCGTTGTATTTAATTATGCATTTTTCTATCTCGTACCATCACAAAGAACCACAACTTGAAAATGTCATCCAGCAGGAAGATGACTTGTGCATATGTGACCATGTTGGGCCCTGGGAAACATGTTAGTGAGACTTTAGATGGTATTTTCCAACTTTGTGATTGTTATAAAATATCGTTTCTATAGGCAACACCACTGTAGAATTTCCAATTTTTTTTTCTATTTGCATAACGTAAATTTCTCGCTTTCCAATCGTAACATGTACCATCAAGGTATGATTAAATAAAGCTTTTCCCCTAACCAGTTTTTGAAGAAAATGTATTGAACATTTGTACTGAAGGGATATTTTCAGCAAACAAACATGTCCTTTTTTTGACGGTTTAGTAAACAAACATGTTAATGCTGTGTGCATAATATATACACCAGATAATGGCAAACTTAAAAAATATTTCATCTTTTAAAGTGAAACAACAAATACCTCTCATGTTGATTGGATTTCCCCTTGCTTGGGGCTTTCTGAACATGCAGCCAGAAGGCCACGCTCGATGCACTGTAAAAAAAATGGTGGCGCAAGTTTAAAAACAATACAAAACTGATCAAGGCATATTTATGGCAATATAATGGAATAATAATATACTCTAGCAAGTTTATATCACGTAAATAACATTTCATAATCTCTCTTAACATTTATGTTGTCACTAGGTATGTTATGGAGTTTTTACCAATTCAAAGTAGGTGGGTTTTTCTTATGAATTCCATATTTAGTGTTGGCATCATTGAATATGTACACTAGAGGAATTCCCATTTGGACACCATAGCACTTATCAACTTAATAAAATTACATAACACAGAATGTAACCTTTAAGAGAAAAGAGAACATGAGATACAAAATGGTTAGCATGAAGGTATATCAATATCTGCTTATTTTCTCAGGCACCTGAAGAAGATAACCATGGAGCCAATCTAATGTTTGAGGAAATGAGTTTGCCGAGATGTCAACAACAGTCAATCCCTGATCAGATTTTAACAGCAAGTTAGGGATAACAATGAATGAAACATTATACTACATAAGATGGTAATTCAATATGAGATACAGCAAGACCCTTGAGGCCTTCACTCCTTGCGTAAGCAACTTCTGTTAGAATGAAGTCTTCACATAAAATACGAGTAGCACATTTCATGCTTTTAATGGGAAAATACCATGCCGGAGGTTATATGGCAGTTTAAGCATCGTAACACCACTACAAAAATTGTCAAGGATAAAATTCCGCACTATTGAATAATAAGGGGAAAAAATACCTGTGACTCAAAAGAGCAAAGATAGTCTTGAATAAGTTTGAGGTTGTTTATAAGCTTTCGATGATCCTGAACAACATCAAGTAAAGGTCAGACATACACAAATATAAGCAATCAAAGTTATTTTTGAAGTACAAGAAAACACCATACTCGGTACTAAGTCTCAATATGCCAGATCACTAAAAGATTCAACATTCGTGTTGGTCGTCAGAGGTATAGTACAACTAAAATGGGGATTGTGCTGGTATTATGTCAGCTCATATCTCATTAAACAAGGCAACTCAAAAAATCGTACAGGAAAGAGTATGCTGCGTCATTTTGCATATAGGGTCCGATATCAGGGTTCCTTCGCGGTTAAACCGTCTATGACAGAGCTAGACAGGTATTAGTAGCAATTGGACCAGAGTTAGATGCTTATCAGTAGTAATTGTCACTAGATGACACAGATTACGACCATGACCTAAATAGCAACCCAAGGTTTCTGTAAGAGATATAGAAATTAGATTGAATTTTAATAGAGACTCAGCATGCTTGTAGGTACAGCCTTGAAAGGAGCATAATAAAAACTAAGGATGCTAGCCTGATACTAGTTGGCAGGTAGATGTCATGGAGCATTCCTTTCAAGTTTACATACTAGTTATTTAATAGCACCTACAACAACCATGCTTATACTGTACGATTTTACAAGACAGTACTCAAGATAAAACAAGAATTTACTTGTGTATTCAAGATTTCCACAAATACCTGAGAAGGGCAATTATCTCTGAAAGCTCTAGTGGCTATCCATTCCTCTAACAATGCCTGAACAAACAACAAAGCAAATCTGAACAAAAGAGAGTGAATATGAACTAACAAACCAAATAATGAGTGTGTAGAACACAGAAAATATTAAACACAACAGCCAGATACGTCTTCTGAATAGATTAGAAATTCTAGCAGGGATTATGCGCTGATTCTAGGCAAAGCGTAAAAATTAGCTCCATATTTCAGAGAAAGAATCAGTTTGAAACAGGAGAAAGATAGGATTTCACCTTGGGTTATTTGGAGAGGTCACAAATGCAAAACAAATTCATAATTAAATTATGCATTTAACTTTATAAGCCAGTTAGAGCAGACACCTTGTGATCAAAATCGGACATCCTCAATACAATTGGAACAACTATCGGTTCAGCAGCAGGTTTGTCTTTCTTGGCAGTGCTGTTCTTCTGTTGGTCCAAATCCTTATGTCCATTGCCTACAAAGCAACAAGAACAGTGATTTGCCACCAGCAGTGTCGCAAGAACTAACAAAATAACCTGGTTAAGTGAGAAAAAAAATCTCTAAGGCTGGAATCACATAGGATTTGGTTCTTTACTTCACAATTATCTTTGTTCCATAGGCATGCCCCTTCATCAGCAAATAAATATTATATTTTCCATAAACTTGAACAAGATTAAGATTTACTTAGGCGTGTCTCCTACTGACAATACATTAGTAACATGAATTTGAGTTACCTTCAGCTTTAAGATTTTTCTCTCTAGAATCTGTAGATTCAGCAGGGTTTATCTCGTGGCTGTTGGTATCGGACAGCCCTTCACTGGTCCTATTCTCAGGCATGGAGTCCTGATCTTGTATGCTATCTTCCTTTAGAGCACTTATTTTATCCTCAGGTAGTCCATTTTCTGATTGTTGTTCTGTTTTATTTTCTGCAGAGACGGCTGAATTTCCAGGATCAGCCTTTTTCTCCGTTCTGGAATTATCATCTGCATTTTCCTCGTCCATCAGATAAATGCTTGGATCCAAATGTATTCCCTAGAGATAAGATGTCAATTAATATTAGACATAATATACACATGCCACACTACCAAAATACAGATGTTATAGATCTTTGGCTTTGCCTCCCACGCCATCTCCAGTAAAATGTATTGTCTGTTTTTTACTACTAGTCAGACATCACTAATTAGTGTCAAATGCAAGAAGTGCTAGAGAATAAATGTGGCAGGTGTAGAGCTATGCAGCAGCGATGTTTTGAGGCCATAACTACGTTGAAGAACAATTTGTAGTGCTCAATGACCAAATTAACGCCATATGAAATGTCTACACGCATCAATTGGCCTTGACCCGTTAAGAGACAACAAAACTAAAGACATCGGCGTCAGTTGATATTTGATGTGCAGAAAGAGGTCCTCTATAATATCCAATCCAAAAGGCATTACACCATGCTGTAGGAGCTAAAATGACTAGAAAGAAAAGATATCTTGTATTTTCACAAAATTAATCTGACATTGTATATCAATTTGTAACAAAACTAATATCACAGTGCAATAACCAGTAAAGATGGTTTCTTATTTTCAGGAGAAGCATGTAAGGCACAACATACCTCTATTATAATTGGCTTCCCATCTTTCATTGCTTTCTTCAAATCACCAGCCAAACCTAGTAAACGTGAACAGCAAGAAAAAAAAATCAAATAAGTGTCTCGAACAAATTATCTCCAAAGCAAGCAGCTTCCATGTGTGTGGTATAAAATGCTCTTTGCCACAAAAAACTGCATACCTTTGCGAACAACTCTGCATTCTCTGCAAAATTCGGTGATGAGTTCTTCGGGCGAATTAAAATCCCGAGCCCATACAGGTACCGAAGTTAGCGGGGCACTGTATGTGTTGTGCAGATCAGTAACTTATTCATAGATTACAAGTTTTGGAAAAGGGGAGCCAAGAGCAAAACAAACAACTCCTATAGGAAAGAATAATGGAGACCAGGAGAAGAAACCTACTCTGTTGATGTCCGCAACAACTCATAGACCATGTCTGTCTACATGTTATAATCAGGAACTGAAGTCAAGGTGACAATGGCGGCACAGATGACTCATAAATATGGTACATATGATGGCAAGAGAGAATAAACCTGTAAAACATTTGGTAGGTTGAGCCTTTGAGCTAGTTGTGTAGCAATTGTTGATTTTCCGGTGCAAGCAGTTCCACACACCAAAATTACTAGCGGTACTCTTTGATGATGGAATCTGCAGTTGAGGACAAGTCGAGCATAAACATGCTATCTAAATGCGATTTAAGCAAAACTTCTGCAAAGTAGACTTGACATGAATACGACGATGATATAAGGTTGACACCATAAACTATGGAATTCATTCTGTTTTATCAAGTATCAATGAAAAGAGGGAGCCTATTCTAGCAAGTTTCCAAACATAATTATTTGGAATAGAGCAGCCTTTTCCTCCAAAAACATACCTTGTCATCATTTTATACCGATTAATGTAGTCCTCTCCATACCCACGTTTCTCCATCAGCTGTAAAAGAGCCAGTGTTTTTAAAGTTAAAAAGTAACAAACAGGCCAATTTAAATAAAGTCAAAGGTAGTAACCTTGAAAAGATTGGCCTCCAAGTCACTCTGTGAACTGCACAATGGTCAAACATTTGCTAACATATTAGTCTAACTGTTAGAAATTGATGATAGAGAAATCAAGTTAGTCTACAAAACAAGTAGAATACAGCCAAGATGATGGAAAAGGCCATGTGAATGACATTCCAGGAAAAACATCATCAATGGTACATCATGCTGATAAATTTGTCCGAGGACAAACAAAGAAAAAGGATATTTATTTTCTTAACACTGAAAGGAAGAATCAGCAAATAAAAATAGTGTTCCTCCCAGGCTGTTCCTATTAAGTGGTTGATCGTCTCCTTATACCCTAGGTAGTTGACTAGTTGTGCACTATGGCACAAAGATCAAATATTTCAACCCGAAGGAAGACGTATGACTAGATTTAAGGGTGTCTTAGTCAGGTAGCCCTTTTAAGTGCCTAGAGAAATATCATATCAGTTCCTCAATGATGTAAGTGTTAACCCTTATCGGTGATGTTTTAACTTTGCTGTCATGACTAGTCAAGATTAAGTATGCGACATTTGTATGTCATGATAAAGTATGTGGCATTTGTATCATTTGGAAAAAAGAAAGGGAAACAACATATGAGTCGAAGCAAGTATAATAATGAAGTGTTTTTACTTAGTAGATATTTCGATGTTTCACAAGTCACGATTGATGTTGGTTGATTGACAATTTCTGGCTAAAGTGACAAATTTTCGTGCTACAAGCAACAAGCACTCTGTACCTAGGGATATACTAGAATTCGAGCAGGGAGCTATCCTAACACAACAGGACAAACTGAGAAGGCAACATATATGCAAAATAACACAAATTATATAGCTTGAAGAGCCTAAAACAAATTGTGGTGTAGATACACGATCCGTTTGACAAGAGAATCAAGACGAAGAATTAGCAGATAGTTCAAATTCATACATGACTAACCACAACATAAAAACAGAGGAGAAAGAAAAAGCACAACAATCAGGACTGAAGAACAGACAAGCATTTATCTGTTGGATAACCGAAAAATAGTGCAGCGAAGGGTGAACATACACGTCGAGGAGGCTGTTGTCGACTAGTAACTTCTTGAGTTCAAGGGCAATCTTGATGGCGACATGGTTCGGAATCTGAAAAGGGGGGAGCAGATGATGAGCAGAGTTGTGTGGTGTTTCCTACAAAAAGTAGTGCTGCGAGATGGTAGAAGCTTGTCATTCCTCCTAACTCTTCTTAAATCTCCAGTTATTGGAATAGCACATGGCATACGGCAGACGGCGACTAGCTAGACGAATGATCTTTTGACATAGTTTCAGCCTATGTGAGAAGAGGACGGAGGGGACCTTGGTGACGGTGAGCATCCTGCTGAGGAGGAACCTGGAAAGGACGTAGTAGTGGTCGGCGTTCTCCCCGAGCCACACCTTGACCTGTCGACGATGAGAAGAAAAAACGAAATGAATCCGACGGGCAGAGAATTCAGCTTGGCTGGGCCGGGCTGAGGAGGAAGGGGATTCGACGGCGACGGACCTTGACGAAGTCGTACTTGGAGGAGGCGTTGCGGGAGGGGAGCCTGGCGGCCGAGGAGCCACCCTCGCCGCCGGCGCGATCCGCCGGCGTCCCCGTGTCCGGATCCCCTGAGCCGGAGCCGGAGGCGGACCCAGTCTGGTCCTGCATCGGATGCCCGGGACGGCGCGCCGCGTTTGGGTTGATGTGCGGAGACGCCTCCCGATGGAGACGGACAAGTGCGTGCGCTTTCGCTTGGATTCTTCTCCGTTCACCTCACACCTGAGTTGGAGATGGTCGGCGGGTGTTGTCGTGGTCCGCACACGCCTGTTTCAATTTGGCAACGGGCCCGTTCCCCGATAACCGGTGGTTAATTCACCTATTAGGGGATGGTTTTGGTTGCATATTACTCCCCGTGGGGCTCTTATCAGTGTCAAAACATTCCCCAGAGGTTATAGCGGTGACGGGTCTGGTAAACCACTATCCATATCCGAGATACCCGGTACCCGCTAGACCTCGTGACATGTGGAACCAGAATAGCAGAGAGTAATAGAGACATTTATATATACCACGAGAAACCCTAAATCCCTAGATTTTTCCCCTCTTCGCTCTCTACTCCCCTGCCCAGCCGCCGCACGCCCTAGATCGAACCCCTCCTCCCCACGTCCCGCACTCCCGCTGCCCTCTCTGTTGCCAAGCTCACCCCGTCGCCCCTCTCCGACCTGCCCAGCCGTCGCACGCCCGCACACACACCAGCGCCAGCCCCACGTCTGTAACTCTCTCTCTCTCTCTCTCTCTCCGGCCGTCCCATCCGCCCCTCCGCCCGCCAAGCTCGCCCGGCCGTCCCTCTCCGGCCGTCCGGCCCACCCTGTCCCGCCGTCCCCGCATGCCCGCAGCAACGACGACGGACTCCAGCGAGGTCGTCCTCTTCGATCCGGAGCTCGCCGTCGACCCGGGACCAAACGTCGAGCTAGGACCTGCCGCCGGAATCCCCGTTAGCCCCGGGGCTGAGCGCACTGCCTTCTCCATTGTCAACCGGCTACGCCATCCAGATAGCGTGAGAACCCCCGGTAGCCGGCCAGGTGACCGTCTTCCTCCACGCAAGAAAATGGCTTCTCCAACGGCCAGCTCGAGCGGTACCGGCAGCAAGGCCCGCCTTGCTACGCCGAGTCCAAACTGGTGAGGATAATTTCCAGCTTTTGATATTTCTGTGATGATGCATCTGTGGCAATTGAGTGGCAATAGTGTATTTGATGGTTGCTGGTTGTATAGAAATTACTAGTAATTGAGTGGCAATCTGTGGCAATGGCTGATTATGCTATATAGTGATGATGATTGAGTGGCAATCTGTATTTGATGGTTGCTGGTTGTATAGAAATTACTAGTTTCAATGATGAATGGTTGCTGGTTGTATCTTTTACGATATATACTTGCTGGTTGTATTATAGAAGGTGCTAATTTTACGATATATGCTTGCTGGTTGTTGTATTTTACGATATATGCTTGCTGGTTGTATTAAAAAAAATATGCTTGCTGGTTGTAGTGATGTTTTTATGATATATCCTTGCTGGCACATCACATCTGATAGCCCATAATGAGTCATGCGCATATAGCAAGGCGGAGCTGAATGGAAAAAAGATGGCCCAATCTTCGTTGAGGTTTGCTGCTAAGGATGGATGCAAGGTTTCATTGGAGAGTTATCTTTTTGATCAGGAGTTTGCTAGGAAAGCTCTTGTTGACATGATAATTCTCCACGAATATCCATTGTGTATGGTGGATCATGTTGGCTTCCGAAGGTTTGTTAGTGCGCTGCAGCCTAAATTCAAGCTGGTGCATAGGAACACTATTAGGTACTGGTTTTTACCCTCTTTTATTTTCATGTACTATTGTATGGTAGATAGCTTTGCAATATCTGATTATGAAGTGTTGTTTGTTTAATAGGAGTGATATCATGAAGTTTTACAAAGAAGAATCAAAAAAGGCTATCAAATACATGGCCTCTTGCAATTCAAGAGTGGCCATCACCACGGATATGTGGACTTCGGATAATCAAAAGAAGGGTTATATGGTGATAACAACTCATTTCGTTGATGATAGCTGGAAGCTAAGAAGTGTTGTGATGAGGTGCAATTTTGTAGAGCTGTTGTTTGGTACTTAGAACCTGCTGTTTTTTTTATATGCTTGCTGTTTGGTACTTAGAACCTGCTGTTTTTTGATATGCTTGCTGTTTGGTACTTAGAACCTGCTGTTTTTTTATATGCTTGCTGTTTGGTACTTAGAACCTGCTGTTTTTTTATATATGACTTTCTATATTGGTATGTAGAGCTGCTGGTTTGAAATATGACTTGTTTTATGATATGCTTGTTGTTTGGTACTTAGAACTATAGTTTTTCTGATATATGACTTGATGTCTTGTAATGTTTGTAGGTTCATTTATGTACAAGCACCACATCCGGCAGAGGTTATAGCTGAACAACTAGCCGAGGCTTTGGTTGAATGGAATCTCGACGAGAAGCTCTCTACTGTCACAGTTGATAACTGCACATCAAATGACAAGGCTATTGAACTGCTAGTGAGGAAGCTGGGAGCAGATAAGCTCATGCTCCAAGGTGCATTGCTTCACATGCGTTGTTGTGCACACATTCTGAACTTGATAGTTAAGGATGGATTAGATGTTATGAAGACTGCTATAGAAAACATACGTGAAAGTGTAGCATACTGGACTGCCACCCCAAAGAGAGCTGAAAAATTCTTGGAGATAGCAAAGTTTGTTAAAGTGCCTATGCCCAAAAAATTACAACTTGATTGTAAAACTAGATGGAACTCAATCTATAAAATGCTTAGTATTGCCTGTCACTACAGAGTCGTGTTTGAGCGTGCTGAGAAGGTGGATAGGCAATATGATTGTGTCCCTAGTGATATTGAGTGGGAGTTTGCATTTGATGTGGTAGAGAGGCTGAGGCTATTCTTCCAGATAACTGAACTCTTTTCTGGAACCAACTATGTCACTGCCAACATTTTCTTTCCAAAAATATGTGAAATCAAATCAAACATGAGGAAATGGTCTACCTCTAGCAATGAAATCATAAGGAACATGACAGAAGCTATAACTCTAAAATTTGATAAATATTGGACTGACATACAAGGTCTCATGGGAATTGCTACTCTCCTAGATCCTAGATACAAGCATGACATGTTGAACACTTGCTTTGCAATGCTTCATGGTGTTAGTGAGGATGAGAGTGAGGTCTATGTTAGAGATGTGATAGACCTATTAACCAATCTTCTAGTGGAGTACCATGTGGATCAAGATGTTCCAGAATCGTCAAAATCTGTAGAAGAGGTTCCAGCTGAACTAATGTCGATGTTTAGTGCTCGTGTGGATAAAAGAAGGTCAGCAACACAGAGGTTCTTTTCTGAGTGAAAATTTGATTTCCAGTTCATGTTTAGGGGTTCTTCTACGATCCCTACCTCCGCGACCCGTAGAATCAGGCAAAACATGAACTGAAAAACGTTTTTACAGTTTTCAGTTTGGGGGTCTTCCAGAGATTCTCTAAAAGTATCTCCAGTCGGGCGTTGCATTTGCCCTTCAAATTGGCCTAAGCGGGGCACGTTCGTACGGGAAGGCACCGATGGGGAACATCCTTCCCGGTCGCCGCCCCCAACAGAGGCACCCTAAAGCAATTTTTTGAAATTTTAAATTGTCCAAATACATGCACATGCGGAAGTGGTCTAACGAATCCTACCACTGTTCTCCGAAGGACGGACGAAAAAAACTTCCCACGACCTGCCCCCTCCCCTCCCGTGGGCGGCCGGGGCATACCCATCTCCGGCAGCCTCGAGCACCCCCACTTCCCTCCTCCCCTGTCGTCGCAGCCAAGCAAGACCTGGGCGGGGCTGGCGGCGGGAGCTCTTTTTCCCGCGCATCTGAAGGGCCCGACGGGGCGGGTCCAGCCTAGTGGTGGTGTTTCTCAGGCGCGACAGAGGTCTCGTTGGCGGCGGGGCCGGTTGCTGAGTGGGTGGTGCTCGTGGTGGTAGTGGCACCGTTGGTGGTGATGGTGGTTGGCTGGAGCTCGGCCGGAGCCCCACTAGCCCAGATCCGAGCCCTTTGGGGCTGATCTGGGTATGGGTGGGTTTGGCTTGGGCATGTTGCCTCCGGTCGAGTACGAGCAACTCGTGACGTGGGTGGCGGTGACGGCATCACTCTTGCTGCAGCACCACGGCGGGAGCTTCGCGGGCGCCTCTTGGTTCGTCCGATCCTATGGTGCCAATGAAGGTAGTGGTGGCGGTGGCCTACGTGCAGCAGCGTGGCGGCGGGGACTTTACGCCCCCTTCCCCCTCCCCCCCCCCCCGAGGCTCGGCCAGGCCTTCGGCCTGATGTGTCCCATGTTGTCGCGTCCGGTCGACACCCGCCCTTGGCAGTGGAGGACGTCCTCCAGGTGGCTGAGCTATTACCACCTTCCGGCTCCATTGGTCTGGTGTGCTCTTCTCGGTGTGTTCGGTCGGCTACTGCCTATGGCGGTGGGGGTTGTTCCCTCCCGCATGGTTGTGGTCCTACCGTTCCTTGTCTTCGGCTTCTCTTCTCGGTCCGACGACAGAGCGTTTTCCATGGTGAGACGACGATGGTGACTCCAATACTGAGGTGGCGTATGTTGGTGGGTGGAAAGCTTGGTGGGGAGATTTGGATTGCCCGGGAAGGTGGTGTTTTTTGGGGGTCGGGAGAAATCCCTGTCATCTTGACACCGACGCGGTGATTCTTGCGGGTGTCACCCTTCCTTCCTGAAGGGGGTCGGGTGTACCTCTTCCCCACTCCCCGTAGCGTACCGAGGAAAACCTCGGGATCGGTCCGCGCGGCAGCGTCGTCGTCGTCACTTTCCTTCTTGGAGGTGTTGTTTGGTACACGGCGATTTAGACCGAGGAGAGGGGTGGGAATATTCGGAGGGCGCATCGGTTGCGAGTCACCTTCGTTTTCGTCGAACCGCCGATGTTGGCATTGTGTTTCTTTTCTTCTTCATTTTGTCTTTTTGGGCATGATTGTGTTTTTTTGGCCCCAGCAGTGGCCTCGACAGTTGTACCGTGTTGTTTCTATATTAATATAGCGGGACGAAAGCCTGTTTCGGCTAACGAATCCTGCACTATACATCCCAATAGAGGCAGCTCACATGCATGCCAAAGTGGTCAAACACGGGGAACTTGCAAGCGAACATGCATAAGTGATCACGTGCGAACAATGTAGCAACATTAGTCCCGCCTCGGAAGATTAGCGAGAAACCGACCAGTTTATATGGCATCTTTTTTCTCACAGTAGTATTTTTTTCAAGAATTCTTTCCTCATAATATATGGTACTCCCTCCGTTTCTAAATATAAGATGTTCTAACTATTATTAGTATTGTCTAGATACGGACTAATATGATTGAACATATATACTAAAAGTTGTCTAGATATATATAGACATGTGTGAACGTGGAAAAAGTCTAAAACATCTTACATTTAATTTAGGAATGGAGCGAGTAAGAGCATCTCTACGAGACACCGCAAATCGGCCGGAACTGCAAAATCACGGTGATTTTACGGGTCGGGTCCAGTTCACTTCGCATATTAGAAACCGCAATCACGGCCCGACCTGCAAACGTTTTAGAGGCCTTCGCAAATGTCCACCCACGGATGCTATTTAATCGGCTTGGACGCCGGCCACTCCCGTTTTCTCGCTCTAGTCGTCGATTGCCGCCTCCACCGCCATAATGGATGCCCTCCCGTGGGCCTTGCAGCTAGAGCGTCGCCGGTGCGCTGCCAACACCGCGCGGAAGCAGTCGTCCCATAAATGGACGTGGAGGAGGCTCCCGGTACCGGCTAAGCTGTTGCGGCGGGAGACGGAGGAGTTCGACATCCTCCACGGTCTACGACCCCCCCCCTACCCGCGCGCCTCCCGGGCTGCCCCCTCAGATCCTGCAGGGGAGCTCCTCCGACAGCGGCGCATTCTCCTACTCGAGCTCGTCGCCTCGAACTCCGGTGCAGGCGCGCGAGGTCGCCGTTGATGAGGATGGCTTTGAGGTGTACGGTCCGCCCGTGTTCGACGGCTCGTTGACCGGCAAGGACTTCGTCCCCGACGAGGTCCTCGCCACAGTGACCTGCGCGGTGGCGGCGCTGAACGTATAGTATGGGCACCTAGAGGGGTGAATAGGTGATATGACCAATTTTAATTTTTCTTCAATTTAAGGCTTGACACAAAGGTAAATTCTCTAGATATGCAAGTATGGTGAATTTACCTATATGAGAACACAACAACAACAACAACAACAAGATACAAGATACAAACACAAAGTAAAGGATAGGGAACGGGGTAACTGATAACGGAGGCACGTGGAGACAAGGATGTAATCCCGAGTTCCTCTCTTTGAGGGAAGTACGTCTCGTTGGAGGGATGTGAGCTAGCCACAAGGGCCTACTCAACGCCACAAAGCTCTCACCCTATTATCCGATGAAACTGGCCACAAAGGCCTAGTTCACCTTCCACTATTGATCCCCTTTTAGGCGGGAATCGAGTCCTTTACAACAAGTTTTGGCACACAACCACAACCAAATTGTGGGCTGCCAAGAATCACCAAGAGTAGCTAGGAGGTCTAGGTTTTCCACACAAGGAAACCCTAGACTTGGTTCCATCAAGTGAATGAGGGGGAAATGAAGAACGAGTTGGTGAATATGTTGATCCGGGCCTTCTCCTTCAATCCTCCAATTTTCAACAAGTTTGGGTGGAAGAAATGGGAGATCTAGCTTGGTCGGTGAGATCAATCAATGGATCAATAAATTCTGGACGAGCTAACCCTTTGGAGAAGAAGAAGTCTTCTATTTATAGGTCCACTAAAAAACTAGCCATTTTTCTGTTGTCGAAGTGCAATCCGGAATGAATTTGAAACTTCCGCAATGAATCCGGATGCTTGGAATATTTCGGGGCAATCCTGATGCTAACAGAGGATTTCATGTTCATGTCGAAATGAAACCGGAATGAATCCGACTGTCCGGAATAGCGTGGAATGATTCTGAATTGCAACAGAGGTTTTTGCGGCAAAGTAGGAATGAATCCGGAAAGGATCCAACTCCCGGAATCACCCGGAATGAGTCCGGATCCTAACAGAGGTTTTTGCGGCCAATCCGTAATCATTTCGGAAATTCTGAAATCATTCCGGATGCCCACATAAACCTCTCCTTTGGCAAAAAAAAACAGTCTGCGATCTTTTTCTCCTTCACCATAACTTTGACACCGCTTTGTGCTATTAATATTTGTACCTTAAACATTCAGCACACCATTAGATTTATGTTGTTAACAAACACATAAAACTTAAAGGATTATGAAATTCTCTTTCAATCTCCCCCTTTTGGGTTTTTGATGGCAACATAAAGATTCACGGGGAATTCAAGGTAAACAACAAGTAATGGTCTCCAAAAAATAGACGGGCTCCCCCTAGATATGTGCACCGGGAGGCACGCAACACTTAGGCTTTGCTCCCCTATGTTTTAGAAACAGAGCTATCTAAGCAAGTTCACAACAATTGCATATAGGATAGAGCAAAAAAATAAACAAGCAAGCATATAGTTCTAAGTATAATAACTTAAACACGGGAAGAGTGACACAAACGAGTCACCAAGGTTCCACACACAAACATAAAGCAAATGTTCTCAACAAAGAAAGTAAAGCGGAGCACAAGCCTATAAGATCGAATCGAAAAGGCAAGAAACTTGTGCCCCCACCCTAGCAAATCCCGTGATAACTTAAATAGGGACTCCCTCTCCCCCTTTGGCATCAAGACGCCAAAAAGGAGAAAAAGAGTCCAACTAGCGTCCCAAGAGATCACTCGAGGTATTCATCGCCTTTCTCCTCATAGCCTTGATCCTCATCATAAAATTCTTCATCCTACTCATTGCCACCATGGTTGCCAGCGGGATCAAAGTCATCCTCATCATCAGACTCTTCGTCATATTCCCCATTAGCCGGAGGCACCCCAAAGTAGAATTCATCATCACAGATCTTAGGAATCTCAGTGGGAACAAGAGGAACAACAGCAAGAGAGGGATATCAGCAGGCACTTCAATCCCAGCATTCCTTCTGCCAGCATTCTGAATACGCCGAGTCTCCTTGGCTAGCTCCCTAGCCTCATGAGCAATAGCTCTAGTATCACTGCACATGTTGAACATAGCCTTGAAGCAATTTTCAATTCCACTAGAAGACTGACGCTGAGAGCCACCATTAGAGGAACCAGAAGGAGGAGCATAAGACATCTTGGACCTAGATTTAGCAAACTCAGGAATCTCTGGACCACGGATAAGGGAAGGAATGATCTTCTTTGGTTTAACAACTGGGAACATCTCCATGATCTCGTCACCAACCTTTGAGTTGATGAACCTATGAATGTAAGGGCCATAAATTGGCTTCCTCTTCTCCATCGCCCCCAAGCAAATCTCATGATAGATAAAGTAAAATCACATCAATCTTATTTTGGTTCTTGGGCTTGGTGAGGACCATTTGGTTGACCATGAAAGCCCTAATAGTTGAATAATCTTCAGCTTTGATCATAAGGGTGGAGCGGAAGATCTTGGACAACACATTGTAGTAAGGGTACATGTGAGAGTTAAAGGGGAAGTGCTTGTCAGGAGACTCAGGAGGATTGCAAAACTCCAAGATGGAGTTATCATACTCAGAAGCATCATGAACACGGTAACCATGATGTCCCCAAGTGGCCTCCAGACATCCAAGTCATGGAGTGCACCGCATCACCCTTGCAATGCACCATGCAGTAGAACTAGGCAACCAGATCAGGACCGTACTCATGCTCGATCTCCAGAAGTGGAGCAACATTCAACTTCACCTCATGAACATGACGAAGTACTCCAGTCTTGTGCTGGTTATAAAAGTCCATAGTCACTAAAGAATGATCACGGACAAGAGGATTCTGTGTGGAATAGAAATCTTCCCATGCCTTGAGCTGAAGGTTGGTCTAGAAACGGGAATCCTCACAAGTGGTCTCAGGAAAGCGGTACGGGTTCTTCTTCTTGACATACTTCCACTAAGTCACAGATAATTGCTTCATATTACCCTCAAGCAGATGCTCAACTAGGCCATGATCATGTCCACCGACAGGACGGCCACCTGGACTACGCCCCCGCTGAGGGCGCGAACCCCCAGTGTAGTCCCTACGAGCGACTGTGAACTTCCTCTTGCAAAAAAGACCCCCACGAGAGCCTTCACCTTCCATGGAGTGAATTCTTGACAAAGAGGGGATCAAAATCCCTTCCTGGGCAAGGGGACAATTTGGGCGGATTTTGGTGGCTAGGGCAGGAGAGGATGGGAATATGAGAGGAAAAGAACCTCTCCCGGTCGTGCAACTGCCTCTTATAGGCAGATCCTGTCACTCCCGGAATAGTCCGGAGCAAATCCGGCTGGCCCAGAATGATTCCGGAAGTCCCAGGTTGATTCCGACTGAGTCGGAAACCTGGGAATTTCTGTATTCATTCCGGCCTACTCGAAATTGTTCCGAGATTTTCGGATATGATCCGATCATGCCAGAAATGACAGAGAGGAACATCTAAGGAAATGTGGCTACTGTGGAGTAAGGCATATACATTTTAGATGAATAGACAAGACAGATAGGCAGCAAAGACACAAGATGGGATAGGGTTTCCTAGTTCTACTCCTTGGAGAAAACAAAAAAAGAGGCAAATACCCACAAGGAGTAGTGTTCGAAATAACCAAAAACTTCTAAGAGGCAAAGACAACCAACTAGGATCCAACTCTTCGTGGCCAAAGCCACCATGTAAGAGATCATGGTATGTCACCGCGAAGATATTTCTTGGGTGCATTGCCACTTCTCAACATTGAAACTCACAATTCAACATTAGAAATAGAGAAGTAACAATGATTTTTTGTTAAGGGCATAATGGGGGGAGGGAGAACCCAATGTGTTAGGATAACACCCCCATATGTCCATGCCTACACCTAAACCCAAACACATAGTCAACTATAGAGGTGTGTGCAAGATCCTCGAGTCAAACTCCTTAAATCGATGATATTTAGCTCATTACTCAAATACATGAATCTTGAGTCATCTAGAGGCTTCGTGAAGATGTCCGAGATATTATCCTTGGTTGGGACATATGCTAGCTCAGTATCACCTCTCGCCACATGATACCAGATGAAATGATGACGAATCTCAATATGCTTCGTCCTTGTGTGTTGCACGGGGTTGTAGGCAATCTTGATGACACTCTCATTGTCACACAAGAGTGGCACCTTATCCAAGTGAACATCATACTCTTTGAGGGTTTGCCTCATCCATAGAAATTGAGTGAAAGCACTAGCGTCCGCCACATACTCGGCTAGGCGGTGGAGAGAGATATAAAATTTTGCTTCTTGGAAGACCAACTCACCAAAGACCTACCAAGAAATTGGCATGCTCCAGAACTAGACTTCCTATTATCTTGATCACCGGCCCAATCCGAGTCCGTGTACCCCTTGAGAGAAAATTGTGCGTCCTTTGGGTTCCACAAACCAAATCTTGAGGTATGAACCAAATACCGAAAGATCCTATGGACTGCCACTAAGTGACTTTCCTTAGGAGGCGCTTGATACCTTGCACACAGAAACACCTACACTCAACACAATATCGGGCCTAGATGCACAAAGGTAAAGCAAAGAACCAAACATAGAACGATACAACTTTTGGTCCACATCTTTACCGTCCGGATTGCGCTTGAGGTGGTATTTGACTTGCATAGGAGGTGCTTCTCCTTTGAAACTTGGCAGTTAAACCTCTTGAGCATGTATTGGGTATACTTGGCTTGAGAGATGAAAGTTCCACGAGCCAATTGCTTGATTTCAAAGCCAACAAAGAATCTTAACTCTCCCATCATAAAAAATCTCAAACCTTTCAGCCATAAGCTTAGAGAACTCATTATTAAAATCTTGGTTAGTTGAGCCAAAGATAATATCATGCACGTAGAGTTGGCATATGAAAAGATCTTCTTTTACCCTCTTTGTGAAAAGAGTCGGGTCGATCTTCCCAACTTCAAACCTAGGTTCTTCCAACAACTCTCTAAGGTGGTCATACCACGCACGTGGTGCTTGTTTAAGTCCATGGAGCGCCTTATCGAGCTTTTAGACATGGTTAGGGAAGTTGGGGTTCTCGAACCCTAGAGGTTGCTGATGGTGCAGATTGTGCACTCGTTGGGAGACCCCAAGAGGAGGGTGTGATGAGCACAGCAGTAGGAAATTCCCCTTAGTTAAGAACCAAGGTTATCAATCCAGTAGGAGGAAGAGGATCTTCGGAAGGTTGATGCCACTGGCGGTGGCACTGGCGCTTCACCGGTGTCAGCAACAACGTGGAACCTGCACACAACACAACCAAAATACTTTGTCCCAACGGTATAGTGAGGTTGTCAATCTCATCGGTCTTGCTGAAAGCAAATATTAGACGTATAGTGTGGAAAATGGTGTATGCTTGCAGTAAGTAAAGAAAGCGGGAAATAGAAGTGGATTATTTAACAGTGTAGGAAAATGGATCGGGGTTCATAGGTTCACCAGTGGTGTCTCTCCATAAAAGATATCATGCTGGGTGAACTAATTAAAGCTGGGCAATTGACAAATAGAGGTTGCACCATAGTGCACATTATAACATGATGGCTACTATGATATTTAGTGCGGGCATTACAACAGTATACATAGACCGAAATCCATCTGCATCTATGACTAATAATCCTCCCTCAGGTTATCATCTGAACCCCCTTAGGTATTAAGTTGCAAGCAACAGATAACTGCATTAAACAATGTGTGTAATGTAAGAAATGATTATGCACGCGGGCACTCTCACCGTTGTTTTCTCCCTAATGGCAACATCACATCCTCCCCCTTCACGTTTCTGTCACTCGAGCAAGGCGAAGAGGAGGCATGAACCCACTATCAAGCATAAATACTCCCTCTTGGAGTCACTAGCAACTACTTGGCCAGAGCAACCACTAGCAACGAAAAGTATGCAAGATCACAAATAACATATGCAATAAAGACTATAATCAACTTGGCATAAGTTCAATATTCATCAGATCCTAGCAAATACAGCATATAGAATTACATAAGATCAATCTCGGTCATGTTAGGCAGCTCACGAGATCTAAACATGGAGGCATATGAGGAGAAGACAACCATCTAGCTACAACTACGAACCCGTAGTCCAAGGATGAACTACTCACGCATCACTCCGGAGGCAGGCATGGTGATGAAGAGGCCTCCGGTGATGATTTCCTCTCCGGCAGGGTGCCAGAAACAGCTTCACAACCCCCCTAATCTAGGTTTGACGATGACGGCGGCTGCGGAACTTTTCGTGGATTTTTTATCAGGTGTTTAGGGTTTTCCATCCGTGGGGATTAAATAGGCGAAAGGGAAAAGGCGGTGGACCTCCAGGGGCCCCACACCCATAGCTGGCGCGGCTAGGGGGCCGCGCCACCCTATGGTGTGGCCCCCCTGGTGCCCGTCTTGGACTCTCCTTCGGTCTTCTGGATGCTTCCCGGGAAAATAGGCACTTCGGTCTTTGTGGGGTGTAATTTCGAGAATGTTTCCAGAACAACTTTTCTGAAACCAAAAACAACAAAAAACAGGGAACTGGCACTTGGCATCTTGTTAATAGGTTAGTCACGAAAAACGTATAAAAATGCAATAAATAAGGGAGAAAACAAGTAGCAATTGACATAATATGATAATGGAGCATCAGAAATTATAGATACATTGGAGACGTATCAAGCATCCCCAAGCTTAGTTCCTACTCGTCCTCGAGTAGGTAAACGATAAAACACAATAATTTCTGAGGTGACATGCTACTAACATAAACTTTATCAATCTAATGTAAAAGCATATGCATGCTTAGATCATAGAACTTCAAACACAAACATGATAAATAGAACTTTAATAATAAATCATAGTAGTTACTTTGCATCACGAAGAGTATCTTAAATAAAGGATCATGAATAATAATGCAAAGAAAGGTAAACGTTTGTTTCAGGTATAGAGAAAGCATGGCAAAGTGATATTTCGCTAGTCCTTAAGAGTGGGGCAAAACATAAATGCCAGGACACCTTCAAAGTTCATGAGGAAGACTAGAGCAAATAATTTAAGAACAAATAATATCACATCATGAAGTAATTATTGATGTTTATGGGACAAATGCACATAGAACTCAGAATGGCAAAAATTCTCTCTCAAGTGTGCATAAAGTTAGAAGATGGAGACTCAACATAAAAGTAAAATAAAGGCCCTTCCCATGAGCTAGAGCTTTTATTTTATTAAACAGAGGTATTAAAACTTTGGCACTGAGTGTCTATATTTTGGGAGATGTATGCTAATGTCAACGAATGGTAAACAGAAAATACAGTACATCACAAGCCAACTGGATTCACAAGAGCGGCTCCCATGTGAAGGACGCATCTGGGTAGAAGGTCATCCCTGTTTCTCTTTTGTTTACACAATTATGCTTTGACTGATAAACCAGGGGCAAAAATTGTCGGATATATACCAAATAGGGGTATAGAAGATGGTAGGCCAAGTGCCGGATTACCAGGGTGGCCTAAGTGGTAGTGGGCTTAGGTCCATTAGGCGGCCCAGTAATCCGACGCGCAGAAGCCGGATTCTAGAAGAACCCGGATCATAGCCCATGTGATCTGGCTTGGAGGAGAAGACGGATTCTTGCTTTCCAAGTTACAAGTTACCGTAGTTTTCTAGGTTTCCTATTCTGTAAGCCCTAATCCGGCTATTATATAAAGCCGGACGGGAGATAAACAAAACAACGAACAAACAGAGAAGCTCTACTCCAACTCGCCGAGAAGCTCATCCTCGCCGAGTGGTTTAGATCTAAAACCCTCACATTGTAACCCTGTTTGCGGGCTTTAGTCCCAATTAGTGAGAAGTGCAGGAGTAGGCACGTCGTACTGTCGCGACGTACCGAACCTGGGTAAAATCATGTGTTCTGTGTTACTACGCTATCCCGTTACCCCACGACTCTACCGTAATCTCATGGCACCCCCGTCTATGAAAACTACTACGATGTCTCGACAGTTGGCGCCCACCGTGGGGCAAACGACGTCAGGCGTAAAATTCCGATCTGGGATACTTGGCGGAATCGGAAGATCAATCATTGTCGGAAGCTTGGAGTTCGACAACGACGTCGGGCGCTTCCTCGACAACGGATCCTACATGCCGGCGCAAAACCACCTGGTAAGTGCCTGCGTGCTACCGATAGGATCTGCTAACATCTTTATCGGGCTAACTGCAGAAGCAATGGGGTTTTGCGGTGGAAGCAAATTTATCCCACCCGCCCTATACCCAGTCGAAGATGACTATGATGCCGGATTCTGCTCAGATCGCCGACAAAAAAGTGATACACACTTTATCGGCATGGTGCAATCTGAAATCGCCGAAAACACGGATGACGGAAATCCCGTGCAAGAGGCAGACAACAACACACCCGTCATGGAGACGGAAGACCAAACACCCGTCACAGAGGCGGAAGATCCGACATCCGTCACCAAGACGATGAACTCGGAAGCAGAATCCGTGCTTGCCGCCATTGAGGCAAGATTGGAGTCGGAAACCGGATCGGATAACTTCGACTCCGAAGACGAAGATGAGGACGCCTTCGTAAGAAAGGTTAAGTCCTTTCAAGAGGGATTCCATGAAGTTCTAATGGCGAAACCGGCTGATACCACGGACGCCGGCAGCCAGGAAAGCCCTAAAACCCCTCCGCCAGTGGAAGAGAGAGAAGACGGAGAAACTTCCCCGATATTCCCCAGTGTCAAGGAGATGACAGAAGATGAGCCTGTCAAAAAACCTCCCTCTTCCAAGAAAAAGCACCGTGCTTCTAAAAAACTCCAATACAAAATCCGGAAGAAAAAATCAGCTGATCTCGCTGATGAAAACCTGGAAGTTGGAGATGTTAGCGGAACAAAGCCTGCGGAGAAGAAATCTAAGGAAATCACTGCTCCGCCAATGACGGAACAGGAAGAGCAAGAGCTATTGCAAACACCAGTGGGACCAGATGAACCCCCTGAGATGCTAGAAGCCAGGAGACAAGCTTTCCAACGGCAACAGCAACATCTACTTAGATCTCGGCAACATCTCCAACAAACCCATAATGACATCAAGGTCATGAAGGAAGAAATAGAGGAGTACGAGAGAAAGAATATTCCGCGTTAAAACCTACTAGGTTACCCGGAATCGCAAGACCGGAAGAACTGCCGCCAAAAGAAAGGTTCCATAACCCGTCTTGGCAAAAGCAGGTAAACGGCAAAGATGCCAAGGGCGAACCAATATACAAGACCGCAGCAGAAAACGCGGAAGCAGCGTTCGCGATTCTTAATAACGATCTGTATTCCAACGGGGAAAAACTCCAAGGGGTGTATGCTTTCCTAGGAAAAGCATTGCAACAACAACAGCGCGCTCAAGAGCGATCAAGGAGGCTGCATGATAATTCCGCCCTATGCAAGACAGCTACTTGCGCTGCTGGAGCACCTGGACCGGAAGAACCCGGGGATTCAGACAACTCAAAAGATAAAAAAGAGGATCCGAGAAAAGACAAGAAAAACCCCGACAACCGGGATGCAGCGTCTAGGACCGGATCCCATCTCCCGAAAGATGGGTATAAACCCCATGATCGGGAAGACAAACACCGGAAAGACGGCAAAATAATGCCACCTCCGAGAAACCCAGCTGAGAAAGTTGGAAGACACGATACACCTCACAGGCGTGAGAGATCCCGGACACCGCCTAAGGACAAAGAAAGGCACATGAGTAGAACTCCGCCTAATCCAAAAGGGCGTGATCACGGAAGAGATAGAAACAATCCCGGAAAAGCGCGTTCGCGCAACAATGGAAGAGAAAGGAGCAGATCCCCTTCTGTCCATTCAGCCGGAAGATATTCTGCACACATTGACAGAGCAGAAAAGGATGATCTATACTTTGGTCCTAAGTGTTTTACTGACAGGATCCGAAGAATAACGTTGCATTCCGGCTTTGCCAAAGTCGGTCCAACGTACCAGAAATACACCGGCAGCACAAACCCGGATACCTGGCTCTCGGATTACTATACAGCCGTCCAGATCAACAATGGGACAGACCTGGAAGCTGTCAAGTTTCTTCCCCTAATGCTGCTGGACGGAGCCAGAGATTGGATCAATGGATTACCGTCACGAACAGTCGACAGCTGGGACGATATGGCTAGAGTATTTACTCAGCATTTCCGGGGAACATACAAACGCCCGAATAGCATCAACCAGCTAAACCGTTGCACGCAATTTGAGGATGAACCATACGTGGATTTCATCTCCAGATGGACAACAATGAAGAATAGTTGCTCTGGAGTAACTGACGTACAAGCAATGCATGCTTTCGTCAATGGCCTAAAACCCGGACTTGTACCATTCATGGTTGGTTCCAAAAAGCACAAGGATCTCGGATCCATGCTTACAACCGCCAATGAGCATGCCGCAGCCGAGGATGACATCAGAGCAAGAGGAGGTAATATTGAATCATTGATACTCGCCAAGAAAACCCCTCGTTCTGACAAAAAAGCCACTCCAGAAACAACGACGAAGCCCAAAGAGGTGAACATAGCCTTTGGAGGAGAAAAGGGAAATAAGTGGAAAGGACGCAACCCAGATCCAATCAATTACACTCCAGAGGAGTGGGAAAGGATTAAGTCGGAACCTTGCGTTCACCACTCGCAATTTGGGAAACCCACCCATACAAACGCGCAATGCCGGCTGAATAAGCACATGAAAGGCAGTGCAGGGTCCGGAAATAAAGGGAAGGGTTCCAAAAGGAAACCCGCCAAACAAAAGCCAGAAGCTGACAAAGAAGACAGTGAATCGGACACTGACGAAAAAATCCAGGAACAACAGCGTAAAGGCGAACCCAAGTTTCCAAGAGTTGATGGAGAAGCAATGCTAACTTTCTTAGCAACCCCATCAGCAAAGGTGGCAAAAAGAACACTTCGAGAAATAAACGCGGTTGTTCCGGCAACCCCGAAATTCTTGAAGTACTCCAACACACCGATAGTCTGGGATCAGTCTGATCATCCCGGAAATATCCCTAAACCCGGCACACAAGCTCTTGTTGTAAGCCCTATTGTTCAAAATACTAGGCTAAGAAGAGTGCTGATGGATGGAGGATCCAGCATTAATATAATGTACCTGGATACACTGAAGCACCTGAAGATTTCCGAGTCTCAGCTCAACTACAGCAACATACGCTTCCATGGTATCGTCCCTGGCAGGCAAGCACGATCCCTAGGAGAAATTTCCCTAGATGTCACCTTCGGAGATAAAGATCACTTCCGGCAGGAAAAGTATCCTTCAAAGTAGTGCCGTTCGAAAGCGTGTATCACGCAATACTCGGACGTCCAGCTTTCGCCAAATTCATGGCAAGATCCTGTTATATTTATAACAAGCTGAAGATGCCAGGACCCAAGGGAGGAGTAATCACTATAGCTCGTGATTTTAAGCTGGCAAATGAGTTGGAGAAAGAAAACGCCCTTTGCGCTCAGAGAGTTATAGAAAAGGAAGAACTGAAGGAATTAGCCAAGGAGGTATCGCCGTCAGAAATGCCGGCAGGAAAAGAAACTCGGAAGCCAACAGACAGCTTCAAGGCATCCGAGAATACAAGACAGGTAATTCTAGATCCCAAAGATCCGACAAAATTTGTCGTCGTAGGGACTGGGATGACTGACAAATAGGAAGGCGAGCTCATCAAGTTCCTCCGTGAGAACTGGGATATTTTTGCCTGGTGTCCAGCTGACATGCCAGGTGTACCCAGGGAACTTGCTGAGCACCAACTTAAGGTTATTCCTGGATCAAAACCCGTCAAACAAGGTCTCCGTCGATTTGACGGAAGAAGACGGAAGGCTATTGGCAAGGAAATTATCCGGCTTTTAGCAGCGGATTTCATCAAGGAAGTAATCCATACTGACTAGTCCGCAAATCCGGTATTAGTACCGAAGAAAGACACTACTGCTCTTAGAATGTGTATAGATTACACAGGCTTGAACAAATTGTGTCCGAAAGATAGGTTCGCATTACCGCGAATCGATCAAATAATAGACGCCACAGCAGGCTCTGAGCTTTTGTGCTTTTTGGATGCATACTCCGGGTACCACCAAATACGCATGAAAAAGGAAGATCAAATTAAGACTTATTTCATAACCCCATACGGGACGTATTATTACGTAACCATGCCGTTTGGCCTGAAGAACGCAGGTGCAACCTACCAGCGTTGCATGCAACGTTGTTTGCATAGTCAGATTGGAAAAAATGTCCATGTTTATGTGGACGATATTGCTGTCGTAACCAAGGAAAAAGATACACTCCTTGAGGATTTGCGAGAAACTTTCGAAAACTTACGCACCTACAAGATGAAGTTGAATCCATCTAAGTGCGTATTCGGGGTTCCCTCAGGAAAACTTCTGGGTTTCATCGTTTCTCACAGAGGAATAGAAGTTAACCCGGAAAAGATCAAGGCAATCTTGAACATCACAAAACCTACCTGCGTCAAAGATGTCCAAAGATTGACGGGTTCCGCAGCTGCCGTTAGCAGATTTATTAGTCGGCTGGGGGCTAAAATCCTAACACTATACAAGTTATTGAAGAAATCCGACAAAGTCAAATGGATAGCAAAGCTTTGGAATACATAGCAGTTATGTCTCTTCTATACTTAGTTCAATATCTATGTAAACATCTTTTGAGATCATGAAATAAAGTTGTTGGATTTCTGGTATCCATGTTTTTTACAAGTTCATTATAGTAAAAGCATGTTTCCACCTTCCCTATTTCCCAATGATCTTACAAAATACTCAATGTTAACCCGAATTGTGCCTGCGTACTCGGCGTTAAGAAACTGAATGTTTTTTCAGCCTGCTAACGGCTAAAGGAAACTTGAATTGCCTGCGTGCTCAAGTTTCGGTCAAAAAATTCCTTGTTTCTCTAAGCATTATCTGATTGCGTATGTGTTGGGTTACTGGAACTAGTTAGTAAAAATGCCTTTAGCATGGTCCATGTTTCCGAGTTTAAACTGATTGGTTACGCCCAGTTACTCGGCATGACGATTCATATTGCTATTTGAGCCATTTCAAACACTAAGGACAGTTAAAACATATATGCCAGAGAACTTAGAAGATAAAGGTATAGTAACATCCGAAAAACCTTGCAAAAAATTTCATAACTAATAATTGCAAAAGGCGGAATTTTTCATTCATACAAATAGAAGCATTACATTGCAGATTACATTGAAAGAACAGTAATGCTCCTATTGTCTATTTTTGCTATCCAGGTCAAAGGTAGCCCTTCAAGCATTTGATTCCTCCTCGCTGCTGTCGTCTTCGGGGATTGGAGGGATCTCCTCTTCTGGATAGTTGACGGAAATATTTACCATGGAGGCAATCTGGGTGGCGTGGCCTTTGATTTCATCAAAGATGGTATTTCGCTGAGTGTCCGTGTATCCCTGAGGGACACCGGACGCCACGCTCCAGGATTTAGCACCGGGGTAGTGCATGCGCATAAGGCCGAGTGCCATACGCGCACCACCCCGTGCAGTGGAACGCAGGATAGAATCCCTGGATTCCGCCACCTCCATGATGGCTCCCGGAAGTTTTTCAACCTCCGAGAACTCCCCAGTCCTTGCGGGAAGAAACTTGTTCACCAGCTGCATTCCAGCAGCACGGATCGAAGTCCACATCTTCCCAAAGGCTTGAATCCCTTCAAGCCGGGTACCATCTGGGATATCTCCTGTTTTTTCTGACAAAACAATCAAAAGTGTTAGTCAAAAAACAGAGAAGAAAAACAAGATATGGAAAAATAAAAAAGGTAACGGAAAATTACCGATAAGCTTGTCGATCTCGGAGATTTCCTCCAGGCGAAGGTTCAGAGCATTTTCTAAATCCTGAATGGTGGATTTATCCTTCTCCGCCTGTTCAGAAGCCTTGGAGTTGGCAACTCCAAGGGCCAAGTTGCTGGCCTCCAGATCCTTTTGAGCCTTCACAAGATGCTTGTGAAGCTCCAAATTCTCCTTCCGGAGATTCTCGGCATTGCCGGCATCTTCAGCTATTTGCTTGGCCTTAACCAAAGCAGCTGGAAAGCAAAGAAAATTCCGGGTTTAGCAAATTTCCGGAATAAGTACTTAGACAAAAAATTGAATCGCAAACCTCAGAGGAAAAATGTGTACCTGATGTTTCCGACAAAGCGAGCTGAGACGATGCCAGTTCCGCCTCTCTCTCCTCAAGAATAGAAAGGAGATTTCTAACCTCCTTATTCTTGATGGTGAGTTTGTTGAAAACCTCCATGTTTATGGTTTCGGCGGTTTGCTGCAACATAGCAAGGAAAAGAATGGTTACAAAAAGCATCAAAGCAAAACAGGCATGCAATTTTGTTTAATGCTTGGGGGCTAGAGTTACATACCTGGCTCATTCGGTGCAAACCCGCCAAGTTTTCCTTGAACTCTTTTGCGTATTCCGCAAAAGCAGTTCCGGCCGCGCTTAGGCCGTCGTTGATAATCTTGAAGTCCTTGTCAAAGGTGGGAATTTCTTCGTCGAAAGTCCGAGAAAATTTCTCCACCTCTGGAGCCGCCCTTTCCCTCGTGTCCGTGTCCGACACAACGGGCTGGCTGGGCTCTGAGGGCTTGGTGGTGGGGGCTGCAGCTTGCTCTTCCGCCATTGTGGACGGCGTGTCCGGGGCAACGGCGGGAGAAGGTTGACTGCCTCGGCTGGAAGCAACCTTGTGTTTCTTCAGCTTCTTTGGTTTTAAACTAGAGGGAGGGAGGCTAAAAACAAAAAACCCGGAAAAGTTAAAAAACCGAGGATGGATGAAAAGTTCTCATGAAAGAAAAAGAACCCAGATGAAAGAACCTGGAAGTGGCGACGGGGATTCCGTCAAGGTCGATAATTTCCTCAGAGGAAATAATCTTCTTGCGCTTGCGTCCACCTGTAGTGGCGGTGCGCAGCGCGTCCAGCTCAGCCTCGGAGACCAATTCCGAATCTGGAAGATCCGCGAACTGTCGGACAAACAAGATCAGAATCAGAAGCTAGAAAATCCGAGAAAAAATAAAACTGTACCCAAATGACTGAAAAATTACCTTGGGAACCGGATTGTCGGCCGTATACATTGGCCGACTCGCTTCGTATTGGTCGCGTGATGCGACCAACTGGTTGATGCGCCGTCGAAGCTCCTTTGCGGGCCAATCTTTGGTGGTTGTCCGCATCGGATCCTTGACTCCCGTGTATTCGCACAGGAGACGGCCACTGTGGTTGGCCAATGGCTGAATTTGCCTAGTCAGCCAGCATAGAACCGTGTCCATGCCGGTTAGAGGCGGATCCATGGAGGTGAGCTTGGCGATGCGCCGCTTGATCTTTAGTAGATCTGGCGGCAGAACCTGGACGGCTTCCGTTCCCCATTTGTCTTGGGGAACTGCGGCAGAGTTCACGAAAGGAGGAACCCCGACGGCTTCCTTAAGGAAAGGCACGTCGGGGTGATAAAAGAAGGAACCCGTCCAAAATTTGACGGATTCCGACGTTTTTATCTTGGGGAACCAATCTTCTCGGAATCTCCGAAGAGTGAAAGATATGGTCCCGCAAGTCGGGAGTGCGCCCTCCGAAGAGTTCCGCTTAACCCCGAAGCAGTAAGTCCAGAAATCTAACCTAGGTTCTAGCCCTAAGTAGCCCTCGAACAAAGCCTGGAAGCCGGCCATGTAGAGGATGGAGTTGGGAGGAAGGTTATGGGGCTGGATGTTGTAGTGAGAAAGGATTTGGAGGAAGAAGGAAGAAGGTGGAAGTCCCATACCTCGAAGAAGGTGGGAACAAAGAAGGACCCTTTCGCCATTTTTTGGCGTTGGCTCGGTCTCGTCTTCTGGAAGCCGCCACTTCTTCTTAAGAACCAGGCCCTCCTTTTCCAGGTTTGGAAGGAGAGCCGGAGGAATGCTGCAGGCAATCCAATTGCCTGCAGACTCCGCCTCTTCGTCTGCTCCGGCGGCGGCAGAGGCGGTGGCCTCCGCGGCGGCGAGCTCGTCGCCGAGGTGTTGGATCTTCTCCTCCGCCGTTTCTGGAGCAAACGGCGGGGAGGCTGCGGAGCTCGATCCCGCAACGTCCGCGGCGGCGGAAGAATTCGCTTCACCCGCCGCGGAGGCCGCGGTCTTCTCCGGCTCGCCGCCGGTGTGCTTGGGCGATCCCAGTTGCGGATCTAAGTCGCTGATGAGCTCGTTGATGGCGGCGCGGGTCGGCGAGGACGGCGAGGAGGCCATCTCGTGGTGGCGCGATGCGTTCCGGCGTGCTTGGAGGCTAAGTGCGCTTGGGACGGTGCTCTGCTCTCGAGCTCGTTCGCGTCAATGGCGTGGACAGTGAGGAGTGTGGAAAGTTTTCGTTGAGGACGAGGACGGCTATTTATAGCCGGAAAACCATTTAGATGCGTGCCAACGGCTATTTTGACCGTTGGATGTTTGCCGCGTGTCGCTCGCTGGAAAATCCGGGAAATGAAACGACGGAGTAATGATGATTATCTCCTCGTTTCCCGCGAGAATCTGTCAGAGATATGTTTCTGGGTTTTTTCCGAGTAAATCTCAAACGTCGCTTACGTCAGCATGGTTGAGTGCGCTGACGTAGGAAGTTTCTTCTCCGCGAAGGATCGTGAGAGGAAAGCCGGATTTTCAGGATTCCGAGTTTCATGCCACCATCTTTTTCAAGTGAAGAATAAGAAGAATCAAGACTGCTGAATCAATATTTCTCGGACAAATAATATTTGGCGAACGGCGGAGAATCAGAGTTTTGATCCTTCTTGGGGGCTACTGTCGGATATATACCAAATAGGGGTATAGAAGATGGTAGGCCAAGTGCCGGATTACCAGGGTGGCCTAAGTGGTAGTGGGCTTAGGTCCATTAGGCGACCCAGTAATCCGACGCGCAGAAGCCGGATTCTAGAAGAACCCGGATCATAGCCCATGTGATCTGGCTTGGAGGAGAAGACGGATTCCTTGCTTTCCAAGTTACAAGTTACCGTAGTTTTCTAGGTTTCCTATTCTGTAAGCCCTAATCCGGCTATTATATAAAGCCGGACGGGAGATAAACAAAACAACGAACAAACAGAGAAGCTCTACTCCAACTCGCCGAGAAGCTCATCCTCGCCGAGTGGTTTAGATCTAAAACCCTCACATTGTAACCCTGTTTGCGGGCTTTAGTCCCAATTAGTGAGAAGTGCAGGAGTAGGCACGTCGTACTGTCGCGACGTACCGAACCTGGGTAAAATCCTGTGTTCTGTGTTACTACGCTATCCCGTTACCCCACGACTCTACCGTAGTCTCATGGCACCCCCGTCTATGAAAACTACTACGATGTCTCGACAAAAATATTGAAGAGAATTTGTTTGTATTAATTTGGGGCTGGGCACCCCGCTGCCATCTCTTCTATCATTTGGATAAGCGGACGAAGCCACTAGTCCAGGGTGTGAAATTCAATCAACAAGTGAGATAAAGATTCTCTATTGACGTCCTCATGAGAAAAAATAGGAACATAAAGCCGGAGTACTTTTGAAGGTTTTAAAGGTAACACATGAGCAATTTACTTGGAGTGGCAGTTAAATACCACATGTAGGTAGGTATGGTGGACACAATGGGAAAAACTTTGGTTTAAGGGAGTTTGGATGCACGAGTAGAGCTCATACTCAGTATAGGTGGAGGCTAGCAAAAGACTGTGAGCGACAAATAAAGAGAGCATAAGAGCCATAATCATGCATAGCAACATAAGCATCATTAATTAAAACATAAGCAGTATCACAAGTTCAAAAACTAAGTGGTCATGGAGGCTATTTGTGTCTGGTTAATAGTCATAAACATGGTGTGAGCATGCGCCAAGTCAACCAAATAAAACATTCGAAAGAGAATACCATATATTGATGCTTTACTATGACAAGAACAACTCATGAATATTTCAAGACATATTAAACACTCTCAGATATTTTAGGCTATTCATGCTACTCAATAACCACAAGGCTTTCAAAATAAAATAACATTTAGCATGGCATGAAAAAGTTCTAGCAACAGTCTATACAAGCTTCTACTAGCACTGTTATAAATTCTACTTCAAGCAGCAGTTTTCTTCTCCCAACAAGCACCATAAAAAACATACTTTAACAAAAATACTCTTTATGATACAGCAAGAAAAAATGAGAGTACTCACATAACACTTCTAAAACTAACAACTCTAATAAGAGATGCATGCAAAACAGGAGCTAAATAAATGCAGCAGCCAGACAAGATTAAGAATACAAAGTATTCTCATGAAAAAGCGGAGCGTGTCACTCTCCAATAAAAGAATGCTGGGGTCCAACCAAGTTTATTGAAAAACTAAAAACAAACTGAAAGAAAAAACAAAAACAATCTGAAAACAAAAATAAAAGACGTTCCAAGTAAATCACATAAAATGTGACCGAATAAAAATATAGTTTCACTACAAGTGGCCTGATAATTTGTTGATGAAGAAGGGGATGCCTTGGGCATCCCCAAGCTTAAACGCTTGAGTCTTCTTGAATTTGATGGGATGTACCACCGGGGGCATCCCAAGCTTAGGCTTTTCACTCTTCTTGATCACATCATATCATCCTCTTCTCTTGACCCTTGAAAACTTCCTTCACACAAAACTTCTCACAATCTTCATTAGCAACGTTAGTGCAATCGAAATAATAAATTCACATGGTTCAGTTTCAACACAAGTCTAACACTAAAAAACACATTATCTACTGTCACAACTTCTTTTAAAACTCTTTTCTCAAAATAACACCAAAATAAAAAGATTAAGATGCAAATGCAATAAATGGCAGAAATCTGTCAAAACAGAACAGAAGGTAAAGATCGACTTTAAAAAAATCTTATGTTGCTCAAATCAAAAAGTGGTCAAATAATAAAATTTGCGTATATAACTCAGGATTACGCACAAAAAAACTCAGGTCATTTTGAATTTTCTGTGATTTTATACGTAATTAACAGTGGACAAAAGAAATCTGTTTGCTGCGCAGAAATACGAAATGTAGTCTCAACTTTCCACTAGAGGCTTTACTTGGCTCAACAAAAACTCAAAAGAAAAGATACAGCGGTTTTGCTAAGGAAATAGAAAACACCCAGGTGCAAGGCACACCGAAGAAAACAAAGAAAAACAGGTTGAAAACAGAGAAATAAAACGGGTTGTCTCCCTGTAACGCTTTTCTTTAACTCCTTTCAGCTAGGCAAAGAAAGCAAAGATGCTCACATAAGAAATATGAATTAAGAAACAAAGAGCATCAAGAAGAAAGTATAAAACAAATTTAAGTCTAACCCACTTCCTATGCATAGGAATCTTGTAGAGAAATAAATTAAAGAAGCTCAAACTAGAAATCATGGGAAGGTAGAACAAGAGCAACTTCAAAACTTTCAACAAAAAGGGAGGTGTATTAGTAACATGAAAATTCCTACAACCATATTTTCCTCTCTCATAATAATTTTCAGTAGCATCATGAACAAAATCAACAACATAATTATCATATAAAGCATGTTTGTCATGGTCTAAAAGCACACAATTCATATCAAGCTCAAAAATAGTGGGATCAAAATTTAAAATCATCTCCTCTTTTTCCCCACTTTTAGCAATAGCAAAGCAAGATGATTGATCACTCATAAAAGGTATAGGACACATTATAGAAATCCTATTTTCAGTAGCATTATAATTCATAACATCAAATAACATTGGACCATCATCAAGAGCATTATCATATAAATTTTCTAAGTAGCATGAATTATCATAAATAACAGTAGGAATATCATTCTCACAAGTCGCATTCATAGTAGTATCAAGGTCACAAGTATAGCAAGTATCAACTTCATCAAATAATGTATGAGTTAAAGAGTTACTATCATTGGCAGGTAGACATGGGTAGCTCCATTATTCCTCCTCTTGATCATCACTCTCCTCCTCTTTTTTATCCAATGAGCTTCCAGATTCAGCAGTTTCTTCTTCCATAGGCTCCTGCAGGGCATCCGTTACTTCCTTAGGTTGTGAGAATTTATTAAGATATTCCACTATGTAGTAATTACAATCCTTGTAATTATCAAAGCAATATTCAAGTATAGCATAAATCTCATATTTATAAGGTGCATCATCAATACTTTCAAGCAAATAGGCAATTTCGAATGCACCCTTGAAAATACTTGAGTTGCTTTCTATGCTATAAAGTAAACTATTTTTCTGTGTGTTTTTTATATAAAGAAGCAAAACAAGACAAAAATAAAAAACAAGACAATAAGCAAAATAGAGAGGTTGAGAGTGAGATACTCCCCTTGCCAGAAGACTTCCTTCTCTCCGGCAACGGCGCCAGAAAAATCCTGGTGCCAGAGTTGACAAGGGAGTGGTTGCTTCTTGATGACTTTGAGATCCCTGGCAACGGCGCCAGAAAAATCATTGATGGTGCAGATCGTGCACTCGTTGGGAGACCCCAAGAGGAGGGTGTGATGAGCACAGCAGTAGGAAATTCCCCTTAGTTAAGAACCAAGGTTATCAATCCAGTAGGAGGAAGAGAATCTTCGTAAGGTTGATGCTACTGACGGTGGTGCTGGCGCTTCACCGGTGTCAGCAACAACGTGGAACCTGCACACAACACAACCAAAATACTTTGTCCCAACGGTACAGTGAGGTTGTCAATCTCACCGGTCTTGCTGAAAACAAAGATTAGACGTATAGTGCAGTAAATGGTGTATGCTTGCAGTAAGTAAAGAAAGCAGGAAATAGCACTGATTTGTTTAACAGTGAAGGAAAATGGACCGGGGTTCATAGGTTCACTAGTGGTGTCTCTCCATAAAAGATAACATGCTAGGTGAACAAATTATAGCTGGGCAGTTGACAAATACAGGTTGCACCGTAGTGTACATTATAACATGATGACTACTATGATATTTTAGTGCGGGCATTACAACAATATACATAGAGCAAAATCCATCTGCATCTATGACTAATAATACACCCTCAGGTTATCATCTGAACCCCCTTAGGTATTAAGTTGCAAGCAACAGATAACTGCATTAAAAAATGTGTGTAATGTAAGCAATGATTATGCACGCGGGCACTCTCACCGATGTTTTCTCCCTAGTGGCAATAGCAGATCCTCCCCCTTCACGTTTCTCTTACTCGAGCAAGGCAAAAAGGAGGCATGAACCCACTATCAAGAATAAATACTCCCTCTTGGAGTCACTAGCAACTACTTGGCCAGAGCAACCACTAGCAACGGAAAGCATGCAAGATGTCGGGGGGTTACCCCCGAGTAGGGGTAAGGCCAGTGCTAAAGGCAAGGTCAAGGAGCTATTTTACTAAGTAAGCTGGCTACCCGGTACTTGCTACCCGGTAGGCTGCTATCCGGTCGTACCCACCAATGGCCAGAAGGAAGAATCAAGGAAGTTATGTTCCTCCGAGTAGACGAGTTGGTCCGAGTAGAGGGAATGGTTTCCTACTCGGGCCAGAAGTCAATGGAGCCGTTCTGACAAAGGATCCCGCGTATCCTGCGTCCATACGGCGTGCGGTTCAACTTACGGAGCGCGTGATTATCCGCGATCCGGCGTGGCTACAGTACGGTAGGCGCCTGTCTAGTCCTGTCACTGACAGAGGGGACAGGACAGGGCTAGGGGCCTACCCTATCTCACTGACAAGGGTGGACAGGTCCCATCTCCGAACGGCGCGACGACTTACGGTGCAAGCGTCAGCGGGAACCCGGAGGCATGCGCGGTTCTGCAGTGCTCCTGTCCCATCAAGCTGTACCTTTTAGTCTTATTCTATCCGGCTGGGCACCAGTATATAAGGTGCCCTGCCCCCTCCTGTGAGAGGTTCGACAACGCACTCCAACATCCTCTCTCCACTACTCCGACGATACCGGCATCCGCCGTGCGGATGGGCATGCCGCCTCCCACCGAGCTCGAGCTCCTGACCATGAGGGCGCAGCTCGACCGGCAGCGTCAGGAGCTGCTCGCCGAGCACCTGGAGCTTGAGAAGGTTAGGCTCGAGCTTAGCCTAGACCAGAACGAGTACAACAAGGCCCACGACTTTACTCCTGTTGTTAGGAAGTCTAGCAAAGTAGGCGCTACTCGTTGCAACTTAGGCGCCAAGATGGCGACGGTTGGTGAGGCTCCTAGCCAGTCTGCCACCGCAAACACCACCACCTGGCCCAGATACAGCACCCCCGCAAAAACGCTTAGAGCTGCAGAGGTTGTAGCTGCTGAGTTGCCAAACCTTGTCGGTGACGCGCGCTAGGCAGCAGGAGAGGCTCAATGAGTTAGTGCTAGAAGCTGCTAGGCAGAATGAGGAGTTCCGGAAAGCCAATCCGGGTGCTGGTGCTTCTCAGGTTGTGCACTCGCATGCGGTCAGATCTACGGATCAGGCCTCATCGCCGCATCCCAGCCGTGAGAGGGACCAGAGTGTGCGCTCTGGGAAGAGTAGACAGATGCAGGTGTACGACCCGGCTTTCGCCGCGAAACAGCGCGCTGTGGCGCGAGAGTCCGGTCAGAAACACACTACTGCAGGAGCAGGCTATCAAGCCCATAAAGCTCACAGCAAGGGGCACGACGGAGACAACGCGGGGCTTTCTCGGCGTCCTGCTGCTCAGCCCACTCGGCAGAGGATGCAGCAGCCAGCTGCAGCACAGCCGCGTGCAGCTGCGCCAGCAGCCAACCCTGTGGTGCAACCCGCTATTGTGCAGGAGAACAGGTATGATGATGGCTACTCGGCGATGGGGCTAGCCGGCTATGCTGACCCAAGGAATGTTGCTGATCGCCTGGGTGAGCGCATGTTGGAGCCCAGTGATGCAAGGTTCAAGCTGGACCGGATCAATCTATCCGCGCAACTCGAGAACAAGGGGCCGCCTGGCCCAGAATGCCTTGTCCCTCGCATCATGAATGAGCCATCAGTGAACCACTTCCAGCTGGCCAGGGGGACCAAGTGTTACAATGGCAGCACCAAGCCAGAAGACTGGTTGAGTGACTATGTCACAGCCGTGCACATTGCAGGCGGCAACCGGATTGGCTTTCCGGAAATGCTTGAGGGTCCAGCTCGGACTTGGCTCAACAACCTGCCCAAAGACAGTATCAATTGCTGGCTGGACTTCTCGGAGGCTTTCATCAGCAACTTCACCAGCACCTACAAGAGGCCGAATAGGCCGCAGCAGTTGTCCGCTTGCAAGCAGCGGGAAGACGAGACCGACCGCGAGTATCTTACTCGGTGGAGCACCCTGAGGAACACCTGTGAAGGTGTGAATGAGGCCCAGGCCATCACTTGGTTTGCGCAGGGCTGCAGGCATGGCAGCATGATGTGGCAGAAGCTGCAGCGCGAGATGCCGAGTACTCTCGCTGAGACCATCAAGATCGCGGACATGTATGCGCTCGGTGACCCAACTCAGCCTCTGATGGACTCCCCCGAGCTGAGAAGGAACTACAACAACAACAAGCGCAATGACTTCCGCAACAAGCGCAGAGGTGACCGGATTGATACTCGGTATGATCCCGAGGAGGTGAATGCTGTGACTACGGCTGCAGGGAGTAGCCAAAGGCAAAAAACTGCTGGAGCCCAGTGCGGGCAAAACCAGAATCAGGGCCAAGGCATCAAGAAGCCGTATAATGCTCCCCAGCAGGCTAGCGACAACCCGGATCCTGCTCCGAACTTTGTCTTTGGAAGCATGAGGGATGGGCCATGCAGCTTCCACACTCGGCATCCAGCCAGGCCAGCCAACCATACTACTCGGCAGTGCAGCTGGTGGGAACAGATCAAGAATGAGGGCCTGCCCCCTCCTCCTCCTCTGCCAGCTGCGAATGCCAATGTGCAGCCAACTCGGGCACCTGCTCCCAGGCCTGCAGCTTTCCCGAGAAGAGAGAATGTGAACTAGGTGGCTTTAGGAGCCAACCGCAACTTCAACAACGACTGCTACCGCAACTACAACAACAACGACTGCAACCGCAACTTCTATACCCGCAACAGGAACAACAACAACAAAAACAACAACAACAACGGCAACAATGGCGGTGGAGACCGCAACCAGTACCAGGAACACCACGAGAGCTATATGATCTTCACCTCCGAGCCCGCCGACAAGCAGTCTCTGCACAGGCGCGATATGGAGGTCAATGCCGTGATTCCTGCTGTGCCCCACTACCTGCACTGGTGCAACCAAGAGATCACTTGGTCCAGAGCTGATCATCCTAGGGTGATGCCCAACCCGGGTAGCTATGCTTTGGTGGTGGATCCCACCTTCTTGGGTGCTTAGAAGAACGTCAGGTTCAGCAAGGTACTAATTGACAACGGCAGCAGCATTAACATCGTGTACAGAGACACACTTGAGAAGCTCGGGATGGACGAGAACATGCTGCTACCCAGCAAGACCACTTTCCATGGCATTGTGCCGGGAGTGTCTTGCTCTCCGATCGGCCGCGTCTGGATAGACGTCCTATTCGGCACCAGGGAGAACTGCTGCACTGAGAGTTTGGCGTTCGAGGTGGTTGATCACCAGAGCCCATACCATGCCCTACTCGGTAGGCCTGCTCTCAGCAAGTTCATGGCTTCAACCCATGCTGCGTACTTGAAGATGAAGATCCCTGGTCCCAATGGAGTGATCACCATCTCGGGTGACTACAAGAAGTCCATGGAGTGTGCCTCTGCTGGTTCCCAGCTGGCGGAATCTATGGTCATTGCTGCCGAGAAGAAGAAGATGTACGAGGTGGTGGCTATCACTACTAGGAAAATGGCTATAGGAGTGATGATACCCGTGACGCACTTCTAATTTGGCACGTCACGCCTATTACCCGCGGCGCACCATGCTTTCGCGCGTCGCGCCTAAAGGCATACCCGCGGCGCACCAAATGAAAGGCGCGTCGCGCGTATGTGTGGGGCTGGGGGGGCGAGCCTCCGAGGCATACCCGCGACGCACCCAGACCGCGGTGCGTCACGGCTATGTTGGGTACCCGCGGCGCACCCTCCAGTGGTGCGTCACGGCTATCTTTTCCACGGGTGGCATCTATAATCGTGACGCACCACTGGAAGGTGCGCCGCGGGTAACCAACATAGCCGTGACGCACGGCGAAAAAGGTGCGTCACGGGTATACCTGGGACGAATTTAAGTGGTTGGGACCACCCCCAACCTCCCATCCCCCATATCTCCACCCCATTTTAGATCTGGTCGCCCCCCACCTCCTCACCACCCCATTTCCCTCATTTTCCCACCATTTAAAACTTATTTAACCTATTTTATTTAATATATATGTGTGGGGAATCTAGTAAACATTTGTCTCCACCCCCATCTCTCACTTTATTACCACTTTCCCTTCCATCTTTTCACTTCCTATAGCCACATACAAACGTACTCTCTCGGTCTCGTGTCGGCAAGATCTATAGTTGGTGAGTTGTTGGAGGGATATGTATATGTGTTGTATGTATGTGTGTTGATCTCGCTAGATCTCTCATAGATCGATCTCGCTCGGTATCGGCGCCGTGCGTCGTCACAAAAGATTCATATGGTTGCATATATACATATGCGAAATTGTGTTGCGTATTTTTGATGAAATTTGTGGATGTCTTAAAAATGAGTTGACATGTGTTTCCAAAATGTTGATTCATTTCCATTTCGGCGACCACGCACTCCGAGAATGTCCTATTTTTAGCATAGGTCATGCCGAATTTTTCCGTCGACGACCATGCATGCATCATCCATATATTACGTAATTTGATTCTAATTAATTTTTCATTTGATCTTTTTTTACTATGTAGGCAACCATGCATATAAGCACAGGCACCGTGGCTAGATTTATGAAACATGCGACGGACGAAATGTTTCGAAATAGCATGACGGAGATAAGATGTCCTTGTCGAAGATGCAAACTGAAACACTTGATCAGATACAATTCTGGTGACTTGGAGTCGCACCTTATCCGTCGTGGTTTTATGGATGGCTACACTCTTTACCCGACAAGTGATGAAGATGAAGAGTCGCCCGGACATGATGAAGGACATAATGATCAAGATGAAGGACATGATCATAATCAAGACGAAGGACATCGTGATGAACATGTCGGACATGATCATAATCAAGACGAAGGACATCATGATGAAGATGTCGTGACATCGTCGTCGGACTGGGTGCAGGACCCTCATGTCCAAGCTCTGCTTCTCAAGGAGACTAGCAACACCAGAGTTGCTGCTAGAGAGAAATCGAAGTTGTCGCAACTGGAGATAGACGCCGTTACTCCATTGTATGAAGGATGCGTGAGCGAGGATACCCGTCTGAACGTAACGTTAAGGACCCTCGAGATGAAGACAAAACACCGATGGACCGATGCGAGCTACGATGAGAACATGGCATTCTGGCACGGCCGTCTTCCCACGGGGAACAAGTGTCCAACGAGCATCGAGGAGGCGAAAAAAGTCGTGTGCCCTCTGGATTTACCTCACGTGAAATACCATGCTTGCATTAATGACTGCATCATCTATCGGGGCGCGGACGCGGAGAGAACCATATGCCCGGTGTGCGACGCAACTCGATACAAGACAGGGAAGAAGGCCTCTCCTCGAAAAGTGGTGTGGTACTTTCCGATAACTTCCCGTCTGCAGCGGTATTTCGCAGACCCCACACAGGCGAAGCTCATGCGATGGCACGCGGAAAGGAAGAAGCCAGAAGAGCATGATGGAACCGATCCGGAGAATGATGACACGATGCTGACACACCCCTCAGATGCTAGCCAGTGGAAGGCGCTAGACATCGAATACCCCGAATTCGGCGACGATCCAAGGAACATCAGGTTGTGCATGAGTACGGATGGATTAAATCCTTTTGGCAACCAGAGCAGCACCCATAGCACCTGGCCCGTGTTTGTATGTATATACAACCTACCCCCCTGGTTGTGCTTGAAGAGGAAGTACATACAGATGAGTATGCTTATTCAAGGGCCGAAACAACCAGGTAACGACATCAATCTGTATGGCCAGTTGTTGGAAGAGGAGCTAGCCACGTTATGGGACGAGCCAGCCAATACGTGGGACGCCTATGGAGAAACGTTTTTCCCAATGAGAGTCGCGCTCATCACGACGGTGCATGACTACCTCGGTTACGGATATGTCGCGGGGCAGGTGACGCATGGATTCTGTGCATGCGTTAGGTGCATGGATGACACTACGTATCTCCAGCTAGAGAGAAACCCCGGGTCTTCAAAAACCGTGTTCTTGGGGCATCGAAGGTGGCTTCGCAAGGATGACCCATGGAGAAAACGCAAAGATCTGTTCAACAATGAAGTTGAGATGCGAAGAGCCCCACGTCAAAGGAGCGGCGAGGAAATCGATGAGCTGTTGAAGAACTGGAAAGAGTGCCCTGCGCCGGGAAAGAAGCGAAAGGCGCCGGCGCCGTTGGAGGGTGTATGGAAAACAAGGTCTGTTCTCTGGGACCTGAGGTACTGGAAGATTCTCCGCACACCCCACTGCCTTGACCTCATGCATATCACGAAAAACGTGTGCGAGAGTCTGCTTGGCACCCTGCTCAACATGCCGGAGAGGACCAAAGATGGGCCAAAAGCAAGGAACGACTTGAGATTTTTGAATATCACGGGCGAGCTCCACGGAGGAAAACCGGATGATGATGACGATGACGATGACGATGTGTTAGATGGGACGGAAGGTCGCCGCAAGGGCAAAAAGGCCAAGAAGACGGAATATTACTGTCCCCCTTCGTGCTTCACGCTATGCGAGAAGGAGATCGACCAATTCTTCAAGTGCCTCCTTGGAGTCAAATTTCCTTAGGTTATGCGGGGAAGATAAGCAGATACCTAGACGTACCAAAGCAGAAGTTCAGCGGAATGAAGTCTCACGACTGTCACGTGATGATGACGCAGATACTTCCAGTTGCAATTCGAGGGATAATGGACGAGCACGTCCGCGAAACGCTGTTTGGACTCTGCAACTTTTTTGACGTCATCTCTCGAAAGTCGATTGGCGTGAAAAAACTCGCAAGGCTACAGGAAGAGATCGTGGTGATACTATGCGAGCTTGAGATATACTTCCCGCCAGCATTCTTCGACATTATGGTGCATCTCCTTGTCCATGTCGTGGATGATATCATCCAGCTCGGGCCGCCGTTTTTACACTCCATGATGGCGTTCGAAAGGATGAATGGTTCCATCAAAGGATACGTCCGCAACAGGGCCCGTCCAGACGCAAGCATTGCCAAGGGCTTTCTGACAGAGGAGTGCATCTCTTTCTGCACGAATTTTCTAGACAAAGATGAGAACCCTGGTCTGCCCGTAAACAGGCACTTTGGCAGGCTCGGTGGATGGGGACACCGCGAGGGCCAGCGCGAAATGAATGTCGACTTTCAGGGCCGACGCAACGACTTTGACAGAGCAAACCTAGTCGCGCTACAACATCTAATAGTGGTCGATCCTTGGTTGGAAAAGCACAAATTGCTAATCGCGAAGTATTACAGTGACCGGGGACAACATAGGACCGAAGCAGAAATAATCAGAGAGCACAACATCCATTTCACACAGTGGTTCAGGGAGAAGATTATGACCGATCAACCGGAGACGCCTTATTCTGAAGAAGAAAAACTCATACTCACATTGTCACAAGGCCCCGCACATAACCTCATGACATATCAGGCATACGATATCAATGGTTACACATTCTACACGGCAAATAAGGACCGGAACTGCGAATACCAGAACTCGGGGGTAACGATGGAATCATTAACAGGTGACGTCAAGGAAAGATACTATGGTAGGATCGACGAGATATGGGAACTCGACTACTGCGGAGAGAAGGTGCCAATGTTCCGTGTCACATGGGCAAAGAGCGTCAGGAAAGAAGGACAATATTTCACCACCATGGTGATACCTGAAGCCAAATCCGGCACGAATGTCACCGCAAAAAATGAGCCATGGGTCTTGGCTAACAAAGTGGACCAATGCTTCTTCATTACTGACCCGACAAGGCCTAGCCGTGTTGTCGTGCGGAGAGGCAAAAGAAACATCATCGGAATGGATGGAGTAGCCAACGAGCAAGACTTTGACCAGTACGGCGACCCGAAAATGGAAGATGACAATGACGATGGAACGAAATACACAACAAGAAGAAGCAGGACAACGCTACCTACGGGTCGCCCATTCCACCGAAGAAGTCACGGTGTTCCGGGACTGAATTACTCAACCGCGACAAAGAAGGGAAAGAAAATTGTAAAACGCTAGCTAGAGCTACAAGAATCATTATGTTGCCGTGTGTGTGCATGAATTCGACAAAATTAATATGATGTAATAAGAATATTTGAGATTTTATGACTTCTAAATTAATCAACACTTTATTTGAGATTTTTTGCATTTATAACGATTTTGCAAATTTCATTATATTTACATCTGTGTTGATCTACTATAATTTGCTATGTATATATTTATTTATATATTGATTTATTTTGAATCATTTTGTAAGAAATAAAAATAAAAAAAATTTGGGGGTGGACAGGAGTTGAACCCTGGTGGGAGGCTAGGCAGGAAGGGCACTAGCCACTGGGGTAAGTATCAGTTGTTGATACCTACCCACGCGCAGGTCTTTTATCTAGATACTACAGGTAGGCGTGGCGCACCTACGTCTTGTGCGCCACAGTTAGCTTACGCGCGACGCACTTTTCGTCGGTTCGTCAGGTATAGCTTAGGCGCGACGAGCGGTTAGTTGGTGCGCCACGGGTACTTTAGGCGCGACGCACCTCCCCTCGGTGCGTCACCGCTATCCTCTTCTATACACTTACGGGATCGTTCCCCTCTGCTTCTTCCTCGATCCAATCTCGCGATCTGGAAAGAACCACCGTCGCCTCCGCACGGCCTAGCCACCGCCGCCCAGCGCCCTAGCCCTAGCCACCGTCCCCTCCCGTCTAGCTCCCCCTCTGTCTCCATCGATCGCCGCCACCGTCCCCTCCCGTCCACCACCGCTGCCCTAGCCACCGTCCCCTCCTGTCCGCCACCGCTGCCCTCCCGCCCTAGCCACCGCACGCCCACCGCTGCCCTAGCCACCGGAGGACGAGGAGCCGCGCCGCCATCCACCTACAGGAGCGCCAAGGCCTCCGTCTTCCACGACGCCGTGTGCAGCTGCAGGACCGCCAAGGCCGACGGCTTCTTCCCCTTCCACGACGCCGTGTGCAGCTGCGTGAACGACTACAGCGAGCCCTAGGTAAGACCCCTCCTCCTCCCCTCCCGCCATGTTCTTATTCAGCTGCTTGCCCTGTTCTTGTTCTTGCCCTGTTCTTGTTCTTGTTCCTGTTCTTGTACCTGCGTGAACAACGAAATGGAAGAAACCTGAAGCTTTTCGTGTGCATTGGCCCTAGGTGTGGGCTAGCTGTTCAACAGTGTGCATTGTACCTGCGTGAACAACGAAATGGAAGAACTTTTATTTTGTTTTCGATAGATTTGATTCCAACAGAATCATGTGTGATTGATGTTTCAGTTCCAGTGCTTAAAGTTAGTGAGATTTGAAGTATCTTCTATTCAGTAGAGTGCACTATGTTTATTTGTACCAAGCTCGAGAATAGAAATAATTCTGAATTAAATGGGGGAAAAAAGAGAGGAGGAAGAGGAATATGCCATGGTAACTTGTACTAGTAGTATATATTCCACTTAGCTCAAACAAACCAACTTCCAAAACTTTCAGTTCTAGCTTGCGCTTCAAATTTCTTCCGATTTCAGCTAAAACTGACGGCTACCGGCGTCAGACGTCACTTGGATGTATCTGAACCTGTAGCTAAAACTGTACTAGTATGTCGAAAATTTGAAGCGCATACCACCAGGTAGTTTCACTCAAAACTGATCGATGGGTCACCACGCTATCATAGAACTTATACAGTATGCTAGATAGATAGGTTTCTAGTTGAATTAAATCTGTCCATGAAAATGTGCTGAAACTATCGGCATACAGCCAACCAGGTGGTTGCAGCTAAACAAACTGATACTGGTGGTACAATTCCACCTAACCAAAATCCGCGTAAGGCCACATCAGAGTTGTTAGTACTAGCAGCAATTTGGAGCTAGATTTAGGTGAAATTGAAATCGACCGGTACAATTCCTCCTAGCCGAAATCCCATGAAATCGACCATTCGAACTAGTAACGGTCCTGTAATCTGAATTAAAACCTGTCATGGAGATGGAGCTATCTGCAGGTACCAAACTGATAGTACTGAACCTGTATCTGAACGGCTCGTGTTCAGTTCTGCGATGTGGATGCACTAGATGCCTGTCAGCATCAACACATGCTTTATGTTCATTGTGCAGATCCTTGCAAGCTTCTCCTGGCTTCTGGATAACAAACCCTAGAAGTGTTTGAAGGTGTTCTGCTGATGTTTTCTTGTGTTGGTGCTTGTGTTGTGTTGGTGCTGGTGCTGGTGCTGGTACCACTTTTGGTGTTGGTACCACATTTGGTAATCTGTCCGGCCATCGAGCCGTTTAAAACTTTGCAGGGAATTCAAATTTGTTGCCCATTTTCGCCGAAATGTTGATTAATTTCCGTTTCGGCGAGAATCGGGCACTCTAGTGTTAGAAAATTAGCAAAGGTCATGCCGAAATTTTCCCGTGAATTTAGGACTTAGCCGTTTTCCCGTGATCGAGTAGTATGTCGATTTTTTGTTTCCTTTAGACTAACCAATAATTTCCCCCTTCAGAACATGGCACACGACGACGAGGCCGGCGGTTCTAAGCCATTCTGGCAAATCATCGACGAAGAAGATGAGCAATACGACCCGACGGCGGATGCCTGGGCTGACGCGGACACTAGCGGTGGCAAGGAGGATGACGCCACGACTAGTGGCGCCGGTGATACCACTAGTGGCGCCGCCGGCGGAAATGACACCACTGATGCCGGCGGTCAGACAGATGGTGGTAGCAAAGCCAAGAAGAAGAGGACGGCAACGAGAAAACGGAAAAGTAACACTCTCCGCACCTACCGTGAAGAGATCACGGAAATTGATAGCTTTGGGTATCCAATCGCGCCCGAGGCGGTGGTCAAAGGATTCGGCAACCAGATTGGTTGCATTGTCCGGGACACTGTCAGGATCTTAACCGATGATCTAAGGAAAAAAGAGAATGAACATTATCAGGTTCTTCTCTTTAGAAAGCTGCACGGACGATACTTGTACCCGCATCCGCCAGACGAGCCGTTTAAGTACAATAACGATAATCCGGCGGGGAATATAGTCAACCACTGCGCCATTGGTAAGATGAACACCGCCTTGGCCAACTGGAAACACCAGGTGAAGGTTAAGGTCTTGGACCCCGAAAATAGCCTGCAGGATGTTTTAGCGAGTGAGCCGAGAATCACCGAAGCTGAACTCCGGGACTTCAAGGTACTTTGCCAGAGCGAAGTCGCCAAGGCTAACGCTGATTGGAGGCAGAGGATGCGGAAGTTGAACATTGGTTCCCACAAACTGGGATGCGGCGGTTACAGAGCGGCGATTCCCAATTGGGAGAAGGAGGACGCCAAACGTGCAGAACAGGGCATCCCTGACCCTCTCGCAAAGTACTCGTCGCGGACGAAAAACTTCATCAGGGCCCGGTTTACATATGACCCGGTAGCTAATGAGTATACTACCGATGATGAGAAGGTGAAGACGTTGTATGACAACTTGGTAAGTAAATACACCACCCTAGTTAGTTTGCTCTCGACGATCTAGTCGATTGCATTATAGTGTACTAGTGGAATTCTAAACGGTTCACGCTAATTGTGCAGAACTTAGAAATCGAAAGAGGTCGAACCTCGTCATCCATGCCGAGGCTGCACGGCCCATGGGACGACAGTTTAAATAGGGCGGTGAACGTGACGCAGGGGAAGGAAAAGCACAAAAGGCCGTCAGGTGGCCGAGTTTGTGGCCTGGGCACGACGACGAAGCTCAGAGAGTACTTCAAGGAGCCCAGGGAGGCGAGAAGGAATAGAAAGAGGACCATCGAAGATATCCAACGTGACGAAGCCCGCGATCGCGAGATTGCAGACCTCAAGGCCAAAGTTGCCGATATTCCTAATATTGTCAAAACAGCTTTGGTAGAACAAATGGGCAGCGTTTTGCCTACCATCTACGATGTGGTTACTCGATGGAATGAAGGAGGTCGAGTGGGGCCGTGCCCGGTGCCTAGCGTGCAGGGCAGCAACTCAAGAGACTTGTCCAAAGTCTCGCCGGCCAACGCCACGATGGCGGACCCACTTGTGACTCCGCCCGCCTACACCACGGCGCCGATAGTGACTCCGCCCGCCTCTACCCGCCTGACCATCCGTTGCACGCTCACAGTGGGCGGTCCTCCGCCGAATGAAGAGCGTGCACCAACGAACAACCGCCGCCTGGCCATCGGTTGCACGCCCGCCGCCGGTTCTCCCTCGCCAGTCAACAGTAGCACACCCGCCGTCGTCGTTGGCCCCTCGCCACTAGAGGAGCTCGACGCCCTCGCCAGCCAGGTAAATAGTTAAGCGTTGGAGCGTCGATCTTCCTTTGCCTTAGACTGGCATCTCTGACGCCCTGCATGTTTTCCGCAGAACGACGACGTTCCATGCACTCTCTTACACACAATGGACGGCGTGTTGAAGGATGTTGCTGTGGGTATGATCGTTCAACCGTCAACCCGCAGGTTCCACAACAGGCCGATGCGCGAAGACGTATATAGAGTTCGATTGCTTCGGGTGCTGGCGGGCTACGACGACTTGTTGCCTCCCATTCAACCCTACCAAGAAGAAGATGACCCCGATACCCTGACGCTGCTCCAGTGCATACCTTGGAACATGGAATGGCCGAAGAGCCAGATTCGCCTGGGGAAGAGGGGCGCCACCCGCGCCACCCCGCAGACATCGCCTCTAGAACTACCGGCGCGAGGCACCACCTCGAAGACAACCCCTCTATAAGCTCCGGAGCGGAGCCATGGCAAGATCGTCGCCGCGCCGTCGCCTACCCGTCACTACAAGAAATATGTTGATACATGACCCCTAATTTTGGTCACCGAAAGGTCACATGCTTTCATTCATGACCCATTTTTGACCAAAAATTGAAAGTCACATACCGAGTCTTATTCGATCGTTAATGACCATTTTAATGGGATGGTCATATAGCTCTGCATGACCAACCAATTTTTTTGGTCATGGCATATCCTGCCAAAGCCACGTCAGATCCTACGTGGCCACTCCTACGTGGCAAAATCATGACCAAATGAGAAAGTCATATATCGAAATCAGCCCAATCCACACAACTACTCTAAACAGGCCAAGCCCAACTATTTGGGCCATTTAGTATATTTTTATAGCCTGATTTTTTTTGGGTTTGGGCCTTAGCCTCTTTACGATCCAGTAATCATTTTTGGCCTTGGCCTCTTTGCGATCCAGTAATTTCCAGCAGCTGCATTCTATAGTAGATTATGGCCTTTCACGGGGAATTACTTTTTTAGATTGGTAAGATTTACGTCCATTACAGTTTGGGCCGTGGCCTTTTGCTGTTTACCAAATACAAACTTTCAGTCAAGCAAACTGAATATCCAACAATCATCTACACAGAAGAATTTCATGCCACTTACATTACAGTTATCTCATTTGAACTAGCAATTTGATAAATAGTACATTACAAAGAATACATTCTTACAACACTATACACATATACAGAAGTGTGCAAAATGGATGTCCATGCATCAGGATGGTACCAAAACTTGCCAGAATTCTAGCAACTAAAATGAGCTTCCAGCCTCACCATAATACTTGAAATACATCAAACTCTTGGTCTGGTGTTCAACAGTATCAGATAGATCAACGTTCATGTGGAATCAGCACTTCGTTTGATGGAGCCATAAGAGTAGAATATCCATTGATGTACATTTGGCAAGATCTGCAGGAAAGAAAGACAGAACTAGAATCACATGGAATAAAACATACCAAAGAAACTTAATAAATAAATTGGACAAAAAAAAACAATTTATCGTGTTCCAGGAGAATACACAGGAAGAAATTGAGCATGTAAATTGACCAAACCAGCAGGGCAAGAGAGTAAATTACCTTGATGCGGGATGCTTGTGATGGGCGAGCACAACACGAGAAGCAGGTGCGATGTAGCTCAAACATCGGTTGCACTTCAATTTGTATGAATGATCTGACCGGAAAAAAATTTACATGATGAGGAAACTAAGAGCATAGACAACAATATTTTAAGAATGTATAGCACCATATGCTACCTACTGTTTCGCTTAAGCATCATTCAGTTTAAACTCCCACTAAAATAGAGTACTATTCTGTGTTCCAGTAGCATGATTCAAGACAACTAAAAGGATATAAACCACTATCTGGTTCATCTAAAAAACACTATCTGGTTGTGTTCCAGTAGCGACGGTCTGCGCTAGCTGGATCGCCATCTTGACAGCGGCGTACACGGCTGCTTGCTCTTCACTGTTCACCAGCTCATCAACAACAGCCTCTCGCTCTCACTCATCTAAACAACTGCACACAACAAGCAAATGTAAATATAAAAAGCATCGGCAAACAGCTCTACCCTCTCCAACTAAAGAAGCCTGCATTTGGGATAGTAAGCACACAGGCAGATCCTAAGATGACCATACACACATAACTGATTGATCTATTTAGTATCGCAGGCACACAAAATTCATGAGTTACATCGACTATCGAGCGCTGGATCTCCAAGACTACAACCACCAAACCAGAGATCAACTCCTTACTAGTTAGAAAGCTAGATAGAAGCTACACCACATTAAGGAGGAGCACAGAACATCCACTACGAGATAGCAATGGTACCACAGAGAACATAAAATAGGAAGAAAGGAACTCAAGGAGATCACCGGAGGGTGCTGTAGCTGAGCCCGAACATCACCACCATGCCACCATCACAGTTCATGTTGTATCAAAAGCATCGGTACTATTTTACCGAGCTAGCAAAAACCAACAGTCATTAACAATGGGCCTGCAAAAACCAGCAGTCATTAACTATTTTACCAAGGTTTGTGGATGCTCTATCAAGGATATGATCATTTTGGGTTGCCAAAAAAACACTTTTGAATGCATGGAAACATGAATTCAGCAAGCAGCTCTAGTAGCAACCTTTCCACAGCAGGGGTCTCATGAGGCGGGGAAGGCTAGAGCATGAGGGCAAATGGCGCTGCAGCGGTGGTCACCAACGCCCGGACGTGCTTCAAGCTCGGAGTAAACCCGTTCCAGGTGTCTCCTGGCCAGCTTCACTGACTGGAATTTTATCTGTACACCAAATCTAGCATTAGCAAGCATCAAACTTACATGTGTTTTCCAAACAAACGGGAAAAACAAGCGACATACCATAGTGCTAAAATTACTATATTTAGGAATACGATAGTGTTGTGTACAAAGTAGGAGATTATTCGTTTCACTCTGGAACGAACATCTACAACCAGTTGCATCCGCATCTCATTCTCTTTCTCTGAACTATTCAAAGCAACAATCCTAAGCAGCTATACTACCAGAGAGGCAGAACCAAAATTTCCATATTGCTTGTCTTCTTACTGCTAGTAAAAAAGATAACCAATATGTTAATACTCTAGAACATGTAGACTAGCTATCAATCCATCCATCCATTTTCCGGAAGCCTAGTCAGCTAACCAGATATAATACTAGCCTGATATGCTAGAACAGATGTTATGTTGATGCAATATAGTAAAATAACTGGTTCTAATGGAAGAAAAAAAATACACATGAACCGTCCTGAAAGACGATGTAATGTACATAGCTGTCACAAAAACAATTTCATGGAAAAATTGTTTTGAAATCGCATGCGAATTAGTTCACGGGAATAAATTTTGTAGATTTCCCTGGACCGGAGGGGCTCATCTAAGCAGGGGCTCCACATCCTGCTGAAGAGCAAAACGATTCTAGTACTGTACTGGTCTTGAGAGAATGGGCGAGAACAACTCCCAGCACTCCACTGGGACCGCGTGGATCGACACAGATTGACCGTGTGGCTGGCATAGCGTACCTTTGCTACGCAGAACGAAAATGCTCCGGTAAACGAGAGAGAGAGAGAGGAAGGGGGAAGCTACCGAACCTGACGCTAACGGTGCCAGAGTTGTGGGGGAGGAGCGGATCCGGCAGCGGCCTTGTTTGGGAGGAGCGGATCCCGTGGTCGAGAAGAGGCGTCGGTGACCTGCCATGGCCGGGGAGAAAGCGTTGGTTGGAGAGGAGCTGGTTTTGTAGCAGCGTTGTGGTGGAGGCTGCAGCGGCGGATGGGAAGGAGAGAGCGTGCGGTGTGGGGAATGGGCGAGGAGCGGCTAGGGTCGGAGGAGCGTGAGCCGGGGAGAACGCGCTGGTCGGAGGGGATCTGATCTCGAAGAGAGTGCGCCGTCGGGTGTGGTGGAGGCTGCGGCGGCGGATGGGAAGGGCTAGGGTTAGGGACGGAAGAGAGACCATGAGAGATGGGGTGGAGGCTGCAGCGGCGGATTGGAAGGGCTAGGGTTAGGGTGGGGTTATTTGGTCTCGGGCAATTCACGAAATTACCCAGCTTATTTGGGATTTTGAGGGGTTATTCAGTCATTTCACGTCAAAGAAAAGGAGAGGCGGGAGAAGTTGGCTCCTTGAGTAAAATTTTCGGTTTGGATGCCGGGGGAAATGTGGCGTGGAGATAAATTTTGCTAGAGAATTACTTCCTCCATCCCAAATTAAATGAATTTGTCAAAATATAGATGTATCTAGACACATTTTAGTATATGGATATATCTATATTTTGATAAATCCGTGACATTTAATTTGGGACGGAGGGAGTATAAGTTAATCTCTAATAATATTTTGTATATTTGTTTGTAATAGGTAAATTTTGAATAAAGTTCATGTAATGATAATATTTGGTATATTGTAACAACGACCAATGTTGACGAATAAAGTTTTATTTTTCTTTTAATAAAAATATCTTTTTTCATTTTCTGAGTGACGGAAATGGTTTTTTTGTAAAGAATCTACCAGAAATATGTTACAAAATTGTACCTCATAAATTTATTAGACATTAACAACAAGTGGGTTGAAAAGGTGTTCACAGAAATGACCTATCATCTACGAATGGCTTTCGGGCCAAATGACCGATGTTATGGCCACATTCATGGCATAGTTTGTTTAAATGTGCTAATATTCCACGCAAAGATGCATATTGGAACAATTAACAATGTTGACGAAGAATGTTTTATTTTTCTTTTAATAAAATATTATTTTCTATTTTCGGAGTGTCAAACATGGTTTTTTTTGTGAAGCACGTACAAAAAATATGACACAAAATTGTACAAAGTAAAATTATAAATAAAATATGCCATATTTGATCTACAAATAACCAAATTGCTACGTATAAATAGCTTTAAATACACCTTTTTTGAAAAGGACAAATTTCTGGCAATTCAGCTGAAACAGGGCCAAATTTGAACTATAGGTGCCTCGTAGTTTGCTCATGATTTTTTGGAAAAATCATTTTTAGATACAAAAGTATATATTTATTCAGAGATACACCAAGAGTTTCACGATATTTATCCCCTAGCTACGAAAGGTAATGCCCGTCGTCTTAACTTTTTCCTAAAACCGGCATAGAAAATTCCAGAAAATTCAAAAAAACTCGAAATGATGCAATACCTTCGCGTGGTGTTATTATATATATCATAGTATCCACAAAAAATAATAACTTGGAATACAACAATTGGATTGAAAAGGTGTTCACAAAAATGACCTATCATCTACGAAGATTCATGGCTTTCGGGCCAAATGACCGATGTTATGGCCATATTCATGGAATAGTTTGTTTAAATGTGCCCATATTCCACACAAAGATGCATATTGGAACAATTAACAATGTTGACGAAGAAAGTTTTATTTTTATTTGAATAAAAATATCATTTTCCCTTTTCGGAGTGTCAAAAATGGTTTTTTTTGTGAAGCACATACCTAAAATATGACACAAAATTGTACAAAGTAAAATTATAAATAAAATATGCCATAATTGATCTACAAATAACCAAGTTTCTACGTATAAATAGCTCTAAATACAACTCTTTTGAAAAAGACAAATTTCTGCCAATTCAGTTGAAACCGGGCCAAATTTGAACTATATGTGCCTCGTAGTTTGCTCATGATTTTTTGGAAAAATAATTTTTAGATACAAAAGTACCTATTTCTTCAGAGATACACCAAGAGTTTCACAATATTCATCACCTAGCAACGAAAGGTAATGCCTGCCGTCTTGACTTTTTCCTAAAACCGGTATAGAAAATTCCAGAAAATTCAAAAAAAAACTCGAAATGATGCAAGACCTTCGCGTGGTGCTATTATATATATCATAGTATCCACCAAAAATAATAAACTTGGAATACAACAATTAGATTGAAAAAGTGTTCACAGAAATGACCTATCATCTACGAATATTCATGGCTTTCGGGCCAAATGACAGATGTTATGGCCACATTCATGGTATATTTTGTTTAAATGTGCCCATATTCCACACAAAGATGCATATTGGAACAACTAACGATGTTGACGAAGAAAGTTTTATTTTTCTTTGAATAAAAATATCATTTTCCATTTTCAGGGTATCAAAAATGGTTTTTTTTTTGAAGCACATACCAAAAATATGACACAAAATTGTACAAAGTAAAATTATAAATAAAATATGCCATATTTGATCTACAAATAACCAAATTGATACCTCTCAATAGATCTAAATACAACTCTTTTAAAAAAGACAAATTTCTGCCGATTCAGCTGAAACCGCGCCAAATTTGAGCTATAGGTGCCTCATAGTTTGCTAATGATTTTTTCGAAAAATCAGTTTTAGATACAAAAGTACCTATTTCATCACAGATACACCAATAGTTTTGCGATATTCAACACCTAGCTACGAACGATCATGCCCCCCGTTTTGACTGTTTTCCGAAATCGGCATAAAAAGTTCAAAAATATTTTAAAGGTTTGGTAAAACCTCCGCAATGCGTCATCATATGTGACATGGCATCGATGAAAAATAATAAAATTGGAATAATTAAAGAACCCAACATTTTTTTCTTGAATTTGAATTTAAAAGAGTAATCCAAAATTTCAATTAAGAATCTTCACAATCCTTTATTTAAAATCATCCAAAATAATATATGACGCAATGCATAAACTTAGTGGTAGTTTATATGTTATTTTGACTACAAAATAACCTAATAGACTATAATGACAGGGGACATAAAAAACGCAAAATTTATTTGGATAAAATTGGAGTTCAAAATGTAAAATAAAAAAGAAAACAGATGAAGGAAAAAAAAAAGAACCAACCCGGGTCTAACCTATCCTATCCAGCCCAGGCTGGCATAGCCTACCAACCCAGGCGCACCGGCCCGCTTGCATTGCTAGAAATGACCCAGTATGATTCCTTAATCTACAGGCTAACTGTCCCGCTTTGGCCCAGTACGTTTCCTTAATCTAGAAATGGATTTGGGCTTAAGATCTATCACAAGCAGTTCGCTGGCTCTGTGGTCACGAGGACAGGCGCGGGACTTCGCTGGTATCTCGGGGTCGATGTTTCGAGTCTTGGCGATGCCCCCATTTTACTTATTTTCCTTGTCGGCCCCGCTCGTCAGGAGAGTAAGAGGTGATTCCCGCCCAGGTCGGAAGTGGTTCCCGCACAGGTCAGTGGTCTGAGGTCCAGCTGAGCGTTCCTTGCATGTAGGGACCGACCCATGCGTACAGTGTTTTTTTTAGAGGCAAAGAACCGTAGAACAAAATGTTCTACGGTATATATTAATAATATGTACAAATCATCCAAGCCCCTAAAAATTAACCGATACCGGTTCTCTCAAATATGAGGAAAAACATGAAAAACGATTAAGAACTATACATCATATCTAAGAACTGAATCAATCCAGTGCTTAAGAGATTCTGCTTGACTTGACTTCAAGCGTAGACTGATGAGCTGTAGATCCTTTGATAAGTTGAATTTCCATGATCGATGGCATGGAGTAATACTATTGAAGACCTTGTCATTTCTTTGTTTCCAAATATTCCAACATCCCATGATAATGACTTCGAAAGCAAAATCCTGTGTAAGATTTGCATTAATAACATGATTTCATCATAAATGGAGATCCCTCTCTTTCTGTTATTTCCAAGCTGATCCCAGCATCCAATAGCAAATGGACAGTCAAAAAATAGATGTAGTATAGTTTCTTCCTATTCTTGACAGCATTCACAGTCATAACTTTGGAGATGAAAAAATTTTCTTCTAAGAAGGTTTCTGGAATTAATTCTATCATGTAGTATAAGCCAGAAGAAGATCTTGTATCTTAAAATAGCATCATTTTTCCATGTCCAGGGAAATAAAGTGTGAGCAATAGGACCTTTGATGAATTCCTTGTATGCAGCAGAGACTTTGAAATGGTCATGCCTGCCTTTAAAAGACCATCTATCTGTTTCATCATGTATCTGAACCTCTTGTATCTGTTGTAGCAAATGCGTACAGTGTTAGTCAAAGTCCCTGGAGAAAATGACACATAAGCCAAAATAACAGCTAAGCACGACATGTAAGCAAAAAATGAACAACCAAGCACACGACATGTAAGCAAAAAGTGATGAAGTGGCGCAATGCATTGGTGTTGTCTGCTTTATGACCAATTTGTGTAAGGATATCATGACTTTTCTGAATAAAATAGTCGTTATGTTTTTAGGTTCGAACCCTCCTAAACACCCAACGACCAATTGATTCTAAATGGTCATGGATCTATGACCAGTTCATCCACGGTCATTATAAAATGGTCATGTATCAACATATTTCTTGTAGTGCGTGACATGGAGATGGCACAAGACCAGGAGAATGACGTTGATCTTGATGCCATGGATTTCATCGCTGATGACTTTGATGGCGGAGATTACGTTGCTCCTCCTCCAGAAGAACCCTACCATAGCACGGAGGCTCGTGGTGAGGCTCCTCCTGCGGATAAATCCAATTGCAAGCGTCTCTTCGGTTCTCAGGAAGACACGCCTCCAGATGTCGGCCCCTGCACCGAGACTCAGAAAAGTGCGAAGGGTGGAGTTATTTTCAGCCCTAGCACAATCCGTAAGGCGGCTAATGAGGAGATTGAGAAGGAGATCATTCCGAAAGCGCCGAAGCCGCGGAAAAGAGGACCTAGATCCAAGGCCGCAAAGTCCGCGAGCCAGCCTGCTAAGATGCCGCTCCGTGTTCAGGACGGCCCACCTACATCTAAGCATACGAAGATGCATGTGATTGGTCAGCCTATGCTTAGCCAGAGCAAGCTCAAGGCCGCAAGTGGGGATATGCGGAGTTTGCATCACAGCATTCTTTTTCTTGAATCGCGCCTTCTTGAATCCAAGGATCCATCATACCCGGTTTTCATTGCCATGGTGCCAAAGGACTTGGGCTTCGTCGAGTCAACCGGCGCGGATAGGATAGTACTGCGGTTTTCGGACATCTTCGATATGTTCCATAGCAATCCGCTTCACTACTCCATGATCCGCCTATACTCGATCAGTCTGGCGGTGCAAGTCATCAGGGATAATACACCGGGCATCGCGATAGCGGACCCCTTCTACATGCGCCACGACGTGTTGTGCGACGTTGGGAACCAGGTAGTCGCGTCGACATATCTCCGGGACTTCATGCTGGCGAACCAGACCAAGGATTACATCCTCGTGCCTTACTTTGCCGGGTAAGTCAATATTATTAGCCGAATCGGAAGTGATTTTCTTTAGATTTTCATCGCTCCTTTCCAACACTTTGTTTGGATTGTTCCGCGCAGATATACACAATGCACACTCATCTGCATTTGTATCAGTCATTCGCATGCCACGTATCTCGACTCAGGGAGTGCGGTGAAGAAAGACTACTCCAACGTGAAGAAAGTTTTGGATAATGCTCTCACCGGCTACCACGCAAGGGGGGGCAAAATCACCACTACTAGGAAAATGGCTATAGGAGTGATGATACCCGTGACGCACTTCTAATTTGGCACGTCACGCCTATTACCCGCGGCGCACCGTGCTTTCGCGCGTCGCGCCTAAAGGCATACCCGCGGCGCACCAAATGAAAGGCGCGTCGCGCGTATGTGTGGGGCCGGGAGGGCGAGCCTCCGAGGCATACCCGCGACGCACCCATACCGCGGTGCGTCACGGCTATGTTGGGTACCCGCGGCGCACCTTCCAGTGGTGCGTCACGGCTATCTTTTCCACGGGTGGCATCTATAACCGTGACGCACCACTGGAAGGTGCGCCGCGGGTAACCAACATAGCCGTGACGCACAGCGAAAAAGGTGCGTCACGGGTATACCTGGGACGAATTTAATTGGTTGGGACCACCCCCCACCTCCCATCCCCCCATATCTCCACCCCATTTTAGATATGGTCGCCCCCCACCTCCTCACCACCCCATTTCCCCCATTTTCCCACCATTTAAAACTTATTTAACCTATTTTATTTGATATATATGTGTGGGGAATGTAGTAAACATTTGTCTCCACCCCCATCTCTCACTTTATTACCACTTTCCCTTCCATCTTTTCACTTCCTATAGCCACATACAAACGTACTCTCTCGGTCTCGTGTCGGCAAGATCTATAGTTGGTGAGTTGTTGGAGGGATATGTATATGTGTTGTATGTATGTGTGTTGATCTCGCTAGATCTCTCATAGATCGATCTCGCTCGGTATCGGCGCCGTGCGTCGTCACAAAAGATTCATATGGTTGCATATATACATATGCGAAATTGTGTTGCGTATTTTTGATGAAATTTGTGGATGTCTTAAAAATGAGTTGACATGTGTTGCCAAAATGTTGATTCATTTCCATTTTGGCGACCACGCACTCCGAGAATGTCCTATTTTTAGCATAGGTCATGCCGAATTTTTCCGTCGACGACCATGCATGCATCATCCATATATTACGTAATTTGATTCTAATTAATTTTTCATTTGATCTTTTTTTACTATGTAGGCAACCATGCATATAAGCACAGGCACCGTGGCTAGATTTATGAAACATGCGACGGACGAAATGTTTCGAAATAGCATGACGGAGATAAGATGTCCTTGTCGAAGATGCAAACTGAAACACTTGATCAGATACGATTCTGGTGACTTGGAGTCGCACCTTATCCGTCGTGGTTTTATGGATGGCTACACTCTTTACCCAACAAGTGATGAAGATGAAGAGTCGCCCGGACATGATGAAGGACATAATGATCAAGATGAAGGACATGATCATAATCAAGACGAAGGACATCGTGATGAAGATGTCGGACATGATCATAATCAAGACGAAGGACATCATGATGAAGATGTCGTGACATCGTCGTCGGACTGGGTGCGGGACCCTCATGTCCAAGCTCTGCTTCTCAAGGAGACTAGGAACACCAGAGCTGCTGCTAGAGAGAAATCGAAGTTGTCGCAACTGGAGATAGACGCCGTTACTCCATTGTATGAAGGATGCGTGAGCGAGGATACCCGTCTGAACGTAACGTTAAGGACCCTCGAGATGAAGACAAAACACCGATGGACCGATGCGAGCTACGATGAGAACATGGCATTCTGGCACGGCCGTCTTCCCACGGGGAACAAGTGTCCAACGAGCATCGAGGAGGCAAAAAAAGTCGTGTGCCCTCTGGATTTACCTCACGTGAAATACCATGCTTGCATTAATGACTGCATCATCTATCGGGGCGCGGACGCGGAGAGAACCATATGCCCGGTGTGCGACGCAACTCGATACAAGACAGGGAAGAAGGCCTCTCCTCGAAAAGTGGTGTGGTACTTTCCGATAACTTCCCGTCTGCAGCGGTATTTCGCAGACCCCACACAGGCGAAGCTCATGCGATGGCACGCGGAAAGGAAGAAGCCAGAAGAGCATGATGGAACCGATCCGGAGAATGATGACACGATGCTGACACACCCCTCAGATGCTAGCCAGTGGAAGGCGCTAGACATCGAATACCCCGAATTCGGCGACGATCCAAGGAACATCAGGTTGTGCATGAGTACGGATGGATTAAATCCTTTTGGCAACCAGAGCAGCACCCATAGCACCTGGCCCGTGTTTGTATGTATATACAACCTACCCCCCTGGTTGTGCTTGAAGAGGAAGTACATACAGATGAGTATGCTTATTCAAGGGCCGAAACAACCAGGTAACGACATCAATCTGTATGGCCAGTTGTTGGAAGAGGAGCTAGCCACGTTATGGGACGAGCCAGCCAATACGTGGGACGCCTATGGAGAAACGTTTTTCCCAATGAGAGCCGCGCTCATCACGACGGTGCATGACTACCTCGGTTACGGATATGTCGCGGGGCAGGTGACGCACGGATTCTGTGCATGCGTTAGGTGCATGGATGACACTACGTATCTCCAGCTAGAGAGAAACCCCGGGTCTTCGAAAACCGTGTTCTTGGGGCATCGAAGGTGGCTTCGGAAGGATGACCCGTGGAGAAAACGCAAAGATCTGTTCAACAATGAAGTTGAGATGCGAAGAGCCCCACGTCAAAGGAGCGGCGAGGAAATCGACGAGCTGTTGAACAAAACAAATATGTTTTCCAATCAACTTTTCATGTAATTTCCAAATATCAATTTTGTTTGCTGTTTTGAATAATTTAAATTGCTGAAAACAACTGTTTCTTATTTAATGCATTTAAAATTGCCAAATTAATAACTTGCTCATTTTAAATCCAATTTCCACAAATAAAATATGTTTTCCATGCCATTTTGAACCACCTTTTCAAATATAAATTTTGTTTCATGATTTGAATAATTAAAATTGCTTGAATAATTTAAACCTTGTTTAAATCATTTAAATTTGCTAAATTCATAACTTGCTCAAATTAAATTATTTTTGAACTTATAAAATATGTTTTCAAACCAGAAAAACATAACCTTTTCAAATATGAATTTGAATTTATGTTTTGAACAAATAAAATTCAAATAATATTCACACTTGAATTAAATTCAATTAAAACTTGTTTAATTCATAATTAAATCATTGTAATTCCTTTTTCAATAATTGAAACATGTAATCCACCTAAAATTTTGTGTTCTAATCAAATATGAACTTTTTATCTGTTTTGAACAATTTAACTTGATGAAAATAACAAATTCTTGTGTGGCACCTTTAAGTAACCAAATTTCCATAACTTAATAAATAAAATTCCAAACTTGGTAAACCTTATTTCCAATTGGTTCTATTGTTGTTATTTTGTTGTTTTCCTCATCCATGCATCATGCTAATCCACCTTCACTTGTTGGTTAGTTGTAAAACAATTGTTTCAACCATAATTCATGGGTTTTCCATATGCAATCCAAATTGCATATGGGTCCATTTAAACATGTTATCATGTCAACTAGTTTATTTCTATGCATCCATTAAAGTGTCATGCATCCACATCTTGATCATGCTGGATCTTTTGCCGTAGTAGTAATTGTTGCATCCGGTGTTTGTTCGAGGTTCGTTGCTTCTTCCCGGATAGGACGTTGAGATGATGTGAGCAACGACAAGTTCTGTGGATGTACCTCTACTTGCTGGATTCCAGGCAAGTATACTCACTTGCTGCCAAATGGCTGCCTTTCATCACTTGTTACCGATTCTTTCCGTTGTTCTTATTCTAGCCTGTTGATACGATGCTTGTGTCTCGATCCCATTATATGTTTACCTTGCAGCCATGATACAGCCTTTTCCTTCCACTTCCTATTAACTGTTGTTTGTTTACCCTGTTGGCCCTCGTGTCGTAGTTGCATGCTTAGTGTTGTTTGCGCTCAAGTCTTGTTGTCCGTCTTATCACCTGTTTAGTTGATAGTTGGGTTTCAATTCAATCAACAACATGTTAATGTTTTGGGTAATAATAATTTGATGATAAGGCACCGGCAGGAGGCCCGGCGTGGTTTTGAAGCCTGCTAGTGTCGACCCTAATTAGGAAAAGGGTCTTGTCTACTGATCCATGATGAGCGCACTAACCGCATGTGGGAAGCGAGTATGGGCGCCCCCCTCAACTTGATTTGATTCGCATCTCGTCCAAATCGCCACACTTAGTTCGGGCTTTCCATTTGATGCATGCATGTGCAGGTGCGAACCCTTGGCGCCAGGGTGGAACTTTTGTACTCGGCATTTAGGGCGGCGTGGTCTTAGAGTGCTATGAGGGTCCCCTTTTCTTCGTGGGGCTCGATTAGCCGCGCACGCACAGCATGTGGTTCTTTGGGCTTGATGCGAAGAAGAGTTAGGTTGTGTTGATTACCTCGCTTGGTGGGTTGATCCCCCGTCTGGCGGGTTATTCTTACGTGTACGGCCAAATTGGTGCATCCCTGCAGGGTTAAATCTTCTCGAGAAGCCGTGTTTTCCGCGGTTATGGTTAACTTGGTGAAAGTACTGGCTAACAAGTACTCATAACAACTTACACCTAACTAATGATAACTTGACTAGTAATAGTCTTATTGACACAACAACTTGATCCATCATTAATACAACAGTGTGAGTGATCCTTGGGTTGCTTCCTTAGTAGGGGGTAACATTGGATGGGTTTGTTTGGTGAGTAGTTGTAGTTGGTTCCAGTACGCTATCTTATCCCCCTCTTTTAGCCGGATGTTGTAGTGAGTCTCTGTAGTCAGTTAGTGCAGCCCGATGCCGCTTCTTTGCAATAAACCTTTCCTTTCCGTTGCACCCAAAGTTTTTGTATCTTGTGATGACTCGTTACGCCGGTATCCTGTGAGTATGGTTTATCCACTTGCCAGTACTTAACCGTACTGACCCACGAATCCTTTTTCGTGGCTGCATATTCAACATTGCAGTCAACAGGTTTAAAGTCTGACGACGTTAGCTTGGGAATCCCTCCGGCTTGGCCTGGGCAGGGATTGGACGCTCTCGGTTATCTTCAGGACTCTTAGTCCAATTTGTATCTTGTCCGTAGATGGACGATATGTTGTTTCTTCCGCTGTTATTTGGATCTTTGTATTGTATCAGTTGTATCCTTGGCTCGTTTGAGTCCTCTTGTATATATCTTTTCTGTTGTTGTTGTGGATTATTCGTGAACTGCTGTAATGTTATCACAAGTGGCAACCTGGAATCGGTTATTATGTGGATTTTGGCGGGAATGCTGAAATCTGCATAGTGCCCGATCTCGGGGCGTCACAAATGGTATCAGAGCCTTGGTTCCGATTCCCGAGATTGTTTCGATACGAATGGTTATCGAAGCAACGGGTCCGCAAAGCCTGTAGGATAACCCCGCTAACGGTCGTTGCTTCTAGAATGTCAAAAATTATTTCTGCTAAACTATTTTGGAAAACATCTCAATAGGATTCTTGTTTTCTCCTTACCTCTATTCTATTTCCCCTCCCATCTTATTTGTTTTGGAGTCTCTCTCCCTCTCAATCTTTCAAAAGTGTTAGGACCCTACGTGGGTGGACGTTTTCTGAGCCTTTACCCTAATAGGTTTGATCATCGGAAGATTCCTGGTGGAAGAACATCGTCGTCACTCCGAGCAAGAATCTCTTGTTAGTGGTGTCGAGAAACCCTTGTTAGTGGTGTCGAGGAGATCAGCTGGAAGCATGAAGAACCGATAGTCAAACTTCTTTCCCCTCCCGGGTTAGCAGGTGGATTGCGAGGGCGCAATCCCTTGTTAGTGGTGTCGTCTGTAACACCTCGGGTGTTACCCTAAGTTAGAAAGTTGGTTGCTTTTCTTTTTGCATTGCATCACATGCATCACATGAGCATTGCATCCTGTTTTCAATACAGGTCCAAAAATTCAAACCACTTTAAACTTTCACACATGTCTAAAATTCCAATTGAAAGTTGCAAAGTAAACCACTCAATTGTTTTTCCAAAAAGTTTGAAGTGGAATCTATTTAAATTGCCTGCTAAATAAAAAATTTCCCTTTTGTTAAAAACCCTAATGGAAAATTAAATTTCAAATCAATTCCTTCTTAATGGGCATGATCTAATTGTGGTTCAAACACTAAATTTTTGCAAACAATTAAAATTCAATAAATGTTTTCATAATTGTTGAGTTCATTGAATAAAAATTGTTTTAAAAAATCAACTCCTTATGAATACTAATGGAAATTCAAATCACAATTTAAAAATCCAATTAATATCTCAAAGTTTTGAAATCAATGCTAACTTTGCCTTGACATTTCTGTTTTGAAAAGTAATAAAAATATTTCATAAAATAAACCCCCCCCCCCAAATCCTATTTCTATCCCTCCCTCTCTTTCATCCTTTACAAAAAAAAGGAAAGAAATAAAAATAAAAAGAGAGGGTTGAGCTGAGAGAACAGACCAGCCCACAGCCATTTTCTCCTTTCCCTAAGCCCACTCTCCTCTTTTGGCCCGTACCCCTTCGTTGCTTGTCGTCTTCCTCCTCGAGCTGGCGTCATCAGTACGAACAACAGCACCACCGTGCGATCCTCCCCCCACTCCCGATTGCTGCCGTACCGAACTCAAGCCCCCATAAAAACCCCCCTCCTAGCTCGCCCTAGACCTCGCCCCATCCTCTGCAGCGCCACCATCCCTCTCTCCACCCTCGCCCCTCCTCTGCCGTGCACCACCACCACTGCCTCCCGTCGCCGTCAGAAGCTGGTCGTTGCTGGCTCGCCATGGCCACCTCGAGGATCCTCTGTTGAGGGGAATGGAACCACCACCCCTCCAGCTCCAAGATCGCCGAAGGCATCATCGCCAGGTACCGCTCCAGCTCGCCGATCCATCCTCTGTCGTCATCCGTTTTCAGTTCCGGTGGTTCTGTTCGTCAGTAAACCCAACTCGCGTAGGGACAGTACCTGTTTGTTCCTGCCCGATGTGCCTCACCGATCGGGTGATAGCCTAGTGGTAGACCTAGTCGTGGTCAGGCTGAGGAACCTGGGATCGATCCCCTCACGTCGCAGCGATCCCTCCTTTTATTTTCTGTTCTGTCGCAACTGAAGCAGAAGCCTGCAGCTTGTTCGTCTAAAAATTCAGTTAACACCGTCGTGGTTATCTCTTCCTCTGTCAGTTCCTGTTGTATCACCAAACGAAGCGACAACGCATTGGTTCTGTCCCGCTCGCACGCGATGCAGCTCGCGGGATCGACTCCCCAGCCCCACCTTTTCTTTGCTCATTTTTCCGAAATAAGTTCAGTGCATGTTCTGAACCTTAACACCCTTCGAACCCCTTATCTGTCAACAGAGCCGCCCTAGCCCATCTGGTTGTTCCCTTGTGCGCAGCAAGCAGAGGGCAGGGGTTCAAATCCCACCCCTGCCACTTAAAACCATCTTTTTTATTTTTTTTATTTTCCTAGATCCAAATCTATCCCAAATTGCTCACCAGTCCCTGCTAGCTTCATCCAGGTCCCTGTTAATTTTCTTTCCAAGTCCCTGTATCTTTTTCTAGGTCCATAATTATTTCTATAAACTATAAACATGCTTAAACTTGGTAAATTAATAACTTTTGTTTGGAAACTCCAATTGCAAAACTTCAAACATGTAAATCACTCCATTTTAAATTCTCTACCTAAATATAAAATTTGTTTACTGTTTTGAATATTTTAAATTGGTGCAATATTTGAAAACTTGTTTAATTCACTTAAATTTGCAAAAATCATAACTTGGGCATAAACACTCCAAATTCAACAAACCAAATATGTTTTCCAATCAACTTTTCATGTACTTTCCAAATATCAATTTTGTTTGCTGTTTTGAATAATTTAAATTGCTGAAAACAATTGTTTCTTATTTAATGCATTTAAAATTGCCAAGTTAATAACTTGCTCATTTTAAATCCAATTTCCACAAATAAAATATGTTTTCCATGCCATTTTGAACCACCTTTTCAAATATAAATTTTGTTTCATGATTTGAATAATTAAAATTGCTTGAATAATTTAAACCTTGTTTAAATCATTTAAATTTGCTAAATTCATAACTTGCTCAAATTAAATTATTTTTGAACTTATAAAATATGTTTTCAAACCAGAAAAACATAACCTTTTCAAATATGAATTTGAATTTATGTTTTGAACAAATAAAATTCAAATAATATTCACACTTGAATTAAATTCAATTAAAACTTGTTTAATCTTGTTTAATTCATAATTAAATCATTGTAATTCCTTTTTCAATAATTGAGACATGTAATCCACCTAAAATTTTGTGTTCTAATCAAATATGAACTTTGTTATCTGTTTTGAACAATTTAACTTGATGAAAATAACAATTGCTTGTGTGGCACCTTTAAGTAACCAAAATTCCATAACTTAATAAATAAAATTCCAAACTTGGTAAACCTTATTTCCGATTGGTTCTATTGTTGTTATTTTGTTGTTTTCCTCATACATGCATCATGCTAATCCACCTTCACCTGTTGGTTAGTTGTAAAACAATTGTTTCAACCATAATTCATGGGTTTTCCATATGCAATCCAAATTGCATATGGGTCCATTTAAACATGTTATCATGTCAACTAGTTTATTTCTATGCATCCATTAAAGTGTCATGCATCCATATCTTGATCATGCTGGATCTTTTGCCGTAGTAGTAATTGTTGCATCCGGTGTTTGTTCGAGGTTCGTTGCTTCTTCCCGGATAGGACGTTGAGATGATGTGAGCAACGACAAGTTCTGTGGATGTACCTCTACTTGCTGGATTCCAGGCAAGTATACTCACTTGCTGCCAAATGGCTGCCTTTCATCACTTGTTACCGATTCTTTCCGTTGTTCTTATTCTAGCCTGTTGATACGATGCTTGTGTCTCGATCCCATTATATGTTTACCTTGCAGCCATGATATAGCCTTTTCCTTCCACTTCCTATTAACTGTTGTTTGTTTACCCTGTTGGCTCTCGTGTCGTAGTTGCATACTTAGTGTTGTTTGCGCTCAAGTCTTGTTGTCCGTCTTATCACCTGTTTAGTTGATAGTTGGGTTTCAATTCAATCAACAACATGTTAATGTTTTGGGTAATAATAATTTGATGATAAGGCACCGGCAGGAGGCCCGGCGTGGTTTTGAAGCCTGCTAGTGTCGACCCTAATTAGGAAAAGGGTCTTGTCTACTGATCCATGATGAGCGCACTAACCGCATGTGGGAAGCGAGTATGGGCGCCCCCCTCAACTTGATTCGATTCGCATCTCGTCCAAATCGCCACACTTAGTTCGGGCTTTCCATTTGATGCATGCATGTGCAGGTGCGAACCCTTGGCGCCAGGGTGGAACTTTTGTAGTCGGCATTTAGGGCGGCGTGGTCTTAGAGTGCTATGAGGGTCCCCTTTTCTTCGTGGGGCTCGATTAGCCGCGCACGCACAGCATGTGGTTCTTTGGGCTTGATGCGAAGAAGAGTTAGGTTGTGTTGAGTACCTCGCTTGGTGGGTTGATCCCCCGTCTGGCGGGTTATTCTTACGTGTACGACCAAATTGGTGCATCCCTGCAGGGTTAAATCTTCTCGAGAAGCCGTGTTTTCCGCGGTTATGGTTAACTTGGTGAAAGTACTGGCTAACAAGTACTCAGAACAACTTACACCTAACTAATGATAACTTGACTAGTAATAGTCTTATTGACACAACAACTTGATCCATCATTAATACAACAGTGTGAGTTATCCTTGGGTTGCTTCCTTAGTAGGGGGTAACATTGGATGGGTTTGTTTGGTGAGTAGTTGTAGTTGGTTCCAGTACGCTATCTTATCCCCCTATTTTAGCCGGATGTTGTAGTGAGTCTCTGTAGTCAGTTAGTGCAGCCCGCTGCCGCTTCTTTGCAATAAACCTTTCCTTTCCGTTGCACCCAAAGTTTTTGTATCTTGTGATGACTGGTTACGCCGGTATCCTGTGAGTATGGTTTATCCACTTGCCAGTACTTAACCGTACTGACCCACGAATCCTTTTTCGTGGCTGCATATTCAACATTGCAGTCAACAGGTTTGAAGTCTGACGATGTTAGCTTGGGAATCCCTCCGGCTTGGCCTGGGCAGGGATTGGACGCTCTCGGTTATCTTCAGGACTCTTAGTCCAATTTGTATCTTGTCCGTAGACGGACGATATGTTGTTTCTTCCGCTGTTATTTGGATCTTTGTATTGTATCAGTTGTATCCTTGGCTCGTTTGAGTCCTCTTGTATATATCTTTTCTGTTGTTGTTGTGGATTATTCGTGAACTGCTGTAATGTTATCACAAGTGGCAACCTGGAATCGGTTATTATGTGGATTTTGGCGGGAATGCTGAAATCTGCATAGTGCCCGATCTCGGGGCGTCACAGAGCACTACTCCCTCCTCATCATAGGAGACAGCAACGGCGATGGAGATGGCGGTGGAGTCGATGGAGATGGTTCCAGGGGCACTTCCCCGTCCCGACAGGGTGCCAGAACAGAGATTTGTCCCCCGAAACTTGTTTGCGGCGGCGGCGGAGCTACGGATGTATTTTGCGGAAAAGGTCGATTCTTTTATAGTTTATGCACCGGGGAGTATATATAGGTGAAAGGGCGATGTCGGGGTGGCCAGGGGGCCCACACCACCAGGTGGCGCCGCCAGAGGGGTGGTGGCGCCACCCTGTGGCCACCCTCCGGGGCTCTTCGGGACTTCTGGATGCTTCCGGGACTTCTAAGACTTCTGGCTTTCGAATCGTCCAATTCCGAGAATATTTCTAGAACAACTTTTCTGAAACTAAAAACAGCAGAAAACAGGAACTGGCTCTGTGGCATCTTGTCAATAGGTTAGTCCCGAGAAATCGATAAAAATGACATAAAGTGTAAGGAAAACATGTGGGAAACAACATGAAAACAACATGGAACATCAGAAATTAGGGATACGTTTATGACGTATCAGGTCCTGCTATCTCTGATGAGCTCCATGAGGCTGAATTGAAGTCCAAGAACACATACTGGCTTGGTGATGATGCTAGCTCTCTTTGACAGTTTCGGGCATCCTATGCAGCTGAGTCCAGTTCTAGTCAGGTTCCTCCCAATGGTGATGATGATGAGGAGGAGGAGGAGGAGGATGAGTATCTTGGTGATGATGACGAGTGATTGGCGGTGCATCATTTTCTCCCTTTTTTGTGTATTGATGCCAAGGGGAGAAATCTTAAGATCCTCGAGATTTGCATCTAGGACCATTGCATACCATGCATCCATTTGCTTCTTATCATTTGTTGATTTCCCCGATTTTAGTTGAACTTGTTATTTGTTTGGTTTGTTCGAACTTGGTTATATTGTAAGACTATGTATCCACTATCTACCATTTTATCTATCTATTATGTGATAAATACTATGGTGAGATTTTATTTTGCAATGCAAACTAGTTATATAAGATTCTATCATATGCTTATAATTTGAGTTATGGAAACTTGGTGCAAATTGGATTGTGTATAGTCTGGTACTAAAACTCCCATATATCAATCTCATGTTAACCTTGCCACTTGTTTAGCATCACATATAGTATTGGCTTATAAAACATATGGGAAGATAGAAATCCTAATCATTTTATCCCACTTGATTGCCAAAGAAATATCCATTGTTTGGGAACATAAATAGGGGGAGCCCCTCTACATTTAATATCCTTGCAAATGGTTATTTTAAGTATCTTTCATGCAAATCCATGTGTTGTCATCAAACATCAAAAAGGGGGAGGTTGAAAGGACATTTGCCTCCTAATATTATTTTGGTGTTTGATCACAACACATAGACTATATAATCGTTTGACTAAGTAAGTTTAGGAATGACAATGGAAACTTAGGGACTTTTTAACATGGAGAAAAGTAAAAAAAAAAAAAGCAAGTTCTCCGTACTTCTACTGATGTATCGATAAACATAAAAGATATTGCAAAAAGGAAGAAAGAAGAAAGAATAAGAGGGGAAGAAACTGTCTAGCCGGGCACTGAGGTCGGGCGGCTTGGGCAGGATGCCGGCCTAAGGCAGCAGGAAAGCCGGCCCCAGGCCGGGTGCTCAGGCCAGGCACTGGTCTGTCGGCCCCTGGCCGGGCCACAGGACGGCCTCTCTGCGTCTGCGGGCCGGGCTCCCAGCGAGCCAGACTCGATGTCGCTCCAGGACGGGCGGATATGTGTCCCTGCCAGCCTCCCTCCCACTCCCTGGGCGACCTGGCCGGGCTCCCAGGCTAGGTTTCCTGACAGGGAAAAATAACCCTCCAATGGCCATTTCGTCCCCACCACTATAAATAGGGGTCTTCCCCTACCTTTAGAAAGTTTCAAACTAAGATTCTATCTCCACCATTGTTGACCACCTTCAAATCCAAGGATCTCCCCAAATACCCAACCAAAACTCTTGATCTTTTGGGATTTGGAGGAGAAACACTAGATCTACAACTCTACCAAACCGATTTGTCATCACCCCACTCATCCCTTAGGGATCTTGTAGTTCTTGGTTCATTGGAGCCAAGAACCTTGTTGCTCTTAGCTCATCAGAGCTTGGAGCTTTATTGGTGTCTCCGAACCATTAGAGCTTGTGGATCTTGTTTCCCGAAGTCTTGGTGGCTCTCGGGATTTGGTGAGTACCCTCCAAGTTGTGGAGTGTGCCTCATCCTTGTAACGGTTCTAGTTGTCAACCTCAACGGCAACATAGTGATTCGAACCTCTCCACATCGGTGGAAGGACTTGAAGGAGATACGATGTGCCATTTGACAGCTACTCGGTGTTCTACTTTGGTGGCACCGCACCGCTCCAACGGAGACTAGCTTCCATTAGGAAGTGAACTTCGGGATACATATCTGCGTCATTGTGTTCGGTTATTCCTCAACTTACTTTTACTTGTTGCTACTAGCTTAGTTGAATAAATATATCATGCTAGTAGTATTTTCTCAACATATAGGATTGTTCACTTAGTTTCATAATCTAGACAATCTATATTTGAGTATTATCTTGTCAATCGAAAAATAAGTAAAATTTGTAGTTAACCTATTCACCCCCCCTCTAGTTAACGTCTTGATCATTCACCCTCCCCCTCCAGCATCTTAAGGTACTCCTCGGAGATGGTTGAGGGAATCCAGTACCGCGTCCCGGTGGTGCTGGACTTCTTCTTCTTCGCTTGGACATGGCCTCGTCGCCGGCCATTTCTTCCTCCTCTGTGCTCGAGTCAGATTGACTGGAGAGGACCGTTCCACAGACAATGGGGGGGCTTCAGATCCCTCACGAGTAGAGTTGCATCGGTGTGTGGCATGGCGCCGGTGGAGATAGTGGTAGTGGTAACACCGGAGGTGACCACGACCATAGAGTCGCCGATGCTGCCTGGAGGAGCCTCCTTAGTGGGAGAAGAGCGGGAAGAAGCAGGGCCGAAGAGAGGGTCGAGACTTGCTGTTGGAGATGCCATTGGGCAGGATGCATGCGGGGTTGAATGGAAGTGAAAAAACAGGGTTAAAATCCCCACTCTATAGCCGGGCGTGGAGATTCGTGTCGCCCGTTGGCGATGGGGTGGATGGACGCCACGCATGAAGCCGTAACTGCAGCGAACGTGGGTAGTTCCACGACGCTTCGATTACTGCGCGAGATAAGCGGTGTCATGATGTCACTTTCCATCTTCCCATCGCGTTGACACCCTATGGCCCACCAATTCTAGCAAAGGGTGGATTTGTGTAGAATCTTTTTCATAAGGTGGATTAATAATTCCGGCTTGGAAGTTGGATTTTGTTTCATCTTATTTTAGGAAAGGCGAATATGACATTTTTACTTCGGAGAAAGATTCAAGCTTAAGGAGTTCGAGAAGTTTGGCAAAACGAAAGACGAAAACCAGAAACTTGGACCTCTTCGGCCCCGCTTGAATCCTCGTCGAGAGAGAAAACCGATGCAAATGGCAAAAGCACAAGTGCTCAAATCCTTAACTCTCAAATTCCAACAGATAAAAAAATCTTATGGGGAATAAAAGAGGAGGAACAAAGGAGAAACACCAAGAACTCCAAGATCTAGATCCATTAAGTTCCCCTCATAGAGAGGAGAGATGGATTGGTGAAATGTAGATCTAGATCTCCTCTCACTTTTCCCTCAAAGATATGCAAGAATCATGGGAGGGGTTGAGAGGGGGAAAGTTTTCTCAAGGTCAACAATGGTGGGAGAGAGAGGGGAAAACGTACTTGACAACCTTAGGTCTTTGGGGAAGAATGGGGCCTTTTATAGTCCCCCTCGAAATAGAGTTGGTATGCAGTCACTGCGGCCAGAATATCCCCCCCCCCATCTAAAAAATTTGGCCCAAACTTTTCGGATGGCATATGAGAGAAACGCAACTTTTCCTTAGCCAAAATTCTGGCCAAGAATCCAGGGCCGTAATTTCCGCACCCCCTCCCCCCTCGGACTAACAAAAACAGCAATACAAAAAATTCAATAACTTTTGCATATGGACTCCATTTTTTATGTTCTTGGGCTTGTTGAATTCATAACAACAAGCAATATAAGAATATGCAGAGAAAAATAGTTTTCCAATAATGGAATATAAAACCAAACGGGGAAAGGTTTGACCTTTCTATAAAGCAACTGGTAAAACCTCCAACAACTAAAACGCGACAAGTTGTTCTTACAAAATCTGTTTTCGGTAAGCCTAGGCTTGTCATGAAGATCACGACAAGCACCAAAACCCCCACATAGATAAAAGAAAAATAAGAACCAAGAAAGATGATATGTCAAGTATGTGAAGGTTTGAGATCTCTACAAAGATGCGACCAAGTTACTCTCTTGAGAGCCCCTCTCGATAGTACGACTATCGATCCTATAACCCGGTCTCCTAAAAAGCATGAGACCATTAAAATAGAAAACCTATCAAGATCATACCTTTTCCTTGATAATTCCGCTTGAGCTATATGATGTTGATCTTAACTCTCTCAAGTTGGATCTCCTTTCTTGATCGTGCTTGCTAGCACATGCTCTGCTTGATGAAGACTTGCAAATTCCTCTCCGTACACCACTATGGGAGAGACCCTTTTCAGAAAATCTTCTTGTGGACACTATCTCCAAATGGACGGCAAGCCTTCGAGACGCTTCTCTTGAGCTTCCACTTGAATCTTGATGACGAACACCAGTTGACATCATCTACCATAGCGACAAAACATCACTCATAAAAATAAAGTTATATTATGAGTATAAAAATAGATGATCATCAAGGCTAAAGGTGACTTTGTTTATAGTCATAACATTGTGTGAGAATACACCAAGTCGGTCCAAATAAATCTTCAAAGGAGGATACCGTAACACGCTTCGTTATAATCAATAACAACACGTGATTTAATTTCAATAACACATTAAGAACTCACGGTTATTTAAGACTACTCATGATTCATCATAAATTACTAAGCACGCAATTAAAAATACATCTAACCTGACATGTCAAAGCCTAACCACGGTCTAAACAAGCTTCTTTTGCACCACTATAGGCATGAACTATTTTTCTCCTATCCAACACCAATCAACTTATTTGAAACAACTCCCTTAAAAAATATTCATTAAATACCAGAGAGCTAATCATATATAAATTAAGAAAACTAACAAGCTCTAAACAAAATATGAAAGGAAAACAAGATCTAAAAACAATAGTTCAAAAAACGAACACTCACCAAGCATTAAGAGTGAAAACTAGAGTGTTCTAACCAATATAATGGAGTGTGTTTCACTCCATAGAAGAATGTTAGGATCCAACAATTTATTACTAGCATGCAAACAAAACAAAAATGAAAGCAAAATAAAATGACGCTCCAACAATAACACATAGTATGCGAAGCAATAAAAATATAGTGTCCTGAAATGTGACATGATAATTGTGTTAATGAAGAAGGGGATGCCAAGGCATCCCCAAGCTTTGACGCTTGTACTTTTTGATATTTCTTGGGGGGGACATGGGCATCCCCAATATTGATATTCTATCCACCTTCGTATTCTCATATCATCCTCCTCTCCTTACACTTGAAAACTTCCTCCACACGAAACTTCGCACAATCTTCATTGGTGGGGTTAGTGCATCAAATAAATACATCCACTTGGTTCAGTTTTAACACAAGAAAAACACTCAAATTAAACATTAGTTATTGTCACAACTTATTTCAAAGCTCCACCTCTCCCCCCCCCTCTCAAGAGAAAAAAAAGGGGAAATATTAAGAGGCAAATGCAAACAAAGGCACAAAACTGTCAAAACAAAACTAACTGTAAAGATGAATTTTTTCGAGGCACTTCAAATGGCTCAAATCATAAAATGTTCAACTAATTAAACTTAGATAACAACCTAGGGCAAGTGCCCATTTTTAGGAATTTTCTCGCACTCTGGCTGAGGTATACAAGTTTTTTGGTGAGGCGCAAAAATCTGGACAGAAAAACAGCAAATTACACTTCCTTTCAAATAGAGGTTACTCTTGGCACAAAAATAAAATTAAAAAGCGTACGGAGAGTTTGCTGTAGATTTAAAAACTTCCAAGACTCGAAGAAAACAAAATAAAACATAGGTAAAACAAGAGAACACAAGGTGGGTTGCCTCACACAAGCGCTTTTCTTTAACGCCTTTTATCTAGGCATAAAAGTAAGAATCAAGTATTTTATCCTTTAACTCCAACATTAAGACCATTGTCTTTTTCAGTAAGAACATGCTTAATTCATTTAGGAAAATAAAATTTACCCCTAATGGGAGCATAAAAGTCTATGAAACGAATCTAACATTTATTATAATCTCACGACTTTTAGAAAAGATCTTCCTAGCACTATATTCCCTTGATCTCCATGTTCCATAATCATGAAATCTATAGGGGTGACTCTATTACGAATAGAAAATTGGCTGTGTTTAACTAATCCCACAATATTAGAGATATTACCATTAGCATGTGGGTGATAAAGTGGGTAATCAATCATGCTTTAAAATTTCAAGTGGTCATATACCATTTTAGGCATAGTAAATATCATGGAACCAATATCACAATAGGCAATAAATCTTTGATTTTCAATCCAAACTTTAATATATGGTTCCCAATCATTCTCTAACTCAATGGGGACTTTCCCATCTTGTAAAGGTATTTCTATTACCTTCAAGCATAAATCATCAATTTTCTTCACAATTTTATCTAGTTTATCATTTATAGCACTCACAAATATATCTTCCATCAAGAAACTTACTAACCCATTTATAGCATTAAGAGATTTCATGTCCTCACATTTTAAACAGTTTCCTCCTACAATCAGGTCTAAAGCATGCTTGCATCAAGCAAACAGACCAAGATAAAAGTATTTAAGCAATATATTCAAGGCTAGCATTGGTTGTATTTTTTTGTGAGAAATAGAATTTAATTCCCAAACATGTTTAAAATTCTACTCACCTCTTTGTCTAAAGGTGAGGACCTCAGATACAGGTGACATAACAAAAGGATTAGAGCTAGACATACTAATAAAACAAAGATAAAAGCAAACTAACAAAGCAAGTAAAAGACTAGAAACTAGAAAACTTTTTTTGGATTTTTTATATAAGGAAAAAAATGCTAAATAAAAGTAAACTAAGAAAGAACAAAACAAAAGAGAGAACATGGAAGTGTGTAACTCCCCTAGCTGAAAGCTTGAAGTCCTCGGCAACGGCGTCAAAATAAGCTTGTTTCCTGAAGTGGGCCACACATTTGTTGGAAGACCCCAAGAGGAAAGTATGATGCAGAGTAGCAGTATTTTCAACCAATTATGGAACCAGGGATGTCAATCCAGTCGGATTTCGAAGTCTCTTAGTAGTTTGCTTGTTGTCTCGCGCTTCAACAAGCATGGACCTTCACAAACTCTCTTTTGCTCCCAACTTTCCGAGAAGGTTGTCAATCTTCTCATCTTGCTGAAAACTAGAGAATAAATTTTATCAAATGGTTGGAGAATATTAAATGAAAATGAAACAGCGAGAAAGTGATTATTAAAAGTAAGGGCGTGTTTGGTAGCCCGGCTGTACTCATAAAATCTCCCCCCCACCACCACCACCACCACCATTTTCACTTGTTTGGTAGCCTGATTTTATGACTTGGGCCATGGCCGCCTCATACAGAAAAGGCTTCTTAGCCTGGTCGGGTTGTGAAGCTCGAATCGAGCTTCACATCGCAGCCCGGCCGAACTCATATAGAAAAATCCCACGTGTGGGCCTGGAAAATTTCAGCTCGTCGACCCCCGACTATCTCTACTCCTCATTTCTTCCTTCCTCGTTTCTCGTCTCCCTCCCGTGAAGTTGCCATTGCCGCCGCCTAGGGCCAGCACCGCCCGCGCCGTTGCCCAGCGTCATCGCCCAGCATCTACTGCCGCCGACCAGCCCCTGAAGACACCACACAACGCCGACCCTCGCCGTCCCGCGCCTGGTGCCGTGGCGGAGCGCCCTCACCTGGGTTTCACCTCCCCATTCCGTACTACGCGGCGGGGCGCCCGGCCCTCACCATGGCCGCCATGACGGGAGCGAGACAGAGATACACAGCTCCTCCGCCTCTCACCACGGTTGCCGACCTCCTCCTCGCGTCACCGGCCGCCCGCTCCTGCGTCGTCGTGCGTCTGCCGCTTACCATGGCTGCCAGAAGGACTTGATTGCTTTTAGAATTTTGCTCAAGATCCTTTCTATAAGAATTTGGCTTTGTTTGTAATCTCGCTAGTATTAAGTTGTGTAAGAAGCGATTGCTTGTGTGCAACAAGCAATTGCATTAAGAATAGTATGTAATGTAATCAATAATTCTCATCCGTAGGCAAGAACACTGTTGTTTTATCCCTAGTGGCAACAGCACATCCGCCACATGTCACGATTCTGCCACTCGAGCGCAGATGAAAAGGAGGCATGAACCCTCTCTTGGAGGTGCATATAACAACTTGGCCAAGAAAATCATACGCACCGGAGAGCATTGCAAGACAAGATTAAAACTCTCTAAAGATATAAGTGAAGCATCTCAATATTACATGAACAAAATAATCATAATCGCATGGTTCATCGGGTCCCAACAAACAAGATCTTGATCATGTTAGACAACTTACAAGATCTAAACATGGTAGCACATAAGGTAGAGAACACCATCGATATACTATGGACCCGTAGTCCCAGGATGAACTACTCACACATCTGTCCAGAGGCAATCGTGGCGATGTAGAGCCCCTCGGTGACAATCCCCCTCTTCAGCAGGGGGCGAAGCAGGACTCCAGAAGCCCACAAGATTGGACTTTCGAGGTGACGGCGCCTCTTTATCTGTTTTGTGGAAAATTTCTCCATCCCAGACATTTTTAGGGTAATGTGATTTTATAGGAGAAGAGTCGACGGGAGGGGTGCCGGGATGCGCCAGATGACCCCTAGGCGCGGCCTAGGGTCAGGCCGCGTCTGGCACCTCTCTGGTGGCCCTATGCCACCTCTCCGACTCTCCTTTGGACTCATTCTTCGTTCCGGTGAAAAATAAATCTCCGTACATTCATCCCATTCCGAGAATATTTCTTTAAGAACTTTTCTGAAATACAATAACGACAGAAAGCATGAACTGGCTATGGGCATCTTGTTAATAGGTTATTCCATGAAAACATCTGGAAAACGAAGAAAAACATGTGGAAACATGGGAAAACTTGTAGAAAACATAGCATGGAGCATCAAAAATTGTAGATACGTTTGGGACGTATCAGCGCTCAACTCGATCTCCACCTCTCCTCAGGCCCACTAGATGTCCCATCAACTCGTAGGTACCATAGACCACATTTTAGCCAAGCTCATCCTGAATTGTCATGTTATGCATGAACACGCATGCAGTCATGATGTACCAAAGAATCTTTTGATCCTAAAACCTCGCCAGTCCCCTCACAATAGAAAATTGGGCTTGTAGAATCCCAAATGCCCTCTCCACATCATTCCTTGTTGCCGCTTCAGCAGTGTGGAATTCAGATTCCTTATTACCTTTTGGGGCAACTACGGGCTTCACAAATGTAGCCCACTGTAGGGTAGATCCCATATGCAAGATAGTACCCCATTTTGTATGTGTGGTTGTTGGCTTGAAACTTAACAGGTGTTGACTCTCCATCAGCTAGCTTGGCAAACAAATGAGATCATTGAAGAACATTAATATCATTGCAAGAACCGGGCATCACAAAGAATGTGTGCCATATCCAAGTCTCATGATCTGCCAAAGAATCTAAAATAATGGTGGAGTCCTTCTTAGTTTTCCTGAACTGTCCATGCCATGCTACAGACAGTTCTTCCACCTCCAATGCATGCAATCTATGGATCCGACCATGCCTGAAAATCCTTGAACCTTGTTCGTCTCCAAAATCCTCGATGTGTCCTCAACATTGGGAGCTCTCAGAATCTCCAGACCAAATGTTCCAACCATTGCAATGCAAATCGCTTCACACACTTGATGCTCTGACTCTCACTCATGGCCAAATGGTCGTCCACAAGTACATTCAGGATCCCATATGCTAGTTGCCGCAATGCGGCTGTCACCTTCTGATATCTACTATGCCCAAGCTCTCCGGAGGCATTACTCTTTTGCAGAAAGAAGTTGTCATGAGCCTTCAAACGCTCAGCTATTTTGTTGTGAATAAAAAGTGATTGAGTAATTACCTCGAACACCTTGTGTGCGCCCGAGCCGGTGGTTGCAGCATCGTTGTCTACCGCGTTGCAGCGCGTTAGGTGGAGATGCAGAAGGACGTGGGAGCGACATCCGAAACCGGCGGCGAAAGAAACGCTTGGTGTGAATCGGATTTGGATTGAAATATATGCGCATGGGCTCGTTGTCAGCTTGATGTGTTCCCTCTGAATCACCTCGCCTCCATACACCGAACCTCCATGCTTCGGCTTCTTAGTCTTGTGCAACATCAAAATAAAACCATGTCCTCTTTATCCTCCAAATTGTACCACTCATCGGACGAGTACTCAATCAAAACCATATACAAACAGGGTGTATTAAAATTCTAGTCCTAAACTTTGAACACAAAATAGAAATAAAAAGTGATTGAGTAATTACCTCGAACACCTTGTGTGCGCCCGAGCCGGTGGTTGCAGCATCGTCGTCTACCACGTTGCAGCGCGTTGGGTGGAGATGCAGAAGGACGTGGGAGCGACAGTCGAATGCCTAGGCAGCGGATTCGACGGCGGGTGACCGATTTTAGGCGTGGCTGCTACAGCGGCAGAGGGGCGATTCCAGGTCCAGGTGCGAGATTCCGACAACCTTGGGCTGCGGGAGGGGGGGGGGGGGGAGGAGGGGTCCGACGGTGGACGTGGGCCGGGGACAGGGTCTACATGTGGCAGATTTCTGCGCAGCAGCGATGGCTCGGTGGGAACTTCCGAGCGGTGTATGATATTCGTGCTGAGTATACTATGTATGCGCTTTCTAGAGTCTATGCTATCCTATCCTACATTATCAGATATGTTAGTGTGCTTTACACTGCGGCTACTAAAGTATGTACTGTACATGGATTGTTTCTTCCTTCTTTGTGGTGAAGAGCAACGTATCTCTTTTTTTTCTTTTTGATAGTAAAAGCAACGTATCTCTAGATTTATGGCAATTGGCCGCCAAAAGTGGTAGGTGTGTATCTTGAGGTTTCAAACGGTTCACGGGTTGATGCCTGATCATAGCTATGTTTCCGGACAGAACCATGCGGAGGAAAAAGCACCTAGAAACTACACCTGAATTAAACATTTTTTGGCAGATTTGTTACGCAGCTGACGTTTGTTCTGTGCAATATTTCGTTCATGTCCTAGTGTCTAGCTTCTTTCTTTTTTTTTTCTTTGACCTGCTCAAGTGTCTAGCTGGTTCGTCTACTGCTACTGCAGAGCTATTACGATGATATACAAACATTCCCAGGCTAGCTTCCGACAAGCAGGTACCGCCAGCATATTATATGTACACTATTCACTGCATTTTAAACAGAGGACTACATTTTCCAACCTCTACAAGAGTTAACACCGAGTTTGCTACCTTTTCTACATAAAATAAGAGGCCCAGACCTTCAGACGGCGACAATAAACAGAAACTACATCAGTGGCTGCCATCAGGGACATCATCTACAGATTTCCCAGCGCACGACTTCGCAACAGATTCCAACAGCATCTTAATCTCCGGAGCGCAGTGCGTGAAGGCTCGGTTCCAAAAGTTATAGCGAGGGTTCTAATAGAGAGATGTGTTAGTAACGCTGCCAACCTGCCTTGCTGGATTAATTTTGCCAAAGCATAAAAAAGAAAGAATGTATACCTTTATCAGCTCGATGAAAGTAATGAGTAATCCCCAAGGATGAGGACGGTTCACAATCAAGCGTTCTAAGAGGACCCTAGTTATCTGCTCCTGGATATTATCCTGCAAAAGACATTGTGTTAGGAAAAAACATTGTTTGCACAAAAGAAATTTTAGCCCGTAAAAAGAGCAAGAGTAACAGCTACTACAAAACTCAGTGAAAGCTACAAACAGATATCACAGAAGAATAAAGTGCTACTCCCTCCAATCCATATTAATTGTCCCTGAATCAGATGTATTTAGCATTAAAACATGTCTAAATACGTCCTGTTTTAGTGCTAAATGCATCCTATACAGCGACAGTTAATATGGATCGGAGGGTGTATTATACAAGGACAATCTGAAAATTACCTGGGTAGCTTCAGCAAATAGGTACAGAATGATGAAGGAGAAGTAGTGTGTGTGACTATTCGGGTATCGCAATTGGTTAGCGATTGCGTTCAATAGAAGGTAGCGCCCCTCTGTATCCAAGTTTGTTACAAGGTTTCTGAAAAAATCTGTGGCTGTTTCAATCTGGAAAATATCCATCTGACTATGAATCATCTGCTGGGCTGACGCAGATGCATTAGCCTTGTTCAGTTGCAGTTGATGCACCGCCTGACATTTATTTCGACACTGGAGGTTAGAAGAAACACAATGTAGAAGACGAGAAAAGACGACGATGATCTCACATATTTTAACTTTTCAAGTGCATACAAAATTTTGATAGATTTTTAGGGGGGAAACTGAACTTTGAGTATTTGGAAGTACTCAACATGAGAAGATAAGAACAATTACTTGGATGCCAATGTAGAGAACAAGTGAATTGATCAGAGGCACGTTGTAGCGTGTCCCAGCAACATTAGCTTCATTCTGAGGCAGCAGCAACTTTTGCTTCAGATCACTCAAAAAGGACGAGCCTTCTGGTCTCTGCACAACAGAAATGAGGAGTCAACAAATCTGTCAAATGAAGGTCTTGACTAGGAAACACAGGTCAATCCTATCACCTTAAGATATTCATCAACATCAGTCTTCATATGCTTGGACTTCAGAACACCATCGACCTCTGACATGATTCTTGGTGCTTTCGAAATTTCAGGTAGCAAATCAATCTGCCACAGGTAAACAAGAAACATAGTCAAATATTGCCTGACTGAAATAAGTACTCCCTCCGATCCATATTAATAGGTGTTGAAGTGGATGTATCTAGACATGTTTTATTGCTAGATACATCCACTTCAGCACCTATTAATATGGATCGGAGGGAGTAGAACGATTAAAGACATATTCATGTCCTCTCAGACCTTCAAGTTAGGTGTAGATGGATCTGGAAGTCTCATGCTGCGTGGAAAAGCACTAAGAATGACGTTGCGCATTTGGATGCAACTGGAAGGGATCACGTCACAGAAACTGAAGTGGTAGTCGCACAGAAATTCAGGAAAGTCATGGAGTAGTACAAGCAGTACTCTCATAGTTCCTTTGTACAAAAGGTGCACCTACGTAAAACAAACACAAAGGATATAAGAATGAAGCAACATTACTTGAACAACCCAGGTACAAAAACTGATTGGAGGGAGAGGGATAGGAGGACTAACTGGCTCTACAAGTTCAGCATTTCTCAAATACGGTTCCATGAATTTGAACAGACCAACAAGCAGCCAATGGAACACAGGCCACCCTTTTTGCGGATTGCACATCAGCAGTTTTGGCATGAAGGTTCTATGACTAACCAACTCAAGCCAAGCAAAGCTGCAACAGAAGAGTGTTAATCAGATAGTGCAAAAATATTAAAGACTCATATGTCAAATATAGATATTGTACAACTTTATAAGTGAATAATTCAGCTTTAGCTGCAGTCAGGAACCAGAAACTATCAGCTACTGACACGAGATTTGGGCCACAGGAGAACGAGCACACAGCGAGCAGTAGCAGAAGCAGCTGTGCGCACATGATCCAAAGGGTCTACTGGCTGGAGCAGCAGGCAGCAGAAGTATCATGTATATATAGTTACCCTATTGATAGTTCATTTATCATCTCTATAGTGTTCTCTTCTTACTTGATGATTAGCTAGATAAGATGAGCACTGCTAGAGTGCTAGGTAAGCCGGCTCTATAAAAGGGAATTGGGCTTGGTCATCTGGATGAAAGCAAAAAACCAAGGTTTAATATTCCTCCACCCCCTCTCTGAGGAACAGCTTTGCTGGCTGATAGATGAGCGTGAACACCCTAACCATTCCCTGTAGCTGTAACAAACCTTGTACATGACGTCATACAACAAGTAGCAGGTAGAGGGGAAGGACAATCGAGTTGTCTTTGTGGTGTGGCCATGTGGGACTGTGAGTTGACATTGATATAGAACTTCATAGTAGATCGATTTATTTGTCTGGCTTGGGGAAAAACCACTGAAACCAAAAAAAATTAACCTACAGCTACATTCCCTAAAAAAAACTACATCCAGAAAGCATTTCCCATCTATAAATTATTTAACACCATCGATTGAGGCAGGCAGCATTCAGCGGGCATATACTTTGTTAAAACATGCTACAATGGTACTCTGCACAGGAATACTTCATTCCCATGGATGGCGTACAAAAGAATTAATGGGGCATTTGGAGGAGGGTCTCAAGTTGACAGAGGAATGATGAAACTCGTCTGTTCCACAAAATATATAGCAATGGGTAACAGAGTATTGTTACATTTCAGAACTATCACATCATGGTAACCACATTGAACTGACATTCTGACAATCTGGATTCGGAAACTCAAATGACATAACAAGTTGATATTCACATCCGATGAGAAAATTAATAAGTAGGCTTAAGTGATGATCAAACCTCAAACCAGGAATTCTCAACGGTTGCAGTGCACCGAATGCATTTGCAAATGCAGCCAAAACCTGCTATACCAGATTAAAATGTCATGTTAATCCTGGTACAACAAAGAATAACTATAAATAGTAAAAAAAGAATGTACCTCGAAATTTGCACCATCCTGATGGAGGTCAGAAGTAGTAAGGTCATTCAACCAATTTATAAATAGCCGGAAGTATGGTCGGGGGTTGAATGAAGATTTCTTCTCTTCAACATCTTTCTGAATGACCCTAACTGTCACTGACAGAATCTGGACAAGTTGAACAATACTTATTATGTGCAATGGATAAATGGGCAAGGAACAAAAACCGGAATTGGAGACAATATCAGGCCTACAGAATTTTATTCCCTCCGTCCTTGAATAAGTGTACCTCTAGAATTGGTCTTGGTCAAACTTTTAAAACTTTGACCAACTTTATACAAAATAACATCAATATATACGATATAAAATCCATGTATTATAGAAGTATATTTCAAAACTGATCTAACAGTACCAATTTAGTATCATAAATGTTTTTACGTTTTCCAATAAAGTTGGTCAAACTTTAAAACAATTGACTTCCATAAAAGGAAAATGTGCGCTTATTTGAGGACGGAGGGAGTAAATGTGAGGCCACTAATCGACCAGCTAGCAGTTAAAAAGATAATAATAAGTTTATTTTTATGCAGTGCAATTTAAAAAAAATATCTGATAACCCAACATTAAAATGTATGAAACCACATAACCAAATGTTGTCATCTCAGTGCCTTCTTCGACACGATTTATATTCCTTAACAATTTAAGATCAATACTTCGAATAGTTTGCATGGTAGAATTTTAAATTTCAACTTCTCAATTTGGAACTTGAATTTACTTTAACTAGTGTAGGAGCAAAAGGATATCACTGGTTTAGAAAGCAAAAATAGTTTTAGACACCGACCTTGTGAAGAAAACTGCCTTTATTTGGTCCTATTTCCACCGGAGAGTACTGAAGACAAACAACAAACAAGAATTAGTATCACTAGATATGAACGGCATTTACTTTTGGTGCACGACATCAAATTTGTGAATTCAAAATCATACTGAAAGAAATAACATCCACGATAGTATTTACGGCAAGCTATAGAGCAATGATAGTACAGCTCTGAAGATACAAAATGCAATACAACAGAACTCCCAGAAGTAATAGTAATCATTACAAACATCCCAAATCAAAATAATTGTCATTGAGATGGATGTATCCAGTACTTAAATATATCTAGAGGGAGTACAAGACAGGAAAATAGATTAAGCACTGCATAATGGGCGGACCTACCTAGCTTGCTCACTATCTGGTTTCATTAATACAAATTTTGTTCAGATGCCAGTTCTCTCATATACGGAACACATTGACAACTAAAAACCTTTGAGCCTTTTAACAAATCTACCATATTCATTCTATAAAGACCCTAAACTATAAACAGTTTGCTCAGAGTAACAAGGAACTAAGAACCTAATTCAAGAGTAACAAGGAAAGGTGTACAAAATATCCTTATAGGTACCTTTAGCACCATAGACACAAGCTTGGAATATGAATCAATGGGAAAATATGATATATGCGATGACTGCTGAGATAATCCACCAGGAGCAACAATTTGCTCAGAGATCAGCGAGTGTGTAACAACAAGTTCCTGATTGATTCAAAACTAGCATGAAATTAACAAAAGTAGTGGAACACAAGTTCAGTGCAAAATACTAAGTAGAATAATCACCGTGAGAATGCGGAAGAAGCGCTCAGTGAATTCATCTCCCTTCAGCAGGCCAACATGTTGCAATTGCATAACAAAACGACTATATGCGGCATCACCAGCACTTGGGTGATCACATACTAGACACCACTCAGAGAATAGGTGTGCAACCTATTAATCAATCAATGCAATGCATCAAATTTCTAGCATGTAAAATTCATTCTGATAAACGGATGATTCATTTTATCATTATCTAAATTAGAGTATATACATATTGTTTATGGGCAAAACTAAATGTAGTAGATTTATTGTTACCAATGTGGCTACTCGCTATAATAATAAAATAGGGAAACACAATAGAAGATCTGTTCAAATGCAAAAAAATTAAGTTTACTGTAATGATTTAAGGTTAGTCACTACTTAAGGCAACTTGCATGTCCAAAATATGGAATATGAAATTAAGAGGTATTGCATATGGGAAACAAAAAGGGCATCTGAAGCATACATAAAAGCAAAGAAAAGGCTCATTATTCTATCTTCAAGGTTTACGTACACAAAGTTATAACAAATATTACAGAATTTAAGGTTTATGCAACTGAACAATAAGTGCAACAAAGATACCTGGTCTTGAAAAGCAACAGAATCAGCTTCGTTAGCACTGTTTTCCTCTTTGTTTGTTCGGCTAGACAGAACCTACGAACATGCAAAGGCAAATATACAATCAAGTCACTAGGTATCCATTTTGAGATCAAAAGTACTTCTGAGTTATGAGGTGCACTCATTGACTTGAACAAAGAAACTTGACAGTTCAGATCATTCTAAAATGCTGCCACACCTTTTTATCCTTCGATTGTATGACTTTTTCATCCTTCCCAAAAGCAAAACCAGGATCATTGGCATTATTCTTTGCAACCTCAAACAACTGTTGCAACGAGTCAGGTGAACCTGGCCTCTTTGAAATCTGCAAAACATAAGTTGTTGCCACCAGTGAAAATCTGTTTGCCAGTAGGCGATGGCCAGAAGGATTGAAAATGCGTGGATCCGATTTTACAATATACTAAACTTCAAATTTATATCCCCACCACTTAAATCATCTCTACATCAAATAACTACTTCAATATCTAGCAGATCTCCACCATTTTTTATAATTTTTCCAATAAGAAATATATTTTGTACTTTCAGTCAAACCAATATACAAAGGTTTCCTTGGTTGTCACAGAACCTGCTCCTGAACAAGGAAACAACTGAACATATAAAGCAGCTCAGAAAATTAGAGTACCTTTGATAACACATCAACAACATCATAAAATTCTGAGATGCTAACAGAGTCCTGAGTAATCAATGTCTGGAAGAGTGACATGGCAAATTCGGTTGCAACCTCTGAGAAAAAGACAGTTAGCAACTCAATTAAATGATTAAAATAATACACCTTTTCAAACAATAACAACAAAAGGTAGATTTAGTGTTTATGAGGACTATGAAATAGAGAGTAGTAGTATATATTTAAAATATGAATAAGAACTTCAACGTACTATTTCTTCCGCCATCAATTAGCTTTGCCAAATGAACATTGTACTCGCCAACATTCAGCAAATCAGAACGAATAAGAGAAAAAATGATTTCAATGTTAAACTTCTTTTCCTCGTCTAAATAGATCACCTGCACACAAACAAGATGACTAAAAATATTACTGTGGAGCTCTGGAATAGTTGAAGCAATCCAACAACATCATTGATAAACTTTGCTACATAGAATAAACATTAATGGGACAATATCTCGCACAAAAAAACTGCCAGGGTTCTATAAGTATGTGGCACGAACTTCTATGACAACCATACCTCGCAAGCAGTTTGAAAGCAGAAAAAAGGATTGTAATTTGTATTGTTGTTATGTCATTTATTATTGTTTATAGTTGGCAGCCCTTCGTTCTCATGCCCAAGACTAGAAAAAGGTCAATTCACGCTAATAAAAGAAAATTCTCAATAACAGTGTAATCAAACTTTGCTTATGCATCTTGCGACAAAAATGGGAAGTATATAACGAATTAAACATTCGTATTCGGAAAGGCTCGATGTGAATGAACGAACGACACGAAGACCTCACGATACATCCAAAAATTACATTGATAGTACCATGACATGAACCAGTTAAGGAAGGCCACAACAGCTAAAACAGGTAACTATAACATTGGGTGGAGATCATAAACATACCCAATTAGTTAGCTCTTTGACAACAAGCTTGCAGACATCTCGTACCGCAACTAAAGTCGCTACATACCACATGACATAGCCACTATTTGATGTGTTGCCATACAGACTTTTAAAAACCTGAAACCAAAGACAGAAAGAAATGTCAAACCAACAATTAACAGAGCAATACAAAGAAGTACCATAGCACAACAAAGATGATTTACCTTTTGTGCAACAGCTAATGCAACCTCATCCCGGTTAACACATTTGAGTAAGATATCAGGAACTTCCACCATAACAGACTGAATACAACAATACAATAAAGGAGATAGATTAGTCTTAATTCAATAAAATAATCTATTGAAAATTGAATCAATTGTTGGTGTGATAACTCCAAAAAAAAGTATGAAATAGATCAATGAGCTGTTTGCTTAACAGCTAAACATTGCCTACAATTCCTGTGTGGTGCACCACACTTGCTAGTTGATACACTACTTAGAGAATATGTGGGATGATAACAATTTTTATCTTGCCACAGTATTCACGCCAATTTTTAGAGGTTCACCAACTCTTCTTTAGAGAATAGTAGAATACATGGGATGACAAAATTGTTTCTCTTGCCACAGTTTCACACAAATTTCTAATAAGTTCACCAACACAGAAGCAGCAGCAGGCAAGACTTTTCCTAAAAAACAGCCACTGACTTCCTACAGAAGAACATTAACATGTGTAAAGTATTAAAGGTTAACTGACCTGGATTTCCCCATCTTTACCATCATTGGCAATCAAGGCTTCCATCTGGGTGGAAACGACAAATAAGTTAAGCGAATCAAAACGTTATCCAAGGTACTCGTAGCAAAGCATGGACATATTAAATTAATAGGACATATGATATTGGATCATAAGAAACCAAAGCAAGACCTAAAACACAATGAAATTGCCGATCACATAGCCAACAGGACCTTTAAAACATGTAACGACCACCCTTCGACAATACTAAAGGTGCATTGCATGTGCTAGTACTAATGCCTTGTATAGAGTGTTCTATTTTATCGCCCACACATGTAGGCCTACACACATTTACACATTATATGATGGCCTTTGGCTCATGGGATGTAACTTTAGGTATATACACTCTGATGGAAGGAAGTCAGTAAATCATAAGGAATTTCAAATAACAGTTACTCCGACTTTGATTATCAGTTCATACATCTATTCAAACCATAATAAACAGGATTCCCACAATGCTCTTGCTAACGCCCGCATGAATCCAAATGGTGTTACCTTTTGCATAACTTGTCCATATCTCTCCAAAGCATCACCAGTACTCAAAGCATCAGGCAAAACAGATCCATGATTGTCAACAGAAACTGTAGCTGGAAGTGATATCATATCACTTAAATCCTGAAAAACATTTGAAACAGGTTTCAGAAGTCTGCCGTATGACATTTATACATCAAGTCAAGAAGAGAAGTTATGTGGTCATGACCGTTATTCCTCCCACAAGGAGGTCACCAGATGTCACTGGAGGAGATGCGGATGCAGCGGAAATGGTTCCACCAAGCCAGCTCGAAGAGTCACTGGTCCCAACTTGAGCAGTAGAATCACTATGATAGGCATAAAAAATTCATCAATCTTGAGCTGCAACTCGAGCAAACCGCATTTAACAAGAAGGTACAAAAGTATGTGTACCTATAAAGTTGTGCAGCGCCAGGAATCAATTCCTCAGACACCAGCCCTGTAGGCTGAGCTGATGTAAGAGGAGCTGTTTGAGCAGTCAAAAACGCACTGGAGGCCGGTGCTGGATTTGGGCTGTAAGCTCGAGGTACACTGAAATTGCTCAAGACAGCAGCTGTACCAGATGAACCAGAACCTGCAGCGCCAACATTTTGGCTTTGGCTTTGCCATACATGAACAAACTCCTGAAACCAACAAGGAGATGCAGCTAGTCACATGTAGAGTTCAGAAACATCAAGTTTTAATTTCAGTTGACGTCTTGATGCCACACCTCATACACTCGTTGTTGGGCAGCAGACTCGGGCTTAGTATGGAGTACTTCAGGCACAGGGGCAAATGGACCTTGAGCATAAGTAAAAGAGTCATAATATGCAGGACCAGCTGCCTCTCTTTTTTTCCTTTGTTGTGAAAAGGATTGCGTTATTTCGCCGTCGATAGAATCAACAGCCTGCAAGAATGACGTTTATGTCATGAGGCAAGAGAATGAACTTAACCAGCTTTTCCATTGCAGTCCATTGTTCACAAATGCTAAGGGAGCATGCACAACGATGATCACAAAAAGAGGAGAGAAATCTCCATAGTATGAAGGCAAACTGCTGAACTAGAAGCAAGAGGACCACATAATCCATAGGAATTCAAGAATGTTTCTAAACCTTTAAGACAGAAAACAGAAATAGTGTGCTGCTGAGTAGGATTAGTTACAGGATAGCATATCAAGAACCTACCTTGCGTGTTGCCACGGACTCAATACTTGCGCAGCCAAGATCCAAATTGTCGTTGATTAAAATATGGATTACTTGCTCCACAGTCTCACTGTTGCTAGTAAGGTTTTGAATAAGGCTTCGAAGATGAGACGATAGTGCAACGCGAAGTGGTTCCTACACCAGAGGGAAAAAGAAATCATATAGTGGATTGCACAAAAGATCAAAAACAACAATGAAATAAGATTAAACAGAAGACACAACCACAGAAGATCATCAACGCTTACAGGCCTTCAAAACAAGCCAGAAGTACCTTGCAAGTAACATGGGCTAGACTTCCAGCTAATGTCCCGACCATCAAACGAGCAGCACGATTTGCAGCATTGTAATCAGATTCCATTGCATAATCCTTCAGGAAGTAAAATATCAGTAACATATCAGAAAAATCAATATAACACAAAGATTCCTTATCCAATGCAGTTCAGAAAGGAAACCTTCAGGACAAGTTCTTTAGTAGTTTTGCTTGCTATCGTGACACTTCTTTCAATGACAGGGAGTATTATCTCTTTGATAGCCTTATCCAAAGCCACACCCATGATTCTATAAAATAAGAGGCGTTTATCAGCTTATTTGGTAAATTTCAAACAACACAGATATTTATGTTTAGAAACATCAAACATACTTGCTGAACTGCAGTTGTGAGCCAAGAGACCCAAGTTTTGAATTTATCTTGAAGCGTATCTCATCATGTGGAATCAACGACAAAAGCTACAGCCAACAAATGAAAGAATATGAGACTGAAAGTATCTAGTTGTCCAGAGAAATATGGGGGAAGGTAGTAGTATAGCAACCTGACTGAGAGACAATGGTGATGGCGATAGTGATGCCAATGGTGTTTGTGATGGTGAGACCTGAGCCAAGGTGTGCGAGGAGACTTGCTCAGGCATCATTAGAGCAATTTTTTCATCTTCCACCATACTGTTAGGAGGTAGACGACCAGGCACAGTATACTGCATGCATAAAAAAAATGCTCAAAATACAAATGCAGGACGACTGCACACCAACATAATTGAATTGATAACGCATGTCTGAAGCCAACCTGATTCAGCATACTAGGAAGGCTCATGGCACGAGAAGTGTTATTGGCTTCAGGCTGCAGTTCCATGTGGTTTACTGGAGGGTTAATGCCCGAAGGGACTTCTGCAGCCACTGTGGTTTGAGATGCAGCAATATCTTTGTTTGAAAAATCTGGGTTTCCTTCAACTTCGCGTCCACGATCTCTAAGAAGGGAAGTCGGTTTTACATCTTTCATGTCCACACTGAGGTTCTTAAACAGGACCTAAAATTCCAAATAATAACAGTCACGCGATGTAACAGAACAAAAGATGCAGATTCAATAAAGCAGTGTAAACAGAAAATGTTGACAACCTCAATGTCAAATTTCAGATTCATCTTGAGGTTTGGTAGATTATAAATCTCAGCAAGTAGACTGAGAATTCCCATCGTCCACGGATTTGGAGGACGATATGCTATACTTGACTGGCAAGGTTCGAGAATCTGCAGAGCAAGCACTGGTCAATGGTCATGGTATCATATAGCACGTTTCATACAAATGAGAATACTGTAAAATGCCCACCTTTGAAGTGAACGGAATTACAGCAATCATCAGACCTTTTTCATATGCCTGTATAAATAATTTCAAAGGATTGTCAGGCAGTAGGCAGAGATATATTTAATAATTGGCAAAATCACCGAGCCAAAGCAAGCACACGAACATAGGTAAAATGCAAGCTTTAAATATAAATAAGAACAAGTCAGGCATGGCCTCACGGGCTGTGGAAGCGAGAGAACTCAGAAATTAGCACGCAGTCACAAATCAATTCAGTCCCAGAAATCTAAAATACTGATTCTGCTCCAAAGTAAGTACCTCCACAATAAGAGATTTTGGGTCAATTTCCTTAGCTCTTAGGGACTGGTTCCTTCCAATTGTAAATTTCCCCAACCAACTGCCCAAATTTTTTAGTAAAGACCGTTCCTCAGAACTAGATTTGATAAGATCTGACCTTAACAAAACCTGCACAAGCAAATCTAAGGTTCAACATACTTTGTTTACTCATCAAGACAAAAAAAAAATGTAAAACATTAGAGTAATCACAACCTTGCAGTTCTCATACGTGGCTTTCAGCATCTCCTTAATCAAGGATCTTGAGTTCAGTTTGTCAAAGAACTTCAGGTACAAATCGTGAAAATTTGGTTCAATACTTGCCCTGCCAAGATAAACAGGTAATTAAATCTTCCAAGGTTAGAAAACGGATGCAGAAAATGAGGGAAACAAATGGGTATTATACCTTTTCATGACCATGTATTGTGCAAACCAAGGATAATATTGTTCCTGAAGCACTTCATTAAATTCTTTTGCCTTGGCTTCCATATTAGAAGTAGATATATTGTTAATAAGAAACAAGACCTTGTCATGAACTTCAGATGGAGGAGTCTAGGTCAAGAGAAAGATGAATTAGCCCAATACAATTTGTGTATTCTCCCACAAGAGAGCACGCTAAGGAAAACAATAGCAATACCAACCTCAATAGGTCTATCTCTTTGCTCAGCTGCTGCTACAAGGGTCTCAATGTTTAAAGCGGCTCCAAATCCCGTAGTGTAGGAATGTTGCCGAGGCAAGCCTATAACAATATAGAGATTAAAAAATTAAGTAAAATACTGTATCACACTTGTTCCTGTGAATATAACGAGTAATCAATTCACCTGCGGAGGTACTTCGATTGCGCAGAAAACCAGTTGTATGAGCAGTAGTTGACATGCTTGTAGAATGGGCTAGTGAAGAAGGTGGACCAGTTGTCTGCAGTTAAGAAAAAAATTGCAGTAGGTCAGAAAGAGACAACAGTCGTAATAACAGAAAAATAAAGGATGGAACACCTGAAACCGGCACTGCATCCAATCATTTCACTATTAGGAAATATGAACTGACAAACTAACAGGCGATCATATAGAAAATCCCTGATACCTTCAGATTAATAGCTGAATCAGCAGGTGCGGAAGAAACTGAAGGTTGAGTAGGTAAAATGCTCTTATTCTGAGAGGCGCCCATGGGCACCTTGGACCTGTCCCCAAGAACACTCTGTTGCCTTTGTTGCAAAGAGTAAGGTGTCCTTCCTAGCTGGGTTGGAGATGTACCCATCAACTGCCATGATGGTTCAGAAGCCTACATAAATCCAACCATGTCAATCAGGAAAAGGGATTAGATCATAGTAAAACATGTCAAATCAGTAAGCACTTATTGTCCTGGTAAAATGACACGAAAATACATTCCTTAGAGCCCTTCCTCAGTCCCAATTCAATGACTGCCCCAAGCATAATCTTATTCATGTCTTTTAAGTTTTAGTGATAATTACCTCCATGGTTTCAATAGATGGCGGTCCAGAAACAAGCTGCTCTGCAGAAAGCAAGTTCCCCATGCTGGGCTCGTTTTGACTTGATGAAATCCTGGCAAGGGCTCGCTCAATTGCAGAGACCATTTCAGCATGAGTTCCACGAAGATGTGAAATCTGCAATATGTGATTGCAGTATTGCGGCCACTCTATTACACGATCCATGAACTGTTCCAGTGCTGTCGTACCAAACATAAACATCTGCAACAAAACAACACCATCAATACACAATTTTTACAGATCAGTTAGCAAATGGGGCACCAACCTAAAACAGATAAAAGCTAACCTTTGAATCAATGGACTTGCGCAATGCATCAAGAACAGCACGTAGAGCAATCCCAAGTGCAAGATGAGCCACAAGTTGATGTTTAATAAGGGATCCTATTTCAAAGATGAAACTGGATTAGATAATGAAACATGATTGGTGCACATGATGACTTCAGAAATATTGCATGTTACACGCAAGCAGCCGAGGCATATGCTCAAAGCATAGATTACTATGGCCCTAATTCGAATTTTAACATAGCAGACATGAACAGGGTTTGAACTCTACTGTTATGATAAAATGTATGTTACAGGAAACAAAACACATTTGTATTAACATAGAACATGTGGGCATCCCACAGTCAGGGAGTTCTCATGACCCCCACAAAAACATAATGCAAACTACACCGTGGTTGGATATAGGGAAGGGAGATAAGTATTGATGCAAGCACGCGTGACATTGTTCTAACCTGATCCAACACAGTAAAAGCCCAAAACATTGCGACCCTTTGAAGCTAAACTTTCCTAGGTACGATAGTACTCCCTCTGTATCGAAATGTAAAAGATGTTCTCCCGTTTCCTAGACAACATGTATCTAGACATATTTTAGTGTAAGATACACATGTATGTATACACTAAAACGAGTCTAGATACGTTTTGTCTAGAAAACGCTAAAACATCTTATATTTTGATACGGAGGGAGTACATATGTTCTCGTGCAGCAAAAGATTTTGTATGCAAGTCCACATAAGCCGTGGGCAGTTTAATTACAAGACAGAACCAGAAAAGAGTGCTTTAATGAGAAAGTTATCTTAGGTTACAATTCAACATGATGTTGATCATGAAGGTATAGCAAAGTAAAGATATACTCACCAAACAGCACAGCAGCTAGTTTAAGCTGCTTATCAGGATACTTCGTAAAGAACTTGTATTCCTCAAACAGATTTGAGACCATACAGTTCAAAATCGCTACCTCCCTGGATGTTCAATAACATTCATGTAATCCAATTGTCAGCAACAGTACTACCAGTGCAGCAAAAAACTATACTCTAAGACAAGGCTCCATCAAAAACAAAGAATACTAGTTAGGGCCTTGTGCGCTTATAATTCAGATGGAACTTCAAAACAACTAATGTTGCTTGGGTTGTCTGCCCAGATTCGGACAGTAGTTAGAAGTTGAAATGATAAAACATCAGTTTATTCAAACTCCCCATGTACATATTTGGATTAATTTTTAGTTGTTTTCTATGTGACTATAGACCATAGTAAGTCAAACAGGAAAAGTCCTATTCATATTGATCTCAGAAATGCACCTCTTGTCTGGAGATCCGTTAAAGCGAATGAGCATTTGTATCATAGCATCAACGCTTATCTGTCCAGAAAACATCTGCTGAAAATATGCATTTGCTTCTACTTCAACATCATCTGAACCGCCCTCCGAGGTAGGGAGGTCCCTTACTGCAGAACCATGATTCCGCGATTCATACATAGTACATAATTCCCTTAGTTCGTCCGATAGTTGGTTGGATAGGAGCTGTCCCGAGTGAGATTGGAGAACCTGCAAATGCGGATCGTGTGTGAAATGTTGACAACTTGGAACTAACAGAAAGAGCCAACAACAAAATGTAGAAGTACAACAGCCACTCATTCAAACCTTTATAAAGGGAGGACAGGCCTCCCAATAAATATCTGCAACACTAGCTTGAGGTTGTTCCGTGGTACCTTCTACCGCATAAGATGCGGCATTCATACTTTCTTTCACGAAATCAACACATTCCTGGGAGTCAGAACTCAGAAGTGTAAGTAGGAGGCTAAAACTTTGAGGTGGCAATGCAAAGTACTACCTCAGTTCTCTTTTTTACTTGTCACTTTGGACATCAAGTCTCAAATGTTAACCACAACTTTTTGAAACAATTTTTAATTAAAATAAAGTTTAAAGAATAAAATACTATAGTGGTTCAGATCTATTTTTATTGACAAATCTAGTACTAGCATTTACACACGATGAATCCAAATAGTACCATGTACATTTGCAGTTAAAGTTTCAAAACAGTGACTGCACACATACTAACACGACATCTAAAAAGAAAGGGGGTAAGTATTGAGCTATACATAGCAGATTTTGAACCTCCACAGCAGCATAAAAACATGGTAATATGTATTAATTAGGGTATAATCATGAATATTACCTCAAGAAAACTGTCCTTGTATACAAATAACTTTTCAGTCAGCCATTTCTCAAGATGGCTGTGATCTTTCCGAGAAGTAGCAGCAGCCAATCTAATGCTGAATGCAAATGGTGTAGACTCAAGGACAGCCGATAGGATCTGTTTCAAATGGGAAAAAAAAAATTGAATGAAACAAATGCAAAGATAACAAAATATTAAGAACACATTACAACATTAGGTTTTGTACAGAGCCAGTAACCAAATACTCCCTCCCTCCCAAAATAAGTGTTCTATAAATTCATTCAAAAGTAAACCATTTCTAAGTTTGACCAAATATATATGAGGAAATATCATCAACTACAATATTGAAGAAATATTATGAAAATATATCTTATTTTGAATCTATTTATGTTGACTTAGTATTATAGATCTTCGTATTTTAACATATATAGATACTTTATAAAACTTAAAAAATATTGACTTTTTTTACTCAATTTATACGACAACTATTTGGGGCCAGATGGAGTATATGTTCTATATTACACGTGTATGGGTTCATTATTGCGCAATGTGCATCAGCAATATTAGTGGTTTCTTTCTCCTGGAAAAGCGAAACATTACCCCTAACTTAAAATAATATAATAAACATTGAAGAAGCTGCAACAAAATTGTTCAAAATAGACAACTGCTCGATGATACTGTGTTGTACAAACCTTCATGTCTTGACACACATCGACAATTCTCAGAAGACAGCTTGGATCAGAATGAGCACCAACAAATCCTCGAAGAGTGAGGCAAGGGTTAATGTGCCAGAGATGATTCACCACACTGCTCTTTGCGGCGTCCTTCAGTATAGCAGGAAATGCACAGGATAGCACTTCGAATTGGAGAAGATTATAAGCAGTCTGCATAGCAGAGTGTGAGAGTTAACAACAGTAAAATGATATAAATTGGTTATAGCTTATTAAGCAGGACTAGAAAGCCATACATTGACGTGTCCAAGACCAACAAGTAAGAGTTCGGGGCAATGCCCCAAAGGATCCTCAAGCATCGATCGCACCGACAGAGTGTGTCCAGCTTCAGCAAGCTGGCATAAAACCTCTAGAAGGTCAAGGCAGAACCAAGCATGATTACCTGGACTGAGACTTGCCAAGTCCGGAAGTGCCTAAAAGAAATTACAACTGTTAGATGTATGAAATGCAGAGTCTTATCCATGAGTAAGGCCACATGTTATCAAGATAGTACCAGCTGCCTTGAACAATGTGCAAATGTAAATATAGTAGCAGGAGCAGACACTGCATGCTTTAAAAATGACATCTGGCCTTCTGTATTCCTCCACATTGACCCGCAAACAGCATGAAGCGGAAAAGGCTCCTGTATTGTTCAATAAATTTGTCAGCCAAGGAGTTGTATCTGGTGAAATGTCTGAACAGAAACACATTTATATATACCTTGCAGGCACGGCTGTATATAGACATCAGTAAATAGAAAGCTGCTTCATCAGGAACACTGAAACCCTCATGATCAAGATTTTCCATTACATGCACCCAATTAGTACTTGGCGCCTACATGGGAAAGAACAACCAAGTTAGATTGCGAAAGTGTGAGGCAAAGGAGAACAATTCAGCACAATGGCAAACAAGGCAAGAGCTCACAAGTTCGTTGATTGAGTCCACAAGAACATCTGTGTTCCATGTAGTCAGTTGAGGTGACTCGCTCATGTGGCTATTTCGAATAGCAGATATAAAGGTTGCATATGTGTTATTGGCCTCTCCAAGACTATTTTGAGTGCCAATAACTGCCCCGAGCAACTTAGACACTGCCACATCATCAAGAGGCTCAAAAGTTGAAAGTATTTCCTTACACTGTGTGCTGTCAACAGTACATCCATAGCCCAACTCGGTTATAATGTCTGCCATACTTATTTCTTTCCCAATTTCAGAAAGAAGCGACTCAAAATCATCATTTGTGCTAGCAAAGTACATCTCCAAATGTCTGCATGAGACATAAAATAAGGTGTTAATGCATAAATGAACAAATGGACATAACAAAAAAAAACATACAGGTTTTAATTAGTGAAAGACTACACACCTTGAAGGATTTGTTGACAGGACATCGTTCTGCTTTATTGGGATAGGGGCAAAATATGGACTCTGCCTGATTTCCAGCAGAGAAGTAATGTTACTAAAAGTATCCATATGCTTTGACAGGCCATCAGTCTGGTGAAGGAAGACGACAATTTCATGAATTTGGTCATTGGATACCGATTGGTTCGGATTCAAACACAGCTCTTCGATTTGAGCAATTGCAAATTGTTGCCCTGGAAATGAAAAGATTTAGAAGTTAACTAACAACTAAAAATAGAAGAAGCAACCATGAAAACAAAGTTTAACTTCACAAACTGTTTACCTTTCAGCTTCACTGCTGAATTATCAGAATCTGACAGTGCAAGACCAATACCAATTTTCTCGGCTACTGATAGTTCAAGGTCAGTCGACAGGGCCTCAAGGAGGCCATCAGTAGCAGATATAGGCATCAGGGCCTCACAAAAACAAGTACTGAAGTATGTTTTATCCAGACAATATCTGAAAATGCCAGATAAAAGACCATGTTTCAACTGGAAGTTCTTCACCTCCTTGGCATTCAACAACACTTCATCCAAACAGACTTGGAGCAACAAAAGACATCCATCAAGACCACAGTCAACTAACTGAAAAGGTGGAAACATATACACATTAGAAAACCTCCAGACTCAGATTTAAATTGTTACTTTCGCTTATACTGAAAATGGTTAAAGCAATAAACTTCTCGCAAACTGCGAGGTTGTGCAAAAAGATGGCTCCCTGAATTACATAAACAACTGTCATAAAGGGGGGAGGAGATATAAACTATAAACTCTTAATGGGAAGTATCAAACAGATTCTTCTATCCACACCGACCAGATATCAAGCTTGTATTTGCTAATGAAGCGGGTAATTTTATTTTTTAAAACGGAATAATGTAGTCTTATAAAATAACCATATACAACTGATCAAGCAATAATTAGCACACAAGAAATTCCATTGATGTAACAATAATATACGGTGAAGCCTTAAGTACTTAACAGCTTGCTACTACCTCTGTTCCAAAATATAAGATGTTTTGGTAGGCTAAAATGACCGACCAAAACATCTTATATTTTGGAATAGAGGTAGTAATAGATTGTTTCGTAGAATAAATGAACGACTTGCGAAACTTCAGGAAACATTAAGGAACTCGTTACAATATCAGAAATCTCTAAGGTATTCCAAGTCCAGCTTTGACCCAGCTGAGGCTACAGCCTCTCGACCATCCAGTAATAAACTGAAGGTTGCCCAAACAAGAACTGTTTCTAGACTTTAGAGCTAAGACAGAATCTCCTGCAATTGTCACACCCTCATCCCCTATGATGCCAGCCCACGACATCGAAAGTTTGGAACCCCAGATACTACCTGTTTGTGAGCATGCCAATACTACCTGTTTGCGGCTTTTCTGCGGTTGAGTACCCTGCGCAACCGACACGAAGAATCCCACGTGCCGGTGGCGCCATGTGCTGCATCTTAGCCCACGTGCCAATTCGTCACACCCAGTTTCCTATTGGCATAGACGTCGAATCCGACAGATGGACCCCCCACCGTTTGCGCTACGCATTCACGTCACGTGACGGTTACAGATAGCTCGATTGGGATGTATCTTGGGCATGTGTGAAACGAAATCCTAAGTTCTACTTTCCAATTACGGCACGCATCTTGTCGTCTTGCGAGCCGAGAGAACTGAAGTAATAAAATCAAAATTACTCGTAACCGCTTGTCCGGAATTTCACCGGACTACCACGCCAACACATAGACCGATCTTTGGACTTGTATGCCGAGAGAGTGGGAGGTGCCCTGACTTGTTGGATAAGGTAAGCTTGGGGAAACACGGCCTAGAAGAAGAACTCAGGCAGGCAGGAGGGCGGGCAGGTCATAATCCTGACATACAGGAATCGGATCGATCACTACTTCGGCAGCCAGTAAACTAGGAAGCTACAATCATCCGAGATTAGAATCTAGGTCACTCGGCTGCGGAATGCAGTGATAATAATGATCCCAAAACAGGAGGAACGCGGGCGTCAGGGACTAGGTCGACTGAGGGGCTGTCCACAGCACCGCCCGGTAGTAGATCCGGACGTTCGGCGGGCGAATCGAACGGGGGCAGCGCGCCACCGCGAAGGCGGTGGGCAGTAGGGAGCATGGGAGAGTGGGTCTAGGGTTTGGAGGGTACCTGGCAGAGCTCGCGGCGAATGGATTCGGAGTTGGAGTCGGTGGCGCCCTGGAGCATCAGCCGCACCTCGACGGCGACGTCGGGATTCAGCGGGACCATCTCGCCGGCGGGCGGCAACGCCGCGGCGGGGGGCGGGCGTGCGCTAGGGCGAGATGAGGAGCGGGGTGGGGGTTCCGGCTGTCCGCTGTTGCGAGAGGGGCTTTGCGCAGGCAGGCAGGCAGATGGATGGCGTAGTCGCGCCGGGTCCTCGTGTTTATACAGCGATCGATCGGCCAGAACCGCCGAGTTGTGTCACAAGGTGTTTGCGTCGATGTATCTCTCCCTGTCCGTCCATCTGGGGATGGACGGCTCGCCGATCAATCTCGGCTGCCAACTGGTATGGATATGTATATATCTTCGGGATAATAATATTTCTGCAATTTTTTAAAAAGTTAAGGCAGTCATTCTAACGATTGTGTTATTTATATAGAGGGCTGTTCAAAGCAACCAAAGGTAAGCAAACCAACCTGTGGTTGGATGGTTAGGAGGGTGGTTGTACCGCCAGCTCACCAGAGTTTAAACCCCAGTTTTGACACCTGTGTGTTGCATTTAGGCGGAATATTCTTTCAGTGTGAGGCGACGTTCCCGTCGACAGCGAGGCGCCTGTGGTGACTTCGTCAATCTCAAGACCCGTCGGCTCAGTCTCTCGGAGTTGCTCATAGGGTAGAGTGTGCATGTGTGCGTGCATAGGGGTGAGTGTGTGCGCGTGTATATGAGCGTTTGCGTTTATACTGTGTTTCTCAAAAAAAAAAACCAAAGATAATATTTCTGCATATTAGGTGGAAAGGAGTTCCATATATAACTTGTCCTACTATCGTAGAACAAAGTCTTATATGACAATCTAATTTGTGTATGTAGTGGTTCAGATGCGAGTTTTTGGGCCTTGTCCGGAGTTTTATTAGCTCCTTAGAAAACCCCACCACCTCGCAGCAGCGGTCGGTAAATCTACGTGGGTGGGAAGGCAAGGACTAGTCGAAATGTTAGGTTGGTATCATTATAGCGAGCTCCCTATTGAGATAGAGGGCAATCGTGGATATATCATGAGAGCGCCGGTTCACGGGAGTATATCATAGAAGTGGTGGCTCAGAGGAGTGAGCATGTGGATGCGATAGAAAAGAGAGAAAGTAGACAAACATGCTTCTACGTCTAATGAAACTATGTGTTTGTGTGATGTGTGTGCACTCTTTTTATTATGTGATGTACAGGGACGGAGCTGCATGTGCTGACCTGATGCACATGTATCAGGGTGCAAGAATTTTTTAGCCTAAACTATCATATAAAAAGGCATTTTGCATCAGGTTAGACCACTGTGCTTAGTTCACTATTTGAGCGAGCATCGGGGTTAATGTTGGTCCAGCTCCGCCCCTGGTGATGTACCGTGATCTAAATTACACTTGTTGTTATAGTTTTCAGGTTGGCACTCATAGCAAGACACACCTTGGCCATTCATGTCACTAGTATACTATATACTTGTGTTTCTTCCTGCAATTTGCAACCGCTAGTACCTAGTGACTAGCGGAGAGACGTCCAATACCAACAGATCAAATAAGAAGTTTTGTCTGTATTTTTATGTTAGGTATAAAATAGATGACTGCATTTGTCTCTGATAACAAAATCCATGGTGAATCTAGTTTATGTATATAGGGACTCTGTTAATCGAATCATCGTTCTCTTGCTCCTCGCAACACCCCCATGATGGTCCATTGCCTACAAAGTAATGTAGCAGCACTTAGACGATAGTGGGAATGCAAGGGTGGAGTACGTGATTGGTCAGGCATGGTGGTCGCATGGCATGAGCTCGCTGTCGAGCGAGGGAAAAATGGTTGAGGCATCGTTGGAGTGGCGTATTAGAGGAAGAGTGAGCCCTCATATGCAAAGGTAAAGAGAGGAAGTAGACAACTCCTTAATGGTTCTCCCTTTTATTATGTCTTTTACATTAAATTAAAAAAATATTGTTAGGGTTACAAGTGTGCACTCTATGGTATGGCTCGTAACAAGTCACAAATCACGTAGACAAGCACCGCACCTCCTAAGAGCCCCTTGATGCCCTTCCTCCCCACATCGCCCTCTCGTCCGAATTCTAAGAACATTGTGCATATTTTAGCTACCCTTGCGCAATTTTTCTTATTACCACCACAACTAAACCTAGTTACATCACAATATTGCCACGAAAACCCTACATCTATTTGGTTATTCAAATTACTTGATCGTGTTCATTATATGCGGAGTTTGAGCCTTGCTTGGAGTTTTTTTTCATCATGACACCGACCCCAACCCCCCAACCCCAACCCCATAACTAAAATGTCACACAACAATGGTCAATGGGCAATAAGGCATGGACTAATTGATTAAATGTTAGGACGGTTAGGGTGGTCACATGGTAACGAGATCCCTATCGAGCGAGAGGGTAGCGGTCGAGACGTGAGGGTGTGGCAACCCTAAGGAGGAGAAAGTTCAAAGATGTGAGGCATTCTGAATTTAAAATATACTTATTATTAGGATATCTCGGTTGACGCTTGTCGAAAACCACAACATGGGCAATCAGGCAGCCAGTTAGTACTATATTATTATGGTTCTTCTTTCAATTCTCCACCATTTGTATTTAGTGAACTGGCGAGAGACTGGCCGGCACCGGCAGATCAAATGAGATTGTATGTGTCACATCGAGAAACCTAACCACGCAAGGAAAGAACCCAACCTTGTATGAGCACCATGACACCTCCATGTCATTCTTGTCCAAATTAAAATATCATGGTGTGTTATCAAGTTCTATGCATGTAGTTTTGCCGACTCCCACCACAGTAGACCTTGGTACATCACAAGGTTAACACGAAAATCCTACATCTATTTGGTTCTTCAAATTATGTAATCAGTTAATCATAGGTGGGAGAAATATCTGAGTGAAATTTTATATTGCTATATCTCAGGTATTAACATTGGCATGTGATATATCTATCTTTTGTGGAGAATTAAAAGCAAATTTATTTACATATTAATGTCAAAAGACAAAAGTTGTTACAAGTATGTTCAAAAGAAATAAAATATGTTACAAATAGTGTCTAAGGGAGAGATATGAGACAAACGGTGAACCGAAATGACAAACATCATTTTTTTACACATGTAGTCCCATCGCATTTGACCTTCGAGAATAAGGTCAGACCCAAAATAGATGACAGAGCGCTCCTAGTTTGTGCAATTAATTTTGATCCGATCATAACAAAATATAGAAGGATTATTTCTTATTTTGGTAATTGAGAACATCCAACTAAAAACTAGGATGGCTAACTCAAAATTAGTCTATACGGCAATATAAAAATACACGAAACAAGGGTTCCAAACATATATGTCCATTCAAACAAACTCATACAACGGTGTATGTCACTATAGTGTTGAACGACTAAATGTGTTTAACGCTCTAATTACCCACCACTGCCACTAGCCGTAAATATGTTTAAACTAAAAACCATCCAATAAAAATATGTGAGCAATTGATATTGCATCAAAAAATATCAACGTGCAAATAAAATCCTACTCAATATGCATGTGCATTTAATATCCTACAAAATATTAACATGTAGTTAATATCCTACCTAATATCAGCGGTAAGTGCATTGCATATACTCCCTCCCTTCAGATTCAATCTATATCTTGGAAAAATTTCAACAAATTAAACTAGCATTTATTAGTACTACTTTTGCACACCCTAGTACATCACAATTACGGTCTCACAAGAAATAAAACATTCAATTGGCTAAACCAAACTTAATTAATGCAATCAATGCAAATTGCACATGAGGGATTTCCGTTTTCTTACCGTACCCCCTTCATGCGCCTCTCTCCAAGAAAAGTCGTTCAGAGCAACACGTCTCCTGCCGGCGGCCGTGCCCGGTCTGCTTGGGCCACCGTGGCCTAGGGCCATGGAGATTTGGTGGATCTTGGTACTTGCCGGCGGGAGGGCTCCATTTTTAGTTGTTTTCTTGTGTTTTGTTAGGGTTTGTGTCCTACACGGGATGGCGAGGCGGCGGCTCCCTGAAGTTGGAATAAGGTCCTCCCCGCCTAGCCCATGTTACGGTGATGCGTCTACCGTCATCCGAGTGCGTGTGGAGGTGTGTCTCCGGCGGATCTCATGGGATTCGGTCGGCGTTTGTCTTCGTGGATGCACTTGGGTCCAGTCTTCGTTCGTCTGTGTTCGTATGTCTACAAATTGGATTCTTTCGACATATGCTTCTCTTCATCGGTGATGATTGATGTTCTGGTGCGCTGGTCCTTTGTGGCCGTAGCACGACGACTTCCTGAGTGTCTACTACAACAAGTTTTGCCCGGCTCCTGCAACGGAGGGGCGATGACAGCGGTGCGCCTTCGGCTCGCTTCAGTGCTTGTAGTCGTCGCTAGATGGTCTACGGATTTAGATGTAATTTATCTTATTTCTAGCGTTCTTTGTACTGCCTTGACAGTCAATTTAGTCAATTCTTACGCGTGTATGGTGTGTGGACTCTCTCTCATCTTAATTATTAATGAGGGACCATCCAAGATGTAAAGTGTTTTTAAACAAAATTTTAGACGAGGGTGTATTGGATGCAAATTTTTTTGGGCCCTAGATATTCACTGATTGCGGCAGAAATCTTGCATGCATCGGTGGGAAAGGCAGCCACACTCTAATTAGAAGGGAATTAATGCACACGAGCGTAATATGTAGAAAGGAGTTTCATATGTTTGTCTTTGAGAACAAACTATCCGATGAAACTAGTTTATTCATATTGGGATTATATGTTGCTTGAATGCCCGAGGTTGAGTCTTGTTCGTTTTTTTCTTACTCGTCATGAGATCCCTACACTAGCAACCTACAAAGCCAGCGAAACGATGGTTCATAGATGATGGGTGTGAAGACAAGGGTTGAGTACATGTTTGGTTGGGCATGGTGTTCATGTGGCAATGATGAGCTGAATGAGAGGATTGTGGTTGAGACATCATGTGAGTGGTGACTCAAAGGAGGAGTGAGCCCTCACATGTGAAGAGAGTTAGGGAAGTAGACAAGCTCTTCTATGTTTGATAAAGCAACGCGAGCATAAATGTGTGCCATTTATTATTTGATGTGCCCAAATTTAAGTTTGACCTTCCTTGGGTTTCTGGGTCGAAGCTCGTTGCAACCCATGACTTGGCAAATCGGGTAGCTATTGATGGCTAGACTAATATCTTATTTCTCACGGTTCGCGAACACCAGTGTCTAGTGAGCAGGATGGGATTACATTTGGCATCAAAAGATCAAATAGGAAGGTTGTGCCACCTCCAAAAATCTAACCACACAAGGAAAGCACCGAGCCTCTCTTGGCAATTCGCTGCTTCAATCTTCCTCTCATCCAAATTTGGGGACCATCCTACACCTTCGAGTTCCCCCGCAAAAAAAATCTTCTCCCCGCTAAAACAAGACTCCGATACAACACATTGTTGCCATGAAAACTCTACATCTTTCTGGGTGATCCCGTTCATTATAAGCGGAAGAAAGATCTATGTAAAAGTTTGCATTGCCCCATCTTGGGGACTAACATTGGCATAAGATATATCTATATTGTGTGGCAATTTAAAGAAAATTCATTTACATATTGATATAAAATGGGACAAAATTGATGCGAAATGGTATTGTAATGTACAAAAAGATGAAATGTGTTGCAAATAATAGGATAGGGAGAGATAGATGGTGATGAATGGCGAAACTAAAACGATGAGGATCTCGGAAGAATATTATATTGCCGCGTCTTAGTCACTAACATTGACATAAGATATTATATCTATATCGTGTGATAATTTAGAACGAAAATCATATGTTTCAGATATATGTCAATTAGGGGTATGTCCAGAATTGGCCTAAGGCCGGATTACCAGGGTGGCCCATAGGCAATGAACATACTCCATTGGGCGGCCCAGTAAACTGAAGCGGAGGAAGCCAGATTCTAAAGAATCCGGACCACGGCCCAAACTACACTAGTACAGAAAAGCTTATCTGTGGCGCACTGTAACATCCCAAGTATGAAAACTCCCAATTTAGAATGTTTGTTTCCTGTTTTTATTTTTTCAATTGCATCATGTCATCATATTGCATCCATATGTTGATTTGAATTTCAAACCAAATTTCAAAATCTTTGTTTCATACTTGTTCTGTTACAATGTTTCAAATAAAACTTGCAATCAGACCAATCATTTGTTTCTAATCAACTTGAAATTAAAAACTATTAACTTGTTTAAGTTTCATTAATTCAAATTATACCAAATTCCTTTGAATTTTCAAACAGCAACAAATTTCAAAATTCTGAAAAACAAACAATGGCACAGTGGGGTTTTGTAAATAACAAACTATAAAAAAATTACCAAATTTTAAAACCCACAAAAACCCTTCTTTTCTCTCCTTTCTTCCTTTTCTTTTTTCTGCAAAAAAAAAACAGAATCAGTAAACAGAAAAAACAAAAAAAAATAAAAGAGAGAGGGAAGGGGGCAGGCCAGCCCAGCCCACGGCTTGCGTACCCCTTCCCTTACCTCTGTACGGCGCGCATCGAGCTTGTCCACGTCGAGCAGCAGAGGGGGGGAACGGCCAGCAGAGCTCCCCCTCCTCCTTATAACCTGCCCTAGACCTCCCCCTTGCGGCCCTAGACCCCATCCTCCATCTCCCTCGCGCCGCCGTCGCCGTTTTCCCCTTCTCCTCCCTCTGTTCCTCTCTCTGTACCCACCACCGATCACCACCGCGTCCACCTCCGGCAATCGCCGTCGCCACGATGCATCACCGCGCGGGCTGAGCACGGGGATCGGTCCCCCGTGCCGTTCTCTTCCTCCTCGACACCGCAGCAAGGGCGGGGAGCGTCGGGATCATCGCCGCCGTCCCCCTCTCTGTCGCCGTCGCCGGCCACCTCCACCACCGAGCACGTCCACCTCCTCTTTCTGCCCCACGGTGAGCACCACGTCTTCTTCCCTTCCCCCTCTGCATCCTCGCCTGCACGCACGCGTACACGGTGCCCTTGCACCCGCCCACGAGCAGCAGCATCAGTACAGCGGCCGTCGTCGACGACCGTTCCTCGTCGGGGTTCAGTTAGCTGAAGAAAATTCAGTTTCGTCAGATAAGCGAAACTGAACCTCATACCCCCGCGCGCTCCTATACTGTCAAGACACAGCAGCTCACCCCAGTGGCAACGCACTGCGCGCACGCACACGAGGTTGCGGGTTCGAGTCCCCCCTCGCGGATTAAATCCAACATTTTTCACAGCGAGCGCTGACATGTGGGGCCCCCTGTCAGCGACCCCGCACGCCACATATGCGCCACGGTGGCCCAGGCCCCCCCTTGTCAGTGGCCTAGGCTGGGCCACTGCGAGGTGAATTTCGTTCTGGCCCTTTTCTTTTTAAGATCCAGTCCCTGTTTATTTACAGATTAGTCCCTGATTTTCAAATACAAATAACTTGGGCATTTTAAATCCAAACTTAATAAATAAAATATGTTTTCTGTACCAAATTTAATTCTCTACATGTTTAAACCAATTGTATACTGTTTTGAACATTTCAAATGTTTCCAAAAATTCAAATTCAAACTACTATTTCAAATTTGGTCAAATTCACAACTATTTCAAATTTAATTCAAATGTCACATATAAAAATATGTTTTCCATGAAAAATTGAACCACCTTTCCAAATATAAACTTTGTTTCCTGTTTTGAATAATTAAAGTTGGTTAAATAATTTAAACCTTGTTTAAATCATTTAAAATTGCTAAATTCATAACTTGGTCAAATTAAATTCTTTTTGAACATATAAAATATGTTTTCAAACCAGAAAAGTATAATCTATTCAAATATGAATCTTATTGAATGTTTTGAACAAACAAAAATTCAAATAAATTCATACTTGAATTAAATTCATTTAAATCTTGTCCAAACTTGTTTAAATCATAATTAATTCATTTTAAATCCTTTGTCAACAAATGAAACATGTATTCCACCTAAAATTTTGTGTTCTTTCCAAATATGAACTTTGTTATCTAATTTGAACAATTAAAATTGGTGAAAACAACAAATGCTTGTGTAACTCATTTAAGAAGCCAAAATTTCATAACTTAATAAATAAATTTCCAAACTTGGTAAACACCTTTTCAAATTGAAGCTATTGTTGTTTTCTCATTGTTTTCCTCATCCATGCATCATTCTAATCAACTTTCACATGATGGTTATTTGTAGATCATTTAATTCAACCTTAATTCATGGGCTTTTCTATATGCAACCCAAATTGCATATAGGTCCATTTAATTGTGTTACCATGTCAACTAGCTTATTTTGATGCATCAATTAAATTGCCATGCATCATCCCATGATTGTGCATTATGCCATGTTATTGATTGTTTGTCTCTCTGCGTTGTTTGTTTGCTTCTTCTCGAATAGACGACGACGTTGAGACAGACGAGGTTTACGACACTACTTCTGAGGAGTTAGCCCAGTACCAGGCTACTGAGTTTGCAGGCAAGTATTCACTCACATGAACCATTGTGTCCTTTCCACACTGGATATCGATACTTTCCGTTGTCTATTCTGCTAGCATTAAGATTCGTTGCTTGTGTTCCGATCCTATCACATGTTATCATGCAACCCTGATATAGCATATTCCCCACACCTATAACCCGGTTGCTTGTTGCCTGAGTCTTACTAGCATGCTTAGGGTTGTTTATGCTCGAGTCTGATGTCCGTTATTTCTTTTACCATATTTATTATGCTCTGGGGGCTCGATGTTAAACAACAACCTGTTAATGTTTGAGGTAATGCTAATTTGATGATAAGGCACCGGCAGGAGGCCGGGTATGGTTTTGAGGCCTGCTAGTGTCGAACTCAGGAAAAGTTCTTGTCCTCTAGATCCATGATGAGCGCGCTAACCGCATGTGGGAAGCGTGTATGGGCGCCCCCCTCAACTTTGATTCGATTCGCATCTCGTCCAAATCGCCTCATTTAGTTCGGGTTTTTTCATTTGCCGCATGCATATGCAGGTGCGAACCCGAGGCCAGGGTGGAACTTTTGTAGTCGGCATATAGGGAGACACGTCTTAGAGTGCTATGAGGGTCCCCTTTTCTTCGTGGGGCTTGATTAGCCGTGCGCTCAATTGCACGAGGTTCTTTGGGCTTGATGCGAAGAAGAGTTGGGTTGTGTTGAGTGCCTCGCTTGGTGGAAGTGCATTTCCATCTGGCGGGGTATTCTTACGTGTACGGCCAAATTGGCGCATCCCTGCAGGGTTAAATCTTCTCGAGAAGCCGTGTTGTCCGCGGTTATGGATGACTTGGTGATAGGGCTGGCTAACAAGGATTAGACAACTTACACCTAATTGATAATAACTTGACTAGTAATAGGCTTATTGACACAATAACTTGAACTTTCACTAATCCAACTGTGTGAGTTATCCTCGGATGGCTTCTTTGGATAAGGGGCGAGATCCAGGATGGGTTTGTTTGAGGTTAGTGATAGTTGGTTCCGATACGCTATCTTATCCCTTCCTTTTAGCCGGATGTTGTAGCGTGTCTCTGTAGTTGGTTAGGCAGCCCGCTGCCGCACTTTTGTATCACCTATTCTTCCGTTGAACCCAAAGCATCTGTACTTGGTGTTGCCGGGTACACTTTGGTATCTTGTGAGTCTTGCTTGCCAGTACTTGTCTGTACTGACCCCTTTGGGGCTGTGGTTTCCGCAGACTACGTTTCCGAGGATCCCCATGGTGGCTACTACGTGGAGTATGACGAGGCTGCTGACGAGTAGATAGCGGACCCGGGCAGGATCCGAGACATCGTGGATGGGCTCCGTCTTTTCGTTTCCAGCCTCTTAGGCCTATTTGGATCTTGTCTGTACTCAGACAATTTGGATGCTTCCGCTGTGATGTAATGATGACTTGTTGGGACATGTGTCCTCTAGATGATTGTAGTTGCTATCTCTGATCTAGTGAGAGCCATTTGCAACTTATTTCTATTTCTTTGTGTCTTAGAGATTTGTTGTGATATCACTTGTTCAAATGCCGTTGACGTACCATGTGTGTATGTTATGAAGTACGTCAATGGAAGTAGTCGGATTTCTATGGGATGGTTTACGCAGACGATGGATAGTAGAGAATGGTTGTCACACGTTTACGTGTTGGCCTGCTCATATTGAGATGCGGGTGCCGGTATGCCCCGTAAGCCATTTATCTACTGTTTAACGGGCTGTGAGTATCCTCTAGAAGTCCGGGTGCGACAAATGGTATCAGAGCCTGTCTGCCTGTAGGATCCCTTTTACTGGTCGCAGTTGAGTCTAGAAACTATTTTGTAGCTATATAGGAAAAATGAAACGTGAGAGTAGGAATTCTGTTCTTTTATTTCTTTCCCCACCCACCCTCCCTTTTCTGGTAAGGAAGTGCAACGTTGTTTTCTCTCCTCATCTAAACTTTCAAGTTAGGATTTCACGTATCCTGGTTTCTCTAGGATGGTTATATCTACTAGACCATAGGAATGGAGGTGGTTGTGACATGATTTATCATGTTGCCTACTCACGATTGAGAACGGAGGCGTGTAAGCCCCGGAAGCAGATCCTCTATTCCTTAAGCAGTAGATATTGATCCTTTAGAAGCCCGGATGGGTTTTCCATAGTACCTCGGGAGTGTTTGGTCTCGTGTTTCCCCAATGTTGCTTTGATATCCTGTTCTTCTCAACATCCTTTTCGTCCGTTGAAACCTTGTTGTTGCTTGCCACTTCAGTTCTTCTACCGGCGTCTAATCAAAGCTTCCCCAATCATCTGCAGATGGATCTCAGGTTCTACCCGCAGGTGGTTCGTATGACTCGTTGCGAGAGCACTGCCGGTTATCCGGAGATGCTGAGAGACATGGTCACTTTTCTGGGGTTCCGTTGGGCACCAGAGTACCAGGTCTACGAGCAGCAGCGAGAGTTTGACCAGACCTACTACCAGGCTATCGTCTACATTCTGTCAGATGATGGCATGAGCGTAGTCCACCGCTACGAGGCAGTAGGTTCCACAGTGGATATGGCTGTGCAGCAGGCAGCTTATGTGAGCCTCACCGTCCTTCGTGCTGACTACTGGGGATTTGATGATTCTATCTATCGCCACATCCCCCGTGGTTACATCACTTCGGAGGGAGCTCACTTCACTCTCTACGACAACTTGGATGTTTATGAGCATGATAACTCCAAGTTGCACACCACCGCTCAGTTTGTGAGGCACAGTGACGCAGTTGCCAGCACACTATCTCAGGAGTTGGCTTCAGTCAGAGAGCAGCTTTACCTTGCTTTGACTCGTTTGGCGACGTACACCACAGACTTTGTTGGAGACGAGCGTTTCGCACGCTTCGATCAGCGAGTTGGTCGTCGTCTGCCAGATGCTGGAGGTTACGAGCCGATCAGAGGTCCACTCCTTAACCTTGGTGCTGGTTACACTGGGATTCCACGCTTTGGAGCACAGGGAGTCGACGCTATGTACTTCACCACACCTAGAGTCGCTCTCAGACCACGTCAGATCTACGTGGATCGTCGTTCCACCTACTTTCGTGGGCGTGCTCCTCACCGTACCTCTCGCCGTACTCCTAGCCGCCGTCCTGCGTGATGAGCATGGGAGTATCGATGTATCCATTCTTAGCTATGTTTAGTTATCCTTTGGCATTCGAACCATTTATGGTGTGTTGGATATTCTGATGTATTTGAACATGTGATGATGTACCTTGTGGTTATCTATTCGTGCGTCGGAATAATCTCTCTTTCGGTTTCCAAGTCTATCCTTTTTCTATTGTTGTGCTAAAATGCATTTCCATTCAGGATGCCGCCAACAAGGAACAACCCGCCTGAGCCACCGCCAATCGCGGAGCTGTTGACTCAGATGACCCAAGTCATGGCGCAGATGGCCCAGTTTCAGACTAATCAGCACAACAACCAGACAGCTCCACGGGTCAGCATCAAGGAGTTTCTCAGTCTGGGTCCGAGAGCTTTCGTGGCCACACGCGAGCCTCTGGACGCTGATGACTGGATCCGTGAGATAGCTAAGGCTCTGGAGATTGCTCACGTAGCTGAAGAAGACAAGGTCAAGTATGCCTCCTATCTGCTGAAGGGCCAGGCAGCTACTTGGTGGGAGAACTTCCAGGCCATGAGAACTGGCATACCAGTCACGTGGAATTGTTTCAAGGAAGCCTTCCTGAAGCACCACATTCCAGATGGTCTCATGGAAAGGATGCGTGAAGAGTTTTGCTCACTCAAGCAGGGCAAGCTGGACGTCATCGGGTATCAGAGTGAGTTCAATCGCCTCGCTCGGTACGCTGGAGATGAGGTTTCCACTGAGGCTAAGAAGATGGCGAGGTTCCGCAGTGGTTTTAACCCGGAACTCAAGTATGCCCTCACCAATATCAAGGCCAACAGCTTCGAGGATCTCGTTAACACCGCGCTCAATGAAGAAAATGGGCGCAAGGCGTTCGAGGAGTCTCGCAAGCACTCGCGTGAGGGTGGTTCCTCCTCCAACATGACCACCCCTCCGCAGAAGCGTCGCATCTGGGTACCAAATGGTGCTGTCACTCAGGCTCCATACGCCCAAGCTTCTCCAGGCTTCGCTCCCCGCCCACCCAACCCTGCTCAGATGCATGATCAAAGGGCTTCGATGGGGCAGCCAAGGCCAGGGCCTCCTCGTGTCGTCACTTGCTACAAGTGCAAGCAGACGGGGCACTACGCTGACAAGTGCACGCAGAGGCAGCTACCTCCACCACCACCTCGTCCTAACACAAACCAGGCAATGGTGCGCGCTCCCCCGCCTAAGGCCTTCAACTCCAACAACAGGCCTGTCGGGAGGACCGCAAGGGTGAATCATGTCAAAATCGACAAAGCTGAGGAAGCTCCTGACGTCGTTCTCGGTATATTACTCGTAAACTCTTTTCCAGCTAAAGTGTTTTTGATACCGGAGCATCACATTCTTTTGTGTCAAAGACTTTTGCCACAACAAACAACCTAATTGTGGTTCCACTAAGCAATCAAATCACTGTTCACTCCCCGGGATCTCAAATGTTGACTTCCAAGATAAGTAAGGATAATCAAATCCAAATTGGAGGCCACATTTTCCTTGCCTCTCTCATGTTGCTGGGAAGTTCTGACATTGATGTCATTCTTGGTATGGATTGGCTGAAAGCTAATAAAGCAAGGATTGACTGTGCTCAAAAGTCAATAACTCTGTCCCACCCTTCTGGCCAGATAATCTATTCTCCAAATGAATCAAGTTCCATTCAGCTATACAACCTCGATGCAAAACCTCTACCTTCACTTGAAAATGTTCCGGTGGTTTGCGACTTCCCTGACGTCTTTCCAGAAGAGTTGCCAGGAATGCCTCCGGACAGAGCTGTTGAGTTCGTGATCGAACTTGAACCAGGTACTGCTCCAATCTCTAAGCATCCCTACAAGATAGGAACTCCCGAGCTGAAGTTGTTGAAGGAACAAATTGATATGTACATGGAAAAAGGTTACATTCAACCTAGTTCCTCGGCTTGGGGTTGCTCAACTCTGTTCGTTGCGAAGAAGGATCACACAAAGAGACTCGTTGTTGACTATCGTCCTCTTAACGAGAAAACCATCAAAAACAAGTATCCAATTCCTCGTATCGATGATCTTTTTGATCAACTTGCGGGAGCCTCAATATTCTCCAAGTTGGACTTGAGAATGGGTTACCATCAAATAAAGATCAGAAAAGAGGATATTCCAAAGACAGCCTTCACCACTCGCTACGGTCTATATGAATTCACCGTCATGTCCTTTGGTCTCACCAATGCACCGGCGACATTCTCTCGACTCATGAATTCTGTCTTCCATGAATACCTCGACAAGTTCGTTGTGGTATATCTCGATGACATTCTTGTCTACTCAAAATCCGAGGAAGAGCACGAAGAACATCTTCGTCTAACCCTCATGAAGCTTCGCGAGCATCGTCTTTATGCCAAGTTCTCCAAATGTGAGTTCTGGATTTCAGAAGTTGCTTACCTTGGTCATGTCATCTCTGCCAAGGGCATAGCCATTGATCCAGAAAAGGTTAAAGCAATTGTTGATTGGAAACCTCCAAAGACGGTGAAGCAAGTAAGAAGTTTTCTTGGCTTGGCTAGCTATTGCCGTCGCTTCGTCCAAAACTTCTCCAAGATTGCCAAACCTCTCACTGACCTCACAAAGAAGGACAAGAAGTTCGTCTGGTCTCCACAATGTGATGAGAGTTTCAATCTCCTGAAGACTAAACTCACTTCTACACCAGTTCTGGTTGGCCCAGATCCTTCCAAACCTTTCCAAATATTCTGTGATGCTTCTCTCCAAGGTCTAGGTGCAGTTCTTATGCAAGAACGTCAAGTTGTGGCTTATGCTTCACGTCAGTTGAACGCACATGAGCTCAATTATCCCACTCATGACCTTGAACTTGCAGCAGTTGTGTTTGCCCTCAAGAAATGGAGACAATACTTGTTGGGTAATTGCACCGAAATCTTTTCCGATCATAAGAGTCTGAAGTACATCTTCACTCAACCAGATCTAAACCTCAGGCAAAGGAGATGGATTGAAAAGATCAAAGACTTTGATCTTACCATTTCTTACACTCCAGGCAAGGCTAATGTTATGGCCGATGCTCTCAGTCGCAAGTCATATTGCAATAATCTCATGATCATGGAAAGCCAACCTCCTCTTCATGAAGAATTCCAGGAGCTGAACCTTGGTCTTGTTCCTCAAGGCTATCTTGCAAACTTGACAGCTAGTCCAACTCTCGAGGACAAGATTCGTTCTGAACAACTTCTTGATGCTGAAATCAAGAACATGGTAGAGCACATCAAACAAGGCAAGGAGAAATTTAAGTCCTTCTCAATTGATGACAAGGGAACTGTGTTCTTCGAAGGACGCATTGCAGTTCCTCAAATTCGAAGTCTCAAAGATGTTATTCTCAAGGAGGCTCATGAAACTCCTCTCTCCATACACCCTGGAAGTACAAAGATGTACCAGGATCTCAAGACACTGTATTGGTGGCCTAGCATGAAACGTGAAATTGCTCAATACGTTTCTGAATGCGACGTTTGTCAACGTGTTAAGGCAGTTCATCAGAAAACAGCCGGTCTTCTCCAACCTCTGAAAATCCCTGAGTGGAAGTGGGACATGATTGAAATGGACTTCGTCACTGGTTTTCCAAAGTCCAAGAGGGGCAACGATGCAATCTTCGTTGTCATTGATCGACTCACTAAGGTCCCTCACTTCTTTCCGGTCAAAGAGACAATCTCAGCTAGCCAGTTAGCAGAGCTCTACACAGCAAAGATTGTTCCTCTTCATGGTGTTCCATTGGAAATAAGCTCAGACCGTGGAAGCATATTCACTTCTCATTTCTGGAAAAGCTTTCAAGAAGCTTTGGGCACCAAACTTCTGTTCAGCACAGCTTGTCACCCTCAGTCTCAAGGGCAAGTCGAAAGAGTCAATCAGATTCTTGAGGATATGCTCAGAGCATGTGGTCTTTCTTTTGGCATGAAATGGGAGGAATGTCTTCCATATGCTGAATTCTCCTACAACAACAGCTTCCAGGCAAGCCTAGGAATGGCACCATTTGAGGCTCTCTATGGCCGCAGATGCAGGAGTCCAATCAATTGGTCTGGAGCTGGTGAACGTTCACTCTTAGGCCCTGACATTGTTAAGGAAGCCGAAGAGAAAGTTCGCATCATTCGTGACAATCTCAAGATTGCTCAGTCTCGTCAGAAAAGCTACTATGACAGCAAGCACAGGGACATGGTTTATGCACCTGGAGACAAAGCATATCTCGGTGTAACTCCCCTCAGAGGCACTCATCGTTTTGGTGTCAAAGGAAAGCTTGCACCAAGATATATTGGTCCCTTCAACATTCTCTCAAGGCGTGCAGAAAATGCCTATCGTCTTGAACTTCCAGAAAAACTATCCAAGGTGCACGATGTATTTCACGTGTCACAGCTCAAGAGGTGCTTCAAAGATCCAGGTCGTGCAGTTGATCATGATTCCATTGAACTGCAAGAAGACCTCTCTTATGAGGAGCATCCTGTTCGTATTCTCGATGATACCGAGCGCAAAACTCGCAACAAGAGCACCAAGTTCTTAAAAGTGCAGTGGTCTCATCATTCCGATAAAGAGGCAACGTGGGAGACCGAAGAGGATCTTCGCAAGAAGTATCCGGACCTTTTCTCTTTTCAGTAGGAATCTCGGGGCGCGATTCCTTCAAGGGGGGGCGTTTTGTAACATCCCAAGTATGAAAACTCCCAATTTAGAATGTTTGTTTCCTGTTTTTATTTTTTCAATTGCATCATGTCATCATATTGCATCCATATGTTGATTTGAATTTCAAACCAAATTTCAAAATCTTTGTTTCATACTTGTTCTGTTACAATGTTTCAAATAAAACTTGCAATCAGACCAATCATTTGTTTCTAATCAACTTGAAATTAAAAACTATTAACTTGTTTAAGTTTCATTAATTCAAATTATACCAAATTCCTTTGAATTTTCAAACAGCAACAAATTTCAAAATTCTGAAAAACAAACAATGGCACAGTGGGGTTTTGTAAATAACAAACTATAAAAATTTTACCAAATTTTAAAACCCACAAAAACCCTTCTTTTCTCTCCTTTCTTCCTTTTCTTTTTTCTGCAAAAAAAACAAAAACAGAATCAGTAAACAGAAAAAACAAAAAAAATAAAAGAGAGAGGGAAGGGGGCAGGCCAGCCCAGCCCACCAGCCCACGGCATGCGTACCCCTTCCCTTACCTCTGTACGGCGCGCATCGAGCTTGTCCACGTCGAGCAGCAGAGGGGGGGAACGGCCAGGAGAGCTCCCCCTCCTCCTTATAACCTGCCCTAGACCTCCCCCTTGCGGCCCTAGACCCCATCCTCCATCTCCCTCGCGCCGCCGTCGCCGTTTTCCCCTTCTCCTCCCTCTGTTCCTCTCTCTGTACCCACCACCGATCACCACCGCGTCCACCTCCGGCAATCGCCGTCGCCACGATGCATCACCGCGCGGGCTGAGCACGGGGATCGGTCCCCCGTGCCGTTCTCTTCCTCCTCGACACCGCAGCAAGGGCGGGGAGCGTCGGGATCATCGCCGCCGTCCCCCTCTCTGTCGCCGTCGCCGGCCACCTCCACCACCGAGCACGTCCACCTCCTCTTTCTGCCCCACGGTGAGCACCACGTCTTCTTCCCTTCCCCCTCTGCATCCTCGCCTGCACGCACGCGTACACGGTGCCCTTGCACCCGCCCACGAGCAGCAGCATCAGTACAGCGGCCGCCGTCGACGACCGTTCCTCGTCGGGGTTCAGTTAGCTGAAGAAAATTCAGTTTCGTCAGATAAGCGAAACTGAACCTCATACCCCCGCGCGCTCCTATACTGTCAAGACACAGCAGCTCACCCCAGTGGCAACGCACTGCGCGCACGCACACGAGGTTGCGGGTTCGAGTCCCCCCTCGCGGATTAAATCCAACATTTTTCACAGCGAGCGCTGACAGGTGGGGCCCCCTGTCAGCGACCCCGCACGCCACATACGCGCCACGGTGGCCCAGGCCCCCCTTGTCAGTGGCCTAGGCTGGGCCACTGCGAGGTGAATTTCGTTCTAGCCCTTTTCTTTTTAAGATCCAGTCCCTGTTTATTTACAGATTAGTCCCTGATTTTCAAATACAAATAACTTGGGCATTTTTAAATCGAAACTTAATAAATAAAATATGTTTTCTGTACCAAATTTAATTCTCTACATGTTTAAACCAATTGTATATTGTTTTGAACATTTGAAATGTTTCCAAAAATTCAAATTCAAACTACTATTTCAAATTTGGTCAAATTCACAACTATTTCAAATTTAATTCAAATGTCACATATAAAATATGTTTTCCATGCAAAATTGAACCACCTTTCCAAATATAAACTTTGTTTCCTGTTTTGAATAATTAAAGTTGGTTAAATAATTTAAACCTTGTTTAAATCATTTAAAATTGCTAAATTCATAACTTGGTCAAATTAAATTCTTTTTGAACATATAAAATATGTTTTCAAACCAGAAAAGGATAATCTATTCAAATATGAGTCTTATTGAATGTTTTGAACAAATAAAAATTCAAATAAATTCATACTTGAATTAAATTCATTTAAATCTTGTCCAAACTTGTTTAAATCATAATTAATTCATTTTAAATCCTTTGTCAACAAATGAAACATGTATTCCACTTAAAATTTTGTGTTTTTTCCAAATATGAACTTTGTTATCTAATTTGAACAATTAAAATTGGTGAAAACAACAAATGCTTATGTAACTCATTTAAGAAGCCAAAATTTCATAACTTAATAAATAAATTTCCAAACTTGGTAAACACCTTTTCAAATTGAAGCTATTGTTGTTTTCTCATTGTTTTCCTCACATGCATCATTCTAATCAACTTTCACATGATGGTTATTTGTAGATCATTTAATTCAACCTTAATTCATGGGCTTTTCTATATGCAACCCAAATTGCATATAGGTCCATTTAATTGTGTTACCATGTCAACTAGCTTATTTTGATACATCAATTAAATTGCCATGCATCATCCCATGATTGTGCATTATGCCATGTTATTGATTGTTTGTCTCTCTGCGTTGTTTGTTTGCTTCTTCTCGAATAGACGACGACGTTGAGACAGACGAGGTTTACGACACTACTTCTGAGGAGTTAGCCCAGTACCAGGCTACTGAGTTTGCAGGCAAGTATTCACTCACATGAACCATTGTGTCCTTTCCACACTGGATATCGATACTTTCCGTTGTCTATTCTGCTAGCCTTAAGATTCGTTGCTTGTGTTCTGATCCTATCACATGTTATCATGCAACCCTGATATAGCCTATTCCCCACACCTATAACCCGGTTGCTTGTTGCCTGAGTCTTACTAGCATGCTTAGGGTTGTTTATGCTCGAGTCTGATGTCCGTTATTTCTTTTACCATATTTATTATGCTCTGGGGGCTCGATGTTAAACAACAACCTGTTAATGTTTGAGGTAATGCTAATTTGATGATAAGGCACCGGCAGGAGGTCGGGTATGGTTTTGAGGCCTGCTAGTGTCGAACTCAGGAAAAGTTCTTGTCCTCTAGATCCATGATGAGCGCGCTAACCGCATGTGGGAAGCGTGTATGGGCGCCCCCCTCAACTTTGATTCGATTCGCATCTCGTCCAAATCGCCTCATTTAGTTCGGGTTTTTTCCATTTGCCGCATGCATATGCAGGTGCGAACCCGAGGCTAGGGTGGAACTTTTGTAGTCGGCATATAGGGAGACACGTTCTTAGAGTGCTATGAGGGTCCCCTTTTCTTCGTGGGGCTTGATTAGCCATGCGCTCAATTGCACGGGGTTCTTTGGGCTTGATGCGAAGAAGAGTTGGGTTGTGTTGAGTGCCTCGCTTGGTGGAAGTGCATTTCCATCTGGCGGGGTATTCTTACGTGTACGGCCAAATTGGCGCATCCCTGCAGGGTTAAATCTTCTCGAGAAGCCGTGTTGTCCGCGGTTATGGATGACTTGGTGATAGGGTTGGCTAACAAGGATTAGACAACTTACACCTAATTGATAATAACTTGACTAGTAATAGGCTTATTGACACAATAACTTGAACTTTCACTAATCCAACTGTGTGAGTTATCCTCGGATGGCTTCTTTGGATAAGGGGCGAGATCCAGGATGGGTTTGTTTGAGGTTAGTGATAGTTGGTTCCGATACGCTATCTTATCCCCTTCCTTTTAGCCGGATGTTGTAGCGTGTCTCTGTAGTTGGTTAGGCAGCCCGCTGCCGCACTTTTGTATCACCTATTCTTCCGTTGAACTCAAAGCATCTGTACTTGGTGTTGCCGGGTACACTTTGGTATCTTGTGAGTCTTGCTTGCCAGTACTTGTCTGTACTGACCCCTTTGGGGCTGTGGTTTCCGCAGACTACGTTTCCGAGGATCCCCATGGTGGCTACTACGTGGAGTATGACGAGGCCGCTGACGAGTAGATAGCGGACCCGGGCAGGATCCGAGACATCGTGGATGGGCTCCGTCTTTTTGATTCCGGCCTCTTAGGCCTATTTGGATCTTGTCTGTACTCAGACAATTTGGATGCTTCCGCTGTGATGTAATGATGACTTGTTGGGACATGTGTCCTCTGGATGATTGTAGTTGCTATCTCTGCTCTAGTGAGAGCCATTTGCAACTTATTTCTATTTCTTTGTGTCTTAGAGATTTGTTATTATATCACTTGTTCAAATGCCCTTGACGTACCATGTGTGTATGTTATGAAGTACGTCAATGGAAGTAGTCGGATTTCTATGGGATGGTTTACGCAGACGATGGATAGTAGAGAATGGTTGTCACACGTTTACGTGTTGGCCTGCTCATATTGAGATGCGGGTGCCGGTATGCCCTGTAAGCCATTTATCTACTGTTTAACGGGCTGTGAGTATCCTCTAGAAGTCCTGGTGCGACACACACCATTTTGGAATTTTGTGGCGCATCCTGGGGCCGCATGGGTGCGCCATAGAATCCACGCCACAAAATTCAATTTCTATGGCGCACCCCAGCCATGCGCTACAGAAATGCAAATTCTGTGGCGCACCATATTTGTGTGCCACGGAAATGTGAGATTCTTTGGCGCATAACCAGTGGTGCGCCACAAATTTTTTTGAATTTAAAAAAAAGTTATATGGCCGCTGGAATTTCGAAAATTCTACTGGAATTTGGCCGGAGCTCGTCGGATGCCGTGGTGCTTGTGGCCATGTCCTTAGGTGGCTTGGTCGATGGTGGGTGGAGAATGGGGGTCACCGGAGGTGGTGGAGAAGGAGGAGAAGGTAGCCGGAGGTGGAGGAGGTGGAGGAGGAGAAGGTTGCCGAAGGTGGTGGAGGAGGAAGTCACCGAAGTTGGTGGAGTGGGAGGAGCTCGCCGGAGGTGGTGGTGGTGGAGGAGGTCGCCGGAGTTGGTGGAGGAGGAGAAGCTCGTCGGAGGTGGTGGTGGAGGTGAAGGAGGAGGAGGAGCTCGCCGGAGGTGGTGGAGGAGGTGGAGGTGGAGCTGGAGGAGAAGGTCGCCGGAGGTGGTGGAGGAGAAGGTCACCGGAGGTGGTGGAGGAGCAGGAGAAGTTGTAGAGGGGAGAAGGGGAAAGGAGAAGTGGAGGAGAAGGGAGAGGAGAAGTGAAATGAGAGAAAGAGAAATAAGAGGAAGAAGAGAAGCTCGCCGGAGGTGGTGGTGGTGGAGGAGGTCGCCGGAGTTGGTGGAGCAGGAGAAGCTCGCCGGAGGTGGTGGTGGAGGTGGAGGAGGAGGAGGAGCTCGCCAGAGGTGGTGGTGGAGCTGGAGCTGGAGGAGAAGGTCGCCGGAGGAGGAGGAGAAGGTCACCGGAGGTGGCGGAGGAGGAGGAGGAGAAGGTGTAGAGGGGAGAAGGGGAGAGGAGAAGTGGAGAAGAAGGGAGAGGAGAAGTGTAGAAGTGAAATAAGAGAAGGTGAAAGAAGAGGAAGAAGAGAAGGGGCGGGATTCAAATTTCGAATCCCTCCCAACAATTCTATGGCCCACCCACCACCCGTGCGCCACAGAAAAAAAATCCAATTTTTTGATTTTGTAGGAAAATATCTTCTGTTTGAACTAACTTATTTTCCAGTTTTTGTGGCGCACCCTTGTCTTGTGTGCCACAGAATTTGTCTTTTCTGTAGCGCATTTCTTGTCGTGAGCCACAAAATTTAATTTCTGTGGCGCATGGTTGTCTTGTGCGACACAGAAAGCTTTCCATAGAAAGGCAGTTTCCTACTAGTGGTGCTACGGCTTGAAGGAGAAGACAGATTACTTACTTTCCAAGTTAGATCCGGCTATCTATATAAAGCCGGACCGGAGCGAGAACAGACAAACAATTAGCTAGAAGCCAACTCGCCGAGTTAGTTAAACTATACTCACCATTTTTCTTTGCATACTTCAGGATTCAGCCCTGATTTAGTGAGATTGTAGGAGTATGAACGCCGCCTAGTTGCGTCGTACCGAACCTGGTGTCGAATATGCATCTCAACAAGTCCCTCGGATGAAACGATAGGGTTTCGAGTAAGAGAACGAGTAGGCGCTGGTGACAATCGTCAGCTAACAGGGGGCAAGATTTACCAAGGTTCGGGGCCCTCGTAGAGGTAAAACCCTTACTCCTGCTTCTGTCGATCTGTATTAACGAGTAGATCGGTTACAATGGGGGATGCTCAAGTCGAGAGTATGATCTCGATCTCAAGGCTTTGATGGTGCGGTATTGCTCGGTCCTCCCCCCGGTGGTTCTCCTGGCTTTATATAGCTAGCCAGGTCTCAAACCGTGCCCGGGGGGGGGGGATATAAACCCTAACCTAAAGTCGGTTACATGTTTCCTTTCTTAACCCGCAAGGCTTTGCGGGTGGGCTTTGATTGGGCCTTCTAGAACAATCCATGGCGTTTCCCTTGGAGCTTGGGCCTTGGGCCTTAGACCGGGTAGGCTCACCCGATAGGTCTAGGATCCATCCCTTCGTCAGTAGCCCCCGAGCGTTTACTCGCCTGAGAATCTGTCGGGTAGACGCTCAAAGTTTATCTTGATTTCCTTTCGACTGGTGGCTTCAATTGTTCGAAGAGGGTGTGAACCCTGTATGTGGTGCATTTCTTGTACTCGAGTATCGAGAAAATAAAAGTGCCAGTGTATTGGTTGTTTTCGCAGAAGGATGTGGCTCAGTTGCTTGGCTCTCCCGAAAGCTCAGGGCCAATTAATTGCATCTAGGGCAAAAATAGTTCCGGCCTATGAAAATTCGAGACCTCCGACTCGAATCTGATGAGGTGATCATTGCGACTGGGCCGTTGAGGTCTTACCGAGTCGAACTTAACCTATGAGGGTACCCGGCGCGTCCGCTAGGATTTTTCTTCGTGTTGTTGACATGGAAATATACCGGAGGACGCAACTTGAGTGCGATTCCAGGCCCTCAAGAAAGATCTTTTGGGTCTTACCTTCACATCGAGAGGATACGGCATCCGGATGTGCCTTAGTCGGCTGAACGATCCAGGGTAAAGATGTGTATACACCGTATGTTAGAGTGGCAGAGACTTCTCACCCGCGAATATTTCCTCACAACCTTGCGTGTAAGGAGTTTTTTCTTGTTTTAATTTACGCATAAGGATTTTGTGTTTTCTTGTCCATACAAGAGAATTTTCTTGTCCGGAAGCCTTGTTGTGCCTATACGAAAGAAATTTCATGTCAAGGGCTTTTGTACGAAAGAGTTTTTGCTTATTGATACGTCCATACGAAAGAAATTTCGTGTTATGGAGTTTATGCGAAAGAGTTTCCGCGTCTTGAAATATCCATACGAAAGAAATTCCGTGTTATGGAGTTTATGCGAAAGAGTTTTCGCGTCTTGATATATCCATACGAAAGAAATTTCGTGTTATGGAGTTTATGCGAAAGAGTTTTCGCGTCTTGATATATCCATACGAAAGAAATTTCGTGTTTAGGATTCTACCCGAGAGAATTCTCGGTTTTGATGACGTACACAATGATGTCATTGTGCGCTTTGTTCGCTCTGACTCCTCCCGATGGGACATGACGAAGTGAAAACAGGGCACGCTGGCCCACCATGTCAGCTTTTGACCGGAAACGAGATGTCGTTTCCTGTTTTTCCGCGAGCCACGCGCAGTAAATGCGCACGATCCGCTGTTAAGATCGTGTCATAAAACAACTTTCCACCGCCGCTTCGTTTCCACTCCCCGCGTGGCAGCCGCGATGGACGCCACGTCGCTTGATCTGCGGCCCAGATGGGCTAAGCTTGTGTATAAGTATCCGCCCTTAGCGGAAAGTAAAAACTTCCCGGTCATTTGCTTCCCCATCTTCTTCTTCCCTGCGTAAATCTCTTCCTCTGCCAGCATCCACCAGCTCTCATGGCGTGAGGCAAAAAACGCGGCGGTGCTGCTTCGTCATCGAGGGCGACCGAGGATGTCCCTGTGCTGCCCGCGGCGAGGACGGGCGACTGGCGCTCCGCAAACACCACCAACAAGGGCATCAAGGAGATGAAGAGGGAGGGGCTGCTGCCCCCTGATGGCGACAAGCGCGTCCGCCTCGGCAAGAAAGAGGAGGTACCAAACCCTCACGCGAACGAGCGCGTGATCTTTGCGGATCACGTCTCCCGCGGGCTCTCACTCTCCCTTCATCCCTTCCTTCTTGGTCTGCTATATGTCTATGGCATACAGCTCCATGACCTGCCTCCAAATGCGATGCAGCACATCTCGTGCTTCATCGTACTTTGCGAGTGCTTCTTGGGCATTCGCCCGCACTGGGGCCTTTGGAAGGCCCTATTCAAAGTACGGGTCTTCCGCGAGAACTCACGGGTGGAGGACCAGCTTGGAGAGACGCTGCGAACTGGCGACTTCAGAATCCAGGCGAAGACCGACAGCTCCTACTTGGAGATGCACTTCATCGACTCCGCACATGGATGGCAGAGGAAGTGGTTTTATGTCGTCGACAACAGCGCGGGTGGAGCCCATGAATTCCACCCTGTTCGCTGTTTTGAAGCGCCGGAAGTCTTGGACGCACAAGCTCTCAGTCGAGGAGAACCGGATCGTCGCTCCGCTACTCACGAAGGTGGCAGCTCTCCACGAGCAAACAGCAGGGGTCGCGCTGAATGGTCTTCATCTGGCGAGCGTTTTCCTCATGCGTAGGATCGCGAAAGTGTTCTTTTGATGTCTAAAATTCATGATTATTGCGATTGAAGCGTTACGAGCTCCCGATGGGAGTAGCCCCCGAGCACCTATTAAGTAGGTGGTATATTTCTTGAGTGGGGTCTTGGAGTGTATCTGAACTTGTTTCATTTCCTTCCAGGTTGTGGGTCCTAACGCAGAGTCTTCGAGTGGATCTGCTGCGCGAGTAGATCCCCTTGTTGCTGCTGTTAGTACATTTGCTGGGCTCCGTGATCGTGTCGCAGATGGCGAGCGCAAGCTGAAAGCTTTGCGTGGAGTGGCTGATGTGGCTAAGTCAAAACAAAAGTTTGCGGCTGAGCGTGAACAGTTCGTGATGGAGGAGCTGGCAGTTGTTACCAAAGACATGCTTTGTAAGCATGCTAGCCCCCTAGCACTTTGTTGTTTGCATTCGCTTCACCTTTTAACCTTTCGCGCTGTTTTTTGCAGTTGTTGAGCCTGACGGTCCTTGTGAAACTCATTGGGTAGACAACCACACTGTCCATGAAGCAAGTAGCTCGAAGCCGCATGCGAACAACTTCTGGTCTGACCGCAGCCGCGGCTTTGTTCTGGCTACTTTGAAGTACCGGGCTGGCCAGGCGAAGCTGCTTGTGGATTCTTGTCGCGAAACCTTGTCTTCTGTGCACCGGACGTTCTATCCGCTGGGTACCGTTCCAGAAAGGTTGAGCGACCTGCTAAGAATTTTTGGCCGAGTTGGTGAAGTTCGCGAGTGCGTTCGTCAGCAGCTTATCTGCGGTACTCAAGTAGCGCTTGCTTTTGTTCGGGTGTGGCACCCTGAGGTCAATTTCAATTCTGTGGCTAGGCTTCCTAATGCTCCAGTCGATTTTATTTCTCATTATGTTGTCGTTCAACCTGCGGCGGAGGAGATCATTCGACTGACTTCCGAAGAGGTTGACCAGATGCTGGCCGAAAGAACTGCTCATCGTCAGGCGTAATTGTAGGATGTAGATATCCTGTTACCTTGTATAGTTTACTTGAGATTTTGTAAGGTGTTTTATAAGGCGTGACCCTTGTTTGTACCTTGTATTTGTAATTTTTCCTCTAATGCTTAGTTAGACGTAGCCCCCGTGCGTTTGGGGTGTATACTTGTTGTTTAGCATGTAAAATGAAGAAACACGAATAGCTATGGTTGAGAAACCATGTGTTTTTTTTTTGATATGGCTGAGAAGCCATGTATTTTCCTCGAGCTACAAGATGGCTAGTATAGCCTTATTTTTGCGAATAGAATAATCCTAAGGATAGAACTTGCGGAGATGCGCAACATTCCATGGATTGGAGTAGATGCCACCGGTCTCGGGGTTCTTCAATCGATACACGCCACCTGGGATAACTTCGTGTATGATGAAGGGTTCTTCCCATGGTGGCTCGAGCTTGTGCCCTTCCTTTTGCTTGAGCCGCAACACCAGGTCGCCTACCACGAAGGATCTGTGGCGTATGCGACGACTGTGGTAGTTGCGCAGTGATTGCTGGTATACCGCCGATCTTGCGAGTGCAATGTCGCAAATTTCATCGAGTGCGTCCACGTCTTCTGCGAGTGCCCTGTTCGAGGTTTCTTCGCTGTATGCGACAACTCGGGGTGCGCTCAATTTGACATCTTCAGGGTAGGACGGCCTCGGCTCCATAGACCATGAAAACTGGCGTATAGTTTGTTGACCGATTTGGCGTTGTGCGAAGCCTCCACAGTACTGATGGTAACTCCTCTGCCCAGTGCCCTGCTGCTGGATTTAGGCGATCGAGTAGCCGCTTCTTGAGGCCGGCTGAGACTAATCTGTTGGATCGCTCGACTTGACCATTAGTTTGCGGGTGAGGCACTGAGGCGAAACTGAGGGTGATTCCCTTCTGTTCGCAGAATTCCTGTGTTTCTTTCGCTGTGAAGTTGCTGCCGTTGTCGGTGATGATGTTGTGCGGTATGCCAAACCTGCACACAATGGAGTTGAGGAATTTCACGGCGCATTGGGCGCTGGCAGAGGTGACTGGCATAGCCTCGATCCACTTCGTAAATTTGTCGACTGCTACGAGCAAGTGCGTGTATCCTCCAGGTGTCGACTTTCGCAGTGGCCCCACCATGTCTAGCCCCCATTGTGCAAAGGGCCAGGCGATTGGGATCATGCGTAGTTCAGTGGCGGAGGCGTGTGGCTTGGGCGCGAATCTTTGGCAAGCATTGCACTTATCGACTAGGTCCTTTGCGTCTCTGGCCGCTGTGAGCCAGTAGAATCCTGCTCGGAAAGCTTTACCCACGATCGCCTTCCAGCTGACATGGTGTCCGCAATCTCCTTGGTGTATATCTCGTAGTAGTTCATGCCATCCTCCGGTGCTATGCATCTCTGCAATATTTCTGATATGCGCTGTTTATATAGCTCTCCGTTGAGCACCCGAAAAGCTTTGTTACGTCGTACTATCTGTCGAGTCTCGCGAACATCTGCTGGGAGCTGTTTGTTGGACAAGTAGTCGAGGTATTTCTGCGTCCATACTGGTTCGACCAAAAGAACTTGTCTCGAAATTTTGTGGCTGAGCTCAATCATAGCGGTTTGCGGGCTGACCTCTGTCTCCAATGTTGCGGGTGTTTCTGCTGATTTTTTGACCTTGACTGAGCACTTGATCATCCTCTCGAAGTATATTTCAGGTGATATGGGTGTGTTGGTAGAACCCATGTTTGCCAATTTATCTGTTTCCTCGTTGCTGGATCGCGCGATGTGCTTTAGTTCGCACCCTTTGAAACTTCCTTCGAGTAGATTATACATACCTCAATAGGCAACCATGTTCTCTGCAATAGCGTCGCATTCTTTCATCGTCCGTTGTACGATGAGGTTTGAATCTCTATAGATCATCAGTCGGGTAGCTCCGCAGGCGATCGCCATTTTCATGCCGTGAAGGAGGGCCTCGTATTCTGCATCGTTGTTTGACGCCGGGTCGTCGGGTGGAAAATCCAATCGCAGGACGTACTTCAACTTATCTCCTCTAGGGGATATCAGGACAATCCCGGCTCCAGCTCCTTCGTTTCTCTTCGAGCCGTCGAAATACATTATCCGATTGCTCGTGTATTCTGGAGGGCCTGGCGTTTGCAGTTCTGTCCACTCGCTCAGGAATTCCACGAGTACTTGTGATTTCACAGATTTGCGCCCTGCATATATGATGTCCCAGGCGCCGAGCTCGATACTCCACTTTGCAATTCTTCCGGATGCCATGGGGTTATTCATGATAGTACCGAGTGATGCGTCGTTTAGCACCGTGACGATGTGCTCTTGGAAGTAGTGTTTGAGTTTTCGAGCTGTGAGTACCACGCCATACGCGAGCTTCTGATAATGAGGGTACCCCTGTTTGCAGGGCGAAAGCACCTCGCTGATATAATATATTGGCCTTTGGACGCCATACGTCTTGCCATCTTCCGGTCGCTCGACCACGATTGCTGTGCTGATGACTTGATTTGTTGCGGCTAGGTACAAATACAGTGGCTCCCGTTCTTGTGGCGTTGCCAGGACACGCCTACTCTGCAATGCTCGCTTGAGGTCTGCGAATGCTTTTTGCGCTTCGGGTGTCCACTGTAACTTATCTGTTTTCTTCAGTAGCTTGTAGAAAGGCAATGCTTGCTCGCGCAGCCTCGCAATGATACTTCTTAGAGCGGCTAGTCGTCCTGCGAGCTGCTGCACACCGCGGAGATTAGTTGGCTCCTTCATTGTTAGAATCGCTTGGATTTTCTCCGGGTTGGCTTCAATTCCTCGAGCAGACACCAGGTACCCGAGAAGTTGTCCTGCAGGGACGCCAAAGACGCATTTGGTCGTGTTGAGCTTGATTCGGTACGCGTTCAACGCGTCGAATGTTTCTCTGATGTCATTGAGGAGCGTGTCCTCTACTCGAGTCTTGATGACGATGTCGTCAACATACACTTATACGTTCTTGCCAATGAGCTTGGCGAGGAATTTTTGCAAACAACGCTAATATGTTGCGCCTGCGTTCTTTAGCCCGAAGGGCATTGTCGTGTAGCAGTAAACACCGTGGGGTGTGATAAACACTGTCTTCTCCTCGTCCTCCTTTTTCATACTGATCTGATTATAGCCCGAGTAGGCGTCCAAGAAGAAGAGGCGCTGGCAGGCTGCTGTGGAGTCCACGATCTGGTAGGGGAAAATTATCCTTGGGGCAGTGCTTGTTCAACGACGTGTAGTCGATGCACACACGAAGGATGTCAGTATTTTTCTTCGGGACCAGCATCGGGTTTGCTAACCACGTGGAGATCTTTATCTCGCGGATGAACTTTGCTGTGAGTAACCTGTTCACTTGTTCTCCAAGTGCTTTTTTGCTCTGGCTCTGAAAACCGCCGGGTTGTCTGCTTTATAGGTTTGGCATCTTTATAAACTTCGAGTGAGTGCTCGGCGAACTCCCTGGGTATCCCTGGCATATCTGAAGGCTGCCAGGCGAAAATTTCCCAGTACTCACGGAGGAGTTCGACGAGCGCGCCTTCCTATGCTGGCGAGAGGGTGGTGGACACCATCGCCATTTTGGTAGATTCGGTCGGGTGCACCTGATGTTTTCGAGTGTTGCTGTTTGCGCTGAACTCGAGCTCTGGGGCGTTCTTTTTGGTGAGAGGCATCACGAAGTGATCCGTGGTTTTTGCTATCTCTTTCAGCTCTTCCTGCATCCCGAAGGATTTGGCGATCTCGTTGAACTCGATGTCCCATTTATTGGATTTTTGGAAATCGCCGTCGATGGTGATGGTGCCATGTTCCCCAGGCAGCTTGAGCTTCAGGTATGCATAGTGTGGTACTGCCATGAATCTGGCGAACGCTGTTCGGGTAAGAATAGCGTGGTACTGTGAGGGCCAGTCGACTACTTCGAAGTCGAGGAATTCTCGTCTGTAATTGCTTCGGTTGCCAAGTACCACCTCCAAGTTTATTGTTCCGAGTGGGCGGACTGCCTTCCCTGGTACTATCCCGTGAAAGGATGTCTCTGATTGCGCGAGGCTGTCCAGGTTCCTGTTCATCCTACGGAGTGTGTCCGCGTAAATGATGTTAATCCCACTGCCTCCGTCCATGAATACTCGGGCAAGTTCATAGTTGCCTATTTGTGTCTGGATGACGAGTGCAGCATGCCCTGGTCGGTAGACTCGGGGGGGGGGGGGGGGATGGTCTTCCTTGGAGAAAATTATCGGCTAGTCGGTCATATTCAGATACTCGGGTTGGGATGGTGGTGCCTGGACAGCCACGAATACCTGTCGAGTGTTTGTTTTCTGGGCCCTGCGGGAGGGGCAAACTTTTTGTATCATCCCTAGGAGTCCTGCTGGGTTCGGGTATCCGTTGGCTCCTTGGTTTGCGGCGGGTGGCGCTGGTAGCGCGGCTAGCACCATGTTTTGGTTTCCTGGTGGAGGTAGGGCTTACGGCTGGTGGAATCCCTGAGTTCCCCCTCTCGGGAGCTGCGGGTAGCCCTGATTGACTGCTGCTCTGTTTTTCTTTGAGAAGGCCTCATGGATGTCAAGGAACTTTCGGCAATCCTTGAGAAGGTGTGTTGCCTTAGTTTTGCCAGTGCGCTTATCTGTAAATAGATGTAGCGTGCAGTAACCATCGAGGTCCTCCTCGGGAGTTCTGTCCTCTGGCTTTGGCTTCCACTCGCGATTTTCGCGATATCCGCTGTCGCGATTTCTTGTGAATTATGCTACCACCAGTTCCTTTCGATCATCGCGGTCGTAATGCTTTCTCCTTTTCTTTCGACCATGGCGATCGTCTTCTGGTGCTGGTGATGATGCTTTCTCATTGCGCACCGCGTCCTCGCCGTTGGCCCATCTGTCGGCTATAGCCATCAGTTCTCCAATGGTTTTGGGTGCGGCCCGTCCCAGTTCTTCTCGGAAGGAGGTTCGCCGAGCTCCTTTGGCGAATGCTTCGACTGCAACTTCTTCCGATATATTTCCTGTTGTATTCCTAAGTGTGGTACATCGCTGAATATATTCGCGAGTAGACTCGCCACTTTTCTTCTTGCAAGCTCGTAGTTCCTCGATGGTCGCAGGTCTTTTGTATGTTGCCTGGAAGTTCTTGCAGAAGTCGAAGGTTAGATCGTCCCATGATTTGTAGCACGCCTTCGGTATTCCTTCGAGCCAGCTGCACGCAGCGCCTACAAGGTGTAGGTTAAGGTACTGCATGCCGTGTTTTTGTTCCCACGTTGGCATTTTACTGCCGTGAGGTAATCTGACAAACAGACTTGTGGCTCTAGCGATCCGTCGTATTTTTGCACCTCCGAATAGAGCTTAAACCTCTTGGGCAACGGTGCCTCGCGGATGTCGCGAGCAAAGCATAAGGCTCCGCAGACCTCTTCGTCAAAAGAGGTAGATGGGGAACGCGCGCGGTTCCTGGCTGCTCGAGCTTTATCAACTTTGCGCTGAGTGATGTCTGATCGCTCATTGTATCCAGGCTCGTCACAGTTGACGTCTCTCCGCGGCTCCTTGATGCGGTGTCGCGAGCGACTGCCGTGACGTTGTGGGCTGCGATGTCGATCCCTCCGCGGGCTGCGATCGCGACCTCTCCGCGAGCTACGATCCCGACCTCTCGGGCTGTCATCACTGTCACCCGGACTATCTCCGCGTCATCAAGCTTCTTTTCCTCGCGCGCGACGAGGCGACTTCTCCTTCCTGGGTGATGTGCTCCTGTGTCCGCGAGGTGCTTATTTATCTTTTTGCGCAACCGCCTTCTTGCGGTCGTAAGCGGCGATTCTTGCGGCTGCCATGCCTAGCCCCTTCTGGACCTGCCTGTATTGCTGTGCACGGGGGTCGTTCTCCCCTGGTTGGTTTGTTTGCAGGTAGGTGGCCGCAGCTAGTACTGCAGCGGCGGAAGTCGTCGGGTGCATGTTGCCGTCCTCGTCGACACGCATAAGGGAGGCCTCGAGTGACCTACTAATCCCAGTTAAGGATTATCCATCCATAGTCGCGGTCCTTGAGACGTGTCTTTTTCTCCGGGGATGGTTCCCGACAGAATGTATTTTCAAAAGCGCTGCACGGCGTTGACTAGACTCGTCTGCTAGCTTTCTTCGTTCAGCCAGTTCTTTTAGAGCTTCCTTGATCAAAGTTGCTGCTCTCACTAGGTGGTAGTGGTATGCAGTCATGTCTTCGTGAGGGGCTCCGGCTTCGAGTGGTTTGCTTGTGCGGATGGCCTCCTTTGCCCGATCCCAAGCGGCTCGCGGTACGCCGATGGCTGCGCGTTCCCTTGCGTTGTCTTCAGTTTCTTCGGGTGGTTCTCCTGATCCTGCCATGCAGACCTGAGCCATATATGGCTTGCGGGTCCTAGGCGTAATTTGAAAAGCTTTCCTGACCCGAGAAGGTTCCTCTGTTGAGAGGGTATGGAAATTGCGGGTGTTGAGGCAGATAGATTCGCCGCTTTTCGCTAAGTCGCGATCCGCGTAGTTGGGCCGTGAGTCGACAGCTCCTGGGCTTGAGATCGACTCCGAGCCCGATCCGTCGAGATTGGATTTCTCGGGGAACTGTAGAATTCCTTCTTTGTCGGCGTAGAACTGGAAGCTCCCGAACGTCAGGGTGATGCTTTTCTCCAATTCGCTGAACACCGGGCGTGATTCCGGCGAGTAAGGGGTGACGATGACCGACCCGATGCGGATCGGATTGGTTGGAGTCGAAGTTCCGGGGCTCCAGCGTGAGTGGTTGGTCGATGAGGCCGAAGATGCCGGAGATCCAGCGCCCGCCGTTCCCACAGACGGCGCCAATTATCGAATATGCATCTTAACAAGTCCCTCGGATGAACCGATAGGGTTTCGAGTAAGAGAACAAGTAGGCGTTGGTGACAATCGTCGGCTAACAGGGGGCAAGATTTATCCAGGTTCGGGGCCCTCGTAGAGGTAAAACCCTTACTCCTGCTTCTGCCGATCTGTATTAACGAGTAGATCGGTTACAATGGGGGATGCTCAAGTCGAGAGTATGATCTCGATCTCAAGGCTTTGATGGTGCGGTATTGCTCGGTCCTACCCCCGGTGGCTCTCCTGGCTTTATATAGGTAGCCAGGTCTCAAACCGTGCCGGGGGGGATACAAACCCTAACCTAAAGTCGGTTATAGGTTTCCTTTCTTAACCCGCAAGGCTTTGCGGGTGGGATTTGATTGGGACTTCTAGAACAATCCGTGGCGTTTCCTTAGAGCTTGGGCCTTAGACCGGGTAGGCTCACCCGATAGGTCTAGGATCCATCCCTTCGTCACCTGGGTAAACTCGATGTTCTCGTTTGCAGTGTTTCCATGTCCCCCACGGTTCTACGAGTAGGCTTATGGCACCCCATCCATGAACCTTACTACGATGTCTCGACAGTTGGCGCCCACCGTGGGGCCAGCGGCGTTGGGAGTCACGTTCCGAGCGGGGATACTCTGCGGAATCGGTAGCTCGATTACTGTCGGAAGCCTGGAATTCGACGGAAACGTCGGACGCTTCCTCAACAACGGATCGTATATGCCGGCACAGAATCATCTGGTAAGTGTCTGCATTTTACCGATTGGATCTACAAATATTTTTATCGGTTTAAAAGCAGAACCTATGGGATTCCGTGGTGGAAGTAATTTTATCCCACCCGCCCTATGCCTAATAGATGATGGCTTCAGTGCCGATTCTGCTCAGATTTTCCCTATTCATACATAGGAGCAGATCAGGCTTCCATAGTTGCATACCGCCAAAATACATCTGGATTTGCCGCCTCTTTGGAGATGCCCGCAATCAGATCCCACTTTGTTGGTATGGTGCAGTTTGAGATAGCTGAAAACACGGAAGACAGAAATCCCGTGGAAAAGGCAGAAAATCATGATCCCACAGAAAAAGTGGAAAATCCGACATCCGTCGACCAGACGACGAACTCGGAAGCTGACTCTGTTTTAGCTGCTATAGAAGCAAGGTTAGAATCTGAACCCGGATTTGAAGACATAGATTCCAAAGATGAAGATGAAGACGCTTTCGAAAGAAAGGTCAAATCCATCCAAGGGAGTTTTCACGAAGTACTCATGGCAAAACCGACTGGAAATTCAGATGCTGAGGAAGATGAAATCCCAAAACACCTCCGCCAGATGAGGAAGAAGAGGAAGGTGAAGCTAGTCCGACTTACCCCGATGTGAGAGAATTGAAATAGGAAGAACCTAGCAAGAAACCTCCATCTTCCAAGAAGAAAAAGAAATATGCTAGAAAACTCCAATCTAAACTCCAGAAGAGAAAGATGAAAAAATTGGCAGACATTGCCAACCAAAACCTGAAATTAGGAGTAAGCAGCGGAGTCAAGTCTGCGGAGAAGAAAAAGGCTGAAATCCATGTTCCCCAAATGTCGTAACAGGAGGAAATTGATTTGATTCAAACCTCGGTGGCACGATACGAACCCCCGGAAGTGCTGGAAGCCAGGAGACAAGCTATACAGTGACAACAACAACATATATTCCGAACTCGGGAAAACCTCCTCAAAACCCAGGCTGGCATTAAAATGCAGTAGGAAGAAATAGAAGAATATGAAAGAACGAATAGATCTGGAATTTCAAAGCCGGATGAACTGCCAGCAAGAAAGAGGTTTGAAAAAACTTCTTGGCAAAGGCAGGTTAACGTCATTAATGCTAAGGGCGAGCGCATATACAAAACCGCAGCTGAAAACGTGGAAGTCGCGTTCGCCATCCTTAATGACGATCTGTACTCCAATGACGAAAAACTCCAGGGGGTGTATGCTTTCTTAGGAAAAGCATTACAGCAGCAACAACGAGGACAAACACGTTCAGGGAAGTTACATGATGACTCACTTTATGCAAAACTGTCACGTGCTCCGCTGGAGCACCTGGACCTGTTGAACCTGGAGATTCAGGCGATTCTAAGGAAAAGAAAGGAGATCCTAAGAAGGACAAAGAAAATCCGGATAACAAAGATGCAGCGTCCAAAACAGGATCCCATCTGCCGAAAGGCGGAAATAATCCCCGTGACTACAAGGAACGGGAGGAGCAAAACCGGAAAGACGGAAAAGTAATGCCACCTCCGAGACGCCCAACTGATGAAGCCGGAAGATATGATAATCCTCACAGGCGTGAGAGACCCGTACTCCTCTTAGGAACAAAGAAAGACCAAGGAGTAGAACTCCACCTTATTCCAAAGGACAGGACACCGAAAGAAATAGGGATAATCCCAAAAGAGCACACTCGTGCAACAACGTATCAGAACGGAGCAGATCCCCTTTGTCCATTCAGCTGGAAGGTATTCCGCGCACGTCGATAAGACGGAAAGAGACGATCTGTACTTCGGACCTAAGTGTTTCACTGACAGGATCCGAAGAATCAGTCTACATTCTGGCTTCACCAAAGTCGATCCAACTTATCAAAAGTATACCGGAAGTACTAACCAGGATACATGACTTTCAGATTACTGTACTGCCATGCAGATCAAAAAGGGACAGATTTAGAGGCTGTAAAGCTTCTTCCTCTAATGTTACTGGATGGAGCCATAGATTGGATCAATGGGCTACCGTCAAGAACAGTAGATAGCTGGGAAGATATGACAAGAGTATTCGCTCAGCACTTCCGGGGCACGTACAAACGCCCTAAGAGCATCAACCAGTTGAACCGTTGCATACAATATGAGGATGAGTCGTATGTCAACATTATCTCAAGATGGACGGCAATGAAGAACAGTTGCTCTGGAGTAAGTGATGTACAAGCAATGCATGCTTTCATCAATGGCTTGAAACCCGGCCTCGTACCATTCATGGTTGGTTCGAAAGAGCACAAAGATCTCGGATCTATGCTTACCACCGCCAATGGGCATGCAGCAGCTGAAGATGATATCAGGGCGAGAGGTGGAAACATTGATGCTTTGGTTCAAGCCAAAAAGGTGTCTCGTTCTGGAAAGAATACTACTCCAAAAGCACAACCAGAACCCAAGGAAGTAAACTTAACCTTTGGAAAGGATAATGGCAGCAGATGGAAAGGAAAAAAGCACATAACCCATCTCCTATTCTAAAGAAGAGTGGGAAAAGATTAAGTCGAAAACTATGTCCACCATTCGCAATTTGGGAAGTCTACCCACACCAACGCGCAGTGTCGCCTTAACAAGCACATGAAAGGCACTGCAGGATCCGGGAATAAAGGAAAGAATTCCAAAAGGAAGTTCAACAAGCAAAAGCCGGAAGCTGAAAAGAAGAAAGCGAGTCAGACATTGATGATAAAATCCAGGAACAGCAGCGGAAAGGCGAACCAAAATTCCCGAGAGTTGAAGGAGAATGTAACCTAACTTTCCTGGCAACTCCCTCAGCCAAACAGGCAAAACGACCACTTCGAGAAATCAATGCGGTTGTACCTCCAACCCCAAAATACTTGAAGTATTCAAATACGTCAATTACCTGGGATCAGTCTGATCATCGCGGAAACATCCCAGAACCCGGCACGCATGCTTTGGTCGTAAGCCCTATTGTTCAAAACACTAGGCTCAAAAGAGTGCTGATGGATGGAGGATCTAATATCAATATCATGTACTTAAGTACATTGAAGCAGCTACACATATGCGAGACCTAGTTCAATCCCAGTAACATACGTTCCTGGCAGGCAAGCACAATCCCTAGGAGAATTTCCCTAGACGTAACATTTGGAAAGAGAGAACACTTCTGCCAGGAAAGGATCTCATTCGAAGTTGTGTCGTTCGAAAGTGTCTATCACGCAATACTCGAATGTCCGGCTTTCGCCAAATTCATGGCACGATCATCTTATATTTATAACAAGCTGAAGATGCCAGGGCCAAAAGGAGGAGTAATCACCATATCTGGTGACTTCAAATTGACGAACGAGCTGGAAAAAGAAAATGCCCTTTGTGCCGAACAAGTGATTCGGAAGGAAGAACTAAAGGAGCTGGCTAAGGAAGTATCACCGACAGAAATGTCGTAAGGAAAAGAAAGTCGGAAGCCGACAGATAGTTTCAAAGCCTCGGAGAATACAAGACAGGTCATCCTAGATCCCAAAGATCCGACAAAATTTGTCGTAGTTTGAACAGGAATGACTGACAAATAGGAAAGCGCGCTCATCAAGTTCCTACGTGAGAACTGGGACATTTTCGCCCGGTGTCCTACTGATATGCCAGGTGTTCCCAGGGAGCTTGCTGAGCACCAACTCAAGGCAATTCCAGGATCAAAACCCGTCAAACAAGGTCTCCGTCGTTTTGATGGAAGAAGGCGGAAGACTATAGGCAAGCAAGTTATCGGCTTTTAGCAGCTGATTTTATCCGGGAAGTTATACATACTGATTGGTCTGTGAACCCAGTATTAGTCCCAAAGAAGGATATTACTGTTCTTAGGATATGTATAGATTACACCGGACTGAACAAGTTGTGTCCAAAATATAGGTCTGCGTTACCGCGAATCGATCAAATAATAGATGCCACTGCTGGCTCTGAGCTTTTATGCTTTTTGGACGCTTACTCTGGGTACCATCAAATACGCATGAAAGAAGCAGACCAAATAAAAACCTCTTTTATCACTCCCTATGGAACATACTATTACATAACCAATGCCGTCGATGCAACATACCAGTGTTGCATGCAAAGATGCTTGCATAGTCAAATCGGTAAAAACATCCATGTTTACGTGGATGACATTGCCGTTGTTTACAAGGAAAGGATACACTCCTTGAAGATCTACGAGAAACCTTCGATAACCTCCGCACTTATAAAATGAAGTTGAATCCATTAAAGTGCCTATTCTGGGTTCCCTCAGGAAAGCTTCTAGGTTTTATCGTTTCTCACAGAAGAAATAGAGGTAAACCCAGAAAAGATCAATGCAATCTTGAACATCACATGGCCTATATGTCTAAAATAGGTCCAAAGACTGATAGGTTCTGCAGCTGCCGTTAGCAGGTTTATAAGCCGACTTGGTGACAAAGCTCTGCCATTATACAAATTGTTGAAGAAGTCTGACAAATTTGAATGGACAAAAGAGGCGGACAAAGCATTAACTCAGTTGAAGGAAACCTTGATGAAAGCTCTGATTTTGGCTTCCCCAAAAGACGAAGAACCCATGTTGTTGTATCTTACAACAACTAACAGGGTTATTAGCGCAGTGATAATCGTGGAAAGACGAGCAAAGTATCCCAGATCAACACCCGGTGTATTACGTTAGCGAGGTATTCTCCGAGTCAAAACAAAGGTATCTACATTATCAAAAGCTGGCATATGGAGTATCTTTTGCATCTCGAAAACTCCACCATTATTTCCAAGGACATTCCGTAATAGTGGTAAGCAAAGCACCACTAGGGGATATTATAAACAATGCGGACGCAACAGTCAGAGTAGCCAAATGGGGCATTGAACTTGCTACGTTCGACATTAAGTACCAACCCCGGACGACCATTAAATCCCAGGTGTTGGCAGATTTTGTGACCGATTGGACAGAAGCAATAGAAAAGACACCAATGCCGGAGTCGGAATATTGGATTATGCATTTCGATGGATCCAAAATGAAAGAAGATGCTGGAGCTGGTGTAGTGTTTAAATCTCCAAAAGGCGATATAATGGAATATGTATTACAAATACATTTCAACGCCAACAACAATATGGCAGAATACGAAGCATTGCTTCATGGCTTGCATATTGCAAAGGAGATAGGTGTCAAACGTATACTTTGATATGGTGACTCGTACTTGGTACAACATCAGCTAAACCAAACATGGGATGCTAAAAGCCCCATCATGGCCGAATATTGGAGAACAGTCAACGAGTTTGCCATTTGCTTCCTGGGATTCGAAGTACTTCACATCAAAAGGGAAGAAAATCGGAACGCGGATGCTTTAGCCCGCACGGGCTCGGAAAGAGTAAAGAATCTACCACCTGGTGTGTTCGTCCAGCATTTGCATGAACCATCAATAAAAGGCAGAGATGCTGACTATCCTCTGGTTTCCGAGTCAATAGAAGTTTGCTTGTTAACCCGGATTGGACAATTCCATAGTTAAACTTCTTAGTCAATCAGAAGTTCCCGGATGGAGCAGACGAAGTCTTGCAAAGACAGATACAACGCTGATGCAAAGGATACACGGTAATCAATGGTTGCCTGTATAAACACAATACTATTGGAATTTTTCAGCAATGTATTTCGGCAGAAGAAGGACAAGAAATTCTACAAAAAAAATCCATGCAGTAGATTGCGGACATCATGCTCAATCAAAAAAGCATAGTTAAACAAGCATTTCGTGCATGGTTTTTTGGCTCACAGCCAAAACAGATGCGGAGCACATAGTGAATACATGTGCCGGATGCCAGTATTACGCCAAGAAGACGAATATGCCAGCTCAAGCACTCAAAACTATTCCCATAACATAGCCATTTGCGGTCTGGGGGCTAGATATGATGGGACCATTCAAAACTGCAAGAGGCGGACTTACACATCTACTTGTTGCAGTAGATAAGTGTACCAAGTGGGTGGAAGCAAAACCCATAAAAAATCTTGATGGTGTGACTGCCAGAAATTTCGTCATTGACTTAGGCATGCGATACGGCGTTGCACATGGCATAATCATGGATAACGGGACAAATTTCTCAATTGGAGAGTTCGCAAAATATTGCCGACAACGGGAATTCTCCTAGATCTCGCATCTGTGGCGCACCCACAATCCAATGGCCAGGTCGAACGAATGAATCGTTCGATACTGCAAGAAATCCGCCAAAGACTTAAATCTCCTCTTCATAGAGCAGCTGGAGCATGGATAGAAGAATTACCTTCTGTGCTTTGGAGTATTCGAACGACGACAAATAGATCAACGGGGCAAACACCTTTTTTCCTGGTTTATGGCGCATAAGGAGTGCTTCCTACGGACATGATCCATGATAGCCCAAGAGTGCAGGCGTATGATGACTCGGATGCTGAAAACGCACGACAGGATGCCGTCGATCTCTTAGAAGAAGAACGAGCTCGTGCTACAAAGATCCGCCATTTATCAGCAAGGACTGCGACAATATGATAGTCAGAAAATCAAACATCGATCTTTCAAAGAAGGTGATTTGGTGCTAAGATTGGTACAGGATACGAAGCACAAGTTAGCCCTAATTTGGGAGGGACCATTTTTCATTAGCAAGGCTATGAAAAATGGGTCATATTACCTTGTAGATATTCGAGACATGGAAGATGATCCGAAAAATCCAAATCGCAAGAGAAAAAGAAAGATAGATGTAGAACTATCAGAGACAAAGAGGCCTTGGAGCATCCAGCAGTTACGTCCCTTTTACAGTTAGTTCAAATTCTACGTAAACATCATTGAGATCATGAAATAAAGTTGTCGGAAGTTCATGCCTTGTTGTTTTGTTTTGTTCTTTCTGTTCCAAGCATGTTTCTGTCTTATCTATTTCTCAATGATCTTACAATTCAGCTTCAATGTTAACCCGAATTGCGTCTGCGTTCTCGGAGTTATAAAACTGAATGCTTTTTCAGCCTAAGGATGCTTAAGAACCCAAGATTGTGCCTGTGTGCCTGAGGTTCAAAATTTTCAAATTCCTTATTTTTCCTAAGTATTATCTGATTTTGTGTGTGTTGGGTCACTGGACTTAGTAAGTAAAAGTGTCAAGGTATAATCCATGATTCCGATTTTTTGAATGATAGGTCTTAACCCGGTCACTTGGCATGAAGATTGCATACTTTCGAGTCACTTCAACACTAAGGAAAGTTAAAGCATACAAACCAGAGAACTTAGAAGGAAAGGAATTAAAACTTTGAAAAACTTGCATAGACTTAAACGTTACTGCAAAGGATAAATACTTGTTCATACAAAAGATAGAATGCATTACAATTGATATTCAATTGAAAGAACAGTAATGCTTTCTATTTGGCTACTTGGCTATGCAGGAATTAGACGGCGTCTTCGAACTCTTCCTCGTCGTCCTCATCACTGTCGCTCGGGTTCTCCGTAGTTGTCGGAATTTCTTCCTCCGGGTAGAACGTTGAGGTAGACACCATCCGAGCTATCCTGGAGGCATGCCCCTTGATAGAGTCGAAGATTTCTTCCCGCTGAGCGTCCGTGTATCCTTGCGGAATACCGGTGGCGACGCGCCAGGATTTGGTGGTGGTATAGTGCATACGCATTAGCCCAAGGGCCATGCGGACACCATCGCAAAGCGGCAGATTGGAGCCAAGACTCTCTCTGGTTCGCCACCTCTGCAATGCCCTCCGGGAGCTTGCTAACTTCCGAGTATTCGTCAGCCTTGTACGGAATGCACTTGTTGATAAGTAGCATCCCTACATTCTTTAGCTCGGTGACGAATATCCCGAAGGACCGGATTCTGTCAATCCAAGTGAGCAGAGGATTCCCTTCTGTTAAGAAAACCAAGAAAGGTTAAAAAACACAGAAGGAGGAAAAGAATGCATTTCAAAAAGTATAAAAAAACTTGTTAAAAGTATAAAAAACTTACCAAGAATTTTATCCATCTCAACGCCTTCTTCAAGACGTTGGTTGAGGGCATTCTCAAGGTCTCGGATAGTCCTCTGATCCTTCTCAGCTTGAGAAGAAGCTCGGGACTCGGCCAAACCCACGGTAAGTTGGCTAGCCTCCAGATCTTTCTGGAGCTTTATAGTCATTTTGTAAAGATTCGAGTTTTCTTTGCGGAGGGTTTCGGCATTGCCAGCATCCTCAGCAGTCTGTTTGGCCTTAGAAAAAGAGATGAAGAGTTAATAACTCGGAAAAAGACATAGAAAGATTCAGAAATAGAATCAAGGATTGAAAAGCATGCTTACATGTTGTCTCCTTCAGCTGCTTCTGAGCCTCGGATAGTTCCGAGTCCTTCTCATTAAGGATACCAAGAAGAGATTTCACTTCGTGGTTCTTAATGGTGAGCTTCTAAAAAACTTCCACATTTATATTTTCGGCGGTTTGCTGAAAAGTATACAAAGAAAAAGTTTGCGTAGGCAAAAATAAGCAGGCAAAAGAGAAAAGCATTAAGGCAAAAACAAAAAAGAATAGTTTTGTCTTAATACTTGGGGGCTAGAGATATTACCTGGCTCATTCTTTCCAAACCATTGAGATTCTCGGAGAATTCCTTGGCGTATTCCGCGAAGGTAATCCCCATATGGTGAAGGCCGTCTTGCATAACCTAACGAGGCGAGAACACATAATTATTCCGTACGATTAGTCCGCCTTTTGGCCAAGGGCGAATCAAGGGGGCTCGGGCGAAGAATTTTTTGTCCCACGGACGGATGTATCCGTGTTCGTCAAAGCATGCTTCTTGTTTTACCTTGAACTTCTCGTTGAAGGTTGGCATGTTTTCCGCCTTGGGAGGGTTCGATGGTCCGCCCTGTTCTGGTTCCGCCCTTTCCCACGCATCTATGTCGGATGCAACAGGCTGGCTAGACTGCAGGGGATATGATGGAGGGATGGAGACCCGGTATGCTAACGCCAAGGTGTAACCTGACCCAAAGGAGCTGCGCAAGACCCGGCTCAAGGAAGAGGAGTTTCTAGAAGGCCCAAGAAGCAGTGTAGGCCTCGTGACCCGGCTTTGGGGTTACTGTTAGGAAACTTAGGGTTTTGTATGCGGTTACCGGGTAGGACTCCGAGTATGCCTTGGATAGGAAGCCAGGGGGCCGAGTAAGATATAAACCGGCTCCTAGGCTCAGGAAAACAGAACTTCACCAGATATTCGAGTTTCCCGGTAATACGAGAGTTGATATTGTAACCCTAGATCGGAGACTCGGTGACTTGATTGCTGGAGCTACCAGATCGATTGATAGCATGGTTTCCCTTGAGCTAAACCCTCTCCCAAACACCAGAGTCGAATTGCCCCAAGATAAGTTACCCCCGGTAACGTCTGCCGTGATTATCCCACGACAGTTGGCGCCCACCGTGGGGCCTACGTCCAAGGGTGTTTACATCACGAGAGAAGCTCGGGAGAGCATGAAAACCTCGTCATCGGCGAGATCTACACCAACCCCGAAGGAGAGAAGATGGTGGACGACTTTGGCTGGGGGCCAGAGTCGAATCTGCTTGAAGCCGGGTATATCGTCACGATCGACCGAGTCAACTCTTCATCGGCATGGTACGTACGTCCGGTTCTATTCCTGATGATGTTGAATATGATTCCGTGTCAGGAGAAGCGACCTGCGTTCAGTCGGACGGGGAAGAGTCGGTCGGGACGATCGATCCAGTAGAAGAGCCCACCACGAAGAGGGAACAACCGGAGGAGCCGGGATGGACCCCGCGTGGCCGGGTCACGAGGGAAGATGATACCGAGTCTATCCTGCACCTGCTGGAGGATCGGTACGAAGAGGATAGCTGTGATGAGGAAGAATATGAATCTGCACCAGGCATCGCGCGCCAGGTCGCGGTCTACACGGCCCCTGCAACCAATCTTAATCAAGGGGACGTGACTACGGCCGCGGTCGGAGCGGCGCGAGCGCTGGCCCAGTAACAAAATCCGGTTGATGGAAACCCGGTCATAGCCCGGGTTGACGGAGAGTCGGCTTCAGTCACCAGCCATACCCCGGAAAGCGAATTGCAAAGGAACATGTTTGGATTTATGACGAACAGAACGCCAGGAGCAGGGCCCTCAAATCCACGAAATCCGGCTCTGTTCAACAATAACCTGATCTTAGATCCTACGGTGCTAGCAACGGTGATAACTCCAGAAAATGCGGCGGCACGCACCGCGGATCTGGATGTGGCCCGCCGTGCATTGGATCAGCAGAGGAGAGATATGGAAGCTGAAAGAAATGGGATAGCAACGCGCCAGCGCGAGATGGAAGCATTGGAGAGCCGGCTCCAGGTTCAGTCGACCAGGATGCACAATCAGAGATATCAGTCGAGATAACCGGCGACGGGTGGAACTATAAACCCGGCCGCACTGTTTATTACACCCCAGGATCAACCAATTCCAGCTGTGAATCAGGAAACCGGACATCAGCCTGCAGCTTTGGGAGGACAGCCGGCAAACGTACAAGCCGGGTTACCCACATTGCAAACAGGGATCGTAACTGGCAATACAACGCCACCACCACCACCGCCACGATTTCATACTCCACCGGGTCACTTTAACAACCCCATGGACAATGTATATGCAGCAACATTGGCATTGGATCGCATCCCCGTAAGAGAGTCGCCCCATGCGGAGGAGACCCGGCGGGCGATAGATCTATTGCGCACAGCAGTGGCTCAGCAGGCCAATTACCCGGATAACAGGAGTGGAATGCACGGAACACCGTATGTTAGCCGGTATAACGGAAATACCGGAAATATTCAGACAAGCTCAGCGCGGTGGAGGGCAGAGCAGCAGCATATGCCGCCTCCTCCCCGTAGACCAGCAACACCTGCAGTATCAGCAGCGCAAGCCATTGTGGACAGTTCTCGAGCTAGGCGCGCAGCAGCCGGGTCTGCGGTACGAGGGCCGGTAGCGGTCGCACCCCCCGCCGTACCTGCAGCAGGATCACATGTTTCCCGGGTAAGGCCAGTGCCGGCAAATTTAGCCAGGCCCAAGTGTTTGTCGGATGCCATCAGAGCCGAGCCTTACCCGGATAAGTTCAAGGAGCCGGGTAAAGTGGTCAATTACGAGACAACCATGGATCCAGAAACCTGGTTGAGTAGCTATGAGATGGCCATGTCGATTCACAATGCGTCTGAAAATCTTCAAGCCAAGTTTATGTACCTGATGATGTCAGAGGGAGCAACAAAGTTATGGTTCAATAATCTACCCAAAAAGTCCGTCAATTCATGGAGCGAGCTGAAAACGGCCTTTGGCAAGCACTTTCATGGAACGTGCAGGAAGTTGTTTACAATTGATGATTTAGAGCGATGTGTCCAGAAGAAGGGAGAGTCAGTGCGCAGTTGGGTGCGCCGGGTTATGGAAATACTCCACTCGTCCACGGATATTCAACCAAAAGATGCATTACAGGCCATGGCAAAAACATGCAAGTATACACCCTTAGTGCAAAAGATGACGTGCATGAAATCTAGTCGGAATGCTTCGGAGGTTACTATGGGAGAGTTGATGGACGCGTGCAACAAGCACGCCGCCACAGACACCACAGAGGAGGATGTTGATGATAAGAAAGAAAAAGCTAACGCGAGCAACAGCGGAAGACCCGGAAATGGATCTGCGCCGGTAACAATGGAGGAAATAATGGAAACAACCAGAACAAGCGCCCGTATGAGGAAAGTTCTGAGTTTGTCGCCAATACAGAAGCCGGGTTTTCCAGACCCAGAGCAGAAGGAAATTTCAACGGAGGAAACTTTAATGGAGGAAATTACCAAGGACCGCCAAGGCCGGCTAACCATATAGAGGCCTTCAGGATGCCTTGTCCGCGTCATAGCAGGAACGGCAGGCCGGCTAATCATTCGCTGGAGCAGTGCGTGGATTTACAAAGATGGAAGAATGAAGAAATACAGAAGACAATGCGAGGTGCAGGCCGGGGAGCAGGACCGGGTCCGGGTGGAAACCCGGGCAACGGCCCACCCCCGGCTGGCAACCTGGGAGGCAGTAATCCGGGTAACAACCAAGGAGGCGCTGGAGGTTTCCAGGCCAACCCCAAGCAGCTAGGGCAGTACCACATTCACACTACATGAACTTCTAACAAGGATAGAAAGATACTCAAAAAGGCAGTAAACTCGGTTTCTTCAGCTGTCCCGAGGTACTTGAGATGGTCAGATCAAGAGGTAACATAGAGCAGAAGGGATCACCCGGAAAGAATAGAGCATCCGGGTGTGTTAGCTTTCGTGGTTGCGCCACAGGTCAATGGTTATGAGTTGAAAAAGGTTCTAATGGACGGCGGAAGTAGCATCAATATCCTATATTGGGAAACTTTCTTGCGCATGGGGCTCAAGGAGTCTCAGTTGTAGAAAAGTTCTACGGTTTTTCATGGGATTGTGCCGGGTCATTCGGCATGCCCCGAAGGGAAGATTACATTGGAGGTCGCTTTTGGAGAATCAAAGGATAATTTTCGAGTGGAGTGGCTCAAGTTTGAGGTGGTAAAGTTGCGCAGCCCCTACCACGCGTTGTTTGGAAGGCCGGCTTACGCCAAGTTCATGGCCAGGCCATGTTACGTATACCTACAGCTAAAGATCCCGGGTCCCAAGCAAATCATCACCATACATGGGAGCCGGGTTATAGCAGCTGAGTGTGACGAAGGAGACGCGGCAATGGCAGAACAGGCTTGCAGAAAGGAAGAGCTCAAGTATTACCGGTCTCAGGTTGACCCGGATGACAGAACAGCGTTGAAGAGACCGAATACGGAGGATGAGAGAGCAAAACTCAAAGCAGCACAGGATACAAAGATGGTGGCTTTTGTCGAAGGCGATCCCTCCAAGCAATTTGCTATAGGATCTAACCTAGACAGTAAGCAAGAAGAGGCGCTCATCGAGTTTATTCGTGGAAATCAAGATGTTTTCGCTTGGACACCTAGTGATATGCCGGGTATCCCGACCGAGTTAGCTGAGCACAGTTTGCATGTTGGCCCCAAGTCCCGGCCTGTGAAGCAGGGCCTGAGAAAAATGAATGAGGAAAGAAGAAAGGCTATAGGAGCAGAGATAGCCAGGCTACTCGCAGCCGGCTTTATCATGGAAGTTTTTCACCCGGATTGGTTGGCAAATCCGGTTCTAGTAATGAAAAAGAGTAATGAGTGGAGGATGTGCATTGATTACACGAGTCTCAACAAGCACTGCCCAAAGGATCTGTTTGCTCTTCCAAGGATAGATCAGATCATAGACGCAGTGGCTGGAAGTGACCTATTATGTTTCCTGGATGCATATTCCGGGTATCATCAGATCAAGCTCAAGAAGGAAGATTGGGAGAAAACATCGTTCATAACCCCCTTCGGAGCTTTCTGCTACAAAACCATGACTTTTTGATTGAAGAACGCTGGTGCAACCTACCAGCGGTGCATTCAGAAGTGTTTTGAGGACCAGATCGGACGCAATGTTCATGCCTATGTTGATGATGTGGTGATCAAGACAAGGAAGGCAGAAACGTTCATTGACGACTTAAAGGAAACATTCAGGAACCTGAGAAGATATCAGATGAAGCTTAACCCCACAAAGTGTGTATTTGGAGTTCCAGCAGGAAAATTACTCGGATTCATTGTTTCCGAGAGAGGAATCGAGGCAAACCCGGACAAGATCAAAGCTATCTAGAGCCTGAAAAAGCCGGAAAACTTAAAGCATGTTCAAAAGCTTACAGGGTGCGTAGCAGCATTAAGCCGGTTTATATCAAGGCTTGGAGAAAAGGCAATACCCTTATACCGGCTCTTGAGGAAAACCGACAAGTTCGTTTGGGACCAAGAGGCGGATGAGGCGTTCGAGGCACTAAAAAAGCAGTTATCTGAGGCACCAGTCTTAGCAGCTCCGGGTCCTAAGGATCCCATGTTACTATACATTGCGGCTAGGCCCCGGGCGGTTAGCGCAGTGGTTGTTATTGAGCGTAAAGAGGATTGAAAAGATCACCCGGTACAGAGGCCGGTTTATTACGTAAGCGAGGTACTATCGGAAGCAAAGCAGCGTTACCCACATTGGCAGAAGTTGGTTTTCGGGGTCTTCATGGCCAGCCGGAAATTGAAACCCTATTTTCAGGAACACCCCATAACAGTGGTTAGCTCCATACCAATGTCGGATATTATCAGAAACTCAGATGCAACAGGTAGAATAGCCAAGTGGGCCATTGAGATGGGAGATTATCACATCAACTACGAGCCCAGGTCTGCAATCAAATCTCAAGCTTTAGTCGATTTTATCAATGATTGGACTCACACGAGCATGCCCACAATGAAACCAAGTTCCGAGTCTTGGGTGATGCACTTTGATGGTTCTAAGCAGTACGAGGGATCAGGAGCTGGGGTGGTACTTACATCACCCAAAGGAGATAAACTGAGCTACGTGTTGCAAATTCACTTTGATTGCTCCAACAACGTGGCTGAGTATGAGGCATTATTACACGGATTGAGAATAGCCAAGGAGATGAACATCAGGCGGATACGGTGCTATGGAGATTCAGATCTTGTGGTGCAGCAGGTCTCAGGAACCTGGGATAGGAAGGATGCAACTATGGCAGCATATCGGAGAGAGGTGGACAGGGTTGCCGGGTGTTTTTCCGGGTATGAGGTGGAGCATATCGACAGGTGAAAGAACGAGGCAGCAGATGCGCTCGCAAGACTCGGCTCGCGCAGAGAGCCGGTTCCACCCAATGTTTTCCTGGACGAGTTATGGCGGCCATCTGTTAAAACCGAGTCTGAGGAAGAGGTGGCTAACCAAGACCCGGATTTGGAGCTTGTGGCCACGGTACGTGCTGTTCCTGAGTGGACAGAGCCGTTTTTAGCCTATCTATCACGGGGCGAGTTACCACCACAGGAAGTTTTAGCAAGGCAAATTCTGAGACGAGCAAAGGGCTATTCCATCATCAATGGAGAGTTATATAAAAGGAGTGCAGCAGGAGTCTTTTTACGCTGTGTAGCACCAGAAGAAGGCCGGCAGATTCTGAAAGAGATCCATGAAGGTGATTGTGGGCATCATGCATCCACAAGATCCCTTGTGGCCAAAGCATATCGACACAGTTTCTTCTGGCTCACGGCCTTAGCAGACGCAGAGCGCTTGGTGGCAATGTGTGACGGATGTCAAAGGTACGCTCGCCAAACCCATGTGCCGGCTATGGAGTTGCAAACAATCCCGCTGACCTGGCCGTTTGCCGTGTGGGGTATGGACATGGTGGGCCCCTTCCACATGTCACCGTGCAAAAAGACTCATCTTTTGGTAGCCATTGACAAGTTTACCAAGTGGGTTGAAGTTATGTCAGTTACCAATTGTGAAGCAATCACAGCAGTCAAGTTCTTAAAAAGGATCATCTACAGGTTTGGGTATCCTCACAGCATAATAACAGACAATGGAACCAACATGTCCCTTGGTGAGATGGAAAAATTCTGTGGGAACAATGGTATCCGGCTTGACATAGCCTCAGTAGCCCATCCACAAGCTAATGGACAGGTGGAAAGAGCAAATCAGGAGTTACTTCGTGGACTAAAACCACGGCTGCGAGTCCCGTGCATCAGAGCTGCTGGAGCATGGGTGGAGGAGTTGCCATCAGTGGTTTGGGTAATTAACACTACACCTAACAGATCTACTCAAATGACCCCGTTTTTCATGGTTTATGGCGCAGAGGCAGTATTGCCGAGTGACATTATTCACGACTCTCCCCGAGTGTCGGCTTACGTTGAGGTGGAGAACGAGAAGACCCGGCAGGATGCCGTGGACATGCTAGAAGAGCACAGAGAACAAGCCTTGGAGAGATCAGCCATATATCAGCAGGATCTGAGGAGATATCATAGTCGGCGAGTCAAAACCCGGGTCTTCCAGGAAGGAGACCTGGTATTGCGATTGGTACAATCAAAGGAAGGAAAGCATAAGTTGTCTCCACCATGGGAAGGACCGTTCATCGTAAGCCGGAATTTGCACAACGGGTCATATTACTTGATAGATGCAAGGGAAGAGTCGGATACTGTCAATGACACCGCTCACACAACTTCGTCTATGCAAGAGAGGGAAATACCATGGAACGTGGCTCAGCTACGTCCCTACTACACCTAGACTAGACTAGGCTTACACGTGGAACTACACGATGTAACAGGCAGCAAGTTTCAGACGCACTCTTTTCCTACCCAAGGTACCTAAGGGGACTGGAGGGTTTTTAATGAGGCGGCTTGCTGACCTAACTTTTCTCATATCAATAAAGAGATGGTTAAACTATGATGTTGTTTCTTTCTTATGTGTTTTTTTGTTAAGTTTTATATTTCCTGTTTTTTCTTTGTGTTTTCTTATCTCTGTCAGGTAAGTGTTATTTGTTTGTTTATAGTACAGTAGTTTTTCTGAAGGTTACATATATAGGTCTTGGGGGCTGATTGCTTGAATAGCACAGTTGCAAACTCAAAGACCCGGCCACAATGCCATGAAGTTATAAGGACCGATTACTTGCAATAAGTACGGTTGCAATCTTATAACTGGACAATAGAGCCATTTTTTTTTGATTTCTCTTGTTTAAGCTTGATGTGACTCGCAAAAATGTGGTATGCTTTGCTAGCGTGTAATTACAATCAGTCATGATGCCCAATGGGACTTGCCTGACCCTGTTTTTATACAGTTATAGCAACATTGAATATCCACGCGAAAGCCGTCTTGCAGCAAAGAGAATCAAAAGGGTCATCCAAACCACAAGTTATGCAGAGTACAAGGTTAACAGCCGGAAACTCGCAACATATTAAGCATAACTTCAAACCTATGTGAGTAACTCTAGGTTTTGGGCCTTAGCAGACACAATTTGCTCTTTGGAAACCACCAAATCCTTAGACTCGGAAATTCTGGTCTTGGGGACTCGGGATTTCGAAAACAGCAACAAATTGCTATCAAGCTTAAAACCCAAAAATCCGAGTCTTGGGGACTTGGGGACTTAGGAAATAAAGTCCACTTGTCAAAAATCCCCGAGACCCGAAAACCGAGTCTCGCAAAAGGAAAAATAGCGAAAACCAGCAACAAAAAGTTCAAGACTAGGAAATAACAAATCCATGAGAAAGGCCAGAAGGGCCACGAAGGCTATTAAGGTTTTTAGCGTATTACAAACCAAGGAAGTTGTATCGAAAAGTGCACATGCGCACTATTAAAAGGATACATTGTTTTAGGCATATTACAAAATGCCCATTTGCCGAATGAAGTGTTTGGAGCGGTAGAAGGTGAAACTTTACTCTGCATTCTTGGCCGAGTCATCAATGTTGTCCTGGGCAGCCGGGTCTTTGACTTGCTCGTCGATGGTCTTTTCGGCCCCAGCGTCCGGGTCAGCAGCAGTACCGGCGCGCGCTGGAGGAGGGACAACCGACGTAGAGGTGGTAGGCGCAGTATCGGCCTCAGCCTTCTTCTTCGCAGCTTCCTCCTTCCTCTGGGCAACTTCCGCCTTCCACCGTGCCAGCATGTCAAAAGGCTTTGGCAGATCCGACTGAATTGGCTTGTCTTCGGCGTCGTAAGGCGGAACAATCTTTCTTAAATCCAGACTATCGGCGATCAAGCTCGCCGAGTGACGCACCTCAGTATTGATGGCCTTGAAGTTCTTACCAGAAAATTTGGAGCCGTCATGGTTGAATTCGGGAAACCCGCCAACGAGCTTTGCCGGCTCAAGTTTGGGAAAGTAGGCCTTGGCCAGAGCGAGCCCCCGGATTACTCCAACCCGGCACGACGAGCGCTTCCAGTGGTCGATCCACTCGGGGATGGTGGAACATGCGTCAAGCAAGGTGTCCAAACCACAATACCCGGTACCCGGCCACTTGATAGCTTGCAAAATCCATTTAGTGCCGGCACAGAGTTGCCGGATTACGGCCTTTAAGGTCTTTAACTTCTCGATATCATCTTCATTTGGTACCGCCTCACCCGGCCCTGCAGAGTAACAGAAAGGTTAAAGCAAGAAATTCCGAGTGTTTTGCAGAATAAGAAATCCGAGTTATAGTTAATCAGTTAGAAATTATTACCAAGCAAGGTGTGATAAGTATCGGCAATTTGGGCCGAAAGCCTCTTCATCTCACCCTCAGCAGTGTGGGATCTCTTCCTATACTTTCTCACATTTTTCTCAAGTTTCTCCACATCAGCTTCCAGCGATTCACGCAGCTTTGTCTCAACCTCGAGGAGCTTGTTGGTTTTAGCCAACATCTCCTCCGATTGGGCCACGTATGCCTGCGAGAAAAGAAAAGGAAATGTTAGTCGGACAAAAGACATATCCGGGTGTGATTAATCATAGCGTTATAAAGTACCAAGCAAACTATGCATAGTTCACTCGGAACTTGGGGACTAGGTGAATATACAAGCAATGTTGGTTAAATTACCTGGTGCTTAGCTGCCATGGCTTCCAAAATGCCCTTTTCATCAGTTTTCAAGGTATAGAGAGCTCCCAGCATCTCTTCAAAGTTCAGATCATCAAGTTTCACCCCGGAAGAGCTGGGGGCCTGGTTACTCGGAGGTGGAGTCCTTCCCTGCTTGGGGGGGGGGGGACACCCGGGTCGCCTGGGTGTCAGGAGTGGGATCACCCATCCTCGCGCCCAGGACCTCGACATCATCACCCCCGGGTCTGTGTGAGGGAATAGGATACTCGGCCTCCTGCTCGGCCGGGTTCTTCAGCAGGTTTTCTTCTTGGTCTTCTTCTTCAACGCCGCCAGCCGCGGCCTTCACTGTGTGTTCCGGATCTTCCATCGCCGGGTTATCCACATCCATATCGTCCGGGTCACTGCTCGTGACCTTGGCCCTGGTAAAGAGAAAAAGAAACAGTCAGCATATGGTAAATGAGAGATATGGGAAAAGCTAGTGTATCGAATAGCAAGAAAGGTGACTTACCCGGTGTTCACGACGAAATCCGCTGGGAGATCGTTGCTAGACCCGGACGAGGCTGATAAAGATTGGGAAAGTGAGACCCGGATTTGCCCGGCTAGTGGATGGTTTGGAGATGGAAATCTTTGAGGAGAGTGGGAAGAATGAGTTTGGGGAATACAGGCTTTGCGAACGGGGGACGAAGGGATGCCCGGGTTAAGAGGATCATCACCCGGAGAGTTCCGAGTTACCCTACGTTTGACTGGGGCGGGTTCCTTCAAGCGCGACGAGTCGATCAAGTGTTGGTTAAGCTCACACATGTTAGCGTATGAATATGGTTTGGAGGCAATAGAGGAGTAAGGAACCTTGAATACAACTGTCCGGGCCTTCCTCTTCGTCCCAACGTCAATGTCCGGCTCAGCTTCGCTTTCGTCGGATTCGGTCTCCTCCTTATCCTCCAATCCTAGAAAACATAGCATATTGTCGGGAAATTGAAAAAGTTGGGAAACAAGTTAACAGAAAGGGAAACGAGTAAGACTCGGATGTTACCCTCATCGATATCAACCGGCTCTTCATCCTCTTCCGAGTTCTCGGAAGGAGGGGGGTCTCAATCTTCCAGAAAGCGCTATCTTCCTGAGATAAAGGTACAGTGATAAAAGTTAGTTATTGTATCAGAAAAATGTCAGTCGGATAAAGAGTAAGGGCCGGATCTTACTGCTGGAGCCGGGTTATCCCGCGTGTAGGGGTCCAGGCCGGCTATAGTCCGGATCACCTCCAGTTTCTCGGTCAGGAAGTTTTTTATTATCTTGTTTGCGTCCGCGGCCGGGTAATTCCTCAGCGAGTAACGAAGGGAATCCGTGACGTGCCCAGAGTAGTTGCACATGAGTTTGGTCCGGACGGCGTTGGGTTGGATCCGGAAAGTTACCCAAGTTTTGACTAAGTTAAGCCCAAGAAGGCCTTGGGCCGAGAGTACATCGAGCTTGGTGAGGAGGGGTTGGATGGACTGCCTATCCGACTCAGAAGCGAAGGAGCTAAGATTGTCAGAGAGAGTGAGGAGATCTTCGGAGAAACCCGACAATGTCTTTTCACCGGGTGATGAGGTGTCTTGGCAATAAAAATAAGTCTTTTGCCAGTGTTTGACATGGGAGTTAAGACTCAGAGTCGGCATTAAGGAATTCTTCCGTCTCTGGATAGAAACCCCTCCGCAAACCAGGAGGGCCCCGTCGCCGCTCTCGCGGCACGGTTTGCATTGGAATAGTTCAAGGAAGAGTGCAAGATTCGGAGGAATGCATAAATATGACTCACACAAGACAATAAAGTGAGTAATGTTCAACATAGAATTAGGGCCAATATCAAACACTCGGAGTTTGTAATGGTCAAGCAGCTCGCGGAAAAAAGGGTGACCCGGGGGGGGGGGGGCGGAAACCCCGGATCACATGCTCTACGAATACTATTACCTCATCAATACCCGGAGAAGGCCAAGTCTCGTCTCCAGGTACGCGCCAGTGAATATCCTCCCGAGCGGGCAAGACACCCGACTCTGCGAGTTCATCTAGCTTGGCCTTGGTTACGGTTGATCTCGCCCAGTTCGCAGAGATCGATTGACTCGTCTTCGCCTTGTTGGTCGGCTGTTTGCCCTTCGTTTTCGCGCTGGCCTTAGGTGCCATGGATGTAATCTAAGAAAAAAGACAAAGTGCAGGGTATAAGTAACTTGAGACCCAGAAAATGACTACTATCCGACTTAAAGAATGATGCTAACAGGAAATGTTGGCAGATTGGATCTAGGCGGAAAATTTACGGGGAAAATTGTGACTACAAGTGATGGAGATGCGCTATGAGGTGTGTTACTAAAACTAGTTCAAGCATTGGTTATGGAAGTGCAAAGCGTGGAGAGTACAATCGAAGAGGGATGAAAGGAACATCTAGAGTCAAAGTAAGATCCAATCTACCGCGAGAAAATAAAAGAGCAAACCCAAGGCAGTGAAGAGCTTACCGAGGGATTTAGGGAAGAACGCGGCAACGGCGAATGGCTTGACGGCGGCGGGCCTAGATTCTCCGGTGGGCTGCTTAGGGGCGCGGCGGAGTCACGGGTGCGGGCGCGGCGGACGGACGGCGATGGCTCGATTCCAGCGGCGTGCTCGTGGATGGACGGCGACGGCTCGTTCCTGGTGACGCGCTCCTGGGCGGCGCCGTGGTGCTAGTTCGAGCTCGAGGGTGGAGGCACCGAGAGAGGGTGGAGATGAAGAGATAAGGGGAGAATGGCGATTGGATCTGAAAAATGGTGACTTGGGTGCTTATTTATAGGAGCTGAGCGGGAGCGCCCTAGGTCTAAGCGCCGGGAGCCAAATTTTCGGGAAAAAGATACTCAACCGGATTTTTTGGGATAGGCATTGAAGGCACCCGTTACGAGAAATCCGGAAAGGATTGAAACAGATTGCGGGCGCGATATTCGGACTGAATGGGAGGTGATGCGAGTCTGGGTCTTGTGTGATTTCTCGGAGTGTTGACCCGGGAAAACAATGCTGGACTCGGGAAAAGCCGGGTTACTATATGGACCACCTACAGAGTTAGGCCTAGCTATTATCAAAGCATTCTAACCCAGTATTTTGTGGACTTGTATGTTTCTTATTTTGCAGGGAATAGCGTGCGCTTCATGGTTGATCCCGCGAAGCCCAAGCTATTCTGGGGACTACTGATGGAGGGATGGAGACCCGGTATGCTAATGCCAAGGTGTAACCCGGCCCAAAGGAGCTGCGCAAGACCCGGCTCAAGGAAGAGGAGTTTCTAGAAGGCTCAAGAAGCAGTGTAGGCCTCGTGACCCGGCTTTGGGGTTACTGTTAGGAAACTTAGGGTTTTGTATGCGGTTACCGGGTAGGACTCCGAGTATGCCTTGGATAGGAAGCCAGGGGGCCGAGTAAGATATAAACCGGCTCCTAGGCTCAGGAAAACAGAACTTCACCAGATATTCGAGTTTCCCGGTAATACGAGAGTTGATATTGTAACCCTAGATCGGAGACTCGACGACTTGATTGCCGGAGCTACCAGATCGATTGATAGCATGGTTTCCCTTGAGCTAAACCCTCTCCCAAACACCAGAGTCGAATTGCCCCAAGATAAGTTACCCCCGGTAACGTATGCCGTGATTATCCCACGACAGGATACTCCTCCCGAGCAGCCAAGTTTTCCTCTCCAGCTGCCGCTGGAGTGTCAGGGGCAGCTGCGGGAGATGACTTTGGTCCCCTAATGGCGAAAAGTTTCACCTTCTTCCTGCCTTTTCCTTTCAAAGTGGTAGGAGCAAGGCTAGAAAAGAAAAAAGGATCAAAATCCGATATTAAAATTCCGAGAAAGAAGACACGCAAGAAAAAGCATACAAATGTACAAATCCAGGGTTTCTACGTGGAAGTGGCGACGGGTACACCGTTAAGGTCGGTAACTTCCTGGCTGGAAGATATCTTCTTGCGTTTCCGCCCTCCAGCTGACTGAAAGTTGGATTTTAGCGCAGCTAGTTCATCGTCAGTGGAAAACTCTTTCTCAGGAAGATCAAGAAGCCGTGAAAGAAACAAAAACCCAGATTAGCATTGAAACATCCTAGAAAAGATAGAATTCGAGAAATTCCCCAAAAGGCAAATATGAAAAGCATACCTTGGGAGCGGGGTTTCCGACATGATACATTTGTCGGCTCTCCTCGAATTTGTCATGAGTGGAGACGAGTTGGTTCACGCGTTTCTTGAAATCTTTCTTCGACAAGACGCTTTTTGTCGCCCTCATCGTGTCATCTGGGCCATTGTATTCACACATAAGCCGGCTACCGCGGAAGGAAAGAAGTTGAATCCTCCCCCCGAACTAGCATAGAATTGTATCCATGCCAGTCAAAGGAGGAGTGGAGGAGACGATTTTTGCAATCTGTTTCTTGATTCTCACCAGGCCTGGAGGCAGAACCTGGACCGCGTCCAATACCCAATTTTCATGGGGCGTGGCCACGGAATTGATGAAAGTCGGAATGCCCGTATCCTTTCCAGGATACGGAACATCCGAATGGTTGAAAAACGAGCCCGTCCAGAATTTGACGGACTCGGAAGTTTTGATTTTAGGAAACCAATCCTCTCTATGCCTACGGAGGTTAAAGGAAATGGTCCCGCAAATCAGGAGAACACCCTCGGTGGTGTTGCGTTTCACATTAAAACAATATTGCAAGAAATACAGGCGGGGTTCTATCCCTAAGTAACCCTCAAAGAGGGTCTGGAACCCAGCTAAATACATAATGGAATTAAGTGGAAGGTTGTGGGGTTGGATGTTGTAGTGGTCTAGAACTTGGAGGAAAAACGCAGATGGCGGAAAACCCATACCTCTGTTGATATGGGAGCGAGAACTACGCGTTCTCCGGCTTGTGGAGATGGCTCGGAGTCGTCCTCACCAACCCGCCATTTGTCCTTCACGGCAAATCCGTCTTTCTCCATGGCCAGAAGAAGGGTCGGGGCCACATTGCAGTGGCTCCAGTTTCCGGCGTTCTCTTCTTCTTCTTCTTCTTCTTCTTCCTCGCCTCCGGCAGCGGCGGCGTTCTCGCCGTCGCGAGTAGAGTTTTCCTCCTCCTCAGTGTCAGGAAAGGGGGGAGGAGGATGAGAAGGTGTGGCCGAGGGCGGCGACATGATTCCGGTGGAGGGATGGAGATCCCCGCCCGCCGACTCGTTGGCAGATCCCTCTGGCGCGCTCGCAAAAGCACGCGGAGGAATTCCGATAACAGGGTCGAGGTCGTTGATGAGGTCCTCGAGGACGACATCGACGTTGGTGGTCTCGGTGGCGCGAGGAGAATCTCCGGTGTCCATTTGAGGGCGGCACGACCGAGAGTTTGAACCCTGGATGTCTTCTCCGGTGAGGTCTCGAGGGCTCGGGTTCGCGTTCTCTCCGGTACTTGGGCTCGAGGAACTGGGCACGACAGTGCTCTGGTGCTCAAGTGGCTCGAGGAGGAAGAAGGAAGTGGAAGGATAGCCGGAGACCCTGAAGCAGCTATTTATAGCCCGAATGCATGGAGATTGGCTCCAACTGCTCTTTTAGTCATTGGATGATTGACGCGTGTAACGCCTGAAAATCCGGGAAACGAGGGGGCGAGGTGATTATTGTTATCTCCTTGTTTCTCGCGCGAGAATCTGTCAGAGATAAGGGTTCAGTCTTTTTGACTGACCTTTGATTATCGTGAAGTTAGCAAGATTTCATCGCTTGCGTCACTGTTTCCTTCTCCTCGAAGGCTCGTGGAACAAAGCCGGATTTCGGTAAACCGAGTTTGGCATTGACGAAATTCTGATGAAAGAAGAATCAAGACAAAACGCCGGCATTTCTAGGAAAGAATACAAATCCACAGGGAACGGCAGAATGAAGTCTTAATCCTTCTTGGGGGCTACTGTCGGATATATGCCAATTAGGGGTATGTCCGGCATTGGCCTAAGGCCAGATTACCAGGGTGGCCCATAGGCAATGGAGCTACTCCATCGGGCGGCCCAGTAAGCTGACGTGCAGGAAGCCGATTCTAGAAGAAAATGAACCACGGCCCAAAGTGGTACGGTTTGGAGGAGAAGACAGATTCCTTGCTTTCCAAGTTAGATACTTTCTGTAGTCTTCTAGGTTTCTTTTCTGTAAGCCCTAATCCGACTTATCTATATAAAGTCGGACGGGAGCGAGAACAGACAGACAATTAGCTAAAATCCAACTCGCCGAGAAGTTGATACTCGCTGAGTTAGCGAAACCATACTCACCATTGTACTTTGTATACTTCAGGCTTCAGCCCTGATTTAGTGAGATTGCAGGAGTAGGAACGCCGCCTAGTTGCGTCGTACCGAACCTGGGTAAACTCGGTGTTCTCGTTTGCAGTGTTTCCACGTCCCCCTCCCCCCCCCGCGCGGTTCTACCAGTAGGCTTATGGCACCCCCGTCCATGAACCTTACTACTATGTCTCGACAGTATGCTTATACTGCTGTACAGATAGATAGAAATTGTTGCAAATAGATGCATGATGTCCAAACAGGAAAATTTGTTGCAATCAGTAAACCATAGAGAGATTGATAGTGACGATGGTGAAACTGAAATTATGAAGATCTACTTGGACATACATATTCCAACACCTTTTACCCCTAATAGGGAGGGCACGTGCAAAAGAGATGACATGAAATTTTTGATAGCGTAATTAACGAAGATGTGGATCTAAAATTTCTCAAGAAAAACACGAATGTATATAACAAATGAGATTTCTAGTCTTTAGACAATCCTAAATTAATACTAAAAACTTGTGCTTCTTGCCTACCAGGTAATATCCCAAAATAAGAATGAGAATCTCATCTTACTATCAAACCCAAGTTGGTGGTATCTAGTGTCAAACTTATAACTAATCTCTACGAAACACGACCATGCTCCACGGCCAAATCCCGGTAGTTGGTGGTCCTTGAGAACAATGAGAGGTGTGCGGGTTGTTGTCCATGTCGAAGTGATGGATCGACTCATCGTTGTATTTGAAGTCAACTATCTGTCTGACTCATCTTTGCCTCTTTTACAGACTAAATGTATTAGTATCTTGTTTTATTCCACTAGCATTCTATTTAATTTCGCATGACTCATGGCTGCATTTTGCAACTCCATTTGTTTCTATGTGCTTCTTGTTTAATTCTACGGAAATTCTATTCAATTTTGCTCGATTCATCGCCTCATATTCAGGTCATTTGCTAGAAATTTCACTGTCTCATGGGAGATTTTTTCCTCATGTAGTTTCCTTTCATATAGTTGATGAACCGCTTGGAATGGGCAGGATTTGGAGTTGTGAGTTTTTCAACTAGATTGTCTTCAATATCTTCGTGGAAGACTCAAGTATGTCTTGGTACTTATGAAACACGAGCCCTTTGTTACTCTCGAGGATGAAAAAATGTGAGGAGATGATTAACGGTGTTGAAGGGGCGGACCGATGTTCAGATCCTCTCCTCCTTATCGTGAATCCTAGATGTTGCAACCAGTCCATTGCTAAATTCCCGCTCACAGTTTTGTGTCAAAATTATGGATGAAAATCCAAACCATCTATTAATGGGGTGTTTTGTTATCAACACCAATTGGAGTAATGTACTAAATTGGGCGGGTCTGCCTCACGTTGTTCCAATCACCGTACAATTGTAGCTTGTAGAGATGTGCTCGAATAGACTTTTGGAACACGGGCGATGATAAACTAAACATGATGGTTATGCTTGTTGTTTGGAGCTTCTAGCGGGAGAGAAATGGTCATGAGTTTGATAATGTTAACAAGCCCATTCAGATGGTTATCGATTAGATCAAAGTTGACGTTGATCATTGGGCAGTACCAGGCATAGGTAGATCCATTTTACCAGCATGGTAGGGATGCAAGACTGTTGTACTCTTTTTCTACCTTTCAGTTTGTTGTTGTTTGATCGGATCCGTACCCCTCCTTTACTTCCGCCATTTATGGGATTTCTTTCTTAATACAGACATGCAGCTCTCATGCGTAGTTCGGATTTCTTTTGTCTTTGTACAAGAGACTTATGCCGCACGACTAGCATTAGTCATTTACCGGACTTCACGAGAAGGATTTCTTAGCAGGCGCGATGGCTGAAGATGTTGGGGACATGAGAGATAGCGCCGGGAAAACCAAGCTATGGCGGTGGTCGGTGTGTGGGAGGTTACAACTACACAATCTCAATCAAGCATGACATGGTGGTATAGAACCTCATATGTGATACATCATGCATGGACTATATTTTTATATTGTATCAATTTGGTATTGCAAATATAACTATAAATTTGGTAAACTTTGAAATGTTTGACTTAACACCAACCTAATTTTTCTTATCTATTATATCAATAAAATGTATCCCTACTTTCTTCATTTAATGTTTGCAAGCTCAACATGAAAGGTGTCCACATCACCAGCACTATAGGAATGGGCTACTGTGCCGACGGCCAAATTCTATGCCGACGGCAATTTGTCGGGGCCGTCAGCATAGACCCAACCAGAGAATCCCAAATTGCGAAAAAAAAATTAGCTATACCGACGACCTTTTTTTTGAGCTACGCCGACGGCAAAGCCAAGCTATTTTTTTTTGACTTAATCACCGTTTTTATCATAACTTTTGCATTCGAATTCGGATTTTGACGTTCTTTAGCTCATTTCGAAAAGGAGAAACATATCTAAATTATCATGCATATTGTTAAACCTACATTCTTAGAAACAAAATCATGAGAAAGAATGGAACTAACAATAATGGGTTACCGGTTTCGTCTTAGAGGGTTGTGGGGCGTCTGAATCCAACCAAAATCTAGGTGGACCATACCAAGTGTGTACAAGTGTGTTTTGGGTTGTATATGTCCAATATTCTACTATGTATGTTAGGGTTTCACCGTCATCATTTTTTGAATTTGTTTGATTTTTCTATGCCTAATTTCAAAACGAAGTCAAGACGGCGGGCATGACCGTTGTAGCTAGAGCTTAAATATTGAGAAAGTCTTGGTGTATCTATGATAAAATAGGTAGTCGTGTACCTAAAAATTATTTTTTCAAAAAATCATGAGCAAACTACGAGGCACCTGTAGTTCAAATTTGACCTGTTTCCAACTGAATCGGTAGAACTTGTGTTTTTTAAAAGAGGTGGATGGAAACCTTTTTAGCGGTAACAATTTGGTTATTTGTGCATATAACATGGTCTAGTATTTTCAAAAAATGTAGCTCCCAAGTTTTGCAACATATTTGTGGTTGGTGCTTCACAAAAAAAGCCATTTTTCACACTCGGAAAATGGAAAATGGTTTTTTTATTCAATGAAAAGGAAAACTTTCTCCGTGAACATTGTACGTTCTTCCAATATGCATGTTTGTGTGGAATATGGTCACATTTAAACAAACTATGCCATGGATTTGGCTATTACACCCGTCATTTGGCCTGAAACCCTAAAGTGTTGTAGGAGATAGCTCATTTATGTGAACATATTTTCAACACAACTGTCTTATTCCAAGTTTATTATTTTTGGTGGATACTAGGACATATATAATGACACCACGCAAAGGTCTTACATCATTTTGGGGTTTTTAAAATTCTCTGGAATTTTCTAAGCCGATTTCACGAAAAAGTAAAGACGGCGGACATGACCGTTCGTAGCTAGGGCTTGAATATTGAGAAAGTCTTGGTGTATTTCTGATGAAATAGGTAGTTGTGTACCTAAAAATGTTTTTTTCCAAAAATCATGAGCAAACTACGATGCACCTGTAGTTCAAATTTGACCCGTTTCTAACTGAATCGGCAGAAATTTGTGTTTTTCAAAAGAGGTCGATGAAAACCTTTTAAGAGGCAACAATTTGGTTAATTATGTATATAACATGGTCTAGTATTTTCAAAAAATGCAGCTTCCAAGTTTTCCAACATATTTGTGGTTGATGCTTCACAAAAAAGCCATTTTTTACACTCGGAAAATGGAAAATGGTTTTTTATTCAATGAAAAGGAAAATTTCGCCGGGAACATTGTCCGTGCTTCTAATATGCATGTTTGTGTGGAATATGGGCACATTTAAACAAACTATGCCATGGATTTGGCCATTACACCCGTCATTTTGCCTCTTTCCAGCTGAATCGACAGAAAATTTCAAAATGGCCACCATGGCTATTCATCAAAAGAGTTCAAATTTTTTAAAACTATCGATGTTTCTATGATATGGATGTCATATTTGAATTTCTCTAATTTTTCTAATCGATTTAGACATTTTATTTGTCAAATTTCGATTTACGGATTTCAAGATATAAATTATTCCATATTAAATAATTTATTCAAATAATAAAGTAATTTCTAACATTATATTGTTATTTATTCAATAAAGATAATTATATAATCATTGTTATTTGTTCAAATATTTTTTTTAAATTTAAACAATAGAAAAGTTTAACATCATTCCCCACAGTTTAATATGATTGATATGATAGTAATATTAGTAAGTTCTAACATTTCATTTGGAATCTAGTTTGGAAGAAACTCAAAGGTTAAGCGTGCTTGGGCTGAGGAATTTCAGGATGGGTGACCGAACGGGAAGTTTGACTAAGTTAAGTATATTGACTAGATTAATTGTGTAATTAGAGATTAGAGATTAAATATGTGGCTAAGTGCAAAATTCTGGAATAGAATTTAAAAAAGTTCAAAAAAAGTTGAATTTTTTCTTGATTTTTTTTTTCAATAATTTTGAAAATATTATGCGGACGGCTTTGCCGTCGGCGTAGAGAGAGGTATGCCGACGGCAAAGCCGTCGGCATAGCCCTACGCCTACGGCTTTTAATGTGCCGACGGTAATTTGGCGTATGCCTACGCGGCCTTACGCCGACGGCAATATGCCAACGGCAGCCGTCGGCACAGCCTGTGCCGACGGGCATTTTAGTCTATGCCGACGGCCAAAAACCGTCGGCTTCTTGACAGATTCCTGTAGTGCAGCACCATGCATGGCTGAATTTTATACTTAACAAAGTGCAATGGCTTTACCATACATGCATGCATTTTTTTCTCTCAGAAGTGCGTGCGAATGTAGTGTTTCAAACCGTCATGTAGAAGGTCCACGTCATCTACATGCAAAGTCATGCATCACGTCTTTTTTGGGACAAAGTGCATTTCAACATGATTTTATGCTATTTTGTTTGCTTATATGAAAACCATCTTTCATTCCCGCAGCAACCTCCGGGGAATAAACTAGTTCCCAAGATAACTAGACCCAGCTACAGCCCGATGTTTCCACGCAAAATCCTACATCTATCTGGTAGCTAGTTTGAAATTGGTCACACGAATTACCTGTGGAAGAAATATCTCAATGAAAATTAAATTGCTATATCTTGGGCATTAATACTGGACGAGATATATCTATCTTGCGTAGGGTGTTAAATCTGAATTATTTTACATACTATGAAAGATCTTGATGAAAAATTATATTGTTGTATATTTGCTATAAATACCAACATAAAATATGTCAATCTCTTGTGGGAATTTTAATGCAATTTATTTTATATACTAGTTGAAATTCTTGTGCGTTGATACGGGCTATCTAGATCTAATAAATTTTTTCTTTACCCATTTTTATATAGGATGAAGAAGATCAAATAATTTTTTCTCCATCGATGGTGATACAGTCAGAGGGACTAATATAATATGGATATTAAATAATTTTATTCTCTAATGGCGATACATGAAGAGGGTGTAGCTAGATGGTTGTATTCTTCTTTATGCCACCATGTTTAGATCTTGTGAGCTGTCTAACATGATCAAGATCATCTATTTGTAATTCTGCATGTTGTGTTTGCTGGGTTCTGATAAATATTGAATTCTATGTCAAGTTGATTATCAATCTATCATGTTTATGTTATTTATGATCTTGCATGCTCTCCGTTACTAGTAGATGCTCTAGCCAAGTTGATGCTTGTAACTCCAAGAGGGAGTATTTATGCTCGATAGTGGGTTCATGCCTCCTTTTCATCTATGCTCGAGTGACAAAAACGTGACGGATGGGGGATGTTTGTTGCCATTAGGGATAAAACAACAATGTTTTCATTGTTTACATTACTGTTTGATATATGCCAATTAGGGGTGTATCCGACATTGGCCAAAGGCCAGATTATCAGGGTGGCCCGTAGGAAATGGAGTAAGGTCCGTTGGGCGGCCCAGTAACCTGACGCGCAGGAAGCCAGATTCTAGAAGAACCCGGATCACGCCCCAATATGTGGTCCGGCTTGGAGAAGAAGCCAGATGCCTTACTTTCCAAAAATATAATTATTTTCCGTAGTCTTCTAGGTTTCCTTCTTGTAAGCCCTAGTCCGGCTATCTATATAAAGTCGGACAGGAGAAATTGATAAACAACAGAGAACAAGAGTTCGAATAGCTAGAAGCCAACTCGTAGGGAAGTTCATCCTCGCCGAGTTAGCGAAACCATACTCACATTGTACTTTGTATACTTCAGGCTTCAGCCCTGATTTAGTTAGATTGCAGGAGTAGGAACGCGACCATAGTTGCGACGCACTGAACCTGGGTAAACTTGTGTCCTCGTTTCCACTCTTCCACGTTTCCACCCACGGTTCTATCAGCAGGCTTATGGCACCCCCGGCCATGAACCTAACTAAGAAGACACGACAGTTGGCGCCCACCATGGGGCCAGCGGCGTCGGGAGTCACATTTCGAGCGGGGATACTCAGCGGAATAGGCAGTACAATCACTGTCGGAAGCCCGCATTTCGACGGGAACGTCGGACGCTTCCTCGATAACAGATCCTATATGCCGGGACGGAATCACCTGGTAAGTGCTTGTGTCCTTCCCATTGGATCTGATAACGTTTTTACTGGTTTGACGGTAGAAGCTATGGGATTCCGTGGTGGAAGTAACTTTATCCCACCCGCCCTATGCCTAGTAGATGAAGGCTTTAACGCCGGATTCAGCTCAGATCTGCCTTATTCATATATTAGGGCAGATCAAGCTTCACTTGCTGCATATCTCCAAAGCATGACTGGATTTTCCGCCTCTCAGGAGATGTCTGCACCCGGATCGCACTTTGTTGGCATGATGCAATTCGGGATCGCCGAAAACACGGAAGTTGGAAATCCCTTGGAAAAGGCAGACAACGCTGATCCCATGGAAAAGGTGAAAGATCCAACGTCTGCCGATCAGGCGACAAACTCGGAAGCCGAGTCCATACTAGCAGCTATAGAAGCAAAACCAGACTCAGAAACCAGATCTGCAGGCTACAACGCAGATTCCGACGATGAGGATGGAGATACTTTCGAAAGAAAGGTCAAATCCATGCAAGGAGATTTCAACGAAGTACTCATGGAAAAACCCACCGCGAAATCGGATGCCGAGGAGGAAGAGGAAGATCCTAAAACACCTCCGCCGACTGGTGAGGAGGAAGGAGAGGAATATGGTGGAAAAAGTCCGTCCTATCCTGATGTTCAGGAACTGATGGTAGACGAACCGCACAAAATGCCTCCATCCTCCAAAAAGAAGAACAAATCCGCCAAGAAGCTGTTCACCAAGGCCTAGAGGAAAAAGGATAAATTGACAGACAATGCCAACAAAAACCTGGAAGTCGTAGGTAGCAGCAGCGTAAACCTCAATAGGACCAACATATTTAGCTTGCACAACACCATAATAATCAACATATAAGAAATGGTGTGGATTATTAGTTCCACGGATATGCTACGAGTAGTGTTGTCCCTCATGACACCACTACTTGAAGCAACTCTGTTAGCTTGTGCGAGAGTGCTACGAGTAGTGTTGTCCCTAATGACAATACCACCCGAAGCACCATTGTTGGCCTTCTTCTTGCTCTTCTTCTCCTTGTTCTTCTTCTTGTTCTTCTTCTTGGCAACATAGCCAAGACCTTGCTTTCCCACTTGTTTCCTTGGAGCACTCATTTGTGGTCTAGAAATAACCACATGAGGGCTAGGGGCAACCACTTGTGGGTTAGAGGCCACAACCTTCTCAACTTGAGGGCTCTTGCCCTTGAGCCTTGTTAGCTCATCCTTTAACCTAGAATTTTGCTCAATAATGTTTGCATTATCACAAGAAGAAGTAGAGATGCTAGGGTTGTTAAGTTGATTAAGTTGAGTTTGAAGTTGTTCATGCAACTCTTTGAGGGAAGAGTGTTGACTCTCCAAGGCCTTGTGAGCCTTGGTTAGGTTTTCAAACTCCTCGGTTAGTTTACCATGACCAACACCAAACTCAACCTTATCATTTTTAGCCTTTTTATATTTAGCAATTGCAAGGTCACGTTCCTTAGTGACATTATAAACAAGCTCATTATGTGAATCTTCAATAGATTCAAGTTCCTCCTCAAGAGAAACTCTACCATCATGCTCTTCCTCAAGAGTCATGGAGAGGGAAGCTATCTCATCCGCATCCCTTCTTTCAATCTCACCTTTCTTATCAAGAGCTTCATGGGCCTCTCCTAATTGGCTCATGAGATGATCAAAGTACTTTGGTCTCCCCTTGCATGTTAGACATAAAACGTTCCAAAGAGAGAATTTCATCTTCTACTCTAAGACTAACATGATCTTCTAGTTCACTTGGGGTCTTAGAGTTGGGAGAAGATGATACCTCCGAGGCCTTAGCCATGAAGCACTTGGCATTTGGGCGAGGATGATTCTCATTGGGGGATTCAAAGAGAGATGAAGATGATGGAGTATAAGAAATAGCAAGAGCGGCCACTTCACTTGTGGTTTCTTCTTCTTCATCACTCCGGAAGCATACTCCTTTTGAGTCACTAGCACAAACTTGGTGGGGGATGATACGTAGAAAACATATCTCCTTTCCGAACACTTTTCTTATTGTTTTCCTCTAAACTTGTGTGTTTTCAATGCAACTAACACGGACTAACGCTGTTTTCAGCAGAATTACCTTGGTGTCTCGTTTTTGTGCAGAAAAATCAACTTTCGGGAAATTGCCCAGAAAAGACCCCATTGGCCTCAAAACAGCGGAAGACCCCGGGAGCCAGAAGGGGGCCGGGAGACGGGCCAGAGGGGGGCCACACCACCCCCTGGCGCACCCCCCTCGGCCGCGCCACCTGGTGGTGTGGGCCACTCCCACACCCCTCGGGCTCCCCTTTCGACTACATAATGCTTTCAACCCTAAAACCCGAGCGGGTGCGTCATATTCCACAGAAACACAAGAGAGTGCCACCGCCACCCCGAACTTCGATTCAGGGATCAGAAGTTCCTGTTTTGGCACCCTGCCGGGACGGGGAATTGGAGGAGATCATCATCATCGTCATCACCAACGCCTCTCCATTGACCATCCATGTTTCCCCCATCCATGTGTGAGTAATTCCCCCGCTGTAGGCTGAAGGGGATGGTAGGGATTGTATGAGATCGTTCATGTAATAATGCCGTGATTGTTAGGGCATAGTGCCTAGTATCTTCTATTAGTGCTATTGACATTGTTGCAACTTGTTATGCTTCATGCTTGTCACTTTGGGCCCGAGTGCCATGATCTCAGATTTGAACATGTTATTGAATCACAATGATAATTATTGTTTCTTGATCATACCTGCAAGTTGTTTACACATATCGTTGTCCGGAACCCGAGGTCCCGAAGTGACAGAAATTGGGACAACCGGAGGGGATGGCTGTGATGTGAGGATCACATGTGTTCATGGAGTGTTAATGCTTTGCTCCGGTGTTCTATTAAAAGGAACACCTTAATTACCATTAGTTCCCTTGAGGCCGCGCTGAAAACGGGCTGGTAGGACAAAAGATGTTGTGCAAGTTCTCATTGCAAGCACGTACGACTATTTACGGAGCACATGCCTATGGTTACTTAGTGCTTGGATGATTTATCTTATTTATCTGCAATACCCATGTCTTGATTATTATGTGAACTATCTTATCCATGCAACGCCCATTCATCTATCCCTATGCCTACAATATTTAATCCCGCTGTTTACTTCAATAACCACTGCTGCTATTTTCATTCCACTGCTGCTATTATTCACTACTGTTGCTGCTATAAAACTGTTACTACTGATAAACCACTGCGAACAAAAGTACTTTCAGGTGCAGCTGAATTGACAACTCACTTGTTAAGGCTCACAAATATTATTTGGATCCCCTTGTGTCGAATCAATAAATTTGGGTTTTACTTCCCTCGAAGACTGTTGCGATCCCCTATACTTGTGGGTCATCAAGACTATTTTCTGGCGCCGTTGCCGGGCAGCATAGATTTATTTGCGAGCTCACCGGAGAGTACTATTATCTACTGCCAATCATTCATCATGGGTAAGACTCGTTATGGAAAGTTTCCTATATTACCATCCACTACAAGAAGAGGTACAACCCTGAACACCTCTGTTGCTTTTGATTCACCGTCTGTTATGAGTAAGCTGCTTACACCACCACAGGCTACACGTGCTAGTTCTGCTGAATCTGAAAATACTTCTGATACTTTTGATGATGCTTCTACTGTGCTTGATGAGATTGGTTCTCTCGTTCCTTTCTTAGATGCTACTATTTCTAAAGCTAAAATATTGCAAGCACTAAAACTCCTGATAAAAATCATGTTACTCTTGCTGTTTCACCTGAGCTCAGAGAGAATCCTAGTGAGGATTTTGATGATTACTATATTGAACTTAATGATGATCTTATTGATGAAATACATGCTATGAAGGATAAAGATGCTGCTATAAGTCTTATCGAAAGTCGTGCTGTTAAATATGAATTATCTCCTGATGCTAAGTTTGCCACTTCTCCCATTAATATTAGGGATAAGGATTATGATTTCTCTCTTGATTTATATTATATATCTATTGTTGAGAAAGAACCTTTTTGTGGCACTGAAAATCAAAGTGCTATGAAACATATGAATGAGATCTCCTCTTTGAGTAGTTTATTCTCTGATGATCTTAAGAAACATAGTTACTTTGTTTCTAAAATATTCCCTTTCTCATTAAAAGATTAAGCTAAAACATTGTTTAATAATTTGTCTCCGGGATCTATTGATAGTCCTATTGGTTTGGTTAATGTTTTCTTTCAGAAATATTTTCCTGCTAGTGCTCAACATGCTGATTTACAAAATATATTTAATTTCAAGCAATTGGAAAGAGAGAAATTGCGTGTATCTTGGGCAAGGTTCCGTTCTTTAGTTAGGGCTACACCTGGGCATAAGCTAGAAAATAATGAACTTCTTGATATATTCTATAATGGACTAACTGTTGAATCTAGGACATACCTGGATAGTTGTGCTCGTTGTGTTTTCAGGCAAAGAACTCCATATGAAGCTAAGGAATTAATGGCTAAAATAAGCCAAAATCATGATGATTGGACTATGGCTGAGCCCGAGTTGACCCCTACTCCAGTATCAACACCAACACCAACACCCAAGAAGATGGGAATGATTGAATTAAATGATGAAGTGATGAGAGAAGCCAAGAAATCTCTTAAAGAGAGGGGTATTAAATCTGAAGATGTGAAGAATCTTCCACCTATAGAAGAATTATGTAAGTCAATCCCTCACTCATCCACCATTGAGGTACACTCTCTCCAATATTTTGATAGTAGAGATATTCCCTATAATAAACCTCCTGATCTATGTTTAGCTGAATTTGATAATTATGTTATTAAGCAAGATAATTTTAATATGAGAGTGCAAAATCACCTAATGGAAAACCCTAGAGCTATTGATAATTTGCATGGTATTATAGAAAGAACCTATAATGATGTTAAAATGCTTGTTAAACACTTTCAAATGGTTCAAACTCAAATTGATCAACTTGCTAAAGTGCAAAAAGATTTGCTAGTTAATGATTCTAAAGAAAAGCATGCTTATGAAATAAGAACTTGAAGTGGTATTGCAACACAAGATCCTTTATATCCCGAGGGACATCCTAAAAGAATTGAACAAGATTCTCAGTAAACTAATAATAATGTTATTCATACTAAGAAGAAAAAGTAGAAGAAACATAAAACTGTTGTAGAATCCTCTGAACTTGCTAAAGACCCTAATAGTATATCTATCTCTGATGCTGAAACTGAAAGTGGTAATGAGAAAAGTGAAGCTTCTAATAAAGAAGAACATGTAGCTGAACCTGAAAAGCAAACTAAAACTGCAAAGTATACTAAGGAGGATTTCATTGCTAATAAACATGGTAATGAGAGAGAATCTTGGGTACAAAAACCAATGCCTTTTCCTAATAAGAAACACAAATCTAAGGAAGAAGAACATTATAACAAGTTTTGTGAATGGATGAAACCTTTGTTCTTGCAAATTCCTTTAACTGATGCTATTAAATTGCCTCCTTATGCAAAATATATGAAATATATTGTCTCTAAAAAAGGAAGATTCCTAATGAGGAAATCTCCACTATGCTTGCTAATTACTCTTTTAATGGCAAGGTTCATGAGAAGCTTAGAGATCCCGGTACTCCAACTATTCCATGTTCTATTAAAAATAATTATGTTAGAGCTGCTTTGTGTGATTTGGGAGCTTGAGTAAGTGTCATGCCTTTTACTCTCTATATAAGACTCCTCCTAGAAAAATCGATACCAACTGATATATCTTTGCAAATGGCTGATAAGTCTACTGCTATTCCTGTGGGTATATGTGAGGATGTTCCTGTTCAAGTTGCTAATAATTGTCTGATATTAACTGACTTTGTTGTGTTGGAAATGCCTGAAGATGATAATATGTCTATTATTCTTGGAAGACCTTTTCTTAATACTGCAGAGGCTGTTATTGATTGCAATCAAGGAAAAGCTACTTTTAATGTTAATGATAAAGAGCACACTGTTTATTTTCCCAAGAAGATTGATAAAAAATATGGTCTAAATTCAATTGAAAATATTGAGACCATCAAGATTGGATAATTTTATTGTCCTATTCCAAAGCCATCTAAAAAATACGAAATCATTATGATTGGGACTATGTCTATCAATGTTGAGGTAACATAATCATTTAACGATTAGCAAAGTTTTGCTTCATATGAAAATTGTTCTGGTAACAATACTTGATCACCCTTGTTAACAAAATGATTTTAAATGAAGTGGGCAATGTTTTCACTATGTTTTCACCTTCCCCATTATGTTTTCACCCTGATTACTGAGGTTATGCATGTTTTCACCACTACCACCTTTGTTTTCTTTGGATATTCTTCCATCAGAGTGTCATAGAACCTTTGTAGTGCTGGTTTTGGTTTTGTTTTCCACCTTTTCACTTTCGTTTTCCTGGTTTTTATTAATTATTAAAATTCTGGAAATACCTCAAAAATAAAGTTTCTCGAAAAATTCTAGAAAAATTATAATAAATTTTTACGTCAAAAATGAGGCAGAGAGACACCTGGGAGACCCAAGGGGGACCCACCAGTCAGGCACACCATGGGGTGGCGCGCCCAACCCCTGGTGGCGCCAGCACATGGTGTGGGGTCCCCCTGGCCCTCCACTTACTCTCTCCACTGCGAAAGTCTTCTCTCTCTCCTCCCAAACTGAAAACATTTCCTGAAACCCGTGTTCTTGCTGTTCTTCCTCTGGATTTTCGATCTCCTTCTTCAGCCCATCATTTGTGCTGATATTTTGTGCATTTGGTCTCCGGTATGTGACTCCTCCGATGATCCAAGTATAATTTTGTTTAGTGAAGTATTTCTTGAGTATTTTGGTACTGTAGGTGACAGTTTATGTGAGTTTGCATGCTTGATTTGAGTAGAAATAATGTAGTTTTGATGTATGTTTAGCTCTCATATAAGTCCCTATGGTAGTTTCCACCTTATAGTTGCTTGAAATTAATTTTTGTGATGATTGCTGAAAAATTTCAGAGATGGAGCACAATGTTCATCAACTAAACCAGCATGAGTTGGAGTTGCATGAGGTCATGCTCGTGCACCATGAAGAGAGAGTGTTCCCATCAATTTATCCGTGTCAGGAATTCATGAGGATTATGGAAATTTCGCAGGATTTCAACACTCTTATGCATAATGCAGGCTTGGACCGTTTCATTGAGGATGAACATATCCAACATGTGAAACTAACTATGTCTGTGGTGCAGGATTTTTGTTTTAAATGGTCCTCAACTAACCCTATGGTCCACTATAAAATTTACAATAAAGATGTAAACCTGCCTTTCAGTGATTTTTGTGCAGCTATCAAGGTACCAGAGTGGGGATCTTGTGAGAAGATAAAAGGGCAGCCTAAACCACTGCTGGAATTATATGAGGAGATTTGCCAAGGAAGAAGCTTCATAGGGGAGAGTGGTAAAATTCGAGAAATTCAACTCCCTAGCATTTGATACTTTGCCTATTTTATTTCTAAATGTGTGTTAGCTAGAAAAACTGCCAACAAGCTATCTGTGTATGATTTGGCGTTTATTGCAGCTGACTTAAGATGTGATAGGTCTTATAACTTTGGCGCTTTGATTGCTTATCGTCTTTCACATAACCGTGAGAAGGGCGGAGTTTGTGGAGGTCTTATTGCCTCGCGCTTGCTATCTTTGCATGGTTTGGAGCCGCATCCTCTAGACCTACAGTTTCCTATAGAGAGGCTTGATCTTATTTCCATGGTTCAACATAAGTTTCTTTCTACCCATGGCCACTTACATAATCTATCTTTTGAATTAACTTTCTCCAAACGATCCGGGTGGAGAGTTATTAAAACTGTTAGGGAAGTACTTTTGCGTGTACCTCTTTTGTTTAATCTTAATAGGAGGCAAGGATGGAAGCTTTCTGAGAGTGAGCTGGACACATACCTTGAGCATCACCCCCGCAAGGGGAGGATGCCGACGAGGGGGACGATGGTGATTTCGGCCAGCCCTATGACACTACGGGGATCCCATACAGGCAACCCGGTTATGACTATACGCCCGCTGCTTCATCTTCCTCTTGGGCGCCTGAGTACGACCACGCGAGGGACGACCCACCACAGTGGGGATATTTCCCACGCCATGATTGATCTCCACTTAGGCCAAAAGCCTAAGCTTGGGGGGAGGTATATCGACATCACACTCATTTATATATCATGTTCGGTCGGTTCTTTGTATATCCATGTTTTCATTTCTTTCGTTTGTTTTCGTTTTCTTTCATTTCTCCTTGTTTTATTGCGTTGTTCTTGTTTTCCAAAACACAAAAAGACTAAAAATATTTCTGTTGTTTCTCTTTGTTTGCTTCTCTAGTTTCTTTATTTTGTTTGCTTTCTTTTCTCGTTTCGGTTTAGTATTCAAAAATCCAAAAATATTTTGCTTTGTTTGCTTATTCTCTTTCTGTTCTTGTTTTAATTGAAAACCCCAAAAATTTTTGTTGTTCTTCTTTGGTTTTGTAAAGTTTGCTGCATAGTTTAAAATTCGTCCGTGACTCTATTGGAGATTGGTTTTCATTATATATTATTCGAACCACAAGTGAAGAGCAATAATGACGATCTACGAAAATTCAAGTTGTGGTGAGAGGCTGGTATGAACTCTATTTGTTTTCATTTTTGTACATATATCCATCCATGTGAGCATGCTTAGTTTGTTCATATAAGATATATGTGATTGAAAGGCTGCTTAATAGTTCGTGCTCTCTCAGGTTTAGTTCCAATTTATTAATAGTAAATGACCTCTCGTATAAATATTTGTTCGCATTGTTCTATTCATAGAAGGGTATGACATTGTGGTAGCCTCCTCTGAATGTTTCATTTGAATCGACTTGGCACATGCTCACGCATGCTAAGACTGAAAACAAAAAGTCAATAAGCCTCGATGATTTATTTTGCCTCAGAGTTCTAGTATCAATTTTATGCCTCGGTTAATTTTGTTTTGTCGCAAGCATTATTATGATAGCTGTTTCTATCTTGATTGTCGCTCCCTGTCTATCGCTAGCCTTCACCTATACTGAGTATGAGCTCTACTCGTGCATCCAACTCCCAAAAACCAAAGTTTGCCAAATGTGTCCACCATACCTACCTATATGTGGTACTTAACCGTCACTCCAAGTAAATTGCTCATGTGCTACCTTTAAAACCCGCTAAAAATTATTTCTGTTTTGTGCCCCTGTTTTAGCTCATGAGGACGTAAATAGAGAATCTTTATCTCATTTGTTGATTGGATTTCACACCCTGGACTAGTGGCTTCATCCGCTTATCCAAATGATAGAAGAGCTGTGATATGTCATAAACGTATCCCTAATTTCTGATGCTCCATGATCATATTATGCCAATTGCTACATGTTTTCTCCCTTATTTATAGCATTTTTATACGTTTTCCGGACTAACCTATTAACAAGATGCCACACAGCTAGTTCCCTGTTTTCTGCTGATTTTTTAGTTTCAGAAAAGTTGTTCTGGAAAATATTCTAGGAATTGGAAAATTCGAAGCCCGGAAGTCCTATTTTCCCCAGAAGCATCTAGAAGACCGAAGAGGAGCCAGAGACGGGCATCAGGGGGGCCACACCATAGGGTGACGCGCCCCTGGCCGCGCCAGCTATAGGTGTGGGCCCCCTGGAGCGCCACCGCCTTTGCCCTTTCGCCTATTTAAGCCCCCCGGATGGAAAACCCTAAACACCTGATCAAAATTCCCGAAAAAGTTCCGCGGCCGCCGTCACCATCAACCCCAGATCATGGGGGTTCTGAAGCTGTTTCCGGCACCCTGCCGGAGAGGAGATCATCACCGGAGGCCTCTTCATCACCATGCCTGCCTCCAGAGTGATGCGTGAGTAGTTCATCCTTGGACTACGGGTTCGTAGCTGTAGCTAGATGGTTGTCTTCTCCTCATATGCCTACATGTTTAGATCTCGTGAGCTGCCTATCATGATCGAGATTGATCTTATGTAATTCTCTGTGCTTTGTTTGCTGGGATCCGATGAATATTGACCTTATGCCAAGTTGATTATAGTCTTTATTTTCATATGTTATTTGTGATCTTGCATGATCTCCGTTGCTAGTGGTTATTTTTGCCAAGTAGTTTCTAGTGACTCCAAGAGGGAGTATTTATGCTCGATATTGGGTTCATGCCTCCTTGTTGCCTTGCTCGAGTGACAGAAACGTGAAGGGGGAGGATGTGTTGTTGCCATTAGGGAGAAAACAGCGGTGAGAGTGCCCGCGTGCATAATCATTGCTTACATTACACACTTCGTTTAATGCAATTATCTGTTGCTTGCAACTTAATACCCGAGGGGGTTCGGATGATAACATGAGGGTGGATTATTAGTCATAGATGCAGATAGATGTCGGTCTATGTATCTTGTTGTAATGACCGCACTAAATATAATAGTAATCTTCATGTCATTATGTGCACTATGGTGCAACCTTTATTTGTCAATTGCCCAGCTGTAATTTGTTCACCCAACATGCTATCTTTTATGGAGAGACACCACTAGTGAAACTACGAACCCCGGTCCATTTTTCCACACTGTTAAACAAACCACAACAATTTCCTGCTCTCTTTACTTTCTGCAAGCATACACTGTTTTTCCACACTATACGTCTAATCTTTGTTTTCAGCAAGACCGTGAGATTGAAAACCTCACTGTACCGTTGGGGCAAAGTATTTTGATTGTGGTGTGTGCAGGTTCCGCGTTGTTGCTGTCACCGGTGAAGCGCCGGCACCACCGTCAGTGGCATCAACCTTCCAAAGATTCTCTTTCTCCTACTGGATTGATAACCCTGGTTCTTAACTAAGGGGAAAACTCCTACCGCTGTGCTCATTACACCTTCCTCTTGGGGTTCCCAACAACGCAGAAAAAGGATTTAACTCTGCCAGCAACAAGGATTTTTCTGGCGCCGTTGCCGGGGAGAAGAAAGTCTTCTAGCAAGGGGAGTCTCTCACTCTCAATCTCTTTATTTTGCTTATTGTCTTGTTTTTATTTTTGTCTTGTTTTGCTTCTCTTTATCAAAAACACACAAAAAATTAGTTTACTTTATAGCATAGAAAGCAACTCAAGTATTTTCAAGCGAAGCATTCACTTGCTATTTTTGCTTTATCATGCTTGCTATCAATGTTTGATGTCTTTGAAACTAGATATTTTAGGCAAGGTGGGTCCACGGATGAACAACAAAAACATTATAAGGAACACCGCTTGTCACAAAAAGGGATACACTTATGGGAGCAAATTAATAAATTGCATGACTATGCTAAAAACTTGTGCTCCACCTATAATGTTACTTATTGCTTTGATAAATCTTGCTGCTGTAGGAGGTATAAACACCTCCCTTTCAATGTGAGTATAACGATAATGTTACCATATCTTCTTATGTTAAGGGAAATTATGAATTATATGATGTGGAACAAATTGAAGAATTTATTGCTTGGAAGGGTGCATTCGAAATTGCCTATTTACTGGAAAGTATTGATGATGCACCTTATAAATATGAGATTTATGCTATACTTGAATATTGCTTTGATAATTACAAGGACGTTAATTACTACATAATGGAATATCTTAATAAATTCTCTCAACCTAAGGAAGAGACTAATGCCTTGCAGGAGCGTATGGAAGAGGAAACTGCTAAATCTGGAAGCTCATTGGATGGAAAAGAGGAGGGGAGTGATGATCAAGAGGAGGAAAAATGGAACCCATGTCTACCTCCCTATGATAGTAACTCTTTAATCCTACATTTTTTATGTTAATCCATGCTACTTTGATAAATCTTATGATAATCCTCTGTTTATTCCAACTATTGATATGCATGATAATGCAGAAATTTGTTTAGAAAATTTATATGATAATGCTCTTGATGATGGTCCTATGTTATTTGATGTTGTGAATTATAATTCTACTGAAAATAGGATTTCTATAATGTGTCCTATACCTTTTATGAGTGATCAATCATCTTGCTTTGCTATTGCTAAAAGTGGGAAAAAAGAGGAGCTGATTTTAAATTTTGATCCCACTATTTTTGAGCTTGATATGAATTGTGTGCTTTTAGACCATGACAAACATGCTTTATGTGATAATTATGTTGTTGAGTTGTTCATGATGCTACTGAAAATTATTATGAGAGAGGAAAATATGGTTGTAGGAATTTTCATGTTACTAATACACCTCTCTTTTTGTTGAAAGTTTTGAAGTTGCTCTTGTTCTACCTTCCCATGATTTCTAGTTTGAGCTTCTTTAATTTATTTCTTTACAAGATTCCTATGCATATGAAGTGGGTTAAAATTAAATTTGTTTTATACTTGCTTCTTGATGCTCTCTTTTTCTTAATTCATATTTATTATGTGAGCATCTTTGCTTTTTATGCCTAGCTGAAAGGCGTTAAAGAAAAGCGCTACCGGGAGACAACCCGTTTTATTTCTCAGTTTTCCTTTGTTTTCTTTGGTGTGCTTTGCACCTGGGTATTGTCTATTTCCTTAGAAACCCTGCTGTATCTTTTCTTTTGAGTCTTTGTTGAGCCAAGTAAAGCCACTAGTGGAAAGTTGAGCCTATATTTCGGATTTCTGCGCAGGAAACAGATTTTTGCTGTCCACTGTAAATTCCGTTAAAAATCACAGAAAACTCAAAATGACCTGAGCTTTTTTGTTCTTAATCCTGAGCTATATACACAATTTTTCTTAGAATATCTCTTTTTTATTTGAGAAACAGAAGATTTTTGGAAAAATCGATCTTTACCTGCTTTTCTGTTTTTGACAGATTTCTGCCATTTATCGCATTTGCATCTTAATCTCTTTCTTTTGGTGTTCTTTTGAGAAAAAGAGTTTTGAAATAAGTTGTGATAGTAGATAATGTATTTTTGAGTGTTAGACTTGTGTTTAAACTGAACCATGTGGATTTATTATTTCAATTGCACTAATGTTGCTAATGAAGATTGTGAGAATTTTGATGTGAAGGAAGTTTTCAAGGGTCAAGAGAAGAGGATGATATGATGTGATCAAGAAGAGTGAGAAGACTAAGCTTGGGGATGCCCTGGTGGTACATCCAAGAAAATTCCAAGAAGACTCAAGCGTCTAAGCTTGGGGATGCCCAAGGTATCCCCTTCTTCATCAACAAATTATCAGGTCACTTCTAGTGAAACTATATTTTTATTCGGTGGCATCTTATGTGCTTTACTTGGAGCGTCTTTTATTTTTGTTTTCAGTTTGCTTTTGCTTTTGCTTTCAGTTTTTTTTATATTCATAATAATCTTGGTTGGACCCCAGCATTCTTTTATTGGAGAGTGACACGCTCCGCTTTTTCTTGAGAATACGTTGTATTCTTAGTCTCTATTTGACTGCTGCATTTATCCAGCTCCTGTTTTGCATGCATCTCTTGTTAGAGCTGTTAGTTTTAGTAGTATTATTTCAGTACTCTCATGTTTTCTTTCTGTATCATAAAGAGTATTTTTGTTAAAGCATGTTTTGTATGGTGCTTGTTGGGAGAAACAAAAGAAAACTGCTGTTTGAAGTAGAATTTATAACAGTACTAGTAGAAGCTTGTATAGACTGGGGCTAGGACTTTTTCATGCCATGCTAAATGTTATTTTAGTTTTAAACCTTGTGGTTATTTAGTAGAATGATTAGCCTCAAATAGCTGAGAGTGTTTAATATGTATTGAAAGATTCATGAGTTGTTCTTGGCATAGTAAAGCATCAATATAAGGTATTCTCTTTCGAATGTTTTATTTGGTTGACTTGGCGCATGCTCACACCATGTTTATGACTAAAAACTAGTCACGAATAGCATCCATGACCATTTAGTTTTTGAACTTGTGATACTGCTTATGTTTTAATTAATGATGCTTATGTCGCTATGCATGATTATGGCTCTTATGCTCTCTTGATTTGTCGCTCCCAGTCTTTTGCTAGCCTCCACCTATACTGAGTATGAGCTCTACTCGTGCATCCAAACTCCCTTAAGACAAAGTTTTTCCCATTGTGTCCACCATACCTACCTACATGTGGTATTTAACTGCCATTCCAAAGTAAATTGCTCATGTGTTACCTTTAAAACCTTCAAAATTACTCCTGCTTTATGTTCCTATTTTTGCTCACGAGGACGTAAATAGAGAATTTTTATCTCACTTGTTGATTGGATTTCACACCCTGGACTAGTGGCTTCATCCGCTTATCCAAATGATAGAAGAGCTGGCAGCGGGGTGCCCAGCCCCAAATTAATGCAAACAAATTCTCTTCACTATTTTTGCCCCTGATTTATCAGTCAAAGCATAATTGTGTAAACAAAAGAGAAAGAGGGATGACCTTCTACACCGGTTGCGTGCTTCACCATGGGAACCGCTCTTGTGAATCCAGTTGGCTTGTGACGTACTGTATTTTATGTTTACCATTTGTTGACATTACCATACAGAGTGGACAGAGGTAGAAGATAGATATGACATGTGGGCCAAGTAATTCAGCGAGGCTAGTAATTTGGGAATTTTTTTCCTTCTGAAAAACAGTTTAGGGTTGGATTTAGAGTGGGATTTAATAGCTTAGGATGCAAACAACCGGGATTCGGAGTTCAGTGTTCAAATCGCCGGACCTGTACAAATTGAGGGTTGAAAATGGACTTTTTCCCTCTTGGCACTAAGCTGAGCCGACTCTGCTTCTGTCTGATTGTTGGATTGCAGAAGCGGACTGAGATCGTGGTCTTCATGAAGACCGACCCATCCATCATGCCAGTGAGCTCACCACCAGGCCGGCACAACCGCTTCCTCCACGACGGGGCAACACTCTCCGCCGAGTTCGCGGACCAGGAGATTCCCTCCCCAGCGGGAAACTCCAGCGAGCGTCGCGACATCTCATCCTCCGCCGCCCCCGCAAATCTTGAAGCCAGCCATGGTGAGAAAGGAGTAGAACTTATAAGTAGAAGTAGCAGGAGATAGGAGCAGCAACATCTGGGAAAACTCGCCAACATCAATCTGCCCCGGATTGCGCGTCAATGGCATCCATGTTTGGCGGGTGAGGCCGGGAACGCGGGTGTTGCCGTGTGGTGCGTCGGAAGTTGGACGCTGCCTCCCCCACGCCTAGACGGCCAGTACCCCGATATGAGTTGGGCCGAGGACTACGGCCATGGGCACCACCTTCCCAGGAGAATCAGCGCCCGTGTCAGGGTGAGGGCACCCTGGCCTTGCTGCTAGCAGCGAGCGGCCGCTCACACGCCACCGAGAGCAGCATGCGTGGGACAACTTTCAACTGTCCACATGCGAGGAAGTCAAGGGAGTGGTTCACCACGGGTACCGCAACGGGAGGCATGGTCTGAGAGGGGAGGCATGAACGGTCGAGAGAGCGGGGTGTTGATGAATGGCGGGGCTTGATGTCAGGGAGGGGCTCTGTTCTTGCAGCCAGATGAGGGAGGCGGCACCGGTCGCCGAACATCCATGGTTGGCGGCGAGATACGGAAGGCCACCTATCCGCCGAGCCGGTCTCCTACATATGCGGCCGTTCGGCCGGCGAGGGCCGGCCGCTCTGAAGTCCTCAATCCGCCGAGCCCAGTCGTGAGCAGGTCCTCCGACAGTCCGCCTTGTCCACGGCTACCAGATGAAATTGCGTCTTATATGAGTTCTTGATTGATTATTAAGTACTGTCACTTGTTGCAACATTAGTAAAATGCTAAGTGCTGCAGAAATTCAGTTGCAAACAATATTTAAAAAAATAATGTGCTCACCAAACTGAGATACTGGACCAAAAATGAATTGTGGTCCTAAGAAAATTGCAACAGTGATCAAGGGCACGGCCCATGAGGCCCGTTAATCTAGTCTATGAATGGTCGTTGCAAAATAACTTGTTCATTTTCGCAACAGTACGGTGATTGTTGCTTTACGTTTAACCTATTACCATACGACCCAAATTGTCGCATTAAACAATAGGTATTGCCGCAGGATAAATTTGAGGCGAAAAACATATGGTATTGCCGCACGAAAAATTTGGTTGCAATAGTTAGCTTTTTTTTTGCAACAATATTTGTAACTACCGCAACACAAATACAGATGTTGCAATATATGACTGAATATCACCACGAATGCTTATTTCGTTGGAATACCATGTCTCTAAGGCAACAAAAGGAGTGCCTCGCGCAACGAAAATACTCTGTCACAACAACGCGCTTGTATTCCAACAGCAGTACAAATCGTGGCAATAGGAGGCCTCTACCGCAATAGAACGACAATTTATCGCCACCAAAATGAGTCGTGGAAATACGAGTGCCCTATCACCACAACCTGAGAGGTCGTGGTAATTTGTGATTATATCGCAACGAAAAAAACCGTAGCTACAGATTTCGTTGCAAGAGACCGGTTCTCTTGTAGTGGCCGCAAGCAGCAACGAGGCGGCGACTTTGGCGCTGGGGAAAGGGCGTGGACGGGAGCTCGTATCTAAGGGTGAGGATCCAGGGGCGGTAGTCGGCGGCGGGGAACCACCGGCGAGGGTTGGCGGCCTGTAGCTGGCGCGGTGGAAGAAAAGGTGTAGGCTGGCCGCTTTGTTCAGCTTGGGAGAAAAAAAACAAACGAAGATGAAGCGGTACCGTGGTGGCATATTGAGGTGTATTACGGGGTTTTGTGGGAGGGTAAATTGGTCATTTTATGTTGGACGAAATTTTTGGCAGAAACCTTAATGCCTTTATTATTAGGTAAAGATTTCCCAAAATATAGACACTCAGTGTCAAACTTTTAATACCTCTGTTTAATAAAATAAAAAGCTCTAGCACATGAGTGATCCCTGCTTCCCTCTGCGAAGGGCCTTTCTTTTACTTTTATGTTGAGTCTCCATCTTCTAACTTTATGCACAGTTGAGAGAGCATTTTTACCATTCTGAGTTCTATGTGCATTTGTCCCATAAGCATCAATAATTACTTCATGATGTGTTATTATTTGTTCTAGTCTTCCTCTTGAACTTTGAAGGTGTCCTGGCATTTATGTTTTTCCCCACTCTTAAGGACTATCGAAATATCACTTTGCCATGCTTTTCTATACCTGAAACAAACGTTTACCTTTCTTTGCATTATTATTCATGATCCTTTATTTGAGTTATTTTTCGTGATGCAAAATAATTGCTATGCTTTATTATGAAAGTTTTATTTATCATGCTTGTGTTTAAAGTTTTATGATCTCAGCGTGCATATGCTTTTACATTCGATTGATCAAGTTTGTGTTAGTAGCATGTCACCTCAGAAATTATTGTTTTATCGTTTACCTACTCGAGGACGAGTAGGAACTAATCTTGGGGATGCTTGATACGTCATAAACGTATCTCTAATTTCTGATGCTCCATGATCATATTATGCCAATTTCTACATGTTTTCTAACTTATTTATAACATTTTTATACGTTTTCCGGACTAACCTATTGACAAGATGCCATAGAGCCAGTTCCCTGTTTTCTGCTGTTTTTTAGTTTCAGAAAAGTTGTTCTGGAAATATTCTCGGAATTGGAAAATTCGAAACCCGATAGTCGTATTTTCCCCGGAAGCATCCGGAAGAATGAAGAGGAGCCAGAGAGGGGCAGCAGGGGGGCACACCATAGGGTGGCGCGGCCCCCTAGCCGCGCCATCTATAGGTGTGGGCCCCCTGGAGCGCCACCGCCTTTGTCCTTTCGCCTATTTAAGCCCCTCAGATGGTAAACCCTAAACACCTGATCAAAATCCCCGAAAAAGTTCCGCAACCGCCGTCACCGTCAACCCAGATCATGGGGGTTTTGAAGCTGTTTCCGGCACCCTGCCGGAGAGGAGATCATCACCGGAGGCCTCTTCATCACCATGCCTGCCTCCGGAGTGATGCGTGAGTAGTTCATAGTTGGATTACGGGTTCGTAGCTGTAGCTAGATGGTTGTCTTCTCCTCATATGCCTACATGTTTAGATCTCGTGAGCTGCCTATCATGATCGAGATTGATCTTATGTAATTCTCTGTGCTGTGTTTGCTGGGATCCGATGAATATTGACCTTATGCCAAGTTGATTATAGTCTTTATTTGCATATGTTATTTGTGATCCTGCATGCTCTCCGTTGCTAGTGGTTATTTTTGCCAAGTAGTTTCTAGTGACTCCAAGAGGGAGTATTTATGCTCGATAGTGGGTTCATGCCTCCTTGTTGCCTTGCTTGAGTGACAGAAACGTGAAGGGGGAGGATGTGTTGTTGCCATTAGGGAGAAAACAACGGTGAGAGTGCCCGCGTGCATAATCATTGGTTACATTACACACTTTGTTTAATGCAGTTATCTGTTGCTTGCAACTTAATACCCGAGGGGGTTCGGATGATAACCATAGGGTGGGTTATTAGTCATAGATGCAGATGGATGTCGGTCTATGTATCTTGTTGTAATGCCCGCACTAAATAGCATAGTAATCTTCAGGTCATATTGTGCACTACGGTGCAACCTTTATTTGTCAATTGCCCAGCTATAATTTGTTCACCCAGAATGCTATCTTTTATGGAGAGACACCATTAGTGAAACTACGAACCCTGGTCCATTTTTTCCACACTGTTAAACAAACCACAACAATTTCCTGCTCTCTTTACTTTCTGCAAGCATACACTATTTTTCCACACTATACGTCTGATCTTTGTTTTCAGCAAGACCGATGAGATTGACAACCTCATTGTGCCGTTGGGGCAAAGTATTTTGATTGTGTTGTGTGCAGGTTCCACATTGTTGCTGACACCGGTGAAGCGTCAGCACCACCGTCAGTGGGCATCAACCTTCCGAAGATTCTCTTTCTCCTACTGAATTGATAACCATGGTTCTTAACTAAGGGAAAAATCCTACCGCTGCGCTCATCACACCTTCCTCTTGGGGTTCTCAACAACGCAGATAAAGGATTTAACTCTGCCAGCAACAAGCTCGCAGCGGGGTGCCCAGCCCCAAATTAGTACATACAAAATCTCTTCACTATTTTTCCCCTGATTTATCAGTCAAAGCATAATTGTGTAAACAAAAGAGAAAGAGGGATGACCTTCTACCCAGTTGCGTCCTTCAAATGGGAGCCACTCTTGTGAAATCTAGTTGGCTGGTGACGTACTGTATTTTCTGTTTACCATTCATTGACATAAGCATACACCTCTCTTAAAAATGTTTTCAATATCTCTGTTTAATAAAATAAAAGCTCTAGCACATGAGTGATCCATGCTTCCCTCTGCTAAGGGCCTTTCTTTTACTTTTATGTTGAGTCTTCACATTCTCGCTTTATGCACCTTCTTGAGAGCAATGGCTGTTATTCTTAGTGTAATGTGCTTTTCCCAGAATACGGTTAATTGTAGTATAACTTTGATAATTGTATCTTTTGATATCTTTACTTCTAGTCTTCCCTTGAACTTCGGAGGTGCCATGGCATTTATGTTTTGCCCCACACTTAAGGTCAAGAGAGATACCACTTTATCAGATCCTATTATGAATATTACAATCTTGCAAATAGTTATGCTTCATATTGTTTATTATTAATATGCTGTTATCTCTTCATGGTTTGCATAACTATTAAGTGACAGTATCTTGCATGTATCTTATCATGAGCATAATTAATTATTTGATCATATAGTGAGTATATTTACATCATATGAAACAAATGTGTTCGTAAAAGTCTTTTATCGCACTCAGTTGTCACTGAATTGCTTGAGGACAAGCAATAAGCTAAGCTTAGGGGGAGTTGATACGTCGAAAACGTATCTCCTTTTCTGAACACTTTTCTTATTGTTTTCCTCTAAACTTGTGTGTTTTGAATGAAACTAACATGAATTACCTTGGTGTCTCGTTTTTGTGCAGAAAAATCAACTTTTGGGAAATTTCCCAGAAAAGACCCCATTGGTCTTAAAACACCGGAAGACCCCAGGAGCCAGAAGGGGGCCAGGAGAGGGGCCAGAGGGGGGCCACACCACCCCCTGGCGTGCCCCCTAGGCCGCGCCACCTGGTGGTGTGGGCCAGTCCCACACCCCCTCGGGATCCCCTTTCGACTACATAATGCCTTCAACCCTAAAACCCGAGGGGGTGCTTCATATTCCACAGAAAGACAACAGAGCGCCGCCGCCACCCCGAACTTGGATTCGGGGATCAGAAGTTCCTATTCTGGCACCCTGCCGGGACGGGGAATTGGAGGAGATCATCGCCATCGTCATCACCAACGCCTCTCCATCGACCATGCATGTTTCCCCCATCCATGTGTGAGTAATTCCCCCGCTATAGGCTGAAGGGGATGGTAGGGATTGGATGAGACTGTTCATGTAATAATGCCGTGATTGTTAGGGCATAGTGCCTAGTATCTTCTATTAGTGCTATTGACATTGTTGCAACTTGTTATGCTTAATGCTTGTCACTTTGGGCCCGAGTGCCATGATCTCAGATCTGAACATGTTATTAAATCACGATGATAATTATTATTTCGTGATCATACCTGCAAGTTGTTTACACATATATTTGTCCTGGAACCCGAGGTGCCGAAGTGACAAAAATTGGGACAACCAGAGGGGATGGTTGTGATGTGAGGATCACATGTGTTCACGGAGTGTTAATGCTTTGCTCCGATGTTCTATTAAAAGGAACACCTTAATTAGCAGTAGTTCCCTTAAGGACCCACTGAAAACGGGCTGGTAGGACAAAAGATGTTGTGCAAGTTCTCATTGCGAGCACGTATGACTATTTACGGAGCACATGCCTATGGTTACTTAGTGCTTGGATGCTTTATCTTATTTATCTGCAATGCCCATGTCTTGATTATTATATGAACTATCTTATCCATGCAACACCCGTTCATCTATCCCTATGCCTACAGTATTTAATCCCGCTGTTTACTTCAAACACCATTGCTGCTGTTTTCACTCCATTGCTGCTATTATTTCACTACTGCTGCTACTATAAAACTATTACTACTGATAAACCACTGCGAACAAACGTATTTTCAGGTGCATGTGAATTGACAACTCAGTTGTTAAGTCTCACAAATATTCTTTGGCTCCCCTTGTGTCTAATCAATAAATTTGGGTTTTACTTCACTCGAAGACTGTTGCGACCCCCTATACTTGTGGGTCATCAGGGGACTTCTTGTTGAATGGTTTCTTCTTGAAGTGAGGTTTCTTGTAAGCAACCTTGGACTTGTCCTTGCGAATGAGCTTTCCACCATGGAGTTCTCTATTTTCATAGGGACACTCCGCAATGAAATGGTGCTTATCTTGACAATTGAATCAAGACCTCACTCGTTGAGTCCCATCATTGCCATAGCGAGACTTGGTCTTCTCCTCAACATATGCCTTGGCCTTAGGGGATTCTTCCAAAACTTTTGAACGGTAAGAGCAATGATATCTTTGAGCACGGGATCATATTCTTGATTCTTCAATGGAGCCAAATCCTCAAGGAAATCTTCTTCATACTCAACCTATCTTGACACAACCTTGGACTTCAAAGCAACCGATGCCCCTTTGTGCATTCCTAGGGCTCTAGCACGATTGTCAAGAGCATTCTTGGCTTGCACTTTACAGGAGCACACCTCTTGCAACTTTAGTTGAGGTCAAAGAGGCAAAGTCATGTCTTCCTTGAATGATCTTCAAGTCCGCGGGCTCAAATGGCATGAGAGCAATCATGTACTTCCTCTTGATCCAAGCATCATCAATGTACTTGGCACCAACATTGTGGAATGCGGTGGCAAGAGTCTTGAGCCTTCGGTACATGTCTTCATTGCTCTCACCATCATGCATATATAACCCTTCAGCCTCATTGCTAAAGGAATCATACCTATTCATTTGCATACTTTCATTGCCCACAAACATGACAACAAGAGCATCCCATGTTTCCTTGGCGGTGGAATATTGTTGAAGATGAGGCATGTGGTTTGGACCCACGACTTGTTGAAGAATAGACAAGGCGGTGTAGTCGAGTTGACAATCTGCGGCTTCTCTTCTTGTTAAGTTCTCGGGGTCATGTGGCTTGTATCCATGTTGAGTGACCCTCCAAAGTTCTATACAAGAAGAGTTAAAGTGAGTTTCCATATAATATTTCCATTCACCAGAAGAATGTGCATCAATTTTAGGTGGATCTCCTCTAGGAATTATATGAGGATGTGGGATGGGAGGATTGGGAGAATAATGTCCTTTGACGGAGTGAAATTCTCCATCTCCTTCCGTACCCTTATCGGTGGAGTTCTTAGCGGAAGCATTTTTAGATGGGTCGCCATTATCCCCTTTCTCGGCGTCCTCCGGGACTTCGTCCGGAGGAGGTGAAGTAGAGACTTCCGGTTCCTTGGGTTTCATGAATTGAAACATGAGTTGTCGCAATTCATCGATTTTGTTCTCCATGGATGAAGTCAATAAATTTTTCAACTCATTGAGATCATCCATAGAGACATGCACCGCAGAACCGGTGGTCTCTGTATCACCGACCATACTTAACTCTTAGGCAGTTAAGCCCGATAAAAGAGACGAGGCTCTGATACCAATTGAATGTAATGTATGGGCACCTAGAGGGGGGAGAGGTGAATAGGTGCTACGACCAATTTTAATTTTTCTTCAAGATTAGTCTTGACACAAAGGTAAATTCTCTAGATAATGAAACTATGGAGAATTTACCTATATGACAAGTGCAACAATAAATGCGGCAAGTACAACAATGAATGCAACACAAGTACAAGTAAAGGATAAGGGAACGAGATAACCGATCGGAAGCACGCAGAGACATGATGTATTCCCGAGTTCCTCCTTGTTAAGGGAGTACGTCTCGTTGGAGGGGTGTGAGCTCGCCACGAAGGCCTACTCAACGCCACAAAGGCCTCACCCTATTCTCCGATGAACCCCACCACAAAGGCCTAGTACACCTTCCACTATTGATCCCCTTTAAGGCGAGAATCGAGTCCTTTACAAACAAGTTTGGGGCACACACCCACAACCAAATTGGGGCCTCCCAAAAATCACAAGAATCACCAAGAGAGACAAGATGTCTAGGTTCTCCACAAGAGATAATCCTAGACTAGTTCCCCTCAAGCAAATAAGGGGAGAAATAAATCCGGTTGGTGAAGACATAGATCGAGGCCTTCTCCTTCAATCCTCCAAAGATCAAGGCTTTTGGGTGGAGGGATTTGGAGATCTAGCAAGATGGGTGAGCTCTAGCAATGGTGAGATCTATTTGGGACGAGCTGGCTAGAGGTAGGTGGAGGGGAGGGGGTATTCATACCCCTCATAAAGTTTGGAGCCGTTGGAGTCGTTTCTGCCAAACTCACACCAGAGACTCCGGTCTGAGATTTTTGCCAGGCCTTCAGTCCGGAGACTCCAGACACAATCCGGTAACTCTACGATGTGGATCCAGCGGGCGACACCACCCTCTCCAGCACCTTTTCCTTCAGAGTGACCACCAGTCCGGAGACTCCGATGCGCGGGACCGGAGACTCCGGTCTTGCCAAGCTTGAGTCTTGACGCCTGAGTGCAGAGTATGTCTGGGGGTAGTCGATTAGCACAGGTACCAGAAAGTCTCGAGACTCCGGACAGTCTCCGGTAAGTCTCCTGTCTAGATACAGCGGGAGACACCAGAAAACTCTAGCGCTGATTCTTCAAGTTTGTACTCAGTCCGGAGACTCCAGTGTTTCTCTGGTAAGTCTCTGGTCTGGGTACAGCGGGTGACACCATAAACTCCAGTTAACAAATTCCCTCGAATATCTTCACACCGGAGACTCCGGTCTGAGAGACCGGAGACTCCGGCCTAGAATAAATTCCAGCAGAAGGTTTTCCCGGAACTTTGCCTCTCTTTTTATCTCACTACCACCACAACAAATATGTTATATAGGACCTGAAAAACATCAACACACTTAAGGATACACATGTTGTTAACAAACACCAAAACAAGATGATTTAAGCGCGTTTGCACTTTCAAATCTCCGATGGGTCAGACACCGGGAACCGTCGTCATACACCGTACGTGTGTGATACCTACGAGGCGCAACACTTGGAGCGCTACACTTCATCGTTGCACCAGAAGGATGTGGGGAACTCATCAAGTTCGTCACAACCGTGAGGTCGGCTATGTCGTCTTCATCAGCAACACCTGTGCGGGGGTGTAATCCCCGCGTATCGGTCTACAAGGATATGTCACTGGTACTCCGCATTAACCGTTACTGCATTACTAATAGATAGATCGTGGCTAAGTTTTGGTGTTCGCTAGTAGTAGATTTTTTGAAATTCTGTTGCGAAACCCTTCAGTGGTATTAGAACCGATCCATGCGTAGGTTTGTTGGTACGGTTAGAACACATGTTGATTGTGTGGGCATCGATCTTGTAGTTGATACCTCCTCGCGTGTACTTGATTATGCCATCGACATTGTTTGATGACAGGCTTGCGCGAGACCGACTAGCATGTGGCTTGTACTACATAAAGTAGCTTTGAGGGTGTCAGCTTTTTCTTACAATAGATGACATGGCATTTACAATGGGAAGCCCGAAAGGATATGTAACAAATTACTGCATGCTCGGTGTTGTGGTCAAAAGTTCGTAGGTAGAAACGGTTCTTTTACGAAAGCCCTACGGCCACGTAAAATTTGCAAAAGATAAAGTAGAAGCGTCTAACTTTGTTTTGCAGCGGGCTGGTGATATGATATGGTAATAACAGTAAGATTGTATTAATATTGCACTACCTGCAGCTTCATAATTGTGTCCTGGACTTGACGCCATACCGGTGGAGGATGGAGATCACGCCGGAGTGCTTGATGGAGAACAAGCGCGAAGATGAAGCACCATATGATATCGCACACACTTGTTATTTGCATTTGATGTTTGCTTGTGTGTGTTGTGTGCATCTTATATATTGTATTAGATATAATAACGATAACCATATATAACATGATCCCTAAAATGTAATACCAAAATTGTGTTCTCCCTTAGTGTGGCATCGGCAAGAAAGTCCGTAATACAAAAGTGGGTCGTGATGATCGGGTGCTTTCTTCTGTGTTCGCATACGTCCGGTGTAAGCCATGTATGCACAACCATATGCATTAAGGTTGGAGTGGCGACCCTAACATGTACAAACATGGCCTCGGAACACGGATGGCCGAAAGGTCGAGCGCGAGTCGTATGTACGATATGATTGACATGTTGTGTCTACCTTTGAAGCTATGCCAATGGCCGTGACGATCGGGGGAGGCATGGTGGATGGGGGTTGCATAATCACTAGAACAAGTGTTAGGGATGTTGTCCTCAGTAGGAGTTATGCTGATTATAAAAGGTTTTTATTATTTTAACTCAAAATATTATAAACTTAGTCTTACTAGTTCTTTGTAAAATATTTCTGTAGATGGGAATCCCTTTCATTGAGTTCGAGTTTAAACAACTTACCCATAACTCGCCTCTTAGAGATGATGGGTCAAACTTCAAGCGTTGGTACGAGGTGCTAGTGGGGAATCTTAAAAGGTTCAATATACTCTTTACATTAGAAGAACATATGGAAGAAAGACCAAGTCCTTCTGTGAGTCGGGAGGAGAATGACAAGTGTAAAGCTTTTCTAGAAGTCAAAGCCTTCTTAGATCGTATAATGGAGCCTGAGTTGGCGGCATGTTTCGTGAACTTAGATCCATGTGATACTTTGGAAGTATTGAGATATGAGTTCTTAGATGAGGTCAGGTGGATTCGTCACTATTATCGTGAGGAGTTTCTTTCAATGACGATGAAAGAGAATACCTATGGAGAGACACACATGACGAGGATGCTCGATGTTTACGAGTACCACACAGTAGTATGGAATGGTTGAATGGATGATTCCTTTGAAATAAGAGCGGTGTTGCATTCGCTCCCGCCAAGTTACACAGAAATCAAGGACATCTTCATTCCCGAAGTTGATCGATGGATGTTCAACGATTTTATGATCCAGTTACTGAAAGCTAATCTGAAATCCATAGTGGGAAACGTCATCAATTCAGAAGGTATATTTGATATACTTATTACTATAAATGTTTCTCTGAACATGCTTTGCAATATTAAGTATTTGATACTTAGTCTATTTTATGAAAATAGGACCGTTGCTGCGATGTTGGATTATGAGGCAAGTTGATACATGTGATGGCGAAACATTTGATGACCCGTCATGTTCTACCTCTACAGTTAGCATTTTTGATTAGTGTATCTGAATAAATTTTTGTAATAGATATGAGAGTGATTTGTAATAAGGATATCTTGTGTTGCAAGATAAGTTATACTAGGATGAACAAGAGTTGTTTTATATTTTCATGAATAAGTTCTGCTTATGGTCACATTTCAGTTTGCAAATATTTTATTCTTATGATCTTGAGAATAAATCGATGAATGTCTATATGTCTCTATGTGCTAAATTATGCAAAGTTTAACAATGATATTGTTTCCAAAACAACTACTTAATTTAAATCATGTTGGGTTGTGAGAAATCACTAGATTTGATCTGTTGATAAAATAAAACCTAAATCTATAAAGTCAGATGATTAAAATACTCTACGCATTGAATGTACAAAGAGAATTGTTGAAGCATCATATGATGATTATAAAATTCGACAAGATAATAATTGTTATTAAACCTTCATTGTAATTCTAAATGTTAGAATGTATGAATAATTAAAACTAAAGTTATTTGATGAGATCAATAATTTTAGGAATGAAGGTAGGTATAATATTCAAGTTTATGAGATTAGATCGATATGACACGAATCAAGTTAATTTTAGCACATGATATTGGTGTGAGAATCCATTCAACATATTGTGATGCACATTTATGTGGTGACATGAATTTGCATTGCAGTGACGCATTATCGTGATAAAGTGTGGTCTTAGGATAATATTCTAAATGTGTATTATTTAGAGTATGTTGTTGAGATTAGTTAACACTCACGTTAGAAAGAAAGTCATATGGAATTCATGAAAAAGATAGCATGAGTATAATGCATAATCGTTGGTTTCTGGAATTATATGATAATGAGAAACTAAGAACTGATAGTTCTTTGTAGAATTCATAATTATTTCTGAATATGTATTCAATAACCAAATACCGGTAATAGCACGAGTATTGCTAATGTTTGGTGTTTAGTGAAAAATGTTTTTTACCGGAAGTATTATTGGAAGAAAATCTTGGATAAGGTGGCGACCTTGTGTCCATGAATGTTAGAATAGCGCAACGGAAACATTCCGAAAACGAAAGCTCTACAAATTGAAAAATTAAATAAATGATGTAAATCATATTTCATGAGAAAGGTTTTCAAGTGGTTTTCAAGAATATTTTTCTGTCATGTCACGAATTATTTTCATGACACACTTACAAACTACAAAGAAGAATTGATGGTTTAAGATACAGAACATAACTATGAGTTATGAAACCTGTGAATTAAAATTATATTTGAGATTGCTAAACAATTGTTATTTAAATCTCAATAAAGTAATGGAGATTACTTGGCCTTCTCTATAAAAGTTAGTTGAGAAGAATTAAATTTTAAAAGGGACTTAAAGATGATTTTTTCATAAAGATTGTCTTGGACAAAATTAAAGTGTTAGCTACATGAGAATGTAGACATTCTTAAAGTGTAATGGATTTTGTATTAACAAAGTGCTGGTACATCGTATAATGCAATTTTCGATTTGATGAACATTCAAGGAATTTTAAAAGTTAAAATTATCGAAAGGACTTGCATGTAATTGAGTGGGAGATGTTAGGCTTACCTACGTAATATGACTTTTTGAGTGGGAGATGAAAGGCTTACCTAATCATATTGTGAATGTCATATTTAAGTGGGAGACTGATCCATATAGTTAGTACCATTGAATAATTAGAAATAATTATGTGAAGTTGATAAAATTTAATTAACATTAGAGTCGAGGTGTTTTATATTAGATTTCGAGGAGTCAGAATAAGACAAGACACCAAAGATGGTCTTCATTGGAAGTCTATTTATAAAATCAATCGTAGTAAACCAAGAAAGAATGTCTGGATTGGAAAGAAGGACTACATTATAAATAGTTGAAGGATATGTTGTATATCTATGATCTAGCCATAGTAAACAACATATGAAAACTATATTATATATGCTTGACGAAATGTGACCCATATTCTTATGAAGAATAAATGCTAAAATGAATTTGGTGAAATTCAATAAGCATTAAACTTAGGTGTATATACATATATTTCGGTGTTTGAGAAAGACCGAGAATATATATTTTTCAAGTCAAAATAAGGTGGTAAATCTAACAATTGTTATGTTAGATGGTTTTGAACTTCCACCTGAAAGTTTGAAAAGGATGTGATTAAAAGGAAAAGGGGTGTTGGAAACATTAGTATGATGTAGAATAAAAGGGGTATAGAATTAAAGGGTTTTGAACTTCCATCTGAAAGTTTGAAAAGGATGTGATTAAATGGAAAAAGGGTGTTGGAAACATCAGTATGATGTAGAATAAAAGGATGTTGGAAATATATTGGTAAAGAAAGGTGTTTCTCCAGCTAAGTGTATTTTTGGGTTACTTGATGAAACAAGCATGATCTGAAGGGATTATGGAACACCAATAAACATAAGTCTCACTTAATTACCACTGTATATTATTTTAGATGTTATTGTGATAACAGAATGTTGTCAATTCAAATGACACTATTGTTTTGCAAAGAACTTACGGTACTGGGTTGTGCAGACCAAAGACACTTCCTCTTCCATGAGCAAGCATGAACCAGCAACACTTATATGATATGTGTGATATGATTTAGTAAAATGCAGCTAGTTTATTTGTACTCTAGTGCAAGTGGGAGATTGAAGGAGTTATGCCCTAGAGGCAAATAGATAGGTATATATTTATGCCATAACTCGTTAATTTTATAATAGTTTCATATCATGCTATAACTCTGTTAATAGGAAACATTAATACAAGTGTGATATGTAAACAACCATAGGTTATTCGATAACCAAAGTTCCTAGTTAGCCTCTATGATAAACTAGTCCGCTGGGTTATTGTTGATCGTAGGTTTCACGGTCATGTGACATTTATGTCAGTAGACAGTGGAGTCATTTCATTGGGTGAATGAGATGATGAACATACCTTTCATATACAGAAGTATTGCGTCACAATCGTATTACGAAGTTCAAAGTGGCAGTACTTAGAAACATAGTTCCCTAATCCTCAAGACCGTGAGACTTCATTAATTTGCTATCTTTGAGGTTACTTTGAGTGCATCAAATGTCACACCATGACATGGTTATTATAAAGGATTACTTGGGTATTCCAAAGGGGTATGTTGAGGCGTGTTCTCAACAGCGGGATTCGTTAATCCACGTAATGGAGAGATACACGGGCCTACTCGGTGAGACTTCATCCAATAGCGTGCAGCGTGTGACTTAGTCACGGGGATGGAGGATCATGAGAACGATTTAAGAATCTTGTTGGTAACGGGATTAAACATGACATAGGGATATCAACGATCAAATCTCGTACAAGACATGTACCTGAGAAAGAAAGTAATAGGAGTCTATGTTAAAGTTCAACGATGATTAATTAGATGGATGTAGAGGGGTCATTATGTATAGCCAGGTCTCACTATTGATAATTAATCAAAGTGGTGTCCCAGTCATGTATGGATTTGTTCGTAACCGATAGGGTAACACACTTAAGGGGGTGACGTAAGGGATCTTTTATGGAATCATCAGAGGCAGGTAGAGAAAGATCGGAATGGTTCCGAAGAGAGAAAGAGTATTACCGGAATGGTTCTAGAAGAGAAAAGAGACACTGGAATTGTTTCGGAGAAAATTAAAGGGGATACCAAAAGCATTTCGGGTGCCGAAGAAGTTCGGGATGGTCCGGAATGGGTTCTGCAGCCACGAGAATTAATTTGATATTTAATTGTATATAAATTAATTAATTGTGAATTAATTGATTAAATTAAATATTGTGTGAATATATTTAATTATGAACTAAATATATTCAAATAAATTTTTATTTGACTTGATATGAAAAATAATTATTTAATTTAAATATATTTATTTATTTAAATATATTAATTAATTGATTTTATATTAAAAAATATAAAAGGAAAAGAGGGGAGGTGCGACCAGCCCACATGGGCCGGCCAAGGGACCATGCGGCTGCCCATGGGGTGGCCGCATTCCTCCTCCCCTCTCCCCCTTTAGGGCTCATTTGATCGGAGGGGCCAAACCACCCGGGGATATGTCGCCCCTAGGGAAAATTGTGGGACACCCGGGAGCCCCTCTTCCACAGGGGAGATTATCCCCGATCCCTGTGATCATTTGGCTGCACGGGAAAGACAGAAATAGGGAAGGAAAAGGCTGGGTAGCCCCCGGGGGATGAACCTCCGGGTTCGGCACATGTGTGCCCCCCACCCCACCTTATCTTCCTCTTCCTCCGCTCCCGCACCCAACTACCCAGGTCTCTCCACTACGCGCACGCACGATGCCGGGGAAGGAGCAGCGCGCGCTGCCACCGTCCTTCTCCAACCAGTAACCAGATCCCGCACCGGCCGGGCTCACCTTGTCTGGCCTCTTCTCCGTCCACCAGCGCAGGGCGGCACCCTCAGCCTCATCTGCCTCTCCTCAGCACGGATTCGTCCTCTGGCCCAAGCTCTGCCCCGGCCTGAGCTCGGCGCCTCCTCCGTGGGTGCCGCCTTGGCGGGTCTGCCAGCGACAAGTTCGGACAAATCGGTCGCCGTTAGCTGCTGCCTCGGGGAGCAATCGAGGCGGGCGGTCGGTGGTGCTGTCAGCACTCCAAAAATTGGGGCGGAGGAGGCGACGACGAGCATGACGGGGAGGAGCGACGGTCCCCTGCTGGCTACGGATGAGACGGAGGAGGCGACGGCGAGCACGGCGATGCTGCCATGCTACCACAAGGCGGACCGGGGGTGCTACCGGCGTTGAGACCTAGTTCTAGCACGATTTTTTTTGCTACTTATGCCTTTTTTGTTTGCTTTTTTTGTATAATTTTTTTGCTACGAGAACTCCGGCAAAATCTCCGGCGAGGTCATTATTTTGCTTCAATACAATATATTTTTTGCTATAATAATTCTTTTTTTTGCTACAATAGTATAATTTTTTTGCTATGAGATTTGTCCGATGAGTTCTCCGGTGAGCGTCTCCCGGCGATGTTCCCACGAGGTTGATTTTTGCTACAGTAGTACGATTTTTTTGCTATAGTAACTCCGGCGAGGTCTCCGGCGAACTCTCCGGCGAGGTCTAACATTTTTCTTAATTTTTGGGGCAAATCGTTTTTTGCTACATGGAGCAAAAGCGGGAAGTTTTTTTTTGCTACATTGGTGCAAAAGTGAGAATTAGGAAAAAACTTGACACGTGTCGTTACGGGGACCCGGGGGATGAAAACTTTTTATCCCCCGGGGGACGCCCAGCACTGTCCAATAGCGAACGTGCACCCTCCAGCTATCTTTCAAGCTACGTATGGTCTATTTTTTTAATACCACATATCTCGTACAAGCATAAGGTAATTCTTCAAAACTCACAGATCAATTATGTAATAAAATACATAGTATAGAATAACAAAAAAAATCGAAATAAGATGTGACTCCACATCAGATCATCACGTCAGGTTTACACAAAATAACAAGAAAAACAGAAAAAACAAGAAAGATAATTCTTCAACACAAGATAACAAAGTGAAAGCATCCAAGCGGCGGGAATTCACATATCTGACACCTCGCGAGAAGATTCAGTGCAGCATATAGTAATTATTACATGTTCAAACGTACTTTCTTTCCAATTTTCATACATTACTCCAAATCGAGAAAAGCAATTCATAAATTATAACAATTTTGCCATGAATTTTGACTCTGATGCCCTTGCATTAACACTCCAGATTCCATACTAGTACTGCATAAGAAAAGTATGTATTTAGTACCTTGTAAATCATCCTGGATATTTTTACAAATAAATACAAAATAAGAGAATGACCAAAGAAACTTCTTGGATGCGTCCAACATAATGAAACATGGAGTAGATTCAGGTTTTAAGTTTCACAACATTGTCCTACAATTTTCTCTTGATCATGCTACAACAGCAGAGCTACCTCTTCGGTGAACTTGAGGTAGAAGCAGTACTAGTAGTTAAGTAGCTAGTGAACTTGAAAAGAAAGAAAAAAAGTGAAGCAGCGTTCGTGATGTGCAGCCAGCGTATGCAGAGCGCAAGTTGTCGTTTTAAAATTTGAGCATCCAAATAATGGAGATACACTCTCTGTGGCAAAGATCAAACAAATTAAAGAGAAAGGTTTGACAGCGACTATGTGACTATGTCCACTATCACATTGCACGCAGAATAGTACTAAACATCCCTGGAGTTGTGATAATTGTGGTGATCATCCCTGGAATAGTACTAAGCATCCGCTAGCACATTGCGCCCAGAAATAGACAGTACTAAACTTGGATGACAGCAGCCTCTTCGGTGATATGCAACTACAACTAGTACTAAACATGGAGTATGTATGCTAAACCAAATAATCCTTGTCTTACACAGAAGTACAGCATTAGCATGTATGTGCTACTTGTATTTGCAAAAATAATTAAGCATTGCAACAGCTACAATACTGAATAATTCGACGACTTGAACGAAATATTATTCCAAAACTCGTGAAAAATAATAAGAAGATTTGTATGTTTGCAAGTAACACAGAATACATATAATGGGAATTTGAATGCACAATAACAATTGTAGAGTTTTTTTTTATGTTATCATATGAAGGTTGTGTATGCATCTTGATCTTATACAGAGGCCGGCCGGGTTAATGCAAATTTCAATTTGTAATAAAATATATTTTGCTCGCTTAATAATTCATATAGCACTCATGTCATATATACTTTTGCTTGCGGTGAAGATCAAAACATGATTAAAAAAAATGAAGCTGGCCTTGCGATCTAACTTTTGCTTGAATATAGGAGTAACAAAATAAAATAGCTAGCAGATGAAATAGAGAGGCTGGGAACGAAAAGGCAAGCATTACAGCCATGATACACCTATTATACATCCATCAGGCATCAGCCATGATACACCCATCAGGCATCAGCCATGATACACCTATTATGTAGACAAATATCCTTCCGGAGAACTAAATACTCCAGGCCTACCATTATGTAGCAAGGTCCTTCTCCTTCCGGATGGATAGATAGATCAACTGAATACCCGCTTCCCATCGGGTGACAGATGTATGTTACAAATGATAGCGTTATATCAGGCTCAGGGTGGAATAACTACGACTCACGACGATACAATTGAGACATTTCATCATCTCCCAGACAATATATTTATGACAGTTTTGATGGACAATAAATGCATCACCGACGTAGGGGAAAAAAACTCCATCAAAACAACATTTTTTCTGATTCCTATACTGTGCAGAGATGCATTATCGGTGATCTTAACACAAATGTGCACGAGTACCAGACGTATAACATTACTGGTCTTCAGGACAGGCCAGTGTTAGGAAGAACAACCCACTTTGCAGGTTTTATCTACTGTAACAGTAGTAGCTATACATCAGATGGATCTTCTTCAGTGCCACAACAAATTCAGTTCAGTAGTTCTAATTAAGCACGGGACATCATCATTCTCACCTCCATTGCAGGTTATCAACTTGTTTCAGAAACAATTTTTCAGCTAAACAAAACGCATCAGACGAAGCTGATACTTGGATGGCACAGACATCGATTCAGTCCATCGGTTCTAATCAAGCACAATACATGATCATTCTAAGCCAAGATGAGAAAACCATTCACGAGAAAACAACAACCGAACAGCCGAGCGCATGGCCAGCATTGATTTCCTATCTTCATGCGCCCTCACAGAACCACAATTCGTAAGGGGTGCCAACGCCGGTGGTGGCGAGGATAAGGGTGAGCTCGCGCGTTTACCGGGTTGGGTCCGAGGCTCGGCGGTGGCGGAGGATGTGGCCGGCGGAAGGAGAGGAAGCGGGTATTCAGTTGTGGTATACATCGTCAGCTGCAAGATCTGGGAACAAGCCATGGTTGCTACGTAGGATAGGCCTAGAACCGGGAAGGAAACAGAGGTGGGGAGAAGGATTGATGCTACCTTTGTCTAATGATGATGAAGAAGCTCGTGGCCGCTGAACCGTCGCCGTCGCCGGAGTTCTTCCCGGGGAGGTCGAGTCGGAGAAGATATCGGGAAGGAGAAGACACGGGCGTTGGGAGAGGCAGAAGAGGGAGCGGCCAGTAGGGCGGGCTCGCTCCTGTTCGCCGACGGAGGAAGACGCCGCTCCCGCGCCCGCGCCCGCGCCCAAGCCCAGCGCCATCACCTCTCCCTGTCAACGAACGCTGCCGCGAGCTAAAGCGAGCGAGCTAGGGATTTAGTCCCCGACGTCCGGACTAGGGGAATACTCACCCGGGGAAATTCCGCGGAAGGCCCAACTTTCCTCCCCTCGCGGGAGCACCAAATGGGCTCGTAGGGCTCCCCGGGCCAAATTCACCCGGGGGCTTTTCGCCCAGGGAAAAGGCCGGGATTCCGGGCTTTTCCCGGACTACCAAATGAGCCCTTAGTCCCACATTGGGAGGGGGAGGAGTTGGACTCCCCCCTCCATCTATATAATAAGAGTCAAGGGAGTGTAACACCTGGGGTGTTACCCTAATAGGAAATTGTTTGTTACTTTTGCTTGCATCATATGCATCCCATGAGCATTGCATTCTGTTTTCAAAACAAATCAAAATTCAAAACAATTTAAACTTTCACCCCTTGCTCAAAAATTTCCAATTTCAAAATTTCAAACTAAACCACTCAATTGTTTTTCACTGGTTGAATCTTGTTTTAATCAACTTGCCTGTTACTAATTTTTTTCCCCCTTTTGTTTAAAAAACCCTAATGGCAATTCAAAATTTCAAAGCAACTCAAACCTACTTATCCTTTTTCAGTATGGGTTCACAAGTTAAAAGAATCTTTGCAAACAAAGTAAAGTAAATAATGCTTGCAAAATTTCTTGAGCTTATTAAATAGAATTTATTTATTTCCAAAACTCCCAAATCAAAACATTATTTGAAATTCAACTAACCCCTTGAAAATCAAACTAACATTACCAATCTTGAAATCAATAACTAAACTTGTTTTTAATTATTGTTTTGCAAATTACTAAACTTTAATTATCAAATAACCACCCTCACCCCCCTAATTGAAAAATTCAACTAATCAATTTTGAATCACATTAAAACTTTCAATCTTGTGAAGCATAATGCTAACCTTGCCTTAAGTTGTGATTTGAAAATTAAAACAAATAGTCCATCAAAGAAAAACCCCAAATCCTTTCTCTCTCTCCCTTTCATTCCTTTGCAAAAAAAAAATCAAAAGGGAAAAAAATATAGCAAGGAGAGAGAGGCAGGCAGCCCATCTCTGTTTTTCTCCCTCCCCAAGCCCACCATCGTTTCAGCCCGTTACCCCCCTCTCTTTTCTGTCTTCTTCCTCCTGCCAACGTCACCCTGTACGACCATCTTCAGAACCGTATGATCCTCCTCCACCCCCTGGATGCCATGCCGTACATGGCCCCCTTCTCCTTAAGTAGCTACCCATCCCCCCTCTGCTGCAAACCCTAGAACCCTAGCCCATCCTCTAGCGCCGCCAGCTCCTTCTCTCTTCCCCCCCGAGTTCGTCTCTCTGTTCTTCTGAACATCGACACCTGAAACCACCGAGACCACCCTCGCCTCCCCTCAGCTCCGATCGCCACCGGCCACCTCGAGGAGGATCCGCAGTCGGGAATGGAACCGGGGCGGTCCCCGGAGGCTCCTCGTGCCCTCGCCGCTTGCCGGGAGACGCCGTAGCGGCCGCGCCGTCGCCGGCAACTCCCTCCGTTTCTGCCTCAACGTCTGAACGTCGACGACGACTAGCAGAGGTGAGCGCCTCCTGTTACCTCTCCCCTCCCGCTCTGATCGTCCGCCTCCACGCCCTAGGCACGCACCAGCGCACCCGCACGCTACATCCACGCATCGCCAGCACCCGCCGTCATGCACCACCGGAGAAACGCAACCGATCGTTGCTCTGAACCTGTACGCCTGTTGGTGCTGTTAAAAGTTCAGTTAAATCGCCAAGTTCAGTACTTCCTTCGTCAATCCCCCTTACCTGACAAAGGTTCAGAAGCACCGCAAGGGTTACGTTCCGTCCGCGCGTGAGAGAAATCCTGGGTTCGATCCCCGCGGAGGGATAAATCCCCACCTTTTTTTCGCTGTGCGCGCGCAGGGGCAGGCCCACTGGGCAGTCACCCCCTGTGCCACCTCACCTCCTAACCGTGCCACGCTGGCCAGTGGCCCACAGTCAGTGGCTGCGGTTGGGTCAAACACGCGGTAACAAAAACATTTCTGCACATTTCTTTTAAACCTAAGTCCCTAAGAATAACAGATTGGTCCCTCACATTAAAATGCTAATAACTCTAGTTTTCTAACCCCAAATAATGAGAATAAAATGTGTGCACTAATCTAAATTAAATTCTCTATCTTTTGGTAACATTTGTTCACTGTTTTGAAATTCCAAAATGCAATTTAAATTTGAATTCAAACAAATCAATTGCAAATTTCTAAAATCAATAACTAATTCATTATTAATCCAATAAATGCAAATAAAATATGTTTTCCATGCCATTTCAAATAACCTTTTCAAATATAACTTTTGTTTCCTGTTTTGAAATTTCAAAATGCATTTAAGATTCAAATTTGAATAATTCAAATGTAATTTGCAATAATTCATAAATAATTCATACTAATTCCAAATAAGACAAATAAAATATGTTTTTCATACCATTTTGAATATCCTATTCAAATATAAAATTTGTTTCATAGTTTGAATAATTTAAATTGCCTAAATAATTTAATACTTGTTTAATTCATTTAAATTTGATCAAATCATAACTTGCTCAAAATAAAATAATTTTGAACATGCAAAATATGTTTTCAAACCATCAAAGTGTGAACTTTTCAAATGTGAGTTTGAAATTATGTTTTGAACAAATAAAACTTCAATTAAATTCAAACTTGTTTCAAATCCATTTAAAACTTGTTTAATATTGTTTAATTCATAATTAAATTATCCTAATTCCAATTTCAATATTTGAAACATGTAATCCAACTAAAATTTGATGTTATTTTCAAATATAAATTTTGTTATTTGTTTTGAACACTTTAACTTGATGAAAACAACAATTGTTTGTGTGACACCCTTAAGGAACTAAAATTCTCTAACTTAATAAATAAAATTTCTAAAATTGTTAAACCTTATTTCCAATTGATTCTATTGTTGTTATTTTGTTGTTTTCCTCATCCATGCATCATACTAATCCACCTTCACCTGTTGATTAGTTGGAAAACAAATAATCTAACCATAATTCATGGGCTTTTCATATGCAACTCAAATTGCATATGGGTCCATTTAAATTTGTTTATCTTGTCAACTAGTTTATTTCTATGCATCCATTAAATTGTCATGCATCCATATCTTGATCATGCTGGATCTTTTGCCGTAGTAGTAATTGTTGCATCCGGTGTTTGTTCGAGGTTCATTGCTTCTTCCCGGATAGGACGTTGAGATGATGTGAGCAACGACAAGTTCTGCTACCTTGCGGGATCTCAGGCAAGTATACTCACTTGCTGCCAAATGGCTGCCTTTCATCACTTGTTACCGATACTTTCTGTTGTTCTGTTCTGCTAGCCTTAGTAGTAGTTGTTTCTGTTACGAACCTATCACATGAATCCTTTAACCCTGATATTGCCTCACCTCCACACCTATAACCATTGCCTGTGCCCGTGTCTTACTAGCATGCTTAGGTTGTTTTGCTCGAGTCTGTTACCCGTTACTTTCTGTTACTATATTCCATTATGTTCTGGGGGCTCGATGTTTAATCAATCAATCATGCTGCTGTTATTGTTAATAATAAATTTGATGATAAGGCACCGGCAGGAGGCCCTTTGTGGTTTTGAGGCCTGCTAGTGTCGACCCTAATAGGAAAAGGGTCTTGTCTACTGATCCATGATGAGTGCACTAACCGCATGTGGGAAGCGAGTATGGGCGCCCCCCTCAACTTGACTCGATTCGCATCTCGTCCAAATCGCCACATTTAGTTCGGGCTTTCCATTTGCTGCACGCATATGCAGGTACGAACCCTTGGCGCCAGGGTGGAACTTTTGTAGTCGGCATTTAGGGCGGCGTGGTCTTCCAGTGCTATGAGGGCCCCCCTTTCTTCGGGGGCTCGATTAGCCGCGCACGCACAGCACGTGGTGCTTTGGGCTTGATGCGAAGAAGAGTTGAGTTGTGTAGAGTACCCCGCTTGGTCGGAGGCATCCCATCTGGCGGGTTATTCTTGCGTGTACGGCCAAATTGGTGCAACCCTGCAGGGATAATCTTCTCGAGAAGCCGTGTTTTCCGCGGTTATGGATTACTTGGTGAAAGTACTGGCTAACAAGTACTCAGGACAACTTAAACATAATGATCAACCATGTTACACCCAATGATTAACAACCTGACTAGTAATAGGTTTATTCACACAATAACTTGATTCACCTCTAATACAACTGTGTGAGTTATCCTCGGATTGCTTCTTCGGATAAGGGGAGAGATCCAGGATGGGTTTGTTTGAAGTTATCTTTCAGTTGGTTACAATCCTCGATCTTATCTTCTTTCTGTTAGCCGGAAGTGGTAGTATCTCTCTGTAGTTGGTTAGTGCAGCCTGCTGTCGCTTATTTGCAATAACCCCTTCCTTTCCGTTGATCCTAAAGTATTTGTATCTTGTGTTGACTGGCTACGCCGGTAACTTGTGAGTATGGGTTTTATCCCCCTTGCCAGTACTTAACCGTACTGACCCACGAATCTCTTTCGTGGCTGCATATTCAACATTGCAGTCAACAGGTTTGAAGTCTGACGACGTTAGCTTGGGAATCCCTCCGGCTTGGCCTGGGCAGGGATTGGACGCTCTCGGTTATCTTCAGGACTCTTAGTCCAATTTGGATCTTGTCCGTAGACGGACGATATGTTGTTTCTTCCGCTGTTATTTTGGATCTTTGTAATGTATCAGTTGTAACCCTGGCTCGTTTGAGTCATATTGTATCTATCTGTTTCTGTTGTAATTGTGGAATATTCGTGAACTATTGTAATGTTATCACAAATGGCAACCTGGAATCGGTTATTATGCGGATTTGGCTGAAATGCTGAAATCTGCATAGTGCCCGATCTCGGGGCGTCACAAAATGGTATCAGAGCCTTGGTTCCGATTCCCGATATTGTTTCGATACGAATGGTTATCGAAGCAACGGGTCCGCAAAGCCTGTAGGATAACCTCGCTAACGGTCGTTGTTTCTAGAGTGTCAAAAACTATTTGCTGCTAAACTATTTTGGAAAAACCTCTCAATAGGATTCTTGTTTTTCTCCTTATCCCCATTCTATTTCCCCTCCCATCTTATTTGTTTTGGAGTCTCCCCATTTGTCTATCTTTCAACGTATTAGGATCCTACGTGGGTGGACGTTTTCTGAGCCCTTAACCTAATAGGTTCGATCATCGGAAGATTCCTGGTGGAAGAACATCGTCGTCAGCCCGAGCAAGGATCTCTTGTTAGTGGTGTCGAGGAGATCAACTGGAAGCACGAAGAATCGATAGTCGAACTTCTTCCCCTCCCGGGTTAGCAGGTGGATTGCGAGGGCGCAATCCCTTGTTAGTGGTGTCGTCTGTAACACCTGGGGTGTTACCCTAATAGGAAATTGTTTGTTACTTTTGCTTGCATCATATGCATCCCATGAGCATTGCATTCTGTTTTCAAAACAAATCAAAATTCAAAACAATTTAAACTTTCACCCCTTGCTAAAAAATTTCCAATTTCAAAATTTCAAACTAAACCACTCAATTGTTTTTCACTGGTTGAATCTTGTTTTAATCAACTTGCCTGTTACTAAATTTTTTCCCCCTTTTGTTTAAAAAACCCTAATGGCAATTCAAAATTTCAAAGCAACTCAAACCTACTTATCCTTTTTCAGTATGGGTTCACAAGTTAAAAGAATCTTTGCAAACAAAGTAAAGTAAATAATGCTTGCAAAATTTCTTGAGCTTATTAAATAGAATTTATTTATTTCCAAAACTCCCAAATCAAAACATTATTTGAAATTCAACTAACCCCTTGAAAATCAAACTAACATTACCAATCTTGAAATCAATAACTAAACTTGTTTTTAATTATTGTTTTGCAAATTACTAAACTTTAATTATCAAATAACCACCCTCACCCCCCTAATTGAAAAATTCAACTAATCAATTTTGAATCACATTAAAACTTTCAATCTTGTGAAGCATAATGCTAACCTTGCCTTAAGTTGTGATTTGAAAATTAAAACAAATAGTCCATCAAAGAAAAACCCCAAATCCTTTCTCTCTCTCCCTTTCATTACTTTGGAAAAAAAAATCAAAAGGGAAAAAATATAGCAAGGAGAGAGAGGCAGGCAGCCCATCTCTGTTTTTCTCCCTCCCCAAGCCCACCATCGTTTCAGCCCGTTACCCCCCTCTCTTTTCTGTCTTCTTCCTCCTGCCAACGTCACCCTGTACGACCATCTTCAGAACCGTATGATCCTCCTCCACCCCCTGGATGCCATGCCGTACATGGCCCCCTTCTCCTTAAGTAGCTACCCATCCCCCCTCTGCTGCAAACCCTAGAACCCTAGCCCATCCTCTAGCGCCGCCAGCTCCTTCTCTCTTCCCCCCCGAGTTCGTCTCTCTGTTCTTCTGAACATCGACACCTGAAACCACCGAGACCACCCTTGCCTCCCCTCAGCTCCGATCGCCACCGGCCACCTCGAGGAGGATCCGCAGCCGGGAATGGAACCGGGGCGGTCCCCGGAGGCTCCTCGTGCCCTCGCCGCTTGCCGGGAGACGCCGTAGCGGCCGCGCCGTCGCCGGCAACTCCCTCCGTTTCTGCCTCAACGTCTGAACGTCGACGACGACTAGCAGAGGTGAGCGCCTCCTGTTACCTCTCCCCTCCCGCTCTGATCGTCCGCCTCCACGCCCTAGGCACGCACCAGCGCACCCGCACGCTACATCCACGCATCGCCAGCACCCGCCGTCGTGCACCACCGGAGAAACGCAACCGATCGTTGCTCTGAACCTGTACGCCTGTTGGTGCTGTTAAAAGTTCAGTTAAATCGCCAAGTTCTGTACTTCCTTCGTCAATCCCCCTTACCTGACAAAGGTTCAGAAGCACCGCAATGGTTACGTTCCGTCCGCACGTGAGAGAAATCCTGGGTACGATCCCCGCGGAGGGATAAATCCCCACCTTTTTTTCGCTGTGCGCGCGCAGGGGCAGGCCCACTGGGCAGTCACCCCCTGTGCCACCTCACCTCCTAACCGTGCCACGCTGGCCAGTGGCCCACAGTTAGTGGCTGCGGTTGGGTCAAACACGCGGTAACAAAAACATTTCTGCACATTTCTTTTAAACCTAAGTCCCTAAGAATAACAGATTGGTCCCTCACATTAAAATGCTAATAACTCTAGTTTTCTAACCCCAAATAATGAGAATAAAATGTGTGCACTAATCTAAATTAAATTCTCTATCTTTTGGTAACATTTGTTCACTGTTTTGAAATTCCAAAATGCAATTTAAATTTGAATTCAAACAAATCAATTGCAAATTTCTAAAATCAATAACTAATTCATTATTAATCCAATAAATGCAAATAAAATATGTTTTCCATGCCATTTCAAATAACCTTTTCAAATATAACTTTTGTTTCCTGTTTTGAAATTTCAAAATGCATTTAAGATTCAAATTTGAATAATTCAAATGTAATTTGCAATAATTCATAAATAATTCATACTAATTCCAAATAAGACAAATAAAATATGTTTTTTCATACCATTTTGAATATCCTATTCAAATATAAAATTTGTTTCATGGTTTGAATAATTTAAATTGCCTAAATAATTTAATACTTGCTTAATTCATTTAAATTTGATCAAATCATAACTTGCTCAAAATAAAATAATTTTGAACATGCAAAATATGTTTTCAAACCATCAAAGTGTGAACTTTTCAAATGTGAGTTTGAAATTATGTTTTGAACAAATAAAACTTCAATTAAATTCAAACTTGTTTCAAATCCATTTAAAACTTGTTTAATATTGTTTAATTCATAATTAAATTATCCTAATTCCAATTTCAATATTTGAAACATGTAATCCAACTAAAATTTGATGTTCTTTTCAAATATAAATTTTGTTATTTGTTTTGAACACTTTAACTTGATGAAAACAACAATTGTTTGTGTGACACCCTTAAGGAACTAAAATTCTCTAACTTAATAAATAAAATTTCTAAAATTGTTAAACCTTATTTCCAATTGATTCTATTGTTGTTATTTTGTTGTTTTCCTCATCCATGCATCATACTAATCCACCTTCACCTGTTGATTAGTTGGAAAACAAATAATCTAACCATAATTCATGGGCTTTTCATATGCAACTCAAATTGCATATGGGTCCATTTAAATTTGTTTATCTTGTCAACTAGTTTATTTCTATGCATCCATTAAATTGTCATGCATCCATATCTTGATCATGCTGGATCTTTTGCCGTAGTAGTAATTGTTGCATCCGGTGTTTGTTCGAGGTTCATTGCTTCTTCCCGGATAGGACGTTGAGATGATGTGAGCAACGACAAGTTCTGCTACCTTGCGGGATCTCAGGCAAGTATTCTCACTTGCTGCCAAATGGCTGCCTTTCATCACTTGTTACCGATACTTTCTGTTGTTCTGTTCTGCTAGCCTTAGTAGTAGTTGTTTCTGTTACGAACCTATCACATGAATCCTTTAACCCTGATATTGCCTCACCTCCACACCTATAACCATTGCCTGTGCCCGTGTCTTACTAGCATGCTTAGGTTGTTTTGCTCGAGTCTGTTACCCGTTACTTTCTGTTACTATATTCCATTATGTTCTGGGGGCTCGATGTTTAATCAATCAATCATGCTGCTGTTATTGTTAATAATAAATTTGATGATAAGGCACCGGCAGGAGGCCCTTTGTGGTTTTGAGGCCTGCTAGTGTCGACCCTAATAGGAAAAGGGTCTTGTCTACTGATCCATGATGAGTGCACTAACCGCATGTGGGAAGCGAGTATGGGCGCCCCCCTCAACTTGACTCGATTCGCATCTCGTCCAAATCGCCACATTTAGTTCGGGCTTTCCATTTGCTGCACGCATATGCAGGTACGAACCCTTGGCGCCAGGGTGGAACTTTTGTAGTCGGCATTTAGGGCGGCGTGGTCTTCCAGTGCTATGAGGGCCCCCCTTTCTTCGGGGGCTCGATTAGCCGCGCACGCACAGCACGTGGTGCTTTGGGCTTGATGCGAAGAAGAGTTGAGTTGTGTAGAGTACCCCGCTTGGTCGGAGGCATCCCATCTGGCGGGTTATTCTTGCGTGTACGGCCAAATTGGTGCAACCCTGCAGGGATAATCTTCTCGAGAAGCCGTGTTTTCCGCGGTTATGGATTACTTGGTGAAAGTACTGGCTAACAAGTACTCAGGACAACTTAAACATAATGATCAACCATGTTACACCCAATGATTAACAACCTGACTAGTAATAGGTTTATTCACACAATAACTTGATTCACCTCTAATACAACTGTGTGAGTTATCCTCGGATTGCTTCTTCGGATAAGGGGCGAGATCCAGGATGGGTTTGTTTGAAGTTATCTTTCAGTTGGTTACAATCCTCGATCTTATCTTCTTTCTGTTAGCCGGAAGTGGTAGTATCTCTCTGTAGTTGGTTAGTGCAGCCTGCTGTCGCTTATTTGCAATAACCCCTTCCTTTCCGTTGATCCTAAAGTATTTGTATCTTGTGTTGACTGGCTACGCCGGTAACTTGTGAGTATGGGTTTTATCCCCCTTGCCAGTACTTAACCGTACTGACCCACGAATCTCTTTCGTGGCTGCATATTCAACATTGCAGTCAACAGGTTTGAAGTCTGACGACGTTAGCTTGGGAATCCCTTCGGCTTGGCCTGGGCAGGGATTGGACGCTCTCGGTTATCTTCAGGACTCTTAGTCCAATTTGGATCTTGTCCGTAGACGGACGATATGTTGTTTCTTCCGCTGTTATTTTGTATCTTTGTAATCTATCAGTTGTAACCCTGGCTCGTTTGAGTCATCTTGTATCTATCTGTTTCTGTTGTAATTGTGGAATATTCGTGAACTATTGTAATGTTATCACAAATGGCAACCTGGAATCGGTTATTATGCGGATTTGGCTGAAATGCTGAAATCTGCATAGTGCCCGATCTCGGGGCGTCACAGGGAGGCTTTTTATCCAATCAAATAAATTGGGAATTTAGCCTATTAGTAAGACGGAAGAGTTGTCTCTCTCCCGCACTCCGTGACCCCAAACTTTGGGTTATGCGCCGGAGATTTCTCTCTACTCTGGTACGCCGTCGTGCTGGAGAAACTCTGATCTAGGAGATCTAATTTCCGCAACCTCAGTTGGGTCAGAAACCGGGAACCATCGTCATACACCGTACGTGTGCGATACCTACGAGGCGCAACACTTCATCGTTGCACCGGAAGGCTACCGAGAACTCACCAAGTTCGTCACGTCCTTGAGGTCGGCTACGTCGTCCTCATCAGCAACACTTGTGCGAGGGTGTAATCCCCGCGTATCGGTCTATAAGGGTATGTCACCGGAACACCGCATTAACCGTTACTGCATTAATAATAGATAGATCCTTGCTAAGTTTTGGTGTTCGGTAGTAGTAATTTTTTTTTGTAAATTCTGCCGTGAAACCCTTCATAGAAGTCATATACCATCGTACTTTCAACTGATTATTCGAGTGTGGCACAGTTTGAAGCTTCTAGACCAACCATTAATTGTTTTTACTTTAGTAACCATCAATTTTACCAATTAAGCATGTTAATATCTTAAAACCACATGAATGATTGAAGTGAAACAATTTAATGATCTACAAGATCATGAAGTTTTTTCTCATACCACTACCACAAGCACGACATTTTCCCGTTTCAAATAACACTAATTAACTTGTTTGAAACAAATCTCAAAGAAAATAATAAACAAAGATCAGAGAGCTAATCATATATAACTGAATCAAACCAACAAGCTTTGATAAAATTCGAGTGAAAAACAAGATCGAAACGGAATCCTAGCAAAAAACTGAACACTCACAGAAGAATAAGAGTGAAAACAAGAGTGTTCTAGGCAATGAAAACAGAGTGTGTCTCTCTCAAAAATAAAAGTGCTAGGATCCAACCAAAATCTACCGCAAAGAAAACAAAACAAAATTGTAAGCAAAATAGAATGACGCTCCAAGAATAAGATATATCATGTGAAGCAATAAAAAAATAGTGTTTTGAAAGAAACCTGATATTTTGTTGATGAAGAAAAGGATTCCTTGGGCATCCCCAAGTTTTGACACTTGTACTTCTTGGATATGTCTTGGGGTGACATGGGCATCCCCAACAAAGTCAGTTATTTTTGATAGAGCAAGGAATGGTGGGAATACCTGGGTCTCCAAGCTTCTTAGAATTTTACCATTGAAGGAATAATTAGCAATCATAATGGAAATTTCCTCATTAGGAATTTTCCTCTTGTTAGTAACAATATCTTTCATATACTTGGAATAAGGAGGCAACTTAATAGCATAAGTCAAAGGAATTTGCCAGAAGAGGGGTTTCATCCACTCACAAAATTTATTATAATGTTCTTCTACTTTACCTTTGAGAGACTTACTAGTAAAAGGCATAGGTTTTTGCACCCAAGGCTCTCTTTCGTTACCATGCTTCCTAGCAGTAAAACCTTTTATTATTACAATTTTTGTTCTTAGGAGGGTTCTCAGGATCTACTTCACTTTCTTCCGTATTGGAAGCCTCATTTTTATCATTGTCATTATCATGTTCATTACCACTCTCAGTTTCAACATCATAGATAGGTATATTGTTAGGATCTTTACCAAGTTCTTTATTAATATCATTACTAATATCATTAGCCTCTCTAATTCTTTTATGTTTATTCTTGTTTTTCTTTTTAGGAGAGCTAATAACATTTTCGTCTAGCATTTGAGAGTCTTGTTCAAGCCTTTTTGGGTGTCCCTTAGGATAAAGAGGATATTGAGTGAAAGCACCACCTCTAGTTTTAACACTACAAGCTTGTTCTTTAATTTTACCATACATTTCAGCAAATAAATCTTTTTACACTTTAGTAAGTTTCTCTAATTGAGTCTGAAACATCTCAAAGTGTTTAACAAGACATTTAATATCACTTCTATCTCTTTGTTTATCTGTTTGTACAGTTTTGTTACTTTCCTAGATAAAAAAATGAAAGTTGATACTATGGGGATTTTGCCTCACAACCGTGGTTAAAAAAAGACCTTTAACATCATTATTGTTCTTCTGGAAGTGGCATGCAAATTTTTGATACGCAGGAAATTTTCATTCAATTAACTTTGCACTTGAGCATTAAAATGATTTTGTTTAGAAATGAAATCATCAAATTCATCTAAGCATTGTTCAGGATGTTTATCATAAGGAATATCATTAGCATTAATTTTTTGAAGAGAATGTACCTCTACCATAGGAGGGGGAATGGTAGGATCACATAGAGTTTCAAGTGGAGGAAAATTCTTCACATCTTTAGATTTAATACCCTTGTCTTCAATAGATTTCTTTGCTTCTTGCATGTCTTCAGGATTAAGGAAAAGAAATCCTATTTTTTGGGTGTAGGAAATGGTGTGGGTGCAGAAATATCCCAATCATCATGGTTTTTAGCTATATTACCCAATAATTCTTTAGCCTTTTCTTTCCCCAAAAATACAACCAACACAACTATCCAGGTATGTCCTAGATTCAGAGGTTAGTCCAATATAAAATATATCAGTAATTTCATTCTTAGGAATCCTATGATCAAGTCTACCATTAAGAGTGGCACAAAACCTCCCCCAAGCTTTAGGAAGTTTCTCATCCTCCAATTGCTTAAAGTTAAAAATATTTTGTAAAGCTCCATGTTGCATATGAGGAGGAAACTATTTCTCGCAAAAGACACGAGTCAAACATTGAGGAGTCTTAATGCAACCATAAGGAAAATTATCATACCACAAGTTAGCATCCCCTTTTAGTGAGAAAGGGAACAACTTAATAGCATAATACCCTCTTATCAAATCTTCATTAGATAATAACATGCCAATCTCAAACAATTTAGTCAAATGGGCTATGGCATCATTATTTTATATACCATCAAATGGTTCAGTTTCAACCATCGAAATAAGTGAAAGATCAACACAGAAGTCAAACTTACCATCTCTAATGTCCACAGGAGATTTAGCAAATTCAGGATCAGGAGAAACTTCTTTTTCATGGAATGTTTCTCAAGCAGTTTCTTAAAAGTCTCAGGATAAGGAGAAATTTCATAACTCATATACTCTTTAAAGAATTCATCATCAAGTTTATAAGTTTACTTCAAACAATCACTCCTATCATCATCAAGTCGTTTAGGTGATTGTTCAGGAGTAGATAACAATTTATCAAAAATTTCAGCATGTTCAATTTCTCTAGGTCTAGCAATTTGTGTGTCTAAAAAGGAACGTAGAGAAACAGAGTTATCAAGCACAGTAGAATCATCGTCAAATTCATCAGACATAGTGTTAAAATCAGCAGTAATAGCACGTGGAAGCATGTAGAGGAGTAACAAGCTTACTCAAAATAGAAGGTGAATCAAGTGCAACAGCGGTGTTCAGAGTTGTACCTTTCCTTGTAGTGGAATATAATATAGGAACCTTTGGATCAGTAGTCTTTCCCATGATAGATAATAATTTGCAGCGAAAAATATAATTCTCAAGTGAGCTTACAAATAAAGCTATGATCCCCTGCAACGGTGCCAGAAATTAGTCTTAATGACCCACAACTGTAGGGGATCACAACAGTCTTCGAGGGTAAATATAGCCCAATTTATTGATTCGACACAAGGGGAGCCAAAGAATATTTATAAGCCTTAGAAATTAAGTTTTCAATTCAACTGCACCTGAAAAGTATATTGCCTTAGACAACTTATTTGTAGTAACAACGATATAACAGCAACAACGGTTTAATAGTACCAGAAGCACGAAAACAGTAGTAGCAATAGTAACAACAAATGTAAACGGAATAAGTAGCAGCGCTTAAAACACAGTAGGCATAGGTATGGATGTAGATGTGTTGCATGAATGAGATTGACCATGTAATATAGGTAACAAAGGGCAGGACAAATATATAAAAGAGTATCCAAGTCACAAACTATCATAGGCACGTTTCCCGAGAATTGTTGTACGTGCTTGCAATAAGAACTTGCACAACATCTTTTGTCCTACCATCCCGTTGCCGCGGGGCCAAAAAAGAACTAATGGTAATTAAGGTACCTGTTCCACCAAGCACCAGAGGAAAGCATTAACATACATTGGAAGCATGTTATCCACGAACTAGAGTCCACCCCCTCCGATATCCCAACCATGTCACCTTGGGGTCTCGGATTCCGGATAATAATAAGTGTATAAAACCAGTAGATATGATCCAAAACAACAAATATCCATGAAAACATAACATGTTCAGATCTGAAATCATGGCACACGGGCCCTAGTGACAAGCATTAGGCACTCCAAGTTACAACAACGATAATAAACAACACTAGTGGATACTAGGCATCAAGCCCTAACAATCTCGTGATCTATTACATGATGAATATCATATAATCCCTACCATCCCCTCTGCCTACAGCAGGGAATTACTCACACATAAAAGGGGGAATCATGGAGTGTTGATGGAGAGGTAATGGTGATGACGACAGAGACGACCCCCCTTGAATACTCGTCTCGGCAGGGTGCGAGAACAAGAACTTCTGCCTCCTGAACTAGGGTTTTGGGTCTCGGCGGCGCTGCCGATCGTTTTCTGGAAAATGCTTCGAGGTCTCGGAGTTTTTGGGGACGAAGGAGTAATATGTCCAAAGGGGACCCTGGGGGTGGTCCAGGCCCCACTAGGCGTGGCCACCACTCTCCTGGGGGGCCAGAGCCTTCCCACTGGTTACCCTTCTGGCTCCGGGAGTTTTCTAGGGAGAAACAATTTTTCGTGTTTTTTTCTGGATTTTTTGAGGAAGTTGAATTTTCTGCACAAAACCAAACACCAAGGGTAATTCTGTTGAAACAACGTTAGTCTATGTTAGTTCGATCCAAATAATGCAAATATGAGGGAAACCAATAATAAAAGTGGTTGGAAAAGTAGATACTTTGCGAGGTATCACATCTCCACCACCACCGCCATAGTTATATCCATACTTATCCATCACGATTGGCAACATTGTAGAAGCTATCAATTTATCCAATCCAAGTATTATTTTTGTTTCAATGTTTTCTATTGTGATATGATCGCGATGTGTGGGTAGTCCCTCTCACGCTATGGGCTGAGGCCTAACCTTGCAGTTCTGTGCTTGATCTAAATGGGATAAGTATTCTAATGAGTTCATATATGTTATTTATGTGTGCTCTACTATATGTGCCTCGCTCTTAGGACTTGTCAGGTACCCAAGACCCCGAAGAGTGATCAAGGTAAACGTATAGTGAGAGTGAAGTGAAAGGTTGATCGGGGGCGCCCATGACAGGAGGATTACTAAGAGACATGAGGATTAGTAAGACTGTTGGAAGCGAATCTTACATGAACTAACAATGACATCACCATGCTTAATGATTTTGTCTTTCTTTTTAGAAGTAAAAAACCGAGGCAACCCTGCAAGATGGAACGAATACTGGGCCAAGGTTGGACGAATTACTCTATGTTAACCCGTGCTCAGAGGCATTGTGGACTACAAATGCATTGCCTACACACATCTAAATAGCATATGTATTAATTATATTAAGCTTATTTAACTTTATCTTATTTATCCCATACTACTAATGCACTGCTACAGGTGATACCTTAAGCCCATGCCTATTTTTTATTATTGATAACAACCTATTTTGCAATATAAGAATTGGTCAGGTTAAAACAAGAATTAGCAAGCTTTCTTTGGATTCACACTGGTCTCATCATGCACATACTTCCCGGTTCGATAAAAACTTGGGTCTCAAGAGAAAAAACTCACAATACTAAATATGGTAATCCGGATCGAAGGTATCAACCCACCCTTTTTCTGGCGCCGTTGCCACGGAAGTATTTTTTCTACCCTGGTGAGGTAATAGATTCCCTTTTAGTTTTGTTAATTTTTGCTACCCTGGTGAGGTCATAGATTCCCTTTTAATTTTGTTAATTTTTTCTTTAGTTTATTTCTAGTTGCTAGTTTATTACTTTCTTAGCTTATTTGAAAACCCCAAAAATATTAGTTTACATCTTGTTCTTATTTGGAAACACACAAAAAATAGTATGCCAAACATGAAGCTTGGGGAGTTTGCTACTCCCAATGATGATTATATACATGCACCCATCACTCAACCCGTAGTTGTTGCGGAGAACTATGAGATTAAGCCAAATTTACTGAACCTTATTCAACAAAATCAATTTAGTGGTTCATTTTCTGAGGATGCAGGTATGCACTTGAACACTTTTACAGAATTATGTGATATGATGCGCATTATGGATGTTAGTCCAAATGCAGTTAAGCTACGTTCATTTCCCTTTTCATTATAAGGAAGAGCCAAATAATGGTTACTAGCATTACCTAGAGGTACAATTACGTCTTGATAATTGTTGTAATGTTTTTATGACCAATTTTTTTCCACCTCTAAGACAATGCAACTTCGTTCAATTATTACAAGTATTAGACAGGAAGATCGCGAGCCACTAGCTCTTTCATGGGAAAGGATGAAATACTCGGTTAGGAACTGTCTTAGCCATGGCACAGAGGAGTGGTTAATAATCCATTTATTTTATAATGCTTTAAACTCCATGTCCAAGTCTATGCTTGATACAAATGCAGGAGGAACATTCATGAGAAAATAAATTGAGGTAGAAAATAAGCTACTAGATGATATGTAAGACAATCATGCTTAGTGGCATAAATAAAGAACAAGCACCAAGAAGGTAAACGCACTCACTGAGAGCAACACTTGAAGATCTTACAACAAAAGTAGATGATCTACTTTCTATCCTTAAAGATAAAAATAAAGCTCCGGTAAATGCCATCACCAATGCTCAAATTGAAGAAATAGATTTCATAGCTCGTAATACTTATAACCCTGCATGGAAAGGTGCAAACTTTGGATAAAATTATCAGAAACCATATAACCCTGCAGGAGCACCAAACAATAGTAACTACAACAATGGAGGAAACAATGGCAACCGCTAGACACTTGAAGAAACACTTAAATCCTACATAAATTCTCAAAATCAACAAAACATGGCCTTTTATAGAATGGCTGAGAATCCTGATAATATACTTGGTCAGCTAACTCAAAAATTTAGCACTATAAGAACTGACTTGCAGGTACTCCAGGAAAGAATAAAGAACATGGGGACACAAATGGCCAAGATAGTTGAGAGTCAAACTTTGATCCTAGCAAAATTTGTAGGTAAACCAGAGCTCAATATAGTTGCAGACATGAAGATGATGAGAAGCACAGAAGATGCACCAGAAGAGATGGATTATAGCAATGCCCCTTCACCAAACTACACCATTGAAGATCTTTTGAAGATGGTGTGTGATGCCTTGGGGGCGTGTTGTTCGTTAGGTTACTCCAAGCATAGAGTATGATGTAGAATAGCGGCAAGCTTTCCCTTGAAATTAACCAAGGTTATCAAATATAGGAGGACACGGAGGTTCTTCAGAAGGTTGTCAGCAGCGCAACTGATGTCGAACCTGCACACAAACAAACACACTACTTTGCCCCAACAAAACATATAGGTTGTCAATCTCTCCGATCTTGCTGAAAACAAAGGGATTAAACGTATGGTGCAGAAAACAGTGATGATTGCAGGAAATAGTGGAGAACAGTATGATTGCAGTAGGTAGTTTAACAATATGAGGAAAATGGACCGGGGTCCACAGTTCACTAGTGGTGTCTCTCCATAAATATTTCTAGCATGTTGGGTAAATAAATTACAGCTGGGAAATTGACAAATAAGGAGGGCATGACAATGCAATATATGAAAAGATGTCCACTATGAGATTTAACATGGCATTACAACAAAGTACATAGACTTGCTATCGAGCGCATCTATGCCTAAATAATCCACCTTCGGGTCAGCATCCGCGTCACTTTCAGTATTAAGTTGCAACCAACAGATTATTGCATGAAGTATTGTGTGTCGTAAACAATGCAAAGCACATGTAGATTAAACACCATTATTATATCCCTAGTGGCAACAACACATCCACAACTATGCATGTTTAGTCACTCGAACGTTGATTTTGGAGGCATGAACCCACTATCGAGCATAAATACTCCCTCTTGGAGTCGCAAGCATCTACTAGCAACGGAGAGCATGCAATATATAAACAACATAGACATATGGATAAATAAACAACTTTCTCGGAGTATCAATATTCATCGGATCCCAGCAAACACAACATGTAGCATTACATTACGATGATCTTGATTATGTAGGGCAACTCACAAGATCTAAACATGATAGCACAAAGTGGAGAGACTACCATCTAGCTACTACTACAGACCCGTAGTCCAAGAATGAAATACTCACGCATCACTTCGGAGGCAGGCATGGTGGTCTAGAGCCCTCCGGTGATGATTCCCCTCTCCGGCAAGGTGCCAGAAGAGCTTCAGAAACCTCCCGAACTAGGGTTGACGACGGCAGGGGCGTCTGGATGTTTCGTGGTTTCTCCATCAGGTATTTAGGTTTTTGGGGATAGAAGGAATATATAGGCAAAAGGGCGGCGTCGGTGGCCACCCGAGGGGCCTGGCCACCTCCTGGGTCCTCTGCTTCTCCCCTTAGGGCTTCTGGAGTCTTCTGGTGTATTATGTGTGTACGCCAATTTTCGTCCAATTCCGAGAATATTTTGCGACTAGATTTTCTGAAAGAGAAAAATAGCAAAAAAGGAACTGGCACTGTGGCATCTTGTTAATAAGTTAGTCCCAAAAAATGCATAAAAATTCTATGCAGCGTAAACAAAACATGTGGCAATTGATATAATAAAATCATGGATCATAAAAAAATATAGATACGTTTGAGATGTATCAGTGAGTATAAAAAACCCATCAATTGAAGGAGGTAACGAAGCAGCATATAAATAATTTTTTAACCAAGTTTCTTATAGAGTTCGTGAGCTGGAATTAGAATATAGAAAACTATCTAAAACAGTGCCAACTAAATTAAAAGACATATTTGAGCCTAATATTAAGATACATTTAGGTGTCAATGAGATGACGACACCATGTGATCTTGATGCAAGTGTTTCTACGATCCCTAAGACTTTATTTGATAAACTAAACTTGGGATACTATTATATAACTGAACTTAAATTGCATTTATCTTATTCAACCTTTAAGCAAGTTGTGGGAATTAAAGAAAACGTTGTAGTGCAAATTAGAGGAAGTCTTGCACTCCTTGATCTTGTTACAGTATATATGCCTGAAGATACAATAGCACCTATAATACTTGGTAGACCGTTTTTAAGAACCATCAAAGCCTTGATAAATTTACATGAAGGTAACATGAGGGTTGAATTACCTTCTGGAGATTTGTTGTTCAATTTCTTAGGAAGAAGAGATCAAAGGTCTATGATAATGGGACCATAACACTGAAGGAAAACTACTTCGGAATGGGCACACAAGTTACTAAGCCAAGTTGAGCATCATTATGGTCGAGCTGACAGACCGAAAACAAAGCGCTGCATGGGAAGCAACCCATGATACATTTTGCATTTTTCGCTTTAGTTTCATTTTTTGTTTTAGTGTTGAAAACACATTGTAGGATAAGAAATTTTTCCTAGAACATCATTACCAATGCTGCCACCAAAATTTATATATGAATCCTTGTTGAGAACTAATATTTCAGGTCCCAAGTGAAAAATCCAAGAAGGGAATTATTTTTGCTACAATATGCACTTTAACGAGTGGCAGCACGGTCATAATCGACCGTACCACCCACCGTACCGACCTGAAGAAAATAGGGAGAAAAGGAAAATAAAAATCATTTTACGACTCCCAAGGTGCAACTATTTGCAGGCGAGATAATGAGTAGCAGTACGGTCAATTTCGACCGTACCATCCACCATATAGCTGCAAAAGGTTTTAAAAGATAGAAAATCTCTAACTTAACGAGTGCTGGTATGGTCAGTTTGACCGTACCAGCCACCGTATTGGCAAAACCATCTGTATCTCAACATCGCGAAGGTAACTTAATGAGGACCCATGAGTGTAGTCGATCGATCGTAGTTTTTTTCGATAAATAAGTGTGTCGAACCCAACGAGGAGCAGAAGGTATTGATAAATAGTTTCAAACAAGGTTTCACTGTAAACACTAGAGAATAATTGTTTGGGGATTTTTTTGGTAATAGTAACAAAGTGATAACAAGTAAATAACAAAGAAATTAAATAGTTGGAGCAAGTGGCCCAATCCTTTTTAGCACAAAAGACAAGCCGGTGGTACTTCTTATAATGGCTAAAACGTTTCCGAGGACACAGAGAAGGTTTCATCTAGTTATTTTCATCACACGTCGTTGATTAATCTTTATCGTTTTGGTAAGTGTTATTTGGGTAGACCTATGCTAGTGCACCGTCCTATCCAATACTAATGCACGGTTACAATTAGCTACTTGCGAGCATCAACAAATACAAGAAAGTAATTAAGAAATAATTCTAACCATAGCAATAAATTCGTGGTATCTACTACTCCCTTATGTATAGTATTGCAAACTGGGGTTTAGGTTTCCGTCTCTCCGTCAACGCACCATAAGAAATCCAACACACAATGCATTCCTCTAGGCCCTTAAAAGGTGAAGTGCTATGTAGTTCACATAACACCACTAGAAATAACAACATAACTGAAGTATCAAACCGGTAAAATTACTCAATGAAACATGACTACTAACAACTAGATTTCCCCATCTCCTCAAGAATTAAACGATCTAATCACAACACATCATAAGGTACATGATTAGAGGTGATAAATGTATGAATAAAAATCTGTTCATAAAGTGCAAACACCGATAAATCTCATAAGCATCAACTACAAACAAGTAATTCACACTGGGAGAGAGATCTAGTGGAAAACAACGATATAGAACCCTAATTGTTACGGTGGGACGGAGGTGGATGGAAAGGATGATGGTGCGATGACGATGAAGCTGGTGACGATTCCCCCTCCGGGAGGGAATTTCCCCGACGGAATCTCCCCGTCAGGAAAGTGTTTTATTCTCTATGTTGTTTCCTTCGCGAAGAGGCCGCTGAAAAATTCTATGAAGTGCCTCCTCGTTATTTTTAGGTCATGGGGGTTAAGAACCCCAAAGGAGGCACTTGTCTGCCCCTAGCTCCCCTCTGGCAGCCCTTCGGGCTCCCCCGAGTGATTTTTGACAAAACTTTGTTTTCTGATTTGCCCGATTTTTCCGACGTCCAGAAAATATCCCTTTTGACAGGTGCTTTTTCCAGCTGATTTCCAACTCTGATAAATATTTCCGTAAAATTGTTAAACATAGAGAAAACAACAAAATAACATAAGTATAGTGCTCCAAAAGGGAAAATATCACTGAATAAGGGGAATTATCATATAAAATAGTGACGCATAATGGACGTATCAAGTCCCCCAAGCTTAGACTCCGCTTGTCCCCAAGCAAAAACTGAGCTCTAAAAACATGAGCACAGGTTTTATGATGTGAAGTGTCGATAATAAAGAATACAAAGACGAAGCATCAACAATTACTCAATAGTCACTAACAATTCTATACGACAATCTTTCCCATAATGCTTCTCAAAGAGCTATGGAAAACTGTGTTCTTGGCCAGAGAACAATTATCATATCAATCTTATCTTTCCGGAAGAGCCTATGTTACAGCTATTAAGAAAATAACACATACTTCCATTATCACAATGTCTTTTCATGAATAGAAAACTTCAAGGGATTATGTTCTTCATAAAGGAGGTGAAAACAACTGCCACAAAGGAAGATGCTAGTTAGCAAAGCTCAACTTTGAACTTTTTTACCATGATTGTAATGTCAACTGCAATAAAACATGGTTAAGTATCATCATGGACATATAAAATAATGCATCCTAGTTCACCATCATAAGTTTGCTAGTAGATAATAGAGGGAATAGGTGAAACTGACTCAATCCTGTTAGTAAAGAAGGCCCCATTCGCAGAGGGAAGCAGGGATTACTCATGTGATAGAGCTTTTTATTTTAATAAAATAGAGGCGTTCAAAACGTAATTTTGAGAGATATGTGTGTCTATGTAAACGAATGGTAGTGAAAAACTTATATAACCCATGTCAAGCAAAGTATTTACACTTTTGAGAGTGGTTTCTGTTTCTTTATTAAATTTGGCACTCCCCCCACCATGCTTTTCACAAACCAGGGCTAGCCATATCCACGGGTACCCACCAACTTTCCCTTTTCCTTAAAAAAGAGTACGGGAATGATGTCCTGAATAAAAGAAGCGGGAATAGGAATATCTTTTATTCCTTTTGTTACTCTTTACTCATAGCCACCGCCTCTGCTTTGTTCTCGCTCTAGGTTTAGACCATCCTTTGTCAGTGCTTCCTAAAAGATTTTAGTTGTTGGAGCTCTTTCTTTTGGTTAATACCAAAAGATCGTTAAATAGCCGTAAGCGGTGGTGGTGATGAAGTCAGTTAAGAAGATATATCCTCGGAGGACGATGAAACTAAGTAAAGTATGGTTTGAACTTCGACCGTGTTAAGTCTTCTTTTATAGGATGGTTGGGAGCACAAGGGGGGATAGGCCAGACACCCGTTGCCACCAATGGGCTGGTTTGATTCAAGATCATGTTGTCTCAACATAGCAATACATGTTATGGAAACCTGATTGTGATAACAACATCAAAGCCAAGAAATCAAGGTCGAAGCAGTGAAATGAAAAGTGTTCTCCAAGATTTGATCTATGAAACTATTTTGGTTTCTCATTCCCCATAACAAACTGCCAAAAAACATGGAATTGGAACGAAAAAGTGTGTCTGTCTCCCTTTTTACTCGCTCTGCTCACTGACACTTTAGTTGGTCTAGGCGATAATCAATAAAGAAACCTGCCATCTGATTGTTCAATTCACGCTTCTTTCTGATCTTGTTGGTAGTTGAGGCAACTCGTTGCTCTTGTTTATCACAGGGAGTCTGAGCGGTGTTGGCAAATGGTTGCTTCAAATCTTTTGTCTTTAGATTCCCGAATCCCAGGGAGAGATCAAGACAATGCATCAGGGTTGGCAAGCATACCTGTATCCTGAGGAAGGTATTTCCTCTACTAGGCTCGTTGCTTCGCTTATTAAAGATCAGAGAAGCCTAGAGGAAGCAAGATTCGTTTTTTTGGGATGACCCAAAAATAAGTAAATAGAGTTTATGACCTTTGGGAGGAATTGCCCTAATAAGTAAAGCTAGTTCTAGATAGGTTTGCTAGAGAGCTGCACTTCCCTCCGGGAAATTACTACTCGAAAGATCAAACCATGGGGAAGTGACTTTTTACATTATATTATTTGGCACTGGATCTCTTGCAATTTTAGATGAGCACCGATTCCATACTCATCGGGTGAAATAAGAAAGGAGAACCTTGCTTGACATAAGACATGATAAACTTTAAACTACTTCCTCATGAGCCAAAACAGAGGCACAAAACAGGTTTGATATTTTGAAGGTTTTAAAGGTAGCACACGAGAAATATACTTGGAGTGGTGGTGAAATACCACATATAGTAAGGTATGGTGGACACTTGTGGACGGTTTTTTGGTTCATGTTTGGATGCACGAGTAGTGATCATACTCAATACAGGGTTTTTGGCTAGCAAAGGCTTTGTAGCAAAAAATATGTAGTTGAGAGATGCAAACAGATATATAAAACCATGTGATGATATAAAACATGAGGTATTGCAATTGTCTTCCTTGTCAGCATAACACATCAATCACAAGAACATAAACATGAAGGTTTCGCAGGCATAAAATATCTATGGGGTAATATATCTGCATGTGAAATCTCTCTTCTTTGTTCTAAGTCTCTAAGTGTTGTTGCTATGACCAATGCTATGTTTGCCAATACTCAATAAATTTATGCTACTATAGCCAACATGCGATCACTACTAATCATAAGACAAGCATGCAAGAATAATTGCCATGAATAGAACATATAGTGCAACTAAGTAAGAATAAAACTTCATATCAATATTTCATCATAGGCAAACTCACACCAATAGATAGCGAGCTCCACATATAAAGGAGTGATAGCCTGATGGCATGTAACACACGTTTGTTGGGAGACCCCAAGAGGAAGGTATGAAGAGCACAGTAGCAAGTTTCCCTCAGAAATAAACCAAGGTTGAATCGACTAGTAGGAGAAAGAAATCACTTCTAAAGGTTGTTGGCAGTTGATGTTGGCAGGGCGCACAACCAGTTCAGCAACAACGTGGAATCTAGAAACACAATCAAGTTACTTTGCCCCAACGAAACTGTGAGGTTGTCAATTTCACCGGTTTTGCTGAAAACAAAGGCTTAGACGTATAGTGTGGAAAATAGTACTTGTTTGCAGTAAATAAAAAGAGAACAATGATGGCAGTGAATGAAAGGAAAGCAGTGTTTGCAGTAGGTTGTATTATGAGGTAAAAGAGGACCGTGGTCCACAATTCACTAGTGGTGTCTCTCCAAAACATATAGATAACATGCTGGGTAAACAAATTACAGCTGGGCAATTGACAGATATAAAGGTTGCACCGTAGTGCATATGCATGACATGATGATTACTATGTGATTCATGCGGACATTACAACCTAATTCATAGACCATTATCCAATTGCATCTATGACTAATAATCCACCCTCGGAGCGTCATCCAATCAAACCTCGGGTATTAAGTGGCAAGCAACAGATAATTGCATTAAGTAAAATGTGTAATGTAAACACCGCTGTTTTCTCCCTAATGGCAAAAGGACATCCCCCACCGTTACTTTTCCGTCACTCGAGCGTGAGTGAAAGGGAGGCATGAACCCACTATCGAGCATAAATACTCCCTCTTGGAGTTACAAGCATCAACTTGGCCAAAACATCTACTAGTAACGGAGAGCATGCAAGATCATAAATAGTATAAACATGAAAGAACATGATAGATTGATAATCAGTGGACATAACATTCAATATTCATCGGATCCCAGCAAACATAACACGTAGCATTACAATAAGATGATATTGATCATGTTAGGCAGCTCACAAGATCTAAATATGAGGCATAAAGAGAAGAGAACAATCATCTAGCTATTGCTATGGACCCGTAGTCCAAGGATGAACTACTTACGCATCACTCGGGAGGCAGGCATGGTGATGAAGAGCCCTCCGGTGATGATTCCCCCTCCCGACAGGATGCCGGGGAGAGCTTCAGAACCCTCCCTAACTAGAGTCGACGATGACGGCGGCTACAAAACTTTTGGTGAAAAAAGGCTCTAGTCTTTAGGGTTAACCCGAGGAGGAACTTAAATAGGCGAGAGGGCAACATCGGTGGGTGGCCAGGGGGACATACCACCTAGTGGCGCGGCCAAGGGAAGGCACCCTATGGTGTGCTGGCTCCAGGGCCCACTCTGGGTCCCCTCCGGACTCCGTGTACGTGACAAGTTTCTAAGACCCTGAGATTTTGTTTCGTTCAATTCCGAGAATATTTTCAGAACAAGTTTTCTGAAACAAAAAACAGCACAAAACATGAACTGGCTCTGTGGCATCTTGTCAATAGGTTAGTCCCAGGAAATCCATAAAAATGACAAAAAGTGTATAGAAAACATTTAGCATATGGCATGAAAACAACATGGAACATCAGAAATGATAGATACGTTTGAGATGTGTCATAGCCCACCTTGCAAAAGTCAGTGGCAATGATCCATAGCTGCACGCCGAGCTGGTAGCTGCTGCCGTCCTAATAATGATGTCATCCTCAGATATCTACGATAAAATAAGTTAATATTGTATATATCATTCGGTTCGCCAATTTTAAGGGAAAATAGAAGCCGTCAAGAAGAAGACTATGCTATCTCGTTGGTACCTCCAGCTTATGATACTATGCACCATGCATACTCCAACAGAGAATAAATAACAATGAGAAAATCTAATAATGTCATAATTTTCCTTTGTCAACTGCATACTCACTGTCATAGAGTGCCAATGCTAGTGAATGACAGGCAGAGAGTGTTGTAGCTCTGCAAGTAATGGGGACAAACTCACCAAAGGGAACCCGATAAGCGGTACCGACGCCGACACCAGAGACCGCACCATCCCAACAAGCTTGTGCACTAGTAGGAGAAACCCTACAAGTGACAAACAAGATCGGGCTACCGGTGGCGAAACGCTGTTCGCCAGCGCTAACTTGCCAGTGATAGCGGGTTACCGCTGGCGAACAGCGCTTCGCCAGCGGTAGCAGATCTTAGCGCTAGCGAACACAGCCTTGTTCGCCAGCGCTATGTTCGCCAGCGGTAACCCTATTCGCCATCGCTAGGTTCGACAGCGCTACACCCCCCCTTATTTTTTTGGTATTTTGGTACACAGTGTTGTATTTTCTGGTATTTTTGTATACAGGTGCAAATTCGTGTATTTTCTGTTATTTCTATAAGTCATACATACAAATCACTCCAACTTTTTTATTCACACATAATATGTTCATATATGCATATATATATATATATATATATATATATATATATGTAATACACAAAACGAGATCCATCGTATGAAAATAAGTTTCATAAATATTAATATATATACATGCATTCATGAATACACATCGATCTCGATAACATGTTTAGGTCGGAAGATTTTGAACCAAAAATAGCTATCTAATTAGTTTAACGATCATATGCATTACAACGCGCGATATAGAATCGCAGAACATCGACGATTAAAAAAGAGAACCGATGGGCGCTTTAACTTCCGCCTCCGCTTGCGATCTTTCACTAGACCAGCGCCATCCACTTCTTCATCTCTCTGTAGACCAAGATAAAAGCATTAGGCCGGCGAAGAAAAGCACAAGTTCTTATTAGGAGCACAATTCGTACCGAATAGAATACACACCGTCGATCATTTCTTGGTCGTTGTGATCTTCTTCTTCTTCATCGGCGGGAACGGAAGAGCACCTTCTAACGAGTTGAATGGTCTCTCGTCAGCCTGCTCTAGTACACATTGTAGAAGCTCATCGTTAGGTGGTGGGCACCGCTAGTAGAAGGCCCCGTCTGAACTTACTACATCCCTATAGATGATTGTGCAAAGCTTGCTCTAGATGCGACCGAAGTTTTGTCTAAATTCAGCATCAGACCAATAGACGATGACGTGACACCATTTTTCCACAACAGACATAAATTGTAGACTCTCTTGCTCCTTCACGACCTCCAGCATCTGTTGGACGAGGTACCACGCCTCCATCTGGCCGCCTGGCGCCTGCTTGGGGCAGGGGAACTCTGTTTTGTGTCTGAATACATATTTGCCATTAATCTTTTGTAATCTGCCGCAGTAGCCTTCCGCCCTGATGTAGCTGTTCATAGCTTCATCGAGAACATACTTGATGAGGGAGTAGTTCTTCTCCTTTAGTTTACTCCCGGAGTCGAGATATAGGGCGTGCGAGTCTCTCGGGTAGAGCATGATGAGGGTGCCTTATTTGTTTCTGCGCAAAACAGTTCAAAGAGTCCATATATAATCCTCGAAAATTGTAACCACTATTAATTGTATGTGCGCAGACTTAACTAAAGATGGGAAATAGACGGAATCATGTTATGGCGGCTAGTGAACGACTTACTCGGGAAAGTAAGGCAGGAGGGCGATCCTCTTGTGCATATGATTCTTATACAACACCTCTTGGATGTACTTTGCCGCTTTTGCCCTACCCTTGGGGTTTTTCAAGTACATGTCTTGAATGTAGTAGGGGTCTACTAGCGCGATGCTTTTGGTATTCTCTACGGATAGTTGATGCGCCAAACTGAGCGTAAGCAGGCGAACAATTGATGAGTGGAGGGATTGCATGTGGAACATCCGAAATATGTCATCAAATCTGACGATGATCTTGTCTGCGTTGCAATCAGTGACAAATCCCACCATAGATGGCACCTTTGCGACCAAAACCGACAGTGTTGGATTTTTCTCCTTTAGAAGCATCTCCTCCATATATTGAACACCATCGTGGACGCTAAGCATATCACGAGTCAACAAGGAGGCCAACCTCAGCGGAAGCATCGGTTTGCCCAACTCGCGGATCTGATGCTAGTCGTGTATGGGTATCCTGTCCAATACCCGTCCTGCCGGTGGCTTAGAATTAGTCCCCTTCACCGGTTGGCTCATGGAGGCAGCGGCAGAACTCTTCTTAGTTCTTTTCCGTGTCGTTTTCTTAGTGTCTTTCTGAAATACATTTGCTACCACCTCTTTGAGGGCGTCCTGGCTGAGGCCAACTTGCTCGGGTGCTGCCGGTTCTTGAGAAGAGAAAAGACGCTTCATGCATTGATATTTATCCTCTACCTCCGCTGGCAAGAGAAGTTTATCAAGATCATCCAGGCCGGCCACATCATAAGGATCGTCGACGAGGTAGTCATTAGGGTTCTCATCTTTAGCATCGTCGTCATCGTATCACACAGACTTTGCATGTGAGAAATCCTTGTGTTGGCTTGGGTGCCCCGACCCCTCGATCGGTGTTGGAGTGTTGACAGGAGTAGTTTCCAAACGAATTAGTGACTTTGGCCATGTCAATGGCCAAACCAAGCACTACTCCAGGTATAAGTCGCAGTCGGCTGCGGGGGGTTGTTTCGGAGGATCGAGAGCACCGGAACCGGGGAGCACCCGACTTAATGTCACCCTGAACACGTCGTCGGGCATACGCACTCCTTGGGACACGCGGTTGAGAGGTGTGACGATCTTTCCTTTAGCCACGTCCTTTAACTCGCCGTTCACACGGAGGAGCAATGTGCATCCCGTCTCATCGGCCCGCGAAACGCCGTGTGATCGTGGTTAGAGATTGAGTCCATCACGAATGAAGTCATAATATATAATTAAGTGTTGGACGCTGAATTACCTTGAGGGCATTGAGCTCGGACAAGGGCGATGCACCGCTTAGGGTCGTCGGCGGTGTTGCAGATACGTGGCGGGGAAGAGACGGATCTTCGCGGCCATGCGGCTCAGGGTTGGCGTCCGCCTTGTTCTGCGCAATAGGTGCCACAGTGGGGGCCTCGTTCTGTGCAGCAGGCGCCACGATGGGGGCTATATTGATCACGGGGGAGGCCCTTGTCCGCGACTTTCCATCCAAGGCGCTAAGGACTGAGCGACGAACGCACAGATGCTAGGGAGGAGCGTGTTGACCCTCTCGGTCACAAGTTCGTCGATCGTTTTCTCTGGCACCTTGTTTTGCTCCTTTCTCTTCTCCTTAGTGTCCGGGTAGTAGTGTGCATGCCGATGACGCTTTCCTAGGCCATGCACATGGCCACGATGCGACTTCTTGTCTATGGCCACTCCCTTCGTCTTGTTAAGCGCCATAATAAAAGGGGTGTCATACGGGTCCATATTCGTCGTCACCGAGGAACCCGCGTCAGACTGAGCAATCCATTCTTTTTATTCTTCCTCGAGATATTTGTGCTCGAGCTGTTTAACCTTCTTGTTCAACATAAGATCGCCAGGGTTTTGGGGATCTTCCCTATAATGGGCCCTGACAAAATTTCTCACCTACGGGTCGTTGATCTTTTCATATGGGTTCGGCCCTGTCCTCTGCGCATCCTGCTTAGCCCAAAATTTGGCCTTCCCAAGGTAACCCCGGCTTCCGAGATTGTGCAGACCTATGTTCTTCTCTCGGAAATCTTTTCCCCATTCCCTCAGCTTCTTCCTTTCCGGTTTGAGTTCGTCGATCTTGAATGTGGCCAAGTCTTCCTTAGAAATGGAGTGCCACATTTTATGGATCTCATCGAAACTCTTACCCATATGAACCATCTCCCGCAAACTGGATCCAAGTTGTAAACGCCTTAGTGAACTTGCCGAGTGCTAAGAAGTTTACCAGATTGCTCTTCAGGTCCTGGTTGTCGTAAGGATCCGGGAACTACCGTGTGTGTAGCTTCTCAATGAGCAGGGCGGCCATAGCCTTGTTTTCTTTATCTCAGAGCTGACCCGTATTAACGTTGCCAAAGTCTCGAGCAATGCAGCCTATCTGGTTTCCATACCCTTTACCGTACTCCTCCGGCTCGATAGGAGCACCGCTTTTGGGGTCCACTACTGTGAACTCTTGCCGGACGGTGGCGAGCTGACTTGGTCGTCTATCTTTGCGCTTACGCGACGCCTCGCTACCGGAGGTGGCATCCCTGGTGCCACTACCGGTTTGACCTTCTGCAGCCGATGTATCGATGGGCGCCTCCAGACGAATGGTTTCGTCCATCTCGTCGTATGCATCGCCCTGCGTCTCCGGCTCCGGTCCCAGAACTGGGGTTCCTCCTCCCGCGCCAAGCATAGAGAGCCACGCATCATTGTCCCCGCGTCCGGTCCCAAAACCACCCGCTTCGTCGTTGTGAGCCATATCTAACGAGAGAAAAGCCAAAATTAGTTTAACACATCCTGCAATTTAACCGATATATACCCCATATGAGTCCAAATTTCCCGGGCAATCTAATATATGCTATTTTTTTAGCAAAAGTAATGCCAAAATTCACGAAATTTTTTGGCATGACCTTTTCTAAAAACATCACATATGGAGTACCCAAATTTGCCGGAACGGAAATTAATCAACATTCCGGCAATCAAGGGCCTCACATGGGGTACCTGCACATAAAGTCCCACCCCATGTATCCCCATTTCATCCGATCGACATCCACACGAAGGTGGGCCCACACATATGCATACACACACCGCCATCACATCCACACCGACATCGACATCCACACACCGCCATCGACCCACATCCACACCACCACCATATCTCCACACCGCCATCGACCCACATCCACACCGCCATCGACACCACATCCGTACACCACCATCGATCACCGCCATCACATCCACCATCACGTGCACATGAACCATAATTGATATCCACCAAAATAGTGCAAAAACATCACAATTTGTTTTACCTCTTTCAGGTATTTGGTCGAACACGTTGCAGGCAGGGCTCAGGGGAGGGGTAGTGAGCAGCCGTAGGGGCTCAGGGGAGGAGCAGTGAGGGGAGGGGAGGTCTAGGGGGCCAAGGGAGGAGCAGTGAGAGTAGGGGCGGCCGGAGCAGGGAGTGGTGGCGAGCAACAGGGCGAAGGAGGGGCGCGACACGGGCCAGGGGCGATGGAGGGCACGGTGGGCGGCGCCGGTGATCGTCGGAGAGGGTGGGAGGGCGCTCTGGTTCAACAAAATCGCGAAAACGGCAGAGCAGTATCAGTGTGTGTAGGGAGAGGGAGGGCAGGGGCCCGCGTGTAAGTGACAGAGCAGTATCACTTACCTTTGGCGAACAAACCTGCTGGTTCGCCAGCGCTATGTTACCGCTGGCGAACAGGGTCTGTCGCCCAGCGGTAATATAACGCTTGCGAACCATCCGGTTTGTTCGCCAGCGCTATAGTTTTTATTTAAAATGTTTTATTTGAAAATACATGCATATGTGTGCATTTAAAATAATACACAATTTAAAATGTTTTATTTGAAAATACATGCATATGTGTGCATTTAAAATAATACAAAATTTCAAATGTTTTCTATGGTTACATTTTGTTTTCCATTATTTTCTTCATGTTTTCTCTTGTTTTATTTTGTTTTCCATTATTTTCTTCATGTTTTCTCTTGTTTTATTTTGGTTTCCATTATTTCCTTCATGTTTTATCTTGTTTTATTTTGTTTTCCATTATTTCCTTTTTGTTTTCTATTGTTTTCCATTGTTCCCTTTATGTTTTCTATTGTTTTCTCTTGTTTCCTTTATGTTTTCTATTGTTTTATTTTGTTTTCCATTATATCCTTTATTTTTTCTATTGTTTTCTCTTATTTCCTTTTTGTTTTCTATTGTTTTCCATTGTTTCCTTTATGTTTTCTATTGTTTTCTCCTTTTTACTTTATGTTTTGTATTGTTTTATTTTGTTTTCTTTTATGTTTTCTATTGTTTTATTTGGTTTTCCGTTTTTTTCCTTTATGTTTTCTATTGTTTTCCATTGTTTCCTTTATGTTTTCTATTGTTTTATATTGTTTTCCATTATATCCTTTATGTTTCAAATAATAACTCCACACATTTGAAATACAGAACAAGGTACATTAAATTTATAATAAGTGCACATCACACCAGTTGATCCATGCATATACATAGTTTCTTCGCATACAAGGCAGACAGATATATACATAGTTTCTCAGCGTTTGATCTTTTTGCCTTTTTTGGTCGCAGTTGCATAATTTAACCCCACATCATGACTTCTTCTTTTGAATGGAAGACCATGCCTAGGTAGCGTAGTTGTGCTTCTTCTTGTGGTGTATGTTGCATGACTATCATCATCTTCTTCTTGATCATCGTCAATATTTCGGTCGCCGAACGTGTCAAACTAGTCCTCGTCAATGACTCTTTTCCCTCTCCTCAGGACAACACGACTAGGCCTTGAGGGGTCTGTTATGAAGAAGCACTGGGACACATGCTTAGCCAATACCCATGGCTCATTTTACGCTGTGACGTTCGCGCTTGATGAAGTTCCGGCTTCGGGAATAACCATGGATGTAAAGTATTGGTCTTCTTTTCTGACGGTCGACATCCTAGCCCATCTGACGCGGAACATAGGCCCCTTCTCTCTAGAGTAGTTAGGCTCCCATATCTCCTCGATCCTTCCATAGTATCTTAACTTTTTGTCACCGGTGTAGGATTCCATCGTTACCCCTGAGTTTTGATAATCGGAAGTTTTGTCTTTCTCCTCCGTGTATAAAGTGAACCCATTGATATCATATGCTTGAAACATCGCGAGGTTGGGAGCGGGGCCATGTGCCAAGGCATACAAGAGTTTATTTTTCGCACAATCCCTTGGCGGTGGGTTAGTGACCATCTCATCTTTAAACCAACACAAGAAAGTGGAGTTATGCTCTATGATTATTTCTCCTTCGGTCCTCCGCTTGCCTTGGCAAGTGTAATTTTCTTAATCGAGCTCTTGTGTTTTTCCACCCAAGTATCGACCATGTCAATGTGTTGGAAATCTACTAAGTTTGCCCTGTTAAAGTCGGTGCGTCGACAAGCCCGATCCACATGCACTTCTCTACGTTCATTTTTGTGACCTGCTCCACCGAGCTTGCCAATATGCTTGTTTCTAGGCAGACCAACAGGGTCCTCCACGTCAATATGATTCGTGCAGAAAGAGATGCACTCTTCGGTGAGAAAGCCCTGAATGATGCTTCCATTCATCCTTTGATGACCCCATTCATCCTTTCAAACGACATCATATTGTGCAGGAACAACGACCCGAGATGGATGATATCGTCCACGATATGGACCAACCGATGAACACATATGTCAAAGAATGATGGTGGAAAGTACATCTCAAGCTCGCATAGTATCACGACAATCTCTTCCTACAGCCCTGAGATCTGCTTCCCCGTGATCGACTTTCGAGATATAACGTCGAAGAAGTTACACATGCCAAACAGGGTTTCCCGGACGTGCTTGTCCATTATCCCGAGGATCTCAACCGGAAGTATCTGCGTCATCACCACGTAACAGTCATGAGACTTCATCCCGGTGAACTTTTGTTTCTGCACGTCTAGGAATCTGCTTATTAGCCCCGAGTAACCGCTAGGGACTTTGACTCCGAGAAGGCACATCATCAATTTTATGATCTTATCCGGACTAAGAGTGAAGCAGGAGGGGGCAGTAATAGTCATTCCTCTTAACCCTTTTGGCCTTGCGACCCTCCGTCTCCTCATCACACGATTGGTCATCGTCATCATTCGGGCGTCCCCTCTGAAGATCTTCCCTAATACCAAAATATTTCATGTCGTTTCTTGCTTTCACCCCGTCTTTGGTCCTCTCTGGCATGTTGAGCAGCATGCCAAACAATCTTTCAAACACATTCTTCGTGATATACATCAGATCAAGGCAGTGAGGCGTATCAAGAATGGGCCAGTATGGCAAGTCCCAAAACACCGACCTCGTCTTCCATACATCCAGGAGCGGGTTTGGCGCTTTTTTCTTCTTTCCCCGCTCTGGGCATTCCTTCCAATCATTCGACAACCTATAGATTTCTTCGCCGCACCTCTTACGTGGAGGTCCCCGGAGCTCATCTTCACCGTTAAAAAGGTCTCCTCGCCTTCTCCACGGGTCTTTCTTGGGTAGCTGATGGTGCAGATCTTGCACTCGTTGGGATACCCCAAGAGGAGGGTGTGATGGGCACAACGGTAGGAAGTTTTCCCTTTAGTTAAGAACCAGGGTTATCAATCCAGTAGGAGAAAGAGAATCTTCGGAAGGTTGATGCCACTGACGGTGGTGCTGGCACTTCACCGGTGTCAGCAACAACGTGGAACCTGCACACAACAAAATCAAAATACTTTGCCCCAACAGTACAGTGAGGTTGTCAATCTCACCGGTCTTGCTGAAAACAAAGATTAGACGTATAGAGTGGAAAAACAGTGTATGCTTGCAAAAAGTAAAGAAAGAAGGAACTTGTTGTGGGTTGTTTAACAGTGTGGAAAATGGACCAGGGTTCGTAGTTTCACTAGTGGTGTCTCTCCATAAAAGATAGCATGCTGGGTGAACAAATTACAGTTGGGCAATTGACAAATAAAGGTTGCACCGTAGTGCACAATATGACATGAAGATTACTATGCTATTTAGTGCGGGCATTACAACAAGATACATAGACCGACATCCATCTGCATCTATGACTAATAATCCACCCTCAGGTTATCATCCGAACCCCCTGAGGTATTAAGTTGCAAGCAACAGATAATTGCATTAAACGAAGTGTGTAATGTAAGCAATGATTATGCACGCGGGCACTCTCACCGCTGTTTTCTCCCTAATGGCAACAACACATCCTCCCCCTTCACGTTTCTGTCACTCGAGCAAGGCAACAAGGAGGCATGAACCCACTATCGAGCATAAATACTCCCTCTTGAAGTCACTAGCAACTTACTTGGCCAGAATAACCACTAGCAATGGAGAACATGCAAGATCACAAATAACACATGCAAATAAAGACTATAATCAACTTGGCATAAGGTCAATATTCATCGGATCCCAGCAAACACAGCACGGAGAATTACATAAGATAAATCTCGATCATGATAGGCAGCACACGAGATCTAGACATGGAGGCATATGAGGCGAAGACAACCATCTAGCTACAGCTACGAACCCGTAGTCCAAGGATGAACTACTCACGCATCACTCCGGAGGCAGGCATGGTGATGTAGAAGCCTCCGGTGATGATCTCCTCTCCGGTAGGGTGCCGGAAACAGCTTCAGACCCCCCTGATCTGGGGTTGACGGTGACGATGGCTGCGGAACTTTTTCGGGGATTTTGATCAGGTGTTTAGGGTTTTCCATCCGGGGGGCTTAAATAGGCGAAGGCGGTGGAGGCCGGGGGCCCCCACACCCATAGCTGGGGCGGCCGTGGGGGGCACGCCACCCTATGGTGTGGCCCCCCTGCTGCCCCTCTTCGGTTCCTCTTTGGTCTTCTGGATGCTTCTGGGGAAAATAGGACTTCCGGGCTTCGAATTTTCCAATTCCAAGAATATTTCCAGAACAAATTTTCTGAAACTAAAAAATAGCAGAAAACAGGGAACTTTCTCTGTGGCATATTGTTAATAGGTTAGTCCGGAAAACGTATAAAAATGCTATAAATAAGGGAGGAAACATGTAGCAATAGGCAAAATATGATCATGGAGCATCAGAAATTAGGGATACATTTATGATGTATCAGTAGCCACCTTCGATGGCCAACGAACACCATTTTCGAAGACCTAGGATCTTTCGGAAGTTCCATAAACGTGGGGTCATCCATGCACCTCACGAAATCGTTATGTCCATGGCACACCTGGCCCGCCACATATCCGTAGCCGAGTAGGTCGTGAACCGTACAGAGCAAGACATATCTCATTGGGAAATATTGTTCACCAAAGGCGTCCCATGTGTTGACCCTTTCCTCGGCCCATAGCGTGTCCAACTATTCTTTAAGCAGCTTTAGGTATAGATTGATGTCGTTGTCTGGTTGTTTCGGCCCTTGAATCAACATACTCATGTGAGCATACTTCCTCTTCATGCACAACCAGGGGGATGTTGTAAATCCATACAAACACGGGACACGTGCTGCTCTGATTGCCAAACGGACTGAGTCCATCGATGCTCACACCCAACCTGATGTTCCTTTCCTCCGCCCCGAATGTTGCATATTCACAGTCAATTTCTTTCCATTGGCTTGCATCCGAAGGATGTGTTAGATTTACTTTTTCACTCTGCTTTGGATCTTTCAAAACTTTCTTCCTCCTTTTCGCGTGCCAGCGCATGAGCTCTTCTCCCTCGGGGTCCACGAAATACCGTTGCAGACGGGGAATGAGCGGAAAGTACCACACAACTTTTCGAGGATCTTTATTCTTCCATTTCTTGTATCGAGCGGCATTGCAAACTGGACAAATGGTCTTTTCCGCGTCCTCTTTCTGATAAATGTAGCAACCGTTGATTGACACATGGTATTTTCGTGAGGTAAATCAAAGGGGCACACGACTTTCTTGGCCTCGTCGCATCTTTTAGGACACGTGTTGCCCTCTTGAAGGATATCATGCTAGTATTGCAGTCTTGCATCGACGCTTATGTCGCTCCATTTGTATATCGCCTTCATCTGCAGAACATCGAGCACCACTCTCACGCGGGACTCTCTCGACCGCAGCCTGGATACAACGGTGTCTTCGAGTCTATCTCTAGTTGCGCCAGCTTAGATTGCTGTCTAGCAGCAGATCTCGACTTAGTCGTCTTTCTCAAAAGCAGTTATTTGAGATGAGGGTCACGCACAACTACCGTTAGGGGTGTCCCCGTGTCCTCATCTTCTTCCACGTCTTGTTCAGCATCTTCTCCATGATCATGTGTGGGATCATGAGGCTCTTGGTTCTGTTGTAGTTCTTGCCGATCGTTGTTATTGTCCTGTTGCACATAATTTCCTTCCACCGCCGCCCCATGGACTTCATCATCGTCATCACCACTTATCCACTGACTGGTGTGCCCATCCATGAAACCATACCTGAGGAGGTGACTGAGCAAGTCTCTGGTAAAGGGGTTGAGCAAGCCCCCTAGTTTGCACTTTTGACATGTACATCGTATCTCCTTGCGGCCATTTTGTAACATGTCTTCTGTCACATGTCTTCACGACACGTTCACTCGTAACAACCACCATTATTTGTCGCCTGCACGAGCACGCCAAGATAATATTATAACCACATATATATATATATATATATCGATATTCAAGAAAAAAAATCGGCATGACCTTCCTAAAAATCGGAGGTTAGAGGAGTGCCAAACTTTGCCGAGACGGAAATGAATCAACATTCCGGTAATAGTGGCAACTCATTTTCATATCCAAAATTTCACTTCATGTCGTATTCACGAAAAATTCCGGCATGACCTTCCTACAAATAGGAGGTTAGGGAGTGCCAACTTTGTCGAGACGGAAATGAATCAACATTCCGGCAATAGTTGGCTAATCAATTTCATTCCAAAAATTTCACACATTTAACGTCTCCATGTCAAGACCATATTGAATCCGGTGAAATTTCACACATATATTGCACATCGCGTGTATCCGGACAAAATTCATACAAACTCATTTAATTATATATAATCATTAATCCCACCTCAAATGATTAGATGAGTACACGAGATGACATCCAAAGAATTTTGGAGCTTTGGAGAGGGAGGGGTAATTCTAGATCTAGATGCCTAGGAAGGGAAAACTTTGGGTAAAAAGGGTGTTGGGAGGGAGATAAAACTAGATATATTAACTAAAATAATTTTGGTTTTGTTGAAAAGAGAGGAGGAGGGTGGGGAAATTGGCATGAGTTTGAGCTAAAGAGAGAAGGGGACAAGGTTCTCAAGAGAGTGGAGGAGGGAAAAGTGGGTGGTGGGTGCTTCACTTATGGCAGCACCTGCCAGGTAACCGCTGGCGAACAACTTGGCTTGTTCGCCAGCGCTAACGTGCGCGCTAGGCCCACACATTAGCGCTGGCAAACCAGCAAAGTTGTTCGCTAGTGTCGCACCCGGACGTCTAGAGGATACTCACCGTACGAACTGAACAGTATTTTGATTGGATTACGGGGCTTACATGCACCCGCGTCCTCTTACGAGTAGGCCAACACTTATGTGTGACAACCAATCGTTACTGTTCATCGTCGATGTAAACTATCCCGTAGAAATCAGGATACTTCCATTGACGTACTTCAAACCATACACACATGGTACGTCAACGGCGTTGAACAACTGATATCACAACAGATCTCTACGACACAAAAGATTGAAATAAGGTGCAAATGGCTCTCATTAGAGCAGAGATAGCAAATACAATCATTCAGAGGACACCTGTCCCAACAATACATCATTACAATACAGCGGAAGCATTCAACATGTCTGAGTACAGACAAGAACCAAATAGGCCTAAGAGACCGGAAACGAAAAGACGGAGCCCATCCACGAAGTCTCGGATCCTGCCCGGGTCCGCTATCTACTCGTCAGCAGTCTCGTCATAATCCACGTAGTAGCCACCATGTAGATCCTCGGAAACGTAGGTCTGCGGAAACCACAGCCCCAAAGGGGTCAGTACATAAACGTACTGGCAAGCAAGACTCACAATTCACCAAAGTGTAACCCGTCAACACCAAGCACAGATGCTTTGGGTTCAACGGAAGGAAAGGGATATATAAGATGCTGCAACTGGCTGCGCTAACCAACTACAGAACATACTACCACTGCCGGCTATCAGAAAGGAGATAAGATCGAGTATAGTAACCAACTGAAAGATAACCTCAAACAAACCCATCCTGGATCTCGCCCCTTGTCCAAAGAAGCAATCCGAGGATAACTCACACAGTTGAAATTAATGATGGTTAAGATTATTGTGTCAATAAGCCTATTACTAGTCAAGTTGTTAATCATTGGGTGTAAGGTTGTTAATCATTAGGTTTAAGTTGTCCTGAGTACTTGTTAGCCAGTACTTTCACCAAGTAGTCCATAACCGCGGAAAACACGGCTTCTCGAGAAGATTATCCCTGCAGAGTTGCACCAATTTGGCCGTACACGCAAGAATAACCCGCCAGATGGAAATGCACTTCCACCAAGCGGGGCACTCTACACAACTCGACTCTTCTTCGCATCAAGCCCAAAGAACCTTGGGCGCACGGCTAATGAAGCCCCGAAGAAAAGGGACCCTCATAGCACTCTAAGAACGTGTCCCCCTATATGCCAACTACAAAAGTTCCACCCTGGCCTGGGCTCGCAAAAACATGCATGCGGCAAATGGAAAACACGAACTAAATGAGGCGATTTGGACGAGATGCGAATCGAATCAAATTGAGGGGGGCGCCCATACTCGCTTCCCACATGCGGTTAGTGCGCTCATCATGGATCAGTAGACAAGACCCTTTTCCTATTAGGGTCGACACTAGCAGGCCTCAAAACCACGCAGGGCCTCCTGCCGGTGCCTTATCATCAAATTTATTATTTAACAATAACAGTAGCATGATTGATTGATTAAACATCGAGCCCCCAGAACATAAAAGAGTAGTAACAGAAAGTAACAGGTAACAGACTCGAGCAAAACAACCTAAGCATGCTAGTAAGACACTGGCTCAACCAAAGGGGTGATAGGAGTGGAGGTGAGGCAATATCAAGGTTAAGGGATTCATGTGATAGGTTCGTAACAGAAACAACTATTACTAGGGCTAGCATAATAGACAACGGAAAGTATCGGTAACCAATGTTGAAAGGAGCACGATGGTTCATGTGAGTGATAACTTGCCTGCAAACCCAGTAGCCTGGTACTGAGCTAACTCCTTAGAAGGGGTGTCGTAAGTATCGTCGGTCTCAACGTCGTCGTGTATCCGAGAAGAAGCAAACAAACAATGCAGAAAGATAAACAATCAATATCATGTCATAGTGCCCAAACATGGGATGATGCATGACCATTTAATTGATGCATAGAAATAAACTAGTTGACAAGATAACACAAATTAAATGGACCCACATGCAATTGGATTGCATGTGGAAACCCATGAATTATGGTTGAATTAATTGTTTTACAACTAATCAAATTGTGTAAGTGAATTAGCATGATGCATGGATGAGGAAAACAACAAAATAACAACAATAGAAGCAACTGGAAATAAGGTTTACCAAGTTTAGAAATTCATTTATTAAGTTTTGGAATTTTGGTTTCTTAAAGGTGCCACACAAGCATTTGTTGTTTTCACCACTTTAAATTGTTCAAAATAGATAACAAAGTTCATATTTGAAAAGAACATCAAATTTTAGTTGGATTACATGTTTCACTTGTTGAAAAAGGATTTCAAATAGATTATTTATGAATTGAACAAGTTTAAGCAAGAATTAAATGAATTTAAGTCAAACATGAACTTATTTGAATTTTTATTTGTTCAAAACATTAAGTGAGATTCATATTTGAAAAGGTTATGCTTTTATGGTTTGAAAACATATTTTATATGTCCCAAAAGAATTTGTTTTGATCAAGTTATGAATTTAACAATATTAAATGAATTAAACAAGGTTTAAATCATTTAACCAATTTTAATTATTCAAAACATGAAACAAATTTTATATTTGGAAAGGTGGTTTAATTTTGCATGGAAAACATATTTCATTTGTTGAAATTGGATTTAAAATGGGCAAGTTATTATTTTGGCAATTTTAAATGCAATAATTAAGAAACAGTTGTTTTCAGCAATTTAAATTATTCAAAACAGCAAACAAAATGTATATTTGGAAAGTACATGAGAAATTGATTGGAAAACATATTTAGTTTGTGGAATTTGGAATTTTTATGCCCAAGTTATGAATTTTGCAAGTTTAAGTGAATTTAACAAGTTTTCAAATGTTTCACCAATTTAAAATATTCAAAACAGTAAAAAAAATTTATATTTGGATAGACAATTCAATTTGGGACAGAAAACATATTTAAAAAGTTAAAATTGGAGTTAAAATGATTTTCTTATGCAATTTACAAGATTTGGGGTGAATCTGCCATTTTTAACTTATTAGGGACTTAGGAAAAAAATATTTCAGGGGTCTAGAAATTATTACCAGGGGCCTATGCGTGATACTGAGATGTTGCTGTGACCAAAACATGGAAAATAAAAAGTTTGGTTTTTTTTTTGGGGCGCAGGGGGATCGAACCCTGCACCTCACTGTGAGCGCAAGGGGGACAGAACCAACTGGGCTGTGCGGCTGGTGTTGACAGGGAGGGGGCTTCGGGGGGTATATACTTCTGTTTCGCGGTGAACTGCAACTGAACCTGAATTTCAGCTGCCGAACGGGTTCGTCAGGGCAGAGCACGCCGGCGGCCTCGACTCAGCCGCTGCCGCAGTTGCGCGCGGGCTAGGGCGTGGGGCTGGTGACCGTGAGCGAACGGAGAGGAAGAGGGGGTAGCGAGAGAGCTCGAGCGTGCTCACCTCGAGCGGTCGAGGGAGGCGAGGTGCTGGATCTGACGGCGGACAGACAGCGGGCGACGGTGGCGAGATGTGGTCGGCGGCGACGCAGCGAGGTCTACCGGCCCTCTCCGAGGGGACGAGGGTGTAGAGGGTAGTCGGGCGAATCCATTCCCGACGCTAGCTCGCTGCGAGGACCACCCGTTGCGGTGATCGCCGGGGAGGTTCAGAGGGTGAGCTCGGGTGGCGGTGGGAAGTTGCAGAGAGGGTATCGCCGGCGGAGAGGGGGGAAACGGCGGAGAGGAGGGAGGTAGGGTGGCGCAGGTGGCTAGGGTTCGAGGGGGAACCCTAGGGGGGGTTTTTGTAGGGGCGCGGGGGCTACGGGAACCGTCCATGGCTGCTGCCATCGACGTGGAAGCAGTCGATGACTGCCGTACTGCAGGAAGAGGACGACCGAAGAGGTATGGGCCACAGGGAGAAGGTTGGGCTGGGCTTCTCTCCTCTCTCTGTTAGCTGTTAGGTTTAGTATTTTTCTTTGTTTTCTTCCTTTTTTTTTGCTGAAAACCAATTGGAAGAAAAAGATGGTTTTCTAGGGCTAGGAAAAATTTGTAAAATTTATGGTTAGGCTGGTTTTCACCATTGCCACTGAAAGCTAATTTTTATTTTCCAAAAGTTCACATTTTTAAATACTGTTTGTATTTAATTCAAGATTGACTTAAATTGCTTAGTAGGTGATTATAAATGAAACCAAACTTTCAATGGGGTGAACCCTATTTTAGTTTAGAACAAAGGGTTAAATTGTTGTGGGAAATTTCATAATTCCAATTGAGTGTTGTTTGAAATTAATTCATATTTGGATGATTTGAGTATTAAAAATGATTATTGAAACCACAATTTTAAATAGGGTGACCCAAACAACTTTAATTGGAAACAAGTGAGTAGATTTGTTTTGGTGATTTTTATAATTTCAAAAGAGGTGCTGTTTAGTGATTGCTTTGAATTTGGAAACAATTGGGAATTAATTAATTGAAATAAAAGCACCATTTTATTAGTTGATCAATGTGGTATGATATGAAAGCAAATTGGTTGTTTTTATTTGAGATTTTTATTTAAAAGGGTGTAACAGAGCAAGTATGAAAACAAAGCATTTGGAATTGTTTGAGTTTCATTATGAAAACAAATAAAAACAGTTGCAAACACATAGTAAACAAATGCAAACAAGAGAGTAAAATGATGACATGATGCAATACTTGAATTAAACAAGAAACAAAACATTCTATGGGGTAGTTTTCATACTTGGGATGTTACAGCCAGCGGTAGTACTCGTAGCGCTGGCGAACAACAGATTATGTCCACCAGCAGTAGTGGCAGTTGCGCGCTTAGGCTGGCCCACACTTACCGCTGGCGAACGAACTGGACTGTTCGCCAGCGGTAAGGGGCGTAGCGCCGGCGAACACAGAAACGTGTTGCCCAGCGGTAATAGCGCTGGCGAACCAGGATTTCTGTTGGCCAGCAGTAAAGTTGTGGCTATAGGCAGTTTCCTACTAGTGGTGGAGTATCTGAGAGGAACATGATATTGACACAGCAGACATCAGCTACAAATCATCTTGATGTCCAAGTAGTTAGCAGCCTGTCCATGCAAATAAAAGCAAGATGATGAGGTATTTTTCTCAAACACGAAACAAGCGAGATAAATTATAAAGATTAGCATCGGACAACATACAAAGCTACCTCCTATCAATCACTAAGTTAACCAGTTTTTAGTTTGAGTAAAACAAATGAGCATGAGAATAAATGATTACTGCACTGATGTTTTATTGTGTTAGAAAAACTAAAAATGATCCTATGGAATATAGTATATGGGACTAACAATCATTTGAATATTGGACCAACAGTTGTGCAATCCTGCTTGAGGATTTATTTGCAGCTTTGGACACAGGGCAATTTAAATGCATAGTTGATGTATACTAATTTTCCATACAAATAGGCATAATTATCAAGAAGATCAACAAACATTTCATTTAGAGAAGTGTTATGGCAGAAAATGCATTCACAAGGTGGCATATAACACGGCATGAATATAACTACATGTCTTGTTATAGTCAAACAATAATATTAGGTGATGAAAAACAGTATATTTGCAAACCAATACTTTAGCAAACCACCACTAACTTAAACAGTAGTCCATGTGTGTGTATCTCCACTTATTTGCGAATAAACATGCATTCCCAAACAGATAAAAGATCACCACTAACTTCACGTATGAGACTTACCTACCAGCTAACTAGACATATCTTGTTTTAACAAGTATTCCCAAACAGATACAAGATCATACCAGGATTGAATGAATGGTTTCAGTTTTAATAATTTGGAAATAATAAGAAGCCCAACTACTTACAATCAGACACGCCAGGATTGAATGAATGGTTTTAGTTTTAATAATTTGGAAATAATAAGAAGCTCAACTACTTACAATCAGACACACTAGGATTGAATTAATGGTTTCAGTTATAATAATTTGGAAAAAAAGAAACTCAACTACTAGTACCCGATGAATGAGTGCTAATTGGGTTTAGTAAAGTGAAAATCAGTTTCTGATAGAACAAGTGGTGCTTACCCGAGAACCTGGATCTAGGGGAACTTGAAGCAGTTGAATGGAAACATCGCGGGCCTGCACAAGAGGACATGAGATGAGCAGTTAGTATCGAGATGGGACTCCAATCTGACGGGATCCTAATGGGAAACATGAGGAGCTAGCAGAGGGTACCTTGCCGGTGTGCTCGGGGATCTTCAAGCGGTGGCAGTGTCTTGAGGTCGGTGTCCATGGTTGGCATGGTTACGTGTTGGAGACAGTGGATCCGTGCATGGTGACATGGGGATGACTCCTGGACCTATCGGGTGAGCCTACCCGGTCCAAGGACCAAGATCTAGGCCCAAAGAGAGGTGTTATCCTGCGCTACTAGAAGACCCAACGAAGGCCCACCCGCAAGGCTTGCGGGTCAAGACAAGAACTCCTACTCGTAGTCTACTAGGACTCGTGTAACCCCCTCCTGGCTGCATATATAAAACCAGGAGGGAGGAGAGAAAAAGGAGATCCAATCTAGGCAAGAAAATAGGAATATACAAGCCACAACTAGACTAGACAATACACGGGATACCCCGTACACACCACCATGGCATCGCCATTTTAACAGCTCGACTATCTCGCCACAATACAGATTAGATAAGCAGAAGTAAGGGTTTTACCTCTATGAGGGCCCCGAACCTGGGTAAATCTTGTCTCCTTGTTAGTCGTCGAGATCACCAACACGTACACCGCTCCTCTACTCGAAACCCTACCGGATCACCCGAGGTATTTACTGATACTACTCATCGATAATTGGCGCCGTCTGTGGGAACGACACGCGTTGGATCTACGGTCTCGCCGGCCTCATCTACATCAAGCTTCGGGTCCTCGACACCACGGATTTGATCTACTTTTGGGTCCTTCAACTTCATCGAGCACTCGCCGGCTTCACGCACGGCCTTCATCATCTATATCGACATCGTTCTTCACGCGCAGTCTGTAGAACAGCAGAAACATACATATTGCGGACGCCATCAACGGCGACTCGAAAATTATCTGGACAATTCCTTCAGTGGAAAGATGCGAAATCAAATTATCTATCAGCTCCAAAATGAATAGGCAAATTCTCATGGTTAGATCTCCGTGGATGACCCGATTACTAAAGCCCTGTCAGAATCCGACGGAACTCGGTGCGACTTGGGGAAAACAATTCTAACGGTCGACTCGGATATCAATTCGAAGATCACACCGTTGAAAAGATGGGGAATACAATCCTGCACCACTCCGTCTTTTTTGAGTCAATTCCAACGATTAGATCTCCGTCAGGGGCTCGCGTACTGTGACACGTTTTGGATCTCTGCGAGTTCGCAAATTCAAATCGCGGATCCGGATCCTATTTCATCAATTTGCAAGTCGACACAAAGACCAAGAAACATCAACAAAACATGGCGACTCGCCATACTAGTGCTCGGGGGCTCGACATCAACATTGCCCTCCATGTACACACAACAAACATCGTGACTCCGCCGCGTTGACTCGGTCCGCCGCGTCGAGTCCTTCGGGCAAACATCGCGACCCGGTCCGCCGCGTCGAGTCTTTCGGGAAAACATCGTGACTCCGCCATGTCGACTCGATCCGCCGCGTTGAGTCCTTCGGGCAAACATCGCGACTCCGCCGCGTTGACTCGGTCCACCGCGTCGAGTCCTTCGGGCAAACATCGCGACTCGGTCCGCCACGTCGAGTCCTTCAGGAAAACATCGCAACTCCGCCGCGTCGACTCGGTCCGCCGCATCGAGTCCTTCGGGCAAACATCGCGACTCCACCGCGTCGACTCCTTCGGGCAAACATCGCCACTCCGCCGTGTCGACTCGGTCCGCCGCTCGAGTCCTTCCGGCAAACATCACGACTCCGCCGCGTCGACTCGGTCCGCCGCTCGAGTCCTTCGGGCAAACATCGCAACTCCGCCACGTCGACTCGGTCGACCGCGTCGAGTCCTTCGGGTAAACATCACGACTCCGCCGCGTCGACTCGGTCCACCGCGTCGAGTCCTCCGGGTAAACATCGTGACTCCTCCGCGTCGACTCGGTCCGCTGCGTCAAGTCCTTCGGGAAGCATCGCGACTCCGCCGCATCGACTCGGTCCGCCGCGTTGAGTCCTTCCAGAAAACATCGCGACTCCGTCCAGAAACCATTACGACTCCGCCGCGTCGACTCGGTCCGCCTCGCCGAGTCCTTCCGGGAAACATCGCGACTCCGTATAGAAAACATCGCGACTCCGCCGCACAACTCCGCTGCATCGAATCCTCTCGACTAAGCGTCTCGGGGGCTGTCCTTCGCCGCAGCCACACTCGTTGCTTGGGGGCTGTGCTGCAAATAGACGCACTCGAGAATTCGCCGCAGCCGCACTCGACACTCGGGGGCTGAGGCGCAAAACAACCGCACTCGACACACGGGTCCGGTTCATCGACTTCGTCACTCGGCACCGCCTCGTCGACTATGACAGTGTCATACAAAGATAAGTTCCTATTATACGAGTCGACAAATTTACCTTTCTCATGTCTATAATCTGCTGTGAAACTACACCTGACACTCGGGGCTGCGCTCCGCAAACTACATGAATACTCGAGACCCGTCATTCTGTGCGTTACACTACCGCATTTACACGCTACAACCCGAGTAGCTGATACCGTCTGACGTCGCCCCTTGACTTTGACCCGGTTTCCAGCACCAACTGACAGGTCGGCAAGAAGCATAGACAATGGCTGTCAGGCTAACGAAAGGGCACAGCGTACGATGCAAAAGTGTCGCGTAGGGTCAAATCATTGCATACCAACAGGCCATACTCGACTCTGCGAGTCGATAGACAATGTCGGCTGCAACTTTGACAGTCGACACAATTCTTCGCTCGGAGTCGACAATCGACACAATCCTCCGCTCGGAGTCGACAATCGAATCAATCCTCCGCTCGAAGTCGACACAAATCCTCCGCACGGAGTCGACACTCGACAAATATCCTCCGCTCGGAGTCGACAGATATCCTCCGCTCGGAGTCGATAGTCGAGTTGACACAGATCCTCCGCTCGGAGTCGACACATACCCTCCTCCGGGAATCGACGCATGTCCTCCTCCGCGAGCCAACAGAAGACAAGCACACGGGGTTAGCTTCAGAACAACCTGAGCCTATGTCCGACTCTGCGAGTCGAACATAGACTCGGGGGCTACTCCCATCGGGAGCACCGCAGTGCACCGGATAAATTGAAGAAGCGACGTTAGAAGATCTTTGAGTCTATGCCCGATTACAAATAATGACACATAAACTCGGGGGCCTACTCCCATCGGGAGCGCTGGCCACACACCCAATGAGCGCTGGTCGCGCAATCGACGAGCGCTACACGCGCACTCGACATACTACCGCGTCGGAAGCATCTAACACGCTGGCCGCGTACCTGAGGAGCTCTGTCAGATTTTTTCGTAATGTACTTATTGTGGTCGTATAAACTGCATATTAACTCGGACGAAGAAAAGCAAAACATCAAACTTGTCCGTCTCAACGAGACGCATATGACAACGCGGGCCAATTCTTGAAATCAGAACAGCTTGAAGACTTTTCGGGTCCATCTTCTTGTGTGGACTCGGTGGCTGAGCGTCCGCGTCAACTACACGACTTCCAAGTCGTCACGCGACTCCGCCACGTCTGCATCAACTACACGATCTCCACCACGTCGACGCCGTCCGCCTCGTCGACTACACGACTTTCACGTCGACTCCGTCCACCATTTTGAGTACATCTCCATCGCATCGACTTCGTCCGCCGTGTTGAGTACATCTCCACTGCGTCGACGCCGTCCCCTCGTCAACTACACGACATCCACGTCGACTCCGTCTGCCATGTCGAGTACACCTCCACCTTGACGACTCCGTCGACCGTGTCGAGTGCACCTCCACCGCGTAGACTCCGACACGTCTAGTCTCTGACATTTCTCGCCACATCCCATCGGGAGGCAGAACAAGTTCTCAGTGCACCACGACATCATGCGAGCATCAGTCATCACGCGCATTTTTCTTCGGAATCTTCATACAAAAGGGCACTCGCCACAATCATCGCTGAAAACATCACGGCTCCACTACAAAAAAAAGTATTGTGAGTATGCGGCTCCCGCAGAGACGACGACTCCGCATTACGATGTACATACACATCATTCGAAACAAAAGACAACATTTGTTGGACACTCTGACACGAAATCTCTTTCGTATGGGCACATCAAGACGTGAAATTTCTTTCGCATGGACACCCTGACACGAAATCTCTTTCGTATGGGTATATCAAGACACGAAATTTCGTTCGCATGGACACCCTGACACGACATCTCTTTCGTATGGGCACATCAAGACGCGAAATTTCTTTCGCATAAACACACTTGACACGAAACTTCTTTCATATAAACTTCATAACGCGAAATCTCTTTCGCACAAGATCAAGAAAAGGAAGATTTCTTCACTCGAAAGATCGCAAAATGTGACCAAGGTCAAATCGCGAGTATGCAGCTCCTCAAACTCTACCTTACGATGTACTTACACATATTTCTTATCCTGGATCGTTCGGCCAACTAGGCACATCTGGATGCCATATTCTTTCGAGTATGAAGGTTAGACCCAAGGATCTCTCCTGTGGGCATGGAATCGAACTCAAGCTGTGTCCTCCAGTAAACTTTCCGTGTCAACAACACGAAGAAAAATCCTAGCGGACGCGCCGGGTACCCCTCTAGGTTAAGTTCGACTCGGTAAGACATCCACGGCCCAGTCGCAATGATCACCTCGCCGGATTCGAGTCGGAGGTCTCGAATTCGTGTAGGCCAGAACCGTTTTTGCCCTAGATGCAATTAATTGGCCCTGATCTTTCGGGGGAGCCAAGCGACTGAACCACATCCTTCTGTGAAAACAGCCAACACAAGGCACATTTATCACTCGATGCTTGAGTACATGAGCGCTTCGCGCATAGGGTATACACCCTAAAAAAATAGGCGATTGAATGACCAATCAGAGAAATCAAGAACGAACTTTGAGTGCTTACCCGACTATTCTCAGTCGAATAAACACTCGGTGGCTACTAACGTGGGGATGACTCCTGGACCTATCGGGTGAGTCTGCCCGATCCAAGGCCCAAGACCTAGGCCCAAAGAGAGGTGTTATCCTGCACTACTAGAAGGCCCAACGAAGGCCGACCCGCAAGACTTGCGGGTCAAGACAAGAACTCCTATTCGTAGTCTACTAGGACTCGTGTAACCCTCTCCTGGCTACATATATAAAGCCAGGAGGGAGGAGAGAAAAAGGGAGATCCAATATAGACAAGAGAAGAGGAAGATACAAGCCACAACTAGACTAGACAATACACGTGATACCCCGTACACACCACCATGGCATCGTCATTGTAACAGCTCGACTATGTCGCCATAATATAGACCAGAAAAGCAGGAGTAAGGGTTTTACCTCTACGAGGGCCCCAAAACCTGGGTAAATCTTGCCTCCTTGTTAGCTATCGAGATCACCAACGCGTACATCGTTCCTCTACTCGAAACCCTACCGGATCACCCGAGGGATTTGTTGATACGACTCATCGACACATGGCTCGGCCTCCCGTCAGTTTCATCTACGCTCTGGTGAGGCTCCACCCTTGCGTCCAGAGGTGCCTGCAGAGAAAGAGAGGAGGAAAAATGAGGGATTGAAACCGAGAACAGAGGGAGTGGGGGAGAAGGGAGAGAGATCTGACGACACTGTGGCTAGATCCGGCAAGCCCGTGGATTGGTCCACCCAGGATCTCACGGGATTGGCCCCTGTCGAGAGTCCATCTCGGTCACGAGCTAATGATCTAGGCACCCACGACGGCCACATTGTGTCGTGGACTGGAGAAGACAGATGCCATAGGATGGCTTAAGTTTGGGGCCGATGGACGCTGTAGGTATTCGGGGAGGGATCACACGCCGAATAGGCACGCACAGAACAATGCAAACACCACAATCAACCCAGGTTCGGGGCCCTCGTGTGGAGGTAACACCCCTACTACTTCCTATCTCTCTGTATTACGTTGTGCCGAGTACAGAAGTTACAATCTCTCAGTATCTCTCTCTCTCTGTCGAGTAGCCAGCGCTCAGCTCTCTCTACTGTTCTCTCTTCGTGAGTAGCTAAGCCTCGCAATAAATGAGCCAGTGTCCAACGTCCCTCGCGCAGGAGGGGGTTGGCCACCTTATATACTGGTGACCAACCATTATTCTATGAATAAAAGGACCGAAGAGGCAACTCCACTGTGGGAACGGCGCACGCCTCCGTGTTCCCGCTGACACCCTCGCCGATAGTCGCCCCGGTAGGCGGATGACATGTCCTGTCCCCCTTGTCAGTGACAGGACTTGACAGTTACCAACCCATACTGTTCCCACGTCTCAATGCGGATAACCACGCGCCTGGTAAGTTAAACCGCACGCCTGTACGACCCCTGGATACGCGGGATCTTCCTCAACGGCTCCATTGACTTTGTGCCCGAGTAGAACAGCTTCGCGTCTATCCGGACCACCCGAGCACTACCCGGCTGATCCAGAACGACACTTGAATCCTCTTTCTTGCCTCTTGTTCTTTCTACCGAATAGTACCAGCCGGATACCAGATACCCGGGTAGCCGCCTACCCGGCCAGTACCAACTCGGTACGGCTGAACTTGGTAAACATCAACTTGAACCTTGCTTCTCACCTGCCTTACGCCTACTCGGGGGTAGCCCCCCGACATTAGTCCCCGAATCTGGTAGAGTCGGGCGAACTTGGGTGTTGGGCCCTGCCAGCTTAAACCAAGATACCTTCCTTGATGAATCCCAGCCGAGTTGCGACTCAACTCGGTTGCTAACAATCTGAATCCGTCCTTTCTTCATCATAACCAGTGGGACTTTCTTCATTGTGCCTGGTAGACCAAGCTGACCTCGGTCCAACCGAGATACCAACACTTAGCCAAATTTCCAAAAATCTTGCCGCTCGAAACAGAGCGGTTCCATCTTCGCGTGTCAAGGCCATACACGTGTCCTGCAACCGCAGCCCACGACGCCTCGATTCCGATGCGGCAGCAGGGCACGCGCTGTTCACTGCACACCGGGCCCACTGGGCGTCACATCCCTTCACTAGCGTACTCAATTGCCCACGACGTGCGTCGTGGGATCTACTGCGCCCGTTACACACGAATAATTCGCTTGGTGCATTTCTAACGGGCACGGTTACCCCCCACACCGCACGATCTCTCCACAGTTAATCCTGTGCGATAACTGCACCCGAGGAGGTTTAAATACCTCCACGCCGCCCTTCGCCTATCCTTCCTTGCCATTTCCTCCATCTCTGCTCCCTTTTCGCCTCCCAGCTCGCAGCGAACACAGCGCCGCCGCGAAACCGCAGCCCGCCGCCGTTCCGCGCGCAGAGAGAGAAGAAGGTTCATCCCTACGTGCCGCCACTCACCGAAGACTGCGCAACCGCGACCGGGCCTTCACCGCGCGGCGCCGCCCTCCTCAGTCTCGCGCCACCGTCGCCACTTCGCCGTGCCTCGTCTCCTCCGCCTTTGTCTTCCTCGTCGGAGAAGATTAGATGGAGCTAGAGTCCTCCGCTGCAGATCTGCACCAGGAGGATCCTCCCACGATGTGCGCCGCCTGGGAGGGCTCCGACGTCAAGGCATCGGACTACCAGTGGCTAGTCAACACCCGCCGGGTCCCTCCGGGCGTCATCTGTCGACCACCCGACAAGGAATTGGTGCCTACTCCCGGCCCTGGTGAGTACGTAGTCTTCTTGAGCCATTTCAAACGCGTATTCGGCCTCCCGATATCCAAGTTTATGCAAGAATTCCTCCGCCATTTCCGCCTCCAGCCACATCATGTCCCGGCGAATGCCATCGCCATGCTTTCCACCTTCGTCAACTGCTGTGAAGCTTTTCTCAGTGTCTACCCCACGGTAGACACCTGGGTGAAATACTTCTTCTTTCGCCAACAAGTTATTCCCAATCCTTCCAATCCAATCGCCCCAAAAGAGATGACTCAAACTGGGACAATGATGATGCTCCAGCGGACCACGGGTAGCCACCCGCGGGTACTCGGACTGGATACCTGCCGGAAGTGGCAGAGGGGGTCCTTATACGTCAAGAACCCTACTCCAGCTCCAGGCGAGAAGCCAGTCGACTTCATCAAGATGCCCGAGTTATGCAATGTGCCCCCACCGAGATGAGGAATTGGGGCTACCATCCCAGGAAGACGGTGAACGACGTCAAACGGGTAGACAAGCGCCTGCAGGAGTTGGTGGAGCAAGGACTCCGAAAGGACGATCTGATCGCCTGCTGGGTGGAGCGTCGAGTTCTCCCTCTTCAAGAACAAGCGCACAAGATGTGCTACATGGGTGGAGCCCGCGACTGCACCCGGACGACCACCTTCGAGCTTACCAAGGCAGAGGTGGCTATCTGGGCCAAGTCCATTCTCAGGGCCACACTCTCTGACACCTGGTTCTACGGTTTCATGTCGTATAGCCGCAACAAGCCAATCCCCCAAGTGAGTACTCCTTTTTGCACACCTAGTCGATTTCCTCTCTTGTTTCTTCATTCCATACCGAGTAGGAGGTATCTTGTAGTCTTTTCTTTAGACTTAGCCAAATATGCTTTATGTTTGCACTTTATGTCGGATATGGCTCCTCTGTTAGACTTTATCTTACTATTCTTTGTGTTTGCATGCTATTCAGAGTAGAGCCTCCACCCGTTTTCCGATTTAAGACTTAGCTGTATATGCTTTCTGTTTGCATGTTAGGCCGGGTAGAATTTCTCTGCTAGGACTTAGCCTTCTATGCTTTGTGCTTGCATACTGCTCCGAGTAGAACCTCTACTCGTTTCCCTTTCTAGGACTTAGATGTATATGCTTTGTGTTTGCATGCTAGACCGAGTAGGACTTCCACTCGGTACCCTTGAGTATAATTTGTTCCTTATGCTTTTTCCTGTATCCCTAGGTCATCCCTCGCCAGAAGAAAGAGGACAAGCCCATCCGGGAGCAAAACTGGTCGCCGGATCGGACCGAGGACGACGCAGAGGCGTTTGACGTCCAGGATACGCTCTGTATCCCACTCGCTGGCAAGGATGGTAAGTCCCGAGTCTCCACCTCCTTTCGGGACTGGTCAGAGGACGATGAAGGTGACCGAGTTCACCAACGTGCCCATCGCCATATATTTCTTGCTTCTTTCCTCATTGATTCCTGAATTTGCTCTTCTTGGTTGCAGCCGAGCTGGAGGAGGAAGAGCCCATAGACGCGCAACCCGTGTCAATGGCTGCCCCCACCGGAACCAAGAAGAGGCCGGGCAATGGAGCCGTCGAACCTCCTACCAAGAAGACGAAGAAAGCCAGCAAGAAGACCACTACGCGCAAGAAGCGCACTGCTGTGGACGCGTAAGTCTGACCGGGGATTGATGCTTTGTGTTTGCATTTAACCGTTTCCTCTGTTTCTTCTCTGTTCTTTATATTCGCATCCTTCTTATTCTTCCTTTCTTTCTTTCCTTCTCAGAGATCCACTGGATGTAGACGCCACCAACGAGCCACCTGAGCCACGCGCCTCCGAGAACGCCGTGGACCTTACCACTGACGAAGGGGAAGATCAACCAGAGGAGAGGACCAAGGCCCCCTCTCCTCTTTATTAAGGAAGAACAAGACCTCGGTGCCGAGAACACAGGCACCAAGATGGAGACTGATCGGGTTCTAGAGGAGCCGGAACCCAACAACGAGCAGCCAGCTATGGAGCCTCCCACCGAGACGCGGCAGTTCACACCAGAGCCAATCTCTGAGCCGCAGCGGTCAACCCCGGCAGCACCAGAGCCGAGTGGACCGCAACCCACGCCACCAACAGTTCAAGTACCTCCTTCTGCACCTTAGCCACCTCCTCAGCAACAACCTCAACAACCTTCTATTGGGAAGCAGCCCACAGCAACACCGACACTGCAGCAGTAGCCTCCCGAACTAGTTACCAAGAAACAGCCGACTCCGCAGCAGCAGCCGCCCAAAGGGCAACCCAAACGAGCTGCAGGGCAAACTTGGCAGCAACCACCTGAGAAGCGGCAAGCTGGGCAGCAGCAGCCCGAGAAGACGCAGCAGCAACCACCGCAGCAGCGGACCCCACAATCTTCTGAGTACCCGCTGCCAGGTGCTAAGCAAGCTGGGCAGCCACAGCAGCAGCAGCCCCCAACCAAGAAAAACCACTGGCCACTCAACAAACCCAAGCAGGCTAAAACCTCGGATGCGGCCGCAGCCGAGCTGGCCAGGAGCGGCCCTGTTACTCGGAGCTCCAAACTGATCCAGACTAGTATCAAGTTCGCCCCTACGGAACAACAGGCTCTCGGAGCAGGTGTCAGCGGTACTGCCAAACCTCCGAACTTCCCGGATCACTGGCGCGAATTGCAGGAGATGCACCAGATAAAGCTAGCGCAAGAGGCCAAGCGGCTGGAGGAGCTGAAGCAGCGGAAAGTCTCGGCCCGCTCCGGATCCAAGGGTAAAGACGCTTCCTTGACTATCCAGGGTGATGCCCCCCTCGCGGAGCCTGAGTATGAGCTCCGAGAAGACAGGGAGACAGTCATCGACCAAATAGGCTATATCGAGAAGGTCTGGGATAGGAAGAGGTATGGTTGCCCCGAATGGGACGGCATGCGGCTTAACAACATTGATAATTACCGGCAATCATGGAATAAGGCCGATGCCGGTCCTGTCACGATGGCGATGTCCTCCTCCAGCAACACTTTGGCGCATAAAATGTTCTGCCTGCGCAAAGCTACTGAAGACACTAAGAATACCAACCGGGTAAGTGCATCTCCCTTTCTATTCGAATTTCCGAGTTGCCATCTTTCTTCACTTTAGTCTTTGCTTTATCCATCATCCAGTCCCCGAGATTTGGGTCGAGTAGATAAGGCTCAACCGAGTTGCAATCTACTCGGGCCGAATCTTGCAACTCACATTGCCCTCTTCCTCTCTGTAGGAGTGCACTGAGGTCCGGACCAAGCTCGTCCGCCATTTTCTATGGTCACACCGGGCGATTAGGAACAAGAACAGAGAGCTGGAGGCCGAGAAGGGCGAAAGGGCGTCCCTCGAATAGAGCGTCAGTGAAACCATCACCAAGTTATCCTCTGTAGAGAGTAAGTGCCAACACTTTTGGTTTATGCGTTTTGTGTTTACGCCCATTTTTTCATCTCTGCTCACTTTTTGCTTCTGTGCAGGCGAGTTTAAGGCTCTCGCCGAGAAGCACCAGGAATGTGAAGTCACGAATGCATCTGCGCAGAGCAATATTTCTTCTCTGGAGGGTAAGTCATTTTGCATATTTTCTTCTCCGGCTTCTGCCCTCTTCTCCCTTGCTAACAGGGTCCGTTTCTTTGCAGACGAGCGCAAAACCTTCCTCGAGCAACACCGAGGGTGTGTCACCCCCGCCGAGGTGCAGAAACAGGTGCAGGCCAGAGAGGCCCAACTAGATAAGGAGCCGGATGCCGAGAAGGCTGAAGTCCACAAGCTCAAGCTTGAGCTCGCTGAGGCCCTGAAAGCTGCATTGCAAGCCGGCAACGATAAGATCGAGGTGCTGAACCGGGCTTCCGTCGAGAAGCTGGAGCTCGAGAAGGAGATCGAAGCTCTAAAGAACAGAAATCAAGCCCTCGACACCATGGTGGTCGATTCGCGCCGCCTTCAGGACAAGCACTTCAGGCAGGTTTAGGACTGGAACCGCCGGCTAGGAGCCCTCGTCTTGGAGTTACGTTGTGAGTTACCGCAAACCCTTGCTCTATTCGGTTTCTTTCTTTCAGTCTCTTCTATTCGGCTTTTTCTTCTTCCAGGTTTCTTTTTCTGACTCAACCCAGCATGCCCCACCATAGGCACCTTCCCGGATTTCAACCTTGCTGCTGAGACTGTTGTGGAGAAGGCCAGGAAACTGAGGGCAGCTACATGCCTCAGTATTGGTGACCCAGCCACCATAGACGATCAAATTAAGAACATCAAAGCTCGCATGCTCTCCCTCAAGGGCATGGGTGCTTCCATGGTATCAACTGCTATGCACCTGCATAAGCTCTTCTGGCCGGAGAGGGAGATCCCAGACACAATCCACCATATTGCCTCCGACTTGGATCACGTCAAGGCGGAGTTGAAGAAATGGCGCGCCTCTGCAGCCCGTGTCGGTGCAGACGAGGCCCTCCACACCGTGCTCTCTTGGTATGAAAATATGGATCTGGAGAAGCTCAAGGACCTCCGGAACAACTCCAAGTGGACCAACCGAGACGAGTACATCTTGTGCTGCAAGGAAGCCGCCTACGAGCTTGCATCATACGCAGACACTCAGCAATACATCGACGGCCCCATGGAGCCGGATACCGATGTTGAGGATGACGATGATGAAGGCGGTGAAGCTGACGCTGGTGAAGAGGTCCACTATGACGATGCCGAAGAGGAAGGTGATCATGGCGACGAGGAGGAGGAACAGGAAGAACTTGGCGACGAGGGAGCCGAGCTGGGCGATGCCCAGGAGGAAACCGAGACGGGCGGAGACCAGGGGGCCACCGAGCCGGGAGCTGGCTCTGAGGAATCCCAGCCCGAGTTGCAGCAGACTGCCCCGATCGGAACAGTCACCACCGAGATGGTGATCGACACTCCGGCTCCCGAGTTGGGCGCAACGGAGGCCGCTGCCGAGAACGTCGCTTCCGGGTCCGCGACTCCAACCTCCACTGCTGCTCCCGAGCCCGTCTCCACACTCAGCGTCACGTCTTCAGATCTATCCAGCGTAGAGGCCAACTCCGCTCCATCGACCATGCCTTAGGTGTCTGCTCTTATTTTATCTCAAAACTGCTTATCAGATCCCCGGTATGCCGGGTGCAGATGTATTAAACACTTTATCGTCTCTCGTGCTACTCAGTTTTATTAATTTAGCTGGCAAGACTGGCTCAATGCCGAATTGCGTTAAGTGCAAGTCCCCGAGTTGCATTTCTCATCAACTCAGTTCTTTTGTCTTTGCTCTTACCTTCCACTTGTGGCTTTTTGGTAGTCGAGTCACAAGATTTCAAAAACCGAGCTTCTGATACTTAACCACTTGGAGATTTGAACTCAACGCTGCCCAACACTTAGCCGAAAACACAGAAGGAAAGACACCCTACTCGGTTGACACACTTCTCTTTTCCTTAGCAATTTTTCGTGTGTTCATTGACCTTTGGCTTGTTCTCTTGCTTGCCATGAATCCCGGTTGCGGACAACAACGAAGTCGAAGAGTTGTCCCTTAGGTTTGAACACACTACTAGAAATACACGTGAAATTTTGAGTAAACCAACCAAGTAGACAAAGTAAAGACGATAAATAACACAGAGCAGTTTTAGCACAGGCAGTCCCCGAGTTCAATTCGGAGTGCCGACTTGGAATTTAACTCGGTTGAGGAGATACATACAATGTTTGTTCAGGAATGAAAACGGCGGAGTAGAGCTAGAGCTACATTCCAGGGACGCTTGGATTCCTCTCCGGATTTCTCTGCCCTGTTCTTCTGCGGTGTCCGTGCGTCGATGAGATAATAGGCATCATTGTGCAGAGCCTTGCTCACAACGAAAGGACCTTCCCATGGAGGGAGAGCTTGTGCATCCCGGCCGCGTGTTGCACAAGCCTCAGCACTAAGTCTCCTTCTCGGAAAACCCTTGGGCTTACTTTCCGGCTATGATAGCGTCTCAGATTCTGTTGATATATAGCAGAGCGCGATAGAGTTAACTCCCTTGCTTCTTCAAGCAGGTCAACATCATCTTCTCGGGCTTCTCTTGCCTCCGCCTCAGTATAGAGGGTTACTCTGGGTGAGTCATGCTCAAGGTCAGTGGGCAACACGGCCTCAGCTCCATATACCAGGAAGAATGGTGTGTATCCGGTTGATCGGTTAGGGGTAGTCCTTAGACTCCACAACACCGCCGGCAACTCGTCCAGCTAACAACCTGGGGTTCGCTGTAATGGATCATTAGCCTTGTCTTTATTCTAGAAAGGACCATGCCATTTGCTCTCTACTTGCCCATTGGAAGCCGGATGGGCAACTGATGCAATATCTAGCCGGATCCGCTTCTCCTTGCAGAACCAAGCAAAAGCTCCTTCAGCAAAGTTTGTCCCACTATCCGAGATGATGCCATGTGGGCACCCGTATCTTAGAATTATATCCTTCAAGAAGCTCGCTGATGTGTTTCCATCACATTTTCGGATTGGCTTCACTTCAGTCCATTTGGTGAATTTATCAACCATGACCAAGATGTGAGTCATATTGGCCCGAGCTGGCTTGAAAGGACCCACCATATCCAAGCACAAAACAGCAAATGGCCAAGTAATGGGAATTGTCTTCAACTCGGAAGCTGGCACGTGAATTTTGCTTGCATACCTCTGGCACCCATTGCACTTCCTCACCAGATCTTCTGCTTGTTAAAAAAGCAGTTGTAAGGACCCCAGACCGGCAGTCTGAAACCCTACGTATGCATACATTCACGATCCCAGAAAGATCAGTCGTGAACAACATACACAGTTGGCACACAGAAATACATCATCCATTACACGAATACATAAAGGTATTACATAAAAGATCACATGATCAAGTTTAACGCAACTGCCACAAAGGCAGGCAACTTAACCATCACAGCGGAAGACAATTAAAACACAACGCAGTTGAGCCCAAGTCACGCCTTAACCTACAGGCTGCTGACCCGGAGACGATCCTAGTTCGCAAAGCCGTCAACTCCGTACTTCTCTTCATAGATCTCCTTCGGAGACTCCTTCTCCAAATCTGATAAGTAGATACCAGGGGCGAAACCATAATGAGTACATTTGAATGTACTCAGCAAGACATCCATCATGTCACTTACCAACATGCAAATGTGCTTATATGGTGGAATAGGTAGGCTATAAATATGGTTCACTATCAATGGTGTTCATATATGATGACACCACAGTTGCAGTCAGGTTTATCTGTATCTTCGTTGAAGAAGATACTTCAGAAGAAAAATAATATATAGTTTTATTTCTCTTGTAGATATCACATGTACAAGAGGTTTTGTAAAGTTTTGTTAAAGAATATTTTCTCTTTGCAAAACTTCTTGGAATCAGTTTCCAGAATTTCTTGCTTAGAGTAGAAAAGGTTTTTCTTTTGCAAAACATTTTGTTTTGTATAACATCATCTGGCTTTTCATCATCGACGATACCTCCACGGTATAAGTTTCCATTCCTTTCCGAACTTCACAAGTTCAACACTTCCTTTCCAAAATTTCCCTTTCAAAAACTTCCTTTTTGAAAACATTGACACAATGCTAGCTACATGGCCATTCAACCGTCCATATCCGAGGACGCGGCTATCTCGAAATAGTTTTACTCTGCAGAGGTGTACACATTTCCACCAGATCCAGAATCCGCCATGAAACACCCATGGACTGTCCTCAACCTATGAGAACATCAGATAACTGATCTTGACTATCCACTATGTACAAGCTAGGACATGACTATCTCTTCAATTGGGGTTCCCCCTCCCTGGCAAGCCGTGTCCCACACCGCCAAAACAGGAGACCCAACTGCTGCATCCGGAGGGAAAATTAATCCCACACTTTAGATGTCCCGTCTGCTCACTCCTAGCGACACTTCGGTTCGGAGGATCCAATCCTCTATAGCACTTTGAGATAGCTCACATACTAACCATAACAAGTTTTTAATCAAGCCCCTACCCATATTGGGGTAAAGTGGCAGTACGGTAAAGGTTGTCCAGCGAAGACTAGGTTATGTGTCATTTTTGAAAACACCACTTTCTCAAAAATGACCACTTCCACATTCCTCCGGAGAACAAGGATCCGCCTTTTCTCCGGGTTTTTCCGTAAAGCCTTTGTTTTGTAGAATCACAATTTTAGGGTGTCCACTTAGGGACTAGTATATTTGATGGTAATAAATACCATATGGTGGCTTATGGGCTTGGTATTACCAAGTTTAACTATTGGCATGATAGTAACCTATAATATAGTATAGTAGTAAATTCCACATCAAAAATAGTTTTGATAATCAAGTTTTTGTAAAACTTCAGAGGTAAAACATGCATGATAGATAATGGTAAGTATTGTATCAGCAAGCAATCAGGATGGCTTGCCTGGTATCTCCTTGTGTCCCTGGTTTTGGAGTGACTGGAACTTGAAACAGATCTTCACGACACTTCCTTCCTCTTCGTTTTCTAACGTCGTAAAAGGAATAAAGGACACACATTCAGAACCAATCAAGGCAAGCAACCATACATAACAATACCTACAGCAAGGAAATCTAATAATAACAAATCACACAATTATTAAAGGAGACAAACAATCAAACAAACCTACTTGGCAGAAATGCCATTTAATAAGACAACTTAAGGTTGGAGGAACATATCTCACAACCTTAATATCATGGATTCAGTGGGTGTGCCACTCTCATACCAAGATATTAATAAACCCAAAATATACTTAGTTTCACAAGGGTGAGACTACTAAAAGTATATAAAACATGCACAAAAATAATTATGGCAATGTGTCTATCAACCACACCACAAAAAGAAAAAGGTAGCTAATCTTACTAAGTCTAGATTCACACCAAGAATAAATAAGACACATGATTTGCAAAAGTTACTTTTACAAATCAGTGAGCCTACACAAGTGTAACAAGTTAATAGACTCATCACAAAACACACAATTTCTCATAGTGAGAACAATAGAAACTATGACTAAAAGGAGGAATCCTATTGACATGTTTCTACTTAAAGTCTGCTAGGCAAGCAAGCATAATAAGTAAAGTACTAAAATGCAAACAAGGAACCATGTTATCATAATGAGAATGACAACATGTCCTCATGCAAGGATACACAAATATCTACCAAACATAAGTTGGTAGGAAAAATAATTCAACACAAAAATGCTAGGGAATCTAGTACTACTCAAACATGAAGAATCAATGGATGTATTTCAATCAAGTAATTGAAATACAACCAGAGGGTCCATGTCACAAAAACAGTAGTCAAAAATATCTATACTTGCTATAACAAAAATATCCCATTTAGCAAAACAATGTATCAATTTGCAGGGCAACTCCTACATACTAGTGGTAATAAACAGGGCATTACTAGAGGAATCAAACAACACTCCAAGAATGGATTTTTCCTAGCAAGCCACACATGATTACAACCACTTACAAACAGAAGCATACACATTTTCATTTAGCACAAAAATTCCCAAAGCAAAAATACTAGGCACTCATTAGTTATAGAACTATAGAAAAGAAACACATCTAGTGAGGGGAAAATAATGTTTCCACCAAAAATGCAATGAAACCAGTGGGTGTTCCACTAGCATAACAAAGCATTAAGAGGTCACAATGCCTCTGGTCATACTTGACAAAAATTAACAAAAGACTAAACTAGCATCTAGTGCAAAAACAATACTAGTAGAAAATAACAGGGTGCAAAAATAAGCAAGGTAATGATACTCATGCTATTGTTTTTACACATGTGAAAACTTTAGGGGTCAAGTACTCATAACAACCTTATCAAAATGCTACTGGTCCTATGAATATAACACAAAAATATGTGGCCACACCACCACAAATATTTATGCTAAAAATTCTACACAGGAGAGAATTTTCCAGAACATTTTCATAGACATGACAAAGCTACTCATGCTTTTCTACCAACTCAAATGCAAGCTAGTAGAGGTGATACTAACACAAAATCAGTACAAATATGGTACTGGATCCAATCAACAAATCCAAGTGTTTGCACATAATTTTATCACTCAAAATTATATGCAAATAATAACTAGAGAATAATCATATGTTATTAACAAAAATCATATTTCTTTTCCACTCAAGTCCACACAATCTAACATGCTAAAATAGCTAAGTAATACTTAGAAAGCAAGTTCACACAACTTATACATGCTAGAAAACAATATTGCAACACAAAAATATCATCACACAAATTAATTAACTAAAATGCCAAAATGGCAGAAATATGCAAAACAAAGATCTGTCCACCAAATTCTATATGAGGCTCTAAAATTTAAACCCTTCTAGGTTTGGATAGTCCTAAACATATACAAGGCCATCCAATTTAGTTTGCATCAAAATTCATCTTTAATTAATTTATAAAAATCACCAAAGTGCTCACTGGTGTTTTACCAATTTGCATGCCATTTCAAAAATACAATGAATTTGGAAACGAGGTTAAATGCTACTGTTAGGAAATTTCAAGGGCTTTCCAATGCAATTTGCCTCACTTCATTCTGAGTTGTAAAATAAAAATGGTGCTCATTTTGGTGTTTCTGGTACCTGTTACCAAAACATTTTTCATGTCAAATCTATCCATCCAAATGTAGATCTACAAAGTGGAGGTGGTTTAGAATTAGTTGAGGTACCACTGTGATTTTTATCTTGGTCAAATTCATTTGTTTGGTTACCTTTTAAGTTCAAAAGTAAACATGCACATTCTGTGAAAAATTAAAAGGAAAAACCATGTGTTGTTGGGCTAGATTCACAAATGGGCCGGCCAGATCTATCCTTACCGCGGGCAAATCTAGCCCCAAGTCGCTGACCTGCGGGCCTGCGCCCACGTGGCGGCCACGCGGCAACTGCGCGGCCCCACTGGCCAATTTGACTCCACGCGCGCGGGTCAAAGCAGGCTGACGCCCGCATGACGCGAGCGTGCGTCATCCCGCCGGCGGGATGTCTCCGGCGAGGCCACATCCGGCGAATCCGTGCACCAATTTGCGATTCGAGGGCATCTACACGTTGGTATCGACGAGGGCTATCATCCAGCGTCACACTCGCTTCCCGGGAACGAACGTAGGGCGGCCGGCGACGAGGCGCGGCGGCGGCCGGACGCTTCCACGGCGCGGCGGCGATAGAGAGGGAGTCGGAGAGGGGAAAAGGTACCGGGAGAAGCGCATCCTCACCTTGAACGCACAGCACGAATCGGAGAGGGCGTAGGAGGCTCGTGGGCGCGGCAATGTCTCGCCGGAGCGCCGCCGAGCTCGGAGAGGGGAGTGGATGGCGCGGGCTCTACGGGTCGACTCGGCTCGATTCCTTCGTCAGCGATGGCCTACTCGACGAGGCGGAGCCGATGAGGACCACGGCGGCCGGCGGCGAGCCCTCTATCGGCCGAATCGACGACGGCCCATAGAGCTAGGGTTCGGTTTCGAGGGATATTTCTACAGGGAGAGAGAGAGGGAGGCTAGCTCGAGTGGGGGGGAGAGAGAGAGCAAGTGGCCAGACAAGGGCACATGGGGGCCCTCTTTATCCACCTCGTTTCCTTCTGCTCGAAGCCATTGCTAGGGCTGCTGTTTGCTACAGAGAGCTAGAGGTAGGAGATGATGACTGGGATTTCATTTAGGTCCCTGCAATTTTACAAACAGGTCCCTGTCTTCACTGAAAAAGGTTGTTTTCCCTAGTCAAACAAAGTTATAAATTTAAATCCTTTTGCCCAAAATTCTCATTAGTATAGATGCACAACATATGTGAAAATTGGCTCAATTAGATAAACTTCATAATTCAAAGTTGTTCAAATTTGAATTCTTACATAAATGGACATTGAATTTATTAACCAACTTAGGAGCTTCCAAAAATGATAATTTTTGGCACACATTCCTCATTTGATGTGTTCCTTATGTGGTAGAAAATTCAAGTCATTTTGAGTTACTTCACAGAACAAACTTGTTCAAATTTCAAAAAGGTGCTGTCAAGAAAACAGGGGTTTTTGGCAACTTAAATTATTCAAAAACTTGTGCCCTTTTTGTTTTCATCCTCATTTATGATATAGAGCATGTGGTATTTATTTCATGGCATTTGGAAAAAGTTTGTAGAACAAACTTGTTCAAAATCCCAATTGTTGCTGTGGAGAAAAACCATGTTTTCAGGACTTTAATGGATTCAATTTTTGGTCTCCTCTTGTGTGTGTTCCTTATTTGATATAAGGAAGCAATGGTATGAATTTCAAATCATTTTAAGAAAGTTTCCAATAGTAACTAGTTTGAGTTTTCTGTTTCTAGAAATATTGGAATTTCTGTTTAATAAGGCACTTGGCTTTTCTTTAGTAATGCTTTGCCAAAATATTTATATGACTAGAGATAACAAGTCAATGCTCTCCAATAATTTTGTTTTTAATCTTGCAAGGTTGGAAAAACATTTGATAATATTTTGGTGAAGCATTTAAGAATGCCTCTTTTTCTGATAATCTTTTTAGGGAAATTTATTAAGTGTTTCCTCTCTCTTAATTTAGGTCTTGGAATAATATTCAACATGGATGGGACTCATAAGATGTTTTTTTGAAAACTCTTTGATCAATATTTACTTAAGAAAATATTGTCAAAGTCATTGGAACAATATGTTGAATATTTTTAGTTCACTGCTTGCTATCCTTTTAAGTTTGCAAGTTTATATAATTAGTTTGTTTAGTTGCACTTAAACAACCACAAACAAACACAACCAAGGTTTATTAGTAAAGCAATTAGCAAAACAACTGTGTTAACAGGTATTCCAAAATTGGGATGTGACAGGTCTTCCCCCCTTAAAAAGAATCTCGTCCCCGAGATTCACAAGCGAGGACTAAGGGAGGGCCAACAAACACAATGTTAGTGTTGGAGTGCAGATGCTTCCCCCCTTTGACTTTCCTAGGGAGGAGGGGTACTTCACTAAATTAGAAAATTCTTTCTAAAAAGTACACCAGTAGTGTTTTAGGTCCAAAACTTTTGTTTCCTAGTTTGAACAAAAATTAAGGTTAGTGCAGAACTACCTGGAAAAGTGCCGTCACTTATTACAAGAGTTCTTAGCTATATACCACATCTTACATAACACATATGGAGTGGTCTACCACTCTCATAATAAGGTATATAAGAAGCTAAAAGTATAGCTTGTGGGTGCAAAAAGGTTAGGTTGCTAAGGTAAAACAAACAGACATAACCAATACCCATGGCAGTGGATATTAGCATCACACAAGCAATTATCACTTAAAGTGTTCATGATTTTAGTTGGATGTTTTTAGTTTAATAAGATACTCTTAAGCACAATCATAACACAAGTATAAACTCATGCTAAGGTAAAACATTTAAACAAAATCCAATAAGCAAGCAAACAACACCACAGATGAATAGACTATTTATTCACTAGGTTATTGTTTATTAGAGGTTTTGGAACCCATCAATCATGAACAATTATCAAACAACCAGTAGCTAAAAACCAATTAATCCAATCATAAAGATACTCTAACACACCATCTTTACACAAGATGAAACTCCTATTACACAGGCATAAAAACAGGACTGCACAAATAACACACTAGTATGAAAAAACTACACCAGCATGCTATAAGAGATAATCATATCCTATAACCATAGAACATGAAACTAAATAATTCATGGCATGATAACAGAAGTAATAACTTCCTAAACATGCTATATCAACTCATATACTCATAAAAATAAAGAGGGTAATACTAGAGCAAAAATCACCATTTTCTAGTGGTGAAACTAGTTTTCGCGCTAGAGAAGCAAACAATGCTATCATGATGTTTAAACTTAAACAAGCAAGTCATGGATATAAATGTACCTAATAACAGTACACAAAACTTACTCATGTTAGTAAGCACAAACATCAAAACAATCCCATGATACAACTATTAAACATGCAGAAATTTCTTCTAGCAATTTCTGTTTTCTTTAGCCAATTACTAGCAAACAAGCTAGGTATAACTCACACAACCAGTAGCTATGCAATTAATGAAAATTTATCTCAACCTTTTCAAAAATCCATACACTCAATTTAAAATTATTCACAAACAATCTACCAATCAAGAGGACTTTATTTTATTTGCGAACAATTTAATTTTAGCACACGATAGTGAAACATTTCTTAACATGATACCCCTAAGGAATATTATGCTAACAAAAAGATCACACCTAAACATATTAGTATGTACTAATAAGAAATAAACTTCTCACTTGCATAAGTGAAAACAAAAAATTATATTTTCCATAGTGGAAAATAGAAATCAATCACATAGTGAAACATACTATTTTTACACATGTGTATGGTTGGGGATTTTCATCCTCAAGCCAAAATACAATGGGACCAGTGGGCTATGGCCTACTAATACCAAGGCAAAAATAGGTACTAAACCTCTGGTTACTCATGAAAAACTTTGCATACCAGATAAAAATATAAGGCTATTTAATCTAGTGAAGCAATACTAGTGCATACTGATAGTAATGCTTACATATGCTTTACTATTAAGAGACATGCAAGCTAACATAGGTACAAGCATTCAAAATAACAGTACCTAAATGTTACTTGACTCAAATAACACATAGCACAAAATCTACTAAGAAAGTATACACAGATCTAGCTCTCACAAAATTTCCAAATAATTAAACTAGAAGGTAACAAATGCTATTTCATTTTTATTCGAGTTCCAATCATGCACACACTTTCTAGGGTAGATGGGTTGTAAGAAAACAACATAATAACAAGTCCTAACAAGTCCATATAAGTTAGGAAGAAAGATTGAATAAAACACAAATTTATTTCAATCAAGAGCACACAAAGAAACAAACACCGGAAAACTGCTGTTTTCTAGATCTATCATATCCATTCCATCGTTCACTTTATTTCTAAACCTCGAATTTCATAGTACCTACTATGTCTACTAAGATTTGGTTTCCAAAATAGATACACCCGATATCCTATTGACTAGTAAACGAATAGGTCATCATCTTATTTTCTCGTGACTTCTCCTTTTTACCAACTAGATTAAAAGGTGTCGTAAGTCACTTAATTCTTTGGTTTAGAAAGAGTTGTCAGTAGTTCACATGCTTTGGTTAGGTGTCAACCTAAGATTAGACCAAGCATGTTAGTCTTGTTAGCTTTCTATTAAGTAATGTTTGTCCGACAAGATACGACTAGCGTCATCGTACGTCGAATATTTAATCGTGCTCTTTTGATTGGCTTTTTTTTTAGGGGGTTGCGCATCATGGCATGTGAAGACTTCTTTTGCACCTTTCTCCAGAGGAGGGAGGTATATATCTTTTGAAATGCAACGTCTAGCCAACAGGGTAAAAAGAGTCTTTTGCAAACAGACAAAACAAAGAGGTTTTGGTCAGTATTGGTTGGTTCATTCACGCCTTTTCTTCTTTGAGGGTTGTCGTTGTTGGAGCTTTATCCGTTGGAGTGCATCACTGGTAGCAACGCTATCAGTTCGTGTGGCTTGATGGTCCTCTATATAGGCCCAATGGTGCTTTCATTAATTGTGGGAGAGATGGTGGTGGTTCACGACGGGTCGCATTATGAAGCGAAAACAAGTATAAGTCTAAGCAACAAATTCTTGTTTTTGAATACTATACAACATTTTTGCTTGCAAAAATTTAACACGAGGCGATTCAAAAACAAGAGCGGGGCAATCACAAATTTGCAAAATTTGAGCACCCCACAAACATATAGAAGCCTAGATGAACCAAATTCTACACAAAACAACAGCACAAAGTCCTACGGACACACATAAGCAAGCCAAAACACACAAGCAAGGCTCCATTGGAGCTACGTCGGGGGAGGTGACTCATGGAGTTATCGCTAAATTACTCCAAACTAGACTAATCCAAAATCCTAGAAGTGGCTGAAGAACTATATCTACTTCTGACCATCATCACTGTAGAGCTAGGCAATTATTTTGGTCTTCTCGGGACATCGGCAAGTATAAAAGCTTTTGTATGGAAATAAGATAATAGGAGTAAAGTTTTGATAAAACTTTATACAACAATCTGTTTTTGAAACCCCAACTATTTTCTGAACAGAAAACTTCAAAGATGAGAGATGTTTCAAAAACAGAGCGGAGCAGTTGCAAATAAGTAAGAAATAAACTCTTAACCGAGAGAGATACTAACTCTGTAAGGCCCGCCCTTCGAACCACTGTTCAAGGACGCCCTTGATATGCTTTTAGAATCTTTTGAAAAGATAATAAGGAGGGAAAATATACTAAAATTCCCTTAGATAAAAATAATGTAGATAGTAAATAGGTTTTTACTCAAAAATACTTTTCTTTCCTATCTGACGTCCATGCTAACTAAGGTCTCCTAAGGTCAACTTGGCTCTGATACCAACTCTGTAAGGACCCCAGACCGGCAGTCTGAAACCCTACGTATGCATACATTCACGATCCCAGAAAGATCAGTCGTGAACAACATACACAGTTGGCACACAGAAATACATCATCCATTACACGAATACATAAAGGTATTACATAAAAGATCACATGATCAAGTTTAACGCAACTGCCACAAAGGCAGGCAACTTAACCATCACAGCGGAAGACAATTAAAACACAACGCAGTTGAGCCCAAGTCACGCCTTAACCTACAGGCTGCTGACCCGGAGACGATCCTAGTTCGCAAAGCCGTCAACTCCGTACTTCTCTTCATAGATCTCCTTCGGAGACTCCTTCTCCAAATCTGATAAGTAGATACCAGGGGCGAAACCATAATGAGTACATTTGAATGTACTCAGCAAGACATCCATCATGTCACTTACCAACATGCAAATGTGCTTATATGGTGGAATAGGTAGGCTATAAATATGGTTCACTATCAATGGTGTTCATATATGATGACACCACAGTTGCAGTCAGGTTTATCTGTATCTTCGTTGAAGAAGATACTTCAGAAGAAAAATAATATATAGTTTTATTTCTCTTGTAGATATCACATGTACAAGAGGTTTTGTAAAGTTTTGTTAAAGAATATTTTCTCTTTGCAAAACTTCTTGGAATCAGTTTCCAGAATTTCTTGCTTAGAGTAGAAAAGGTTTTTCTTTTGCAAAACATTTTGTTTTGTATAACATCATCTGGCTTTTCATCATCGACGATACCTCCACGGTATAAGTTTCCATTCCTTTCCGAACTTCACAAGTTCAACACTTCCTTTCCAAAATTTCCCTTTCAAAAACTTCCTTTTTGAAAACATTGACACAATGCTAGCTACATGGCCATTCAACCGTCCATATCCGAGGACGCGGCTATCTCGAAATAGTTTTACTCTGCAGAGGTGTACACATTTCCACCAGATCCAGAATCCGCCATGAAACACCCATGGACTGTCCTCAACCTATGAGAACATCAGATAACTGATCTTGACTATCCACTATGTACAAGCTAGGACATGACTATCTCTTCAATTGGGGTTCCCCCTCCCTGGCAAGCCGTGTCCCACACCGCCAAAACAGGAGACCCAACTGCTGCATCCGGAGGGAAAATTAATCCCACACTTTAGATGTCCCGTCTGCTCACTCCTAGCGACACTTCGGTTCGGAGGATCCAATCCTCTATAGCACTTTGAGATAGCTCACATACTAACCATAACAAGTTTTTAATCAAGCCCCTACCCATATTGGGGTAAAGTGGCAGTACGGTAAAGGTTGTCCAGCGAAGACTAGGTTATGTGTCATTTTTGAAAACACCACTTTCTCAAAAATGACCACTTCCACATTCCTCCGGAGAACAAGGATCCGCCTTTTCTCCGGGTTTTTCCGTAAAGCCTTTGTTTTGTAGAATCACAATTTTAGGGTGTCCACTTAGGGACTAGTATATTTGATGGTAATAAATACCATATGGTGGCTTATGGGCTTGGTATTACCAAGTTTAACTATTGGCATGATAGTAACCTATAATATAGTATAGTAGTAAATTCCACATCAAAAATAGTTTTGATAATCAAGTTTTTGTAAAACTTCAGAGGTAAAACATGCATGATAGATAATGGTAAGTATTGTATCAGCAAGCAATCAGGATGGCTTGCCTGGTATCTCCTTGTGTCCCTGGTTTTGGAGTGACTGGAACTTGAAACAGATCTTCACGACACTTCCTTCCTCTTCGTTTTCTAACGTCGTAAAAGGAATAAAGGACACACATTCAGAACCAATCAAGGCAAGCAACCATACATAACAATACCTACAGCAAGGAAATCTAATAATAACAAATCACACAATTATTAAAGGAGACAAACAATCAAACAAACCTACTTGGCAGAAATGCCATTTAATAAGACAACTTAAGGTTGGAGGAACATATCTCACAACCTTAATATCATGGATTCAGTGGGTGTGCCACTCTCATACCAAGATATTAATAAACCCAAAATATACTTAGTTTCACAAGGGTGAGACTACTAAAAGTATATAAAACATGCACAAAAATAATTATGGCAATGTGTCTATCAACCACACCACAAAAAGAAAAAGGTAGCTAATCTTACTAAGTCTAGATTCACACCAAGAATAAATAAGACACATGATTTGCAAAAGTTACTTTTACAAATCAGTGAGCCTACACAAGTGTAACAAGTTAATAGACTCATCACAAAACACACAATTTCTCATAGTGAGAACAATAGAAACTATGACTAAAAGGAGGAATCCTATTGACATGTTTCTACTTAAAGTCTGCTAGGCAAGCAAGCATAATAAGTAAAGTACTAAAATGCAAACAAGGAACCATGTTATCATAATGAGAATGACAACATGTCCTCATGCAAGGATACACAAATATCTACCAAACATAAGTTGGTAGGAAAAATAATTCAACACAAAAATGCTAGGGAATCTAGTACTACTCAAACATGAAGAATCAATGGATGTATTTCAATCAAGTAATTGAAATACAACCAGAGGGTCCATGTCACAAAAACAGTAGTCAAAAATATCTATACTTGCTATAACAAAAATATCCCATTTAGCAAAACAATGTATCAATTTGCAGGGCAACTCCTACATACTAGTGGTAATAAACAGGGCATTACTAGAGGAATCAAACAACACTCCAAGAATGGATTTTTCCTAGCAAGCCACACATGATTACAACCACTTACAAACAGAAGCATACACATTTTCATTTAGCACAAAAATTCCCAAAGCAAAAATACTAGGCACTCATTAGTTATAGAACTATAGAAAAGAAACACATCTAGTGAGGGGAAAATAATGTTTCCACCAAAAATGCAATGAAACCAGTGGGTGTTCCACTAGCATAACAAAGCATTAAGAGGTCACAATGCCTCTGGTCATACTTGACAAAAATTAACAAAAGACTAAACTAGCATCTAGTGCAAAAACAATACTAGTAGAAAATAACAGGGTGCAAAAATAAGCAAGGTAATGATACTCATGCTATTGTTTTTACACATGTGAAAACTTTAGGGGTCAAGTACTCATAACAACCTTATCAAAATGCTACTGGTCCTATGAATATAACACAAAAATATGTGGCCACACCACCACAAATATTTATGCTAAAAATTCTACACAGGAGAGAATTTTCCAGAACATTTTCATAGACATGACAAAGCTACTCATGCTTTTCTACCAACTCAAATGCAAGCTAGTAGAGGTGATACTAACACAAAATCAGTACAAATATGGTACTGGATCCAATCAACAAATCCAAGTGTTTGCACATAATTTTATCACTCAAAATTATATGCAAATAATAACTAGAGAATAATCATATGTTATTAACAAAAATCATATTTCTTTTCCACTCAAGTCCACACAATCTAACATGCTAAAATAGCTAAGTAATACTTAGAAAGCAAGTTCACACAACTTATACATGCTAGAAAACAATATTGCAACACAAAAATATCATCACACAAATTAATTAACTAAAATGCCAAAATGGCAGAAATATGCAAAACAAAGATCTGTCCACCAAATTCTATATGAGGCTCTAAAAATTAAACCCTTCTAGGTTTGGATAGTCCTAAACATATACAAGGCCATCCAATTTAGTTTGCATCAAAATTCATCTTTAATTAATTTATAAAAATCACCAAAGTGCTCACTGGTGTTTTACCAATTTGCATGCCATTTCAAAAATACAATGAATTTGGAAACGAGGTTAAATGCTACTGTTAGGAAATTTCAAGGGCTTTCCAATGCAATTTGCCTCACTTCATTCTGAGTTGTAAAATAAAAATGGTGCTCATTTTGGTGTTTCTGGTACCTGTTACCAAAACATTTTTCATGTCAAATCTATCCATCCAAATGTAGATCTACAAAGTGGAGGTGGTTTAGAATTAGTTGAGGTACCACTGTGATTTTTATCTTGGTCAAATTCATTTGTTTGGTTACCTTTTAAGTTCAAAAGTAAACATGCACATTCTGTGAAAAATTAAAAGGAAAAACCATGTGTTGTTGGGCTAGATTCACAAATGGGCCGGCCAGATCTATCCTTACCGCGGGCAAATCTAGCCCCAAGTCGCTGACCTGCGGGCCTGCGCCCACGTGGCGGCCACGCGGCAACTGCGCGGCCCCACTGGCCAATTTGACTCCACGCGCGCGGGTCAAAGCAGGCTGACGCCCGCATGACGCGAGCGTGCGTCATCCCGCCGGCGGGATGTCTCCGGCGAGGCCACATCCGGCGAATCCGTGCACCAATTTGCGATTCGAGGGCATCTACACGTTGGTATCGACGAGGGCTATCATCCAGCGTCACACTCGCTTCCCGGGAACGAACGTAGGGCGGCCGGCGACGAGGCGCGGCGGCGGCCGGACGCTTCCACGGCGCGGCGGCGATAGAGAGGGAGTCGGAGAGGGGAAAAGGTACCGGGAGAAGCGCATCCTCACCTTGAACGCACAGCACGAATCGGAGAGGGCGTAGGAGGCTCGTGGGCGCGGCAATGTCTCGCCGGAGCGCCGCCGAGCTCGGAGAGGGGAGTGGATGGCGCGGGCTCTACGGGTCGACTCGGCTCGATTCCTTCGTCAGCGATGGCCTACTCGACGAGGCGGAGCCGATGAGGACCACGGCGGCCGGCGGCGAGCCCTCTATCGGCCGAATCGACGACGGCCCATAGAGCTAGGGTTCGGTTTCGAGGGATATTTCTACAGGGAGAGAGAGAGGGAGGCTAGCTCGAGTGGGGGGGAGAGAGAGAGCAAGTGGCCAGACAAGGGCACATGGGGGCCCTCTTTATCCACCTCGTTTCCTTCTGCTCGAAGCCATTGCTAGGGCTGCTGTTTGCTACAGAGAGCTAGAGGTAGGAGATGATGACTGGGATTTCATTTAGGTCCCTGCAATTTTACAAACAGGTCCCTGTCTTCACTGAAAAAGGTTGTTTTCCCTAGTCAAACAAAGTTATAAATTTAAATCCTTTTGCCCAAAATTCTCATTAGTATAGATGCACAACATATGTGAAAATTGGCTCAATTAGATAAACTTCATAATTCAAAGTTGTTCAAATTTGAATTCTTACATAAATGGACATTGAATTTATTAACCAACTTAGGAGCTTCCAAAAATGATAATTTTTGGCACACATTCCTCATTTGATGTGTTCCTTATGTGGTAGAAAATTCAAGTCATTTTGAGTTACTTCACAGAACAAACTTGTTCAAATTTCAAAAAGGTGCTGTCAAGAAAACAGGGGTTTTTGGCAACTTAAATTATTCAAAAACTTGTGCCCTTTTTGTTTTCATCCTCATTTATGATATAGAGCATGTGGTATTTATTTCATGGCATTTGGAAAAAGTTTGTAGAACAAACTTGTTCAAAATCCCAATTGTTGCTGTGGAGAAAAACCATGTTTTCAGGACTTTAATGGATTCAATTTTTGGTCTCCTCTTGTGTGTGTTCCTTATTTGATATAAGGAAGCAATGGTATGAATTTCAAATCATTTTAAGAAAGTTTCCAATAGTAACTAGTTTGAGTTTTCTGTTTCTAGAAATATTGGAATTTCTGTTTAATAAGGCACTTGGCTTTTCTTTAGTAATGCTTTGCCAAAATATTTATATGACTAGAGATAACAAGTCAATGCTCTCCAATAATTTTGTTTTTAATCTTGCAAGGTTGGAAAAACATTTGATAATATTTTGGTGAAGCATTTAAGAATGCCTCTTTTTCTGATAATCTTTTTAGGGAAATTTATTAAGTGTTTCCTCTCTCTTAATTTAGGTCTTGGAATAATATTCAACATGGATGGGACTCATAAGATGTTTTTTTGAAAACTCTTTGATCAATATTTACTTAAGAAAATATTGTCAAAGTCATTGGAACAATATGTTGAATATTTTTAGTTCACTGCTTGCTATCCTTTTAAGTTTGCAAGTTTATATAATTAGTTTGTTTAGTTGCACTTAAACAACCACAAACAAACACAACCAAGGTTTATTAGTAAAGCAATTAGCAAAACAACTGTGTTAACAGGTATTCCAAAATTGGGATGTGACAGCAGTGAGCCAAAAGAATCCATGTCGGAATGCTTTCTTGACCAAGGCCCGAGATGAGGCATGGTGCCCACATTCTCCTTGGTGTATCTCTCTGAGAATCTCTTCTCCTTCTTCTGGCTCGATGCATCGTTGAAGTACACCGGTAGCGCTTCTCTTGTGCAACTCTTTGTTGATGATGGTGTAGCCCCTGGATCTCCTCTGGATCTGCCTGGTTGTGACCTCGTCACTCGGCAGTGTGCCATCCATCAGAAAAGATAATATGGGCAAAGCCCAGCTCGGTGTCCCCCGGATGGGGAACACTGGTTCGTCCACTTCCATTGGATCAGCTGTCATGACTTGCTCCGAGTTGGAGACGAGTCCCCGAGTCCCCGAGCACTGAGAAATGATCCCCTCGATGAATGCGACAGTCCACGGGTTTGCAGAGGCAGTCCCCGGGTTGGATGGAGCAGTCCCCGGGTTCTCCTTTGAGCTCTCCCAGTCAATCTCCATAGGAACAACTCCCGAGTCCGGCAGATCCGGGATGAATATAGACTCCGAGTTGGGTGACGGCTTGATAGAAGGCTTCCTTAAATGTTCCAGAGCAATCTCGGGTGGGATAAACTGCCGAGAAGACCCCAACTTGGACAGAGCATCCGTTGCATCATTCTTAGCTCGATTGTAACACCTGGGGGTGTTTCCCTAAGTGAGAAGTTGGTTGTTTTCTTTTTTTTGCATTGCATCACATGCATCATATGCATTGCACCATGTTTTTTCAAACAACTGAAAAATTCAAACCACTTTAAACTTTCAACTTTCAACCATATCTCAAGTTTCCAATTTAAAAATTGCAACCTAAACAACTCAACTTGTTTTCAAATAGTTTGAAAATGATTTATTTAAATTGCTTGTTAAATAAAAACTCCCTTTAATCAACACCCTAAATGGCAAATTCAAATTCACTTCAAAATCAATTATAATGGGCATGATCCCAATTGTGGTTTAAGAATTAAAAATCTTCCAAACATTTTAAAACCCACCAAGTCTCATAGTGTTTGATCTTATTAAATAAAAATTGTTTATTTCAAAATCCCAAGTGAAACCCTATTTGAAATTCAACTAACTAATTAAAATTAAATTAACCTTTCAAATTTTTGGAAATGATGTTAACATTGCTTTGCTTTACTGTTTTTGCAAATTAATAAAATTTATTCATCAAGTAAAAGAACCCCAAACCCTATTTTTATCCCTCTCTCTCTTTCATCTCTCACAAAAAAAAAGGAAAAATAAAAAGAAAGGTGAGCTGTGGGAGACAGGCCAACCCACAACCCATTTTTCCCCCCAGCCCACCATGGGCCTTTTCCTAAGCCCAGCCCCCCCAAACGTCGTCTTCCTCGTACGGACGAAACAGAGAGGTTGGGAATGTCGCTGTCACCGAGCTCCCCACCTCACCTGCCCCCTTCACCCTATATCTAGCCCTAGGGTTCCTCCCCTAACCCTAGGCCGCCCCTTCTCCCTCTTCCTTCCGCCGCCACCTCCCTCTCTTCCCCACGATCCCCTCCTTCTTCTCGTTCTGTTCTGAATTCTTTCCATGAACCCCTTCCATGGCCGCACCTAGGCGACCATGGCGCCGCCGCGCCGATCGTTGCCGGCCCGCGCTCTCAACGGGAATGGAACCAGGAGGGTTCCATCCCCGTTTCTCCCGAAGAGACCCCGGCCGGGGAACGCCTGCATCGGCCGCGGCGTCGTCGTGCTTCCACCGGCGGGAACCTGCTGTTCCCTCCTCCCTCTCCGCTCGACAGCAACCGCGAGCCACCGCGTCCCCGGCAACGGCGCCTCCGCGGCGACACCACGGTGAGATCCTTGCCCTAGGGCTCCCTCCTCCTCCCCGCTGCTCTGTGATTTTTTTTCCCGCCGTCGAGCGGCAGACCACCCGCCATCGAGCGCTGCGTGCAGGTCGTCACCGTCGTCGTTAACTGTCCGCGGATAGTTTCAGTCAGTTAACAGCCGAAAGCCACCTCAAAAACCAACCACACCTGCAACTTTCAACAAACACTGCAGCAGCGCACTGGTTAGGACCCCTTGCGCGCAAGCCCCAGGTCCTGGGTTCGATTCCCCCCCCCCCCCCCCCAGGCAGAAAAGCCACACCCTTTTATTTCTGCCTTTTTCTTTTTCTGCCCGAATTTCAGAAACATAGATCTGAGCAATTAATTCTAAAATCAATATAAAATTGAATTTTGCTCCAAATTGAATGATTCAAATTCCTGTGGATTCAAAATCTTGTGCCCTTTCCATTAGTAACAAAATTGCAACATGTTTCTGTACTAAATTTTGCACTAAATAATTAATTACTAAAAATGCACTAAAAATTGGAAACTTTGGAATTTCATAACTTGAGTTTGGTTCACCCAAATTGAGCAAACTTGGGCTCTAAAAATTTGTCTTAACAAACTCTACACATTGGTATTTTATTTGGGCACAATTGAATTAATTTTGAACATGTTTTACTCTGTTTACTAAAAAGGGCAGAATAAGACTATTTATGGAAAATTGCATAATAAATTCAATAATAACCCAAAAATTATGTTTGATAGCTCTAAATGTTCAGTGAAAAATTTGCTACATGTTTTCAACCTTTACAATGCAATTTGTTTATTGTTTTCCCTAATTAAAAGTGGTGCAATAATTCAATGCTTTAATTAAACCCTTTTAAATTGCACAGTTCATAACTTGGGCAATTCAAATCCAATTCCAACATGTAAAATATGTTTTCCATCCCATTTTTCACGAACTTTGCAAATATCAACTTTGTTTGCTGTTTTGAATAATTTAAATTGCTGAAAACAACTACTTCTTAATTAATGCATTAAAATTGCTAATTTGATAACTTGCTCATTTTAATTCCAAATCCAACAAATAAAATATGTTTTCATACCAGAAAAATGCACTTAATCTGTTCATGCCATCCATGTTCATGATTGCACCTTGCATGTTGCATTTGTAGTAGTGTTATGTATGTTCACCTAATAGATAAATATGGAATGTGTTGGGCTATTTAATTCAATTGTTGCCCTATTCCATTTAATATTGCTTAACTCACCTATTTACTGTTTTCCATGCTAGACAACATTTAACTTGATGGTTAGCTAAACAACTTGAACCAATTCCTATTTCTCCGGACTCTGGTTCCGATTAAATTGCTTAAGTTGTTTCCCCTCTTGCATCTTGCCATGCCATGCATATAAAATAGGATCATGCTGGATCTTTTGCCGTAGTAGTAATTGTTGCATCCGGTGTTTGTTCGAGGTTCGTTGCTTCTTCGTGGATAGGACGTTGAGATGATGTGAGCAACGACAAGTTCTTCGGATGTACCTCTACTTGCTGGATCTCAGGCAAGTATACTCACTTGCTGCCAAATGGCTGCCTTTCATCACTTGTTACCGATTCTTTCCGTTGTTCTTATTCTAGCCTGTTGATTCGATGCTTGTGTCTCGATCCTATCATATGTTTACCTTGCAGCCCTGATATAGCCTTCCTTCCACTTCCTATTAACTGTTGTTTGTTTACCTTGTTGCCCCTCGTGTCGTAGTTGCATGCTTAGTGTTGTTTGCGCTCAAGTCTTGTTGTCCGTCTTACCACCTGTTTAGTTTGATAGTTGGGTTTCGATTCAATCAACAACATGTTAATGTTTTGGGTAATAATAATTTGATGATAAGGCACCGGCAGGAGGCCCGGCGTGGTTTTGAAGCCTGCTAGTGTCGACCCTAATTAGGAAAAGGGTCTTGTCTACTGATCCATGATGAGCGCACTAACCGCATGTGGGAAGCGAGTATGGGCGCCCCCCTCAATTTGATTCGATTCGCATCTCGTCCAAATCGCCTCATTTAGTTCGGGTTTTCCATTTGCCGCATGCATGATATTGCGAACCCAGGCCAGGGTGGAACTTTTGTAGTCGGCATTTAGGGAGACACGTTCTTAGAGTGCTATGAGGGTCCCCTTTTCTTCGTGGGGCTTGATTAGCCGTGCGCTCAATAGCACGGGGTTCTTTGGGCTTGATGCGAAGAAGAGTTGGGTTGTGTTGAGTACCTCGCTTGGTGGGTTTGATCCCCGTCTGGCGGGTTATTCTTACGTGTACGGCCAAATTGGTGCACCCCTGCAGGGTAAATCTTCTCGAGAAGCCGTGTTTTCCGCGGTTATGGATGACTTGGTGAAAGTACTGGCTAACAAGTACTCAGAATAACTTACACCTAACTAATGATACTTGACTAGTAATAGTCTTATTGACACAACAACTTGATCCATCCTTAATCCAACAGTGTGAGTTATCCTTGGGTTGCTTCCTTAGTAGGGGGTAACATTGGATGGGTTTGTTTGGTGGTTAGTACTAGTTGGTTACGATACGCTATCTTATCCCCCTCTTTTAGCCGGATGTCGTAGTGAGTCCCTGTAGTTGGTTAGTGCAGCCCGCTGCCGCTTATTTGCAATAATCCCTTCCTTTCCGTTGAACCCAAAGTATTTGTATCTCGTGATGACTGGCTATGCCGGTATCTTGTGAGTATGGTTTATCCACTTGCCAGTACTTAACCGTACTGACCCACGAATCCTTTTTCGTGGCTGCATATTCAACATTGCAGTCAACAGGTTTGAAGTCTGACGAAGTTAGCTTGGGAATCCCTCCGGCTTGGCCTGGGCAGGGATTGGACGCCATCGGTTATCTTCAGGACTCTTAGTCCAATTTGGATCTTGTCCGTAGCCGGACGCTATGTTGTTTCTTCCGCTGTTATTTGGATCTTTGTATTGTATCAGTTGTATCCTTGGCTCGTTTGAGCCCTCTTGTATATATCTTTTCTGTTGTTGTTGTGGATTATTCGTGAACTGTTGTAATGTTATCACAAGTGGCAACCTGGAATCGGTTATTATGTGGATTTTGGCGGGAATGCTGAAATCTGCATAGTGCCCGATTTCGGTGCGTCACAAATGGTATCAGAGCCTTGGTTTCGATTCCCGAGATTGTTTCGATATGAATGGTTATCGAAGCAACGGGTCCGCAAAGCCTGTAGGATAACCTCGCTAACGGTCGATGTTTCTAGAGTGTCAAAACTATTTGTGCTAAAACTATTTTGGAAACATCTCAATAGGATTCTTGTTTTCTCCTCATCTCTATTCTATTTCCCCTCCCATCGTATTTGTTTTGGAGTCTCTTCCCTTGTCTATCTTTCAAAGTTTTAGGATCCTACGTGGGTGGACGTTTTCTGAGCCTTTAACCTAATAGGTTCGATCATCGGAAGATTCCTGGTGGAAGAACATCGTCGTCACTCCGAGCAAGAATCTCTTGTTAGTGGTGTCGAGGAGATCAACTGGAAGCATGAAGAATCGATAGTCGAACTTCTTTCCCCTCCCGGGTTAGCAGGTGGATTGCGAGGGCGCAATCCCTTGTTAGTGGTGTCGTCTGTAACACCTGGGGTGTTTCCCTAAGTGAGAAGTTGGTTGTTCTCTTTTTTTGGCATTGCATCACATGCATCATATGCATTGCACCATGTTTTTTCAAACAACTGAAAAATTCAAACCACTTTAAACTTTCAACTTTCAACCATATCTCAAGTTTCCAATTTAAAAATTGCAACCTAAACAACTCAACTTGTTTTCAAATAGTTTGAAAATGATTTATTTAAATTGCTTGTTAAATAAAAACTCCCTTTAATCAACACCCTAAATGGCAAATTCAAATTCACTTCAAAATCAATCATAATGGGCATGATCCCAATTGTGGTTTAAGAATTAAAAATCTTCCAAACATTTTAAAACCCACCAAGTCTCATAGTGTTTGATCTTATTAAATAAAAATTGTTTATTTCAAAATCCCAAGTGAAACCCTATTTGAAATTCAATTAACTAATTAAAATTAAATTAACCTTTCAAATTTTTGGAAATGATGTTAACATTGCTTTGCTTTACTGTTTTTGCAAATTAATAAAATTTATTCATCAAGTAAAAGAACCCCAAACCCTATTTTTATCCCTCTCTCTCTTTCATCTCTCACAAAAAAAAAGGAAAAATAAAAAGAAAGGTGAGCTGTGGGAGACAGGCCAACCCACAGCCCATTTCCCCCCAGCCCACCATGGGCCTTTTCCTAAGCCCAGCCCCCCCCCCAAATGTCGTCTTCCTCGTACGGACGAAACAAAGAGGTTGGGAACGTCGCTGTCACCGAGCTCCCCACCTCACCTGCCCCCTTCACCCTATATCTAGCCCTAGGGTTCCTCCCCTAACCCTAGGCCGCCCCTTCTCCCTCTTCCTTCCGCCGCCACCTCTCTCTCTTCCCCACGATCCCCTCCTTCTTCTCGTTCTGTTCTGAATTCTTTCCATGAACCCCTTCCATGGCCGCACCTTGGCGACCATGGCGCCGCCGCGCCGATCGTTGCCGGCCCGCGCTCTCAACGGGAATGGAACCAGGAGGGTTCCATCCCCGTTTCTCCCGAAGAGACCCCGGCCGGGGAACGCCTGCATCGGCCGCGACGTCGTCGTGCTTCCACCGGCGGGAACCTGCTGTTCCCTCCTCCCTCTCCGCTCGACAGCAACCGCGAGCCACCGCGTCCCCGGCAACGGCGCCTCCGCGGCGACACCACGGTGAGATCCTTTCCCTAGGGCTCCCTCCTCCTCCCCGCTGCTCTGTGATTTTTTTTCCCGCCGTCGAGCGGCAGACCACCCGCCATCGAGCGCTGCGTGCAGGTCGTCACCGTCGTCGTTAACTGTCCGCAGATAGTTTCAGTCAGTTAACAGCCGAAAGCCACCTCAAAAACCAACCGCACCTGCAACTTTCAACAAACACTGCAGCAGCGCACTGGTTAGGACCCCTTGCGCGCAAGCCCAAGGTCCTGGGTTCGATTCCCCCCCCCCAGGCAGAAAAGCCACACCCATTTATTTCTACCTTTTTCTTTTTCTGCCCGAATTTCAGAAACATAGATCTGAGCAATTAATTCTAAAATCAATATAAAATTGATTTTGCTCCAAATTGAATGATTCAAATTCCTGTGGATTAAAAATCTTGTGCCCTTTCCATTAGTAACAAAATTGCAACATGTTTCTGTACTAATTTTTGCACTAAATAATTAATTACTAAAAATGCACTAAAAATTGGAAACTTTGGAATTTCATAACTTGAGTTTGGTTCACCCAAATTGAGCAAACTTGGGCTCTAAAAATTTGTCTTAACAAACTCTACACATTGGTATTTTATTTGGGCACAATTGAATTAATTTTGAACATGTTTTCCTCTGTTTACTAAAAAGGGCAGAATAAGACTATTTATGGAAAATTGCATAATAAATTCAATAATAACCCAAAAATTATGTTTGATAGCTCTAAATGTTCTGTGAAACATTTGCTACATGTTTTAAACCTTTTCAATGCAATTTTTTTATTGTTTTCCCTAATTAAAAGTGGTGCAATAATTCAATGCTTTAATTAAACCCTTTTAAATTGCACAATTCATAACTTGGGCAATTCAAATCCAATTCCAACATGTAAAATATGTTTTCCATCCCATTTTTCATGAACTTTGCAAATATCAACTTTGTTTGCTGTTTTGAATAATTTAAATTGCTGAAAACAACTACTTCTTAATTAATGCATTAAAATTGCTAATTTGATAACTTGCTCATTTTAATTCCAAATCCAACAAATAAAATATGTTTTCATACCAGAAAAATGCACTTAATCTGTTCATGCCATCCATGTTCATGACTGCACCTTGCATGTTGCATTTGTAGTAGTGTTATGTATGTTCACCTAATAGATAAATATGGAATGTGTTGGGCTATTTAATTCAATTGTTGCCCTATTCCATTTAATATTGCTTAACTCACCTATTTACTGTTTCCATGCTAAACAACATTTAACTTGATGGTTAGCTAAACAACTTGAACCAATTCCTATTTCTCCGGACTCCGGTTCCGATTAAATTGCTTAAGTTGTTTCCCCTCTTGCATCTTGCCATGCCATGCATATAAAATAGGATCATGCTGGATCTTTTGCCGTAGTAGTAATTGTTGCATCCGGTGTTTGTTCGAGGTTCGTTGCTTCTTCGCGGATAGGACGCTGAGATGATGTGAGCAACGACAAGTTCTTCGGATGTACCTCTACTTGCTGGATCTCAGGCAAGTATACTCACTTGCTGCCAAATGGCTGCCTTTCATCACTTGTTACCGATTCTTTCCGTTGTTCTTATTCTAGCCTGTTGATTCGATGCTTGTGTCTCGATCCTATCATATGTTTACCTTGAAGCCCTGATATAGCCTTCCTTCCACTTCCTATTAACTGTTGTTTGTTTACCTTGTTGGCCCTCGTGTCGTAGTTGCATGCTTAGTGTTGTTTGCGCTCAAGTCTTGTTGTTCGTCTTACCACCTGTTTAGTTTGATAGTTGGGTTTCGATTCAATCAACAACATGTTAATGTTTTGGGTAATAATAATTTGATGATAAGGCACCGGCAGGAGGCCCGACATGGTTTTGAAGCCTGCTAGTGTCGACCCGAATTAGGAAAAGGGTCTTGTCTACTGATCCATGATGAGCGCACTAACCGAATGTGGGAAGCGAGTATGGGCGCCCCCCTCAATTTGATTCGATTCGCATCTCGTCCAAATCGACTCATTTAGTTCGGGTTTTCCATTTGCCGCATGCATGATCTTGCGAACCCAGGCTAGGGTGGAACTTTTGTAGTCGGCATTTAGGGAGACACGTTCTTAGAGTGCTATGAGGGTCCCCTTTTCTCCGTGGGGCTTGATTAGCCGTGCGCTCAATTGCACGGGGTTCTTTGGGCTTGATGCGAAGAAGAGTTGGGTTGTGTTGAGTACCTCGCTTGGTTGGTTTGATCCCCGTCTGGCGGGTTATTCTTACGTGTACGGCCAAATTGGTGCACCCCTGCAGGGTAAATCTTCTCGAGAAGCCGTGTTTTCCGCGGTTATGGATGACTTGGTGAAAGTACTGGCTAACAAGTACACAGAACAACTTACACCTAACTAATGATACTTGACTAGTAATAGTCTTATTGACACAACAACTTGATCCATCCTTAATCCAACAGTGTGAGTTATCCTTGGGTTGCTTCCTTAGTAGGGGTTAACATTGGATGGGTTTGTTTGGTGGTTAGTACTAGTTGGTTACGATACGCTATCTTATCCCCCTCTTTTAGCCGGATGTTGTAGTGAGTCCCTGTAGTTGGTTAGTGCAGCCCGCTGCCGCTTATTTGCAATAATCCCTTCCTTTCCGTTGAACCCAAAGTATTTGTATCTCGTGACGACTGGCTACGCCGGTATCTTGTGAGTATGGTTTATCCACTTGCCAGTACTTAACCGTACTGACCCACGAATCCTTTTTCGTGGCTGCATATTCAACATTGCAGTCAACAGGTTTGAAGTCTGACGATGTTAGCTTGGGAATCCCTCCGTCTTGGCCTGGGCAGGGATTGGACGCCATCGGTTATCTTCAGGACTCTTAGTCCAATTTGGATCTTGTCCGTAGCCGGACGCTATGTTGTTTCTTCCGCTGTTATTTGGATCTTTGTATTGTATCAGTTGTATCCTTGGCTCGTTTGAGCCCTCTTGTATATATCTTTTCTGTTGTTGTTGTGGATTATTCGTGAACTGTTGTAATGTTATCACAAGTGGCAACCTGGAATCGGTTATTATGTGGATTTTGGCGGGAATGCTAAAATCTGCATAGTGCCCGATCTTGGGGCGCCACATCGATGAATGTGATGGAATTCACACCCATCAAAGAATCCGATCATATTTTTGACAAGGAACCGGTAAGATTCCATGTTGGCATCCAACGCGTCCCAAGTCCCCGAGACTTGTTGAACCACCAGATCTGAGTCACCATAGCAGACAATCCGCCGGATTCCAATCTCCTTGGAAATTTTCAGCCCATGGACCAAGGCTTCATACTAGGCTACATTATTGGATGCCGAAAAGTGGATCTGCAGCACATATTTGAGCTGATCTCGCTTGGGTGAGGTGAGCACGACACCGACACCGAGCCCCTCTTTTACTTTGGAGCCATCAAAATGCCTTCTCCAGAAATTTGTTTCTGGCAAGGGAGGCTCATACTGCATTTCGGCCCAATCAACCAAGAAATCTGCCAGAGTTTGTGACTTGATGGCCTCTCTTCTGGCATACAGAGGAGTGTATGATGCTAGCTCAATCGCCCACTTGGACACTCGACCACTTGCATCCTTATTGCCCATGATCTCCGAGATGGGAGCAGTGCTCACCACTGTGATTGGATGCTCCTGGAAATAATGCTTGAGCTTCTTGGCACCCAGGTATACGCCGTAAGTCATCTTCTGGTAGTGTGAATAGTTCTGCTTGGAGCTGGATAGCACCTCGCTGAGATAATACACCGGCCGCTGCACGGTTTTGCCTTCTTCTTCACGCTCCACTACCACCACCACACTTACTACCCGGTTGGTAGCCGCAATATAGAGCAGCATTGGCTCCTTAGGCAAAGGGCTTGCCAGAATGGGAGCGCTACCCAGCATGGTCTTGAGCTCCTTGAAGGCCACATCAGCTTGCGGGGTCCAGATAAACTTGTCAATTTTCTTCATGAGCTGATAGAGAGGCAAAGCCTTCTCGCCCATTCGGCCCAAGAACCGGCTAAGGGAAGCCAGGCACCCGGTAAACTTCTGCACATCCTTCAGTGATCTCGGCAATGACATGCTCTCTATAGCTTTTATCTTTGAAGGATTGGCTTCAATGCCTCGGCTGGATACCAAGAAACCGAGTAACTTGCTAGCCGGGACGCCAAATGTGCATTTGGTCGGATTCAGTTTCATCCGGTATTTGCGCAAGCTGGCAAATGTTTCCTCCATACCATATCCCCCGAAAGATCCATATCGCCCAGCAGTAGTTAAACTAGCAGACTTGCTAGCAGCTCTACCATCTCTATCTAGCTCAGCACCTAGGTTACGGCGAATAACTCCTATCTTGCCAGGATTTCTAGATACAGGAGTAAAACCATGTGCTCTATTGTACTCGTTTTGATCCAGGTTGAGCTCAAGCCTAACCTTCTCCAGCTCCTGGGCCTCCAGAAGCAAGGACTGGCACTGTTGCTTGAGCTGCGCCCTCACCATAGCCGGATCCACGTCCGTGGCGAGAGGCATACCGAGGTGCTCGACACCGGCACGAGCCGCCGGTATCACGGTCGATGCCGAAAGGTCCTTGTAGCCCGGTTGATTCTGAGCCATGTCGTAGGGCTTGTGGCCCCTGCGAGCAGCCGGCTCGTCGACGACCTCAGGCGCAGTGGGCGCACCTTTCCCGGCATCGATAGTCGGGCCAGCCATCATCACCTTTACGCTGCCCACAGAGCAGCCAGCCGGCTTCCCACGGACAGCGAGAACAGCAGGAGGATCTTCAGCGACGAGCACCATCTCGGGGTACTTGCGGATGACGATGGTGGCGACGTACACCAAATGCGTGCCGAAGGAGAGGACAGAGCCGCCTGCAGGCATGGGCCTGCCACCGAAATCACCAGCGTTGTCGCTGACAAAGTCGAAGGAGCCGAATCTGTGGACAAGGTCACAAACCACGCGCTCCCCCGATGGAGGAACGGGTCCCGTCCGAATATGCACCCCAGCCAGCGCCGTTGCTGGTCCCACGGTGGGAGCCAACTGTCATGGAGTGGAGAAGACAGATGCCATAGGATGACTTAAGTTTGGGGCTGATGGACGCTGTAGGTATTCGGGGAGGGATCGCACGCTGAATAGGCGCGCACAGAACAATGCAAACACCACAATCTACCCAGGTTCGGGGCCCTCGTGTGGAGATAACACCCCTACTCCTGCCTATCTCTCTGTATTAGGTTATGCCGAGTACAAAAGTTACAATCTCTCAGTATCTCTCTCTCTCTGCCGAGTAGCCAACGCTCAGCTCTCTCTACTGTTCTCTCTCTGTGAGTAGCTAAGCCTCGCAATAAATGAGCCAGTGTCCAACGTCCCTCGCGCAGGAGGGGGTTGGCCACCTTATATACTGGTGACCAACCATTATTCTATGAATAAAAGGACCGAAGAGACAACTCCACTGTGAACGGCGCACGTCTCCGTGTTCCCGCTGACACCGTCGCCGAAAGTCGTCGCGGTAGGCGGCTGACAGGTCTTGTCCACCTTGTCAGTCTCTTAGGGTAGGTCACTGACATGTCCTGTACCCCTTGTCAGTGACAGGACTTGACAGCTACCAACCCGTACTGTTCCCACGTCTTAGTGTGGATAACCACGTGCTTGGTAAGTTGAACCGCACACCTGTACGGCCCCTGGATACGCGGGATCTTCCTCAACGGCTCCATTGACTTTGTGCCCGAGTAGAATAGCTTCGCGTCTATCCGGACCACCCGAGCGCTACCCGGCTGATCCATAACGACACTTGAATCTTCCTTCTTGCCTCTTGTTCTTTCTACTGAATAGTACCAGCCGGCTACCAGATACCCGGGTAGCCGCCTACCCGGCTAGTACATCCTCGGTACGGCTGAACTTGGTAAACATCAACTTGAACCTTGCTTCTCACCTGCCTTACCCCTACTCGGGGGTAGCCTCCCGACACATTGTGGTGGTAGACTGACGCGGGGGCAAGGGTGGGGGAGAAGGGTGGATCGAAGGGCCGAAGCAGGTGGCGTCGCCTCCTTCGGTCACGAAGGGAGAGGCAACTCCGGTTGCACCACAAACCCTAGGTCACGTGCCGCCATGGTCTAGCCAGCTCGACGAAGCGGCACACATCTAAGCATGCGCACGTCAACGAGACGGCCGTTCCCAACGCCTTGGCTGCTGGGCGGCGGATCTGGGAGGACATGAGTGGAGGGAGGGTGGTGGTTGTGGCCCTACTAGGACGGCAGGGGTCGGGGGAGGCGAAAGAGACAGACTGTTGGTGCTACAGAAGGGATATAGGTGGCTACGGAAGGGAGAGGTCGGAGGAGCTCGTGAGGGGGAGGAAGGGGCTGGCGGCGGGTCGTGAGGGAGAAGTAGGCGCTCGGGGGAAGAAGATGGGATGGGATGCGTGCGTGTGTGGCCGGTGGGAGTGGATATGCCAGGGAGGGATCTATGGTTTTGTGTGTGGCCGGTGGGAGTGGATATGCTAGGGATCTATGGTTCGGTGGGGATGGGGCAGGTCGGCCGGATGGGCTCTCTCTCTCTCTCTCTCTCTGCCCTCTCAAAACGTTTTCTTTTTTTAGCAAAACAATTTAGAAAATCAATTTCTAGAACGGAGGGAAATATTTTATGACATACTTATTTAAATAATATGATATTATATACAAATATGAAAATTGGAATTGCAAACATTGTTACCGAAGGGACTTTTTTTTTAATAAAAATATCATTTTCCATTTTCCGACTACCCGAAACGGGTTTTTTTTGTGAAGCACGCTAAAAATACGTTCTAAAATTTGAGCACTGTAATTGAAAAGTTATTGTACAATATTTTATGTAAAAATTACCAAAAGGCTACCTATCAAATGATTTCCAACCACCTCTTCTCAAAAAGGCAAATTCATGCCGATTCAGTTGAAAACGGGTCAAATTTAAACTACAGGTGCCTCGTAGTTTGCTCATGATTTTTGGAAAAAAATAATTTTTAGGTACACAACTACGTATTTCATCAGAGATACACCAAGAGTTTCTCAATATTCAACCCCTAGCTACGAACGGTTATGCCCGCTGTCTTGACTTTTCCCTGAAACTGGCTTAAAAAATTCCACAAAGTTCAAAAATAAACTTAAAATGATGCAAGAACTTCACGTGGTGTCATTATATATGTCCTAGTATCCAAAAAAAAAACTTGGATTACGAGGGTTGTGTTGAAAATGTGTTCACAAAAATGAGCCATCTCCTCCGAACATTCAAGGGTTTCGGGCCAAATGACGGGTGTTATGGACAAATCCATGGCATAGTTTGTTTAACTGTGCCCATATTCCATACAAACATGCATCTTGGAAGCACGGACAATGTTGACGCATGAAGTTTTCCTTTTCACCGAATAAAAAAACCATTTTCCATTTTCCGAGTGTCAAAAATGGGTTTTTTTGTGTGCAGGACCTACCACAAATATGTTGTAAAACCTGGGAGCTGAATTTTTTGAATATAATAGACCATGTTAGATGCACAAATAACCAATTTTTTCTCAATAAAAGTTTTCCATCCACATATTTTGAAAAAACACAAGTTTATGCCGATTCAGGTGGAAACGGGCCAAATTTGAACTACAGGTGCCCCGTAGTTTGCTCATGATTTTTGAAAAAATCATTTTTAGGTACACAACTACCTATTTCATCATAGATACACCAAGATTTTCTCAATATTAAACCCCTAGGTACGAACGGGCGTGCCCGCCGTCTTGACTTTTTCATGAAACCGGCATAGAACATTCAAGAAAATTCAAAAAAACTCGAAATGATGCAAGGCCTTCGCGTGGTGTCATTATATATGTCCTAGTATCCACCAAAAATGATAAACTTGGAATACGACAATTGGGTTGAAAAGGTGTTGACAGAAATGAGCTATCGTCTACAAAGATTCATGGCTTCCGGGCCAAATGACGGATGTTATTGCCACATTCATGGCATATTTTGTTGAAATGTGCTCATATTCTATACAAACATGCATATTGGAACAAAGAACAATGTTGCTGATGAAATTTTTATTTTTCTCTTAATAAAAATACCATTTTCCATTTTCAGAGTATCAAAAAAGGTTTTTTTGTGAAGCACCTACCAAAAATATGTTACAAAATTGCACCAAATAAAATTATAAAGTTATTATACCTTATTTCATATTTAAAAAACAAAATTACTACCTCTCAATAGCTTTAAATATACTTATTTTCAAAAAGGGAAATTTCTGTCGATTCAGCTGAAACCGGGTCAAATTTGAACTGCAGGTGCCTCATAGTTTGCTCATGATTTTTTTTGTAAAAATCATTTTTAGGTACACAAGTACCTATTTATTCAGAGATACACCTAGAGTTTTACAATATTCATCCCCTAGCTACGAAAGGTAATGCCCGCCGTCTTGACTTTTTTTTTCCCTAAAACCGGCTTAGAAAATTCCGGAAAATTCAAAAAAAACTCGAAATGATGCAAGACCTTCATGTGGTGTCATTATGTATTTCCTACTATCCACAAAAATTAATAAACTTGGAATACGGCAGTTGGGTTGAAAAGGTGTTCACATAAATGAGCTATCTCCTCCGAAGATTCTTGGGTTTCAGGCCAAATGACGAGTGTTATGGCCACATCCACGGCATAGTTTGATAAAATGTGACCATATTCCACACAAACATGCATATTGAAAAACTAACAATGTTGCCGAAGAAAGTTAAATTTTTTGTGAATAAAAATACAATTTTCCATTTTCGGAGTGCGAAAAATGAGGTTTTTTGTGAAGCACATACCAAAACAATGTCGCAAAAATGTACCAAGTAAATTTATAGAGTTATTATACCACATTTTATGTTCAAATAATCTAATTGCAACCTCTCGATAGCTTAAAATACACCTCTTTTAAAAAACACAAATTTCTGCCATTTCAGTTGGAACCGGGCCAAATTTGAACTACAGGTGCCTCGTAGTTTGCTCATGATTTTTTAGAAAAATCATTTTTAGGTACACAAGTACCTATTTCTTCAGATATACACCAAGAGTCTCAATATTCATCCCCTATCTAGGAACGGTCATGCCCGTCATCTTGACTTTTTCCTAAAACCGGCTTAGAAAATTCCAGAAAATAAAAAAACTAAAAATGATGCAAGACCTTCACGTGGTGTCATTATATATGTCCTAGTATCCACTAAAAATAATAAATTTAGAAAACGTCAGTTGGGTTGAAAAGGTGTTCACATAAATGAGCTATTTCCTCCGAAGATTCTTGGGTTTCGGGCCAAATGACGAGTGTTATGGCCACATCCATGACATAGTTTGATAAAATGTGACCATATTCCACACAAAAATGCATATTGGAACAACTAACAATGTTGTCGAAGAAAGTTTAATTTTTCTCTGAATAAAAATACCATTTTTCATTTTTAGAGTGCGAAAAATGGGGTTTTTTTGTGAAGCATATACCAAAACAATGTCGCAAAATACCAATTTATAGAGTTATTATACCACATTTTATGTTCAAATAATCAAATTATAACCTCTCGATAGCTTAAAATACACATTTTTTGAAAAAGACAAATTTCTGCCGATTCAGTTGAAACCGGGCCAAATTTGAACTATAGGTGTCTTGTAGTTTGCTCAAGATTTTTTGAAAAAATTATTTTTAGATACACAAGTACTAATTTATTCCGAGATATACAAATTGTGTTGCGATATTCAACACATGTCTAGGAACGGTCATGTCCCCCGTTTTGACCGTATTCCGAAATCGGCATAAAAGCTTCAAAACAATTCAAATAAATGGGCAACCTTCGCAATATGTCATTATATGTGACTTAGTATCCATAAAAAATAATAAACTTGGAATACGGAAACTCTCTCGAAAAAGTGTTCACATAAATGAGCTATCATCTACGAAGATTCATGGCTTTCGGGCCAAATGACGGATGTTATGGCCACATCCATGGCATAGTTTGTTGAAATGTGCCCATATTCTACACAAACATGCATAATGGAACAACAAACAATGTTGCCAAAGAAAGTTTTATTTTTAATTGAATAAATTTTTTATTTTTAATTGAATAAAAATATCATTTTCCATTTTTTGAGTGTTTTTTTTTGAACCACATATCATAACAATGTCGCAAAATTGTACCACCTAAATTTATAAATTTATTATACCACATTTAATTTTCAATTAACAAAAATTCTACCTCTCAATACCTTTAAATACACCTCTTTTGAAAAAGACTGCTGATTCAGTTGAAACCGGGCCAAATTTGAACTACAGGTGCCTCGTAGTTTGCTCAAGATTTTTTGAAAAAATCATTTTTAGATACACAAGTAGATGCTTCATTATAGAAACACCAACATTGTCACAAAATTCAGCACATAAATATTAACCATCAAGCCTGGCGTTTTGACTCCAAAACCGTAATTAAAAATCCTCTAAAGTCTGAAGAAATATATGATTATTGGTTTGGCTACATTTTTCTTAAAGAGATGGTTCAAATTGGTTTATATTTACTTGAAACATTTGTACATTTTTTTCAAATTTGATTTTGGTCAATTTCAAGGTCAAATTCAAATTATAGAAAATGAAAACAGAAAATACGAAAATAAAAATCGAGCCAACCCAACCCACGTAGCTAACACACCATGTGCCAGCACTTGTTTCCCAGGCCGAAATTTGGCCCATGCCAAGAAACAGATGGAGTTCATTCCCACCGAGGCCCAAGTTCGCTTTTACTCTCACCTCAAGTAGGACCAGTGCGATTTTTCTTTTAGCAAAGTTCGTTTGGCCTGGTGGTTAGCCTATATACGGGCCAGCTAGACGTCCTGGGTTCGAATCCCATTGAACCCTTTTTGCCACTTTTATTCGCCAATTTGAGGCCCAAAGTCACTTCAACCAGCCTCAGAAAAAATGAATGCATCAGACAAATAACCACTGTCCCGTGGCCTGGTGGTTTGCTGAGGCTGTAGGGTTGCCGGAGGTCCAACGATCGACCCCCCAGGAACCCATTTTTGCTACTTTATCCTTGCAGTCCGACATGTGGTGGCATGACTTACCTATCCCTTATTATGTCCCATTTACCTGACCCCCAGGAACCCATTTTTGCTACTTTATCCTTGCAGTCCGACATGTGGTGGCATGACTTACCTATCCCTTATTATGTCCCATTTACCTGACCCCCAGGAACCCATTTTTGCTACTTTATCCTTGCAGTCCGACATGTGGTGGCATGACTTACCCTATCCCTTATTATGTCCCATTTACCTGACCCCCAGGAACCCATTTTTGCTACTTTATCCTTGCAGTCCGACATGTGGTGGCATGCCCCTTATTATGTCCCATTTACCTGACCCCCAGGAACCCATTTTTGCTACTTTATCCTTGCATTCTGACATGTGGTGGCATGACTTACCTATCCCTTATGTCCCATTTACCTGTCCCACGTGGCAACTGCCCCACATGTCAATGGCACTATGTTGCCAAGTGGTAGATGTGTCTATCCAAAAGACACTGCCACGTAGGCGGAGTTGATGATGTGTCTATCCAATAGACATGCCACGTATGTGAAATTGATGATGTGTCTGTCCAATTGTACCAACGCATCCACATTTATAATGTCATGACGATTTAAATTCGTCGTGATTGGTTAAAAATTAAGCCATGATTGATATCACTTTACAAAATTACGACGTTTTCTAGCCAAATCGTCATGCAAATTCAGCATTTTGATCCCCTCCAACGGCTAACGACGATAAGACACAAAATCGTCGTAACTTTATGAAGATTTCGTACATCGTCGTTGAGAGAACGTCATGTATCAACACATTTCTTGTAGTGCACCAGGAGACCAGAACCTCCACCGAGAGCCTCTACGAGCCGCCGGGAGGACGCCAGCCCAGCCAAGACCGTGTTGTGTCCTCTGCGCAAGCCGCCACCGGGAGGACGCCATGAGAGCCAATATCCAAGCGGGGAAGGGCGGTGGCGGCAGAGCCTGTCCGGTGGCGCTGGGCGAAGGCACAGGCAGCAAGCGAGGATGGGTGGTGTCGGGCGGCATGGACGGGGACGAAGAGGGCCGGGCGAGAGAGAGTGAATGAGGAGAGGGGCTGGCTGACGGGAGTGAGGAGTCGGTGGGTCCCACGTGCGTGTGAATTTTTTGGGGACAAGTTCGGCCGGGCTGAGCAGAGAAGCTCAAATCGAGCTTCACAACCGGGTAGGGCCGAGGCCTCTTTTTCGTATGAGGTGGGCATGGCCTAGATGAGCAAACCGGGCTACCAAACAACAAAAGGGTGGGTGGGGTGAGATTTGGTCGGGCTACCAAACACGCCCTTATATTCGGTCCGCCGTCGCCCGTGGACAGGGTAACTATAGGAGCTGCATCATGAATATGTGCTGATAGTATCGTGCATTCTCTCATCTACCGTATTGCATTTGTTGGCGACATGAAACTACCGTATTGCAGGTTTGGACGCATCCCACAATATCTGAAGAAATTGATAACCAGTCCTACAAGATATGATCAATGAGGCCTCATAATCTTCATTTTTTCAGAAACGAAGTTCGTTTTCTAGGTGAGAGAGAAGGCTGCTATACTTTCCAGGTCCGGCCTAGAATTTGTAAAAAAAAAAAAAACATTTTGTATATTTTCTGCATTATTTTTCTTTCTCCCAGCTCTGTTTTTATGCAGGAGCGTGCAGCTTTTTTTGTTGCATTCTTGGCTTTTAAGTTCACTTGGCATCATGTATTCATGTTATTTGCAGGGTAGTAGTTAACTGAGAATGCATGCTTTTACTGAACATTTTTTTAATTGATATGATGCCCCAATGCTATATGATGTGAGATTAGTCGTTTAGTTCTTCAGAACCATGAGAAAAGAAAAATATTTTGTGCCCCAGAGATGAAGCGTATTGTCTTTAATTAGGTTTCACTTATCATGGTTAGTCTTCTCCCAGCTGTGTTTTTAGCGGCAGCCTGTAGGTATTTGTCCTCCGATGCTCCTCGACATAACCACTTGCACCATCTCCTTGCGCCACGTACATCTGGAAAGGGAAGGACAGATCCTACATCAAGCACTTAGAACTGGACGGACCTTCACTACGGGAGACGGCGAGGACGCCAACGGCCGTGAGGTACGCCGACGGCGAATTGTCGGCACCGTCGGCGTAGAGGCCGGGCCGTCTCCGTTCATGTTCGCGCTCGTCGGCGTACACCTCCCGTCGGCGTATGCGATGAAGACCGACGGCCACCGTCGGCGTCTTCCCGGCACCTTATCCCCGTTCCCATCTCGCGCGCAACCCCATACAGCCACACACACACCGCGAACCCCACCTCCGTTTCGCCGCCCCCGCCCTCCGCGGCCAGCTCATGCCGCCGCCGCCGGTCAGCCCCACTCCGGCGCCCTCCTCTTCCTCGACAACCTCCTCCGCCCCTCGCCCCCTCCTCCCTCGGCCGTCCCCCGCATCCGCCGCAACCGGCGGTGGCCGCGCCACCGCGTGTCGTCCCCGGCGCCGGCGCCCGTGCCGCCCTCCTCCCTCCTGAGCACCCCTCCCGCCCTCCCTCGGCCCTTAGCCCCTGTCCCCCGTCGTCCTCCACTGCCCGAGAGGAGCATCGAGGTGAGCTTCAATTTTTTTTGCTGTTTAATTTAGTTAGTTAGGTTAGTTAGGTTAGTTGTTAGTTTGCTGTTAGTTTATGTTAGAAAAAAAAATAGATAGAAAGTTTTACGTTAGAATTTTTTAGTTTAGCGAATTTTAGGTTAGAAATTTTCGTCACCATCGTTGTAGACACGGCGACCAATTTTTTATCCGCTCGCGCGTCCTTCCTCTGCACGGACACCACACCATTCCCCCCACGTGTTCCCGACCCGCCGCCGCCGCCAGCTGCTAGCTTCCTCCGCCTCCACCCCACTGCCCGCCCTTCCCCTCCGTCGAGCTCACCAGCCGGTGCCTCCCTGCCCTCTGCCTCCCCCTCCGTGCTAGTCCTCCGCCGTCCTCTGCCCGCCCTCCCCCGGGCGTCGTTTCCCCGATGCGGCCAAGCGCCGGCGGCAGCGTTGCCAAGCAATGTGCGCCCGGGTTAGTAGCGTAGAATTATTTTAGTCGATAGAACTAGGTTAGTATTAGGGTTAGAATTATTTTAGTTGATAGTACTAGGCTAGTATTATAGGATTAGGGATATTAATTTAGTTAGTGTTGTTAATTTATTTTTTACCATTTGTTACATGATATTAGAGCCGCCACGCCGTCGACCACCTACACCGCCACACCACGCTCTCGGCCCCGCCGGCATTTTATGGAGCCGCCACGCCATCGAACCCGCCGTCGTTGTGTGGAGCCGCCACGCCACGACTCCGTCCCGGTCGTCATGCCGTCGTTCAACTACTTCCTCTACCGCCGAGGGTGAGCTAGAACTTTGTCTCCTTGCTCGCATTTATTTATGTCGCGCCACCTAGGTGTCATTTCCCGTCCGCAAGCGTTACGAAGATAAATATGCATTAGATGTAGGCATATTTTGAACCGTAACGCTTGCGGCATTTACGGGACAGTCGGCGGATGCGTAGTTGGGTATGTTCTCCATGTTCTGCTCTGGTCTGGATCAGGATTTTGGTAGCGCCTCCCCGTTGTTCTCCTTATGCATATTCTCTCGGTTTTTGCCGAGTCGTGTATCGGGAGAGCAGCGGGGAGGTGCTGCCGAAATTCTGTCTCGGCTCGGGGTAGAGCATGGAGAACGTACTCAATCTACGGATCCGGCGGCTGCTAGGTACCTTACCTATTAGAGATGTAGGTTGATGCTTCATTTTGCACGGTAGAAAAAAAATACTATGATGCAATTAATTTCATGCTATGTATGTTGTTTGGCTCCGAAATAAAACAGAGGATGTCTGATAATGGGTGGATATACAGTGACTGAATTAGTGCGATTGAAAGGTCAGATGAGTGGGTATGAAAGACGGATTTCTTAGTGAAGGAGTTAGCGCGTGTTTCAAAGGCAGGCCTTCGTCCATTTTCCCTTGCAGTCATTGCAGGAAGCGTCAGCGTAAGGGAAAATACGATATGAGAAAACACCTTTGGTCTTATGGGTATATGCCGGGCTTCGTCACGATGGTCGACTTTGTTGAATACGAACGTGACAGTGGAAGGATGATGCGGCAGTGGATCAATTGCAAGTAGTACGATGGGATTAGAAACTTTCTGAATGATCTTCGTGATTCGTACATGCCAGATTCGGCACCTTCACACGAGGAACCGGAGGAACCGGAGCCTACCGCGAAGGCCTACTTTCATATGATGGAAACGACTGAGAGACCTCTGTACGAGGGTGCAAGTATTTCTCAGCTCGATGCCATCTCGCAAGTGCTAGCCAAAAAGCTCGAGTACGGCAACACCCGTTCATGCTTTGAATCTCATCTGCAAACATATGGTAACATGTTTCCCGAAGGACATTGTTTGCCTAAAAGCATGTACGAGACGAAGAAAATCTTGCGAGAGCTCAACATGGATTATGAAAAGATAGATTGTTGTCCCAAAGGTTGCATCTTGTTCCGGCAACAGTTTGCGGTTGACAAGTACAGTACCATGGTAGGAGCCTCTAGGTATCATGAGGTAAAAGGAGCGAATGGTCAGAAAAAGCAGCCAAAAGTCGCCGTGAAGATTCTTCGTTATCTCCCATTCATAAAAAGAATCGAACGACTTTACATGAACAAGGAGTCTGCCACACAGATGACATAGCACAAGATGGGAAAGAGATACGAGGACGAGCACAGACGGGTAAAGATGGGACATCCATCTGATGGTCAGGCATGGAAGAATTTCGATGCAAAATACCCCGAGGAGGCAAAAGAGAACCGAAACGTCAGAATTGCGATAGGAACCGATGGATTTAATCCGTATGGTATGTCGACTGCCTCATACAGCTGCTGGCCCGTGTTTGTTATTCCGCTCAATCTCCCTCCCGGAGTCCTAATGCAAAGGAAGAACATATTCCTGTCGCTGGTCATTCCAGGGCCTAAATACCTGGGGAAGAATTTGAGTGTCTACATGCAGCCGCTTGTGGATGATCTATATCACTCTTGGCACCACGGGACTATGACATACGACCGTGCATCGAAGAGAAACTTCTTGATGAAAGTTTGGTTCCACTATTCCATGCACAACATGCCCGGGTACGCCCTATTCCGCGGATGGTGTGCAGCTGGTAAGTGGCCATGCCCAGTGTGCAGGAACCGACTTGAGTTCCTTTGGCTAAACGGGGGTAAGAAGTATTCCGCGTTCGAGTTTCGACACGCAATATCTCAAAAGAAGGCATCGGTTTAGAGAAGACAAAAAGAACTTCAAAAAGGGAAGAGTTGAGCGTGAAGAGAAAGAGATACCAACTTTCGATGGTGCAGTTGTTGATGCCGAGCTACGTGCTCTCGCGCCTACTCCGAGAAATGGCCCACGATATGTGGGATATGGTGAAACACACAACTGGACTCACGTGGCAGGCTTGACGCAGCTCGAATATTACAAGGACCTCGAACTACCCCATAACATCGATGTGATGCACACCGAAAAGAATGTCGGAGAGTCTCTGTTTCACACAGTGCTGAACATTCCTGAGAAGTCAAAAGATAATGTCAAGGCTAGAGTCGATGTTAAGAAGCTCTGTGATAGGGAGAGATTACACATGCATCCTCCTAACAACCGTCGAAAAAATTGCTTCAACTCGCATGCCGACTTCTGCCTTAATAGTCTCCAAGAGAATGAGGCATTCATGTGGCTCAAATACATAGTGATGTTCTCTGACGGTTATTGTTCGATCATAAGTAAGGGAGTCAATCTTGCAACGGGAAAAGTCACCGGGATCAAGAGTCACGACTATCATATTTGGATTGAGCGGCTGATGCCGGTGATGGTTCGAGGGTATCTCCCCGAACCGTGTGTGGCGAGTGCTCGCGGAGTTGAGCCATTTCTTCTGCATGCTCTGCGCTAAGCAGATATGTAACCTGATTATTCAGAAGCTGCATGATCTAGTGCCGGAGTTGCTATGCAACTTAGAGACGATATTTTCGCCAGGCTTCTTTACTCCAATTCCACATCTTGTTGTGCATCTCGCGAACAAGGCACTCTTGGGTGGACCGGCGCAGTTCCGTTGGCAGTTTTGTATTGAGAGAGAGTTTAAGTATATTCGAACCAAATATGGAAACTAAAATCAGATTGAAGCATGCATAGCCGAGGCAACTACCCTCCAGGCGATGGCACACGCCAGGCTAACGTACTTCCCCGATGATGTTTCCACTATGCATAACCAGGCCTCTCGGTACAATGTCGACGAGCCTAAGAAAGACCCCAAGCTCCTCCTCTTCAACTGTCCCGATGGCAAGGTCGGTGGCGCAAAAAAGTATACCTTTACCAATGAAGAGCTAGAGTGTGTAATGCTATATGTGCTCTTGAACATGGATGAAGTGGTTCATGATGAGGGGGAAGCAGGCAGTTTCCTCAGGTAAAATGGTGAACCGAATTACTTTGCAACTAGTAACTCGGTTTCGCTCTAATACATATTTATCTTATTTTAGCCAATTCAAGGATGAAATGTCGTCGGGAACGGTGGATCCCGATGAAGCCGAGCTGGACATTCTTCTGAAAGAGGGTGCCCCCGGAAAGAAAAAATTCACGGCTTGGTTCAGGGAAAAGGTAATTTCTAGCCTGTCCCCCTACCTTGCAATCCGTGTCTTGTCCTTTTTATTACACAATTTGTATTGAACTTGTAGGGAGCTAATCCCAACGTTCTGATGTCCGATGAGTTGAGATGTGTCTCCCAAGGCTGTAACCGTAGAGTCGAGACGTATGAGAATTATGATGTGAATGGATATCGCTTTCATACAGAGTTTCACCAGAACAATCGGCCTAATGCAAAAAATATAAATACCGAGGTCTTCACAAAAGGAGCCGGTGAGTTTGACTACTACGGAAGGTTACAGAACGTATACGAGCTGACATACAGTAATACGAACATAGAAATCAAGCTCGTTGTGTTCAAATGTCACTGGTTTGACCCAAAGCATGGACAGAAAAGTACCCCTTCCATTGGGTTAGTTGAAGTCAAGCCTTCAACCACGTACATTGGATCTGATGTCTTCATTGTGTCCCACCAAGCCAAGCAAGTTTATTATTTGCCCTACCCATGTCAGAAAGAGGGACTCAAGGGCTGGGAATTCGTGTTCCAGGTGTCGCCACATGGGAAGCTACACATGCCCTCTGACGATGATTATAACAACATTAACCCTAAAACATACGAGGGAATTTTCTATCAAGAGTAAGAGAACTTTGGGGAGTTTGACATACAAGGTCTCGAGAATCTCGAGGACGATGCACCAACAGGGGGTGATGTAGTGGTGAATATAAAGGACATATACATGCTCAACAAGTTGCAGGAGGAAAATGACAGTGATGATGAGCCTCCACTGTGCGAGGAGCCTCCAACTTAGTTCACCCGTGATAGTGATGTTGATAGTGACGATGAGAACCTAAGAACTAATTGTGGGAGTGATGATTCGTGGTGAGGGTCTTTTTATGTCTTTATTATGCTTAGTATTTATCTTTATGCTTAATATTTATTTATGTCTTTATTATCATTGGTATTTATTTTCTAACATGCTTCTTAATTGCACTACAAATTTATGCTTACTGTTTACCCTTTCTCAATGCAGGTGATCCACCAATATGAGTCAAGGCAAAGAATCATCATCCACTTTGCTGAACTCGATGCGCCAGAGGAAGCCTACCAAAAGTGGAAGGGAGCATATTCCGAACCCGAGATACATTACTGATGAGGGTGGGAGAAGAGGTCGAGGACGAGGGGTAGCTGTTGTTCCACTCCCTCCGAGTGGAGGACGAGGGCGAGGTGGCGGACGAGAACTACTAGAGGGTAGTGACATACCCTCTGCTTCTGGCAACGTGGCTTCACACTCCCGTGAGTTGGTGTCTCGAGATGAGGAGACGCAGTTTCGCGACGAGGGTACGGTGTCTGGCGGCGAGGGGACGGTGTCTCGTGGCGAGGGATCCACGAAGAAGCCACGGATTTGTGTGTGTGGGGGGGGGGGACGACTGTCCCTGATGAGTCCAAGATTCCTAAAACCTAGGATGAGAAAGTCCTCATTGTTCCTAACGAAATTGAGTAAGTTACTATACTAATTTTGAACACGCCATTTCATTTGTATCAAAACAATTTGACATGTACTAATGTTTGATTATTCTGCAGCAACTAGACATTTCCACCGGGGAGCCGTGTTCCTAACACTTTGGTTGCAACTCTGATTAGGAAGTATTGGTCGGGGTTATACACTATGGTCCCCAACGGCGAGAAGAAGCTAGCCCGCCATTGGGTAGACTATGAGTCCGCCGATTGCCCGGGCTTCGAGACAGATGCTGACACCGTGATCAACACGTTCTGGGTAAGGCGAGGTTTTCCAATTACGTCAATACTTGATGCCCCCACCATGCTAACTCATTACTCTCACAATCCTTTTATGCATGTTTACAAAGATTCTTTAGGGTGCTTCCGGAGTATCAGGCCTCGACGAACAAGACTGTGCGGGGGGCTTGTCATAAGGTGACACGACAACAGTTCTACAATATAAAGCATACCTGCATGAATCAATTCAGTTCTAAGAAGTTCGGCAAGACGGCACCAAATCATGAGAATGTGATTGCAAAGCCTCCGATGACTCTGGAAGATTTCTTTGCGGTAAGTCAAAATTGCTAATGGTATCATATGTTGCTGCTAAACTGCAATTTGTATTATCTGTTCTTCAAAATGAGTCTTGAATTTTCAGGTTATGCCCCGGTGGGCCGATGGTAAAGAGGACGCATGGGAGGCGATGGTGGCAATATGGCTCGGGCAGAATGAGGAGTTCAAAGCCATAAGCGAGCGGAACAAGGCAAACCGCGGCCACGAGGGGACACACTATGCGGGAGCCCGCAACCATGCTCGCTTCAAGGAAAATATGGTATGTGCATACATCAAACAACATGCATTTATTCCCGTCATGTTTCTATCTAGTATGCATAACATTTTTTTGGTGATGCAGGAGTCCATCACGGGGAATGCCCCTCTTACGGACATGGAAGCATGGGAGAAGATGAGGATCAAGAGGCCCGATCCATCCAAGCCCCAGCCCTTGCTTCCAGAGTACTTCGGCAGCGCCAGGGAGGACTTAGATAGGTACTCTGCGGCGTTCCGGGGTTTTCATCCGTGGGTGGATAACCCTATTCAGCAGGAGCCGACGTGAGGGCTTTGGCCGTGGGCGGGCACGGCAGGGAGCATTGCCGTCTTCGATGCCTTGATCAGGTGACCCCGCGTACTCTCGAGTTGGACTTCATGTAAGGACCCCAGACCGGCAGTCTGAAACCCTACGTATGCATACATTCACGATCCCAGAAAGATCAGTCGTTAACAACATACGCAGTTGGCACACAGAAATACATCATCCATTACACGAATACACAAAGGTATTACATAAATGATCACATGATCAAGTTTAACGCAACTGCCACAAAGGGCACGCAACTTAACCAACACAGCGGAAGACAATTAAAACACAACGTAGTTGAGCCCAAGTCACGCCTTAACCTACAGGCTGCTGACCCGGAGACGATCCTATTTCGCAAAGCCGTCAACTCCGTACTTCTCTTCATAGATCTCCTTCGGAGGCTCCTTCTCAAAGTCTGGCAAGTAGATACCAGGGGCGAAACCATAATGAGTACATTTGAATGTACTCAGCAAGACATCCATCATATCACCTACCAACATGCAAATATGCTTATATGGTGGAATAGGTAGGCTATAAATAGGGTTCACTACCAATGGTGTTCACATATGATGACACCACAGTTGCAGTCAGGTTAATCTGTATCTTCATTGAAGAAGATACTTCAGAAGAAAATAAAATAATATAGTTTTATTTCTCTTGTAGATATCACATGTACAAGAGGTTTTGTAAAGTCTTGTTAAAGAATATTTTCTCTTTGCAAAACTTCTTGGAAACAGTTTCCATAATTCTTGCTTAGAGTAGAAAAGGTTTTCTTTGCAAAACATTTTGTTTTGTATAAAATCATCTGGCTTTTCATCATCGACGATACCTCCACGGTATAAGTTTCCATTCCTTTCCGAACTTAAGTTCAACACTTCCTTTCCAAAATTCCTTTTAAAAAACTTCCTTTTTGAAAACATTGACACAATGCTAGCTACATGGCCATTTAACTGTCCATATCCGAGGACGCGGCTTCTTCGAAAAAGTTATACTCTGCAGAGGTGTACACATCCACCAGATCCAGTACACCTCCCGTGAACAATCACGGACTGTAACAACAGTATGTAAACATCAGGTATCTGATCATAACCATCCACTATGTTCAAGTTAGAATGTGTCTATCTCTCAGTTGAGTTTTACCGGTCACCCCCGGCACGGAGCTAATCCCTGCCAGCCAGGATGCCTCAACTGATGCGACCGGAGGGAAAATTAATCCCACACTTTTTATGTCTCAACTCTTGACAACAATTCGGTTCAAGGGATTCCGTCCCTTATAGCGTTTGAGATAGAACACACACTAACAAGGACAAACTTCCAGTTAAGCCCCGTGCCCATGTTGGGGTAGGGTGGCAGTACGGTAAAGGTTGTCCGGCGAAGACTAGGTTATGTGTCATTTTTGAAAACACCACTTTCTCAAAAATGACCACTTCCACATTCCTCTGGAGAACAAGGATCTGCCTTTTCTCCGGGTTTTTCCGTAAAGCCTTTGTTTTGTAGAATCACAATTTTAGGGTGTCCACTTAGGGACTAGTATATTTGATGGTAATAAATACCATAGGGTGGCTTATGGGCTTGGTATTACCAAGTTTAACTACTGGCATAATAGTAACCTATATACTAGTATAGTAGTAATAGCCACATCAAAAATAGTTTTGATAATCAAGTTTTTTGTAAAACATCAGAGGGAAAACATGCATGATAGATAATGATAAGTATTGTACCAGCAAGCATCAGGATGGCTTGCCTGGTATCTCCTTGTGTCCCTGGTTTTTTGGAGTGACTGGAACTTGGAACAGAGCTTCACGACACTCCCTTCCTCTTCGTTTTCTAACGTCGTAAAGAGAATAAAGGACACACATTCAGAACCAATCAAGGAAAGCAACCATACGTAACAATACCTACAGCAAGGAAACTAATAATAACCAACCACACAATTATTAATGGAGGCAAACAATCAAACAAACACACTTGGCAGAAATGCCATTTAATAAGACAGCTTAAGGTTGGAGGAACATATCTCACAACCTTAATATCATGGATTCAGTGGGTGTGCCACTCTCATACCAAGATATTAATAAACCCAAAATACACCTAGTTTCACATAGGTGAGACTACTAAAAGTATACAAAACATGCACAAAAATAAGCATGGCAATGGGTCTGTCAACCAAATCACAAAAAGAAAAAGGTAGCTATCCTACTAAGTCTAAATTCACACCAAGAATAAATAAGACACATGATTCGCAAAAGTTACTTTTACAAATCAGTGAGACTACACAAGTTCAACAAGGCAATAGACTCATCACAAAACACACAATTCTCATAGTGAGAACAATAGAAACACTGACTAAAAAGGAGGAATCCTATAGTCATGCTTCTACTAATGGTTTGCTATGCAAGCATGCATAACATGTAAAATACTAAAATGCAAACAAGGAACCATGTTATCATAATGGTAAATGAAAACATGTCCTTATGCAAGGATACATAAACATCTACCAAACACAAGTTGGCAGGAAAAATAATTCAATACAAAAACTGCTAAGGAAAAACTAGTACTACTCACACATGAAGAATCAATGGATGTATTTCAATCAAGTAATTGAAATACAACCAGAGGGTCCATGTCATAAAAACAGGAGTGAAAAACATCTATACTTGCTATAACAAAAATATCCCATTTGATAAAACAAGGTATCAATTTGCAGGGCAACTCCTACATACTAGTGGTAATAAAAAGGGCATTACTTAGAGGAATCAATCAACACTCCAAAGATGTATTTTTCCTAGCAAGACACACATGATTACAACCACTTACAAACAGAAGTATACACATTTTCATTTAGTACTAAAATTCCCAAAGCAAAAATACAAGGCACTCAATAGTTAGATAACTATATAAAAGAAATGCATCTAGTGTGGGGGAAATAATGTTTCCACCAAAAATGCAATGAAACCAGTGGGTGTTCCACTAGCACAACAAAGCATCAAGAGGTCACAATGCCTCTGGTCCACTTGCTAAAATTAACAAAATACTAAACTAGCATCTAGTGCAATAACCATACTAGTAGAAAATAATAGGATGCAAAAATGAGCAAGGCAATGCTACTCATGCTATTATTTTCACACAAGTGAAAACTCTAGGGATCAAGTACTCATATGAACATCATCAACATTCTAATGGTCCTATGAATACAACACAAAAATATGTGGCTACACAACCACAAATGTTTATGTCAAAAATTCCACACATGAGGGAATTTTTCCATAACATTCTCATAGTCATGACAAAGCTACTCATGCTTTTCTACCAAATCAAATGCAAGCTAGCATAGGTGATACTAACAAAATATAAGTATCCACATGGTTCTGTATCTAATATCTCAACACAACAATCCAATTTCTTGCACACAAATTAATCAATCAAAAATTCTATGCAAGTAATAACTAGAGATAAAACATATGCTATTAACAAAAATCCTAATTCTTCTCAACTCAAGTCCACACATTCTAACATGCTAAAATAGTTAAGTAACACTTAGAAAACAAGTTCACACAACTTATACATGCTAGAAAACAATATTGCAACTCACAAATATATTCACACAATTTAATTATCTAAAATGCCAAAATGGCAGAAATATGCATTTTAAAGATTTTTCCACCAAATTTTCTAGGATGCTCTAAAAATTAAACCAAGCTAGGTTTGGATAGTCCTAAACATGTAAAAGACCATCCAGTTGAGTTTGCATCAAAAATCATTTTTAATAATTTTATAAAAATCACCAAAGTGATTTCTGGTGTTTTACCAAATTGCATGCCGTTTCAAAAATACAATTAATTTGGAAGCAAGGTTAATTTCTCCTGTTAGTAAATTTCAAGGGCTTTCCAATGCAATTGGCCTCACTTCATTCTGAGTTGTGAAATAAAAATGGTGCTCATTTTTCTGTTTCTGGTACCTGTTGTCAAATCATTTTTAATATCTAATCTATTCATCGAAATGTAGATCTACAAGTTGGAGGTGGTTTAGATTTAGTTTCTGTACAACTGTGATTTTTGGTTTGGTCAAATTCACCTTTTAGATAGGTTGTTATGCCCAAAAGTAAACAGGTAACAATCTGTGAAGAAAAATTAAAAGGAAAAAGAACTAGACTTGGGCCAGATCCCAAACTGGGCCGGCCAGATCTGCTGTCACCGCGGGGGAACCTAGCCGCAGTGGCTGACCAGCGGGCCAGGTGGCCACGCGGCAGCCACGCGAGCAGAGGTGCGGCCCACCCGCAGGTTCAACTCACTCCCGCGCGGGTCAAGGTCACGCTGACGCGAGCATGACGCCATCGCCGGCGGGAACGTCTCCGGCGAGCTCTAATCTCGCGTTTCCGGCCACCGTTCATCGATTAAAAGATACCTACGCGTTGTACTCGACGAGGGGAACCAAAAGGGGCCGGTTTCGTTTCCAGGGAGACGCCGGAACACGGACGGCGACGGCGGCGCGCGGCGGCCGGAAGCGAGCACGGCGCGGTGATGACGTAGAGGCCTAGGGAGAGGGGAAAGGGGCCGTGGAGAATCGCACACTCACCCTAGATGCCATGGAGCACTCGGTGAGGTCGAAGAAGGAGCGAGGCGACGCCGATTTGCCACCGGAGTCCGCCGGACTCGAGGGAGGAGATGGATGGCGCGGGCTCCTCGCGTCGTCCCACCTCAATCCCTTTTGCACCGAGGTCCAGAACGACAAGGCGGAGACGATGGTGCCAACGGCGACCGGCGGCGAGGTCGCATTAGGCCGAATCGACGGTGAGCTATCGAGCTAGGGTTCGGTTTTTGAGGTTTCTGTACAGAGAGAGAGAGTTCGAGGGGGGAGGGAGAGAGAGGGGCAATGAGCAGACACAAGCACATGGGGGGCCTCTTATTCCTCAAGGATTGCTTCCACTCGAAGCCATGGCTAGCGCACTGCTGCTACAGAGAGGCTAGAGGTAGAAGATGACTCGGATAACATCTAGGTCCCTGGAAATTTACAAATGGGTCCCTGTCCTCTCTGAAAATTGATGTTTTCACTAGGCAAACAAAGTTATAAATTGAAATCCTTTTTCCCAAAATTCTCATTAGTTAAGATACACAACATATTTGAAAATTGGCTCAATTCGAGAAACTTTATAATTCAAAGTTGTTCAAATTTGAATTCTTACATAAATGGACATTGAATTTATTAACCTACTTAGGAGCTTCCAAAAATGATAATTTTTGGCACACATTCCTTATTTGGTGTGTTCCTTATGTGGTATAAAATTCAAGTCATTTAGAGTTACTTCATAGAACAAACTTGTTCAAATTTCAAAAAGGTGCTGTCAAGAAAACAGGGGTTTTTGGCAACTTAAATTATTCAAAAACTTGTTCCCTTTTGGTTTTCATCCTTATTTATTATATAGAGCATGTGGTATTTATTTCATGCCATTTGGAAAAAGTTTGTAGAACAAACTTGTTCAAAATTCCAATTGTTGCTGTGGAGAAAAACCATGTTTTCAGGACTTTAAAGGATTCAATTTTTGTTCTCCTCTTGTGTGTGTTCCTTATTTGATATAAGGAAGCACTGATATTAATTTCAGCTCATTTGAAGAAAGTTTACAATATTAACTTGTTTGAGTTTCCTGTTTCTGGAAATATTGGAAATTCATTTTTATAAGGCACTTGGCTTTTCTTTAACAATGCTTTGCCAAAATATTTATGTGACTAGAGATAGCAAGTCAATTCTATCCAATACCTTTGTTTTTAAGCTTGCAAGGTTGGAAAAACATTTGATAAGATTTTGGTGAAGCATCTAAGAATGCCTCTTTTTCCTGATAAACTTTTAGGGAAATTTATAAGTGTTTCCTCTTTCTTAATTTGGGCCTTGGAATAATGTTCAACAGGTATGTGATTCATAAGATAGTTTTGGAAAAATCTTAGATCAATATTTACTTTATAAAATATTGCCAAGGTCATTTGCACAATATGTTGAATATTTTTAGTTTACTGCTTTGCTATCTTTTTAAGTTTGCTTTCCATTTCTTAGCCATGTAAGATTATATAATTAGTTTGTTTAGCTGCACTCAAACAAATACAACCAAAGTTTAATTGTCAAGCAATTAGCAAAACAACTGTGTTATCAGATATTCCAAAATTGGGATGTGACAGGTCTTCCCCCCTTAAAAAGAATCTCGTCCCCGAGATTCGCAAGCGAGGACTAAGGGAGGGCCAACAAACACAATGTTAGTGTTGGAGTGCAGGTGCTTCCCCCCTTTGACTTTTCTTGGGAGGAGGGGTACTCCCCTAAATTAGAAAATTCATTTTAAAAGGTACACCAGTACTGTGTTAGGTCCAAAACTTTTGTTTCCTAGTTTGAACAAAAATTAAGGTTAGTGAAGAACTACCTCGAAACGTACCGTTAATTATTTACATGAGTTCCTAGCTATATCCCACATCTTACATACCACATATGGGGTGGTGTACCACTCTCATAACAAGGTATATAAGAAGCTAACAATATAGCTTGTGGGTGCAAAGGTTAGGTTGCTAAGGTAAAACAAACAGACAAAACAATAGCCACGGCAGTGGATATTACTCACCACAAGCGACTATCACTTAATGTGTTCATGATTTTAGTTGGATGTTTTAGTTTCACAAGCTACTCTTAAGCACAAACATAACACAAGTATAAACTCCTGCTAAGGTGAAACATTTAAACAAAATCCAATAAGCAAGCAAACAACACCACAGATGAATAGACTATTTATTCACTAGGTTATTGTTTATTAGAGGTTTTGGAATCCATCAATCATGAACAATTAGCAAACAACCGGTAGCTAAAAACCAATGAATCCAATCATAAATATATTCTAAAACACCATCTTCACACAAGATAAAAACTCCTATTACATAGGCATAAAAAAAACAGGACTGCACAAATAACACACTAGTATGAAAATCTACACCAGCATGCTATAAGAGATAATCATATCCTATAACCATAGAACATGCAACTAAATAGTTCATGGCATGATAACAGAAGTAATAACTTCCTAAACATGCTATATCAACACATATACTCATAAAATAAAAAGAGGGTAATACTAGAGCAAAAATCACCATTTTCTAGTGGTGAAACTAGTTTCACTCTAGAGAAGCAAACAATGCTATAATGATGTTTAAACTTAAACAAGCAAGTCATGATTATAAGTGTACCTAATAACAGTACACCACTCCTACTCATGTTAGTAAGCACAAGCACCAGAGTAATTTTATGAATCAACCATTAAGCATGCAGAAGTTTCTTCTAGCAATTTCTGTTTTCTCTAACCAATTACTAGCAAACAAGCAAGGTATAACTCGAACAACCAGTAGCTATGCAATTAATGAAAAGTTATCTAAACCTCTTCAAGAATCCATACACTCAATTTAAAATTATTCACAGACAATCTACCAATCAAGAGGAATTTATTTTATTTGCGAACAATTTAATTTTAGCACCCGATAGTGAAACATTTCTTAGCATGATACCCCTAAGGAATATTATGCTAACAAAAGGATCACACCTAAACATATTAGTCTTTACGAATAAGAGATAAACTTCTCACTTGCATAAGTGAAAAGAAACAATTATATTTTCCATGGTGGAAAAATAGAAATCCATCACATAGTGAAACATGCTATTTTCACACATGTGTATGGTTGGGGATTTTCATCCTCAAGCCAAAATGCAATGGGACCAGTGGGCTATGGCCTACTAATACCAAGTAAAAATAGGTACTAAGCCTCTGGTTACTCATGAAAAACTTTGCATACAAGATAAAAATATAAGGCTATTTCATCTAGTGAAGCAATACTAGTGCATATTGATAGTAATGCTTACACATGCTTTATTATTAAGAGACATGCAAGCTAACATAGGTACAAGCATCAAAATAACAGTACCTAAATGGTACTGGACTCAAGGAAAACATAGCACAAAAATCTACTAAGAAAGTATACACAGATTTAGCTCTCACAATACTTCCAATTAATAAACTAGAAGGTAACAAATGTTATTTCATTTTTATTCGAGTTTCCAATCATGCACACACTTTCTAGGGTAGATTAATTGTAAGAGAACAACATAATAACAAGTCCTAACAACTCCATATAAGTTAGGAAACAAGATTGAATAAAACACAAATTCATTTCAATCAAGAGCACACAAAGAAACAAAAACAGGAAAACTGTTGTTTTCTAGATCTATCATAACCATTCCATCGTTTACTTAATTTCTAAATCTCGAATCTCATATTTTACCAACAAAGTCTATTAAGATTTGGTTTCCAAAGTAGATACACCCGATATCCTATTGACTAGTAAACGAATAGGTCATCATCTTATTTTCTCGTGACTTCTCCTTTTTACCAACTAGATTAAAAAGTGTCGTAAGTCACTTAATTCTTTGGTTTAGAAAGAGTTGTCAGTAGTTTACATGATTTGGTTAGGTGTCAACCTAAGATTAGACCAAGCATGTTAGTCTTGTTAGCTTTCTATTTAATCATGTTTGTCCGACAAGATACGACTAGCGTCATCGTACGTCGAATATTGAATTGTGCTCTTTTGATTGGCTTATGAGCGGGTTGCGCATCATGGCATGTGAAGATTTCTTTTGCACCTTTCTCCAGAGGAGGGAGGTATATAACTTTTAAAAAGGGGATTTCTCTTGTTGGGTCTTTTAAAAGGGAACATAAAAAAAGTGCGACATTTAGCCAACAGGGCAAAATGAGTCTTTTGCAAACAGACAAACATAGAGGTTTTGGTCAGTAGTGGTTGGTGCATTCACGCCTTTCCTTCTTTGAGGGTTGTCTTTGTTGGAGCTTTATCTGTTGGAGTGCATCACTGGTAGCAATGCTATCAGCTCGTGTGGCTTGATGGTCCTCTATTATTAGGCACAACGGTGCTTTCATTAATTGTGGGGGAGATGGTGGTGGTTCACGACGGGTCGCATTATGAAGCGAAAACAAGTATAAGTCTAAGCAACAAATTCTTGTTTTTGAATGCTATACAAACATTTTTGCTTGCAAAAATTTAACAGGAGGCGATTCAAAAACAAGAGCGGGGCAAGCACAAATCTGCAACTTTTGAGCACCCCACAAACATATAGAAGCCTAGATGAACCAAATTCTACACCACACAATAGCACAAAGTCCTACGGACACACATAAGCAAGCCATAACACACAAGAAAGACTCCATTGGAGCTACGTCGGGGGAGGCGACTCATGGAGTCATCGCTAAATTACTCCAAACTAGACAAATCCAAAATCCTAGAAGTGGCTGAAGAACTATATCTACTGCTGACCATCATCACTGTAGAGCTATGCAATTATTTTGGTCTTCTCGGGACATCGGCAAGTATACAAGTTTTTGGATAAAAACAATATAATAGAAGTAAAGTTTTGATAAAACCTTTAACTGAGAGAGGTAAGAATATGAAACAATTTGTTTTTGAAACCCCCAACTATTTTCTGGACTGAAAAATTCAAATACAAGAGATGTTTTCAAAAACAGAGCGGAGCAGTTGCAAACAAGGAAGAAATAAACTCTTAACCGAGAGAGATACCAACTCTGTAAGGCCCGCCCTTCGAACCACTGTTCAAGGACGCCCTTGATATGCATTTAGAATCTTTTGAAAAGATAATAAGGAGGGAAAATATACTAAAATTCCCTTAGATAAAAATAATTTAGATAGTAAATAGGTTTTTACTCAAAAATACTTTTCTTTCCTATCTGACGTCCATGCTAACTAAGGTCTCCTAAGGTCAGGATGGCTCTGATACCAACTCTGTAAGGACCCCAGCCCGGCAGTCTGAAACCCTACGTATGCATACATTCACGATCCCAGAAAGATCAGTCGTGAACAACATACACAGTTGGCACACAGAAATACATCATCCATTACACGAATACACAAAGGTATTACATAAATGATCACATGATCAAGTTTAACGCAACTGCCACAAAGGGCACGCAACTTAACCAACACAACGGAAGACAATTAAAACACAATGTAGTTGAGCCCAAGTCACGCCTTAACCTACAGGCTGCTGACCCGGAGACGATCCTAGTTCGCAAAGCCGTCAACTCCGTACTTCTCTTCATAGATCTCCTTTGGAGGCTCCTTCTCAAAGTCTGGCAAGTAGATACCAGGGGCGAAACCATAATGAGTACATTTGAATGTACTCAGCAAGACATCCATCATATCACCTACCAACATGCAAATATGCTTATATGGTGGAATAGGTAGGCTATAAATAGGGTTCACTACCAATGGTGTTCACATATGATGACACCACAGTTGCAGTCAGGTTAATCTGTATCTTTGTTGAAGAAGATACTTCAGAAGAAAATAAAATAATATAGTTTTATTTCTCTTGTAGATATCACATGTACAAGAGGTTTTGTAAAGTCTTGTTAAAGAATATTTTCTCTTTGCAAAACTTCTTGGAAACAGTTTCCAGAATTCTTGCTTAGAGTAGAAAAGGTTTTCTTTGCAAAACATTTTGTTTTGTATAACATCATCTGGCTTTTCATCATCGACGATACCTCCACGGTATAAGTTTCCATTCCTTTCCGAACTTCACAAGTTCAACACTTCCTTTCCAAAATTCCTTTTCAAAAACTTCCTTTTTGAAAACATTGACACAATGCTAGCTACATGGCCATTTAACTGTCCATATCCGAGGACGCGGCTTCTTCGAAAAAGTTATACTCTGCAGAGGTGTACACATCCACCAGATCCAGTACACCTCCCGTGAACAATCACGGACTGTAACAACAGTATGTAAACATCAGGTATCTGATCATAACCATCCACTATGTTCAAGCTAGAATGTGTCTATCTCTCAGTTGAGTTTTACCGGTCACCCCCGGCACGGAGCTAATCCCTGCCAGCCAGGATGCCTCAACTGATGCGACCGGAGGGAAAATTAATCCCACACTTTTTATGTCTCAACTCTTGACAACAATTCGGTTCAAGGGATTCCGTCCCTTATAGCGTTTGAGATAGAACACACACTAACAAGGACAAACTTCCAGTTAAGCCCCGTGCCCATGTTGGGGTAGGGTGGCAGTACGGTAAAGGTTGTCCGCGAAGACTAGGTTATGTGTCATTTTTGAAAACACCACTTTCTCAAAAATGACCACTTCCACATTCCTCCGGAGAACAAGGATCCGCCTTTTCTCCGGGTTTTTCCGTAAAGCCTTTGTTTTGTAGAATCACAATTTTAGGGTGTCCACTTAGGGACTAGTATATTTGATGGTAATAAATACCATAGGGTGGCTTATGGGCTTGGTATTACCAAGTTTAACTACTGGCATAATAGTAACCTATATACTAGTATAGTAGTAATAGCCACATCAAAAATAGTTTGATAATCAAGTTTTTTGTAAAACATCAGAGGGAAAACATGCATGATAGATAATGATAAGTATTGTATCAGCAAGCATCAGGATGGCTTGCCTGGTATCTCCTTGTGTCCCTGGTTTTTTGGAGTGACTGGAACTTGGAACAAAGCTTCACGACACTCCCTTCCTCTTCGTTTTCTAACGTCGTAAAGAGAATAAAGGACACACATTCAGAACCAATCAAGGCAAGCAACCATAAGTAACAATACCTACAGAAAGGAAACTAATAATAACCAATCACACAATTATTAATGGAGGCAAACAATCAAACAAACACACTTGGCAGAAATGCCATTTAATAAGACAGCTTAAGGTTGGAGGAACATATCTCACAACCTTAATATCATGGATTCAGTGGGTGTGCCACTCTCATACCAAGATATTAAGAAACCCAAAATACACCTAGGTGAGACTACTAAAAGTATACAAAACATGCACAAAAATAAGCATGGCAATGGGTCTGTCAACCAAACCACAAAAAGAAAAAGGTAGCTATCCTACTAAGTCTAAATTCACACCAAGAATAAATAAGACACATGATTTGAAAAAGTTACTTTTACAAATCAGTGAGCCTACACAAGTTCAACAAGGTAATAGACTCATCACAAAACACACAATTCTCATAGTGAGAACAATAGAAACACTGACTAAAAAGGAGGAATCCTATAGTCATGCTTCTACTAATGGTTTGCTATGCAAGCATGCATAACATGTAAAATACTAAAATGCAAACAAGGAACCATGTTATCATAATGGTAAATGAAAACATGTCCTTATGCAAGGATACATAAACATCTACCAAACACAAGTTGGTAGGAAAAATAATTCAATACAAAAACTGCAAGGAAAAACTAGTACTACTCACACATGAAGAATCAATGGATGTATTTCAATCAAGTAATTGAAATACAACCAGAGGGTCCATGTCATAAAAACAGGAGTGAAAAACATCTATACTTGCTATAACAAAAATATCCCATTTGATAAAACAAGGTATCAATTTGCAGGGCAACTCCTACATACTAGTGGTAATAAAAAGGGCATTACTTAGAGGAATCAATCAACACTCCAAAGATGTATTTTTCCTAGCAAGACACACATGATTACAAACACTTACAAACAGAAGTATACACATTTTCATTTAGTACTAAAATTCCCAAAGCAAAAATACAAGGCACTCAATAGTTAGATAACTATATAAAAGAAATGCATCTAGTGTGGGGGAAATAATGTTTCCACCAAAAATGCAATGAAACCAGTGGGTGTTCCACTAGCACAACAAAGCATCAAGAGGTCACAATGCCTCTGGTCCACTTGCTAAAATTAACAAAATACTAAACTAGCATCTAGTGCAATAACCATACTAGTAGAAAATAATAGGATGCAAAAATGAGCAAGGCAATGCTACTCATGCTATTATTTTCACACAAGTGAAAACTCTAGGGATCAAGTACTCATAAGAACATCATCAACATTCTACTGGTCCTATGAATACAACACAAAAATATGTGGCTACACAACCACAAATGTTTATGTCAAAAATTCCACACATGAGGGAATTTTTCCATAACATTCTCATAGTCATGACAAAGCTACTCATGCTTTTCTACCAAATCAAATGCAAGCTAGCAGAGGTGATACTAACAAAATATAAGTATCCACATGGTGCTGTACCTAATATCTCAACACAACAATCCAATTGCTTGCACACAAATTAATCAATCAAAAATTCTATGCAAGTAATAACTAGAGATAAAACATATGCTATTAACAAAAATCCTAATTCTTCTCAACTCAAGTCCACACATTCTAACATGCTAAAATAGTTAAGTAACACTTATAAAACAAGTTCACACAACCTATACATGCTAGAAAACAATATTGCAACTCACAAATATATTCACACAATTTAATTATCTAAAATGCCAAAATGGCAGAAATATGCATTTTAAAGATCTGTCCACCAAATTTTCTAGGATGCTCTAAAAATTAAACCAAGATAGGTTTGGATAGTACTAAACATGTACAAGACCATCCAGTTGAGTTTGCATCAAAAATCATTTTTAATAATTTTATAAAAATCACCAAAGTGCTCTCTGGTGTTTTACCAAATTGCATTCCATTTCGAAAATACAATTAATTTGGAAGCAAGGTTACTTGCTGCTGTTAGTAAATTCAAAGGGCTTTCCAATGCAATTGGCCTCACTTCATTCTGAGTTGTGAAATAAAAATGGTGCTCATTTTTCTGTTTCTGGTACCTGTTGCCAAATCATTTTTAATTTCTAATCTATTCATCCAAATGTAGATCTACAAGTTGGAGGTAGTTTAGATTTAGTTGATTTACAACTGTGATTTTTGGTTTGGTCAACTTCACTTTTAGATAGGTTTTTATGCCCAAAAGTAAACAGGTAACAATCTGTGAAGAAAATTAAAAGGAAAAAGAACTAGACTTGGGCCAGATCCCAAACTGGGCCGGCCAGATCTGCTGTCACCGCGGGGGAACCTAGCCGCAGTGGCTGACCAGCGGGCCAGGTGGCCACGCGGCAGCCACGCGAGCAGAGGTGCGGCCCACCCGCAGGTTCAACTCACTCCCGCGCGGGTCAAGGTCACGCTGACGCGAGCATGACGCCATCGCCGGCGGGAACGTCTCCGGCGAGCTCTAATCTCGCGTTTCCGGCCACCGTTCATCGATTAAAAGATACCTACACGTTGTACTCGACGAGGGGAACCAAAAGGGGCCGGTTTCGTTTCCAGGGAGACGCCGGAACACGGACGGCGACGGCGGCGCGCGGCGGCGCGCGGCGGCCGGAAGCGAGCACGGCGCGGTGATGACGTAGAGGCCTAGGGAGAGGGGAAAGGGGCCGTGGAGAATCGCACACTCACCCTAGATGCCATGGAGCACTCGGTGAGGTCGAAGAAGGAGCGAAGCGACGCCGATTTGCCGCCGGAGTCCGCCGGACTCGAGGGAGGAGTTGGATGGCGCGGGCTCCTCGCGTCGTCCCACCTCAATCCCTTTTGCACCGAGGTCCAGAACGACGAGGCGGAGACGATGGCGCCAACGGCGACCGGCGGCGAGGTCGCATTAGGCCGAATCGACGGTGAGCTATCGAGCTAGGGTTCGGTTTTTGAGGTTTCTGTACAGAGAGAGAGAGTTCGAGGGGGGGAGAGAGAGGGGCAATGAGCAGACACAAGCACATGGGAGGCCTCTTATTCCTCAAGGATTGCTTCCACTCGAAGCCATGGCTAGGGCACTGCTGCTACAGAGAGGCTAGAGGTAGAAGATGACTCGGATAACATCTAGGTCCCTGGAAATTTACAAATGGGTCCCTGTCCTCTCTGAAAATTGATGTTTTCACTAGGCAAACAAAGTTATAAATTGAAATCCTTTTTCCCAAAATTCTCATTAGTTAAGATACACAACATATTTAAAAATTGGCTCAATTCGAGAAACTTTATAATTCAAAGTTGTTCAAATTTGAATTCTTACATAAATGGACATTGAATTTATTAACCTACTTAGGAGCTTCCAAAAATGATAATTTTTGGCACACATTCCTTACTTGGTGTGTTCCTTATGTGGTATAAAATTCAAGTCATTTAGAGTTACTTCATAGAACAAACTTGTTCAAATATCAAAAAGGTGCTGTCAAGAAAACAGGGTTTTTTGGCAAGTTAAATTATTCAAAAACTTGTGCCCTTTTGGTTTTCATCCTTATTTATGATATAGAGCATGTGGTATTTATTTCAAGGCATTTGGAAAAAGTTTGTAGAACAAACTTGTTCAAAATTCCAATTGTTGCTGTGGAGAAAAACCATGTTTTCAGGACTTTAATGGATTCAATTTTTGGTCTCCTCTTGTGTGTGTTCCTTATTTGATATAAGGAAGCACTGGTATTAATTTAAGCTCATTTTAAGAAAGTTTCCAATATTAACTTGTTTGAGTTTCCTGTTTCTGGAAATATTGGAAATTCATTTTAATAAGGCACTTGGCTTTTCTTTAAAAATGCTTTGCCAAAATATTTATGTGACTAGAGATAGCAAGTCAATGCTATCCAATACCTTTGTTTTTAAGCTTGCAAGGTTGGAAAAACATTTGATAAGATTTTGGTGAAGCATCTAAGAATACCTCTTTTTCCTGATAATCTTTTAGGGAAATTTATAAGTGTTTCCTCTTTCTTAATTTGGGCCTTGGAATAATGTTCAACAAGTATGTGATTCATAAGATAGTTTTGGAAAACTCTTTGATCAATATTTACTTTATAAAATATTGCCAAGGTCATTTGCACAATATGTTGAATATTTTTAGTTTACTGCTTTGCTATCTTTTTAAGTTTGCTTTCCATTTCTTAGCCATGTAAGATTATATAATTAGTTTGTTTAGCTGCACTCAAACAAATAAAACCAAAGTTTTATTGTCAATCAATTAGCAAAACAACTGTGTTATCAGATATTCCAAAATTGTGATGTGACACTTCACGCGTATCAAGGCCACCCTCACCGCCGACGGCCCCGTTGTCCCTCCTCCTCGACAGACTTCATGAGCTCGCGCCGAAGTAAGTTCTTCTCAATCTCATTCCCTTTTCCTTAGTGGCTAACTTGACGAGATTCAACTTACATTGAGATTCATTTTTCTTGAAATTGTAGTCTTCTATAGGCGATGACTACGATGCAACTATGGCGGAGTACACCGTTAAGTATCAGGAGTGGGCGCAGAAGAGAAGGGCCTATGACGCCTAGGAAGAACTGCGCGATGTTGTAAGTTTCACCATTTTCTTTCTGCAAATGATGAGAAGTCCTATTTCCCGCTACTTTGAACCTTTATTTCTGCAAAACCTAACATCAAAATATCTTGTAGGCGGATGAGAGGTTATATTCCACTGGAGAGCGGGTTACATTACCAATTCCACGACCACCTAAGCCTGACCTGCCGCCACCGTTTCCAACGAAGGAGGACTTCACTCCCGTAGCCTACGTGAGTACACCGGTAAGTTATATGCCAAACCAGTCGTTACCGCTGTCATGTGCCCGCCAAGTTAGAGTTGCTAACTTTTGCTAAAAAATGTATGTAGGGATCAAGACACTCCGGGGCTACTCTCTTTGGCCGTGCTGATGTCTCGCCAAGTCGCACGATCACACTGTTTCATCTCGCTCCTGGTGCATCGCCGAGTCCGTCGCGCGATGCCGATGCCCGTGCTACTCCCTTGCCGAGTTCCGGGTATGGTTCGACGGCGGGTACCCAGCGCAGAGCGTCGCCTATTCTCACTCGGTCCGAGATAGGCACATCGAGCTCCCGCGAGATCTAGCTAGGATGATTGAACTTTGTATGCACTATCGATATTTGCTCGGATGATGTTCAGATGATTTTGTGCTTTGTACGATGTTTGGATGATATGGATATGATGTGTGCACATTGTTTGTGTTATTTCTATCATGTTTTTAATTTTCTGCAATTTAAATCGTATTTGAAACGGACGAGAACAAAATGAATAAGCGCAGGAAAAAAAGGAGCCAAAACGCCGACGGGGATGCCGCCGGGCTCTACGTGCCGAACGACCCAGCGCAGCCCATACGGCGACAGGGTCACCGTCGGCGTCTTCACAGCGCGCGGCCCAGGAGCGCCACGTGGGCCAAGAGCCCGACGACTAGCCGTCGGCGTATGGCGCAGACCGCGCGGCTCTGCTGCGCCACATGGGCCAAGAGCCCGACGGGCTCGCTGTCGGCGTATGTGCGAGCGCGTTTACCTTACGGCCTCCTGTGGGCCCCACTGTCATAGATACGCCGACGGGTATTCGTCTACGCCGACGTGGGCCGGCCGTCGGCGTAGCGTCTGCGTCCTGTAGTGTTCAGGTTTGCTAGGGTTGCTAATTAATTCTAACAAAATTACTTCATATACTCTGATACCCTAATACATCAGAGTATTAGGGTGCTCGAAAAAAACATATATCAAAAGTCATATATGAAGTAAGATCATCACACCTTACATCAGACTAATACTCTAGGGTATCACTAATACTCTGATGTAAGGTGTGATGATCTTACTTCATATATGACTTTTGATATATGTTTTTTTCGAGCGAGTGTTGCTAATTAATTCTAACAAAATTGTACACATGACTTTGGTAGAGAGTTATATTTGGTTGACTTTGCACTTATTTAAGAACTTGGTAGGTGTTTTTTCCACCTCTTTCTACCATGATACTAGGAGGATGATCTTCCAAACACACATAATTTCAACAATTTCCATATTTACTTAATTTATGGAGGAAAAGCTTAAGCAGGATAAATAGAAACTATTGGATACATAAGTAGAACCTACCAATATGTTTTCTTTTGGTATTTAATTACAATCATTGTTCTTGCTAACAAATAGAGCAAAAAAAGGGGGGGCATTGCGGATGCACGGGTTGATGACTAGTGTATTAAATTAGTATTGTTAATAAAAGCTTTATAGCTTATTGTGACCTTGGTTCCATGATATCTACTATGCCTAAGATGGCTTATGACTAATTGAATATGATAATGTGACTGATTACCCATACTATCACCCACATGCTAATAATACTATCTCTAAAATTAAGGAAATAATTAAGAATGTCCAAGTTTCTTTTCACCACAAAAATATTCCTATAGATTTCCTGATTATGGATAAAGAAGAGTAAGGGAACATAGTTTTAGGGAGATCTCTTTTGAGGACTGTTGGATGTTTGATAAATGTTAGGCATGGCTATATAAATCTTTATGTTCCTATTAGAGGAAAGTTTAACTTTCCCAAACATGTTAAAGATGCTCTAGTTGAAAATGAAATTGTTCTTGGTTTTCATATGAATATTGATAATACTTTATTTGTTCTTCATGCCTAGCTAAAAGGTGTTAAAGAAAAACGCTTGTGGAGGCAAAAGTATTGGAAGTTGGGAGGCAAACATTTTCCTTTTGTTTTCTTTCAGTTTCTTTTGTTTTCTTTGAGTATTGGAAGTTGGTACCTCTGTAGAAATCTCTCCTTATCCTTTTTATTTCGTTTTTTTTCCAAGAGTAGTGAAAGTGCATTTCATTTTCCTGGTGTTTTATGTGTTAGTTAACAATACTAAGTACATTATTTATCGAGGTGTTTAGCGTGCATGTGTTATACTTAACTCCCAATCCCTCCACCCAATCTTGAAGATCTTTGGAGGATTGAAGGAGAAGACCCCGATCTACATCTTCACCGATCCGTTCTTCATTTCCCGCTCTCTAGCTCGAGGGATCTAGCCTAGGGTTTCCTCTTGTGGAGAACATAGGCATCTTGATACTTGTTGGTGATTCAAGAAGATTTGGGACCCCCAATTTGGTTGTGGGTGTGTGCCCCAAGTTGTTTGTAAAGGACTCGATCCCCGCCTCAAAGGGGTTCAATAGTGGAAGGTGAACTAGGCCTTTGTGGCGGAGTTCACCGGAGAATAGGGTGAGGCCTTTGTGGCGTTTAGTAGGCCTTCGTGGCGAGCTCACACCCCTCCAACAAGACGTACTCCCCTAAAAAGGAGTAACTCGGGAATACATCGCGTCTTCGTGTGCTTCACTTTGGTTACCTCGTTCCCTCACTCTCTTTACTTACCGCTTGCATTGTGTTTATCATTATCCTTGTCATATAGGTAAATTCACCGTAGCTGCATTATCTAGAGAATTTACCTTTGTGTCAAGCCTAAATCGAAAGAAAAATTAAAATTGGTCGTAGCACCTATTCACCCCCCCTCTAGGTGCCCATACTTTACTTTCAATTGGTATCAGAGCCTCGGCTCTTCTATCGGGCTTAACCGCCTAAGAGTTTTAGTATGAGAGACGATTTGGACACCGAAACATCCGTGGCTAGTGTGTCCATGGATGATCTCAATGAGTTGAGAAAGTCATTGACCTCATCCATAGATACCAAGTTTGATGAGTTGCGCCAAGTCTTAGCGCAACTCCTCAAAGCCAAAGGACCGGAAGTAGCCGAATCTACTCCTCCGGAAACTAATCCGGAGGGCGCCAAGAAAGGGGTAGATGGTGATCCATCTAAAATTGCTTCCGCCGAAAACTCCACTAAAACGGGTACGGAGGGAAGCGGAGAATTTCATGCTGTTCCTTTAAGTTATTCTCCCGATCCTCCTGTTCCCCATCCTCATATAATCCCTAGAGGAGATCCACCTAAAATTGATGCTTTTTATTTTCGTGAATGGCAATATTACATGGAGACTCACTTGAACTCTTCTTGTATAGATCTTTGGAGGATCACTCATGATGGATACAAGCCATTTGATCCTAAGAACTTAACAAGAAGAGAAGCCATAGATTGCCAACTCAACTACACCGCTTTGTCCATTCTTCAACAAGCCGTGGGTCCTAACCACATTCCGCATCTTCAACAATATTCCACTGCAAAGGAAACATGGGACGCTCGTGTCGTCATGTTTCTGGGCAATGAGAGCATGCAAAGGAATAGATATGATGCCTTGACCAATGAGGCCGAAGGGTTCTATATGCATGATGGAGAGGATCATGTGGACATGTACCGGAGACTCAAGACTCTTGCCACCGCCTTCTCAAATGTTGGTGCCAAGTACATTGATGATGCTTGGATCAAGAGGAAGTACATGATTTCCATAATGCCATTTGAGGGTGCGGACATGAAGAGCATTCAAGGAAGACATGATTTCGCTTCCATGACCTCAACTCAAGTAATGCAATAAATGTGCTCGTATAAAGTGCAAACCGAGAATGCTCTTGACAACCGAGCTAGGGCCATTGGAATGCACCAAGGAGCATCCGTTGCTTTGAAGGCCAAGGTTGTGTCAAGAGAGGTTGAGTATGAAGAAGAAGGAGAAGAGGCGTTGCCTCCCTTGAAGGAACAAGACTATGATCCCGTTCTAAAGGATCTCATTGCTCTCACCGTGCAAAAGTTTTGGAGCAATCCTCCAAAGGGCAAGAGATTTGTTGAGGAGAAGACAAGGTCTCGCTATGGCAATGATGGGGCTCGAAAAGTGAGGTCTTGCTTCAATTGTCAAGATAAGAACCATTTCATTGCAGAGTGTCCTTATGAGAATAGAGAGCTCCATAGTGGCAAGCTCATTCGCAAGGACAAGTCCAAGGTTGAGTACAAGAAACCTCATTTCAAGAAGAAGCCATTCAACAAGAAGTCTCCCACCAAGTTTGTGCTTTTGACTCAAGAGGAGTATGATTCCGGGAGTGATGAATAAGAAGAAACCACAAGTGAAGTGGCCTCTCTTGCTATTGCTTCTATTCCATCATCTTCATCTCTCTTTGAATCCCCCAATGACGATCTTACTCAACGAAATGCCAAGTGCTTCATGGCTAAGGCCATGGAGGTATCACCTTTTTCCAACTCTAAGACCCCTAGTGGACTAGAACATCTTGCTAGTCTTAGAATAGAAGAGGAGAGGGTATCCTTGGAACGTTTTATGTCTAACATGCAAGGGGAGACCAAGAAGTACTTTGAGTATCTCATGAGGCAATTGGGAGAGGCCCAAGATGCTCTTGAGAAGAAAGGTGAGGTTGAAAGAAGGGATGCGGATGAAATTGCATCCCTCTCTATGACTCTTGAGGAAGAGCATGATGGTAGAGTTTCTCTAGAGGATGAACTTGAATCTATTGAATTAACTCATAATGAACTTGTCTCTAACATCACTAAGGAACGTGATCTTTCTATTGCTAAATATAAAAAGGCTAAAAAGGATAAGGTCGAGTTTGGGGTTGGTCATGGTAAACTAACCCAGGAGTTTGAAAAGCTAACCAAGGCTCACAAAGCATTGGAAAGTCAACACTCATCCCTCAAAGAGTTGCATGAACAACTTCAAACTCAACTTAATCAACCTAACAATCCTAGCATCTCTACTTCTTCTTGTGATCATGCAAATATTATTGAGGAAAATGCTAGGTTGAGGGATGAGCTAGCAAGGCTCAAGGGCAAAGGCCCTCAAGTTGAGGAGGTTGTGATTCCTACCCCACAAGTGGTTGCCCCTAGCTCTAATGTGGTCATTGCTAGACCACAATTGAGTGCTCCAAGGCAACAAGTGGGCAAGCAAGGTCTAGGCTATGTAGCCAAGAAGAAGAACAACAAGAAGAAGAAGAACGATAAGAAGACCAACAATGGTGCTTCGGGTGGTATTATCATTAGGGACAACACTACTCCTAGCACACCCGCTCAAGCAAACAACATTGCCTCGAGTAGTAGTGTCATGAGGGACAACACTACTCGTAGCACCTCCGCGGGAACTAACAATCCACACCATTTCTTATATGTTGATTATTATGGTGTTGTGCAAGCTAAATATGTTGGTCCTATTGAGGGTTTCATTGACTATACTATTTGGGTTCCAAAGACCCTTGTTGCTAACATGAAGGGACCCTCCTCGGGTCCTAACTATAGTCCATGATCTCTTGCAGGACTATGCTTCCGGTGGGACTAAATGGATAATTGATAGTGGATGCACTAGCCATATGACCGGAAGCAAAGAACTTGTGAAGGAGTTGCGCCCAAATGACATACATGCATCCGTCACTTATGGAGACTCGTCCTCGTCTAAGGTATCCGGATTCGGCAAGGTTGTGGTCGCTCCTGATATCACTATCGTGAACGTCATGCTTGTCGAATCCCTCGGTTACAATGTACTTTCCGTCCGCTCTCTTGGAAAGATGGGTTTCTCCGTCTTTTTTGATGTTGATATTGTGGTCCTTTTGAGGAGCAAGACTCTTGACGTCGCTTACGTGGGACATATTGAAAATGAGTTGTTTGTGGTGGATTTTTCGAAGTCTACCAACACTCAAGCAATGTGTCTTTTCGGAAAGGCGGACTTGGGATGGTTGTGGCATCGCCGCCTATCCCATGTCAACATGAGAACTTTGCAAAGTCTTCACAGAGGTGGCCTTATTGTCGGACTAAAAGAAAATGTTTCCTTTACAAAGGATCATGTTTGTAGGTCGTGTGTTGAAGGAAAGATGCATGACAAGGTGCACAAGGCCAAGACTATTATTTCATCAAAGAGGACCTTGGAGCTTCTCCATGTTGATCTCTTTAGTGTCGTGCCCGAGGCAAGTCTTGGTGGAAAGAAGTATTGCTTGGTGATTGTCGATGATTATTCAAGATACACTTGGGTTTATTTCTTCAAGTGCAAGAGTGAAACTCAACAAACCATCATCGACTTCTCCAACGAAGTGCAACGTCAACACAACGTGCAAATCATGGCTATTAGGAGTGATAATGGTTCGGAGTTCAAGAACTACACTTTGAATGAATTCCTTAGTGAAGAAGGCATTCGTCATCAATACTCCGCCACTTACACTCCTCAACAAAATGGTGTTGCCGAAAGGAAGAATCGCACCCTCTTGGATATGGAAAGGACCATGTTGGCGGAGTACTCTTCTCCCCAATACTTATGGGCCAAGGCCATATCCACCGCATGCCACTCCTCCAACCGCCTCTACATCCACAAAGTCTTGGACAAGACTCCATATGAGATCCTCACCGGCAACAAGCCCAACGTATCCTACTTCCGTGTATTCGATTGTAAGTGCTTTTATTTGATCAAGGGTGTTAGGTTGTCTAAATTTCAATCCAAAACTATTGAGGGTATATTTTTTGGTTACGGTGCTGAATCCCACACTTATAGAGTCTTTGACAAAGCCTCACGGATTGTCATAGAATCTTGTAGTGTGGATTTCGAGAAAAATGATGGCTCCCAAGTGGCGCAATTTCATGTTTCTCATGTAGATGTTGAAATACCTCAAGAAGCCATAGGAAGGATGGGTGTGGGATTTTTACGCCCCATTGAGGGACACCTTATGGCGACTCGAGAAGGACTATGCTCTACTCAAGTGGAGCCCTCCTCTACAATAGAAGAACAAGCCAAGGATCCAAGTGTTACACCTAACCAAGAACATGTTCAAGACCCTCCTCTCATTGACCAAGACACTACGCAAGTCGTACCCACTCCTACTACTAATGCGAGTCAAGGTCAAGGCCAAGATCCTTCATCCTCTTCATCCTCTCCTCAAGTTGAAGCAAGTGTTGAACATATTGTTGTTGTTGATGATGACGATGATCAAGGCCAAGTTGGTCAAGATGGGGACCCAAATGATCAAGATGATCAAGTGATCCCTCCACGCAATAATGCGGAGATCGAAGCCCGTCGTGTCAAAAGGATAAGAGGAGCTTTGAAGCAAATTGATGCCCAAGACAACAAGGTCTTGGAGGATATTCAAGCTCGAAGATCCACAAGAAGGTAATTGGCACATTTTAGTGAGCATCAAGCTCATATCTCTATGGTGTAGCCTAAGAAAGTGTTTGAAGCTCTTGAGGACTCCGATTGGGTTGAAGCTATGCATGATGAGCTCAATAACTTTGAGCGCAACAAAGTTTGGAGATTGGTTGAGAAGCCCAAAGATTGCCACAATGTTATTGGCACTAAGTGGATTTTCAAGAACAAGCAAGATGAGCATGGCATTGTGATAAGGAACAAGGCAAGATTGGTTGCTCAAGGTTACACTCAAGCTGAAGGCATTGACTTTGATGAAACCTACGCTCCCGTGGCTCGCCTTGAGTCCATCCGTATCCTCCTTGCTTATGCATCTTATCATAATTTCAAATTGCAACAAATGGATGTGAAAAGTGCTTTCTTGAATGGTCTACTAAAAGAGGAGGTATATGTTAATCAACCTCCGGGGTTCGAGAATATCAACTTTCCTAACCACGTTTACAAACTTGACAAGGCTCACTAGAGTCTCAAACAAGCACCTCGTTCTTGGTATGAGCACCTTAGGGAGTTGTTAGATGATCGTGGTTTCAAAGTTGGGAAGATTGACCCCACTCTGTTCACCAAGAGAGTAAAGGGAGAGCTTTCCATATGCCAACTATATGTGGACGATATCATCTTTGGCTCAACTAACCAAGCTTTCAATAATGAGTTCTCTAAGCTTATGACTGACAGGTTCGATATGTCTATGATGGGTGAGCTTAAATTCTTCCTTGGCTTTGAGATCAAGCAATTGGCTCGTGGGACTTTCATTTCTCAAGCCAAGTATACCCAAGATATGATCAAGAGATTTAATTTCCAAGATGCTAAGATCAAGAGATCTCCTATGCAAGTCAAGTGCCACCTATCTCGTAATCCGAAGTGTAAAGATGTGGATCGAAAGTTGTATCATTCTATGATTGGTTCTTTGCTCTATCTTTGTGCATCTAGGCCTGATATCGTTTTGAGTGTAGGTGTGTGTGCAAGGTATCAAGCGGCTCCTAAGGATAGCCATTTAGTGGAGGTCCGTAGGATCTTTCGTTATTTGGTTCATACCTCAAGATTTGGTTTGTGGTACCCAAAGTGGGCACAATTTTCTCTCAAGGGCTACACGGATTCCGATTAGGCGGGAGATCAAGATGATAGGAAGTCCACTTCCGGGGCTTGCCAATTTCTTGGTAGGTCCTTGGTGAGTTGGTCTTCCAAGAAGCAAAATTGCATATCTCTCTCCACCGCCGAAGCCGAGTATGTAGCCGCCGCAAGTGCTTGCACTCAATTGCTATGGATGAGGCAAACTCTGAAGGAGTATGGAGTTCATTTGGATAAAGTGCCTCTTTTGTGTGACAATGAAAGTGCCATCAAGACTGCATACAATCCCGTGCAACATACAAGAACAAAGCACATTGAGATTCGCCATCATTTCATCCGAGACCATGTGTAAAGAGGGGATATTGAACTATCTTAGGTGCCCACCAAGGACAATATTGCGGATATTTTCACGAAGCCACTTGATGATGCAAGATTCTTGATCTTGAGGAATGAGCTAAATGTCATTGATTCTAGGAGTTTGACTTGAAGATCTTGCACACACCCCTATAGATGAAACGTGTTCGAGTTTAGGTGTAGGCATGGACATAGGCGGAGTATTATCCTAACACATTGGGTTCTCCCTCCCCCCATTATGCCCAAAGCAAAAATTCATTGTTATCTCTCTTTTTCTAATGTTTAATTGTGAGCTTCAATGTTGAGTAATGGCAATGCACCCAAGATATATCTTCACGGTGGCATACCATGATCTCTTACATGGTGGCTTAGGCCACCAACCTTTTCCTCTAGAAGAGTTGGATCTTAGTTGGGACTTATTTGATATTTCATTGCATTTCTTGGTTTTTCCCCTCTAAGTGTTCTTTCGTAGGAAAATCTCACTCAATTGGTCTTTTGTTTGTTTGATTCTTACTTTTGAGAGGGATAAGTACTACTATCAGTTTGGTGTTTCTAAACCTAAGCCATTCTACCACAAAGCCATCTTCTTCTTGCACTTGTGTCGTCATTTGAAACGAGGAAATTTCGAATCAGTAGGCAGCCGGAATTTCCGGTCCAGTTTTGGACCGGAATATCCGGTTGTACTGGAATATCCGGTCCGGCAAAAATCACTTATCCAGGAGACGAACGGGGAAGGGGCAGTTCGTGCCTTTCTTCCCCAACTCCTCTCCTCCACCCCCAAACGCCGCCGCACTAATTCTTGGCCTCCCGGGCCGTTTCCTCCGCGGGATGTTCAAGCTTTGGCTCAGATCTGGTTCCCCTCGTCCTCGGGAGCGTTTCCATCCAAGCATCTTTGTCCATGGACTCCGGTAAAGTTCAATCTGGTTGAATCTTCGTGCTATAACCATACCACTCCATGGATTTGTGTTTTTGTTGACAATGCTGGTAGAAATTGTTCCCTAGGGTACCCTTTGCATGCTAGTTACAATAGACTAGATTCACTTATCACCGATCTACTTTTGAACTCTAGATTGTGCTTGTTTTTGTCCACGATTGAACCGGAATATCCGGGTGCACCGGAATATCCGGTTCAGTTCTGAACCAGAATATCCGACTGTGTCCAGTACCGATTGAGAACAGCCCAAAAATAATCCTTGCTAGATTTCTACTTAGATTAATACCTAGAATCTTTTCTATTGTTTTTATGCATGATTCATCCGTTGCTTGACATACGTGCACTCGTCCCCATTTCTATCCTTCTATTGTCTTGTTTCACAGGTGGTTCTGACAGGGGTTCTAGCAAGCGCCCCAAGAAACAGGTTTCATCTAGGGTCAATAGGAAGTTTCGGCTCAACTATAAGACCGATATCTCTGTTCCGAATTTCTCTGTGCTCAGGTAGAAGGATGTCTACCTCACTCCTCGAGATGCTGCTTGTGATTCTCATTTTTGGAACTTGGATCAGTCTTACATTTATGCTGATATTTACTGTGACTTCAAGTTCCCTATCTGAGAGATGCACCCATTTGACTTTGCTGCTATCAAGGAGAAGGAGGAGTTTGCTGAGGCCGCGAGTATTGTTGAGCGGTTCGGGCTTGTGAAGCTCATGGAGACCCAGTGCAACTACAACACCCAGCTCGTCATGCAGTTTATGTCTACTCTGGTGTTCAGTAAGGATCAGGTTTGTTGTCTCAAGTGGATGACTGAGTCCACTCCTTGTGACATTCCTTTTCACCGTCTGGCTCGTCTTCTTGGATACACCTACAACACGTATCCTCCTGCTGGTCGCCGTGTGCATGAGGTAGAGATACCTCGGAGGGAGATGTTCATGTCTGAGTTATATGCTCCTGGATTCACTGTTGGAGGCATTGAGGGACTTCTTCCCCTCTATGATCAGTTGGTGCATATCTTCAGATCCTTCTTGGTGCCGAGTGGAGGTAATAATGATGCTCTCACCTCTCCTTTGTGCAACCTTCTTATCCTGGCTAAGGAGTGCATGGAAGATGAGGATCCGACCGCTTCATATACTGTGGATGTTATGGACATCATTTTTCATGAGCTATACACTGCTTTGATTGGTGGCAACACCATTCCCTATGGTCCGTACATCATGATGCTCATCAAGCATGTGATGAAGAGGGAGTTTGAGGAGCTACCCATGGTTGAGCACAAGGTCAAGAAGCTGTACGTCAAGAGGAAGAAGAAGACCACTCCTGCTGCTCTTGTTCCTCCATTTGAGGGTGGTTCCTCTATGGGGGGTATGCCCTCTTCTAGTGCTCAGCCTGCGTCCACTCCCGGTTCCAGCACTATGCGCCATGTCAGGAAGCTCTCCTGGTTTCAGCGCAATGTGCTTTGCAAGAAGGTGGACATCCATAAGGAGCAGTACAGGGCATATTGCAGGGATACAGAGTTGGCCAGTTCACAGAGTTAGATTCTTCATCACGTGAGTGGTGCTACTGGTGATCTGCCTACTCCTCTTGTTGCTCAGTCTTACTCTGCTTGGTCTGCTGATGATCGTACTCCTTGGGAGCGCATTGAGGAGGCTCTCCGGGTCACACATGCTACCACTTCTAGGGCTGCTGTTGAGGATGATGAGGAGGATGATGCTGATACTGAGGATGAGCGCGAGGAACAGGGAGAGTCCTAGGAGTCTGCTAGCGAGTCCTCTGAGCATTCTGATTCTTAGACTGTGTTGGGACGTTAGCTTAGTTATTCCTCTCCTTATTGGTGTCTCGATGCCAAAGGGGGAGAAGTAACTACTAGATTACGGGATTTGCATTGGTTCGGGCACAAGCGTATGCTTTTATCATTTCTTGAGAGCTTGTGTCCATTTTAGTTTCGTTTATTATCTCGTTTAAAACTATGTTTTATTGTGTGTGAGACTATGTTGGTTATCTTGTTGGTTATCTTGGATATTATCATGGACTATCTATGTTGGTGGCTATATGTTTCTACCTTATATGTTGAGGATATTATCTATTGTTGTGCTTGGTTATTATTGGTTATCATCCCTACGCACAAGGTATATACTTCTATCTTATTCTCATCATGTTTGTGAGATTGTTACTTTGGCATGTTTGCTACTTGTTGGAGATTCTCCCCGTATATTATTGTATTGCAAATCTTAGTATTGTCATCTAACACCAAAAAGGGGGAGATTGAAAGTGCATTTCGTTTTTCCGGTGTTTTGTGTGTTAGTTAACAATAGTAAGTACATTATTTATCGAGGTGTTTAGCATGCAGGTGTTATACTTAACATCGGCATCGATCACCGAAAAGTCGGTGAAGTTTGGCCTGAGAGATTTGGGACAGAAGACAACCGGATTATTTGGAACCGGATTATTCGGAGTAGCCGGATATTCGGTCTAGAACATTTCGGACAGAGATGAGCCGAATTATTTGAACTGGATTATTCATCTCGGACCGGATATTCCGGTTGTGGAGTGTTTGCTCGAAAACGGCTAAGGACTGGAAGAAAAACTGACAGAAGCGAGCCGGATTATTTGTACCGGATTATTCCGGAGGAGCCGGAATATCTGGTACAGTTGCCTGCGCGGTTCAGAAGCGAGCCGGATTATTTTAACCGGATTATTCGCGGGCAACCGGATAATCCGGTTAAAGTTAACATGATTCATGAAGAGAAGGTGACCGGATATTCCGGTCCAAACTTGGACCGGATATTCCGGTCCCAAAATCCTGCACAACGACTAGTTTTGAGGAGGGGCTATAAATACCCCTCCTCTTCTTCCTCAAGATCTAGTTCTTCCCCTTAGCATTTATTAGCATTTAAGAGCTCACCAAATCCCTCATAACTCCCAATCCCTCCACCCAATCTTGAAGATCTTTGGAGGATTGAAGGAGAAGGCCCCGATCTACATCTTCACCGAGCCGTTCTTCATTTCCCCCTCTCTTGCTCGAGGGATCTAGCCTAGGGTTTCCTCTTGTGGACAACCTAGGCATCTTGATACTTGTTGGTGATTCAAGAAGATTTGGGAGCCCCCAATTTGGTTGTGGGTGTGTGCCCCAAGTTGTTTGTAAAGGACTCGATCCCCGCCTCAAAGGGGTTCAATAGTGGAAGGTGAACTAGGCCTTTGTGGCGGAGTTCATCGGAGAATAGGGTGAGGCCTTTGTGGCGTTGAGTAGGCCTTCGTGGTGAGGTCACACCCCTCCAACGAGACGTACTCCCCTAAAAAGGAGGAACTCGGGAATACATCACGTCTCCGTGTGCTTCAATTTGGTTACCTCGTTCCCTCACTCTCTTTACTTACCGCTTGCATTGTGTTTATCATTATCCTTGTCATATAGGTAAATTCACCGTAGCCGCATTATCTAGAGAATTTACCTTTGTGTCAAGCCTAAATCGAAAGAAAAATTAAAATTGGTCGTAGCACCTATTCACCCCCCCTATAGGTGCCCATACTTTACTTTCAAGTAGCCTCTAATAGAGAGGTAGTGTGGTTTGGGGAACTTGCTATTTTCTGTATAGATTTTTGCGCTTCACCAAAAACCACGGTTTTCCCAGCCAGAACGCGAGGAATTTTTGATATTTTATGGGCACTTGACCCAGGTTGTCATCTAACTTTCGTTACTTGACCACTTTTTTATTTCAGCGATAGAAGGTTTTCAAAAAATTCATCTTTACCTATTGTTCTGTTTTGACAGATTTCTGCCAGTATTTACAGTTGCCTCTTAATCTTCTTATTTTGTGATTCTTGGGGGGGGGAGTGTTTTGGTGAATGGTGCGCTACCTCATGGAAATACCCTATGCATGATCAGGTTTGATCCCCCATTGGAGCCCCAAGCCGATGCCCAAGAAGGTCAAGAACATGCCCAAGCTGGTACCCAAGAAGCTAGCAAGGATGGCCAAGAAGATGGCCTCGAGAAAGAAGAAAAAGGGGAAGAGGGAGAAAATCCCAGGAAACCCGGCCTCCAGGCCGGCCTAGGCCAGTTCTCTGCATCGGCCGGCCTCCATCCCGGCCTAGGCATGCTTCCCTTCGTCCTAGGCCGGCGACCATACAAAGCGGCCCAGCCTCCTACCCGGCCTCGGGCCAGCCTCCAGCCCGACCTCTAGCCCGGTCTAGGCCGACTTTCCTGCGCGCCAGGCCGGCGACCCAACAGAAGGCGCCAGCCTCCAGGCCGGCTCCCCTACGTGTGAAAGAGGTAATATGCTCTTGTGACTCTAATACTAAAATCGCAGATAGTGATACCGGGGTAACTCCCCAATCTTGGAACAAGCCAAGGGAGTGCCTGTTACCCATGATAATTAAGCTTGATTCTTCGGTGGTCCTAAGAGTTCCCCAACATGAGTAAGGAAGTCTTTGATTATGAGGCAAATTTCAAGGTTTTATACTTCAATTATTGCCACCTTAGCCTTAATAACTCGATATTGCTCGCAGAATTGGTCGGCGACTTGGTGGCATCAGCTATCATGGGTGATATGCATGGATCATGGATTTGAGGAACGGTTCCATGCACATCATGAGAGTAATTACATTGAATGTTAATTGATCCCACAAAGGTTGTGTTGCTTGACGATGATCCTCCAGATTGGCGTGGTGCAGCTCTCCCAATCCCCTCCTTTATGTGGCGATCCATATCTTCCTTCCTTGCAGCTATCTCTTCCTTTGTAGCCCACTCCATGAAAGTCCCTTGATTGATGTCTTCCTGAATCTGGCGGAGGCATCGGTCAACATATTTCTCCACACTTGAACCGAAGGATGACATCTTGATGTGAGAAGTCTTAGCTTCCTGACAGAAACAACTCAAAAACAAAACTCGTCGAAAACACATGTTACGATCCCAGGAAGATCCGGGGGATTATATAGCAAAAAGTTACGGGACATAAGGAAGGTAAAACGTCAAAGCGGAGTGGGTCTCAAGCTCCGATGCCTCCAGGAGCCCACCAGGAGCAGCCAAGAAGGAGTCCGTGCCTAGGGCCCACCTGGTGGCCCCTGGGCCCGGCTCCGACTCTTTTTCATGCCCAATTTTTTCATATTTTCCAAAAATAAATAATATAATTTTTCACGGTGTTTCGCGAACGTTTTCTTACCAAAACTGATACCTACTCCATTTCAGACTCTGGTCTGCTCTGATATTTGGCTCCAATATGATCTTCCGGAATGATTACATGAACAATATCAGCTTCCACGTTGTATGGATCATCGGATAGATAATGCTTGAGTCTTTGGCCATTCACAACTTCTGGATTGGCGCTTTGGAAATTATTAATCTTGATAGCACCAGACCGATAAACTTCTTCCACAACATGGACTTATTACATGCGGGTGCGATTCAAAGCCGCCTCTATCAATAGAGACGGTTCTAATTTTTGGTCGTGTGCGAAATTTGGTCTTTATAGCCGGTTCTAGGGAACTGACTCTAGGAAAATATTTTTAGAGTCCATTCCTTCGAGCCGGATGGTGGAACCGGCAAAGGCCTGTGTACCTGGGGAATCTCTACAGCTCAATTATATACTAGTGTTTCCTAGTAAAGAACCAGAGTTATCGAACTAGTAGGACTTTGTAGTCTTGAACAAGGTTGCTTGTATCAACGGTGCAAGACCAAGCGTGGAACCTGCACACAAATACAAACTCTCTCTTGCCCAAACATTTTGGAAGGTTGTCAATCATCCGGTCTTGCTGAAAACTGGAGAATTAAACATATAGAGTCTTGGAAAAAATAAAAGTAAAAAACGGGACAGCAAGGAAACAATTATGAAAGTTCTTAAAAGAAGGTTTGCAATATGAGGAAAATAGTACCGGGGGACATAGGTTCACTACTGGTGTCTCTCCAAAGAAAACAAACATGCTGGGTGAACAAACTACAGCTGGGCAATTGACAAATCATGAACGTATAACAATACTATTATGACGAGATAAAGTTCACGAGTTCTAACATTGTAAGCAATACTTCAAGGCATATGGACTGCTATCCAGCATGCATCCATATCTAAATATCCACCTCAAGAAAGCTATCCACTAAATCCCTTGGTAGCAGCAACAAAGTGATTGCTATGTGTGCAAAGACAAATGCATCAAGATCAATACATAATGTAAGCAGTGGTTCCCATCCCTAGACAAGAGCACCACTATTTTCTCCCTAGTGGCAACAACACATCCTCCCCCCCGCACATTTCTGTCACTCGAGGGCAGGCAACAAGTAGGCATGAACCCACTATCTAGCATATAAACCCTCTCTTGGAGGTGAAAACAACTACGTGGCCAAGGTAATCATAAACACCGGAGAGCATTGCAAGACAAGATTAAAACTCTCTACAAATATAAGTGAAGCATCTCAGATTGACATGAACAAAATAATCATAATCTCATGGTTCATCGGATCCCAGCAAACACAACATGCATAATTACATAACAGTGGTCTCGATCATGTGAGCCAACTCACGAGACTCTAAACATGGAGGCATAGGGGAGAGAACAACCATATAGCTACTGCTATGGACTCGTAGTCCCGAGATGAACTACTCACGCATCTGTCTGGAGGCGATCATAGGGATGTAGAGGCCTCCGACGACGATTCCCCTCTCCGGCAGGGTGCCGGAGCAGGACTCCAGAATCCCTAGATTGGACTTTCGAGGTGAGGGCGCATCTCTATATGTTTCATGGAAAATAACTCCATCCTCAACGTTTTTAGGGTAAAAGGCAATTTATAGGCGAAGGGGGGGACTTAAGGCGATGGCCAGGGCCCAGTGGGCGTGGCCTAGGGGGAGGCCACGCTTGGTACCCTCGTAGTGCCCCCTGCCCCCCTCTTTCCCCCTTTGGACTCTGTCTTCGTTCGAGGTAAAAATCGATCTCCATGGATTTTAAGCCCTTTCCGAGAATATTTCCTTAAGAACTTTTCTGAAATAGAAAAACAGCAGAAAACAGCAGCTGCTTGGGGCATCTTGTTAATAGGTTGGTATCTGGAAACATCTGGAAAATGGTAGAAAACATGTGGAAAACAAAAGGTATTGGGTAGAAAACAAGCATGGAGCATCAAAAATTATAGATACGTTTGCAACGTATCAGCATCCCCAAGCTTAACTCCTTCCCGTCCTCAATAAGTGATAACAAAATAATTTTTGAGGTGACATGAAGCCAACACAAATCTTGATCAATGTTATGTAAAAGCATTACAAAGCTAAGATCAAAGTACTTTAACAAAGGCATGATAGATATTATTTCAACTAATGTAAACTTAGAAACTATGTTGCACATGAAGAAACACAAACAAAAGAAAATGAATAATTACACATTGAAAGTGATACAGTTGTTTCAATCATAACGAAAAAAACTATAAAATGGTATCCAGCTAGTCCTTCGTGTGGTAGTAAAACGTAAATGCCAGGACACATTCAAAGTTTGAATGGTGACTACATATAAATAATTTGAGAGAAAGCAATACCACAATCATGAATCAATCAATAATAAATTTTGGGACTATGCACATTCTACTCAGAATGACAACTATGCTCTCTTACCTGGAGCATAAAGTAAGAAGATGAAGACTGAACATAAGAGTAAAAAAAGGCCCTTCGCTGAGGGAAGCAGGGATTACTCATGTGCTAGAGTTTTTTATTTGATAAACCAGGGATATTGAAAACAATTTTGAGAGAGGTGTATGTCTATGCCAACGAATGATCATGAAAAAATTATCATAATATGTCAAGCAAAGTGTTTAGACTTTTCAGTGTGGTTTACGTTTTAGTTTGGCACTCCCCCATGATGACCCAAAAGTATAGGGGGTGTATCGTAGTACTTTCGATAAATAAGAGTGTTGAACCCAACGAGGAGCAGAAGGTGTTGACAAGCAGGTTGGATAGAGGATTCACCGTAAACACTAGCAAACGGGTTTTTGGTTGTTTTGGATATAGCAGATAAATAAAGTGCGAGTAAATAAAGTGCAGTAAATAATATTGCAGCGAGTGGCCCAATCCTTTTTAGAGCAAAGGACAAGCCGGTTGTATTACTTATGACTACCAAACATTCTCAAGGACACATGGGAATTTTGTCAAGAGCTTTCGCTTCGTTACGGTTGATTAATATCCATTGGTCCGTGAAGTGTTGTGTGGGTGAACCTATGATAATGCACCGCCCAACTAGGACTAATACATACTTGTGAAACCCCTCGTAACCATCCACAAATACAAGAAAGTAATTAAGATAAAACTAACCACAGCCTTAAACTCTGGGATTCTACACTCCCTCGTGCATTGGTTTCCTAACGGGGGTTTAGGTTTCTGTTACTCCGGCAACCCCACAATTAGTAGGCAAATACACAATGCATCCTCCTAGGCCCATAAAGGTGAAGTATCATGTAGTCTACGTTCACATGACACCACTAGAAGAATAGCACCACAACTTAAATACCGAACCACGAGATATTACTTCAATATAACTTTATTGCTAACATCATGACTTCTCCCATGTCCTCAAGAACTAAACGCACTACTCACAAGACATCAGATGGATCATAATCAGAGGTGATATAATGGATGATAAAAATCTGGTCATAAAGTGCTAACACCGATAAATCTCACAAGCATCAACTACTAACAAGTAATCCACACCGGGAGAGAGATCTAATGTAAAACAACGATATAGGCCCCTAATTGTTACAGAGGGATGACGGTGGATGATGAGGGTGATGGTGTTGGTGGTGACGATGACAATGAAAATCTTGATGATGCCCGAAGCGATGATGGTGTCGATGGCGATGATTTCCCCTCTCCAGAGAGGAATTTCCCCGGCAGATTTCTCCCTACCATAGAGTTTTTATCTCTCGGGTGTTTTCCGCCCCGAGGCGGCGGCGGAATAATTCTTCGATGATGGTATGGGGCTTAGGGTTCCCTGGGGGTCAAGTACGCGAAAGATCTCCACCAGAGGTGGGCCAGGGTGGCCACACCATATGGCGGCGCGGCCAAGGGGGGCGCCACCCCAAGGTGTGGGCCCCTGGTGGCCCCCCTCCGGCTCTCCTCGTGGCTGGCTCCCTCTTCTGAACTTCTAAGATACTTCCAGTGTCCCCCCCTCTTCTTTTGATCTTCTAAAATAGGGTATCTCGATGGTGCTTTTTCCATCAGAATTCTGGTCCAAGTGTTTATTCTCAGAAAATTATGAAACATGCAAAATAAGATAAAATAACACAAGGGATGCATCATAACATAAAATATGTCGATGAATAACAGAAAATAACAATATAAAACGGTGATGCAAAATGGACGTATCAACCCCCACCCCCCAAGCTTAGACCTCACTTGTCACCGAGCGAAACTGCAGTCGGTAAACATGACCACATGTTTATGGAGTGAGGTGTCGATAAAATAAAATACGACCAAGAGGCTTCACATCTACAAAGAACAATCATTTTAGACAACAACACCTCTCATATAATCAAACTTTAAACAAGTAAAGTAACAATAAAGGTGCAAAAAGTAAATCACAACTGGTGAAGGCAAACCTCGTTCTTGGTCAGAGAACAATTAACAGTGTACTTATCTTTCGATCAGAGTCTTCTATACTAGAGCTATAGTGCAGAGTTTATCATGCTCTATTATAACGGTCTATTTTCAAACATTGGTAACTTTCAAAGTGGTATTCAAGCAGATAAAAGCATTTGCAGAAAAAAGGAAGAATAAAGGACATGATTGAGTAAATCAACATTTAGCTGGATGAATCACAACAACTCAAATGCGTGCTTAGACATAAGGAAATGGGTTTACTGATTCAACATAAATGTAAAAGATAGGCCCTTCGCAGAGGGAAGCATTGATCACTCATGTGCTAGAGCTTTTATTTTGTAAAACAGAGGTATAAAATGGTTGACACTCCTCCAAAAACTTCTTACACAAACTATGGCTAACCGAATCCTCGGGTGCCTGCCAACAATCACAAACCGTGGAGGAGTTTGTAAATTTTGAGAGGTGTATGTTTATGTCAACGAATGGCAAAGAGAAAATACAGTACGCCACAATCCAACTAGACTTCAAAAGAGCGGCTCCCATAGAAGGACGCAACTGGTATAGAAGTTCATCCCTCTTTCTCTTTTTTTTGCACAATTATGCTTTGACTGATAAATTAGGGGCAAAAAGAGTGAAGAGAATTTGTATTATTATTTGGGGCAGGGAACCCCGCTGCCAGCTCTTCTAGCATTTGGATAAGCGGATGAAGCCACGAGTCTAGGGTGTGAAATCCAATCAACAAGTGAGATAAAGATTCTCTATTTGCATCCTCATGAGCTAAAACAAGAGCACAAAACAAGAGTAATTTTGAAGGTTTAAAGGTTGAACACAAGCAATTTACTTGGAGTGGCGGTGAAATACCACATATAGGTAGGTATGGTGGACACAAATGGCAAGGTTTTGGGGTTCAAGGTTTGGATGCACGAGAAGCATTCCCTCTCAGTACAGGTTTTTGGGTAGCAAGGTTGGGTAGCAAGCATAAGAATCGAAGCAAAACAAACAAAAACATATATGATAAAGCCAGTCATGCAATCTTCCTTGAAGGTGAAAACAAACTTATTTGAGAATACTAAACTTATGAGCTAACAAAGAAGAAAGATCATGGAATAATATATCTACATGAAACTCCCTCTTTTCTACTTAAGTCTCAACGAATTGTTGCTACTGACTAATGTTAAGTTTGCCAAAACCAACTAGATTATCTAGAAGCTCCAAAATTGATACCAATACTAATAACAAGATAAATCACATAACAAAAATTGCAAACTAAAATAAAGTGAAACAAGTAGATGATGAAACTTCTCATTGATATTTCATTAAGGCAACTCAAACCAAGGGATACAATGATAACCAACTAAGGAGCAACACTTCCATACTGCAAACCATCCTATATGATATTTCCTCTACTCATGATATGACTCTACTAAAAGGTAAAAAGGGTGAAGGATAAAGGTGATACCGCGACACTCCCCCGAGCTTGGAACAAGCCAAGGGGATGCCAATACCAATGACGAATCAGTTCTTCGGTGGTGGTGCTGCTACACTCTTCTCAAGCAAGGCGTGGAAACGTTGCAGCATCTCACGAAACCTGTCGTTTTCCTCTTGAAGAATCTCTACCTCCGTCCTTAAAGCTCGATAACGTTCACAAAACTCATCTACAACCCGAGGAGCTTCGTCTACTCCAGGTCCGGGACCGAGGTCCGGGACTGATGCTCCTAGTCCCTGCACGCTACAAGAATAAACACTCCTTGATGACGTACTTTTTACTTCCCTCTTGACGCCCTGATCCACGTTCTTGCTCTTGGGACCTTGGAGATCATCTTCCATTGGCTCCATCCCCTTGTTGTTGTTGGTGGATACCATGATGCTTCTAAAACTGAAAACAGATCCTGGCAGAAACAGCTCGAAACAGAAACACAACAAGAAAACGATATACGGACCTCGGGGGTCCAGGGGGTTATATAGCAAAAATATGTGTAACGAAAGGAAAGTCCAGGTCGAAAACGAGTCGGAGAGGGGCTCCGAGGCGTCCACACCATGGGGTGGCGCGGCCAAGGGTGGGCCCGCGCCCCCTCATGGTGTGGTGCCTCCGGGCACCTTCTCCAACTTCTCTTCGGCTCGGTATTTTTTATATTTTCCAAAAACTAATAATTTATAACTGGAAAGGTATTTCGCGAACTTTTTCTTAACATAACTGTTACCTATTCCAAAATAGACTCTCCAGATTCTGGAATCTTCCCTCTAATGAACTTCTCCGGAGTCATTACTTGAATAACATCCATGTCTTCATCATAGGAATCCCCAGAAATATAATGTTTGAGTCTTTGTCCATTTACCACTTGTGTAGTGTTATATTTGAGGGAAGCAATTTTTATTGCACCCGAACAATACACTTCTTCAATAACATAAGGTCCTTCCCATCGGGAGAGTAATTTTCCAGCAAAAAATCTTAGACGAGACCGATAAAATAGAACTTTCTCACCAACATGAAACTCTCTTTTAAGGATTCTTTTATCATGCCATTGTTATAACTTTCTCTTTAAAGAGCTTGGCATTTTCATAAGCTTCACATCTCCATTCATCTAAATGATTCAAATTAAGCATTCTTTTCTTACCAGCAAGTTTAAAATCTTTATTTAATTCTTTCACTGCCCAATAAGCTTTGTGTCAATTCTAAAGGCAAGTGGCAAGCTTTTCCATAAACTATTTTATAGGGAGACATGCCCATAGGATTTTTATAAGTAGTTCTATAAGCCCATAAAGCATCATTCAACTTATCTGACCAATTCTTCCTAGATTTAGTAACAGCCTTTTGCAAGATAGATTCAATTTCCCTATTTGATAATTCTACTTGCCCACTGCTTTGAGGATGATAAGATGAGGCAATTCTATCATTAACATCATATTTAGCAAGGGTCTTTCTAAAACCACCATGAATAAAATGAGAACCTCCATCAGTCATAAGATATCTAGGCACACCAAACCTAGGGAAAAATTACATCTTTAAGCATTTTTATAGAGGTCTCACCATCAGCACTTTTAGTAGGTATAGCTTCTACCCACTTAGTAACATAATCAACAACAACAAGAATATGAGTGTAACCATTCGAAGGAGAAAAAGGACCCATAAAGTCAAATCCCCAACAATCAAAAGGTTCAATAACAAGAGAATAACTCATAGGCATTTCATTACGTCTAGAAATATTTCCTACTCTTTGACGTTCATCACAAGACAAAATAAATTTACGTGCATCTCTAAAGAGAGTAGGCCAATAGAAACCTGATTGTAGAACCTTCTGTGCGGTTCTATCTCCAGCGTGATGTCCTCCATAAGCACTACCATGACACTTCTTCAATATTTCACATTGTTCATGATCTGGAACACATCTTCTCATAATACCATCTACTCCTTTGTATAAATGTGGGTCATCCCAAAAATAATGCCTCAAATCATAGAATAATTTTCTTCTTTGTTGAGCTGTAAATGTTGAAGGCATATACTTTCAAACAATAAAGTTAGCATAATCAGCATACCATGGACTATCCTGGGGTTTTACCTTTATTGCAGCCAACTGTTCATTTGGAAAACTATCATTAACAGGAATAAAATCCAAAGTAATGTTTTCCTAAACCACAATATGCAAATCAAACTATTGCAAGAGCAACACCCATCTAATAAGCTTAGGCTTAGCACCTTTGTTTTACATAAGGTATCTAGTAGCAGCATCAGTATGAATAGTAACCTTTGAGTCAACAATATAAGGCCTAAACTTATCACATGCAAAACTACAACTAAGAACTATTTTTCAGTAGTAGCATAATTCTTTTGAGCAGCATCAAGAGTCTTACTAGCATAATGAATAACATTCAACTTCTTATCTACGCGCTGTCCAAGAACAACAGCAACAACAAAATAACTAGCATCACACATAATTTCAAAAGGTAAAGTCCAATCAGGTGGTTGAACAATAGGAGAAGTGGTTAAAGCCTTCTTTAAAGTTTCAAAAGCTTCCTTACAATCATGATAAAAAAACAAATGGTACATCTTTTTGAAGAAGATTACTAAGTGGCTTTGCTATTTTAGGGAAATCTTTAATAAACCTCCTATAAAAACCAGCATGACCAAGAACACTACGAATACCTTTAATATCCCTAGGACGGGGCATTTTCTCTATGGCTTCCACTTTAGCTCTGTCAACTTCAATACCTCTTTCAGAAATTTTATGTCCAGGTACAATTTCTTCATTCACCATAAAGTGACATGTCTTCCAATTAAGAACAAGATTAGTTTCCTCACATCTCTGCAAAACTTTATCAAGGTTGTGCAAACAATTATCAAAAGAAGTTTCATAGACGGAGAAATCATCCATGAATACTTCCACAATTTCTTCACAAAAACCATGAAAAATAGCAGACATGCATCTTTGAAAAGTAGCAGGAGCATTACACAAACCAAAAGGCACACGTCTATAAGCATAGGTACCATAAGGACAAGTAAAGGTTGTTTTCTCTTGATCTTGCTTCCTAACAGCAATTTGAGAAAACCTAGAATAACCATCAAGAAAGCAAAAATGAGTTTTCTTAGACAACCTCTCTAACATTTGATCAATAAAGGGCAAAGGATAATGATCTTTCTTAGTGACTTTATTAACCTTTCTAAAATCAATACACATCCTATAACCAACTACCACTCTTTCTGGAATGAGATAATTGTTTTCATTAGGCACAACAGTCATTCCTCCCTTCTTAGGGGCACAGTGCATAGGGCTCACCATCAACTATCATCAATAGGAAAAATAATACCAGCATCAAGAAGTTTTAATACCCCATTTCTTACAACTTCCTTCATCTTAGGAATTAAACGGTGTTGATGTTCAACTACTCGCTTTGCATCAGGTTCAATATTAATAGCATGCTGACATATAGTAGGAGAAATTCCCTTCAATCATCAAGAGTATATCCAATAGCTCCATGGTGTTTCTTCAGAATTTCCAATAATCTTTCCCCTTCTTCACCTGAAAGTTTAGCTCTAATAATAATAGGATATATTTTCTTATCATCAAGATAAGCATATTTAAGATCATCAGGCGGAGGTTTTAAATCAAAGACAGGATCCTCCTTGGGTGGTAATGTTGTACCCAAGTCTTCCATAGGCAAATTATGTTTCAGTATCACTGGTTGACGAGGAAGAATATCGTCAATCTCATTTCTCTCTTCCATAAAGACACCACTCTCATGGTCCTCCATATATTGCTGCAAAGCATTGTTAGGAGCAAGAGCAATAGAAGCAAGTTGTTCAACTTTAAAATTCTCATCAGGCAATTTAGATTCATAAGGTGCTCTAGAAAATTTGGAGAAATTGAACTCATAAGATTTTCCATTAAATTTGGTCAAAATCTTCTCTCTTTTACAATCTATAATAGCACCACAAGTGTTCAAGAAAGTCTACCAAAATAATAGGACAAGTTTTACTAGCAGCCTTACAAAGTACTAGAAAATCAGTGGGATATTTAGTCTTACACACAAAACTTCCACATCTCTAACAATACCAATCGGAAAAACATGTTCTCTATTAGCAAGCTGAATAACCACATCAATATCTTCAAGCTCACAAGAACCAATTTCATGCATAATTTCTCTATAAAGCTCATAAGGTATAGCACTAGAACTAGCACCAATATCACACAAACCATAATAGCAATGATCACCAATCTTAACAGAAAGCACAAGAACACTAGTTTTCTTAGGTCTATGAGGATGGGAAACAATATCAGAAGCATCCTTACAAAAGACAATGTGTTCATCCTCCACATTTCCACAAACAAGATCTTTCACTATTGCTACATCTGGTTCAACAATTATTTGTTCATCAGGTTCAATAGATTTCTTGTTACTCTTATTAACCACACAAGCCACCATAGAGTGTTTTTTCACCTTAGCAGGGAAAGGCATTCTTTCAACATATGGCTCAGGAACAGCAAGATTAACAACATGCACTTCTATATTACTAGCAGGAGCAATATCTTTATAAGGTGCATGGTGCTTGTGATAATTCTTTTTAGGAATATCATGATAGAAGGCAAAATCTTTAAGACAGTTTGCAAATATTTGAGAATCAAGACCATAAATAGCACTAACATCATAGAAATCATTGGTTCCCATAAAAGATTTAATGCATTCATAATCATAATTTATATTTGAATTTCTACCTTTGTCATTCTCCCATCCTTTAGTGTTTTCTTGAATACGATCAAGAAGATCCCATTTAGCTTCTTCCTTCGTACGTGTAAATGATCCAAAACAAGAAGCATCCAATAAATCTTTATCATGAAGAGAAAGCCTTGCATAAAAATTATTGATAACAATATTTCTTGGGAGTTCATGAACGGGACATTTAAGCATTACTAAATTCATTCTCCCCCACGCTTGGGCAATACTCTCTCCCTCATGAGGCCATAAATTATAGATTTGATCCGGTCTTTATGAATTTCACTAGGAGGATAGAATTTAGAATAAAAGAGAGGAACAATTTCCTCTTATCCAATAGAATCACCATTCTTCAGTAATTTGAACCATTCAGCGGTTATTCCTTTTAGACATAAGGAAACTAATTTCCTTTTAACTTGATCAATTGTAATTCCTGCACACCTGAATAACTCGCATAATTCATGTATAAAGAGCAAATGATCACCGGGATGGACAGTTCCATCACCGTAATAGCAGTTATCCATAACACGTCCAACAATTTTCATAGGTATTTTATAAGGATCTAATTCAGCAGAAGACGGGTTATCATCTACCCTAGTAGCAACGGTAGAAGTACCCCTAAACAGAGAACCAAAAGTATTCTCCATAATGGAATAAAACAGCAGACATAAATAAAAACAACACTCACTGTAAAAGTTTCTCTTACCAATAGCGCTTCACTCCCCGGCAACGGCGCCAGAAAATAGTATTCATGACACACAAGTATAGGGGGTGTATCGTAGTACTTTCGATAAATAAGAGTGTCGAACCCAACGAGGAGCAGAAGGTGTTGACAACCAGGTTCGATAGAGGATTCACTGTAAACACTAGCCAACGGGTTTTTGGTTGTTTTGGATATAGCAGATAAATAAAGTGCGAGTAAATAAAGTGCAGTAAATAATATTGCAGCGAGTGTCCCAATCCTTTTAAGAGCAAAGGACAAGCCGGTTGTATTACTTATGACTACAAAACATTCTCGAGGACACATGGGAATTTCTTCAAGTGCTTTCACTTCGTTACGGTTGATTAATATCCATTGGTTCGTGAAGTGTTGTGTGGGTGAACCTATGCTAATGCACCGCCTAACTAGTACTAATACATACTTGTGATTATACCCCCTGTAAGCATCCTCAAATACAAGAAAGTAATTAAGATGAAACTAACCACAACCTTAAACTCTGTGATTCTACACTCCCTCGTGCATTGGTTTCCTAACGGGGGTTTAGGTTTGTGTCACTCCGACAACCCCACAATTAGTAGCCAAATGCACAATGCATCCTCCTAGGCCCATAAAGGTGAAGTATCATGTAGTCGACGTTCAGATGACACCACTAGAAGAATAGAACCACAACTTAAATACCGAACCACGAGATATTAATTCAATATAACTTCACTACTAACATCATGACTTCTCCCATGTCCTCAAGAACTAAATGAACTACTCACAAGACATCATATGGATCATAATCAGAGGTGATATAATGGATGATAACAATCTGGTCATAAAGTGCTAACACCGATAAATCTCATAAGCATCAACTACTAACAAGTAATCCACACCGGGAGAGATATCTAATGTAAAACAACGATGAAGGCCCCTTATTGTTACAGCGCGATGATGGTGGATGATGAGGGTGATGGTTCTAGTGGTGATGACGATGCCAATATTTATGATGCCCGAAGCGATGACGGTAATGATGGCGATGATTTCCCCTCTCCGGAGAGGAATTTCCCCGGCAGATTTCTCCCTGCAAGAGAGCTTTTCTCTCTCGGGTGTTTTCCGCCCCGAGGTGGCGGCAGAAACATTCTTTGATGATGGTATGGGGTTTAGGGTTCTCTGGGGGTCAAGTACGCGACAGATCTCCACCAGAGGTGGGCCAGGGTGGCCACAGCATGTGGCGGTGCGGCCAAGGGGGGCGCCACCCCATGGTGTGGGCCCCTGGTGGCCCCCATCCGGCTCTCTTTGTGGCTGGCTCCCTCTTATGAACTTCTAAGATACCTCTAGTGTCCCCCATCTTCTTCAGATCTTCTGAATAGGGAATCTCGATGGTGCTTTTTCCATCAGAATTTTGGTCCCGGTGTTTATTCTCCAAAAGTATGAAACATGCAAAATAAGATAAAATGTCATAAGGGATGCATCATAACATTAAATATATCAATGAATAACAGAAAATAACAATATAAAAGGGTGATGCAAAATGGACGTATCACCCCCACCTTTATTTTCACAAACAAGGGCTAGCCATGTTCACGGGTACCCACCAAGGTTCATCAAACCATGGGGAAGTGCCTTTTTGTTATTATTTGGCAGCAGCTCTCTGCAAATTTAAATGAGCACAAATTCCGTACTCATTGGGTGAAAAAAAGAAGAAGAACTTTGCTTGACACAAACCATAATTACTTTAAACTACTTCCTCATGAGCTAAAACAATAACACAAAACATGTTATAATTTTGAAGGTTTAAAAGTAGCACAAGAGAAATGTACTTGGAGTGGCGGTTAAATACCACATATAGGTAGATATGGTGGACACAATTGGCAAACTTTAGTTTTTGGGACTTGAATGCACGAATAGAGCTCACACTCAGTACAGGAGTAGGGTAGCAAAAGACTGAGAGCGACCAACTAAGAGAGCAATAACTTCCATAATCATGCATAGCGACAAAACATCATAAATCAAAGCATGAAGTGATATTACAAGTCAAAAACTAAATGATCGTAAAGGCTATAAGTGACTTTTTTTGTAGTCATAACGTGGTGTGAGCATGCGCCAAGTCAATCCATATAAAGCATTCAAAGGAGAAGTACCACAATACCATGCTTCAATATGAGAGAACAACACATGATTAAATTCACTTGTACATTAAACACTCTCATCTATTTGAGACTAGTCATGATACATCATTGATAACTAAGGACATAATTAAAATAACATCTAACATGACATGCCAAATCCTAAGCCACAGTCAAAACAAGCTTTCTTTTTGCACCACTATAAGCATGCAACAATTTACTCTTCTCCAACACCAATCAACTTATTCAAAAATACTGTGAAAGCAAATAATCATCAAAAACCAGAGAGCTAATTGATGTCTACGCACGCTTCTATTCTTGTAGACAGTGTTGGGCCTCCAAGTCCAGAGGTTTGTAGAACAGCAGCAAGTTTCCCTTAAGTGGATCACCCGAGGTTTATCGAACTCAGGGAGGTAGAGGTCAAAGATATCCCTCTCAAGCAACCCTGCAATTAAGATACAAGAAGTCTCTTGTGTCCCCAACACACCCAATATAGTTGTCAGGTATATAGGTGCACTAGTTCGGCGAAGAGATAGTGAAATGCGAGTAATATGGATGGTTATAAGTAATAATAGCAATCTGAAATAAATATGGCACCAAGCAAACATGTAGCATAACAGGTGGAAAACGGCGTTTCAATACTTGGAAACAAGGCCTAGGGATCCTACTTTCACTAGTGGACACTATCAACAATGATCACATAATTGAATAACTAAATATCTTATCTTCACTATGCTACTCTTAACCCTCTTCGGTTGGATAACGAACACTAATCATTGCGTAGGGCTGCAAAAAGCATTCATTAAAGTAAGCATTCCCATGTCTAGTTAACCCCACGTTGTCACTATGAGCGCCCTAGAAGGTACTAGACAAACACCACAATTCATAGAGGAGACACACATGATGTGCACACTGTCACCTTCACACCGCGAGACTAGGTGACTCCAAAGTTCATATTAATAAAACACTTGAGTAGCACAAGATGAAGAGTAACATCTACTTATTCAACTAGATTACAAAGCTCACGATCACATATAGATCACACCATGAGAGAGAGAGATGAACCACATAGCTACCGGTAGAGCCCTCAGCCTCGGGGGAGAGCTACTCCCTCCTCGTCATAGGAGACAGCAATGGCGATGGAGATGGCGGTGGAGTCGATGGAGATGGCTTCCAGGGGCACTTCCCCGTCCCGGCAGGGTGCCAGAACAGAGATCTATCCCCCAAAACTTGGGTTAACGATGACAGCGGCTGCAGAAGGTTTCGTGGAATGTTGCCGATTCCTTTAGGGTTTTCCCTCGGGGGAGTATAAATAGGCGAAAGGGCGATGCCGGAGGGTGGCCAGGGGCCCCACACCACCAAGTGGCACGGCCATGGGGGGATCCGTGCCACCCTATGGTGTGGCCACCCTGTGGCCCCCCTCCGGGGCTCTAAGGGACTTCTGGATGCTTCCGGGACTTCTAAGACTTCTGGCTTTTGAATCGTCCAATTCCGAGAATATTTCCAAAACAACTTTTTTGAAACTAAGAATAGCAGAAAACAGGAACTGGCTCTGGGGCATCTTGTCAATAGGTTAGTCCCGGGAAATCGATAAAAATGACATAAAATGTAAGGAAAACATGTGGGAAACAACATTAAAACAACATGGAACATCAGAAATTAAGGATACGTTTATGACATATCAAGCATCCCCAAGCTTAGTTCCTACTCGTCCTTGAGTAGGTAAACCATAAAACAAAATAATTTTTGAGGTGACATGCTACCACACAATCTTGATCATAATTTGTAAAGTAGAGCATGTAAACTAGGATCAAATGAACTAAAGTTGTGATCTATATTTGATATCAACAAGTAATGCATAAACAAATAAGAAGAAAGAAGCAAAATTTTTAATGAATCAATACTAAAAGACTATCAACCATGCAAAGTTTATTAGAGATGATTTAAGATTTCAAGAACAACAATATCATCCACGTCAAACGATCTTCACAACCCCTGTTAGGATCAAGTAAAGCTTTCCACACGATGCAATGCTTGAATCTTAAACTATTTGCACACTAGAAACAAGCAAGTGTTCTGTGTTGGTCCCTTGCACCGGGATGTTATGGCAAAGAGAACATTATGGGGGGTTTGGAAGGTTAATGGAAGAAAGGCTCACAAAGCTGAAAGTGGTCATTAGACAAGAGAGAGTCTTACAACCTAAGCTATGCAAGGAGTAGGGATTGCCACATTATGGATGCACATAAAGCTATAAGTGTATGAAAGCTCTCCAATGGAACTAGTGGGGGTGCATCCAACTTGCGTGCTCACGAAGACCTAGAGCTCATTTGAGGAGGCTCATCATTGGAATATACAAGCCAAGTTCTATAATGTAAAGTTCCCCACATAGTTATGAATGAATGATAATATGAAAACTTTATCCAAACTGAAGTATTGGTGCTAAACATGAAGCACAAGTGTGGTATATTAAGGATAGTGACGCACCCCCTCTCTCTTTATTCTCTCTTTGGCCCTTTTTTTTCTTTTTGGGATTTTTAATTTTTTTTATATATCCTCACCGGTAGGGGAAACATCCTATATTACAATGAATCATCACACTTTTAGTACTCATAACTCATAAAGAAATATCTCTGATGTCTCTAACTGCATGCTCCTGCCAGTGTAGCAGTATGCATAAATAACCATGAAGCTCATCATCAAGCAACATAATGGAGGTGGATGCTGTGCAGCAATACATCTCGGAATGGCTATGGAAATGCCATGATAGGTAGGTATGGTGGCTGTTTTGAGGAAGAATATATGGGCTTATGCGTAGGAGAACAAAGTCCTCCCACGGGATTTGGATTCACTGGCGAAGTTTGCACCAACTCTCAATGTGAGAAAGGGCAATGCACAGTACCGAAGAGGCTAGCAAATATGGATGGTGGAAGTGCCATGAATCTCAACATAGACTCACGAGTTAAATGATTACAGCAAGCAAACCATCTTACAAGACAAAGTGCAAATCACTCCAAGAGGGTCTGTGGCAGTGACAAGTCACTGTTAGCTACCCCGACCGTCGCGCGTAACAAAAGGCCGATCAGAAATGTATCACTCGTAGCAATCATATACCATTGTTTCTATCAGCTGGTAATTTAAGTGCGGCACAGCTTCAAGTTTCCTAGACCAACCATTAAAAGTTTCTACTTACTAGTCATTCCCGTTTATCCATTAAGCAAATTAATATCTCAAAACAACAGCAGTGACTCAAGTGAAGCAGTTTAGTGATCTACAAGACCATGCAAATTTTTCCACTATACCAACTACCACATAACCATTTCTATTCTCAACCAATCACACATATGAGAACCACCTAACTACAATAGCTAACAGCTCTGAACAAAGGATGCATGCAAAACAAGAGCTGGAAGCACTAAAATATCTAAGCATGAATACTCAACAAATATAAGTGAAGCACAAGAGTATTCTAACGAAAAAGCGGAGCGTGTCTCTCTCCCAAACAAATATGCTAGGATCCAAATATTTATTACAGCAAAGAAAACCAAACAAACTGAAAACAAAAATAAAATACGCTCCAAGTAAAGCACATAAGATGTGACCGAATAAAAATATATTTTCCCTAGAAGTGACCTGATAATTTGTCGATGAAGAAGGGGATGCCTTGGGCATCCCCAAGATTAGACGCTTGAGTCTTCTTGGAATTTGCTGGGATGTACCTCTGGGGCATCCCCAAGCTTAGGATTTTCACTCTTCTTGATCACTTCATATCATCCTCTTCTCTTGACCCTTGAAAACTTCCTTCACACCAAACTTCTCACAATCTTCATTAGCAACGTTAGTGCAATCGAAATAATAAATTCACATGGTTCAGTTTCAACACAAGCCTAACACTCATAAACACATTAGCTACTGTCACAACTTATTTTAAAGCTCTTTTTCTCAAAAGAACACCAAAAGAAAGAGATTAAGATGCAAATGCAATTATTGGCAGAAATCTGTCAAAACAGTATAGCAGGTAAAGATGATTTTTTTCGAAAATCTTCTGTTGCTCAAATCAAAAAGTGGTCAAGTAAGAGAATTTGCGTATATAGCCCAGGATTACGCACAAAAAAACTCAGGTCATTTTGAATTTTCTGTGATTTTATACGAATTTAAAAGTGGACAGCAGAAATCTGTTTCCTGTGCAGAAATCCGAAATATAGTGTCAACTTTCCACTAGAGGCTTTACGTGGCTCAACAAAGACACAAAATAAAATATGCAGAGAGGTTTCTAAGGACATAGAAAACACCCAGGTGAAAAGAAAACAAAATAAAATGACGTAGAACAGGTTGAAAACGGAGAAATAAAACGGGTTGTCTCCCGAATGCGCTTTTCTTTTAATGTCTTTCAGCTAGGCACAATGATTTTTAAAAGATGCTCACATAAGAATAAGAGTTGAATCACAATAAGAGAGCATAAAGAAGAAAATATAAAATACATTTAAGTCTAACCCACTTCCTATGGAAAAGAACCTTGTAGAAAAACAAGTCAACGAAGCACAAAGTGACTAGCATGGGAACACAAAATAAGTGCAACATCAAAAATTTCAACATAAAGAGGGGAAACTTAGTATTATTGATATACATAAAACCATGTTTCCCTCTCTCATAATAACTTTCAGTAGCATCATGAATAAAATTAACAATATAACTATCACAAGAAACATTCTTATCATGAGCCACATGCATAAAAGAATTAATACTATCCACATAAGCATAGTCATTCTTATTAATAGTAGTGGGAGCAAATTCAACAAAATAGATATCATTATCATCCTCATCACCATAATCATCAAATATAGGAGGCATATTGTAATCATAGTTAATTTTTTCCTCAATGGTAGGTGGACTGAAAATATCATATTCATCATTGTAAACAGGTGGAACTAGAATACCACAATCATTAAAATCATCATATATTGGAGGCAAGGTATCATCAAATAAAATTTCCTCCTCAAAACTTGGGGGCTAAAAATATCATATTCATCAAAACTAGCTTCCCCAAGCTTAGACTTTTCCATAGCATTAGCAATAATGGTGTTTAAAGAGTTCATACTAATAACACTGCCACTAGCATGCAAATAAAGTTCCATAGGTTTTTTTAATTTTCTCTTCAAACACTTCATGTCTAACTCAAGATAAATATTATAAATCTCTCTCATTTTTTTCCATTAAGTCTAACTAGTAAATATAAAAACAAGGAATAAGTAAAAATAAGCCTAACTAGTGAAAACAAGAAACACAAAGATATAATTGCAGAATCTAAAGGAAATAACTTCGAGCACTCACACCCGAGGAAGTGAGTACCTTTTACCTTACCTCCCCGGCAACGGTGCCAGAAAAGAGCTTGATGTCTACGCACGCTTCTATTCTTGTAGACAATATTGGGCCTCCAAGTGCAAAGGTTTGTAGAACATCAGAAAGTTTTCCTTAAGTAGATCACACAAGGTTTATCAAACTCAGGGAGGTAGAGGTCAAAGATATCCCTCTCAAGCAACCCTGCAATTAAGATACAAGAAGTCTCTTGTGTCCCCAACACACCCAATATACTTGTCAGGTATATAGGTGCACTAGTTCGGCGAAGAGATAGTGAAATGAGAGTAATATGGATGGTTATAACTAATAATAGCAATCTGAAATAAATATCGCAGCAAGTAGACATGTAGCAGAACATGTGGAAAATGGTGTTTCAATGCTTGGAAACAAGGCCTAGGGATCTTACTTTCACTAGTGGACACTCTCAACAATGATCACATAATTGAATAACTAAATAGCTTCTCTTCACTATGCTACTCTTAACTCTCTCCGGTTGGATAACAAACACTAATCATTGTGTAGGGCTGCAAAAAGCATTCCTTAAAGTGAGCATTCCAATGTCTAGTTAACCACACGCTGTCACTATGAGCGCCCTAGAAGGTACTAGACAAACACCACAATTCATAGAGGAGACACACACGATGTACACACTGTCACCTTCACACCGCGGGACAAGGTGACTCCAAAGTTCATATTAATAAAACACTTGAGTAGCACAAGATGAAGAGTAACATCTACTTATTCAACTAGATTACAAAGCTCACGATCACATATAGGTCACACCATGGGAGAGAGAGATAAACCACATAGCGACCGGTAGAGCACTCAGCCTCGGGGGAGAACTACTCCCTCCTCATCATAGGAGACAACAACGGCGATGGAGATGGCGGTGGAGTCGATGGAGATGGCTTGCGGGGGCACTTCCCCGTCCCGGCACGGTGCCAGAGCAGAGATTTGTCTCCTGAAACTTGGGTTGACGATGACGGCGGCTGCGGAAGGTTTTGTGGAATTTCGCCGATTCCTTTAGGGTTTTCCCTCGGCGGAGTATAAATAGGCGAGAGGGCGATGCCAGGGGGTGGCCAGGGGGCCCACACCACCAGGTGGCGCGGCCAGGGGGACCCACGCCACCCTTTGGTGTGGCCACCCTATGGCCCTCCTCCGGGGCTCTTCGGGACTTCTGGATGCTTCCGGGACTTCTAAGACTTTTGGCTTTTGAATCGTCCAATTCCGAGAATATTTCCAGAACAACTTTTCTGAAACTAAAAACAACAGAAAACATGAAATGGCTCTGGGGCATCTTGTCAATAGGTTAGTCCCGAGAAATCGATAAAAATGACATAAAGTGTAAGGAAAACATGTGGGAAACAACATCAAAACAACATGGAACATCAGAAATTAAGGATACGTTTATGACGTATCACTAATCAATTATAATTGAAGCAAACCAACAAGCTCTGAACAAAATTTGAGTGAAACACAAGAGCTAAACGTAATACTAGCCAAATTTGAGCACTCTCAAAATAATAAGAGTGAAAACTAGAGTGTTCTAGGAAATGAAAACATAGGGTATCTCTCCCAAAATAAAAGTGATAGGATCCAACCAAAAGCTACAAAAAATAAAATAAAAAACTGAAAGAAAAATAAAAATACGCTCCAAGAATAACGCATATCACGTGAAGCAATAAAAATATAGTATTTTGAAAGAAACCTGGTAATTTGTTGATGAAGAAGGGGATGCCTTGGGCATCCCTAAGCTTTGATGCTTGTACTTATTGGATATTTCTTAGGGTGACATGAGAATCCCCAAGCTTGAGCTTTTGTACATCCTACATCTCCTCACATCATTCTTCTTTCCCTACACTTGACAACTTCCTCCACCTAAAACTTCCTCACAATCTTCATTAGCAACGTTAGTGTAATCAAAATAATAAATCTACTTGGTTAAGTTTCAACACAAGTATCACACTTCAACTAAAACATTAGCTACTATCACAACTTATTTTAAAGCTCTTTCCCTCAAAAGAACACCAAAATAAAGAGATTAAGACGCAAATGCAAATATTGGCAAAAATCTGTCAAAACAGAACAATCGGTAAAGATGGTTTTTTTTTTCCAAAATCTTCTGTTGCTCAAATCAAAATATCGGAAACTAACAAAAGTTATATAAGAACCTGGGGCATGTGTCTATTTTGTTTCAATCAGACGTTCTGGCGGAGAGATATGAATATTTTGGTAACAACCCATAAATTTGTTTCACAACAACAACTTCCCCATATCAAACTACCCCTCAATTAGAGGTTACTATTGGCACAAAAATGTAATAAAAAGGATAAGGGGAGGTTTCTACAGAGTTAAAAAAAATTACAAAACAGAAAAATAACAAAAGAAAATAGAAGAAAACAAAAGGATAACGAACGGAAATAAAGGTGGGTTGCCTCCCACAAGCGTTTTTCTTTAACGCCTTTTAGCTAGGCATGAAGAACGAATCAAGTATTATCAATAGGATCATGGGTTGTATTCACATGGGACTTAAAACTTAACTTCATTATCATTCTAGGGAAATGTTCCATGCCCTTTTTAAGGGGAAACTGAAATCTTATAATTCCCGCTTTCATATCAATATTGGCACCAACGGTGCGAAGAAAAGGTCTCCCCAAAATAATATGACAAGAAGAATTGCATTCAATATCCAAAATCCAAAAGAAGAAAATAAAAAGGGACATAATTATAATTAGCAATAATAAGAATATCATCAATCCTTTCCAGAGCTCATTTAACAGTGGAGTCTATAAGATGCACTCCCAAAATACTTCCATCCAAAGGTTTTAGATCAAGTATATCATATAAACTAATAGGCATAATAGAAGAACTTGCACAAAGATCACACAAAGCATTGACATAAAAATAATCCAATATTATTATAATAGTGGGATCCCAATCATCTTGTAATTTTCTAGGAATATAGGTTTCAAATATGAGCCTTTCTTCTCTAGCTTCTGTGAGAGCGTTAGTGATATGTTTAGTGAAAGCAATATTTATCTTACTAGCATAAGGATCTTTAGATAATTTTTGTAAGAACTTTATAACACCATATATGCTGAAATTATCAAAACCAAATTTATCATCCTCAAATATGGTGAGAAAATTTCTCTTAAAGACATATTATCCTCAATCCCACTTGCAACAATTTTCTCACTAGAAATTTTTTTAATCCTCGAACTTTTGGGACTCCTTATACCTAAATTCATGACCTCTCTAATACCATTTGGTTTTACATGAACATATTTATAAGCATTAGGATACTCATTGGTACTGAAAGTTTTAACTTCCTCAAAGGGTTGGATGGTATTAATTCTAGCAGGCTCTCTTTTAGCAGCTTTTTCAGCAATTTCAGCTTTTCTTTCTCTTCTAGCACGTATTTGAGCTAACATTATCACGTTCTCATTTATTTGAACTTGTATAGAATTTATAGTTTCCGTTTTCTTGGCTTAAAGAGGTGTAGTCCTAATTTTTAAAATTTCTACATCATGAGCAAGACTATCAACTTTCAACACAAGATTATCTAGTTTTGCAAGCCTTTCATCAATAGTTTTATTGAAATATTTTTGTGTAGTGATAAATTCTTTAAGTATGTTCTCAAGATCAGAGGTGGAACTTTTAGGATTGTTATAAGAATTGCCATACTAATTCCATAGGAATAACCATTATTATTAGGATATGGCCTATAGTTGTTACCACCAAAGTTATTCTTGTAAGCACCGTTGTTGAAGTTGTTTATAGCAATGAAATTCACATAAATTTGATCAATCTCATTAGAAACAAGAGAGTTCAAGGTAAAATTATTAGGATATATTGGCACTTTCTTAGCTAGCAAAGAAGCAAGCATATCGATTTTATCACTCAAAGAAGAGACCTCCTTAACAGAATTTACCTTTTTACCCGTTGGAGCCCTTTCTGTGTGCCATTGGGAATAGTTTGTCATTAGATCATCCAATAACTTGTTTTTTGGGGATAAGGTGAGGTTCATGAAGGTTCCTCCCGCAGTTCAATCCAATAAATTCCTTGAAGAAAAATTTAATCCTGCATAAATGGTTTGGACAACCATCCACGTAGTAAGTCCATGTGTGGGACAATTCTTAACCATAGTTTTCATTCTTTCCCAAGCTTGAGAAACATGCTCATTATCATATTATCTAAAGTTAATAATGTTACTCCACAGTTTTATAATTTTTTCATGTGGATAATACTTCCCAATAAAAACATCTTTGCATTTAGTCCAAGAATCAATGTTATTTCTAGGCAAAGACAATAACCATTCCTTAGCTCTTCCTCTTAAAAAAAAGGGAACAATATTAATTCACAATATAACCATAAACCTATTTATATTTTTGCATGTCACATGACTCAACAAAGTTATTTAAATGAGAGGAAACATCTTCTCCGATACCAGAAAATTAATCTTTCATGACGAGATTCAACAAAGCAGGTTTAATCTGACAAGAGTCTACTGTAGCAGCATGTGGAGAAATTGGTGTGCATATGAAATTATTATTATTGGTAATAGTAAAGTCACAAAGCTTGGTATTATCATTGGTAGACATGATTGAAAGATAACACAAATAAAAGACTAGAAACTAGAGAACTATTTTTTTGTTTTTTTTTGATAAAGAGAAAACAAGACTAAACAAAAGTAAACTAAGAAAGAAAAAAACAAAGAACGAGAGTCGAAATGTGAGACTCCCTTTGCAGCAAGCTAGAAGTCCCCGGCAACGACGCCATAAAAAGTACTAGCGTGTAGTTAACGAGAGCCTGCTTGCTTCTTGATGAGTTTGAAATCCCCAGCAAGAACGCCATAAAAAGTACTTGATGAGTACGTGATCACATGCTCGTTGGGAGACCCCAAGCGGAAGGTATGATGTAGTCTAGAGTAAGTTTTCCCCTTGTAAAGAACCAGAGTTATCGAACCGGCAGGACTTCGTATTCTTGAAGAAGGTTGCTTTATCAACGGCGCCAGAAAAAGTTCTGTTGATGAAGCGTGGAACCTACACACAAAGACAAACTCTCTCTTACCCCAACTTTCCGGAAGGTTGTCAATCTTCCGGTCTTGCTGAAAACATGAGAATTAAACGTCTAGAGTTTTGGAAAACAATTAAAGTAAAAACAGGACATGAAGGAAACCATGATGAAAGTGCTTAAAAGAAGGTTTGCAATATGTGGAAAATAGGACCAGGGGTCATAGGTTCGCTAGTGGTGTCTCTTCAAAGAAAACAAACATGTTGGGAACAAATTACAGCTAGGAAATTGACAAATCATGAACGTATAACAATACTATTATGATGAGATAAAGTTCACGGATTCTAACATTGTAGGCATTACGTCAAGACATATGGACCGCTATCCAGCATGCATCCGTATCTAAATATCCACCTCAAGAAAGCTATCCAGCAAATCCCTTGGTATTAAGTTGCAGCAACAAAGTGATTGCTATGTGTGCAACACACAAATCAATTAAGATCAATACGTAATGTAAGCAGTGGTTCTCATCTGTAGACAAGAGCACCATTGTTTTCTCCCTAGTGGAAACAACACATCCCCCCCCCACACACACATGTTTGTGTCACTCGAGCATAGGCAACAAGGAGGCATGAACCCACTATCTAGCATATAAACCCTCTCTTGGAGGTGAAAACAACTACGTGGTCAAGGTAATCATAAACACCGGAGAGCATTGCAAGACAAGATTAAAACTCTCTACAAATATAAGTGAAGCATCTTAGATTGACATGAACAAAATAACCATAATCTCATGGTTCATAGGATCCTAGCAAACACAACATGCACAATTACATAACAGTGGTCTCGCTCATGTGAGGCAGCTCACGAGACTCTAAACATGGAGGAATAGGGGAGAGAACAACCATCTAGCTACTGCTATGGACCCGTAGTCCCGAGATGAACTACTCACGCATCTGTTCGGAGGCGATCATGGCGATGTAGAGGCCTCCGGTGACGATCCCTCTCTCCGGCAGGGTGCTGGAGCAAGAATCCAGAAGCCCTAGATTCTACTTTCGAGGTGAAGGTGCCTCTCTGCATGTTTCATGGAAAATAACTCCATCCCCGTGATTTTTAGGGTAAACGGCAATTTATAGGCGAACAAGGGACAAGAGGCGATGGCTAGGGCCCCGAGGGGCCCACCAGGCGCAACCTAGGGGGAGCCCACGTCTAGTGCCCTCCTAGTGGCGACCTTGCTCCCCTTAGGTTCCCTTTTGGACTCTGTCTTCGTTCTGGGTAAAAATTGATCTTCGTGGATTTTCAGCCCTTTCCGAGAATATTTCCTTAAGAACTTTTCTGAAATAGAAAAACAACAGAAAACAGCAACTGGCCTGGGGCACCGTGTTAATAGGTTAGTCTATGAAACCATCCGGAAAACGAAAGAAACCATGTGGAAAACGAAAGGTATTGGGTAGAAAACAAGCATGGAGCATCAAAAATTATAGATATGATTGCAACGTATTACGTACCTTCAAAAAATATTGATGGCATCAACACCAACTTGGAGGACTTGTTAGGAAAATTTGAGCGCTTGCTCGCGGGGTTGCAGCAACCTCGCATATATATCAGCCCATGTGTTGCATGACAAAGAGATTAGACAATCAGATCATGTACGCCCTAAGGAGACACCAGGATCGGTTAAGAGGCAGAGGCTGAACTTCCTAAACACCCTCGCGGGCGTCCCTGTTCACACCCCTGCAACAACGTCCATCAACCTCATTTGCGGGATGTTGACCATGTCGCCAAGCTAAAATTGAATATTACACCTTTTGAGGGTAGATATAATCTTGACGCATATATTACTTGGAAATTAGAAGTGGACCAATGTTTTACATGTTTAAATCATCCCGGGGATAGATGTGTTTGTGTTGCCACTTGTTAATTTACTATTTTTGGTTTTGTTTGGTGGTATGAATAATGTCGTTTGTATCATGATAATATTCCTACTACTTGGGTTGCCTTGAAAACTTATATGCGTACTTATTTTGTTCTTCCTTATAATCAATATTAAATGCTTAAAAACCTCACATGTTTACAACAAGGAAATAAATCTACAAAGGAATACTACCAAGAACTGCAAATTGGGTGATTCTTTGTGGTACTATTAAGGACAATGAAGCCATGTGTGCTGGAGTTTTGGATGGGGTTAATTGTAATATTCAAACTATCTTGAAATATAAGGAGTACAATACTATCACTCGTTTATTTCATCTTACTTGCAAAGCTGAATGTGAAGTACAAGATTGTCAACCATGGATAAGACCTAACTTTCCTACATGTCACACTTCATCATGGACACCACTCTCACCAGACTTGACCACTCGTGGTGCTGCACCTAACATGAGCAAGTTCATCACACCACCTCCCAAAGTGCCATCTACTATGCCTTCACTACGTTCCATGGGCTCTACATAGAGTGCTTCATAGGTGGCGTTCACAGATAAAACCAATGACGTCCAATGTCACCGTTGTTGGGGTTATGGCCACTTTGAGCATGAGTGCACTACCAAGCGCGTGATGATCATGCATGAAGATGGACAGTATGACTCATCGAGTGATTATGATAAAGATACATTGGCACCTCTTTCGACACAACATTATGGTTATACCGATTCTGAGAAGTACATAGGGGTTATGGGAACTGACGTTGCTAATGAGTATCTAAGCATCATTGCACCATGTTCCTTGAGTGTGCACTTGAGTAGAGCCGAACATGATCAGCGCCATAATTTATTTCAGACCCGAGGTGTTGTCAAGTAGCATGCTAGTCAGATCATCATTGATGGTGGGAGTTGTAATAATTTGACTAGTATTCAGATGATGGACAAGATTCTCTACCTACATGATAGCCTACCTACCAAATTTAATGGTTCGACAACACTTGTATACTTAAGGTAACACAAACTACATATGTGAATTTTTCTATTGGGACATATTCTGATTTTGTTAACCGTGAAGTTGTTCCAATGCAAGCTTGTTCTTTTTTACTTGGTAGACCATGGCAATTTTATAAATTATCTATTCATAATGGTAAAGCTAATCAATTTATTCTTGTGCATAATGGAAAGAAACTGGTTCTTAAACCATTGTATCTTTAGCATATTTTAAAACATGATCTTGCTAGAGCTCTATAAAAAGAAGGGGCATTGCAACATGAAATGTAAAAGGTTCCCAGAGAAAATTAAGAAATTCACTAAGAATGATAAAGTTATAAGAATTATACCTAAATGATATTTTTCGTTCTTACTAGTATCCATGGAGCATTGAATGCTAAAGTATTTTATGCATTCAATACAGGAGTTGCGGGAAGTAAGGAGACGGAGGAATAAAATGTGTTGATGTGCGTCAAGCTCAGCGCATGAAGATTCATCTAAGGATGAAGACATCTCCACTTTTGTTCTTATTATTTTTTTTGAACCTAATACTGTGGGGGAATCCCACAGCCCCTTTTATTACCATCAACCAAAAAATATTTACAATGTGTACAAATATACAAGAGAGAAAAAAAAAGACAAAAGCAAAGCACTATGGTAAGCTTTGAAAGATTCCCGCACTTTTGTTCTTATAGTTTGAAAGATTTGTGAGCTTCGGCTCAAGTTGTTGTAATAAGGCCGCATGCTTGGTGACGTAATACTCTTGTGGATTCATAGGGAAATTGTCCTGGTTATATTATGAGAATGTTATGGATCACTCCCTTCGTGGATGATCAAGTTACAAATCTTTTGAGTTAGTGAAATATCATTTGTTCTAAAATATTTTGTGATTGTATTGACACCACCTTTGAGTGGCACTATCATATCAAACACATCATATGCATGATGGGAGAAAGTTTGATATATCGTTATGTGAAACGAGTGAAAGACTTGATAAATTACACACTTCTTTGAAGGGTGAATTTAGTAAGTATTCAACCACATAGCGAAGTCAACAAAATAAGAGTTCTTGGATTATTGATGATAATATCGTCAATAACCAAACTTCAAATAAAATTTTAGAAATAATTTCTTAGTGATGACTTCAAAGGTTTCAAGCCATGATCTGACTAAGTGTGATAAAGTTAGCACTAAGAAAGATTCTTTTGCAGAAGTACTTGATATTACCCATTATAGTGTTGAGTAACTTAAGTTAGAACTTTAGCACAAATTTGTTATCTTTACTTTGTTTCATTGTTTTGAAAGATAAACTATGAAGAGATACATTAATCTTAGAGTTTGAAACTTTCTGAAAGATTAAAAATTGATCCTAAGATGAAAAAATATAGTAATTTGTTCCTATTTCACATTGTAAATCCTCTTATAAAACCACCACATAAGTAACAATGTTTCGTTACTAAGATATATGTGATTCTTAAGAAAATTATTCCTTGTTGAATTCAGTGGGAGGATAGTGATTCTTGAAGGGATTACAGAATCTCCGGAAATAGTTATCGGAGTTGTGCAGATGAAAGAATTCCAGTTGACAATTCTTTTAAACTAATACCGAGAGCCATTGCGGTTAAGGCATGGATTCTTATAAAGAAAACACTTAAGCCAAGGATACACATAAAGGTTTTCAAGACAACTTGAATAAATGTTGTGCATAGAAAATATAAATATAATAAAATGCTAAAATACCCAAAATGACTTAGAGTCATAAGTATTTTTTTACCATCAAGTTCGAGTTAAAAAAACTTCAAGGAATTCCTGTTGGAATAAGATGATCATAAAGCTTGTTATGTATTAAATGGTTTTATGAAAAATTCAAGAGTGACTACTAAAGGTCTTGTGATCTGTAGCAAAGCTTTATCGATCCAGATAATAAGTCTGTATGAGATATTAACGAAACAAACTCCTTTGAAGGAAAATTTATGGAGAACGTGAACTATGTACAACTCAAGGGTTTTGTTACAATACAATACTGCTTATAAAAGAGCTAATTCATTTATACTAATAAAAACTAGTCGGCATAAACGTTTGGAGTGGCATTGTAATTTATGAAGTGTGACAAGAGTGGTTTCAACTTAATGGAAAATTACAGAAATCTTGTTTTCTTATAAGTAAGTGGGAGCTTTTCAATGGTGTCTAGTGATTAGAAATCATTGAAATATTTGTTTGATGGAATATATATATCACTGAAAAGGTGTTTTCTATGATACATGTGATAGTGAGATTCTTAGTTCACAATGGATTAAATCCTAAGTGTGAATTGATATAATACTATCAATGCATAAGTTTTGAATAAAGTTTGAAACTTGAGAGAATTAGGTTCTCGGAAGGTATTGGGATTTTGAGTGTAAGATCCAAAGTTGAAAAATGATGGTGAGTATGATCAAATGATTTATCATTATGATCATAGTGGAAATTCTTGTACAATGCATTCTGTCAACACGTATAGTACAATAATTGTTGGAAAGTAGAATTTGACAATAGTTCAATTGGATCCAATTATTAAGAATATTCTCCATGAAGTAATTTTGAAGAAGTTTCTTCAAAAGGAGAATGGCTTGTAATGTAAGTGTTACATTATAAGAAATAACTTATGAGATAAGTACATAAAATAAATGGTACTTATGTGATAAGTATAAATCAAAGGTTAAAACATAATCTTACGATTTTGTAAGTAGTAGGGATTAAAGTGCTTAATTAGTTTTAAGCATAGATTTACGAACGATACAACAGTAGCAGTAAATGGTGGGAGTTTAACTAACTTGTAGCATTGGTTATCGATTCATCATATGAACTAGGTGCTCAAGAAAGATGCAAGATGATCTTTGATAAACGGCGAAAATGTATTCTTAGTTGAAACACCAAGGTTTCACCTAGAATAGCCTAGACTGTTGTTGATTGATGTCTACGCATGCTTCTATTCTTGTAGACAGTGTTGGGCCTCCAAGTGCAGAGGTTTGTAGAACAGCAGCAAGTTCCCTTAAGTGGATCACCCAAGGTTTATCGAACTCGGGGAGATAGAGGTCAAATATATCCCTCTCAAGCAACCCTGCAATTAAGATACAAGAAGTCTCTTGTGTCCCCAACACACCCAATATACTTGTCAGGTATATAGGTGCACTAGTTCGGCGAAGAGAGAGTAAAATGCAAGTAATATGGATGATAATAAGCGATAATAGCAGTCTGAAATAAAAATGGCAGCAAGTAAACAAGTAGCAGAACAGGCGGAAAATGGTGTTTCAATGCTTGGAAACAAGACATAGGGCTCCTACTTTCACTAGTGGACACTCTCAACAATGATCACATAATTGAATGCATAAATATCATTTCTTCACTATGCTACTCCAAACCACTCTCCGGTCGAATAACGAACACTAATCATTGCGTAGGGCTTTAACAACACTCCTCAAGTCTATATTCCCTCTCTAGGGAACCCCAATGTCACTACGAGCGCCATAAATTAGTAAACAAACGCCACAAATTCATAGGTTCACCTTCCAACACAAGATATAAATATCATGCGAAACCACACAGAGCACACACTGTCACCTTTGCCCCGTGATCAAAGTGTTTACGGAGATAACAAAACCACTTAGTAGCATAACAGATCAAGATCAATCTACATATTCAACTAGATTACAAAGCTCATGATTACATAAAGATCACACCATGGGAGAGAGAGATGAACCACATAGCTGAGCCCTCAGCCCCGGGGGAGAACTACTCCCTCCTTATCATAGGAGACAGCAACATCGATGGAGATGGCGGTGGAGTCGATGGAGATGGCTTCCGGGGGCACTTCCCTGTCCCGACAGGGTGCCAGAACAGATATCTGTCCCCCGAAACTTGTCGGCGGCGGCGGCGGAGCTACAGATGTATTTTGTGGAAAAGGTCGATTCCTCTAGGGTTTATGCCTCAGGGAGTATATATGGGTGAAAGGGCAATGTCGGGAGGTGGCCAGGGGGCCCACACCCCTAGGTGGTGCGGCCAGGGAACCCGCGCGACCCCATGGTGTGGCCACCCTGTGGCCCCCCTCCGGGGCTCTTCGGGTCTTCTGGATGCTTCCGGGACTTTTAGGACTTCTGGCTTTCGAATTTTCCAATTCCGAGAATATTTCCAGAACAACTTTTCTGAAACAAAAAACAACAGAAATTAGGGAACTGGCTCTGTGGCATCTTGTTAATAGAGTTCCGTAAAACATGAGAAAACGTAGGAAAACAAGCGGAAAACATGTAGAAATTGGCATAATATCAACATGGAACATCATAAATTATAGATACGTGAGACGTATCAAGCATCCCCAAGCTTAGTTGCTACTCGTCCTCGAGTAGGTAAACGATAAAACAAAATAATTTCTGAGGTGACATGCTACCACACAATCTTGACCATAATATGTAAAGTAGAGCATGTAAACTAGGATCAATTGAACTAAAGCTGTGATCTATATTTGATATCAACAAGTAATGCATAAACAAAAAACAAAGAAGTAAAACTTTTAATGAATCAATACTAAAAGACTATCAACCGTGCAAAGTTTATTAGAGATGATTTAAGCTTTCAAGAACAACAATATCATGCACGTCAAACTATCTTCACAACCCCTGTTAGGATCAAGTCAAGCTTTCCACACGATGCAATGCTTGAATATTAAACTATTTGCACACTAAAAAACAAGCAAGTGTTCTGCGTTGGTCCCTGGCACGGGGATGTTATGACTAAGAGAACATTATGGGGGGTTTGGAAGGTCAATGGAAGAAAGGCTCACAAAGCTGAAAGTGGTCATTAGACAAGAGAAAGTCTTACAACCGAAGCTATGCAAGGAATAGGGATTTCCACACAATGGATTAACATAGAGCTATAAGTGTATGAAAGCTCTCCAATGGAACTAGTGGGGGTGCATCCAACTTGCTTGCTCACGAAGAGCTAGAGCTGATTTGAGGAGGCTCATCATTGGAATATACAAGCCAAGTTCTATAATGTAAAGTTGCCCACATAGTTATGAATGAAAGATAATATGAAAACTCTCTCCAAACTGAAGTATTGGTGCTAAACATGAAGCACAAGTGTGGTATAAAGGATAGTGATGCGCCCCCTCTCTCTTTATTCTCTCTTTGGCCCCTTTTTTTTGTTTCTTTTTGGGATTTTTCATTTTTATTTTTTATATCCTCACCGGTAGGGGAAACATCCTATATTACAATGAATCATCACACTTTTATTACTCATAACTCATAAAGAAATATCTCTGATGTCTCTAACTGCATGCTCCTGCCAGTGTAGCAGTATGCATAAATAACCATGAAGTTCATCATCACGTAACATAATGGAGGTGGATGTTGTGCAACAATATATCTCGGAATGGCCATGGAAATGCCCTGATAGGTAGATATGGTGGTTGTTTTGAGGAAGAATATATGGGCTTATGTGTAGGAGAACAAAGTCCTCCCACAGGATTTGGATGCACTGGCAGAATTTTCACCAACTCTCAATGTGAGAAAGGGCAATGCACAGTACCGAATAGGCTAGCAAATATGGATGGTGGAAGTGCCAGGAACCGCAACATAGAATCACGAGTTAAAAGTTTGCAACAAGCAAATCATCTTACAAGGCACAATGAAAATCACTCCAAGAGGGTCAGTGGCAGTGACAAGTCACTGTTAGCTACCCCGACCGTAGCGCGTAACAAAAGGCCGATCAGAAATGTATCACTCGTAGCAATCATATACCATTGTTTCTACCAGCTGGTAATTTAAGTGTGGCACAGTTTCAAGTATCTTAGACCAACCACTAAAAGTTTATACTTACCGGTCCTTCCCGTTTATCCATTAAGCAATTTAATATCTCAAAACAACAAAAGTGATTCAAGTGAAGCAGTTTAGTGATCTACAAGACCATGCGAATGTTTCCACTATACCAACTACCACAATAGAATTCCTATTTCCAAGCAAACACACATATGAGAACCACCTAACTACAAAATCTAACAGCTCTGAACAAGATATTGCATGAAAACAAAGGCTAAACGCAGTACTAGCAAAAAGTGAACACTCACAGAACAATAAGAATGAAAACTAGAGTGTTCTAAGAAATGAAAACGAAGCGTGTCTCTCTCCCACACAAGTATGATAAGATCCAACTATTTATTACAGCAAATAAAAACCAAACAAACTGAAAACAAAAATAAAAGACGCTCCAAGTAAAGCACATAAGATGCGACCGAATAAAAATATAGTTTCACTAGAAATGACCTGATAATTTGTTGATGAAGAAGGGGATGCCTTGGGCATCCCCAAGCTTAGATGCTTGAGTATTATTGGAATTTGCTTGGATGTACCACCGGGGCATCCCCAAGCTTAGGATTTTCACTATTTGATCACATCATATCATCCTCTTCTCCTCACCCTTGAAAACTTCCTTCACACAAAAATTCTCACAATCTTCATTAGCAACGTTAGTGCAATTGAAATAATAAATTCACATGGTTCAGTTTCAACACTAGACTAACACTTAAAAACACATTATCTACTTTCAAAACTATTTTTCTCAAAAGAACACAAAAAAAAGAGATTAAGATGCAAATGCAATAAATGGCAGAAATCTGTCATAACAGAACTACAGGTAAAGATCGATTTTTTCAAAAATCTTATGTTGCTAAAATAAAAAAGTTGTGTTCTAAGAAAAGTAGAGTATATAACTCAGGATTAAGCACAAAAAAGATCAGGTCATTTTGAATTTTCTGTGATTTTTAACGGAATTAACAGTGAACAGCAGAAATCTATTTCCTGCACAGAAATCCGAAATATAGCCTCAACTTTCCACTAGAGGCTTTACATGGCTCAACAAAAACACAAAATAAAAGTTACAACGGGGTTGCTAAGGAAATAGACAACACCCAGGTGCAAAGCACACAAAAGGAAACAAAGGAAAACGGGTTGAAAACAGAGAAATAAAACGGGTTGTCTCCCGGTAGCGCTTTTCTTTAACGCCTTTCAGCTAGGCATAATGATTTTTAAAAGATGATCACAAAAGAATAAGAGTTGAAGCACAATAAGAGAGCATGAATAAGAAAAAATAAACACATTTAAGTCTAAACCACTTCCTATGAAAAAGAATCTTGTAGAAAAATAAGTCAACGAAGCACAAAGTGACAAGCATAGGAAGACAAAATAAGTGCAACTTCAAAAATTTCAACATAAAGATGGGAAACTTAATATTGTTGAGATGCATAAAACAATGTTTCCCTCTCTCATAATAACTTTCAGTAGCATCATGAATAAAATTAACAATATATCTATCACATAAAACATTCTTGTCATGAGCCACATGCATAAAAGAATTAATACTCTCCACATAAGTATAGTCATTCTTATTAATAGTAGTGGGAGCAAATTCAACAAAATAGCTATCATTATTATTCTCATCACCATAATCATTATAGGAGGCATATTGTAATCATTCTTAATTTTCTCCTCAATAGTAGGTTGACTGAAAATATCATATTCATCATTGCAAACAGGTGGAACTAGAATACCACAATCATTATAATCATCATATATTGGAGGCAAAGTATCATCAAATAAATTTTCCTCATCACAACTTGGGGGACTAAAAATATCATATTCATCAAAACTAGCTTCCCCAAGCTTAGACTTTTCCATAGCATTAGAAATAATGGTGTTTAAAGAAATCATACTAATAACATTGCTATTAGCATGCAAATAAAGCTCCATAGGTTTTTTAAGTTTCTCTTCAAACACTTCATGTCCTAACTCAAGATAAATATTATAAAGCTCTCTAATATTTTTGTTTGTTTTCCATTTAAGCATAAGTATAAAAACAAGTAACAAGTAAGAAAAAAGCCTAACTAGTGAAAATAAAAACAAGAAACAAAAAGATATAATTCCAGAATCTAAAGGAAATAACTTCGAGCACTCACACCCGAGGATGTGAGAACCTTTTACCTTACCTCCCCGTCAACAACGCTAGAAAAAAGCTTGATGTGTAGGCACGCTTCTATTCTTGTAGACAGTGTTGGGCCTCCAAGTGCAGAGGTTTGTAGAACAGAAACAAGTTTCTCTTAAGTGGATCACCCAAGGTTTATCGAACTCAGGGAGGTAGAGGTCAAATATATCCCTCTCAAGCAACCCTGCAATTAAGATACAAGAAGTCTCTTGTGTCCCCAACACACCCAATATACTTGTCAGGTATATAGGTGCACTAGTTCGACAAAGAGAGAGTAAAATGCAACTAATATGGATGATAATAAGTGATAATAGCAGTATGAAATAAAAATGGCAGCAAGTAAACATGTAGCAGAACAGGCGGAAAACGGTGTTTCAATGCTTGGAAACAAGTCCTAGGGCTCCTACTTTCACTAGTGGACACTCTCAACAATGATCACATAATTGAATGCATAAATATCATTTCTTCACTATGCTACTCCAAACCACTCTCCGGTCGAATAACGAACACTAATCATTGCGTAGGGCTTTAACGACACTCCTCAAGTTTATATTCCCTCTCTAGGGCACCCCAATGTCACTACGAGCGCCATAAATTAGTAAACAAACGCCACAATTTCATAGGTTCACCTCCCAACACAAGATATAAATATCATGCTAAACCACATGGAGCACACACTGTCACTTTTGCCCCGTGATCAAAGTGTTTACGGAGATAACAAAACCACTTGAGTAGCATAACAGATGAAGATAAATCTACATATTCAACTAGATTACAAAGCTCATGATCACATAAATATCACACCATGGGAGAGAGAGAGATGACCCACATAGCTACGGGTAGAGCCCTCAGCCCTGGGGGAGAACTACTCCCTCCTCATCATAGGAGACAACAATGGCGATGGAGATGGCGGTGGAGTCGATGGAGATGGCTTCCGGGGGAACTTCCCCGTCCCGACAGGGTGCCAGAACAGAGATCTGTCCCCTGAAACTTGTCGTCAGTGGCGGCGGAGCTACAAATGTTTTTTGTGGAAAAGGTCGATTCCTCTAGGTTTTATGCCTCGGGGAGTATATATGGGCAAAATGGTGATGCCGGGAGGTGGCCAGGGGGACCACACCCCTAGGTGGCGCGGCCAGGGGGACCCGCACCACCCATGGTGTGGCCACCGTGTGCCCCCCTCCGGGGCTCTTCGGGACTTCTGGATGCTTCCGGAACTTTTAGGACTTCTGGCTTTCGAATGTTCCAATTCCGAGAATATTTCCAGAACAACTTTTCTGAAACTAAAAACAACAGAAAACCAGGAAATGGCTCTGTGGCATATTGTTAATAGGTTAGTTCCGGAAAACATAAGAAAACGTAGGAAAACAAGCGGAAAACATGTAGCAATTGGCATAATATTAACATGGAACATCAGAAATTATAGATACATTTGAGACGTATCATTGATCAAACGATCAAGCAGTCTTATGACAGAATGAGTATCTTCATAATACATATGGTCCACATAACCTCAAAAGGGTTGATGACAAATATCTCTAACATAGTGTTTGCATGAGAGTTCACTTGCATTTTCTAGATGTTGGAAGGATTATACAAATGGTTTATTGCCAATTGTGCAAGTGGGAGACTGTTGGATGTATGCCCAAAAGGCAATAGAATTATGATCCATTTTACTATGATATAACTGACATGGCTCCTGAATATGAGATTCAGAGAAAAAATCACACTCATGTATAGTGACATGAAGAAAGATTGCAAACCCTAGTCTTGCCTTTTCATACTAATTTGTTGTATGCTTTATGGCCATGATTTCCTGGTCATAGACATAATTTATGTCAGCATAAGTGGATAGCATATTGTTGGAAGGGAACAATATAACTAGGTATACCCTAGTTGATATGCTAAGAGATTTCATTGTGATGTCTTTTGTCCTTAATGACATTTCATAGCAAGGTTATATCACGAAATATCCTTTGACTATGAGGTTATCAGGGTTGTATATTCTGGAGGTCTTAGTTTGATACTATTAAGTATCACACCGTAAACTGGGCAAACAAAACGGTAGCCACTTGGCAATTCTAAAGGACTATATTACCTCGATGTTCTGAGATGCGAATTACTCCTCCGTAAAAATAGAGATACAACTTGGGGCCACTCGGTATGCTTGATTCCATATGTTCTGCAGACAATGCATGATGATGATACATCATGTGGGATATCATAATACATTAACAAGTGGTAAGTTTGGTATGACGAGCAATGGGAATATTGTATAATAACTAACATGTTCAATAGAGTGTCTTTCGCATAGTGAGTGGGATCAACAAGGAGTACCATCATAACGGTGTTTCCGCATGATAGATATATTATATATGTATAAGAAAATAGGGCACTAGATGTCCCGGAGTAATAGAAACAATTTTTATTACTATCAAAATTTATTCCGGATAATTTTTAAAAGAGAAAATTAAGTTGCACGCTTTCTAGAGCGTGTGCAGGGAGACATGAGATGTCTCGGGATGTTGAAAATATGTTTCTGACATCATTAGACAAGGTCGATGATTTTATCTATAAGGTTCATGGGATTCCGGTAGAGTTTCAGGTAAAAACTGAGAAGGGGCAGAGTGCCGGAAGGGGACAAAATTGCCCCCATGGTCATACCCACCATTGGGAGGTTGGCAAGTGGGCCCAAGGGCCACAACCATAGCCACACCACTCCTCCCTACAACTTCCTATTCGGTTTCCAAGAGAAAATTGGAAGGGAAAAGTAAATGGAGGGGAGGGGGAGGCAGTACTCCTCCCAGTAGGAAAGGACTCCTAGTTGGACTAGGAGTCTAATTCGAGTTGGGAGGAAGGGCCGATGCGGCCACCGCTCCTTGGAGGCTGCGAACTGAGGGAGGAACTGCTGCCCCCAAGGCAAGTCCCTCCTCTCTCGACCTATTTAAAGGACTCCAACCCCATGGGGTTTCAATTTTTGAAATTCCCGTACGTGTAGCACATAGTTTTCCCAGCTTGATTTCAAAATTTTGGATTTGAAACCAAGAAAGAACAACATGTGCATGATGCTGAGTTTAAAGATGTAATGCAAAATTGTAAGGAAGGTATAACCTGAAACACATTTGTCTTCAATGATGAATTTGTGTTCCGTGCTAACAAGCTATGCATCACAGATAGTTTTGTTTGTCTTTTGTTGCTGCAGAAAGTGCATGGAGGAGGACTGATGGGTATCTTTAGCATGAAGAAGACGGAGGACATACTTCCTGAACACTTTTACTGGCCACACATGAGACGTGGCGTTAAGAGATTTGTGGCGGAATTCTCGGTAGATGCATCCAATGGCACTGCCATACTCCTTGTTGCCTTCGAGCGGAACAATAAGCTCACCCATAGTGTCCAATTCCTCGATCGGAAGCCTTCTGAAGGGGATCTTGTTTTCATTGGCACCTCCGTGCACTATTTTTTCACAAATCACTTGGGGCTCCCTCTTCATCACCTTGTGCACCAGTTTCTGACCGGTGCTCACCATCTTTCTCCTCATGTTGCCCATCAACCTGCTGTTACACCCTGTTGGGATCGATAAATGCGTCCATGTTGAGTTTTTCACACGTCTTGCGCTAAGAGGAGGCCAAGAGGTGGTCATCTCTAGGCATCTTCAAATAAAACATTCAAATGTTAGAGAATCGGAAAAATATGATGTAATTCATAGAAACATTCAGCACAATCTTTGCTAAAAATGGGACATATTAAGTGCCAGAAATTTGACGAAACAAAAATGAATCTATGTTTCGCCAAAACATTGACAACTTATCCCTGAAAAATTAAACAACAAATTGAAAAGGTTCACGAGCAACACAATTTTGCCTCGTTTCGACGTCCATTATCGAGCCCAACAAAATTGGAAATTCATCCACAAGGTATATGCAAATCCATCCAACAAATACATCTACAAGATTCATATATGCAAATTCATCCAAAATATTCATATATGCATATTGACGAACACCTCGCGAGCGGCACTCCGAGATGGAGAAGAGGGACTATTACCTTCTGCGCCGATGGTGGAGGCGGTCACCAACAGACGCCGGTGATGGAGGTGGTGGAGAAGAAGCAGGCGCTGACGTCGGTGGAGGACGAAGGCAACCGATATGCACTGGTAGAAAAAAGGCCTTCCATACGCCCCCATCAGCCCCCAAACGTTGCGCACCGTGACTAATGAGTCTTTAGTCCGGGGTCGGGAGGAGACCTGTAACAGCCCAAGTATGAAAACCTGCCATTTAGAATGTTTGATTCCTTGTTATTTAAGTATTGCATCATGTCATCATATTGTCATCATGTTGTTTGCTTTTGTTTCTAATTTGTTGCATTTGTTTTCCACTGTTTTCACAACTCAAATTCAAACCTTACTCAAACAATGTTTTCATACTTGTTCTGTTACAATTTTTGGAATAAAAATAACAAATGAAAACAACCAAATTGTTCCTTTTTATTCCATGTTTCTAACTCCTAAAATTGTTGGTCTTAACCAAGTAATTAAATTCAACAATTCATTCCAAATCATTTCAAATCCAAACCAATCCTCAAAATCATTAACCTTTTGAATCCATACAATTCACCACCCCTTTTGCACTCTTTAAACCCTTCAAAAAAATCCTAGTGGTAACCCTATTCCAAAGCATGGTTTTCTTAGTGGTTTATTAATATTAAAATTCCTCTAATTTGGTTTCAAATACAACTATCATTATATAACTCAATTTTTGAAATCCAAGCTGGCAATATGTTTTCTAATTACCTAATAATGCTAAACTAATTTTCTGTAAATTTTTAGTAACTCAAAAGCCATGTTTTTCTTCCTAAAGCTAAGGCTACAAAAAAAAAACAGTAAAACAAAAATAAAAATAACAAAAGGGAGAGAGAGAGGAGCAGCAGCTAATCTAGCCCAGCCCACCCCTGTTCTGGCCCATACCCCTTCATGAGCACCTTCTTCCTCGCGTGACGTCAACTCTGTACGAACAGAGAAACAGCCACTCGATCGATCCCTCCCCTTCTGGATGATCAGCCGTACAATCTCTAGACCCTATATCTACCTACCCCTCCCGAGACCCCCTCGTGAACCCTAGCTCCCTCCTCTAGCCTAGCGCCGCCAATCTTCTCCTCTGTTCCTCTCCCTGCTGCTCTCCTCTATTTCTGAACCTTCTGAAAAAAAACGGAGCCGAACGACAGCCATGTCCGAACATTGGAGCCCTTGGCGGCGCCGGCACGGCCAACCTCGGGCCGAGCCAACCGTGGGAATGGAACCACGGCGACTTGCTCCGCCGCCCCATCTACTCACCGGTTGCCGGGAGCAACCACGGCGACCGCGCCGTGCCGGAAACTCCCTCCGTTTTCCTGCTCGCCCTCTGAACGGCGACGGCCGCAGCAGGTAATCGCCTCCTTTCCCTTCCCCTCTCTCCCTGTCCGCATCCGTCCTGCACCCTGGAACCCCCTCCCACAAGCCCAAGCACCGCACGGCCACCGCGGCAAGCCCAGCCTCACGCTCGCCGGCGGCCAACTCCCCTCCGTTCGGATTCAGCGATCTGAACTGCCTCGTTCAGTTAACATCCGCTAGATGAACCCCATATGGAACATGCCCTTAAGCTGTCAACAAATCGAGCCGCACCGCACTGGCAGAGACCACTTCGCGCGAGCCCAAGGTCCTGGGATCGAGTCCCGGCCACCCCCTTTTGCTACTGCTTTTTCCGAAATTATTTCGGTTCGTTGTCTGAACCTCAAGCCCCCTGCTAGCGATTCCCTGACACCAACCAAGCAGCAGCGCAGTGGTTGCTCCCTTGTGCAAGCAGCAGGAGGTGCAGGGATCAATTCCCACCCCCTGCACATTTAAAAACCTTTTTGTTTTGCATTGTTTTGATACTCCAACTTCTCAGTAATCACCATTAGGCCCCTGGTACTTATTCTATGTCACTGGAAAATTAATTCTAAGTCCTTGGTTCATTAAAAAATGGCAGATTTGCACTATTTCTTGTAAATGGCATAATAAATTCATTTTAACTCCAATTCCAACATTTTTTATATGTTTTCAATACCAAATTAAATGTTCTACCCAAATATAAAATTTGTTTACTGTTTTGAATATTTTAAATTGGTGAAACATTTGAATTCTTGTTTAAATCACTTAAATTTGCAAAATTCATAACTTGTTCATAAAAATTCCAAATTTCACAAACCAAACATGTTTTCCAATCAACTTTTCATGTACTTTCCAAATATAAATTTTGTTTGCTGTTTTGAATAATTTAAATCGCTGAAAACAACTGTTCCTTGTTTATTGCATTTAAAATTGCCAAAATAATAACTTGCTCATTTTAAATCCAATTTCAACAAATGAAATATGTTTTCCATGCAAAATTAAACCCTCTTTCCAAATATAAACTTTGTTTTCTGTTTTGAACAATTTAACTTGATGAAAACAACAAATGCTTGTGTGACACCTTTAAGTAACCAAAATTCCAAAACTTAATCAATGATTTCCAAAACTCGTTCCAATCCTTTTTCACCTGCATCTATCATTGTTATCTGTTGTTATTTTGTTGTTATCATCATGCATGCATCATGTTTAACCACTTACACTTGTTAATCAATGTAGATCATTGCTTCCACCTTAACCATTTGCATCCATATGCAATTCACATTGCATATGGGTCCAATTAAATTGTGTTATCTTGTCAAGTAGTTTATTTTGATGCATCTATTAACATGACATGCATCATCCCATGTTTGTGCACCTATACCATGATATTGATTGTTTATCTTTCTGCAATGTTTGTTTGCTTCTTCCCGGATATACGACGACGTTGAGACCGACGATACTTACGACACCCCTTCTAAGGATTTAGCTCAGTACCAGGCTACTGGGTTTTGCAGGCAAGTTATCACTCACATGAACCACTGTGTTCCTTTCAACGTTGGTTACCGATACTTTCCGTTGTTCTTTTCTGCTAGCCTTAGCAGTAGTTGTTTCTGTTACGAACCCATCACATGAATCCCTTAACCTTGATAATGCCTCACCTCCATACCTAAAACCCCTTGCTTGTTGCCTTAGTCTTATCTAGCATGCTTAGGTTGCTTTTGCTCGAGTCTGTTATCCGTTACTTTCTGTTACTATATCATTTACGTTGTGGGGGCTCGATGTTTAATCAATCAATCATGCTAATGTTGCTATTAATAATAAACTTGATGATAAGGCACCGGCAGGAGGCCCATGAGAGGTTTTGAAGCCTGCTAGTGTCGACCCTAATAGGAAAAGGGTCTTGTCTACTGATCCATGATGAGCGCACTACCCGCATTTGGGAAGCGAGTATGGGCGCCCCCCTCAACTTGACCTGATTCGCATCTCGTCCAAATCGCCTCATTTAGTTCGTGTTTTCCATTTGCCGCATGCATGTTTTTGCGAGCCCAGGCCAGGGTGGAAATTTTGTAGTCGGCATATAGGGGGACACGGTCTTAGAGTGCTATGATGGTCCATTTTCTTCTGGGCTTGATTAGCCGTGCGCCCAAGGTTCTTTGGGCTTGATGCGAAGAATGGTTGGTTGTGTTGAGTGCCCCGCTTGGTGGGATCGCTTCCCATCTGGCGGGATATTCATGAGTGTACGGCCAAATTGGTGCAACCCTGCAGGGATAATCTTCTCGAGAAGCCGTGTTTTCCGCGGTTATGGATTACTTGGTGAAAGTACTGGCTAACAAGTACTCAGGACAACTTAAACATAATGATCAAACCTGTTACACCCCATGATTAATAACTTGACTAGTAATAGGCTTACTGACACCATAATTTGAACCATCATTATTACAACTGTGTGAGTTATCCTCGGATTGCTTCTTTGGATAAGGGGCGAGATCCAGGATGGGTTTGTTTGAAGTTATCTTTCAGTTGGTTACAATCCTCGATCTTATCTCCTTTCTGTTAGCCGGCAGTTGTAGTATGTTTCTGTAGTTGGTTAGTGCAGCCAGTTGCAGCATCTTTCATACCCCTTTTTCTTCCGTTGAACCCAAGGCATCTGTGCTTGGTGTTGACGGGTTACACTTTGGTGAACTGTGAGTCTTGCTTGCCAGTACGTTTATGTACTGACCCCTTTGGGGCTGTGGTTTACGCAGACGACGTTTCCGAGGATCTACATGGTGGCTACTACGTGGAGTATGACGAGACTGCTGACGAGTAGATAGCGGACCCGGGCAGGATCCGAGACTTCGTGGATGGGCTCCGTCTGTTTGTTTCCGGCCTCTTAGGCCTATTTGGTTCTTGTCTGTACTCAGACATGTTGAATGCTTCCGCTGTATTGTAATGATGTATTGTTGGGGCATGTGCCCTCTGAATGATTGTATTTGCTATCTCTGCTCTAATGAGAGCCATTTGCAACTTATTTCAATCTTTTGTGTCGTAGAGATCTGTTGTGATATCAGTTGTTCAACGCCGTTGACGTACCATGTGTGTATGGTTTGAAGTACGTCGACGGAAGTGCCTTTGATCTCTAGTGGATAGTTTACATCGACGATGGAATAGCGGGGCTTGTGTTGTCGCGCATAAGCGCAGGCCTACCAGGAAGCTGGGACGTGGGAGCAGTTATGCCCCATAATCCAAGCATCTGCTATCCAGTTCGTACGGTGAGTATCCCTTAGAAATCAGGGTGCGACAAATGGTATCAGAGCCTGTCTGCCTGTAGGATCCCTTTTTACTGGTCGCAGTTGAGTCTAGAAACTATTTTGTAGCTATATAGGCAAAAACAAAACGTGAGAGTAGGAATTCTGTTCTTTTTCTTCTTTCCCCACCCACCCTCCCTTTTTCTGGTAAGGAAGTGTAACGTTGATTTTTCCCTTCTCATCTAAACTTTCAAGTTAGGATTTCACGAATTCTGGTTTCTCTAGGATGGTTATATCTACTAGACCATAGGAATGGAGGTGGTTGTGACATGATTTATCATGTTGCCTACTCACGATTGAGAACGGTGGCAAATAAGCCCCGGAAGCAGATCCTCTATTCCTTAAGCAGTAGATATTGATCCTTTAGAAGCCCGGATGGGTTTTCCGTAGTACCTCAGGAGTTTTGTTCTTGTTTTCCCCGATGTTGATATCCTGTTCTTTTCAACATCCTTGTCGTCCGTTCAAATTTTGTTGTTGTTTTCCACTTCAAATCTTCTACCGGCGTCTAATCAAAACTTCCTCGTAAACTCTTGTCCAACTAAAGTGTTATTTCATACCGGAGAATCACATTCCTTTGTGTCAACAATCTTTTCCACAACATACAACCCAATTCTGGTTCCACTAAGCAATCAAATCACCGTTCACTCTCCGGAATCTCAAATGTTGACTTCCCACATAAGTAAGAACAATCCAATTCTAATGAGAAGCCACATATTCCTTGTTACTCTCATGTTGCTGATTCTGACATTGATGTCATCCTTGGTGTTCCATTGATGTCAATAACTCTGTTCCAACCTTATTACAGATAGTCTATTCTCCAAATGAATCAAGTTTTATCCAGCTATACACCATCGATACAAAAACCTCAACCTTTACTTGAAAATGTTCCGGTGGTTTCCAAATTCCCTGACGTCTATCCAATGTGCACGATGTGTTTCACGTGTCACAGCTCAAGAGGATCTTCTCAAGAAGTTTCCGGACCTTTTCTTTTCTCAGTAGGAATCTCGGGGCGCGATTCCTTCAAGGGGGGGCGTTTTGTAACAGCCCAAGTATGAAAACCTACCATTTAGAATGTTTGATTCCTTGTTATTTAAGTATTGCATCATGTCATCATGTTGTTTGCTTTTGTTTCTAATTTGTTGCATTTGTTTTCCACTGTTTTCACAACTCAAATTCAAACCTTACTCAAACAATGTTTTCATACTTGTTCTGTTACAATTTTTGGAATAAAAATAACAAATGAAAACAACCAAATTGTTCCTTTTTATTCCATGTTGCTAACTCCTAAAATTGTTGGTCTTAACCAAGTAATTAAATTCAACAATTCATTCCAAATCATTTCAAATCCAAACCAATCCTCAAAATCATTAACCTTTTGAATCCATACAATTCACCACCCCTTTTGCACTCTTTAAACCCTTCAAAAAAATCCTAGTGGTAACCCTATTCCAAAGCATGGTTTTCTTAGTGGTTTATTAATATTAAAATTCCTCTAATTTGGTTTCAAATACAACTATCATTATATAACTCAATTTTTGAAATCCAAGCTGGCAATATGTTTTCTAATTACCTAATAATGCTAAACTAATTTTCTGTAAATTTTTAGTAACTCAAAAGCCATGTTTTTCTTCCTAAAGCTAAGGCTACAAAAAAAAAACAGTAAAACAAAAATAAAAATAACAAAAGGGAGAGAGAGAGGAGCAGCAGCTAATCTAGCCCAGCCCACCCCTGTTCTGGCCCATACCCCTTCGTGAGCACCTTCTTCCTCGCGTGACGTCAACTCTGTACGAACAGAGAAACAGCCACTCGATCGATCCCTCCCCTTCTGGATGATCAGCCGTACAATCTCTAGACCCTATATCCACCTACCCCTCCCGAGACCCCCTCGTGAACCCTAGCTCCCTCCTCTAGCCTAGCGCCGCCAATCTTCTCCTCTGTTCCTCTCCCTGCTGCTCTCCTCTATTTCTGAACCTTCTGAAAAAAAAACGGAGCCGAACGACAGCCATGTCCGAACATTGGAGCCCTTGGCGGCGCCGGCACGGCCAACCTCGGGCCGAGCCAACCGTGGGAATGGAACCACGGCGACTTGCTCCGCCGCCCCATCTACTCACCGGTTGCCGGGAGCAACCACGGCGACCGCGCCGTGCCGGAAACTCCCTCCGTTTTCCTGCTCGCCCTCTGAACGGCGACGGCCGCAGCAGGTAATCGCCTCCTTTCCCTTCCCCTCTCTCCCTGTCCGCATCCGTCCTGCACCCTGGAACCCCCTCCCACAAGCCCAAGCACCGCACGGCCACCGCGGCAAGCCCAGCCTCACGCTCGCCGGCGGCCAACTCCCCTCCGTTCGGATTCAGCGATCTGAACTGCCTCGTTCAGTTAACATCCGCTAGATGAACCCCATATGGAACATGCCCTTAAGCTGTCAACAAATCGAGCCGCACCGCACTGGCAGAGACCACTTCGCGCGAGCCCAAGGTCCTGGGATCGAGTCCCGGACACCCCCTTTTGCTACTGCTTTTTCTGAAATTATTTCGGTTCGTTGTCTGAACCTCAAGCCCCCTGCTAGCGATTCCCTGACACCAACCAAGCAGCAGCGCAGTGGTTGCTCCCTTGTGCAAGCAGCAGGAGGTGCAGGGATCAATTCCCACCCCCTGCACATTTAAAAACCTTTTTGTTTTGCATTGTTTTGATACTCCAACTTCTCAGTAATCACCATTAGGCCCCTGGTACTTATTCTATGTCACTGGAAAATTAATTCTAAGTCCTTGGTTCATTAAAAAATGGCAGATTTGCACTATTTCTTGTAAATGGCATAATAAATTCATTTTAACTCCAATTCCAACATTTTTTATATGTTTTCAATACCAAATTAAATGTTCTACCCAAATATAAAATTTGTTTACTGTTTTGAATATTTTAAATTGGTGAAACATTTGAATTCTTGTTTAAATCACTTAAATTTGCAAAATTCATAACTTGTTCATAAAAATTCCAAATTTCACAAACCAAACATGTTTTCCAATCAACTTTTCATGTACTTTCCAAATATAAATTTTGTTTGCTGTTTTGAATAATTTAAATCGCTGAAAACAACTGTTCCTTGTTTATTGCATTTAAAATTGCCAAAATAATAACTTGCTCATTTTAAATCCAATTTCAACAAATGAAATATGTTTTCCATGCAAAATTAAACCCTCTTTCCAAATATAAACTTTGTTTTCTGTTTTGAACAATTTAACTTGATGAAAACAACAAATGCTTGTGTGACACCTTTAAGTAACCAAAATTCCAAAACTTAATCAATGATTTCCAAAACTCGTTCCAATCCTTTTTCACCTGCATCTATCATTGTTATCTGTTGTTATTTTGTTGTTATCATCATGCATGCATCATGTTTAACCACTTACACTTGTTAATCAATGTAGATCATTGCTTCCACCTTAACCATTTGCATCCATATGCAATTCACATTGCATATGGGTCCAATTAAATTGTGTTATCTTGTCAAGTAGTTTATTTTGATGCATCTATTAACATGACATGCATCATCCCATGTTTGTGCACCTATACCATGATATTGATTGTTTATCTTTCTGCAATGTTTGTTTGCTTCTTCCCGGATATACGACGACGTTGAGACCGACGATACTTACGACACCCCTTCTAAGGATTTAGCTCAGTACCAGGCTACTGGGTTTTGAAGGCAAGTTATCACTCACATGAACCACTGTGTTCCTTTCAACGTTGGTTACCGATACTTTCCGTTGTTCTTTTCTGCTAGCCTTAGCAGTAGTTGTTTCTGTTACGAACCCATCACATGAATCCCTTAACCTTGATAATGCCTCACCTCCATACCTAAAACCCCTTGCTTGTTGCCTTAGTCTTATCTAGCATGCTTAGGTTGCTTTTGCTCGAGTCTGTTATCCGTTACTTTCTGTTACTATATCATTTACGTTGTGGGGGCTCGATGTTTAATCAATCAATCATGCTAATGTTGCTATTAATAATAAACTTGATGATAAGGCACCGGCAGGAGGCCCATGAGAGGTTTTGAAGCCTGCTAGTGTCGACCCTAATAGGAAAAGGGTCTTGTCTACTGATCCATGATGAGCGCACTACCCGCATTTGGGAAGCGAGTATGGGCGCCCCCCTCAACTTGACCTGATTCGCATCTCGTCCAAATCGCCTCATTTAGTTCGTGTTTTCCATTTGCCGCATGCATGTTTTTGCGAGCCCAGGCCAGGGTGGAAATTTTGTAGTCGGCATATAGGGGGACACGGTCTTAGAGTGCTATGATGGTCCATTTTCTTCTGGGCTTGATTAGCCGTGCGCCCAAGGTTCTTTGGGCTTGATGCGAAGAATGGTTGGTTGTGTTGAGTGCCCCGCTTGGTGGGATCGCTTCCCATCTGGCGGGATATTCATGAGTGTACGGCCAAATTGGTGCAACCCTGCAGGGATAATCTTCTCGAGAAGCCGTGTTTTCCGCGGTTATGGATTACTTGGTGAAAGTACTGGCTAACAAGTACTCATGACAACTTAAACATAATGATCAAACCTGTTACACCCCATGATTAATAACTTGACTAGTAATAGGCTTACTGACACCATAATTTGAACCATCATTATTACAACTGTGTGAGTTATCCTCGGATTGCTTCTTTGGATAAGGGGCGAGATCCAGGATGGGTTTGTTTGAAGTTATCTTTCAGTTGGTTACAATCCTCGATCTTATCTCCTTTCTGTTAGCCGGCAGTTGTAGTATGTTTCTGTAGTTGGTTAGTGCAGCCAGTTGCAGCATCTTTCATACCCCTTTTTCTTCCGTTGAACCCAAGGCATCTGTGCTTGGTGTTGACGGGTTACACTTTGGTGAACTGTGAGTCTTGCTTGCCAGTACGTTTATGTACTGACCCCTTTGGGGCTGTGGTTTACGCAGACGACGTTTCCGAGGATCTACATGGTGGCTACTACGTGGAGTATGACGAGACTGCTGACGAGTAGATAGCGGACCCGGGCAGGATCCGAGACTTCGTGGATGGGCTCCGTCTGTTTGTTTCCGGCCTCTTAGGCCTATTTGGTTCTTGTCTGTACTCAGACATGTTGAATGCTTCCGCTGTATTGTAATGATGTATTGTTGGGGCATGTGCCCTCTGAATGATTGTATTTGCTATCTCTGCTCTAATGAGAGCCATTTGCAACTTATTTCAATCTTTTGTGTCGTAGAGATCTGTTGTGATATCAGTTGTTCAACGCCGTTGACGTACCATGTGTGTATGGTTTGAAGTACGTCGACGGAAGTGCCTTTGATCTCTAGTGGATAGTTTACATCGACGATGGAATAGCGGGGCTTGTGTTGTCGCGCATAAGCGCAGGCCTACCAGGAAGCTGGGACGTGGGAGCAGTTATGCCCCATAATCCAAGCATCTGCTATCCAGTTCGTACGGTGAGTATCCCTTAGAAATCAGGGTGCGACAAATGGTATCAGAGCCTGTCTGCCTGTAGGATCCCTTTTTACTGGTCGCAGTTGAGTCTAGAAACTATTTTGTAGCTATATAGGCAAAAACAAAACGTGAGAGTAGGAATTCTGTTCTTTTTCTTCTTTCCCCACCCACCCTCCCTTTTTCTGGTAAGGAAGTGTAACGTTGATTTTTCCCTTCTCATCTAAACTTTCAAGTTAGGATTTCACGAATTCTGGTTTCTCTAGGATGGTTATATCTACTAGACCATAGGAATGGAGGTGGTTGTGACATGATTTATCATGTTGCCTACTCACGATTGAGAACGGTGGCAAATAAGCCCCGGAAGCAGATCCTCTATTCCTTAAGCAGTAGATATTGATCCTTTAGAAGCCCGGATGGGTTTTCCGTAGTACCTCAGGAGTTTTGTTCTTGTTTTCCCCGATGTTGATATCCTGTTCTTTTCAACATCCTTGTCGTCCGTTCAAATTTTATATTATGTCAAACACACGTTTCAAAACAACCAAAAACAAAAACACATCAAGAAAACAAACAAAAACACATCAACAAAACAAAACAGAAAAACTACAGTTTCTATATATATGTTCACCAAAAATTAATCTAAGCCAGGAAAACATATATCTAGTCAATACCAAACTCATCCAGTATTAAAATGAATTAGTATTGTTTTTCTTAATTTTTTGATATATTATTTGTATTTTTAAGATTTTAAAATGAATTAGTATTATTTTTCTTAATTTTTTGATATATTATTTGTATTTTTAAGATTTTAAAATGAATTAGTATTATTTTTCTTAATTTTTTGATATATTATTTGTATTTTTAAGATTTTAAAATGAATTAGTATTATTGTTCTTAATTTTTTGATATATTATTTGTATTTTTAAGATTTTAAAATGGATTGGTATTATTTTTCTTAATTTTTTGATATATTATTTGTATTTTTAAGATTTTAAAATGAATTAGTATTATTGTTCTTAATTTTTTGATATATTATTTGTATTTTTTAAGATTTAAAAATGAATTAGTTTTATTTTCTGAATATTTTGATATATTAATAGTATTTTTAGAAATAATACAAATTAAAAAGTTAATGTTTATTTATTTATTCAAAATTATTAATTACATCATTACTTTTGTTTATTAAAAGATTTATTTGAAATTCAAACAATAAAGAAATGTGGCATCGACCAACATGTTAATAAGATTGATATGATACTACTATCAAATACATGCGAGCAAAACACTTGGATGCGGGACGGTATGGAACTCGGAAGTTAAGCGTGCTAGTGCTAGAGTAGTGGGAGGATGGGTGACCGAGCGGGAAGTTTGACCATGAGTAAGTAATTTGACTAGAGATAATTGTACTTAGACGCTAAGCAAATAATACAAATTCTGGAAAAAAAAAGGAGTGAAAAAAGGGAGTGAAAAAAAGGGAGAGAAAAATTGGTGTAAAAAATAATTAAAAACCCAAATGAATTAAGGAAATAACGAAAAAAAGTCTAGTCCCGGTTCAGGTGGCCAACCGGGACTAAAGGTCCTCGGCCCCCCGGCTCCGCCACCCGCCCACGTGGCCGGGCCTTTAGTCCCGGTTCGTAATCGGCGCGACTATAGGGGGGGGGGTCTTTAGTCGCGCATAGCTAGTCCCGGTTGCTCGGTCGGGACTACTGGCCCTGGCGAACCGGGACTATAGGCCTATTTTCTACCAGTGATGGGGATGAGTCGGCCGAGGGCGCAGTGTTGGGGAGGGGCAGACATCGTTGGTGCAAGCGGTTGGGGTGGACGTTGGACGACACTGGTGCAGACGAACTAAGAGCGACAGTGGTCGTCGGCGGAGAAGAGGAATAGATAGTTGCATATGTATGTATTTTCTTGGTGACATGTATGAAATGGAGCAATTGCATTAGTATGTTTGTTATTCTCACAATTTTGTATGTATTTTTTAGGCCAGAGGATAAAGAAAAAAAAGGGTAGGGAAAAAGGAGGCCACACAAATATGTTGGTTTAAGTTGCACGACGCCTTGGTCTGCGGCGCCATGGTACCCAATATGGCACCCTGGCCCGCTGCGCGATAAGTATGGGTGCAGGCCCAGCTAAGCTGGCGTGGCAAGGTCCATGGCATCTTTGACCAGGGCATCGTGCAATCTAGCACGGCGCCACAGGTACGGACACCATAAAAAAGATTTAATTTTTGTGTTTTTTAATCTGGTTCACTTTATTTACAAATTTCAAATTTGGTTTAATTTTACCAAATTTCGAGCGAACATGAAGCTGCATTCTTTAGAGAATATACAGAACGGGATTCCCCTGTACTCAACTCACCTTCCAATAGGAGGAGAGGATGCGGGTCCCACACAAAAAAATTATATTTACTATGGCGTAATATTTTCAAGTTTCAAATCAACCACATACATAATGGTTGCATGTATTATACATGCATAGTTTGAAACTTAATATTACCATTTGTGATTTGAAAAAAAATCATAAAATATTTTGTTATGCATATTAAGGTCCAATTTTTGTAATTTAAGCGTCATAACTTAAGTTTGTATACATTTCAAACCAGAACTAAATAGATAGGCCATGAAAAGAGAAGAAAGCCTGAAATGCCAACGGACCTCTGTCTATTCCAGCCAATCGTATAGTACCGATTTTTGGAACATCTAGTGCCAAAGTCATTGAATGGTATATATGTTAGGAGCCGTAATGGGTGGGTTTGGTTGATGATTCTCGGTTGCATTCCAGATCCTCCAACACACATTACTTTGTTCTCAAATACCTAGCGTGGTTTTCAACAATTTCGTAATATACATCTATATCAATTTTTGAATAAATAGTTACCATCATGATGTCGATGTAGTTACCAAAATGTTGAGTACCATGCAGTGTGTTCAGATATGGTTATCATGGTATTGCGTAAGTAGTTACCAATATGGCGTTGAGATGTTGATGTAGTTACAAAGGTGTTTAGGAAATAGCTACCACAAGTTACCAGGGTGTTGAGTTTGAATTTACAATTCATCATGGTGACGTTATGGTTACCATGATGTTGAGTAAATAGTAATCAATGTGATGGTGATGTAGTTATTAATATTTCGAGTAAATTGTTGCGAGCATGTTGTTGTTGTAATTAGCATGGTGTCGTGTGGAAATCATCGTCATGGCGACAATGTAGTCGATGTAGTTATAATTGTTCTCATGGTTTTCCAGAATCTTACAGTTTTCCATCGTGGTAACTTATGAGTTCCAAAAAGGTGACCGAGACGGCAAGTTGAGATAAGTTTTAAAGCCAGTAATAACATGTATGAACAACAAGGAAACTCATAGTACGTCATAACTTTTGATAGGCTAAAGAAAACGCTCGTTATGTATTTCGGTCATATATATAGGTTTGTGTTACAGTACTTATTTGCAAGAAAAAGAAAGTGATGAAAGGATCATAGAAGGAAGCATCAACGGGGGGTGAGGGGAGCAGACCTATCACGTGAGGGGAACATAACACATTGTTCCCGGCCCGCCCCGCCTGACAAAAGTTGCAGCGCACCAACGAACCAAATCACGTGCTGACGCAGCCCTCCTCGTCGCTTTCCTTTCCGTTAAAAAGCTCTTTGACCTACCATCACGTACTACTCACTACTCACCTCACCAGTCACCACCAATGAATTGTATGTACACCTGCGGTCACTCTTCTCCACTGGCACAGCACAGCTAGTGTACAGAAGCTCAAACCATAATATGAAATTTTCGATTATTTCCGAGTTTTTCAACAGATTTCATTATTTATTTCTGACAAAAGAAAAGATCCATATAAACTACAGAAAGCAAGGTGGATACCAACAAAATAGTACATGGAATGGAAGAAGAAACTGCGAAAGAGGCAAGGAAAGGAATTTGCATGCAAAAATTAAGCAGATTGATCGAGCTAAATTGAAGCAAGCAGCTTGCTTGGCGCCGGCCGGCCTCGGATCCATGCATGCTCCCGTCGTCAAACAAAGATCGAAGCTTCGCTAGCTAGCTGCTCTGGCACGTACGTACGCCAGTCAACACACGCCGTAGTCGCGGAACATGTGCTCCGCCGCGCCGCCGCCGCCCTGACCGGACGACGCCGACACGACGCTGCCGCCCACGCCGCGGATGTGGACGAGCTCGTTCTGGCGGCGCAGCTCCATGACCTTGCGGTGGGAGTTGGAGTGCTGCGTGAGCACGAACGTGGGGCTCGCCGCCGGCCGGTACTCCGGCACCAGCCTGCCGGACTTGTACCGCACCCCGCAAGCGTTGCACAGCGTCTTGGGTCCCAGCGGCCCCGTCCGCCACTGCGGCGTCTTCTCCGACGCACAGTGGGTGCACCGCCGCACGCCGCCTTCGCCATTATCCCCTCCTTGTCCTACGTCGACAGTGAGGTTCTTCTTCCCGACCACGCCACCGCCCAACGAGCGCCCCGGCTTCGAGGAAGAAAGGTCCGAGGACGACGACGAGGAGGACGGCGAGGGGTTGCGCGGCGCGAGGGCGTGCCACGCGGCCGCGGCCGCGGACACTGCCCGCGACCGCTTGCTCCGCGCACCGCGGGCGCCAGGGGCCGCCGACGCGGAATTCTCCTGTCCCGTGACAGCCTGTCTGCCACCGCCGCCGTTCCTCGCGGCGGCAGCCATCGCCGCTTGCACGGCCGGCGGGTAATTGGGGATGTCAGGGTAGGAGTCGTCCACGAAATTGGACAGCCACTCAAGCTCCGCAGCTTCCTCAGTCTGCACACATGAATGAATTGCTCATCAGTTATTTGTTTTGCTACCTAGCAAGCTAGAATGCTACTACAGGATCTCGTGATTCTCATCTAAAAGCTGCTTAATTCTCTTCTTTTTTATCAGAAATTAAGATCGGGTTGTACTTCACGTGCTACGATCGAACAGTTAACTAGCTGGGGGTTTAGCCGCGCGCGGTGCACTGATGCTTACCGGGACAGGCAGGTAAAACTCGTCGGCAAAGGACGAGAGGTTGAAGGACGCCACGTTCTGGTGGTGATGCGACGAAGAAGCCGCCGGCGCAGTAGCAGGCGGGGTCGGCGGCGCTTCGCTCTTGACGACTACGTCGCCGTGGTAGTGGCCGCCATTGCCTCCGGCGCCGGGGAAGAAGTCGTGCGCGCCGAGGTGGGACGAGAGGTCGAGCATCTCGTCCACGCGCATATGGTCGTCGCCGCCGGGCGCAGACGGCGCGCCGTAGAAGTGGTAATGCTGAGGCTGCGAGTGGGAATGGGAGTAGGCGGCGTGGTGGTGGTGGTGGTGTTGGTTCATCTGCGAGGCGGCGGCAGGCTGCGCGTGGTGGTAGTGCGCTCCCATGCCAAGCTCCATGCCCAAGGCTGCCTCCCACTCCGCTGCCATGCTGCTAGCCTAATTATACTAGCGGGATCGAAGTGGGAAGTGCAGTGCAGTGAGTGGCCGGATGGAAATCTAACAAGGAGAGAAGCTAGGAAGCAGTAATGGCGGAGTAGTACTGAGCTGAGCTGCCAGCAGCAGTGAGTGAGAGTGTGAGAGGAGGCAGTGTGCTGTAGCTCCTGGGTGCCGGCGCAAGCAAAGCTAAGCTAAGCTCTGGAGAGCTGCAATCGCGCACCAGTAACAAGAAAGCCGCCGAAGCAAAACCATTAATATAGGAGAGCGAGCAAGGCAGGGGGAGAGAGAGGTGAGAGGTGATGACGAGCACATGAAAATGAACTGAGAGCTTGCTAGCTGGTAGTAAATTACTAGTGGTAGCTTGCTTGCGTGGGCAGTGAATGGCGCCAGCTGCAAGGTTGAGTAAGGTGCAACCCAGCAGGACCCATGCACTGCACTGCCCGTACTCTGTAGTCTGTACTCACACTCACTCACTCATAGGCGTGGAGGCATGGCCCACCGGCTAGCCACTCACGCACGTCACGCAATCATTGTGAGTTCGTTATTAGTTACTTTCACCGGCCGTGGTTTAATCCTCCGGCCGTTTACTACAGTACATGCTCACGCACCTTATCGTCTTGGTGTGCATGGTGGGGCACCTGGTTGCAGTTGCAGGACACTGTGACAAGCTGTAGTTTGTCAGGCACCAGCGTCTTACTGGGTCCACGCCTGTTCACCACCATAACGGTCTTTTCGATTAACATTGCCCACCACCCAATTTCCTCACCGCCACACAATTTCCTGGCCACATGATTTGGTTGCCACCACTATTACGGAAACACGTTTTTGCTATCTGTGTTACTGTGTAAATATGTATGTAGATTAAGATGTTCTCCTGTCCAACTCATTAATTGGTGCTCCCTACTCATCTCAATCAAATTTTCCTGTTACAATGAGATGTCTAAGACACTATCACCTTGATAGTATATTAAGAGAGTACACTAAAAAGACTCAAACTCGGATAAGCGCTCCCTGCCAGTGGGCAACGCCTCAATCCGCAAAAAGAAAAGAAAAAAAACAGCTATAAGCTCTTTAAAACGAGTTAGCACCACGTCAATCAAATTCAAGGAACGACATCCGCACACACACACAAAAAAAAACCCGGGAAAACCACCTATATATACACGAAATCTCAAGTACGGACATCTCACTGTGTCGATTTAAACATAACAAAATTTAGAATGAAAACAATGTCGTGTTGCTTTTTTGCATAATTGTAAAATACATCATTGACTATATTGATGATTTTGTTCATATTTAAAAACTTTAAAACTGAGTTTTTTATTTGTTTTCTTCTTTAAAAAGGGCTCTTTGTAGCACAAGCAAACTTTGCAGTTTAGGTGAATTGGTGTTAATATATCCATTATGAAACATGTAGTACAATTATTTCCGGTTGAACCAACACAACTCATAGAAATTGATGATGAAAGTTTTAAACCATTCAACGTTGCGATTCATTGATAAGAAGAAGAAGAATGGCTCAGCATATGAAGAAAACCATGTCTGAAAACCACACAACACCTAACAAAATGAGGATATCGGCACACGCTGAAGCGCAACAAACAACGAACTACGACAACAACACTACCGCAACGACAACGGCCACAACAGCCACACATCATCAACACCACCACAACCAAACCTCGCAACAAACCCTCCACGCCGAGCAACCAGCCAAGCGGCAAGGATGCACATCATCGAGCTTTGATGGCAACGTCACGGGCGATGTGGCATCCAAGACTCACCACTACCATGGAACCGCTCCCACAAGTTCACATCATATGCGCATATAAGAAGATGGTAGGCCAAGAGGGGCCTAGCCCCGACTTGTGGAAGGCTCCGAACTAGAATCAAGCGTAGGGTTTGCCTCCACGAAGCCATGAAGCGAGTACACTGCGCCCTTCGAAGCTCCAAGTTCTAGACGGAGAACGCCATCGTTCCACCGCCGCAACTCATGGGCCAGGGGGCACTGAGTACCAAAAATAGCACCTTAAAGAAGGAGTGTGACGCCCAAACTCCGTTGCTGTTCGGACGATGGCAGGCCCTATGGTTTCCCCTACACACAGTGGGGGGTTGTAGTAGGGGAGAACCTGACGCACTCGAGAGAGAAATTGTGACTTCCCGGGGCGTCATCGCGTCGGTGCCGGACTCGCCAGCCGGGATTTGTCCCGTTCCCCTACTCCACACCGGTCGAAAACCCCGAACCAGGAAGATGGAGCACATAGATTTTTAAGTTGTCTACATAGTAGAGGAAAAAGTTAAGTACGTGCACATATATAGATATAGCCCCTCTCTAATCATAAGTACCAAAACTATATAGAAATTAATGTTGAAAAGAATTTACACCTTCATTCATAGTACACACCGTACCTTTTAGAGTACGTCATCTAGCTATAGTTGATGTTACGGTTTTGCTTCAACGATTCAGCAATGGCAAGCGCGCGGTAGTAAAATATGTCAATACCCAATGAACCTGCAGCGGCCAATCCGGTTCAATGCTAGCTACTCCAGTATCTAGCAGTAGTAACATGGAGTGCTCTGCACACTCTAGGATTTATATATGCAAGTGTAAGAGAATAATACTAAACCTTGCTCTGACGACGGCTATCAACAGCTAGCTTATTCTCGTAGAAATTGAAAAGGTCGACGATTTACCTCGAAAAGCGTGTTCAGTGCCCAATACGAACTAGTGCATGTGGCCATCTATCCTTCCATCCTAGGGAGTAGTTACAGCTGGTTGACTCTTGTATACATCTTTTACATGGATGGATCATCCAGGGTCAACGCTATGCCTATGCGCATGTTGTAGTATCTGCAATTGGAGGAGTGAAGGGAGCTGTTTGATGTCACGTCGTGGAGCTCGTCCGGCCGTGACTCCGGGCGGGCCGGCAGACGCATGGGAGGCAGTGAACCCAGTTCGGCAGCTTCGCTTCTGCCGAGCGATCACCTCGATGCACCGCGCGACGAGGGGCGAGCGTGTTAAAAATGTGATGGACGGAGGGAGAGTGGTGGGAGTGGGCGGGGGACATGCGGGAGGAGGTCGCATGCATGCACGCACGGCCGCAGAAGTGGCGGGGCGGGAGAATGGCATCGAATCACGTGAGGGCGACGAGGATCCCGAGGCGCGCGCGGGTGGGGGGAATCGTCGCCGGCACGTGCTGCCTCGTGCCTGGCCCCCATGCACGTGACGCCACTGACGTCCCTCCCCCTTTTAATTTACTCCTCCTTGGGCTGGTTCAGACATACTCTATCTTAGGGTTAGGTTAGTAGCGGAGTAGTACGAAGCAAAGCATCATCCGTCCATGATCGAGCTACTAGCTAGCAGAGGGAGAGGGCGAATTGAACTGAACCCGGGCAGCCAGTTGGGTTGGTCGTTAGTTCCGTGGATGGACGATGGCGACGTGCGTGATGTGATCGCCAGCTGATTCGATCCTTCCGTTAAACAACAACAACAGCCCTAGCTAGCTTAATACTAATTAGTTATCCCTTGCAGCTTGCTCGGTGGTGCCGCGCACTGCGGCGGACTGGTACAGTAGTAGTAATAATTAAGGGGACGATCGTCGTCGATAGAGACCAGAAATGCCAGCGAAGATATAACATGCCTGCTGCTTCCACGATATGATATGAGTATATAAACCTGCTGCAGCACCGGCAGCTGCTTTCGCTCTGACACAAGCACACCTCGCTTGCCGGGGCGCGGTGTGCGTGGTGGGCCGGGTCGTCGTGCCACTTGGAACCTGCCTGCGCACCATCCACCTAGCTGCTAGTAGCTTCTCAGTAATTATTACCACTACTCATCCATCATACTACTATATGCTAGTATGCTGCTGGTGTTAGGACATCTCCAGAGGGGCTGCTCAAATACGGACCAATTTGGTCCGTATTTTGTCTATTTAAGCAGCCGTCCACTGTCCTCGGACACGGCCCGGACCAGGTGCCCCCAACGGGGCTGCTCATACCAAAAGGGACACATCCATAGATTGCGTAGGGCCCACAGGGGCCCATAGATTTATAACTTAAAAAAAAAATAAAAAAAACAGAAAAAAGTCTAGCTAGGGCTAGACGGCCACTGGCCAGTGGCCTCGCGGCGGCCGGAGTTGCCCCGGAGCATCCTAGTCGTCTAGAATGACGTACTCCGGGGTGTCGGGGGCGAGGTGGGGTGGGAGCGGGGCGGCCCTCGCCCCCTGCGGCGTGGGAGGCTGGGGCAGCGGCAGCTCCGGTGGGGGCGCATGCCACTCCCACTACATGCCCACCAGGGGCTGGAACCACGCCGGGACCGGCGCGTGCTCGTCCCGCCAGTCGTCGTCTACCTCCTCGTCGTAGGGGTAGACGTCACGGGCGTGGATGGCCGCCACGGCCTCATCCACAGCCCGCGCGCCCGCTGCGCGGGCCTCCGCCTCCTCCGCCGCCTGCTGGGCGGCCACCGCCGCGAGCGCGTCCGCCAGTGCGCGCTCCTCCGCCGCGGCCGCTGCCTCCGCCTCCCTCCGGGAGGCCTCGATGGCCATGGCCACCTGGAGCTCCTCGCTGGGCTCGGGCTCGGCCATGGCGACGTCGTCGTCGTCCTCCTCCTCGTACCACTGGGGGTTCCTCCAGTGATTCTTCCTTGACGACCGGGGCGCGGTCGCCAATGCGGAGGGGGCGGAGGGGGGGTGGTGGAGGGGCGGTGCCACGCCGCGCCGGGCGTGGAGGCGATGGCGGCGGGAACTGCGCCGCCCCGCGGGCCTGGCGCGCCCCGAAGTACGACCTGCGCCGCAGGTCGTGCTCGTCGGTGAACCAGGTTTCCCAATGGGGACTGTCCACCGCGAAGGCCGGGTGGCCGCGCAGGTCGAGCGACAGCTCGTCGCGGCGGCGGTGGATCTCCACCTCCCGCTCGAGGCCCGAGCGCGAGACCGGCGGCACAGGACCGGTGGGGGAGGCGAGCCGTCGCCACGGTCACTGGCCGGTGGGCCACCCCCTTTGACCGAAAAGTGGCGCGGCCGCGCGCGCGCGTCCGTTTCGCGTCTGCGGGCTGCTCAAATCTGACTCAAATTTGGTCAGGGTTTGAGCATCCGCGGACGAAAAAGGGACCAGGCCGTGGGTTGAGCAGCCCCGCTGGGGCCTGGTTTTGTCCGGGCCTGCTCAAATCTGGCCAGTCCGGGCCAAATGAGCAGCCCCGCTGGAGATGTCCTTAGAGCATCTCTAACAGAGCCCTCAAAACGCGCGGAACTGTCAAACATGGTTCAAGAACCTTAAAAACGATGATAGCAGAGCCCTCAAATTTCACGAGCCCGTTAATTTTTTTGAGGGCGGCCGGGAAATTGCCCGTCCAAACCGGGAAAGTGGCGTTTTGGCGTCTGAACCGTAGGGTGAACCCTATCCCTTTCACGCATTGGCGGGAGTGAAACTTTAGCCCGCGCAATCCCACCTTCCACCGCCGCTGCCGCCGATTCTCCTTCTCCCCTTGCTCCGGCGAGCCAAGACCACCGCCGTCGGGCCGCCATGGAGGGCGCCGATGCGTCTCGGGTCACCGTCCCCGTTGAGACGGCCAAGGTGGCAGATGCAGATCCTGCCACTGCCCAGCAACCGCTGCCGGCCCCGCGTCCCCGCTCCCGCCCCATGACGGCCACTACTGTCGCCCAGCCACCGCCGCCGCCCCCCGCGGCCGACGCCACGGCAAGAAGCGGAGGCGGCTCGGGACCGCGGGCGTGGGACAAGCCCTGGCCGCTAGCGCCGCCGCTGCCGATTCCCCATCCGTGAAGAAGAGGGTTGTTGTGTGGAAGGTGAGGCGACCTGCCGCCAAAGCCGTCGATTTGGCCGCCGCCGCCCAGGGTCCGCCGCCATCTACGAACCCGAGGTATGAACTCGTCCAATTTTTCCGATTATGCGATTCCTTCGATTCCAGCGATTTTGATAGGTGTGATTCGTTTGTAGCATTCCGTCGGTCGACGGCAACAACTCCTTCGTTGACATGTTGAACGCCACGTCCATGGACCTCGATTCCACCCCTCTCGGTGATTACACATACGACAAGACCGACGGAGGAGTTGAGGGTGGAGCTGAGGACGACGATGATGAGGTTGAGGAGGTAGATGCTCCGAAACGCCGCGTCAACTACACGGTAGTCGAGGATGAGACCTTGATCGTATGCAAGTTTTTGGTCATGTGGATTCAGATGTTCAATATTTTGATGTTCAAAACTATGTTATTTGCTATAAACTACTGTTGAAATTCTGAACATTGTGACATATTTTGCTGCATAATTGTTTTAAAGGTTTGCGCGAAAACAAGCCGCGCCCGTAAAGCGGAACCTTAAAACAGATTCTGCTTTAAGGTTTCGCTTTACGGGTACTGCTATTGCGCGTCCGGATGGCACCCACCGGATTCGGGGCCGGGTCGGCGCCCCCCATACCCGCCCCATTTAACTTGTCGGGTCTCATTTCTTACCATACCCACAATCCGGCCGGGTTCGGGGCCCCAACGGGTACCCATTTAAGGAGCGACACCGACACATGTGGGGAATAAAACAATGGAATTTTGGGATGAAGTTGATGGGAATAGACACGTGTGTACGTGTGTTGTCTCCGGGACTCCCGATTCCAATGCGTCCATGTGATGTGTGAGGTTTGTGTTCCATAACACGTGGACGTGTGGTTATGCATAGGACTATTAGGGATATGATTAGGACTTAGAGCGGGTCTACGGGTATGCGGGTACGGGTTTGCCACCCCCATACCCGTCCCATTAGACCTGGCGGGTCAAACATTTTACCAAACCCTCCTTATTTAACGCGGGTACCCGTCGGGTTTGTGGGTTTCGGGGCTCCATTGCCACCCGTAATTGCGCGGCTCGTTTTCGCGTAAAAAACGCATACTTTCCGAGCCTTAAAACCCGTTTACTTGGCGTTTTGAGACCTCTGTTAGAGATGCTCTTACGCAAGTAATTACTGGCTGCAGAAGGGAGTAACGTGCATGTGCATCGATGGGCTAGCTAGCACTATATGGCAACTGTGCTCTGTTACGGCATGCAGTTACAGCCATCGAGCTGCTCTACACAGTATATATGTATACTATGTAGCTCTACTGCCTTACCTAGGTAGCTAGGTTAAAAATGGAACAGTGAAGGGAATGAAGGGTTGACGTCAAGGCAACGTGGAGTGTCGGTGAACGCGCTCATGCATATGCATGCATGGGGACTCCCCTCCCCTCCTCTCTTTCCTCCCCGTTTACTTTCCATCGTCCCCCATCTCTGCCGCTGCTTCACCGTTAGCTAGAGCCGAGCGCCCCGCCGTGTTTGTTTAATTCTTTGGTGCAGAGCTAGGTACACCGTCTTCTATCCATCATGGGCGCGCAGTACGTACGTACTTTCCGTGTATTCATTTATTTATTTGCCTGGCCTTTTTTTGTTTTCTGCTTCCACTTTATTAGTATGTTATACTTGTACGTACGTACCGCGTACTCCAGCTCTCAGCAGTGTACCGGCCAGCTATAGTAGGGCTAGCGTTAGCAGCTGCTGCAACGTAACACGACATGCAATAATTCTGGTAGACGCAGCTAGCAACTTGTGGTCGCCTAGCTAGCGAGTCACGATGATGGATCAAACTCATTAATTCATCTCTTTCACCCCGACCCTAGCCGAGAAATCGGGAGGCCGGCCGGAGCGCAACGGACGGCTAAGATTGAGGTAGGCAATTGCCACCACGCCTTAGATAGCTTGATGCCGGCCAGTACCTACGGATGTAGTACGTCCTCGATCCACATCGATCTCTCAAGTCAGTTGAACCTTCTTCAAGAATATGTCACGTCTTCAACACCTCCTACGTACAGTGCGTATTGCGGGGCGGGGGCAAAAGCTACTCCCAGTGCATGCATGGATAGGATATAGTACTAGCTACAAGACGGTCAAAACCCAAAAGTCAAAACCTACGCATTGATTTACTAGTACACAACGACTGGCAACACTCGGTCGGACCGGGCTGGGCCGGGGAAGCTAAAATTCTATGTAATTGAAAACATGTTATCGATGGATCCAGCCAACTCGATCGCCAATGGTGGAAAATGCGAACAATTAGCGTTACGTAAGTCGACGACGAACAATTGCACTGCGAAAAGACCCGCGATCTTATCGATCGCCTGAACGACGTACGGACGGACGACCGGACGATGATTAATCAGCAGCATATATGTCTGAGAGTGGGGATTAAACGATAATGTTGCAGGAGTCGCGACAAACAAGCTAGGCAACATCGTACTTAAGCTAGGTACCCGATGCCAACAAAACACAAAATAAATCGAGCGAGCTGCTGGTTCAGTCTAGCACTGTAGCGTACGTACGACCTATGCGCGCGTCGTTGCGGAGCTGAGCTGAGCAGGAAGCTTCCTGCTGCCTGCGAGGAGCGAGCTGATTAGTCGGGAGCACGTACGTACGTACACCGCAGTGATTAGTTAACTGATCCTGTCCTGGCAGTAGGTAGGTAATTAGGCGGTGGACCGGCCGGGTTAACTTTCGGTTTGCTCTGACACCGGCTAGCTGTAAAACACATGATTAATGGGAGGAGGAGGAGGAGGCGTCTCTTTCGGGGCTCTGACACCCCCCTGCACGGCAGCACGTGGTAGTAGCTTTCGGGTGGGCCACGCCGTACCACTGCCACGTGTCGGTTGGCGCCCGGGCAGCTCTGCCTGTGCCGGCCCTGCCGACGTCAAGGACCACCACACCCTGCATGGACGAATGCAGTTTGCCTAGCTATCCACCGGTTAATCAAGTTAAAACTCATTCAGTCAGTCATTTCTCCACCACCGTTTCTTCTTCTTCGTCGTCGTCGTCCTCGTCACCTTCTTCTTCTTCGCCTTGCTAGCCTGCAATGGTATCTCGATCGTCACTGCCGAAAACAAAATTTACAAACTATTTAGTTGGCACGTACTGTAGATTGATTTGCAGGGATGGAAATACTCTGAACCGGCTGGGCGCTGAGGAATGACCGTATCGACAGGATCTTTCCCTTATCCTTGAAGATAGATACCCGTACACATACGGTACCAAAATTATTTATAGCACCCACACACCAACAAATCATCAAATCAATTATAAACATTATTATTATTTGGTGTGCGTATGGGCGCAGCAGTAGCTTTCATGGTAGCTGGATGGATCGAGTGTTTAGTTCCAATACATACATGCATGTTTCCCCTAAGCCGGGCTCACTGGTCGCCTGCTCTCTCCTCACCGCATTCGCGCGCCACCTAACTTCATGACACTATGCATGTGTACGTACGTACGTAGGTCCATCTCCTCATTCATAACTAGAAACGCCTAATACCCATTCAGCTAGCCAACGAGATCACCACACCACAACATGCAGACGTCGATATTCTAGAAAGGTCTATGCTATATTGGTTTGCTGGCCACTTATAATTGACCTCGAATTTACTTACGTCCGTCCTTAATTGTGTGCATGTGGCCAAGAGAGTAGAAGTACTACTCCCTCCGTCCGGGTTTGTTAGTCCCCTACTCAAAATCTATTTGTCCAGAAATGAAGCCCTCATAAGGCATGTAAGCATTTAATTTTCTAATTAACCGTGTCATAATAATTGTGAAATCCCACCTAGTCTTATTTTGATTGGTTTGCATGGCCAAATTAATAGCGCAATTAATTAGATATTGGAAAACTGTGTCATTGATTGGTGGAAAGGACACCAATAGAATTGTGTCTTGGTTGCGATGCTCTTCATTAGGAGACTAGTAATCATGGACGGAGGGAGTAGCAGTAAAAGAAACGTGATTTATAACCTGTCCGTCCGTCCTTGATGGTCCATGCATGCATATGTGTTGTTACAACGAGTGATTGCAACACATCAATTCTGGCCCTGTGTTGGTTTTGTACCCACCTTTTTGGCGAATCCATCGGATGCCATTATCAACCTGTTGGCCCGCCTCGGGTCCAACCAGCGCAAATTTTATCTTGTCAACTTTGCGTGCCGCCAAAAAGGCTGCCAAAAATATCCATGCCTGCCATGCTACTACTTGTCATTGCATTTACCCATAACTCATAAGGCCGGCCATAAGGGGAAGGGGAGTCCATCATAGCCATACGCGCACATACAGTACATACATTCCACACCCAATACGTATGTACTCCCTCCGTTCGGAATTAGATGACTTTGAAATGGATTTATCTAGTACTAAATTATGTCTAGATACACCCGTTTTAAAGTCATCTAATCTGGAACGGAGGGAGTATTTGCCCTGTTCTAAAATGTAAGCCTTTTTTAGCAAACCAAACTAGCTTCCTAAAATGGTTACATTTTAGAACGCAAGGAGTACATACGAACACATTTCAGATGAGCGTACGTAGAGAGCTCAAACGGGTCTAGAGGTAGGCGGCCAATTTGCTAGTGCAGTTAAGGGTTTTTTTTTTACCCGTGGATTTCCGTACGAAGCTTTGTAGTAGGATCTTAGATCTTAATTCATATAAATATTGTCTAAGAAGGACCATTCAATTGAAGTAATTGGACCATTGAAATTTCCATGTCTTGCAGCACGGTTTCCTACACCGCGATTTCTACCGGTTGAGTTTGTTAACGTACCCCATGATATCTCTATTTTTTTCCAAAAAGGGGAGAAGCTATAGAGTTCAGAGTAGCTATATAGTTTACAAACGTTGAACACTTACATAGAGACAGGCCTCCCGTATAAAAAGCAACAGATTAAAGGCAAACTACGAGAGACTACTGATATGCTACCACGTACGCCGGGAGAAAAAATCTTGTGCCACCGTAAGCAGACGTTTGCATCCATACAGCATGAGCTCCCTCTGGTCCTAAGGTAAAATGAACGCCCATAATTGGATCGAATGCACCGCCATATGTATCACCTGTAAGACATGAAAATTGTCTTTCCTGTTAAAAACAAGATTATTCCTACAATTCTAAATGGACCAACAAATAGCCGAAACGCCAATACGAATTATATTTTTGGTCTTCTTGTCAATGCCGTTTAACCAGTTCCCAAACATATTTGTAACATTAGAGGGGGAGGTATATTGTAAGCACAAAACACTACCTGCCAAACAAGTTTGGCAAAAGGGCAGTGAATAAATAGATGATCTACCGTCTCCTCATTTCCACCAAAGGAACAATGCGTATCACCTACCCAATTGCGCTTAGCAAGATTATCCCTCGTAAGCAACACCTTCTTATCTAAGAACCACATAAATATTTTTATTTTGAGAGGTATCTTTAGTTTCCACATATACGTTTTCAGAAAGACAGTATGACCATTCATAAGGTCCTCATACATAGACTTAACTGAAAAAACCCCATCCTGATTTAGGTTCCACCTAAACCTGTCAGGGTTGTAGTTAAGGGAAATAGACATCAATCGTATACAAAGATTAGACCATAAATCCCAAGAAACACCATAGAGGTTCCTCCTAAAACCAATGTTAAGAGGGGGGCCATTGTGAAACACATCATGTACCGAAACATTCTTATGTTGCACAATGTTGTATAACACGGGATACTGAATCATAAGCGGTGTCGAACCTAACCAAGTATCCTCCCAAAACATTATTCTTTCCCCATTACCTAGAATAAAAGAACCTCTACGAAAGAAGTCAGCTTTTACTTTCATTAGACCCTTCCAAAAAGGAGAGTGAGTAGGTCGTACTTCAACCTGAGCTAAATATTTGCTATGAAGATATTTGTTTTGCAGCAGCTCCTGCCAAACACCCTCTTCATTTTGAAGTTTGAACAACCACTTGCTAAGTAAACATTTATTTTTCAGCTCCATCACTTCCCCACCCAGCCCTCCCTGGTCCTTAGGTCTACAAATAATGTTCCACTTAGCATGCCAGGTGCACCATTGCCTATTCTCCATACATTCTGAGCGCATAAATCGGCACAACATTGCCAGAACGACGAATGAAGCAGAACGAAAAGCTAATAAGACCCCTGATGAGATCCTTGATGTCTGCAAGAATTGGTCCGACCTTGAATCTTTCAAACATGGCGTCTTTCCGTAGATTTGTAATAACCTGAGAGTTGTTTTCAATAATAATCCTCTCGAAGCCATTGTCCCTTGCCAGAACCAGACCGTTGCGAGCAGCACTTGCTCCATCACTAGGGGAGAAGCAGCATATGGATCTTACCCTACAACTTCACTCCCCTACTCATAGTGGTGTTGCGCCGATTAGGATGCAGTGGTAGAGAAACGGCTGTGTAGTCAGCTCACTACACAATATTTTGGCAAAAACTTCATTTCAGTGGTAAAACTAATGCGACAAATATATAAACTTCATATAGATACATGTATTCGATGGAATAACTTTGTACTTATGGCTCCGCCCCTACTAGGATGGAAACGGAATAAGGGTGCTGCATGGGCAAATAGGCTAGTGAATCGTGACTTTATTTATTTATTTTGCAGCAACCTTCTTAATTAACATGCTATTTCCTCTATTCCATAATATAAGATATTTTAGTTATTTCACATGTTGCCTAGATTCGGACTAAAATGAGTGAACATGTGCATTAAAATGTCTCTAAATACACGTGTATATATGTGAATATGCAAAATTCTATAACATCTTATATTGTGGAACATATGGAGTAGTATTTAATAGATAGAGTGTGTAGTCGGCCCGATGCAAAACATGAATCGGGCTTAGCTTATTTGTGGTAGGCCTTGATAGTTCTACCCTGCAAGCACTATTTATCGCTTGTAGCGAGTCGGTGTACCGACTCCCGCTTACAGCGATGAGATGAATGGGTTGGCCCATCTTCATTGGGATCATTTCTATTCCTTGGTTTCTATTTCGTTTGTTTTTTAGTTACTTTTTCCCGTTTATTTTTCTGTTTCTTTTTTGGTATAATTTTTATTCAAGGTTTTCTTTATTTTTTCATTTTTATATTTTTCTCCTTTTTGTTTTCTTTCACTTTTTTTCCTTTCCTTTTATTATTTTTCTATTTTGGGCGTACAATTATCTTTTACCATGACCATTTTTACATGTGGATATTTTTACCCGTGAATAATTTTATCTGAGAACACATTTTATACGTGAATTTTTTTATCCGTGAAAATAATTTATCCGCAAACACATTTTATTTGTTAATATTTTTTTACCTATGGATTTTTTTTTTACTGTGAACACATTTTACCCATGAACACATTTTAACAATAAACATTTTTTTAACCCGTGAACACATTTTGACATTAAACATTTTTTACCCTTGACTTTTTTTAATAAAAAGGTTTTACCTATAAAAATGGTTCATATATTTTCGAGAAATATTCATGGAGGTTGAAAAATTGTCCAGGGTGTCGAGACATCGTAGTAGTTTTCATAGACGGGGGTGCCATGAGACTACGGTAGAGACGTGGGGTAACGGGGTAGCGTAGTAACACAGAACACGGGATTTTACCCAGGTTCGGTACGTCGCGACAGTACGGCGTACCTACTCCTGCACTTCTCACTAATTGGGACTAAAGCCCGTATAACAGGGTTACAATGTGAGGGAATAGATCTAGCTACTCGACGAGGATGAACTTCTCGGCGAGTTGCGTAGAGCTTGAACTTGTGTCTAACTTGTGCTTATTTAATCTATCTCCCGTCTGGCTTTATATAATAGCCGGATTAGAGGGCTTACAGAACAGGAAACCTAGAAGACTACGTTTAACTTGTAACTTGGAAAGTAAGGAATCCGTCTTCTCCTCCAAGCCAGATCATGCGGGCCGTGATCCGGGTTCTTCTAGAATCCGGCTTCTACGCGTCGGACTACTGGGCCGCCCAATGGACCTAAGCCCATTACCATGTAGGCCACCCTGGCAGTCCGGCTCTTTGTCTACCATCTTCTATACCCCTATTCGGTTTATATCCGACAGTAGCCCCCAGGAAGGATCAAAACTCTGATTCTCCGTCTTTCGTCAAATACATTTTGTCCGGGAAATCTTGATTCAGCAGTCTTGATTCTTTCTACTTTCCTTTTGAAGGAGATGGTAACATAAAACTCGGAACTATGAAAGTCCGGCTTTTCTTCTCGCGATCCTTCGCGGAAAAGGAACTTCTAACGTCAGCGCTTTAATCATGCTGACGCAAGCGACGCTTGGTTTCACGCGGGAAACCCTGCAACGTATCTCTGACAGATTCTCACGGGAAACGAGGAGATAGCCATCATTCCCCTGTCGTTATATTTCCCGTAGTTTCCGGCGAGCGACACGCGTCGAACATCCAACGGTCGAAAGAGCCGTTGGCACGTATCTAAACGGATTTCTGGCTATAAATAGCCGTCATCGTCCTCCTCCGAAACTTTCCTCACTCCCTCACTGCCCACGCCATTGCTGCGCACGCGAGCTCGAGAGCAAGTCCTTGTCCCAGGCGCACTTAGCATCAAACGCACCGAAACGCAAAGCACCACCGAAAGATGGCCTCCTCGCCGTCGTCACCAACCCGCACCGCCATCGACGAGCTTGTCAACGATCTGGATCCGCAGCCGGGATCGCAGACGCACGCCGGCGGCGAGCCAGAGAAGACTGCTGCTTCCGCGGCGGGTGGAGGAAACACTTCCACCGCCGCGGACATTGCGCCATCGAGCGCCGCGACAACCCCGCCGTTTGCACCTGAAACGGCGGAGGAAAAGATCGAGCTCCTCGGCGACGAACTCGCTGCCGCGGAGGCCACCGCCGCCGCCGCCACCGGAGCGGACGAGGAAGCGGAATCTGCAGGCAACTGGAGTGCCTGCAGTATTCCCCCGGCTCTCCTTCCAAACTTGGAAAAGGAGGGCCTGGTTCTCAAGAAGAAATGGCGGCTGCCAGAAGAAGAAACCGAACCCGCGCCACGAGATGGCGAAAGGGTGCTCCTTTCTTCCCACCTTTTGCGAGGTATGGGACTTCCACCGTCTTCTTTCTTCCTCCAGGTTCTCTCTCATTACAACATCCAGCCCCACAATCTTCCCCCCAATTCCATTCTGTACATGGCCGGCTTTCAGGCCTTGTTCGAAGGCTACTTAGGGCTAGAACCTAGGTTAGATTTCTGGATGTACTGTTTTGGAGTTAAGCGAAACTCTTCGGAGGGCGCACTCCCAACTTGCGGAACTATATCCTTCACTCTTCGGAGATTCCGAGAGGATTGGTTCCCCAAGATCAAAACTTCAGAATCCGTCAAATTTTGGACGGGTTCTTTCTTCTATCATCCCGACGTGCCTTTTCCTAAAAAGGCCGTCGGGGTTCCACCTTTTGTGAACTCCGCCGCCGTTCGCCAGGATAACTGGGGAACAGAAGCCATCCAAGTTCTGCCGCCAGATCTGCTAAAGATCAAGCGGCGCATCGCCAAGCTCACCTCCATGGATCCACCTCTAACCGGCATGGACACGGTTCTATGCTGGCTGATTAGGCGGATCCAGCCACTAGCCAACCACAGCGGCCGCTTCCTGTGCGAATACACGGGAGTCAACGATCCGATGCGGACATCCGCCAAGGATTGGCCCGCAAAGGAACTTCGGCGGCGCATCAACCAGTTGGTCGCATCGCGCGACCAATACACAGAGAGTCGGCCAATGTACACGGCCGAAAATCCGGTTCCCAAGGTAATTTTTCAGTCATTTGGGTACAGTTCTATTTTATCTCGGATTTCCTAGCTTCTGATTTTGATCTTGCTTGTTCGACAGTTCGAGGATCTTTCAGACTCGGACTTGGTGTCTGAGGCTGAGCTGGACGCGCTGCGCACCGCCGCTACAGGTGGACGCAAGCGCAAGAAGATAACTTCCTCGGACGAAATTATCGATCTTGACGGAATCCCCGTCGCCACCTCCAGGTTCTTTCTTCTGGAAATTTCTTTTATGGGAACTTTTTTCATCCATCTTCGATGTTTTGACCTTTTCCGGGTTTTTATGTTTTTAGCCTGCCACCTTCCACCCTGAAGCCGAAGAAGCTGAAGAAACACAAGGTTTCTTCCAGCCGAGGCAGCCAACCTTCTCCCGCCGTCGCCCCGGACACGCCAAGCACGATGGCGGAAGAGCCTGCTGCAGCCCCCACCACCAAGCCCCCAGAGCCCAGCCAGCCCATTGTGTCCGACCCGGACACGAGGGAAAGGGCGGCCCCAGAGGTGGAAAAATTAACTCGGACTTTCGACGAGGAAATTCCCACCTTTGACAAGGATTTCAAAGCTATCAATGACGGCTTGGACGCAGCCGGAAATCTCTTCGCGGAATACGCGAAAGATTTCAAAGAAAACTTGGCAGGTTTGCAGCGCATGAGCCAGGTATATAACTCTAGCCCCCAAGCATTAATTAAAATGCGTGCTTTTTGCTTTGATGCTTTTTGTACTCATTCTTCTCCTTGCCATGTTTCAGCAAACCTCCGAAGCCATCAACAGGGAAGTTTTCAGGAAGCTTACCATCAAGAATAAAGAAGTTAGAAGTCTTCTCTCTATTCTTGAAGAAAGGGAAGCAGAGCTGGAATCAGCTAAGCTCGCATTGTCGGAAACACAAGGTAAACATTTTCCTCCTGAAATTTCCAATTCAATTATTTGCCTAAGTTTTTTCCGAGGAGCTGGCTAACTCGGATTTTTCCCTTGCTTTTCAGCTGCATTAGCTGAGGCTAAACAAGCAGCAGAAGATTCTGGCAATGCCGAAATTCTCCGCAAGGAGAATGTTGAGCTTCACAAGAACCTTGTGAAAGCACAACAAGACTTGGAAGCCAGTAATCTGGCCCTTGGAGTTTCTAATTCCAAGGCTTCCGAGCAGGCGGAGAAGGACAAATCCACCATTCGGGATTTGACCGACGCTCTGAACCTTCGCCTGGAGGAAGTTTCCGAGATCGACAAGCTCATCGGTAAATCTCTTATTCATTTGTCGTCTTTCCAAGTTTTACTTGCTCTGTTTTTCCATCTAACTTTTTTAGGTGTTTTACTGGAAAAAATAGGCGATACCCCAGATGGCACTCGGATTGCAGGCATCCGAGCTTTCGGGGAGACATGGAATTTGATCAAGGCTGCTGCAACGCAGCTGGTGGACAAGTTTCTTCCCGAAAAATCTGGGGAGTGCTCGGAGGTTGAAAAACTTCCGGGTGCCATCATGGAGGTGGCGGAGTCTAAGGAATCTCTCCTTCGCTCCGCTGCACGGGGTGGTGCGCGCATGGCTCTTGGCCTCATGCGCATGCACTACCCTAGTGCTAAATCCTGGCGCGTGGCGTCCGGTGTCCCTCAAGGATACACGGATATGCAGCGAAACACCATCTTTGGTGAAGTCAAAGGCCACGCCACCCAGATTGCCTCCATGGTAAATATCTCCGTCAACTATCCAGAAGCGGAGATCCCTCCAATCCCCGAAGACGAAAGCAGCGAGGAGGAGTCAGATGCTTGAAGGGTTACCTGGAACCTGGATAGAAAAAATAGACAATAGGAGCATTACTGTTCTTTTAATGTAATCCAAAATGTAATGCTTCTTTTGTATGAATGAAACTTCCGTCTGTTGCAGTTTAAATTATGAAATTCTTTGCAAGTTTTTTGGGTTTTGATCATTCCTTTATCTTCTAAGTTCTCTGGTGTGTATGTTTTAACTGTCCTTAGTGTTTGAAATGGCTCAAATAGCAATATGAATCTTCATGCCGAGTAACTGGGGACGAACCAAGCAGTTTTGAAACTCGGAAACATGGATCATGGTAAAGGCATTTTTACTAACTAGTTCCAGTAACCCAACACACACACAATCAGATAAGACTTAGAGAATTCAAGGAAAGTTTTAAGTGAAACTTGGGCACACAGGCAATTCAAGTTTCCCTTAGCCGTTAATAGGCTGAAAAATCATTCAGTTTTGTAACGCCGAGTACGCAAGCACAATTCGGGTTAACGTTGAGCAATTTGTAAGATCATTGGGAAATAGATGAGGCGGAAACACTTTACACTTATAAAGAATATGGATGACAGCATTCCGACAACTTTATTTCATGATCTCAAAAGATGTTTACATAGAATTGAACTTAGTACGGAAAGGTACATAACTTTCTAGACGTTCCCAGGCTTCCGCAATCCACTTGACTTTGTCGAATTTTTTCAGCAACTTGTAGAGTGGTAAGGTTTTAGCCCCCAGCCGACTGATAAATCTGCTGACGGCTGCAGCGGAACCCGTCAATCTTTGGACATCTTTTACACATGTAGGTTTTGAGATGTTCAAGTTTGTCTTGATCTTTTCCGGGTTAACTTCTATTCCTCTGTGGGAAACAATGAAACCCAGAAGTTTTCCTGAGGGAACCCCGAATACGCACTTAGATGGATTCAACTTCATCTTGTAAGTGCGCAAGTTTTCGAAAGTTTCTCGCAAATCCTCAAGGAGTGTATCTTTTTCCTTGGTTACGACGGCAATATCGTCCACGTAAACATGGACGTTTCTGCCAATTTGACTATGCAAACAACGTTGCATGCAACGCTGGTAGGTTGCACCTGCGTTCTTCAGGCCAAAAGGCATGATTATGTAATAGTACGTCCCATACGGGGTTATAAAAGAAGTCTTGATTTGATCTTCCTTTTTCATGCGTATTTGGTGGTACCCGGAGTATGCATCCAAAAAGCATAAAAGCTCGGAGCCTGCAGTGGCATCTATTATTTGATCGATTCGCGGCAATGCGAACCTGTCTTTCGGACACAACTTGTTCAATCCTGTGTAATCTATACACATTCTAAGAGCAGTGGTGTCTTTCTTCGGTACTAATACCGGATTTGCGGACCAATCAGTATGGATTACTTCCTTGATGAAATCCGCTGCTAAAAGCCGGATAATTTCCTTGCCAATAGCCTTCCGTCTTCTTCCGTCAAATCGACGGAGACCTTGTTTGACGGGTTTTGATCCGGGAATAACCTTGAGTTGGTGCTCAGCAAGTTCCCTGGGTACGCCTGGCATGTCAGCTGGACACCAGGCAAAAATATCCCAGTTCTCACGGAGGAACTTGATGAGCTCGCCTTCCTATTTGTCAGTCATCCCAGTCCCTACGACGACGAACTTTGTCGGATCTTTGGGATCTAGGATTACCTGTCTTGTATTCTCGGACGCCTTGAAGCTATCTGTTGGCTTCCGAGTTTCTTTTCCTGCCGGCATCTCTTTCGGCGATACCTCCTTGGCTAATTCCTTCAGTTCCTCCTTCGCTATAACTCTCTGAGCGCAAAGGGCGTTTTCTTTTTCCAACTCGTTTGCCAGCTTGAAATCACCGGCAATGGTGATTACTCCTCCTTTGGGTCCTGGCATCTTCAGCTTGTTGTAGATATAGCAAGATCTTGCCATAAATTTGGCGAAAGCCGGACGTCCGAGTATTGCGTGATACACGCTCTCGAACGGCACTACTTCGAAGGATACTTTTTCCTGCCGGAAGTGATCTTTATCTCCGAAGGTGACATCTAGGGAAATTTCTCCTAGGGATCGTGCTTGCCTGCCAGGAACAATGCCATGGAAGCGTATATTGCTGTAGTTGAGCTGGGACTCGGAGATCTTCAAGTGCTTCAGTGTATCCAGATACATTATATTGATGCTGGATCCTCCATCCATCAGCACTCTCCTTAGCCTAGTGTTTTGAACAATAGGGCTTACAACAAGAGCTTGTGTGCCGGGTTCAGGGATATTTCCGGGATGATCAGACTGATCCCAGATTATCGGTGTGTTGGAGTATTTCAAGAATTTCGGGGTCGCAGGAACAACTGCGTTTATCTCCCGAAGTGTTCTTTTGGCCACCTTTGCTGACGGGGTTGCTAAGAAAGTTAACATTGCTTCTCCGTCAACTCTCGGAAATTTGGGTTCGCCTTTTCGCTGTTGTTCCTGGATTTTGTCATCAGTGTCCGATTCACTGTCTTCTTTTTCAGCTTCTGGCTTTTGTTTGGCAGGTTTCCTTTTGGAACCCTTCCCCTTATTTCCGGATCCTGCATTGCCTTTCATATGCTTGTTTAGCCGGCATTGCGCGTTTGTGTGGGTTGGTTTCCCAAATTGCGAGTGGTGGACGCAGGGTTCCGACTTAATTCTCTCCCATTCTTCGGGAGTGTAATTGATTGGATCTGGACTGCGGCCTTTCCACTTATTCACCTTTTCTCCTCCAAAGGCTATGTTGACCTCCTTAGGCTTTGTCGTTGACTCTGGAGTTCCTTTTTTGTCAGAACGAGGGGTTTTCTTGGCGAGTATTAGTGACTCAATATTGCCTCCTCTTGCTCTGATGTCATCTTCGGCTGCAGCATGCTCATTAGCGGTTGTAAGCATAGATCCGAGATCTTTGTTCTGTTTAGAACCAACCATGAACGGTACAAGTCCGGGTTTTAGGCCATTGACGAAAGCATGCATTGCTTGTACGTCAGTTACTCCAGAGCAACTATTCTTCATTGCAGTCCATCTGGAGATGAAATCCACGTATGGTTCGTCCTCAAATTGGGTGCAACGGTTCAGCTGGTTGATGCTATTTGGGCGTTTGTATGTTCCCCGAAAATGCTGAGTGAATACTCTCGCCATATCATCCCAACTGTCTACAGTTCTTGATGGTAAACCATTGATCCAATCTCTGGCTCCGTCTAGCAACATTAGGAGAAGAAACTTGACAGCTTCCAGGTCTGTCCCATTGTTGATTTGGACGGCTGTATAATAATCTGAGAGCCAGGTATCCGGGTTTGTACTGCCGGTATACTTTTGGTAGGTTGGACCAACTTTGGCGAAGCCAGAATGCAGGGTTATCCTTCGGATCCTGTCTGTAAAACATTTAGGACCAAAGTATAGATCATCCTTTTCTGCTCTATCAATGTGTGCAGAATATCTCCCGGCTGAATGGACAGAATGGGATATTCTCCTTTCTTTTCCATTGTTGCGCGGACGCGCTTTTCCGAGGTTGTCTCTATCTCTTCCGTGTTCACGTCCTTTAGGCGGAGTTCTGCTTCTATGCCTTTCCTTATCCTTAGGAGGTGTCCGGGATCTTTCACGTCTGTGAGGTATATCATATCTTCCAGCTTTTTCAGCTGGGTTTCTCGGAGGTGGCATTATTTTGCCGTCATTCCGGTGTCTGTCTTCCCGATGGTGTGGTTTGTATCCATCTTTCGGGAGATGAGGTCCGGTTCTAGACGCTGCGTCCCGGTTGTCGGGGTTTTTCTTGTCTTTTCTCGGATCTTCTTTTTTATCCGAATCTCCGGGTTCTTCCGGTCCAGGTGCTCCAGCAGCGCAAGTAGCTGTTTTGCAGAGGGCGGAATTATCATGCAGCCTCCCTGATCTCTCTTGGCCTCGTTGCTGCTGCTGTAATGCTTTTCCTAGGAAAGCATACACCCCTTGGAGTTTTTCCCCGTTAGAGTACAGATCGTTGTTTAGGATGGCGAACGCTGCTTCCGCGTTTTCTGCTGCGGTTTTGTATATTGGTTCGCCCTTGGCATCTTTGCCGTTTAACTGCTTTTGCCAAGATGGGTTATAAAACCTTTCTTTTGGCGGCAGTTCTTCCGGTTTTGCGATTCCGGGTAACCTAGTAGGTTTTAAGGCAGATCTATGCTTTCTCTCGTACTCCTCTATTTCTTCCTTCATGACTTTGATGTCATTATGGGTTTGTTGGAGATGTTGCCGAGATCTAAGCAGATGTTGCTGTTGCCGTTGGAAAGCTTGTCTCCTGGCTTCCAGCATCTCAGGGGGTTCATCTGGTCCCACTGGTGTTTGTAATAGCTCTTGCTCTTCCAGTTCTGTCATTGGCGGAGCAGTGATTTCCTTAGATTTCTTTTCCGCGGGCTTTGTGCCGCTAATATCTCCAACTTCCAGGTTTTCATCAGCGAGATCGGCTGATTTTTTCTTCCGGAGTTTGTATTGGAGTTTTTTAGAAGCACGGTGCTTTTTCTTGGAAGAGGGAGGTTTCTTGACAGGCTCATCTTCTGTCATCTCCTTAACATTGGGGAATATCGGAGAAGTTTCTCCGTCTTCTCTCTCTTCCACTGGCGGAGGGGTTTTAGGGCTTTCCTGGCTGTCGGCACCCGTTGTATCAGCTGGTTTTGCCATTAGCACTTCATGGAATCCCTCTTGAAAGGACTTAACCTTTCTCACGAAGGCATCCTCATCTTCGTCTTCGGAGTCGAAGTTATCCGATCCGGTTTCCGACTCCAATCTCGCCTCAATGGCGGCAAGCACGGACTCTGCTTCCGAGTTCATCGTCTGGTTGACGGGTGTCGGATCTTCCGTCTCTGTGACGGGTATTTGTTCTTCCGTCTCTACGACGGGTAGGTTGTTGTCTGCCTCTTGCACGGGATTTCCGTCATCCGTGTTTTCAGCGATTTCGGATTGCACCATGCCGATAAAGTGTGTATCACTGTTTTGTCGGCGATCTGAGCAGAATCCGAGATCATAGTCGTCTTCGACTGGGTATAGGGCGGGTGGGATAAATTTACTTCCACCGCAAAACCCCATTGCTTCTGCAGTTAGTCCGATAAAGATGTTAGCGGATCCAATCGGTAACACGCAGGCACTTACCAGGTGGTTTTGCGCCGGTATGTAGGATCCGTTGTCGAGGAAGCGCCCGACGTCGTTGTCGAATTCCAAGCTTCCGACAGTGATCGATCTTCCAATTCCGCCGAGTATCCCAGATCGGAATTTCACGCCTGACGTCGTTTGCCCCACGGTGGGCGCCAACTGTCGAGACATCGTAGTAGTTTTCATAGACGGGGGTGCCATGAGACTACGGTAGAGACGTGGGGTAACGGGATAGCGTAGTAACACAGAACACGGGATTTTACCCAGGTTCGGTACGTCGCGACAGTACGGCGTACCTACTCCTGCACTTCTCACTAATTGGGACTAAATCCCGTATAACAGGGTTACAATGTGAGGGAATAGATCTAGCTACTCGACGAGGATGAACTTCTCGGCGAGTTGCGTAGAGCTTGAACTTGTGTCTAACTTGTGCTTATTTAATCTATCTCCCGTCCGGCTTTATATAATAGCCGGATTAGGGCTTACAGAACAGGAAACCTAGAAGACTACGTTTAACTTGTAACTTGGAAAGTAAGGAATCCGTCTTCTCCTCCAAGCCAGATCATGCGGGCCGTGATCCGGGTTCTTCTAGAATCCGGCTTCTACGCGTCGGACTACTGGGCCGCCCAATGGACCTAAGCCCATTACCATGTAGGCCACCCTGGCAGTCCGGCTCTTTGTCTACCATCTTCTATACCCCTATTCGGTATATATCCGACACAGGGCGTTTGACTAAATGTCATGTATTTCAAAATAAATTCTCCTCATTTAAAAAAATGTTCACGGGTTAAAATAATATATTCACGTAGTCCAACAACATTAAAACTAGTTATATAGGTGATTTTATAAACCGTGAAATTTTCTTAGATAGGTACTTTTGTAAAGATAGGTGAAAATTTTATTATATGGGATGGATTTTTTTTTTTGGTTATGTGTGAACACTTTCAATGCTTTCTAAATGAACTATTTTCATAAATTCTAAAATTAATATTTATAATATTTTTATTGAAGGATCTGAGGTCTCGTAACAAGGCCAGGCACATAGACCGTAATGATTTGCAAAGTCCACATGGATTTGAAAGCCGGAATAAAGGAAGACTTAATCTAATGACTAGATTATTGTTTTTCTAGTGCAAGGATGCTGGATGTATGCCCAAGAGACAATAATAACATTTGTTTCATGATTATAATTTTATGATTTTATACTATAACTGATGTGGTCACTGAATACGAGATTCAAAGGAAAACACATACACACGTGTAGGATGATAGACACACCATTATAGACCTTTGTCATGTCTCTTAGACAAATTTGTTAATGTTAGATTACCATATTTTCCTGGTCATGGATATTTAATTTGTCGGAATTAACAAGGCACATTTTTGTTTCCACATTGTGGCTGGGTAGAGTCAAGTAGTTGACATAATACGAGATATGATTCTAGCATTTCTATAATAGTATCGTCATAATATGGTTAATTTGGTTGCATATTTGACCATCATTATATACGGTGGTGTTCACTAGAAACTTTACTTTGGTGTAGGCAAGTATCACACCGTAAACTGGGTGATAAAAAAACTATTACTAGGTGTCCTCGAAGGCGCTCATTTCATCGTGATAGTTTAAGACTATGAATTACTCCTCTAGTCAATAGAGAGATACATCCAAGATCCACTCAGTGTGATAGTATTTGTTAATAAGTTCCCACACAAACTCATGACATAAGTCATGGGGAAATTATAACATGGCAACGAGTAAAGGAATCATACCGGACATCGAGAATAGTTTGATATGGTGATTAATTTTTTTAATCATGGTATCATCATTCATCTCATCTAGAGGTATTGATTGGTATCGTGAAGTAACATGAACTTAATTAATAACCAACAGATTCAGCAGAGTTCCAAAGTATAACTTGTAGGAATCAATATGGACATCCATGGTCCCGGTGTTCATTATTGATTAGGAAAATAGTTTTTAAATCATGTATATTTTTTATTGAACCTGTAGGTGTCATACACTTAAGGCATCAAATGACAGTATCGGTGATGTCGATATGCTTGATTGAGGATAAGGTATTGGGTCGCATGTAAAAATTTAAAATTTTCATTCTTAATTATGCAACACACATGATCTATTATTAAGGTAAAGACGACTATAGATCTGAATCATTACCGACATGGAGTGTGGAACGTGTGTCAATGACGATATCGGTGATGCCTGATGAAGAGTCACACGTCTAAGCCTAGCGGTGAGACTGTTGTCGTCTCCCGGTATCCAGCCTTCTGGATCCAGCTTTTAGGATCCAACAGAGTGAGGGTCTCACATGTTACGTGATGATACACTACCGTAGCATTTTCGATAAGTAAGAGTGTCAACCCCATCTTATAGAAAAAGGTGTTGATGAGTAGTTTTGAGCAAGGTTTCACTGTAAATACTAAAAGGTAAATGTTTAGAGATTTTTGTAATAATAAATAAAACAGTAAGGACATAAATATAAGTAGATAGTTTCTGCAAGTAGCCTAATCCTTTTTAGTACAAAGGACAAAACCGGTGGTTCTTATTATAATGACTAAAAAGGTTCCTGGGGACACACAGGGGGATTCATCAAGCTATTTTCATCATACGCCGTTGATTAATCTTTATCGTTTTCGTAAGTGTTATGCAGGTAGACCTATGCTAGTGCACTACTTATGTGTGTGAACACACGTTCATTGGGAGTCCCCAAGAGGAAGGTATGAAGATACAACAGAAAGATTTCCCTCAGAAAAGAAACCAAGGTTGACTCGACCAGTAGGAGGAAGCAGTAACTTCAGAAGGTTGATGTAGTTGAGATGGTAGGGCGCACTACTGTTTCAGCAGCAACATGGAACCTACACAACACGATCAGTTCACTTTGCCCCAGCGAAGCAGTGAGGTTTTCAATCTCACTGGTTTTGCTGATAACAAAGAGGTTAAATGTATGGTGTGGAAAACAGTAGTAAAACAATATGAAAACCGTATTAGCAGTGTGTAAACAGTGGAAATAGTAATTGAAGTGGTTGTATTATCAGTATGAGAAAATGGACCGGGGTTCACAGTTCACTAGTGGTGTCTCTCCATAAAAGATAGATAACATATGTGGTGAACAAATTACAGCTGGTAAATTGATATATATTGAAACATGCATGACATTATGATTACTATGTGATTCATGCGGGCATTACAACAAGACTCATAGATCGTCATCCAGCTGCATCTATGACTAATAATACACCCTCCCAATATCATCCGGACAAACGTTGGGTATTAAGTTACAAGCAACGGATAATCGCATTAAACAAAATGTGTAATGTAAACAATGTAAACATAGTTGTTTTCTCCCTGATGGGAACAACACATCCTCCATCCTCCACGTTTCTGTCACTCGAGCACAGATGCAAACGAGGCATGAATTCACTATCGAGCATAAATACTCCATGTTGAAGTCACTAGCATCTACTAACAACGGAGAGCATGCAAGATCATACATAACATACACATGAAGATAACATGATAGATTTATAATCAAGAGACATAGCATTGAACATCCATCAAATCCCAGGAAACACAACATGTAGCATTACAATAATTTGATCTCGATCATGTAGGGTGATACGTCTCCAACATATCTTTAATTTCTGATGTTCCATGTTGATATTATGCAAATTGTTACATGTTTTCTCCCTTATTTATAGCATTTTTACACGTTTTCCGGGACTAACCTATTAACAAGATGCCAAGTGCCAGTTCCCCGTTTTCTGCTGTTTTTTATTTCAGAAAAGTTGTTCTGGAAATATTCTCGGAATTGGACCCCACGAATCCCGAAGTTCCTATTTTCCCCGGAAGCATCCAGAAGTACGAAGATGAGTCGAAGACGGGCACCAGGGTGGGCTCACCATAGCCAGGCGCGGCCCCACCCTTGGCCGCGCCTGGGGGTGGTGAGGAGCCCCTGGTGACCCTCTGACGTCGCCCTTTCGCCTAATTAAAGCCTTCCTCCCGAAAACCCTAAACAAATCGACCTTTTCCACAAAATACATCCGTAGCTCCGCCGCCGCCGCCGATAGGTTTTGGGGGACAGATCTCTGTTCTGGCACCCTGCCGGGACGGGGAAGTGCCCACGGAAGCCATCTCAATCGACTCCACCGCATCTCCATTGCCGTTGCTGTTTCCCATGATGATGAGGAGGGAGTAGTTCTCCCCCGGGGATGAGGACTCTACCGGTAGCTATGTGTTTCATCTCTCTCTCCCATGGTGTGATCTATATGTGATCGTGAGCTTTGTAATCTAGTTGAATTCATAGATATTATTCTTCATCTATTATGCTACTCAAGTGGTTTTTGTTATGAGATCTCCGTAAACACTTTGATCATGGTGTAAAGGTGACAGTGTGTGCATCGTGTGGTTTAGCATTATATTTATATTTTGTGTTGGATAACCCTATGAAATTTTGGTGTTTGCGTGGAACCATCTGGGTCCCATGGTGATAGTGTGGGGGTTACTTAGTTGGGAAAGTGCTTACTCTGAGGAGTGTTGTTAAAGCCCTATGCATGGATTGGTGTTGTTATTCGACCGGAGAGTGGTTTGGAGTAGCATAGTGAAGAGATGGTATTTATTAATTCAATTATGTGATCATTGTTGAGAGTGTCCACTAGTGAAAGTAGGATCCCTAGGCCTTGTTTCCAAGCATTGAAACACCGTTTTCCGCCTGTTCTGCTACATGTTTGCTTGCTGCCATATTTATTTCACATTGCTATTATTACTTATAACCATCCATATTACTCGCATTTCACTATCTCTTCGCCGAACTAGTGCACCTATATACCTGAAAAGTATATTGGGTGTGTTGGGGACACAAGAGACTTATTGTATCTTAATTGCAGGGTTTCTTGAGAGGGATATCTTTGATCTCTACCTCCCTGAGTTCGATAAACCTTGGGTGATCCATTTGAGGGAAACTTGCTGTTGTTCTATAATCCTCTGCACTTGGAGGCCCAACACTATCTACATGAATAGAAGCGTGCGTAGACATCAAGCTCTTTTCTGGCGTCATTGCCGGGGAGGTAAGGTAAAAGGTACTCACATCCTCGGGTGTGAGTGCTCGGAGTTATTTCCTTTAGATTCTGCAATGTTATCTTTTTGTTTCTTGTTTTCACTAGTTAGGCTTATTTTTAATCGCTTCTTGTTTTTATTTTTACTAGTAGTCTTAATGGAAAACAACAAAAATATGATAGAACTTTATAATATTTATCTTGAATTACGACATGATGCTTTTGAAGAGAAAATTAAAAAACCTATGGAAGTTTGTTTGCATAATAATGATAGAAATGTTATTAGCATTAATTCTTTGCACCCCATCATTCCTAATGCTAGGGAAAAGTCTAAGCTTGGGGAAGCTAGTTTTTACGATATTTTTAGTTTTCCAGCTTTAGAGGAGAAATTTTTCTCTAATGATACTTTATCTCCCATATGTGATAAACCTAATGATGCTTGTGATATTTTAAATCCTCCTAATGAAAGCATTCCTTTTAAAATACCCAAGAAAATTGTTGAACTTGTCATGGATAACCGTTATTTTGGAGATGGAACTGTCGATCCTAGTGATCATTTACACTTAATGCATGAATTATGCGAGTTATTCAAGTGTGCAGGTATCTCAACGGACCAAGTTAAGAGGAGGCTATTCCCTTTTTCACTTAAGGACAAAGAAAGGGAGTGGTATGAACTACTAGATGATCCTCATCATTTGGAGTGGAAGGAACTTGAATCTCTCTTTTACTCTAAATTTTATCATTCTCATGAACTATATTTAGATAGGAATTAAATTTATAATTTTTGGCCTCATGATGGAGAAAGCATTGCCCAAGCTTGGGGAAGACTGAAAACATTAATACTCAAATGTTCTAACCATGAGCTTCCTGAGGAAATAATTGTTACTAATTTTTATGCAAGGCTTTCAAGACATTGGAAGGATTATCTAGATGCCTGTTCATAGGGTTCTTTTTGTAGTAAGAAGGATGAAGCTAAGTGGGATCTTCTTGAGAGAATTAGAATCAATAGTAAAGATTGGAATAACAACAAAGGTAAAGAATCAGGTATAAACTATGAGTATGATTGCATTAAGACTTTTGCTGAAACTGCTGATTTTCATGAGCTTAATGCTAAATATGGTCTTGATCCTCAAATAGTTGTTGGTTGGTATAGTAATTTGCTTCTTATCTTAATATTCCTAAAGAAAATTGGTACATATATCATGAACCTTTTAAAGACACTTGCATGAAAAATGAAATTGTTATTGATGATTACAATAAACATTCTCAAGCTTATGAAAGTACTATTTCTTATAAGCATGTTAATTTTTGTGGAGCACTTAGACCTTGTGAAAAGAATCAAATTGAAGAAGAATATCGTATCCATCATAGGAGTGAAAAAACTAGAATGTGGAGTAGGGCTCTAGATGATCTTGGTGAAAAAGTTTGTGCCCTCTATCCTTTTATTTGTGAACTTTGCTATAAAGTGAGTCATTTTAATTTCCAATGCTCAGGCCATGATAGTAGCCTTTCGAATCCTATGAGTACTGCAAGTTTGTATTGTGATGACATGATCACCCCTAATGAGCATATGGACTTACATTATTTTTGGGGTGTGAAGAGTTATTAAGAAAAACTTCTTTGATTGATATGAGTGCTTTTGATATGAATAGTGTCTTGCATGGATGCCATCTTTATTGTGTTGATAATTGACATGCAAATACTTACATACAAAATATTATAAAAGACGAGACTTTACCAAAATATGACATGACTAATATGTGTTTTGTTCTTATTAATGAAGAGGATAAATCCTCCAAAGTTCTTTCTATTGTTTCTGATAATAAACCAGGGTATGTGGAGAAGCTCCCTTTTAAGCCTCTCCGTCCTAAAGAGGGGAAGAAGAGGAAGAATAAGAAGAGGAAGAGTAAAAAGAGAGAGGTAACGGTATCTCACCATAAGCATGTTGCTCATATTACAACTTTTGACGATGACTCGAAACTCGATGATTTCCTATGCCTGTTATTTATGAAATTGATCATGATTGGGAGAAACACACTACTTTTGATATTGAAAATTTGTTTGGTACCATTCTGAAAATGATGATAATAATTTTTGTACTATTAGTACCATCCATGTTAGTTCCAATTATGATATATAAAGCTCTAAACTTGTGGATGATGTGTTTGAAAATCCCTTTGCTATCAATGATTATATGCTTGATACATCTCCTCCTAGTAAAAATGACGATATGTTTACAAATGAACGCATTTTGGAAGACAACTATTTTATTGCTTGTGATGATACTATGCCTCCAATATATTATGATTGCAATGATGAATATGATATTTTTAGTCCACCTACTATTGAGGAGAAAATTAATTATGATTTCAATATGCCTCTAGTCTTTGATAATTATTATAAAGAAAGTTATAACATAGGCTATAATTACAATAATCCTCATGAAACTTGCCATAATTATGGTGGGATTACCCAAAACCATTTTTTAATATGAAACTTTTCTATCATGTTCGAGTCAGGGCTGGGCTGTGCGGCCCGCACAGGGCCCAAATATTTTGGGGGCCTCTAATTTTTACATATGTTGTATACACTTAGCAAGTTGCTGTCTTCCTGGGCTTATACGCTGGGCCCTTGCATGGCGCTGCGCTGCTGGGAGCGTCTGCCACTCCGCGGGATGGCGCGAGTCGAGTGTGGCCGTGCGCTTGCGCTTCTCGCGTCGAAAAAAGTACCCGATGACATATGATGGCAGTTAACGATGAATTGGAAATACAATCGGACACACACGATTCCCGAATCCACATCCAACCCCATGGCCTCCTGAATCATTTTCTTCCAGCAGGTACAGGGTTCGAATCATCATTCTCCTGTTAATTTCTTTAGAAATAAAATAACGCATATACATTATCTATTGTATTGGACGTTTAAATTAAAATTAATTCCAGACAGTATTGATATTTTCACACAGGGCCCCATGAAACTAAGCCTACATGATCTATTCAAGCCAGAAATTTTCGCAAACGGCAGGGATAATGTTTTGGAGTGGGACAAAATTAACAGTTAGTTGTTGGTTTTAAAAAATGTTTAAACTAAATTGTATCCCTTTATTTTCCAAGTCGTCATAATATTTCTCGGAGAGGAACGAAATTAAGGTGAGTTATCGGTTCTAAAATCGTTTAATTAAAATGTATATAGATTTTTTGTAAAGGATGGTAATATTTATTGGAGAGAAACTAAGTTAACGATTATATAAAGAACTAAAATCCCCCAGGTAGGCATCTGGACGTGATGTAGTGGACTAGTACGAGTCCAGAACGGAGCAAGACCCTTTTCTGTGACCTCCCCTGCCAAACAACCATGCGAGCAACGTTAGAAAGCGAACAAAAAGTGAGCAACGTTAGAAGGAGAAACATTCATCACTTGTTGGTTCACAACATTGGCGCTTGCGACAGGTCGATCGTCAATTGCCAAATCCCGATCGAAACTTCTATGGGTACAGGTCATTGAATTTTGACAAAGATGAAATAGGGGCCTATTTTAAAGTTTTGCACAGGGCCCAGAATTTTGCCGTCCTGGCCCTGGTTTGAGTTCTTTATGATAATCCTACACCCGTTGTTATTAATAAGAATGACTATACTTATGTGGAGAGTATTAATTCTTTTTTGCATGTGGCTCATGATAAGAATGTTTTATGTGATAACTATATGTTAATTTTATTCATGATGCTACTGAAGGTTATTATGAGAGAGGAAAACATGGTTTTATGCATCTCAACAATATTAAGTTTCCCCTCTTTATGTTGAAATTTTTGAAGTTGCACTTATTTTGTCTTCCTATGCTAGTCACTTTGTGCTTCGTTGACTTGTTTTTCTACAAGATTCTTTTTCATAGGACGTGGGTTAGACTTAAATGTATTTTATATTTGCTTCTTGATGTTCTCTTATTGTGCTTCAACTCTTATTATTATATGAGCATCTTTAAAAAATCATTGTGCCTAGCTGAAAAGGCATTAAAAGAAAAGCCTTCCGGGAGACAACCCGTTTTATTTCTCCGTTTTCAACCAGTTTTCCAACGTTTATTTTTGTTTTCTTTGCACCTGGGTGTTGTCTATTTCCTTAGCAACCCCGCTGTATCTTTTCTTTTGTGTCTTTTTGAGCCAAGTAAAGCCTCTAGTGGAAACTTAAGACTATATTTAGATTTCTGCGCAGGAAACAGATTTCTGCCATCGACTGTTAAATCTGAATAAAATCACAAAAAATTCAAAATGACCTGAGTTTTTTTGTGCGTAATCTGGTCTATATACGCAAATTTTCTTAGTTGAACACTTTTTGATTTGAGCAACATAAGATAATGTGTTTATGAGTGTTAGGATTGTGTTGAAACTGAAAACATGTGAATTTATTATTTCGATTGCACTAACGTTGCTAATGAAGATTGTGAGAAGTTCGGTGTGAAGGAAGTTTTCAAGGATCAAGAGAAGAGGATGATATTATGTGATCAAGAAGAGTGAAAAGCCTAAGCTTAGGGATGCCCCGGTGGTACATAACATCAAATTCCAAGAAGACTCAAGCATCTAAGCTTGGGGATGCCCAAGGCATCCCCATCTTCATCAACAATTTATCAGGTCACTTCTAGTGAAACTATATTTTTATTTGGTCACATCTTATGTGCTTTACTTGGAGCGTCTTTTATTTTTTGCTTTCATTTAGTTTAGTTTTCTTTGATGTAGTTTATGTTTGGACCTTATCATACTTGTGTGGGAGAGATACACACTCTGTTTTCATTGCTTAGAACACTCTAGTTTTCATTCTTATTGTTCTGTGAGTGTTCACTTTTTGCTAGTACTGCGTTTAGCCTTTGTTTTCATGCATCTCTTATTCAGAGCTGTTAGTTTTAGTAGTATTATGTGAGTAATCTCATGTTTTCTTGCTATAGCATGTAGTTAGTTTTTGGTAAAGCATGTCTTGTATGGTGCTTGTTGGGAAAAGAAACCGCTGTTTGAGGTAGAATTTTCAACGGTGCAAGTAGAAGCTTGTATAGACTGTGGCTAGCCTTTTTAAAATCATGCTAGATGTTATTTTAGTTTTAAATCCTTGTGGTTATTGAGTAGAATGATTAGCCTCAAATATCCGGGAGTGTTTAATGTTCCATCGAAAGAATCATGAGTTGTTCTTGTCATATTGAAGCATAAATTTGCGGTATTCTCCTTTGAATGTTTTATTTGGTTGACTTGGCGCATGCTCACACCATGTTTATGACTATGAACCAGTCACTAATAGCCTATATGATCATTTATTTTTTGAACTTGTGGTACCACTTATGCTTTGATTAATGATGTTTATGTCGCTATGCATGATTATGGCTCTTATGCTCTCTCGATTTGTCACTCTGAGTCTTTTGCGCCTCCACCTGTACTGAGTATGAGATCTACTCGTGCATCCAACTCCCAAAAACCCAAGTTTTTCCCATTGTGTCCACCATACCTACCTACATGTGGTATTTAACCGCCACTCCAAATTAAATTGCTCATGTGCTACCTTTAAAACTTTCAAAATTACTCCTGCTTTGTGTTCCTATTTTTGCTCATGAGGACGTAAATAGAGAATCTTTATCTCACTTGTTGATTGGATTTCACACCCTGGACTAGTGGCTTCATCCGTTTATCCAATTGATAGAAGAGCTGGCAGCGGGGTGCCCAGCCCCAAATTAATGCAAATAAATTGGCATCACTATTTATGCCCCTGATTTATCAGTCAAAGCATAATTATGTAAAAAAAATAGGAAAAGGGATGACCTTCTACACCAGCTGCGTCCTTCATATGGGAGCCGCTCTTGTGAAATCTAGTTGGCTTGTGACGTACTGTATTTTTTGTTTACCATTCGTTGACATTAGCATACATCTCCCAAAATATAGACACTCCTCCACGGTATGTGATTGTTGGCAGACACCCGAGGATTCGGTTAGCCATGGTTTGTGTAAGATGGATGGGAGGAATGTCAAACTTTTATCACCTCTATTTAATAAAATAAAAGCTCTAGCACATGAGTGATCCATGATTCCCTCTGCGAAGGGCCTTTGTTTTAGTTTTATGTTGAGTCTCCATCTTCTAACTTTATGCACAGTTGAGAGGGCATTTTTGCCATTCTGAGTTTTATGTGCATTTTTCTCAGAAACATTATTAATTGATTCATGACATGTTATTTCTTGTTCTCTAACTATTTGTTCTAGTCCTCCTCATGACACTTTGAAGGTGTCCTGGCATTTATATTTTTCCCCACTCTTAAGGACTTGTGAAATATCCCTTTTTGACATGCTTTCTTTATACTTGAAACAAACGTATATCTTTATTTGCATTGTTATCCATGATCTTTTATTTGAGTTACTTATCATGATACAAGATGATTGCTATGCTTTATTATTAAAGTTCTATTTATCATCTTTGTGTTTAAGTTCTATGATCTCAGCTTAGATATGCTTTTACATTGTGATGATCAAGTTTATGTTAGTAGCATGTCACCTCATAAATTATTTTGTTTTATAGTTTACCTACTCGAGGACGAGTAGGAACTAAGCTTGGGGATGCTTGATACGTCTCCAACGTATCTATAATTTCTGATGTTCCATGTTGATATTATGCCAATTGCTACATGTTTTCTCCCTTCTTTATAGCATTTCTACATGTTTTCCGGGACTAACCTATTAACAAGATGCCAAGTGCTAGTTCCCTGTTTTTTGCTGTTTTTTATTTCAGAAAAGTTGTTTTGGAAATATTCTCTGAATTGGTCCCCACGAATACCGAAGTTCCTATTTTCCTCGGAAGCATCAAGAAGTCTGAAGATGAGTTGAAAACGGGCACCAGGGTGGGCTCAGCATAGTAGGCGCGGCCCCACCCTTGGCCGCGCCTGGGGGTGGTGAGGAGCCCCCGATGCCCCCCTGACGTCGCCCTTTCGCCTATCTAAAGCCTTCCTCCAAAAAACCCTAAAGGAATCGACCTTTTCCAAAAAATACATCCGTAGCTCTGTCGCCGTCGCTGACTAGTTTCGAGGGACATATCTCTGTTCCGGCACCCAGCTGGGACGGGGAAGTGCCCCCCGGAAGCCATCTCCATCGACTCCACCGCCATCTCCAACTCCGTTGCTCTCTTTTATGACGAGGAGGAAGTAGTTCTCCCCGGGGATGAGGGTTCTACCAGTAGATATGTGTTTCATCTCTCTCTCCCATGGTGTGATCTATATGTGATCGTGAGCTTTGTAATCTAGTTGAATTCGTAGATATTATTCTTCATCTATTATGCTACTCAAGTGGTTTTGTTATGAGATCTCCGTAAACACTTTGATCACGGTGTAAAGGTGACAGTGTGTGCAATGTGTGGTTTAGCATTATATTTATATTTTTTGTTGGATAACCCTATGAAATTTTGGTGTTTGCGTGGAACCATCTGGGTCCCATGGTCATAGCGTGGGGGTTACTTAGTTGGGAAAGTGCTTATTCCGAGGAGTGCTGTTAAAGCCCTACGCATGGATTGGTGTTGTTATTCGACCGGAGAGTGGTTTGGAGTAGCATAGTGAAGAGATGGTATTTATTAATTCAATTATGTGATCATTGTTGAGAGTGTCCACTAGTGAAAGTAGGATCCCTAGGCCCTGTTTCCAAGCATTGAAACACCGTTTTCCGCCTGTTCTGCTACATGTTTGCTTGCTGCCATATTTTTCCCCATTGCTATTATTACTTATAACCATCCATATTACTCGCATTTCACTATCTCTTCGCCGAACTAGTGCACCTATATACCTGAAAAGTATATTGGGTGTGTTGGGGACACAAGAGACTTCTTGTATATTAATTGCATGGTTGATTGAGAGGGATATCTTTGACCTCTACCACCCTGAGTTTGATAAACCTTGGGTGATCCACTTAAGGGAAACTTGCTGCTGTTCTACAAACCTCTTCACATGGAGGCCCAACACTGTCTACAAGAATAGAAGCGTGCGTATACATCATAGGGCATCTCAAGAGATCTAAACATGAGGCATAAAGTGGAGAGAACAACCATCTAGTTACTACTATGGACCCGTAGTCAGGAATGAACTACTCACGCATCACTCCGGAGGCGGGCATGGTGGTGTAGAGCCCTCCGGCGATGATTTTCCCTCCCATCAGGTTGTCGGGAGAACTCCTGAACAATCCCGATCTTGGGTTGACGATGACGGCAGCTTCGATTGTTTTTCATGGAAAAGTGTTATATTTTTAGGGTTAACGCATCAGGGGGAATAAATAGGAGAAAGGGTAATGGCGGTGGACGCCCGAGGGGACCACACCACCCCTAGGCACGGACAGGGGTCTCCTCCCTATGGTTTGTCCCCCCTGTGGCCCCTCTCCGGGCCTCTTCGGGACTCCGTGGAACCTTTGGGAATTCTAAGACTTCTGGGCTTTGAATTTTCCAATTCCGAGAATATTTCCAGAACAATTTTTTTGAAACTGAAAACAGAAGAAAACGTAGAGCTGGCTATGTGGCATCTTGTCAATAGGTTAGTCCCAAAAAATCGATAAAAATGACATAAAGTGTATAGCAAACATGTAGCACATAACGGGAAAACAACATGGAACATCAGAAATTATAGATACGTTTATGACGTATCGTGCACCATCCTATCCAAGAAAATTTCATACTTACGGTCACACTACTTGCCAGTATCCGCAACTACAAGATAGCAATTAAGAAATAAATTTAACCGTAGCAATAAACTCATGATATCTACTGCTCCCTTATGTAGCGAAATGGGGTTCAGGTTTCTGCCACTCTGGCAACCCTGCATAAGAAAACCAGTACACAATGCATCCCTCTGGACCCATAGAGGTGAATTTCTATGTAGTCGGCGTTCACAAAACACCTCTAGAGAGATAACAACATAACTTAAATATCAAACTGGTAAACAAAACTTAACGAATTATGACTACTCACAACTAGACTTCTCCTTATATCTTCAAGAACTAAATTAACTACTTAGAAGACGTCAAATGGATCATGATCAGAGGTGATATTACGGTGGATAACAATATGGTCATAACAAGTATTCTGTAATAATTATCACAAGCATCAACTACAAAGGGGTAATCGACAACGGTAAAGAGATACGGGGAAATAACACAAGATACAACTCTAATTTTTTACATAGAGACGAGTTGTGATGATGATGGTGTTGATGGCGCAGATGATGGTTATGATGATCCCCGATAATGCCTGGTGTGGTGATGATGATGACGAATATGATGATTTTCCCCTCTCAGAGGGAATTGCCCCAGCGGAATCTCCCCGCCAGGAAGGTATTTTTCTCTATGTCTCATTTCCATCACGAAGAGGCGGTAGAGAAATTCTACGAAGTGGCTACCTGTTGTTTCTATATCAAGGGGGTAAGTACGCCAAAGGGCAACCAGAGGTGGGGCCCACGTCCACCTTGCGGCCATAAGGCATGGCCAGGGGCGGGCCCGCGCCATGGGGTTTCTTGGTGGGCTCCTGGATCCCCTCCTGGCACCCTCTGGTCTCCCTTGGTGATTTCTCGTGAAACCTTGTTTTCCGATTTTCCTTGAATTTTCCGACGTCATGAAGATCGCCCACTTGAAAGGTGTTTTTCCCTCTGATTTCTGACTCTGATAAATAAATCCGAGAAACTATAAAACACATAAAAAATGACAAAATAAAATATGTATTGCACTCAAATATGAAATATATCAGTGAATAAAGGAGAATTGTCATATAAAATAGTGATGCAAAATGGACAGATCGACTCCCCAAGCTAAGACTCCGCTTGTCCCCAAGAAAAATTCGGGCTCATAAAACATGATCACATCTTTTATGGAGTGAAGTGTCAATAATAAAGAATATATTTTAAAAAGGATTTAGGCCTAATAGTTCATTGGGTAAAGGCCGCTCATAGAAAAAATCTTGAGGACTGGTTGAACCTCTTATAGTCTTTTGTCTCACTCCCCCCACCACCACTCCTTCATGTTGTAATTATCTATACTTTGTACCACATTATTTCATTTAATTGAAAAAGCTACACCGTAGGGGGTTCCCCTTACAGTTTTTATGGTCAAATAATAATAATAATAAAGAATATAGATATGAAGCATCAGTGACTCATCAAACACTAATAATTTGATACAACAACCTTTATCATAATGTCTCTCTAAAAGAAGTGATGATTCAATCACATATAAAGGTGCAGCGAAGTGCAATCTCATTGAGTAATGGAAAATTGTGTACTTAGTCAAATAACAACTAACATATCGATCTTATCTTTCCGAAAGAATCTATGTCAGAGCTACAAGCAAATAACACCTGCCTCAATTATCATATAGTCTTTGCATGAATGGAAACTTCTAGGAGTATGTTCTTATAAAGGAAGTGAAAACAACTAACGCAAAGGAAGATGCTAGTTAGCAAAGCTCAACTTACAACTTATTCACCTGATGGAAACGTCAACCGTGGTAAGACATGATTAATAACATCGTCGAAATAATAAGAATGCATCTGAGTTCATCATCATGAGTTTGCTTGTGGAGAATAGAAAGGATGGGAAACTAACTCAATCCTAAAAGTAGAGATAGTCCCTTTGCAGAGCGAAGCGAGGATTACTCATGTGCTAGAGGTTTTTCAGTTTTTGAAAACATATAAGATATGTAAAAATAAGTTTTGAGTGGTGTATGTTTTCGTCAACGAATGATTCTAGATAGTTCATTATTTCCCATGTTGAACAAACCCCTAAGAGAGGCTCTCATAGAGAAACAATAACCTTCGTCTTCTTCTTTGTCTACACAAGCTATGTTTTACTGATTTCTCATGTGCAAAGTGCGAGGAGATTTATTGTGATTTTTGCAACTTATCTTTTGTGGATTGGGCACCAGTTTGCAAGATCTTTTTGTAGTATTAGAGACGAACACATTATGGATGCAAGTAAAAAATGCAAGGTTTGAAGAACACACGGGGAAAAATAATGAGACAACTATTACTTCCTCATGAGCTAAGAACAGATGCAAGAATATGAAGTATTAATAGTTTTGAAGGTTTGAAGGTAGAACATGAGAAATTTACTTGTAGTGGCGGTGAAATACCACACATAGGAAGGTATGGTGGACACTTGTGGAACTTTTGGTTCATGTTTGAGTGTATGAGTGCTCATCATACTCGGTACATGGTTTTAGGATAACAAACACACAATGTTGAGAGATACAAACTGATATAAAACCATGCAATGGTATCAAACATGCAACATTGTAATTGTCTTCATTGTTAGCATAACAACTCAATTATAAGAATACACATCTTTAAAGTTTAGCAGGCATAAAATATCTACTGGATAATATATCTGCATGCAAAATCTTTTCTACGTTCTAAGTCTCCCAATGTTGTCGCTATGACCAATGCTATGTTTTCCAATACTCAACAAATTTCTAACGTTACACCCAACGTGAGATTACTACTTCTCAAAAGACAAACACGTAAGAATGATTGCAATGCATAGAACACAATGTGTTGCTAAGTAAAAAAGAAAACTTCATGTCAATATGACATCATAAATAGACTCACACCAACAGATACAAATCTCACTCATGAAGGTGAGACAACCCATGTTGCAAGAAACCATACTATATGGTAACTTCCCTAACCATGATATGACACATGACTCTAAAATAAAATATAAAGATAAAGATACCGAGGCAACTCCCCAAGTCTGGAACAAGCTGAGGGAGTGTCGTTACCCATGATAATTAAGCCTGGCCCCTTGGTGGGGACGGTGGAATCATTCATACGAGTCATGAAGCTCTTGAGTATCTGACGAAGTTCTGTGTTTTATGCTTCTAGTATTGCAACCTCCCCTTTTAGGACCCGATAATGCTCACAGAACTAATCAGTGACTCGATGTGCTTCAGCTATCATAAGGGTTATGCGGGGATCTTGATCTTGAGGCAATGTTCCCCGCACATGAACATGTTTGAAAATAAGCATGCTGAGATTGGCAAGGTGCAGTCCTCCTGATCTCTTATCTCAGATTTCGGTCCATATCTCCTCTTCCGTTGCCCAGTCTGTGTAGGGCCCTTGATTGATATCGTGTTGGATTTTGCAAAGACGACGAGAAGCGTAGTCCTCCTCGCTTGAACCGGTAAAGGACATCTTGATCTAGGTACTCTGTCTCCCTGACGGAACACCTTGAAAACAAAACTCGTTGAAAACACAAGGTACAATCGAGGGACAATATGGGGTGTTATATAGGAAAATGTTATGGAACGAAAGGAAGGTAACGAGGCAAAGCAGAGTTGGAGGCGGGCACCTGGGGTGCCAGGCAACGGGAAGGCACGGCTAGAGGTCGTCCCGCACCACGGGGTGACCTGGTGCCCCGACCGGCTCCGACTCTTTTCCATGCCCAAACTTTTCCTAAAACAACGAATATAATTTTTTAGGGAGTCTTCGCGAAGTTTTCTTACCATACTATATATCTATTCCAATCCCGACTCTGGTCTGCCATGGTATTTGATCTCTATGTGCTCTTCAGGAGTGATTACTTGTATAACATTAGCCTCCACATCATATGGATCTCCGGAAAAATAATGCTTGAGTCTTTGCCCATTCACCACTTGCGGATTAGTTGCCTAAAGGTTATTAATTTTGATAGCACCAGAGCGATAAACTTATTCTACAACATTTGGTCCTTCCCATTTAGAGAACAATTTTCCTGCAAAATATCTAAGACGAGACCTATGCAATAACACTTTATCACCAACATGGAATTATCTTTTTAGAATTCTTTTATCATCCCACATCTTTACCTTTTATTTAAACAACTTTGCATTTTCTTAAACTTCACTTCGCAATTCATCTAGAGAGCTCATATCAAGCAACCTTTTCTCACTAGCTAATCTAAAATCACAATTGAGTTGTCTAACAACACAGTAAGCTTTGTGTTCTAGTTCAAGAAGCAAATGGCAGGTTTTCCCATAAACCATCTTGTAAGAAGATATTCTCATTGGATTTTTATAAGAAGTTCTATATGCCCACAAAGCATCACTAAGTTTCTTAGACCAATTAATTTAATTACCCTATTAGTTAGCTCTACTTGACCACTAGATTGTGGGTGATACAGTGAAGATACTCTACGATTAACATCATACTTAGCAAGATCTTTCCTAAAAGAACCATGCATAGAAAGTGAACTTCCATCAGTCATAAAATATCTAGACACACCAAACCTTGGGAAAATTATGCCCTTAAGTATTTTCATGGAGGTCTTATGATCAACACTTTTAGTGGAAATAACTTCAAACCATTTAGGAACATAATCAACAGCAACAAAAATATGAGTATAACCATGTGAACGAGGAAAATGACCTATAAATTAAAATTCCCAACAATCAAAAGGCTCAATAATAAGGGAATAATTCATAGGAATTTCATTACATCTCCTAATATTACCGACCCTTTGACATTCATCACAAGGTGAAATAAAAATAAATAGCATCTTTAGAGAGAGTAGGCGAGCAAAACCTGATAGTACAACCTTGTGTGCGGTTCTTTCACCGGAGCGCCATAAGGACTATTACGAAATTTGCTCAATATATATTCTTTCTCATGCTCAGGTATGCATCTTCTTAAAATTCCATCTACTCCTTGTTTATATAAGTGTGGTTCATCCAAAAAATAATGCATCAGATCATAAAAGAATTTCTTCCTCACCTGATAGCTGAAACTTGGTGGCAAACTTAGAAACAATAAAGTTAGCATAATAACCATACTAAGGATTTTCACGTGAGCTCACCTTAATAACAACGAGTTGTTCATCAGAAAAACTATCATTAACAAGAATAGGATAATCATAAATATTTTCTATTCTAGACAAATTATCGGCAACACAATTATCAGCTCCTTTCCTATTAACAATATGCAAACCAAACTCTTATAACAAGAGAACCCATCTAATAAGCCTAAGCTTAACATCTTCCTTTTCCTTAAGATATTTAATTGCAGCGTGATTAGTCTGAATAGTGACTTTAGAATCAATAATATACGGTCTAAATTTATTACAAGGAAAAACAATAGCTAAGAACTCTTTTTCAGTAGTATCATAATTTCTTTGAGTGTTATCCAAAGACTTACTAGCATAATGAATAACATTTAGTATCTTATCAATTCTTTGGCCTAAAACAGCTCCTACAGCAAAATCACTAGCATCACACATAATTTCAAAAGGTAGATTCCAATCAGGTGGTTGAACAATATGTGAAATTATTAAAGCTTTCTTAAGAACTTTAAAGGCTTCTTTATAATCACCAGAAAAAATAAATGTAACTTCTTTTTGAAGAAGAATGGTGAGAGGTTTTGAAGTATTTGAAAAGACTTTGATAAATCTCCTATAGAAACCAACATGACCAAGAAAGCTGTGAATACCTTTAACATCCCTTGGATAGGGCATCTTCTCAATAGCTTCAAATTAATCTCTATCAACCTCAATACCTCTTTTAGAAATATTATGACCAAGAAAAATTCCTTCATTATCCATAAAGTGACACTTCTCCCAATTTACACAAGATTAGTTTCCTCATTGTCTTAAACTTTGTTAAGATATCAACAAGTACTCTTGGGTGTTCTACGACTTCCCACAAACCAAAGAAAATACCATGAGTCGATTACAAGCATGTTGTGCATTCGAAATTAACGATTGATTGAATCTTCCCCAATTAGTTATATAATAGCTGAGTTGAAAACTTTTCATTGTAATAGCTCTAATTAAGACTTTAATTCAAGTAGCTAGCTAAGAGTACTCGATACGTTTAATTTATCTAAATGTTGTTATTTTGGTCATGTAGTAATGTTATTTGGGACTACTATCAACTTATTATATATTTGTATTATGTGAATGTGAATGCCCACATTAAAATATTGTACAATATAATAATTCTGCAAATAATAATGTTGCAATTTATTATCTATTTGTAAATTTAAAATGTTTAGTGGCCACTAGTAGAAAAATGGCTTTCCGTCCAACTTAGGAAATACCTCTAGTCCCCACTGTGTTTTAGGCCGGAACTAGTGTAGCACTAGTCCCGGGCCTTCCTGGCTCCAACGGCTGGGAGGCTAGGGAGCCTCTAATCCCGGGCCGTTCCTGACCTCTAGTCCCGGGCCGTGATACCACCTGAGACTAAAGGGGCTCGTGCCTCTAGTCCCGGGTCGTATCAAGTACTAGGACTAAAGGGGGGCCTCTAGTCCGGGTCGTATCACGGACCGGGACTACAGGGTCTCCTCTGTTTTTTTCTTACTCACCGTTTTGAGCATAACTTTTGCATTGGAACTCGGATTTTGATGTTATTTAGATCATTTTGAATATAAGAAATAGATATACATCATCACACACATTGTTCAAACTATATTCTTCAAAAACAAATCCATGAGAAAGGACAAAAAAATTACATTGTAATGGAACTTTCTAGGGAACCATGTGAATTTTAAGGATGAACCACTAGTTATGAATTAAGTATAGTCCTATATATACATGATGGAAAATATGGTATGGAAGTCATATTTGAACTTGTCTCATTTTTAATCAATTTAGACATATTATCTGTCCATTTTGATTTACGGATTTGTAGATACGAATTATTCAATATTAAATGGAAAACACAAAAAAAATTATTTAAATTCAAGATATTGAATTCAAGATCATTATTACTTATTTGTTTTTGTTTAACTAAATAATTGTTTGTATTCACAAAACTAAGACGTGGGACATCATAGTATTGTCAGAAAAACAACCTTTGTTTCTTGGAAGCTGAGAGGGAAGGGACTAAGAATTTAAGCGTGCTGAGATTGGAGTAGTCTGAGGATGAGTGACCGACTGGGAAATGTCACTAGAGAAAAAAATGATTAGAGTTAAAAATAACCGAGACTAAAGTAAAATGATTAAAGTTAGAAATAATAGAGACTAGCTGAATCTGTAAAAATAACATTATCACAACATCTTTAGTCCCGGGTCGTATTACGACCTGAGACTAAAGGTCCTCCAGCCCGAAAGCGATGTGCGTGACCCCATGGAGAGCCTTTAGTCCCGGTCTGTAACTCGTGGAGACTAAAGGTGGGGGCCTTTAGTCCCGGTTTCGTAGTCCCGAATGCGAATTGGGGACTAAAGCACCTTACGGCCTGAAACTAGAGGGGTTTTTTCTACTAGTGGGCATGCCACACCTTTACCACGCCAGTACAACATATCATACCAGTGGCATGTCCAACGCCACTGGTATCTAATAAAAGTGACATTGCAAGGCAACACGCCACTAATGCTCAAAATAACAGTGGCATGGGCGAAAACAATCCACTGCTATGAGATAACATCGACATGGTAGCAGTGGCGTGGGAAATATACGCCACTAAAGTTCAAAGTCGAATGCCACTAATGGGTTGTTTCCTACAAATGAGAGATGTATCATTCATGTGTCGAGAGGGAGACCAAGATGCATGAAGAAAAGAACCCCAACGACATATCCAAAAGAAGCTACCAACTGATGCCAACGACATAACCAAAAGAAGCTACCAACTGATTCATACGGTCCTTTCTTAGGTGCTAATTAAGATATTTGATCGTTTGGGTCGACGTTGTATTTCGGGGCAAGAAGGAAGAGGATTCGTCTTTTGCAAATTCTCTAGATGTTGACCCTAGCGTCATGGTGGGTTGTGAAATTTAAATCTTAAATTATAGAATAAGGCATCAATGTTCAAGCAACTTCACTAATTCCGTAAGAGTCAGAATTTGTGTGGTCTCAACATGACCAGGGAGCTCTCCATGATTTATCAATCTCAACGGGGTTCGTTCTGGCGGCGTGACATTTTTTAGTTTTAGTGTGTAGATTATAGAAGTAGTACCCAATGTAGAATTGGCAGTAGGGAGAGCACACTTTTATGGGAATATTTCTGGCTTGAAGGTAAAACAATGTGTGACAAATTCGTTTGCCTCCCCCCTCCCCCCTCACTTTTATCTTGATCAATGTGTGACCGTAGTGAAGATCGATGGTGCTTCTGTGTTAAACACCTTGTTCCCGCTCCCCCATTCAATGAGATTTTGCAAAACCATTTTTTTCCGGATTGTTCAAGATATGGATATGAATAAATCTAAATGCCTTACAGCCCGTAAACGAGTTACAAAATTAGGGATGTTTGATGTCCACGCATGCCATGATTTCTGTGAGCTTCGCCTAGACCCAAAGCCGCTAACTCATGAGCCGCTTGTTACAATCTCTTAGGACATAAACCACACTACCCTAAATAAAATTCATAATAAGCTTAGGGCATCTCCAGTCGTTGCGCCCCCCCAGGACGCAAAAACCCTCGCTTTTTTTGCGCCGCGGCGCGAAACGGCGCTATTCTCGGAACTGGGGGGGGGGGGGCGCGTTTCCCAGCCGTGAACCCAGGCCGCCCCCCCAGCGGCGACTCGGCCAAATTTGGGCAATCAAAAAAAATTCCACCAAATAAATAGAGTTTTGCCACACAAATAAATAGAGTTTGGCCACACAAATAAATAGTTCAACAATTTTAAAAAAAAGAACACTAGTCATCGTCCTCAACATTGCCATTCCCCTTTCGCGCCCACAAATGTTGCACCAGGTCATCCTGCAGAGCATGATGTGTTGCAGCGTGTCGAATCTTCTGTCGCTTGGTGAGGAAGTCTGTCCATGATGCCGGCACCTGGTGATCAACATCTGCAAGAGGGCCCTGCCGGTAGTATGGTGTGCTTGCCTCACTGTCAGGCACCGGGTCATCCGCTCACTCTCAATGATCATGGTGTGCAAGATCACACAACACTGCATCACCTCCCACATGTTGGACTTCGACCAAGTCATAGCTGGGTACGGGACAACAGCGAATCGAGATTGCAGCGCACCAAATGCCCGCTCAACATCCTTCCTGCAAGCCTCCTGGCACTTGGTAAACCAAGCTTTTGCGCTTCCTGTGATAGGGTTGGAGATGCTCTTCACAAATGTTGCCCACTTCGGGTAGATGCCATCTGCAAGATAGTACCCCTTTGTATACTGGTGTCCATTGATCTCATAGTTCACAGGGGGGCATGGCCTTCGACAAGATCAGCAAAGACATTCGAGCACTGCAAGACATTGATGTCGTTGTGACTTCCAGGCATACCAAAGAATGAATGCCAAATCCATAGATCGTACGAAGCCACGGCCTCGAGAACCACCGAGCACTCTCCCTCCTTTCCCTTGTACATCCCCTGCCAGTCAAATGGGCAGTTCTTCCATGCCCAGTGCATGCAGTCGATACTGCCAAGCATCCCCGGAAACCCTCTTGCTTCATTCTCTGCGAGGAGACGAGCAGTGTCTTGCGCATTGGGTGATCGCAGGTATATTGGGCCAAAAACTGCAACCACTGCCCGGCAGAACTTGTTCAAGCACTCGAGGGCCGTGGACTCGCTCATGCGTAGGTAGTCATCTTGTGCATCTGCGGGAGCACCGTATGCAAGCAACCTCATGGCCATCGTGCACTTCTGGATAGAGGTAAACCCTACCGTGCCGGTGCAGTCCTTCTTCAACTTGAAGTAGGTGTCGAACTCCCGGATGGCATGCATGATCTTGAGGAAGAGCGTGCGTTTCATCCTGAAACGACGCCGGAACACCTTCTCGTCGTTGGTGGGATCCTCGGCGAAGTAGTCGGAGTAGAGGATGCAGTAGCCCTCGTACCGCTGCCTCGGCCTGCTCTTCCGGCGACCGGGCTTCGATCCAGCGCGGCGCGGCGCGGCGTCCTGGGCCAGCATCCCGGCCAGGCAGCTCAGGACGAGTAGGTGCTCCTCGTCGTCGATGGCAGCCTGGTCTTCCTCGTCGAATAGCTCGGCGAGCATTTCCTCGGCGTCGGAGTCCATGCCTCGGACAGAGCGTCGAACACCTTGCGGGTGGTGGACGTGGATCACTGGGTCGCAGCCTCCTCGGCGGCGGAGACGTGCTCGAACGGCGGCGACGACGTGGTGGACCAGCCGGTGGTGGTTTTGCCTCGTCGCTGTTGTACGATGGTGGCCGACGGTGGCGGCGTGGGTGCGGGGGTGGGGCGGCGACGGCGAGGCGAGCGAGTGGAAAAGACGGTTCGGGGGTGGAGAAAGGGGGAAAAGAGCTCTCCCTCGCCGACAGCGCTGGCCCACGCGCGCTTTTCCTCTCGCCGCCCCCCCAGGCCGAACCAAACGGGCTGGGTTCCGCCTGGGGGCGGCGGCGCTAATTTCCGCCGAAACGGCGCTTTTTCAGGTCCTGGGGGGGAGGGTCGACTGGTGAAAAAACGGCGCTTTTCGCCCAAAACGACGCTAATTTGCGTTATGTGGGGGCTCTGGGGGGGACGACTGGAGATGCCCTTATATTTCACATCACTTCAAGACACCGATCGGGAACAAAAATGAAAAAAAACATAGTCAGCAGATGTCATGGCATGCCACAGGTTTTGATGCAGTTCGTGTCATAAACAGCCATGCCAACACCCAGTTGATCAGCAAGCTGTTGCCTCCACGTGAAAAGCATCAGTTTTCAGACACGAGAGGCCTAGCGGCAGAGAAATGGATATCAACCATGCGTGCGTCCCGGAAAATGCCTCCCCAGCCTTCATCATAGAAAGAACCGTCCACAACAATCTTCACAAATTGAGGAGAAGGAGCCCTCCACTGACCAGAAGGTTAACGTACAGGTTTCTTCTTTTCTTGCAAATAACTCTTCCAGTCATTAAAATGCCTATGTACGTTAAGCTGGAACCCCTCCATAGATTGTTGATTCAGACGCACACCATCCAACTGAAGAGCCCGCCATCGCTGTTTTGTGTCCTCGCGGATTACTCCATCTATGACAAACGCCCCATCTAGTGTCCATTTCAACACTCTGTCTCCCCGTTTTAGGCAGAGCATAGCTCAACTGGTTGTGGGAGTGGATGTACAAACTCAACACCCAAGTTTAAGTCATCATGGCCGTGAATTTAGTTTCCTATTTATAATTGAGGACCAGACCTTCCTGGTACTCATGCAATTTATCCCGAGAATCAGGCTTGATTTATAATCAAGATAAAAATCCTGTTACTCATGCATATATGGCTGTGTGCATCCCTAGTTGGTGCAGAGGCCGGGAAGTGAAATTCTCCCCCCCCCCCCATTTTATTAAACATATCTATCCTGGCTCCCGGGTCGCCTCCTCTCTGGCGGCTCCGGAGCCCCACAAACCCTAGCCGAATTCGCCTCCCTCAACCGCGGATCCGCGGCCGCTGCCGTTGCCGGCCGGCGGCGGTGGCGGCACCCCACTGGCAGGCGGCTGGTGGGGAGGGTGGGCGCTCCGGCCGCAGCGCTGGGAGAGGGCGGCGACAGCGGTTCGGTGAGGCATGGCGGCGGCGGTTTGGTGGCGGCGGCGCCGTCGGCCTAGCTCCTGGGCGGCGTGTCCTCATCCGTCCTGGCGACGGGAGGCGGCGGTGCGAGGGCTGCCGACGGCGTACGCGGAAGACGGGAGCACGATCTGGCCTCTCTTGGGCTTGCCCCAGGGTGGGCCGATGGTGGATTGGGCCTCTAGGACGATCTGGCCTTTGGCTCAGATTTGGGTCGGTGAGGATCAGCCAGGGTGATGCGTGCACTGTTCCCCTTCCGCAACCGTCTCTGCTGGAAGTCGTTCCGTAGCGTCGGGGCTACGAGATATCAGAATAAAGTAGGTGGTACTTGGGTTTCCCATCGCGCGAAGATGAAGATCCTGATTTAGGTTCTCTTTGATCAAACCGGGGTGTCGACCGAAAGGCTCCGCCGGCGAACTCCCATGGGCAACGCCTCGAGATTGCTGAATCGGTGGAATTATGTCGCAATGCTCAGTTATCGAAGCTGAGATTGGAGGACTAGCAACGGTGTTCGGAGTCTTTGCATCGATGGGGGAAGTGGCTTGGAGTTACAAGATTCGTGGCAGTCGTAGGTCAGAGGGGGCGACAACATGTGTGAAGTTCAAAGTCCTACCTTTCAGGGTGAAACCTAAGGTCTGACCTTAATTATTTGTGCCTCGCACTGATCTTCTTGGAGACGTTGTTTTGAGAGAGAGGATTATTTTCAGCGTGAAAATCCAATGTCTGGCCTTAATTGGTTGTGCGTGACATCGTTCTTCTTGGAGACGTTGTTTTCGAAGAGATGGATATCAGTTGTTATTTAGGTGGTGGTTGTGCGGCTACTGCAAGGACTGTAACTCTGTAGCGGGGCTTTTCTTTTTTGCTTCTTCTTTTTATTGTCTTTCGGCTGTGTGCATCCGTAATGACTATGTTTATTGCGTTGTTGAAGAGGCCGGGTGTAATTTGTATCCCCGTGATATTAATATACTTACCTTTATCAAAAAAAAAAAAACCATCTCGCAATAAATCCTGTAAAGTGGATGGATATCGTGAACGAATCTCCACAAGAATTAATTAACCTTGGGATCGAGGGCATCGAATTTTGGAAATCTGCTTAAGCACGTCGTGTCGCGCGCAGTGGTGTTGATTCAGAGCTCTGTCTAGGCCATCTCGACATGTACTCTGTGTGCCAAGCAACAAACGGGCAATCATCTTGGTGCATATATTGCATAATCAGGAGTTCAGGACACCTGCACTTGTCAAGTTCGGAAAATTACGAAGTTTTTGTAGCATAGGATTGGAAAGACGTACGTTCGGAGCCCAGATAGATGGCCCAAAACAAGCCGTATGAGAGCCAAATTGTGGTTTGAGACGCGTATATCATGGTTTTACTCGCTCGTGTTTCCGGTGAAGTCCCCTATCTAGCAAGAGACCGTGCGCGCGCGATGGGAAGGAAGCGCAAACCGGCCGGTGCCTCCCTGGCCCTGGCCGCCGCATGCAAGCGCCGCTGGCCGGAGAAGGCAAGCAGTGGCTGGGCGTCCCTTCCCACGGACGTGGTCGAGCTCGTCACAGACCGCCTCCTCGACGTTGACTGCGCGGACTACATCGTCTTCCGCGCCGTCTGCTCGGCGTGGCGCGCCTGCACGCCCACGCCTGGCGAACGCGATCCGCGCTACCGCCCGCGCGGCTGGATCGCGCTCTGCGACGGTGACGCGATCTGCCCAGATGCGGCCGGCGAGATTTCCATGTTCAACCCGCGCACATCCAGGTGCCTACGTGCCCGCCTTGGGCCGAAGCTCCAGGGCTACATGATCGTGTGCTTCAGCGACGGCCTCCTCGTCCTCCTGCACAAGCTCAAAGCCTTTGTCAGGGTGTTGAACCCCTTGACACACGCCACCGTCGACTTCCCGTCTCTCGCATCCGTGTACCACGAGTTCGTCAAGCGCATGTACTATTTCCGTGCCATGAACGCCGCGGTATGCATGACATCCTCCTCCATCGCCGTCGTGGTCTGGTTCCCGAGCTCGACAGCGGTGGTCGCGGCCGAGGCCGGCTCGGACCACTGGGCGGTCCTCCATGGAAACCGCTATTTTAGGAACACCTTGCTCTTCCAAGAAAGGCTCTACGGCACGGTGCCGGACTCATGTGAGATCATCCAGGTGTATCCTCGCAGACGACCACCACTCGGTAATGTGATTGCTACCGCTCCGAAACCGAATATCATGCTCTACAACATGCACCTGGCGGAGTTGGATGGACGGATGCTGCTCGTCCTTAGCATTAGCAACATCCACGAGGTGAGAATGTTAAGAGCATATCCGGAAACGAGGTGGTGGGAACGGCTAGCCTTCAGACTGTACGAGGTGGACTTGAACAATAAGAGCAGAAGCAACCGGAAGCTGACGCCGGTGAGCTGTCTCGGCGAGCGAGCGTTGTTTCTCAACAAAACCGGATGCATATCCGTTTCGGCGAGGGTTTTACCTTCGCTGAGCAGCAACTCCATCTACTTCTCCGCACCCATCGAACCTGCTCTGATGCACTCCCTCACCACAGGCTTGTCCGAGGAGTTGGCGGCAGATTGCCAGATACACGACAGGAAGGAGAGGATCCGCCCCTCGGTGCGCCCCTTCACCATCGCCAACCATCTCCTTACCTTCTGCAACCAGGATGAGTGGACCAAAGGGCTCATGTTTCATGAGTACCACTTCATACCTCAATCTTTCAAAGAATTGTGGAAGAAGATCAGGGCAAAAGATGGGCAACTCCAGACTCCACCCACCCCTACCAATGCACCAGCAGAGTCCAAAGATGATGCAACGAGGAGCCTAATAGAATCAAGTTGATGGTTCAAAGATACAATGATGATTCTTGTATAATCCCACCTTTCATTTCTTAAAACAGCACCCCTTGAACCTGCACAATCTAGTTCAGGAAAAACACACGTCAGAATTTAGTTTTCCCAGCCAGGCCATGGCCTTTTTCCATGTTTCAGCATATTTATTTGTCAGAATGTTCTGTTTATGAACAGAACTGGGAACATGTACGTTTTCCTTTTGCATGTTCTATCCTACTATGCCTTCGTTTTTAAAGTAAGACGTATATTTTTTATGGGTTTGCTATTACACACTCGGGTGAGAACGGACTTAGAGCACACTTACGTCCGCGTTGGATCGTTTTCGGCGTTGAGATTTGTGGATGCTACGTTGTTGCTGTTTGTTTTGCTGGCCCGTATGGTTTGATTGTCCAGGATCGGCATGTTTCCTTTGTTGGACCCTTTTCGTTTGTCTGCTTGGCAGTTGTTTTGTTGGACTTTTTGGGCTCATGTTCTTTTGCTGGGCTCGTTGTACATGTGAAAGAGAGACAGTAGGCGAGCCACACAGGGTGCGACAAAGCCATCTCGTCACCTAATCAAATTCTGCTCGGCAGGACCCACCGGCTTTTTTCTATTTGAATTGCATTGCGGCCTCTCTGGTTGATGGAGGCGGCTGCGTGGAACGGTGGGCGTCTCCAGGAAGGTTGTATCCGAGGTCTCGCTCTGAACCCGTTTCGTCTTGTTCTCTGGTCGTCTCTTGTCCTTCTTATTTATCTGGTGGCTGCTCCTCCACAATGGGCATACTCCTCAAGTGAGGGCTATACACAAGCCTCGTGAGATCATTTCCCACGCCCTCGGGGTTAGCTCCGACAACAACGGTGTGTGACACGCTCTCTCACCGTGCGTGCGGGGAGGGAGGGTTGGTGGAGGTTCGCTGATTTGAGCTCGCCAGGGGAAATCGACGAGTTGTTTACGTTAATACAAGTAGGGTAATTCGTACCCTGTAGCACTCACAACTTAGGGTTTGTTGATTGAGTACTTAGAGCTACAAGTTTTGGTTTTTTCATGTCGGTTCATGCGAGTGGTATGTCTTTGTTTGATTCAACTGTATATCGGCCATTTTTAAGGTTCGACTATGTATATATGAGTTGATTGAGTCCGCTTGAGCAGTATTGTGGTATTGTGGGGTGTTTGTTGTTGGAATTTATGGGCTGCAGTGTGGCCCAACTAAGCCCAATAAATCCTGAAATTGTCATGACCCATTCATGAATAATACAAGTGGAGAGTGGGACTAAAGTTTAGTCCCATACTGCTAGTTTGGAGAGAATGGAACCACCTTATAAGGTGAGCCATTCTAGCTCATGTATGAGTTGGCAAGGCAAGAGGAGAGGTGTGCCACACGCGCGCTCCTCCTTCGCCGCCCGCCTCGCCTCGTCACAACGCGCCGCGGGTTGCGGGAATGAACCGAGCCGAGAGCGTTTATTTTATCGTTTGGGAAAACTTAATGAGTCATTAACTTGGTAATTAACGGACGCGTTAATTCCTTAACTGTTTCCGTTTCCTTTCTGGATCGTGAAACCGAACCGACTCAGACGTGGAGTTCATACGGTAAACCCTAGCTACCACTTCATCATATGGTTTTGCACCGTTCCAATCCATTGAGCCGCCAATCAAGTCTTCTCCATCCCTCCTTCCGGCGTGCACCGCTAGTGGGGACAGCAGGCCTCCGGAACCCCGCATCTTGTGATCCTGTACGGGAGAGGGGCGATCAGGTTTTTGGGGAGCGCACTCGCGCGACTGCTGACGGCGATTACTTCCCCAACGATGATTTCTTCCCCGACCTCGGCAACCTCTTCATCGACGACATGGCTGACGTGGACAACAACAATGGCGGTGCCGCTACCGCTGCATCGTACGTATCTCTATTCCATCTGTATGAGATATTACTGGAATTCTTATGTCTAGTTCTTGCAATAGATTGTTTCAGTCTGTCTACTGTATTAGATCTAGATATTTGCATGGTTACTGTATTTGTTACGGTCACAATTTATCTGATAGTATTTCGAATTAAATCATGTGCTAAATTGCTAATATATTCAACAATCCAAAAACCTGATTATAGGCAATTTCTTGCACCTGCACCGTCTGTCATTGCGGCGACAAGGCCAATCCCTTTCAAGAGTGTGGACTATAAGAGGTGGCGCACGAGAGCAGTGCTATGGTTTCAAACCTTGCGCTGCTATGCGGCCACTAAGGGCAAGCCTGAGGGCGATCTCAATCCAGCACAGCTGGAGGCCTTTGAGAATATGGACACTATGTTTAAAAGTGCCCTCCTCGGTATTATTGATGATTCCATTGTGGATCCGTATATGTCGTTTGATAACGGCAAGGATATGTGGGCTGCACTCGAGGCCAAATTTGGGGCCTCGGATGCTGGCAACGAGCTGTATGTCATGGAGCAATTCTATGACTACAGGATGACTGATGAGCGCTCTGTTGTTCAACAGGCTCATGAGATACAGTCACTCGCTAAAGAACTTGAGCATTTTAAGTGTATGTTACCGGACAAGTTTGTGGCCGGAGGCATTATTGCCAAGCTTCCATCTTCATGGAGCACCTTTGCTACTTCTCTGAAACACAAGAGACAGGAGTTTTCCGTTACGGACCTCATCGGATCTCTTGATGTGGAAGAAAAGGCGAGAGCAAAGCATACACGGGCTCGGGTTGCTGAGGTAGGTTCTTCTGCTCATGTGGTACAGAAGAAACACTACCCGCCCAACAAGGCTAAATATAACAAGAAGAAATCCGAGGGTAAAGGCAAACCCGATGGCAGGTTTAAGCCATCGCACTCTACCAACTTCAAGAAGAGGAAGGGGTCATGTCACGTTTGCGGTGAACTGACCCATTGGGCTCCAAAATGCCCTAAGCGATATGAGTTGCAGCAGCAAGAGAACAGCGGCAAGACCGCTAACATTGTCATTGGTGACGCTGAGATGAAGGAAACTGGGTACGGTACAGTTCCTACTATTCTTTCAGTTTGTCATTCACCTGAATGGTTAATTGACACAGGTGCCAATGTACATGTTTGTGCTGATGCTTCCATGTTCTCTTCTTATCAGATCACAGGGACTTCCCCCGTGCTGATGGGGAACGGGTCACATGCTACTGTTCGTGGTGTTGGTACGGTCGATCTGAAGTTTACTTCAGGGAAGGTCGTGCGACTGAAGAACGTTCATCATGTGCCCTCCATCAATAAAAATCTCGTCAGCGGCTCACGTTTATGTCGAGATGGTTTTAAGTTAGTTTTCGAGTCCAATAAAGTTGTAATTTCCAAGTATGGACAATTTATTGGTAAAGGCTATGAGTGCGGAGGCTTGTTCCGCTTATCCTTGTCAGATATATGCACCAAAGTTATTAATAATGTTTGCCATGATAATGATTGTGATGTTTGGCATTCACGACTTTGTCATATTAATTTTGGTTGCATGACGCGGTTAGCAAATATGAGTTTAATTCCGAAATTCAGTACAATTAAAGGTTCCAAATGTCCAGTGTGTGTTCAAGCTAAGCAACCTCGCAAGTCTCACAAGACTGCGGAGGCGAGAGACTTGGCACCACTAGAACTTATACATTCTGATCTTTGTGAGATGAATGGCGTATTGAAAAAAGGTGGAAAGAAATATTTCATGACACTTATTGATGACTCCACTAGATATTGTTATGTGTATCTTCTGAAATCTAAAGATGAAGCTTTAACTTATTTCAAGAACTATAAGGCCGAAACTGAGAACCAACTTGATCGTAAAAATAAACGGCTTAGGTCTGATCGTGGTGGAGAGTATTTTTCCAACGAGTTTAATTCTTTTTGTGCTGAACACGGTATTATTCATGAGAGGACGCCTCCCTACTCACCTCAGTCAAATGGGGTGGCTGAAAAAAAAAACCGAACGTTGTCTGATTTGGTTAACGCCATGTTAGAAACTTCGGGTCTCTCCAAGGCATGGTGGGGGGATGCGCTAATGACTGTGTGTCATGTCCTAAACCGAGTTCCCACAAAGAATAAAACCATTACTCCATTTGAGGAATGGGAAAGGAAAAGGTTAAAACTCTCCTACCTACGTACTTGGGGTTGTTTGGCGAAAGTCAATATACCAATTCCCAAGAAGCGCACGCTTGGACCAAATACCGTAGATTGTGTTCTTCTGGGCTATGCTTTTAATACATTGGTTATAGATTCTTGATAGTAAAATCTGAGGTATCCGACATGCATGTTGGTACGATTATGGAGTCGAATGGTGCGACTTTCTTTGAAAACATATTTCCTATGAAGGATATGTCTAGCTCATCAAATAAGGAGAAATCTGTTTCATCTAGTCAGGAATTAGCTGAGATTCCTGAATCCACCATTCCGATAGAACACGTTGAGAATCCCGAGGAGGATGACAATGAAGTTCCTGTAAGGAGCAAGAGACAGAGGACTGCAAAGTCCTATGGTAATGATTTCATTGTGTACCTCGTGGATGACACACCTAGGACTATTTCAGAAGCCTATGCGTCTCTTGATGCTGACTACTGGAAGGAGGCTGTCCGTTGCAAGATGGATTTCATCTTAGCTAACGGAACCTGGGAAATCACTGATCGTCCTTATGGGTGTAAACCTGTGGGATGTAAGTGGTGTTCAAGAAAAAGCTTAGGCTTGATGGTACAATTGAAAAGTACAAGGCACGGCTTGTGGCCAAGGGTTATACCCAAAAAGAAGGTGAAGACTTCTTTGATACTTACTCACCTGTGGCTAGACTGACCACTATTCGTGTGCTACTCTCACTGGCTGCCTCGCACGGTCTTCTCGTTCATCAAATGGACGTTAAGACGGCTTTCCTTAATGGAGAGTTGGACGAGGAAATTTATATGGAGCAACCAGATGGTTTCGTAGTACCCGGTCAGGAAGGCAAGGTGTGCAAGTTATTGAAGTCATTATACGGCCTCAAGCAAGCACCTAAGCAATGGCATGAAAAGTTCGAAAGGACTTTGACTGCTGAAGGCTTTGTTGTAAACGAAGCTGATAAATGTGTGTACTATCGCCATGGTGGGGGCGAGGGAGTTATTCTATGTCTATATGCTGATGACATATTGATCTTTGGGACCAATCTTGATTTAATCAAGGAAGTTAAGGATTTCTTATCTCGCTGTTTTGAGATGAAGGATTTAGGAGTAGATGATGTTATATTGAACATCAAGCTATTGAGATATGATAATGGTGGGATTACACTGCTTCAATCTCACTATGTGGAAAAGGTCTTGAGTCGCTTCGGGTACAGTGACTGCAAGCCTTCTTCAACTCCATATGATGCTAGTTTGTTGCTTCGAAAGAATCAACGGATTACTAGAGATCAACTGAGATATTCTCAGATTATAGGCTCGCTTATGTATTTGGCGAGTGCCACGAGGCCTGACATCTCTTTTGCTGTGAGAAAATTGAGTCGGTTTGTTTCCAATCCGGGAGATGATCATTGGCGTGCGCTTGAGAGAGTTATGCGCTATTTAAAAGGCACTACGAGCCATGGAATTCACTATACCGGAAATCCAAGGGTTCTGGAAGGATATAGTGATTCTAATTGGATATCTGATGCTGATGAGCTTAAGGCCACTAGTGGTTATGTATTTACACTTGGTGGCGGCGCTGTTTCCTGGAAGTCTTGCAAGCAGATCATCTTAACGAGGTCAACTATAGAAGCAGAACTCGCAGCATTAGACACAACCACTGTTGAAGCAGAGTGGCTTCGTGAGCTCTTGATGGACTTGCCTATGGTTGAAAAACCAATACCCACAATCCTAATGAACTGTGATAATCAAACTGTGATCATCAAAGTGAACAGTTCTAAGGATAATGCAAAGTCATCAAGACATGTGAAGAGGAGATTAAAATCTGTCAGGAAATTGAAAAACTCCGGAGTTATTGCGTTGGATTATATCCAAACATCTGTGAACTTGGCAGATCCCTTCACAAAGGGTTTATCACGGAATGTGATAGATAATGCATCGACGGAGATGTGCTTGAGACCCACGTTATAAGTTGCCCACAGTGGTAACCCACTCTATGTGATCGGAGATCCCGTGAATTAGAAGTGAGAGACAAGCTGTTGGTCGGCTGAGAGGAGAGTATCCTTATATTTTATTCCACTCCATAAAAGATGCAATACTCTCCTGATCTGTATGGTAGGTTGACTTTTGTCTTAATGTGTTGCAAGTGGCTTATTTATATAAGCAGAGATGTGTCCTACAGAACATCTCCTGAGGAAATCACCTATATGAGTCTGACTGTTAAACGTCGCAGTCTATGAGAATCGGGTGCTCTCTAGTATACTCATGAAAGGCCTTCGGAGTATGACGCATATGCTCCAAACCGCGGGGAAGCCTTGCGGCAGCCTAGTATCGGTTCACACGCTGTGTGAAACTGGTATCACAGCAAACTTGTAGTTCAAGGCGTAGTCCACTATTCAATTTGTGAATTAGTGTAGCATGATGTTCTAAGTGGAAGTTCAACTTAACGGTCTCCACTAACACCGGTATATAAACAATGTTTTGGAACAGAGTTTATGAAATGTGCTAATGACACTTTGTGGGGGATTGTTGGAATTTATGGGCTGCAGTGTGGCCCAACTAAGCCCAATAAATTCTGAAATTGTCATGGCCCATTCATGAATAATACAAGTGGGGAGTGGGATTAAAGTTTAGTCCCATACTGCTAGTTTGGAGAGAATGGAACCACCTTATAAGGTGAGCCATTCTAGCTTATGTATGAGTTGGCAAGGCAAGAGGAGAGGTGTGCCACACGCGCGCTCCTCCTCCGCCGCCCGCCTCGCCACCCCTCGCCTCGCCTCGTCACGACGCGCCGCGGGTTGCGGGAATGAGCCGAGCCGAGAGCGTTTATTTTATCGTTTGGGAAAACTTAACGAGTCATTAACTTGGTAATTAACGGACGCGTTAATTCCTTAACTGTTTTCGATTCCTTTCTGGATCGTGAAACCGAACCGACTCAGACGTGGAGTTATGTCCACGTCTCTCCCAGCCGCATATACATACGCTCATACGGTAAACCCTAGCTACCACTTCATCATATGGTTTCGCACCGTTCCAATCCATTGCGCCGCCAATCAAGTCTTCTCCATCCCTCCTTCCGGCGTGCGCCGCTAGTGGGGACAGCAGGCCTCCGGAACCCCGCCTCTTGTGATCCTGTACGGGAGAGGGGCGATCAGGTTTTTGGGGAGCGCACTCGCGCGATTGCTGACGGCGATTACTTCCCCAACGACGATTTCTTCCCCGACCTCGGCAACCTCTTCATCGACGACATGGCTGACGTGGACAACAACAATGGCGGTGCCGCTACCGCTGCATCGTACGTATCTCTATTCCATCTGTATGAGATATTACTGGAATTCTTATGTCTAGTTCTTGCAATAGATTGTTTCAATCTGTCTACTGTATTAGATCTAGATATTTGCATGGTTACTGTATTTGCTACGGTCACAATTTATCTGATAATATTTCGAATTAAATCATGTGCTAAATTGCTAATATATTCAACATTTGTTAGGGGTGATTTTGTTGGTGCTCTGTTTCCAATGGGAAATGGAAGTAGGGGCATCTGATATTCTGTTGTTACACAGCCAGATACCCTGTTTTTCCAAATGTTTATATATATATATGCTGCTGTATATATAGCTTAGTGCAGATTAGGCCTTTTTGGATGTTCGTTTACAAGTATAATAATTCAGTTTTTAATTATGCCACTCTGTTTTATCCTACAGAGAGTGGTATATCTCATTCTTTTGTTTGTCTGATAGTTGATATGTGTGCCTTTTGCAAAATTAGAGGCTATGACGACTGTGAGTTTTGGTCTTACGTTAGATATATTTTTGCTTAGTTCTGATAACTCAGAGTTTCATATACGAGCAGACATTGACATGTGAAATTTGTTTTTTGGTTGAGTCGATTGCACATGTTTTAGTGAACTGTCACCTGCTCCCTCCAATCCGTTTTTAACTGTCGGGGAGAACTACTTAGCTGCAGTACAAAATGCTTATACAGTTTGCAACATTTATTTCGTATCAGACGAGTAGTAGAGTAGGAAGTGTATTTTTTTTTTGTTAAGAGTTGTGTTTACCTTTTTTCCTGAACAAGATGCATCCACTTGTACCAGCCCGCGCGCGCGATGGGAAGCAAGCGCAAACCCGGTACCTCCCTGGCCCCGGCCGCCGCATGCAAGAGCAGCCGGCCGGAGCACGCAAGCGATGGCTGGGCGTCCATTCCCACGGACGTGGTCGAGCTCGTCACAGACCGCCTCCTCGACGTTGACAGCGCGGACTACATCGTCTTCCGCGTCATCTGCTCGGTGTGGTGCGCTGCACAACCACGCCTGGTGAGCGCGATCAGCACTACAGCCCGCGCGGCTGGATCGCGCTCTGCGACGGTGACGTAATCCTCCCAGATGCGGCCGACGAGATGGCCATGTTCTTCAACCCTGCGCACGTCCAGGTGCCTACGTGTCTGCCTTGGGCTGAAGCTCCGGGGCTACAGGATCGTGTGCTTCAGCGACGGCCTCCTCTTCCTCCTGCACAAGCGCATAACCTTTGTCAGGGTGTTGAACTCCTTGACACACCCACCGTCTACTTCCCGTCTTTCGCATCAGTGTACCAAGAGTTCGGCAAGCGCATGTACAGTATTTACTGCTGAAATATTTGGGCCCAATACAAGTAAGGCCAATAACAAATGCTAAAATCTCAAAATGAATCATGTGTACAACCAAGTGGTGGCAGTGAGAAGTTTAGTCCCACATTAAAATTGGAGAAGTTGCACTCCACTTTATAAGTCGGAGTGTTGTAGTGATTGTATGTGAGTGAGAAGAAGAGAGCCTATCACGCACTCCTACTCCTCCGCTCGCTCGTCTCGACACGTCGCGATTGCGAATCGAGACAACATTTATCTTTATTTTGCTGTTTTGGAAACTGAGTTCGTAGTTGTGACGGACGCGTCACAGGTGAATCGGTTCGGGTCGCTCCCGTATCGTGTGCTACAACCCACTCGAACGTGCGGCGTGGGCCACCCACGTCGCACACGTTAGGGTTTTCTGAACCGCACTATAAAAGACATGCGCCGTGGGCGCTTTACACACACCAAAACCAATCTAGATTTGCCACACCTCGTCCCTTGCGCCGCCACCGTATTCTACTCCATCCCGAGCGCCGGCGTCCACCGGCGAACGGGGGAGCAGGTCTCCGGAACCATTAGCCTTTGTGATCTTGTACGGGAGAGGGCGAATTAGCTTTTTGGGAAGCGCTTCGCGCGTCTGCTCGCTGCTTCCATGACGGCTCGTCTGCCTAGCAAGTCAGGCGGTGCTGCGTACGGCCGTCTCAAGCGTCGTCTATTCCGACCCGTCATCGCCAATTTGTCATCAACAAGTTTTTTGTCATCAACAAGTTTGTACAAACGATCGGTACGGAATTTGTGTCCTGATCTGTCTGTTTAGCATGTCTACTGTTTACATGTTTAGCGAGATCGTGTTGTTGTTATTCATGTTGTCTACTGCATCTAGTATGTTGGAGTTCCACATGTTAATAGCTGCTTTTGTCATGATTTATATTCTGAAATCAATCGTGGAAATTATGCCTAATTATTCAACAATCCAAAAACCGAATTGTAGGAAATTTCCTAAACTGTGTATGGCCAATTTATGTGATTCAATAAGACCGGAAAGGTTTAATGGTACCACCTTTAAGAGTTGGCAACTGAGAAGCCAACTGTGGCTCCAGTCCATGAAAATGTGAGACATAATTATGAACAGCGTTCCTAAAGGAGCTAATAAAGATGTTCAGAATAAGTTCAATGAAGCCAATAATAATTTCAGAGGCTGTGTTCTGAGTGTCATGGAGGGACGTCTGTGCGATGTGTATATGCACATCGAAGACGCTAAGGAGCTCTGGGGTGCATTGAATACTAAATTCGGTGCGTCCGATGCTGGCAGTGAGCTGTATATCATGGAGAGTTTTAACGACTACAAGATGGTGAATAACCGTTCTGTAGTCGAACAGGCTCATGAGATACAGTGCATTGCGAAGGAGCTTGATTTGCTCAAGTGTGCGATTCCTGATAAGTTTGTGCCTAGATGCATTATTGCAAAGCTGCCTTCTTCATGGAGGAATTTCGCGACATCTCTCAAACATAAGAGACATGAGATATCGGTTGAAAACCTGATAGCGTCTCTTGATGTTGAGGAGAAACCTCGGGCAAAGGACACAACTGAGAGAGATGGTGATTTGCAGCCTAGCGTCAATATGGTGCAAAAAATCATCACGTCAAGAACAACAACAAGAACAAAGGGAACTATAAGACCTAGTTCAGTGGTCCTGGGAACACTACTGCCTTTAAGAATAATAATAATAAGAAGAAGAAGGTGCTGAAGAAAGTTGGGCTCGAGTGCTTTATATGTGGGGCGCTCGGCCACTTTTCTGTTGACTGTTCAGACCGTGCAGACAAGAAAGGGAAGAAAGGCTCTAAGAATTTCAACGTGGTGACCGCTAGCAACACTGATGGGTACGGTAATATATCGATGGTACTTTCAGTTTTTCAGTCTCCGTGTTGGTGGATTGACACGGTGCTAATATTCATGTGTGTGCTGACATCTCTATGTTCACTTCTTATCAGTTCGCATGGGATTCTTCCGTCCTAATGGGGAATGGATCACATGCTTCTGTTCGTGGTGTTGGCACGGTAGATCTGAAGTTTACTTCGGGGAAGATCGTGCAGCTGAGGAACGTGCAGCATGTCCCTTCTATGAATAAGAATCTCGTCAGCGGCTCCCTTCTTTGCAGAGATGGGTTTAAAGTAATGTTTGAGTCCAATAAAATAGTTGTGTCGAGATTTGGACAATTTATTGGTAGATGCTATGAGTGCGGAGGCTTGTTCGCTTTTCTCTTTATGAATTTTGCAATAAGTCAGTAAACCATATTTGTGTCAATGTTGATTTGGATGCTAATGTTTGACACTCTCATTTATGTCATGCTAATTTTGGTTTACTGTCTCGGCTATCCAGTTAAAGTTTAATTCCGAATTTCCCAATTGCGAAAGGTTCTAAGTGCCATAGTTTTGTGCAATCTAAGAAACCTCGGAAGCCTCGCACAGCAGCTGAGGAGAGACACTTGGCACCTTTAGAACTCATACATTCTGATCTATGCGAGATGAATGATGTGTTGATAAAAGGTGGAAAGAGATATTTCATGAGACTCATCGATGATGATACTAGATTCTGCTATGTTTATTTGTTGCAAACTAAAGATGAGGCTTTATATTACTTTAAAATCTATAAGTCTGAAGTTGAAAATCAATCAGAGAGAAGGATCAAATGTTTTAGGTCGGATCATGGTGGAGAGTATTTCCTTAAAGTATTTGATGAATTCTGTGAGGAACACGATATAGGACGCCTCCCTACTCGCCACAATCAAACGGAATTGCTGAGAGAAAAAACCGCACGTTGAACGACTTGGTGAAGGCCATGTTCGACACTGCTGGTTTATCTAAGGCATGGGGGTGGAGGCTCTGTTGATTTTGTGTCATGTCCTGAATAAAGTTCCTAACAAGAACAAAGATAAAACCCCTTATGAGGAGTTGGTTGGGAGAAAAGCATCACTTTCTTATCTGCGTACTTGGTGATGCTAGGAGAAAGTCAACGTTCCAATTTCAAAAAAAAATGCAAACTTGGATCATAAACAGTGGATTGTATCTTTCTGGGCTATGCTCAGCATAGCACTGGTTATAGATTTCTAGTGGTTAAATCCGAGGTACCCGATATGCATGTTGATACTATTATGGAATCTCGTGATGCAACATTTTTTGAGAATATGTTTCTTATGAAAGATATGCATAGCTTTGATGAATTTTCTTCTGAATTAATTCCGGAATCTAGTACATCTAGTGATCATACTGAACAACCACATGATGAGAAAGTCCTTAAGAAGGATGACAATGAAGCTCCTAAACAGAGTATGAGACAGAGGATTGAAAAATCCTTTGGTGATGACTTCATTGTGTACCTTTGGACAATACTCCTACGTCTATTGCAGAGGCATTTGCATTTCTAGATGCAGATGACTGGAAAGAATATGTCCATAACGAAATGAACTCCATTCTTTCTAATGGGACGTGGGAGTTATCCAGAACGACCTTATGGTTGTAAGCCAGTAGGCTGTTAGTGGGTGTTCAAGAAGTAGCTAAGGCCTGATGGTACTATTGAGAAGTACAAGGCACGGCTTGTAGCCAAGGGCTACACTCAGCGAGAAGGCAACGATTATTTTGACACATATTCACCTATTGCTAGACTGACCACCATTCGTGTACTACTTGCACTAGTTGCCTCTTATGGTCTTATCGTTCATCAAATGGACGTAAAGACAGCTTTCCTTAACGGAGAGTTGGAAGAGGAAATCTATATGGATCAGCCCGATCGGTTTGTGGTAAAAGGTGAAGAGAGAAATGTGTGCAAATTGTTAAAATCTTTGTATGGACTCAAACATGCGCCTAAGCAATGGCATGAGAAGTTCGACAGAACTTTAAATTTTGTGGGCTTTGTCATTAATGAGGCTGATAGGTGTGTGTACTACCACCATGGTGGGGGCAATAGTGTTATATTATGCTTGTATGTTGACGACATATTGATTTTTGGCACAAACATAATTGTGATAAATGAGGTCAAGTCTTTTCTACCAATGTACTTTGATATGAAAGATATGTGAGAAGATGATGTGATTCTGAACATTAAGCTTATTAAGGATGAGAGTGGGATTACGTTGACGCAATCACACTATGTTGGGTAGGTCTTGAGGCGTTTCGGCTTTATTGATAGCAAGCCATCTCCAACACCTTATGATCCCAGTGTGACGCTTGGAAAGAACAAGAGGATTGCGAGAGATCATTTGAGATACTCTCAAATAACCGGTTCACTCATGTACCTTGCGAGCGCGACGAGGCCTGACATCTCTTTTGTTGTGAAAAAATTGAGCAGGTTCCTGTCAAACCTGGGTAATTATCATTGGCATGCACTTGAAAGGGTAATGCGCCATATGAATGGTACTATGAGCTATGTGATTCGTGCTGTGCTTGATGGATATAGTGACTCCAACTGGATTTCAGATGTAGATGAGCTCTATGACACAAGTGGATATGCATTTCTTCTTGGAGGTGGCACAATGTCATGGATGTCTTGTAAACTGACCATATTGACAAGATCAACCATGGAAGCAGAACTTACTGCTTTCGATACAGCCACTGTTGAGGCAGAATGGCTACGTGATCTCTTGATGGACTTGCCGGTGGTTGAGAAACCATTACCGGTCATCCTCATGAACTGTGACATTCAAATCATGATTGCCAAGGTGACAAGTTCTAACGATAATGTGAAGTCATCAAGACACGTTAAAAGACGCGTGAAGTCTGCCAGGAAATTAAGAAACTCCGGAGTAATTGCCGGTACGTATATTCAAACAGACAAAAACCTGGCAGATCCCTTTACAAAGTACTATCACGTAATGTGATAGATAATGCATCGAGGGAGATGGGTATGAGACCCGTGAATATTACACCATAGTGGTAACCCAACCTATTTGATTGGAGATCCCGTGAATCAGGACCTGGGAAAAACAAGCTAGTGGTTTGGCTGAGGAGAGTATTTGATAAACCCTCTCTAAGTGATGATGCATAACTCTTGAAGAGCTATAAGGCAGGTTGGCAACATGCCTTAATGTGTTTATATTGGCTATTCATCGCAAAGATTCTGTCCTACAAAGCATTCTTGAAAGAACACACCTATGTGAGTCCGACTGTAAACATCGCAGTGTAGGAGATTTCGGCGATCTCTATTAAACTCATGAAAAGAGCACAGAGTACGACGCATATGCTCCACCCGCGGGGTAGACTACGGGCAGCCAGGTACTAGTTATGACTTTGAGTAAAGTCTAGTGGCACAAAACTTCCAATTCAAGACATAGTCCATTGTTCAAGTTGCTAATAGATGTACCTTAAGGATCTAGGCAGAAGTTCAACTTAACAGTCTGTGCTGAAACACTAGTATATAAACAAGTAGCGAGGATTGACAAGTCTTCAAATGGGCATTCGAGATCTGGTGGGGGATTACTGAAATATTTGGACCCAATACAAATAAGCCCAATAGCAAATGCTGAAATCTCAAAATGGCCCATGTGTACAAGGAAGTGGTGGGAGTGGGAAGTTTAGTCCCACACTGGAAGTCGGAGGAGTTGCACACCACCTTATAATGTGGAGAGTTGTAGGGATTGTATGTGAGTGAGAACAAGAGAGCCTCTCGCGCACTCCTCCTCCTCCTCCGCAGCTCGCTCGTCTCGACATGACACGACACGTCGTGATCGCGTTTCATGAATCGAGCCTCGAGCCGAGACAACATTTATATGACGGACGCGTCACAGCTGAGTTGGTTCGGGGTCGCTCCCGTATCGTGTGTTGCAAGTATTGTCCACCCACGTCGCACACGTTAGGGGTTTCCGAACCGCACTATAAAAGACGCGCGCTGTGTGTGCTGTATACACACCGAAACCAATCTAGGTTTGCCACACCTCGTCTCTTGCGTCGCCAGCGTTCCGAACCGCACTATAAGGGTGCGTTTGGTTCTATAGCCAAGTGGAATGGAATGGAATGGTTCCATTCCACTGGAATGGAACCATTACATTCTTGTGTTTGGTTTGGGCAAAAAAAAAGTTGTGAGAGTAGAATTGGTAGAATTGTCTTCTAGTCACCCATTTGTCAGTACCGGTGATCGTACCACTCCAAAATATGTCTAAGTGTTAATCGAAATTTTGACAGCATTTTGTTTGTATTTTCAACAATAAACAGGGACAAATATATATTCACACCCAAAACAAGTAATATGCCAACAACACCACAGATATTCGAATCATATAACATATAAGTCATTCGAATAGTCGAAATTCCATACTGTCCATTCAACCATGTCCAACTCATGTCATAATAGTCATCCAAAAGCATAGTTTAAGTTCATTAGAGTCCATATATAGGTGACAAATAGAGGCTAAAGACTAAAGATAAGTGAAGTTCATACCACAACTTCAATTCAAATTAAAGCGCACTCCAAAGACCTTCTCCACATACCTACCCACCCAAACCAACTTGTTGTCTTTGCTAAGAGTCATGAATGCTTTTGCTTTATTTTCATTGTAAACAAGATGAGCATAGCAATGAGCTACGTGTTCCTCATCAAATCCATTGAGGGCCACCAAAGCTTCCCACAATCCATTGGGTATGTCATTATCATCTCCTCCAGACTTCACAAGTGCTTCAGCTACAAGTTTGAACCCATCTTTGAGAGTGGTCACTAGTGCATCATCCTCAATGTGCACTATCTTTGCCTTCTTCTTTTTTGGTCCTTTGGAACTTGATGACTCGCCAACATTTGGTGACACGTTGATCTCAGCATTTTCATCTTCATCTACATCAATAGAGAAGACGTCATTCCCGGACCTAGCATACTGACCCGTAGCTGTAGTTATCCCAAACATGGTATCCATGGCACGATAGTGTTCAATAGGAGTGTTCAAATAGTTCACATCAGGTTTGTGGTCCTAGAAAAGCATGGAAGTAATTCACATCAGGAGTGTTTAAATTAGATGATGTAGACAAAGCATGGAAGTAGTTCACATAAGATTACCTTGCAATGACCTGCATAGTGCTCGTCACTAAGCCTAATAGTGCAAGTATCCTCATCCCATAGAGCTCCACTTAAATTATTCAATTGGACAATCCTACTCCAGATCTTCTTCTACTTCTTGAGATGGTTACTAACTTGGTCTCCGGTGATAGTTAGCCTGAAATGATCATTCAAAGCCGTAGCACAGTGATTAAGATGACACTTCCTGAATCCACTCGAAATTCTCTTTCAACTAGCAACCATGTCGGCCAAAATGCTCATCATCATGGTGGTCATGGAGCTGGTCCACACAGCCTGCCCAGTCTTACCGGTGCTCCCACTTGCAGTTACTTCGACATTGTCCATTTCTGTCCAGCCAATCAATATAATGAAAAATATGTATTAGAACATAAAAAATACATGATTCAAACTTGCAAAAAGGTAGGTTCTGTCCAGCCAATCAATATAATGCAACAGATGTATTAAAACATCACAAATACATGGTTCCAACTTGCAAAAAGGTAGTTCTGTCCAACCAATCAATATAATGAAAAATATGTTTAGAACATAAAAAAGACAAGATTCAAACTTGCAAAAAGGTAGGTTCTATCCAGCCAATTAATATAATGCAAAAGATGTATTAAAACATCACAAATACATGATTCCAACTTGCAAAAGGGTAGGTTCTGTCCAGCCAATCAATATAATGCAAAAGATGTATTAAAACATCACAAATACATGATTCCAACTTGCTAAAAGGTAGGTTCTGTCCAGCCAATAAATAGGTTGCATAAAAAGCATTACAACATACAAAATAGATGATCCCAACTTAGAAAATGGTACAACTATACATTGTTTTCCACATGAACTATGCCACACGCATCAATTTTCATACATGGCTTGCCTATCTTCCCACATTTGTGTGGCAATTTGTTCTGTCAAAGCTACCATGGCCCTATGGTCACTTGCTTGTTGTCCTGATGTCCGAATTGGTTGGGTGGTCCATGTCACTTCCGGTATAATAAACTCATCAATCCCTTGGGAGAGTGCATAGTTATGAAGGATGCAACAAACTACAACTATGTCGACTTGCACCGGAAAGGTAAAAAATCCTTTCGCATCATCTAAAATTTTGAAACGCCTCTTGAGAGAACCGAAAGCTCGCTCCACCGTCACCCGTAGAGAAGAGTGCCTAAGGTTGAAAAGGTCCTTCTCATTCTGGACCGGATTGCTACCCCACTTGTTCAAATGGTATCTAGCAGCACGGAATGGTGGCATGAAACCAGTCTTCGCTCCATAACCAGCATCAATTAGGTAGTACTTTCCTAAGGAACAGAACCAAAAATTGGTGAAAATGGTTTGCAACTAGCTAATATATGGACAATTTTGTCTAAACTATTTACCTTGTGGTACTTGTAGGCCTCTCTCACGCCCTAATGCATCAGCTAAAACGGTTGCATCATGTGCCGACCCTTCCCAACCAGCCAACACATATGTGAAGCGAAGATCAAAATTACCGCTGCCATTACATTTTGAGTGGTAAAGGGCTTTCTACCACGAAAAGAATGTTCCCCGTCTTTGGTAACAGATGCTCGCACATGTGTACCATAGATAGCTCCAATGCAATCCTATATAGTGAAATATTAAGTTTCAAGTTGGAAAGTCTAGATGGTAAGGAATGGTTTTGAAAATACCTTAAAATATCGGTCAAATAGATGATTTCCTGCAATTTTTTCGGGGATCTCCAATGATGGTGGCCTGATGTAATCATTACGCAACTCTTCTATGGCATGAAGGACTTTCCTAAAATAGATGCTTATTGTGTAGAATGATCTACCACAATTTGTTGCAACAACCCTATTCCGAAGGTTATGCCCAATAGTATGTAAAAACATCGCCATCTGTTGCTCTACACTTACATGAATGCTATGTTCTAACAATTTGCCTTCCTTCAATATGTCACATAATTGGAAGAACGGTGATCTATCAAACCTTAACATGTTTCTACATGTCACATCGCACTGCCAAATTTTTTGATTGAAATAATCAAATGTAATTCGATCTCTTTTATGCATCGGGCCATAGGTAATACGGGGTCTTCTCTTCCTTATGATTGCACGAACAATAACGGCTACTGCAGCAAGGGTCATGAAAACAGCAGCTCCCCTAACAGTAGCTTTCCTTCTATTCATCCTCTTGACCATCTACGTATGTATGCATTCTATCATTTCAAAATATATTGCACAAGGAAAACATCAAGCATTGCATGTATACAACACAACCATATAACAAAGCAACCAAAATTTATCCTATTTCGGTGCTGCACAACCATATAGCAAGACAAAAAATAAATCAATCTTAGTGCCGCTACTCAAGATTCGGTAGCCCCTATTCCGGTGCTATACAACCATATAGCAAGGAAAAAAAAAAGCAATCTCACTGCTGCTACTCAAGATTCGGTAGCCATTTCCAGTACAGAAGAGAAAGAGTTTGGGGTCGGGATAGAGGGGTGGTCGGTTCATACCTTTCGTCCCTCGTGTGCTGCCGCACTTGTCGTCGAAGAAATCGGTCGCCCTACCCCACTGCTCCGTGTGGTAGCCGCCGGCACCTGCTACTTCCCTCTTTCGACGCGACAGAGGGGTGGTCGGTTCATACCAATCGCCCGTAACGTCCCGCGCCGGCTTGTACTGCTCTCTTCCGCCGCGACGCTCCAGCCGCCGGGAGGAGAAGAGAGGAAGAGGGTCGGGCCGGTAGGAGCAGGAGACGGGCTGGGAGGAGGAGGCGGAGGCGATGGGGATTTTCCGCCGCCAGGAGGAAATTGGGGGAGAGAGGGAGTCGGGCTTGGTGGGATAGGGCTCCACCAGTGAGAGCGGTGAGATGATTTGTTTTTTTTCGTTAGCTGGCGCCGGAACCATGTGATTCCACGGAATCGGAGGAACGACTCAATTCAGCATATTGGGGGAATATCCGTTTCGGAGGAGCTGGTGCGTTCCGGTTCTGCCTTCTACCAAACACAGGAACGAGGTCGAGGAGCAGGTCCAACCCGTTTCGTTCCATGCTATGCCACGTACCAAACACATCCTAAAAGACACGCGTCGTGTGCGCTGTATACACACCGAAACCAATCTAGGTTTGCCACACCTCGTCTCTTGCGCCGCCACCATAGTCTACTACATCCCGAGCGCCAGCGTCCACTGGCGAACGGGAGAGAAGGTCTCCGGAACCATTCGCCTTTGTGATCCTGTACGAGAGAGGGCGAATTAGGTTTTTGGGAAGCAGTTCGCGCGACTGCTCGCTGCTTCCACGACGGCTCAAGCGTCGTCTATTCTGACCTGTCATCGCCAACGTTGTCATCAACAACGTTTCTACAACGATCGGTACGGAATCTATGTCCTGATCTGTGTGTTTAACATGTCTACTGTTTACATGTTTCGTGAGATCGTGTTGCTGTTATTCATGTTGTCTGCTACATCAAGTATGTTCGAGTTTCACATGTTAATAGTTTCTTTTGTCATGATTTATATCCTAGAATTAATCGTGGAAATTATGCCTAATTATTCAACATTTACGTGCCATCCGGGACCGGCTCGGACCACTACGCGGTCCTCCATCGAAACCTATATTTCTCGAATACCTTGCTCTTCCAAGAAAGGCTCTACGGCACGGTGCCCGACTCATGGGAGGTCATCCAGGTGTATCCTCACAGACGACCACCACTCAGAAATGCGATTGCTACCACTCCAAATATCATGCCCCACCGGTTCTACGACATGCACCTGGAGGAGTTGGATGGAACGATGTTGCTCGTCCTCCCACGAGGTGAGCATGTTAAGAGCATGTCCGAAGACGAGGTGGTGGCAACGGCTAGTCTTCAAGCTGTACAAGGTGGACTTGAACAATAATAGCAGAAGCAGCCGGAAGCTGACGCCGGTGCATGAGATGTCTTGGCGAGCGAGCGCCGTTTCTCAACAACATCGGATGCTATCCGTTTTGGCCTGGGTTTTACCTTCGCTGAGCAGCAACTCCATCTACTTCGCCGCACACATCGAACCTGCTCTGATGCACTCCCTCACCACCGGATTGTCCGAGGAGTTGGCAGCAAAACACCAGATACACGATAGGAAGGACATGATCCACCCCTCGATGCCACAAGTAGAAAATTCCTCATTAATACCAGTTCTAGAGGGAATTCGGTACAACCTGTACCAATTAATCGGCACTAAAGGTCCCCCACCTTTGGTATCGGTTCCTTACGGACCGGTATTAAAATGGCCCCCATGTGGCCCCTGAGGAGCTCACGGGGCCGGAAACCTTTGGTACGGGTTTGTAACACGAACCAGTACTAAATGTTAGCCTTTTCTTTCTTTTTCTGATTTTTTTCAGAAAAAACTTAGTTTTTTTTCTATTTTTTATTTCTATTGTTTAACCACTTAAACACACATTTATCACTAAGCATTCTTAATTTCAATCTAAATTACTTGCTTCTTCCCAACGGGTCACCCATCCTCAGACTGCTCCAGCACTAGCACGCTTAACTTTTTAGTCCTTTTCTATGAGCTACCTATAAACAAGAGATACTTACTTGATAATAATATCATATCAATCCTATTAACCCATGGACTCCGATGTCACACACATTTATTTTATGACTCAAAATAATTATTTAATGAAAAAAAGAAATGAATCATTAACAATATTTTGAATTGAATATTCTTAAATGCAAATAATAATTAACTTATTTGTCTTTTTTCTATTTAATATTCAATAATTCATATATGCAAATCCGTAAATTGAAATTCGACAAATAATATGTCTAAATCGATTAGAAAAATGAGAGATATCCAATTAGACATCCATAACCCAACGCTTGATAAATTTCCCTCATGGTTGTCTGATTTAGTACTTTCAAGCTATAAGTGATGAAACTTCCTAGAGAGAAGTTGATACTGATGAAGTAGGTCACACCCCGAAGTCCATTGTCTTTCATCCAAAATCCGTAGCACACTTGTACACACTTGTAAACACATGTTATGGCACCCCTATCTTGTGGTGGGATCCCAACGCTCCGGAGTCCCTCTCCGATGAAACTCTAACACCGTTGGAGAAAAATTAGACTTATACGAATAAAGCAGGTACCAGCGTCAAAATGGGGTAGAAAAGTCTAACTAGTTGCTTGGTTGTGTTAGTCTAGGCCCTAGGAAGTCACAAGATAAAGGTATGACCCAACTATTGACAAGTTTCCCTCATGTTTGTTTGATCCGAGACTTTGATCAGGCTATAAGTCATGAAACTCCCTAGAGAGAAGTGGATGCCGCTGAAGTAGGTTATACCCCAAAGTGCAATCTTTGCCATCCAAAACACATAAAACACTTGTACACACATGTTATGGCTCCCCCTATCTTGTGGTGGGTTCCCAATGCTCCGGAGCCCCTCTCCGATGAAACCCTAGCCCCGTTGGAAAAAAAACTAGGCGTATACGAATAAAGCCGGTACTGACGTCAAAATGGGGTAGAAAAGTGTAACTAGTTGCACGGTTGTGTTAGGCTAGGCTCTAGGAAGTCGCAAGACAAAGGTATGACCCAACTCTTGACAATTTTCTCTCATGTTTGTCTCATCCGAGACTTTCTGGCTAAAAGTCATGAAACTCCCTAGAGAGAAGTGGATGCCGCTGAAGCATGTTACACCCCGAAGTGCAATCTTTGTCACCCAAAACCCATAGCACACATGTACACACATGTTATGACACCCCCTATCTTGTGGTGGGATCCCAACGCTCCGGAGCCCCTCTCCGATGAAACCCTAGCCCCGTTCGAGAAAAAACAGGCTTATACGAATAAAGCCGGTACCCGGTGTCAAAATGGGGTAGAAAAGTGTAACTAGTTGCTTGGTTGTGTTAGGATGGGCCCTAGGAAGTCACAATACAAAGGTATGACCCAACTCTTGGCAATTTTCCCTCATGTTTGTCTGATCCGAGACTTTTAGGCTATAAGTCATGAAACTCCCTACAGAGAAGTGGATGTCGCTGAAGCAGGTTACACACCAAAGTGCAATCTTTCTCATACAAAACCCATAGGACAGTTGTACACACATGTTATGACACCTCCTATCTTGTGGTGGGATCCCAACGCTCCGGAGTCCCTCTCCGATGAAATACTAGCCCCGTTGGAGAAAAACCAGACTTATACGAATAAAGACGGTACTAGCGTCAAAATGGGGTAGAAAAGTGTAACTAGTTGCTTACATAATGACTTATAGAGAAGATCTTACATAATGACACTACGCGAAGGTCTTACATCATAGAGATCACATGATCAATCCACAAGCACTACATCATACACATATATAAAGTACTAGATCATAGAGATCATAGGATCGACCCCCAAGCACTACATCATAGAGATATATAAATATGTTTGCCCACACAAACACTAGTCGTCTGGATCATCATCAGATGCTTGCCCCCAAAATGGTGTTGCCGGTCCGAGGTGACGCCGCCCATGGTTCACGACTCGAATCATGCGGTACAACTTGTATGCCACGAAAGCATATGTGGCCGCATACTCAATGTTGTTGCCGTGAAGTGGGGTTGTCTCCCACTCATTGTGGTTCTTGATCTTGTTCTTCATATCAGCGTACTAGTCGTCGATCAAATCGGCTGCCATATGAACCATTGAAATCCTCGTATGCCGAGGCCTGAATATGTCATGTATATCAATGTGGCACGCAACCGTCTCAATATTGAAACTTTTCCTCATCCTGATCTTGTCCTTGTTTATATCAACGCTAGAAAACCGTATGCGGCTGCAAAGGAAGTTCATGAGAGCTGGACAGTTCTTGTCACTACTGCAACAACAAATTAAAATAGAACAAATATTAATTAAGAATCATAAAAGTATCCTAATAAATATACATGCCAATATGTAACAAGGAAAATTAATTCACTACATGAAGTGATATCATAAACTCCTAAATTTAACTATGTAATATGTTCTATCATGGATTTGCCAATTTGTACGAAGGAAAATTAATTCACTACTAAATAGTATTGATCTTTCATATAGAATTAAAATGGGAACAATTTGCTATCCTATGCAATTTGCCAATATGTCCAAAATTAACTATATATGTCATATGTTCTATCACGGATTTGCCAATATGGAACAAGGACAATTAATTCACTACTAAATAGTAATTGATCTTTTACATAGAATTTAAATGGGAACATTTCGCTATCCTATGCAATTTGCCAATATGCATGTCGTAAATTAACTATGTCATATATGTTCAATCACGGATTTGCCAATATGAAATAAGAAAAATTAATTCACCATGAACTATGCCATATGTTCTATATATCATGCATATATGATTCAAATGGGGATCGGACGTGTTGCTATCCTATGCAATTTTCATCATAAACCTATGAATGGATCAAGAACCCAGAACATACCTTGCCCATTGGAAGACCAAGACATTCTTTTTTAAGCATAGTTGGATGACGGCAACATCCTTTTGATTGCGTGTGTACTCAAGATCATACCCTATGAACCTCTCTTGTTCTTTCGCCCCTTCAAGCCATCCGTGCAATTGGGAAAGATAACCCGGCATCACGGCGCTATTGTTGGTGTAAACGACACTAAGCACGTTCGTGCCATGTACGCGAACAGGAGCCATGCGAGTGATTGGTTCATCCATGGTGGATATGGGAAGAAGAGAGGGAGAAGAGAGAGGAGGAGGGAGACGAACAAGGAAGAAATGGTGTGCACTGTAGCAGTTCGCGACTTTCATACGCGCGGGAGGCAAACCGTTCGACTGCAGGGACCCTTTGGTACCGGTTCTAGCCACCAACCGGTACCAAAGGTGCTCACACCCGTAGAACGGTTGCCGCACCCATTTGGTACTGGTTCATGGTATGAATCGGTACCAAAGGTCGGGTTCAAACTGGCATTAGCCATTCCCGGTGCACTGCATGTTCGAACCGGTACCTGCAGCCCCATTGGTACCGGTTCGTAAGCAAACCGGTACAAAAGATCCAGACCGATGGGGTTTTTTCTACTAGTGTGCGCCCCTTCATGATCACCGACCATCTCCTTACCTTCTGCAACCGGGATGAGTGGACCAAAGGGCTCATGTTTCATGAGTACCACTTCATACCTCAATCTTTCTAGTTATTGTAGAAGAAAATCGGGGCAAAAGATGGACAACTGCAGACTCCGCCCACCCCTACCAATGAGGAAGGAGAGTCCAAATATGATACAACGAGGAGTCCAATAGAACCAAGTTGATGGTTCAAAGATACAATGATGATTCGTGTGTAACCCCTCCTTCATTTCGTGAAACAAACCCCCATGAACCTGCACAATCTAGTTTAGGAAAACATGCGTCATAGTTAAGTTTTGCCAGCCAGGCAATGGCTTTTTCCATGTTTCAGCAGAATTATTTGTTATAATTACCTGTTTCTGAACCGAACTACTGAGAACATGTATGTTTTCCTTTTGCATCTACTATCGTACTCGTACTATAACTCCGTTTTTAAAGTAAGACATATATTTTTAAAGTCAACATAGTGTAGCTTTGACCAATATTATAGAGCAAAAATATAAATGTTTAATTTTTTAATAAAATACTATAAATAAGACGAGGGTGGCTTCGGATGACCACCAATCCGATCTAGAAGGCTGGCGCCCGATCTCCCCCCACCAGCCGTTACCGTCGTCGGCGCCGATGGTGGCGGCCACGCCATAGCTGTTGGAGCCAGCGTAGTCTGCCGGATTCCCTTCATGCAGGGGGTTCGGTTCCTTGGCGGCGCAGGTGGTGGTCAAGTAGTGGGGCGGGACGCTCGCCCTTGCGTGACGTTTGTCGACGCGCTGCAGGGAGGTATGGATGGGGCTGAGATGGGCGGGTGCTTGGTGATGGTCGAAGGCGATGTCACAGAACCTAAGGCGGTAACGCTCATGCACATGCCTAGGGTGCGCTGCAGTCCTCCTATGATGTTATCATGTGTGTGATCCGCTTGATCTGTTTGCCGAAAGCTATCTTGCCGTGTAGGAGCCTGGAACGGTGGTCCTAGGATGCCTAATTCATGACGAACTAGCGGGTTCCGGAAGGCTTTGTCGGCAAACTCCCATGGTCGAGTTATGCCTAGAGATTGCTGGATCGGGTGGGATTCGATAATGCCCGTTGGTTCTCCGAAAAGAAGGGAGCAGCACGAGCTCTGCTATCTGTTTCCATCACGGGATATGTTTTACTCCATGCCGAAGTCACATACGGAGAATGTCATGGAAACCGAGATAAGAGCACTAGTAATGGTGACTGAAGTCTACGACGTTGAGAAAGTTGCTTGGAGTTTTGGAATTCGTAGAAGCGGTATGTAGGTGGGGGCAACAACATAAGTGAAGTTCAAGGTCTTACGTTTCACGGTGAAAATATAAGGTCTTCCCTTAATTGGTCGTGTCTGTCAATGGCCTAGGCATTGTTTTTAGAGCGGGGATTATCTCGAGGGTGAAAACCCAAAATCTACGATTGGCAATTATGGTGCTGGTGAACTATTTTCTTCTTGGAGACGTCCCTTTTGGAGCATCTGGATATCAGGTGTTGTCTTAAATCGTGGTGGTTGTTCTTAGCTTCTTCTTTCCTTTTTTTAGCTGCGTGCATATGTCATACCATTAGAACATTGCGTTGTTACAGAGGTTGTGTGTAATTGGTATGTTCTTGATACTAATATATAGTCACTATACAAAAAATACTATAAAAATATATTCTATGGCTAGTTCAGTGATATTGATTTGGTATTTTAAATGTTTATATATTCTATATAATTTGTCAAACTTAATATACGCCGACTCTTGACAAATATAAACTTTATATTTAGAAATGGCAGGGAATGTATAGAAACCTAAAGCAAGGAAGATAAATATACAACTCAACCTAAAACATTTTTACCATTACATGTAGATACATAAAGCGCACATCAATAGGATATTGAACTCAAATGTCTTTCAAGTAGAGCTGAATGTTCAAAACCACATTTTCTCTCACGTTTCTCATTTGCGAGACTCTGCAACACAAGGAGAATATTTTTTTCTCTCGTCGATTTGTCGCTGAGTAACATCGGAACTAGTCAACTGCAGTGAACTGAAATTTGTGTTCCTCCAGCAAAGTTCACGCCTCCCTAAGCCTCTGCCGAAGATTTTTTTTCCTTTGTGCACACCACCATTACATGATGACTGGCTTCCTCAGCCATACGACATATAGAACAAGTTGCAATTAGTTCCATGTTTCTTGAGCATGAGATAGCTTGGATACCGAGGGTGTTTGAATCAAGTTTATTTTGACAAACACATGAACAATTGGTTGAACTTTCGCCTTCCATATTAGATTCCAAACCTCTCTGACCGATGTTGGTATGTTGCTCATTTCGGTCCGCTTACTTCTCCTTTTCAACGAGAAAGGACGAGAAGGGCCTAGAAGCTGCATTAATGTGGTGTACACATTGCAAGGAGGACTCTAAAATAAAGAGAAATTACAACCTAGTTCTCAGACTTTTCAAATAGGACCCTGAAAGGAAAAACAAGAAAGCAATCAGGTCCTCTGTCTACACCGCAACATCGCGGGGACCTCCGTCCACAGGCACATATAGCGCCATTGGGGACAAACCACTTGGGGCGCAGCTGGCTAGCGTCCCCTCAACGAGGTCGAAGAAGATCTTCTTAAAACTGGAGGAAGGAAGGGCTCGACATCATGCATCTGACCACGGAATGGCCCTTATGGCCATGAATAGCATCGACAAAGCTTGACCTCTGCTTGGGAGCTTCGCCATGAGATGCAACACCCAGAGCATAAAGTGCTCTAGGCTCCCGAGACGTCACAGGTCTGGAGAATGTCAGAGGGCTCTGCTCCATTGCTCGCATCACCTCGATGCAGAGAAACAGAAGGCAACACTCCAAGCCGGGTCCAAAACATTGTGTTGCTTCCTGTATACGAGGAAGAATGTCCAGATCTCCTCTCCGACTGGTTCGTGTAGCAACCAAGAGGATCGACCACTCATTCGTGCCATGGCTAGGCACGGCGGTTTTTCTAACGAGCTTATTCAAACAAGTGCCTCGAGATCTACTCCTCCACCACACTCGCCACGATGGAAGCCGACGCGGACGAAGCTTCACCAAGCCCACCACTCGTAGGCAACTTAGGTAGGCATGAGACTGGGGAGACAGAATAAATAAATTCGCCATCTATGACAACCTAGCCCTAAAAGTTGACCTCGACCCAAGCCTTCTTCTACTGTTGTACAAAGGTATCCTACCTCCTAATCCATCTCCTCGCCGGCGGACAGATCCTTCGGTGAGTAGGGAGGAAAGGGGAAGGGATTGAACTATGCAGGCGACTCTCAAGGAGGGTAGGGGAGACCACACGTGTTCCACTGTCGCACCCGGACTTTTAGAGGATACTCACAGCCCGCTAAACAGTAGACAAATGGCTTACGGGGCCTACCTGCACCCGCATCTCAATATGAGTAGGCTAACACGTAAACGTGTGACAACCATCCTCTACTATTCATCGTCTGTGAAACCATCCAATAGAAATCCGAAATACTTCCATTGACGTACTTCATAACATACACACATGGTACGTCAACGGCTTTTGAACAAGTGATATCACAACAAATCTCTAAGACACAAAGAAATAGAAATAAGTGGCAAAAGCTCTCACTAGAGCAGAGATAGCAAATACAGTCATGCAGAGGACACATGTCCCAACAAGTCATCATTGCACCACAGCGGAAGCATCCAAAGTGTCTGAGTACAGACAAGATCCAAATAGGCCTAAGAGGCCGGAAACGAAAGAACGGAGCCCATCCACGAAGTCTCGGATCCTGCCCGGGTCCGCTATCTACTCGTCAGCAGCTTCGTCATACTCCACGTAGTAGCCACCATGGGGATCCTCGGAAACGTAGTCTGCAGAACACGCAGCCCCAAAGGGGTCAGTACAGACGAGTACTGGCAAGCAAGACGCACAAGATACCGAAGTGTACCCGACAACACCAAGTACAGATGCTTTGGGTTCAACGGAAGATAGGTGATACAAAGGTGCGGCAGCGGGCTGCCCTAACCAACTACAGAGACACGCTACAACATCCGGCTAAAAGAAAGGGATAAGATAGCGCATCGGAACCAACTACCACTAACCTCAAACAAACCCATCCTGGATCTCGCCCCTTATCCAAAGAAGCAATCCGAGGATAACCCACACAGTTGGATTAATGAAGGTTCAAGTTATTGTGTCAATAAGCCTATTACTAGTCAAATTATTATTAATTAGGTGTAAGTTGTCTAATCCTTGTTAGCCAGCCCTATCACCAAGTCATCCATAACCGCGGACAACACGGCTTCTCGAGAAGATTTAACCCTGCAGGGATGCACCAATTTGGCCGTACACGTAAGAATAACCCGCCAGGCGGGGATCAAACCCACCAAGCAGGCCACTCAACATAACCCAACTCTTCTTCGCATCAAGCCCAAAGAACCCCGTGCAATTGAGCGCACGGCTAATCGAGCCCCACGAAGAAAAAGGGACCCTCATAGCACTCTAAGAACGTGTCTCCCTAAATGCCGACTACAAAAGTTACCACCCTGGCGCCAAGGGTTCGCACCTGCATATGCATGCGGCAAATAGAAAACCCGAACTAAATGAGGCGATTTGGACGACAGGCGAATCGAATCAAAGTTGAGGGGGGCTCCCATACACGCTTCCCACATGCGGTTAGCGCGCTCATCATGGATCTAGGGGACAAGAATTTTTCCTGAGTTCGACACTAGCAGGCCTCAAAACCATACCCCGCCTCCTGTCGGTGCCTTATCATCAAATTAGCATTACCTCATACATTAACAGGTTGTTGTTTAACCTTCGAGCCCCCCAGAACATAATAAATATGGTAAAAGAAATAACGGACATCAGACTCGAGCATAAACAACCCTAAGCATGCTAGTAAGACACAGGCGATAGGATCGGAACACAAGCAACGAATCTTAAGGCTAGCAGATTAGAAAACGGAAAGTATCGGTATCCAGTGTGGAGAGGACACAATGGTTCATGTGAGTGAATACTTGCCTGCAAACTCAGTAGCCTGGTACTGGGCTATCTCCTCTGAAGTAGTGTCGTAAACCTCGCCTGTCTCAACGTCATCGTCTATTCGGGAAGAAGCAAACAAACAACGCAGAGAGACGAACAATCAATAACATGGCATAATGCACAAACATGGGATGATGCATGATAATTTAATGGATGCATCAAAGATAAGCTAGTTGACATGGAAAACATATTTAAATGGGCCCATATGCAATTTGGATTGCATATAGAAAGCTCATGAATTAAAGTTGAATTCAATGATCTACAAGTAACCATCATTTGAAAGTTGATTAGAATGATGCATGGATGATGAAAACAAAGGAAAACAACAATAGCTCAATTTGAAATGTTGTTTACCAAGTTTGGAATTTTATTTATTAAGTTATGAATTTTGGCTTCTTAAATGAGCTACACAAACATTTATTGTTTTCACCCATTTTAATTGTTCAAAATAGATAACAAAATTCATATTTGGAAAGAACACAAAATTTTAGATGGAATACATATTTCATTTGTTGAAAAAGGATTTAAATGGAGCAAGTTATTAATTTGACAATTTTAAATGCATTAATTAAGAAACAGTTGTTTTCAGCAATTTAATTTATTTAAAACAGAACACAAAGTTGATATTTGCAAAGTTCATGAAAAATGGGATGGAAAACATATTTAGTTTGTTGAATTTGGAATTTTTATGCCCAAGTTATGAATTTTGCAATATTAAATAGATTCACAAGGATTTAAATATTTCATCAATTTAAAATATTCAAAACAGTAAATAAAGTTTATATTTAGGTAGATAATTTAATTTGGTATGGAAAACATATTTAAATTAATAAATTTGGGGTTGTAATGAATTAGTTATGCATTTTTAAAGTTGTGGTATTAATCTGTGATTATTTAAAATAGACGAGGGCCTGTTTGTGATGGTCAGGGACTGATCTGTGAAACCTCAGGGACCTGTGTGCGAAAACGATTTGGATCTGGATCTGTAAAATAAAAAAAAAGTGGGTTTTTATTCTGCGCAGGGGGGGATTCGATCCCGCGCCCTCAGGCGCGCGCGCACGGAGCGTAACCATCTGGGCTGCGGCTCGGTTTTGCTAGGTATAGGGTGCGCAGGTTTTTGAGGTAAAGCCTCTGGCTTTACCAATTCCTGACGAAACTGAACGAAGTTCAGTTACCGAACGCGATCGGTCGGCAGCGACGGCAGCGAGCTGTTGCCGGCGTGCGGGGGCGCCGTGCTGCGCGGCGCTGGAGGCGTGCGGTAGCCGCGGATTGCAGAGGGGAGGAGGAGAAAGGGCAGAGGGGTGCTCACCGAGTTGTCGAGGAAGAAAACGCGCGGCTATCTGACGGAGTCGGAGACGGGCGAGGTACAGACAGCGCGGACGGCGAAGTTGGCGAGCACGGCGACGGCACGAGGGAGCTGCTCGGGGAGGACCTTGGGCGTGGGGAGGTTGAGGGAAGCGAGGAGGTTCCGTTCCCGCGGTCGCGGAGGTTCGGCGGCGAGAGTAGCGGCGGCGGTGGAGAGCTCAACCAACGGCCATGGCTGCGGTGGAGGTTCAGAGAAAGGGAGGAGGCAACGGCGGCGCGAGGGAGGAGGAAGAAGGGAGAGAGAGAGGGCTAGGGCACGGCCGAGGGGGTAGAAATAGGAGGAGGGGGCTGGTGAAAAAGCTTGCAGGTGGGGGATGGCCTCCCCTCCTCTGTCTCCGTACAGAGGAGGAAGACGACAGAGGTCGTGGGGGCGCCTGGGCCTTGGGGCTGTGGTGGGCTCAGCCCACTTGGGCTGGCCTGCCCCCCCTCTTTTTTTTCTGTTCACCTTTTTTTTTTGTAGGAAAGAAAAGAGAGAAGAAGAATAGGGTTTTGGGGTTGAAATTTTTTTGTGATAAATTTTTATAAGTTCTTTATTGCAAAAGCCCAGGTGTACAAACTTTTGTTTTTCAAAATTTTAAATTTTTGTTGCTGTTTGAAATTTAAATGAATTTGAGTGAATTTTGCAATATATGAAATATTGAAATATTTAACCAAGTTAATTATTTGGAAATTCAAGTTTATTGGAAACAATTGAATTGTTGCTGTTTGGAAACTATTTTGAAAACATTGGAACATACCAAGTATGAACCAAATTTTGAAAATTGGTTTGAATTTCAAATAGAAAACAAGTGAGAACAATGCAATGCTCATGATGGAATGATGCAAACTGAAATTAAACAAGGAGCAAGCATTCTAAGGTTGTTTTTCATACTTGGGATGTTACAAAACGCCCCGCCTTGAAGGAATCGCGCCCCGAGATTCCTACTGAGAAGAGAAAAGGTCCGGATACTTCTTGCGAAGATCCTCTTCGGTCTCCCACGTTGCCTCTTTATCGGAATGATGAGACCACTGCACTTTTAAGAACTTGGTGCTCTTGTTGCGAGTTTTGCGCTCGGTCTCATCGAGAATGCAAACAGGATGCTCTTCATAAGAGAGGTCTTCTTGCAGATCAATTGAATCATGATCAACTGCACGACCTGGATCTTTGAAGCATTTCTTGAGCTGTGACACGTGAAACACATCGTGCACCTTGGATAGCTTTTCTGGAAGTTCAAGACGATAGGCATTTTCTGCACGCCTTGAGAGAATGTTGAAGGGACCAATATATCTTGGTGCAAGCTTTCCTTTTACACCAAAACGATGAGTGCCTCTGAGGGGAGTTACACAGAGATATGCTTTGTCACCAGCTGCATAGACCATGTCCCTGTGTTTGCTGTCATAGTAGCTTTTCGGACGAGATTGAGCAATCTTCAGATTGTCACGAATGATGCGAACTTTCTCTTCGGCCTCGTTAACAATGTCAGGGCCTAAGAGTGAACGTTCACCAGCTCCAGACCAATTGATTGGACTCCTGCATCTGCAGCCATAGAGAGCCTCAAATGGTGCCATGCCTAGGCTTGCCTGGAAGCTGTTGTTGTAGGAGAATTCAGCATATGGAAGACATTCCTCCCATTTCATGCCAAAAGAGAGACCACATGCTCTGAGCATATCCTCGAGAATCTGATTGACTCTTTCGACTTGCCCTCGAGGCTGTGCTGAACAGAAGCTTGGTGCCCAAGGCTTCTTGAAAACTTTTCCAAAAATGAGAAGTGAATATGCTTCCACGGTCTGAGCTTATTTCCAATGGAACACCATGAAGAGGAACAATCTTTGCTGTGTAGAGCTCTGCTAACTGACTAGCTGAGATTGTCTCTTTGACAGGAAAGAAGTGAGCGACTTTAGTGAGTCGATCAATGACAACGAAGATTGCATCGTTGCCCCTCTTGGACTTTGGAAAACCAGTGACGAAGTCCATTTCAATCATGTCCCACTTCCATTCAAGGATTTTCAGAGGTTGGAGAAGACCGGCTGTTTTCTGATGAACTGCCTTAACACGTTGACAAACGTCGCATTCAGAAACGTATTGAGCAATTTCATGTTTCATGCTAGGCCACCAATACAGTGTCTTGAGATCCTGGTACATCTTTGTACTTCCAGGGTGTATGGAGAGAGGAGTTTCATGAGCCTCCTTGAGAATGACATTTTTGAGACTTTGAATTTGAGGAACTGCAATGCGTCCCTCGAAGATCACAGTTCCCTTGTCATCAATTGAGAAGCACTCAAATTTCTCGTTGCCTGCTTTGATGTGTTCTACAATCTTCTTGATTTCAGCATCACGAAGTTGTTCAGAACGAATCTTGTCCTCGAGAGTTGGACTGGCTGTCAAGTTTGCAAGATAGCCTTGAGGAACAAGACCAAGATTCAGCTTCTGGAATTCTTCATGAAGAGGAGGTTGGCTCTCCATGATCATGAGATTATTGCAATACGACTTGCGACTGAGAGCATCGGCCATAACATTAGCCTTTCCTGGAGTGTAAGAAATGGTAATATCAAAGTCTTTGATCTTTTCAATCCATCTCCTTTGTCTGAGGTTTAGATCTGGTTGGGTGAAGATGTACTTCAGACTCTTATGATCGGTGTCGGATATATACCGTATAGGGGTATATAAGATGGTAGTGAAAGTGCCTGGTTACCAGGGTGGCCCAAGTGGTAGTGGGATGTGCTCCATTGGGCGGCCCAGTAACCTGACGCATAGAAGCCGGATTCTAGAAGAACCCGGATCACGGCCCATCTGATCTGGCTTGGAGGAGAAGACGGATTCCTTACTTTCCAAGTTATTGCTACCGTAGTCTTCTAGGTTTCCTATTCTGTAAGCCCTAATCCGGCTATTATATAAAGCCAGACGGGAGATAAACAAACTAACGAATAACAGAGAAGGTATAGACCAACTCGCCGAGAAGTTGATCCTCTGCGAGTAGCTAGATCCAAAACCTCACATTGTAATCCTGTTTCCAGGCTTTAGTCCTGATTAGTGAGAAGTGCAGGAGTAGGCACGTCGTACTGTCGCGACGTGCCGAACCTGGGTAAATCCTGTGTTTACTGTCTACCACGCGATCCCGTTACCCCACGTCTCTACCGTAGTCTCATGGCACCCCCGTCTATGAAAACTACTACGATGTCTCGACAGTTGGCGCCCACCGTGGGGCAAACGACGTCAGGCGTGAAGTTCCGATCTGGGATACTTGGCGGAATTGGAAGATCAATCACTGTCGGAAGCTTGGAATTCAATGATGATATCGGACGCTTCCTCGACAACGGATCCTACATACCGGCGCAAAACCACCTGGTAAGTGCCTGCGTGTTACCGATAGGATCTGCTAACATCTTTATCGGACTAACTGCAAAAGCAATGGGGTTTTGCGGTGGAAGCAAATTTATCCCACCCGCCCTATACCCAGTCGAGGATGACTATGATGCCGGATTCTGCTCGGATCGCCGAAAAAAAAGTGACACACACTTTATCGGCATGGTGCAGTCCGAAGTCGCCGAAAACACGGATGATGTAAACCCCGTGCAAGAGGCAGACAAAAATACACCCGTCACAGCAACGGAAGACCCGATACCCGTCATACGGGCGGAAGATCCGACATCCGTTAACGAGACGGTGAACTCGGAAGCAGAATCCGTGCTTGCCGCCATTGAGGCGAGATTAGAGTCGGAAACCGGATCAGAGGATTTTGATTCCGAAGACGAAGACGCGGACGCCTTCGAAAGGAAAGTTAAATATTTTCAAGAGGGATGTGCTAATGGCAAAACCAGCTGATACCACAGATGCCGGCAGCCAGGAAAGCCCTAAAACCCCTCCGCCAGAGGAAGAGAGAGAAGACGGAGAAACTTCTCCGGTATTTCCCAATGTTAAGGAATTGACAGAAGATGAGCCTGTCAAAAAACCTCCCTCTTCCAAGAAAAAGCATCGTGCTGCTAAGAAACTCCAATACAAAATCCGGAAGAAAAAATCAGCTGATCAAGTTGATGAAAACCTGGAAGTAGGAGATGCTAGCGGAACAAAAGCTGCGGAGAAGAAAATCAAAGAAATCCTTGTTCCACCAATGACGGAACAGGAAGAGCAAGAGCTGTTGCAAACGCCAGTGGGAGCAAATGAACCCCCTGAGATGCTGGAAGCCAGGAGACAAGCTTTCCAAAGGCAACAGCAACATCTACTCAGATCTCGGCAACACCTCCAAAAAACCCAGGATGACATTAAGCTCATGAAGGAAGAAATAGAGGAGTACGAGAGAAAGAATAGGTCTGGCATTAAACCTACAAGGTTACCCGGAATCATAAGACCGGAAGTACTGCCGCCAAAAGAAAGGTTTCACAACCCATCTTGGCAAAAGCAGGTAAACGGCAAAGATGCCAGAGGCGAACCAATTTATGAAACCGCGGCAGAAAACGCGGAAGCAGCATTCGCCATCCTGAACAATGATCTATACTCCAATGGTGAAAAACTTCAAGGGGTGTATGCTTTCCTAGGAAAAGCATTGCAACAACAACAGCGGGCCCAGGAGCGATCAGGAAGACTACAGGATAACTCCGCCCTATGCAAAACAGCTACTTGCGCCGCTGGAGCACCTGGACCAGAAGAACCTGGAGATTCAGACAATTCAAAGGATCAAAAAGAGGATCCGAGAAAAGACAAGAAAAACCCCGACAATAGGGATGAAGCGTCCCGAACCGGATCCCATCCCCCGAAAGGTGGACTTAAACCCCACGATCGGGAAGAAAAATACCGGAATGACGGCAAAATAATGCCACCTCCGAGAAACCCAGCTGAGAAAGCCGGAAGATACGATACACCTCACAGGCGTGAGAGATCCCGGACACCCCCTAAGGATAAAGAAAGGAACAGGAGCAGGACTCCGCCTAATCCAAAATGACGTGATCATGGAAGAGATAGGTACAATCCCGGAAAAACGCGCACGCGCAACAATGTAAAAGAAAGGAGTAGATCCCCTTCTGTCCATTCAGCTAGAAGATATTCCGCACACATTGATAGAGCGGAAAAGGATGATCTATACTTTGGTCCTAAGTGTTTCACTGACAGGATCCGAAGGATAACCCTGCATTCTGGCTTCGCCAAAGTTGGTCCAACCTACCAAAAATATACCAGTAGCACAAACTCGGACACCTGGCTCTCAGACTATTTTACAGCCGTCCAAATCAACAATGGGATAGACCTGGAAGCTGTCAAGTTCTTCCCCTAATGTTACTGGACGGAGCCAGAGATTGGATCAATGGATTACCATCAAGAACTGTCGACAGCTGGGATGATATGGCTAGAGTATTTACTCAGCATTTCCGGGGAACATACAAACGCCCGAACAACATCAACCAGCTGAACCGTTGCACCCAATTCGAGGATGAACCATACGTGGATTTCATCTCCAGATGGACAACAATGAAGAATAGTTGTTCTGGAGTAACTGACGTACAAGCAATGCATGCTTTCGTCAATGGCCTAAAACCCGGACTTGTACCGTTCATGGTTGGTTCCAAACAGCACAAAGATCTCGGATCTATGCTTACAACCGCCAATGAGCACGCTGCAGCCGAAGACGACATCAGAGCAAGAGGAGGCAATATCGATACACTGATACTTGCTAAGAAAACTCCTCGTTCTGACAAAAAGGGAACTCCAGAAACAACGACAAAACCCAAGGAAGTCAACATAGCCTTTGGAAGCGAAAAAGGGAATAAGTAGAAAGGACGCAGCCCAGATCCAATCAATTACACTCCAGAGGAGTGGGAGAGGATTAAGTCGGAACCTTGTGTCCACCATTCACAATTCGGGAAACCCACCCATACAAACGCACAATGCCGGCTGAATAAGCACATGAAAGGCAGTGCAAGATCCGGAAATAAGGGGAAGGGTTCCAAAAGGAAACCCGCCAAACAAAAGCCGGAAGCTGACAAAGAAGACAGTGAATCGGACACTGATGAAAAAATCCAGGAACAACAGCGAAAGGGCGAACCCAAATTTCCGAGAGTTGATGGAGAAGCAATGCTAACATTCCTGGCAACTCCGTCAGCAAAGGTGGCCAAAAGAATACTTCGATAAATAAACGCGGTTGTTCCGGCAACCCCGAAATTCTTGAAGTACTCCAACACACCAATTACCTGGGATCAGTCTGATTATCCCGGGAATATCCCTGAACCCGGCACACAAGCTCTTGTCGTAAGCCCTATTGTCCAGAACACTAGGCTAAGAAGGGTGTTGATGGATGGAGGATCCAGCATTAACTTAATGTACTTGGATACGCTGAAGCATCTGAAGATTTCCGAGTCCCAGCTCAATCACAACAACATACGCTTCCACGGTATTGTCCCTGGCAGACAAGCACGGTCCCTAGGAGAAATTTCCCTAGATGTCACCTTCGGAGATAAAGATCATTTCCGGCAGGAAAAAGTATCCTTCGAAGTAGTGCCGTTCGAAAGCGTGTATCACGCAATACTCGGACGTCCAGCTTCGCCAAATTCATGGCAAGATCCTGTTATATATATAACAAGCTGAAGATGCCAGGACCCAAAGGAGGAGTAATCACCATAGCTGGTGATTTTAAGCTAGCAAATGAGTTGGAGAAAGAAAACGCCCTTTGCGCTCAGAGAGTCATAACAAAGGAAGAACTGAAGGAATTGGCCAAGGAGGTATCGCCGACAGAAATGCCGGCAGGAAAAGAAACCCGGAAGCCAACAGACAGCTTCAAGGCGTCCGAGAATACAAGACAGGTAATCCTAGATCCCAAAGATCCAACAAAATTCGTCGTTGTAGGGACTGGGATGACCGACAAATAGGAAGGCGAGCTCATCAAGTTCCTCCGTGAGAACTGGGATATTTTTGCCTGGTGTCCAGCTGACATGCAAGGCGTACCCAGGGAACTTGCTGAGCACCAACTCAAGGTGATTCCAGGATCAAAACCCGTTAAACAAGGTCTCCGTCGATTTGACGGAAGAAGACGGAAGGCTATTGGCAAGGAAATTATCCGGCTTTTAGCAGCGGATTTCATCCAGGAAGTAATCCACACTGAATGGTCCACAAATCCGGTATTAGTCCCGAAGAAAGACACTACTGCTCTTAGAATGTGTATAGATTACACAGGCTTGAACAAATTGTGTCCAAAAGATAGGTTTGCGTTACCGCGAATCGATCAAATAATAGATGCCACTGCAGGCTCTGAGCTTTTGTGCTTTTTGGATGCATACTCCGGGTACCACCAAATACGCATGAAAAAGGAAGATCAAATTAAGACTTCTTTTATAACCCCGTACGGGACGTATTATTACGTAACCATGCCATTTGGCCTGAAGAACGCAGGTGCAACCTACCAGCGTTGCATGCAACGTTGCTTGCATAGTCAGATTGGAAAAAATGTCCATGTTTATGTGGACGATATTGCTGTCGTAACCAAGGAAAAAGATACACTCCTTGAAGATCTGCGAGAAACTTCCGAAAACTTGCGCACTTACAAGATGAAGTTAAATCCATCGAAGTGTGTATTCGGGGTTCCCTCAGGAAAACTTCTGCGTTTTATCGTCTCTCACAGAGGAATAGAAGTTAACCCGGAAAAGATAAAAGCCATCTTGAACATCTCGAAGCCTACGTGCGTAAAAGATGTCCAAAGATTGACGGGTTCCGCCGCTGCCGTCAGCAGATTTATTAGTAGGCTGGGGGATAAAGCCCTACCACTCTACAAGTGTCTGAAGAAATCCGACAAATTTGAATGGACAGAAGAGGCCGATGCAGCGTTAACCCAACTAAAGGAAACTTTGATGAATGCTCCGATTTTGGCATCCCCAAAAGACGAAGAACCCATGTTATTGTACCTTACGGCTACAAACCGGGTTATTAGTGCCGTAATTGTTGTGGAACGGAAGAAGGATGAAAAAAACATACCAGATCAGCATCCGGTATATTACATAAGAGAAGTTTTCTCCGAATCCAAACAAAGGTACCCGCACTATCAGAAACTGGCATATGGTGTGTTTTTCGCATCTAGAAAACTGCGCCATTACTTCCAAGGGCATTCCATAACAGTGGTATGTAAAGCACCACTAGGGGATATAATAAACAATGCGGAGGCAACTGGCCGGGTAGCCAAATGGGGTATCGAGCTAGCAGCCTTCGACATTAAGTACCAGCCAAGGACGACAATAAAATCCCAGGTTTTGGCAGACTTTGTCGCCGACTGGACGGAAGCAATGGAGAAAACGCCAATGCCAGAGTCCGAGTATTGGATCATGCACTTTGACGGATCCAAGATGAAGGAGGGCGCTGGAGCTGGTGTAGTCTTAAAATCCCCAAAAGGCGATACAATGGAATACGTATTGCAAATACACTTCAACGCCAGTAATAACGTGGCAGAATACGAAGCTCTGCTTCATGGCTTGCATATTGCAAAGGAAATAGGAGTAAAGCGCATCTTGTGCTATGGAGACTCGGATTTAGTACAACATCAGCTTAACCAAACCTGGGACGCAAAAAGCCCTATAATGGCCGAATACAGAAGAACGGTGGACGAATTCGCCATTTGTTTCTTTGGGTTCGAGGTACTCCACGTCAAAAGGGAGGAAAACTGGAACGCGGATGCATTAGCCCGCATGGGATCAGAAAGGGTAAAAACTCTACCACCAGGGGTGTTTGTTCAGCACTTGCATGAGCCATCCATAAAAGGTGGAGATGTTGATTATCCTCTGGCTTCCGAATCCATTGAAGTTATGCTCGTTAAACCAGATTGGACAATTCCATATTTAAACTTCTTAGTTAATCAGAAGTACCCGGAAGAAGCAGATGAAGTCTTAAAAAGACAAATACAGCGTCGATGCAAAGGATACACGGTAATTGATAACTGCCTATATAAACGCAGTACTTCCGGAATCTTTCTGCGGTGTATCTCACCAGAAGAAGGAAGAGAAATACTGGAAGAGATTCATGCCGGAGATTGCGGACATCATGCTCAATCAAAAATCATAGTTAAGAAAGCATTCCGAGCGGGGTTTTTCTGGCTAACAGGCAAGACAGACGCTGAGCACATAGTTAATACATGTGCAGGGTGTCAATACTACGCCAAACAGACTAATTTGCCGACCCAGGCGCTTAAAACTATCCCCATTACATGGCCGTTTGCGGTCTGGGGGCTAGATATGATGGGACCGTTCAAAACTGCAAGAGGCGGACTTACTCATTTGCTAGTAGCAGTGGATAAGTACACCAAATGGGTGGAGGCCAAACCCATCAAAAAGCTGGATGGTGCAACTGCTAGAAATTTCATCATCGACTTGGTGATGAGATACGGTGTTCCACACAGCATAATAACCGACAACGGGACAAATTTCTCCATCGGAGAGTTGGCAAGATATTGCCGACAAGCGGGAATTCGCCTAGATCTAGCATCTGTGACACACCCGCAATCCAATGGACAGGTTGAGCGAATGAATAGCTCAATCCTGCAAGGAATACGCCCAAGACTCGAAACTCCTCTTCACAGAGCGGCCGGAGCATGGGTAGAAGAGCTACCTTCCGTGATTTGGAGTATTCGAACGACGCCAAATAGGTCGACTGGGCAAACCCCGTTCTTCCTAGTTTACGGCGCGGAAGCTATTCTCCCAACAGACATGATCCATGATAGTCCAAGAGTGCAAGATTTCGACGAATTAGATGCCGAAGAAGCACGACAAGATGCAGTTGATCTCCTAGAAGAGGAACGAGAGCTTGTGCTTCAAAGATCCGCCATTTACCAGCAAGGTTTGCGGCGTTACCATAGTCGGAGAATCAGGCATCATTCTTTTAAAGAAGGTGACCTAGTGCTGAGGCTGGTGCAACAAAGGAAGCATAAATTAGCCCCAGTATGGGAAGGGCCATTTGTCATAAGTAAAGCCATGAAGAATGGAGCGTACTATCTTGTCGACATTCGAGATACGGAAGATGATCCCGAGAAGCCGAATCGCAAAAGAAAGAGAAAGATAGATGATGAGCTAGGAGAGACAAAAAGGCCTTGGAGCATCCAGCAGTTACGTCCCTTCTATACTTAGTTCAATATCTATGTAAACATCTTTTGAGATCATGAAATAAAGTCGTTGGAATTCTGATATCCATGTTTTTACAAGTTCACTATAGTACAAAGCATGATTCCACCTTATCTATTTCCCAGTGATCTTACAAAATACTCGAATGTTAACCCGAATTGTGCCTGCGTGCTCGGCGTTAAAAAACTGAATGATTTCAGCCTGTTAATGGCTAAAGGAAACTTGGATTGTGCCTGCGTGCCCAAGTTTCAAAAAAGTTCCTTAAAACTCTCTAAGCATTATCTGATCGAATGTGTGTCGGGTCACTGAAGCTAGCTTGTAAAAAATTGTCTTTAGTATGATACATGTTTCTGAGTTCGAACTGATTGGTTATATCCAATTACTCAGCATGATGCTACTGAGCAATTTTTTTCAAAACGCTAAAGACAGTTAAAACACATATGCCAGAGAACTTAGAAGATAAAGGAATAGTTAAACCCGACAATCTTGCAAGGAATTTCATAATTCAAAGCTGCAAAAGGCGGAATTCTTGTTTTGACAAACGAAATAAAAGCATTACAATATGAATTACGTTGTAAAAATAGTGCTTCTATTATACAAATCCACCATCTAGGTCAAGTTTAGTCCTTCAGACATCTGAGTCTTCCTCGCTGCTTTCGTCTTCGGGGGCTGCGGGAATCTCTTCTTCTGGATAAGTGATAGAAATGTTAACCATGGAAGCAATCTTGGTGGCGTGACCTTTGACTTCATCAAAGATGGCGGTTCGCTGATTTTCTGTATACCCTTGAGGGACACCAGATGCCACGCGCCAAGATTTCGCATCAGGATAATGCAGACGCATAAGGCCTAGGGCCATGCGCGCACCACCTCGTGCGGCGGAGCGTAGGATGGATTCCTTCGATCCCGCAACCTCCATGATGGCACCCGGAAGTTTGTAAATTTCCAAGAATTCCATAGTACTTGTGGGAAGGAATTTGTTAATCAATTGCATTCCTGCATTTCTGATTGCATTCCATACCTCCCCAAAAGCTCGGATTTTCTCAATCCGAGAAATTCCTGGAATATTCCCTATTTTGATGACAAAAGCAACCAAAAAAGGTTAGGCGACAAAATACGGAGACATGGAGAAATTGGTAAAAGGAACTAACTTACCAAGAACCTTGTCAATTTCGGTGCCTTCTTTCATGCGCGGGAATAGCATACTTTCCAAATCATGGATAATAGATTTATCTTCCGCCGCTTGCAAAGAAGCCTTGGATTGAGCAATCCCAAGGGCCAGATTACTGGCTTCCAGGTCTTCTTGAACTTTCATAAGCTCCTTGCGAAGGCTCAAGTTTTCTGCACGGAGCCGAGATGCATTGATGGCGTCCTTCGCTACTTCTTTGGCTTTAGCTAAAGCAGCTAGAGGGCACGAAAAACATTTCGAGTTTATAAAAATTCGGGAAAAATTTTATCCGGATAAAAACTGCAGAGAATAAATACCTGTTGTTTCTGATAATTGTAGCTGAGATGACGCCAGCTCGTTGCTTCTTAACTCAATAATAGATTGAAGGGTTTTAACTTCTCTATTCTTGAGATTAAGCTTCTTAAAAACTTCCAAGTTTATGGCATCTGCGGAATGCTGAACAAGGAAATGAAAGCCAAATGCTTAAGTATGAACAAGCATACAAAGAAACATTAAGAAGAATTCAGGTTTTCAACTTAATGCTTGGGGGCTAGAAGTATTACCTGGCTCATTTCTCGCAAGTCGGCCAAGGTCTCGTTGAATTCTTTGGCGTATTCCGAGAAAAGAATCCCAACGTGATGAAGGCCGTCTTGTATGACCTGGCGAGGGGAAAATATAATATCATTGCGAACAACTAATCCGCCTTGTGGCCAAGGACGAATTAGAGGGGCAGGAGCGAAGAATTTTTTAGCCTCCGGACGAATATATCCAAGGTCGTCGAACGGTTCTTCCTTTATCCGGATGTTACTATCCAAATTGGAGATGGGTTCGTTTCCAACAGATGACCGGAGATTTCCACCCGTCTGTGTTTCCGTTCTACCCCTCAGGCCCATGGCCGCAGAAGAAGATTCTTCTTTGATAGTAGTCTTATGTTTCTTCAGCTTCTTTGTCTTCAGAGGAGTTGGGGCAAGACTGAAAGAAGAATATCCGAGAGTTAAAAATCTCGAAGAACCGAAGGAGAATGACAATTAGGGAGGCTCCAGTAAGATACCTGGATGAGGCGATAGGAATCCCATCAACAGTCACCGTCTTGCCGAAAGTCGCCTGTTTTTTACGTTTCCGATCATTATAAAAGCTAGCATGTAATTCGCTAAGCTCGATGTCGGAAGCAAGATCATCTCCTTCAAGTTCATTGAACTAGGAAAGAATTCACGATTATGTCGAAAGTCAGAAACAAGAAGCCAATCTGAAGAAAACTGGAAGCAAGGAAAGTATAAATACCTTAGGGGCCAGATTCTCCACGTGATAAATTGCCAGATTTTCTTCAATCTGACTGCTGGTGGCGACCAGTTGGTGAAGTCGTTTTATAAAATCATTTTTGGTATAAGCCTTATCTGTTCCTCTCATGCTATCTTCTGGTCCTTGGTATTCGCAAAGGAGCCAGGAACGAAAAGAGAGAGGTTGGATACGACGTCCGAACCAGCATAAAACGGTATCCTTCCCAGTCAAAGAAGGCTGAGAGGAAGTAAGCTTGGCGATGCGCCGCTTTATCTTCATCAGGTTTTCTGGCAATATTTCTACTGTTGCAACTGTCCAACTCTCACGAGGAGTAGCGGCAGAACTAACAAATGGAGGAACCCCGGTTTCTTTGCATGGGAATGGAATATCCTGATGGTAAAAGAAAGAACCCAGCCAAGATTGGGCAGGTTCCGGCATTTTTATCTTTGGGTACCAATCCTCTCTAAACTTCCGAAGGGTGAAAGATATAGTTCCACAGATAGGCGAAATACCATCTGTGATGTTATGTTTTACCTCAAAACAGTGTTGCCAGAAATCTAGATTAGGGGTTATCCCGAGATATCCTTCGAAAAGAGCTTGGAAACTGGCTAAATAGAGGATGGAATTCGGAGAGAGGTTCTGTGGATGAACGCCACAAAAGTTAAGGACGTCTAGAAAAAAGGCGGAAGGAGGGAAACCCATACCTCTCGCGATATGAGAGGTAAGGAGGACGTGTTCTCCGTCTTTTGGCTTGGGCTCGGGTTCACCTTCCGAGTACCGCCATTTGCCTTTAACTATTAATCCCTCCTTTGACATCCACCGAAGAAGGACGAGAGGAGTATTACTCGTACTCCAGTTGCCGACAAACTCTGTTTCTTCGTTGGCTCCGGTAGCGGAGTGCTCATCGTCACGGGATAAGATCTTCTCCTTCGCCGTTTCGGGAGCAAACGGCGGGGAAGGTGCGGAGCTTGAGCCTGCAGCGTTCGCGGCGGCGGAAAGATCTTCTCCGCCCGCCGCAGAGGCCGCGGTCTTTTCCGGCTCGTCGCCGGCGTGCCTTGGAGACCCGAGCTGCGGATCCAGATCGTTGATTATGTCGTCGACGGTGAGCGCGGCGGAGCGAGTGGGAGACGACGGTGAGGTTGCCATTTGGTGGCGGCGCGATTGCGTTCGTGTGCTCTGGGTGCGTTCGTGCGCGCGGGAAGGTTCTTCGCTCGGGAGCTTGTGCGCAGCAATGGCGTAACAGTGAGAGTGCGGAAGGTTTTTGACGAGGACGAAGACGGCTATTTATAGCCAGAAATCCGTCAAGATACGTGGCAACGGCTATTTTGACCGTTGGATGATCAACGCGTGTCACTCGCCGGAAAATCCGAGAAATGAAACGACAGGGTAATGATGGTTAACTCCTCGTTTCCCGCGAGAATCTGTCAGAGATATGTTTCTGGGTTTTCGAGTAAAACCCAAACGTCCCTTACGTCAGCATGATTAAGTGCGCTGACGTAAGAAGTTCCTTCTCCACGAAGGATCGTGAGAGAAAAGCCGGATTTTCAGGATTCCGAGTTTCACATTACCATCTTTTTCAAAAGAAGAAGAATAAGAAGAATCAAGACTGCTGATTGAAGTTTCTCGGGCAAAGCACATTTGGCGGAAGACGGCAAATCAGAGTTTTAATCCTTCTTGGGGGCTACTGTCGGATATATACCGTATAGGGGTATATAAGATGGTAGTGAAAGTGCCTGGTTACCAGGGTGGCCCAAGTGGTAGTGGGCTGTGGTCCATTGGGCGGCCCAGTAACCTGACGCATAGAAGCCGGATTCTAGAAGAACCCGGATCACGGCCCATGTGATCTGGCTTGGAGGAGAAGACGGATTCCTTACTTTCCAAGTTATTGCTACCGTAGTCTTCTAGGTTTCCTATTCTTTAAGCCCTAATCCGGCTATTATATAAAGCCGGACGGGAGATAAACAAACTAACGAATAACAGAGAAGGTATAGACCAACTCGCCGAGAAGTTGATCCTCTGCGAGTAGCTAGATCCAAAACCTCACATTGTAATCCTGTTTCCAGGCTTTAGTCCTGATTAGTGAGAAGTGCAGGAGTAGGCACGTCGTACTGTCGCGACGTGCCGAACCTGGGTAAATCCTGTGTTTACTGTCTACCACGCGATCCCGTTACCCCACGTCTCTACCGTAGTCTCATGGCACCCCCGTCTATGAAAACTACTACGATGTCTCGACAATCGGAAAAGATTTCAGTGCGATTACCCAACAAGTATTGTCTCCATTTCTTGAGGGCAAACACAACTGCTGCAAGTTCAAGGTCATGAGTGGGATAATTGAGCTCATGTGTGTTCAACTGTCGTGAAGCATAAGCCACAACTTGACGTTCTTGCATAAGAACTGCACCTAGACCTTGGAGAGAAGCATCACAGAATATTTGGAAAGGTTTGGAAGGATCTGGGCCAACCAGAACTGGTGTAGAAGTGAGTTTAGTCTTCAGGAGATTGAAACTTTCATCACATTGTGGAGACCAGACTAACTTCTTGTCCTTCTTTGTGAGGTCAGTGAGAGGTTTGGCAATCTTGGAGAAGTTTGGGACGAAGCGACGGCAATAGCTAGCCAAGCCAAGAAAACTTCTTACTTGCTTCACCGTCTTTGGAGGTTTCCAATCAACAATTGCTTTAACCTTTTCTGGATCAATAGCTATGCCCTTGGCAGAGATGACATGACCAAGATAAACGACTTCGGAAATCCAAAACTCACATTTGGAGAATTTGGCATAGAGACGATGCTCGCGAAGCTTCATGAGAGTGAGACGAAGATGTTCTTCATGCTCTTCCTCGGATTTTAAGTAGACAAGAATGTCATCAAGATATACCACAACGAACTTGTCTAGGTATTCATGGAAGGCAGAATTCATGAGTCGAGAGAAGGTCGCCGGTGCATTGGTGAGACCAAAGGACATGACGGTGAATTCATATAGACCGTAGCGAGTGGTGAAGGCTGTCTTTGGAATATCCTCTTTTCTGATCTTTATTTGATGGTAACCCATTCTCAAGTCCAACTTGGAGAATATAGAGGCTCCAGCAAGTTGATCAAAAAGATCATCGATGCGAGGAATTGGATACTTATTTTTGATGGTCTTCTCGTTAAGAGGACGATAGTCAACAACGAGTCTCTTTGTTTAATCCTTCTTCGCAACGAACAGAGTTGGGCAACCCCAAGCCGAGGAACTAGGTTGAATGTAACATTTTTCCATGTACATATCAATTTGTTCCTTCAACAACTTCAGCTCGGGAGTTCCTATCTTGTAGGGATGCTTAGAGATTGGAGCAGTACCTGGTTCAAGTTCGATCACGAACTCGACAGCTCTGTCCGGAGGCATTCCTGGCAACTCTTCTGGAAAGACGTCAGGGAAGTCGCAAACCACCGGAACATTTTCAAGTGAAGGTAGAGGTTTTGCATTGAGGGTGCATAGCTGAATGGAACTTGATTCATGTGGAGAATAGATTATCTGGCCAGAAGGGTGGAACAGAGTTATTGACTTTTGAGCACAGTCAATTCTTGCTTTATTGGCCTTCAGCCAATCCATACCAAGAATGACATCAATGTCAGAATTTCCCAGCAACATGAGAGAAGCAAGGAACATGCGACCTTCAATTAGGATTTGATTGTCCTTACTTATCTTGGAAGTCAACATTTGTGATCCCGGGGAGTGAACAGTGATCTGATTGCTTAGTGGAACCACAATTAGGTTGTTTGTTGTGGCAAAGGTCTTTGACACAAAAGAATGTGATGCTCCGGTATCAAACAACACTTTAGCTGGAATAGAGTTTACGGGAAATGTACCGAGAACGACGTCAGGAGATTCCTCAGCTTTGTCGATCTTGACATGATTCACCCTTGCGGTCCTCCCGATAGGCCTGTTGTTGGAGTTAAAGGCCTTAGGCGGGGGAGCGCGCACCATTGCCTGGTTTGTGTTAGGACGAGGTGGTGGTGGAGGTAGCTGCCTCTGCGTGCACTTGTCGGCGTAGTGTCCCGTCTGCTTGCACTTGTAGCATGTGACGACACGAGGAGGCCCTGGCCTTGGCTGCCCCATCGAAGCCCTTGGATCATGCAGCTGAGCATGGTTGGGTGGGCGGGGAGCGAAGCCTGGAGAAGTTTGGGCGTATGGAGCCCGAGTGACAGCACCATTTGGTACCCAGATGCGGCGCTTCTGCGGAGGGGTGGTCATGTTGGAGGAGGAACCACCCTCACGCGAGTGCTTGCGAGACTCCTCGAACGCCTTGCGCCCATTTTCTTCATTGAGCGCGGTGTTAACGAGATCCTTGAAGCTGTTAGCCTTGACATTGGTGAGGGCATACTTGAGTTCCGGGTTAAAGCCTCTGCGGAACCTTTCCATCTTCTTAGCTCCAGTGGACACCTCATCTCCAGCGTATCGAGCGAGGCGATTGAACTCACTCTGATACCCGATGACGTCCAACTTGCCCTGCTTGAGAGAGCAAAACTCTTCACGCATTCTTTCCATGAGACCATCTGGAATGTGGTGTTTCAGGAAGGCTTCCTTGAAACGATCCCATGTGACTGGCATCCCAGTCTCATGGCCTGGAAGTTTTCCCACCAAGAAGCTGCTTGACCCTTCAGCAGATAGGAGGCATACTTGACCTTGTCTTCTTCAGCTACGTGTGCAATCTCCAGAGCCTTGGCTATCTCACGGATCCAGTCATCAGCGTCCAGAGGCTCGCGTGTGGCCACGAAAGTTCTTGGGCCCAGACTGAGAAACTCCTTGATGCTGACTCGTGGAGCTGTCTGGTTGATGTGCTGATTAGCCTGAAACTGGGCCATCTGCGTCATGACTTGGGTCATCTGAGTCACCAGCTCCGTGATTGGCGGTGGCTCAGGCGTGCTGTTCCTCGTTGGCGGTATCCTGAATGGAAATGCATTTTAGCACAACAATAGAAAAGGATAGACTTGGCAACCGAAAGATAGATTACTCTGACGTATGAATAGATAACCAAAAGGTACACCATCACATGTTCAATTACATCAGAATATCCAACACACCATAAATGGTTCGAATACCAAAGGATAACTAAACATAGCTAAGAATGGATACATCGGTACTCCCATGCTCATCACGCAGGACGGCGGCGAGGAGTACGGCGAGAGGTACGGTGAGGAGCACGCCCACGAAAGTAGGTGGAACGACGATCCACATAGATCTGACGTGGTCTGAGACCGACTCTAGGCGTGGTGAAGTACATAGCGTCGACTCCCTGTGCTCCAAAGCGGGGAATCCCAGTGTAACCAGCACCAAGGTTAAGGAGTGGAGTTCTGATCGGCTCGTAACCTCCAGCATCTGGCAGACGACGCCCAACTGGCTGATCGAAACGTGCAAAGCGCTCGTCTCCAACAAAGTTTGTGGTGTAAGTCGCCAGACGAGTCAAAGCAAGGTAAATCTGCTCTCTGACTGAAGCTAACTCCTGAGATAGTGTGCGGGCAACTGCGTCACTGTGTCTCACAAACTGAGCGGTGGTGTGCAGCCTGGAGTTATCATGCTCGTAAACATCCAAGTTGTCGTAGAGAGTGAAGTGAGCTCCCTCCGAAGTGATGTAACCACGGGGGATGTGGCGATAGATAGAATCGTCAAATCCCCAGTAGTCAGCACGAAGGACGGTGAGACTCACATAAGCTGCCTGCTGCACAGCCATATCAACTGTGGAACCCACTGCCTCGTAGCGGTGGACTACGCTCATGCCATCATCTGAAAGAAATAAAAAAACAGAATTCCTACTCTCACGTTTCATTTTTTCCTATATAGCTACAAAAAAGTTTCTAGACTCAACTGCGACCAGTAAAAGGATCCTACAGGCAGACAGGCTCTGATACCATTTGTCGCACCCGGACTTTTAGAGGATACTCACAGCCCGCTAAACAGTAGACAAATGGCTTACGGGGCCTACCTGCACCCGCATCTCAATATGAGTAGGCCAACACGTAAACGTGTGACAAATATCCTCTACTATTCATCGTCTGTGAAACCATCCAATAGAAATCCGAAATACTTCCATTGACGTACTTCATAACATACACACATGGTACGTCAACGGCTTTTGAACAAGTGATATCACAACAAATCTCTAAGACACAAAGAAATAGAAATAAGTGGCAAAAGCTCTCACTAGAGCAGAGATAGCAAATACAGTCATGCAGAGGACACATGTCCCAACAAGTCATCATTGCACCACAGCGTAAGCATCCAAAGTGTCTGAGTACAGAAAAGATCCAAATAGGCCTAAGAGGCCGGAAACGAAAGAACGGAGCCCATCCACGAAGTCTCGGATCCTGTCCGGGTCCGCTATCTACTCGTTAGCAGCCTCGTCATACTCCACGTAGTAGCCACCATGGGGATCCTCGGAAACGTAGTCTGCAGAACACGCAGCCCCAAAGGGGTCAGTACAGACGAGTACTGGCAAGCAAGACGCACAAGATACCAAAGTGTACCCGACAACACCAAGTACAGATGCTTTGGGTTCAACGGAAGATAGGGGATACAAAGGTGCGGCAGCGGGCTGCCCTAACCAACTACAGAGACACGCTACAACATCCGGCTAAAAGAAAGGGATAAGATAGCGCATCGGAACCAACTACCACTAACCTCAAACAAACCCATCCTGGATGTCGCCCCTTATCCAAAGAAGCAATCCGAGGATAACCCACACAGTTGGATTAATGAAGGTTCAAGTTATTGTGTCAATAAGCCTATTACTAGTCAAATTATTATTAATTAGGTGTAAGTTGTCTAATCCTTGTTAGCCAGCCCTATCACCAAGTCATCCATAACCGCGGACAACACGGCTTCTCGAGAAGATTTAACCCTGCAGGGATGCACCAATTTGGCCGTACACGTAAGAATAACCCGCCAGGCGGGGATCAAACCCACCAAGCAGGCCACTCAACACAACCCAACTCTTCTTCGCATCAAGCCCAAAGAACCCCGTGCAATTGAGCGCACGGCTAATCGAGCCCCACGAAGAAAAGGGGACCCTCATAGCACTCTAAGAACGTGTCTCCCTAAATGCCGACTACAAAAGTTACCACCCTGGCGCCAAGGGTTCGCACCTGCATATGCATGCGGCAAATAGAAAACCCGAACTAAATGAGGCGATTTGGACGAGAGGCGAATCGAATCAAAGTTGAGGGGGGATCCCATACACGCTTCCCACATGCGGTTAGCGCGCTCATCATGGATCTAGGGGACAAGAATTTTTCCTGAGTTCGACACTAGCAGGCCTCAAAACCATACCCGGCCTCCTGCCGGTGCCTTATCATCAAATTAGCATTACCTCATACATTAACAGGTTGTTGTTTAACCTTCGAGCCCCCCAGAACATAATAAATATGGTAAAAGAAATAACGGACATCAGACTCGAGCATAAACAACCCTAAGCATGCTAGTAAGACACAGGCAACAAGCAACGGGGTTATAGGTGTGGAGGTGAGGCTATATCAGGGTTACAGGATAACATGCGATAGGATCGGAACACAAGCAACGAATCTTAAGGCTAGCAGATTAGACAATGGAAAGTATCAGTATCCAGTGTGGAGAGGACACAATGGTTCATGTGAGTGAATACTTGCCTGCAAACTCAGTAGCCTGGTACTGGGCTATCTCCTCTGAAGTAGTGTCGTAAACCTCGTCTGTCTCAACGTCGTCGTCTATTCGGGAAGAAGCAAACAAACAATGCAGAGAGACGAACAATCAATAACATGGCATAATGCACAAACATGGGATGATGCATGACAATTTAATGGATGCATCAAAGATAAGCTAGTTGACATGGTAAACATATTTAAATGGGCCCATATGCAATTTGGATTGCATATAGAAAGCTCATGAATTAAAGTTGAATTCAATGATCTACAAGTAACCATCATTTGAAAGTTGATTAGAATGATGCATGGATGATGAAAACAAAGGAAAACAACAATAGCTTCAATTTGAAATGTTGTTTACCAAGTTTGGAATTTTATTTATTAAGTTATGAAATTTGACTTCTTAAATGAGCTACACAAACATTTATTGTTTTCACCCATTTTAATTGTTCAAAATAGATAAAAATAAATTCATATTTGGAAAGAACACAAAATTTTAGATGGAATACATATTTCATTTGTTGAAAAAGGATTTAAAAGGAGCAAGTTATTAATTTGACAATTTTAAATGCATTAATTAAGAAACAGTTGTTTTCAGCAATTTAATTTATTTAAAACAGAACACCAAGTTGATATTTGCAAAGTTCATGAAAAATGGGATGGAAAACATATTTAGTTTGTTGAATTTGGAATTTTTATGCCCAAGTTATGAATTTTGCAATATTAAATGGATTACACAAGGATTTAAATATTTCATCAATTTAAAATATTGAAAACAGTAAACAAAGTTTATATTTAGGTAGAGAATTTAACTTGGTATGGAAAACATATTTAAATTATTAAATTTGGGGTTGTAATGAATTAGTTATGCATTTTTAAAGTTGTGGTATTAATCTGTGATTATTTAAAATAGATGAGGGCCTGTTTGTGATGGTCAGGGACTGATCTGTGAAACCTCAGGGACCTGTGTGCGAAAACGATTTGGATCTGGATCTGTAAAATAAAAAAAGTGGGTTTTTATTCTGCGCAGGGGCGGATTCGATCCCGCGCCCTCAGGAGCGCGCGCACGGAGCGTAACCATCTGGGCTGCGGCTCGGTTTTGCTAGGTATAGGGTGCGCAGGTTTTTGAGGTAAAGCCTCTGGCTTTAGCAATTCCTGACGAAACTGAACGAAGTTCAGTTACCGAACGCGATCGGTCGGCAGCGACGGCAGCGAGCTGCTGCCGGCGTGCGGGAGCGCCGTGCTGCGCGGCGCTGGAGGCGTGCGGTGGCCGCGGATTGTAGAGGGGAGGAGGAGAAAGGGCAGAGGGGTGCTCACCGAGTTGTCGAGGAAGAAAACGCGCGGCTATCTGACGGAGTCGGAGACGGGCGAGGTACAGACAGCGCGGACGACGAAGTTGGCGAGCACGGCGACGGCGCGAGGGAGCTGCTCGGGGAGGACCTTGGGCGCGGGGAGGTTGAGGGAAGCGAGGAGGTTCCGTTCCCGCGGTCGCGGAGGTTCGGCGGCGAGAGTAGCGGCGGCAGTGGAGAGCTCAACCAACGGCCATGGCTGCGGTGGAGGTTCAGAGAAAGGGAGGAGGCGACGGCGGCGCGAGGTAAAGGGAGGAGGCGACGGCGGCGCGAGGGAGGAGGAAGAAGGGAGAGAGAGAGAGAGGGCTAGGGCACGGCCGAGGGGGTAAAAATAGGAGGAGGGGGCTGGTGGAAAAGCTTGCAGGTGGGGGATGGCATCCCCTCCTCTGTCTCCGTACAGAGGAGGAAGACGACAGAGGTCGTGGGGGCGCCTGGGCCTTGGGGCTGTGGTGGGCTCAGCCAACTTGGGCTGGCCTGCCCCCCCTCCTTTTTTTTTTTCTGTTTTTTTTTTCTGTTCACCTTTTTTTTTGTAGGAAAGAAAAGAGAGAAGAAGAATAGGGTTTTGGGGTTGAAAATTTTTGGTGATAAATTTTTATAAGTTCTTTATTGCAAAAGCCCAGTTGTACAAACTTTTGTTTTTCAAAATTTTAAATTTTTGTTGCTGTTTGAAATTTAAATGAATTTGAGTGAATTTTGCAATAAATGAAGTATTGAAATATTTAACCAAGTTAATTATTTGGAAATTCAAGTTTATTGGAAACAATTGAATTGTTGCTGTTTGGAAACTATTTTGAAAACATTGGAACATACCAAGTATGAACCAAATTTTGAAAATTGGTTTGAATTTCAAATAGAAAACAAGTGAGAACAATGCAATGCTCATGATGGAATGATGCAAACTGAAATTAAACAAAGAGCAAGCATTCTAAGGTTGTTTTTCATACTTGGGATGTTACATCCACCCCCCCCCCCCCGCGCATCACGGTCCAGTTACTTCAATGCTTTAAATCCAAAGGAAGAATAGGCACTGTTCATTGTAAATAACACCGCCCGTTCATATAGTGCCAAAATAGGTAATCGTCTCCCTCAAATGCTGGAAATTATATTTCCATAACTATAAATACATGACACTATGTCAGATCTTCTCATAGGTGGCACTCAAAAGTGCCTCCAATTGATTGTAAACTGCCTACAATTTTTTTGTAAGGCACAAAAAAAGTGATGGATTCAATCGTGTTGGGAAATGTATTTAAAGACACTAATTGTAAACCTCTTTTGAAAGTTTTTTGAGGTAGTTTACAAACTGCCTCCTACACGATAGCACTGGTGACAGTTTTGGAACTGCCTCCAAAGAAAGGGATTGGAGGAAAATGTAGAAGTGCCCTAGAAACTTTTTGGTGACAGTTTCAAAACTGCCACCAACGGTCATTGGTGGAAATTTCAAAATTTCCTCCAAAAGTATTTGCTGTCAGTTTCAAAACTGCCTCCAATACATTGTACATTCACTACTGAAACTGCCTAAAAACCGATAACAACTGCATTCAGCCAATATTGTAGTTCTTCCAATTCAAATCAAGCAACTTAAACATTTGTATCACTGTCATACACAAGTTTGAAACATTCGGGCATAAACATGTTTGAAATGCAAGTTTGAACTGCATTCAGTTAAAAACAGGTTTAAAATGCATCCAGTCAATAATTTCCTAGAAATCCTATTCATTGTCTCTTACTCTCTAACTAGGTGTTCTTACTCTCTTACTACTATTGACTCCACGTTGCTCTGGAGGATCTATTGGTTGTGAGTCTGCATGTTGCTCTGGAGGATCTACATCTATGAGTCTTCAAGATGATGTAGTTCCTTTTTATTGGAATTCCTTCTTCTCTTAACTACTAGATGATCTTGTTGCTCTGGCTGCTCTGAGTCTACAAGCTTTATGTTGGAATTCCTTTTTCTCTTGTCACTTATTGCTAGATCTTCTTCCTCCTCTTCAAGTTTTTGAATTTATATCTACTTGTTGATGTAGTTCTTTTTTTAGGATATCTTTTTTTCCCTTGGATGGTTGCTGTTCTGGAAGTTGTGAGTCACATAGTTCCTCTGGCAGCTGTGAGTCATACACTTGCGTATCTAGCAGATGTGAGTCATATACTTGCTGATCTGGCAGCTTTGACTCATATAGTTGCTGCTCTGGTAGCTGTGAACCATCATGTACTTGTTGTTGTTTAGTTAGCTCGTCTACTTGATGTTGTTACTTTCTTATTGGATTCTTATTTAGCTTTATAATATTGACTGTTGGAGGCTATGGCAGCTGTAGTCATCTACTTCCTTGGTGCTCTGAAAGCGGTGAGTCCTCTGCTTCCTGGTCCTTTCTTATTAGTATCTTCTTTATCTTTACTGTTCGAGGCTCTATTTTTTGAACTAGAAGGTGTTGTATCTTGCTATTGTGTGATGCTACATGTTGCTCTAGAAGTTGTTGTATCTTGCTATTGTGGGTTGCTGCTTGTAGTTGTGTGCTGATACTTGTTGCTCTGGAAGGTATTCTGTCTTGCTATTGTGTCTTAATGCTGTGTCGCTGCAGTGTCTTGCTGCTGTGTGTTGCTACTATCTCTTGCTGTTGTGTCTTGCTGCTATGTGTTGTTGGAAGTTGTCTTGCTGTTGTATCTTGCTAGAAGGTGTCTTGCTGTTGTGTGTCTTGCTGATCTGTCTTGCTTCTACATTTAAGAAAATATCTTATCGAATCTATTTGTTGTTTCCCTTATTTGCTGACTTTCTAATCTTCTCTCGCTAGATATGCATATCTATTTGCTTACTTCTGCTCAAGTATCAGGACAACCCCATCAGATTTTCTATTCTTACTCAAGCCTTCCAGTTCAGCTAGCATCTTTGCGCCAGTTCTTGGTTGTTGTTCAGCTTGCACCTGCACACATCAGTTTTAATTTAGCATAATTTTTTGACCATATTTTAGGATAACAATGTGGCATTGAAAAACTCTACTTACATATAGTTGTGTCTATGGGATGGTGCGCGCTTCTAAATGTCACAATAATTTAATTCTTCCTCGTGGTTGAGAAAGCTTTGTTGTACTATTCACAACAAGGTCGACTGTGACTTCAAAGTAGTGATCTTTGTCACACAGTACTGTCAAAACTGCTACCATATCTTCACATGTCGGGGAATAAAGCTGAACATTCATCCCACATTTTATTATGGCCACATTTATCTTCTTTTTACTATTTATTGAACTTCTGCAAACTCACATATGCATTTTCCTTCTTGATTTTGTGAATCTTGCTTGTGTTGTTATGCTACAGTCAATATTTTGCAATAAAGTTAGTACGATTGGTGCTCAACATAAGCAAAGGACAATGCAATTTTTTTGAAGTTAAGCTATGTTGCAAACCTTTTCTAGCAATGCTTTGACTGACTGCTTTGGTACGAAATGCATAACAAGCCTAATTTAACGTCAGTTCAAGACACTGAGCACGGACGAGAATAAAAAACATGCTCAATAGATGTCGTGGCATGCTTCGGGTTGACACGGTTTTTCACGTGCAGACACTCACCTCTATGGACGCACACTTAGACCCTACCCTTATAATCACCTCTTGAGCTGACTGGGATTGACAAACAAACACAATCTCCTCGCTATCGATCGAAACGTCGCCTCTCTGTGAAAAAATATTCCGCCTATATATGCAACACCCAGCTGTCAAACTTTGGGGTTTCAACTCGGTTAGGCTAAGATACAACCATCTTCCTAACCATTCATCTCATAAAAATCATAAAAAAAAAGATATAGATGGCTCCCAGCCTCCATCACAAAAAGATGCATCCACATTAATCTTCACAAATTAAGGAGAGAAGGAGCCCTTGGGGAATGGGAGGGCATCGAAATTTCCAAATTTTCTTAAACACGTCGTGTCGCGCGGTGTTTATTCAGAGCTCTCTTTCGGCTCTACGGTACTGCCGCGTTTTTCCATTTCAACGTGTACTTTGTATGCAGATTTAATAACGAAAAAAGAACCTTCGAATTGAAATGCCATGCAATAATTAAAGTCTTGAATATATACTCCCTCTGTCTCATATTAATTGTCTCAGAGTTGTACAAATTTATACGTACAACTTTTGAGACAATTAATATGAGACGGAAGGAGTACTAGGTATCACCGGCACATCATCAGGATGGAAGTACAGATCGATCAAATCATCTCGGTGCGCACGTTGCTTCATCAATTAATAATTCAGAAACGAACACAAACGGGCAAAATCATCTTGGTGCATTGCATAATGAGGACACTTGCACTTGCCAGGTTCAGAAAATTACAGTGTTTCTTGTACCACAGGATTGGAAAGACGTACGTACGGATCCGAGAGAGATAGCCCAAAACAAGCCGTATGAGTGCCAAATTGTGGTTTGAGACGTGTATAGCATGGTTCTACTCGCTCGTGTATCCGGTGAATTCCCCGATCTAGCAAGAGCCCGTACGCGCGCGATGGGAAGGAGGCGCAAACCCGGCGACTCCCTGGCCCCGGCCGCCGCATGCAAGCGCCGCCGGCCGGAGCAGCAAAGCGGTGGCTGGCCATCCCTCCCCACTGACGTAGTCGGGCTCGTCACCGACCGTCTCCTCGACGTTGACTGCGCGGACTACATCGTCTTCCGCGCCGTTTGCTCGGCGTGGCGCGCCTGCACGCCCACGCCTGGTGAGCGCGATCCGCGCTACCGCCCGCGCGGCTGGATCGCGCTCTGCGACGGTGACGCGATCCGCCCAGATGCGGCCGGCGAGATGGCCATGTTCAACCCGCGCACGGCCAGATGCCTACGTGCCCGCCTTCGGCCGAAGCTCCGTGGCTACAGGATCGTGTGCTTCAGCGATGGCCTCCTCGTCCTCCTGCACAAGCGCGAAGCCTTTGTCAGGGTGTTGAACCCCTTGACACAGGCCACCGTCGACTTCCCGTCTCTCGCATCCGTGTACCACGAGTTCGTCAAGCGCATGTACTTTTTCCGGGCCATGAACGCCGAGGTATGCATGACATCCTCCTCCGTCGCCGTCGTGGTCTGGATCCCGTCCATCACGCCGGTGGTGGTCGCGGCGGAGGCCGGCTCGGACCAGTGGGAGATCGTCCACCGAAACCTCAACATCAAAAACACCTTGCTCTTCGAAGAGAGGCTCTACGGCACCGTGCCGGGATCATCTTCATATGCGATCATCCAGGTGTATCCTCGTAGACGACCACCACTCGGCAATGTGGTTGCTGACGTTCCGAATATCTTGCGCCACGGGGGCCTCTACAACAAGCACCTCGTGGAATTGGGTGGACGGATGCTGCTCGTCCTCATTAATCACTGCGCGTCAAGGGAACGCATGAGCACGAGGTGGTGGCAACAGCTTGGCTTCAGGATTTACGAGGTGGACCTGCACAATAACGGACGCATCAGCTGGAAGCTGACGCCGGTGAGCTGTCTCGGCGAGCGAGCGTTGTTTCTCAGCAGGAGCGGATGCATCTCCGTTTCGGCCAGGGTCCTACCTTCTCTTAGCAGCAACTCCATCTACTTCTCCGCAGAAATCGAACCTGCTCTGATGCACTCCCTCACGACCGGCTTGTCGGAGGAGTTGGCGGCAGAATGCCAGATACACGACAGGAAGGAGAGGATCCGCCCCTCGGTGCGCCCCTTCACCATCGCCAACCATCTACTTACCTTCTGCAACCGGGATGAGTGGACCAAAGGGCTAATGTTTCATGAGTACCACTGCATACCTCGATCTTTCAAGGAATTGTGGAAGGAGATCAGCGCAAAAGATAGGCAACTGCGGAGTCCAAAGATGATGCAGTTGCCCATCTTTTGCGCAAGCAGTGTCCAAAGATGATGCAACGAGGAGTCTAATAGAATCAGGTTGATGGTTCAAAGATACAATGATGATTCGTGTATAACCCCATCTTTCATTTCTTAAAACAGCTCCCCTTGAACCTGCACAATCTAGTTCAGGAAAAAAGGGCGTGAGAATCAAGTTTTGCCAGCCAGGCCATGGCTTTTTCCATGTTCCACCAGAATTATTTGCTGTTTCTGAATCAAACTACTGAGAACATGTACGTTTTCCTTTTGCATATTCTATCGTACTATACCTCCGCTTCTTAATGTAAACCGTATATTTTTAAAGTCAATACAGTGTAACTTTGACCAATATCATAGACAAAAAAAATATATAAATATTCAATAAATATGACGAGGGCGGCTTTTGGAGGACCCTCGATCCGATCTAGAAGGCGCTCCCCCACTAGCCGGCGCAGATGGTGGTGGCCATGCCATACCTGTCCGATTCCCTTTTTGGGGGGGGGGGGGGGGTGGTTCCTTGGTGGTGCAGGTGGAGGTCTGGCAGCGATGCAGGGCGCTGTCCCTGGAGCGACGATTTTTGGTGCGCTATAGGGAGGCGTGGATGGGCTGAGAGGGGTAGGTGTGTGCTGATGGTCGGAGGCGACGACAAATAACCTAAAGCGATAGCGCTGCTGTGCGCTCCAGACCTCCTACTGTCGTTGTAACGTGTGTGATCCGCTTGATCTCGTCGCCAAAAACTAGCCGGCCGCGTGGGAGCCTGCTATGGTGGTCCTAGGGTTCCTATTGCACAAAGATGAAGATCCGCCTAATGCATGTCCTTCCCGATCTGGCCGGAGTGGCGGGTTTCGGAGGCTCCGCCGGCAAACTCTCATGGGCACGCTATGCCTGGAGATTGCTGCATCGGGTGAGATTCGATCTTGCCCATTGGTTCTCCGTTAAGAAAGGAGCGACGCAAAGCTCTGCTATTTGTTGCCATCAGGGGATATGTTTTACTCAATGCCGAAGTCACATGCGGACATTGTCACGGAAACCGAGATTGGAGCACTCATAATGGTAATTGGAGCCTGCGATGTTCAGGACCTTACTTGGAGTTTTAGGATTCGTAGCAGCGATATGTAATTAAGGGCGACAACACAAGTGAAGTTCAATGTCTTACGTTTTAGGGTGAAAATCTAAGTTCTGGCTCTAATTGGTCGTGCCTGGCAATGTCCTTGTGAAGGCATTGTTTTCTAGAGCGGGGGTTATCTTTAGGGTGAAAACCCAAGATCTACGACCAGCAATGACGGTGCCGGTGAACTATTTTCTTCTTGTAGACGTTGCTTTTGGAGAACCTGAATATCATGTATTGTCTTGATGGCAGTTGTACTGCTGTAAGGACTGGAACTCTGTAGCTGACCTTTTTTGTACTTCTATTTTTTTTAGCTGCTTGCATCTTTCATGCCATTACAACATTGCGTTGTTGCAGATGTTGGGTGTAATTGGTATCTTCGTGATATTAATATATACTCTTTATAAAAAATACTATAAAAATATATTCTATGGCGAGTTAATTGATATTGATTTGGTATTCTAAATGTTTATATTATTTTCAAATAATTGGTCAAACTTAATATACACTCACTTTTGACAAAAAATATAAACCTTATGTTTAGAAACGATGGGAAAAAGTATAGAAACCTGAAACAAGGAAGATAAGTATATAACTCAACCAAAAACTTTTCTCCCATTGCAGACTAGATAAAGCACACATCAATAGGATATTTAACTCAAACCCATCTTTCAAGTAGAGCTGAATGTTCAAAACCACATTTGCTCTCACGTTTCTCATGTGCCAGACTCTCCAACACAGGGGCAGTAGTTTTCCTCTCGTCGATTCGTCGAGTTGACTAAGTAACACCGGCACCCAGTCAACTCAGTGAACTGAAATTCGTGTTCGTCCGACAAAGTCCAGATCTCCTTAAACTCTGACGAAGAGCTTTTGCCTTCGTGCACGCCACCATTACATGATGATTGGTTTCCTTAGCCATACAACATATAGAGTAAGTTGCAACTTGTTCTATGTTTCTTGAGCATGAGATAGCTTGGATACCGAGGGTGTTTGAAGCAAGTTTTTAGCCAAACACACGAACAAATTGGTCGAACATCGGCCTTCCATGTTAGATTCCACACCTCCCTGACCCTGTTGGCATGTTGCTCATTCCGGTTCGATTACTTTTTTTAAAAGGGAAAGACCAAGAAGGGCTTGTAAGCTGCATTAATATGGTGCACAAATTGCAAGGAGGACTCTAAAATAAAGATAAATTACAACCTAGTCCTCGGACATTTCATATAGGACACCAAAAGGAAAAAACAAGAAAGCAATTAGGTCATCTCTCTTCACCGCAGCATCGCCCAGACCTCCGGCCACGGGCACCTGTAGCGCCACCGGGCACGAGCCACTTGGGGCGCAGATGGCTGGCGGTTCCCTCAACGAGGTTGAAGAAGATCCTCAAAGAACTGGAGCAAGGAAGAGCTCGGCATCACGCGTACGAGCGCGGAATGGCCCTATTTCTATGAATAGCATCGGCAAAGCTTGACCTCTGCTTGGGAGCTTTGCCATGGAAAGCAACATCTAGAGCAGGCACAAAGTTCTCTAGGCTCCCGAGACGCCACAGTCCGGAGCATGTTAGAGGGCTCTTCTCCAATGCTTGCATCACCTCGATGCAGAGAACCAAAAGGCAGCACTCCCAGCCGGGTCCAAAACATAGTAACCCCTATCTGAGGAAAAATCGCCATCTCCTCTCTGGCAAAAAAAGTGAAGAAAAATTTGTAGTAACCAAGTTTTGGGATGGACACCCCGTTGCCAGCTCTTCTAGAAAGTTGGATAAGCGGATGTGCCACTAGTCCAGGTGTGTAATGTATAATCAACAAGCGAAATAAAGATCGTCAACCCGCTTCCTCATGAGCTAAAACAGAGAACAAAAGGTTTTGAAGATAGGACATATAGGTAGGTATGTTGGACACATTTGACGAACTTTGGTTTTTTGTTAGTTGGATGCACGAGTAGAGTTCATACTCAGTACATGTGAAGTCTAGCAAGAGAATGGGAGCGACCAACCAAGAGAGCAATAATGGTCATAATCATGCATAGCGACAAAACATTATTAATCAAAACATAAATGATATTGAACGTCCAAAACTAAATGACCATAGAGGCTAGAGGTGACTCGTTTGTAGTCATAACATGGTGTGAGCATGCGCCAAGTCAACCAAATAAAACATTTGAAGGAGAATACCACAATATTATGCTTCGATATGATATAAACAACTCATGATTTCTTTCAATGGCACATTAAGCACTCTCAGAAATTTGAGACAAGTCATGCTACATCAATAGCTACTATGCATAGAAAATAGTATCTAACATGACATGTTAAAATCTAAGACACAGTCTAAACAAGCTTATATTGCACTATTATAAGCATGAAATATTTTATTGTTTTCCAACACCAATCACTTTATTTCAATAAAAAAATCTCCAAATAATTTATCAGTGAAACAAGAGAGTACTACTCTATAAGAACGAACAGCTCTAAAGAAGAGATGCATGAAAACAGGAGCTAAAAGAATTGCAATAGCTAGATGATAAATGAAGAATACGAGTATTCGTATGAAAAAATGAAGAGTGTCTCTCTCCCACACAATAATGCTAGGATCCAACCAAATTTATTAGAGAAAATAAATAAAAACAGACGCTCAAGTAAAATACATAAGATGTGACCGAATAAACATATAGTTTCACTAGAAGTGACCTGATAAGTTGCTGACTAAGAAGGGGATGCCCAAGGGATGCCTTGGGCATCCCCAAGTTTAGACACTAGAAGCATATTGAAATTTGCTGGGTGATAAGTCATAAACGTATCAATAATTTCTGATGTTCCATGTTGTTTTCATGTCATATGCTACATGTTTTTCTTACACTTTATGTCATATTTATCGATTTCCCGGACTAACCTATTGATAAGATGCCACCGAGCCGGTTCCTTGTTTTCTATTGTTTTTAGTTTCAGAAAAGTTGTTCTGGAAATATTCTCGGAATTGTAAAATTCAAAGCCCAGAAGTCTTAGAATTCCCGAAGGTTCCACGGAGTCCCGAAGAGGCCCGGAGTGGGGCCACAGGGGGGCCACACCATAGGACGGCGCGCCCCCTGGCCGCGCCTGGGGGTGGTGTGGGCCCCTCGGGCATCCACCGCCTTCTCCCTTTCACCTATTTATTCCCCCTGATACATCAACCGTAAAAATATACCACTTAATCCCGAGAAACACCCGAGGTCGCCGTCTTTGTCAACCCGAGATCGGGAGGGTTCTGGAGCTCTCCCGGCACCCTGCCGGAAGGGGAATTCATCATCGGAGGGGTCTACACTACCATGCCCGCCTCCGGAGTGATGCGTGAGTAGTTCATCCTTTGTCTACGGGTCCATAGCATTAGCTAGATGGTTGTACTCTCCACTTTATGCCTCATGTTTAGATCTCATGAGCTGCCTCATATGATCAAGATCATCTATTTCTAATGCTACATGTTGTGTTCGCTGGGATCTGATGATTATTGAATGATATGTCTGTTGATTATCAATCTATCATGTTATCTTCATGTGTATGTTATTTATGATCTTGCATGCTCTCCATTGTTAGTAGATGCTCTGGCCAAGTAGATGCTAGTGACTCCAAGAGGGAGTATTTATGCTCGATAGTAGGTTCATGCCTCCTTTGCATCTGTGCTCGAGTGACAGAAACGTGACCGATGGAGGATGTGTTGTTGCCATTAGGGAGAAAACAAAGATGTTTACTTCGTTTACATTGTTTACATTACACACTTTGCTTGGTGCGATTATCGTTGCTTGCAACTTAGTACCCAACGTTTGTTCGAATGATATTCGAAGGGTGGATTATTAGTCATAGATGCAGTTGGATGACGATCTATGTATTTTGTTGTAATGCCCACATGAATCCCATATAAATCTTTATGTCATGCATGTTCTTCATCTGTCAATTTCCTAGCTGCAATTTGTTCGCCACGCATGTTGCCTATCTTATATAGAGAGACACCTCTAGTGAACTGTGGACCCTGGTCCATTTTCTCATAGTGATAATACACATACTGCTTCCACTGTTTTCACACTGCTGCTACTGTTTTGATACTATTCTCATATTGTTTTCCACACCATACGTTTAACCTCTTTGTGTTCAGCAACATCGGTGAGATTTACAACCTCACTACATAGTTGGGGCAAAGTGATTTGATTGTGGTCTGTAGGTTCCACGTTGCTTCTGAACCGGTAGTGCGCCCTGCCATCTCAGCTGCATCAACCTTCAGAAATTGTTTGTCCTCCTACTGGTCGATTCAACATTGGTTTCTTTTCTTAGGGAAAACTTGTCGCTGCACTCTTCACAACCTTTCTCTTGCGGTTCACCAACGTCAGCCTCCCGTCAAGGCTTCATCAAGTTTTCTAGCGCTGTTGCCGGGGAGGAAGAGAATTTCTGCAAGGGGAGTCCCTCACTTCCAATCTCTTTACTTTGTTTTTGTTTTGCTTAGTTTATTTTATTTTTTCTTGTCTGCTTCTCTTTATCAAAAACGCATAAAAAATAGTTCCTATTCTAGTTGTAGTTTTTATCCTGTCTTTAGTCTTGCTGAAATGACTACTCCTGAGAACACTAAGTTGTGTGACTTTACTAGCACCAACAACTATCATTTCATTAGCACACCTATTGATTCACCTGCTCCTACTTCTGATTTTTATGAGATAAAGCCTGCCCTGTTAAACCTTGTTATGAGAGAGCAATTTTCTGGTGTTAGTACTGATGATGCTGCTGCCCATCTTAATAATTTTGTTGAACAATGTGAGATGCAAAAATATAAAGATGTAGATGGAGATATTATTAAACTGAAATTGTTTCCTTTCTGTCTGAGAGGAAGAGGTAAAGAATGGTTGCTATATTTGCTTAGAAATAGTATTGATTCTTGGACTAAGTGTAAAGATGCTTTCATTCAAAAATATTATCCTCCTGCTAAGATTGTATCTTTAAGAAGTAGCATTATGAATTTTAAGCAACTTGATAATGAGCAGGTTGCTAAGTCTTGGGAAATAATGAAATCTTTAGTAAAGAATTGTCCCACTCAAGGACTAACTACTTGGATGATATCCAAACTTTTTATGCAAGACTGGATTTTTCTTCAAGAAACCTTCTCGGTTCAGATGCTAGAGGAACCTTAATGTCCATGACCTTGGGGGCACCAACAAAACTTCTTGATGATATAATGGTAAATTATTCTGAATGACACACTTAGAGAGTTACAACTGGTAAGAAGGTAAATTCTGTCGAAGAAACCTCGTCTTTGAGCGATAGACTTGATGCTATTATGTCTATGCTTATGAATGGCCATGATCCTATTGATCCAAACAATGTTCCTTTATTCTCTTTGGTTGCTCAAGAAGAGCATGTTGATGTGAACTTCATTAAAAATAATAATTTCAACTCCAATGCTTATAGGAATAATTTTGGTAGAAACAATTATAGGCCATATCCTCGCAATAATATTAATTCTTATGGTAATTCTTACAACAGCAATAAAAGTGTACCCTGTGATTTTGATAACATGTTTAAGAATTTTATTAGTACACAAACTGCTTTTAATAAATCTGTTGAGGAAAAGTTTGGCAAAATTGATGTTCTTGTTTCTAAAGTTGATAGCCTTACTCTTCATGTTGATTTTCTGAAACTAAAGGCTATGGAGAGAATTCCTTATTTGACACTCCACTAAAATCATGTTCCTTATTTGACATGGGAGAAAATTTTCTTCCCTATATGACCTCTAGTCTAATTATTTTTCCCTATATGACACTCTAGGGCATTGGATACACGTGAAAAGACATTTTTACCCATGTGCATAACGTGACTACAAAATATGATTTTCGACTATTAATTAATTTGAGTAAAATAATATTTGGCTTCTAATTATTTGATTTTGCTAATCACTATGCCGATTGGGTGTTATTATATGCATGCAACAAAAAAATAGAGCAGTCTACCCGAGTAGAGTAATTTATTTGTTTGTGCATCACCAAGGCCAACAAGCATCGAGCTACTCAATATGTGCTCGTACTAGTGCCTCGAGACATGCATGCACGTGAGATATTTTGTTAGCCATGGACAATCGTGACATGTGTTACTAGTTTAGCTTGGCCAGACGTGGTCTACGCGAGCCTGGCGTCGTCGAGGCGTGGACCTGCTGCACCGAAAAGATCGGAACACCTCCGTTTACTTCAGATTAGTCACGATGAATGGCCTCGGGCACACATATACGCGTACGTGTCTACGCGAGCCCATACAAATAGAGCTCTGCTGGCATTTAAGTAGTTGGATTAGCATGATTAAATTTAAACCGGCGTAAAAGTGCATGCGTACATATGTATCGTGACCCAAGCCAAGCCTCCTCTACATGCATGCATTGAGAGCTAGCTACATGCAGTAGGAACTTAGCAAAAGTATGCACTGCGCATCTGTATTCCGTACTTGTACAAATGACAAGTGATTTTTTAGAGACAAATTTCTAATACCAAGTACAAAATCACACATTATGCACAAGGGTAAAAATGTCTTTTCACGTGTATGCAATGCACTAGAGTGTCATATAGGGAAAAATAATTAGACTAGAGGTCATATAGGGGAAGAAAATTTTCTCCGGTGTCAAATAAGGAACATGATTTCAAATAAGGAATTCTCTCAAGGTTATGCCTCATGATGTTAGAGAAAGGAAAACTTTGAATGTCACCCAAATTCGAATTGATGATAATGTTAGGTTGTTAGCTGAATTCCATGCTATATGGGAAATAGAAGATGAAATAGATAGAAAGAATAATATAGCTAATGTTTGCACCATTACCACCACTAGTAAAATTGAAGCTTCTCATGTTAGTAAACCCTTTACTATCAATGGTAAAGTAATTGGTGTTGGCAATACTCACACTTTTGCTATTAAAAATGCAAAATTGCTTCAAACTGCTAAAAATGTTCCTGATAAAAGTGCTGAAATTTTTACAAACATGGGAGACAATGGTCCCATTACCTTTGATAAAAATGATCTTGACTTTCATGATTGCAACATAAATGAAGTGATTAAGTTCCTACAAAAGCTTTCTAGTTGTCCTAATGCAAGTGCTATGAGTATGTCTTTCACAGAACATATTACAAATGCTCTCATGCAAATTAGAGAGAATGAATTAAGATGTGAAGCTTCTATCCCTAGGAAGTTAGATGATGGTTGTGAACCCATTATTAAAATGAAAGTGAATGATTTTGATTGCAATGCTCTATGTGATCTTCGTACTAGTATCTCTGTTATGCCCAAGATACTTTATGATATTCTTGGTTTGCCACCTTTGGAGCATTGTTATTTGGATATTTGTCTTATTGATAATGTTAGAAAGAAACCTTGGGGAGAGTTGATGATGTTCTTATCATGGTTAATAATAATCTTGTCCCCGTTGATTTTTTTGTTAGGAATATTGAATGCAATGCTTCTTGTCCAATTGTTTTGGGAAGGCATTTTCTTAGAACTGTTGGTGTTATTATTGATATGAAAGAAGGGAATATTAAATTTCAGTTCCCACTCAAGAAAGGTATGGAACACTTTCCTACAAAGAGAATGAAGTTGCCTTTTGATTCTATTATTCGAACAAATTACAATTTGGATGCTTCTTCACTTGATTCCACTTTTTTGGGCCTAGTTAAAAGGCGTTAATGAAAAGCACTTCTTGGGAGTTAACCCATGGTTTAATTTTTTCTTTTTTTATCCATTTTCTTTGAGTCAAGGGGTTGTATACTTCTGTCTCAACTCCTTTGTATCTTTATTTTCATGTTTTAGTTGTGCCAAGTAAAGTTTCTGACAAGAGTTGGAGTTGGTTTTGGATTTTTGCGCAGGAAACAGATTTCTGTTGTCCACCGTAAAAAATCATATAAAATTCATAAAGATCAGAATTATCTAAAAATTTTACTTATTCCGCGGCTAATTCTGAAACTTTTTTGTTCTTTAAGTTCTTTCGATCTTAGCAACGTAAGTGCCCCGAAATAAATTTGTCTTTACAGACTGCTCTGGTTTTGGCAGTCTGCCATTTTTCTTACATTTGCTCTTTTACGATGTCAAGTGGATTGCTTTGCTTCACGAAACATCAGCGGCTGTAGCTAATGTTTAAAATTATCAATAGCACTTGTTCCCATGCATAACCCATGAATTTTTTATTGTTGCACTTACCCTCCAATGGGAATTACTCTTTGAGTGTGGTGTGAAGGAAGTTTTCAAGGGTCAAGAGAAGAGGGTGATATAATGTCATCAAGAAGAGTGCAAGGTCAAAGCTTGAGGATGCCCCCGTGGTTCATCCCAGCAAATTTTAAGAAGACTCAATCATCTAAGCTTAGGGATTCCCAAGGCATCCCTTCTTCATCAACAATTTATCAGCTCACTTCTAGTGAAACTATATTTTTATTCGGTCACATCATATGAAGTTTACTTGGAGCGTCTATTTGTTTTTCTTTTGTTTTCTTGCTGCAATAATATAGTTGGACCCTAGAATTCTTTGTGTGGGAGAGATACATGCTCCGCTTTTTCGTTTGAATACTTGCTATGCTCATATTCTTAGGTTTTCTTCTATCCTGTTTTTCTTGCATCTCTTATGCAGAGCTGTTAGTTTTAGTAGATTTGTGTTAGTACTCTCTTTTTTCATTACTGTATCTCTTGGAGAGTTTTTTTTGTTTGTTGTGAAATGCTTGGTGTTGGAAAAAAAATAGTACAGTTTTCGTGCTCATAACGGTGCTAGACTTTTTCATGTCATGCTAGATGTTATTTTAATTCTATAGCCTAGTGGTTATTTTTGTAGCATGATTTGTATCAAATAGATGAGAGTGTTTAATGTTCCTTAGAAAGAATCATAATTTGTTCTTGTCATTTTGAAACATCAATTTGTGGTGTTCTCCTTTGAATGTTTTATTTGGTTGACTTGGGGCATGCTCATACCATGTTTATGACTACGAACCAGTCACTTATAGCCTCTATGATCATTTAGTTTTTGAACTTGTAGTACCACTTATGCTTTGATTAATGATGTTTCTGTCGCTATGCATGATTATGGCCTTTATTGCTCTCTTGATTTGTCGCTCCCAGTCTTTTACTACCCTCCACTTGTACCGAGTATGAGCTCTACTCGTGCATCCAACTCCCAAAAACCAAAAGTTTGCCAAATGTGTCCACCATACCTACCTACATGTGGTATTTAACTGCCACTCCAAAGTAAATTGCTCATGTGTTACCTTTAAAACCTTCAAAATTATTTCTATTTTGTGCTTCTATTTTAGCTCATGAGGACGTAAATAGAGAATCTTCATCTCAATTGTTGATTGGAATTTCACACGCTTGATTAGTGGCTTCATCCTCTTATCCAATTGATAGAAGAGCTGGGAAGCAGGGTGCCTAGCCTCAAAGTAATACAACAAATTCTCTTCACCATTTTGCCCCTGATTTATCAGTCAAAGCATAATTGTGTAAAAAAAAGAGAAAGAGGGATGACCTTCTACCCAGATGCGTCCTTCTATGGGAGCCGCTCTTGTGAAGTCTAGTTGGCTTGTGACGTACTGTATTTTTTGTTTACCATTCGTTGACATAAGCATACACCTCTCTTAAAAATGCTTACAATACCTCTGTTTAACAAAATAAAAGCTCTAGCACATGAGTGATCCCTACTTCCCTCTGCGAAGGGCCTTTCTTTTACTTTTATGTTGACTCTCCATCTTCTAACTTTTTGCACAGTTGAGAGAGCGTGGTTGCCATTCTGAGTTTAATGTGCATTTGTCCCAGAAACATTATTAATTGATTCATGATGTGTTATTGTTCGTTCTCATATTATTTGTTCTTGTCCTCCTCATAAACTTTGAAGGTGTCCTGGCATTTATGTTTTTCCCAACTCTTAAGGACAAGCGAAATATCACTTTGTCATGTTATCACTATGCTTGAAACAAACGTATATCTTTTGAGTGCATTATTATTCATGATCTTTTATGTGTTACTTCTCATGATGCAAGGTAATTGCTATGCTTTATTGTTAGAATTTATTTATCATGCTTGTGTTTAAGTTCTATGATCTTAGCTATGCATATGCGTTTTGTCGTAGGATGGGAAAGACAGATGCCATGGTATGGCTTAAGGTTTGGGGCCGATGGACGCTGTAGGTATTCGGGGAGGGATCGCACGGCGAGTAGCCGCGCTCAAGAACACTACAAACACAACAATCTACCCAGGTTCGGGGCCCTCGTGTGGAGGTAACACCCCTATTCCTGCCTATCTCTCTATATGTATGATTTCCGAGTAGCGGCAGTACAATTTTTTTCTCTTAGCCGAGTAGCCACTCTGCTGCTCTCTCTAGCTCTAGTGTTGGCTCTTGTAATAAATGCGATCTGGCCAACATCCCTCGCGCAGCAGGGGCAGGGCACCTTATATACTGGTGCCCAGCCGAGTAAAAAACTAATAAAAGGTACAATTGATGGGACTTCACCACTGTGACGCAGAGAACGCTTCCGGGTTCTCGCGCTGACGCCCTCGCGAGAAGTCGCCGCGCCGTACGGCTGACAGGACCTGTCCACCTTGTCAGCCTCACACAGTAGGCCCCCGTCCTGTCCTGTCCCCTCTGTCAATGACAAGACAAGACAGGTGCCCACCTCCCTGTACCCACGCCGCGTCGCTGATGATCACATACCTAATAAGTTGAACCGCACGCCTATACGGCTGCGGGATACACGGGATCTCGTCAGAACGGCTCCATTGACTTCTGGCCCGAGTAGGATTGCTGCCCATCTACTCGGACCATAACATCTCTATTCGGATGAGTACAATCTTCCTTAATGTCTTCTCTTGGCCATCAGTGAGTATCACCGGATAGAACCTACCGGGTAGTGGGTACCCAGATAGCCGTCTACCCGGTCAACTGCACTTTGACCTTCGCTTTACCACTTGCCTTACCCCTACTCGGGGGTAGCCCGCCGACATTAGTCCCCGAAGCTGGTAGAGTCTAGCGAACTTGTTCGATGGGCCCTGCCAGCTTAAATCAAATTTGTATTCATGAAGGACTGAGGCCGAGTTGCCCCTCAACTCGGACCCACAACCTCCTACTCGAACCACTCCAACTATGGTTATTGGAAGAATCTCTTTGAAGCCGAGTAGAATATGCTTTGCAAGGTGATGCCGAGTATCTTCACTTGGCCAAATTTCTAGCGCGCTCCCGCTCGATCTCGATGAAATCCAGCTTCTCGTGTCAGCGTAGAGCACATGTCATGCACCAGTGACCCCGACGCCTCGGTGCTGCCGCGGGCCACGGGCCAGTCCCTGCGCCTAGGGCCCACAGCCCGTTAGGTCACGTCGAAGGGGTACTCGAGAGCCCACGATCTAGGACGTGGGATTAACTGCGCCCGTTACACGCGCATATTGCGCCGTGTGCGTTTCTAACGGACAGTTAATCCACGCCGCACGATCTCAGGCCACGATTGATCCAGTAGTAACTGCAGCTCACGGAAAAATAAATACCCCCGCGCCGCCCACACTGTTCTTTTCCTTCGCATTCTTCCCATCTCCGCTCCCTCTCTGACCTCGCCTCCGCCGCCTGAGCACAGCGCCGCCGCACCGCAACGCGCCGTGCACTGAGAGAGAGTGAGAGAGAGCCGCATCTCTGTCTTCTCCGTTAGCCTCAACCTCAACGAGCACTCGCCGTTCCTTCCGCTTCCACGCCGCCATGGATCTCGACCACGCCGCCGGTGACGAGCACGAGAACGAGATAGCCGCCGCCCGAGCCGGTTGGGAGGGCTCGGATGTCACTGCCGCTGACTGTCAGTGGCTGGTGAACACCCGCAGAGTCCCTCCAGGCGTGATCTACAGGGCTCCCGGCGACGAGCTCGTCCCCGCACCAGATGCAGACGAGTATGCCGCCTTCCTCTCGCATTCCAACGCGGCTTCGGCCTCCCAATCTCCAAATTTCTCTCTGATTTCCTCCGCCACTTCGGCCTCCAACCACACCATCTTCCTCCCAACGCCGTCGTCATGCTATCCGCCCACGCCACCGTGTGTGAGGATTTTCTGGGCGTCTACCCGACAGTGCAGACCTGGGCCCGGTATTTCTATCTCCGTCAACAGAGCGTCCCCGATCCTAGCAACCATAATGCTCCTCGCGCCATGACCTAGACGGGTAGCGCTATGATGCTGCAATGCAAGACCGGGCACCATCCGCGGGTGCTCGGATTGGAAACTGTGCGCAAGTGGCAGCGCGGTTTCCTCTACGTGAAGAATGTGGCTCCTGAAGAGGGGAAGCCCAAGGTGGACCGGATTGGACTCCCAGGGTTCCGCAACGAGCTGCCCACCGGGCAGAACTGGGGGTACCATCCTCAAAATACAGTGCCTGACATTGTTGACGTCGAGAAGCGCCTGAAGTAGCTTGTGAAGGAAGGACTCCTGCAGGATGACCCGATTGCCTGCTGGATGTCCTGCCGAGTGCTCCCCGCTCCAGGATCGAGCACACAAGATGTGCTACATGGGAGGCCCTCGGGACTGCATCAGGACCACCACCTTCGAGCTCAGCAAGGTAGAGGTGGTCATCTGGGCGAGGTCCATCATGAGGACCACGCTGACCGACAACTGGGCATACGGCTTCGTGCCGTACAGCCGCACCAAACATATTCCCAAGGTTAGTTTTCTACTGCGCATGCTTTGCCTTTGCATTTTGATACCGGATAGGTAGCTTCTTCGCTTTGTATGCTTAACGTTTGCATATTGCACCGAGTAGATCCTCATACTTATCTCTTGGTCTCGTATGCTTTGTGTTTGCATGTCGTGCCAAATAGAATCACTTCCGTGAGTAGCAATACTTAGCTCAATATGCTTCATGTTTGCCTGCTGGACCGAGTAGTATCACTTAGCTTGATATGCTTTGTGTTTGCACGCTAAACCGAGTAGTATCCCTACTCTGCTGAAACTCAACTCACTGCGCCCTATGCTTGCAACTGCAGTGTATCCCTCGTCAAAGAACCGAGGACAGCGAGATCTTCGGTGCCAACTGGGAACCCGACAGGACAGAGGATGACGTCAAGGCGTATGACATCCAGGAGACCCTCTGCATTCCTCGCGCCAGCCAGGAAGGTAAGGCCCGCGTAGATGCCTCTATTCGGGATTGGTCCGAAGATGAAGATGGTGACTGAGTTCATGTAACACCCCGGCCACCTCGTAGCCGGCGGCTGTCACCTCTGGTAGCTCTCTAGGATCTCTAGACTGGCCCCACAGACCAACACGAGTCTTTCCTGCGCACTTTGTCCTCACTCATGCGCACCCGGGAAGGACTTCCCGGTCGGTCACCCATCCTCAAATTGCTCCAGGCTAAGCATGCTTAACACTGGAGTTCTTTCAAGATGAGCTTCCGTAAAATAAGTTGCAACTTGTTGATATGAGTATCCTATTAATCCTATTGAGCCCTGCGCCAGGATCTCACATCCTTCCCCCCTTAGAAGACCGATGCCCTCATCGGTCAACCTAGAGTCCACGAACTTCCCCTCTTGGCACTCGTCTGTGCGCCCAGTGTCGGCACATGTCCACCCAGTGACCCGCACACGCCCGTGTAACCGCGAGGGTCGGCTCTAATACCAAATGTAACACACCGGCCACCTCGTAGCCGGCGTCTGTCACCCCTGGTAGCTCTCTAGGATCTCTAGACTGGCCCCACAGACCAACACGAGTCTTTCCTGCGCACTTTGTCCTCACTCATGCGCACCCGGGAAGGACTTCCCGGTCGGTCACCCATCCTCAAATTGCTCCAGGCTAAGCACGCTTAACACTGGAGTTCTTTCAAGATGAGCTTCCGGAAAAGAAGTTGCAACTTGTTGATATGAGTATCCTATTAATCCTATTGAGCCCTGCGCCAGGATCTCACATCGCTTCACCCCGGCCACCTCGTAGCCGGCGGCTGTCACCCCTGGTAGCTCTCTAGGATCTCTAGACTGGCCCCACAGACCAACACGAGTCTTTCCTGCGCACTTTGTCCTCACTCATGCGCACCCGGGAAGGACTTCCCGGTCGTCACCCATCCTCAAATTGCTCCAGGGTAAGCACGCTTAACACTGGAGTTCTTTCAAGATGAGCTTCCGGAAAAGAAGTTGCAACTTGTTGATATGAGTATCCTATTAATCCTATTGAGCCCTGCGCGAGGATCTCACGGTTCACCTCTCTGCTTGCTAGTAGTAAGCTTTGATTCTCTTTCCTTGCTTGTTCTAAATCTTTCCTTCTTCTTCCCACAGAGGAGCCTGAGCTGGATGACGGGGAGGAACCCCTGAATGTGGATCCGCTGTCCGTGGCTGCTCCCACTACCCGGAAGAGGGATGGCAGCGATGCACAGGCTCCCCCTGGCAAGAGGACTAAGAAGAAGCCGGCAACCAAAGCCATCGCTTCCCGCAAGAGAAAAACCCCCACCATAGACGGGTAAGTGCCTTCCGAGTACACTTTACTCATTGCCGATTGCCTTCCTTGGTTTCCTTCTCTGCTTTCTTTCTGATCTCGTGCTCTCTTCTCGTGTTCCTCTTCAGCGAAGCACTCGATGCTGACGCCACCGCTGCACCACTTCCTACGAAGCGGTCCGTCCCACCCCGAGAGCAGCCCGTGGAGCTCTCGGACGATGATGAAGACTAAGGGACGCAGGGCGGGGCACGCGCGCCCTCCCGAGTTATAGAAGTGCAAGAACCTGGTGCCGAGAACACTGGCACTAGGAATGAAGTAGATCTCGGCACTGAGCAGCCGCAGCCAGGCATGCAGCCTGATGTGCAGCCAGCTGCCCAGACCACCGACAACTCTGAGAGACCGTCAACTCCTCCGGTTGCATCAGCCGAGGAGAACATTGAACATGCTGCCGAGCAGCAGCAAGGAGACGCCGCCCTGGAGCGTCCAGAGCCTGCTGCGGAAAGGCAGCCTGAAGATAACGCTGCAGAGCAGCACGACCCCGCGGGTGGAGGAAAATGTCGTCGAAAAGCCTGATCCCGCTGCCGAGCAGCGGATGGAGAGCTCTATGGTGGAGCCACCACGCCAAGTCCAGGCGCAACCAGACGTTGCACCGACTAGCCGGCCACCTGTGTCGCCTACTCCGCAGGCAACTCCTCCCACCAAGCAAGTGGCGCCACCATCTCGACAACCACCTGCGCTATTTCGCCAACCGCCTCCTTTTTCTCCACAAGTAGTTTCGTCCAACACCAGGAAGTCCACCAAGCCAGGCACTGAGCCATCCCGGCTGCAACCAAAACGCAGTGCCGCACAGACCGGGCCGCAGTTGCCGCTCTCCAAGCCGCAAGGCGGACAGTCCGGGAAGCAGGTCAAGAGCACCCAGCTGATGCTTACTCAAAATAGGACGCCGCCTACTCCAAGTGCCAATCTGGTTCCCTCCGGGGTCACTCTTGGCCCTGTTGAGAAGCTGAGTGATGGTGCTGGCGTCAACGTGCAGCGCAAGTATCCTGAGTATTGGACAGAGCTGCAGCAGCGCCACCAAATCCAGCTGTCCAAGGAGGATGAGCGGCTAGCCGCTCTCAAAGAGCGCAAAGCCGCGGGCCTCTCCAAGTCCAAGGTAAAGCAACCCTCCTTGCTCATCAAAGAACTCTCTTCCCGCGGCGAGGACGACAAAGCGCTTCCCGAAGAAGGCCTCACAGCCATCTTGGACCGGGTAGGCCACGTCGAGAAGGCCTAGGACAGCAAGGCACACGGCAATAACGCCTGGGATGGGGCCGAGTTGGGAAAGCTCGACCATTATCGGATAGACTAGAACAAGGCCGATATTGGTCCTGTTGGCATGTCCGTGGCCAGCCCTTGCAGCACTTTGGCCGGAAAGCTGGTTGTCCTGCGCAAGACATCGAGGACATTGAGCAAAGCTATGTGGTAAGTGTCTCTCTCCATTTTGCATTTTCCGAGTTGCCAGTTTCTTCTTTCTGTTCTTCTCTTCTCTTAGCCATTCCCTAGTCCCCGAGATTCGGGCCGAGTAGGTGAGACTCCACCGAGTTGAAATCTACTCGGGCCAAATCTTTCAAAAACTTATACTCTCCCCTTCTTCTCTGTAGGATAGCGTCCAGAAGAGGACAAAAGTTTTCCGTCAGCTTCTCTGGAATCACCGCCAAACCAGAGACCGGAACCAAGCTCTGGAGGCCGACAAGAAGGACAGGGATGCTATCTTGTCTGGTTTTCTTGCTTTTACCTTCTTCTATTATGTTTCTTTCTTCTCGGTCACTGTTTCTGAACCAACTTAGGTCCTGTTGATCTAGATGTCTTCCCGGAACTCCGCTCTTCTGGTGCAACTGCTGTGGACAAGGAAAGAAAGGCCAGGGCAGCAGCCAGTCTCAGTGTTGATGATGGATCCAGCATTGATGACCTTCTCGCCAATCTGAAGACCCAGGTGCACTCCCTCAAGGGCTTGGGCACCTCCATGGTGTCTACTGCTATCAAGTTGCACACTCTGTTCTGGCCCGAAGGGACGTCCTGGAAACATTCCGCGGAATCGCTGAGCACTTGGATGAAGTCAAGGTGGAGCTCAAGAGATGGCGTGCTTCCGCAGCTCGGGCAGGAGCTGACGAGCTGCTACACTTCATTCTGTCCTGGTATGAGAACTTGGGTCTCAACCGGAATAGGACTCGCCGCAACGACTCCAAGTGGACCAAGAATTCTGATTGCGTCACTCGCTGAAAAGAGGTGGCTTACGAGATTGCCTCTTATGCTGATACGAGCACCTACATTGACGGCCTCACCGAGCCTGATACGGATGTTGGTGAATAGGATGATCAAGAGGATGATGACCTGGATGATGAAGACCTGGCCGAGTTCGAGGAGGGTGCTGAGGAGGAGGGATCCGAGCAGGAGGAGGCCGAAAAGACGGAGAAGACTGAGCAGCAAGGCGGCGTAGAGGACTCCGTGTTGGGAGCCAACCCAGAGGCCGAGCAGCCGCAGCCCGCTGCGCAGGAAGCCACCATCACCACTGAGATGGTGATCGAAGAGCCAGCTCCTGAGTTGGGCGCGACTAGGGTTGCGACATCCGGTCTCTACCCTCTGCCCAGCACTCAATCCACTCCAGCCTCCAACACTACAACGAATCCAATCTCCACTACTCCAACCTCCACAGCTACTGCTTCCGAGCAACTGCGCCTACCAACATCGACGCTGATACCACTGCTTCCACTGTTGTGTAATTCCTGCATGCCTTATCTTCAAACCTTTATCAGATCCCCGGGATGCCGGGTGCAAATGTAATCGATACAATTATGTACTTTGCTACTCAGTTTTTATTTCAGTTAATTTTTAGCAACTCTGGCTCGATTCCGGGTTGCGTTTCTATGCAAGTCCCCGAGTTGCATTTTTTATCCACTCATTCCCTTTGTCTTAGCTCTTACCTGCCACTTGTGGCTTTTTTGGTAGTCGAGTCACAAGATTTCAAAGTTTGAGTTTCAAATACTTAGCCACTTAGAAAAATGCATGGTAACATTGCCCACCACTTATCTGAAAAGAGAGAAAACAGTAAAGAACGCCCTACTCGGTTGCTGCACTTTTCTTTTCCTTAGCAGTTTTTCATGTGTTCATTGACCTTTGCCTTGTTCTCTTGCTTGCCATGAAGCCGGGTTGCGGACAGCAGCAGAGTCGAAGAGTTGGCCCTTGGGTTTAAACACATTACTATATATGCTTATGAAATTCTAAGTGAATCAACCGAGTAGACAAAGTAAAACAGAGTAGAATGACACAGAGCAAATTTGGACAAGGGCAGTCCCCGAGTTTGAATTCGGAGTGCCGACTAGAATTTTAACTCGGTTGAAGAGATACATACAAAGTTTGATCACGAATGGAAACGGCGGAGTAGAGCTACATTCCAGGGACGCTTGGATTCCTCTCCTGCTCTATCCGGTCTATTCTTCTGGGGTGCCTGTGCGTCAACTAGATAGTATGCATCATTGTGCAGGGCTTTACTCCCAATGAAAGGCCCTTCCCACGGAGGGATAGCTTATGCATCCCGGCTGTGCGCTGCACGAGCCTAAGGACCATATCTCCTTCTCGGAAAACCCTTGGGTTCACTTTCCGGCTATGATAGCGCCTCAGGCTTTGCTGATAAATGGCTGAACGTGACAGAGTTAACTCTCTTGCTTCTTCTAGCAGGTCAACGTCATTTTCTCGAGCATCTCGGGCCTCTTTTTCAGTATAGAGTGTTACCCTTGGTGAGTCATGCTTTAGGTCGGTGGGCAACACGGCCTCAGCTACATATACCAGGAAGAATGATGTGTATCCGGTTGATCGGTTAGGGGTAGTCCTTAGACTCCACAACACCGCTGACAACTCGTCCAGCCAACAACCAGGGGTTCGCTGTAATGGCTCAATCAGCCTTGGCTTTATTCCGGATAGAACCATGCCATTTGCTCTTTCAACTTGTCCATTGGAAGCTGGATGCGCAACTAATGCAATATCTAGTCGATGCGCTTCTCCTTGCAGAATCTTGCAAAGGCCCCCTCAGCAAAGTTTGTGCCATTGTCAGTGATGATGCTGTGCGGGTAGCCGTATCTCAGAATGACATCCTTCAGGAAAGTCACAGCAGTGACACCATCACACTTCCGAATAGGCTTCACCTCGATCCACTTGGTAAATTTATCAACCATGACCAAGATGTGAGTCATGTAGCCTCTAGCCGGCTTGAAAGGGCCTACCATGTCCAAGGACCAAACAGCAAATGGCCATGTGATGGGAATAGTCTTCAACTCAGATGCTGGCATATGAATCTTGCTTGCAAATCTTTGGCACCCATTGCACTTTCTCACTATATCTTCAGCTTGTCTCAAGGCCGTGAGCCAAAAGAAACCATGCAGAAAAGCCTTGTTAACAAGAGCCCAAGAAGAGGCGTGATGTCAGCATTCTCCTTGATGTATTTCTATGAGAATTTGTTCTCCTTCTTCTGGTTCAACACAACGTTGCAGCACGCCAGTAGGGCTCCTTCTATCTAACTCCTTGTTGATGATTGTGTAGCCCTTGGATCTTCTCTGTATCTGGCGGGCCGTAACCTCGTCACTTGGCAGGGTGCCATGCCTTAGGAACGACAGAATAGGCACAGCCCAACTCGGCGTGGGCCGAACAGGGAACACAGGTTCATCTATTTCCATAGGATCTGCCACCATTACTTGCTCCGAGTTGAGGACGAGGCCCCGAGTCCCCGAGTACTCGGAAATGACCCCCTCGATGAATGCGACAGTCCTCGAGTTAGGAGGGGCAGTCCCCGGGTTGCAGGCGCCAGTCCCCGGGTTCGAGACGGCAGTCCCCGGGTTCTGTTTTGCAGCCTCCTAATCAATCTCCATAGGAACAGCTTCTGAATCTGGCAGTGATGGAATGAAGATTGACTCCGAGTTGGGAGATGGCTTTCTTAAATGCTCCAAGGCAATCCCAGGAGGGATAAACTGCCAAGAAGACCCCAACTTGGACAGAGCATCCGCTGCATCATTATCAGCTCGGTGTATGTGATGAAACTCACAGCTATCAAAGAAACCCGTCATGGTTTGCACCAGAAAACGGTAGGAGGCCATATTGGTATCCAGGGCATCCCAAGTACCGGATACTTGCTGCAGCACCAAGTCCGAGTCTCCATAGCAGACGATATGCTGCACTCCAATCTCCTTGGCTACTCTCAAGCCGTGTACCACTGCCTCATACTCGGCCACATTATTGGATGCTTTGAAATGTATCTGCAGCACGTACTTGAGTTGGTCACGCTTGGGTGACGTGAGCACTACGCCAGCTCCCAGTCCTTCCTTCACTTTGGAGCCATCAAAATGCATCTTCCAGAAATTGGTTTCCGGCAAAGGAGGCTCATACTGCACCTCAGCCCAATCCACTTGAAAATCTGCCAGAATCTGTGACTTGATGGCTTCTCTTCTCGCGTACATAGGGGTGTACGCGGCTAGCTCAATCGCCCATTTGGCTACTCTGCCACTAGCATCCTTGTTGCCCATGATCTCAGAGATGGGAGCAGTGCTCACCACTGTGATGGGATGCTCTTGGAAATAATGCTTCAGCTTCTTGGCACCCAGGTACACGCCATAGGTCATCTTCTGGTAGTGTGGGTAGTTCTGCTTGGAGCTGGATAGCACCTCACTGAGATAGTACACTGGCCGCTGCACAGTCTTGCCTTCCTCTTCTCGCTCCACCACTATCACCACACTTACTACCCGGTTGGTGGCCGCAATATAGAGCAGCATCGGCTCTTTGGGTAGCGGGCTTGCCAAGATGGGAGTGCTACCCAGCATGGTCTTCAGCTCCTTGAATGCCACATCAGCTTGTGGTGTCCAAACAAACTTGTCGCTCGTTTTCATCAGCTGATAGAGAGGCAAAGCCTTCTCGCCCATTCTGCCCAGGAAGCGGCTCAGAGAAGCCAAGCATCCGGTGAACTTTTGCACATCCTTCAGTGATCTCGGCAAAGACATGCTCTCTATAGCTTTTAACTTTGAAGGATTGGCCTCAATGCCCCAGCTAGACACCAAGAAGCCGAGTAGCTTGCCAGCCGGGATGCCAAAGGTGCATTTAGTCGGATTCAACTTCATCCTATACCTGCGCAAGTTGGCAAAGGTTTCCTCAATATCACTAAGCAGAGTATGTGTTTTATTCGTTTTGATGACAATGTCATCTACGTACACCTACACATTCTTGCCAATTTGATCATGCAAGCATTTCTGCATGCATCTCTGATAGGTAGCCCCAGCATTCCGCAACTCAAAGCACATAACACGATAGCAATAAGCCCCGTACGGGGTAATAAAGGTAGCTTTTATTTGATCATCTGGGTTGAGAGAAATCTGATGAAAACCAGAGTAGGCATCAATGAAAGACAAAAGTTCGCACCCGGCAGTGGAATCGATCACCTGATCTATGCGGGGTAGCGGAAACGGGTCCTTGGGGCAGGCCTTGTTCAGGTGGTGTAGTCCACGCACATGCGCCATGCAATCTCGGCCTTGGGGTCCTCCTTCTTCTTCTCAACCATCACCGGATTGGCCAGCCAATCCGGATCCAGCACCTCTTTGATAAATCCACTTATCAGCAACTTGGTGATCTGATCACCGATAGCCTTCCTTCGCTCTGCCGCAAAGCGGCACATTGCCTGCTTAATTGGCTTGGCGTCTGGGCGTACATGTATCGAGTGCTCAACCAACTCCCTCGGGACACCCGGCAGATCCTCATTGGACCATGCAAAGACATCCCGATTCTCACGGAGGAAGTGGATGAGCTCGCTTTCCTATTTCACATCCAACCTGGCGCCAATGATAGCAACACGGTCTGGGAACTCAGGATCAACCTGGACCTTCTTTGTCACCTGGGACGCCTGGAAAGCAGTTCCGTACTGGGAACTCGGCATGCCAGGCGCACCGACTTGCGCTACTTGGGCGATAGCCACTACTTCATGTATCTTCTTCTTCTCAGCAAGCAATGACTAGTGACTCCACTAGCAGAGATCCAGCAGAGGCACACTCCAGAGAACGCTTGTAATCACCCGAGATGGTGATGACGCCATTGGGACCAGGTAGCTTCATCTTCAGGTAGGCTGCATGGGTTGAGGCCATGAACTTGGTGAGGGCAGGCCTACCGAGTAGAGCGTGGTAGGGGCTCTGAAGATCAACAACTTCGAACTGCAGGCACTCGGTGCGGAAGTTCTCCCTGGTGCCGATAGCACATCTATCCAGATGCGGTCGATTGGAGCACAAGATACTCCCGGCACAATGCCATGGAATGTAGTCCTGATGGGTAGCAGCATGTTCTCGACGAGGCCGAGCTTCTCCAGTGTGTCTCTGTACATGATGTTGATGCTGCTGCCGTTGTCTATCAGCACTTTGCTGAACTTGACATTCTTCTCGGTGCCCAGGAAGGTAGGGTCCACCACCAATGCATAGGTACCCGGATTGGGCATCACCCTTGGGTGATCCTCCTTGGACCAGGTGATGTCTTGGTCACACCAATGCAAGTAGTGGGGCACTGCCGGGATCACTACGTTTACCTCCATTGCGCGCCTGCGCTGCGACTGCTTGTCATCCGTCTCGGTGGTGAATATCATGTAGCTCTCATGGTGTTCCTGGTACTGGTTCCGGTCTCCACCATCATTGCCGTTGTTGTTGTTGTTGCCTTGGTTGTTGTTGTTGTTGTTGTTCCTGTTGTTGTTGCGGGTGTAGAAGTTGCGGTTGTTGTAGTTGCGGTTGGCTCCATGGGCCACTTGGTTTACATTCTCCCTTCTCGGATTCTCGGCTGGCCTGGGAGTAGCTGCGCGAATAGGCTGCACATTGGATCCGGAAGGCGGCAGAGGAGGAGGAGGGGGCAGCTGACCAAATCGTTCACTCTTGATGCCGTCCCACCAGCTGCACTGCCGGGTAGCGTGGTTGGCTGGCCTACTCGGATGCCGAGTATGGAAGCTGCACGGCCCATCCTTCATGGTTTGAAAGATAAATCTCGCTGCATCTCCAGCATCCGGGTTGCTAGTAACCTGCTGAGGGGCAGGGTATTGCTTCTTGAAGCCTTGGCCCTGATTCTGGTTTTGCCCCTATTGGGCTCCAGCAGTTTTCTGCCTTTGGCTACTCCCGGCAGCCGCGGTGTCATGGTTCACAACATTCACCTGTTCAGGCCCATACCGAGTATCCGGTCGGTCATCTCTGCGCTTGTTCCGGAAATCTTGTCAGTCATGGCGCCTGCCGCCATCTTGGTTTCTCCTTCTCGGCTCGGAAAAATCGAGCAGAGGCTGAGTAGGGTCACCGAGTGCATACATATCAGCTATCTCGATCGTCTCGGCGAGCGTACTCGGCATCTCTCGCTGCAACTTCTGCCATAGCATGTTGCCGTGCCTGCAGCCCTGAGAAAACCAGGTAATGGCCTGGGCCTCATTCACACCTTCACAGGTGTTCCTCAAAGTGCTCCACCGAGTAAGATACTCTCGGTCTATCTACTCCTCTCGCTGCTTGCAAGCCGAGAGCTGCCGCGGCCTATTCGGCCTCTTGTACGTGCTGGTGAAATTGCTGATGAAGGCCTCCGAGAAGTCCAGCCAGCAGTTGATGTCGTCTCTGGGCAAGTTGTTGAGCCACGTCCGAGCAGGGCCCTCCAGCATCTGCGGGACATACCGCACAACCCATCTCCTGTTGCCACCTGCAATGTGCACAGCGGTGACATAATCACTTAGCCAGTATTCCGGCTTGGTGCTGCCATCATAGCACTTGGTCCCTCTGGCCAGCTGAAACTTGTTCACGATGGCTCCTCCATGATGCGGCGGCCAAAGCAATCTGGGCCGGGTGGCCCCTTCGTCTCGAGCTGCGCAGACCGATTGATCCAGTCCAGCTTGTACCTTGCATCTGTGGGCTCCAGCATTCGGTCACCGAGGCGGTCAGTGATGTCTCTTGGATCGGAGTACCCGTCTTGCTCCATCGCCGAGTACCCGTCATCGTAGCGGTCCTGCTGCACGGGTGCGGGTTGAACAACCGGATTGGCAGCCACCACCACTGCTTGCGGCTGCACAGCAGCCTGCGGCTGCACCCTCTGCTGAACTGGCTGGGCAGCATGACGTCGAGATGCTCCCTCTCGGTTTCCTCCTTGGCCCTTGCTGTGAGCTTTAGTGGCTTGATAGCCTGCTCCTGCAGAGTTGTGTTTCTGGCCGGGCTGCCGCTCTACAGCGTGCTGTTTTGCAGCGACAGCTGGGTCGTACACCTGCATCTGTTTGTGTCTCCCAGAGATCACGCTCTGGGCTCTATCACCTCCGGGAAGCGACGATGATTCCTGATCCATAGATCTCATTCCATGCGAATGAACAACATGGGAAGCGCCAGCACCCGGATTGGCTTTCCGGAACTCCTCGTTCTGCCTGTCGGCTTCTAGCACTAGCTCATTGAGCCTATCCTGCTGCCTAGCGCGAGCATCACCAGTGAGATGCGGCCACTCAGCAGCAACTACCTCTGCAGCCCTAAGCGTTTTGGCGGGGGAACTGTATTTCGGTCTACTAGCAGTGTTCAAACTAGCAGATAGACTAACAGCCCTACCATCTCTGGCTAACTCATCGCCTAAGTTGTGAAGAATAACACCTAGCTTGCTAGGCAGCCTAGAAACTGGAGTAAAACCATGTGCTCGGTTGTACTCATTTTGGTCTAGGTTAAGCTCAAGCCTAACCTTCTCCAGCTCCTAGGACTCGACGAGTAGCGCTTGACGCTGCTGCTCGAGTTGCACCCTCAAGGCGGCGAGTTCCGCCTCAGTGGGCTGCGGCATGCCCAGCTGCACGGTGGCGCCTCCGCGAGCAGCTGGTATAGCCGTAGACGTGGAAGGATCCACGTAACCCGGAATATTCCGGGGCATGTCGTAGGGCTTATGGACTCTTGCACCCGGCTCGACAACTTCAGTCGCAGTGTCCGCGCCCTTCCCGGCATCGATAGCCGGGGCCGTCATCATCACCTCCACGCTGTCTGCAGAGCAGCCGGTTGGCTTCCCGCGGGTAGCGAGTACAGCAGGAGGATCACTCGCAACGAGCACCTCCTCCGGGAACTCGCGGATGACGGTGGTGGCGACGTAGACCAATTACATGCCGAAGGAGAGCACCGAGCCGCCTGCAGGCATGGGCCTGCCGCCGAAATCTCCGGCGTTGTCGGTGACGAAGTCGAAGGAGCCGAATCTGTGGACAAGGCCACAGACCACGCGCTCCCCCGAAGTAGAAACCGGTCCCGTCCGAATATGCACCCCAGCCAGCGCCGCTGCTGGCCCCACGGTGGGCGCCAACTGTCGTAGGATGGGAAAGACAGATGCCATGGGATGTCTTAAGGTTTGGGGACGATGGACGTTGTACGCATTCGGGGAGGGATCACACGGCGAGTAGCCATGCTCAAGAACACTACAAACACAACAATCTACCCAGGTTCGGGGCCCTCGTGTGGAGGTAACACCCCTACTCCTGCCTATCTCTCTGTATGTATGATTTCCGAGTAGCCACAATACAGTTTTTATCTCTCAACCGAGTAGCCACTCTGCTGCTCTCTCTAGCTCTAGTGCTGGCTCTTGTAATAAATGCGATCTGGCCAATGTCCCTCGCGCAGGAGGGGTCAGGGCACCTTATATACTGGTGCCCAGCCGAGTAAACAACTAATAAAAGGTACAATTGATGCGACTTCACCACTGTGACACAGAGCACGCTTCCGGGTTCTCGCGCTGACGCCCGCGCGAGAAGTCGCCGCGCCGTACGGCTGACAGGACCTGTCCACCTTGTCAGCCTCACAGAGTAGGCCCCCGTCCTGTCCTGTCCCCTCTGTCAATGAAAAGAGAAGACATGTGCCCACCTCGCTGTACCCACGCCGCGTCGCTGATGATCACATACCTAGTAAGTTGAACCGCACGCCTGTACGGCTGCGGGATACGCGGGATCTCGTCAGAACGGCTCCATTGACTTCTGGCCCGAGTAGGATTGCTGCCCATCTACTCCGACTATAACATCTCTATTCGTATGAGTACAATCTTCCTCAATGTCTTCTCTTGGCCATCAGTGAGTATCACCGGATAGAACCTACCGGGTAGTGGGTACCCAGGTAGCCGTCTACCGGGTCAACTGCACTTTGACCTTCGCTTTACCACTTGCCTTACCCCTACTCAGGGGTAGCCCCCTGACATTTTTATAATTTAGATGATCAAGTTCATGTTGGTAGCATGCCACCTCAGAAATTATGTGTTTCTATTGTTGACCTACTCGAGGACGAGTAGGAACTAAGCTTGGGGATGTCAATACGTCATAAACGTATCTATAGTTTATGATGTTCCTTGTTGTTTGCGTGCCATATGAAATATGTTTTCCTCACTTAATGTCATTTTTATCGATTTCCCGGACTAACCTATTGACAAGATGCCACAGAGCCAGTTCCCTGTTTTCTGCTATTTTTAGTTTCAGAAAAGTTGTTCTTGAAATATTCTCGGAATTGCAAAATTCGAAGCCCGGAAGTCTTAGAATTCCCGAAGGTTCCACGGAGTCCCGAAGAGGCCCGGAGGGGGCCACACCATAGGGCGGTGCGCCCCCCTGTCCATGTCTGGTTGTAGTGTGGGCCCCTCGGGCATCCACCGCCATCACCCTTTCGCCTATTTATTCCCCCCGATACATCAACCCTAAAAATATACCACTTCGTATCGAGAAACACCTCAGGCCTCCGTCATCGTCAACCCGAGATCGGGAGGGTTCTGGAGCTCTCCCCAGCACCCTGCCGGGAGGGGAATTCACCACCGGAGGGGTCTACACCACCATGCCCTGCCTCCGGATTGATACGTGAGTAGTTCAACCTTGGACTACGTGTCCATAGCAGTAGCTAGATGGTTGTACTCTCCAATTTATGCCTGATGTTTAGATCTTGTGAGCTTCCTCACATGATCGAGATCATCTAATTGTAATGCTACATGTTGTGTTTGCTGGGATCCGATGATTATTGAATGCTATGTCAGTTGATTATCAATCTATCATGGTATCTTCATGTGTATGTTATTAATGATCTTGCATGCTCTCCGTTGTTAGTAGATGCTATGGCCAAGTATATGCTAGTGACTCCAAGAGGGAGTATTTATGCTCGATAGTGGGTTCATGCTTCCTTTGCATCTGTGCTCGAGTGACAGAAATGTGAAGGATGGAGGATGTGTTGTTTCCACTAGGGAGAAAACAACGATGTTTACTTCATTTACATTGTTTACTTTACACACTTTGGTTACTGCGATTATCCGTTGCTTGCAACTTAATACCCAACGTTTGTTCGGATGATATTCGAAGGGTGGATTATTAGTCATAGATGTAGTTGGATGATGATCTATATATTTTGTTGTAATGCCCGCATGAATCTCATAGTAATCTTTATCGTTCACCACGCATGTTAGCTATCTTTTATGGAGAGACACCTCTAGTGAACTGTGGACCCCGGTCCATTTTCCCATACTGATAATACACATACTGCTTCCACTGTTTTCACACTGCTGCTACTGTTTTCATACTATTCTCATATGGTTTTCCACACCATACGTTTAACCTCTTTAGGTTCAGAAAAACCGGTGAGATTGACAACCTCACTACTTCATTGGTGCAAAGTGATTTGATTGTGTTGTGTACGTTACACGTTGCTGCTGAACCGGTAGTGCGCCCTTCCATCTCAGCTGCATCAACCTTCAGAGATTGCTTGTCCTCCTACTGGTCGATTCAACCTTGGTTTCTTTTCCGAGGGAAAACTTGCCGCTGCACTCTTCACAACTTTTCTCTTGGGGTTTACCAACGTCAGCCTCTCGTCAAGGCTTCATCACTGGGATGATCCACGGGGGCTTCCCCAATTTTAGGATTTTCACTCTTCTTGATAACATTATATCATCCTCTTCTCTTGACCCTTGAAAACTTCCTTCACACCAAACTCAAAGTAATTCTCATTAGAGGGTTAGTGCATAATAAAAAAACTACCATATTCTGGATTGACACAAGCACTACAAATACTTTCTAAGCATTAGCTACAACCACTGATGTTTTGTGGAGCAAAGAAATCCATTCAACACAGTAAAAGATAAAATGCAAAGTGAAAGACAGAATTTGTCAAAACCAGAACATCCCGTAAAGACGAATTGTGTCGAGGCACTTACGTTGCTCAAATCAGAAAACTCAGAACTAGAAAAAATTGTGTAAATTTATAAGGATCATGCGGAAAAAAAATACAGGGCATTTCGATTTTTTTGGATATTTATAGAGAATTAAACGGTGGACAACAAAAATATATTCCTATGCAGAAATCCAAATCTACCATCAACTTTCCACTAGAGACTTTAATTGGCGCAACAATTCAAAAAAGTAAATATACAAAGGATTATCGACAGAAGTAAACAACACCTTGACTCAAACAAAACAAAAGAAAAATTGCAGAAATAAAACATGGGTTATCTCCCAAGAGTTCTTTTCTTTAACGCCTTTCAGCTAGGCGCAGAAATCAAGAATCAAGTATTTTCAAGTGAAGAAGCATCCAAATCAAGACCATAAACCTTCTCAAAAATGCATTGTATTTTATCTATATAAGTTTCAGATGTCCCTCTCTTAACACTCTTAGGTTCACTACTTTCATCAAATGGGTTTTCATGAACAATCCAATCACAATTCTTTTCCAAAGCTTCATGCATTCCTACGAGTTTAAAAGGTATTGGTATTTTGATTTCCTCCTCATTTTTAGGTTTGGTTTTGTCCGATTTTTCAAGAGCACCAGTAACATCTACACATGATCCTAGCATATCAAAACGATCAAAGACTTTCCTAGGTTCTAAAGCAATATCACCAAATTCTTTAAACAAAGTTTCCAGAATAAAATCTCTCTTTTCAATATCCTCAACATCATTTAGGTTAAGTAACATTTGCTGCATTATGGGGTTAAGGTTAAGAAACCTAGTCTCTAACATGTGAACTAAAGAAGCTGCAACAGTTTCATAATTCGGAGCAAGTTATATTATGGATCTATCCTCAAAATCTTTATGCTTACTAACATGATTAAAGAATTATTAAATGTTATCCTTTCCAATTATAGAACCACTACCTATTGATAAGTCTTTCAGGGTTCTACTTAGGGACTAACATGATGAGCAATAAACTAAAAGCAGGGTAGCTAAAGTAAAAAATATAATAAGAACTAATTTTTGTGTGTTTTTTATAATAAGAAGCAAACAAGAAAAAATAAAATAAAATAAGCAAAACAATAAAAAAAGTAAAAATATTGGTGTCGAATCTGTTGCTCGGCAAATCCCTCAGGTGAACCTATCAGGTTTCGAATAGGAGAACCCATGAGCGCTGGTGGCGATCGTCGGCTAGACAGGGGGCACAATTTACCCAGGTTCGGGGCCCTCGTAGAGGTAAAACCCTTACTCCTGCCTGTGTCGATCTGTATTATTGAATAGATCGGTTACAAAGATGATCGCTCAAGTCGAGAGTACAATCTCGAGCTTAAGGCTTTGGTGGTGCGGTATTGCTTGGTCCTCCTCTGGTGGTTCTCCTGGCCTTAAATAGGGGGAGGACTCGAACTCTAACCCTAAGTCGGTTACATGTTTCCTAACTTAACCCGCAAGGTATTGCGGGTGGGCTTAATGTAGGCCTTCTGGAACACTCTTAAGGGCTTCCCTTCGTGGGCCTTGACGTTGGGCCTGAGACGGGGTGTCCTTATCCGCAGGATCTAAGATCCATCCCTTCGTCAGTAGCCCCCGAGCGTTTGCTCGATTGGGATTTTTCCAGTTGAGTAGACGGTCAGATTGTTCATCTTTCCTTCGGATAACCAGTATGATCGTTTCCTATTTAGAGGGTGTGTACCCTGCGCGATGAGCTTTTTACACCCGAATATCGAGTAATGAAAGCGCCTATTTTTATGGCTGTTTATCGCAGAAGGATATGGCGCAGTAGCTTGGCTCTCCCGAAAGATCAGGGCCAATTAATTGCAACTAGGTCAAAAACAGTTCTGGCCTACACAGATTCGAGACCTCCGACTCGAACCTGATAAGGTGATCGTTGCGACTGGGCCGTAGTAGTCTTACCGAGTCGAACTTAACCTATAGGGGTACCCGGCGCATCTGCTAGGATTTTTCTTCGTGTTGTTGACACGGAATTATACCGGAGGACGCAGCTTGAGTGTGATTCCAGGCCCTCAAGAGAGATCTTTTGGGTCTTACCTTCATATTCGAAAGAATATGGCATCCGGATGTACCTAGTCGGCTGAACAATCCAGATTTATGATGTGCAGACATCGTGTGAATGAGTGGCAGGATCTGCCTACTCGTGTAGTTTTGAGTTTTGTGATTCCTTGTTTATACGAAAGAGTTTTCGTGTTCCGAGCCAACACGAAAGAGTTTTCGTGTTAGGGGTATTTTTTCCTGTGAAAGAGTTTTCACGTCATAATTTGTCCATACGAAGTTATTTTCGTGTTTGGACTTTTATTCGAAGGATTTTTGTTCATGCGCAGTTATTTTCGCGCTTGGACTTTCCATTCGAAAGATTCTTCAGCTTGATGATGCACGCTATGACGTCATGGCGCACTTTTATCCTCCCGATGGGACGTGACAGAGTGAGAACAGAAGGGCTGGCCCACTTTGTCAACTTTTTGACCGGAAACGAGACGTCGTTCCCGGTTTTTACGCGAACTGCGCAGTAAATGCCCACGATCCTCCGTTAGGATCGTGGCACGAAACAACATCCGCCGCCCTCTCGTTTCGCCTTCGCACGCGGCGGGCACGTTGGATGCCACGTGGCACATCGAGTGGCCCAGATTGAGCGGTCCTGTGTATAAATACAGGACTTGGTGGGACGGTGAAAAACTTCCCAGCCTTCTTCTTCTTTGCTCATCTTCCTCCTCGTGCTCCACCTTCCCTCGCTCTCCAAGCTCGTGCTAGCAGCAATGGCGGGCGGCAAGAAACGCGTTGTCGCTTCGTCGACGAGGGCCTCAGGGGACGCTCCTCCGCCACCCGCGCCGTGCTCAGGTGATTGGCGTTCGCCCAACACCACGGCCAAGAGCATCAAGGGAATGCAGCGAGATGGAATGCTGCCCCCAGACGCGGAGAAATGGGTATGCCTCGGCAAGAAAGAGGAGGTACCCAATCCCCGCGCGAATGAACGCGTGATCTTTGCGGATCACGTGTCGCGCGGTCTTTCTCTCCCTCTCCATCCTTTCCTCATGGCTCTGCTGTATGTCTACGGCATACAGCTCCATGATATTCCTCCAAACGCAATGCAGCACATCTCGTGCTTCATTGTTCTTTGCGAATGCTTTCTGGGCATTCGCCCCCACTGGGGTCTCTGGAAGGCCCTTTTGAAGGTGCGCGTCTTCCGCGAGAGATCGCGAGTGGAGACGGAGCTTGGGGAACCGTTGCGCACCGGCGGCTTCGGGATCCAGGCGAAGTCCGAGAACGGTTACTTCACCATGCACTTCATCGACTCTGCCCAGGGATGGTAGGAGAAATGGTTTTATGTAACCGACAACAGCACGGGTGGAGTCAACGAATTCCACCCGTTCGCTGTTTTGAAGAAACGGAAGTCTTGCGCGCACAAACTTTCGGCTGAAGCAAACCGAGTCGTCGCTCCCCTACTCGCCAAGGTGGCTGCTCTTCGTGACCAAGCCGCAGGAACTGCGCTGAACGGCCTGCACTTGGCGAGTGTCTTCCTCAAGCGCAGGGTTCAGCCTCTGCAAGATAGGCCATCCGCGATGTGGGAGTACCAGGGCACTGGGGATCCTAGTCGGGTGAGCCATGAAGAACTCTCGAGTGCTGAATTCGAGAAGAAGATCGCGGCTATCACCAGTTTGAAGGAAGGTGATACCTTCCCCGACTGCCCGGTAGACGCTTTTGAGGCATCGAAGCCGCCGCCAGCCGAAGTAAGTCTTGAATTTCCTAATCTTGATTTCTTTTCCTTGTTCTGAGATCTTGTCGACTGAAATTTTCTCTTCTCTTTCTTCTGTCTTTTTCAATAGAGCTTAGCCGTGACTACCTGCTATCCGCCGATATCCGGGGAGGATGCCTCGGACTTGCTGGCAAGCAACTTGGAAGGCCCAGCCGACACCAGTGTTGCTGACGCCTCCTCGAGCTCCGAGAGTGATTCCTCAGATAGCATGGAGGATTCGGGTGATGGTCTCCTACGGCGAAAACGCCATCGGGTAGAGGGTGACGAGGCTACTTCCAAGGACAATTCCGTAGAGGAATCACCCGGGAAGGGGCCCCTCATCGTAACTCTGCTGCACTCGCTCGCCCCTTCCCCTTCATTCCCAGCAATCCAAACCGCCTGGAATGCGGATATGCTGGACGAGGAGGAGGAGGATGATGAGTAAGTTTTTCTTCTCGCTTTTAGTCGAACATTTCCTCTCGCATCTTGTTGATGCATTGTCGTCATTGCAGCCTGCAAGCTATCAGCCCCCGCAGGTACGCCTCTTCCCTTCCTCCCGACAGGAGGAAGAAAGTGGGAGCTGCGGGTGAGACTCCTACCGCCGACACCGTCCAAAATTCACCGAGTGTAGCCCCCAACGCGGCGACTACGGAATACAGAATTCCTAGTTTTGCTGCTGGGGCTTCGGCTCCGAAGGAGGTGTCGGGCAGCTCAGCGGATCCTCTCTCCCTCGCTCAAGGCTAGGTAAACTTCACTACCTGCTTTTTAATGCTTTTTCGTCCTTGGATTTGTTATCGGGTGCACGTCAGTACTCCCGATGGGAGTAGCCCCCGAGGCTGTAGTCGATCGCATGCGATTGGCTACAGGCTCAGAGATGGTCTCTTCCTTCTTCTTCTTTTTATCGGGTGCACGGTAGTGCTCCCGATGGGAGTAGCCCCCGAGGCTATACCCGAATGTTTACAATCGAGTATAGGCTCAAATTTCACTTTTCTGAATCTTTTATCTTCATGTTCCTTGCAGTCGCTTATTGACTCCCTTGCGGCGATTGGTCGACGCGTCGTTCTCGCTGAATCGGAATACGGGATCCTTCGAGCGGACCGTGATCGAATCGCAACAGAGAATGAGCTTCTTCGAAGTAAGTTTCCCATCTTTTCATGTTTTCGTTTTTCCATCAATTCTTCGGTTCTGATAAATGTTGCTGTGCAGCTCAACTTGAGTTTTTGAAGACCGAGAAGGACAGTGCCTCCACTCGGGTAACAGCTCAAGAGGCTGAGTTGGCGGCTGTTCGACAGGATCTCGAGTCCTCCCGCATGTCGTCGGCTGACCTTGAAGGAAAGCTTGCAGCTGCCCAGGAGGCTCTGAAGAAGTTGGAGGAAGCCGGCACCAAGGCGGATGCCGACCTTGTCGACTTCCTTCGTCCCCTTGCCGAGCGCTTTGCGGGTAAGTTATCTTTGGTCTATGATTTGTCTTCCGCCGTCTTGAGTCTTTTGGATCTTTAACATTTTTCTTTGTAGGTCTTCTGGGTGTCCCACTGGAGCTCCCTGGGTCCGTCGGGTGGATGCCCTGACGGATTCTTGCGCCCAGCTTAGGAGGCACACCGAAGGGGTCTGCACTTTTATTGGCGATGCCATTCGGGTGTTGACACAACTGCACGGCCGCCTTCTCATCAACGTCGTGTCTCCACCACCGCTGATGAAGATTTTCTCGGAGAGCAATCTCCTTGAAGCTAACGCGGTTGCTCAATCAGAATCTGGGGCGAAGACCGCTATCCAGTTCGCGCTGGCGCACGGAGTCACCGGCTTGGAGGAGGCCTACTCGGAGCTTCCCATCGATCCTGCTACGGGCAAAAAGGTAGGGCTTCGTCGTTTTGGCGATGCAGCCGGAGTCCTTGCTCGGAAGTTATCCGAGTTATTTGCCCATGCTAGGGGAGGGACCACCACCGCGAGCGGTAGCACAACTGTAGCTCCTTAGTTTATTTCGTTTGTACTTCGCTGTTTCGAGTGTAATGAACCTTGGGATGTGCTCCCGTATTTTCAATATTTTAATCGAGATGTTCTGCTGAAATGCTTCCCGCGATTGTGTGTTTACTCCCGATGGGAGTAGACCCCGAGCACCTGTCGAATAGGTGGTTAATATATCTCGAATAGGGCATCTTATTCCTTTAACTTCTTTGTATTTTTCAGGTATCCGTGGTGGCTGCGGAGCCTTCAGGTGGACTTGCTGCTCCAGCAAACCCTCTTGTTGCCGCTGTTGGGACCTTGGCTGGTCTCCGTGATCGTGTGGCTGATGGTGAACGCAAGCTAAAAGCGTTGCGTGGGATAGCCGATGTGGCTAAGTCCAAACAGAAGCTGGCGACTGAACGCGAGCAGTTTGTAATGGATGAATTGGCGTCTGTTGCCAATGATTTGCTCTGTAAGTAGCTCAGCCCCCAAGTCTTTCTTATCTTGTGCTCTTTTTTGATCATGTATCTTTGCTTTTCAGTTGTTCGGCCAGATGACAGGAATGAGAAACAGTGGGTGGAGAACCACATCTTTCAAGAAGCTGGCAGCTCGAGGCCTCATGCGAATAGTTTTTGGTCCGATCGTAGTCGAGGTTTTGTGCTTGCCACCTTGAAGTTTCGAGTCATCCAGGCGAAGATACTCGTGAGTTCCTTTCACGAGGTTTTGATTGCAATGAACGCTGCTTTCTATCCGCTGCAAAGGGGTCCTGAAGATTGGAGCCATCTTCTCATGGTGTTCGGTCGAGAAGGAGAGATTCGTGAGTGTGTTCGCAATCAGATGACTTGCGGCTCAGTGGTGGCTCTCTCCTTCGTCCGGTTGTGGCATCCTGGGGTGAATTTCTACTCCATAGCCAGACTTCCTGATGGTCCAGTCATCGATATGTCATCTCATTACAGGGCCGTTCGACCTGCAGCAGAGGAAATCATTCGATTGACCTCGGATGAGGTTGATCGAGTTTTGGCAGTTGAGAATGCTCATCGCCATGTGTAAATTTAGGATGTATGTATCCTGTTGTGCTGTATAGTTTGTAAAAAACTGTTGTAAGTTGTTTTAACCTTATGTATATAAATTTTCCTGTAATGCTGAGTTAGGCGTAGCCCCCGTATGTTTTGTGGGGTGTATACCCGTTACTTTTTAGCATGTAAGGATGAAGAATCTCCGAGTATCTATGGTTGAGAAACCATGTATTTTTATTGCAATGACTGAGAAATCATGTGTTGTTCTGTCGAGCTACAAGATGGCTAGTATAGCCTTATTATTGCGAGTAAAATAAATCTAGGGATAGAATTTGCGGAGTTGTGCGACATTCCAAGTTTTGGAATAGATGCCTCCAGTCGCCGGATTCTTCAGTAGATAGGCGCCACCTGGGTTAACTTCGTGTATGATGAAGGGTCCTTCCCATGGTGGCTCGAGCTTGTGTCCTTCCTTCTGCTTGAGCCGTAGCACCAGATCTCCTACGGCGAAGGCCCTGTGGCATATGCGGCGACTATGATAGTTGCGCAACGACTGTTGGTATACTGCGGATCTTGCGAGTGCAATATCGCGTATTTCGTCGATTGCGTCCATGTCATCCGCGAGTGCCCTGTTGGAGGTTTCTTCGCTGTAAGCAACAAACCTTGGGCGCTGAACCTAACGTCCTCGGGAAGGACTGCTTCGGCCCCGTAGACCATGAAGAATGGTATGTAATTTGTGGATCTGTTTGGAGTTGTGCGGAGGCTCCATAGCACGGAGGGGAGCTCTTCTGCCCAATGTCCTGCTGCTGGGTGTAGACGATCGAGTAGACGCTTCTTGATGCCAGCCGAAACTAATCCGTTGGATCTTTCTACTTGGCCGTTGGTTTGCGGATGGGCAACTGAGGCAAACTTGAAGTTGATGCCCTTTTCTTCACAAAACTGATGTGTTTCTTTTGCCGTGAAGTTAGTACCATTATCTGTAATGATGTCGTGTGGTATTCCAAACCTGCATACGATGGAGTCGAGGAATTTGACGGCGCATTGGGCGCTAGACGATGTGACCGACATGGCTTCAATCCATTTGGTAAATTTGTCAACTGCGACCAGCAAGTGTGTGTATCCACCTGGTGTGGACTTGCGTAGTGGTCCTACCATATCTATCCCCCATTGTGCAAAGGGCCAGGTGGTGGGTATCATATGTAATTCCGTAGCATGTGCGTATGGTTTTGGCGCGAATCGCTGGCAAGCGTTTCACCTGTCGACCAGCTCCTTTGCATCTCTGGCGGCTGTAAGCCAGTAAAATCCTGCTCGGAAGGCTGTCCCCATGATTTCTTTCCAGCTAGCATGATGTCCACAATCCCCTTGATGGATATATTGCAATAATTCTTTGCCGTCCTCGGGTGCTATGCAACGTTGCAATATGCCTGAGATGCTTTGCTTGTATAGCTCTCCATTGATTACCCGAAAGGATTTGCTTCGCCTGATTATCTGTCGAGCTTCTCGTGGATCTGCTGGGAGCTATTTGGCGGACAGGTAGTCGAGGTATTTCTGTGTCCAGACTGGCTTGACCAGAAAAACTTGTCGCGAAATATGATGAATAAACTCGATAATAGCAACTTGCTGGTTAACCTCTGTCTCCGATGCTGCGGGTACGTCTGCAGTTTTCTTGATTTTGACTGATCGTCTAGTCATCCGCTCAAAATATATTCCTGGTGGTATGGGTGTATTTGTGGAACCCATGTTTGCCAGTCTATCTGCTTCTTCGTTGCTGGATCTTGCGATATGCTTCAGCTCGCATCCCTTAAAACTTCCTTCGAGTAGGTTGTACATGTCACGATAAGCGACCATGTTTTCAGCGATGGCGTCGCATTCCTCCATTGTCTGATGTACGATGAGGTTGGAGTCGCCGTAGATCATCAGCCGGGTGGCTCCACACGCGACTGCCATCTTCATCCCATGCAACAAAGCTTCATATTCTGCGTCGTTGTTTGATGCTGGATCATCAGGTGGAAAATCCAATCGGAGGACGTACTGCAGTTTATCCCCTCTAGGTGATATTAGCACGATTCCAGCTCCTGCTCCTTCATTTCTCTTCGACCCATCGAAGTACATTATCCAATTACTCGTGTATTCTGGCGGGCCGGGCATTTGTAGCTCTGTCCACTCGCTCAGGAACTCCACGAGTACCTGGGATTTCACTGAATTGCGCCCTGCATAGATGATGTCCCAAGCGCCCAGCTCGATGCTCTATTTTGCTATCCGTCCAGATGCCATTGGGTTGTTCATGATTGTGCCGAGTGACGCATCGTTAACCACTGTTATGGTGTGCTCCTGGAAGTAGTGCTTGAGCTTTCGAGCCGTGAGAACAACTCCATAGGCGAGTTTCTGATAGTGAGGGTATCGTTGCTTGCATGGCGAGAGCACTTCACTGATGTAGTAGATTGGTCGTTGGACCCCGTATGCCTTGCCCTCCTTAGGTCGTTCGACTACAATTGCTGTGCTGATGACCTGGTTTGTTGCGGCTAGGTATAGGTATAGTGGCTCCCTCTCTTGCGGTGTTGCAAGGATGCGCTTGCTTTGCAATGATCGCTTCAGGTCAGCGAATGCCTGCTTAGCTTCCGGTGTCCACTCGAACTTGTCTGTTTTCTTCAGCAGCTTGTAGAAAGATAATGCGTGCTCGCCCAATCGTGCGATAAACCTGCTCAAGGCGGCTAGTCGCCCTGCGAGCTGCTGGACTCCGCGTAGATTGGTTGGCTCCTTCATTGTCAAGATTGCTTGTATTTTCTCCGAGTTGGCTTCGATGCCTCTCGCGGATACCAGGTACCCGAGTAGTTTTCCTGCTGGGACGCCAAAGACGCACTTTGTCGGATTGAGTTTGATCCTGTATGCGTTGAGGGCGTCAAATGTTTCTCTAATGTCCTCGAGGAGTGTGTCCTCTACTCGAGTTTTTATGACGATGTCATCAACGTACACTTTTACGTTCTTGCCAATGAGCTTGGCGAGGCGTTTTTGCATGCAGCGCTGATATGTTGCGCCTGCGTTCTTGAGCCCGAAAGGCATTGTCGTGTAGCAGTAGACACCGTGTGGCGTGATGAAGGCTGTCTTTTCCTCGTCTTCCTGACTATATCCCGAGTAGGCGTCCAAGAAGGAGAGGCGTTGACAGCCCGCAGTAGAATCCACGATCTGGTCGATTCGCGGGAGGGGAAAATTGTCCTTAGGGCAGTGCTTATTTAATAACGTGTAGTCAATGCATACTCGAAGGATGTCAGTGTTCTTCTTTGGAACCAGCACCGGGTTTGCTAACCAGGTGGGTATCTTGATCTCTCTGATGAATTTCGCTGCTAGCAATCTGTTCACTTCTTCTCCAAGCGCTTTCTGCTTGGGTTCTGAAAATCGTCGAGTGGTCTGCTTGATGGGTTTTGCGTCTTTAAAAACTTCTAGTGAGTGCTCGGCGAACTCCCTGGGTATTCCTGGCATATCTGAGGGCTGTCAAGCGAAAATTTCCCAGTACTCACGGAGGAGTTCGATGAGCGCGCTTTCCTATGCTGGCGAGAGGGTAGTTGAAACCATTGCTGTCTTCGCAGAATCCGTCAGGTGCACTTGATGCTTTCAGGTGTCGCTGTTTATGCTGAACTCCAATTCTGGCGCGTTTTTCTTTGTGAGGGGCATCACGGAGTGGTCCGTGGTTTTTGCCAGCTCCTGTAATTCTTCTTGCATCCCGAAAGATTTTGCGATTTCGTTGAACTCGATGTCGCATTTGTTGGACTTCTGAAAATCTCCGTTGATGGTGATCACACCATATTCTCCGGGTAGCTTAAGCTTCAGGTACGCGAAGTGCGGTACTGCCATGAATCTGGCGGCTTTTGCCAGCTCCTGCAATTCTTCTTGCATCCCGAAAGATTTCGCGATTTCGTTGAACTCGATGTCGCATTTGTTGGACTTCTGAAAATCTCCGTTGATGGTGATCACACCATATTCTCCGGGTAGCTTAAGCTTCAGGTACGCGTAGTGCAGTACTGCCATGAATCTGGCGAACGTTGTTCGACCGAGAATGGCGTGGTACTGTGAGGGCCAGTCAACCACTTCGAAGTCGAGGAATTCTCTTCTGTAGTTTCGTCGATTGCCAACACAACCTCTAGGTTAATTGTTCTGAGTGGACGGATCGCCTTTCCCGGAACTATCCCGTGGAAGGATGTTTCTGATTCCGCAAGGCCGTCCAGGTTCCTGTTCATCCGGCGGAGCGTATCCGCGTAGATAATGTTGATGCCACTGCCACCATCCATAAATACGCGAGCCAGTTTGTAGTTACCAATCTGAGCTTGGATTACGAGTGCGGCGTGTCCTGGTCGATAGACAACCATGCATAGCTGCCTTGTGTTTGTCTTCTGAACTCTGCGGGATGGGCAGACCTTCTGGATCATTCCTAGTAGTCCTGCCGGGTTCGGGTACGCGTTAGCTCCGGTGTTTTGTGCAGGTGGCGCAGGTAATGCGGCCAGCGCCATGTTTGGATTTGCTGGTGGAGGTAGGGGTTGTGGCGGCTAGAATCCTAGGTGTCCTGCTCCCGGAAGTGGCGGGTAATTTTGATTGGTTGCTGATCTATTTTTCTTCGAGAAGGCCTCACTGATTTCGATAAACTTTCGGCAGTCCTTGAGAAGGTGTGTTGCCTTAGTTTTGCCCGTGTGCTTATCTGTGAATAGATGAAGCGAGCAGTACGCATCGAGGTCCTCCTCGGGAGTTTTGTCCTCAGCCTTTGGTCTCCACTCGCGATTTCCACGGTGTCCAGTATCGCGACTTCGCATGAATTCCGCTGCTACCATCTCTTCTCGATCCTCGTGGTCGTAGTATTTCCTCCTTTTCCTTCGGCCATGGCGATCTTCTTCGGGCGCAGGCGATGACGCTCTCTCGTTGCGCACTGCGTCTTCTCCATTAGCCCATTTGTCGGCTATGATCATCAATTCCCCGATAGTTTTGGGCGCTGCTCGGTCCAATTCTTCTCTGAAAGCAGTTCGTCGGGCGCCTTTTGCGAAGGCTTCAACCGCTACTTCTTCCGAGATGTTTCCTGCGGTGTTCTTGAGCGTTGTCCATCGCTGAATATATTCGCGGGTGGACTCTCCGCTCTTCTGTTTGCAGGCTCGCAGTTTTTCAATGGTTGCTGGTCTTTTGTACGTGGACTGGAAGTTTTTGCAGAAATCGTGGTGTAGGTCATCCCATGATGCGTAACAAGATCTTGGCCTTGCTTCCAGCCAGCTGCGCGCCGCGCCGACCAAGTGCAGGTTGAGATACTGCATAGCCGTGTTTTTATTCCCACGTTGGCATTTTACTGCCGTGAGGTAATCGTTTAGCCACGTCGAAGGCTCGAGCGAATCATCGTATTTCGTGACTTCTATGCTGAGCTTGAATCTCTTGGGTAGGGGTGCCTCGCGGATGCTGCGAGCGAAACACAGCGCGCCGCAGGCCTCGTCATCCGAGGAACTGGATGAGGAGCGTGCGCGGTTCCTCGTAGCTCTTGCCTTGTCCACCTTGTTTTGTGCGATGTCTGACCGCGCGTTATATCCTGGCTAGTCGCGATCAGCTTCTTTCCTTGGCTCTTTGCTGCGATTCCGCGAGCGGCTGCTATGATGCCGCGAGCTTTTGTTTCTCGGGCTACCTTCACTACTGCTTCGACTATCGCCGCGTCTCCGAGCTTCTTTTCCTCGACCACGGCAAGGAGATTTGTCTCTTCTAGGCGAAGCGCTCCTACGCTTGCGCGATGCCTCTTTTTCTTTTTCCTTTTCTAGCTGTTCGGCGGCCTTCTGGCGGTCATAGGAGGCGAGCCTCGCGGCTGCCAAACCTAGTCCCTTGCGCACCTGCTTGTACTGTTCCGATCGAGGATCGCTTTTCGTCGGTTGGTTCATCTGCATTTAAGTTGCTGCGGCTAGGACTGCGGCAGCAGGAGTTTGCGGGTAGACGTTCCCATCTTCATCGACTCGCATCAGAGAAGGTGTGATCGATCAGCTGGCTCCGCCTAAGGACTCGACGTCCCTGGATGTTGACGCGTATCCCCTCCTCGCGGGTCGGGTTCCGACCGAGTGTGTTAGGGACAGCTCAGCTCGTCGTTGACTCGATTCATCCGCCGTTCTTTTTCGACGGGCCAGATCTATCCGAGCTTCTTTGATGGTTGCGGCCGCTCTCACTAGATGGTAGTGGTAGGCGATCATGTCCTCGTGTGGCGCTTCAGCTGCGGGTGGTTTGCTGGTTCGCATAGCTTCCTTGGCTCGATCCCAGGCCTCCCGCGAAACGCCAATCTCAGCGCGTTCCGCCGCACTGTGTTCTGTTTCCGGGGGTAATTCCGATCCTGCCATGCAGACTTGAGCCAGTCGAGGCTCGTGCATCCTAGGCGTGGTACGGAAAGCTTTCCGGACTCGGGAAGGTTCCTCTTCGAGAGGGTGTGGTAGTCGTTGGTGTTGAAACGGACGGACTCGCCGCTTTTCTCCAGGTAGGGGCGCGAGTCGACAGCTTCTGAATCAGATCTTGATTCCTCAGAGAAGTGGAGGATCCCGTCCCTGTTGGTTACGAACTTCAGTCTTCCGAACATCAAGGTGACGCTCCTTTCCAAATCGCTGAATACCGGGCGTAATTCCGGCGAGTGAGGGGTGACCACGACAGATCCGATCCGGATGGGATTGGTTGGAGACGTAGTCGAGGGTTTCCACCGTGAGTTGGTTGTCGACGAAGCCGAAGATGTCGGAGATCCAGCGCCCGCCGTTCCCACAGACGGCGCCAATTGTCGAATCTGTTGCTCGGCAAATCCCTCAGGTGAACCTATCGGGTTTCGAATAGGAGAACCCATGAGCGCTGGTGGCGATCGTCGGCTAGACAGGGGGCACAATTTACCCAGGTTCGGGGCCCTCGTAGAGGTAAAACCCTTACTCCTGCCTCTATCGGTCTGTATTATTGAATAGATCGGTTACAAAGATGATCGCTCTAGTCGAGAGTACAATTTCGAGCTTAAGGCTTTGGTGGTGTGGTATTGCTTGGTCCTCCTCCGGTGGTTCTCCTGGCCTTAAATAGGTGGCCAGGTCTCAAACCCTACCCGGGGAGGAATCGAACTCTAACCCTAAGTCGGTTACATGTTTCCTAACTTAACCCGCAAGGTATTGCGGGTGGGCTTCATGTAGGCCTTCTGGAACACTCTTAAGGGCTTCCCTTCATGGGCCTTGACGTTGGGCCTAAGACGGGGTGTCCTTATCCGCAGGATCTAAGATCCATCCCTTCGTCAATTGGAGGTAAGAGACTCCCGTTGCAGAAATCCTCTTCCTCCCCGGCAACGACGCTAGAAAAGAGCTTGATGGCGTGTAGACACGCGCTCGTTGAGAGACTTCAAGAGGAAGGTATGATCAGTACAGCAGCAAGAATTTCTCTCAGTAAGAAACCAAGGTTTAATCGGACCAGTAGGAAAAAGAAATCACTTCTAAAGGTTGTTGACAGCTGATGTTGGCAGGACGCACTACCAGGCTCAGCAGCAACGTGGAATCTGCACACAACACAACAAAGATACTTTGCGCCAACGAATCAGTGGGGTTGTCAATCTCACCGGTTTTGCTGAAAACATAGGATTAGACGTATATTGTGGAAAATGATGTTTGTTTGCAGTGAATGAAATGAGAACAATGTTTGCAGTAGGTTGTATTATCAGTGTAAAAGAATGGACTGGGGTCCACAGTTCACTAGTGGTGCCTCTCCATAAAATATAAATAACATGCTGGGTAAACACATTACAGCTGGGTAATTAACAAAAATAGAGCTTGCACCGTTATGATTAATATGAGATTCATTTGCGCATTACAACATGATACATAGTCCGTAATCCAACTGCATCTAGACTAATAATCCACCCTGAGGACGTCATCCGAGCAAACTTTGGGTATTAAGTTGCAAGCAACAGATTATAGCATTAAGTAAAGTGCGTAATGTAAACAATAGAATTATCTTTAGAAAAAACATTATTGTTTTATCCTAGTGGCAACATCACATCCACAATATTAGAATTTATTATCACTCTCCCAGATTACTGGAGGTATGAACCCACTATCTAGCATAAATACCCCCCTCTTCGAGTTACAAGCATCAACTTGGCATGAGCATCTACTAGTAACGGAGAGCATGCAAGATCACAAATAACATAAATATGATAGATCTATAATAAACTTGACATAGCATTCAATATTCATTGGATCCCAGCAAACACAACATGTAGCATTACAATAAGATGATCTTGATTATGTTAGACAGCTCAGAAGATCTAAACATGATGGCATAAAGAGGAGAAGACAACCATCTAGCTACTGCTATGGACACGTAGTTTAAGAATGAACTACTCACGCATCACTCCGGAGGCAGGCGTAGTGACGTAGAGCCCTCCGGTGATGATTTCCCCTCCAGGGTGTTAGGGAGAGATTCAAAACCCTCCCGAACTAGGTTGACGATGGCGACGGCTACAAAAAATTTCGTGGATGGAGGTTCGGGTGTTTAGGGTTTTCTCGAGGAAGACTTTATATAGGAGAAAGGGCGATGTCGGTGGGCGCCCGAGGGGCCCATACCATGTGGTGGCGCGGCCAATGGGGGGAACGCCACCCTATGGTGCGGCCACCTTGGTGCGCCCCCTCTGGGACTCCTCCATACTCCATGTACGTGATAGAAAAATAGGAGCTGATGCTCTTTGTTGGGAACCCCAAGAGGAGGGTGTGATGAGCACAGCGGTAGGAGTTTTCCCCTTAGTTAAGAACCTGGGTTATCAATCTAGTAGGAGAAAGAGGATCTTCGGAAGGTTGATGCCACTGACGGTGGTGCTGCGCTTCAGCCGTGTCAGCAACAACGTGGAACCTGCACACAACACAACCAAAATACTTTGCCCCAACGGTATAGTGAGGTTGTCAATCTCACCGGTCTTGCTGAAAACAAAGATTAGACGTATGATGCATGTAAAATGCATACATGAACTTTGCATGTTATTACTTATTTTTCCTACATATTAGCAACTTATATTCATGTTTTATAATGATTTGGGGGATTTTCTAAACAATCCCCCTTCTTTTGGTTCTAACCCTGTTTTTCCAGAAAACGTACTTTTTAGTGTTTCAGACTTTCCGGGATCTTCGGGACTCCAAAAAGGGCAAGGCCAAAGAGCACGGTTCAGAATTTTTGAGACGAAGACCATGGGCCAAAGTAGAGGGCCAAAAAGCCAACCAGGTGGCAAAGAGGACCCTCCACGCGGCCAGATTCCTTGGCCGCGTGAGAGGCCCCCTTTCTGCCCCCGTGGCTCCGATGCCGTCAATCTTTCTTCTCCCGAGTGTCTCGTGACCTAAAATTGACTATATAAAGGGTCCCCTGGCCTTTTCGAGAAGGAGGCGGCGCCGAGATACGAAACCACGAAACAGAGAGACAGAAGGCTACCGCCGGAGAAGATCGGAGGGGGGAAACGCCGCCGGGATCACCCCGGAGGGCTCCACCCCCCTCCGGCGTGTTCATCATCAACATCTACAGCAAGATCAGCTCCATATCTCCACTGTAATCTCTTGGCAAACGCGATGTATGATGCAATACTATATTCCCTTGATGTATTGTGTCTCCCCGTCTATGTTTGAGTAGTGAATTGTTCTTGGCAATGGTGAAATAGTTCGTTGATTGGTTGCATACAAGTTTGTTATCTTCTATGATTGTCTTTATGTACAATATATGAGTGCACGCATATGTTGGGGAATGCATGTAAGGTGATCACCGGTAGCATAATGGAGTGGTGGTGACTTGGGAGTGACAGTAACCTGAGACCGAGCCACAAAGTTAAGTTATTGGGGGATATATATAGGGGACCTTAGAACGTAAGGCTATGGTGGGACTTTATGTCTTAATCAATCTTGTGCAGTCATTTACTTGGCCACATGATCCATCATAAGGGGTTGTAGATCATTTACTTGACTATACCTATTCATGGCTCCTTCCTAGAAGAAACAACTAAGACTAAAGCATGTGCTTCACTAATTGTGACAACCACACGAACGAAACACCTATTGCTAGAACACTTGCTCCCTTGAGATACTTGAGATATTTGCTGCTTGCTACTTGTGAAACTTTCTTAGAAACTTGCTTTAGAAACTTGCTCTAGGATTACTTGCATTTTAAACTTGCTTCACTAGTTACTAGACAAACCACACTCCACGTCACTTGCTTTTAATTAGTTAGTTCCTTTTAGTCAAACTTACTGCTTTGCATAAACAGACATATAAGAGGGTTATAGGGCTATAGAGAATAGATAGCTTACCTTCAGCTCCTCGTGGGTTCGACACTCAAATACTTATCGAAAGGTACTACAATTGATCTCCTGCACTTGGGAGTCATCAAGCACTTTTCTGGCGCCGTTGCCGGGGAGCGTTGTGCTAACCTTTTATTCTTGTTTGCATTGCATACTAACATATAAACCTAAAACACAAAATAAAAAATTATAAAATGGAAAACAACCAAACAATTTTAGAACTGTATAATATCTACCTTGAATTAGGACATGAAGTGTTTGAGGAGAAATTGAAAAATTATTTGCACAACAATCATATTTGTGGTAGTACTAATTCTTTGAACACCTTTATTGCTAAGGAAAACCTTGAGCTTGGGGAAGTTTGTCTTGATGAATATGATATTTTTAGTCCCCCTACTATTGAGGATAAAAATGATATACTTGCTGATTCTATGGAAAGTTTTAAGCTTGGGGAAGTTGGTTTTGATGAGCATGATATTTCTAGTTCCCCAAGCTTGGAGGAGAAAATTCACTTTGATGATACTATGCCTCCTATATATGATGATTGCAATGAAAATTATGAATGTTTAACTCCCACTATCACTAATGAGGATTTTACTTATGTGGAGAGTAGTGATTCTTTTATGCATGTGGCTCATGATAAGAATGTTTTATGTGATATTCATATTGTTGAATCTATTCATGATGCTACTGAAAATTATTATGAGAGAGGGAAACATGGTTACACATATTTCAAGAATATTAAGTTTCCCCTCTTTATGATGAAAGTATTGAAGTTGCACTTAATCTACCTTTCTATGCTTGCTATTATGTGCTTCTTTTATTTGTTTCATTACAAAATGCCAATGCATAGGAAAGGGGTTAGACTTAAAAATAAATTGTTTAATATTTTTTGGTGTGTTCCTTATGCTTTAATTTCCTATTCGGTTTGAGCACACATTTATGTCTTTTCAACATGTAAAATCCCTTTACCTACTGTTATCTATAATTTAGTTTAATATTTTCATTTTATAATTTTTTTGGGAAACTAAATGAGAAGGGTGAGTAATGGAGAAGTTGGGGTCAACCTTGAACATGTGTTGTTCATGCCAATGAAACCATTGCAAAGTCTCTATCATTAAAAACTTTTTCCAAAGCTAAAAACAATAAAAATATTAGTTCACTACTGTAACATGACATTTCTGTCTTATTTCTCGTCATAAATGGCAAGAATAATCTTATATGAGAGATAGGATCAAACAATAGTAATTAGCTGTCCAGAAAACAGATTCCTGAACTTCACTGCGAAAAATGTTTAAAATCACAGAAGTGGAATTTTGACCTGGTAATTTATGAAAGCAATATTTAGTTATCACTACATATTTCATTAGTTTTAAGCTTTCTGATTTGAGCAACTTAAGTGCCTCTAAAAATTCACTCTTTACGGGTTGTTCAGTTTTTGGCAGATTATGTCTTTATTTTGCATTGCTCTCATTACTTGTGTTTTGTGTGGTTCTTTTGATCAATGAGCAATGCAAAACTGTAGTAACAGTAGTTAATATTTAGAATCAACTCATGATGTGTCTTTGCTGTACCTATGTGGATTTTATTTATGGAGACACTAACCCCTCTAATCAAGTTTTATGTTGAGATTTGTGTAAGAAGAATTTTTCAGGAGGAAGAGTTGAGTGAGATGAACAAAGATCAAGAGGGACAACTAAACAAGCTTGGGGATGTACCCCTGGGCTCACCCTACATGTATCAAATAAGTACAAGAATCCAAGCTTGGGGATGCCGAGTCACCTCACTCCAACCATCATGATGTTAAGTAAGAAAAGCCTAGCTATACGGCTATCAATAAAGCGCTTTACGGGAGGCAACCCGGTTGTTCTTAGTTGGTTTTTCATAGTGTCCTATTGCTGTAACAAGAGACTTAGTCTTTATTTTAGTTTCTGGAGTTTTCAATAAAGTGTCAAGTTTCACCCATTTGGATTTAAAAGTTGCTATCCTAGTGCTTGGAATTTCTGTTTCAGCACGATTCTGCTCACCGTACGATTTTTCATTTTTTATCTGTAAGTCGTATTGAGTTAATTTTTTAGTATGTTCTGCAACTTTTTTTACTATGTAAGCAAAAAAATTGGATTAATTTTTTGATGATTCTAGCTTAGGGAAAACGTTCGTTTTTCTGCTATTGCTTTTCTGGACAGATTTTGCCTTCTTTTGTTGGATGCACTCTTTGGGTTTGGGACTTGAATTTCCTTGATATTTTCGAGCTAGAGAGTGAACATACAACATTATGAACCTTATTTTCTATCTTCTGGAGCATTTGTTTTGGAATTTTGCGCAGCATGCATACGTTTTGTTTGTCCTTGCTAATCTCACTCCACAGAAAAAGAATGGGAGAAACATGTTTTGTAAAGTTTTTTCACAGGGAATAGAGGAGCTGCGCCAAGAGAGATCCAAGAGTGGTGAAAACCACAAGCTTGGGGATGTGGTGAACACCCCCCTGGACCAACACTCTTTTGGTTAGCACACGTCTACTTTATGTTTTTCTAAGCAAAGCATTTATCGCAGAAACTTGAAGCGTCTAGTTTTTTTTTTTTTAGTTTATTTGTGAGACCACCACCACAATTATCTTTATGAGAATCAGCTACTATAATAATGGGTTGAATTAGGTTGGATGCTATTATATTTGGGAAAGGGATGCTTTAGTTGATTATAAAAGCTACTTATAGTTGCATGATTTATATGCTGTTTTAGGTGTAGAAATTTGCAATAGTGTTGTCATGAGCTATCTCTTATTCATGTTTTTGATGTTAATTGTTAGTTTACTTAGTTTGTCATGAAATGAGTAGTTCTATGGACACTAATGCATGAATAGTAGCTGGTCAACTATCTCCCTCTTGCTAGCCAAAAAAGTAAAAATTCCAACAAGTATAAACTTGTTTCCAACACCCTTTAGCCAAGTATTTCCAGTGAGTCCACCATATCTACCTATTAGCTTCAGAGCTATTCCGAGTATGTTCACCATGTTATAGTGTTATTTATTTTCTAAATTAAGATATTCACTTTATTAATTTTCATGAGCTGAATTTGGGATAGGAATCTCACGAACTTTTGAATACACACCTTTACTTTTCATTGCACTTAATAAACATGACCCAATAACGGGAGCTAAAAGTTTTGCGCTTGACAAGTGTTTGGTTGGGAGCTAGCTATAAACATGTATCACTGGAAAGCTTTCAACATTGCACAAAAATTTACATTTGGTTGATATCATGTACTTTTGTTTTTGGACTCCTGCCATGCCGAAATGAAATAGAGGAATAGTAAGTTTTGATGAGTAAGTATATTTATGACTAGAGAAACGCATTGGGCCGCTAACCCAAGCCATGCTTGATCATGGTGGAAATTTACTTACAGCTAGAGTGGACTCTACAGACACATCCTACAATAAAATAAGAAGCTATGCATATAGTGAATGAAATAAAAAAGGATGATGAGTCTACTCCGTTTGTTCATCTTGTCATCGTGACATGGGCTGGTTTCCATGTCATGGGGCAAGAGGTACCTCTTTGCGATTCTCTATGATGTCATTAATACTTATTATGATTGTATAAAGCTTATTAGGAATCTTAAGTTGAGTAATCATGGAGTAGGTTTTCACACTCACGGGGCATGAGGCATTCAACCAACACCTTGTCAATCACATTACTTCAACATTCACAATTTAAGATGCTAGTGATAAAGGGGCAATGAGAGTCTTAGACCAATGGATGCCACATTTCAATTAGTAATTTTAGTTGAATAATTTAGAGGCTAAATAAGACTTGATCATGTTTTACCTCTACTCAATTTTCTCCAAAGTGTCCACCATATTTTCTATTTTATTATGCTATTCTTTGACCAATATAGGATTTTATTTTTCATTTTGTGTATGCATTTGGTCCATAGTGCTTTTATTTCATTATACACTTTGTGAACTTTCATGAAGCATCTTTTCTTGCATATTTGATATTTCTTACAACATGAATTGTATATATTGCTACTCATTTCTAGTATTAATCATTTGATTATATGTAGCATGCATAATCCTCCTTGATATCCCAGATTGTTTCAATATGCAAAGTCGATGTTAGTTTTATCACCTTCATACTCGAGGACGAGCATGGGTTAAGCTTGGGGATGTTGATGCATGTAAAATGCATACATGAACTTTGCATGTTATTACTTGTTTTTCCTACATAATAGCAACTTATATTCATGTTTTATAATGATTTGGGGGATTTTCTAAACAATCCCCCTTCTTTTGGTTCTAACCCTGTTTTCCCAGAAAACGTACTTTTTAGTGTTTCAGACTTTCCGGGAGCTTCGGGACTCCAAAAAGGGCAAGGCCAAAGAGCACGGTTCAGAATTTTTGGGGCGAAGACCATGGGCCAAAGTAGAGGGCCAAAAGTCCAACCAGGTGGCAAAGAGGACCCTCCACGCGGCCAGATTCCTTGGCCGCGTGCGAGGCCCCCTTTTTGCCCCCGTGGCTCCGATGCCGTCGATCTTTCTTCTCCCGAGTGTCTCGTGACCTAAAAACGACTATATAAAGGGTCCCCTAGCCTTTTCGAGAAGGAGGCAGCACCGAGAGACGAAACCACAAAACAGAGAGACAGAAGGCTGCCGCCGGAGAAGATCGGAGGGGGGAAACGCCGCCGGGATCACCCCCGGAGGGCTCCACCCCCCTCCGGCGTGTTCATCATCAACATCTACAGCAAGATCAGCTCCATCCCTCCACTGTAATCTCTTGGCAAACACGATGTATGATGCAATACTATATTCCCTTGATGTATTGTGTCTCCCCGTCTATGTTTGAGTAGTGAATTGTTCTTGGCAATGGTGAAATAGTTCGTTGATTGGTTGCATACAACTTTGTTATCTTCCATGATTTTCTTTATGTACAATATATGAGTGCACGCATATGTTGGGGAATGCATGTAAGGTGATCACCGGTAGCATAATGGAGTGGTGGTGACTTGGGAGTGACAGTAACCTGAGACCGAGCCACAAAGTTAAGTTATTGGGGGATATATATATATAGGGGACCTTAGAACGTAAGGCTATGGTGGGACTTTATGTCTTAATCAATCTTGTGCAGTCATTTACTTGGCCACATGATCCATCATAAGGGGTTGTAGATCAATTACTTGACTATACCTATTCATGGCTCCTTCCTAGAAGAAACAACTAAGACTAAAACATGTGCTTCACTAATTGTGAAAACCACACGAACGAAACACCTATTGCTAGAACACTTGCTCCCTTGAGATACTTGAGATATTTGTTGCTTGCTACTTCTGAAACTTGCTTAGAAACTTGCTCTAGGATTACTTGCATTTTAAACTTGCTTCACTAGTTACTAGACAAACCACACTCACGTCACTTGCTTTTAATTAGTTAGTTCCTTTTAGTCAAACTTATTGCTTTGCATAAACAGCCATATAAGAGGGTTATAGGGCTACAGAGAATAGATAGCTTACCTTCAGCTCCTCGTGGGTTCGACACTCAAATACTTATCGAAAGGTACTACAATTGATCTCCTGCACTTGGGAGTCATCAACGTATAGTGTGGAAAACAGTGTATGCTTGCAGTAAGTAAAGAGAGTAGGAAATTGTTGTGGTTTGTTTAACAGTGTGGAAAATGGATCGGGGTTCATAGGTTCACTAGTGGTGTCTCTCCATAAAAATAACATGCTGGGTGAACAAATTACAGCTGGGAAATTGACAAATAAAGGTTGCACCATAGTGCACATTATAACATGATGACTACTATGATATTTAGTGCGGGCATTACAACAAAATACATAGACCGAAATCCATCTGCATCTATGACTAATAATCCAAACTCAGGTTATCATCCGAACCCCCTTAGCTATTAAGTTGCAAGCAACAGATAATTGCATTAAGCAATGTGTGCAATGTAAGTAATGATTATACACGCGAGTACTCTCACCGCTGCTTTATCTCTAATGGCAATAGCACATCCTCCCCTTCACGTTTCTGTCACTCGAGAAAGGCAACGAGGAGGCATGAGCCCACTATCAAGCATAAATACTCCTTCTTGGAGTCACTAGCAACTACTTGGCCAGAGCAACCACTAGCAACGTAAAGCATGCAAGATCACAAATAATATATGCAATAAATACTATAACCAACTTGGCATAAGTTCAATATTCATTCCCAGCAAACACAGCATATAGAATTATATAAGATCGATCTCGATCATGATAGGCAGCTCACGAGATCTAAACATGGAGGAATATGAGGAGGAGATAACCATCTAGCTACTGCTATGGACCCGTAGTCCAGGGATGAACTACTCACGCATCACTCCGGAGGCAGGGATGGTGATGTAGAAGGCTCCGGTGATGATTTCCTCTCCGGCAGGGTGCCGGAAAACAGCTCCAGAACCCTCCTGATCTAGGGTTGACGACGACGGCGGTTGCGGAAATTATCCGGGATTTTTTATCAGGTGCCTAGGGTTTTCCATCTGGGGGGAATAAATAGGCGAAAGGGCAAAGGCGGTGGAGGCCAGGGGGGCCCACACCCATAGCTGGCGCGGCCAGGGGGACCAGCGCCAGCCCATGGTGTGGCCCCCCTGTTGCCCCTCTTCGACTCCTCTTCGGTGTTCTGGATGCTTCCGAGGAAAATAGGCACTTCGGGCTTTGTGGGGTCCAATTCCGAGAATGTTTCTTTATGGCGTATCAGGACCCTAGGATTTTGTTTCGTTCAATTTCGAAAATATTTCTAGAACAACTTTTCTGAAACCAAAAAAATCAGAACACAGGAATCGGCACTGTGGTATCTTGCCAGTTGGTTAGTCCGAGATGATCCATAAAAATGATATGAAATGTATAGAAAACATGTAGCAATTGGCATAATAACAATACGTAACATCAGAAAATATATATACGTTGGAGACATATCACTCCTATGATTCCATGTTTGGTTGTATAATTGGGATGCTTCCTATGCAATACTTGGGTATGCATGTGAGTTTATGGGCTTTGAGAAATGCTGATTGAGACTTTATTGATACTACTTTTGTTGAGAAATTGGATGCCTGGCAAGGTAATTCTGCATCATCTGGGGGTAGGCTTATCCTGGTTGATGCAAGCTTTTCAAATGTCCCCTCGTATCATATGTCTATGTCCATGTTGAGTAAATATTTTATTGAAATAATTGATAAGCATAGAAGAAGATTTTTCTGGCATGGAAAAAATATAAGAAAATGATATTATATGGTCAAATGGAGTAGAATTTGTTGATCAAAATGCGAAGCAGGATTGGGTATTAAAAACTTGAGAAGACAAAATATTAGTCTCCTATGTAAATGGATTTGGAAGCTTCAGACTAAGAAAGGAATTTGGCAATTGATTATTCATGCTAAGTATGTGAAAAAAGACCCTTAGTTGCTATTTATCCTAGGTTTAATGATTCTCCCTCTTGGAAAACTATTCTCAAAGTGAAAGATTTTTTACTTTGCTAGCAGGAAATTTAAAATTCGTAGAGCAGATTCCCGTAGGTTGTGGAAAGACTCTTTTGGGCCTCATAGTGTTCCTTTGTGTGTGAAGCTCCCTGATATTTCTAATGCCTCCTTATCCTTATGTAGAAATTTCTGGTGAGTTGGATAACCAGTGGAGGAAAGTCTTGGATTATATTCAGGCCCTTCACTTGTGTGATGAACCCGATGGAGTTAGTTGGGATTTTAAAAAGAATGGGTGCTTTACCACGAAATCTGTTTATAATTATTTGGAAAAAAATATCTTGGGACCAAACTGCCATTGGATTTGGGCCGCCAAAATCCCTCTCAAAATCGAAATTTTTATGTGGCAGCTTTTCGAGGATGCTACCTTGACTCCTGACAATATGAAGATAATAATTGTTCTAGCTCTCCTTTGTGTTCCTTTTGTAGATGTTGTGAATCAGCCGATCAGCTTTTCGAGGATGCTACCTTGGTTGTTTGGTTGCTAAATGTGTTTGGGGAGCTTTGGGTAGAGTTCTAGGAACTCGGTTTTGTCCGAATAACGTTTGGCAAGGTTTGTCTTGATTTCATGCTTTCCTTCCCTTTGGATATCGTCTGTTCATGGTGGGCATGTCTGCCATTTGCTTGGCCTTGTGGAAGTTTAGGAATAATGTAACATTCGAAAAGCATAAAACGAGAACCCTATGTGAAGTTATGTTTCATGTTGTTTCTTTGATTAACTGCCGATCAGGTCTCCAGAAGAAGCATGATCAAGATCTACTGGAGATGGAGGCGTGGTCGCTGCTGGACACTAATGCGGGTTTCTTTGCATATTTTTTGGCTCCTGGTTGCGGTTCAGTCGTCTGCTTCGTCGTTTCCTGATAGTATCCTAGGTGTGCATTATTACGATGCAGAGGCCGGGTGTAATGCTTAAACCTTTTAAGTAATAAAAGCCCTTTGTAAAAAAAGTATCATGGGTGTGGTTGGTTTGGTAGTCTAGCTAGTTTGTTTGGCTTCGGCTCTAGGAACTTCCAGTTGATGTTGGTGGTATGTTTTATCTTGGAATTAAACTATTGTGGTATGTTGGTTTAGTGGTATCAGGTTTTCGACCCATAGTGTTTACTCAATGGCGAGTTTTCATGGTGGGTTTTCTGCTACTGCGCCTGCCCGCTTCCTTTTCTCCTTTCCCTTTCCTCATTTCCATTCTTCTTGTAATGAACTGGCCTTAAGTTATTATGTAACTAATGGGTTTCTTATGTTGCTATTAAAACTTGTAAATTAGTCTTTGCGTGTGTAGGTTTAGTGTTGTATGATTTCGCCACCGTGGGTTGGGAGGAAATTCAAGACGCGAACAACAGATTTAGAAATGCTAATATCCAAGAAAACTGTTGTAACTCTGGATTTTCTCAGGTAACGTATTGGTTGGTATTTGTTTATTTGAGTTCGAACTATTACAATTTTTAACAAACAAATAAATAATTCTGGTGTTGCACTCCAAAAATTTGCACCGTCTACCCGTGTATCTTAAAAGTTCCGAATACGCATGGACATGCATGTATCATGCATGCTAAGACTTGTGCACACGAGGAACCAAAAACATGCAGAATTTATGACCCCGCATGAACAGACTAAATTTCTAAGAAATCTATTCCTTTACCCTCCATTCCATAGGATCAAAGGAATTTCATAGGAATTCTGGAGGATTTCAAACCATAGGAATTTTTCCTATGGAATGCCTTTGGATTGTAGGATTGACACCACTAAATTCCTAAGGAATCTATTCCTTTGCCCTCCATTCCATAGGAATCTCAACATGAGGTCCAACCTCTTTTTTATTTTTTCCTTTGAGAAGTCCAATGCACGTACTCTATCTCTCTCTACTCTCTCTCTACTCTCTCTCCCCATTCCTGCAAAATTCCTGTGTTTGTTTTCTGCGCGCCATCCAAACACATCTCTTATAAAGTTTCTATGTTTTAAAATCTTGTAGGAGTTGAAGTGCATGACATTGCAATTCTTTGTTTTTCCTATTCCTATGTTTTGAAAATCCTTTAAACCAAAGAGGCCCTAAGTTAATTTTTTACACTGTTCGGCTCCGGAATTTTTGGAGAGTAATGCTGTTGTTGAGCTTGGTTACTAGTACTACACTACTTATCACTTTTTAATTCTTGTGCATACGATCGAGTCACCGTCACAAAGATTTATTTTCGCGAGTGTGAAGTAGCACTGGTAGAAAAAAGGCCTTCGGTATGCCAGCATCAGTCCCCAAGCGTTGCGCACCGTGACCAATGAGTCTTTAGTCCCGGGTCGGGAGGAGACCCGCGACAGAAGGTCAGACGTCGCGGGTTGGGAAGCGCGTTGCGACGCGTGGAGGGAATTAATTCCGGTTGACCTGGCCGCCCGGGACTATTGGTCCTTTATTCCCCGTTCCCGTGGCCAACCGGGACCAATGGCCCTTTATTCCCCGTGCCCGTGGCCAACCGGGAACTAAACATCAAGCGTCTCGCCTCCCCCGCGGCGGTTTTTATTTCGCGAGCGAGGCAGAAGGGCGCCATTCCACTGCTCGCTCTCTGTTCTTCCTCTCGCTCTCTGTTCTTCCTCTCTCGCTCTCTGTTCTTTTCGATCCAAGCACACGCACGCAAATGGCTGAAGTTTGGACGCAATACAATGGTTCCACACCGTGCGGCAAGGATTTGGACGTGCTCTTCACCAACAGTACCGCGAGGCTGCATGAAGCTCTAGGTCATTTGGCCGATCTCTATTTTGAAGCTCCCGAAGAACACCGGTTCTTTGGGCTCGATCTGGAGTACACGGCGAATCAGAAGGATGTTGACGTCATCCAGATATCGTTCAAGCAGTCGGTGTTGGTCTTCCAATGGTCAAGGTAGAAGCTATATATAGCACACGTGTACAATCTTGCATGCATCTTCGAGTTTTTTTGTTGCATGTGAACAATACGTGTGTTGCAACATATCTAACACATATCATATTTTTGTTGTTACAGTAGTTCAAAGCATTGCCCGGACCTTGTTGATTTTCTTGTCAACTCGGGGTTTGACTTTTGCAGCGTTGACATCACGCAAGACCGTGTGAAGTTGATGCGCATCGGTATTATGATACCTGAAGATCACTACGTTGATCTTCAGAATCTTATCCAGTTGACCGGGCCAAAGACCGGGATGGCTGTCATGGCAAGCACCTTCATCCACCAGCGCTATGAAAGGATGAAGACTGATTTCCCCCGGCAGAATCACTTCTATTGGGAGGAGACCCCATTGCGCATGACGAACCTCAAGTATGCGGTCATAGATGCATATGTCGCGTACGAGTTGTTCCGCATCTACTCGGCGGGGCCATAGATGATGTATGCATGCGTTCGATATCTATGTGCATGTAATGGGTATCTAATTAGTAGTATATATATGTAATGGATATCTTTTGTGATCGACTCTATATATATATGTTAATTATGAAATGTGATCGACTCTATGTTTGTGTTATGTGTGATCGACTCTATGTTTGTGTTATGTGTGATCGACTCTATGCATGTAATGAATATTGTTTGTATTATTGTTCTTTATTTTTGATATATTTTTTTCATTTTAAGATTTTAAAATGAATTAGTATTATTTTTCTTCATTTTTTGATATATTATTTGTATTTTTAAGATTTTAAAATGAATTAGTATTATTGTTCTTAATTTTTTATATATATTTTGTATTTTAAGATTTTAAAATGAATTAGTATTATTGTTCTTCATTTTTGATATATTATTTGTATTTTTAAGATTTTAAAATGAATTAGTTCTATTTTTCTCAATTTTTGGATATATTATTTGTATTTTTAGAAATAATACAAATTAAAAGTTAATGTTTATTTATTTATTCAAAATTATTAATTACATCGTTACTTTTATTTATTAAAAGATTTATTTGAAATTCAAACAATAAAGAAATGTGGCTTCGGCCAACATGTTAATAAGATTGATATGATACTACTATCATATACATGCGTGAGAAACACTTGGATTCGGGACGGGATGGAACTCGGAAGTTAAGCGTGATAGTGCTAGAGTAGTGGGAGGATGGGTGACCGAGCGGGAAGTTTGACCATGAGTAACTAATTTGACTAGAGATAATCTTAGTTAGACACTAAGCAAATAATACAAATTGTGAAAAAAAAAAGGGAGTGAAAAAAAGGAGTGAAAAAAGGAGTGAAAAAAAGGGAGTGAAAAAAGGTGAGAAAAATAATTAGAAACCAAATGAATTAAAAAAATTACGAAATAAATCTAGTCCCGGTTCATGTTGCCAACCGGGACTAAATGTCCTCCGACCCCAGGCTCCGCCACCCGCCCACGTGGACGGACCTTTAGTCCCGGTCCGTAAGAGATGTGACTATAGGGGGGCCTTTAGTCGCGCATAGCTAGTCCCGGTTGCCCAGACAGGATTAATGGGCCTGGCGAACCGGGACTGTAGGCCTTTTTTCTACCAGTCCATACCCCGACCCTTTCCTGATGTGTTGCGGCCGGCGTGGGCATGCACCACAAGGAGTTGGATGTGGCGACCGCGCAGACGACGCGTGCCGGCCCCAAAGTTGGTTTCGACAGCGACCCGCCATTGCTGAACGGAGAAAGTTTTCACGGCTGCCACTTTGCCGGCCCAATCCACGAACGTCCATCCAACTCCAATCCACACCCGTGGTGCAACTTACAGAGGATATCGATCATGTCTCATCGTGCACGTTGCTTTCCTCTCTTTATCGGTCTACATACGATACACGATATATGCTTGATAGTGCTAGCTAGCCATGTCGGTGAAACACTCAGAAAAGCAGTCACATACTCCCTCCGTTCAACAATAGATGACTTTCACATATCTATATATGGATGTATCTAGACACACATTAGTGTCTAGATACATCCATATATAGATATGTGAAAGTCATCTATTGTTGAACGGAGGGAGTACATAGCAAGCAGGCTTTCATACGTCCAATAATCTAATTAATTAATGCATCAGAAGCAAGCTTCACCCGATGATGGATGATTGATCAACCAAGAGAAGAAATAATCCTTTCCTTGTCTTATCTTGTCCTGTTTGCTTGAAATTAAAACCAAAGTACAAACGCTTGACTTGGTTTCCTATCTCTTCATTTTCTTCAGTATATCCAATCACAATAAATATGTAGCATCTTAAATTCAAAGCGAGCTGTCTTGTAATTTGATCAAGCTCAGCACGAGAAACCCGACCTACTTTGATAAAATCCTGATCGGTTTCTCTCAAGTCGAACTAATTAAGACGTGTGTACAGTGTACTGTATATGGTACTATCTACCTACAAGAGCTTGCGGAGCAGTGTGATGGCGACGAGCAAGAGCAGGATGGCCATATGCGTCGCCGTTGTCGTCCCGGGCGACCGTGTGGTGGCCGCCGCGTCGGACGTGTCGGGCTCGGAGAGGGAGCTGAGGCTGAAGAGCGGGTTGGAGCCGTAGAGCGCCTGCACGCCGCGGACGTCGTCGACGGTGAGGTCCACCTTCCTGGTCCGCGGCTTGAGGCTCGGGTACATGATTGCCTCGGGCACCGACGAGTGCGCTAGGCCCAGGACGTGGCCGATCTCGTGCGTGGCCACGGACTCTAGGTCCACGGCCCCGTCGGCGCTCATGAGGTCCGCGCGGCCGACGGCCCAGCGCTCGGCGGCGTCGAGGTGGAGCTGGCCGCTGGGCGGGGAGAAGGCGTGGCCGAGCACGCCGAGCGGGCCGTCGAAGGGCTCCCCGTCGCCGTGGTCGCCCGCGAAGAAGCCCACCCTGACGTCGGCCGTGTTGTAGTCGGCGGTCTCGCGGAACCGCACCGGGATGACGCGCGCCCAGCGCGCGAAAGCGCGGTGGAAGGCGGCGCGCACGGACTTGTGCGGAGGCAGCTGGTTGCCGGTGGGAGGGGAGATGATGGCGTAGGTGAGGAGGAAGTGGTTTCGTGTGCGCGCCCAGCGCGGCTGGCCGGCGAAGAAGGCGAAGCGCGCGGAGGCGTGGAGGTCGGGGACGCCGCAGCGCGGGGTGGCGAGGAGGTCGAGCGTGACGTTGTCGAGGCGGCCCGTGACGGGGAGGCCGAGGGTGGACTGGTACAGCTTCACGAGGTGTCCGGCGTCGTCGCCGTCGTCAGAGTGATCATCAGACACGTAGCCGAAGCGCGCCAGGTAGCGCTTGAGGCCGTCGGTGACGTTGGCGCCGCCGCCGTCGATGAGGTGGGCGATGGAGGAGTTGGCGCCGTGGAGCAGCTGGCGGTGCGGGCAGCAGGTGCAGCATGATGGCAGCAGGAGCAGGTGGAGGACGAAGAAGAGGAGGGAAGTGAGAGAGGAGGACATGGGCGCGCGCGCATGCGTCTTGCCGCTAACCCGAAACTGCATAATAAGCATATAAGAATGTTCAGGTAACGGTGGTCCTAGTTGGATGGGTCAAACCGATGAGTAGCACTAGCTAGAATTAGGACGGCCCGCACAAGTAGAGTATTTCTCTCTGCTTGTCTCTATGCCTGGATAAAGAAAGAAGAAGAAGAAATGTCTTTGGAACTTGGTGCGTGTCCTCCTCAGTCCTCAGACGGAGCTTTCAGCTTTACACGCAGCAGCAACGATCCTCGCCACCTGTGTCTCGTAGCATTTTCTGCTTGTAGCAATAACATTTTCAGCTTCCTCATCCGATGCCGCCTGCAGACAAACATCGGTATCGGTATGGTGCCCCTGCACTCTGCAACTTGAAGCGGTATCGAGCAGGCACTACTCCTGCTACGTCGCACCATCTCTCTGAAGCCGACGGATGGTCTCTTTGGACCGATACGCTTCGCTCGCTCGAAAGTCGCAACCCTCTTAGAGCATCTCTATTAGTACCCCTAAACCCATAAACCCTTATAGCAGTTTTAAGGGTTGAGAATCACACTTTTTGTGCACTTTTACGGGTTGAAAAACAGGGGCAAAGACTAAACCCTCAAACTTAACCCTTAAAACGGAATATTCTGTTTTAAGGGTTGGGTTTGAGGGTTCTAGTCCGCGGGTACGCCATATGCGAGTACCCGCATTGCCGTCGATATCATTTGGTATGCACTAAACCCCATGATACCGGCGGCGGATCTACGACGCTTGAAATATGAGGAGGCCGCCTCACAATCCGTCACAATCTTCACAAAAAGAGAACGGCGCAGTCGGTACCTTCTACGAAAGAGACGAGGAGGGTACGTAGGAAACTCGTCGAAGTAGTCTTCCATCAAATGCTTGTGTCCGAGAGCGCGGTTTCGGTAGATGGTGACTCTCCCCATCTTCGATCTTCTCCTCTGATCCATCAGCTTCGCGCGGTCTTCATACGACTGCACATCGATGAGGAGGTTCATCATCTCGACGTCGTCATCTTGCAACAACTCGTCGATGTCGGAATCGTCGGATGTCGACCAATCCGACGATTCCGACATCGAGTCCATCACACTATCGTCGTTGTCCATCTACAAAATTATGCTCAAATCAATAATCTACACTAAAACAAAAATGAACAAAACAAAATGAAAAAATAAAAAAGAAAAATTACCTCGAGGGCGGGAGAACGCCGGCTCGGGGGCGGGCGGCCGGCTCGGGGGGGCGGGGCGGGGCGGGCGGGGCGGGGGGCGGCCGGAGGAGGGCGGGGCGGAGGAGGAGGAGGATGGCGGGGCGGGGCGGAGGAGGGCGGTGGCGGGGCGGAGGAGGGCGGGGGCGGGCGGAGGAGCGCGGTGGCGGGCGGAGGAGGACCGGAGGAGGGCGGGCCGGAGGAGGAGGAGGGCGGGGCGGAGGAGGAGGACGGCCGGCGGCGGGTGGGCGATGCGGGCGGGGCGGGCGGGGGCGGGCGGGGCGGGGGGCGGGGCGGGGCCGGGGGAGGGCGGGGCGGCGGCGGCGCGGGGGCGGTGGCGGCGGGGCTGGAGATGGCGATGCGGGGGAGGAGACGGTGAAAATTCCCTCCCGCGCATGGGGAGGGCAAAATCCGGGTCGGGTAGGGGGCGACCTCCCCAACCTGCGAATGTACAGGCCGGAGGGGGTTTCCCAGGTCCTGCCTGTAATTTTTTTTACAGTTTTACAGTTTTAGGGGTCCTATTCTTTGCCTTTTTTTCGTTCCAACCCGTAAAAAAGCGGTTATTTTTACAGTTTTGGGGGTTTAGGGGTACTACTAGAGATGCTCTAATCCTGATTCTGTGGGGGGACTCCTGTGTTGGTCGCGCCACGAACAAGTGCCCCAAACTTTATGTTCTTTTCATTGTGTTTGACTCTAAAACTCAATTTGTCCCTACACGTGATCTCCCACCTGGCCTACCTATACACCACACGGGGGAAACAAACTCAGCTTCTTTCTGTTGCCTGTTCCTTCTTACTCTTGTTTCATAGCCAACCAACATAGGGATATCAAATAAAGTGTCTTCCGATTTCGATCAAATTCAAACAATGTAAAGAATGACCAGATTTAAAGAAAAAATTAATATCTTCCACGTCCAATCAGTATTATGAAATAAATAGATGAAGAAACGCATTTCCGTACTATATCTATATATAGTATTATAATTGGAACGCGTTTTGGAGGCAGGGCTACATGTAGCCCGGTTTCTAAAAAAAAATGAATTCGTATTTTTGTGTTTCAAAAAAATTGAAAAGAATAATTGACATAGATAAAGTCGAGATATATTAGTATCTATAATTTTTAAGTAAAAATTAATATATAATTCTAGCCTACGCAAAAAAGGATAAATCTTGCATGACTTCGAATTTTTTGAGACCGTCCGCTATTCACTCGTCCACTTTTGAACATTTTTTTTCTAGGCCAAAATATGACGAATTTTAGATCGGAATTTTACTTAATTGCATATCTGATATTAATTACACGTGAAATCTTCTTTTTCAAAAATTTGTAATAAAAGAATATAGATTCAATTTTTATTTGGAGCCGTTTGCACTTTCGATTATAATTGTCAATAGATTGTTCTATAAATGTGATCAAAGTTAACATTGTTTGAATCTTCAGAAAATTTGTACATATTGTTTTGAGGACGAAGCTAGTATGGATGCTAGCATAGTAGAATACATGTAATTTTATTTTCATTATCAATTGCTATAACGAAAATACGAAGTATAGAGCATGCACACATTGTGGACTTATCATTAAAATCATCGTAACTTGTAAAATATATTATGCCACGAATAAAGATAAAGACAATACTACTGATCAGTTTATACTATACTCATACAGGTTACAATAAATATGGATATCTAGTCACAAACAAGAAACCACTATCGAGATATTTGTTATGTCCTAAGCTTTCGAGATCATTACCAGAAATACATATACATTATAAAGTATATGCAATTGTTAAAACATGAGATGGAAATTATGTTGTAAATATAGTTTCAAATTCAGTACGTTGTAAATTTATTTGAAGATATAAATCAATAATGTATAGAAAAATAATAACAGTAACATTTAATTACATTGCTATGTGGTTCACTACTTCACATAAAAAATATAAATTATTTTTAACACGCGAAATATAATTTGTAAAAGTATAAAAGTTTTGTACAAATTGCGATGTTGTGTATTAATATTTGCATGTTGGTGGATGCGGGATCTTACCCAGGGTTTGGGGAGTTTTTTCCCGGCCCATCCCGAAACCCGGTATTTTCCCCATGATTCTCCCACCTTTCCCCGAAACCCCCCAATCGGCCCGGTTTCCTTCCACGACAGAAAACGCGAGCTAGGGCTCCCGTATCATCCATTCCCCCGAGCGAACCGAGCGAGGCGACAAAGGCGGCGGCGTCCGGCGAGAGAGACGGCGGCGAGCAAGGCCTCATCCATCCCCGCCGCCAGCCCCCTCCATCCCAACCCGCCAGCCTCCGCCAACCGTCCGTCCAAGATCTCCTACCGGCCGTCCGCCCAAGGAGCAACCACCTCCACTTATCTGTCCCCTCCCTCCCTCCCACGCGCTCTCCTCAAGTACAAGGGCAAGCAGGATCTGTAGCTAGCAAGCTACTCCGGTGCGTCGGTGGAAGCTACTACGACCTCGGGTTCTCTGACTACCCCATCGACGGCAAGGACCTGGGGGACGTACTCGTTCGAGTGGCCGCCGGCGTTCGACCTGGGCGCGTGCTGGGGTGGCTCGGACCCTGATCCAGGCGTGTTCACGAACCTCCCGTGAATCGCCCGACATTGCTCAGGGCCTCAGGTGGGAGTTTTCGCCATCCGATGATGATTCGAATTTCAATTAATTACTACTGCTAGTAAAGTACGTAGTACATGGTGCAATTGGGGGTTACTATATGGCGATCGAATGATAACCTTAATTTTGGCTTGTTGAGATTAGCGGTCGTGTTTTACTCAGAGTGCTAACTCAAAACAGGGGTACTTAGAGAATCCGAATCATCGCAGTACCTCTGGCCAGATTGTACTACTACCTTGCAGGGACAAGTCACAGTAAAATATAGCTTGGGCAGTGAATGTTGTGAAGAAATAAAGATTGGGAACAGTAAAATAAAGCTTGGGCAGGATATTTTGTCACTCCATTCCATCACTTAATGCAAAAATAAAAGGGTTACAATCATGTCAAGGTGATATATGCTTATATGCTAGTAAAACCGACGAAGCATATAAGAATGTTGAGGTAATGCGTATGCGTACTGGTCCTAGTTGGATGGGTCAAACCGATGAGTACCCTAGCTAGAATTAGGACGGCCCGCGCAGCTAGAGTATTTCTCTCTGCTTGTCTCTGTGCCTGGATAAAGAAAGAAGAAGAAGAAATGTCTTTGGAACTTGGTGCGTGTCCTCCTCAGGTACATCATGTTTACGTATGCAGCGAAAAAGGAATTTGATGCCCCATGGCAATGCACGGGCTGTCAAAAGAAAAAAATGTAAAGTGTATTCCAATTTCGATCAAATTTAAACAATGTAAAGAATGACCAGATTTAAAGAAAAATAAACTTTCAATATCTACAACATCCAGTCAGTAAAATAAATAGATGAAGAAACATATTTCCGTACTATAACTATATGTAGTACTCTCTCCATTCCATAATGTAAGATGTTAAGATATTTCACATATTGTCTAGATTCGGACTAAAATGAGTTGACACGTATCCTAAAAATATGTCTAGATACACGTATGTGTATATATACGTGTGAATGTGGAATAGATTTAAAACATCTTGTGTCGTGGAATGGAGGAAGTATTATAATTGGAACGCCTTTTGGAGGCCAGGCTGCATGTAGCCCGTTTTAAAAAAAATTGAAATCCTATTTTTGTTTCAAAAAAATTGAAAAAAGGTAAACATGGATAAAGTCGAGATCTATCCGTATGTAAATTTTTAAGTAAAAATTCATATAATTGTAGCATACGCAAAAAGGATAAATCTTGCATGACTTCAATTTTTTTTGAGACCGTGCGGTATTCACTCATCCATATTTGAACATTTTTTTTCTATAGGACGAAATATGAAGAATTTAAGATTGAATTTTTACTTAATTGCAGATATGATATTAATTACACGTGAGATTTTCTTTTTCAAAATTTTGTAATAAAAAAATATAGATTCAAATTTTGTTTGGAGCCGTTTGCACTTTTCGATTATAATTGTCAATATATTGTTCTATAAATTTGATCAAAGTTAACATTGTTTGAAATTTGGGAAAATTAATACATATTGTTTTGGGGACGAAGTTAGTGTGCATGCTAACGTAGTATAATACATGTAATTTCAATTTCATTATCAATTACTACAACGAAAATACGAAGTATAGAGCATGCACACATTGTGGACATACCATTAAAACCATCGTAACTTGTAAAACATATTTTGCCACGAATAAGAATAAAGGCAATACTATTGATCAGTGTATACTATACTACTACAAGTTACAATAAATATGGATATCTAGTCACAAACAAGAAACCACTATCGAGATATTTGGTATGTCCTAAGCTTTGGAGATAATTACCAGAAATACATATACATTATGTAGTATATGCAATTGTTAAAACACGAGAAGGAAATTATGTTATAAATATAGTTTCAAATTCAGTATGTTGTAAATTTATTTGAAGATATAAATCAATAATGTATAGAAAATATGTGGTTCACTAGTCCACATAAAAAAATATGAATTATCTGTAACACGCGAAATATTATTTGTAAAAGTATAAACGTTTTGTACAAATTGTGATGTTGTGCATTATTTTTTCCTGTTGGGGGATGCAGGATCTTACCCGAACTATTCACCAAAACTACACGAGGACGCGTTGGAGAAATAAAGTAATGAGGAAAATACATGATTCATGACTAAACATCTTTGTTGAAATGCGAGTTAAGGTCAAACATCAAGTTATATGTATATCATAACCATCATAGTTTATAAAATATTTTAATCACTTATGCTGATAAGACCTTATCGGGATATTCATGGTAAGCCGATATAGGGGAGCAAAAGGGTTTTGTTGATTTTTCAATTCTACTATCAACTTGGTTCCAAAATTCGACGAATAATGGGTGAAATGATGACTTAGTGTAGAACCATTTGAGAGACTATGGGCTGATCTAGCCAAAATGTTGTTATATTAGCCGATGCATGTCGTTGCAGTTTCTTGTTGTCGTCATCGAGGTAAAAAATTCAAAATTCTATATTAGTCCCTAAAACAACAAAATTGTTGGGAAATTAAGTAAACTTCCAAACATAACCATAATAATTAATTATGAGGTCATAAGATTTAAATTACAAAAGAATAATGTTGCTATAGTGGACGAGACAATTTTATAACTCTCAAAGAACAAAAGCTTGCTTAGTCATGAAGGTCGACCTTACTGTAGACATTATCTCTAAGACTTATTTTGTTTAGACGAGGAGTCATTCCTTGACTCGATAATGAAATTTATATTGTTTCTTGGCTTAATGTCATTTTTAGTTGTCTGAAACCATCAGGTGTTTTTGTCCACACTAATTTTTTAAGAACAAAGCAAGATCGATAAATATTGTGCTTGAAAAAAAACAGAGAAGAGAGAATGTATGAATTTCCTAATACATTTTTTGGTATAACCCATGATTAGAACCATCTATTCCTGGGCTAGCATACAAAATTAGGAATCTTCTCTTCTTCAAAGTGTGTGTGTGTGGGGGGGGGGTGAGGGGGGCAATCTAGGTGATACAATACAAAGTATAATATGCAAAAGAATATAAGTAGCAAGGGAAGTATGTTTTCGTTGGAGGAGGTGTTGACCTACTAAGGCACTTCAACGTATGGTTGCGCTCACAACGCACGATTATGTTCACCATATTCTCGGTGAGATTCTCCCGTGAGGAATAAGCTCATTCCACTATGAGGTTTTTTTAACTGTTTCCACTATGATATCGATTTGAAGGGGTAGATGAAACTTTATAACAAGTTTGGGGCAGCGAATGCAAGCTCCTTTGCCAAATTGTTGTTGATCGTGACTTTGCCGTCAAACAACGATCGTCGTTATTTTTTTCCAATACCATTTTTACGGAATTATGTTGAAAACACTATGCCATTTGTTAACACGTTTTAGAGTTGAACGCCTACATCTGCAGGGCATGACTATCGCGATCCTCCCCTCTGATACCACAATACTTGGCAACCCTAGGCGCCTGCACAAGTCGTCGGCTCCCCTTGGGTCCTTGTTGCTATCAAGTCTTCACGGGTTACAACATCTGGTGCCCCCCTTCGTTATATAGGAGGTTCTAGGATAGACATATTCGACTCCAACAGTATAGTACCATATCTGAATACACATGTTCTGGTAGTGCATGTTGAGTGTTCAAAGTCAAAATGCTCAAAATATGAGAAGGAATAGGGCGAGATAACCTGACGATGTAAAAAAAATAGACTTCACTAAAGACTAAGAAATATATTAAAAAATCTAAAGAGTTCATAAGAAAAAACCGAAACAATGGGAGAATGAAAAATAGTTAAGCCGAAGAAAAAAAAACAAGATACAAATGGGACTTGTTAAAAGAATAGCTGAGTCTGAGATCTTCAGAAAACTGAGATAATAAAGACCAAAGTGGGATCAAACTGAGCAAAAGAAATCAAGGACTTGAACCAAAGAGATAAAATTTAGTGTTGACACGGGTGAAATCGACCAAATAAAAGTAAACAGTTCTGAATAAAGCATTGGTGAAACTTAAATACTAAAAGAATTAAAAATGCAAAACAGAAAATAAAATCAATAATTAGTACTAAAAAATATAAGATGCTAAGACATTGATTGTCATACAGAAACCGAGATAACAAATTATCTCGTGGATCAATCTGAGCAAAAAGTAAATAAAAAACCAAGGACTGTACCGAAGAGACAAAAGATAAAATAAAACAGAGAAAAACACAATGAATGAAGAGACTGGAATCTGGATAAAGACAGGTGTGAAAACGGAAGAAAGACAGAGGAAATGAGAGATTGGAGAAAAGAAGAACGGAGGAAACTCAAGAAAAAAAATGAACACTAAAGAATGAAGAAAGAGATAGATACAAAAATGATAAAACTGAAATAAATAAGAGATATGACAAAAGACACAAAGAGAGAAAGATGACTAAACAATGAAAAAAAAAAGAGGATAACTAAAATAAAAATAAATAAGTTAGATGACTGAAGAATGATAAAGGGAAACGATCGTTATCCTCTGGAGGACATCCTCCGGGTGACGTAACGCGCGCAGGTTCCGCGGCCCAACTAGCTGGCATCCCATTTTCGCCTCCACGTCTTCATAATTGGGCTTCTTTTTTCGGCCCACCAAGTGCTGCAGTATGGAGCACCATTTGTTTTTTTTTTTGTGTTTTTCCAACAAGCTGACCCCGCAAAATATGCTGCTACAATAATTTTTTTTTGTTCGCTACAATTGGTCTTCAATTTTGCTATACTAATATAATTTGTTTGCTACCATGTCTTCGGCGAAGTCTTCGGCGATGTCATTTTTCTTGTAACAATAGCACAATTCTTTGATGATTCCCACCAAGAATTTGATCGCCGGGTCGGGCTAATTCCATACGAATCAGTACAGAGAAGCATGTGCCCATCACTCCTGCAATGGCACCGAAGATGAAATATAGAGTACCAATATCCTTGTGGTTAGTGGAGAAGAGCCATCGAACCAGATTTGTCATTTTTTTCTACAATTGTTATCCACATTTACTATAATAGAGCGAAATGTTTGCTATAATATCTCCGGCGGTGTCTCCGACGATGTCATTATTTTTTGCTACAATAGCATATATTTTTTTGCTACAATTGATGTTAAGATTTTCCATAGTAGCGCAAAGTGTTTTCTATAATATATCTCCGGCGAGGTCTCCGGCGATGTCTCCGGTGATTTTTTTTATATATAAAGGGAAGTATATTAATAACCCGGCCTCTGCAACAACGCAATGGATGCACATAGCCGAAAGACAATAAAAAGAAAAGTCCTGCTACAGAGTTACAGTCCTCGCGGTATCCGCACAACCACCATCTAAACAACAGCTGATGACCATCTCTTCGAAAACAATGTCTCCAAGAAGAACGGTGCTAGGCACAACCAATTAAGGCCAGACCTTGGGCTTTCACCCTGAAGATAATCCTCGCTCTCAAAACAACGGCTCCAAGAAGCCAGTTCCAGGCACAACCAATTAAGTCCAGACCTTGGGCTTTCACCCTGAAAGGTAGAACTTTGAACTTCACGCACGTTGTCGCCCCCTCTTACATACGGCTGCCACGAATCTTGTAACTCCAAGCCAGTTCCCCATCAATGCAAGGACTCCGAACACCGTTGCTAGTCCTCCAATCTCACCTTCGATGACTGAGCGTTGTGACCGAATTCCACCGATCCAGCAATCTCCAGGCGTCGCCCATGGGAGTTCGCCGGCGGAGCCTTTCGGGTCGACACCCCGGCTTGATCAAAGAGAACCTACATCAGGATCTATCTTCGCGCGATGGGAAACCCAAGGACCACCTCCTTTATTCTGATGTCTCGCAGCCCGACGCTGCGAAACGACTCCCAGCAGGGAATTTGCGGAAGGGTTCTGCATCCGCCGCCACCGGGAGCCCTGCCACCGACGGTCCCTAGCACCACCGCCTCCCGCCGCCAAAGACAGAGGAGGCCGCGCCGCCCGGGAGCCAAGCCAATGGCGCCGGCGCACCATAGCCGAGCCACCCTAGATCCCATCGGCGGCGTCATCACCCTGGCCAGCGCCGGCTGCCCACGCAGACCCAGGCACTAGCCGCCGCCAGAAGAGCCAGGGCCGCCGCCCCGGCGTCCGTGCTTCGCCGTCCGCGCAAGCCGTCCAGGGCCGACCAATGCATCTGGCCGGAGGCCTTCCGCCGCGTTTGTGCTGAGGAGGCGAGGACCCGCCGGCCTCCGTCCACCACGCGGAGGGTTGTGCCCCCGGTGGCTTCCTCCGGCGGCGGCGGGTGGTTGGGAAGAAGGAGGTGTGGGGGCGGCGGCGGCTAGGGTTTCGCCCGTGCCGCCCCGGGAGCGACGCGAGCGAGCGCTTCCTCTATTCCTTTCGGTTTTCCCGTACAAGCTTTTTTTATTTTTTATGTCGACAATTTTTTTTGCTACAATAGCACAAATTTCCTATTTCAATGAATCGTTTTTTCTCCAAAGTAGCAAAAGCGGGATCTATGGGTATTTTTATAATTTGCTACAATAGTATAAAATTCTTATTTCAATGAATCTTTTTTGCTGTTAGTGTAGCAAAAGCGGGATTAGTCGATTTGTTGGGACACGTGTCGACAGGAGGACCCCGAGGATTTTTTTTCGCCACATGCTCCAGGGGACGTCCAGCAGTTCTCAATGATAAATGGTCCGAAGTATGACTGGAGAAATTGGAACGGCGGCACAACAAAAGTATTTCTCCGTGCTTGCCTAACTGTCTCTGTCCTACTCCGGAGCTCTTGCTTGGACAAACAAAGAAGAACAAAAAAGATGCCTTTGGAAATTGGTGCGTGTCCTCCTCAAACGGACATTTCAGTTCTACACCCAACAGAGGTCTTCATCTCTGGTGATGTCGTGGCAAGCTGCAGACGACACGGGTATCAGTATGGCGCGGTATCTGCACTCTGAATCTATCTCTCGAGACTTATCGAAGATAGCGGTGGTATATCAATCAACGGTTCAAATAAGGAATGGAAGTGTTAGAGCTTATATTTCTACCAACGTGAGGTTGCAGCGGATGAAAGATCTGTTTGGACGGATCAGTGCTGATTTTTTGGGGATTGTTCTGTTTTGTTGGTGGCGGCACGACTAAGTGCCCCTCCCCACCTTTATGTTCTTTTCATCGACTCTAAATCTTTAACACCTACCTACTCATGCCCTGTCCCAACACCCTATCCTTCTATAAGCTATATATATGTGGTATACCAGATCATACCAGACAGGTTTAGAAGACAGTGTCAGCGTCTTTATGCACTTTGCTCGCTCGCTCTTACTTTTGTTTCATATAAGCCAACACAAGATATATATCTTAACCTAACTTGCTGAGCAAAAAAGCAAGGAAACTAGTTGGAAAAAGAAGACGGAACCAGTTAACATAGCTCTCAGCTGCTCTTTAGTTTCATCCGGTCTAAGCAACTCTTGGCCTCTTGCCCTCGAGTTTTGCGGAGAAGAAAAGCTTCACGAAGTCCTCATGGTCCACTGACGGACACCCGCTCTTCCTTCCGGTCGACCACGGCACGGTGCTCGATACACCTGTAACTTCCATTCGTGAATATCTGTCCTCACAAAACCAAAACGGCAACAAACAATTTATTTAGTGCAAGAGGGGATTTTAACTTCACAAAATTCGGCAGACAGCATGTTGAGTTGGTGTTCAACCTGCACCCTTATGGGTACGGTCTTCCCTCAAATATATTTCCCATGTTGACGATAAAGGCTCGAGAGGAAACCAACTGCCATTGCTCTTATCTGCAGGCCTTGAACATGATTTATTTGGAGGAAAAGAGTCAGAAGATCAGAATCAGAGTGTGGAGAGAGGCCGACGACTTTGTCCGCTTGAGGTCGTCAGCGCCGTTGGCGTCGAGCAGGTGGGCGATGGAAGAGTTGGCGCCATGAAGCAGCAGGTGCAGCGTGGAGGAGATGGGCGCGCGCTAAGCTAAACTCACTTGACTACACAAGCATACAAGAATGTTCAGGTACTGCGCCTATGCGTGCTTGTCGTAGTTGGGTCAAACCGATCAGTACGGGAGTAGCTAGGATTAGGCAGGCCCGCACAAGTAGAGTATTTCTCTAAGCTTGATAAAGGAAAAATGTCTTTGGAACTTGGCGCATGTCCTCCTCAGACGGAGCTTTCACCTTTTCGATCCTCGCCACATGTGTCACTGCATTTTCAGCCTCCCCATCCCATGGCGCAGGCATAATCCGATCTAGGGAGAGAGTCTGCCCCCCCCCCCCCCCCCCCCCCCCGCCGCTTTGAGAGTCTCCTGTGAGAGCGTTGACCCGGGCTAGATCCGAGCCGTGCCCGTCGGCGACGCCGGAAGGAGATGGCGAGGTGAGAGCGCCGGCCGGTAGTAGGTATAGGTTTAGGTTCCTCGTCTTTCTTTTTTTTCCGTGTGTTGTCCGCTATGGCGTAGTGGGTAGGTCGCCGGCCATCTCCGGTCATGGCTGGTGCGCCCGGCGCACGCTGCTCTCGGTCGCACAGCTCCGGTGGCAGGAGCTGCTGCAAGCGGGGGAGGCGAGCCCCGGCATCCCAAATAAGACCGCCCGGAGCAGCTACCTTGGTGGTGATGTGGACGCACTACCGGAGTGGAAGGGCTTGCCGCTGTTCAGAGCTTCACGGTGGAGATCTTCGGCGATAAGCTGCAACCGCTGCTCCAATAAATCGTCCATTTTGGCTCCTCGCTGCACCTATCTTCTTCGCCTGCCTCCTCCCGCCCGTGGCAGGAGCCGGGAGTTCGATGGCGGGTCGTTTGCTGCTCGAGGTGTTGGCGATGAGTTCTCTGCTGTAAGGTCCTCCTTCTCCTTCTTTCTTCTTCTTCCATCAGGCGCTGCGGTAGCGAAGGATGGAGCTGAAGATGCAGCGAGTGGAGGTGTCAAGCAGCTATGGAGCCGGGAAGCTATGTTTTCGAGCGCAACATCAGCGGCCGGTCAGCGCCGTCCGACATCCAAGGCCAATGTCTGGCCTATCTGCAAGCCGGTGAAGGGCTCCGACATTTTAACAACCTCCTGTGTGAGGCCCCTCTTCGGATCGAAGGCCGCGTTTCATGCTGGCACGGAAGCAAGTGGCTGCGTCCCCGCGTCCGGGCTTGGTGGCGGCGCTCTCGATCTTCGGCGCGGCGATGGAGATAGAGAAGGACCTGATTGCTTTTTCTTGGTTTTTAGCGAGGTCTTTTCTACATTTACCAAGGCTCGGGTACATGATGGCCTCGGGCGCCGACGAGTGGGCGAGGCCCAGCACGTGGCCGATCTCGTGCGTGGCCACGGACTCTAGGTCCACGGCCCCGTCGGCGGTCATGAGGTCCGCGCGGCCGACGGCCCAGCGCTCGGCGGCGTCGAGGTGGAGCTGGCCGCTGGGCGGGGAGAAGGCGTGGCCGAGCACGCCGAGCGGGCCGTCGAAGGGCTCCCCGTCGCCGTGGTCGCCCGCGAAGAAGCCCACCCGGACGTCGGCCAAGTTGTAGTCCGCCGTCTCGCGGAACCGCACCGGGATTACGCGCGCCCAGCGCGCGAAGGCGCGGCGGAAGGCGGCGCGCACGGCCCTGTGCGGAGGCAGCTGGTTGCCGGTGGGAGGGGAGATGATGGCGTAGGTGAGGAGGAAGTGGTTCCGTGTGCGCGCCCAGCGCGGCTGGCCGGCGAAGAAGGCGAAGCGGGCGGAGGCGTGGAGGTCGGGGACGCCGCAGCGCGGGGTGGCGAGGAGGTCGAGCGTGACGTTGTCGAGGCGGCCCGTGACGGGGAGGCTGAGGGTGGACTGGTACAGCTTGACGAGGTGTCCGGCGTCGTCGCCGTCGTCAGAGTGATCATCAGACACGTAGCCGAAGCGCGCCAGGTAGCGCTTGAGGCCGTCGGTGACGTTGGCGCCGCCGCCGTCGATGAGGTGGGCGATGGAGGAGTTGGCGCCGTGGAGCAGCTGGCGGTGCGGGCAGCAGGTGTAGCATGATGGCAGCAGGAGCAGGTGCGAGACGAAGAAGAGGAAAGTGAGAGAAGAGGACATGGGCGCGCGCGCATGCGTCTGGCCGCTAACCCGAAACTGCATAATAAGCATATAAGAATGTTCAGGTAACGGTGGTCCTAGTTGGATGGGTCAAACCGATGAGTAGCACTAGCTAGAATTAGGACGGCCCGCACAAGTAGAGTATTTCTCTCTGCTTGTCTCTATGCCTGGATAAAGAAAGAAGAAGAAGAAATGTCTTTGGAACTTGGTCCGTGTCCTCCTCAGTCCTCAGACGGAGCTTTCAGCTTTACACGCAGCAACGATCCTCGCCACCTGTGTCTCGTAGCATTTTCTGCTTGTAGCAATAACATTTTCAGCTTCCTCATCCGATGCCGCCTGCAGACAAACATCGGTATCGGTATGGTGCCCCTGCACTCTGCAACTTGAAGCGGTATCGAGCAGGCACTACTCCTGCTACGTCGCACCATCTCTCTAAAGCCGACGGATGGTCTCTTTGGACCGATACGGTTCGCTCGCTCGAAAGTCGCAACCCTCTTAGAGCATCTCTAGTAGTACCCTAAACCACTAAACCCTTATAGCAGTTTTAAGGGTTGAGAATGACCCTTTTTGTGCACTTTTACGGGTTGAAAAACAGGGGCAAAGACTAAACCCTCAAACCCAACCCTTAAAACGGAATATTCTGTTTTAAGGGTTGGGTTTGAGGGTTCTAGTCCGCGGGTACGCCATATGCGAGTACCCGCATTGCCGTCGATATCATTTGGTATGCACTAAACCCTATGATACCGGCGGCGGATCTACGACGCTTGAAATATGAGGAGGCCGCCTCACAATCCGTCACAATCTTCACAAAGAGAGAACGGCGCATTCGGTACCTTCTACTGAAGAGACGAGGAGGGTACGTAGGAAACTCGTCGAAGTAGTCTTCCATCAAATGCTTGTGTCCGAGAGCGCGGTTTCGGTAGATGGTGACTCTCCCCATCTTCGATCCTCTCCTCTGATCCATCAGCTTCGCGCGGTCTTCATACGACTGCACGTCGATGAGGAGGCTCATCATCTCGACGTCGTCATCTTGCAACAACTCGTCGATGTCGGAATCGTCGGATGTCGACCAATCCGACGATTCCGACATCGAGTCCATCACACTATCGTCGTTGTCCATCTACAAAATTATGCTCAAATCAATAATCTACACTAAAACAAAAATGAACAAAACAAAATGAAAAAATAAAAAGAAAAATTACCTCGAGGGCGGGAGAACGCCGGCTCGGGGGCGGGCGGGGCGGGAGAACGCCGGCTCGGGGGCGGGCGGCCGGCTCGGGGGGGCGGGACGGGGCGGGCGGGGCGGGGGGCGGCCGGAGGAGGGCGGGCCGGAGGAGGGCGGGGCGGGGCGGGGCGGGGCGGAGGAGGAGGAGGAGGGCGGGGCGGGGCGGAGGAGGGCGGGGGCGGGCGGAGGAGGGCGGTGGCGGGCGGAGGAGGACCGGAGGAGGGCGGGCCGGAGGAGGAGGAGGGCGGGGCGGAGGAGGAGGACGGCCGGCGGCGGGTGGGCGATGCGGGCGGGGGCGGGCGGGGCGGGGCGGGGGTCCGCGGCGGCGGGCGGGGCCGGGGGCGGGCGGGGGCGGGGGCGGCGGCGGCGCGGGGGCGGCGGCGGCGGGGCTGGAGATGGCGATGCGGGGGAGGAGACGGTGAAAATTCCCTCCCGCGCGTGGGGAGGGCAAAATCCGGGTCGGGTAGGGGGCGACCTCCCCAACCTGCGAATGTACAGGCCGGAGGGGGTTTTCCAGGTCCGGCCTGTAATTTTTTTTACAGTTTTACAGTTTTAGGGGTCCTATTCTTTGCCTTTTTTTCGTTCCAACCCGTAAACAAGCGGTTATTTTTACAGTTTTGGGGATTTAGGGGTACTACTAGAGATGCTCTAATCCTGATTCTGTGGGGGGACTCTTGTGTTGGTCGCGCCACGAACAAGTGCCCCAAACTTTATGTTCTTTTCATTGTGTTTGACTCTAAAACTCAATTTGTCCCTACACGTGATCTCCCACCTGGCCTACCTATACACCACACGGGGGAAACAAACTCAGCTTCTTTCTGTTGCCTGTTCCTTCTTACTCTTGTTTCATAGCCAACCAACATAGGGATATCAAATAAAGTGTCTTCCGATTTCGATCAAATTCAAACGATGTAAAGAATGACCAGATTTAAAGAAAAAAATTAATATCTTCCACGTCCAATCAGTATTATGAAATAAATAGATGAAGAAACGCATTTCCGTACTATATCTATATAGTATTATAATTGGAACGCGTTTTGGAGGCAGGGCTACATGTAGCCCGGTTTCTAAAAAAAAATGAATTCGTATTTTTGTGTTTCAAAAAATTTGAAAAGAATAATTGACATAGATAAAGTCGAGATCTATTAGTATCTATAATTTTTAAGTAAAAATTAATATATAATTCTAGCCTACGCAAAAAAGGATAAATCTTGCATGACTTCGAATTTTTTGAGACCGTCCGCTATTCACTCGTCCACTTTTGAACATTTTTTTTCTAGGCCAAAATATGACGAATTTTAGATCGGAATTTTACTTAATTGCAGATCTGATATTAATTACACGTGAAATCTTCTTTTTCAAAAATTTGTAATAAAAGAATATAGATTCAATTTTTATTTGGAGCCGTTTGCACTTTTCGATTATAATTGTCAATAGATTGTTCTATAAATGTGATCAAAGTTAACATTGTTTGAATCTTCAGAAAATTTGTACACATTGTTTTGAGGACGAAGCTAGTATGGATGCTAGCATAGTAGAATACATGTAATTTTATTTTCATTATCAATTGCTATAACGAAAATACGAAGTATAGAGCATGCACACATTGTGGACTTATCATTAAAATCATCGTAACTTGTAAAATATATTATGCCACGAATAAAGATAGACAATACTACTGATCAGTTTATACTATACTCATACAGGTTACAATAAATATGGATATCTAGTCACAAACAAGAAACCACTATCGAGATATTTGTTATGTCCTAAGCTTTCGAGATCATTACCAGAAATACATATACATTATAAAGTATATGCAATTGTTAAAACATGAGATGGAAATTATGTTGTAAATATAGTTTCGAATTCAGTACGTTGTAAATTTATTTGAAGATATAAATCAATAATGTATAGAAAAATAATAACAGTAACATTTAATTACATTGCTATGTGGTTCACTACTTCACATAAAAAATATAAATTATTTTTAACACGCGAAATATAATTTGTAAAAGTATAAAAGTTTTGTATAAATTGCGATGTTGTGTATTAATATTTGCATGTTGGTGGATGCGGGATCTTACCCAGGGTTTGGGGAGTTTTTTCCCGGCCCATCCCGAAACCCGGTATTTTCCCCCTGATTCTCCCACCTTTCCCCGAAACCCCCCAATCGGCCCGGTTTCCTTCCACGACAGAAAACGCGAGCTAGGGCTCCCGTATCATCCATTCCCCCGAGCGAACCGAGCGAGGCGACAAAGGCGGCGGCGGCCGGCGAGAGAGACGGCGGCGAGCAAGGCCTCATCCATCCCCGCCGCCAGCCCCCTCCATCCCAACCCGCCAGCCTTCGCCAACCGTCCGTCCAAGATCTCCTACCGGCCGTCCGTCCAAGGAGCAACCACCTCCACTTATCTGTCCCCTCCCTCCCTCCCACGCGCTCTCCTCAAGTACAAGGGCAAGCAGGATCTGTAGCTAGCAAGCTACTCCGGTGCGTCGGTGGAAGCTACTACGACCTCGGGTTCTCTGACTACCCCATCGACGGCAAGGACCTGGGGGACGTACTCGTTCGAGTGGCCGCCGGCGTTCGACCTGGGCGCGTGCTGGGGTGGCTCGGACCCTGATCCAGGCGTGTTCACGAACCTCCCGTGAATCGCCCGACATTGCTCAGGGCCTCAGGAGGGAGTTTTCGCCATCCGATGATGATTCGAATTTCGATTAATTACTACTGCTAGTAAAGTACGTAGTACATGGTGCAATTGGGGGTTACTATATGGCGATCGAATGATAACCTTAATTTTGGCTTGTTGAGATTAGCGGTCGTGTTTTACTCAGAGTGCTAACTCAAAACAGGGGTACTTAGAGAATCCGAATCATCGCAGTACCTCTGGCCAGATTGTACTACTACCTTGCAGGGACAAGTCACAGTAAAATATAGCTTGTGCAGTGAATGTTGTGAAGAAATAAAGATTGGGAACAGTAAAATAAAGCTTGGGCAGGATATTTTGTCACTCCATTCCATCACTTAATGCAAAAATAAAAGGGTTACAATCATGTCAAGGTGATATATGCTTATATGCTAGTAAAACCGACGAAGCATATAAGGCTGGTGCCAACCGGGGCGAGGAGGCGGGGCGATAGGCCCCTTATCGCCCGTGGCGGGGCGAGAGGAGGCGAGGAGGGAGGCGAGAAGGCTCGCCCGGGCGCCAGCCAGCTCGCCCGGCGAGATGCGGCTGTAACGCGGCCTACCGCCCGCGCTAGCGAGGCGATAGCGCCCGCGACGGGCAAGAGTGAGGGGCGATAGCGGGGCGACGCGGTGCCAATGGGGGCGATAGGCCGGGCGATAGTGGGGAGAGGAGTGTGATAGTGTGGGCTATAGCCCGTGCACTGGCACCGTGCTGTGAGAGTGGCGTGAGAGTGGCGTGAGAGTGGTGAAAAAAGGTGACGTGGCGGGGCTATAGCCCGTGAGAGGGAGTGATGCATTGGCACCAGCCTAAGAATGTTGAGGTAATGCGTATGCGTACTGGTCCTAGTTGGATGGGTCAAACCGATGAGTACCCTAGCTAGAATTAGGACGGCCCGCGCAGCTAGAGTATTTCTCTCTGCTTATCTCTGTGCCTGGATAAAGAAAGAAGAAGAAGAAGAAATGTCTTTGGAACTTGGTGCGTGTCCTCCTCAGGTACATCATGTTTTTTACGTATGCAGCGAAAAAGGAATTTGATGCCCCATGGCAATGCACGGGCTGTCAAAAAAAAAAAGTAAAGTGTATTCCAATTTCGATCAAATTTAAATAATGTAAAGAATGACCAGATTTAAAGAAAAATAAACTTTCAATATCTACAACATCCAGTCAGTAAAATAAATAGATGAAGAAACATATTTCCGTACTCTAACTATATGTAGTACTCTCTCCATTCCATAATGTAAGATGTTAAGATATTTCACATATTGTCTAGATTCGGACTAAAATGAGTTGACACGTATCCTAAAAATATGTCTAGATACACGTATGTGTATATATACGTGTGAATGTGGAATAGATTTAAAACATCTTGTGTCGTGGAATGGAGGAAGTATTATAATTGGAACGCCTTTTGGAGGCCAGGCTGCATGTAGCCCGTTTTTTAAAAAATTGAAATCCTATTTTTGTTTCAAAAAAATTGAAAAAAGGTAAACATGGATAAAGTCGAGATCTATCCGTATGTAAATTTTTAAGTCAAAATTCATATAATTCTAGCATACGCAAAAAGGATAAATCTTGCATGACTTCAAATTTTTTTGAGACCGTGCGGTATTCACTCATCCATATTTGAACATTTTTTTTCTATAGGAAGAAATATGAAGAATTTAAGATTGAATTTTTTTACTTAATTGCAGATATGATATTAATTACACGTGAGATTTTCTTTTTCAAAATTTTGTAATAAAAAAATATAGATTCAAATTTTGTTTGGAGCCGTTTGCACTTTTCGATTATAATTGTCAATAGATTGTTCTATAAATTTGATCAAAGTTAACATTGTTTGAAATTTGGGAAAATTAATACATATTGTTTTGGGGACGAAGTTAGTGTGCATGCTAACGTAGTATAATACATGTAATTTCAATTTCATTATCAATTACTACAACGAAAATACGAAGTATAGAGCATGCACACATTGTGGACATACCACTAAAACCATCGTAACTTGTAAAACATATTTTGCCACGAATAAGAATAAAGGCAATACTATTGATCAGTGTATACTATACTACTACAAGTTACAATAAATATGGATATCTAGTCACAAACAAGAAACCACTATCGAGATATTTGGTATGTCCTAAGCTTTGGAGATAATTACCAGAAATACATATACATTATGTAGTATATGCAATTGTTAAAACACGAGAAGGAAATTATGTTATAAATATAGTTTCAAATTCAGTATGTTGTAAATTTATTTGAAGATATAAATCAATAATGTATAGAAAATATGTGGTTCACTAGTCCACATAAAAAAAATATGAATTATCTGTAACACGCGAAATATTATTTGTAAAAGTATAAACGTTTTGTACAAATTGTGATGTTGTGCATTATTTTTTCCTGTTGGGGGATGCAGGATCTTACCCGAACTATTCACCAAAACTACACGAGGACGCGTTGGAGAAATAAAGTAATGAGGAAAATACATGATTCATGACTAAACATCTTTGTTGAAATGCGAGTTAAGGTCAAACATCAAGTTATATGTATATCATAACCATCATAGTTTATAAAATATTTTAATCACTTATGCTGATAAGACCTTATCGGGATATTCATGGTAAGCCGATATAGGGGAGCAAAAGGGTTTTGTTGATTTTTCAATTCTACTATCAACTTGGTTCCAAAATTCGACGAAAAATGGGTGAAATGATGACTTAGTGTAGAACCATTTGAGAGACTACGGGCTGATCTAGCCAAAATGTTGTTATATTAGCCGATGCATGTCGTTGCAGTTTCTTGTTGTCGTCATCGAGGTAAAAAATTCAAAATTCTATATTAGTCCCTAAAACAACAAAATTGTTGGGAAATTAAGTAAACTTCCAAACATAACCATAATAATTAATTATGAGGTCATAAGATTTAAATTACAAAAGAATAATGTTGCTATAGTGGACGAGACAATTTTATAACTCTCAAAGAACAAAAGCTTGCTTAGTCATGAAGGTCGACCTTACTGTAGACATTATCTCCAAGACTTATTTTGTTTAGACGAGGAGTCATTCCTTGACTCGATAATGAAATTTATATTGTTTCTTGGCTTAATGTCATTTTTAGTTGTCTGAAACCATCAGGTGTTTTTGTCCACACTAATTTTTTAAGAACAAAGCAAGATCGATAAATATTGTGCTTGAAAAAAAACAGAGAAGAGAGAATGTATGAATTTCCTAATACATTTTTTGGTATAACCCATGATTAGAACCATCTATTCCTGGGCTAGCATACAAAATTAGGAATCTTCTCTTCTTCAAAGTGTGTGGGGGGGGGGGTGAGGGGGGCAACCTAGGTGATACAATACAAAGTATAATATGCAAAAGAATATAAGTAGCAAGGGAAGTATGTTTTCGTTGGAGGAGGTGTTGACCTACTAAGGCACTTCAACGCATGGTTGCGCTCACAACGCACGATTATGTTCACCATATTCTCGGTGAGATTCTCCCGTGAGGAATAAGCTCATTCCACTATGAGGTTTTTTTAACTGTTTCCACTATGAGATCGATTTGAAGGGGTAGATGAAACTTTATAACAAGTTTGGGGCAGCGAATGCAAGCTCCTTTGCCAAATTGTTGTTGATCGTGACTTTGCCGTCAAACAACGATCGTCGTTATTTTTTTTCCAATACCATTTTTACGGAATTATGTTGAAAACACTATGCCATTTGTTAACACGTTTTAGAGTTGAACGCCTACATCTGCAGGGCATGACTATCGCGATCCTCCCCTCTGATACCACAATACTTGGAAACCCTAGGCGCCTGCACAAGTCGTCGGCTCCCCTTGGGTCCTTGTTGCTATCAAGTCTTCATGGGTTACAACATCTGGTGCCCCCCTTCGTTATATAGGAGGTTCTAGGATAGACATATTCGACTCCAACAGTATAGTACCATATCTGAATACACATGTTCTGGTAGTGCATGTTGAGTGTTCAAAGTCAAAATGCTCAAAATATGAGAAGGAATAGGGCGAGATAACCTGACGATGTAAAAAAATAGACTTCACTAAAGACTAAGAAATAGATTAAAAAATCTAAAGAGTTCATAAGAAAAAACCGAAACAATGGGAGAATGAAAAATAGTTAAGACGAAGAAAAAAAAACAAGATACAAATGGGACTTGTTAAAAGAATAGCTGAGTCTGAGATCTTCAGAAAACTGAGATAATAAAGACCAAAGTGGGATCAAACTGAGCAAAAGAAATCAAGGACTTGAACCAAAGAGATAAAATTTAGTGTTGACACGGGTGAAATCGACCAAATAAAAGTAAACAGTTCTGAATAAAGCATTGGTGAAACTTAAATACTAAAAGAATTAAAAATGCAAAACAGAAAATAAAATCAATAATTAGTACTAAAAAATATGAGATGCTAAGACATTGATTGTCATACAGAAACCGAGATAACAAATTATATCGTGGATCAATCTGAGCAAAAAGTAAATAAAAAACCAAGGACTGTACCGAAGAGACAAAAGATAAAATAAAACAGAGAAAAACACAATGAATGAAGAGACTGGAATCTGGATAAAGACAGGTGTGAAAACGGAAGAAAGACAGAGGAAATGAGAGATTGGAGAAAAGAAGAACGGAGGAAACTCAAGAAAAAAAATGAACACTAAAGAATGAAGAAAGAGATAGATACAAAAATGATAAAACTGAAATAAATAAGAGATATGACAAAAGACACAAAGAGAGAAAGATGACTAAACAATGAAAAAAAAAGAGGATAACTAAAATAAAAATAAATAAGTTAGATGACTGAAGAATGATAAAGGGAAACGATCGTTATCCTCTGGAGGACATCCTCCGGGTGACGTAACGCGCGCAGGTTCCGCGGCCCAACTAGCTGGCATCCCATTTTCGCCTCCACGTCTTCATAATTGGGCTTCTTTTTTCGGCCCACCAAGTGCTGCAGTATGGAGCACCATCTATTTTTTTTTTGTGTTTTTCCAACAAGCTGACCCCGCAAAATATGCTGCTACAATAAAATTTTTTTGTTCGCTACAATTGGTCTTCAATTTTGCTATACTAATATAATTTGTTTGCTACCATGTCTTCGGCGAAGTCTTCGGCGATGTCATTTTTCTTGTAACAATAGCACAATTTTTTGATGATTCCCACCAAGAATTTGATCGCCGGGTCGGGCTAATTCCATACGAATCAGTACAGAGAAGCATGTGCCCATCACTCCTGCAATGGCACCGAAGATGAAATATAGAGTACCAATATCCTTGTGGTTAGTGGAGAAGAGCCATCGAACCAGATTTGTCATTTTTTTCTACAATTGTTATCCACATTTACTATAATAGAGCGAAATGTTTGCTATAATATCTCCGGCGGTGTCTCCGACGATGTCATTATTTTTTGCTACAATAACATATATTTTTTTGCTACAATTGATGTTAAGATTTTCCATAGTAGCGCAAAGTGTTTTCTATAATATATCTTCGGCGAGGTCTCCGGCGATGTCTCCGGTGATTTTTTTTATATATAAAGGGAAGTATATTAATAACCCGGCCTCTGCAACAACGCAATGGATGCACATAGCCGAAAGACAATAAAAAGAAAAGTCCTGCTACAGAGTTACAGTCCTCACGGTATCCGCACAACCACCATCTAAACAACAGCTGATGACCATCTCTTCGAAAACAACGTCTCCAAGAAGAACGGTGCTAGGCACAATCAATTAAGGTCAGACCTTGGGTTTTCACCCTGAAGATAATCCTCGCTCTCAAAACAACGGCTCCAAGAAGCCAGTTCCAGGCACAACCAATTAAGTCCAGACCTTGGGCTTTCACCCTGAAAGGTAGAACTTTGAACTTCACGCACGTTGTCGCCCCCTCTTACATACGGCTGCCACGAATCTTGTAACTCCAAGCCAGTTCCCCATCAATGCAAGGACTCCGAACACCGTTGCTAGTCCTCCAATCTCACCTTCGATGACTGAGCGTTGTGACCGAATTCCACCGATCCAGCAATCTCCAGGCGTCGCCCATGGGAGTTCGCCGGCGGAGCCTTTCGGGTCGACACCCCGGCTTGATCAAAGAGAACCTACATCAGGATCTATCTTCGCGCGATGGGAAACCCAAGGACCACCTCCTTTATTCTGATGTCTCGCAGCCCGACGCTGCGAAACGACTCCCAGCAGGGAATTTGCGGAAGGGTTCTGCATCCGCCGCCACCGGGAGCCCTGCCACCGACGGTCCCTAGCACCACCGCCTCCCGCCGCCAAAGACAGAGGAGGCCGCGCCGCCCGGGAGCCAAGCCAATGGCGCCGGCGCACCATAGCCGAGCCACCCCAGATCCCATCGGCGGCGTCATCACCCTGGCCAGCGCCGGCTGCCCACGCAGACCCAGGCACTAGCCGCCGCCAGAAGAGCCAGGGCCGCCGCCCCGGCGTCCGTGCTTCGCCGTCCGCGCAAGCCGTCCAGGGCCGACCAATGCATCTGGCCGGAGGCCTTCCGCCGCGTTTGTGCTGAGGAGGCGAGGACCCGCCGGTCTCCGTCCACCACGCGGAGGGTTGTGCCCCCGGTGGCTTCCTCCGGCGGCGGCGGGTGGTTGGGAAGAAGGAGGTGTGGGGGCGGCGGCGGCTAGGGTTTCGCCCGTGCCGCCCCCGGGAGCGACGCGAGCGAGCGCTTCCTCTATTCCTTTCGGTTTTCCCGTACAAGCTTTTTTTATTTTTTATGTCGACAATTTTTTTTGCTACAATAGCACAAATTTCCTATTTCAATGAATCGTTTTTTCTCCAAAGTAGCAAAAGCGGGATCTATGGGTATTTTTATAATTTGCTACAATAGTATAAAATTCTTATTTCAATGAATCTTTTTTGATGTTAGTGTAGCAAAAGCGGGATTAGTCGATTTGTTGGGACACGTGTCGACAGGAGGACCCCAAGGATTTTTTTTCGCCACATGCTCCAGGGGACGTCCAGCAGTTCTCAATGATAAATGGTCCGAAGTATGACTGGAGAAATTGGAACGGCGGCACAACAAAAGTATTTCTCCGTGCTTGCCTAACTGTCTCTGTCCTACTCCGGAGCTCTTGCTTGGACAAACAAAGAAGAACAAAAAAGATGCCTTTGGAAATTGGTGCGTGTCCTCCTCAAACGGACATTTCAGTTCTACACCCAACAGAGGTCTTCATCTCTGGTGATGTCGTGGCAAGCTGCAGACGACACGGGTATCAGTATGGCGCGGTATCTGCACTCTGAATCTATCTCTCGAGACTTATCGAAGATAGCGGTGGTATATCAATCAACGGTTCAAATAAGGAATGGAAGTGTTAGAGCTTATATTTCTACCAACGTGAGGTTGCAGCGGATGAAAGATCTGTTTGGACGGATCAGTGCTGATTTTTTGGGGATTGTTCTGTTTTGTTGGTGGCGGCACGACTAAGTGCCCCTCCCCACCTTTATGTTCTTTTCATTGACTCTAAATCTTTAACACCTACCTACGCATGCCCTGTCCCAACACCCTATCCTTCTATAAGCTATATATATGTGGTATACCAGATCATACCAGACAGGTTTAGAAGACAGTGTCAGCGTCTTTATGCACTTCGCTCGCTCGCTCTTACTTTTGTTTCATATAAGCCAACACAAGATATATATCTTAACCTAACTTGCTGAGCAAAAAAGCAAGGAAACTAGTTGGAAAAAGAAGACGGAACCAGTTAACATAGCTCTCAGCTGCTCTTTAGTTTCATCCGGTCTAAGCAACTCTTGGCCTCTTGCCCTCGAGTTTTGCGGAGAAGAAAAGCTTCACGAAGTCCTCATGGTCCACTGACGGACACCCGCTCTTCCTTCCGGTCGACCACGGCACGGTGCTCGATACACCTGTAACTTCCATTCGTGAATATCTGTCCTCACAAAACCAAAACGGCAACAAACAATTTATTTAGTGCAAGAGGGGATTTTAACTTCACAAAATTCGGCAGACAGCATGTTGAGTTGGTGTTCAACCTGCACCCTTATGGGTACGGTCTTCCCTCAAATATATTTCCCATGTTGACGATAAAGGCTCGAGAGGAAACCAACTGCCATTGCTCTTATCTGCAGGCCTTGAACATGATTTATTTGGAGGAAAAGAGTCAGAAGATCAGAATCAGAGTGTGGAGAGAGGCCGACGACTTTGTCCGCTTGAGGTCGTCGGCGCCGTTGGCGTCGAGCAGGTGGGCGATGGAAGAGTTGGCGCCGTGAAGCAGCAGGTGCAGCGTGGAGGAGATGGGCGCGCGCTAAGCTAAACTCACTTGACTACACAAGCATACAAGAATGTTCAGGTACTGCGCCTATGCGTGCTTGTCGTAGTTGGGTCAAACCGATCAGTACGGTACGGGAGTAGCTAGGATTAGGCAGGCCCGCACAAGTAGAGTATTTCTCTAAGCTTGATAAAGGAAAAATGTCTTTGGAACTTGGCGCATGTCCTCCTCAGACGGAGCTTTCACCTTTTCGATCCTCGCCACATGTGTCACTGCATTTTCAGCCTCCCCATCCCATGGCGCAGGCATAATCCGATCTAGGGAGAGAGTCTGCCCCCCCCCCCCCCCCCCCCCGCCGCTTTGAGAGTCTCCTGTGAGAGCGTTGACCCGGGCTAGATCCGAGCCGTGCCCGTCGGCGACGCCGGAAGGAGATGGCGAGGTGAGAGCGCCGGCCGGTAGTAGGTATAGGTTTAGGTTCCTCGTCTTTCTTTTTTTCTGTGTGTTGTCCGCTATGGCGTAGTGGGTAGGTCGCCGGCCATCTCCGGTCATGGCTGGTGCGCCCGGCGCACGCTGCTCTCGGTCGCACAGCTCCGGTGGCAGGAGCTGCTGCAAGCGGGGGAGGCGAGCCCCGGCATCCCAAATAAGACCGCCCGGAGCAGCTACCTTGGTGGTGATGTGGACGCACTACCGGAGTGGAAGGGCTTGCCGCTGTTCAGAGCTTCACGGTGGAGATCTTCGGCGATAAGCTGCAACCGCTGCTCCAATAAATCGTCCATTTTGGCTCCTCGCTGCACCTATCTTCTTCGCCTGCCTCCTCCCGCCCGTGGCAGGAGCCGGGAGTTCGATGGCGGGTCGTTTGCTGCTCGAGGTGTTGGCGATGAGTTCTCTGCTGTAAGGTCCTCCTTCTCCTTCTTTCTTCTTCTTCCATCAGGCGCTGCGGTAGCGAAGGATGGAGCTGAAGATGCAGCGAGTGGAGGTGTCAAGCAGCTATGGAGCCGGGAAGCTATGTTTTCGAGCGCAACATCAGCGGCCGGTCAGCGCCGTCCGACATCCAAGGCCAATGTCTGGCCTATCTGCAAGCCGGTGAAGGGCTCCGGCATTTTAACAACCTCCTGTGTGAGGCCCCTCTTCGGATCGAAGGCCGCGTTTCATGCTGGCACGAAAGCAAGTGGCTGCGTCCCCGCGTCCGGGCTTGGTGGCGGCGCTCTCGATCTTCGGCGCGGCGATGGAGATAGAGAAGGACCGGATTGCTTTTTCTTGGTTTTTAGCGAGGTCTTTTCTACATTTACCAAGGACCTATGTGTAATTCCCTACTTTATGGGGTCCTTTGTAACTTTCTGTATATCCACCGCTTGGATCTAATGAGAAGCTTTCAGCCCTCTCGGGGGCACTCCTTGTTCAAAAAAAAAAAATCCCATGGCGCAGGCAATAAATTCAGAGACGCTGCTGCCTACAGAGTGCAGACAACATCGATACCAGTATGGTGCCCCTCCGCGCTGCAACTTGAAGCGGTATGAAGCAGGCACTGCTAGACTAGTGTCGCACCTTCTCTCTGAAGTCGATGGTCTCTTTGAACCGATACGGTTCGCTTGCAACCCTCTTATCCTGATTTTGTGGGGACTGTTATGTTGGCCGCGCCACGAACAAGTGCCCCCAAAACTTTATGTTGTTACTCTAAGACTCAACTCGTCCCTACACATTGCTCAAAAAAAAAAAACTCGTCCCTACACATGATGTCCCACCAGCCTACCTATACTACTACACCGGACAGGGGAACAAACTCGGCTTCTTTCTGCTGCATGCTCCTTCTTACTCTTGTTTCATAAAGCCAACCAAGGTGTGGATATCAAATAAATTGTATGAATGGAAACACATTAGTCGAATACACATAATTTTTTTTTCCAAGTCGATTAGTATAATATAAAGGAAATACTAAGAGTATAGAGCACGCACACATTGTTGACTTTTCTATTAAACCTATCGTGAGTTGTGAAACACATTTTATCTAGAAAAAGGATAAAAATAAGGTTGTGACTATCTCTCAATCCAACGAGAATTAACTCGCTTCACGGTCGGGTGATGTCCCCGATCAATTGTAACTCATGTTGCAACTCATGATCAGCACGAGTCATGAAGATCTAACCGTTGGTGATAGTATTTTAGTTTGCAACCCTGTTTGTAATTGAAAAATATAATACGAGTTATGACCCAAAACACGTCTCACGAGTACACACGCGATGCAAATCTGAGCTATGTTAGTTTTAGCAATTCGGTAAAAAGTAGTGGCGATTCAGTTTATACTATGCTCTTATAAGTTACAATAAATATGGTTACCTAGTCATGGACAAGAAACCACCATCAAGATATTTGTTTGGGGTACGCGCGGGACGTCTTTAGCATAAATATATGTTATGTAGGATATGTAGTTGTGAAAACAATACCAAGTTGGGAACTTTTGTTATGGTATGGTTCAAACTTTAGCACGACACAATTTCGTTTTAATATGTACATCAATATATATAACAAAAAATGTTACAATCAATATTTAACAATTTTTCTATGTGGTTAATCTCACAGAAACAATATAAATTTATCTGTAGTATGCAAAATATAAGTTCTAAAATGTATTGAAGTTTTGTACAAATTTAATAGAATCCTTCGGTGGACTAGTGTTGTAGTAGATGTATATCCTTAGACCTCCAATTAATATAATGAGGCACCACATGTTATAACCCATGACGACTTGATAGCAACAGATGTGTAAGGGAAGCCGGCGGTTTGCACCGGTGACTAAGGCGGACGGTGCAATGGTATCAAATTGGAGGAGCGCCCGTAGTCTTACCCCGTAGAGTAGGCGAGTTCGCAGAACCGCGTTAACAAATCTTGGTATCATGATCATTATTGTGATTGCTTGTTCCTCGGTAGATCGACTAAGCGCCTACGGTTGTAACAAGTGGTATCGGGGTACGAAGCTCATGGTTTATTGATCTAGAAGAGTTTGAGAAAATTGATATGTCAATGTGAAGTGGCGAAGTACAATTTCGGCGAGTTCTTTCCGTGCAATCGGCAAGAATCGGGATTTCTCTACGCAAGACCAAAAGCAATAGACTCGGCGAGATGCACGTGACAGACAAGCGCGTGGACACACGATTCGCTAAGCGGCCCAAGAAAGTTGGAGCTAGCGTTGTATGTTGAAACCATGGGTGCGATTAGGGAAAGAGAAACATTTCCTAACCTTACGAGAGGGAAATGAGAGGCCTTGCATGCGCGCCAAGTGTCACCACCGAATTTTGGTCGGTTTTCCCTTTCCCAAACTTACGGATGGGTGGCACGCATTTATTTCTAGATTCGTTTTTTAAAATGAAATATCTCGAAAACCGTATTTCGGAATTACAAACCGTTTTCATATTTGAGATCCTCGCGTCGAGATATTCAAAACTAGATCTCATATTGATAAGTTTCGAGGAACTTTTTTTCCAGACTTTGTACTCCCTCTTGTATATACTTTATACTTACGATAGCACGTGTGTGTACACCATGTACACCATGTACAACCAGTAGCAACGATGCTCGGCTTCGTCTCGATATTGTTTTACGGCCCGCCTTCAACTCGATAACCATTAATAATGATCTTTAAGGGGGTACATAGATCGTTGCGCGCATTGGTCGAATCGTGCATTGGCCGTAGTGCGTGCTACGGCTTGGCGTTGCCTCGTGCTACCGCTCGGGTTCGCCTCGAACAAAACGGCTACGGCGCTTCATCTAAAAAGTACACACATGTTGTATCTAAAAAGTATAAAAAAGTTGTTACTAAAAGTATACAAACGGTGTTTCTGAAAGTATACATATGGTATTTGAAAGTATAAAAAATTTGCTACTGAAAGTATACAAACGATGGTTTTGAAAGTATACACGCGGTGTACCTGGATATACATCCGCCTGGGTATACGTCGGCCTTCACTAGGTGTACGCCGGCCCTTCGGTGGGTTCCATCGAAGCGAAGTATAAAGTAATATAACCCCGAAGTATAAAGTAGTATAACCCCGAAGTACAAAACCGGAAAGTACAACCCCAAAGTACAAAAAAGAACAACCCCAAAGTACAAAATGTATAACCACGAAGTATAAAGTAGTATAACTGTCGGGGGGTTACCCCCGAGTAGGGTAAAAGCAAGTGCTAAAGGCAAGATCAGAAGGGATGTTTGGCCGAGTAGCCGGCTACCTGGTACTCGCTACCCGGTCGACTGCTACCCGGTCTCACACCTAGACAGCCAGAAGGATGAATCAAGAAGAGTTATGCTCCTCTCAGTAGAAGAGCTGGTCCGAGTAGAAATGGCGGGAACCTACTCGGGCCAGAAGTCAAAGGAGCCGTTCTGACACCGAATCCCGCGTAACCCGGGTCCGTACTTGGCACTGTTCACAGCACTGTTCATCTGGGGACGGCGTGCCTGACAGCGACAGTGTGTCAGCAGGGCGTCGCAGGATAGGGGGACCTACTCTGTGTTCGCCACAGTGATAACAGACTGAACACTTGGTTTTGCCCAACGACTTTCCGCACCGGGACAAATCTAGAAGCCAAAGGTGTCAGCGGGAACTCGGAAGAAGGACGGTGTGCACACAATGTCGACACTTGTTTGTATTTGGCTGTATCCGGCTGGGCACCAAGTATATAAGGTGCCCTGCCCCCTCCTGCGCGAGGGATGCTGACCTAGAGCGATCACTAGGTAGAGATTCTTGACCTAGTTCTTCCCGTAGAGAGAAGAGTGGCTACTTGGTAGCAAGAACCATTGTACTGTGGCTACTCGGTGAGACATCAGAACACAGAAAGAAAGACAGGAGTAGGGGTTTTACCTCCTCACGAGGGCCCTGAACCTGGGTAGATCGTGTTGTTTGCAGTGCTAGTTTCATCCTTCACGCGTCTACTCGTCGCGTGATCCCTCCCCGAGCGCCTCCAGCGTCCTTCGTCCCCACATCTTTAGCCATCCTATGGCATCTGCCGTGACACCACCACGACAGTTGGCGCCCACCGTGGGGCAACCAGCGGCGCTGGCTGGAGTGTCCGTTCGGACGGGATCGATTTCTGCTACCGGAGAGCGCGTGGTCTGTGGCCTTGTCCACAGATTCGGCTCCTTCGACTTCGTCACCGACAACGCCGGCGATTTCGGCGGCAGAGCCATGCCGGAGGGCGGCACGGTGCTCTCTTTCGGCGCGCACCTCGTCTACGTCGCCACCGTCATCGACCGCGACTACCCCGAGCTGGTGCATGACGCGGAGGATCCACCTGCCGTTATCGCCGCACGCGGAAGGCCGCTGGGCCGCTCGGCGAATGTTGCGGAGGTGATGGTAGCTGGCCTGGCTGCGGACGCCGGGAAGGGCGCAGCTGCTACCGCTGCGGCTGTCGTCGAGGATCTTGCTGGCTCTAGTGCTGGCGGAAAGACGCACAAGCCTTACGAGAAGGAGTGCAACCTTCCGCTCTCCACTACTCCGACGATCCCTGCGTCTGCTGCGCGGACGGGCATGCCGCCTCCCACTGACCTCGAGCTCCTGACCATGAAGGCGTAGCTCGACCGGTAGCGCCAGGAGCTGCTCGCTGAGCAGGCGGAGTTGGAGAAGATCAGGCTAGAGCTTAGCTTAGATCAGCTTGAGTACAACAAGGCTCACGGTTTCACACCAGTAGGAGAGCTAGCAAAGTAGGTGCTACGCGTCGTAACCTAGGTGCCGAGATGGCAACGGTTGTAGAGGCTCCCAGTCAGTCCGCCACCGCAAACACCTCCACTAGACCCAGATACAGCACACCCGCCAAGACACTTAGAGCTGCTGAGGCCATAGCTGCCGAGTTGCCGCATCTAGTTGGCGACGCGCGCGTTAGGCAGCAGGACAGGTTGAACGAGTTGGTGCTAGAGGCGGCTAGGCAGAACGAGGAGTTCCGGAAAGCCAACCCGGGTGCTGGAGCTTCTCAGGTGGTGCACTCGCATGTGGCCATATCTAACGATCAGGCTTCATCTCCGCATCCTAGCCGTGAGAAAAGCCGGAGTGGGCATTCCGACAAGGGTAGGCAAATGCAGGTGTACGACCCGGCTGTCGCCGCGAAACAGCTCGCTGTGCCGCGGCAGTCTGGTCAGAAACACAACGCTGCAGGAGCAGGCTTTCAAGCCCATAAAGCTCAAAGCCAGGCCCGAGGTGGAGAGCGCCCAGGTCCTTCTCAGCACCCCGTCGCTCAGCCTACTCGGCAGAGGAAGAAGCCGCGCGCAGTGGCGCCAGTCGCCAACCCGGTGGAGCAGCCCGCAGCTGTGCAGGTGGACAGATATGATGACGGCTACTCGGCCATGGAGATGGCTGGCTATGACATTCTGGATCGTGTGGGCGAGCGCGTGTTGGCGCCTGGAGATGCAAGGCACCAGCTGGACCGGATCAGCTTGTCGGCGCGGCTTGAGAACACGGGTCCTCCTGGCCCCGAGTGCTTTGGCCCGCGCATCATGAACGAGCCGTCCGTGAAGAACTTCCAGCTCGCAAGGGGCACCAAGAGCTACAACGGCAGCACCAAGCCGGAAGATTGGCTCAATGACTATGTCACCGCGGTGCATATCGCGGGCGGCAACAGGAGTTGGGCAGTGCGGTACGTCCCGCAGATGCTAGAGGGTCCAGCTCGCACTTGGCTCAACAACTTGCCCAAGCACAGCATAAATTGCTGGCTGGACTTCTCGGACGCCTTCGTCAGCAACTTCACCAGCACCTACAAGAGGCCGAATAGGCCGCAGCAGCTATCCGCTTGCAGGCAGCGGGAAGACGAGACGGACCGCGAGTATCTTACTCGGTGGAGCACATTGCGAAACACCTGTGAAGGTGTGAATGAAGCCCAGGCCATCACTTGGTTTGCGCAGGGTTGCAGACATGGCAGTATGCTGTGGCAAAGGTTGCAGAGGGAGATGCCAAACACTCTGGCGGAGACCATCAAGATTGCAGATCAGTACGCACTCGGAGATCCTACCCAGCCTCTGATGGATTCCTCCGAGCCGAGAAGAAACTTCAACAGCCACAAGCGCAACGAGTTCCGCAACAAGCGCAGGGGTGACCGAATGGATGTTCGGTACGATCCTGAGGAGGTGAACGCAGTGGCTATTGGAGCTGGGGGTAGCCAAAGGCAGAAACCTGCTGGAGCCTACGGGCAGAACCAGAACCAGGGCCAAGGCAACAAGAAACCATTCCGTTCTCCTCAGTCGGGTAGCGGCAACTCGGAGCAGACGAGGAAGTTCGTCTTTGACGACATGAAGGATGGCCCATGCAGTTTCCACACTCAGCACCCCTCAAGGCATGCTAACCACACTACCCGACAGTGCGAGTGGTGGGATCTGATCCGGAATGAAGGCTTGCCTCCTCCTCCTCCTCTGCCAGCTGCAAATGCCAATGTGCAGCCTGCTCGCGCACCCGCAGCTCGGCCGCCAGTGTTTCCGAGAAGAGAAAACGTGAACCAAGTGGCTTTAGGAGCCAACCGTCACTTCAACAATGAAGGCTACCGCAACAACAACAACAACTACAACCGCAACAACAACAGAGGCAACAACAACTACCAGGGCAACAACAATGGCAACAATGAGGGCGGAGGCCCCAACCAGTACCAAGAGCATCATGAGAGCTACATGATCTTCACTTCAGAGCCCGTCGACAAGCAGTCATAGCACAGGCGTGCCATGGAGGTCAATGTCGTGATCCCTGCAGTTCCTCACTATATGCATTGGTGCAACCAAGAGATCAAGTGGTCCCGAGTAGATCATCCCAAGGTAATGCCCAACCCGGGTAGCTACGCTTTGGTGGTGGATCCTACCTTCTTGGGTCCCGAGAAGAACGTGAGGTTCAGCAAGGTACTGATCGACAACGGCAGCAGCATCAACATTGTGTACAAAGACACACTCGAGAAGCTTGGGCTGGCCGAGAACATGCTGCTACCCAGCAAGACCACCTTCCATGGCATTGTGCCGGGAGTCTCGTGCAACCCGATTGGTCGAGTGTGGATAGATGTGCTATTCGGCACAAGGGAGAACTGCCGCACAGAGCGCCTGCAGTTCGAGGTGGTTGATCATCAGAGCCCCTATCACGCTCTACTCGGCAGGCCTGCTCTGAGCAAGTTCATGGCCTCTACCCACACGGCATATCTGAAGATGAAGATCCCTGGTCCCAATGGCGTGATTACCATTTCTGGTGATTACAAGAAGTCCATGGAGTGTGCCTCTGCTGGTTCTCAGTTGGCGGAGTCCATGGTGATTGCTGCCGAGTAGAAAAAGATGTACGAGGTGGTGGCTATGGCGCAACCGCGCAGGCTGGTGCGCAGGGCGTGCCGAGTACCCAGCACGGGACCGCGTTCCAAGCGTCTCAAGAGACAAAGAAGGTCCAGGTCGACCCTGAGTTCCCCGATCGCGTAGCCATCATTGGCTCCGGATTGGCGGAGAAATAGGAAAGCGAGCTCATCCACTTCCTCCGTGAGAATCGGGACGTATTCGCCTGGTCCAATGAAGATTTACCAGGAGTCCCGAGGGAGTTGGTTGAGAACTCGTTACATGTGCGTCCTGACGCCAAGCCAGTGAAGCAGGCTATGCGCCGCTTCGGAGATGAGAGAAGGAAGGCCATTGGTGACCAGATCACCAAGTTGCTGATAAGTAATTTCATCATGGAGGTGCTGCATCCGGATTGGCTAGCCAACCCGGTCATGGTTGAGAAGAAGAAGGAGGATCCCAAGGCTGCTACTGCATGGCGCATGTGTGTCGACTACAACGACTTGAACAAGGCATGCCCCAAGGATCCCTTCCCGCTACCTCGCATCGATCAGCTGATCGATTCCACCGCTGGTTGTGAACTGCTGTCTTTCATAGATGCCTACTCTGGTTTCCACCAGATAGCTCTCAATCCTGCTGTGTAACATCCCAAAGTTTGCTACACTAGGGTGTGTGGTGTGTGTTCATCCCATACATGCATGGAAACAAAATTTGAAACCAATTTAAACCAATTTAAATTGTGAATTTAAATGGTTTGAGAAAATCCCACAAATGGTACTTATTTTGGTTCCCAAAATTTTGTTCTGAAAAATATTTCAATTACACCAAAAAAACACATGGTGTTGTTGGAAATTTCATGAGCTTTCCAAAGATAATTTTTGCCAAATTTTATTCTTGCAAAAAGGGCCTCAAAACATTGTTTTATGTCCTCTTTTATAAAAGAAAAGGACCAATTTGTAAAAATCCAGAGTTCCAGGGGGTTTTCGTAAGTTGTTTTTCCCTGTCGTCTTCCTCCTCGTGCCAGAAGGCAGGAAAGGCGCCGACGGCGACCACGCCACGTCCCACCTCTGGCCTCGCGCGCGGATAAGACCCTGATGGAAGGCGCCGTGACCCTCTTTCCCTACTCCTCACTCGCTGCTCTCCCTCTTGCTCTCTGTAACACACATGCGAGGTCGGAACCCTAGCTCGCCGGAATTCGCTCCTCGCCGGCGCTACACGCTGCCCCGCGATGAACCGAGCGCACCGGCAGCTCCGCCGTCCTCCCCTTGTCGTCCTCGTCAAGTATCAGAAGCCGGGATGGCCCCAATCATGCGAATCGTGCCGTCTTCCCCGAGTCCGGCCGCCGGCTCCCCGTGCTCGCCGTCGGCGACTCCGACCGCCCCTGCCCCCTCCGACAACTCCTCCAGCATCCCCGAGTCATGGTGAGCTTTATGGTACCTCCCTCTTGGTCGCTCCCCCTCTGTATCCTCCGGCCACCGTCGACCGCCGGCCGCCACCGCGCCATCGCTCGCCGCCGGTCACTCCGGTGACCATTTGGTCACCGGTTGGTACCACTCAACTCCCCTCGAGCTCCTCTCTGTCGTGGTATATTTGGTTTCATCCAATTTGAAACCAATCCGTCGAATTTGAACTCAACCGAGATGATTAGAGCAAAGTGACGTTACGGTGACATCATAATGATGTCATAACCCTCTGTTTAATAATTCCAGGAAATGGTGTAATTTGGAAAATTCAATAACTATTAAAATACTAATCAGAAAAATAATATAAAAATATGGTAATGTTCATAAAAATATTATCTACCCAAAAATGTCACTTTCATACATGTTTGACACATTTCATTTTTGGACATTATTTAATGCTGTTTAATTCATTTAATATAGAAAAATAAGTTTTTATTCACTAAAATTAGAAAATTAAAAGTTATATACCATTTTGCTCAAAATGACAAGTACAATCTAGTTATGATGTTTTCAAGACCATTTGAGCTTTTAAATGGTACTCACTTCCATAACCGCCCGCAAACCCCCTCCGGGGTCTATTTCGGGACTTTTTCACTAAAACTGCATTTCTGACATATGAACCCTAGCAAACCAACGATCATGCTTAGGGATTTATTTTAGTGCATTAACTTGCTCATGCATACATATTGCGCATTGCATCGATGCCATGTGTTGATTGTTATTTCTCTTTCGGTGTTGTTTCCCCCTCGGTAGAATGTGACTCCGAAGAGAAGGTCAGCAGTCCAATGACGAATACTTGATCTTAACCGACAAGTCAAGCACTTATTCCAGAAGATCTTTATCTGGTTTTCTTATAACCAAGGCAAGCACAACCTGTTATCTGCTCATATATGATTTCAAAGTGATTTGAATCTCGTACTTTGCATTCGGTTCAAAACTATTTGATGTCAGTAGATAGAGTTCTCCTATATATTGCATAACCTAGATATCCTGATCCACTGCTCCTAGCAGCTATAGGTTTGTTTGTGCGCGCCTCGTTAAAGCCCGTGAGTCTTGCTTAGCCATGCCTAGTTGTGATCTGATCCATCCGGTTGATGAATCTGGTCAAATGCGTGAATCTACTTTGTCAGGTTGTTGTGATTTATATTATCTTTGATAACTTGACTAAATACTAGCATGGATGTGAGGCCACAATGGGTTGTGGCGTTTTGTCCTATTCATGACCCTAGGACCGAGTTCTCGCCTTCGAAGCCAAGACTGAGCGTGCAACCACACGAGCGAGCCAATGAACCTCGCCTGACTAACTAACTTATTTAGCCACATCCATGAGTCACATAGTTTGATCTTTCCATCTGCGTGTGAGTCAGAAAACGATTTGGACAAAACTTAGGGCGTGACCGGGACAAGTGATGGACGTACACGGATCTTGATCCCGACTCACAGAACAGGTGCCGTCAGGAGGTGGCCAACTCCCTGTTGACGGGGTGGCCCTGTTTGGGTTGACTCATGGATAGGGTTACGCAAGGTAAAGGTCGGAGCCAACCACCCTCTGCCGCGCTCCCAAGGAGCGTACATGTGGCGTTAAGAGTCGGATGGTACGTGTGGGTAAAGTGTACCCCCTGCAGGGATAAATCTCCTCGAGAAGCCGTGTCCACGGTTACGGACGACTTGGCAACGGATTCTGTGATCATAGATAACTTCAACAGAATGACTAAAACTTGTTAACCATGATTGAAGGGTGCCTCCCCGGTGATGCCGGGAGGGGTGATCCTTGTAGCATGGGATAGTGTGGGAATGAGAAGGACTTGGTGGAATATAAAAATATGATGATCTCAGTAGCTGAGTAGCTTTCTCATCTGTTTTCGAAATACTCCATGAGACGTGCTATTCTTTCCTCAACTTGCAAAACAAAGATTGCTTTACGCAAATCAGCCTTCATAAAACCCTTTCCGAAGTTAGCAGATATATAATAGGTTAATTAAGTCTTGTTGAGTACCTTCCGTACTCAGGTTTGCTTAATTTGGTTCAGGTGGAGTTCCTTACAACGGTGGTGATTCAACGTGGACATCGACGAGTAGTTTGGGGTTCCCAGGTAGCAGCCTGGAATCTATGGGCTGGGACGTCGCCTTATGCTGCGGCCTCTTAGGCCTTTTTGGTTCTTTTTGATTAGCAGCATAATTTGCCTTCCGTTGTCTGATGTAATGTTGGGTCGTGTGACCTCTGCTTGTAAGCTATACTCTAGTAACACCTGTTTAATACAATTTCAATGTCTAGAGTGTTGCTTTGATCGGTTGTTGGTTTCGAGCTCATTGTTATACAGTTTTGGCTATGCCTGCATCGTTGTCGCAGTCGAGGGGTTGTGGAGCCGATGATCCATGTCCGAGCCCGCCTGTCGATGTGATCGGCCTGGGGCGAGGTAACCCCAGTAACCCTCGATTGTTGTTGCACTTTCTGGACACATAGCAGCTCTGTATAGCTTTGGTCCCATTTCCTTCAGTTTCATTCGATTCCTGGACGCTTTGATATGCATAGTTGTTTATGACTAGCATGGGTACAAGGAGTAGTAGACTGGGGATCCGGACTACGTGCCGATGAATCCAGTCTGCCTGCCGTTGTTTGTTGCGGCCGGGGCTGGTAACCCTGAAGCCCTTGTGAGTCCATGGCTAGGAGTACATAACAGTATGTATATCTCTGGGTCCGGGGTCGTGACAAGTCATGGTATCAGAGCAGGACTGCCTGTAGGAAAACCTTACTGCTTGGTCGATGTTGAGTCTAGTGTTTATGGAAACTATTTGAAAACTCAAATGGATTGTGAAAAACCTTCTTAGGATTCTTTTTACTCCGTATCTGGTATCGCTCTAACTCTGGGTCACCTCATCTGTTTTGATTTGAAAAGGTTTTGCTATCTCTTCTAGTCATTCAAAACTTAGGTGCCTTTCTTGGCAAGACGTTTCTTTCACCCAAGTTGACCTAGTGTTAAGTTCTAGAGTCGTGTGCGTTCCATATTCCGTTACTTCTTAATCTGGGAGGTTTCCTTTCGATTCATAATCTCTCAAAGTTGTATGGATTCCACATTCTTCCATGTTCTAAGTCTCAAAATCCTGAACCTCGAGATCTGCTTTCCATCTCGAATGTATTCGTTATCCTCCGTTCACTTTCTTCTGGAGCTATGTTCTTCTTTTGAAAGATAATCAGTGATTGCTAATTGTAGTGTCCTTCGTGGCACTCATATAGTAGTTACTCCTTTCGTTGTGTTTTTACCCTTGAACTTGAACCGAAGGTCCCGGAATGTGCTGAGTTGCGGTGGGTTGAATCATGTGGTTCTTAACCATGTAATGCTCACGCTATCAGTACAGGATGCTGACCTTTAACCCAAGTTCCGTTTCTTTGGATCCTGAGAAATCTGTTCTACCTCGGGATGGCTAGGCAATTCCAACTCTCATAGCTGTAGGCTCTCTACTGGAACCAAAAAGGATCACAGCAAGAGTGATCATCCTGAATTCCACATCTTCGTTCTTATTTCAGTTATACCTGTCTTTTAGCATGGGTTTTACAAATGAGTACTACCCTGTGCAATCAACGTGATCTCTGGATTCTCCGGAGCATGTTCCTACCCTCCAGTTGCCTAAAATCTCCATTCGTAGGTTCGGAAACCAAGTTACATAAGGTGTATTGGATTCTTCCAATGCATTTGCTCTTGCTTCCCGTCATAACATTCCACCTTGGAATGTAAGGAGAAACAAACTCCAGTACCTCGTTCAGGTCTAGGACCAGGTCAAAGTTTTGTAATCCACAGATTAAAGAAGTTTCATTAGCTTCTGTTCTGTTCCACCTTTGAGTATCACACTCTTATATATCAAGAGGTTGTGTTGTGTTTCATGGCCTTATTGATGAAGTGATGCTCTCCCACATCTTCACTCCCCCGTCCTCCAAACTTGAATGATCGATGATGTTGGGTGTGCATTGATGTGTGTATCAGGTACTCCTAGCAATTCTTATTGCTTCGAAAAAACTAAGAAACATCTGTATCCTTCTTAGCACTATTGGTTACCCGGTCTCAACTTAAAGTTGACTGTGTTACCAAGTCCGTTCATTCTGGTGCACATTCTTGGTCAGAGAGTTAGGTTCATACCAAAGATCTCAAGATCATATCAGTTGCTTTGAAAAGCAAGTCTCCTTTCCAACTCTAAGACATACCGGTGGGTTGTGATATTCTGGTTGTCTTTCTAGAAGTATCACCAGGTTTGTCACCTGACCGTGATGTCTAAACGAGGGGTAGTTTGAACTACTCTTTTCTCCAAGAAACAGCGCTGGATACCCTGGACTAGTAGGTTGAGCTTAAACAACAACTTGGAGAGTTGAAAGGCAAAAGCTCCGCCTAACTTGATCCTTTGTTAAGGGATGTCGAGTTTCCTTTGTGTTGAAGCAGGATAGTATCTCCTTCGTGGACATGCTATCATTCCAACCTTGTTTTGATATGGGCTATCGTCAGATCAAGCTCAGATTCAAGGACTATCTTAACGGTGTTTTCACTCATGGTGTTCTGCCGAGTACACCTTCATGTCCTTTGGTCTGACCAATATTCTTCCTTGTTCATATATCATATGAATCCCTCTTTTCTTGGAGTGTTTTGATAGTCGTGTTGTCGAGCCCATCGATGACATTCCTATTTTTCCCAAGTTGCAAGAGGTTCATGTTGAACAATTGGCACTAATGTTGGAAACTTTCGAGAACCATCTTTGTGTCATCACGAAGTTGTGTTCTGGATGTTCGAAGTGGCTTACTCCAGTCCGTGTGCTTGTGGTGAAAGTTGTCGCCATGGATTCGAGTATAGTTCTCTTATTCCTTCGGGAATAATTCCAAGTCGGTCATGTATGTGTGGACTATTCTTGAGATGGTAGGACGTTACCTCCACTTACTTGAACAAGTTTGTATCCACACTAAGCCACTGACTGATCGTTCGTGAAAGAGAAGAGGTCTAAGAACTTTGTTATCTTTGTGACCGTCTTCCCAACAAAGACTGGTGTGTTCCGTTGCAAGTAGTCTATGTAGGTGCAACCGTCTTTCGCAAGTTGCTAATACATGAGTTCTGCGATCTCGCTCATCTTCTTGAGCGTGGCATCGTAGCCCATGTCTTGAGAATCTAGTAAATGTAGCTCAACTATAAGCGGTGCAAATCTCTTCGCTCAAACATATCGAGCCTGAGCTATACATCCACTAACCAGAGCTGAATCTCAAGCAGCAACGATGGTTGGTGTTTCCTTAAGGGTATTGAATTAGGTCTTTTCAGAATCCGGCATGGTTGATGTGGTGGTTGACACAATTAGCCGGAAGACCTAATGTCATATCTCTTTGAATCCGTAAGAACAGCCACTCCCCATGAGAATTCTTGTGTGGCTTAATTCTAACAAGTTCCCATTTCCGTTCTTCCAAACCGGAGTTCTACATCCACTTGGTGACCTATTGAAGGCTTATGTAAGCTGGATATTGGTGCCGGGAACGTCAAGAAGACCTTGGAACTTACTATGCCCAATGTCTCTCTACCAAATCCTCAAAACCTTTGTTCTCGTGAAAACTAGTTCCTCGTGAGAACATCTCTTGGTGTTTTGTAAACCCATTGATCAGTTCCCTTTCTCAAGTTGTTTATACTTGAAGTTCTGTTTTCCTCACACATTGTGTGAATTTGTCAGTCACTTCAGCCGTGGGATCTTAACCATGTGGTAAACGTATTGCTACGGTTAAATCCACAACAGGAAAGAGATTCCCTATTCCTTCCGTGTTTCAATCCTCGTTGGTTATCCACTCTTATGGTGTGACCAAGAATACCTCCTTCATTACGGTGTTCCAACATTCCGTGGTTACCCATCTTCTGCCATGAAGTAACATACCGATCCTTGACAAAGTTTTCGACAAACTTTGACGGAATGAAAGTTCTGTTATCATCCGTGTCCACTCCGAAGAGTGAACATGATCATGTATCAAATCTTCTCCCTGACGCACGATTACAGTGTTTTCTCGTGTTCTTCCTCGTCTACGGATATTACATCGTGATATTCAAGACCATCCTCTCCATCTTGGTTTTCTGTTTGAAGAAACCTCGATGTCACAAGTTGTTCAACCTTTCTTTTCCAAAAGGATTTAAAGTCTTGTGCAAAGCTCATATTTTAAATCCTTTCAAGAACCATCGTCCATAAACTTGAAACCTTCTCTCAGTTCCTTCCGTTACCTTGATGTGTTTCATGCACGATAACTCAAAAGGTTCTTTATGAACATCCTATCATGAGTTACCCATGAGATACTTGATCTTTGTGAAGATCAAATCTTAAGAGTTTCCCTCTTACCTAGGTGTATCCGTTCAATACTTCAAGATGCCACGGATAAACCTCTTCAGAAGAGAACCGTAAGGTTCGAGAAGATCGTTCAAAACCGGTGTTCCTTCTTTCTTCTCCTTCGGGAATCTCGGGACGAGATTCTTGTAAGGGGGGTAGATTTGTAACATCCCAAAGTTTGCTACACTAGGGTGTGTGGTGTGTGTTCATCCCATACATGCATGGAAACAAAATTTGAAACCAATTTAAACCAATTTAAATTGTGAATTTAAATGGTTTGAGAAAATCCCACAAATGGTACTTATTTTGGTTCCCAAAATTTTGTTCTGAAAAATATTTCAATTACACCAAAAAAACACATGGTGTTGTTGGAAATTTCATGAGCTTTCCAAAGATAATTTTTGCCAAATTTTATTCTTGCAAAAAGGGCCTCAAAACATTGTTTTATGTCCTCTTTTATAAAAGAAAAGGACCAATTTGTAAAAATCCAGAGTTCCAGGAGGTTTTCGTAAGTTGCTTTTCCCTGTCGTCTTCCTCCTCGTGCCAGAAGGCAGGAAAGGCGCCGACGGCGACCACGCCACGTCCCACCTCTGGCCTCGCGCGCGGATAAGACCCTGATGGAAGGCGCCGTGACCCTCTTTCCCTACTCCTCACTCGCTGCTCTCCCTCTTGCTCTCTGTAACACACATGCAAGGTCGGAACCCTAGCTCGCCGGAATTCGCTCCTCGCCGGCGCTACACGCTGCCCCGCGATGAACCAAGCGCACCGGCAGCTCTGCCGTCCTCCCCTTGTCGTCCTCGTCAAGTATCAGAAGCCGGGATGGCCCCAATCGTGCGAATCGTGCCGTTTTCCCCGAGTCCGGCCGCCGGCTCCCCGTGCTCGCCGCCGGCGACTCCGACCGCCCCTGCCCCCTCCGACAACTCCTCCAGCATCCCCGAGTCGTGGTGAGCTTTATGGTACCTCCCTCTTGGTCGCTCCCCCTCTGTATCCTCCGGCCACCGTCGACCGCCGGCCGCCACCGCGCCATCGCTCGCCGCCGGTCACTCCGGTGACCATTTGGTCACCGGTTGGTACCACTCAACTCCCCTCGAGCTCCTCTCTATCGTGGTATATTTGGTTTCATCCAATTTGAAACCAATCCGTCGAATTTGAACTCAACCGAGATGATCAGAGCAAAGTGACGTCACGGTGACATCATAATGATGTCATAACCCTCTGTTTAATAATTCCAGGAAATGGTGTAATTTGGAAAATTCAATAACTATTAAAATACTAATCAGAAAAATAATATAAAAATATGGTAATGTTCATAAAAATATTATCTACCCAAAAATGTCACTTTCATACATGTTTGACACATTTCATTTTTGGACATTATTTAATGCTGTTTAATTCATTTAATATAGAAAAATAAGTTTTTATTCACTAAAATTAGAAAATTAAAAGTTATATACAATTTTGCTCAAAATGACAAGTACAATCTAGTTATGATGTTTTCAAGACCATTTGAGCTTTTAAATGGTACTCACTTCCATAACCGCCCGCAAACCCCCTCCAGGGTCTATTTCGGGACTTCTTCACTAAAACTGCATTTCTGACATATGAACCCTAGCAAACCAACGATCATGCTTAGGGATTTATTTTAGTGCATTAACTTGCTCATGCATACATATTGCGCATTGCATCGATGCCATGTGTTGATTGTTATTTCTCTTTCGGTGTTGTTTCCCCCTCGGTAGAACGTGACTCCGAAGAGAAGGCCAGCAGTCCAATGACGAATACTTGATCTTAACCGACAAGTCAAGCACTTAGTCCAGAAGATCTTTATCTGGTTTTCTTATAACCAAGGCAAGCATAACCTCTTATCTGCTCATATATGATTTCAAAGTGATTTGAATCTCGTACTTTGCATTCGGTTCAAAACTATTTGATGTCAGTAGATAGAGTTCTCCTATATATTGCATAACCTAGATATCCTGATCCACTGCTCCTAGCAGCTATAGGTTTGTTTGTGCGCGCCTCGTTAAAGCCCGTGAGTCTTGCTTAGCCATGCCTAGTTGTGATCTGATCCATCCGGTTGATGAATCTGGTCAAATGCGTGAATCTACTTTGTCAGGTTGTTGTGATTTATATTATCTTTGATAACTTGACTAAATATTGGCATGGATGTGAGGCCACAATGGGTTGTGGCGTTTTGTCCTGTTCATGCCCCTAGGAGCGAGTTCTCGCCTTCGAAGCCAAGACTGAGCGTGCAACCACACGAGCGAGCCAATGAACCTCGCCTGACTAACTAACTTGTTTAGCCACATCCATGAGTCACATAGTTTGATCTTTCCATCTGCGTGTGAGTCAGAAAATGATTTGGAGAAAACTTAGGGCGTGACCGGGACAAGTGATGGACGTACACGGATCTTGATCCCGACTCACAGAACAGGTGCCGTCAGGAGGTGGCCAACTCCCTGTTGACGGGGTGGCCCTGTTTGGGTTGACTCATGGATAGGGTTACGCAAGGTAAAGGTCGGAGCCAACCACCCTCTGCCGCGCTCCCAAGGAGCGTACATGTGGCGTTAAGAGTCGGATGGTACGTGTGGGTAAAGTGTACCCCCTGCAGGGATAAATCTCCTCGAGAAGCCGTGTCCACGGTTACGGACGACTTGGCAACGGATTCTGTGATCATAGATAACTTCAACAGAATGACTAAAACTTGTTAACCATGATTGAAGGGTGCCTCCCCGGTGATACCGGGAGGGGTGATCCTTGTAGCATGAGATAGTGTGGGAATGAGAAGGACTTGGTGGAATATAAAAATATGATGATCTCAGTAGCTGAGTAGCTTTCTCATCTGTTTTCGAAATACTCCATGAGACGTGCTATTCTTTCCTCAACTTGCAAAACAAAGATTGCTTTACGCAAATCAGCCTTCATAAAACCCTTTCCGAAGTTAGCAGATATATAATAGGTTAATTAAGTCTTGTTGAGTACCTTCCGTACTCAGGTTTGCTTAATTTGGTTCAGGTGGAGTTCCTTACAACGCTGGTGATTCAACGTGGACATCGACGAGTAGTTTGGGGTCCGCAGGTAGCAGCCTGGAATCTATGGGCTGGGACGTCGCCTTATGTTGCGGCTTCTTAGGACTTTTTGGTTCTTGTTGATTAGCAGCATAATTTGCCTTCCGTTGTCTGATGTAATGTTGGGTCGTGTGACCTCTGCTTGTAAGCTATACTCTAGTAACACCTGTTTAATACAATTTCAATGTCTAGAGTGTTGCTTTGATCGGTTGTTGGTTTCGAGCTCATTGTTATACAGTTTTGGCTATGCCTGCATCGTTGTCGCAGTCGAGGGGTTGTGGAGCCGATGATCCATGTCCGAGCCCGCCTGTCGATGTGATCGGCCTGGGGCGAGGTAACCCCAGTAACCCTCGATTGTTGTTGCACTTTCTGGACACATAGCAGCTCTGTATAGCTTTGGTCCCATTTCCTTCAGTTTCATTCGATTCGTGGACGCTTTGATATGCATAGTTGGTTATGACTAGCATGGGTACAAGGAGTAGTAGACTGGGGATCCGGACTACGTGCCGATGAATCCAGTCTGCCTGCCGTTGTTTGTTGCGGCCGGGGCTGGTAACCCTGAAGCCCTTGTGAGTCCATGGCTAGGAGCACATAACAGTATGTATATCTCTGGGTCCGGGGTCGTGACATGCTGATCTAATAAAGACTGCTTTCATTACCCCGTACGGGGCTTATTGCTATCGTGTCATGTGTTTCGGGTTGCGGAATGCGGGTGCTACTTATCAGCGGTGCATGCAGAAATGCTTGCACGATCAGCTCGGCAAGAATGTGCAGGTGTACGTAGATGACATTGTCATCAAAACGAATAAAACACATACTCTGCTTGCCGACCTGGAGGAAACCTTTGCCAACTTGCGCAAGTATAAAATGAAGCTGAACCCGAGTAAGTGGACCTTTGGTGTCCCGGCTGGCAAGCTACTCGGCTTCCTGGTGTCTAGTCGGGGCATTGAAGCCAATCCTTCAAAGATAAAAGCTATTGAGAGCATGTCTTTGCCGAGATCCCTGAAGGATGTGCAAAAATCCACTGGTTGCTTGGCATCTCTGAGCCGTTTCCTGGGCCGAATGGGCGAGAAGGCCCTGCCTCTATACCAGCTGATGAAGAAAAGTGACAAGTTTGTCTGGACTCCGCAAGCGGATGTGGCATTCAACGAGCTGAAGGCAATGCTGGCTAGCGCTCCCATCTTGGCTAGTCCGCTACCCAAGGAGCCAATGATGTTGTACATCGCTGCTACTAACCGAGTAGTCAGCGTGGTGATTGTGGTGGAGCGAGAAGAAGAAGGCAAGAGTGTGCAGCGTCCAGTGTACTACCTCAGCGAAGTGCTATCTAGCTCCAAGCAGAACTACCCGCATTACCAGAAGATGACCTACGGCGTGTACCTGGGCGCCAAGAAGCTAAAGCATTACTTCCAAGAGCATCCTATCACGGTTGTGAGCTCTGCTCCCATCTCGGATATCATGGGCAACAAGGAGGCGAGTGGTCGAGTAGCCAAGTGGGCAATCGAGCTGGCCGCGTACGCACCCGCGTATGCGAGAAGAGAAGCCATCAAGTCTCAGATTCTGGCGGAGTTTCTGGTGGATTGGGCTGAGGTGCAGTATGAACCTCCTGCTCTAGTTTCCAATTACTGGAAGATGCACTTTGATGGCTCGAAGGTGAAGGAAGGCCTTGGTGCTGGCGTAGTGCTTACGTCACCCAAGCGAGATCAACTCAAGTACGTGCTGCAAATTCATTTCAAGGCGTCCAACAACGTAGCAGAGTACGAAGCAGTGGTGCACGGCTTGCGAGTAGCCAAGGAGGTTGGCGTGCAGCGCATTATATGCTATGGCGATTCAGATCTGGTGGTGCAGCAAGTCTCTGGCACTTGGGATGCTCTAGATGCCAATATGGCATCATATCGCTTCCTGGTACAGTCTATGACTGGATTCTTCGAAGGCTGCGAGTTCCAGCACATTCACCGAGCAGAGAACGAAGCGGCAGACGAGCTGTCCAAGTTGGGATCTTCTCGGCAATCCTTCCCGGTGGGGGTTGCCTTGGAGCACTTGAGGAAGCCATCCATCAAGCCATCTCCCAACTCGGAATCCATATTTGTTCCTTCTCTGCCAAGTGAAGAATCCGTGCCAATGGAGATTGACTGGGAGAATGCAGCAGGGAACCCGGGGACTGCCGCTCCCTACTCGGGGACTGCCGTTCCCTACTCGGGGACTGCCACTCCATACTCGGGGACTGCTATCCTTAAGCCGGGGACTGTCGCATTCATTGAGGAAGTCCTTGCCAATCGTTCAGGGCTCCAGAGAAGTGCTCCCAGCCCTAAAGAGCAGACAGATATGCCTGTCCCAATGGAAGTGGACGAACCAGTGTTTCCCACACGGGAGACACCGAGTTGGGCCATGCCCATATTATCCTTTCTAAAGGACGGTACTCTGCCAGAAGACGAGGTGGCCGCAAGGCAGATTCAGAGAAGATCCAAGGGCTACACTATATTCAGAGATGTGCTGCACAAAAGAAGTGCCACCGGCGTGCTGCAACGTTGTGTGGACCCAGAAGAAGGAGGAGAAATTCTGTTAGAAATACACCAAGGAGAATGCGGGCACCACGCTTCTTCTCGGGCATTGGTTAAGAAAGCTTTTCGGCATGGCTTCTATTGGCTCACAGCTCTGCAACAAGCTGAAGACATCGTGAGGAAGTGCAATGGCTGCCAGATGTTCGCGAGTAAGATTCACATGCCTGCTTCCGAGTTGAAAACAATCCCTATCACATGGTCGTTTGCCTTATGGTGCCTGGATATGGTTGGCCCCTTCAAGCCGGCTAAAGGCAACATGACACATATCTTAGTCATGGTGGACAAGTTCACCGAGTGGATTGAAGTGAAGCCTATTCGGAAGTGCGATGGAGCTACAGCCGTGAAAGTCTTAAAGGATGTGATCCTGAGATACGGCTACCCGCACAGCATCATCATCGACAACGGCACAAATTTCGCAGAGGGGGCAATGGTGCGGTTCTGCAGAGATAAGCACATCCGACTAGATGTTGCATCTGTTGCGCATCCCGCCTCCAATGGGCAAGTGGAAAGAGCAAACGGCATGGTACTGGCAGGCATAAAGCCAAGGCTGATTGAGCCATTGCTGAAAACACCTGGGTGTTGGCTAGACGAGTTGCCAGCGGTGTTGTGGAGTCTAAGGACTACCCCTAACCGGTCAACCGGCTACACGCCATTCTTCTTGGTATACGGGGCTGAGCCCGTGTTGCCAATAGACTTAGAGCATGACTCCCCTCGAGTAACCCTCTACACTGAGGTGGAGGCGAGAGAAGCTCGAGAAGACGACGTTGACCTGCTCGAAGAAGCAAGAGAGCTTACTCTGTCACGTTCGGCTATCTACCAGCAAAGCCTGCGGCGTTATCATAGCCGAAAGGTGAACCCAAGGGTTTTCCGAGAAGGAGACATGGTCCTCAGGCTTGTGCAACGCACAGCCGGGATGCACAAATTGTCTCCTCCATGGGAAGGGCCCTTCATTGTGAGCAAAGCGCTGCACAATGATGCCTATTATCTCGTGGACATGCGTCCATCACAGGAGAACAGGGCAGATAAAGCTGGAGAGGAATCCAACCGCCCTTGGAATGTAGCCCTACTTCGTCGCTTTCATTCGTGAGCAAAGATGTGTATGTACCCTCTTATCCGAGTTGAAATTCTACTCTGCAATCTGAAATTGAACTCGGGGACTGCCCTCGCCTAAACTTGCTCTGTGTGTTTCTACCCGGCTTTACTTTTGTCCACTCGGTTGCTCTGTTTAAAATTTCACGAGTACATCGAGTATTGTGTTTAAACCTACATGCCAACTCTTCGACTTTGCTGCTGTCCGAAACCCGGCTTCATGGCAAGCAAGAGAACAAGCAAAAGGTCAATGAGCACAAGAAAAATTACTAAGGAAAGAAAAAGTGCAGGAGCCGAGTAGGATGTCTTTTACTGTTGTTTCTTGTTAACTCCTTCTCGGCTAAATGGTGGGCTGCGTTACTATGAGTATTTCTAAGTGGCTAAGTATTTGCAACTCCAACTTTGAATTCTTGTGACTCGAATACCAAAAAAGCAACAAGTTGCGGGTAAGAGCTGAGATAAAAAGGAAGAGCGAATAAGAAATGCAACTCGGGGACTCGCATGATAACGCAACCCGGCATTCGAGCCAAAGTTGCTCAAATTGACTAAGTTAAAATATCAAAGGTGAATAAAACTGAGTAGCAAACAACAAGGATAATTGTTTCGATACATCTGCACCCGGCATCGAGGGGATCTGATAAAAGTTTAGAGAATAAGTTGCAGGAAGTGATCAAGTAGAAGCAGCAGTGTTCTCGGCGCTGGCCTTGGCGGCCTCAGTGTCAGCGTTGGACTTGGCGGCTTCAGCTTCAGCGCTGGTCTTAGCAGCATCAGCATCCGAGTTGGTGGCGTCAGTCTTCGCGGCATCAGCATCCGGCTCAGTGAAAGCGCATGGTTCCCCCATATGTGGTTTTGGTAATTAATGACAATCCTTATGTACTAATGTTTGCATTGAGTTATCCTTTGTAGATATTGTCCATAGGAAATAATGGAGTTCATGTGTTGAACTCTATTAGCTTCCTTGATGGCCATTGTTATTCATGGATTTATATGAAGAATGGTCATGGTTTGAGTTGAGCTTATTATTAGTGTGTCTTGAAGAAAAGGATTAGGTGATCTTTCATTATCATCTTCAAGACATCATCTTTAGAAGTGAGAAGCAAAGATACAAGGTTGATCAAGCAAGCGATCAACACTCAAAGCTACAAGTTGTACCAAGTGGGATTGTGTATCTCATGGTATGGTAAGCATTTGTCAATATAGCTTTGTGAACTAACCCATTATATGTGTGTGTCGCATCTCTATGTGTGGTTAGGTATCTTTCCATGGGCATGAACCAAAAGGAAGATTTCATATAGCCCATGGTCTATGTCGTCGTCAAGCGGTGTTCGTCATCTAGCTTGACGTGGAAGCTCAAGTGAAGCATCTAGAAGATATCCTATGCTTGTTGCTTGCCACCCTTTTGGAGATTGTGGCCTTGTGAAGATTTTCCGAAGGGTCTCTCCCATAATGGTGTATGGGGGAGCTAGTCTCTCCCATAATGGTGTATGGGGGAGCAACTTGCAAGTCTTCATCAAGCGGAGCTTGTGCTAGCAAGCGCAATCAAGAAAGAAGATCCAACTTGAGAGAGTCAAGATCGCCATCATCTAGCTCAAGTGGAATGCTCAAGGCAAAGGTATAATCTTGATAGGTTTTCTATTTTACCGGTCTCGTGTCTTCGGGAGACCGGGTTATAGGATAGATAGTCGTACTATCAAGAGGGGCTCTCAAGTGAGTAACGTGATCGAATTGTTGTGGAGAGCTCAAACCTTTGCATACTTGCATATCATCTTTCTTGATTCTTATTTGTCTTTTGTCTCCTTTGGGTTTTAGTGCTTGTCATGATATTCATGGCAAGCCAAGGTTTATCGAAAACGGTTTTGGTAAGAAAAACTTGTTGCGATTTCGGTGGTGAAAGTATCCGGTTCAGTTTTTAGAATGTTTCCACACCTTCCATGTGCGGTAACTTCTCCATTCCTTTTTGTTTGGATAGTCCTTGTTATTACCTTTCCAACCCATTTGGATTCACCTTATTCGGAGTTCATTCGCAAAAGTTATGTGTGTTTTCGTGTTGGAGGTTTTACCGGGTGTTCCTATTTGAGAGGTCTAAACCTTTACCCATTTGGTTTTATCTTCCATTCATGGACAATGATGTTTCTCTGCATATTCTTGTAGTGCTCGTCGTTACGATTTCAACGAACCCAAGAACATCGAAAACGGAGTCCATATGCAAAAGTTATAGCATTTCTCGTATCGGTTGTCAGTCTCACTTTTTGCATCCGGAATATTCCGGGCCATTCCGGCCATAATGGGAAAAAGCTCTGTTTGCATCCGGAATATTCCGGTCCCCCGGAATATTCCGGACCAATCCGGCCTGGACGCGTTTTGGGCAGAAAACGGCTAGTTTTGAGCCCCTATTTAAGGGGTTTTCTTCCCCAAAGCCCCCAAGCCTTTCCCAACCCGTTTTTCCTCTTTCTCTCCACCATTGTTGACTTTGGAAATCTTGCACCTCTCTCAACCCCTCCAATGATTCTTGCATATCTTTGAGGGAGAAGTTAGAGGAGATCTAGATCTACATTTCCACTAATCCATTCTCCTTCTTAGTGAGGGAAACCTAGTAGATCTTGATCTTGGAGTTCTTGGTGTTTCTCCATTGTTCTTCCTCTCTTATTCCCCCATAAGCATTTGTTGCTTTGTTGGAATTTGAGAGTGGAGGATTCGAGCACTTGTGCTCTTGCCATTTGCATCGGTTGCATCGGTTTGGTCTCTCCACGAGGATTCGTGGAAGTGAAAGATTGTAAGCTTGTTACTCTTGGGTCTTGGACCCTAGACGACTTGTGGTGTTATTGGGAGCCTCCAATTGAGTTGTGGATGTGTGCCCCGAGATTGTGGTGACACCGAGAGCCTCCAATTGAGTTGTGGATGCGTGCCTCGGGTTTGAAGGTTGCCAATAGTGGAAGGTGAATTAGGCCTTTGTGGCGGGGTTCATCGGAGAATAGGGTGAGGCCTTTGTGGCGTTGAGTAGGCCTTCGTGGCGAGCTCACACCCCTCCAACGAGACGTACTCCCCTTTGTGGGAGGAACTCGGGAATACATCATCGTCTCCGTGTGCCTCGGTTATTTCTATACCCGAGCTTTTTTACTTATGCAATTTACATTGTGATAGCCTTCGAGCTTGAAGTTATATATCTTGCTATCACCTTGTTACTTGTCTTGCTTAGCATAAGTTGTTGGTGCATCTAGTTGACCATAGATTATTTAGGTTGTATGCTTGTTAATTTAAACACCTAGTTTATTTCCGCATTTAGCAAGCCTTAACCGGAAAAGTTTTAATCGCCTATTCACCCCCCCCCCCCTCTAGGCGACGTCGTTGTCCGTTCAATTGGTATCAGAGCCTCGTCTCTCTTTATTAGGCTTTACATCCTAGAGAGTACAATGTCGTTTAGAGAAATAGAACATGATCCTGCTTTTATATTCTATGGTAGAAACTTTGATGTTTGGAAAATTCACATTCTTAAATTTCTTACGGACATGGGTCCAAAGTATGTTAAGAGAATTGTAGATATGGATTTTCCTCCTCCAAAGGATTCTCAAGATTTATCTTTAGAGTATGAGGAAAACTCTTATCTTGATACTCTTGTATCTAATGGTCTCTTGTGCATTTTGAGCGATGTAGTTATTGAATCAATCATGCCTTTTCGGAACGCTCATGAGCTATGGACAAAACTTCAAGATATATATGATGTGTCCAATATTATTGAGGATGATTGTTTCTCCATCCACTTCCGGCCGTGATGAGTTCACATCTTTCTCCACTCCACCAACATGTGATTTGTCACAAGGTAATGATATGGTGAGTGGTGATAGAAATTGCATTGTGGATAGTGAATTTGCTATTGACTATACTTCATCCCTATCCCATTGCAATGATCTATCTTTGGACTTAATATCTTCTAGCACTCAAAAGTCCATACATGCTAGTGTTGATAGTCCTTGCATATCATGTAATAGTTGTTCAACTAAATCTCATGATGATATGCTTCCTATGTCTTGTCTTCATGAAAACAATGCTTCCATTTCCTCTAGTACTTGTGTGGCTAACAATGTAGAGGAATCCCACTTTTTGGTGGAACAAGACATGGACCTTAATGGCGCTTCTAGTATATCTTCATCATCGCCATCCATTTCTCATATGTGCCTTATGGCTAGGGACTCAAAGGTATCTCCACCTTTGGAACCCACTACATCTTGTGATGATGAGGATGAGGATGAGGATGAGGATATATTTTATGGAGAGTTTGAGGATGAAGTCTCTTTAATGGAGAAGGGTGAGTTGGTTCTTCTAGATCTCCCTAAAGGTAGTAAAGCTATCACTCCTTTTAGTGAAATATTGGCTTTTGCTATTTATAGCGCTAAAATCATTGAAAAGAAAGGTGAGATTGAAAGAAGTGATGCCGATGAAAAGGCATCCCTCACTATGTCTCTTGAGGAAGAGTATGAGCTCCGAGTTACTCTTGAGGAGAAACTTGAATCTATCGAGGAGCTCTATAATGAACAAATAGCCTACCTCACTAAAGCACGTGACCATACCAATGCTAAATATAAAGTGCTTAAAAATGAAAAGGTTGAATTTGTTGTTGGCAATGCTAATCTAATTGAGGAAAACTCTAGGTTAAATAATGAGCTTGCCAAGTTGTCTTCTTCTATTTCTAATGATGCTTGTGCTACTAACTCCACATCTTGTGAAGCATCTATTTTGAAGGAGAATGTTGAGCTAAGGGCTCAACTTGAGTTAATGACTAGCAAGTGTGGGAAATTGGAAGAGAGTCATGAAAAGCTATCTAGCTCTCATGAGGATCTTCTAGCATCCCATACCAAGCTAAAATTAGCTCTTGAGGCTATCACTACAAAGGTAACATCTTGTGAGCCTCATGTGGTAACTAGAACAATCTCTTCTATTAATGCTATATTGCCTTGTTCTAGTATTGGTAACTCATCCTCTCATAATGTTTCTACATCTTGTGATGAGTTGCTTTCCTTGCCTTGTTGCTCTAACAATGAAGCATCTACTTCCTCTAGCTCTTGTGTTGTTTCTAACCATGTAGAGGAAAATAAAGAGCTCAAGGCCCAAGTCACTTCTTTGAAGAAAGACTTGGAAAAGTGTCATGGAGGGAGTTCCACACTTGACAAGATGTTGAGAGTGCGAAGACTTCCCAATGACAAGAGTGGACTTGGATTCAACTCCAATCTCAAGAACAAGTCCATTATTGACAAGAAGAAGTGCCAAGAACAAGTCAAAGATCCGGCCAAGATTATTTGCTTCAAGTGCAAGATTGAAGGGCACCATGTTAGATCTTGCCCTTTGAAGAAGAAGCCTCTTGGTGAGAAGCAACTAGGGAAGAGGCCTCTTGTTCAATCTCATGCTCAACCACGAGTTGAAAAACGGCCACCTCCTAAGAAGACTCAAGCCAATGCTCCTCTTGTTGAGAAGCCTATTGAGAAGAAAGAAAAGAGTCGATGTTGCTACCTTTGTCGCAAGAAGGGACACTTTGCTTCTTCATGCACTAATGGTACATTATCCAACCCTATCCTTGTTGATAATGCATATTCCATTCGGAAGGATAATGTGGGCAATGTGTTTGCCAAGTATGTTGGTGCTCCAAGTGGTGTCAAGAAAAGAACCATTTGGGTTGCCAAACCTATTGTGACTAACCTCTTAGGACCCAACTTGGTTGGGGACCAACAAGCTCAAACGTGATCAATAGGTGGAGTTGGAGGGCATTGGAGACTTGGCTATTTTATGAAGAATTAAGGGATCTTCATCAATTATATTTCCTCAAGCCAAGTCACTTGGATTATATATATCTCTTGCCCATTGTTCCTCCAAGTGGTAACTTGTATTTAATTCTATATACATTGAAAGTTGCTTGCTCCCTTGCATATGTTAGTTTTGTTTCTAGCATGTGTTTGTATATGTTGTGCTTCCTACTTACCTATCTTGAGTAATCTAGTTATGTTTGTTGGTTTGCACTCCATGTACTTGTGTTCTTTGTGTTGAGCCTTCATTGCTTTCATTGCTTATCTTAGTTGGCTCTTTGGGAGATTAATGGACTATCCCATTTTGGGGGAGTAATATGCTTTTCACTTTACTATCCTAAAATGTGTGTACATGAGGAATACCACTTAGTGTTGATATATCAATATTATCTATTCTCTATGTGGTATGTCATTCTCATGAGAAATTCATTTCTAAATGTCCATTAACTTTCTCTAGTTGAATTTATTTTCTTTGCCTCTTGTTAAAAAATGGATTATCACATTATGGGGGAGTAATAAGCTATGTGCATATTACAAGCCTAGAAAATGTGAACATGTGAGGTATTGCCACCTAGAGTTGATATTCTAGTTATCTTGTTCCTAAGTGGCATGTTTCTCAAACAAGTTCCATATTTTCTTAAAATATCTTGTGTCTCTCTTCTTTGGTATCTTGTTTGTAAGAGAGTTTCTTGTTGCCTTGCTTTTTCGAGTTTTATCTGAAGCCTTCAAGAATCTCTATCTAAGCATGTTTTTTTTATTTCTATTTTTTACCACATGCTTATGTTTTGTGAATATGATTGTGAACAAATCTACCACCGAGAAATATCTCCATACATCTCTTGTCTTTGACAAGTTATAATAATTTGTGGTAAGTTTATTGATCATATTTACTTTGGCCATTGCTCTAATATTGCCTTGTTTCTCGCCAAGGATTTTGTTTGGTTCAGACTCCTTTGTGTCTTCCTTGCTCTACTCAAAATTTGTTTTATGCTTTCTTGAGTTAGGAAAAGTAATGATCCCATACTTGTGCACTTGTGTTCAAAGTCATACTTGTTTGGGTTGCACTATTCTTGGGGAAGCTATCCTACATTGAGTAGATCACCATTCTTTAAATTGGTATTGCATCTAATTGGTTTTATTTAAACATGACTAGTGTTTGAATAATATATATGGAGAGTAATTATTCCATTGTTTGCATTTTGTATTCAAATGCAAGATCATAAATAATGCACTATTATTGGAAGAACTATCCTATATGCGTTTGAACACTTGTTGTCTTTAAATTTGTTTGTTATCCCAATGACTTGTCTCTTTGGAAGACAAACACTTTTCGTCTTGGTACTTTGTGTGCTATCATGAAAAGTGTAGAGGGTTTGTTCACTCTTTTATGTTTTTTTTGGTATCCTCTCTATGTTGGTTTCCTCAATCATGTGTTGATTTGGGTCTTGATATATTTTGGACAATTCTCTTTCTTTTCACTCTTGTGAATGGCTTCTTGGTTTAATTAGTTCTTTGTCCAACTTGTATCTTGTTTTGGTTCTTGACAGTTTTGTGCATGCATATTTACTATATATATCTTTTGGCATGCTTACTTTCGTTGATCCAATATATAGGATAAACTCCATCAAATCCTAAATGGCTAAGATGTGCATGAAATTCAAATTCATATCAATATGCACATATTTATGTGGAGTTTGTCCTATGTATTGTAGTTGTTCTAACTACTTTGGACCCAATGAGTTTGGGTACCATTTTGTACTTGAATTTTGTTTTTAGGTACAATGGAGATACATTGGTTGCTTGCTCCACTCATAAGGAAGGTGTTCTCAACATGGTTTTATAGGAGTCAAGCTTCGATGATTATCAAACTCGCATCCTCTTGATCACCAATGTCGTCTCGGTAACAAGTATCTATCTCATGCATACATTTCTAGCTTTCAACCTTGTGTAGGTTGCATCTTCGCATGATTTCCCTTTGTTGCATTTCATTTGGTTTTGCAAATGTCTTTTCAAAAGCATCTTTATTGCAACTATGAGTAAGCCGGGATGATTACATACTAAGGGGATATTTATAATCATTTCCATGATTCACCAATCCCAAGTAGTTTAATCTAGCAACTTCTTCTTGAAGTATCTCATATGCAATATTGATGAATTCTCAAAAACCATTTGAATCTTTTGTGATATGCGTTACCTTTCTCGAAGCATTCCAACTATCACTTTTCCCTTGTGATATTTGTCATGCTTTGATGAGTTTTGGTTGTTCATATATATCCATTTAAGATAAAATTAAGCTTAGTGCTTTGCTTTCAAGCAAAAATCTTATTGGTATATTAATGAACCTATCTTGGATATCATGTTCTTCACTTTTGTACCTATTTTGTGTGTGCATGTTTCTTTGTGGATATATATCTTTGTGATTGTTGTCCACTTAGAAACTTATACACACGATAATAGTTACATCTTTATTTGATATTCTATTTCTTTAGTGACCACTTTTTATTGCTTTATATTCCTTGGTGGTTCCTAAAAGGCACAAGCTTTGCTTTTGTTTTGGTATTCCTTTTGCATCTTAATAAGCTTGTGGACCTATGTGTTTTATCATTTTATGGTTTGTGTGTATGGGAAAGACATGATATGCACTAGGTGCTACTTATATTGAAAGACTATGTTGATGATTCTATCATTCTATTAGTCTCCTAAAAATGTTTTTCCTTGTCACACGCATCTATTTCGGTTGAGTAAGTCTTCATTTGTCACTTCTTGATCCTTTTGCTCAACTTTTGTTTGTTTGCAAGTTGCTTTGCTTCTTTTCCAATCTATTCGGTTGCACTTGTTTGTGTTCAAAATTACCTAGAAGGGAGTGATGATTCCATGTTATGCACACTATATAGTAATTCAAATCTAACATTGTGCATGTACCTTGGGGAGTTCCCTCTTGATTTTCTAGAACACTTGGTTGATCCTATCAAAATATTGATGTTGGTCAATCGGTTTTCGGATCCTTGTGGTTGGTTGCTTCTTTGTGAAAGTATCCTTCATTTTTCCTTTGCTTGTAAACCTTTGGATCCTCAATATAGTTTGATCTCCCTCCATCTATTTATAGTTGGATATATGCACTTGAGTTCACTCATATCATGAGGAATGCATACTCTATGGGGGAGATCTTACTATATTGGCCTTCTAATCTTTTTGCCCATTTCGGCAATGGATGCCAATGGGGGAGAAGTTTAGAGGGTTTAAGGGAATTTGGTTTATGCTTTAGTTTCGTTCTTAAGCATTTTCCTTTCCATGCTATTGCATCCTTGCTCTTGTTTAGCATGTTTGCTTTATTCATCATATAAACCCTCGTAAAAAGGGATTGTCATCAATTACCAAAATGGGGGAGATTGAAAGCGCATGGTTCCCCCATATGTGGTTTTGGTAATTAATGACAATCCTTATGTACTAATGTTTGCATTGAGTTATCCTTTGTAGATATTGTCCATAGGAAATAATGGAGTTCATGTGTTGAACTCTATTAGCTTCCTTGATGGCCATTGTTATTCATGGATTTATATGAAGAATGGTCATGGTTTGAGTTGAGCTTATTATTAGTGTGTCTTGAAGAAAAGGATTAGGTGATCTTTCATTATCATCTTCAAGACATCATCTTTAGAAGTGAGAAGCAAAGATACAAGGTTGATCAAGCAAGCGATCAACACTCAAAGCTACAAGTTGTACCAAGTGGGATTGTGTATCTCATGGTATGGTAAGCATTTGTCAATATAGCTTTGTGAACTAACCCATTATATGTGTGTGTCGCATCTCTATGTGTGGTTAGGTATCTATCCATGGGCATGAACCAAAAGGAAGATTTCATATAGCCCATGGTCTATGTCGTCGTCAAGCGGTGTTCGTCATCTAGCTTGACGTGGAAGCTCAAGTGAAGCATCTAGAAGATATCCTATGCTTGTTGCTTGCCACCCTTTTGGAGATTGTGGCCTTGTGAAGATTTGCCGAAGGGTCTCTCCCATAATGGTGTATGGGGGAGCTAGTCTCTCCCATAATGGTGTATGGGGGAGCAACTTGCAAGTCTTCATCAAGCGGAGCTTGTGCTAGCAAGCGCAATCAAGAAAGAAGATCCAACTTGAGAGAGTCAAGATCGCCATCATCTAGCTCAAGTGGAATGCTCAAGGCAAAGGTATAATCTTGATAGGTTTTCTATTTTACCGGTCTCGTGTCTTCGGGAGACCGGGTTATAGGATAGATAGTCGTACTATCAAGAGGGGCTCTCAAGTGAGTAACGTGATCGAATTGTTGTGGAGAGCTCAAACCTTTGCATACTTGCATATCATCTTTCTTGATTCTTATTTGGATTTTGTCTCCTTTGGGTTTTAGTGCTTGTCATGATATTCATGGCAAGCCAAGGTTTATCGAAAACGGTTTTGGTAAGAAAAACTTGTTGCGATTTCGGTGGTGAAAGTATCCGGTTCAGTTTTTAGAATGTTTCCACACCTTCCATGTGTGGTAACTTCTCCATTCCTTTTTGTTTGGATAGTCCTTGTTATTACCTTTCCAACCCATTTGGATTCACCTTATTCGGAGTTAATTCGCAAAAGTTATGTGTGTTTTCGTGTTGGAGGTTTTACCGGGTGTTCCTATTTGAGAGGTCTAAACCTTTACCCATTTGGTTTTATCTTCCATTCATGGACAATGATGTTTCTCTGCATATTCTTGTAGTGCTCGTCGTTACGATTTCAACGAACCCAAGAACATCGAAAACGGAGTCCATATGCAAAAGTTATAGCATTTCTCGTATCGGTTGTCAGTCTCACTTTTTGCATCCGGAATATTCCGGGCCATTCCGGCCATAATGGGAAAAAGCTCTGTTTGCATCCGGAATATTCCGCGGGACCGGAATATTCTGGACCAATCCGGCCTGGACGCGTTTTGGGCAGAAAACGGCTAGTTTTGAGCCCCTATTTAAGGGGTTTTCTTCCCCAAAGCCCCCAAGCCTTTCCCAACCCGTTTTTCCTCTTTCTCTCCACCATTGTTGACTTTGGAAAGCTTGCACCTCTCTCAACCCCTCCAATGATTCTTGCATATCTTTGAGGGAGAAGTTAGAGGAGATCTAGATCTACATTTCCACCAATCCATTCTCCTTCTTAGTGAGGGAAACCTAGTAGATCTTGATCTTGGAGTTCTTGGTGTTTCTCCATTGTTCTTCCTCTCTTATTCCCCCATAAGCATTTGTTGCTTTGTTGGAATTTGAGAGTGGAGGATTCGAGCACTTATGCTCTTGCCATTTGCATCGGTTGCATCGGTTTGGTCTCTCCACGAGGATTCGTGGAAGTGAAAGATTGTGAGCTTGTTACTCTTGGGTCTTGGACCCTAGACGACTTGTGGTGTTATTGGGAGCCTCCAATTGAGTTGTGGATGTGTGCCCCGAGATTGTGGTGACACCGAGAGCCTCCAATTGAGTTGTGGATGCGTGCCTCTGGTTTGAAGGTTGCCAATAGTGGAAGGTGAATTAGGCCTTTGTGGCGGGGTTCATCGGAGAATAGGGTGAGGCCTTTGTGGCGTTGAGTAGGCCTTCGTGGCGAGCTCACACCCCTCCAACGAGACGTACTCCCCTTTGTGGGAGGAACTCGGGAATACATCATCGTCTCCGTGTGCCTCGGTTATTTCTATACCCGAGCTTTTTACTTATGCAATTTACATTGTGATAGCCTTCGAGCTTGAAGTTATATATCTTGCTATCACCTTGTTACTTGTCTTGCTTAGCATAAGTTGTTGGTGCATCTAGTTGACCATAGATTATTTAGGTTGTATGCTTGTTAATTTAAACACCTAGTTTATTTCCGCATTTAGCAAGCCTTAACCGGAAAAGTTTTAATCGCCTATTCACCCCCCCCCTCTAGGCGACGTCGTTGTCCGTTCACTCAGTAGCAGCCTGCTCGGAAGTGGCAGTGGCCACCGAGGTGGAGGCCGCAGTCTGAGCGAGGAGTCGCGCCGTGTCGTCGAGAGCCGCACCTGAGGAGGTGCCGAACTCGAGGGCCGCGGTGTCGATCACCATATCCACGCTCTCGGCCTCCTCCTCGCTGTCCGCGACGACCACGGCCTTCCCCTTCCCGGCCTTGTAACGATCACTCTCGAAGCTGCCCAGGTCAGAATCTGTGGAGTCCTCGTCTTCACCGCCGTCGTCATCATCGCCTTCGTCCACCTCGGTGTCAGGCTCGGTGAGACCGTCGATGAAGCGCGCGGTGCTTGCGTATTGGGCGACCTCGTACGCGACGGCCTGGCGGAGAGCCACGCAATCGGAATCCGTCTCCCACTTGGAGTCCTCATGCATCTCGCGGACAACCTGCAAGTTGAGGTTCTCATACCAGCTCGTGATGAACAGCAGCATCATATCAGCGCCTGCCCGAGCTCCAGACGCCCTCCACTTCTTCAGCTCGGCCTTCACGCCATTCAGCTTCGCGGCAAGTCCGCGGATAGTTTTTGGCGCGGAGTCTTTAGGCCAGAACACGTCATGGAGCTTGAAGGCAGTGCGCACCAGGTCGGTGCCCACACCACTTAAGCGCTGAAGCTGCCCCTGCATGACCGTGATGCTATCTTCGATCTCTGCCTTGGTGTCCATGGGTTCACCCTTCTCAATGCGAGCTGCTCGGGCCTTCGCCAAGGCAGGCTTACAAGGTGACTCGAGGTCGGGGAAGATTTCTGAAAAAGCTATTGAGAAGATCAGAATCAGAAGCCGAGTAGAAAAATAAACCGAGCAGCGGAGAAGCGCAAGAAACAAGAGAAGGGCGGAGAAGCAAGCACTTACTGTTCAGGTCGTAGAGTAGCGCCTGCAGTTTTTTCTTCCATGACTCCTCGTCAGCAACATGCCTCTCTTCTACCTTCCGGAACTGCGCCAGCTGGAGCATAAGGTCCAAGTTGCTCTCCTTCAGCGTCTTGCATTCCAGCTCGAGAGCCTTCTGCTTGGCTGTGGCTGCTGTTTCGGCCTTTTTCTTCTCGGCCACCGCGTTGTCTCTCTCGGTAGCTAGATCAGTGGCTTTCTGGAGAGCAGTTCGCACCTGGGCCTGCAATGGTTTGAACTCGGCGAGGTGCCTTTTCTTGAATTCCGCCTCAAGGCTTGCGAGCTGCGCCTGCACCTCAGCAGGCTTGAGGCAGTCGAGATGCTCTTCGACAAACTTCTTATGATCTTCTGTGAAAAGCAAAGCACGGTCAGCAGAGTAGAAAAGATGAAAGCAAGAAGTCAAGCCGGGAAGATATCAACTCACCTTCCAGCCTCTTGATGGTGGTTTGGCCGTTTTCAACAAAGGCGCGGCAGTTGGAGTGCTCCTCGGCCAGGGTCTTAAATTTGCCTGCAGAAAGGAGTCGGTCTGAGCAGAAAGCAACAGCGGGCGTAAACATAAAACGCGGGAACCGCGTAGCTACAGGCTTACTTTCGATCTCGGAAAGCTTGAGGGCACTGTCCATGACCTCCTTATCCGCCGCCTCAGCGGACTTGAGCTCCGATTCCAGGGCCTCAACACGCCTCCTAGCGATGCTGTGATTCCATAGCAGCCGCCGGTACAGGTTGGTTCTTTTCAGAAGGAAATTCTGAGAAGAAGAAAGAAATAGAATCAGAAAAAGTCGTGAAGATTCAACCCGAGAAGACGGCAACTCGGTTGAGTACCCGTCTACTCGGCCAGAATCTCGGGGACTGGGGGATGGATAAGAAGAAGCAGTAGAATAGAAGAGAAGGAAAATGCAACTCGGAACGGATGAGCAAAGCTTACCGCGTAAGTCTGTTCAATATCCTCCGCAGCCTTGCGATGGACGAAGAGCTTGGCGGCGAGTGTGCTGGTGTTGGACGCAATAGTCATGGGTTTATAACCCATGTCTGCCTTGTTCCAGTCGACGCGCATGTGGTCCAGATCGCCCAAAGATGTGCCGTGCCAGTTCGTGTTGCCGAGGACGTCGCTGTCCCATTCAGCATCGATAAATCCAACCCGGTCGACTATCTGCTCGAGGCATGTGGATGTCACCTCGGTTTCCGCAACCTCGCGCGAGTAGAACGAGACGGATCGGTCTTTATTCCTGGCGGGGGGCTTGGAGTCCACCGGTGCGGCCTGTTTTCCCCTCCTGATAGCAAGCTTCTTCTCGACTGGGGTCAATGGGATGCTGTGCTGCTGGCTCACCTTCACCATATAAGGTGGGAAGGTGGGTGGATCCGGGAAGTTGGACCCTGCGGCGGTATCAGCAGCCGCGTCAGGTTCACGGATGGTGAGCTGGCCGGGCTTGGCAGTTGGCCTTGGCGGCGGCATCGTGGCAGCACCACGCGTACCGCTACGCGAGGGATTCCTGCAAACAGCGCCCTCTGACTGGCCAGATGGCTTCTCGGCGGCCTGGGTCCCAGAGGTCTGCTTCTCGGCAGCCTTCTTCTCGGCGGCATTCTTGTCAACGGCTTCCTGTTTGATCTTCTTGATAAGCTGCTTGGCCGGAGGGCTGGATGTTGTCTTGGTTTTCTTCGTTGATGGGGAGCTTGGCGCGGTGGAGGAAGTACCCTGCTCGGTAGGCGGCGCCAAGGGCGCACTATCCGGCGCAGCATCTGGCTGATCGCTACCCTGCGCGGCGTCTGGTTGCGCGTCGCTTAGAGGATATTGCTCCGTCTCATCAATTGTCTCAACCCGCTGCCCGGCAGCGGGGTCTTGCTGTGTGGCGTCTTGTTCTTCTACCCGCGGCTGGGCCGCGGGGTCGTCTTGCTCAGCAGCCCTTGTCGCTGGCTGCTCTTGGTCCTCTTCTCGCCGCTCAAGGGCGGCATCGTCATCATGCTTCTCGGGGTCTTGATCTAGGTTCTCCTCGGCCGTGGCGGCCGGAGGAGAAGGTGGCCTTGCGTCGCGATCAGCGTCCCGCGCTTCTTGATCTGCGCGGGCCTGCTGCTCCTGCTCGGCGTCGTGGGCGTCGTTGTCCATGTATCGAGCGTCGTCGGAGTCGTCCCCTTTCACGGGAGAGGACGCACGCGCTCCGGCCTGCGCTGCGGCTTCAGTCTCGTCGTCGAGGTCGATGAGATTATCGACGTCAATGGCGGATTTCTTCTTAGTCTTGGTGGGCGCGAGAGCGGCGTCAGCGTTCAAGGGGGCTCTGAAGAAAGAAACATGTTCAGAAAAAAGAGAAGGACAGAGGAAATCGAGAAGAAGCAACGAAGTAAGAGAATTGGGAATTCGCGGCAGCAGAGGCGCATAACTAAGGAGAAAGTGCTTACCCTTTACGGGTAGGGATTGTCCGTCCTCCTCTCGTCACGGTCTTCTTGGTCGTCTTCCCGGCCGTCTTCTTCTTCTTGGCGGGGGGCTCCTGAGCACCGCTACCCGTCCGTTTGCGGGTAAGAGGAGCAGCGACCGAGAGCGGCTTGACGACTAGGGCTTCCTCGTTTTCCTCCTCGTCTTCCTCCTCAGCATCAGCGCCACCTGTGAAGTTGGGAAGAAGAAAAACAGCTTAGAAGCAAGAGGAAATTGGGTAGCGCGGCTTGCGACCAGACAGGATGAGCTCAATTACCTTCGTCATCATCCTCGGACCAATCACGGACAGACGCATCTACATGATGCTTCTCTGTCTGAGCAGCATGAGGGAGGTTGAGCCTGTCCGCGGTCTCGAAGGAGACCTCGTCGTCCTCCTCTCGGTCCTCCGACCAGTTGTCCTCGAAGCGTTCCATGCTCTCAGCAAGCTGGCGAGCAAGGACCTGAAGAACAGAGAAAGATCACAAGTTATTCGAGTAGCATAGAGGCATCCTACTCGGCAAGGCATGCAAACATAAAGCACATTAAGCCTAAGTAGTGCTACTATGTGTCCTACTCGGCAAGGCGTGCAAACATAAAGCACATTAAGCCTAAGTAGTGCTACTCTGTGTGCTACTCGGCAAGGCGTGCAAACATAAAGCACATTAAGCCTAAGTAGTGCTACTCTGTGTGCTACTCGGCAAGGCGTGCAAACATGAAGCACAGTAAGCCTAAGCAGTTCTACTAAGTGCTCTACTCGACGCAGAGTGCCAGTACTAGTCGCTGCAAGATAAGAGGGCTATCTACTCGGAACATGCATACAGGAGATAGGAAAAGAGATACATACCCGCTCGATTGGCTTCATACGGCTGTATGGGATGAAGCCATACTGCCAATTGTCTCTGAGGCCAGTGGTCATGATGGACCGCGCGTGAGCGGCGACATCCGCGTTGCTGAGCTCGAACGTGGTCGTCCGAGTACACTCGCGGGGGCCGCCCATGTAGCACATGGGGTGGACGCGGCGCTGGAGCGGCAGCACCCGCTGGGAGATCCAGCAGGCGATTGGGTCGTCGCTCTTGAGCCCTTCTTCGGCCAGATAGGCGAGGCGCTCGTCCATCTGCTTCAGATTGCTGTCGATGAACGGTTTGGTCCGCCAATTCTGCCCGGTGGGAGCTCGGTTGCTCCAAGGGGGCAGGTTGATTCGGTCTTCTACCTTGGCTCCCTTCGTGGCGGGGACGTTCTGCACGTACAGGAACGTCCTCTGCCACTTGCGGACGGAGTCCAGTCCCTTGATGCGCGGATGGTTGGTTCCAGGGCGCTGCACCATCATGGCGCTACCGGTCTCCGTTATCCGGCTGCTGGTGTCGCGCCGTCCTTCTTGCCCTTGCTCTGTTGGCGAAAGAAGAAGTACCTGGACCACGTCTCCGTCGTGGGGCGAACTCCCAGGAAAGCCTCGCATACCACGGCGTGGTACGAGAGGAAGACGACGGCGTTCGGAGGGAGATGGTGCATCTGGAGGCCGTAGTGGTCGAGGAAGGAGCGGAGGAAGTTGGATGCTGGAAGCCCGAATCCTCGCGCGAAGTGCGCGAGGAAGACGACGTGCTCGCCTTCCTGCGGGGCAGGGACGAGCTCATCGTCAGGTTGCCGGCAGCGAACACCGGGAGGAACTCGCCGAGTGTTCACCAGCCACTGGCAGTCCTCGGCAGTGACCTCGGACCCCGCCCAGCCGGCGCGAGCGTTGTCGTCGCGAGCCATGGCGGTGAGGAAGAAATTGGGGAAAAAGATCGAGAATTTGGTGTGCGGAGAAGCTCGCAGCGGCGCAGTGAGTTGCGCGGCGGGGAGGAGCTTTGCGGCGGCGGAGAAACGAGAAGGCAGAAGGGGAAATTGCGAGCGGAAGAAGAAGAAGAAGGAGTTACCGAGGAGGTATTTATACCGCTCCTCGAGTTACCGTTACGAGTTGAGGAAGTGGGATCGATTGTGGCAGTAATCGTGTGGCGTGGGGTCTGTGGGCCGGTTAGAAACGCACACAGCGCAGAACGCGCGCGTAACAGCCGCATTAGATCCCACGACGGGATCGTGGGCGATTACTGCGCGTGATGGGACGTTACGAGCTGGTGGGCCCACCCCGTGAAAACTGGGCGCGTGGCCTGTCAGTTACCAGGCACCGAGGCGTCGAAGTCGTGTCCGCGTGACACGTGCCCAGTTGCAGCGCGGAAAGCCGGATTGTGCTCTGTCACGCAGAGATTCCGTTTCCAGATTTCACTAAGTCATTTACTCGGCCACAAAGAAGAGAAGTGGCCCTACTCGGAAGAAAGGAAACAAGACCAAGGGCTACTCGGAGGTTTTCACTCGGTATCTCAAAGCTCAAGGGCAAGACTGTCAAGGTTGGTTTTTAAGCTGGCAGGGCCCAGTGAACGAGTTCGCAGGGCTCTACCAGCTTCGGGGGCTGCTGTCGGGGGGTTACCCCCGAGTAGGGTAAAAGCAAGTGCTAAAGGCAAGATCAGAAGGGATGTTTGTCCGAGTAGCCGGCTACCTGGTACTCGCTACCCGGTCGACTGCTACCCGGTCTCACACCTAGACAGCCAGAAGGATGAATCAAGAAGAGTTATGCTCCTCTCAGTAGAAGAGCTGGTCCGAGTAGAAATGGCGGGAACCTACTCGGGCCAGAAGTCAAAGGAGCCGTTCTGACACCGAATCCCGCGTATCCCGGGTCCGTACTTGGCACTGTTCACAGCACTGTTCATCTGGGGACGGCGTGCCTGACAGCGACAGTGTGTCAGCAGGGCGTCGCAGGATAGGGGGGACCTACTCTGTGTTCGCCACAGTGATAACAGACTGAACACTTGGTTTTGCCCAACGACTTTCCGCACCGGGACAAATCTAGAAGCCAAAGGTGTCTGCGGGAACTCGGAAGAAGGACGGTGTGCACACAATGTCGACACTTGTTTGTATTTGGCTGTATCCGGCTGGGCACCAAGTATATAAGGTGCCCTGCCCCCTCCTGCGTGAGGGATGCTGGCCTAGAGCGATCACTAGGTAGAGATTCTTGACCTAGTTCTTCCCGTAGAGAGAAGAGTGGCTACTCGGTAGCAAGAAACATTGTACTGTGGCTACTCGGTGAGACATCAGAACACAGAAAGAAAGGCTGGAGTAGGGGTTTTACCTCCTCACGAGGGCCCTGAACCTGGGTAGATCGTGTTGTTTGCAGTGCTAGTTTCATCCTTCACGCGTCTACTCGTCGCGTGATCCCTCCCCGAGCGCCTCCAGCGTCCTTCGTCCCCACATCTTTAGCCATCCTATGGCATATGCCGTGACACCACCACGACAATAACTCCGAAGTACAAAATTGGAAAGCAAAAACAAGTATAACCCCGAAGTACAAAATCAGGAAGTATAGAATAGTGAAAACCCGAAATATAAAGTAGTACGTCTCCGAAGTATTAAAAATAGTTCTCAAAACCTATCAACATGGGATCTAGTTTTGAAGATCTCGGCGCGTGAATCTCAAATATGAAAACATTTCTTAATTCCGAATTACGGTTCTCGAGATATTTCAGTTTGAAAAAATGAATATAGAAATAAATGTGTGCCACGCGTCTACCGGTCCTTGCGCGTGGGAAGGAAAAATCCCACCAAAACTCTCTGGTGGTGACACTTGGCGCGCATGCAAGCACTCTTGGAAGGTTAGGAGGAAGGAGAAGGCGGCACTTGTCCCAACAAGAGTGCACGCGGGTGACCTTCCAAAAGGTTTCCCTTTTTCTAGTGATTACATGAAACCATGCTTAGCACATGTGTTGCATGTGCAGACGTGCGTGGTGCGTGTGGGCCAAGGGCCTGCTGGGCATGCGGCAACACGGACGACCTGTCCCAGTTGGAAGCGAGCGCTTCAACACAGGGTCATGACTGTGTATCGTTATCTAGCTCGGCGTCGGGCACGTGGACACATCGATGGGAGAAAAGGGATCGTATCCCAGGAGGAGATGACTCCTCGTGCTCCTATCGGAGGCGGAGTATTGCGCGTGTTTAAAAGCACTAGGAAGGACAGGGCGAGGAAACGAGCCGAGAAAATCGATTCAGCAGAAAATGCATTAAGGATACAACGACGGATCCATTGGAATAGCAGGCAAAATCAAGGCAATTATTAGCATCGGGAATTGAGCAACTTTGGAGCAGAAGTACGTGAAGCAACTTTGGGATATAGCAGCTCGGTTATTTTCTTTGCAGGTCAGCCGTACAGGAAAAATCATGACACCAGCGGGTACCTGATTTGAAGTGCAAAAGTTTGATGGGACCGGAAACTTCGCGTTATGGCAGACAAGGATGAAGGATTTGTAGGCACAACAGGGATTCTTGAAGGCGTTCCGGGATGTCAAGCCAGCTAAGATGGATAATGATGACTAGGAGGAGTTGCATATTTAATCAGCCAGAACCATACGGTTGTGTTTGTTGGACCAGGTCATGTATCATGTGATGGATAAGAATTCGCCGAAAAAGGTTTGGAGAAATTGGAGAGTCAGTTTATTTAAAAAACTGCGACGACTAAGGTGTATTTGAAGCAGAACTTATACAGGATCAAGATGCAGGAGAGGTCGGATTTTATGAAGCACATGAATACCTTTAATCAGTTTGTCATGGATCTAGCACGTCTGAGTGTGAAGGTTGACGACGAGGATAGGAAGATTATCCTTCTTTGTTTGTTGCCACCATCCTACGAGCATTTGATCACTACATTGACGTATGGCAAGGAGACCGTTTAACTTGAGGAAGTAACTGCGGTGTTATTGTCCTATGAAATGAGGAAGAAGAATAACGCAGAGGAAGGCGCTCATGGTGAAAGTTTGCTAGTCAATGGTGGGCAAGGCAGGCAAGGATACGAGGCAGGGAAGAACAAGAAACAGAAGGTGCAGTGTCACAAGTGCAAGCAATGGGGACATATGAAGAAAGACCGTCCAGATCTCAGTGGTGGATCAAGAGCTAATGTAATAACTCAAAGTGATGACTCAGACATCGACATTTTCTTAGTGTCAGATAGACGGTCATCTAATGGTGAAGCGTGGATGTTGGATTCGGCTTGCTCTTTTCATATGACGCCCAATAGGGAGTGGTTCTCTACATACAAGTTTGGTGAGCTTGATACAGCTTGTGTGGGCGATGACATGGGCCACTGTGTTCCTAGAGTAGGTGACATCAAAATCAAGATGTTTTACGGAGTACAGCGGCTGCTTCGGGAAGTCGTGCATGTGCTAGGGCTAAAGAGGAATCTAAGATTCCACTTAGAGTTTTTCATGATGGTGGTATGATATTCCGTTGTGATGGGATAAGAAGACCGCAAGAGTCATGGAAGACAAGGTGACCTTGATGATGGGAGAGAGGACATGTTCGCATCTTTACAAGTTGCGAGTGAGTACTATTGCAGGTTGATTCATGGAGACTGAAGTGCGGGAGTAGCATCTGTGTTCCACGGAGGCGGAGGGTCTGCGGAAGATTCGTCGAGTAGCTCCCGGTAAGCTACTAAGTAGACATCCCAAGTTTGGAGTACACGGAAGCTTGACGCTTGAACAAACTCAAGGTGGTGGAGAATATTTTCCAAGGTGGAGTTTGTTGTGTTTGTGTCGAATATTATGTACAAGTAGGATTACAGTCGGACTTGGAGTTGTAATAGGTGTGGAAAGGATACGATAGTGTTGTAATTGAACACGTGTATCATAGGGCCTCCCATATAATGAGGCACCACATGTTGTAACCCATGACGACTTGATAGCAGCAACCGCACAAGGGAAGCCGACGGTTTGTACCGGCGACCAAGGCGACCGATGCAGCGGTATCAATGGGGAGGAGCGTCCATAGTCATGCCTCGCAGAGTAGGCGAGTTCGCTGAACTGCGTTATCAAATCTCAGTAGCATCATCATTGTTGTGATTGCTTGTTCCTCAGTAGATCGACTAAGCGCCTACAATTGTAACAACAAAAGAGGGATTCAATTGGGTAGAGTTTTGGAGGAAAATTTTTGGTGAAGGGGAGGGTCTTGTCCCAAGAATGTCGGATTAGTAATCCATAAAAAAAGTCATGTTTTATCGTGTGAAAAAATGATATAGTGGGCATCAGTTATGTTAATTTGTTTTGGTGCAAATGACTGGAGAACGAGGCATGGAAGTACTTTGTATTCTTCTCAACCTTGATCGCAGATCTAAACTTGCCTCTTTGTTTACATGGGCAAGTTTTTCGTGGATGCAACGTGAGAGAGCAGAGATCACAACTTTCCTCAAAGCAATTTCTAGGGAAGAGAGGAACCTAATTTCTTCGATATAGTACAAGATATTGGTAACCGTTTTGTAATTGTTTTCCCGAACAAAAAAGGGAGTGTCACCGTTTTCTCTTCTTTTTAAGGGTAAAGTTGGATCTTTAATGTCGACAACAAATGAGGTCGTCGCATTTGAATGTTGTTGGGCCAAATTGTCAGATTGATACAACAACTACCCACACATATTGTAACATAAAACAATATTCAGAAAAATAAAATGTAGGGAATGTGATTTGCATAGAGATAGAGATGTCGAGGGAAATGTGATCGGAGATGAAGCACGCCAGGAAGGGGATGGTAGAGTATGGGAAAAGGAAAACGAGAGTTGAGTGAGATTGACAAATCGGGATCGATTATTTCGATAGTTGCACGGTCTCTATTGTCTGACCGGATAAAACAATGGTTAGAAAGTGGGAGCTCATAGTGCCTTGGGTTGACGCGTGGACGTCGGCGTTGGCTCGGACCGTCATGGCGACGGACGGGGACTTTCCCTCATCGAGCTCCCACTTTTTAATTCCAACTGCATCTATCTGTCCCGCGTTGGCGGTACCCTCGTTGAGCTCGGTCGCGCCCGCGGCCATACCGCCCGCTCCAGGTCGCATGCGCTCTCGTCCACAACACCGGCAAGATTGGCACCTTCCGTTGGGTCGGCGGCGTCTTTAATAGGCCGCTTGCAGGACACGTCTCCGGATATTTTCTCTCAACCGGAACCAAGTGTGGCGCCACACATCAACCTCAACGTGACTCAAGTGGCCGGCAAGGCATCATCGGGGGCCGCCCACGTCCCGCTAGCCCACAACAAGGTGCCACGGCCGGTGGTGGCCGAGAAGAGGCCGCAATGACGCCAATTGTTTGAAGAATTGCCAATGACGACGACCGACGAGGTTTGCGTTTAATCATCTCTATTTCCATGTTTCGTTTGGACCCCGTCGTGATCGGCAATGTGCATTGCACAGAGGTTCTTCGAGATGGATGACTCCATTGGTGATATCATCATGCAAGGGACCGAGGACCAATTTGGGGACTTTGGCGTTGAGGGTGAGGAGACCCAACCCGAGACCCAATATGGTGGTGGCATCTCCATTGACGATGCACCACTGTTTGATGAGGGCCACCCAAGAAGGTCAAGACCTTGATGAAGACCAAGGGCTCGGGGATGTAGATTTGGGGCCGGAAACGGGGAAGAGAAAGGCTCAGTCCAGAAACTACACGAAGAAAGAGGATCGGATCGTTTGTGAGTCTTGCATGTGCATTGGGAAAGATCCCATTTGTGGAGCCGAGCAAAAGGGTGTTAGACAGATAGGATTGTGTAGCGTATGATGTTAGTAGTTAGCTGCAGATATTCAAAGTAGTTAGCTACATATAGATTCAGGGTTAGTTTGGTTTAAACGCGTTCGACAACTAGCCTAACCAAAAGGTTGTTAGATTAACCCTTGTACAAGTAATGACTGCTATATAAACATGTGGTAGATGAGCCTGAGGGCCATCTCGCCTTATTACATGGTATCAGAGCCCACACGGCAAATGTTTTCATCATCCTATGTTCACATGGTGCCCTCCGTCACCGCTGCGGTCACCGTCAGGCTAAACGTCGCCAACTTCATGCTCTGGCAGGCACATATGCTCACGGCCTGCTCGGCTACATCGATGGATCCATCGAGGTGTTGGAGGCTACGATCGTCACCACCACCGACAAAGGCCGCTCCGAGGTCATCAACCCGGAGTACGCATCCGATGCCCGCGACCACATTGTGTTGAGTGGGTTCTTCTCCACGGTGACGGAGGATATCCTCGTGCACATCATGAATGCACCCACGACGCGTGCTTCCTGGGTAATCCTGGAGCGCATGTTCTCCTCCAGGTCACATGCACGGGTCATCCAGAACCGCTCGCAGATCACCTCGGCCAAGAAGAAGGGAGTCCCTGCTGTTGATTACTTCCGCAACATGAATATGCTGGCGGACACTCTGGCCGCCATCGGGCAGCCCCTGGAAGAGGAGGAGGTGATCTCCTACATCCTCGCTGGGCTTGGCACCGACTACGATTCCCTCGTCACCTCGCTCAACGTCAAGGACAATCTGACACTCGATGAGATATATTCTCACCTGGTGGCGTATGAGCACCGCCACGATATCTAGGATGCCGAGTACAGCACCGGCGGCGGCTCCTCTGCCAACTTCATCATCCGCAACCAGGGGCGCGGGAACGGCGGCGGTGTACCTGGTGGCCATCCTGGAGGCCGCGGTGGCGGCAATGGAGGCCGTGGACAAGGCTGCGGAGGGGGCAATGGTGGCGACGGCAACGGCAATGGAGGCCGTGACAATGGAGGCCGCAACCAGGGGTGCGGTGGCAACTCTTGTGGCAACCAGGGATCGTGCCCGATCTGCCAGATCTGCAACAAGGTTGGGCACATTGCCCTTCGCTGCTATAGTCGTTTCGAAAACGCATACGGCGGCGAGGAGGAGCACCACTCCGCCAACCACGCCACCACCTCGTACCAGATGGATCCCAACTGGTACATGGACTCGGGAGCGACCGACCACATCACTGGGGACCTAGAGAGTCTCCACATGCGCGACGGCTACAACGGCAACGATTGTGTCCAGGTCGGCAACGGGACAGGTTTGCACATTACCCACACCGGTCAAAGTTCAATTAACACTGTTGCCAATTCCCTTGTCCTTAACAATGTCCTTCGAGTTTCTCAAATCTCCGAAAACCTCCTTTCAATTCATAAACTTGCCAAAGATAACGGAGTATTCATTACGTTTTATCCTTATTACTTTCTTATCAAGGATCTAGAGACGGGGAGAACTCTGCTTCGAGGCAGGTGTACAGGAGGACTTTATCCAATCGAGTCATCAGAAATAAGCGCCCTCAAGTGTGCCATGTTCACTTCTAGGACTAGCAAAGAGCAATGGCATCAGAGCCTAGGACATCCATCATCTCAAGTAGTGCAATCTATTTTAAGATTGAACAATTTATCGTTTTGTAATAATGAGCATGCAAATGTTTGCAATGTGTGTCAACTTGCTAAGAGCCATCAGCTCCCTTATTCGATTTCTAGACATGTTCCACCTCTCCACTTGAACTTATTTATACCGATGTTTGGGATCCTGCAATTACTTCTGTTGGAGGGTTTAAATATTATGTGAGTTTTATTGACGACTTTAGCAAATTCCCTTGGTCTATCTCCTTCATGTCAAATCTGAAGTTGAGATATTTTTCTCAAATTTCAAAAACATGTTGAACTCCTTCTTGATCATAAAATTTAGACGATCCAATCCGATTGGGGAGGGGAATATCCTTGTCTCCACAAATATTTTGATTCCATTGGAATTTCTCACACTATTTCATGTCCTCACACCCACCAACAAAACGGATCTGCCGAACGGAAACATAGACACATAGTAGAAACGTGGCTTGCACTCTTGGCACAATCCTCTATGCCACTTAAATTTTGGGATGAATCTTTTTGTACTGCCACTTATCTCATAAACCGCCTACCTACACGAGTTATCGATAATGCTACTCCCCTTGAGAGTCTCTTAGGTGTGACAAGTCCAAACCAAACTATCATATGCTCAAATCCTTTGGTTGTGCGTGTTGGCCCTTGCTTCGTCCCTACAATGCTCGCAAGCTCTCCTTCAGATCCAAGGAGTGTTTTTTCATTGGGTATAGCGGTCATCACAAGGGTTACAAGTGCCTCTATGTAGCCACGGGACGGGTTTATATTTCTCGTGACTTCGTCTTTGACGAACAATCCTTCCCTTTCTATCGGTCTAATACTCCTAAGGATTCCCTCCCATACACGTATGAGTCTCTCCTTGATCTTGGCAACACTGTTTCTTGTACTACTGATCGTGTTGATGTGCAAAACCCCCTTTATTTTCCTTGTGCAGGACCTCCAGCGATCGACGTCCACGGTGATCACATCGATCATACGCCTCATCCTCCTCATGTTGGGCCTCCTCCGGAGAACGACACGGCCCATACTGGATCGGCCGCGGGCACCTCGACTTTTGCGGCCCACGAGGCCATCTCTCCTTCGACCTCGCCCACGTCGCGTGCTCTGTCGACTTTCCCTAAGGTGGTCCTTGTTCCACCTACGCCTGATCGCGAGCACCAGATGGAGACACGGCTCCGTGCTGGAAAAACCGTGCCCAAACAGATTACAAACGGCACGGTCACCTATTATGCTGCTCGAGTTACAGATGGCGAACCTTCCTCTGTTCGTGCTGCCCGGGATATTCCTGCATGGAAGGCGGCAATGGATGCAGAATTTTCAGCTCTCCAACGCAATCATACCTGGAGGCTGGTACCTGCTCCGGGTGGACTCAATGTCATTGACAGGCGATAGGTTTACAAGGTCAAACAGAAACCTGATGGTTCTGTCGATCGGTTCAAGGCGCTCCTCGTGGCCAAGGGGTTTAAGCAGCGTCATGGTGTCGAATATGATGACACCTACAGCCCTGTGATCAAGCCAACCACAATTCGTGTGATTTTGTCGCTTTTTGTCATGCAAGGATGGCAGATTCGGCAACTTGATGTCGACAATGCTTTTCTTCATGGGCATCTTCATGAGGATGTCTACATGGTTCACCCCCCTGGGTATGTTGATCAGTGTTTTCCTCAGCATGTGTGCAAGTTGGAAAAGTCTCTTTATGGGTTAAAGCAAGTGCCACGCGCGTGGTTTGCTCGGTTGAGCAGCAGATTGCAGGAGCTTGGGTTTGTTCCCTCAAAGGCAGATGTGTCGATGTTTGTCTATAAGCACCATCACGTCACCATTTTCATGCTTGTTTATGTCGATGACATCATCATCGTCAGCTCCACTGCCCAAGCCCACGACCGTCTGTTGGTTCAGCTCCGCCAGTCTTTTCATGTCAAAGATCTTGGCAAGCTTGGCTATTTCTTAGGCATCGAAGTCAAGCATCAGTATGATGGTCTGCATCTTTCACAGTGCAAGTACATTGTTGATCTTCTTGCCTGGACCAATATGACTAATGCCAAACCTATGTGCACGCCTATGGCAGCTGCTGACAAGTTGTCCCGGTACGTTGGTACCTCTCTGTCTCCTGATGATGCAAACAAGTACAGAAGTACAGTTGGCGCTCTTCAATACCTGACTTTGACACGACCCGATATCTCGTTCGGTGTCAACAAGGTCTGTCAATTTTTTCAGACTCTCACTGATGTTCACTAGTCTATGATGAAGCGTATACTCCGATATCTCAAACTCGCCATGTCCTTTGGTCTTCTTATGCATCGATCATCTTCTGTTCTGCTCAATGGATTTGCTGATGCGGATTGGGCTGGTTTCCCTGACGGGTCGACAGGGGGCATGTGGTATTCCTTGGAGGCAACTTGATTGCATGGAGCTCCAGAAAGTAGCCCTCTGTTTCTCGATCCAGTACGGAGGCCGAGTACAAGTCCGTCACCAATGCAATGTCTGAAATCATATGGGTACAAGGATTGCTGCAGGAACTTGGGGTTTATTTGAAGCAAGCACCAACTCCCTAGTGTGACAATCTCGGTGCAACGTACCTGTCAATGAACCCAGTTTTCCATGCACGCACTAAACATATTGAGGTGGATTACCATTTTGTTCATGAGCGCGTCGCACGCTAACTCTTGACATCGGGTTTATTTCCACCCATGACCAGTTGGCCGATGTTCTGACCAAACCTCTTGCTACACAGTTCTTTGTAAAATTCAGAGACAATCTGAACATGAGCTTACCCTGTTCAAATCGAGGGGGCGTGTTAGACAGATAGGATTGTGTAGCGTATCTTGTTAGTAGTTAGCTGCAGATATTCAAAGTAGTTAGCTACAGATATATTGAGGGTTAGTTTGGTTTAAAGGTGTTCGACAGCTAGTCTAACCAAAAGGTTGTTAGCTTAACCCTTGTACAAGTAATGCCTGCTATATAAACATGTGGTAGATGAGCCTGAGGGCCATCTCGCCTTCTCCCATCTTCTCTATTGCATTACAAAGGGAAAGGCATAATGGAATAAAGTTTGGATGTACTTCACGAGCACGGGAGATTCAAGAAATGGAATATCAATAGTAATCGCAACTCGAACTCTCTTAAGTAAGAGGTGGGAAATGCAAGGAGAGTGCAACAAGGTCAACGGCGCCTATGATCATATCAAGGTTCGGCCCGAGAGTGGCATTGGAGTAGAAGACGTAGTCATCCAAGCCTCCAAATATTTCCACCGATGCTTCGGGTCCAAGTTCACCTTGCTCCATTGTTGGGAGGTCATCAAGGAATTCCCCAAGTGGAAAGAGATCTTGAATGTGTACAAGAAGTGGACAAACAATGTTGAGGCCGAGGGGCCGAAGAGGATGAGGCAGGGCCAAGCTTGGTCCGACCAAGGGAAAAAAGACCTCCAAGTCTGATGAAGATCAGCGTGAGGCCTCGGTACTAGTGTTGCAAAAGACACTCAACAAGTTGCTCGCCGATAAGGAGAAGTCAAGTGCCGACAAGGAGGAGAGGAACCGTCGCGATAAGGAGGAGGCATTGTAGACCTACCTCGAGGGCCAATCGAAAAAGCAAGAGGCGGATGAGGCCGCGGCTCGGGCACGAGCAAAGAAGTTTCATCGAGCTATGGTCGCCGAGGAGAACCGAATGGAGCTAGCTGTCCTTGTGGAGGAGAACGGGATGAAGTTGGAGGAGAACCACTTGAAGCTAGCCATCCTTGCGGAGGAGAACCGGATGAAGGCGGAAGAGAACTGGATCATGATGGCCGACTTCAGTTCCACGGACCCCGAATAAAAGATATAGATGCTCAAGAAGCAAAAGGAAATCCGGGTACGCGATGTGTGATCCTCCCATTTCTATCTATTCGTATTCGTATGACTATGGCCGTTTAAAATATCTATATTTTGAACTATTTGGTTTATAAACTATATGGTGTGTCTTTTGAAAACTTTGCCATCAATTTTTGGTCGTTTTGCATTTTATTTGATATTGTACTAGTCGTTTTAATTATAGTTAGAGCAGTGTCGGGTTATCCTCGTTTAGTCAGTCCGCCGGTGTCTCCATTTTTTTTTTGGTCTTGTGTGTTTGTTGCTGCCCAGCATTTTCCGTTGCGTGACTTTTGTTGGTGGTATCGGTTGATTTGTTGTACTAATATAGCTGAGTTTCGGCCTGTTTCAAGAGCTGGGACAGAGAGCTAGAAGAGGAAAAAATTGGGGGGGGGGGCGGGGGGAGGGCATTGCTCCGGGGCGCTTTCGATCCACGACCATTGATCTGGGGCGCTTTCGGTCCGCGGACCATTCTAAACGGACCGATTTGTGGGGATGTTAGATTTTCTCTTATTGCTCAAATGTTAACTTCACAAAATCTAGCAGACAGCAGCGTTGAGCTGGTGTTCAACCGTGCACCCTTGCGTGAAATATGTTTCCTACGATAAAGGCTCGAGATGAACCAACTGCCACTCTCTTATCTGCAAGCCTGGAACATGATTTACTTAGGGGACAAGAGTCAGAATATCATAATCAGAGTTTGGAGAGAAGCCTACGACTTTGTTCGTTTGAGGCCGTCGGTGACGTTGGCGCTGAGCAGTTGGACGATGGAGGAGTTGGCACCGTACGTGGAGTAGCAGGTGCAGGATGATGGCAGCAGGAGGAGGTGCGAGAAGAACAAAAAAGGGAGGCCGCTAAACCGAAACTGCATAGGCATATAAGAATGTTCAGGTAATGGTACTAGTCGTAGTTGGGGCAAACCGATCAGTACTGCTAGCTACAATTAGGAAGGCCCGCACCGCACAACTAGACTATTTCTCTGTGTTTGGAAACGGAAAGAAGAAGAAGAAAAATGTCTTTGGAACTTGGTGCGTGTCCTCCTCAAACGGAGCTTTCAGCTTTACACCCAACAACGATCCTTCGCCACCTGTGTATAAAGCATCTTCAGCTTCCTCATCCGATGCCGCACGCAATCAATTCAGAGACGCTGCAGCCTGCTGCTGCAGACAACATCAGTATCAGTATGGTGCCCCTGCACGCTGCAACTTGAAGCGGTATCAAGCAGGCACTGCTAGCTAGCATAGTGTCGCACCATCTCTCTGAAGCCGACGGATGGTCTCTTTGGACCGATACGGTTCGCTCGCTCCCAACCCTCTTATCCTGATTTTGTGGGGACTATTCTGTTTGTCGCCCCACAAACAAGTGCCCCAAACTTTATGTTGTTTTCATTGTGTTTGACTCTAAAACTCAATTTGTCCCTACCACGTGATGTCCCACCAGCCTACCTATACACCACACAGGGGAAACAAACTCAGCGTTTTTCTGGAGCCTGTTCCTTATTACTTCTGTAGTCCTGTTTCATAAAGCCAAGCAAAGCAAGGATATCAAGCAAATTGTATGGATCGAAACACAGTAGTGGAATACATGTAATTTTATTTCAATTCTCACATAAAGGGTCTTCCCGGTTTATTAATGAAATCATTAGAGACCCGGTACAAGTTCCGACGAGAAAACAAAATGAAAACAACAATATGCGGACACACTGATACAATAAAGCCGTGATAAGCAGTTGACTCGGGTCAGACTTCATACAACTTAACTAATTACTCCAGTCTACAGAGCAGGATGCTTCCGAATTGTCGATTGTCATAAGAGAAATAACAAGTATAGAACACGTGCACATTGTCGACTTGTCATAAACACATGGAACTTGTAAAACATATTTGACCACGTAAAATGGATCAAAGATAATGCCAATGATTCAATTCGTACTCCTATAAGTTACAATAAATATGGATACCTACGCACGAGAAATCACTATCAAGATACTTGTTATGCCGTACGTTTTGGAGGTCTTTACCATAAATACACTATGTAGTATACGTAATTGTCAAAATATTATCGCAGAACAAAAGGTTGTAATAAATACAATTTAAAATCTAGTACGGTGCAAATTTTGTTAAGATTTAAATCAAAATTGTACATAAACAATGCAACTAACGGTTAATAGCATTGTATGTGGTTAACTATTCCACGTAAATAAAAATACAATTATCTGTATCATGAAAATATAATTTCCAAGAAGTATAAAAGTTTTGTACAAAGTGTGATGTTGCCCATACAGTTGCTACTGAAAGTGTATTTGCATCTTTGATCTCTTTTAGGTTTTGGAGTTGATAACAACACTACTAAGAATCTAACAGTGCGTGAAACTATTTCAGAAAATATCAACTAGACGCAAAAAGGTGAACAGAATTCCAAGGCAAAGCCACCAAGATCAACCTGATCCAGCGGTAGTACCGGGCGCCCCAGCAGTAGTACCGCTCTGCACAGCAAGCGGTAGTACCGCGCCCAGTACCGCCGGAAGTACCGCCAGAGTGAAAATGGCTACTGCATCCAGCGGTACAGGCTCGGTAGTACCGCTGTGGTCATATTGGTCTAGGATCAAATCCTTGCTCAACGTTGTACCGCTACTGTCTGGCGGTAGTATCGCTGCTTCCAGGAAGCGGTAGTACCGCCCTCAGTACCGGACCTAGTACCGCCAGCAAGAATTTTCTCACGGTAACGTCCACGGTACTAGAGCGGTAGTGCACTAGTACTACCGCCAGCCACTTCGATTTAATTTGAAGTTGTGGCCAGCGGTAGTACCGGTGTGCACTCGCGGTAGTACCGCTGCTGGAGTACCACGGTACTTTTGCGGTGGTACCGCTCGCGCCCTGTGTCTGGGACACTCCGGTACCGCTCACGTTGCCAGGTAGCGGTAGTACCGCTGACCCCAGCGGTAGTAGCACGAAAAAGGGTCAAACGGCTAGTTTGGGGAGGGGGCTATAAATACCCCATCCCCTTCTTCCCAAAAGGTTGCTCGCTCCAGCATTGAAGACAAGCATTTATTAAGCCTCCAAAGTTAGATTTCTCCCAATCCCTCCAGCCAAACTCGTTGATACTTGGAGGATTGAAGGAGAAGACCCCGATCTACATCTTCGCAGAGCCGATCTTCATTCCCCCCCCCCCCATATTCTAGAGGGATCTAGTCTAGCGTTTCCTTGTGGAAAACCTAGACTCCATTGCTACACTTGTTGGTGATTTGAGATTGTTGGGAGCCCCCAATTTGGTTGTGGGTGTGTGCCCCAAGCTTGTTTGTAAAGGACTTGATTCCCGCCTCAAAGGGGATCAATAGTGGAAGGTGGACTAGGCCTTTGTGGCGGGGTTCATCGGAGAATAGGGTGAGGTCTTTGTGGCGTTGAGTAGGCCTTCTTGGCGAGCTCACACACCTCCAACGAGACGTACTCCCTTAACAAGGAGGAACTCGGGAATACATCGTGTCTCCGTGTGCTTCATATCGGTTACCTCGTTCCCTTCCTCCTTTACTCTTGCTTGTATTGTTATTGTGCTTGTCCTTGTCATATAGGTAAATTCACCGTAGTTGCATCATCTAGAGAATTTACCTTTGTGTCAAGCCTAATTGTTAAAGAAAAATTAAAATTGGTCGTAGCACCTATTCACCCCCCCCCCCTCTAGGTGCCCATACTTTACTTTCAACTGGTATCAGAGCCTAGGCTCTTCTATCGGGCTTAACCGCCTAAGAGTTTAAGTATGGGTGAAGATTCGGATACCGAAGGTTCCGTGGCGCTGGTATCCATGAATGATCTCAATGAGTTGAAAGATTCATTGACCTCATCCATAGACACCAAAATCGATGAGTTGCGTCAAGTCTTGATGGAACTCTTGAAAGCCAAAGGACCGGAGGTCACCGACTCATCTCCTCCGGAAGTACCACCGGAGGGCGCCAAGAAAGGGGTAGATGGTGAACCACGTAAAAATGCTTCCGCCGAAAACTCAACTAAGAACGGTACGGAAGGACATAGAGAATTTCACTCCGTCCCCGGAAGTTATTCCCCCGATCCTCCCGTCCCACATCCTCATATAATCCCTAGGGTGGATCCACCTAAAATTGATGCATTTTATTTTCGTGAATGGCAATATTACATGGAAACTCACTTGAACTCTTCTTGTATAGAGCTTTGGAGGGTCACTCGTGATGGATACAAGCCTCATGACCCCAAGAACCTAACAAGAAGAGAAGCCGTAGATTTTCAACTCAACTACACCGCCTTGTCAATTCTTCAACAAGCCGTGGGTCCTAACCACATGCCGCGTCTTCAACAATATTCCACCTCCAAGGAAACATGGGACGCTCTAGTCGTCATGTTTGTGGGCAATGAGAGCATGCAAAGGAATAGATATGATGCCTTGACCAATGAGGCCGAAGGGTTCTATATGCATGATAGAGAGAACCATGAAGACATGTACCGAAGACTCAAGACTCTTGCCACCGCTTTCTCAAATGTTGGTGCCAAGTACATTGATGATGCTTGGATCAAGAGGAAGTACATGATTGCCCTAATGCCATTTGAGGGCGTGGACTTGAAGAGCATTCAAGGAAGACATGATTTCCCTTCTATGACCTCAACCCAAGTTATGCAAGAAATGTGCTCCTATCAAGTGCAAACCAAGAATGCTCTTGACAACCGTGCTAGAGCCATAGGAATGCACAAAGGGGCATAGGTTGCTTTGAAGGCCAAGGTTGTGTCACAAGAGGTTGAGTATGAAGAAGAAGGCAATGAGGTGTTGGCTCCATTGAAGGATCAAGAGTATGATCCCGTGCTCAAGGATATCATTGCTCTCACCGTGCAAAAGTTTTGGAGGAATCCTCCCAAGGCAAGCAATTTGTTGAGGAGAAGACCAAGTCTGGCTATGGAAATGATGGGGCTCAAAAAGTGAGGTCTTGCTTCAATTGTCAAGATAAGCACCACTTCATTGCGGAGTGTCCCTATGAAAAAAGAGAACTCCATAGTGACAAGCTCATTCGCAAGGACAAGTCCAAGGTTGAGTACAAGAAACCTCATTTCAAGAAGAAACCTTTCAACAAGAAATCTCCCGCCAAGTTTGTGCTAGTGACTCAAGAGGAATATGATTCCGGGAGTGATGAAGAAGAAGAAACCACAAGTGAAGTGGCCGATCTAGCTATTGCTTCTACTCCATTGTATTCATCTCTCCTTGAATCCCCCAATGAAAATCATCCTCACCCAAATTCCAAGTGCTTCATGGCTAAGGCCTCGGAGGTATCAACTTCTTCCAACTCAAAGACCCCAAGTGAACTAGAAAATTTTGCTAGTCTTAGAGTAGAAGATGAAATGATCTCCTTGGAACGCTCTATGTCTAACATGCAAGGGGAGACCAAAAAGTACTTCGAACATCTCATGAGCCAATTGGGAGAGGCCCAAGAAGCTCTTGAGAAGAAAGGTGAGGTTGAAAGAAGGGATGCGGATGAAATTGCATCCCTCACTATGACTCTTGAGGAAGATCATGATGGTAGAGTTTCTCTTGAGGAGGAACTTGAATCTATAGAAGAAACACATAATAAACTTGTTTCTAACATCACAAAGGAACGTGACCTTGCCATTGCTAAATATAAAAAGGCTAAAAAGGATAAGGTTGAGTTTGGTGTTGGTCATGGTAAACTAACCGAGGAGTTTGAAAAGCTAACCGAGGCTCACAAAGCTTTGGAGAGCCAACACTCATCCCTCAAAGAGTTGCATGAACAACTTCAAACTCAACTTAATCAACTTAACAACCCTATCACCTCTATTTCTTCTTGTGATCATGCAAATATCATTGAGGAAAATGCTAGGTTGAAGGATGAGCTAGCAAGGCTAAAGGGCAAAGGCCCTCAAGTTGAGAAGGTTGTGGTCTCTATCCCACAAGTGGTTGCTCCTAGCCCTCATGTGGTTGTTTCTAGACCACAATTGAGTGCTCCAAGGCCAAAAGTGGGCAAGCAAGGTCTTGGCTATGTTGCCAAGAAGAAGAACAAGAAGAAGAAGAACAAGAAAAGGCCAGCAATGGTGCCTCGGGTGGTATTGCCATTAGGGACAACACTACTCGTAGCACTCCCCCACAAGCAAGCAATGTTGCTTCGAGTAGTAGTGTCATGAGGGACAACACTACTCATAGCATCTCCGCGGGAACTAACAATCCACACCATTTCTTATATGTTGATTATTATGGTGTTGTGCAAGCTAAATATGTTGGTCCTATTGAGGGTTACATTGACTATACCATTTGGGTTCCAAAGACCCTTGTTGCTAACATGAAGGGACCCTCCTCGGGTCCTAACTCTAGTCAATCATCTCTTGCAGGACTATGCTTCCGGTGGATCTAAATGGATAATTGATAGTGGATGCACTAGTCATATGACCGGAAGCAAAGAACTTGTGACGGAGTTGCGCCCAAATGACATACAAGCAACCGTCACTTATGGAGACTCGTCCTCGTCCAAGGTATCCGGGTTCGGAAAGGTTGTGATTGCTCCCGATATCACTATCGTGAACGTCATGCTTGTCGAATCCCTTGGTTTCAATTTACTTTCCGTCCGCTCTCTTGGAAAGATGGGTTTAACCGTCTTTTTTTATGAAGATATTGTGGTCCTTTTGAGGAGCAAGACTCTTGACGTCGCATACGTGGGACATGTTGAAAATGAGTTGTTCGTGGTGGACTTTTTGAAGTCTACCAACTCTCAAACAATGTGTCTTTTCGGAAAGGCAGGCGTGGGATGGTTGTGGCATCACCTCTTATCCCATGTCAACATGAGAACTTTGCAAAGTCTTCACAAAGGTGGCCTTATTGTCGGACTAAAAGAAAATGTTTCCTTTTCAAAGGATAGTGTTTGTAGGTCGTGTGTTGAATGAAAGATGCATGATATGGCGCACAAGGCCAAGACTATCATTTCATCAAAGAGGATCTTGGAGCTTCTCCATGTTGATCTCTTTGGTGACGTGCCCGAGGCAAGTATTGGAGGCAAGAAGTATTGCTTGGTGATTGTCGATGATTACTCAAGATACACTTGGGTTTATTTCTTCAAGTGCAAGAGTGAGACTCAACAAACCATCATCGATTTCTCCAACCAAGTGCAACATCAACACAATGTGAAAATCATGGCTATTAGGAGTGATAATGGTTCGGAGTTCAAGAACTACACTTTGAATGAATTCCTTAGTGAAGAGGGAATTCTTCATCAATACTCCGCCACTTACACTCCTCAACAAAATGGTGTTGCCAAAAGGAAGAACCGCACTCTCTTGGATATGGCAAGAACCATGTTGGCGGAGTACACTTCTCCCCAATATTTATGGGCCGAGGCCATATCTACCGCATGCCACTCCTCCAACCGCCTCTACATCCGCAAGGGCTTGGACAAGACTCCATACGAGATCCTCACCGGCAACAAGCCCAACGTCTCCTACTTCCGTGTATTCGGTTGTAAGTGCTTTTATTTGATCAGGGTGTTAGGTTGTCTAAATTTCAATCCAAAACTTTTGAGGGTATATTTGTTGGTTACGGTGCCGAATCCCACACTTATAGAGTCTTTGACAAAGCCTCGCGGGTTGTGATAGAATCTTGTAGTGTGGTTTTCAAGTAAAATGATGGCTCCCAAGTGGCGCAGTTTCATGTTTCTAATGAAGATGTTGAAATGCGTCAAGAAGCCATAGGAAGGATGGGTGTGGGATTTTTCCACCCCATTGAGGGACACCTTATGGCGACTCGAGAAGGACTATGCTCTACTCAAGTGGAGCCCTCCTCTACAATAGAAGAACAAGCCAAGGAGCCAAGTGTTTAACCTAACCAAGAACATGTTGAAGACCCTCCTCTTATTGACCAAGTTACTACGCAAGATGCAACCACTCCTATCATTCATGCTAGTCAAGGTCAAGGCCAAGATCAACCATCCTCTTCATCCTCTCCTCAAGTTGAAGCTAGTGTTGAAGATATTATTGATGATGATGATAATGATGATGATCAAGGCCACATTGGTCAAGACGGGGAGCCAAATGATCAAGATGATCAAGTGATCCCTCCTCGCAATAATGAGGAGATCAAAGCCCGTCATGCTAGAAGGATAAGAAGAGCTTTGAAGCATATAGATTCCCAATACAACAAGGTCTTGGAAGATATTCAAGCTATAAGATCCACAAGAATGCAATTGGCACATTTTAGTGAGAATCAAGCTCACATATCTATGGTGGAACCAAAGAAAGTGTTTGAATCTCTTGAGGACTCCGACTGGGTTGAAGCTATGCATGATGAGCTCAATAACTTTGAACGCAACAAGGTTTGGAGATTAGTTGAGAAACCCAAAGATTGCCACAATGTTATTGGCACTAAGTGGATATTCAAGAACAAGCAAGATGAGCATGGCGTTGTCATAAGGAACAAGGCAAGATTGGTAGCTCAAGGTTACACTCAAGTTGAAGGAATTGACTTTGATGAAACCTATGCTCCCGTGGCTCGCCTTGAGTCCATCTGTATCCTCCTTGCCTATACATCCTCTCATAATTTCAAATTGCAACCTCCGGGGTAGAGGTATATGTTAAGCAACCTCCGGGGTTCGAGAACCTCAACTTACCTAACCATGTCTACAAGCTCGATAAGGCGCTCTATGGACTTAAACAAGCACCACATGTGTTGTATGAGCACCTTAGAGAGCTATTGGATGACCGTGGTTTTGAAGTTGGGAAGATCGGCCCCACTCTCTTCTCAAAGAGAGTAAAGGGAGAGCTTTTCATATGCCAACTCTACGTGGACGATATTATCTTTGGCTCAACTAGCCAAGCTTTCAATAATGAGTTCTCAAAGCTTATGACTGATAGGTTCGAGATGTCTATTATGGGAGAGCTTAAATTCTTCCTTGGCTTTCAGATCAAGCAACTGGCTCGTGGGACTTTCATCTCTCAAGCCAAGTATACCCAAGACATGATCAAGAGGTTTAACTTCCAAAATGCAAAGATCAAGCCATCTCCTATGCAAGTCAAGTGCCACCTATCACGTAACCCGAAGGGTAAAGCTATGGACCAAAAGTTGTATCGTTCTATGATTGGTTCTTTGCTTTACCTTTGTGCATCTAGGCCTGATATCGTTTTGAGTGTAGGTGTGTGTGCAAGGTATCAAGCGGCTCCTAAGGAAAGCCATTTAATTGCGGTCCATAGGATCTTTCGGTATTTGGTTCATACCCCAAGGTTTGGTTTGTGGTATCCAAAGGGGCACGATTTTCTCTCAAGGGATACACGGATTCCGTTTGGGCCGGTGATCAAGATGATAGGAAGTCCACTTCCGGAGCTTGCCAATTTCTTGGTAGGTCTTTGGTGAGTTGGTCTTCCTAAAAGCAAAATTGCATATCTCTCTCCACCGTCGAAGCCGAGTATGTAGCTGCCGCAAGTGCTTGCACCCAATTGCTATGGATGAGGCAAACTCTCAAGGAATATGACATTCATTTGGATAAGGTGCGTCTTTTGTGTGGCAATGAAAGTGCCATCAAGATCGCCTACAACCCCGTGCAACATACAAGAATGAAGCACATTGATATTCGTCATCATTTCATCCGAGACCATGTGGCAAGAGGGGATATTGCACTATCTTATGTGCCCACCAAGGACAATCTCGCGGACATCTTCACGAAGCCACTCGACGATGCAAGATTCATGTTCTTGAGGAATGAACTAAACATCATTGATTCTAGGAGTTTGACTTGAGGATCTTGCACACACCCCTATAGATGAAACGTGGTTGGGTTTAGGTGTAGGAATGGACATAGGGGGGGTGTTATCCTAATACATTGGGTTCTCCCTCCCTCCATTATGCCCAAAGAAAATATTCATTGTTTACTCTCTATTTCTAATGTTGAATTGTGAGCTTCAATGTCGAGAATTGGCAATGTACCCAAGATATATCTTCGCGTTGACATACCATATTCTCTTACATGGTGGCTTAGGCCACGAACCTCTTCTCTCGCAGAGTTCGTTCTTATGTGGTGTTTTTCGTTGTGTTTCTTTGTGTGTCGTGTGTGGTGTTTGGGAAGCACACTCTCTCTTTTCCTTATTCGATTTTTTTGTCTTCTTTGCAAAAGTTGGAGTGTGTAGTACCATCTCAGTTTGAGTTCTTATCCCAAGCCCAAACATTTTCCCCCTTAGACAATTTCCCTTCAGAAAATTTCAATCACTTTGATCTCTTGGTGGATGTAAGACCCAGCTAGCGGTACTACCGCTGTAACTGACAGTAGTACCCAGCGCACGGTACTACCGGTAGCCTCGCACGGTACTACCGCTGCAGGGGCTCGTGCCCAGCACAGACCCAGCAGCGGTACTACCTCCTGGATCCAGTAGTCCCAGGTGGGCGGTACCACCGCTACGGTAAAAATCTGTGGGGTTAAATACGGATCTAGGAGAAGGGAGTTACCGCTTACCTCCCTCTCTCCTTCATCCTCTCCCCACATTGGATCTAGCCACCACCAAGTCTTTCGTCCGCCGGGGAGGGCTCCCTCCGATGATTGAGTGCTCCAATCACATCGGAGAACGCCTGGGGATCGCACCCAACTCCTTCTCCATGACGATGAGCTCCGGTAACCCTTCCTATCTCTCTCCCTCGAGTAAATCTTGTGAGATGATGATGTTTAGGGTTCTCGAGATCTCCTAGTCTAGAAGTAGTTTGTTGTGCTCCCTAGTAGATTAAATCTCATTAGAACTTTTGGTACTTTGCCTCTAATTGGATTTGGTAGTTCCCTTCGGTGCCATGGAAGAATCCGCCAGTAGAGGTACTACCGCTGGCACCAGCGGTACTACCGCTATGGCTGGAAATGCTGGTAACAGCGGTACTACCGTGGCCCCCAAGCGGTACTACCGCCTCCTGGAGCCTGAGCATTTCTAGTTCTAGTGTGATTTGTCTCGTAGATCCTTTTGATTGAAGTTAATCTTACCATTTGCTATCCCCCTATGCTTTCTTAGGAGCAGGTGCTAGTGGCTCTAAGGGTGGAGGTCGCAAGCGTGCGGCTAAGAGGGTTAGGAAGAACCCCGAGGAAGATGTGACTCCTGAGGTCATGCCACACGGGAATTTGACATGGAGGCAGAGGTCTATGCTCATGAAATCGCAAGCAGTCCGTGACAAATTAGTGGTCAATATGCCCGACGAACAGTTCCACAGGGAAAGGAGGACCAACCCCTACAACAAGCCCAGGGAGTCTAGGGCCAATGAGTGCTTCTGGACTCGTTTTCAGGAGAGGATTTTCTATGAGGATTACCCACTCAACAAGAACAAGGTAGTGACCGGTTTTCCATCAACGTTCCGTTCATGAGGTTAAAGATGGACTATTTTGGTGGGGCATTGGAAATCTGTGAGGAGTTTGGACTTCTGGACTTCATTAAGATCAATGAATATTATGATGAACACCTCGTGGGCCAATTCTATGCCACGCTTTATTTCCATACAGATGAGAGGAGGATCACCTGGATGACCAAGAATCAGAAGTTTTTTGTTTCTTGGAGTGAGTTTGCTACTGTTCTGGGTCTGCAAGACTTTGGGGAGATTCCAGATGCTGCCTTTCACAATACCTTCTTCCAGGTTCCTATTCCGGAGAATTCTATGGCCCCCACTGAGATGTATGATCTCTATATCCCTAGCCGTGATGTGGTTGGTCAGTCCAAGAACCTGCTGCCTGTATATGAAATTCTCCACAAGATCTTCAGGAACACATTGGCTCCTCGGGTTGGCAACTTTGATCAAATCCATGGATCACTCACAGACTTGATGGTTTACGCTCATAGGCGTCGTGGTGATGTACTGAGACTTGATGTGATGGACATTCTGTGGAACGAGATGTATAACTGTGTGATGAGGAGGAGAGTCCCTGTATTTGTTGCCTTGCTCTTCAAGCTCATTGCCACCACTTGGCGCATTGCCAAGTTTCCTGATGCTCTTCTGGAGAATGACCAAGAACTCACTACTCACGCTATCAAGGATCTTCGTGTCAAGAAGCATGCCACTCCTTTGCTAGGTCCGGAGGATCTTGGTCCGGACACTGATGGCTCAAGTGACTCGGATTTCGAGATGGAGGGGAGAGCTCAGAAGAATAGCTTTCGCAACTGGATGTCCTCAACTTTGAAGAAAATGTTCTGTCGTCAGGTTGACATGGAGAGTAAGGCTTATATTGCTCATGTGCGAAGCAAGAAGGAGTGTCAGCTTACTCGTGACAGGTTTGCCCATCTTGGGGTGCCTGTTCGTCCAGGTTCTGAGGATAAGATCACCGCCTCCGCTGAGTGGAAGTCCAAGCATGGCAGCTCGTGGGTTGATCCAGATCTTCTTGATGATGCTACTACTCCTCACGAGCCTTGGACTCGTGGTGAGACTGACGATGAGGTCAAAGATGTGGACTCTTAAGATGAGCGTGGTCTCGGCAGCCCAGCTAGTGCCTCCAGCCCCGATGAGTGACCTCCAGGGGCGGTGGCATCGCCTCTTCCCTTTTTGGTGTCTTGATGCCAAAGGGGGAGGGAGTTCTATTTAGGATCGCCTCATTTGCTTGGGTTGTGTTCGTGTTGTCAAACTTTGTGTGGTGTGTTCTTGTGTGTTGAACCATTTTGTGTCAAGTTTGTGTGTTGAACCATTTGGTGTTATGGATTTGGATTTTATGGTTATTATCGTTATTTCCTTTTAGCAAGTATTCATATTGTTATATCATTTGTATCCTTGCTAGGTCTCTAAGAGTTAGATGGAGCACACATTCTAAAAGAAGAATAAAGTTTGCCTCATTAAGCAAATTTTCTCTATGCATCACTCTCAATCGAAGTGCTCGTCCAAATTCTTTAGACCTCTCTTAGTGGTGTTGTCATCAATCTCCAAAAAAGGGGGCGATTGAAAGTGCATTTGCATCTTCGATCTCTCTTAGGTTTTGGAGTTGATAACAACACTACTAAGAATCTAACCGTGCGTCAAAGTATTTCAGGAAATATCAACTAGACGCAAAAAGGTGAAGAGAATTCCAAGACAAAGCCACCAAGATCAACCTGATCCAACGGTAGTACCGCTCTGCACAGCAAGCGGTAGTACCGCGCCAGTACCGCCAGAGTGAAAATTGCCACTGCATCCAGCGGTACTTTAGCTTTACTGGCTCGGTAGTACCGCTGTGGTCATATTGGTCTAGGAGAAAATCCTTGCTCAACGGTAGTACCGCTACTGTCTGGCGGTAGTACCGCTGCTTCCAGGAAGCGGTAGTACCGCCCTCAGTACCGGCCCTAGTACCGCCAGCAAGAATTCGCTCACGGTAACGTCCACCGTACTAGAGCGGTAGTGCCCTAGTACTAGCACCAGCCACTTCGATTTAATTCAAAGTTGTGGCCAGCGGTAGTACCGGTGTGCGGTAGTACCGCTGCTGGAGTACCACGGTACTTCTGCGGTGGTACCGCTCGCACCCTGTGTCTGGGACACTCCAGTATCGCTCACGTTGCCAGGTAGCGGTAGTACCGCTGACCCCAGCGGTAGTACCGCTAGGCACGAAAAAGGGTCAAACGAATAGTTTAGGGAGGGGGCTATAAATACCCCATCCCCTTCTTCCCCAAAAGGTTGCTCGCTCCAGCATTGAAGACAAGCATTTATTGAGCCTCCAAAGTTAGATTTCTCCCAATCCCTCCACCCAAACTCGTTGATACTTGGAGGATTGAAGGAGAAGACCCCGATCTACATCTTCACCGAGCTGGTCTTCATTTCCCCCTCATATTCTAGAGGGGTCTAGTCTAGGGTTTCCTTGTGGAAAACCTAGACTCCATTGCTACACTTGTTGGTGATTTGAGATTGTTGAGAGACCCCAATTTGGTTGTGGGTGTGTGCCCCAACCTTGTTTGTAAAGGACCCGATTCCCGCCTCAAAGGGGATCAATAGTGGCAGGTGGACTAGCCCTTTTTGGCGGGGTTCATCGGAGAATACGGTGAGGCCTTTGTGGCGTTGATTAGGCCTTCATGGCGAGCTCACACCCCTCCAACGAGACGTACTCCCTTAACAAGGAGAAACTCAGGAATACATCGTGTCTCCGTGTGCTTCATATCGGTTACCTCGTTCTCTTCCTCCTTTACTCTTGCTTGTATTGTTATTGTGCTTGTCCTTGTCATATAGGTAAATTCACCGTAGTTGCATCTCTAGAGAATTTACCTTTGTGTCAAGCCTAATTGTTAAATAAAAAATAAAATTGGTCGTAGCATCTAAGGGAGTACGTCTCTAGAGAATTTACCGTAGTTGCATCTCTAGAGAATTTACCTATTCACCCCCCCCCCCCCTCTAGGTGCCCATACTTTACTTTCAGCTACTCATATAGATAAACACAACGACATATTGGGAAAATAAAAATATATGAGAATACATGATTTACAACTAAACATGTTAGTTATACATCAACAATAAAGAGTGGTCTAATTCCTTACATTTATGTTGACATTTCTAGCAGTTCTTTATTTGGATGTACCACTTTCCTCCCATTTTTCTAGCCAAAAGAACCATGAATTCTTGTTTTATATTGATTTATCATAATGGCCTAAGATCTAGCGCCGACACCCAAAATCCAACGGCTAGCATGCGCTGGAATCGCTTCTCCTGCCACACACACAGCAAGACTGCCCCGATCCAATTGTGTGAACCACCTAAGAGCTAGATGATTTTTGCATAAGCATGTAAATTTGGTTATGGGATGGGAGGATCTCCTTTGAGTATTTGATCTATGATTTTGCTGTAGGTAGCAAAACCTCCCGTAAATATGAAAAATCAACATAAATGCTTCACATTTGGCTCATCATCTCAGATCTTATGTGATGAATGTTCATTTCGAACTGAAGCTTACACATAAACTGAATAAATAAGGAACATGCAATCACCAAAACACTTGAAAATTAAATAGACTAATTATACCATCAATGCAACGATGTCCATTAATAATTATTTATGAACGCATTAATTCTGGTATTTGTTCATATTTTTATAGATTCTTTACTAACATTTTGCATGTCCTATTTGAAATTCAATTTTTTTATAAAGGTAAACTAAAGAGTTTATACATATAAAAACTATTCTTGACATTTTTATACAAACGCAAACTGACTTTGAGTTGTCCATACAGAAATTCGGTACCGCATACTCCCATTTATCTTGATCAAGAACATGTTTTTTTTGCATAAATTAATGGTGTGTGAACCGGCTATTAAAATCCTAGATTTCATGAAGAGATAAACTTATCATATTTTTTAAACGATTTTGCTACTCCCCAGACGAATGAGAAAAACACTATTTTATGTCGAAATTAAAAAAACATGTGATCTAAATATTTAGACATATGCAAGTTTAATGATATGATAAGATCTCGATTGCTCTAATTGTTGTTTGAGAGATAAGTATTTATAGGTGATTGAGAAATATCCACTCCATCTGCTACATATATTTCAAGTTATTCGATGTGCTTGTATTTGTTCATTCATTTTTTTTAATGAAGTCATGTTAGCATGCAAAAAAATAGAATGTGTCAAATATAAAATTTGTGAAAACATTCATAATATGTTAACCAGGAGAAAATCATTTATAAGTCACTCCCCCATTTATATATTCTCAAAGTATTCTTGGTTTTTATTTTTGTGTATTCCGAAACAACTCATCGTAGTGCAAAAAAACACGAGAATATGTCACATGCAAACTTTATGAAAAACATTGATAACATGCTTCACTTTAGAATTATAAAATGTATAATAGTTTAGTTAATAATATCACATGATAACTTTATGCTGCTATGAGTACGTCATTTGTTAGAGTGCTTCATCTTTAAATCATCAAGCGGAGGAAATTTAGTTTAAATACACATTTAGTAAAATTATTTTAAAAAAAAGTGCAAGCTTCTATTGTCAACTTCAGCGTGCCGTTCTATTTACTAGTAACATTTAGTATGCGTTATGATAGAACCTCTAATTGCCAATCCCAAAATCATTTCATGGTTCTAATATGTCGATACCCTAACTATCATATATAGTTGATACAAGAGTTTGATGAATCTTGCTGATACGACCTTACCGAGAAATTCACGGTTAGACAATACATGCGGTAAAACGTTTTTTTATTCTTCATTTCTACTATAAACTTGGTTCCACAATTCGGCGAGCAAGAGCTTAAATGATGATCTCGCCTACAACCTTTGAGACACCACCATCCAAGCAAGCCAAAAAAATCTTAGCATAATACAATATGTGTAGTTGTTGTATCGTTTTGTGGTCACTTCGCATAGAACACAAAGATTGTATATTAGTCCCTGAAACAAGAAGGGAGCTGTAAAATTAAGTAATTTGGAAAATATAATCATAATAATCAATTGTGAGGTAAAAAAAAGTATTTAAAGACCAAAATATCATTATTTCCATAGTGGAGTAGCAATTGTTTCTACCATTTTTGCCTGCTTAATCACGAAGGTCGGTCCTTTTTGTGAACAACCTCTGCAGGGATTTTTTTAGATGATGAGTTATTGTTGAACCATTGTTGCAATGCATGTTTTCTCATGGCTTAACTTCATCTTTAGACGCCAGGAGCCATCATGTGTTCTAGCACGGTTGTTTTTTGGAAGAAGGACATGTGAGCTAGATTGATGCTCAAAGCGTCAAATGGGTGGTGGAAAAAATCAAATAGATTGGATGGAACGATTAATAATAGGCTATAATTTATGGTAGATCCCATAACTAAAACCACATGGTTTAGGGAAAGTAGAAGTGTCCATGTTAAGTAGAAGTGTAGAGACTTTTGGAGGGAATTTTTTTTAGAAAGCATAGGGTGTCGTGGATAGAATGTGGTAGTAGTAATTCGTGATAGCGGTCAATATTATTGTGCGGAATTATTTCAGTGGTGTTGGCCTCATGATGGCAATTTTGTTTTGCGCATCCAGGCCAAGTCATGGAAGTACTTTGTATTTTCATCAGCCTCGGTCGAAACTCTAACGTGCTTCTTTGTTTCTTAGAAAGAAATTGTTTCGTTGATGCGGCGTTGGAGGACATTGATCACAACTTTCCTTGGAGCAATTTCTTGGGCATACATGAATCTAATTACTTTGATACGATCTAGGATAATACTTAACTATTTCGCAATTGTTTTCCCAAACAGAAAGTGAGGTTAAGGTTTTCCTCCACGTTTAAACCAAACTGTATATGCCGCCCTCAGGCAACGCGATTCGTTCTGCCGCCTCACGCACTTCACTAGTGGGGCAAGCCCATTTTGGGCATTTCTTCCTTTCTTTTCTTTTTCTATTTTTATTTTCTTTTCTCTTTCTTTTCATTCATTTTTATTAAAAAAAAGATTTAAAATGCTCATATATTATAAATAGTTTAGATTAAAATACTGTTCAAATATAAAAATAAATTCATATTTAATAATTGTTCACATATAAAAAGGTTAATTTGAAAATAGCTCATTTAAAAAAACTGAGTTAAAAATTGTTCAAATTTGAAAATAAAATAAAAATGTTTAGGTTTTGATATTTTGAAAAATATTCTTATTAGCTTTTAGATTAAAAAATGATTAGACTTTAAAACAAATATCTAGCTTTAGAAACATAAAAACAAAATTATACCAGTACTTTTTAATTGGGACCCATTTGAAATAGCCGATTCGGTTCCCCCCCCTCAAGTGCGGCGTTGGTGGTCAGCTTATTTCGGGTGTTTCTTCTTTGTTCTCCCCTTTTTCTTTGTTTTGTTTTTCGTTTTTTTTTCATTTTCCTTTTTGTTTCTTTTCATTTGTTTTTTGGAAATTGTTTAGATTTAAAAAGTCCTAGATTTTGAAAATTCTTAGATTTTAAAAATTATTAGGATTTCAGATTTATTCAAATTGGCAAAAAAAATAAAAAAAATTGTTCACATATGAAATTTAAAATTTGAAAAATGTTCAAATTTATAATTTGAATACTTTTGAGATTTTGAAAAATGTTCAAATTCCAAAATGGTTCAAATTTTAAAAAAACAGTATAAAAAATGTTCAGATTTTTTTTGGAAAATATTCATATTTGAATTTTTTTAGATTAAAAATGTCTAGACTTTAAAAAATATCCACCTTTACAAAAAAAAAATACTAGTACTTTTTTATTAGGACGCATTTGTATCGGCCATGAAGCACCTCGTTCAGGCTGCCTAGCTGAATCAGGCGCTCCCGATGTTTAAGGGTGTAGCTGGCATTTTCATCAAAAAGAACTCGATAAACCAATTACACTCGGTCTCTGTAACAACATAATTTCCTAATGTCACGATAGATGCACACAGCCGAAAAGAAGAAGAAAAACTGAAGAAAAAAAGTCCCGCTAGAAAAGCCCTAGTCCTTGTAGCAACAGCGCAACCACACTACAACACCCCAAAAGTGACGCCTCCAAGAAAGAAATAGTGCATCGGCGCCATAGTCGCCTGATTATAGATCTTGGATTTTTCATCCTGGAGACAATCCCCATTTTCAAAACAATGTATTCAACAACCAATTAAGGCTAGACTTTGGATTGTTACCCTAAAAGATAAGACATTGAATTTCACATGTGTTGTCGCCCCCACTTACATACCACTGCCACGAAGCCCGAAACTCCAAGAAAGTTCCTCAACGCCGTAGGCTCCAATCACCATTACTAGTCCTCCAACCTTGGCTTCCATGACATTCTCCACCCCTGACTTCAGCATCGAGTAAAATATCTCCTTATGGCAACACATACGAGATCTCGCGCCACTCCCTCCTTAACAGAGAACCAATGGGCCTGACCGAATTCCATCAAATCCGGCAATCTCCAAGCATAACACGCCCATGGGAGTTCACCGAAGGAGCCTTCGGAACCCGCCACTCCGGCCAGAACAGAAAGGACAGGATCCGGCAGATCTTCGTCTTGGCGCAAGAGGAACCCACCAGTAGGCCCCGACACCGCTGGCCCGACTCCGACGAACAGATTGAGCGGATCATACACATGTGACAACGATAATAGGAAGGTTCCAGCGCACCCTAGGCATGCGCAGGAGTGACATCGCTATAAGTCCCACATCGTCGCCCCCGACCATCACCGCATGCTGATCCCTCTCAGCCTCATCCACGCCTCCCCCTGCAGCGCGCCGACAGATGCCGCACATGGGTGAGCACCATCGCTCGTGCTGCCAGACCTCCATCTGCGTGCCAGGGAACCGAACCCCCGCACGAAGGGAATCTGGCGGGCTACGCCAAACCCGCCCACCGTCTTCGACAACCATGTTTTGGCTGCCACCGCCGGCGCCGATGGCGATAGCGGCCAGTGGGGGGAGATCAGGTGTCGGTCTTCTAGATCAGATCAGGGTCCTTCGGAGCGGCCCTCATGCGGGCGATCCGGGAGTCAATCTCTTCGGGGTGGATGGAGAGAGCACACCGGGAGCTTTTCAGATGTGTTCTTGGCTTGTTCGAAGGTGAAGATGGGAGATCGATTGGTTGGCGATGGCGGCGGGAAGAGAGAGCTAGTCTGGCTTGTTATTTCATCAATGGCGGAAAAAAGCGAGGTCACAGCATTTGAATGTTATTGGTCTGGAGTACAAGCTTGCTAGACCAACGTCTCACAAGCAGCATGACAGCCCTGGCGGTTTTCAAAACAAAAATTGACAGGTATGCGATTTTCCTAGCGAGTAGCGATAGAGATGATGAGGGGAACATGATTGAAGATGAAGCGGACGAGGGAAGAGACCGTAGAGTTTGGGAAAAGAGAATCCCGAGCTAAATTACAAGAACACGATTGAGTTTTCTCGTTGGACCAACTGAAACTACGATCAAGAAGTGGGAGCTCGATGAGGGCGAGTTGTTCCATAGTGTCGTTGAACAGATCGGCCTCAACCAAACAGAATAAGTCATTATTTTCATCACACGACGAGCCCATGAGGTTGAAATCACCAAGAACAATAGAGGGAGAAGAGAGGGGTAGAGGGATGTAAATGAGGTCAAAGAGGTATCCGGGTTTGAAAGTGTGATTTATAGTGGCATAGATATTGACTGAAAGTTGGCTCGGGACAGACGAGAGGGAGGAGACATTTGTGGTCGGACCTTGAGAGAGTAGTTTGTAAAAAATCGACAACAAAAAGGTGCGAAGAGAGGATGTGACTTCCAGCCGGACCGTCGACAGTTTTGAACTAGAACTAGTGGAGGTTTTTTTTAAGAAAATGGGGGCAAAAGTTTTGCCTCAAACTATTAATTAAGAAGGAGTTTTACAAGAAAGTAAATGCGGTTACAAACATCGATCTACTCTCGAGACATTATTTCACTCAAACAGTTTGCGCCCGCGATGGCCCAAAGGTTAGCCTCTCTCTTAATGATCTCGAAGCGGTGAGCATGGAGAGGGATGCCAAAGCCTTGCGTTTCGGAGTCGATTTGCCCGTCATCTTGTTCCACCAAGCCTCAAGGGCGAGGGAGGGCGGACGATGCAAACCAAGCGTGTGGAGGCCAATCCAATTCATGCTGAAGCCCCAAAGGCGCATGGTGTAGCGGCAATGGACGAGAAGGTGGGTAATGGACTTCGGGCTTCTCTTTCAAAGGGGGCATAGGCCACAATTTGGCCATGCACGCTTCTCCAAGCGGTCGGCCGTCCAAAGCCTATTTTTGGAGGGCAAGCCAAGCAAAAAATTTGACTTTCGGAGGGGCCCAAACCTTCCAAACTATCCTCTTCAAGTTGGTGGAGGTGACACCAAAGAATTGGGCCTTGTAAGCCGAAGCCGCGGGGTATTGACCATCTTTTGTGAGGTTCCAAGTGATCTAGTCCTCCGTCTCTTCCGCAAGATTAATACCATCAAGAAGTATCCAAAGATCCACAAATTGAGCGATGCGGTCAAAAGAGAAGTTTTTGTCAAGCCCGATCTTGACAACCCAAACTAGCGGAGGTTTCATATACAAGCCAAAACAAGATATCTTCAGCTACCTTTCTTTTTTGGAGGAGTAAATTCAGCTAACTTTCTCAGCAAACACAGAAGAAACTAGTTGGAGGAGCGGCTCGTTCAAGGGAAACAACTAACATGGACCACCCCGGCCCGGTCTGTCTGTCGTCTCGCTGAAAAACACACAGGTTACACATGTGTGCGCTTAATCTGAATGTCTGATACAGGAATGATGCTAACTAGTGAAGTGATGCCTGGAACCACACAACATACTCAGTTGCTTCTTATTCAAGTGTGTGTGTGTGTGTTCGGAGCACTCCTTATCAGGCAATAAATAGCTGAAAGCTGCTGCTTTCCCATATGGATACCAGCCATGCCGACTGCTCTCGTTTGTTCACCAGACAAGCAATGTTCCGAAACAACCAACCACCTGACCTACACAGCTTACCTGGAGTAGGTATCTTCCAGCTGCTAGCTGCTCTTTAGCTTCATCCGGTCTAAGAAGCTCTTTCCCTCGAGCTTCGCCGAGAAGAAAAGCTTCATGAAGTCCTCATGGTCCACCGTCTTATACGCCTCGTCCTCCCGTGCCGCTATGTCTTTCAGAGGGCCTATCACGGCGTTGATGCTTGGGGAGTGGAACACCGCGACCGACAGCCGCTCTTCCTTCGGGTCGACGACGGCACGGTGCTCAATGCTCCTGTACCTTCCATTCGTGAAGATCTGTCGTCACCAAAACAAAAATGCAGTGTTAATTCTACAGAATATAGCATTTCGCAAAGGCACTACACCATCTGTTCATCAGTAGACAGCAGCGTTGAGTAGGTGTTCAACCGTGCAGCATTTACCTCAAAGATGTCGCCGATGTTGACGATGAAAGCGCCCTCGACAGGCTTGACAGGAAACCAACTGCCGTTCCTCTTGATCTGCAGACCCTGAACCTGATTTACTTGGAGGACGAGAGTCAGAAGATCAGAATCAGAGTGTGGAGAGAAGCCGACGACTTTGTCTGCCTGAGTGCACGGGGGATAGTAGTTCATCCTGACCGACTGTATTCCGGTGACGCATTTGTCAGCGATCACATCTTGTTCCAGTCCCAAGTTCTTCGCCATGGTAGCCAAAAGGGAATCTGCTATATCCTTCACGGCCACAGAATACTTATCCAGTGTTGACCTGAATGAAATTCAGTTGATACTTAAGACTAGAAATTGTGCCTCTTTTTGTTGCTTTCTACCTAAATTTCCCTCCTAAATAGGGCAAACAAAGACAACGAAAACACATTTATATTGTAAGTAAGTTGAGCAATAATTGAACAAGTACAGGCGATGAACAATGGCGATCATACCTGAAGTTAGGAGGTTGGTCAGGCCAGAACCTCATGTTCCTGCCATTAGGTGGCAGTGTGTTCAGGTAAAGCATGTCAGCCCAGTCAAGCTTCTGATCCTCCGAGACCACAAACAACTGGCCGTAACCTTCCAACTGCCCTCGCTCCTGAGCAAACTGTTTCTTCGTCTCTGCAGGTAACTGAAAGAATTGCTGAATATTGGCCTTCATCCCCTCCACCACATCCTCTGGAACACTGTGGTTAATTAGCTGCAAGCACCGACTACTTTCCATCAGGACGAGTGGTCAACTTCTAACGATTGCAATTCCCAATACAAGGAGAAGGAATCATATATCCATCACAAAGTGTTTGCACGATTACAAGTAAACATTCGGCTGAAAGGTTCTCTGCCCAGATTGAATCTTAATTGGTTGGGCTGAGACACAAGCATCGCAGTGCAGCTAGCAATGAAGCAGTCAGCCCTCGAGATGACAAAACTGAAAGAGGTAAAGACAAGGAACCTGGAAGAAGCCCCAGTCGTGGCAGACCCTGTGGAGGCGAGCAGACTCCTCGCCGTGGTCAAGCATCAGCCTCCGGTAATCAATGATGGGGATCTGATCCTCGCCAGCGCCGGCGACCGCATCCGCCGCCGCCTCTGGCCGGAGATACCTCGGTGGCACGTCGGCTCCGCCGGTGGCGGCCACCATGGCCTGCACACTCGGGACGGGGAGCGATTCCATCTCTAGCTTGCCGGTCTTGAGATGCTAGAAGTTGCTTGGACAGTTCAGTCTTTGGCAGATGTGGGTGATAACGACGCATATGCCAGTAATTTAGTATTCAGAAAACCACCCCAACTGCAACCATATAATACTGCCAACCTCCTCTCCAAGATTACCTCCTCCGTTCATTCATTCATGGAATACGACATTACAGAGTCCTTTACAATGTCAGAGATAGCAGGGGGTAGAGGTGGTAACCAGGTGTTACCAAACTCCAGGGATTTAGCCAGTTTGGCAAAGTCGTGAGCTGAAGCATTGGTCGTTCTTCTAGTGTACCTGATAGAGCAGCCAACAAATGAGCTTTTCAGCTGATAAATGTCGTCATACATGCTCCAGGTCCTGTTGTATTTCCTACTGGGACTGTTAGCCTTGGAGACAGCAGTTGGCGAGAAGGATTGGAAGCCAACCTCTTCTGGTATAAGCGACAACCTGTTCTTCATGTAACTTTCAGAACTTCCACATTTCCTGTCGTAGCGCTCGTGCCTTAGTACAGAGCACCGTAGCATGGTAGCTGTTTTCATCATAAGCACCACATATTCTGCATATACCAAGGTTGGCAGTATTATCACGAGCAACTTTCGAAGGCTCATTGCCTCAATGGCCTCACAGCTCATAGTTCAGTTTGCAGAAGACATCAGACACAGCAAGGAATCAGAATCTAAATTCAAAAGCATGCTCGGTTAACGCCTTACGGCCCACTTGGAATGTTGGTTAATTTCTGGTGCGTAAATAATCCCTGCCAGGTTGTACAGGTGGATGTTGATCTACCATAAGAACGTGGAAATAACTAAAACCCAACTTCATTATGGTAAGTTCGCTAAGTAGCATTATTTCTAAAGAGTACAGAACAAAGTGCAATGTTCCTTGGTACTACATAGGCCCTTACTATTGCATAAACAGAGCAGCTTAAGGCAGACATGTGCAGTTTGGAGTGCAGACATGAGGGCAATACTAGGGAAAAGGCCAAGATGGCAACATTTGTTCCCAACACCAGCACAAGACATTTCATAACATTTCGAGCCACTTCAGGTAGTCAGGATGGAGATACAGCAAAGATGACATGAATATTGGAAAAATGAAACCACACATCAGTTGGCTCCATTTCAGTCCAATACAATAGCCAAATCACCGTATAGTCACATATGCAACATGTCAAAAAGAAGTATCAGACACAAGATTTTTCTTTTGTTTTTGTTTCAAAACGGAGGAGAAGCTTTGCCTCATTCCATAAAATTTGAAGAGAGTTTAACAAGGTTACACTACAAACAGGCGATGCCACAAAGTATGACCCCAAATGACAAGAGCCTACTCTCCGGGAGGAAATGATTCAGCCACTTCCCTTCTCTTTCATGTTTCTCCATTTGTCCTTCAGATCAGTTGGCACCCGCATGGGGTTGAAGGAACCCTTGCCATATTCTCGTACCCAAACCCATGAAATGTTCCTCTTTTCCCCGTACTTTGCAGTGAACTTTGCCACCCCTTCCTGAAATAAATCATATATACCAATGGAAATGAATGAAAACGATGGCTCAGCTCAATAATTACCAATGGTATTTCCACAGGCTTACCTTCAAAACTGCCACTTCTGCTCTGGTCCATTTTGTGGCCTTGCGCCTTTCAGTTGATGTACCATGTGTAGTTGATGCATGGGGATTTCTAGCTGGTGTAGCACGACTAGATCTGCAAGATAGGTTTGCCCAGCTTTTGAAATTATAAAAAATGGAACATGCACCATTATATTACATGGAAACAAGGATATTTTCATAAAGAAGATAGGTGTTGTAAAATAAATCTCAATTTGTGCTTTTTCTTTTTACATATATGCAGATTATTTTAATACACGCACCATCAGTTGTGAAACAGCACGACAGAGAGCAATGCGCTGCCGTGCAGATTACTTTATATGCCTGTGCAAAACTCTATTATAAGTACAGGCCATAGTGTTTCCCCTCCCTCTAGAGATGTGTATTTCTCCCAAAAGTTTAACTAGCATCATGCTACTATCATACTAAACTAAAAAACTTATATAATGCAATCAAGCAACAGCACTGTGACTTTGTAGGTTCCATGGTAATCTTTATTTCTCACAAAATCAGGGGGTTCAATGCCATTTGAATTCAAATTAAACACATGTCACATGCATCCTTAATTATTCAGAGGGTATAACCAGGGAAAACGTGCTTAACACTTACTGACACTCGGGTGGATTAGGATAGCATCTTTTCCTTGCCGGCGAATGCATTAACTGAGCCTGTTTCTTCAATGCTTCTCCATAACTATGTGATACCACTGTCCTCTTTGGTTGAAATCTTACTCTACGGCGGCTCATGTTAAGACCATTCCCTCTAAAGAGCTTACGATCTGCAGTGGAATTAAATCTATTCTGCGATGAATGCAGCACTTCATGAGATGAATCGTTGTTTGCCCTTCCAGAATTCTGACCAAAGGTACTTGTCTTTTCAGTAACTACCACCTCAGGACAAGCATCACTCGCAGCATTTCTTTTCTCATGACCAGAGTGTTCATCTTTACGAGAAAGGTGAGTTGTACAACATTTATTCAACTTATCCTCGCTGTTAGCAGCACTTTGCTGGTTTCCAGTAGATTGCTCATAGTCTTGCTTTGCAAATCGGCTACACGTAAGGAAAGCAGACAAGTCTTTACTAGCTTCAAATAATGTTTTCTCAGCCTTTTTGTATGCTTCGGTGGCTTTATAACAGAAGCAAACAGGGCAATAAAACTGGCCGTCGTCAGATCTCACTGATGAACTAAAACAGCTACCATGAACTGCTATTGGGCAGCTGTGACATTTCAGCAGTTGTTCATTTTTACCACATTTGAAACAAGAGAGCAAAATCTGCCCACCACAGACTGTATTCTTTTCCAAGTTGTTGGCATCATCAGATAGCACTTGATCAACTTTGTCGATACTACTCTCTGCCGGATGATTCCTGTCACTTCGAAAATCAGGACCTTGACTCGCCTCCTCACCACTGTCATGTGTTTTGCTGCTGTGTTGTTCCGAGATGAAGGTCTTACCCACAGAGGTAGCATTATTACCTTCTTCACCTATGCAACTACCTGCAAACTCATCTATTAGTGACAGGAGGGGCAATAATATAAGCAGGAGATATATATATAAAAAAAAGGTACTTACCAATCCGAGAACTATTAGATTCCTGAATATCCCGAGGAGAGTTTGGACCAGATTTGTTCTGACTGTTATAACATTCCTGAATATGAGTCATGTTATTCCAAGGGTTATTCTTGGGTAAAGAGCAAGGAGACTCTCGAAAAGTCTGCCCGCCACAGATTGCATTCTTTTTCAAGTTGCTACCATCATCGGATAACACTCGATCAACTTGCTTGATGCAACTGACTGCTAGATGATCCTCATCACCATTCTTTTGTTCAAGCATTTCAGCATGCTCGGTAGTGTTGTTCGGTGGATGGATAGTGGCACTTCCAACATTCAAACCTTGAGTTTCTTTCTCACCACTGCCATCTTGTCCTGAAATGGTGCTTTGTCCCACACTACTGTCCTTACTACCTTCTTCGCCTGTGCAACTACCTGCAATCTAATTAATTTAGTGATGGAACACAAATATAAGCATGAGAAAAAAAAATGTAAGGTATGTACGCATCAGAGAACAGCCAGGTACTATTAGGTAATACTATTTGGAAATCGATGCTGTACTATTAGGTACTAGCGGAAATACTTCTTTTCTTTGGCACATTTGCTGCCTCCTATCTCAAAACTGTAAGTTGTTGGTCCTGCTATTAGTCCTTCACAGTTACAAGCTGCACAAGTGCACATTCCTAGCCACGTAGTACAATCAAGTTAACAATTGAAGTCATGGTTTATCTTTGTTAGGTACTCAGGTAATTAGTAATTTCCTCTTAAATAGGGCAAGCTTTATGGAGCCTTCGAAGAAGCAGAGCACGAGTTATTAATGAGAAAGGGATACTAGGAACAACACAGATAAGAAGAGATTAAAGGGAGAGATAGATGAGCGAATTAGATCTCAATTAGTTGCTTCTCACCTGTCATTGACACATGTCTATGAATTGTTTGTTCTAATTGGTATTCACTTCCAAATGTCAAATAAGAAAATATTCTATAACCACTTGAATAAGTTTATATGAAAAATTATGTTTCCTAATCTGATGTTCTCCATCTTAATTCGGCCCTCATACATGATTATTAATGCATATCTTTTCTGTTACTATGATAGGTATGAATATATATATGGCAACTAACAATAAAAATATGTGCATGCCACTTTTCTAGTCGATCTAGCAGTGGGGCAGACATACAAGCATGTGATAAATCAAAATATACAAGGTATTTACCGATGAGGGAACTGCTAGGTGGAGTGTCAAAGCCAGAGAGTAGCGACTTTTGGCTCTCCCATCGATCAACAGCTGCACGCCATACCTCCTCCCATGCATGTTTCTGACCCTCTGCTGTACGTTATCACAAATATTAGGAATAGAAAGGATAAACACAGAGACAATGCATTTACCGAATATATCAACATGCAAACTGCACATACAAGGTTCTCCAAAAGCAAGAATCATGGGACGCTCTGCAGGTGGTTTTCTGTGCCTAGTAGAGAAGGAAAGAAATGCAAAATTAGCTTGGAGAAACCAAAATAATCGTTAAATTTTAGCAGTCACGGCGACTCACCTAAGATCTCCATAAACATATACTTGTGCATTCAACTGAACTTGTTGTTCAATGCTGAATGATGGATGCGCAAAAGGGATGGTGTCATCATCTGGACTCCCAGGACGTCCCCTCAAGAAAAACTCTGAACTCCCAGGAGGTTCCCTCAAGAAAAACTCTGAACTCCAAGGAGGTTCCCTCAAGAAAAACTCTGAACTCCCAGGTGTCCTCGCATCCTAGCAATCATGATATATATTGCATGATTCTCAACACATGGTAACATATACAGCGAGATGCTGAAATAGAGAGTTTTACCTCGGTATCTTGAACGGCTTCAAATCCGTGACGAGGTCTCCCTGACGAACTTGACAACGTCCCAGCTGCAAACAGAAGGGCGGCTATGCAATATTATGTCCACACGGGAAAGGTAGGGGCGGACAAGATTTGATTTCGCTAGGTGACCGATGCAATTTAGGAATCCAGCCTCAGGTGGGTGGCGGATTTCTTACTCCCGGATGGCAAATGGAACATGGCTCGCCTACAACGATGTATATTTCCTACATGCGGATGTGACTGGGATACTGAAAATAAACCTTCAGGGCGCAATGAGGAAGACTTTGTTGCCAGAAAACCGGGGCGTTTTCACAATGAGGAGTGCATATCGATGGAATGGAAGAAATGCTAGCACATGGTATTGGTGCAACTAGCAGCAGGCCAAATTTCCCCTCGGAGGGAACCGCGGTGTGGCTACGGAAGTCCGGAATTTTCCCTCGGAAATTGCCGGTGCCATCACCAATTGTAATCCTACCTTTAATCAACATAATTCTCCATTCCCCGCGAACACAACAGTAGGCCAGATTTTGGTAATCCTCTCTATAATTTTGCAAAGAAAAGAAGAGGGGAAAAATCAGGGGACTTGAGCAGCCGAGCAAGCACGAACTCCACCGCATCCGCGCGCGCTCGACTGAGGGGCCCGCCCGAACCACACAGGCGGAAATAGCAGTGGCTGGCTGGCACGGTCCGTACCTGGAGGAGGATTCCCGCATGGCGGAAACCCTAGGTCGTGCGGCGCGACGGCGGAGTACGGTGGAGAGGGGCCGTCCCGAGGCGGCGCGGCGGGCATCGTTCTCGGCAGGCTCCTCCTCTCCTTGGGGTGCTGGGAGACACGATCGAGGAGGAAGGGGAAGTGCTTCAGCTTGGCGAGAGAGAGAGTGAGAGAGTGGATTTGAAACTTTGAACACCAACCAAGGGTGAGAGAAGATGGGTGTGAGCTGGACGCCCGTTGAGCCTCCGTGCCAGCCAACTGCCATGAAATGAATGTTGAAGAGATTCGAGAGATTGAAGTGAATCCATATCTTTATAATTTATTGAATGGTTGGTCCATGTATTTATACGTTCTGAACCGGTGCGTACAAAATGTTGGTTACAAGTGCTTTCACTTCCAGGGGAGCTCCTAGACGGTCGACCGTGCCCACGGTTGAGATGCCATCCGCGCAACCCTCAAAGATGGCCGCACTGTTTTTCCCCTCTTCTCACGCGCTTCCGACAGCAATACGAGAAAATAGGCGCGGTCGGGAAATCGCCCGTGGCCACGGGTGCCCGTCAGCTAGTCTTCCCCTTTCACTTCTTTGGAAGCGACGCAGCGATGGTTCTCGATGTACAGGCTATGGATAAAGCAATATTCTTGATAGAATATTCTAAGAAATCTACTAATTGCCTAAATAGCCTATAAATATATGCTAATGGTTGATTGCTAACACTTTTCCTTCGACAAAGCTATTACTAATCTTCATTGTCTTGAGATCTTTCCGCAAATCCTTGGGTGTTGAAAAAAAAAATCTTCACATAATATTGATTTCCTCAATCTTGAATACTTAAGCCGATGAATGGTGGCGGAAGGGGACTTCCCCACCTCCCGTTTTGAGAGTCGAGAGCGGTAGCGTTGACCCGGGCTGGAACCGAGCCTTTCTCGCCGGCGTTGCCGGAGGGAGATGGCGAGAGGATAGCGCCGGTGGTAGTCGTAGGCTTAGGGTAGTCTGTTTTCTTTGCTTGTGGCCCTGCGTGGCTGTAAGGAGTAGCTCCTTGGCCGTCCGCGGCCATGGCCAAGGGTTCCCTCTGCTCGTTCCCCTTGCGACGATGTCGGAGTGGCGTCTGGCAGCGTTCTTGGTGGAAGGGGTGGAAGGCATCTCCACTAATAAGGCTCGCTACGGCAGTTACACCGGTGATGCTGCGAGGTCTTCACCGGAGTGGTCGATCTCCATCGCTCTCTTTGCTTCAGGGAGAAGGAAGGAGAAGATGCAGCTCAATCGCTGCCCAATAAATCTCGCCTTCCAGATCTGCGCGCATCAGAGTCTTCTACGCTCGCCCCTCCAGGTCCGTGGCAGGAACTCTGGAGAAGGTGAGTTGATTTTACTTATCTGCTGCGTTTGGATCTTCTCCACCTCTGAACAGCAGAAGCCCGTCCTTGCCATCTTCTCTGAAGTCGCCGCGGTGGTGATTAAGGTTGGAGGTGATGACTGTGCTTGTGTTGGTTGGGAGTGGATGCGGAGTAGTGGAACCAATTTCTCGAGCAACTCATCAGTGAACAAGGTTGTTCATCTGACATCCATGGCCATGAAGAAGCCAATCATGCCGATGAAGATTTCCGGCAATACAACCTCCATTAGGAGGCCCTCGAGCTGTGCTCCTGAGGTTATCGCCAGGGCGGAGGCAAGTGGTGTTATCCCCGTCGAAGCTCAAGGCTGCAGGATCAGAGCTCTCGTCGCTCAGCACTGGAGAAGAAGGGGGACTCGATCGCGTTTCATATTTTCTGTTAGGGTCCTTCTTACAATTGTTAGGGGCTTATGTGTTATTCTCCATCTTATGGGGCTCCTTGTATTAACTGTATCATCCAGTGGGTTCAATCGAAGGTTCTAGTCCCTCAGGGGACGCTCCATTGTACAAAAAAAAAATCTTGAATACTTGAGTATTTCTTGAACTAGAAAAAAACATCTTCGCATAATCTTGATTTCCTCACCTTGAGTATTTCTTGATCTTGTATAGTTGATATCCTCCAAAATCTAGTGAAAATATAAGGAGAAAACTATAGGAATTTGATATACCATAGGTATAGTTATTGTCTTAGTAAAACCAATATGAGAAAGGAAAACTAGTAAGGACATAGTACAATATATTATTGTCGCACTCCATAATCGTCTTATACCAATACCATAAATGCATTTTTGAAATGCAGTTATTAGTAAAGACTTAGTGATCAAATCTGCAAGATTGTCACGTGATTTTGTGAATACCAATTTCTTCATTTTTCTATAATTCATGAGGGAAAAAACTGTTTTGGAGCAATATGATCTGTGATGTTAATTTTAACATATCCCATATTCATCTGAGTAACACATGTGGCATTATCCTCGTAAATAATGGTCGGTGATTCTAATGAACAAATATTGCATGATGTTTGAATATGGTTAATCACTCCGCAAAGTCATACACATTTTCGTGAGGCTTCATATAATGCAATTATTTAAGAGTGGTCAGCGGAAGTTGACACTAAAGTTTGTTTGGTTGACTTCGACGAGATAGTTGTTCCGCTATATAAAACACAAACTGTCGAGACATCGTAGTAAAGATCATAGACGGGGGTGCCATGAGCCTACGGGTAGAGACGTGGGGACGTGGTAGTACGACAATCGAGAACACCAAGTTTTACCCAGGTTCGGTACGACGCAACTAGGCGGCGTTCCTACTCCTGCAATTCACTAAATCAGGGCTGAAGACTGAAGTATAGAAAGTACAATGTGAGTAGGATTTCGCTAACTCGACGAGGATCAACTTCTCGGCGAGTTGGCTTCTAGCTAATTCTCTGTATCTTTCTTCTCTCCCGTCCGGCTTTATATAGATAGCTAGGTTAGGGCTTACAGAAAGGAAACCTAAAAGACTACAGAAAGCATCTAACTTGGAAAATAAGGAATTCGTCTTCTCCTCCAAACCGTACCACTTTGGGCCGTGCTCCGGGTTCTTCTAGAATCCGGCTTCCTGCGCATCAGCTTACTGGGCCGCCCAATGGATTATGATCCACTACCAACATGCCACCCGGGTAATCCGGCTCTTTAGACCAATGTCGGACATACCCCTAATCGGTATATATCCGACAGTAGCCCCTAAAAAGGATTGAGACTTCATTCTGCCACCTTTCGTCAATTAGCATTCTTTTCCGAGAAATATTGGCGCTTTGTCTCGATTCTTCTTTTCCCAAAAAACTTATAACACATAACTCGGATTTTACCAAAATCCGGCTTTTTCTTCCACGAGCCTTCGTGGAGAAGGAACTTCATGACGTCAGCGATGAAATCGTGATGACATCACGGACGTTTGGGTTCAGTCAAAACCCTGAAACGAGGAGATAGCCATTATCACCCCGTCCCCTCATTTCCCGGAAATTACAGGCGTTACACGCGTCGATCATCCAACAGTCAAATAGCCGTTGGAGCTAATCTCCACACATCCGGCTATAAATAGCCACCTCGGGGTCTCTGGTTCCTCTTTCGTTCCATCGTCTTCCTCGAGCCCCCAGCACCACTGCAACGAGCCCGAGCGCAAGCTACGAGCGAAGAGAAAAACGAGCCCCAAACCTTCCTCAGAGTCCATCATCGGAGGATCAACTTCACAGTTGCGCCGCCACCAAATGGCCACCAGAGATTATCCCCGCGCCACGGATGTGGAGAACGCCGCCGTGGATATCGAATCCATCATCAACGACATGGATCCACAGCTTGATTTGCCCATCCGCGCGGCGGCGACCACGCCGGCGGGAACTGCCAACGACCCCGCCCGCGGGGATCTACCTCCCGCGGCCGGAACCGCGCCGCCGTCCACCTCGACTGCTCCTCCTCCGCCCCTCTTCTCCGCGCCCACGGAGGAAAACGTCACTCCCGGCGGCGAGGAGGTCACTGCTTCCGCCACCACCGGTGGTGACGACGAAGAGGAAGAGAGTGTCGGAAATTGGAGCCACTGCAACGTGGTTCCTTCCCTCCTTCCGGCAATGGAAAAAGAAGGGTTTATCCTTGAAGGGAAATGGCGGTATGATGAGGGCGACACGGAGCCATTCCCAAAAGACGGTGAACAAGTCCTCCTCGCCTCTCACGTCAATATAGGTATCGGTTTTCTGCCATCCTCCTTCTTCCTTCGGGTCTTAGACCATTACAAGATCCAGCCACATAATCTCCCTCCCAATTCCATTATTTATCTAGCCGAGTTTCAGGCCCTGTTCGAGGGGTATCTAAGAATAGAACCTAGGTTAGATTTCTGGCAGTATTGTTTTGGGGTGAAACGCAACCCTTCTGAGGGCGCCCTCCCAACCAGCGGGACCATCTCCTTTACCTTGCGTAGGTTTAGGGAATATTGGTTCACAAAAATCAAAACCTCGGAGTCCGTCAAGGTTTGGACGGGCTCCTTTTTCGATCATGCAGATCTCCGGTTTCCGGGAAAGTAAACGGGCATTCCGCCTTTCGTCAATTCCGCGGCCACTCCCCAAAATAATTGGGCGGTGGACGCGGTCCAGACTCTGCCTCCAGATCTGATGAGGATCAAGATGCGCATTGCCAAACTTTTTTCCGCCTCTCCTCCTCTTACCGACATGGACATTGTCCTGTGCTGGCTCGAAAGGCGGATCCAGCCTATGGCTCACCGCGGAACCCGGATCATGTGTGATTACACGGGCCCAGAGGACGCGATGAGGGCAACCAACAAGTCTTTGTCGAAGAAAGACTTGAAGAAACTCGTCAACCAGCTGGTTTCAACTCGTGATCAATACGAGGAGAGCCGGCCAATGTACAGCGCAGAAAACCTAGCTCCAAAGGTATGGTTTTGTCATTTTGGGCAATTTTCTGAGTCTTCTTTTTTCTCGGATGTTTTTCTATCTCTTATCTGGACTTTATCTCTTTTGATAGCTTCTAACTCTTCCTGCGGCTGAGCTCGCCACTGACGAGGAGTTGGACGCACTTCGTGCTAAGTTCCAATCTCGCGGAAGGAAGCGCAAGAAGATGTCCGCCTCTCAGGAGGTCATTGATCTTGACGGCATGCCCGTCGCAACTTCTAGGTAAACATCCTGGGTTTTTTCCTTTCTATGCTTTTTATCGCATGCTTTTGTTTCTCGGAATCTTACTTCTCGGAATTTCCTTTTTCTTTTTCTTTCTAGCCTTGCCCCTACCACGTTGAGCGGAAAAGGACGCAAGAAGCACAAGGTTGTTTCTCACATAGGGGCAAAGCCCTCTCCTGCTGCTGCGCCGGATACTCCGACAGCAGCAGGTGAAGAATACTCGGTTGCCCGGGAGGACGAGCACCCTTTGCCGTCCAGCCAGCCTATTGCATCCAAATCGTATGCGAGAGAAAGGGCGTGCCGGAAGAGGGAGGCCCTTCAAACATTCCCAAGGAGGAGCCCATCCTGAACTTTGACAAGGAGTTCAAGGTAAAACAAGAGCATTTTGATGAACACGGATATATTCATCCTTGGGCGATAAAATACTTCGCTCCATCTCCTTTAATCCGTCCCTGGCCGCAAGGCGGGCTTATAGTTAGGAATAATTACGTGTTCTCGCCTTGGCAGGTCATACAAGACGGACTTTGCCATGTCGGAATCCGTTTTGCAGACTATGCAAAGGAATTTTCCGAGAACTTGGCAAGTCTTACAAAAATGAGTCATGTAAATATCTCTAGCCCTCAAGCATTTAGTCAATTGTATTCTTTTTTACTGAATTTTTTTTCTTATTCTTGCTTGTTTTTTGACTTAAGCGATACTTCTCTTGTCCATGCTTCAGCAAACTTCCGAGACTATTAACATGGAAGTTTTCAATAAACTTACCATCAAGAACAAGGAGGTGAAAACTCTCCTTAGTATTCTTGAAGACAAAGACTCAGAGTTGGTTTCCGTTCAGCAGGAGCTGAAGGACTCGGCAGGTAAATGTTTTTATCATTTGAACTTCTTTAATTTTTCTAAGTCATTTTTCGAGTTTTAAACTCTTCATTTTCCTTGCTTTTAAGCTTCTTTGGTGAAAGCCAAACAAATTGCTGAAGATGCTGGCAATGTCGAGACTCTCCGAAAAGAGAATTCTGAACTTTACCAAATGACGGTAAAACTTCAGAATGAGCTAGAGGATAGCCAACTGGCTGTTGGCATTGCCGAGTCCAAGGCTTCCGCCTAGGCCGATAGGGACAAGGCCACCATCCAAGACCTGGAGAATGCTCTAAATCAACGCCTTGAAGAAGCCATCTAAATGGACAAGATTCTCGGTAAGTTTTAGCTCTTTTACCGAATTTTTCTCTTTATACTTTTTACAGTATGTTTCCTTTTTTCCTCTCTGTTTTTTCTAACTTTTCTTTTTTGATTCAAACAGAGGGGAACCCCTTGCTTAACCGGATTGATAGAATCCGGGCTTTCGGGAGAATCTTCTCCGCCTTGAAGACTGCGGGGATGCTACTTGTAAACAAGTACATTCCCGACAAAGCTGAAGAAATCTCGGAAGTAAGCAAACTTCCGGAGGCAATCGAGGAGGTGGCGAACCAGAAGGAGTCTTGATTTCGCTCCGCTGCTCGCGGTGGTGCACGCATGGCCCTTGGGCTAATGCGTATGCATTATACCACCGCGAAGTCCTGGCGTGTTGCGACCGGTATCCCTCAAGGGTACACGGAAAGCGCAGAGAGCCGACATTTTTGAGTCTGTCAAGGGGCACGCCACCAAGATAGCTCAAATGCTGTCAATTTCGACCTTCTACCCAGAGGAAGAAATTCCGGCAACTCCCGAGAACCCTAGCGACAGCGAGGAGGACTCGGGCTCTTCCGACGCCTCTTAGTTCCTTAGGAGCTGCTGAATAATAAAATAGAAGCATTACTATTCTTCCAATGTAACATCTATTGTAATGCTATCTATCTTTTGTATGAAACAAGTATTCCCCTTTTGCAGTAAAGTTTATGTCTTTGCAAGTTTTTCTGGGTTTTGATTCCTTTTCCTTCTAAGTCCTCTTTCTGTATGCTTTAACTTTCCTTAGTGTTTGAAGTGGCTCAAAAGTATTTCATCTTCACGCCGAGTGTCTGGGTATAACCAATCAGTCGAAACTCGGAGACATGGATCATACTTAGGCACTTTTACTTACTAATTCCAGTGACCCAACATACAAGCTGATAATACTTAGGAAATAAAAAGGAAATTTGAAAATTATGGAACTCAGGCACGCATGCACAGTCTGGGATTCCTTAGTCCTTTTTAGGTTGTAAAAGCATTCAGTTTTTTAACACCAAGCACGCAAGCACAATTCGGGTTAACATTGAAGCATTTTGAAAGATCATTGGGAAATAGATAAGGCGGACTTATGCTTTGAATGTAAATAACCAAGTACAACAGGAATGCATGAATTTCGACAACTTTATTTCATGATCTCAAAGATGTTTACATAGAAATTGAACTAAGTGTAGAAAGGACGTAATTGTTGGATGCTCCAGGGTCTCCTTGTCTCTTCTAGTTCGGCATCTATCTTTCTTTTTCTCTTTCGATTCGAGTTTTTAGGATCATCTTCTGTATCTCGAATATCTACAAGGTAGTATAATCCATTTTTCATAGCTTTGATAATGAAAAACGGTCCCTCCCAAAGTGGGGCTAATTTGTGCTTCCTTTCCTGTACCAATCTTAGCACCAAATCACCTTCTTTAAAAGAACGATGTTTGATTTTCCGACTATGATATCGTCGTAGTCATTGCTGATAAATGGCGGATCTTTGTAGCACAAGTTCTCGTTCTTCTTCTAAGAGATCGACGGCACTCTTGGGCTATCATGGATCATGTCCATGGGAAGCACTGCTTCTGCACCATAAACCAGGAAAAACGGTGTTTGCCATGTTGATCTATTCGGTGTCGTTCGAATACTCCAAAGTATAGAAGGTAATTCTTATACCCATGCACCAGCTGCTCTGTGAAGAGGAGATTCGAGTCTTGGGTGTATTCCTTGCAGGATTGAGCTATAAATTCTTTCAACCTGCCCATTGGATTGCGGGTGTGCCACAGATGCGAGATCGAGGCGAATTCCCGTTTGTCGGCAATATTTTGCCAACTCCCCAATGGAGAAATTTGTCCCGTTATCCGTGATTATGCTGTGTGGAACGCCATACCGCATGACTATGTCAATGACGAAGTTTATGTCTGTTCCACCGTCAAGTTTTTTTATGGGTTTCGCCTCCACCCATTTGGTATACTTATCTGCTGCAACGAGTAGATTTGTAAGTCCAACTCTTGTAGTTTTGAATGGTCCCATCATATCCATCCTCCAGACCGCAAATGGCCATGTAATGGGGATAGTTTTGAGTGTCTAGGCTGGCATATTTGTCTGCTTGGCGTAATACTGACATCCGCCACATGTGTTTACTATGTGTTCCCCGTCTGTCTTGGCTGTTAGCCAGAAAAACCCTGCACATAATGCTTTTTGACTATGCTTTTTGATTGAGCATGATGTCTGGATTTCTTGCAAGATTTCTCGGCCTTCCTCTGGCAAAATACATCGATGAAAAATTCTGATAGTGATGTTTTTATACAGGCAACCATTAATTACTGTTGAAAGTACACAAAGGTCAACTAGAGGGGGGTGAATAGGTGACCTACAAATTTTAATCCTTTTTCAATTTTAGAGAGGCTTTAGGAAGTAAATAACTTGGTTATCTAGATGTGCAACTAGGTAGACACCCTACGTGACAAGTAACGAGTATGCAACGGAAATAAATGCAAGGGACAAGATAACCGCAAGTGAAAACACGGAGACAAGGATATGTTTCCCGAAATTCTTTCTTAAAAGAAGTATGTCTACGTTGGAGAGGTGGGGAGCCACCTAGGCGCTCCTCAATAACACGGATGTGCACACCTTGTTCTCCTTGAGCTTCTCCGATGAGGGAGATTCTCGTTTCTACTATGAGGTCGACTTGAAGGCGTTGACCAAACCTTTACAAGTGATTGAGACTACTCCACAAGTGAGATGGAGGCTCTCAACAATCCGAAACTTCTTGCTACAAGGTGGAAGCTACAAGCACTAGGGTTTCTCTAGGATGACAAGGGAACCAAGAGATTACAAGATCCCAAGAGGTATGGTATGGGAATATAATTTTTGGCTTGGTAGAAAGGTAGATCTAGGCCTCCTCCATGAGATCCTTGAAGGGCATCGAGTTTGGTTGGAGCAGGAGGGAGATCTTGGCGTTTTGAGCTCTTGAACAATGGAGGAGAGAGAGGAATGGACGAACTAGCTGTCTAGAGGAAGAAGACAGCTATTTATAGCCTCCTCCAAATTTTGACCGTTGTAGTACACCAGGGCCGGAATATTCCGGGGTTAGGACCGGAAATTTCCGGGGCTGACAGGCCGGGTATTTCAAATATCCGGGGGGGGGGATTTTTGAATAATCCGGGACCGGAATATTCCGGCCAATATTCCGCCCCCATCTCTGCGCGCGGGCAGCAGCACCACGCTGGAATTCTGCTAAGGACCTGAGGGCCGAAAATTTTCCCGGGAATATTCCGGGCAAATATCCGCCCCACCTTCTGTGCGTGGGCACCTGCGAAACCTCTAAAATTTGCTAAGGACCTGGGGGACGGAAATTTGCCCCGGAAATTTCCGGGCAAATTTCCGCCCTAGCTTCTGTGCGCGGGCAGATGGAGTTCAACACTTAACTGTTTTGAAGAAACCAAGGGGCCGGAATATTCCGGTGCTGGGGCCGGATATTCCAGCCTATATCTACCGGAATTTCCGGGGGTAACACCTGCATAATCCGGCTGCAGTAAAACTCATCTTCAGAAATCCTTTGTGAAAATTCCTCAAGAATATCATCATGAATTATATGTGGGGCCATCTGTAGATACTTAAACCAACAGGTTAGAGATCGTACCCGTGTTGTTATCATCACCAAAATCATCGGAGGATACATGAGCTTTCAATCTGCCCCTTTTTGGTGAGTGATGACAACACGGGTATTTTCATAGAAATAATCCGAGACGATAAGTGGGAAATAGAACAACACATATAGTCATAACTTAGGAGACATGCCTCCTGATAATATAAGTTCACGAAACTGAAATCCACGAATGAGAAAAACGAAGTTGTTTGAAAAAGCACGAGAAAATAAAAGCAAAGCAGCCCACCCAAGCAAATCCCGCGATCACTAGATCTTCTCCCTCTTTGGCATCAGGATACCAAAAAGTGGAAGGAAGCACTACGTCCCATGGAACAATCTCTAGGCCTGGGTATCTTCTTCCTCCTCGCTAGTAGTGGCAATGTCCTCATCATCAGCGACATCCAGATCCCAGTCCACGTCACGGTTGTTCCAGTTGCGGTAAGGAATCCTGTCAGGACGAGGAGCGGGAACATTGGGGATGTTGAGAGCAGTCATGATGGTGCGCTGATTCTCCTGAATGTTGCGGCGCTCGACATAGGCATTGTAGTTCTCCTTGTGGATGCACACATTCATGCACATTACTTTCTCAATGGCACGAGTGAGCCAGGAGCGCTTCTTGGTACCGGGAGGATCTGGACGCATGCGAGGATTACGGTGGCCCTGACCAGTGGCACCGTCATGAGCATCCTGTTGAGTGTGGACGCTCTTCTTGTACAGCTTGACATCCTTGTGCTCATCACAATCCAACTCCAGATCCTCACGGAGTTCAGCAGGGTAACGAGACTTTATGAGCTTAATGATATAGGGAGCATACGGGGGCACCTTGCGGTTGAAGAGAGCAAAGTGGATCTTGTTGAAGATGAAATCCATAACATCAATCTTGTGACGCTCAGTATCCACAAGGTCGCCCTCAGTGAAAGTCAGGTAGGCATGGTACATGAGGTTCACCAAGCCACCATGGATCTCATCATTATTGCCACCACTAGAGGCAATAGTCTCCATGAACATGTGAAGCAGGATGTCATAAATAGGAAAGAGACCCTTGGCAGAGCCCACAGTGCCACGAGGACCATACAGCTCAGTCAGCATGTTCTTCTCATACTCCATCCCGTGAATGTGCATGCGAGTACCCCGAGGGACATTGAGACCATCAAACGGATATCCAAGCTCAACAGCAAAGTCATGGAATGTGGCGGCGAGCAAGTGAGGGCTAGACATCCAGGACATCCCAATCTCCTCAAAATCATCAATGACAAGAGTGGAGTAGAACTGCTGAATATAGGTGGTGTTGAAGGACCATTGGGTCTCCATGATTGGACGCAGACCAAGAAGCTCAGCAATCTGCATAAAGTTGTTGAAGTAGGAGGGATTGGCAGCCATGTGTGCAAAATTGATATACTTCATGGGGAAAACTAGCTTGCTCATCACAGTGTACACTTTCTTGAAAAGAGTTTCCTGCTCCACATGCCAGAAGCAAGAGTCAATAGTTGGGTCTTGAGGACCCTCAGTGTACCAGGCCTTGGCGCGCCATGCCTTGAACTCAGAGACACACAAGGTGTCCAAGTTGAGTGCAGCTTTGCCATGTTGCTTGTTGGCCCTATGAGCTGCCCTGGAGGCATCACGCTCACGCTCATAATCTTGCTCTGCATCACGCTGACGACGGCGATTCTCCGCTTCATCAACAAATGTACCATCATCATCTTCCCTTAAGTTGCACCACCTCTTGCGAGAGCTAGTCACCTTGTGAGGCCTAGAGCTTGAACCATCTGCGAGAAAAGCAAGAGAAAACGCAAGGAAAAACTTAAAAAGATCAAAAGGGGGCTCACAACTTAGAAAAGTGGAATAATGGATCTCTGTTAGAGATTCAGGGCAGGCCGGATATTCTGGATGTTGTCTATAAAATTTCCGGGGGGGCGGAAATTCCGGCCGCTGATGAAATATCCGGGGGGGGGGGGCGGAAATTCCGGTCAGGGGGCGGAAATTCCCGGCCCTCAAAAATTCGCATTAGGACTGAGAATATAGGCCTGCCACGAATCTAAAACAACAAAGTAGAGCGATGGGGGGGAACACTAGGAGATACATGGAACTAGTGTATGGTCGTTCCACCCCAAAACTCAAAGAAGATGATAGGAAACAAGATCTAATCGTCCGACAACCCTAGATTACGGAGAAAACTTGGCACATACCGGGATCCATGGTGTGAGGAACGGATGTGCGGTCTCTTGATCCGCAAAAGGCAGCCGGAGGACGAAGAAGGGAGGCGAGAGGGCTTCCCGGGAGGCTTGGATGCGGTTCGGGCGGAGTGGAGGCGAGGGGAGGGGAAAGAATCTAGAACCTCCCCTCCCGTCGCCTATTTATAGCCCCCAGCCGCTTACCACGGAATATTCCAGTATTAAGGCCAGAAATTTCCGGGGGCCAGAGATTTAGGCCATAAATTCCGCCCCGAATATCCGGTGTGCCTTCGGTGAGGGGGCACGATGGATCTTTGGGGTTCAATTTTTGGAAAATCTCTAACCCCGGAAATTTCCGGGGCATAAGACACGGAATATTCCGGCCCCCGGATATTTGCGCCGGAAATTTCCGCCCAAATTTTCGGAGTGCCTTCTGTGAGCAGACACATGGGAAATGGGAGAAAATTTCGGAGCCAAATATCAGGGGCCGGGATTTCCGGGGTTCCCGTGCACACCGAGTTTTTGGAAAAAGATAAAAGATGCGAGCCTCCAAAAACAGCGAGAAAACCAAAAACAATGGCGATGAGCACACAAACACAAAAAGTGACAAAGAACTAACAAAATCAAAGAGAAAGATGTTGGTGGCCGGAGCCACCGTGTTTGAGTGTATACCAAGGAGCCGCGAAGATATATCTTGGGCCCAAAAGTATGACTCACGTTTAAGCACAATAAGTCACATAATGACTAGATATGCATGAAGTTTTGATTTTTTGGGCATGATAGGAGGAGTGTTGGTTCATGAGTTGAAATACGCTCCCCCTATCTTGTGCAAGGGTTCAAGAGAAGTTGGACGCATCGATAACATTTAGTTCATTCCTCAACCCACGAAATCTTGGTTCATCAAGGGCCTTCGTGAAGATGTCCGCGAGTTGATCCTTGGTCGGCACATAGGAAATATCAATATCGCCCTTCTCAACATGATCCCGAATAAAATGATGCCGTATCTCAATGTGCTTCGTCTTGGAGTGAAGAACGGGATTGTAGGCGATCTTGATAGCACTCTCATTCTCGCACAAGAGGGGGACCTTGTCGAAGTCGAACCATAATCTCGCAATTTTTGCCACATCCATAGCAATTGAGCACAACAACTTGCCGCGGAGATGTATTCGGCCTCAGTGGTGGAGAGGGCGATGCAATTTTGCTTCTTGGAAGACCAACATACCAATGAGCGACCAAGAAATTGACAACCACCGGATGTAGATTTTCTATCCGTCTTCTCGCCCGCATAGTCCGCATCCGAATACCCAACGAGCTGAAAGCTTGAACCCTTGGGATACCAAAGACCAAAGTTTGGGGTATGAACTAAATATCGAAAGATGCGCTTAACCGCTTCAAAATGACTTTGTCTCGGAGAGGCTTGAAACCTTCCACATTTACCTACGCTATACATGATATCGGGTCTAGATGCACAAAGGTAGAGCAAAGATCCAATCATGGAGCGGTATACCTTTTGATCTACCTCTTTACCATTAGGTCCGGGTTTCAAGTCAATAGTCGTGGACCAGGGGGTTTTCATAGGCTTGGCATCATGCATGTTGAATCGTTTGAGCATATCTTGAGTATAATTGGCTTGCTTGATGAATGTGCCTTCAGGGTGTTGCTTGATCTCAAAGCCAAGGAAATACTCCAACTCTCCCATCATAGACATCTCGAATTTATCCGCCATAAGTTTGCAAAACTCATCATTGAATGCGATGTTAGTAGAACCAAAAATGATATCATCCACATAGAGTTGGCATATGAACAAGTCACATCCATACTTTTTGGTGAAAAGGGTGGGATCGATTAAGCCAACATTGAACCCACGATCCACTAGAAACTCTTTAAGATGCCTGTACCACGCACGTGGAGCTTGTTTAAGTCCATAGAGCGCCTTATCGAGTTTGTAGACATAATCGGGGTGGTTGGGATCCTCGAAACCGGGAGGTTGCTTGACATAGACCAACTCATGGATGGGAACATTTAAAAAAGCAGTTTTAACATCCATTTGTTGTAGTTTGAAATTATGATGAGAAGCATATGCAAGCAAGATACGAATTAATTCAAGACGAGCTACAAGAGCGAAAGTTTCACCGAAATCGACACCTTCGACTTGAGAAAAACCTTGAGCCACCAATCTTGCCTTGTTGCAAATGATGATGCCATCTTTATCTTGCTTGTTATTGAAGATCCACTTGGTGCCGATGACGTTCTTGCAATCTTTGGGTCTTGGCACCAACTTCCACACCTTATTGCGCTCGAAATTGTTGAGCTCATCATGCATAGCTTCAAGCCAATCTTGATCTTCAAGAGCTTCATAGACCTTCTTGGGCTCAATGTGAGAGACGAAAGCATGAGCCTTGCTAAAATCCGCCAATTGCATCCTTGTGACGACCCTTCCACGAACTTGTCCAAGAATCATGTCCTACGTGTGACCGGCACGCGCAAGATTATCTAGCCTTCTCTTCGCCCTATGTGCTAGCATCTCCTCCAAAGTATCCTTGTATATGACTTGATCGTCACATTCATCATCGGAGTCTTGTCCATTTTGCCCTTGATCTTGTTCATCAACGAGAGATGGACCTCTTATATGTTGAGTTCTATCACCAAAATGAGAGTCTTGTTCTTGTCCTTCAGTGTGAGCTTGGCCTTTATCATGAGCCTGTCCTTGAGTGTTAGCTTGGCCTTGATCGATCAAATGATCTTGATCATTAGCTTGGCCTTGATTTGAAGCTTGAGGGCTTGGTGCATCTTATTGGGTAGCTTGAGCATCAATGGGTGTAGTCAATGGATCCACTTGAGTAGAGCATAGTCCTTCTCCCTCCGTCATCCGGTAACCGTCAATGGGGATTATTTCACCAATCCCCATTCTTCTTATGACGATGGGAGGAATTGCATCTCCTACAACACGATGACCTATACGCCCTCCCTGGGACCCATTATCCTCATCAAACACCACGTCTATAGCTTCTTCAACTTGTCCGGTGGACTTGTTGTAGACTCTATAGGCGTGAACGTTTGTGGCATAACCAACAAAAATGCCCTCATAAGATTTGGTCTCGAATTTCTACAAGTGTTTACCTCTCTTATGAATGAAGCACTTGCACCCAAAGACCTTGAAGTATGAAACATCCGGCTTCTTCCCCGTGAGAATATCATAAGGGTCTTGTTCAAGATCTTGCGGAGATACAACCATTTGCTAGCGTGACAAGCGGTGGAGACGGCCTTTGCCCAAAAGTTATAAGGAGAAGAGAACTCTGCAATCATGGTCCGTGCTGCATCTATTAGTGTTTGATTCTTTCTCTCCGCCACACCATTTTGTTGAGGGGTGTAGGGAGTGGAATATTGATGAGCAATTCCTTCTTCGCTAAGAAACCCCTCCACGGTGTAGTCCTTGAACTTGGAGTTATTATCACTTCGGATAGCCATGATGCTCGCATTATGTTGGCGCTCCACCAAAGTGATGAACTCGATGACCCGCTTTTGAGTCTCACTCTTCCTCTTGAAGAAATACACCCAACAATATATCGAGTAGTCATCCACAATCACCAAGCAATACTTTTTGCCTCCAAGACTATCATATTATAGGGGACCAAATCGGTTCAAGTGAATGAGCTAGAGGATTCTTGAGGTGGTGATGTTGGTCTTGGTGGGGTGAGCTTCTCCATGTTTCTTTCCAAGAACGCAAGAGCTACACACACGATCTTTGGAAAACTTAGCATTCGTTAGTCCTAGAACATGATTGCCACTTTGAAGGTCATGCAACGTCCTCATATTGGTGCGAGCTAACCGGCGATGCCATAGCCAACCCACATCAACTTTAGCCATTAGGCATGTCGCGGCACACGTGTCTCCTTTAGAGAAGTCCACTACATACATGTCGTTCTTGACATGCCCAACAAAGGCTACTTTAAGAGTCGTCTCCCAAGTGACAATCACATTCTCTTTATTAAAGAACGAGGTAAAACCACTTTTAGCAAGTTGAAGAACCGAGATGAGATTATAGCCAAGGGACTCGACAAGAAGAACATTCTCAATTGACAAGTCATTTGAGATAGCTACCTTGCCTCGTCCCAATACCTTTAGTTCAGAGTTATCACCAAGAGTAACGCAATTGAGATGAGGTAATGGAGGATGAAGATCACTCATTGCATCATTGCTTCCGGTCATATGTTGGGATGCACCACTATCCACCGTCCATTTGCTCGATCCGGAAGCACTTCCCTACAATAGATTAGTGTCTTTATTTAGGTACACATCGTTGATTGTGTCCTCTTTTGTTAGCAACAAGGGTCTTTGGAACCCAAATACTCCAACGATAATCATCACCATAAGAAGTGCCAACATATTTAGCATACACATGACCATCTCTAAATTTCATAAGAACATAAGATGGGTTGTATTTTCCGGAAAAGTCATTATGAGTGGTGCTCCCCGTAGAGGTCTCACCACCCACAATGGTGTTGGTCTCCTTCTCTTTGATCACCTCTCCCTCTTTCACAGATCTTAGTTCTTGTGAGGAAGAGGTGACTTTCTTATTGTTCTTTTTCTTGTACTTCTTCTTTGACTTGGCTACATAGCCAAGTCCCTCCTTTCCATTCTTGACTCTTTGAGGAGCCACCTCATTGAGAGTCTTCTCACTTCCTACAAGATTAGTTTCACTACAAGAGTTGCTAGGAAAAGTATTAATGCAAGTAGATGAGGATGACATGACTTGCTTATTTGATTGTTGAGCTAGGAGATTGTCACGATATTTTGTTAGCTTGTCATGAATTTCTTTAAGAGACATGAACTCCTTTTCTAGTTTTTCATGACTAGTAACAAGTTCCTCGTGAGCAATTCCTATCTTCAACTCTTCATATTCAAGTGTTTTAATGATAGCAAGAGATTGTTCATTATCCTTCTTAAGCTTAGAGACACCCATGGCAAAAATTTCTTCAAGACTAGATAATTTCTCCTCAAGAGAGGCACGAATGGAACGCTCATTCTCAAGAGCCTTTTCAAGCTCTTTGTCATTGCAAGTGTGACCTCCATGGCTTTCCAAGGTCATGATAATTTCCTCCTTTTCATCTACAAGAGAGTTGGCCTCATCAAGTTGCCGCAAAAGGGCATTCACTTTCTCGTTAGTCTCACCTTTGAGGCTAGCTAGCCAAATGCCTAACTCTTTTGCCTCACCATCCTCCTCACAAATATTCTCAACACAATTCAATAATGAAGGAGGGTTAGTGATAATGGTTTTGGAGTTAGGAGAGCATATCGAAGTGGCTTTTTCCATAATACATGTAGGTCGGGTAGCCACAATCTCATTGGGGGATTCAAATAGAGATATTGACAGAAGATGAGGCGGTAGCTATGGGGACGTGAGCCACACCTACCACTTCATCTTATCCTTCATCTCTGGAGATATAGGTTTCCAAAACCGCCCCTTCTTGAGCGTAGAGAGCCCTTGGCACTCTTCTAGCGAAGTTCTTGTTTTGTGGAGCCTTGGCCTTGTTTTTGCGAACAAGCTTGCCTTCATTTTCTTCTCTTGGCTCAAAAGGGCACTCCTTCACGAAATGGGTTGCACTACCACAATTGTAGCAGGTCCTTGGTCTCTCCCCCTTCTTCTTGTAGTTCTTGTTTCATGGAGGTCTTAGAGAGCCGACCTTGTGAGCTTCCCGTCTCTTCCAATATCCATGCATAGAAAGAGCAATGCACTTGTGAGCTCCGGTGTAGGTGTCCTCATATTCTCCCTCATCATCATCCTCTTCTTCACTTCCTCAACTCGAGCTATTGACTTTGACTTCAAAGTGAGGTTGGGTGACTTTTCCATTCCTCTAGAGAGAGCGAGAGCATCATCCACACTCTTGTGATGTAGATGTTTGCCCGATCTTTCACCACAAGAACCACCGAGATAACTATTCTCCCAATCACGTGAGCGATACACGTAACCTGAAGAACATGGATAGATTTAGGAGAGAAACATACGAACCCTCTTGGCAGATCCAAGAACACTCGCACCTTTATTTCACACCAAGCTCGACAACTCTAGGCAGATCCAAGAGCCCCCTAGCCACGCACGAACCCCCTTGGCAGATCCAAGAACACTCGTACCTTTATTTGCAAAGATAACTGACGAACGTCCGAGACGCCGCCTACACGCCGATCCCCTAGGGACGGTGGTAACCTGGAACTTTAATTCTACATAATTTTCAACCTCCTTAAAACCCTAGGCCTTGGCTCTCTTTATATAATAGGCCAACCCCTAGTCGGTTGGACAAACCCAAACCAAAACTGACTGGAACCTAAACCTAGTTGGACTCAAACTGGATACAAACCGGCCCATTTAGAAGGCTCGGCCAAAACATGCGGCTCGCATGCCTTAGACATTATACATCGTAGTTTATTGATCCTAGCGTGCTAACCAGTAGATGCCCGTATCATCTTGTGTGATAGAGAGATGGCGATGAACTCACTAAGCACACTAATGGAGTTGAGAGTACTGTAGTCCTCTCTTGTTCGGATGCTAGTGGAGAGATTCTTCTCAAAGGGTGTAATTGCTTTGACAAATTTCCTCTTTATCCACTCATCGGAGATCTCTTCCTTTCCAAAGTCTCTCAATTGGTTGGGAAGGGTGACAACTATTCTATACAGCTTTTCGGGTGACTCATCCTCTTGCATAACGAAGTTCTCAGAATTGTCCATGGCCACATCATACTTGGAAGATTGGATGCTAGCATTCCCTTGAAACAAAGTGTCAAGCTTGTCCCAAGCTTCCTTGGCGGTCTTGCAACCACGAATGTGAGTGAGATTCTCCCTTGGGAGAGCCTTCTGGATGATAACAAGTGCAGTCTTGTTGAGTTGAGTTTCCACACCCTCCCTTGGAGTCAAGTTGCTTGGGTCATGAGGATGAAACCCATGAATCACGCTCCTCCACAATGCGGTGCACGATCCGGAAATATGTGACTCCATTTCAAACTTCCAAGAAGAGAATTCATTAGTGTTAAGCATGGGAGGAAGTCCAACATTAAGAATGTGTGGCATGGAAACAATTGGGTGGATGGAGTCATAATTTTGAGGTGGTGGAACTTTTGAGTTGGGCCCCGAACCATTAGCCATTTGAGACTTGGAGCCACCGGAACTCTCATTTGCCTTGGCTTTAGCCTTTTGTGCTGCTTTAGCCTTAGCTTTGGCAATGTTCTCTTCGATTTCGGTATCGTCCGGAATAGTTTCCTATTCCGAACTATCCTCGTCGGAGACATGGGGAGAGTTCGAGTGCCCCTTAGGTTTACCCATCATGTTCTCCAACATCTTCTTGATGGAGGAAACCTCCGAGCCAACACTAGAGCTAACCTTGGACAATTGGGATTGGATGGTACAAATCGTTGTCTCTAGGTTAGCTATAGTGTCGGCCATTTTGGAGAGCTCCTCCTTAGAAGATTCGGGATCATCTCCGTTGACCCTGATACTCTTAGGCGGTTAAGCCCGATATAAGAGCCGAGGCTCTGATACCAATTGAAAGTACACAAAGGTCAACTAGAGGGGGGTGAATAGGTGACCTACAAATTTTAATCCTTTTTCAATTTTAGAGATTCTTTAGGAAGTAAATAACTTGGTTATCCAGATGTGCAACTAGGTAGACACCCTAAGTGACAAGTAACGAGTATGCAACGGAAGTAAATGCCAGTCACAAGATAACAACAAGTGAAAACACGGAGACAAGGATATGTTTCTCGTAGTTCCTTCTTAAAATAAGTACGTCTACGTTGGAGAGGTGGGGAGCCACCTAGGCGCTCCTCAATAGCACGGATGTGCACACCTTGTTCTCCTTGAGCTTCTCCGGTGAGGGAGATTATCGTTTCCACTATGAGGTCGACTTGAAGGCATTGACCAAACCTTTACAAGTGATTGAGGCTACTCCAAAAGTGAGATGGAGGCTCTCAACAACCGGAAGCTTCTTGCTACAAGGTGGAAGCTACAAGCACTAGGGTTTCTCTAGGATGACAAGGCAACCAAGAGATTACAAGATCCCAAGAGGTATGGTATGGGAATACAATTTTTGGCTTGGTAGAAAGGTAGATCTAGGCCTCCTCCATGAGATCCTTGAAGGGCATCGAGTTTGGTTGGAGGAGGAGGGAGATCTGAGCGTTTTGAGCTCTTGAACAATGGAGGAGATAGAGGAATGGACGAACTAGCTGTCTAGAGGAAGAAGACAGCTATTTATAGCCTCCTACAAGTTCTGACTGTTGCAGTACACCAGGTCCGGAATATTCCGGGGTTAGGACAGGAAATTTCCGGGGCTGACAGGCCGGATTTTTGAAATATCCGGGGGGCGGATTTTTGGAATAATCCGGGCCCGGAATATTCCGGCCAATATTCCGCTCCCATCTCTGCGCGCGGGTAGCAGCACCACGCTGGAATTCTTCTAAGGACCCGAGGGCCGAAAATTTTCCCCGGAATATTCCGGGCAAATATCCGCCCCACCTTCTGTGCGCGGGCACCTGCAAAACCTCCAAAATCTGCTAAGGACCTGGGGGCCGGAAATTTGCCCCGAGAATTTCTGGGCAAATTTCCGCCCCAGCTTCTTGCGCGGGCGGATGGAGTTCAACACTTAGCCGTTTTGAAGAAACCAAGGGGCCAGAATATTCCGGTGCTGGGGCCGGATATTCCGGCCTATATTCACCCGAATTTCCGGGGGTAAAACCTGAATAATCCGGCTGCAGTAAAACTCATCATCATAAATCCTTTGTGAAAATTCCTCAAGAATATCATCGTGAATTATATGTGGGGCCATTTGTAGACACTTAAACCAATAGGTTAGAGATCGTACCCGCGGTTTTATCATCACCAAAATCATCAGAGGAGACATGAGCTTTCAACTGTGTATCCTTTGCATCGGCGTTGTATCTGCCTTTGCAAGACCTCATCTGCTCCATCCGGGAACTTCTTATTAACTAATAAGTTTAAGTATGGAATTGTCCAATCCGGGTTAACGAGCAGAACTTCTATTGACTCGGAAACTAGAGGATAGTCAATATCTCCGCCTTTTATCGATGGTTCATGCAAGTGTTGGACAAACACACCAGACGGTAGAATTTTAACCCTTTCCGAGCCCATGCGGGCTAATGCATCCATGTTCCAATTATCTTCCCTTTTGATATGAAGTACTTCAAATCCAAGGAAGCAAATGGCAAATTTGTCCACTGTTCTCCGATATTCGGCCATGATGGTACTTTTGGCATCCCATGTTTGGTTTAGCTGATGTTGTACCCAATCCGATTCACCATATCAAAGTATACACTTAACTCCTATTTATTTTGCAATATGAAAGCCATGAAGCAATGCTTCATATTCTGCCACATTGTTGCCGGTGTTGAAGTGTATTTGTGATACATACTCCATAATGTCGCCTTTGGGGGATTTTAGCACTACACCAGCTCCAACACCTTCTTTCATCTTGGATTCGTCAAAATGCATGATCCAATATTCCGACTCCGACATTTGTGTGTTTTCCATAGCTTCTGTCCAATCAGCGATAAAATCTGCCAAAACCTGTGACTTAATTGCCGTCCTGGGTCGATACTTAATGTCGAACGCATCCAGTTCAATGCCCAATTTGGCGACTCGGCCTGTTGCGTCCGCGCTGTTGATGATATACCCTAGTGGTGCTTTGCTTACCACCGTTATCGAATATCCTTGGAAATAATGACGGAGTTTCCGAGATGTGAAAAACACGCCATATGGCAGTTTTTGATAATGTGGGTACCTTTGCTTGGATTCAGAGAATACTTCACTTATATAGTATACTGGATACTGATCTGGTATTCTCTGTTCATATTTGCGCCTTTGCACAATTATCACTGCATTGATAACCCTGTTAGTTGATGTTAGGTACAATAACATGGGTTCTTCGTCTTTTGGCGATGCCAAAACCGGAGCTTTCATCAAAGTCTCCTTTAACAGGGTTAATGATTTGTCCGCCTCTTCTGTCAATTCAAATTTGTCGGATTTCTTCAACAGTTTGTATAATGACAAAGCTTTATCCCCAAGCCGGCTTATAAACCTGCTTACGGCAGCTCCAGAACCCGTCAACCATTGGACATCTTTTAGACAAGTGGGCCTTTTGATGTTTAAGATTGTTTTGATCTTTTCCGGGTTTACTTCTATTCCTCTGTGAGAAACGATGAAACCCAGAAGTTTTCCTGAGGGAACTCCGAATACGCACTTTAATGGATTCAACTTCATTTTATAAGTGCGCAAATTTTTGAAAGTTTCTCGTAGATTTTCAAGGAGTGTATCATTTTCCTTGGAAACGACAGCAATGTCGTCCACGTAAACGTGCATTTTTTTGCCAATTTGACTATGCAAACAACGTTCCATGCAACGCTGGTATGTTGCACCCGCGTTCTTCAAGCCAAAAGGCATGGTTATGTAATAGTATGTTCCGTAGGGTGTTATGAAAGAGGTTTTGATTTGATCTTCTTCTTTCATGCGTATTTGATGGTACCCGGAATAAGCGTCTAAAAAGCATAAAATCTCAGAGCCGGCAGTGGCATATATTATTTGATCGATCCGCGGTAACGTGAACCTATCTTTTGGACACAGTATGTTCAATCTCGTGTAATCTATACACATTCTAAGAATAGTACTATCCTTCTTCCGGACTAATACTGGGTGTGAGGACCAATCAGTATGTATTACTTCCCGGATAAAATCAGCTGCTAGAAGCCGGATAATTTTCTTGCCAATAGCCTTCCGTCTTCTTCCGTCAAAACGACGAAGACCTTGTTTGATGGGTTTTGACCCTGGAATCACCTTCAATTGATGCTCAGCAAGTTCCCTGGGTACACCCGGCATGTCCGCAGGACACCAGGCAAAAATATCCCAGTTCTCACGGAGGAACTTGATGAGCGCGCTTTCCTATGCGTCCGTCATCCCGATTCCCCCAACGACAAATTTTGTCGGATCTTTGGGATCTAGGATAACTTGTCTTGTATTCTCCGATGCTTTGAAGCTATCTGCCGGCTTCCGGCTTTCTTTTCCTGACGGCATTTCTGTCGGCGATACTTCCTTTGCCAGCTCTTTCAGTTCCTCCTTTGCAATCACTTTTTCAGCGCAAAGGGCGTTTTATTTTTCCAGCTCGTTTGCCAATTTGAAGTCTCCCGATATGGTGATTACTCCTCCTTTTGGCCCTGGTATTTTCAGCTTGTTATAGATATAACATGATCTTGCCATGAATTTGGCGAAAGCTGGACGCCCAAGTTGTCGAGACATCGTAGTAGTTTTCATAGACGGGGGTGCCATGAGACTACGGTAGAGACGTGGGGTAACGGGATAGCGTAGTAACACAGAACACAGGATTTTACCCAGGTTCGGTACGTAGCGACAGTACGACGTGCCTACTCCTGCACTTCTCACTAATTGGGACTAAAGCCCGTAAACAGGGTTACAATGTGAGGGTTTTAGATCTAAACCACTCGGCGAGGATGAGCTTCTCGGCGAGTTGGCGTAGAGCTTCTCTGTTTTTTCGTTGTTTTGTTTATCTTCCGTCCGGCTTTATATAATAGCCGGATTAGGGCTTACAGAATAGGAAACCTAGAAAACTACGGTAACTTGTAACTTGGCAAGCAAGGAATCCGTCTTCTCCTCCAAGCCAGATCACATGGGCGGTGATCCGGGTTCTTCTAGAATCCGGCTTCTGCGCGTCGGATTACTGGGCCGCCTAATGGACCTAAGCCCACTACCACTTAGGCCACCCTGGTAATCCGGTACTTGGCCTACCATCTTCTATACCCCTATTTGGTATATATCCGACAGTAGCCCCCAAGAAGGATCAAAACTCTGATTCTCCGCTATTCGCCAAATGTTCTTTGTCCGAGAAATATTGATTCAGCAGTCTTGATTCTTCTTATTCTTCATTTGAAAAAGATGGTGGCATGAAACTCGGAATCCTGAAAATCCGGCTTTTCTCTCACGATCCTTCGTGAAGAAGAAACTTCCTACGTCAGCGCACTCAACCATGCTGACGTAAGCGACGTTTGAGATTTACTCGGAAAAACCCAGAAACATATCTCTGACAGATTCGCGCGGGAAACGAGGAGATAATCATCATTACTCCGTCGTTTCATTTCCCGGATTTTCCGGCGAGCGACACGCGGCAAACATCCAACGGTCAAAATAGCCGTTGGCACGCATCTAAACGGTTTTCCGACTATAAATAGCCGTCCTCGTCCTCAACGAAAACTTTCCACTCTCCCCACTACCCACGCCATTGACGCGAACGAGCTCGAGAGTAAAGCACCGTCCCAGGCGCACTTAGCATCCAAGCACGCCGGAACGCAACGTGCCACCACGAGATGGCCTCCTCGCCGTCCTCGCCGACCCGCGCCGCCATCAACGAGCTCATCAGCGATTTAGATCCGCAACTGGGATCGCCCAAGCACACCGGCGACGAGCCGGAGAAGACCACGGCCTCCGCGGCGGGTGACGCAAATTCTTCCGCCGCCGCGGACGTTGCGGGATCGAGCTCCGCAGCCTCCCCGCCGTTTGCTCCAGAAACGGCGGAGGAGAAGATCCAACTTCTCGGCGACGAGCTCGCCGCCGCGGAGGCCGCCGCCTCTGCCCGCCGCCGGAGCAGACGAAGAAGCGGAGTCTGCAGGCAATTGGATTGCCTGCAGCATTCCTCCGGCTCTCCTTCCAAACCTGGAAAAGGAGGGCCTGGTTCTTAAGAAGAAGTGGCGGCTTCCAGAAGACGAGACCGAGCCAACGCCAAAAAATGGCGAAAGGGTCCTTCTTTGTTCCCACCTTCTTCGAGGTATGGGACTTCCACCTTCTTCCTTCTTCCTCCAAATCCTTTCTCACTACAACATCCAGCCCCATAACCTTCCTCCCAACTCCATCCTCTACATGGCCGGCTTCCAGGCTTGGTTCGAGGGCTACTTAGGGCTAGAACCTAGGTTAGATTTCTGGACTTACTGCTTCGGGGTTAAGCGGAACTCTTCGGAGGGCGCACTCCCGACTTGCGGGACCATATCTTTCACTCTTCGGAGATTCCGAGAAGATTGGTTCCCCAAGATAAAAACGTCGGAATCCGTCAAGTTTTGGACGGGTTCCTTCTTTTATCACCCCGACGTGCCTTTCCTTAAGGAAGCTATCGGGGTTCCTCCTTTCGTGAACTCTGCCGCAGTTCCCCAAGACAACTGGGGAACGGAAGCCGTCCAGGTTCTGCCGCCAGATCTACTAAAGATCAAGCGGCGCATCGCCAAGCTCACCTCCATGGATCCGCCTCTAACCGGCATGGACACGGTTCTATGCTGGCTGATTAGGAGAATCCAACCATTGGCCAACCACAGCGGCCGTCTCCTGTGCGAATACACGGGAGTCAAGGATCCGATGCGGACAACCACCAAAGATTGGCCCACAAAGGAGCCTCGACGGAGCATCAACCAATTGGTCGCATCACGCGACCAATACGAAGCGAGTCGGCCAATGTATACGGCCGACAATCCGGTTCCCAAGGTAATTTTTCAGTCATTTGGGTACAGTTTTATTTTTTCTCGGATTTTCTAGCTTCTGATTTTGATCTTGTTCGTCCGACAGTTCGCAGATCTTTCAGATTCGGACTTGGTATCCGAGGCTGAGCTGGACGCGCTACGCACCGCCGCTACAGGTGGACGCAAGCGCAAGAAGATAACTTCCTCGGAATAAATTATCGACCTTGACGGAATCCCCGTCGCCACTTCCAGGTTCTTTCTTCTGGATTCTATTTTCCTTTATGGGAACTTTTCATCCATCCTCGGTTTTTTAACTTTTCCGGGTTTTTTGTTTTTAGCCTGCCTCCCTCCAGTTTAAAACCAAAGAAGCTGAAGAAATACAAGGTTGCTTCCAGCCGAGGCGGTCAACCTTCTCCCGCCGTTGCCCCGAACACGCCGTCCACAATGGCGGAAGAGCAAACTGCAGCCCCCACCACCAAGCCCTCAGAGCCCAGCCAGCCCGTTGTGTCGGACACGGACACGAGGGAAAGGGCGGCTCCAGAGGTGGAGAAATTTTCTCGGACTTTCGACGAAGAAATTCCCACCTTTGACAAAGACTTCAAGATTATCAACGACGGCCTAAGCGCGGCCGGAACTGCTTTTGCAGAATACGCAAAAGAGTTCAAGGAAAACTTGGCGGGTTTGCACCGAATGAGCCAGGTATGTAACTCTAGCCCCCAAGCATTAAACAAAATTGCATGCTTGTTTTGCTTTGATGCTTTTTGTAACCATTCTTTTCCTTGCTATGTTGCAGCAAACCGCCGAAACCATAAACATGGAAGTTTTCAACAAACTCACCATCAAGAATAAGGAGGTTAGAAATCTCCTTTCTATTCTTGAGGAGAGAGAGGCGGAACTGGCATCGTCTCAGCTCGCTTTGTCGGAAACATCAGGTACATATTTTTCCTCTGAGGTTTGCGATTCAATTTTTTGTCTAAGTACTTATTCCGGAAATTTGCTAAACCCGGAATTTTCTTTGCTTTCAAGCTGCTTTGGCTAAGGCCAAGCAAATAGCTGAAGATGCCGGCAATTCCGAGAATCTCCGAAAGGAGAACTTGGAGCTTCACAAGCATCTTGTGAAGGCTCAAAAGGATCTGGAGGCCAGCAACTTGGCCCTTGGAGTTGCCAACTCCAAGGCTTCTGAACAGGCGGAGAAGGATAAATCCACCATTCAGGATTTAGAAAATGCTCTAAACCTTCGCCTGGAGGAAATCTCCGAGATCGACAAGCTTATCGGTAATTTTCCGTTACCTTTTTATTTTTCCATATCTTGTTTTTCTTCTCTGTTTTTTGCCTAACATTTTTGATTGTTTTGTCGGAAAAAACAGGAGATATCCCAGATGGTACCCGGCTTGAAGGGATCCAAGCCTTTGGGAAGATGTGGACTTCGATCCGTGCTGCTGGAATGCAGCTGGTGAACAAGTTTCTTCCCGCAAGGACTGGGGAGTTCTCGGAGGTTGAAAAACTTCCGGGAGCCATCATGGAGGTGGCGGAATCCAGGGATTCTATCCTGCGTTCCGCTGCACGGGGTGGTGCGCGTATGGCACTCGGCCTTATGCGCATGCACTACCCCGGTGCTAAATCCTGGCGCGTGGCGTCCGGTGTCCCTCAAGGATACACGGACACTCAGCGAAATACCATCTTTGATGAAATCAAAGGCCACGCCACCCAGATAGCCTCTATGGTAAATATTTCTGTTAACTATCCGGAAGAAGAGATCCCTCCAATCCCCGAGGACGACAGCAGCGAGGAGGAATCAGATGCTTGAAGGGCTACCTTTGACCTGGATAGCAAAAATAGACAATAGGAGCATTACTGTTCTTTCAATGTAATCTGCAATGTAATGCTTCTATTTGTATGAATGAAAAATTCCGCCTTTTGCAATTTTTAGTTATGAAATTTTTTGCAAGGTTTTTCGGATGTTACTATTCCTTTTATCTTCTAAGTTCTCTGGCATATATGTTTTAACTGTCCTTAGTGTTTGAAATGGCTCAAATAGCAATATGAATCGTCATGCCGAGTAACTGGGCGTAACCAATCAGTTTAAACTCGGAAACATGGACCATGCTAAAGGCATTTTTACTAACTAGTTCCAGTAACCCAACACATACACAATCAGATAATGCTTAGAGAAACAAGGAATTTTTTGACCGAAACTTGGGCACGCAGGCAATTCAAGTTTCCTTTAGCCGTTAGCAGGCTGAAAAAACATTCAATTTCTTAACGCCGAGTACGTAGGCACAATTCGGGTTAACATTGAGTATTTTGTAAGATCATTGGGAAATAGAGAAGGTGGAAACATGATTTTACTATAATGAACTTGTAAAAAACATGGATACCAGAAATCCAACAACTTTATTTCATGATCTCAAAAGATGTTTACATAGATATTGAACTAAGTATAGAAGAGACATAACTGCTATGTATTCCAAAGCTTTGCTATCCACTTGACTTTGTCGGATTTCTTCAACAAGTTGTATAGTGTTAGGATTTTAGCCCCCAGCCGACTAATAAATCTGCTAACGGCAGCTGCGGAACCCGTCAATCTTTGGACATCTTTGACGCAGGTAGGTTTTGTGATGTTCAAGATTGCCTTGATCTTTTCCGGGTTAACTTCTATTCCTCTGTGAGAAACGATGAAACCCAGAAGTTTTCATGAGGGAACCCCGAATACGCACTTCGATGGATTCAACTTCATCTTGTAGGTGCGTAAGTTTTCGAAAGTTTCTCGCAAATCCTCAAGGAGTGTATCTTTTTCCTTGGTTACGACAGCAATATCGTCCACATAAACATGGACATTTTTTCCAATCTGACTATGCAAACAACGTTGCATGCAACGCTGGTAGGTTGCACCTGCGTTCTTCAGGCCAAACGGCATGGTTACGTAATAATACGTCCCGTATGGGGTTATGAAAGAAGTCTTAATTTGATCTTCCTTTTTCATGTGTATTTGGTGGTACCCGGAGTATGCATCCAAAAAGCACAAAAGCTCAGAGCCTGCTGTGGCGTCTATTATTTGATCGATTCGTGGTAATGCGAACCTATCTTTTGGACACAATTTGTTCAAGCCTGTGTAATCTATACACATTCTAAGAGCAGTAGTGTCTTTCTTCGGTACTAGTACCGGATTTGCGGACCAGTCAGTATGGATTACTTCCTTGATGAAATCCGCTGCTAAAAGCCGGATAATTTCCTTGCCAATTGCCTTCCGTCTTCTTCCGTCAAATCGACGGAGACCTTGTTTGACGGGTTTTGATCCAGGAATAACCTTAAGTTGGTGCTCAGCAAGTTCCCTGGGTACACCTGGCATGTCCGCTGGACACCAGGCAAAAATATCCCAGTTCTCACGGAGGAACTCGATGAGCTCGCCTTACTATTTGTCAGTCATTCCCGTCCCTACGATGACAAATTTTGTCGGATCTTTGGGATCTAGGATTACCTGTCTTGTATTCTCGGATGCCTTGAAGCTGTCCGTTGGCTTCCGAGTTTCTTTTCCTGCCGGCATTTCTGACGGCGATACCTCCTTGGCTAATTCCTTCAGTTCTTCCTTTGCTATAACTCTCTGAGCGCAAAGGGCGTTTTCTTTCTCCATCATTTGCCAGCTTAAAATCACCAGCTATAGTGATTACTCCTCCCTTGGGTCCTGGCATCTTCAGCTTGTTATAAATATAACAGGATCTTGCCATGAATTTGGCAAAAGCTGGACGTCCGAGTATTGTGTGATACACACTTTCGAACGGCACTACTTCGAAGGATACTTTTTCCTGCCGGAAGTGATCTTTATCTCCGAAGGTGACATCTAGGGAAATTTCTCCTAGGGATCGTGCTTGCCTGCCAGGGACGATACCATGGAAGCGTATATTGCTGTAGTGAGCTGAGACTCGGAAATCTTCAGGTGCTTCAGTGTATCCAGGTACATTATGTTAATGCTGGATCCTCCATCCATCAGCACTCTTCTTAGCCTAGTATTTTGAACAATAGGGCTTAGAACAAGAGCTTGTGTGCCGGGTTCAGGGATATTTCCGGGATGATCAGACTGATCCCAGATTATCGGTGTATTGGAGTACTTCAAGAATTTCGGGGTTGCCGGAACAACCGCGTTTATTTCTCGAAGTGTTCTTTTTGCCACCTTAGCTGATGGGGTTGCTAAGAAAGTTAGCATTGCTTCTCCATCAACTCTCGGAAACTTGGGTTCGCCTTTACGCTGTTGTTCCTGGATTTTTTCGTCAGTGTCCGATTCACTGTCTTCTTTGTCAGCTTCTGGCTTTTGTTTGGCGGGTTTCCTTTTGGAACCCTTCCCTTTATTTCCGGATCCTGCAGTGCCTTTCATGTGCTTATTCAGCCGGCATTGCGCGTTTGTATGGGTGGGTTTCCCAAATTGCGAGTGGTGAACGCAAGGTTCCGACTTAATCCTTTCCCACTCTTCTGGAGTGTAATTGATTGGATCTGGGTTGCGTCCTTTCCACTTGTTTCCCTTTTCTCCTCCAAAGGCTATGTTCACCTCTTTGGGCTTCGTTGTTGTTTCTGGAGTGGCTTTTTTGTCAGAACGAGGGGTTTTCTTGGCGAGTATCAATGATTCAATATTGCCTCCTCTTGCTCTGATGTCATCCTCGGCTGCGGCATGCTCATTGGCGGTTGTAAGCATGGATCCGAGATCCTTGTGCTTTTTGGAACCGACCATGAACGGTACAAGTACGGGTTTTAGGCCATTGACGAAAGCATGCATTGCTTGTACGTCAGTTACTCCAGAGCAACTATTCTTCATTGCTGTCCATCTGGAGATGAAATCCATGTATGGTTCATCCTCGAATTGCGTGCAACGGTTTAGCTGGTTGATGCTATTCGGGCGCTTGTATGTTCCCCGGAAATGCTGAGTAAATACTCTAGCCATATCGTCCCAGCTGTCGACCGTTCGTGACGGTAATCCATTGATCCAATCTCTGGCTCCGTCCAGCAGCATTAGGGGAAGAAACTTGACAGCTTCCAAGTCTGTCCCATTGTTGATCTGGACGGCTGTATAGTAATCCGAGAGCCAGGTATCCGGGTTTGTGCTGCCAGTGTATTTCTGGTACGTTGGACCGACCTTGGCAAAGCCAGAATGCAGCGTTATTCTTCGGATCCTGTCAGTAAAACACTTAGGACCAAAGTATAGACCATCCTTTTCTGCTCTGTCAATGTGTGCAGAATATCTTCCGGCTGAATGGACAGAAGGGGATCTGCTCCTTTCTCTTCCATTGTTGCGCGAACGCGCTTTTCCGGGGTTGTTTCTATCTCTTCCGTGATCACGCCCTTTTGGATTAGGCGGAGTTTTACTCCTGTGCCTTTCTTTGTCCTTAGGCGGTGTCCGGGATCTCTCACGCCTGTGAGGTGTATCGTGTCTTCCAGCTTTCTCAGCTGGGTTTCTCGGAGGTGGCATTATTTTGCCATCTTTCCGGTGTTTGTCTTCCCGATCATGGGGTTTATACCCATCTTTCGGGAGATGGGATCCGGTCCTAGACGCTGCATCCCGGTTGTCGGGGTTTTTCTTGTCTTTTCTCGGATCCTCTTTTTTATCTTTTGAGTTGTCTGAATCCCCGGGTTCTTCCGGTCCGGGTGCTCCAGCAGCGCAAGTAGCTGTCTTGCATAGGGAGGAATTATCATGCAGCCTCCCTGATCGCTCTTGAGCGCGCTGTTGTTGTTGCAATGCTTTTCCTAGGAAAGCATACACCCCTTGGATTTTTTCCCCGTTGGAATACAGATCGTTATTAAGAATCGCGAACGCAGCTTCCGCGTTTTCTGCTGCGGTCTTGTATATTGGTTCGCCCTTGGCATCTTTGCCGTTTACCTGCTTTTGCCAAGACGGGTTATGGAACCTTTCTTTTGGCGGCAGTTCTTCCGGTCTTGCGATTCCGGGTAACCTAGTAGGTTTTAACGCGGATCTATTCTTTCTCTCGTACTCCTCTATTTCTTCCTTCATGACCTTGATGTCATTATGGGTTTGTTGGAGATGTTGCCGAGATCTGAGTAGATGTTGCTGTTGCCGTTGGAAAGCTTGTCTCCTGGCTTCCAGCATCTCAGGGGGTTCATCTGGTCCCACTGGTGTTTGCAATAGCTCTTGCTCTTCCTGTTCCGTCATTGGCGGAGCAGTGATTTCCTTAGATTTCTTCTCCGCAGGCTTTGTTCCGCTAACATCTCCAACTTCCAGGTTTTCATCAGCGAGATCAGCTGATTTTTTCTTCCGGATTTTGTATTGGAGTTTTTTAGAAGCACGGTGCTTTTTCTTGGAAGAGGGAGGTTTTTTGACAGGCTCATCTTCTGTCATCTCCTTGACACTGGGGAATATCGGAGAAGTTTCTCCGTCTTCTCTCTCTTCCACTGGCGGAGGGGTTTTAGGGCTTTCCTGGCTGCCGGCGTCCGTCGTATCAGCCGGTTTCGCCATTAAGACTTCATGGAATCCCTCTTGGAAGGATTTAACCTTTCTTACGAAGGCGTCCTCATCTTCGTCTTCAGAGTCGAAGTTATCCGATCCGGTTTCCGACTCCAACCTCGCCTCAATGGCGGCAAGCACGGATACTGCTTCCGAGTTCGTCGTCTTGTTGACGGATGTCGGATCTTCCGCCTCAGTGACGGGTGTTTGATCTTCCGTCTCCATGACGGGTGCGTTGTTGTCTGCCTCTTGCACGGGATTTCCATCATCCGTGTTTTCGGCGATTTCGGATTGCACCATGCCGATAAAGTGTGTATCACTTTTCTGTCGGCGATCTGAGCACAATCCAGCATCATAGTCATCTTCGACTGGGTATAGGGCGGGTGGGATAAATTTGCTTCCACCGCAAAACCCCATTGCTTCTGCAGTTAGCCCGATAAAGATGTTAGCAGATCCTAACGGTAGCACGCAGGCACTTACCAGGTGGTTTCGCGCCGGTATGTAGGATCCGTTGTCGAGGAAGCGCCCGACATCGTTGTCGAACTCCAAGCTTCCGACAGTGATTGATCTTCCGATTCCGCCAAGTATCCCAGATCAGAATCTTACGCCAGACGTCGTTTGCCCCACGGTGGGCGCCAACTGTCGAGACATCGTAGTAGTTTTCATAGACGGGGGTGCCATGAGACTACGGTAGAGACGTGGGGTAACGGGATAGCGTAGTAACACAGAACACAGGATTTTACCCAGGTTCGGTACGTCGCGACAGTACGACGTGCCTACTCCTGCACTTCTCACTAATTGGGACTAAAGCCCGTAAACAGGGTTACAATGTGAGGGTTTTAGATCTAAACCACTCGGCGAGGATGAGCTTCTCGGCGAGTTGGCGTAGAGCTTCTCTGTTTGTTCGTTGTTTTGTTTATCTCCCGTCCGGCTTTATATAATAGCCGGATTAGGGCTTACAGAATAGGAAACCTAGAAAACTACGGTAACTTGTAACTTGGCAAGCAAGGAATCCGTCTTCTCCTCCAAGCCAGATCACATGGGCTGTGATCCGGGTTCTTCTAGAATCCGGCTTCTGCGCGTCGGATTACTGGGCCGCCTAATGGACCTAAGCCCACTACCACTTAGGCCACCCTGGTAATCCGGTACTTGGCCTACCATCTTCTATACCCCTATTTGGTATATATCCGACACAAGTATTGCGTGGTATATACTTTCGAACGGCACCACCTCGAATGAGATTTTTTCATGGCGGAAGTGTTCTTTTTTTCCAAAGGTTACATCTAGGGAAATTTCTCCTAGGGATTGTGTTTGTCTGCCAGGAACGATGGCGTGGAAACGTATGTTGCTGTGATTGAGGTGGGTCTCGGAGGTGCGTAATTGCTTCAATGTACTTAAGTACATGATGTTGATACTAGATCCTCCATCCATCAGCACTCTTTTGAGCCTAGTGTTTTGAACAATAGGGCTTACGACTAAAGCGTGCGTGCCGGGTTCTGGGATGTTTTTGGGATGATCAGACTGATCCCAAGGTAATTGGCAAGTACTTTGGTGTTGAAGGTACCACCGCATTGATTTCTCGAAGTGTTCGCTTGTCCTGTTTTGCTGAGGGAGTTGCCAGAAAAGTTAAGTTTCATTCTTCTTTAGCTCTCAGGAATTTGGGTTCGCCTTTTTGCTGTTGCTCCTGAATTTTTTCATTAGTATCAGACTCGTTATCCGCTTTCTCGGACTCTGGCTTTTGCTTATTGAATTTCCTCTTGGAGTTTTTTCCCTTGTTCCCGGATCCTGCAATGCCTTTCATATGCTTATTAAGCTGACATTGCGCATTGGTGTGGGTGGGCTTCCCAAATTGCGAATGGTGGACACAGTTTTCCGACTTAATCTTTTCTCACTCTTCCTTGGAGTAGGAGATAGGTTCTGTGTTTCTTCCTTTCCATCTGCTGCCATTATCCTTTCCAAAGGTTAGGTTAACTTCTTTGGGTTTTGGCTGCGATTCTGGAGTAGCTTTCTTTTCAGAACAAGATGTCTTTTTGTCCTGAACCAAAGTATCAATATTTCCACCTCTCGGTCTGATATCATCTTCGGCCGCTGCATGCTCATTGGCAGTGGTAAGCATAGATCCGAGATCCTTGTGCTCTTTTGAACCAACCATGAACGGTATAAGAACGGGTTTCAATCCATTGATGAAAGAATGCATTGATTGTACATCACTTACTCCAGAGCAGCTATTCTTCATTGTTGTCCATCTTGAAATAAAGTCGACATACGACTCGTCTTCAAACTGGACGCAGCGATTTAGCTGGTTGATACTCTTAGCGCGTTTGTATGTACCCCGAAAATGCTGAGCGGATATTCTAACCATATCATCCCTGCTATCCACAGTTCTTGACGGAAACCCGTTGATCCAATCTCTGGCTCCATGCAGCAATATTAGGGGGAGAAATTTTACCGCCTCCAAATTTGTCCCTTTGTTGATCTGAACGGCAGTATAGTAGTCTGAGAGCCATGTATCCGGGTTTGTACTTCCGGTATACTTTTGATAAGTTGGACCAACTTTGGCGAAGCCAGAATGTAGAGTTATTCTTCGGATCCTGTCAGTGAAGCACTTAGGTCCAAAGTATAGATCATCTCTTTCCTCCTTATCGACGTGAGAGGAATATCTGCCGGCTGAATGGACAGAAGGGGATCTGCTCCTTTCTAGGCCATTGTTGCACGAGTGCGCCTTTTCGAGATTATCCCTGTTTCGTCCGTTATCGTGTCCTTTGGAATAAGGTGGAGTTCTACTCCTTGGCCTTTCTTTGTTCCTAGGAGGAGTACGGGATCTCTCACGCCTGTGAAGATTGTCATATCTTCCGGCTTTTTCAGCTGGGCGTCTCGGAGGCGGCATCATTTTTTCGTCTTTCCGGTTTTGTTCCTCCTGTTCTTTGTAATCACGGGCATTATTTCCGCCTTTCGGTGGATGGGATCATGTCCTGGATGCTGCATCCTTATTGTCCGGGATTTTCTTGTCCTTTCTGGGATCTCCTTTCTTCTCCTTAGAATTGCCTGAATATCCGGGTTCGCTAGGTCCAGGTGCTCCAGCGGCGCATGTGGCAGTTTTGCATAGGGCCGAGTCATCATGCAACTTCCCTGATCTTGCCTGTCCTCGTTGTTGTTGTTGTCATGCTTTTCCTAGGAAAGCGTACACTCCCTGAAGCTTTTCGTCGTTGGAGTACAGATCATCATTAAGGATGGCAAACGTGGCCTCCGCGTTTTCCGCTGCGGTTTTGTATATGTGTTCCCCCTTGGCATTGGTGTCGTTTACCTGCCTTTGCCAAGAAGGGTTTTGGAAACGTTCTTTTGGTGGCAGCACATCCGGTTTTGCGATTCCGGGTAACCGTGTAGGTTTTATGCCAGATCTATTCCTTCTTTCGTATTCCTCTATTTCTTCCTGCTGCAACTTAATGTCAGCATGGGTTTTTAAGAGGTTCTCCCGAGTACGGAATAGATGTTGTTGCTGCCGTTATAGAGCTTGTCTCCTGGCTTCCAGCACTTCAGGGGGTTCATCTCGTCCTACTGGGGTTTGAATTAGATCAATTTCGTCCCGTTCCGACATTTGTGGAACATGGATTTCCTTCTTTTTCTTCTCCGCAGGTGTGACTCCGCTTCCTCCTCCTACTTCCAGGTTTTGGTTGGCAATATCTGCCAACTTTTTCTTCTAGAGCTTATACTGGAGTTTCTTGGCAGTCTTCTTTTTCTTCTTGGAAGAGGGATGTTTTTGCCAGGTTCGTCCTCTGTCAATTCCTTAACATCGGGGTAAATTGGACTCGTTTCGCTATCCCCTCTTTCCTCATATGGCAGAGGTGTTTTGGGGTTCGGCATCCGTGTTTTCAGCCGGTTTTGCCATAAGCACTTCATGGAAGTTCCCCTGCATAGATTTGACCTTTCTCTCGAAAGCGTCTTCATCTTCATCTTCGAAATCTATGTCTTCAGATACAGGTTCCGACTCTCATCTTGTGCTTCATCTTTGGAATAACGAGCCGTCTTCCGAGTTCATCGTTTCATTGACGGGTGTCGGATCTTCCACTTGTTATGTGGGATTTTATTTTTCTAGCTTCTTCCACGTGATTGTTTTCTTCCGTGTTTCCAGCAACCTAGGACTGCACCATGCCAATAAAGTGAGATCTGATTGCGGACATCTCCGAAGAGGCAGCAATTTTAGCAGGGTATTGGCGATCTGAGCAGAATCTAGTATCATAGTTTTCTTCAGTTGGGTATAGGGCGGGTGGGATAAATTTGCTTCCATCACAGAATCACATTGCCTCTGCAGTTAATCCGATAAAGATGTTTGCAAATCCAATCGGTAAAACGCAAGCACTTACCAGGTGATCCCGTGTTGGCATGTACGATCCGTTGTCGAGGAAGCGCCCGACGTCGTCATCGAATTCCAAGCTTCCGACAGTTATTGTACTACTGATTCCACCGAGTATCCCCGATCGAAACGTAACACCTGACGTCGTTGGCCCCACGGTGGGCGCCAACTGTCGAGACATCGCAGTAAGGATCATAGAAGGGGGTGCCATGATCCCACGGGTAGAGACGTGGGGGCGTGGTAGTACGACAATCGAGAACACCACGTTTTACCCAGGTTCGGTACGACGCAACTAGGCGGCGTTTCTACTCCTGCAATATCACTAAATCAGGGGTGAAGCCTGAAGTATACAAAGTACAATGTGAGTAGGGTTTCACTAACTCGACTAGGATCAACTTCTCGGCGAGTTGGCTTCTAGCTAATTCTCTGTATCTTTCTTCTCTCCCGTCCGGCTTTATATAGATAACGGGTTAGGGCTTACCAGAAAGGAAACCTAGAATACTACGGAAAGTATCTAACTTGGAAAATAAGGAATCTGTCTTCTCCTCCAAGACGCACCATTTTGGTCCGTGGTCCGGGTTCTTCTAGAATCCGACTTCCTGCGCATCAGCTTACTGGGCCTCCCAATGGACTGTGATCCACTACCAACAGGCCACCCGGGTAATCTGGCTCTTTAGACCAATGCCGGACATACCCCTAATCTGTATATATCCGACACAAACTGTTTGTGACCTAGCATTATGGGGATCAGAAATATATAGCTAGCATCAGTGTAACCAATCAGGGTCATTTCTTGATCTTTCCTATAGAATAAACCAAAATATTTTGTAACATTGTTATGCGCTCTTGATTCCTGGCTGTAATTTGTCCACCCAACACATGTTCTTTTGTTTGGATAGTTGTCTTTAGTGAAACTATGAACACCGGTCTATATTTTAGTATTATTGCTATTGTTTTCACATACTTTTCTTATTTGGTACCTTGCTGCAAATGTTATTTCAGATCACACAAATCACTTCTTTCACTCCATATTACACCACCTTCACAGTCTCTTCGCCAAACTCGTGCATATATACAATCATCCATTGTATTAGGTGTGTTGAGCACACAAGAGAATCATCCCATCACCACTTCATACACTATTTTCTTGCCCTTTTGTTACTAATACATTTTGTCAAGTGCTTCTCAGGTGTGGCTAAATTGAGAACTCGGCTGTTAAGTCTTATAGGTATTCTTTGACTCTCTTGTATCGAATCAACAAATTGGGTTACACTAACGCTAGAAGACTATTAAGATCCCCTACACTTGTGGGTTATCAGCACTATTTTCTAGCATCGTTGCTGGGGGCATATCTTTATCTATAAATTCACTTGGGAAGTACACTCCGCCTTAACTCTTTTTTGTCGTTAATTGGTATGGTTATATCCACTCTGTTCTTGCAGCTATATTCCCCGATTGCTTGCCTTAACAGACAAACATTTGGAAAGACTTGGCCCACATGGAATTTTGGACCGTGGAAGTCCTCTGCTTGGAATGTTCCAAATTTAGTAGCCAATTCATCATATGAATAAGATTCCCACAAGTCATCACCTTCTTCTTCATACTTCCCCTTGATAATTTTATTCCTACGCGCACTAACATTCCCCTAGTCTTGTACTTTCTCCTTCCCTTTAGCACTTCTAACCAGAGGCTCATCCTCATCAACATTGTCAGCATATAGGTCATCATCATCATCACATATGTTGTAGTTAGTGTCAACAAGAAAATTATCTGAATCTATGTATGTATCTCCGTTATATCTTGAGCCTCCATCAACAGGTTCTTCCAATTGTTGTTCCATTGGCTGGATTACAATGGTCTTTGTGTGATACAATGGACCTTGAGCTTCATTAACATCACCTTGGTCATCAAGTGATCTTTTCCTGCTAACAAACTGAAAGTTGCTTACTTCAACCTCTGGATATATAACCGGCAATGGAGTACGTGCTCGGTTATGTGGCGAGAATTTAAAACTTTCGCCATGCATACTACGCAACCGCCAAGAACTAACTATGCAAATACAGGTGGATAATAATTCCCAGATCTAGGTTTTGAGATCGTGTACCAATCACCGTAGATGCGGAATAGGTGTTGGTGATTATGTCGATGAAGCTTGTTGAAGATCCTCACACACAAGACTATATGTGAGGATGTTGCCGATTCCCCGTATCCAACACCTTGATTCAGTAGAGTGAGGGTCTCACTTGTTACCCCTCTGAGAGTATGCACACATACACCAGGGACAATTCTGCATCGCTTCTCCCTACAGGACTAGACGCCGTGGGTGTATATGGAGGTGGAGTTCTCAACACATGAGAGGGAGAGAGAAAATAGAAGCTAGATCTAATTGGGATAGGACACCTCAAAAACCCCGATTAGAAGAAGATATAATTCAATTAGAGGGGCTCTACTTATATGTTCTGATTAGACCCTCTAATTCTACTAGAGAGAGAGAGAGAGAGAGAGAGGCTTGAGAGCCCATTGTGTGTTTTTCCTTGAGCCTTGGGGTCCTTTATATAGTGGGAGAAGGGGGATACTTTCCTTGAGGGGGGAGGAGGCATCCGCACCAAGAGGAGGTGGCCGCATCCCTCCCCTAGCCCAAATCAGATTGGGTGAGGTGGAGTCCAACTCCCCTTTCCTCCTTCCCTTTTTCTTTTTCTCCCTTTTTATTTTCTATTTTTCTCCCAAAATAATTCACGAAAAATACCGGGACGATGAATACCATCTTGTGAATCATTGGGGCCCACCTGGCAGCCCACAAAATTAGGGTACGGCCATGAGGGGGATATCTGCCCCCTCCCGGTACTCACCCCATATATGGAAAGTCATTTGAAACACCTCCGGAACCATGTGGTCCCAACAGATAAAATCATCAACCTTATCTAATGATGTAAGAAATATATTTCCGACATCCCGGGACATCTCACATCCCCCCACACTTAATCTGTAAAGCGTGTAACCTCAATTTCTCTCTCAGAACAACTCCGAAATAAATTTTGGTAGTAATAGAAATTGTTTCTATTACTATGAGGCATCAAAAAACCTCAATATAAATTCTCTCCAATATATAAAATATATCTATCATGTAGAAACCCCATTCCTATGATACGCCTTGTTGATCTGGACCTACCGATGTACACATAAATCATCCCTAACTTAAGTGTGTTACTACAGGTTTTATAGTGTGTGGACATGAAAATGGAAACTCTTTCCTTTCCAATAATCAATAGCGGGTCCATGGACGCCCATATTGAATCCAAGAAACTAAAGAATAAACTGCTAAACATGTTGGTCATTATACAATTTTCCCATTACTCGTGATACAGAACTTACCTGAGACTATGAATTCGAATTGTCGTGGAACAATCTCTGTTTCCACTATACGTTTTTCTTGTGTCCTTAACCCGTAAGTTTCATATTTCTCGTTACTGTATTATGATATCCCACATGATGTATCATCATCATGCATTGTTTTCGGAACTGATGGATATCAAGAATACCGAGTGGGCCCAGGTTTGTATCTCTCCTTTTATGGAGGAGTAATTCCCATCTCAGAACTCGAGGTAATATACTCCTTTAGAATTACCTAGTAGATACGTTTATGTTCACCCAGTTTATGGTATGACTCTTGATAGTACCAAAGTAAAACCTCTAGAATATATTACTCTGATAACCTCATGGTCAAAGGATGCATTGTAATATGACTATGTTGTGATATGATTATAAAGACAAGTATGTCTTAGTGGAATCTCTTAGCATATCAACTACTAGGGTATACCCAACCATATTGTTCCCTTCCAATAATATGATATGCATTGATGCTGACATAAACAATGTCCATGACCAGGAAAACGTGGGCATCAAGCATACAATGAATTAATCGTAAAAGGAAAAAAGACTAGGGTTTGATACTTTGTTCATGTGTCGCACCCGGACTTCTAGAGGATACTCACAGCCCGCTAAACAGTAGACGATTGGATTATGGGGCCTACCTGCACCCGCACCTCTTACGAGTAGGCCAACACGTAAACGTGTGACAACCAACCTCTACTATTCATCGTCTGCGTAAACCATCCCATAGGAATCCGAATACTTCCATTGACGTACTTCATAACATACACACATGGTACGTCAACGGCATTTGAACAAGTGATATCACAACAAATCTCTAAGACACAAAGAAATAGAAATAAGTGGCAAATAGCTCTCACTAGAGCAGAGATAGCAAATACAGTCATGCAGAGGACACATGTCCCAACAAGTCATCATTACATCACAGCGGAAGCATCCAAAGTGTCTGGGTACAGACAAGATTCAAATAGGCCTAAGAGGCCGGAAACGAAAAGACGGAGCCCATCCACGAAGTCTCGGATCCTGCCCGGGTCCGCTATCTACTCGTCAGCAGCCTCGTCATACTCCACGTAGTAGCCACCATGGGGATCCTCGGAAACATAGTCTGCAGAACACGCAGCCCCAAAGGGTCAGTACAGACGAGTACTGGCAAGCAAGACGCACAAGATACCAAAGTGTACCCGTCAACACCAAGTACAGATGCTTTGGGTTCAAAGGAGGATAGGTAATACAAAGGTGCGGCAGCGGGCTGCACTAACCAACTACAGAGACTCGCTACAACATCCGGCTAAAAGAAAGGCATAAGATAGTGCATCGGAACCAACTACCACTAACCTCAAACAAACCCATCCTGGATCTCGCCCCTTATCCAAAGAAGCAATCCGAGGATAACCCACACAGTTGTATTAATGACGGGTCAAGTTATTGTGTCAATAAGCCTATTACTAGTCAACTTATTATTGATTAGGTGTAAGTTGTTTAATCCTTGTTAGCCAGCCCTATCACCAAGTCATCCATAACCGCGGACAACACGGCTTCTCGAGAAGATTTAACCCTGCAGGGGTGCACCAATTGGGCCGTACACGTAAGAATATCCCGCCAGACGGGGATCAAACCCACCAAGCGAAACACTCAACACAACCCAACTCTTCTTCGCATCAAGCCCAAAGAACCACGTGCTGTGCGTGCGCGGCTAATCGAGCCCCCACGAAGAAAAGGGGGACCCTCATAGCACTGGAAGACCACGCCGCCCTAAATGCCGACTACAAAAGTTCCACCCTGGCGCCAAGGGTTCGTACCTGCATATGCGTGCATCAAATGGAAAGCCCGAACTAAGTGTAGCGATTTGGACGAGATGCGAATCGAATCAGAATTGCGGGGGGCGCCCATACACGCTTCCCACATGCGGTTAGCGTGCTCAACATGGATCCAGAGGACAAGAACTTTTCCTGAGTTCGACACTAGCAGGCCTCAAAACCATACCCGGCCTCCTGCCGGTGCCTTATCATCAATTTAGCATTACCTCAAACATTAACAGGTTGTTGTTTAACATCGAGCCCCCAGCACATAATAAATATGGTAACAGTAATAACGGACTTCAGACTCGAGCATAACAACCCTAAGCATGCTAGTAAGACACGGCAACAAGCAACAGCGGTATAGGTGTGGAGGATAGGCTATATCAGGGTTACAGGATAACATGTGATAGGATCGGAACACAAGCAACGAATCTTAAGGCTAGCAGAATAGACAACGGAAAGTATCGGTATCCAGTGTGGAAAGGACACAATGGTTCAGGTGAGTGAATACTTTCCTGCAAACTAAGTAGCCTGGTACTGGGCTAACTCCTCTGAAGTAGTGTCGTAAACCTCGTCTGTCTCAACGTCGTCTATTCGAGAAGAAGCAACCAAACAACGCAGAGAGACAAACAATCAATAACATGGCATAATGCACAAACATGGGATGATGCATGACAATTTAATTGATGCATCAAAGATAAGCTAGTTGACATGGTAAACATATTTAAATGGGCCCATATGCAATTTGGGTTGCATATAGAAAGGCCCAAGAATTAAAGTTGAATTAAGTGATCTACAAATAACCATCATGTGAAAGTTGATTAGAATGATGCATGGATGATGAAAACAATAAGAAAACAACAATAGCTTCAATTTGAAATGTTGTTTACCAAGTTTGGAATTTTATTTATTAAGTTATGAAATTTGGCTTCTTAAATGAGTTACACAAACATTTATTGTTTTCGCCCATTTTAATTGTTCAAAATAGATAACAAAATTTATATTTGAAAAGAACACAAAATTTTAGATGGAATACATATTTCATTTGTTGAAAAAGGAATTAAAATGAATTGGTTATTAATTTGACAATTTTAAATGCATTAATTAAGAAACAGTTGTTTTCAGCAATTTAATTTATTTAAAACAGAACACAAAGTTGATATTTGCAAAGTTCATGAAAAATGGAATGGAAAACATATTTTATATGTTCAAAAAGAATTTAGTTTGACCAAGTTATTAATTTAGCAATTTTAAATGATTTAACAAGATTTAAATTGTTGAACCAATTTTAATTATTCAAAACAGGAAACAAAGTTTATATTTGGAAAGCTTGTTCAATTTGGCATGGAAAACATATTTTGCATGTGCCATTTGAATTAAATTTGAATTAGTTATGAATTTGACCAAATTTGAAAGAGTTGTTTGAATTTGAATTTTTGAAACAATTTGAAATGTTCAAAACAGTATGCAAATGGTTTAAACATGTAGAGAATTTAATTTGGTATAGAAAACATATTTTATTTGTTGAATTTGGAATTTTTATGCCCAAGTTATGAATTTTGCAATATTTAAAGCATTTAACAAGTAATAAATGTTTTCAGCATTTTAAATTATTAAAAACCAAAAACAAAGTTGATAATGTGGTAGAGCATTTAAAATGGAGTGGTTTTCATGTTGAAAGTTTTGCAATTTGAGTTTCCAAGCAAAAGTAATTAAATTACAAAGTTTATTTGATAATCTGCCAATTTTATTAAATTACAGGGACTAGGAAAATATTAACAGGGACCTAGAAAAATAACTACAGGGACTTGTGTGCGAATAACTTTTGATTCTGGATCTGGAAAAAAGAAAATAAAAAGTGGGTTTTAATCCCGCGCGGGGGGGATTCGATCCCACGACCGCGGGCTTGCGCGCAGCGAGCGAGACCAGTGGGCTGCTAAACTGTTTTTGATAGGTAACAGGCGCGCGGGTTTTTGAGGTAACACTCCCGGCTTTAAGCCTGACGAAACTGAACAAAGTTCAGTTACCTGAACACGTCGAGGAAACGCACGACGGCAACGACGGACGACGACCTGCTCGTTGCGGCTGCTGCCGCGCGCGCGGGAGTGAGCGCGTGCCCTGCTCGCGGAGGGAAAGGAGAAGGGGGAGAGGGGAGAGGAGAGAGGGGAGAGGGAGTGCTCACCCTCGGTTGCAGAGGTGTCAGTGGGTCGACGTGGAGGAAACGGCGGCGATAGGCGACTCGGCGGCGGCGATCCGCGGCTCCGGGGACTCCTCCCCGGAAGCGAATCGGAAGAGGAGGCCGAGAGGGTTCCGTTCCCGCAGAGAGGGAGTCTCGACGGCCACCACAGCGACGGCGCGGAGGCCCTCAAGTTCCGGACATGGAGGCCAAGGTTGGGGTTCAGAAAGAAAAACTACATAGAGGAGGCAGGGAAAGGAAGAGGGAAGAAAGGAGGCGACGACGGCTGGAGGAGGAAGAAGGGAACTAGGGTTTCGGAGGGGAGGAGAGGGATTAAGTAGGGAGGAGGGGGGAGCAGGAAAGCTGCAGGTGTGGGATGTCTCCCCTCCTCTGTCTCCGTACAAAGGAGGAAGACGACAGGGGGGCAGGCGCCTGGGCTTCGTGGGGGTGTGGTGGGCTCAGCCCAATTGGGCTGGCCTGCCCTCCCCCCCCCCCTTTTTTTTTTTGCTTTCTGTTTCTATTTTTTTTTTGTTCACCTTATTTTTGTAGGAAAGAAAAGAGGGAAAAGGATAGGGTGTTGGGGTTGAAAAAAAATTGGTGATAATTTTTATTAGTTATTTATTGCAAAAGCCCAGTTGTGCAAACTTTTATTTTTCGAAATTTTAAATTTTTTTTGCTGTTTGAAATTTAAAAGAATTTGAGTGAATTTTGCAATATATGAAATATTGAAATATTTAACCAAGTTAATTATTTGGAAATTCAAGTTTATTGGAAACATTTGAATTGTTGCAGTTTGAAAACTATTTTGAAACATTGGAACATACCAAGTATGAACCAAATTTTAAAATTTGATTTGAATTTCAAATGGAAAACAAGTGACATCAATTGAGAACAAATGCAATGCTCATGATGGAATGATGCAAACTTAATTTAAACAAAAAGCAAGCATTGTAGGGTTGTTTTTCATACTTGGGATGTTACAAAACGCCCCCCCTTGAAGGAATCGCGCCCCGAGATTCCTACTGAGAAGAGAAAAGGTACGGATACTTCTTGCGAAGATCCTCTTCGGTCTCCCACGTTGCCTCTTTATCGGAATGATGAGACCACTGCACTTTTAAGAACTTGGTGCTCTTGTTGCGAGTTTTGCGCTCGGTCTCATCGAGAATTCGAATAGGGTGCTCCTCATAAGAGAGGTCTTCTTGCAGATCAATTGAATCATGATCAACTGCACGACCTGGATCTTTGAAGCACCTCTTGAGCTGTGACACGTGAAACACATCGTGCACTTTGGATAGCTTTTCTGGAAGTTCAAGACAATAGGCATTTTCTGCACGCCTTGAGAGAATGTTGAAGGGACCAATATATCTTGGTGCAAGCTTTCCTTTGACACCAAAACGATGAGTGCCTCTGAGGGGAGTTACACGGAGATATGCTTTGTCACCAGCTGCATAGACCATGTCCCTGTGTTTGCTGTCATAGTAACTTTTCTGACGAGACTGAGCAATCTTCAGATTGTCACGAATGATGCGAACTTTCTCTTCGGCCTCCTTAACAATGTCCGGGCCTAAGAGTGAACGTTCACTAGCTCCAGACCAATTGATTGGACTCCTGCATCTGCGGCCATAGAGAGCCTCAAATGGTTCCATGCCTAGGCTTGCCTGGAAGCTGTTGTTGTAGGAGAATTCAGCATATGGAAGACATTCCTCCCATTTCATGCCAAAAGAGAGACCACATGCTCTGAGCATATCCTCGAGAATCTGATTGACTCTTTCGACTTGCCCTTGAGACTGAGGATGGTAGGCTGTGCTGAACAGAAGCTTGGTGCCCAAGGCTTCTTGAAAGCTTTTCCAGAAATGAGAAGTGAAGATGCTTCCACGGTGTGAGCTTATTTCCAATGGAACACCATGAAGAGGAACAATATTTGCTGTGTAGAGCTCTGCTAACTGACTAGCTGAGATTGTCTCTTTGACAGGAAAGAAGTGAGCTACTTTAGTGAGTCGATCAATGACAACGAAGATTGCATCGTTGCCCCTCTTGGACTTTGGAAAACCAGTGACGAAGTCCATTTCAATCATGTCCCACTTCCACTCAGGGATTTCAGAGGTTGGAGAAGACCGGCTGTTTTCTGATGAACTGCCTTAACACGTTGACAAACGTCGCATTCAGAAACGTATTGAGCAATTTCACATTTCATGCTAGGCCACCAATACAGTGTCTTGAGATCCTGGTACATCTTTGTACTTCCAGGGTGTATGGAGAGAGGAGTTTCATGAGCCTCCTTGAGAATGACATCTTTGAGACTTTGAATTTTAGGAACTGCAATGCGTCCTTCGAAGAACACAGTTCCCTTGTCATCAATTGAGAAGCACTCAAATTTCTCATTGTCTGCTTTGATGTGCTCTACAATCTTCTTGATTTCAGCATCACGAAGTTGTTCAGAACGAATCTTGTCCTCGAGAGTTGGACTGGCTGTCAAGTTTGCAAGATAGCCTTGAGGAACAAGACCAAGATTCAGCTTCTGGAATTCTTCATGAAGAGGAGGTTGGCTTTCCATGATCATGAGATTATTGCAATACGACTTGCGACTGAGAGCATCGGCCATAACATTATCCTTGCCTGGAGTGTAAGAAATGGTAAGATCAAAGTATTTGATCTTTTCAATCCATCTCCTTTGCCTGAGGTTTAGATCTGGTTGTGTGAAGATGTACTTCAGACTCTTATGATCGGAAAATATTTCAGTGCGATTACCCAACAAGTATTGTCTCCATTTCTTGAGGGCAAACACAACTGCTGCAAGTTCAAGGTCATGAGTGGGATAATTGAGCTCATGTGTGTTCAACTAACGTGAAGCATAAGCCACAACTTGACGTTCTTGCATAAGAACTGCACCTAGACCTTGGAGAGAAGCATCACAGAATATTTGGAAAGGTTTGGAAGGATCTGGGCCAACCAGAACTGGTGTAGAGGTGAGTTTAGTCTTCAGGAGATTGAAGCTTTCATCACATTGTGGAGACCAAACGAACTTCTTGTCATTCTTTGTGAGGTCAGTGAGAGGTTTGGCAATCTTGGAGAAGTTTGGGACGAAGCGACGGCAATAGCTAGCCAAGCCAAGAAAACTTCTTACTTGCTTCACCGTCTTTGGAGGTTTCCAATCAACAATTGCTTTAACCTTTTCTGGATCAATGGCTATGCCCTTGGCAGAGATGACATGACCAAGGTATGCAACTTCTGAAATCCAGAACTCACATTTGGAGAATTTGGCATAGAGACGATGCTCGCGAAGCTTCATGAGAGTGAGACTAAGATGTTCTTCATGCTCTTCCTCGGATTTTGAGTAGACAAGAATGTCATCAAGATATACCACAACGAACTTGTCGAGGTATTCATGGAAGACAGAATTCATGAGTCGAGAGAAGGTCGCTGGGGCATTGGTGAGACCAAAGGACATGACGGTGAATTCATATAGACCGTAGCGAGTGGTGAAGGTTGTCTTTGGAATATCCTCTTTTCTGATCTTTATTTGATGGTAACCCATTCTCAAGTCCAACTTGGAGAATATTGAGGCTCCAGCAAGTTGATCAAAAAGATCATCGATACGAGGAATCGGATACTTGTTTTTGATGGTTTTCTCGTTCAGAGTACGATAGTCAACAACGAGTCTCTTTGTGTGATCCTTCTTCGCAACGAACAGAGTTGGGCAACCCCAAGACGAGGAACTAGGTTGAATGTAACCTTTTTCCATGTACATATCAATTTGTTCCTTCAACAACTTCAGCTCGGGAGTTCCTATCTTGTAGGGATGCTTAGAGATTGGAGCAGTACCTGGTTCAAGTTCGATCACGAACTCAACAGCTCTGTCCAGAGGCATCCCTGGCAACTCTTCTGGAAAGACGTCAGGGAAGTCGCAAACCACCGGAACATTTTCAAGTGAAGGTAGAGGTTTTGCATTGAGGTTGCATAGCTGAATGGAACTTGATTCATGTGGAGAATAGATTATCTGGCCAGAAGGGTGGGACAGAGTTATTGACTTTCGAGCACAGTCAATTCTTGCTTTATTGGCCTTCAGCCAATCCATACCAAGAATGACATCAATGTCAGAATTGCCAAGCAGTATGAGAGAAGCAAGGAATATGTGGCCTCCAATTAGAATTTGATTTTTGTGACTGATCTTGGACGTTTGCATAGTTGCTCCAGGGGAGTTGACCACTAGCGGGGAACCCAAACCAACAAAAGGGAGTTTAATTGCTGTCGCAAAGATCTTTGACACGAAAGAATGTGATGCTCCGGTATCAAACAACACTTTAGCTGGAATAGAGTTTACGGGAAATGTACCGAGAACGACGTCAGGAGCTTCCTTAGCTTTGTCGATCTTGACATGATTCACCCTTGCGGTCCTCCCGACAGGCCTGTTGTTGGAGTTGAAGGCCTTAGGCGGGGGAGCGCGCACCATTGCCTGGTTTGTGTTAGGACGAGGTGGTGGTGAAGGTAGCTGCCTCTGCGTGCACTTGTCGGCGTAGTGCCCCGTCTGCTTGCACTTGTAGCATGTGACGACACGAGGAGGCCCTGGCCTTGGCTGCCCCATCGAAGCCCTTTGATCATGTAGCTGAGCAGGGTTGGGTGGGCGGGGAGCGAAGCCTGGAGAAGTTTGGGCATATGGAGCCCGAGTGACAACACCATTTGGTACCCAGATGCGGCGCTTCTGCGGAGGGGTGGTCATGTTGGAGGAGGAACCACCCTCACGCGAGTGCTTGCGAGACTCCTCGAACGCCTTGCGCCCATTTTCTTCATTGAGCGCGGTGTTAACGAGATCCTCGAAGCTGTTGGCCTTGATATTGGTGAGGGCATACTTGAGTTCCGGGTTAAAACCTCTGCGGAACCTTGCCATCTTCTTAGCTTCAGTGGACACCTCATCTCCAGCGTATCGAGCGAGGCGATTGAACTCACTCTAATACCCGATGACGTCCAACTTGCCCTGCTTGAGAGAGCAAAACTCTTCTCGCATCCTTTCCATGAGACCATCTGGAATGTGGTGCTTCAGGAAGGCTTCCTTGAAACAATCCCACGTGACTGGCATCCCAATTCTCATGGCCTGGAAGTTTTCCCACCAAGTAGCTGCCTGACCCTTCAGCAGATAGGAGGCATACTTGACCTTGTCTTCTTCAGCTACGTGTGCAATCTCACGGATCCAGTCATCAGCGTCCAGAGCCTTGGCTATCTCACGGATCCAGTCATCAGCGTCCAGAGGCTCGCGTGTGGCCACGAAAGCTCTTGGGCCCAGACTGAGAAACTCCTTGATGCTGACCCGTGGAGCTGTCTGGTTGATGTGCTGATTAGCCTGAAACTGGGCCATCTGCGTCATGACTTGGGTCATCTGAGTCAACAGCTCCGCAATTGGCGGTGGCTCAGGCGTGTTGTTCCTTGTTGGCGGCATCCTGAATGGAAATGCATTTTAGCACAACAATAGAAAAGGATAGACTTGGCAACCGAAAGAGAGATTATTCCGACACATGAATAGACAACCACAAGGTTCACCATCACATGTTCAAATACATCAGAATATCCAATACACCATAAATGGTTCGAATGCCAAAGTATAACTAAACATAGCTAAGAATGGATACATCGGTACTCCCATGCTCATCACGCAGGACGGCGGCTAGGAGTACGGCGAGAGGTACGGTGAGGAGCACGCCCACGAAAGTAGGTGGAACGACGATCCACGTAGATCTGACGTGGTCTGAGACCGACTCTAGGCGTGGTGAAGTACATAGCGTCGACTCCCTGTGCTCCAAAGCGTTGAATCCCAGTGTAACAGCACCAAGGTTAAGGAGTGGACCTCTGATCGGCTCGTAACCTCCAGCATCTGGCAGACGACGCCCAACTGGCTGATCGAAACGTGCAAAGCGCTCGTCTCCAACAAAGTTTGTGGTGTAAGTCGCCAGACGAGTCAAAGCAAGGTAAAGCTGCTCTCTGACTGAAGCCAACTCCTGAGATAGTGTGCGGGCAACTGCGTCACTGTGTCTCACAAACTGAGCGGTGGTGTGCAGCCTGGAGTTATCATGCTCGTAAACATCCAAGTTGTCGTAGAGAGTGAAGTGAGCTCCCTCCGAAGTGATGTAACCACGGGGGATGTGGCGATAGATAGAATCGTCAAATCCCCAGTAGTCAGCACGAAGGACGGTGAGGCTCACATAAGCTGCCTGCTGCACAGCCATATCCACTGTGGAACCTACTGCCTCGTAGCGGTGGACTACGCTCATGCCATCATCTGACAGAATGTAGACGATAGCCTGGTAGTAGGTCTGGTCAAACTCTCGCTGCTGCTCGTAGACCTGGTACTCTGGTGCCCAACGGAACCCCAGAAAAGTGACCATGTCTCTCAGCATCTCCGGATAACCGGCAGTGCTCTCGCAACGAGTCATACGAACCACCTGCGGGTAGAACCTGAGATCCATCTGCAGATGATCGGGGAAGCTTTGATTAGACGCCGGTAGAAAAACTGAAGTGGCAAGCAACAACAAGGTTCCAACAGACGAAAAGGATCTTGAGAAGAACAGGATATCGAAGCAACATTCGGGAAACACGAGACCAAACATTCCTGAGGTACTACGGAAAACCCATCCGGGCTTCTAGAGGATCAATATCTACTGCTTAAGGAATAGAGGATCTGCTTCCGGGGCTTATGTGCCTCCGTTCTCAATCGTGAGTAGGCAACATGAAAATCATGTCACAACCACCTCCATTCCTATGGTCTAGTAGATATAACCATCCTAGAGAAACCAGGATACGTGAAATCCTAACTTGAAAATTTAGATGAGAAGAGAAAACAACGTTGCACTTCCTTACCAGAAAAGGGAGGGTGGGTGGGGAAAGAAATAAAAGAACAGAATTCCTACTCTCACGTTTCCTTTTTCCTATATAGCTACAAAATAGTTTCTAGACTCAACTGCGACCAGTAAAAGGGATCCTACAGGCAGACAGACTCTGATACCATTTGTCGCACCCGGACTTCTAGAGGATACTCACAGCCCGCTAAACAGTAGATGATTGGATTACGGGGCCTACCTGCACCCGCACCTCTTACGAGTAGGCCAACACGTAAACGTGTGACGACCAACCTCTACTATTCATCGTCTGCGTAAACCATCCCATAGGAATCCGAATACTTCCATTGACGTACTTCATAACATACACACATGGTACGTCAACGGCATTTGAACAAGTGATATCACAACAAATCTCTAAGACACATAGAAATAGAAATAAGTGGCAAATAGCTCTCACTAGAGCAGAGATAGCAAATACAGTCATGCGGAGGACACATGTCCCAACAAGTCATCATTACATCACAGCGGAAGCATCCAAAGTGTCTGGGTACAAACAAGATTCAAATAGGCCTAAGAGGCCAGAAACGAAAAGACGGAGCCCATCCACGAAGTCTCGGATCCTGCCCGGGTCCGCTATCTACTCGTCAGCAGCCTCGTCATACTCCACGTAGTAGCCACCATGGGGATCCTCGGAAACGTAGTATGCAGAACACGCAGCCCCAAAGGGTCAGTACAGACGAGTACTAGCAAGCAAGACGCACAAGATACCAAAGTGTACCCGGCAACACCAAGTACAGATGCTTTGGGTTCAAAGGAGGATAGGTAATACAAAGGTGCGGCAGCGGGCTGCACTAACCAACTACAGAGACTCGCTACAACATCCGGCTAAAAGAAAGGGATAAGATAGCGCATCGGAACCAACTACCACTAACCTCAAACAAACCCATCCTAGATCTCGCCCCTTATGCAAAGAAGCAATCCGAGGATAACCCACACAGTTGGATTAATGACGGGTCAAGTTATTGTGTCAATAAGCCTATTACTAGTCAACTTATTATTGATTAGGTGTAAGTTGTCTAATCCTTGTTAGCCAGCCCTATCACCAAGTCATCCATAACCGCGGACAACACGGCTTCTCGAGAAGATTTAACCCTACAGGGGTACACCAATTTGGCCGTACACGTAAGAATATCCCGCCAGACGGGGATCAAACCCACCAAGCGAAACACTCAACACAACCCAACTCTTCTTCGCATCAAGCCCAAAGAACCACGTGCTGTGCGTGCGTGGCTAATCGAGCCCCCACGAAGAAAAGGGGGACCCTCATAGCACTGGAAGACCACGCCGCCCTAAATGCCGACTATAAAAGTTCCACCCTAGCGCCAAGGGTTCGTACCTGCATATGCGTGCATCAAATGGAAAGCCCGAACTAAGTGTGGCGATTTGGACGAGATGCGAATCGAATCAGAGTTGCGGGGGGCGCCCATACACGCTTCCCACATGCGGTTAGCGCGCTTAACATGGATCCAGAGGACAAGAACTTTTCCTGAGTTCGACACTAGCAGGCCTCAAAACCATACCCGGCCTCCTGCCGGTGCCTTATCATCAATTTAGCATTACCTCAAACATTAACAGGTTGTTGTTTAACATCGAGCCCCCATCACATAATAAATATGGTAACAGTAATAACGGACTTCAGACTCGAGCATAACAACCCTAAGAATGCTAGTAAGACACGGCAACAAGCAACAGGGGTATAGGTGTGGAGGATAGGCTATATCAGGGTTACAGGATAACATGTGATAGGATCGGAACACAAGCAACGAATCTTAAGGCTAGCAGAATAGACAACGGAAAGTATCGGTATCCAGTGTGGAAAGGACACAATGGTTCAGGTGAGTGAATACTTTCCTGCAAACTCAGTAGCCTGGTACTGGGCTAACTCCTCTGAAGTAGTGTCGTAAACCTCGTCTGTCTCAACGTCGTCGTCTATTCGAGAAGAAGCAACCAAACAACGCAGAGAGACAAACAATCAATAACATGGCATAATGCACAAACATGGGATGATGCATGACAATTTAATTGATGCATCAAAGATAAGCTAGTTGACATGGTAAACATATTTAAATGGGCCCATATGCAATTTGGGTTGCATATAGAAAGGCCCAAGAATTAAAGTTGAATTAAGTGATCTACAAATAACCATCATGTGAAAGTTGATTAGAATGATGCATGGATGATGAAAACAATAAGAAAACAACAATAGCTTCAATTTGAAATGTTGTTTACCAAGTTTGGAATTTTATTTATTAAGTTATGAAATTTGGCTTCTTAAATGAGTTACACAAACATTTATTGTTTTCACCCATTTTAATTGTTCAAAATAGATAACAAAATTTATATTTGAAAAGAACACAAAATTTTAGATGGAATACATATTTCATTTGTTGAAAAAGAAATTAAAATGAATTGGTTATTAATTTGACAATTTTAAATGCATTAATTAAGAAACAGTTGTTTTCAGCAATTTAATTTATTTAAAACAGAACACAAAGTTGATATTTGCAAAGTTCATGAAAAATGGAATGGAAAACATATTTTATATGTTCAAAAGGAATTTAGTTTGACCAAGTTATTAATTTAGCAATTTTAAATGATTTAACAAGATTTAAATTGTTGAACCAATTTTAATTATCCAAAACAGGAAACAAAGTTTATATTTGGAAAGCTTGTTCAATTTGGCATGGAAAACATATTTTGCATGTGCCATTTGAATTAAATTTGAATTAGTTATGAATTTGACCAAATTTGAAAGAGTTGTTTGAATTTGAATTTTTGAAACAATTTTAAATGTTCAAAACAGTATGCAAATGGTTTAAACATGTAGAGAATTTAATTTGGTATAGAAAACATATTTTATTTGTTGAATTTGGAATTTTTATGCCCAAGTTATGAATTTTGCAATATTTAAAGCATTTAACAAGTAATAAATGTTTTCAGCATTTTAAATTATTAAAAACGAAAAACAAAGTTGATAATGTGGTAGAGCATTTAAAATGGAGTGGTTTTCATGTTGAAAGTTTTGCAATTTGAGTTTCCAAGCAAAAGTTATTAAATTACAAAGTTTATTTGATAATCTGCCAATTTTATTAAATTACAGGGACTAGGAAAATATAAACAGGGACCTAGAAAAATAACTACAGGGACTTGTGTGCGAATAACTTTTGATTCTGGATCTGGAAAAAAGAAAATAAAAAGTGGGTTTTAATCCCGCGCGGGGGGGATTCGATCCCACGACCGCGGGCTTGCGCGCAACGAGCGAGACCAGTGGGCTGCTAAACTGTTTTTGATAGGTAACGGGCGCGCGGGTTTTTGAGGTAACACTCCCGGCTTTAAGCCTGACGAAACTGAACAAAGTTCAGTTACCTGAACACGTCGAGGAAACGCACGACAGCAACGACGGACGGCGACCTGCTCACCGCGGCTGCTGCCGCGCGCGCGGGAGTGAGCGCGTGCCCTGCTCGCGGAGGGAAAGGAGAAGGGGGAGAGGGGAGAGGAGAGAGGGGAGAGGGCGTGCTCACCCTCGGTTGCAGAGGTGGCAGTGGGTCGACGTGGAGGAAACGGCGGCGATAGGCGACTCGGCGGCGGCGATCCGCGGCTCCGGGGACTCCTCCCCGAAAGCGAATCGGAAGAGGAGGCCGAGAGGGTTCCGTTCCCGCAGAGAGGGAGTCTCGACGGCCACCACAGCGACGGCGCGGAGGCCCTCAAGTTCCGGTCATGGAGGCCAAGGTTGGGGTTCAGAAAGAAAAACTACAGAGAGGAGGCAGGGAAAGGAAGAGGGAAGAAAGGAGGCGACGGCGGCTGGAGAAGGAAGAAGGGAACTAGGGTTTCGGAGGGGAGGAGAGGGATTAAGTAGGGAGGAGGGGGAGCAGGAAAGCTGCAGGTGGGGGATGTATCCCCTCCTCTGTCTCCGTACAGAGGAGGAAGACGACAGGGGGGCAGGCGCTTGGGCTTCGTGGGGGTGTGGTGGGCTCAGCCCAATTGGGCTGGCCTGCCCTCCCCCCTTTTTTTGTTTTTGCTTTCTGTTTCTATTCTTTTTTGTTCACCTTATTTTTCTAGGAAAGAAAAGAGGGAAAAGGATAGGGTGTTGGGGTTGAAAAAAATTTGGTGATAATTTTTATTAGTTATTTATTGCAAAAGCCCAGTTGTGCAAACTTTTATTTTTCGAAATTTTAAATTTTTGTTGTTGTTTGAAATTTAAAAGAATTTGAGTGAATTTTGCAATATATGAAATATTGAAATATTTAACCAAGTTAATTATTTGGAAATTCAAGTTTATTGGAAACATTTGAATTGTTGATGTTTGAAAACTATTTTGAAACATTGGAACATACCAAGTATGAACCAAATTTTGAAATTTGATTTGAATTTCAAATGGAAAACAAGTGAAATCAATTGAGAACAAATGCAATGCTCATGATGGAATGATGCAAACTTAATTTAAACAAAAAGCAAGCATTGTAGGGTTGTGTTTCATACTTGGGATGTTACATCATGTTACTGCACGTGAGCGTGATTTTTCCTCTAAATCTCATATTCAGGAACCACGTAAGTTATAGCATAGTAATATGAATCATAATTATGAAACATATGTATAATATTATTGTCTTTTGCGCATACATCCAACAGTCTCCCACTTGCACATCTAGCAATAATCCCTTTATATAAGTCCATCATACATCCAGAGGATGTAAGTGAACACTTATGCAAACATAGTGTTAGAGCCATTTGTCATCAACCTCTTTTGTGATTGTATGAACCATATGTATTACGAAGAACCTCTTTCTTTCATAATACCCCTTGATCATATGATCAACTGCAGTTCAGGCTATTCTGGGTGAAACCTTGGTTTTTCAACTAAGAACACGGTTTCATCGTTTATCACAAATCAGCTTCCATCTTTTGTAAAATACCACACCTAGTCCATATAATAATCTTATAGCCAAATATTAGAAGTATTTAAACTTCTACCCTTTACCGCTAATTTTTGTATTTCTCGCAAACATGCGCTCAAAATTAATTGAGCCATTTATATCCTTGCTACTCATATAATCACAAGATTACATATTATTCCTTGGTTTACACTTATCACATAAGTACTATCTTGTTTCATGTACTTAGTGATCACTTATAATGTAATTATTACATTACAAGTCTATTCTCCATCTTTTGAAGAAACATCTTCAAAATTGCTTCATGGAGGATATTCATAATAATTTATAGTGTAATTGAACTTTTTGACAATTTCTATTTCTCCAACAATTATTATTTACATGTGTTTGACATAATGCACGGTGTGAGGAATTTCTTTATGATCACAATGATAAATCATTTGATCATGCTCACCATTGTTTTGCAACTTTGGAGCTTGCTCCTGAAATCCCAATTTTTTCGAGAACCTATGTGACGCCCCGAGATCGGGCACTATGCAGATTTCAGCATTCCCGCCAAAATCCACATAATAACCGATTCCAGGTTTCCACTTGTGATAACATTACAACAGTTCACGAATAATCCACAACAACAACAGAAAAGAGATTTACAAGATGACTCAAACGAGTCAGGGATACAACTGATACAATACAAAGATCCAAATAACAGCGGAAGAAACAACATAGCGTCCGACTATGGACAAGATCCAAATTGGACTAAGAGTCCTGAAGATAACCGAGAGCGTCCAATCCCTGCCCAGGCCAAGCCGGAGGGATTCCCAAGCTAACGTCGTCAGACTTCAAACCTGTTGACTGCAATATTGAATATGCAGCCACGAAAGAGATTTGTGGGTCAGTATGGTTAAGTACTGGCAAGTGGATAAACCATACTCACAAGATACCGGCGTAGCCAGGCATCACAAGATACAAATACTTGGGTTCAACGGAAAGGAAAAGGATTATTGCAAATAAGCGGCAGCGGGCTGCACTAACTAACTACAGAGACTCGATACAACATCCGGCTAAAAGAGGGGGATAAGATAGCGTATCGTAACCAACTACAACTAACCACCAAACAAACCCATCCAATGTTACCCCCTACTAAGGAAGCAACCCAAGGATAACTCACACTGTTGGATTAATAATGGATCAAGTTGTTGTGTCAATAAGACTATTACTAGTCAAATTATCATTAGTTAGGTGTAAGTTATTCTGAGTACTTGTTAGCCAGTACTTTCACCAAGTTAACCATAACCGCGGAAAAGAGGTACTCAACACAACCCAACTCTTCTTCGCATCAAGCCCAAAGCACCACGTGCTGTGCGTGCGCGGCTAATCGAGCCCCCACGAAGAAAAGGGGGACCCTCATAGCACTGGAAGACCACACCGCCCTAAATGCCGACTACAAAAGTTCCACCCTGGCGCCAAGGGTTCGTACCTGCATATGCGTGCATCAAATGGAAAGCCCGAACTAAGTGTGGCGATTTGGACGAGATGCGAATCGAGTCAAATTGAGGGGGGCGCCCATACTCGCTTCCCACATGCGGTTAGTGCGCTCATCATGGATCAGTAGACAAGACCCTTTTCCTAATTAGGGGCGACACTAGCAGGCTTCAAAACCACGCCGGGCCTCCTGCCGGTGCCTTATCATCAAATTATTATTACCCAAAATATTAACATGTTGTTGATTGAATTGAAACCCAACTAACAAACTAAACAGGTGATAAGACGGACAACGAGACTAGAGCGCAAACAACACTAAGCAGGCAACTGCGACACGAGGGCCAACAAGGTAAACAAACAACAGTTAATAGGAAGTGGAAGGAAGGCTATGTCATGGCTGCAAGGTAAACACATAATAGGATCGAGACACAAGCATCGTATCACATGCTAGAATAAGAACAACGGAAAGAATCGGTAACAAGTGATGAAAGGCAGCCATTTGGCAGCAAGTGAGTATACTTGCCTGGAATCCAGCAAGTAGAGGTACATCCACAGCACTTGTCGTTGCTCACATCATCTCAACGTCCTATCCGGGAAGAAGCAACGAACCTCGAACAAACACCGGATGCAACAATTACTACTACGGCAAAAGATCCAGCATGATCAAGATATGGATGCATGACAATTTAATAGATGCATAGAAATAAATTAGTTGACATGATAAACAGGTTTAAATGGACCCATATGCAATTTGAGTTGCATATGAAAAGCCCATGAATTATGGTGGAAACAATTGTTTTACAACTAACCAACAGGTGAAAGTGGTTTAGTATGATGCATGGATGAGGAAAACAACAAAATAACAACAATAGAACCAATTGGAAATAAGGTTTACCCATTTTGAAATTCACTTATTAAGTTTTGGAATTTTTGGTTTCTTAAAGGTGTCACACAAGCATTTGTTGTTTTCATCAAGTTTAATTGTTCAAAACAGATAACAAATTTCATATTTGATTAGAACACAAAATTTTAGGTGGATTACATGTTTCAATTATTGAAAAAGGAATTACAATGATTTAATTATGAATTAAACAAGTTTAAACAAGATTTAATTGAATTTAATTCAAGTGTGAATATTATTTGAATTTTATTTGTTCAACACATAAATTCAAATTCATATTTGAAAAGGTTATGTTTTTCTGGTTTGAAAACATATTTTTCATGTTCAAAAGTAATTTAATTTGAGCAAGTTATGAATTTAGCAAATTTAAATGATTTAAACAAGGTTTAAATGATTTAAGCAATTTAAATTATTCCAATCATGAAACAAAATTTATATTTGAAAAGGTGGTTTGAAATAGCATGGAAAACATATTTTATTTGCATTATTTGGATTAAGTATGAATTAGTTATGCAATTATTCAAATTTCAAATTAATTGTTTGAATTTGAAATTTGAATGCATTTGAATTATTCAAAACAGAATACGAATGTTATAAACAGATAGAGAATTAAATTTGGTTCAACAAACATCTTTTATTTTTATTATTTGGATTTATGAAATAGAAGTTATTTGCATTTTATTTTCAGGGACCAAACTGTAAGGAAAAAGGACTTAGAGGGAAACAAGATTTTTATACAGGCCCCTGGGGTGTTTTTACACCCAGTGCCACATGGCCTGAGCCTCTGCCGTGCGGGGCCAGCGCCACCGTGGCGGGTGTGGGAGGTGAGGTGGCTCACAGGGCCACCGACTGGTGGGCCCTGGCCCCTGCGCGAATAATTGACAAAAAGGTGGGACTTTTATCCCTCCGCGGGGATCGAACCCGGGAGCTCGAGGCACGGCGCAAGGGCACAGTACCACTGCGATGTCGAATCGTTGCTGTTTGTATGCGTTTCTGACGGAGGAAAACATAGCTCATCGCCTGCTTAACTGAAACTCGCCAGCGTTTTCCTTCTGAACCTGTCGGAACAGAGGCATCGATCGACGGCAGCACACAGGCGGTGCACGACGGGGTGGTGGTGTGCTCGCGGTGTGCGTGCAGTGTGGAGGCGGTGGTGCGTGCATCGGGCGTGCGTGCAGCGTGCCAGTACAGAAGAAAATACGAGGGAGGAGGAAAGGGGAACGGAGCGCACCTGCTGCCGTTCGAGGAGGCAGTTGGCGGCGGTGCTGTCGCGGAAGCGTGCCGGCGATGGAGTGCGTCCCGTGTCCCTCCCTGGACACAAGGAGGAAGCCCGGACCCTGGCGGATCCATTCCACATCGAGGCACGGTGATCGACGGCCCCGGGAGGCGACGGCGGAGAGGGTTTCTGTCGGCGGAAAGGGGAGGTGCAGGGAAGCAGCAGAGAAGGGGTGAGGGTGGAGAGATAGATGGCGGCGCTGCAGAGGATGGGGCGAGGTTTAGGGCGAGCTAGGAGGGGGTTTTTATGGGGCTTGAGTTCGGTACGGCAGCAATCGGAGGAGGGGGGAGAGGATCCTGCGGTGGTGATCGAGGTCGTACCATTGCTGACGACATCTCGAGGAGGAAGACGACAACCCGAAGGGGTATGGGCCAGATAGGTGGGCTTGGGGAAAGGAACTGGCCTGTTTAGCTCACCCCTCTCTTTTCATTTTTAGTTTTATTTTTTTCCTTATCTCTTTTTTTTGTAAAATATGAAAGGGAGAGAGAGATGGAAAAAAGGATTTGGGGGGGGTTTAGGGTTTTCTTTTATGAAATTTGTATTAATTTTCAAAACAGAAATTAAAGCAAATGTTAACATTATTTCACAAGTTTGAAATTTTACTTTGATTTAAAGTTGTTAGTTGAATTTTTCCAATAGAGTTTGGGGTTTTTATTTGATAATTAAATTTTATTAATTTGCAAAACAATGAGTAAAAGCAATTGTGCACATTAAGTCCAAAAATTTGAATTATTAATTGGAGTTTTAAGTTGGTATTTGAAATTTCATTATTTTTCCATAAAGATTGATTTTTAAAACAATTTATTCAATAACCCCAAGCAATTTATGAGACCTTATTGAATTAATTGTTTGCAATAATTTGATTTTCTTAAACCCACGATTTGATCTTGCCCATTATGATTGAATTTGAAGTGAATTTGAAATTATCGTTTGGGGTGTTAACAAAAGGGAATTTCATTAACAAGCAATTTTAAATAGATCAACTTCCAACTATTTGAAAACAATTGAGTTGTTGTAGTTTGCAATTTTTAAATTGGAAATTTTGAACAAGGTGTGAAAGTTTAATTTGGTTTGAGTTTTCCAGTTGTTTTGAAAACATGATGCTATGCATATGATGCATGCAAAGCAAAAAGAAAACAAACACTTTATACTTAGGGTAACACCCCAGGTGTTACAGACGACACCACTAACAAGGGATTGCGCCCTCGCAATCCACCTGCTAACCCGGGAGGGGAAAGAAGTTCGACTATCGATTCTTCATGCTTCCAGCTGATCTCCTCGACACCACTAACAAGTGATTCTCGACACCACTAACAAGGGAATCTTGCTCGGGTTGATGACGATGTTCTTCCACCAGGAATCTTCCGACGATCGAACCTATTAGGTTAAAGGCTCAAAAAACGTCCATCCACGTAGGATCCTAACACTTTGAAAGATAGACAAGAGGGGGAGACTCCAAAACAAATAAGATGGGAGGGGAATAGAATAGAGATAAGGAGAAAACAAGAATCCTATTGAGATGTTTTTCCAAAATAGTTTAGCAGAAATAGTTTTTGACACTCTAGAAGCAACGACCGTTAGCGAGGTTATCCTACAGGCTTTGCGGACCCGTTGCTTCGATAACCATTCGTATCGAAACAATATCGGGAATCGGAACCAAGGCTCTGATACCATTTGTGACGCCCCGAGATCGGGCACTATGCAGATTTCAGCATTCCAGCCAAAATCCACATAATAACCGATTCCAGGTTGCCACTTGTGATAACATTACAACAGTTCACGAATAATCCACAACAACAACAGAAAAGAGATTTACAAGATGACTCAAACGAGTCAGGGATACAACTGATACAATACAAAGATCCAAATAACAGCGGAAGAAACAACATAGCGTCCGACTACGGACAAGATCCAAATTGGACTAAGAGTCCTGAAGATAACCGAGAGCGTCCAATCCCTGCCCAGGCCAAGCCGGAGGGATTCCCAAGCTAACGTCGTCAGACTTCAAACCTGTTGACTGCAATATTGAATATGCAGCCACGAAAGAGATTCGTGGGTCAGTACGGTTAATTACTGGCAAGTGGATAAACCATACTCACAAGATACCGGCGTAGCCAGGCATCACAAGATACAAATACTTGGGTTCAACGGAAAGGAAAAGGATTATTGCAAATAAGCGGCAGCGGGCTGCACTAACTAACTACAGAGACTCGATACAACATCCGGCTAAAAGAGGGGGATAAGATAGCGTATCGTAACCAACTACAATTAACCACCAAACAAACCCATCCAATGTTACCCCCTACTACGGAAGCAACCCAAGGATAACTCACACTGTTGGATTAATAATGGATCAAGTTGTTGTGTCAATAAGACTATTACTAGTCAAATTATCATTAGTTAGGTGTAAGTTATTCTGAGTACTTGTTAGCCAGTACTTTCACCAAGTTAACCATAACCGCGGAAAACACGGCTTCTCGAGAAGATTTAACCCTGCAGGGATGCACCAATTTGGCCGTACACGTAAGAATAACCCGCAAGACGGGGGATCAACCCACCAAGCGAGGTACTCAACACAACCCAACTCTTCTTCACATCAAGCCCAAAGCACCACGTGCTGTGCGTGCGCGGCTAATCGAGCCCCCACGAAGAAAAGGGGGACCCTCATAGCACTGGAAGACCACGCCACCCTAAATGCCGACTACAAAAGTTCCACCCTGGCGCTAAGGGTTCGTACCTGCATATGCGTGCATCAAATGGAAAGCCCGAACTAAGTGTGGCGATTTGGACGAGATGCGAATCGAGTCAAATTGAGGGGGGCGCCCATACTCGCTTCCCACATGCGGTTAGTGCGCTCATCATGGATCAGTAGACAAGACCCTTTTCTTAATTAGGGTCGACACTAGCAGGCTTCAAAACCACGCCGGGCCTCCTGCCGGTGCCTTATCATCAAATTATTATTACCCAAAACATTAACATGTTGTTGATTGAATTGAAACCCAACTAACAAACTAAACAGGTGATAAGACGGACAACGAGACTAGAGCGCAAACAACACTAAGCAGGCAACTACGACACGAGGGCCAACAAGGTAAACAAACAACAGTTAATAGGAAGTGGAAGGAAGGCTATGTCATGGCTGCAAGGTAAACACATAATAGGATCGAGACACAAGCATCGTATCACAGGCTAGAATAAGAACAACGGAAAGAATCGGTAACAAGTGATGAAAGGCAGCCATTTGGCAGCAAGTGAGTATACTTGCCTGGAATCCAGCAAGTAGAGGTACATCCACAGCACTTGTCGTTGCTCACATCATCTCAACGTCCTATCCGGGAAGAAGTAACGAACCTCGAACAAACACCGGATGCAACAATTACTACTACGGCAAAAGATCCAGCATGATCAAGATATGGATGCATGACAATTTAATAGATGCATAGAAATAAACTAGTTGACATGATAAACAGGTTTAAATGGACCCATATGCAATTTGAGTTGCATATGAAAAGCCCATGAATTATGGTGGAAACAATTGTTTTACAACTAACCAACAGGTGAAAGTGGTTTAGTATGATGCATGGATGAGGAAAACAACAAAATAACAACAATAGAACCAATTGGAAATAAGGTTTACCCATTTTGAAATTCACTTATTAAGTTTTGGAATTTTTGGTTTCTTAAAGGTGTCACACAAGCATTTGTTGTTTTCATCAAGTTTAATTGTTCAAAACAGATAACAAATTTCATATTTGATTAGAACACAAAATTTTAGGTGGATTACATGTTTCAATTATTGAAAAAGGAATTACAATGATTTAATTATGAATTAAACAAGTTTAAACAAGATTTAATTTGAAATTTGAATGCATTTGAATTATTCAAAACAGAATACAAATGTTATAAACAGGTAGAGAATTAAATTTGGTTCAACAAACATATTTTATTTTTATTATTTGGATTTATGAAATAGAAGTTATTTGCATTTTATTTTCAGGGACCAAACTGTAAGGAAAAAGGACTTAGAGGGAAACAAGATTTTTATACAGGCCCCTGGGGTGTTTTTACACCCAGTGCCACATGGCCTGAGCCTCTGCCGTACGGGGCCAGCGCCACCGTGGTGGGTGTGGGAGGTGAGGTGGCTCACAGGGCCACCGACTGGTGGGCCCTGGCCCCTGCGCGAATAATTGACAAAAAGGAGGGACTTTATCCCTCCGCGGGGATCGAACCCGGGAGCTCGAGGCACGGCGCAAGGGCACAGTACCACTGCGCTGTCGAATCGTTGCTGTTTGTATGCGTTTCTGACGGAGGAAAACATAGCTCATCGCCTGCTTAACTGAAACTCGCCAGCGTTTTCCTTCTGAACCTGTCGGAACAGAGGCATCGATCGACGGCAGCACACAGGCGGTGCACGACGGGGTGGTGGTGTGCTCGCGGTGTGCGTGCAGTGTGGAGGCGGTGGTGCGTGCATCGGGCGTGCGTGCAACGTGCCAGTACAGAAGAAAATACGAGGGAGGAGGAAAGGGGAACGGAGCGCACCTGCTGCCGTTCGAGGAGGCAGTTGGCGGCGGTGCTGTCGCGGAAGCGTGCTGGTGATGGAGTGCGTCCCGTGTCCCTCCCTGGACACGAGGAGGAAGCCCGGACCCTGGCGGATCCATTCCCCATCGAGGCACGGTGATCGACGGCCCCGGGAGGCGACGGCGGAGAGGGTTTCTGTCGGCGGAAAGGGGAGGTGCAGGGAAGCAGCAGAGAAGGGGTGAGGGTGGAGAGATAGATGGCGGCGCTGCAGAGGATGGGGCGAGGTTTAGGGCGATCTAGGAGGGGGTTTTATGGGGCTTGAGTTCGGTACGGCAGCAATCGGAGGAGGGGGGAGAGGATCCTGCGGTGGTGATCGAGGTCGTACCATTGCTGACGACATCTCGAGGAGGAAGACGACAACCCGAAGGGGTATGAGCCAGATAGGTGGGCTTGGGGAAAGGAACCGGCCTGTTTAGCTCACCCCTCTCTTTTCATTTTTAGTTTTATTTTTTTCCTTATCTCTTTTTTTTGTAAAGGATGAAAGGGAGAGAGATGGAAAAAAGGATTTGGGGGGGTTTAGGGTTTTCTTTTATGAAATTTGTATTAATTTTCAAAACAGAAATTAAAGCAAATTTTAACATTATTTCACAAGTTTGAAATTTTACTTTGATTTAAAGTTGTTAGTTGAATTTTTCCAATAGAGTTTGGGGTTTTTATTTGATAATTAAATTTTATTAATTTGCAAAACAATGAGTAAAAGCAATTGTGCACATTAAGTCCAAAAATTTGAATTATTAATTGGAGTTTTAAGTTGGTATTTGAAATTTCATTATTTTTCCATAAAGATTGATTTTTAAAACAATTTATTCAATAACCCCAAGCAATTTATGAGACCTTATTGAATTAATTGTTTGCAATAATTTGATTTTCTTAAACCCACAATTTGATCTTGCCCATTATGATTGAATTTGAAGTGAATTTGAAATTATCATTTGGGGTGTTAACAAAAGGGAATTTCATTAACAAGCAATTTTAAATAGATCAACTTCCAACTATTTGAAAACAATTGAGTTGTTGTAGTTTGCAATTTTTAAATTGTAAATTTTGAACAAGGTGTGAAAGTTTAATTTGGTTTGAGTTTTCCAGTTGTTTTGAAAACATGATGCTATGCATATGATGCATGCAAAGCAAAAAAGAAAACAAACACTTTCTACTTAGGGTAACACCCCAGGTGTTACAACCTAGTTCTCCTAAGTTTCTAATTTTCATTCAAAACTTTATGCATCTTTCTTTGATAGCATCATATCAATTCATACATGGGATTTAATCCTTTATGAATTAATAAATTTGCTATCACATGTATCTCAGAAAAATAATCTTTTCAATGATACATACTTCTATTAAACAAATCCCTCGATGATTTCTAATTACTTAGACACCATTGAATAATCTCCCAACAACTTTAAAGAAAACAAGACTTATGTAGTTTTCCATGAAGTGAAAACTATCCTTGTTTTACTCCATAAAGTGTGTTTCCACTCCAAAACTTTTGTACCAACTGGCTTATATTCGTATAAACGAATTGGCCCTTGTATAATCATTATTGTATTTTAACAAAACCCTCGAGATGTACTTAGTACACAAACTCGGCAATCCTGCCTTCAAAGGAATTGTTTTATTAATATCTTATACAAATCAATAAAGCCTTGCTACAGATCTCTAGATCTTTAATGGTCAACTCTTGATTTTGTCATAAAACTTCTTAAGACAAAACAAGCTTTATGATTTCCTAATTCCAATAGGAATTCCTTCAAGTTTTTCAACTTGAATTTTATGGTATAAAATACTTTTGACTCCAAGTAATTTGGATATTTTATCCTTTTTACTATCTTTACTAATTTACATGAACATCCTTTATTCAAGTTGTCTTACAACTTTTATGTGAATTTCTTGGTTAAGTGTTTTGCTTGATAAGCAGTATTCCTCGTTTTTCAATAGCTCTCAGCATTAGTTTAAAAGAATTGTCAATTAGAATTGCTTCCGCTTGCACAACTCTGATAATTATTTCCGAAGATTCAATGATCCTTTCAAGAAACACTAGCCTCCCATTGAATTCAATGAAGGAATAAATTCCTTAAGAATCACATATCTCTAGTAACAAAACTTTGTTACTTACGTGGTAGTTTAACATAAGGATTTCCAATGTGAAATTGGAACAACCCACAAAGTAAAACTTTGGTCTTTCATCTTAGGATCAAGTTTCAGTATTTTATAAACTTTTAGATTCTAAGACAAATGTGTCTCTTTATAGTTTGTCTTTCAAAACTATGACACAAACGTAAATAAAATAGTTTATGATAAAATTCTAACTCAAGTTACTATACTATTCCGTTTGTAATATCAATATTTTTCTATCTTAGTGCTGACTTCGTCTCACTTAGTCAGATAATGTCTTAAAATTCTAAGACGTCACTAAGACGGGATTTCTAAAATTTATTGTGAAGTCTTTGGATATTTATGAGAATATCATCAACAATCCAATAACTATTTTTTCTTGTTTACTTTCACTATGTCCTTGAATACTTTAAGGAAATCATCCTTCAAAGAAGTGTGAATTTCATCAAGTCTTTCACTCGATATTTCAAACTTCCCTATTAATAATATGATGTGTTTGAAATCATAGTGTCACTTAAAATTGGTGTCAATCCAATCACAATTTTTTTTAGAACAAATGATATGCCACTAATTCAAAAGATTTGTAACTTGATCATCCATGAAGGGAGTGATCCATAATATTCTCATAAGATAACCAAGAATCCATCCTATGAATCCATAAGAGTATTACATCGCCAAACATGTGACATTATTACAATAACTTGAGGCGAAGCTCATAAATCTTTCGAATTTTAAGAAATAAAAGTGGAGATGCCTTCATCCTTGGATGATCCTTTATGCGCTAATCTTGACACTCATCAACACCTTTTATTCTCCCGTCTCCTTACTTTCGGTAGCTCCTATATCGAATACATAAAATACTTTAGCAATCAATACACCAGAGATACAAGTAAGAATGACAAATATCATTCGGGTATAACTTTTATATTTTTGCCACCTTTGGTGAATTTATCCTTTTTCTTGAGGTAGCTTTTATAGTTCCTCTTCCAATGCCCTTTATTCTTACAGAATAAGCATTCAGACTTGTTCTAATTAGAAAACTTGGGCTTATTATATGCCTTGGCATCTTTTCCCTTTCAGTTCCTTTTCTTCTTGAATAGTCTGGTTTGGGAAACTATCAATACTTGATTTTTCCCCTCCTCACACCATCCTCGCCAGTTTTCAGCATAGCAAGGAGCTCATTTGATGTTTTCTCAATCCCATTCATGTTGTAATTCATGATGAAACCGTTGTAAGACGGGGGGAGTGAAGCTAACGTCAAATATATACTTAGCTCAGCTGGGATTGGAAATCCCAAAGTCTGAAGGCTACTTTTGTAACAAAACATCTTGATTACATGCTCGCTCACTGAGCTTCCTTCCGCCATGTGACATGACCACAACGCCTTTGTTATCTCACAACGTTCAGTCTTGGATTGTGTCTGGTACATGGTCGTGAGTGCAACAATCATGTCGTACGATGATGTACGGTCAAATCATTTCTACAACTCAGGATCCATACATGTCAACATGAGACATTGAACAACTATTGCATCATAACTCTTCAAGGTGTGAGCGTCCTTTTCAACATCAGAAGCGTTGTCATCGAGATCCTTTTCGCAGTCTTCCCTTGCATCAACAATAACTCGACCAAGATCATCATCGGACTCATCTGATACCCGTTCTTGATCACCTCCTTTGTCTGCATTGTCTTCCATTGCGGTATCACTGTATTCAGGGGACATAGGATCCTCTTCTTCTTCATTGTCTTCCATCACAACCCCTCTTTCTCCATGCTTGGTCCAACAATTATAGCTGGGCACGGAACCTCTCTGAAGCAGGTGGCCATGAAGGACTCTCAAGGAAGAGTGATCCCTGACGTTCCGACAGTCAACACATGGGCAACACATGAAGTCATTCTCTTTGTGAGGCTGAGCTACACCGAGAAATTCATCCAGACCTGTCCTATACTCGGAAGTGCGTCGGTCACCGTACATCCATCGCTGATGTGCATCCATCTGCATCGTATAATTAAGTTTATCAAAAAAAAACATTACAATAACATCTTCAATAGAGAAATGACCACAGTACATCGACAAATATAACCTTTTTTGTATCACTTAAAGATGAAAAGGACACGGTTCTTGCCAGAAACCGGGACGAATGCCCCCTAAAAAACCGGGACCAATGCCCCTTAGGCGATATCGCTGCCCCGACCGCAATGGTCCCGGTTTTTTGTGCAACCGGGACTAATGCCGTATCTGGGGTAGAATGAAAGGGGGGTTCTACTAGTGTCTTTACCGACAAAATAGCTACCATGGTTGAACTGCACCGAAAACTTCCCACTTCATGATCTTGTGGTATAAAATCATACATGCATCACTAAGAATCGTCCTAAAAATGGTAAATTTTCGTACCTAAAACCCTACTCACAAACCCATAATTCACTACGGACAACCCTAACCAACGGATGTGCAAAAGTCAACTACAAATCGACGATTATGTCTAAGCGAAAGACTGGAAATGCGCAACCGACGATTATGTCTAGAGGAACGACTGAAAATCAAAGATAAAAGGCAGGGCAATGGCGGCGGGGGGGGGGGGGGCTTACAGTACACAAGGGGACGAGATCCTTCGGGGCGACGCACCATGAGACATGGCGGCAAAACGCCGCCTGTGCACGGTGCGGCAGGACGGAGACGTCGAGGTGGGAGAAGTGATCACCGGTGGAATCATGCCCGCGGTTTGGCGAAGACAAGCGGAGAAGGTGGATAGGCGTTTACAAAAATAGACACACCGCTAGGGGGTTTTGGCAATAACGCCCCGGTCTCCCGCCATCTGACACCGCACACCGGTAAACACGTGGGCATACGCCGAGAATACGAGCCACAGTGGCCGTATTTTCACGTCCCATCGTAGATAGTGACCGTGCCGTGCTTATTTTGAAGTACCCTCCGTCTCAAAATAATTGTCTTAAAGTTGGAAAAAAAATGGATGTATCTTTACATAAGAGATCCCTAATTCAGAGACGGAGGGAGTAGGATATGACTGTGGCGTGCTTCCTTCGCACAAGTACGATGACCGTGAGCGAAACCATATCCAGTGGTGTGACACATGTCCAACCGAATCTCAAAGCAATCTTTTTTTGAAACATTTTCTACTGTAGGGGAGTCCCCCACAGCCCTTTATTACCAACCACAAGCGTTACAGTTGCAAATATGTACAAATATACATGGAAATAGACTAAGACAGTCTATCCCAGGCTAGATTAAGGAATTAATCCATAAAGCTAAGTCAGCAGCACTCAACCTATGCTTAAGCATAAGGAGATCAAACATGAAGCCCACTTTCCATCCCATAAAGGAATGTCTTTCTGATTTAAAAATGACTCCATTCCTCTGCTTCCAAATATTCCAGCAAGCAAGAATCACAATCTCAGTGAAACATGGCCCCTTGAAAGACTTTTTGGCAGCAACAAGATTTTGCACAAGTGTGTTATCACTCCAACTGATTTGCAAATAATTCCAAATTCGAGAGCTAAAAACACATTGAAAGAACAGATGTATCCAGTCCTCATTGCACTGTGTACAACAAAGAACACAATGATCTGTACCTTCAATCTTCCAGTTTCTTCTTTTGATCATATCCTTTGTATTAATCCTATCCTTGAGAATCAGCCAAGCAAAGAATTTATGTTTTAACATACATTTGGATTTCCATATCCACTTTGCAGGCCCATCGGGATTTAAATGACCAAATTGCAACTGATAGAATTTTCTGGAGATGTATACCCCTTTATTGAAATTGCATCTCCAACTGTCCTCACTGTCAGTCAACGGAACATTATTTATAATGACACTCAGATCATGAAACTCCTGGAAAGCTTCAACTGAAAATGGCAGAATAAAGGCATCTGAGAGGTCTGTCATTAAAAGAATGTCTCTTATAGAGGACAGAGGATCCTTGGCGAAGGAAAATAATCTCGGGAATTTTATAGCCAAAGGTTGTCCCATCCACGAGTCCTTCCAGAAAAGCCCAGTAAAACCATTACCCAAAACACAAGAGGACAAGGAACACCAGGTTTCTGCCAATTGCATAACACCTCTCCACCAGAAAGAACCACAAGAGGTGACAGCATGCGGTACTGTTTGGAAATAATAGGCATTCCTTACTAAATGGACCCATGGGATATCCACAGAATTATAGAATTTTGCCAGGAACTTCAGTAACAGAGCTCTGTTTTGAATCTGGATATTGATGATCCCTAATCCTCCTTTGTTTTTGGGTCTACATATCATATCCCAGGCAGCTAAAGAGTTCACTCTTTGTTTATTCTTGTCCTTCCTCCATAAACACCGCCTCCTTGCTTTATCAATTATATCAATGACACCTTTAGGAATTACAAGAGTGCACATGTAATAAGAAGGCAAGGAGGATAGAACCGAATTGACAAGAACCAAACTATCCCCATAAGAAAGGAAAGAGACAGTAGCCGAAAGTCTCCTCTCAATTCTGTCAATTAATGGAGCAAAATCCTTGATAGTTGGCTTTGTGGTTCCCATAGGCAAGCCTAAATATGTAAAGGGCATAGAAGCCACAGTGCAATCTAGGAAAGAAGCCAAATTAACAGTTTCCTGCTGGGATAAATTAATCGGTATCATCGACGATTTGTTATAATTCACCTTTAGCCCAATGAGACGAGCATAAAGGTTAAGCAGGTCCTTAAAAACCAATAACTGTGTCGGTTCAGCAGGAAGAATGACAAGAGTGTCATCTGCATATTGCACAATAGGAAAATCTCCACCAATTGGAATTGGCAATCTGAGTCTTCCTTCTCTTAGTGCCGGGTTTAAAATACTTTGCAACAGATCCCCACCCAACACATAAAGAATTGGGGACAAAGGATCCCCCTGCCTGACACCTCTTTTACAAACAAAAGGTTTACCTAGAACCCCATTCAAGAGAACCGATGAAGATCCAGAAGCTAGGATTTCCTTAACCCATTTGATTACTAGAGGAGGGAAACCCTTAAATCTCAAAATTTGCAGAATAGCAGAGTGCTCAATGGTATCAAAAGCTTTCTCAAAATCAATCTTGAAGATCACTGCTCTCTGCTTAGATTGCTTACATTGGTGAATGTATTCAAAACACCAAGCCAGACAATCTTGAATAGTTCTTGATTTAATGAAACCATATTGATTAGCATGGATGCATCCAAAGATTTTGTCTTGAAAACGATTAGCCAGAATTTTGGTGATAAATTTCAAACATGTATTGGTCAGCGAAATAGGTCTGAAATCATTCACCGTTTCAGGAGAATTAGTCTTTGGAATCAGAGTGATGAAAGATCCATTAATGCTCTCCAAAGAGATCTTAGCACTGTGAAAGTCATTGCAAAGCTTGACAAAATCCTCTTTTATTATACTCCAGCAATGTTTAATGAAAAGCCCTGTAAAACCATCTGGTCCAGGCGCACGGTCAGGTTTTAGGTGTTTTACAACACCCTCAATCTCTTCAACAGTGAAAGGGTTGGCCAGGATCTGTAAGCCATCTACTACAGGCAGAAAAACAGACAAATCAAAATCAGACATGGGTGGGCAGGAAACACCCATTCTGTTCTTAAAACAAGACCAGAAAGCAGCAGCTTTATCCATATGATCCACCAACAAATTCCCAGAAGTATCTGAGATGGATGGAATAGAATTTCTCCTAAATCTCTCAGTGGCTCTGGCATGAAAGTATTTAGTATTCTCTCCAGAAAGCCTAGCCCAACGAATAGTACAACGTTGCTTCCAGTAATCAGATTGTAAAGCAAGCAAATTCTTGATATGCTTCTTAACTATAAGTCTGAAATTAAATTCAGGAACACTCAACTGCCGCATATCTTCCATTTGATCCAAAAACAAAATCACCTTACTACTCATATCAATAAGAATCTTTATCTGTGATAGATTCCTTCCCCAATCCTTCAAAGCATATCTGAGATTCTTTAATTTAGCAGTGATTTTGGAGGTTATTGATTTGGCCAGAACAGGAGTATTCCAAATCTTAGTCACAAGGTCCATGAAACCAGGTTGCTTAACCCAATGATTTTCAAACCGGAAAATCTTTGCCTTTGGGATGTTAGTTCCAATTTTAACCATACAAGGCAAGTGGTCAGAGGTTATTTTAGACATGGGTAACACCATGGTATTAGGGAAATCTAGTGTCCACTGGCATGAAGTAAAGAACCAGTCCAATTGAACCAAAAGTGGATCACTTTGCATATTTGACCAAGTGAAATTCCTGCACTTAACTGGCAGCTCCAATAAGCCCAGATGGCTGATAACATCTTTAAATATAAACATATCATTTAGATCAGCCACCGGTTTATTTCGATTATCCAGTGATCTAATGAAATTAAAATCACCAAGAATCATCCAGTTCTGATGAATCGGAATGGAAAGATTATATAACCAATTAACAAATTCTTCTCTTTCCACCCCCTTGCAAGGACCATAAACATTCACCAAATGCCCAGAAATAGAATTGTGAATAGAAGTGAATTTAATGTGAATGGCAGAGCGATGAACTTCTAACAATTCTCCACTGAAGATGGAACTGTTCCATAGCACAATTAAACCTCCAGAAGCTCCAACAGAGGGAGAGAAGACAAATTGATCAAATCTTTTAGGGCAGAACGACCTAATAAAGGAATGATCAAAAGCTTGGCATTTTGTCTCTTGTAAGCAAATGATAGAAGCCTGACTTTCCTCAATTTTATTATAAACTGCGTCTCTTTTAGCTTTATCATTGAGTCCTCTCACATTCCAGTCAAAAACAATCCAATCCAAGACTAGATGGGCCTTATTATCCATGGAAAAAATATATAGTAAAGGAAATTGCTGATAGTCATAAGATACCAGCACAGTAGATATCCAAAAGATAAAACCCATAATGTAGTACATATGCCATGTAACATAACAAAATGTAACAAGAAAACCCAGCAACAACTCCAGGGACCAAACAGGCCCAAAAGATAAAAAGAAGGCCCACTAATCATCAGAACTTGATGGAGTGGTGGGCTTCTTTGGAGCAGCTTCAAGCTTCTACATCGTTAATTCCGAATCTTCTATCTGGAGCATGGTTCCCGCCCTCCGCAGAACAGCAACAGGAGTGAAAGGAGGTACTCCCCCTGTAGAGTCTTGAGGACGAGCAGACTTGGCCTTTTTCCTAGGTTCTGGCTTGTCTGATGCAGGCAAAACCCTGAACCCAGCATTCTTGGCAAGGCTACGTGTCACTCTACGCTCCTCAATGACAAGTGGCGTAGACACCTTCCTGGTCCTCTTCTTGGAAACCGGCTCTGGAGTCATCGGTTCAGAAGCAGGGCATGAATCCAGCAGCAAAGGAACAGGAGCCGCAGAGGAAACTGGCAACTCGAAGGGCAGCAGAGACGACAGAAGTTCAAATCTTCTGTCAAAAATAACCCGAGCTTTGTGCTCCAGAAAATATCTGGACCACTCCACCACAGGATCAGGCAGCAGGACTTGAAGAATCTGCACTTCATTGTTCAGCTCTGCACCAATTTCAGGAGGTGGTGGAACAAAAGGAACCATAGCCAGTTGGTTATGTTCCACCTGTTGCTGCATCTCCACAAACTGTTCCGGGCCCTCAGCTCCGCAACATTCATGGAGTCAATGGAAGCGCCAGAGAATTGAACAGATACAGAAGACTGCACCTGCTCAGGTTCAACAGGCTCCTCCGACGCAGCATTCTCTCCCTGCTCCTCATTGTTCCACTCTCCCCAACCACCTTGCTGTGGTTCAGGCTGAGCCGGTGGAACCCAAGCATCTGGAATTGGGGCCTCTGGAGCACCAAAAGCTGGGTGTGGATTGTCCCCAGGAGGGAGAAGGTCTTCATCCCCCGGCAAAGCATCAGCATCATCACTGTCCAGAATAAAAACAGGGCAGGTCTAGGAAACAACGTGACCACCGTAACGCTGAACCTCCCTAATCACAAGCGAGCGGGGGACATCAGCACCGCTCCCATAAGTAACCTTGAGCAAGGTACGAACAGGAGAAGCGTCCTCCCTCCACCAGGTCCGGAGCTTGCCAAACTTGGACACAAACTCCCGAAGAAACTCATCGGTGCGATAGTCCATGTGCAGATTCAGAATCATAATCCACCCAGTCCTTGAATAAGTTGTTGCTCTAACATTGTCTCCTTCATCATGCCGAACGAAGGATAGAATCCTACCATCAGGAAAGATAAAAGGAGGAGAGTGTACCAAACAATCTCTGGCAACTTGATCCGCCATGCGGAACATGCCAACTCCCACAGCGCTCTCCGAGAAGGAGACAACTTGCAGATGTAATTCCTGGAAGATGTAATCGACGATTTGCTACAGGATATCGTCGAGCTCTTCTACCGGTGGCCGCGGAACCAACTGAGCAATGGCCCAGGATTCATGGCGGCGAGGTGGAGCCGCAGATGAGGTGATGAAGAGGCGAGCGGGCCGCTGCTCGGCCGCCCATACCTCCTCAACATGCATCCCCGTCGGGACGAACCTGGTCGGATCACAGGGGAAGTTCGCCATTGCTGAGAGCGGTTGCGATTCGAGCGGCAATTCCGACGAGGGTTTTCCAGGAACAGTGGCAGGGGCAGGGGATAGAGCTGAGGCAGGGACTCCTCGGTTCCAATAGTCGACGATTTAACTACACAGCGCAGAGTTCCATTAATTCCCGGGCAGTTTCTGCGGATATGGCCCGAACGTGAACAAGACCAGCACCGAATCCGGCCCGTACACTCTTCCGTTGCATGTTTAGCTGAGAGGCAGTTAGAGCAAGGCCAAACCTGGGCCGCCATTTTATCAATTAATTTTGCAAAGCCATCATCAACAGGCATAGAGGCCACGGTAGGGGGGTACAGGGATAGGATCCGTAACAGACTTAGTAACAATAGAATCAGCATTAAAAGATCCAAACTTAATAGCAGGCATCACAATCAATAACAGAACCAGTTTTGTTAGGAATCGTGGGGGGAGCAGTTGGTGCACGAGTAGCAGAAGGTTTTATTAAAGGCTTGTACCGTTTAGGTTTTACCTTCTTTTTCCTCGTGACAACAGTCCACTCATTAGTCTGATCGTGATTCCACTTCCTCCATTCAGCCATCCAATTTGGACCACCGAAACTCCAAAGATGAAAGAAGCACTTGAAGTGGAAGCAAGAAAACCATTTGATCTTCATAATATGAAATCCAACCTCCTTAGAAGCGACATCAAAAGAGAAAACCCGATCATGAAGACAGGTAACATTCAAAGATCCACAATACCCTCCAATCGCCGCCTCGAGAGCCAACGCAACAGTATTAACATCAATTTTGAAAGCAGCACGGCCAAAAGATACCACCATTTTGAAAGCGCCGTAATTTTTAGTAGCGTGAACGTCCGATCCGAAGAGAATGCGGACTTCCTTAGCAAGAGCTAGACCTCTAGAGAAATCCAGGTCTAAAACTTTAGCTGCATGGACTAAACCCATCGCAGGATCAATGGGAGTCCGATCCAAAAGCGGCACCAAAGAATCCACGTCCAGAATAGGAACGATGGCATTGTTATGATCCAGAAGAGACCCATTTCGTGGAACCAGATGATCCTGAACCCTGGCACGATGACAAGCAAATTGGATCTCAGATCCAGGATGAATGCTTTCACGTACCTTGAGAAAACGTTGATCAAGCACAAAGCCCGCTTGATCTACTAGTTGGATCCGTTTGTCCTTCGGATCTAACAGAACAAAACCCACGTAAATGGGATTGAACCTGAGATCCACCTCGGTGGAGAAGATCGCCCTCCACCGCCAACAAGAGCGATCAAAAAGAGATTTTGCCTTAGTCATCGAAGAGAAGGGGGTGGACGACACTGCCGGAGTGGCAGATGTCGTATGAGAGGAGGCCGACTACGCCGGAGTGACGATTGTCGGAGAAGGAGGGCTAAAACCCTAGATCTCGGAGGAGTCACCATGCGCGCCGCCTCGAGGGGGAGTCGCCATCTCTTCGCCCAAAGAACCCAAACAGGGAGGCCCAGGAACATAGGCCTCGTCTCTCAAAGCAATCTTGCATAAGAGATCCGTAATTCAGAGGTATATATATCCGCCAGATATCATATGGTTAAATGGAAAAAAGTATGTAGGTCTAAAAAGAAAGGGGGCCTTGGGGTGAAGGACTTGCATAAACAAAATATCAGTTTGTTATGTAAATGGTGGTGGAAGTTGGAAACACAGGATGGCTTATGGAAGACTATTGTAAAGGCAAAATATATAAAAAATAAGAGTGTGGCTAAGTGAAACCTAGGGTGAGTGATTCCCCTTGCTGGAAGAATTTGATGAAGGTTAGAGAGACTTATTTTGGAGGGAGAGAGATCATCCTTAAAAGTGGCAACATTATGAGATTTTGGTTAGATCCTTGGTTCAATAACAATGCCTTATGTGTTAGTTTCCCTTTACTGTACAGTATCTCGTTGTGTCAAAATATTACAGTTTCGGATGTTATTGGAAAAAATTGTGAAATTCCTTTCCGTAGAAGGTTTTCGGGTGAGTTAGTGCATCAATGGGAGGAGATTAAGCAGGCTGTGCGCCATCTACAGCTTTCGGAGTCGCCTGATGAGATTTGTTGGAAGTTAAAAGCTAATGGAAAATTTTCCACAGCCTCGATGTATCAGTGGCTTGAAAGAAATGTTTCAGGGGCTGATAATAAATTCATCTGGAAGGCTTGTTTGCCTTTGAAGATTAAGGTGTTTCTGTGACAGTTGATGCAGGATGCTATCCCTTCCAGGAACAATATGCGGAAGAGGAAATGGCTGGGATGTCCAAACTGTTCTTTTTGCAATAATGTCGAATCCACTGCTCATTTGTTCTTTCATTGTAATGTTGCTCGTTTTGTTTGGGGGATCCTTGGGACCTGTATGGGTGCTAATACAGTACCAAAAAACATTTGGCAGAGTTGGGTTTGGTTTCATAGCTATCTACCTGGGGAGGAAAAATTATTCACTGTTATTCTGGCTTCTCTTTGCTGGGCTGTTTGGAAGACTAGGAACAAGATCACATTTGATAACTACGTGCTTAAGTCTCCTGAGGGTGTGGTTTACACTATGGCTGCTTTTCTTTCTTATTGGGCAGGTTTATACACAGCAGAGGAATCAGTGAAGATCAAGCAGGGCGCGGAGAAACTCATGAAGAAGATGAAGGAGATCTCGCAGATTGGAGCTGGTGATGCTTCCAGTGGAGTGTTACGTCTTGACGGACCGAGAGCTGCTAACTGATGGGCTGTTTGCTGGAGCTTGTGGTGCTGCCTTCCTTTTGTATAACTGGAGTGGGTGTTTGTGAGTTTCATCGATACTTTCTGCGCTGTGTGACCTGGGTTTTGGTCAGCTAGTTGTTGGGTCTTTTGCTGTAAGCTGAAACTTTGTTTCCTGGATAGGTTAGTCTGTAGTGCTCTCCAGGTTTTTGCCCCGTAGAAGCTGTTTCGAGTCGGGCAGTTGTTCAGCGGGTTTCCTGGGGAGTGCGAGAGCTTTTACTCTTTCCTGTATCCTTTCTGTAAGTTCGAGACTTTGTATTTCCGTTATGCAAGTAATGGAAAGGGGATAGCCCGGTTTGATATATCCGCCAGATTATAGTTTCCGATTACTCGGGCGATCTCCAAAACGGAAACAAGTCGTGCACGTATATCCATCGGTCATCGTGGTACAAATAGCCATGAACCGAATCAAGCTGTAACCGCAACGACAAGCCCAAGCGCTCGGTGACAAGCTTTGAGAAAACAGATCGATCGAAGCCCTGCGAACATGGAGAGATATGAGACCGGGATGGACGACGTGGAGAGGCAGGCAGTCCACGGGGATCTGGAGATCCTGGAGAAGAAGACCAAGGCCCACAGAGATGGCCGCAAGTGGTGTCTGGCCGTGACCCTAGCCGTCCTGTTCACCGCGTGCATGCTCGTCCCGACCGCGCTCCTTCACCATGAAGCGCATTACTACGTCGCCATAGATTCCGTCTCCGGCCTCGACCCGAACCCGACGGACGGCCTCTCCTTCAATCTCACTCTCGGCGTCTACTCCTGGAGCTACGGGGCCAAGGCGTGCATCGAGCCCGGCACCTACGTGGAGGTCTCCTACCGTGGCGTGGAGCTCGCCGCGAGCGAGGCCGAGACGGGGCGGCTCTGCGTCGGGCCGAGGAAGTGGGATGAGCGGCGCGTTGTTGCTACGAGTGTGGCCGGCCGTGGCCAAGCTCTGGACAGCCTCGCCGCGGAGATGAAGCACGGGTCGGCGGTGTTTGACGTCGCGGTGCACCTCCCGGCGGGGTCGTATGGCGTCTCGGCGTCGTACCGCGGTGACAAAATTGTGTCACCGTGCGGGAAGAGGCAGGTGGGCGCCGCCACCGCGTGGTGCGATGCCCCAGACCAGATGCCTGAGTTTATCTAGCTAGGACATTAACTGATTTTGGTGATATTTTGTTGTACTAGAATTTAATAATCAAATTAAGGTAGTAATATATTTGGAAAAAAAATCCTGCTCCCGTTGTCTGGCCCAACCAAAGTTTTTGTTATCACTAGTGTTCTCTGCTTCCTTCTATGTTTCTGCTTCCATCTGTGACCTCATCTGGTGATGCCGTGCAGCCAATACTGAACTCTGAATCTATCTTTGAAGACTCACTGAATCGATCAATGGTTCAAACCTATGTGAAGTTGAAGCTGATGGATGCTCTGTTCTGTTGGTGGCGCCACGACTAAGTGCCCCTCCACACCGGACCTTTATGTTCTTTTCATCCGTTAGCTGAATCATAGACTATATCTTAAGTCCTCCTATACCAGACGGGTTTCGGACACAGTCTCAGCCTCTTTCTGCAGCTTGCTCGCTCGCTCTTACTTTTCTTTCATATAAGCACAAGATGCATATCTTCACCCAACATACACAGCAAAAAGCAAGGAAACTAAGAAACCAATGCCAAATGCACATCAGCGAGCAATGTCAAATGATTCATTTCTTCTCAAGAAAGCAATGTTCAGCTACTTCAGGCAATGCTCCAAACAACCAACAACATAGCTTGCCTGCTATCTTTCAGCTGCTCTTTTGCTTCATCTGGTCTAAGAAGCTCTTTCCCCCGAGTTTCGCGGAGAAGAAAAGCTTCCTCAAGTTCCCGTGGTCCACCGTCTTATAGGCATCTCCTTTGTGCGCCGCAATATCTCTCAGAGGACCTATCATGGCACGGATGTTTGGAGAGTGGAACGCCGCGACTGACAGCCGCTCTTCCTTTGGGTCGATGACAACACGGTGCTCGATGCTCCTGTACCTTCCATTTGTGAAGATCTGTCCTTGCCGAACCAAAACAACAAAAGCCAATTTATTTAGTGCGAGGGGGACTGATAAAATGTTAACTCGACAGAGTCTAGCAGATAGCAGCCTTGAGTTGGTGTTCAAACGTGCAACACTTACCTCAAATAAGTCTCCAACGTTGACGATGAAAGCGCCCTCGAGAGGCTTGACAGGAAGCCAACTGCCATTCCTCTTGATCTGCAGGCCTTGAACATGATTTACTTGGAGGACAAGAGTCAGAAGATCAGAATCAGAGTGTGGAGAGATGCCGACGACTTTGTCCGCTTGAGCACACGGGGGATAGTAGTTCATCCTGACCGACTGTAACCCACCGACACATCTGTCTGCGATCACCTCCGGTTCCAGTGCCAGATTCTTCGCCATGGTGGCCAAAAGGGAGTCTGCTATATCCTTCACGGCGGCAGAATACTTATCCAGTGTTGATCTGAATGAAATTCAGAGTCAGACACCTTGATGTTCCATTTCGTAGGAGAAGACTTAAAACCGAAGATTGCAGTTGATACTTAAGACTAGATATGATGCCTTTTTTTTGCATTCTGATATGATGCCCTTTTTATTTCTTTTGTACCTAATTGAGCTTGCTAGGTTGAGCACAAGAAAAAGTACTAACGGGTACACATTTTATTGTAACTGGGAAAACTGCAGGCGATGAGGAACCGCAGTCAGACCTGAAGTTAGCGGGTTGGTCAGGCCAGAACCTCATCTTTCTGTCCTCTGGTGGCTGTGCGTATAGGAAAAGCATGTCGGCCCAGTCAAGCTTCTGATCCTCCGAGACTACAAACAGCTGGCCATAACCTTCCAACTGTCCTCGCTCCTGAGCAAACTGTTTCTTCGTCTCTGCAGGCAACTGAAAGAATTGCTGAATGTTTGCCTTCAGCCCCTCCACCACATCATCCGGAACACTGTGGTTAATAAGCTGCAAAGCACCAATTTACTCTCCATTAGGATGTCAACCTGTGATTTTGAAATTCCCAAATACTCGCGTAAATAAAAAGTGTTCACGTAATTAAAGTGAAAACTCAACTGAAATACAGGCACAGCAACACAGGTAGCAAGGAAACATAGACAGCAAAGTAATGGCAACAGAGACAGGTAGCAAGGAGTAAAACTGGAAGCCAGCGAACCTGGAAGAAGCCCCAGTCCTGGCAGGCCCTGTGGAGGCGAGCAGACTCCTCGCCATGGTCAAGCATCAGCCTCCGGTAATCAATGATGGGGATCTGATCCTCGCCGGCGCCGGTGACCGCGTCCGCTGCCACCTCTGGCCGGAGGTACCTTGGTGGCACGTCAACTCCGCCGGTGGCCGCCACCATGGCCTGCACACTAGGGACGGGGAGAGATTCCATCTCTTGCTTGCCTCTCTTGAGACGCTACTAGTTCCCTGGATAGTTCAGTCTTCTGTACACCTCATGTCATGTGGCATATACGTGGATGGTAACCAGGCATCCAGCATTTTTTTTTATTCAGAAGAACAGTCCAATTATGACCATATAATACTGCCAAACTGCTTTTGTTTTGTTCTTTTCCTTTCTGAGAATCAACTTCCGTTCTCTTCTCTAAGATGAGATCACATTGGATATAAATAAATTCAATACTGTAGTATGGTATAGCTGGGCCTCATAACCCACTCTGTAGTCTGTAGGAGACATCAAACACACACAGGAATTGACAGTGGATAGGCTACAAGCAAACGTATCAAATGTGATCAGGACACATACAGCTCCACACACATGGTTCTAAGCAAGTACTGAAACTACAAAATATATGTTTGGGAAATTTAGTTCTTGTGATCTAGACGGCTATCAGAAACTATACTCCTTAACGGCATGGGTCGGTAGCCACTGTGGAAGATGTGGACAGTTCATTCCCTACCGCAGGAGAGGTTGCAGCACACGAAAGAACATGGTCATCCACTCCTCCCCTCTTGCTGTAGCCTGCACATTTGTGGAGATAGAAAGCTGGTAAGAACTGTCGTCAGACATCTCCTATCGAGCATGTAACTCAAAACATTCAAGTTCAATATTAGGTGCTGATCCAGCATAAAAAGAAGGAAATAAACCAACATCCGACATTACAATCCAAAAATTATTTAGTTGCCACAATATCATTCTAAAGAGTACAGAAAGCATGCTCTGCCCTGGTCCACAGATTAGCGACTCTGCATTAAAGATATCCTCACTGTTGCATTAACATATCACCTTAAAAAACAAATCAGAGATATGCGGTTTGGACTGCAGACTATAGAATTGTAGATGCAAGACTCAACATGAGGTCTTTCTGACAAAATTTGGCAACCTAACAGGAACATTAACAAGGTGCGGTTTTGCATTGTGCACTGTCAAGTCAGATATTTCAAGCCAAACAAGAGTATATAAATTGGCTGCACAAAGCTATGAAGCTTACGGCATAAAACAGAGAGATATACAGAAGCCACAACATATGGCCAAGACAGCAACGACATTTGGGATACAGCAGCAACATTAAAAATATGGGTTTTGCACTTTGCACTGCCATGTAACAATATTTCAAGAAAATTATGGAATGAATACAGCCAACGGCACAAATCAAAGAGGTATACAGTTTGGATCTCAGAGAGGCAAGACAACAGCAACATTAACATATCAAGGCAAGAAAATTTTGGAGCACACGGGTAGATATTGATCTACCATAAAAACAGGGATATAACCAACATCGAACTTTACTATGCAAAAAATGTTATGTTATCGCCATTTTATTCTAACGAGTACAGAAAGCATGCTGGTTGGCCTGGTCCATATTTAGAGGTACTGCATAAAAGATATTCTCACTGTTGCGTAAACATATCAGCTTATAACACACATCAGAGAGATATGCAGTTTGGACCACAGACTATGGACCACATCAGAAGCAGAGAAATCAGCTACTGATGTGGTTCCTCTTGAAAGAAGCAATGTTGTGATACTGGAATCGCATTATCCAGCTCCATGAAAGGGCAAAAAAAGATGGAGCAGTCGTTTTCAGTTCCGCTGCAAAACAAAATGGCACCATTGTAAGTAGGATATAATGGTCAAAAGAAGCTGCATGAACTCATAATTAATATAAGGATGAATGCAGAAGCAAGGGCTTTTGACTCTATTTTTAATCCCCTGTTCCCATATTACATGACCTGCTTAACTAAGTTCATAGAAAAGGTTCGCACTGAAAAAGTATGTTACTTTTCATCTGCTGTGGAAACACATTTCATTTACGGGTTTCCCATTGCTTACCCCAAAATTCTCATGCTAAAGAACTGCTAAATTAAGATCTACTGAGCTATATGATAAATAGGGCTTATGTTGTAGAATTAGAATTTAGAAATTCCGGGTTAGATGCCATCAGCAGAGATTTTGCGCGTATTTTTTTACCATGGTTTCCTATCCCAGAAGTACAAATGGAACTCCAACGCATGAAAATTTTCTGTAAATGTTTTCTGGAGGTTATGCTAAAAATCTTATACAGTGCAAAGGAAGGTAAGCAAAGTAGCAAACCCAAGTACAAATAGTTACAGCTTATATGCCCCTCTACGTCTATGCTTATAGGATGATTGCACAATGTCTCCTATTAATGCCTCACAACACAACTCAGTTAAAAGGTTATATGTTCTAATACATCAGCAGCTCCAATTTCTTGAACAGGAGTTTAAGATTAAAAGTCACTGCAAATTGCAACTTGCTTCTACCGTGAGGCTGCACAGGAAGTCCATAGCCATCATGTTGACATGCAGCTGTCTTCAAGAGAAGTCTGAGTTAACCGTAAATGTGAAATTAAGATTTTACATCACAAACCCAGGGTTTGGTAAACAGGGTATCACACTTCCAACAAAAGAGTGATTTTTCAAAGTAGCCACGTTACATACAGAGATTTTATCTTACCAAAGCCATATTAAGCACCAAAGTATCAGTACCCAGTTAAAACACCTGGCTAGCTAAGTACTCCTGCAGACTCGCACACGCTGTTTAAGAGTTAATCATCTTGTGACAAAAGAGACAAGATCACAAGATACGTCACTGAAGGCCATGTTGAATATCTAATCTGCATCAGATAAAAATACTACTATTATACAGGTTTGAGATAATAATGTCAAGCAGAGGTGAAAATAACAGTAAAACAGGGACACCTTGCTTAGTTTTTTCTTCTCAAACAGATAGGTAAACTAGAAACCATAGACATGCAGAGCTTTGTGTTTGCATGCCACAGCTACAATCAGAGAAGCCCAACTTTCTTGAGCCCATCATAGGAAAGATAACATGACAAATGAACCAGAGTTTTATACTAAATGGCCTTTTAATATCCTAATTTTATGTTTCTAGCCTCAACTGCAACTCAAAAGATTCACATAGATGAAAAGTACCTGCACAAAAGGCTGGAATCAATTCGAACTACTCTTGTTGGGGTGTGTTCCCAGACCAAAAGACAACGCTATAACTACAGCCATCTGTTGAATCTTTCTCACTGAAGCCCAGATGTTATTTAAGTTACAGATGCTGTGCAGAAAATCGGTAAAAACAGGTGACATCAGAGGACGCGCGCTGCAGTCTGAAATTTTAGAGCAACATTTAGAAACTCCAACTAGGCACGTGATTTCAAACGAACATTAATATAGATCTTGGAGATTTGTTTTCCCCCAACAGAGTGCTGTACAGATTTGGAAGTGCAAGATAGAAGATTCGGATAAAACTTTGGAGTTGACAGAAGAAGAGAACAGATGGGGAGATGCTAAGGCAGCATCCCAGAATCCATTAAACTGAAACGACATACAGCACTTCCGAACTCACGCTACAACCCACGAGCCTAACAACGCGACACAGGCATCGGTAACACTAACACAAGCACACTTCTGACACACAGATCCACAACGGGAAGAGGCGGTCAGGAGTCGGTCAGCCGCCGAAGCCGTAGAGGGTGCGTCCCTGGCGCTTGAGCGCGTAGACGACGTCCATGGCGGTGACGGTCTTGCGGCGGGCGTGCTCGGTGTAGGTGACGGCGTCGCGGATGACGTTCTCGAGGAAGATCTTGAGCACGCCCCGGGTCTCCTCGTAGATGAGGCCCGAGATGCGCTTGACGCCGCCACGGCGGGCGAGGCGGCGGATGGCCGGCTTGGTGATGCCCTGGATGTTGTCGCGGAGCACCTTCCGGTGGCGCTTGGCGCCGCCCTTGCCCAGGCCCTTGCCTCCCTTGCCGCGGCCCGACATCGCTGCTGTGCTGCTAGCTGGTTTGAGTCTCCGTGGAGGATTTGGGGATTGGGGCTGATGGTTGGTGGGGAGGATAAGCTGGTGGTGGGGAGTATTTATTACAGCGGAATGGGCGGGGACCGGGGAGTTTGCGCGCGGAGGCGAAAACCAGCGCTCCGTGGGAGGCGGGATTTGGAGCGTTCGATCGGAATGGTCGCTGGGGATGGGGTGTGGGCGGGACCGATCCGTGGGACTGGTAACACTGAGATGTGATTGGTTTGCTCGTCGCGAGGCTGGATTAGTGACGTGGCAGAGCGTGTTTGTCCTGGCATCCTGGGCGACATGCTGTTGTTTGAGGTTCCTGGTGGAATTCTGGATGATTTTGATTGTAATAAGTTTTTTTTTATTTTACTTTGTACTGCTTAGCTGGTGCTGTCAGCCAAATCTGTGAGCATTTCCTCTAAAATCATGAGAAGAAAAGGAGCACCTAGGACCAGACTTCGATAGGGAGAAACAGAGCAGCAGATAGATGAACATCATACATAGGATGGTCACAGAAGCATAGTCAAGCATTACATATCATACGAATTGAAACAATAAACGAGCGGCAAACAAAGGGTACAAGTGATCGGTAACCGATCCCATCGGCCAAGCAGCATCCGCGGTGGAAGATGTGTGGCAAGGGGGCATTATCTTCTTCTTTCTTCAGCTTGCTCCCTCTTACTACTTTTGTTCCATACAAGCCAAAAGGGAACCAATTAACATGTCTACTACTATCGTTTTACATACTACACAAGTACATATGCGTCTGCAGTTGCTTCCTTCCTATTCAACTCTCCAACTATGCATCCAAGTGATTGTTTGGGGCACTCTTTATCGGGCAAAATTAAATGATCAGCAGCTGCTTTCCCATATGCATATCAGCCAGCAATGCCGAATGCTTCGTTTCTTCTCAAGAAAGCAATGTTCAGCTACTTCGGGCAATGTTCAGAACAACCAGCAGCATAGCTTAATTACATGGTGGCTTTCATTGATGCACGAGGCCATCAACTCCTCCCCTCTCTCTCTGTAGCCTGCACATTGTAGAGATAGCAAGAAGTTAAGAACCGTCGTCAGAGCACAAAACTTCAAAAACTGGGCTAAGACTGAGTGCTTCATTTCTTCTCAAGAAAGCAATGTTCAGCTAATTCAGGCAATGTTCAAAAACCGAAAAATAGCTTAATTACATGGTGCCTTTCAGCTGCTCTTTAGCTTCATCCCGTCTAAGAAGCTCTTTCCCCCGAGCTTCGGGGGCAAAGAAAAGCTGCCTCAAGTCCTCGTGGTCCACCGTCTTATAGGCATCGTCCTCGTGCACCGCAATCTCTCTCAGAGGACCTAACGTGGCATGGATGTTTGGAGAGTGGAACTCCGCGACCAACAACCGCTCTTCCCTTGGGTCGATCGCTGCATAGTGCTCGATACTCCTGTACCTTTCCATTTGTGGAGATCTTTCCTCACCAAACCAAACAACAAAAACCAATTTATTTAGTGCAAGTGGGGGCTGCCTTATTGATGAAATGTTAAAATCTAGAAGATCCCAGCGTTGAGTTGGCGTTCAACCGTGCACCTTTACCTCAAATAAGTCTCTGACGTTGACGATGAAAGCGCCCTCGAGAGGCTTCACAGGAAACCAACTGCCATTTCTTAATCTACAGGCCTTGAACATGATTTACTTGGAGGACAAGAGTCAGAAGATCAGAATCAGAGTGTGGAGAGATGCCGACGACTTTATCTGCTTGATCGCACGGGGGATAGTAATTCATCCTAACCAACTGTATTCCGCGGGTGCATTTGTCAGCGATCCCCTCTGGTTCCAATCCTAGATTATTTGCCATGCTGGCCAAAAGGGAATCTGATATATCCTTCACAGCCGTAGAATACTTATCCAGCGTTCATCCGAATGAAATTCACAGTCAGACACCTGAATGGTTACGAACTCGATGTTCCATTTTTTTTTGATAAAGGGAAGTATATAAATATCGCGGAGATACAAATTACACCCGGCCTCTGCAACAACGCAATGGGTGCACACAGCCGAAAGACAATAAAAAGAAGAAATAAAAAGAAAAGTCCCGCTACAGAGTTACAGTCCTCGCGGCCAGGCATCTCTTCGAAAACAACGTCTCCAAGAAGAACGGTGTCAGGCACAACCAATTAAGGCCAGACCTTGGGTTTTCACCCTGAAGATAATCCTCGCTCTCAAAACAACGGCTCCAAGAAGACCACTGCCAGGCACAACCAATTAAGGCCAGACCTTGGGTTTTCACCCTGAAAGGTAGGACGTTGGACTTCACGCATATTGTCGCCCCCTCTGACATACAGCTGCCACGAATCTTGAAACTCCAAGCCAGCTCCCCATCGATGCAAAGAATCCAAACACCGTTGCTGGTCCTCCAATCTCACCTTCGATGACTGAGCATTGCGACCGAATTCCACCGATCCAGCAATCTCCAGGCGTCGCCCATGGGAGTTCGCCGGCGGAGCCTTTCGGTCGACATCCCGGCTTGATCAAAGAGAACCTACAACAAGATCCTCATCTTCGCGTGATGGCAAACCCTAGGACCACCTCCTTTATTCTGATTATTCTCAGGTCATGGCCCCCACGCCACCGACCTTCACCGACGATGTTGGCGTGAAGAGGGCAGGCCAGTAGGATCGAACCAGAGAGGCCCAGATCACCACTGCCCGAAGGACGCCCCGCCACCTCCAAAACCACCCCGCCGGTGACCCAAGGCGCCGGCCAATAGACCGCGCCGCCTCAAGCCTGCCCGACCCGAGCTCCTTGCGGAACGTCCATCGCCGCCGGCCACTCACCGCCGAGCCCGTGCTGGTTCCACCTATGCTCCTCTGCCTTCACGTCGCCGGCGAAAACCAGAAGGAACGGCGGGAGGGAGCCCAGCTCGTATCCTTGGTTCTTGCTTCTGCACGTCCATCCAGTACTCGAGCTGCGCGGTGTAGTCGCCGGCCCGCAACCGATCCAGGTCGATGACGACCCCGGTGTAGCAGGGCGCGCGCGACCGGTTGGCGAAGACGGAGGTACTCGGCGTGGCGTCAGAAGGCGTCGGTGAAGTTGGAGGTGGCGTTGGCGTGACAGCACTCGGGGCGGCGAGCGCAGCCATGGCATCCGGCGACGAACTCCCACAGATCGCACAGGGCGAGCCGCCAAATCCCCGATCGACCTCCGGGCTGCCCTGATCCGCCGCCCTGCAGATCTGAGCCGCCGTGAGGGAGCGCCCCGCCGTCGCCGTCTGCCACACGGGACTCCGCCCGGCGGCGTCCTCCGGCGACGGCGCGGCTGGATGCCCGCACCCCTGTGGTGGCGCTAGGTTTTTCCCGTCCGTCCGAGTCGCCCCGGACGCGGACGACGCGGACGTCTTTTCTTTTCCCAAAGCTGATGAGATCAACTCGATGTTCCATAGTAGGGCAAGACATAATAACAAAGATTGCAGTTAGTACTCAAGACTAGAAATGATGCCCCTTTTTATTGCTTCTGTACCTAATTTACCCTCCTAGGTTCGGCACAAGAAAGGAGACACCAAAAAAGTACACATTTTATTGTAATTAAGTTGGGCAACACTGAGAACACTGCACGCGATGAGGAACCGCAATCAGGCCTGAAGTTAGCGGGTTGGTCAGGCCAGAACCTCATGTTCCTGTCCTTTGGTGGCTGTGCGTATAGGAAAAGCATGTCGGCAAGCTTCTGATCCTCCATAACCTTCCAACTTCCCTTGCTCCTGAGCAAATTGTTCCTTCGTCTCTGCAGGTAACTGAAAGAACTGCTGGACATTGGCCTTCATCCCCTCCACCACATCGTCCGGAACACTGGTTAATTAGGTGCAAACCACCAATTACTTTCCATTAGGATGCGTCGTCAAATTGTGATTTTGCAAATTCCCAAGACAAGGAATCATTCATCATCAATCAAAAAGTATTCGCATAATTATAGGTGAAAACTCAACTGAAATACAGGAACAACAACACAGGTAACAAGGCAACAGAGACGGCTGAACTGAAAGAGGTAAATCCAACGAACCTGGAAGAAGCCCCAGTCCTGGCAGGCCCTGTGGACACGTGCAGACTCCTAGCCATGGTCAAGCATCAGCCTCCGGTAATCAATGATGGGGATTTGATCCTAGCCGGCACCGGCGACCGCGTCCGCTGCCGCCTCTGGCCGGAGGTACCTGGGCGGCACGTCGGCTCCGCCGGTGGCCGCCACCATGGCCTACACACTGTGGACGGGGAGCCATTCCATGCCTTGCTTTGCCTCTCTTGAGACGCTAGTAGTTCCTTGGATAGTTCAGTCTTCTGTAGACATCATCTGGTTTGGCATATGTGGATGGTGACCAAGCACCCAGCAATTTAGTACACAGAACACCAGTCCAACTACAACCATATAATACTGCCAACCCTGCCTTCTTTTTTATTTGTTCTTTTCCTTTCCAGGAACAAACTTACATTGTCCTCTCATAACCCACTTTGTAGGAGACATCAAACAGAGAAATTCACAGTGGATAGGCTACAAGCAAACATATCAAATATGATCAGGAAACATACAGATTCCACACACACACACACACACACACACACACACACATGGTTCTGAGCAAGTACTGAAACTACAGAGAAATTCACAGTGGATAGGCTACAAGAAACCATATCAAATATGGTCAGGAAACATACAGATTCCACACACACACACACACACACACATGGTTCTAAGCAAGTACTGAAACTACAAGATATGGTTGACAAGTTCAGTTCTGTGATCTAACTTAGACAGCTATCAGAAACTAAACTCCAGAGCATGATCGGTTAGGGCCTTAAGGACATCGGTCGGTAGCCTCTGCAGTGGACCGTTCAATCCCTCCACCGGTTACCGCAGGAGAGGTTGCAGCACACGAAGAACAGAGTCATCCCCTCCTCCCCTCTTGCTGTAGCCTGCATATTTGTGGAGATAGAAAAATGTTAAGAACTGTCGTCACAGGTCTTCAATCGAACTGTACAGAGGATGTCATGCAACTCAGAAGATTCAACTTTAACTGGTGGATGTTGATTTACCATAAAGAAGGGCAAAAGTAAACAGCCAGCTTAGTTATGCAAGAAATATTAAGTTGCATACATTCTAAAGAGCACAGAAAGAGTAGTATGTTCCCATGGTCAATAGGTTAGCAGTTGTTGCATAAAAGGTATTCATATCATACTGTTGCATAAACGTATCAGCTTAATGGACCAATTTGGGCGAATCCGGTAGTGAAACCAGAGAGATATGCAGTTTGGACTGTAGACATGGGGGCAGTACAATGGATTAAAAATTATAGATGCACAACATACAGCCAAGACGGCAACAACATTTGGGTCACAGCAGCAACCTTACCAAGGTGGGGTTTTGCAATGTGCACTGCCATGTCACTATATTTCAAGAAAACTAAGGAAGAGATAAATATGCTGCACAAAGAAATACAGCCGACAGCACAAATCAGAGAGGTATACAGTTTGGACCTCAGGCAGCAAGACAACAGCAACATTAACATAACAAGACAAGAAAATTTTGATCTCACGGGTGGATGTTGATCTACCATAAAAACAGGGATATTACTAACATCCAACTTTACTATGCAAAATTTTTAAGTTGCCTCCATTTTATTCTAACGAGTAAAGAAAGCAAATTAGTTGCCATGGTCCTCCATAGGTTAGCGGTACTGCGTAAACGATATCCTCACTATTGCATAAACATATCAGCTTGAAACACACATCAGAGAGATATGCAGTTTGGACCGCGACTATAGAACTATATATGCAGACTCAACATGAGGTCTTTCTGACAAAATTTGGCAACATAACAGGAACATTAACAAGGTGCGATTTTGCAATGTGCACTGCCATGTAAGATATTTCTAGCCAAACAAAAGAACATATAAATTGGCTGCACAAAGCTATACGTCTTACGGCACAAATGAGAGGATATGCAGTTTGGAGTGCGGACAGGCTGGACTGCCCTCAGCACAAGACCAATATGACCAATTTAGGTAGACAAACAGCAGCATCATATCAAGGCAGGATCACAATATGCACTATCATGTTATCTCAAGCCAAACAAACAGATAAACAGACTGCCGGCATGAACCTGGAAGAAGACAGCCTCGCCGTGACCGCAGGCAGCACAGCGGACGTCCTTGGTCCGGGGAAGAGTGGGGTCGGAGGCCACATCCTGCAAGACCTGCGTACGCTCCGCGGCAGCGTGCAGCACCTCATTGCGGTAGACACAGTTGTTATCAGCGACCTCCTGAATTCAGCAACCAGGCAAGCCATAATTGGTTATAAAAAAACTAGAGCAACAACCAGTAATGAACGTTAACAAGGTTGCGGCTACTACGCAGTTATAACTCACTAGAAAATGGAGACGAGTGTCTGTGATTGAGCCTCTATTCGGTTTGCAAGATTTACTTCATCGTGCAACTTGGAGGAGAGGCTAACAAAAGTTACCATCATTTTTTCACAAAAGATAAATAAATAGACAAATGTTGGGAAAAATAACAATCATGTGTGCTACCGAGCCTCGATTCGTCTCACAAACAATAGATTATCATCATTTCATATCAAATAATAAATAGACAAATGTGGCACATGCTTATATCCAAATTTAATCAACTAGAGCTGCCTGGTGATTGTTGGATTCGGGAAACATGACACGTGTGTGCGTGATTTTGTTCCAATTGGCTCACAAGACTACATCAAAGACCATGAACGGGGATCGCGCAGCCAGATTTCGAGAGCCATGACATGTGCGTGTGCCTGATTGGGCCGTAATTTTGGTTCGGAGCAATCTCAGATGCCACGACGAACTGGGGCCGAAAACCCTAGGATTTGGGGGCGATTTGAAAACCCCAGGAACGAACAAATCGCGTCACTGCGTTCGGGGTTAGGGGGGTTAGGGTTGGCGTGAGTTACCTGGTGCTCGCAGTTGCGGCAGGCGAAGAGGAGAACGCGCCTGTCCTTCTCCTCCTTGGGGTACAGGATGTTGTTGCTGCCATTCATCGATTTTAGTTTTAGTTAATCACCATTAGCGGCCATCAGCACCAAGAGAGGTTGGGGAAGAAGCAGAGCGAAGAAGGAAGGAGGGCACGCGCGTACCACTCGCGGCAGAACTTCATGGCGCTCATGGCGGCGGCGGCAGCAGCGACCCGACGAGACTTTCCGTTTGCCGCGGCGGGATGGAGTCCTGGTGCCTGGTGGTGTGGTGTGGTCCGTGTAGATGGGTTTGGGGCTCGGGTTTATATACGGACGGAACGGAACAGGTGTCGGTCTCACCAGGACCAGGTCCTTTCTGTTTTTTTTCTCTTCCGGACCGGTGTGGCCCTTTGCCGATTTGCTCCTATGCTCTTTGTTTTATGTCTTCCGTCTCTCGAAATAGACTTCCCCCGCTTTATAGATAAAGCAACCGACCAAACGAGTTTAGAAAAACTCCGATACAACGCACCCACAAAGCTGGGGCCACAGCACAATACAGCCCAACGAAAATAAAAACACACACGCACAACACACAAGGGGGCGGAGGAGGGGTGGTGTGGGTAGAAAGGTCGCCTCGACCTAGAGAGCGACTCAGGGCGGCACCGAAGAAGAGATGCTACGCGCGGGGACGAGGAGTCTGTCGATGGAGTCGTCCAGCCGCGCTCTGTCCCGCTGCCTACACAACGGGTGCCACTGCTGCAGGAAGGCCAAGAATTTGAAAACAGAGTCAGAAGCCCGCCTTAAGAAAATCTTCTCAATCACCATCTTATTACGGGTCGTCCACAGCGACCACGCCATCGCCGCAAACACCAGCCAGAAGAGACGCATGCCTCCTCCTGCGTGGTGTGCCCGAGATTCCAGGAACTCCCCAAGGTCCGAGGCCAGCCACGCCGGCCCCAAGGCCTCTCGGACGAAGTTCCACAAAAACCGGGCAGCGGGACACACAAAGAAAATATGCGTACTCGATTCAGGGGTCCTGCAGAGCGGGCATAAGCCATCTCCGGGTCCCCGGCGTTTGGCCACCTCAACCCCAGATGGCAGCCTATCCTGCAAAAGCTGCCAGACGAATATTTTAATCTTCAGAAGAAGCGGGGCCTTCCAAAGGGGGGAGGCCCATGGTCTAGTGGGCTGAGTAAACAGAGAGCGGTAAGCCGACTTAACCGTGAAAGATCCAGATGGGGTTAGTGACCAGGACACCTGGTCAGGACCCCCCGACAACGTATCAGGAAGCGCGCCCAGCAACTCCCTCCACTCCCCGGGCTCGGTCGGCCTAAAGGTGCGTCGGAATGCAATATCCCAAGCTCCCTGCCTAAATGTCGTTGCCACCACTAAGGATGGGTCCGCGCAAATCGCGAAGAGTCTCGGGAATTCCACCCGAAGTGGCCTCGGACGAAGCCACGGGTCAAGCCAGAACATAATACCCCGGCCATCCCCTACTGCAAACCGGGCCCCTTTCCTAATGTTTTGTTTAAGAGCCTGGATAGATCTCCAGAATAGGGATCCATCCTGTCTCTCACAGGCGAGAAGAGGCCGCCCCCTGTAAGTATTTAGCTTTAAGGAGCTGGAGCCAAAGTCCCCCCTCATCCCGCAGAATGCGCCAAACCCATTTAATGAGGAGCGCCTCATTCATTTTACGGGTCGCCACTATATCTATGCCCCCAGATCTTTGGGGGCACAGACGTCAGCCCACTTAACCATGTGGTATTTCTGACGCCCATTACCATTCTGCCAAAAGAACCGGGAGAGCTCCTTATCAAAGGCAGCGTGCACCCCTTCTGGCAGGGAGTAAAGACTCATCATATATGAAGGGATACTCGAAAGACAGGAACCGTTCAATACAGACTTACTCCCCTTAGAGGTGAACCGTCCGCACCATGGTTCCGCCTTCCGCCTAACCTTCCCCATCAAGGGCTCGAGGTCCCTGATGAGGATCCTAGAGTCGCTTAACGGGACCCCCAGATATGTAACCGGGAAGGCGGACAACTTGCAATTAAGATTGTCCGCTCTTCTTCCGTCTTAAAATAATTATCATTTAAATGGATATATCTAAACGTAATAATGTACTAGATATATCCATTTTAAGTCATTTTAATGACACTTATTTTGAAACAGAGAGAGTATTTTTTCTTCGCTTAATTTCTCCATTTCGTTTCTTACAACGCATGAACCATCCTAATTTTATAAGTGTGGAATTAACATCCATAAGTTTTTATTTTAATTTTAATTTCATTAGTTGTCGTTATCTATCCCCAAACATATTATACTAGAGCATCTTCGGGGGTGGGACTTTGTTTCTGGATGGACACCTCTATCTGTTTGCGGGACGTCCGGATAGATTGGGTGGATGCTTTCAATGGCACCCCATTTTTTTAACAAACTTAAATTGAAAACATATGGCCAAATTTCATACAAACTTGGTTTAGTACATTGAAATTTAACCAAAAACATCAAAGTATAAACTAATATAATCCTAACCCTAGGGTCGGAGTCGATTTTGATGGCCATAGCGGATGGTGGCCATGTAGCCTAGCATGTCCTCTAGGTCGTTGGGCCGGTTCGTTGGGTCGGTACTTGACCTCGAGCATGGCCAGCGGCAGCGTGTCCACGTTGGAGATGGACCAATAGTTGTTTGGCTCCTCCTAGATGGCCTATGTGTTTGCCTGTTGTAGGACTCTTCGGGCTTCTCCTTCGGTTGTGGCTTGGGCTGGCGTCAGTGCGACCACTCCTCCTCGGGTTGGCGGACAACTCCTCCTCGGGGTCCTCCTCATGCTTGGCCGGTCTGAGAAAACGCATGTCCGACTGGAGAAGGTGCACGACCAATAGCTAGAATGCTGGCACACTCCAAAATAGTAGATATCGGCCTTGGTAGTACGGTCATGCAGTCACACGCTCATCCACGAAAGCGTCATCACACCATCTCAACGCCAACACATACATAATTTCTCCCCCTCCTCCAGCGTCAGTGTCAATTGATTTCGCGTCATGAGTGCCTCATATGGTGATCAACGACACGCGGACTCCCCCCCCCCCCTCGTGGCTTATCAGCCAACCGCTCGGTAGCCGGTAGTTGCGTCCAAGATCCAAACGAGAGAGTATAGGAACCAGCCGGACCAACAGCGGCTAGGGTTTAACCCAAAGGGGAAAGTGATGAAGATTACAAGCTCGATCTCGAGCTAAAATATATAGGAAAAGTAAACGATGAAGTAGTGGGCATGTAAGAGGCTTCATGCGACAACGACGTTTTCGGATCACCAACAGTAGCCGTTAGACCAACGTCATTCGTTCATTAATCCATGAACGGTTTGTTGCTGCTTCGTTTTGGCGGGAAGTGGTACGAAGCACAAAGGCAGTTGGATAGACGATGAAGGGCTGAAACGGTTATGCTAGCTGAATGTGATCTTCAGCTTGCTGTTCGTGACAATTTCCTCTTGTTGAGACTAGACTTGTCCTCAAGGCTTGAAATTCGAAGACTTTTTGCATGAATGATGAATCCTCGCAAGTAGCTGCTTCTACTCGCAAATTTATCCGCTTTACAAGCCACTACACCATGGGAATATTGATGTTACCCTGCTTTCTTAGAATAAGCTTGCGTTTGAGTATTTCTTCAGGTCCAGTCTGGTTGTTACCCTCTTTATCCACCATTGATAACGTAGGTGTAGGAATAGCGGTTGGGCCAAGGTGTTTCTTGAGCTGGCTTAAATGGAATGTGTCGTGCAAGGTGCATCCATCCGGCAAGAGAAGTTTGTAAGATGTGCTGGTAGTAAGATGTGCTGGTATTCTAAATGGTCCATAAAATCTTGAATGCAGCTTAATACATCTGTGTATATTGGGTGAAGAATGTCTATAAGGTTGCAATTTTAGGTACACCATGTCCCCAAGTTCCAGCTACCCAACACTTCTATTCTTCTTGGCAATGTGTGCCATTCTTTATTGTGCTTTATTTGAATTTTTCTTAGTAACATTGTTAGCAAATTCCATGTGCCGTAACATTTCAGCAGCATTTCAGTGTGCTGGTCAGCCAGGAACATTTATGCTACTTGAGGAGGGTGAAAGCTATACAAATCTTGAAAGGGTGTAATTCTCATAGAAGTGTGAAATGAGGTGTTATACCGCCACTCAGCATATGCCAGCCAAGACTACCACTTTTTGGGTTGGTCAAAAGCCATGCATCTCAAATATGTTTCCAAGCATTGATTTACTCTTTCTGTTTGTCCATCAGTTTGTGGGTGGTAGATATTGCTCATGTGTATCTTAATACCCAGGGCTTTGAATAATTCCTGCCGTAAATGACTTGTAAAAATCTTGTCCATGTCTATAACAATGACTAATGGCAGTCCATGCAATTTAAATATATTTTCAACAAAAGTAGTTGCTACAGTCTTGGTTGTTATTGGATGTTTCAAGGCAATAAAGTGAGAAAAAATTGTAAAACTGTCAACCACAACAAGAATCATTTTTTAATTGGTGGAAGTAGGAAGTCCTTCTATACAATCCATACTGATGTGAGTCCAAGCCATGTCAGCTACTGGTAGTGGTTGCAACAAGCAAGGAGAATTTATGTGTTATGCTTTATTAATTTGGCACACTGGACATTCCATGATGAAGTTGGAAATGTCAATTTTCATCGTTGGCCAAAAGAAAACCAATTGAATTCTATGAAATTTTGCTCTCTCTCTCTTTCTCTCTCTCTCTCAAGAGTGGCCACCCAGTTCAGATTGTGCATGGTATTCATAATTTGTTCCTTTATTTTTGTGTGATTTCCTACCCATATCTTGTTTTTGAATCTGAGTATCTCATTCTTGAGTGTATAATTTGGTTAAGATTCTAGAGACACAAATAATTTTGCTAGCATTTCTTTGCAGCGTTCATCATTGTCATAGCTAGAAACCAAGTAGGAACTGCTACAGAACCCGTTATTCGCAGTATCTTGTACTTTACTCTAGAGAGAGCATCAACTACTCTATTCTATTTTCCTCTTTTATATTCCACAGTGTAATTGCAACCCAATATTTTTATTAGCATCTTATGCTAGATTCCCTTAGTTAATTTCTGCTCATGGATGTACTTAAGACTCTATGGATCCGTCTTAATTATAAGGGAAAATGCAGCAAAGTAGTGTTTTGATTTCTTCAATGCTTCTAAGATAGCAAGTGTTTCCTTGTCATATGTGGACCAAGCAGAAGTTTTTGGACCCAGTGATTTTCTTAAAAAGGAAATTGTTTTCCCTTTTTGTATGAGTACTAGTCCAATACCAGAGCCAGAGGCATCAACTTCTAGAGTAAAAGGTAGGGTGAAATCACGCAGGGCAACAACAAGTGTTGTTGTCATGCATGATTTTTAAGGCTTGGAAGGTATTTTCTTGAGCTTTTGTCCAACAAAATGAATTTTTCTTTAAGTAGTAAAAAATTGGCCTGCAAGTTATGTCGTAATTTCTACTAAACCTTCTGTAATATCCTGCTAATCCGAGGAAGCTTATTAGTTCTGTGATATTAGTAGGGAAAGGCCACTTGACCATTGCTTCAATTTTCATAAGGTATGTTTTGACTCCATCTCCTTGTATAATATGCCCTAGATATTCCACACTATTCTGGCCACTTGTGCATTTTCCATTTGGCTGCCAATTTATTTTCCTGGGTATTTCAAATACCTTATTGAGGTGATGGACTTGTTCTTGTTCAGTTTTGATGTAGATGAGTATTCCATCAAACAAAACCAAGGAAAACTTTCTCAGGAATGGAGCTACCATTGAATTCATGAGAGATTGAAAAGTTGCAGGGGCATTACTAAGACCAAAAGGCACAACTAAATTGCTCAAAATGATGTTTTTGGGATATCCTCCTCTTTCATTCTGATTTGGTGATAGCCACTTCTTAGATCAATCTTGGAAAATATTTTTGCTCCATTTAATTCATCAATGAGGTCTTCAATTATACAGATCGGGTACTTATTCTTGGCAATATAGGAACCGATTTTCTTGAAATCATTCACTATTCTCCATGATGTGTCCTTTTTCTTGACCAGTAGTGCAGTAGATGAATAGGGACTAAACTATATCTTATTGCTTGTTGTTTTAGAGATTCGCTATTATTGGTTCCATAGCATTTTTCTGGTGATGTGTGGTAGTCTGTAAGACCTCTGATATACCACGTTTGCATCTAGCAACATGGGTATTGAATGATCACATTTCCACTATGGGGGCAATGTAGTTGGTTCATGTCTTAGACTTGTTGCAAGAGAGCTTGTAGGAATTTAGGTACTTGTTGTGCGTTGCTTATCATTTTAGTAGGCAATTGTTATATCTGGAAGAATATAAAGGCTCCACAAATTGGCTCTTCCCTCATCAGATTTAAGGATTTGATTTGCAGGATATTTTTAGTAGTGGGAAGTGATTTATCATAAATTTTTAATGGATTGCCCTTTAGATCAGTAGTGGATATAAACATCTTCCTGTAATCCATTGTGAAAGGACCGTGTACTTTAATCCAGTCAGTTACACATATAATGTAATAACCCTTTAGTAGCAATATCTTGAAGGAGTATAGTAATTATTGTATTGAACTAAATAATTATAGTCCTTTGTGGAAAATTCAGAGAATCATTCTTCTCCATTGGCCACCATAACCTTAACTTTCCTTTAGGTAATTAAGTGGAAATGTGCTATTTTTGCAAGAGCAGGGGACATAAATGGGCATGTGCTTCCAGAGTCAATCAGGACAGTAGCCACTTGATTTCAATATACTCCAGTTAAGGAGAATGTAAAATTTGCACCAGCAGATCTGTTGAGACATGCATAGATAATTTAAGTGTGGCATCTTGTTGAGGTAGTTCTATGTCAGAATCATCCTCATAATCCACATAGATAATATCAATATTTTCTTCGACCGCTTGATGCATTGCCAAGACTTGTGCTTTGTTAGTCATTTTTCACACTTGTTTATGTCCAGGGAACCATTGTTTCTCACATCTGTTGGAACTTTTATTTTGCTTTGCCTGTTGAATAATGGTAGAAAGGCCTTACAAAGTAGTTTTTTTTTCTGTGGTGGTTCAAATGTAACTTGTCTTCTTACAGAAGGTTGTGTAGCTGAATAATTTTGCTTCTTAACAGGATGGGCGTGCATCATTCTTCTTGCATACCACATTACTTCTAGCAGTGTATTAGGTTCCAAGCATTGCAAATGACTTTGTATATTAGAGCTCATGCCAGATATAAAATTGTTTAGGTAGTAATAATTGGGTAATGTAGGGTTGTCAATTCTCTTCATATTGAGTGTTTTTCAAATTCTTTTATGTATTGACTGATACGTCCAAAACGTATCTATAATTTTTTATTGTTCCATGTTTGTTGTATGTCATTGCTACAAATTTCTACTATAGTTTTATATCATTTAAGGGCATTTTGCCAAACTAACCTACTAACAAGATACCAAGTGACACTTTATGTTTTCCGCATATTTTTGGTTTCAGAAAAGTTGTTTGCAAATATTCGCGAAAAGTCCTGAAAATCCACGGAGGTCAGTTTTTACCCGAACAAAGATGGAGTCCAATGGGGAGCTGGAGAGGTGGCCCATAGTCACCAAGCGACTAGTGGGAGTGGGTCCACCCTAGACATGTCCCCCTGGTCGCCTGATGGCTAGGGTACCCCCCGACACCACTCTTCACCCATAAAAGCCTCCCTAACCTACAAGTTATGCCACCCGGAGGATTTTTCCATAAACGATTTTGATACGTCCAAAATGTATCTACTTTTTTGAACACTTTTGCTGTTGTTTTCCTCTAAACCTGTGAGTTTTGAATACAACTAACACGGACTAACGATGTTTTCAGCAGAATTACCATGGTGTCTCGTTTTTGTGCAGAAAATGAACTTTCAGTAAAACGCCTGGAAAAGATCCTGAAGTTCTTATTTTACCCGAAGATCCCCGGAGCCAGAAGATGAGCCGGAGAGGGGCTAGGAAGGGCCCACACCACCTAGTGGTGCGGCCCCTCCTCCCTAGGCCGCGCCACCACATGGTGTGGCCGCCTCGGGCACCCCCTCGACCTCCCCTTTCGACTACATAAGCCCCGTGACATAAATACCTGGGGGGTTTGTCATATTCCAGAGAAAAACACCAGAGCGCCACCGCCACCTCGAAACCTAATTCGTGGATCAGAAGTTTCTGTTCTGACACCCTGCCGGGACAGGTATTTTGAGGATATCATCGCCATCGTCATCGCCATCACTTCTCCTTCAACCATCCATGATTCCCCATCCATGTGTGAGTAATTCCCGTTGTAGGCTGAGAGGGATGGTAGGGATTGGATGAGATTGTTCCTGTAATAATGCCAGATTGTTAGGGCATAGTGCCTAGTATCCGTTGTTAGTGCTATATATCGTTGTTGCAACTTCTTTTTATGCTTAATGAATATCCTCATGAAGCAATAATGGTCATAATCATGCATAGTGATGTCTACTCTTTTTTTTAGCAAACCACACGAACTTTATTGATGAATAAACATAGGTAAATTTACATCTGCAGGAGGATGGATCAGCCAGACATGGCATCCACCACCGAGACCTAGAGCGAACTTAGCTATATTATGTGCTTCCCAATTTGACTCTCTCATTTCATGCGTAAACTGAATGTGCTCTAGCCCCTCCATCCTCTGTTTGATCTCCGCAATCACAGTTCCATATCGACCTCTATGATCTTCTGAAATTTCACGAACTACACTTAAGCTATCGGATGCGATGCATGCTCTAGTAATAGAAATATCCTGAGCCAGGGTGAGGGCCTCCCTGCACGCCACTACTTCCAACACAGCTGGGTCAGTGAGCCCCAGGATCACCAAAGCCGATGCTCCCAAGAAATATCCATCTCCATCTCTGAATATAGTTGCAGCTGCGCCGCAATTGCCCTCACGATTGACGGCACCATCTGCGTTACCCTTCGACATTCCTTAAGGAGGCCTGATCCACTCCCTTCTTCTCTCCCCCTAGGGTGATGTGTAGTCCGTACAGTAGTATGACATACCTCGAGCTCCCTAAGATAGCTTACGATGAAACCATGAGTTGAGAGTGGACTCTGAAAGATTTCTTCGTGCAAAGCTTTTCGTCGTGCCGTCCAAACTGCCCATAGCGTGACAATCATAGCTGTAAAATGTGGCTTAACGTCTCCATCATATTAAAGAGCCAATTGCGTGCATCCGGGATAGCACATAGCGATACATGTTCAGCCATCTGTCCCTCCGATAGGGCCCAAACACACCGCGCCATATTGCAGTCAATCAGACTATGTCTCCAGTCATCATTAGCCACTCCACATATTTTGCATACAGGCGCAGCCGCCATATGACGGTGATGGAGGAGTTCACCTGTCGGCAAACTGAGTTTGGCAAGACGCCAAGCGAAGTTCCGAACTTTTGATGGAATTTTAACCCGCCATAATCTTGACCATAGGCTTGTTGTTTCTGCTGTATTGGAGTTTTCAGATGTGCTTTCTAGCCATGCCCCTCTCCTCCTTCTAATAGCCGCAAGCATTCTGTAAGCCGAGCGTACCGAAAAAACACCAGATTTTTCAAAGTTCCACGCCCAATAATCATTCATATGTACTGTCGGAATATGTATTTGCTTAATGATGTCCACGTCAATTGGGAGTAACGTATTGTCAAGCTTCTCCAAATCCCAACAAGCATTCGAGTGATCAATCAATTTGGCCACCATCATCGGACTCTCATCATTAACAGGAGAAATCGGTCTCATATGAGTATCCCGTGGAATCCAATTCTGAGACCAAATTTGGGTTGACTGTCCATTACCAATCCTCCTTATTAAACCTTGAGTAAGCACTTGTCTACCTTCAATTATTGATCTCCAAATCTGAGAGGGTTTAGAACCCACTCTAGCGTCCAAGAAAGACACATTGGGATAATATCTAGCCTTTAAAATCCGGGCACTCAAAGAGGATGGATTCTCGAGTAATCTCTAACCTTGTTTAGCCAGTAATGCTAGATTGAATAGCTCCATGTCACGAAAACCGAGCCCTCCCATATTCTTAGGTTGGCACATCTCCTCCCAAGAAATCCAAGCCACTTTCCTTCTACCCTCCTTACTGCCCCACCAAAACTTCCGAATCATCATGTTTAAATGTGAGATAAGTCCTTTTGGTAATAGAAAACACGACATTGAGTAGGTGGGAAATGCTTGAGCAACGGATTTAATTAGCACTTCCTTTCCTCCCATCACAAGGCATTGCTCTAGCCATCCTTGGATCCTCTTCCACACCCTATCCTTCAAGTATTTGAAAGTACCTTCCTTCGATCTTCCCACATCCGAAGGCATGCCAAGATATTTCTAATTGAGGGACTCATTAGGGACATTTAGAATTACCTTAAATTCTTCTTTGACACCATTGGGACACCCCTTACTAAAGAAGATAGAAGATTTGGACAAATTCACTCGTTTTCCAGATGCTTGTGTGTAACTCTCAAGAATATTATTAACTTCCTCCGCAGCTTCTCTATTTGCTTTAAAAAACAGGAAACTATCATCTGCAAATAAGAGGTGACTTACTTCTGGAGCTGTAGGAGCAATTCGTAGTCCAATATTCGCTATTTCCTCTCGGGATTTCATAAGGCATGAGAATCCCTCCGCTGCTAGGAGAAATAAATATGGTGAGATAGGGTCACCTTGTCGGATTCCACGGGTCCGTTTAAATTCCTCAAGTTGCTCTCCATTAAACAGAACTGAAAAAGAAACAGTTCGAACACATTTCATCACCGACGAAACCCAAGCTGCAGAAAACCCCATCTATAGCATAATCTTCTCCAAATATTCCCATTCCACACGGTCATACGCTTTCATCATATCCAATTTGAGGGCACACGCCCTATTCCTCTTTGCTTTGTTTACCTTCATGAAATGTAAGCTCTCATAAGCCAAAATGATATTGTCTGTAATTAGTCTCCCAGGCACAAAGGCAGACTGTTCCTCTGATATGATCTCCGGTAATACTTTCTTCAATCTATTAGCCAACACCTTTGATGCTATCTTATAGAGGACATTACACAAACTAATAGGTATATACTGAGAAAGAGAGATAGCATCATTCACCTTCGGAATCAGAACCACGAAGGTTTTATTAAGACCCTCCATGCTATCCTCTCCCCTTAAAATCCGAAGCACCACTGTTGTTACTTCTCTTCCACATACATGCCAATATTTTTGAAAGAAATGCGCCGGGAAGCCATCCGGACCCGGTGATTTGAGAGGGTACATCGGGAACAATGCAGGTTTTATCTCCTCTTCCGAATACGGTTTGGACAGCTCCATATTCATTGTTGCATTAACCTTTTGTGGCACCACATTCAGGATTGTTTCAATATTAGTACACCCCTCCGAAGAGTAAAGAAATGGTAGAAATCCTTTGTCATACCCTTCATTTCATGTCTATCCTCTGTAATGACCCCATCATGGCGAGCAAGTCGAAGGATTCTATTCTTCCGTTTATGTTGGGTTGCTTTTTGATGAAAGAACCGCGTGTTGCTATCCCCTTCACGAAGCCACTGTATCCTCGACCTTTGCTTCCACATTGTCTCCTCCCTATGGTAAAGTTCCACTAGTCTGTCCTGATATTTTGTTTCTTCCCTCGAAGGTCCCACTCGGAAAGGGGCAGACCTGAGCGTGTTAATTTTAACCTTCAGCTCCTTTATCTCCTTTGCTACACTACCGAAAACATCAGAGCTCCAAGCACCCATGCTCTGACTTAACCTTAACATTTTTTCATGGATTTCACCCGTATTGCTAGCCCTTGAATTTTCCCATTGTTGTTTCACAAACTCTCCAAACCCCTCATGATCCTCCCACATATTCTCATATCTGAATAGTTTTGGCAACCAATCTCTTCGCTGCAATGGGTCAGAATTTTCAAAATAAAGGAGAAGTGTCGAGTGATCTGACTTAACTGAATTGATATGCCTCAACGATGCGGCTGGAAACATATCAAGCCACTCCGAAGTGGCTAGTGCTCTATCCAACCTTGCCCGTGTATAGCTTCCTCCAGCCACTCTTCTCTCAAATGTCCAATCTGTGCCCGTGAAGCCAAGATCCATGAGCCCACAGATGTCCACTGCCTCCCTAAAACCATTCATCGAACTAACATCCCTTCTCCCAACTCCTTTGTGCTCATTAATGTGTAACAGCTCATTAAAATCTCCTGCGCATAGCCATGGCAGATCGGACTCACATTTTATAAACTTCATGAGATCCCAAGTTTTATGCCTCTCACTTCTTTGGGCTTCACCATATATCAAAGTGAACCTCCACGGGGGTCGATCCCCAATGGTAATCTTTCCATCAATGTGATATCGCGAGTACCTTATAAGCTAAAAGTTAGTACACGTCTTCCAGAAAATTCCCAATCCTCCACTTCGTCCATCGCTACTCACCGCGAAGCACCCATCATACCCGAGTGACCGTGTCAATCCCTCTACTTGTGATTTATGAACTTGAGTCTCCACAATACACAAAATAGGGGGGGCAAATTCCCGTGCGAAACCACGGAGCTCTCGAACTGTCACGTCATTTCCCACTCCGCGACAGTTCCAAATCCAGGCACTCATTGGTCCTGGCGGTCACCCTCGGAGGGTGCCACCGATATGCTTTCATTTGATTTTGTCTGACTCCCTTCTCCCAGCTTCTTCAACTTCTTTTTGCCTCTAGTTGGCGGATCATAACCCGGGGGTGGTGGAGGAACCCGAGTATCTGCATCTGCCACGGTTCCCTTGTTACCAGCCATCGCCACTTAATCATCAAAGTTCAGTATTTTACTAGTATTCAGACCTTCCTCCCTCTCTGTATCATCCCTATCTTGGATTTCCATCAGATTTTTTAGAGGACTTGAGGCAGTATCCTCTAGATCATATGCCTGCTCATAATCCTCTGATGAACGCTTCCTCGCCATATTTCTCTCATCACCATGGCCTCTACCAAAACCCCTAGCTCCAAACCTCTCCTGCATAGGAGATTTAAAGGAGAATTGGCCCGGTGTTTGAACCCTTCTCTTTGCTAACAGCCACTTCCCATATTGTACTGCCTTATCATCATGAACTCCATCCCCACACTCCTCCATATCATGCCCCATTATTCCACAAACATCGCAAAAATAACCAATTTTTTCATACTTCACATGAAGTAATTTCCTCTCCTTTCCCGCAGCGTTCAGAGGTGTAAAACGGATCAGTGGTGCCCTCACGTCAATGCTTGCTCGCACTCTCACATAGTCACCTTCAAACCACCGCTGTGGATTCATCTCTACGCTTTGGACCCGTCCAATTCGTCTAGCAAGTTGATCCACTACTGCTTGCACACGATACAACTCCGGGATGGAGTGTATTTGAGCCCACACCAAGGTGCGGTCAAGTTGAACCTCATAAGGGCTGCATATTCCATCATATTCCGCCATAACAACCACTAGCTTCTTAAACAGCCATGGCCCTTGAATCATGACTTTGTTCCAGTCCCCGAGGCAAAAAAACTTGAACGTGAAGAGGTTATCATCCACCTCTCGCATCTCTGGTTCATGAGCCAGTCCCCATATCCCCCTCAGTGTTTCAAACAGCACCGTCGAGCTGAAGGATTTTGATGTGTGAACTCTCGCAATCGCTAACCACCAAGCCTGTTTTTTCAGATCACGTAGAACCTCCTCCTCGATCAGTACGTCATCGAGTTCACCCTCTTGGAGTTCTAAATTCTCCATTGCCCTTGCCAGTGCTGCGTCTTCTCCAGATTTTTTCCCTTCTCCACTTCCCCCCGAAGTGGTCTGTCTCATCCCTGCCATGTCGGTCTTCGGCGAGATCGGTAACCGTCTAGCCTCCGTTCGCCCGTGGTCAGGGAAGCGCACCCCGCTCCTCCGGTTATAATCTGAAAGCCTACCGTCTTGAAATCGATCTCGGTCTACAAGATCACGTCCTTGTCGGATCAAATCTCACATCGGCGGTCGGATCGCCGATGGAGCCATAAACCCTAGAAAACTATGTCGTCCTCACGTCTTTTCGGTTGTCTTCTTTAATCCGCAATTAGTTTCCCTTAAGTGATGTCATAGTGATGTCTACTCACGCTTCAATTCTTGTAGACAGTGTTGGGCCTCCAAGTGCATAGGTTTGTAGAATAACTGCTAGTTTCCCTTAAGTGGATCACCCAAGGTTTATCGAACTCAGGGAGGTAGAGGTCAAAGATATCCCTCTCAAGCAACCCTGAAATCAAGATACAAGAAGTCTCTTGTGTCCCCAACACACCCAATATACTTGTCAGATATATAGGTGCACTAGTTTGGCGAAGAGAGAGTAAAATGCAAGTAATATGGATGATAATAAGTGATAACAACAATCTGAAATAAAAATGGCAGCAAGCAAACATGTAGCAGGACAGACGAAAAACAATGTTTCAATGCTTGGAAATAAGGCCTAGGGATCCTACTTTCACTAGAGGACACTCTCAACAATGAAAACATAATTGAATCCATAAATATCATTTCTTCATTATGCTACTCTGAACCACTCTCCGGTTGAATAACAAACACTAATCATTGCGTAGGGCTTTAACATCGCTCCTCAAGTCTATATTCCCTCTCTAGGGCAAATGTCACTACGAGCGCCATAAATTAGTACTAAACAAATGCCACAATTCCATATGTTCACCTTCCAACACAAGAAATAAATATCATGCTAAACCACACGGAGCACACACTGTCACCTTTACCCCGTGATCAAAGTGTTTACGGAGATAACAAAACCACTTGAGTAGCATAACAGATGAAGATCAATCTATATATTCAACTAGATTACAAAGCTCATGATCACATAAAGATCACACCATGGGAGAGAGAGATGAACCACATAGCTACCGGTAGAGCCCTCGGCCTCGGGGGAGAACTACTCCCTCCTTATCATAGGAGACAACAACAGTGATGGAGATGGCGGTGGAGTCGATGGAGATGACTTCTGGGGGAACTTCCCCGTCCCAGCAGGGTGCCAGAACAAAGATCTGTCCCTCGAAACTTGTCGGCAGCGGCGGCGGCAGAGTTACGGATGTATTTCGCGGAAAAGGTCGATTCCCCTAGGGTTTATGCATCGGGGAGCATATATGGGCGAAAAGGCGATGCGGGAGGTGGCCAGGGGGCCTATACCCCTAGGTGGCGTGGCCAGGGGGACCCGCGCCACCCCATGGTATGGCCACTCTGTGGCCCCCCTCCGGGGCTCTTCGAGACTTCTAAGACTTCTGGCTTTCGTGGGGTCCAATTCCGAGAATATTTCTAGAACAACTTTTCTGAAACTAAAAACAACAGAAAACATGGAACTGGCTCTGTGGCATCTTGTTAATAGGTTAGTCCCGGAAAACATAAGAAGACGTAGGAAAACATACGGAAACCATGTAGCAATTGGCATAATATCAACATGGAACATCAGAAATTATAGATACGTTTGAGACGTATCAATAGCGACAAAAACATTATTAATTAAAGCATAAATGGTATTACAAGTCAAAAAGTAAATGATCATAGAGGATATAGGTGACTGGTTTATAGTCATAAACATGGCGTAAGCATGCGCCAAGTCAACCAAATAAAGCATTCGAAGGAGAATACCACAATATTATGCTTCAATGTGATTAAAACAACTCATGATTCTTTCAATGGCACAATAAGAACTCTCATATATTTGAGACAAGGCATGCTACAATAGAAATTACTAATCATAGAACTAAAATAACATCCAACATGACATGATAAAGTCTAGCCACAGTCTATACGAGCTTCTTTTTGCACCGTTATAAGCACGGAATATTTTACTACTGCTTTCCAACACAAATCATTTCAAACAAAAACAAAAACTCTCCAAGAGATATAGCAATGAAACAAGAGAGTACTACCTCTACTCTACTAGAACTAACAGATCTGAATAAGAGATGCATGAAAACAGGAGCTAAAAGGATTTGCGGCAGCTAGAAGAAAAACTAAGAATACGAGCATGAAAGAAAACAAAGTATTCATATGAAAAAGCAGAGCGTATCTCTCTCCCACACAAGAATTCTGGGTTCCAACTATGTTTATTGCAACAAATAAAACAAAAGGAAACAAAAAAAACATACGCTCCAATAAAAGTGCATAGGATGTGACAGAATAAAAATATAGTTCCACTAGAAGTGACCTGATAAGTTGCTGATGAAGAAGGGGATGCCTTGGGCTTCCCCAAGCTTAGCTGCTTGAGTCCTATTAGAATTTGCTGGGATGAACCACGGGGGCATCCCCAAGCTTTGGCTTTTCACTCCTCTTGATCACATTATATCACCCTCTTCGAGGGAAGTAACCCAAATTAATTGATTCGACACAAGGGGAGCCAAAGAATATTTATAAGCCTTAAAAACTGAGTTGTCAATTCATCTGCACCTGAAAGTAGACCTGATCGCAACAGTTTATCAGTGATAACAGTTTTATAGCAGCAGTAGTAGTAAAATAACAACATGAGTAAAATAGTAACAACGGTAGCAATTGTGGGAAACAGTAGGATGAAAATACTGTAGGCATAGGGATGGATGAATGAGCGTTGCATGGATAAGATAGTCCATATAATATTCAAAACATGGGCATTGCAGATAGATAATAATAAAGCATCCAAGTTCGAGGCAAACCATAGGCATGTGTTCCAATCTAGTCATATGTGCTCACAATGAGAAACTTGCACAACATCTTTTGTCCTACCAGCCCGTTTGCAGCGGGGCCTCAAGGGAAACTACTGGTAAGTAAGGTGCTCCTTTTAATAAAGCACCAGAGTAAAGCATTAACACTGTGAGCACATGTGATCCTCACATCACAGCCATCACCTCCGTTTGTCCCAATTTCTGTCACTTTGGGGCCTCGAGTTCCGGACAACAATGTGTGTAAAGAACTTGCATATATGATCAAGAAACATAATTGTACTCATGAAACAATAACATGTTCAGATCCGAGATCATGGCACTCGAGCCCTAGTGACAAGCATTAAGAATAATAAGTTGCAACAACGGTAGAAAACACTAACAACGAATACTAGGCACTATGCCCTAACAATCTGGCATTATTACATGAACGATATCATCCCATCCCTTCCACCCCTCTCAGCCTTCAGCGGGGATTACTCACACATGGACGGGGGAATCATGGATGGTTGATGGAGAAGTGGTGGCAGTTACGATGGCGATGATCTCGTCCGAATCCCCGTCCTGGCAGGGTGCCAGAACAGGAACTTCTGACCCCCCGACTTGAGTTTCGAGGCGGTGTCGGCGCTTTGTGGTGTTTCTCTGGAATATGATGAAACCCCTGATGTTTTAGGGTTACGGGGCATAAGTAGTCGGAAGGGAGCCCGAGGGGCTGCCTGGGCCCCCCACACCACCTAGTGGCGCGACCTAGGGGGGCGCGACCAGTGGTGGTGTGGGACCTCCTTGCCCCCCTCCGGGTCTCCTTCTGGCTCCGGGGGTCTTCGGGTGAAATAAGGTCATTGGGATCTTTTTTGGGCAATTTCCCGAAAGTTGATTTTTCTGCACAGAAACAAGACACCAAGGTAATTCTGCTGAAAACAGCGTTAGTCTATGTTAGTTGTATCCAAAACTCACAAGTTTAGAGGCAAACAATAGCAAAAATTTTCGGAAAAGGAGATATGTTTTGGATGTATCAACTCCCCCCAAGCTTAGCTTATTGATGGTCCTCAAGCAATTCAGTGACAACCGAGTGCGATAAAAGAACTTTTACGAATACATTTGTTTCATATGATGTAAATATACTCACTATAGGATCAAGTGCTTAGGAAATTCATGGTAAGAAGTAGGCAAGGTAAAGTCACTAGTAGTTATGCAAACCATGAAGACATACCAACACACTAGTAATAAACAACATGAAATATATCAATCTATAGGATTGCAATGCTCATAATAGGGTATGATAAAGTGTAATCGCTTGCCCTTAATAATGGAGCAAAACATAAATTCTAGGGCACCTCTGAAGTTCAAGTGAACACTAGAAGTAAAGGTATCAAAGATATAAGCATCAAATTTATACCCCAATCAACCATATTCTAGGACAAGCACATTACACTAAGAATGACACCCATGCTCTAAAGAAGGTGCATAAAGTGAGAAGGTGAAGACTCATCATAAAAATAAAAGAAAGTCCCCGAGGGAACCAGAGATTAACTCATGTGCTAGAGCTTTTAATTTTATTAAACAGAGGTATTGAAAACATTTTTTAGAGAGGTGTATGCTTATGTCAACGAATGGTAAACAGACATTACAGTACGTCACAAGCCAACTAGACCTTGCAAGAGCGGCTCCCGTTGAAGGATGCATCTGGTATAGAAGGTCATCCCTCTTCTCTTTTGTTTACACAATTATGCTTTAACTGATAAATCAGGGGCAAAAATAGTGAAGAGAATTTATAGTAACCAATTTTGGGGCTGGGATCCCCGCTGCCAGCTCTTCTATCATTTGAATAAGCGGATGAAGCCACTAGTCCAAGTGTGCAAAGTCCAATCAACAAGTGAGATAAATATTCTCTATTTACGTTCTCATGAGCTAAAACAGGGGCACAAACCAGGCATAAGTTTTGAAGGATTTAAAGGTAGCACATGCAAAATTTACTTGGAGTGGCGGTTAAATACCACATATAGGTAGGTATGGTGGACACACTTGGAAAACTTTGGTTTTTGGGAGTTGGATGCACGAGTAGATCTCATAGTCAGTACAGGTGAAGGCTAGCAATAGACGGGGAGTGACAATCAAGAGAGCAACAACTGGCATAATCATGCTTGCGACAAAACAAAATTAACGGGGGCATAAAAGTGATACAAATACTCCGAGGCAAAAATAAATCATCGAGGCTTAATTGACTTACTGTTTTCAGTCTTATGCATTCATGAGCAACTGAGCATGTGCCAAGTCGATTCAAGCGAAACAATCAGAGGGAGATACCACAATGTCATACGCTTCTATGAATAAAACAATGCAAACAAACATTTATACGATATGCTATCTAATATTTATAAGTTGGAACTAAACATGAGAGAGCACGAACTACTAAGCATCAATTAAATAACATACACCTTACACGAACAAACTAAGCATGTCCACATGGATGAGTATATGTACAAAAATTAAAACAAATAGAGTTCATACCAGCCTCTCACCACAACTTGAATTGTCGTAAATCGTCATTATTGCTCTTCACTCGTGTGGATTGAATAATATAGAATGATAACCAAGATCCAATGGAGAAACGGAAGACCGATGAACTCTACAACAAAGTTTACAAAACTAAAGAAGAACAACAAATATTTTTGGGTTTTCGAATTTAAAACAAGATCAGAAAGAAACAAGCAAACAAAGATAAATATTTTTGGATTTTTTTGAATATTTAAACCGAAATGAGAAAGTAAAGCAAACAAACAAAAGAAATTAAAGAAGCAACTAAAGAGAAACAACAGAAATATTTTTGGTCTTCTTGTGTTTTAGAAAGCAAGAACAAAACAATAAAAAAAGAAACGAAATGAAAAAAAACAAGCGAAAGAAACAAAAACATGGATATACAAAGAACTGACAGAAACATGATATGTAGATGAGTGTGATATCCCAAGCTTAGGCTTTTGGCCTAAGTGGAGATAAATCCCAAGCGGGCCATGAGGTGGCGCCCCATAGTTTGCCGAGGATGAGCAATCCTCCTGATATGTGCTCGAGGATGCCCCGGTGTACTGCGCGGTGTTGTCCTTGGAGGGCGCATTCTGCCTCATTTGCTGCCTACGGAACTCAATCAAGCGCAGCTGCTCGTCTAGCTCTTCCTTCGAGCGCGATGATGACCCACAAGTACAGAGCATCGCAATAGTCTTCGAGGGAAGTAAAACCCAAATTTATTGATTCGACACAAGGGGAGCCAAAGAATATTTATTAGCCTTAACAACTGAGTTGTTAATTCAGCTGCACCTGAAAGTAGACTTGCTCGCAACAATTTATCAGTGGTAACAGTTTTATAGCAGCAGTAAAAATAAAATAACATCAGTAGTAGAATAGTAACAGCAGTAGCAATCGCGGAAAACAGCAGGATGGGAAGTACCGTAGGCATAGAGGGAATGGATGGACGGGCATTGCATGGATAACATAGGTCATGTAATAATCTAACACAGGCATTGCAGATAATAATATAAAGCATCAAACATATAGGAAAACCATAGTCATGTGTTCCAATATAGTCATACGTGCTCGCAATGAGAAACTTGCACAACATCTTTTGTCCTACCAGCCCATGGCAGCGGAGCCTCTAGGGAAACAACTGGTAATTAAGGTGCTCCTTTTAATTAAGAACCAGAGCAAAGCATTAACACACCGTGAACACACGTGATCCTCACATCACAACCATCCCCTCCGGTTGTCCCAATTTTGTAACTTTGGCGCCTCGGGTTCCGGACAATGACAAGTGTAAAACAACTTACAGATATGATCAAGAAACATAATTATACTCATGAAGCAATAACATGTTCAGATCTGAGATCATGGCACTCGGGCCCTAGTGACAAGCATTAAGCATAAAAAGTTGCAACAATGGTAGAAAACACTAACAATGGATACTAGGCACTATGCCCTAACAATATGGCATTATTACATGATCAATCTCATCCAATCCCTTCCATCCCTCTCAGCCTACGGCGGTGTTTACTCACACATGGACGGGGGAATTATGGATGGTTGATGGAGAAGAGGTGGCGGTGTCGATGGCGATGATCTCCTTCAAATCCCCGTCCCGGCAGGGCGCCAGAATAGGAACTTCTTATCCCCGAATCGAGGTTCAGGGTGGCAGCGGCGCTCTGTTGTGTTTCTATGGAATATGACGAACCCCCTCGTGTTTTAGGTTTATGGGGCATATGTAGTCGAAAGGGGAGTCCGAGGGGGTCCTGGGGTGGCCCACAACACCTGGCGGCATGGCCAAGGGGGGGCACCGGGGGGTGGTGTGGCCCCCTCCTGGCCCCTCTCCTGGCCCCCTTCTGGCTCCCAGGGGTCTTCTGGTGTTTTAAGACCAAAGGGGTCTTTTCTGGGTATTTTCCCGAAAGTTGATTTTTCTGCACAAAACGAGACACCAAGGTAATTCTGCTGAAAACTGTGTTAGTCCGTGTTAGTGGTATCCAAAACTCACAAGTTTAGAGGAAAACAATAAGAAAAGTGTTCGGAAAAGGAGATACGTTTTGTACGTATCAACTCCCCCAAGCTTAGCTTATTGCTTGTCCTCAAGCAATTCAGTGACAACTGAGTGCGATAAAAGACTTTTACAAACACATTTGTTTCATATGATGTAAATATACTCACTACATAATCAAGTGCTGAGGCAATTCATAGTAAGATGTATGGGAAATAAAAGCCACCCATCAGTTATGCAAACCATGAAAAGATGCCAACAAACTAATAGTAGACAACATGAAGTACTTCAATCTACAAGATTGCAATGTTCATAATAGGGTATGATAAAGTGTACTCGCTTGCCCTTAATAGTGGAGCAAAACATAAATGCTAGGGCACCTCTGAAGTTCAAATGAAGACTAGAAATAAAGATATCAAAGATACAAGCATCAAAGTTATACCACTATCAACCGTGTTTTGGGACAAGCACATTACACTAAGAATAACAGCCATGCTCTGAAGAAGGTGCATAAAGAGAGAAGGTGAAGACTCAACATAAAAATAAAAGAAAGGTCCTTCGCAGAGGGAAGCAGGGATTAACTCATGTGCTAAAGCTTTTTATTTTATTAAACTGAGGTATTGAAAACATTTTTAGAGAGGTGTATGATTATGTCAACGAATGGCAAACAGATAATACAGTACGTCACAAGCCAACTAGACTTCACAAGAGCGGCTCCCATAGAAGGACGCACCTGGGTAGAAGGTCATCCCTCTTTCTCTTTTGTTTACGCAGTTATGCTTTAACTGATAAATCAAGGGCAAAAAGAGTGAAGAGAATTTGTTGTATTAATTTGGGGCTGGGCACCCCGCTGCCGACTCTTCTATCATTGGATAAGCGGATCAAGCCACTAGTCCAGGGTGTGAAATCCAATCAACAAGTGAGATAAATATTCTCTATTTACGTCCTCATGAGCTAAAACAGGGGCACAATACAAGAATTATTTTTAGCAGGTTTTAAAGGTAGCACACGAGAAATTTACTTGGAGTGGCAGTTAAATACCACATATATAGGTAGGTATGGTGGACACATTTGACAAAATTTGGTTTTTGGGAGTTGGATGCACGAGTAGAGATCATACTCAGTATAGGTGGAAGCTAGCAATAGACGGGGAGCGACAATCAAGAGAGCAACAACTGTCATAATCATGCTTGCGACAAAACAAAATTAACAGGGGCATAAAAGTGATACAAATACTCTGAGGCAAAATAAATCATCGAGGCTTAAGTGATTTTTTGTTTTCAGTCAAGCATGTGTGAGCATGTGCCAAGTCGATTCAAGCGAAACAATCCGAGGGAGATACCACAATGTCATAACCTTCTATGAATAAAACAATACAATCAAACATTCATACGACATGCTATCTTATATTAATAAGTTGGAACTAACACGTGAGAGCACGAACTACGAAGCATCAATTAAATAACATACACCTTACATGAACAGACTAAGCATGTTCACACAAAAAATAAATCAAATAGAGTTCATGCCAGCCTCTCACCACAACTTGGATTGTCGTAAATCGTTATTACTGCTCTTCACTTGTGGATTGAATAATATAGAGTGATAATCAAGATCCAATGGAGACACAGAAGTCTGATGAACTCTGCAACAAACTTTACAAAACCAAAGAAGAACAATAAATATTTTTGGGTTTTCGAATTAAAACAAGAACAAAAAGAACAAGCAAAGAAAGCAAAATATTTTTGGATTTTTGAAATATTTTTGGTCCTTTTGCATTTTGGAAAACAAGAACAAAACAATAAAACAAAGAGAAATGAAAGAAAAGAAAATATGGATATACAAAGAACCGATCGAACATGATATATAAATGATTGTGATGTCGGTATACCCCCCCAAGATTAGGCTTTTGTCCTAAGTGGAGATCAATCATGACGTGTGAAGTATCCCCACTGTGGTGGGTCGTCCCTCGCATGGTCGTACTCGGGCGCCCAAGAGGAAGATAAATCAGCTGGCGCATAGTCATAACCGGGGTGCTGGTACGGGATCCCCGTGGCGTCGGAGGGCTGGACGAAATCACCATCGTCCCCCTCTCCGGCATCCTCCCCTTGATGGGAGTGGTGCTCAATGTATGTGTCCAGCTCACTCTCAGAAAGCATCCATCCTTGCCTGCCATTAAGATTAAACAAAAGAGGTGTAGGCAAAAGTACTTTCCTAACAATTTTAGTAACTCTCCACCTGAATTGTTTGGAGAAAGTTATTTCAAAAGATAAATTGTGCAAGTGAGCATGGGTAGAAAGAAACTTATGTTGAATCATGGAAATAAGGTCTAGCTTCTCTAAAGGAAACTGCAGGTCTAGAGGGTGTGGCTCCAAACCATGAAAAGCTAACAAGCGCGAGGCAATAAGACCTCCACAGATCCTGCCCTTCTCGCGGTTAAGAGAGAGGAGGTAAGCAATTAGAGCGGAAAAGTTATAAGACCTATCACATCTTAAGGCAGCTGCAATAGTATGAGACCGGATGATGGCGACTCTCTTCCACCTCCCACCTTGACCTAGACATCGGCGATCTACCTTCTCCGGCGTCCAACTCCCACTCCTCTCCAAACCTTTCGATCACACATCACCTACTCACCCTATGGCACCATCTATCCCTCCTGCATGGATCTGGAAGGTAACTTATTCTACCTTCAAGGATCTAGATTGGGGACGTGTCAAGTTGTATGATGGATCCATTCATCTTTGGATCAAGGAGCACAATCGTGATTGGATCTCCCTCAAGGATGCAAAGGGTACATCTTTGGTTGGGAGACACGTGGATCTCGATGAGAAAATTGATCTTGGGTTTAAGGTACGTTTCCCGGATCACACTGCCCTAGTTGGCAAATGCTTGGTTTCACCTAATGCTCAGGTGCTTGAGCCGACTATCGGTGCTTCGAAGGATAAGGGTTCATTCATTGAGTCAAACTCACCTGGTTTAATTGGATCTGATTCTCAAGGCATTAATGGTATTACTGATGGTGAATCCGACACAACTACCATGGATAATTGTGCCTCGGCTGTCTATGATTCTATCTCAATGGGGCTGGATTTTTCTCACGGTTTCAAATTTGCTCGAGAGATTGATAATCTATTTTCATCGACAGTGCATCCAACATATTATTCTGGGCATTTTATTATGGCGGTCTCTTTTTCACATGCGTGTTTTCGTCTAATAGAAGATTCTGTTGCTATTTCCCTAGATGCTACTATTGGAGGTTTCTATGGCAGCTTAAAGGTTTCTCATCTTAATGATAGAACCTTTTCTTTTAATGTTTCCAATAGGCTGGTTGGTTTTCATATTTATAAGCTAAAAAAATCTCTTGTGCTAAATTCAAATGTTCCTTTAACCTTTGGGGTAGAGGGGGACCACATTGGAAAAGTGAATTTAGATATTGGAAAGAGTAATGTAACAAGGAGTGGATTTTGGTTAGTCCAACCAAAAAGAAAGTCCAACTTGGCTTGGATGCTTTGAAATTACCTGCTCCAAGGTCTAGTCTCAAATCTACAAATTCAGTGAGCAAGAAATTGGTTTTCTCGGATTCTATTAGTTATGATGCTTGCAAAGGATACTCAAATCTATCTTCAAAATCCTTGGATATCACTTTTGGTTCTTTCAATGCTAAGCCAGACTCAGCTCCTATTTTGTCAACACCTAATAGTTTGGATCAAACTGTTATTTCTCCCCCTGAGGACACGGGTGAGATAGGCCTAAAATCTGTCATTGATGACATTGCTTATCGTTTCTGGAAATGTGCTAGATGCCTCTCTATGAAACATGACAAAGATAATTTCACTAATGATATTAGATGTCGTAAATGTTTCTCCTATGGCCACATTGAAAGAAACTGTTTTAGTAAACGGAATTCATCTCTTATTTGGGTTCCAAAAAAACTGCCTCCGTGTCCCTCCGTGAAAACCCAAGAGCCAGCCGGGGCCATTCCATATTCCACCCCCTCTCCCTAACAAGGCCACCTCCATCTGTCGGCAAACCCCTGCCCCTGTCTTCAACGAGCCCTCCTTGGTTCTTCCAAAAACCATGGCGACTTCGAGCTCAATCCGGCGAGGTGGGTGCCGCAGGGTTTTGAAATCGTTGATGGAGGGCCTTCGAGACTCCCTCGTTCCTTCTACACACCTACGGTTCCCCCCACCCGAGCCCATGAAGTTTACTGTGTGGCTATCGTGGAACCAGAGCAGTTGCGAGAGGAGGAGCAGTTCTGGAGATTGCAGGTTCGTGACTATATCGAACAAACTCTTCAGCGTGTTGTTGAGGACGCACAACCCTGCCTTTTTGGTACTGGTCTTTTCAAGATGCATAGTCCTGCTGCGCGCTCTGCCCTGGTTCAGAACGGGCCTTATGAGCTTCAGGAGAATATTTTTGTGCGTTTTGTCAATCATGATAATCGTACGCAATTACACAAATCGTCTATTGGCTCTCGCACTGGTTGGATTATGCTGCTTGGGGTTCCTTATGATTTCCGCAATGACAGAGATTTAGCTAATGTTGTGGCTCCTTTTGGAAGATTCCACCATTGGCATCACCTCGATGGTATCCTGGATAGAACTATGATCTTTGTTACCTTTATTTCTCCTCAGCTAGTGCCTCGAGATATTGTCTTTGGGAATTTCATCACACTTGTTATATCTTGTCTGCGGAATTTGATGAAGTTCTTCCACCTGATGAAGACCCGATGCCGTTTGATGGAAACCCACATCCTTTGCCTGGTCACCTGCAGCAGGATCTAGGTAATTTTGTGATGCCTCAGTACCCTGAACTAGGCTGGAATCTACCTCCACTGATGGCAGAGTTTCCCAATCAGCAGCATGATGATGATGAGATGCAGCAGCAGGACTTAGAAGCTGGACAAGTTGGGGGTTGGGACCACCACCTTCCTTTACAGGAATCTATTTCTACAGTCAGCTCTGACTCTGACAATTCTGTCAATCAGAATGTTCTTATTGTCAACATGATGCAGGTCCACACTGCACATGCTCCACCACCTGCTTCCAGTCATTTTGCTTGGCCTTGGGTGCAGAAGAATTCACACATGTATGGGCCTGCCCTCCCCCATCCATGCAATGGGAGCTCCTGCTGAAGAAATTTGTCCCTTTACAGTACATGTCAACTGTCATACCTTGTGGACTTTCTCCTAGTCCTTTTTCTCAGATTACGGATGTCACTGTTCCTTCTAAAGGGAATATTTTCCATTTTACTGCCCACAGAAGGTTCTTCAAAGCCTAGAGAGCTGCTAGGAAATTATGCTTTGAAAGCTATCCTGATACTTATGTCCCTCTTCCTAGTGTTCTCCCTAAGAGTATTGATTGTACTCCTTCTCCTGCTTCTGAACTTCTATCAAGGAAAAAAAGGAAATGTAAAATGGGCACTCCCTCTGTGGAATCTTCAGTCAGAAGAAGTACCAGGCAAGCTGCCTTGCACAATGGTTTCAAGCTAGTGGCAATGCAGGACAACCCACAGCCCAGAAAGAAGCCAAGATCTGCTAGGCCAGCTGCAGATAATGCTCCTGTCACTCCTCATACCCCAATTGATGTTCTCCAACATGTTGGAAGGGCCTTGGATATTGCAGATGAGGACCTCACAGAGGACAAGCTTGATGCTGTCCCTGATTCTGTTAAGGACAAGAAGAAGTAATAATGTTAGGAAGTCTATTTTATTCTAATGACTTCTGTCCTTGGATGCTCCTGTACTCTTTGGTTTTCTCTTGGGAGCTTTATATTGTAATGTCACTATTGCTTTTGGGCCCTTTTGTGGATATATCAATGAATTATCCAAGTATTGCTCCAACGTTTCAGTGCTATCCTGTGTCACATTTATTTCTTGTAGCTGTCTGGTATTGCTACATGCCTCATGATCATTTTGTCCTTTATTTTAATGGATAACACATCTTATTTATTCTTGGATTGGAAAGTCTTGGACTGGAATGTCAGGGGACTTAATGACAAAAATAAAAGGCTACTCGTTTACAACAAAATTGAAGAAAGCCAATGTGCTATTGTTTGTTTACAAGAAACAAAATGTGAAGATTTTGATCACAGTTTCATTAGAACTTTTTTTCCTAAGAGGGTTGATAAATTTGTTTTCACCCCATCTGTTGGAGCCTCAGGTGGCATTCTTGTTCTCTGGAACAGTGCTATTTTTGATGGAGAGTTGATCGACTGCTTTAAGTCTGCCATTAAATTGTGTTTTACCTCTAAGCACAATCTTTCTTCTTGGACTTTGGTCACTGTTTATGGTCCTTGCAGTGGGTTAGACAGGGATATCTTTGTCCAATGGCTTCATGATTTGATAATCCCCCCTCATGAAAATTGGCCGCTGGTGGGTGATTTCAATTTTATTCGATCTATGGAAAATAGAAATAAACATGGGGCTGACATGAATGATATTTTCATTTTTAATGAAATTATTAGCCATCTTGGTTTAATTGAACTCCCTTTAAAAGGTAGATCCTTTACCTGGTCCAATATGCAAGATCAACCCCTTCTTGAGCAGCTGGATTGGATTTTTACCAACACTTGGTGGACTTTAAACTACCCTAATACTATGGTTATGCCTCTTGCTAAGTCCACTTCTGACCATGTCCCTTGTGTCATCTCCATCTCAACTACCATTCCAAAAGCCCAGATATTCAGGTTTGAAAATCATTGGATACATCAGCCAGGTTTCATGGACCTTATTGATAAAGTTTGGAAATGGCCAGTGAAGAAAAATAACATTGCTGCCACCATTACTGCAAAACTTAAAAATATCAGGCATGAACTCAAAAGGTGGGGTAGAAATCTCTCAAATCTGAAGATTTTGATTGCCAATTGCAACAAGGTCATCCTGATCTTGGATAATTTGGAAGAGGAAAGGAGTCTAAGCAGGTCTGAATTCAATTTTAGAAATATTGTTAAATCCCACCTGAATAAGATACTTCTTTCACAATCTGCTTATTGGAAAAATAGATGTACCATCAAATGGGTGCAACTTGGTGGTGAAAATACTAAATTCTTTCATGCCAAAGCTACTGAAAGGTATAGATTTAATACTATTGCTGAGATTAAAAATGAAGAAGGGATTTCCATGATTGATCACCATCATAAGGCAGCTGCTTTTTGGGCATGTTTCAAGAATAGAATGGGTGTTTCCACCATTATCACTTAGCCATTAAATCTTTCTAATTTTATAAAGCCTTCTGTCAATTTGGAATTCCTTATTGTTCCTTTCACCTCTGAGGAAATTGTTAATGTTATGAAGTCTCTTAAGACTGATAGAGCACCAGGGCCTGATGGTTTCAATGGCCTTTTTGTGAAAAAATGTTGGGATGTGTTAAAAGAGGATTTCTTTCAACTGTGCCATAATTTTCATTCAGGGAATCTGTCTTTGAAGAGTATAAATGATTCTTACATCACTCTCATCCCAAAGATTAACTCCCCTCAGACAGTTAATGATTTCAGGCCAATTTCATTGACTAACACCTGTCTCAAATTTGTCACCAAGCTGATTGCTAATAGAATGCAGAACATTATTTGTGATACTATTCATGATAACCAATATGGCTTCATAAAGGGTAGAACTATCCAGGACTGTCTTGCTTGGTCTTTTGAATTCCTTTTTCAATGCCAACAATACAAGAAGAAAATTGCGGTCCTTAAAATTGATTTTGAAAAAGCCTTTGATACCTTGGATCATGATGCTATTTTACAAGTCTTGAGAGTGAAGGGATTTCCAGAACTATTTATTTGTTGGGTCAAAGAAATACTTTCTTATGGTTCTTCCTATGTGCTCCTTAATGGGATTCCTGGCAAGAAATTTATCTGCAAAAGAGGGGTTAGACAGGGAGATCCACTTTCTCCTCTTCTATTTGTTGAAGGTACTGATCTACTACAAAGCCTTTCAATAAGGCTTACATTGATGGTTTGCTTTCCTCTCCTATTCCAGTTAGAAAAGATTTTACCATTATTCAGTATGCTGATGATACCATAGTGGTTCTGTCAGCCTGTAAAAAAGATTTGGCCGTCTTCAAAGAAATTTTGCAGACTTATGCTGCCTTCACAGGATTGAAAGTCAATTTTCACAAATCTTCTATGATTCCTATCAATCTTGCTTCTGAAGAAACCATTGCTCTGGCTGATTTTTTCCAGTGTCGAATTGGGTCTATGCCCTTCACATATCTAGGACTGCCCATGGGCACTACTAGACCCACTATCAAAGATTTTTCTCCTCTCATTGATAGAGTTGAGAGAAGGCTATCTGCCACCTCCTCCTTTCTTTCTTATGGTGATAGGTTGGTGCTGGTAAACTCTGTGCCCTCTTCCTTACCAACATACTACATGCTTTCTTTGGTTATTCCTGCTGGTGTTATTGAGGTCATTGACATAGCAAGAAGACACTGTTTGTGGAGCAAAAGAGGGAAAGCCAAAGCTAATTCCCTTGCAGCTTGGTCTATGGTGTGTAAGCCTAAAAAGAAGGGGGGACTTGGGATCCTGAATTTGAAAGTGCAAAATTCTGCTCTTCTACTAAAACACCTAGATAAATTTTATAACCAGGAAGATTTATCTTGGGTTCATCTCATTACTGATGCTTACTATCATCAGTCTGTCCCTCATGCCGTGGTTGAGTCAGGTTCCTTTTGGTGGAAAAATATTTTGGCTTTATCTGAGGAATATAAAAAGATCACCACATGCTTTGTGGAGAATGGTTACACTGCTCTTTTTTGGGAGGATAAATGGCAACCCCAACTGCTTAAGATAACTTTCCCAAGGTTATTCTCTTTTGCTAAAGATAAGCTTCAATCTGTCCATGAGTTCTTCTTGCACACAGATTGTATTCAAAATTTTTCCTCACACTGACTACCCAAGCAAATGATGAGTTAATGGTGTTGAAAAGAATGATTCTCAATTTTAATCTCCAGTCAAGTGAGAAAGATCAATGGAGAAGCTCTATTTCATCTGCTAATTTCTATCCAAGCTCTTATTATAAGCATCATTTTGTTAGTCTTCCTGATGATGTGCTATCCTATGGGATTTGGAAGAGCAAATGTCAGTCTAAGCATAATTTTTTTGCCTGGCTTTTGCTGCATGATAGAATTAACACCAGGTATATGTTGATTAGAAGACATTGGAATGTTAGTGATTCTTCTGAGTGTGTCCTATGTTCTGCTCATGCTTTTGAAGACTGGAGGCATTTATTTTTTAACTGTACCTACAGTACAAGGGTTTGGAACTATCTGCAAATTCCTTGGATTCCAGGTTCTCCATTTTTTACAATCAGGTTTGCCAAGAGGCATTTCTCTGGTCCTTGCTTTGAGGAGATAGTGATCCTAGCCTGCTGGGGCATTTGGAAACAGAGAAATGGTTGGATTTTTAAGAACATCAGACCCAGTTTTAGGGGTTGGAAGGCCCTGTTTGTTCAGGAAGTCACCCTGCTTAAGTACAGGGTGAAGAGAGAGTTCTCTATTTTTTTGACATCATGGATTGATTCACTCCCCTGATTCCCTTGTAATTAGTGTAAATATTATAAATAACTTTTTTAATATTTTAATAAATGGGGGGCTGTGGGGGATTCCCCCACAGTATTGGTGTAAAAAAAACCCGCCAAATCATAGACAAATAGCTTGTTGGCAGTTTTTCTAGCTAACACACATTTAGAAATAAAATAGGCAAAGTATCGAATGCTAGGGAGTTGAAGTTCTTGTATTTTATCACTCTCCCCTGTGAAGCTTCTGCCTTGGCAAATCTCCTCATATAATTCCAGTAGTGGTTTAGGCCGCCCTCTTATCTTCTCACATGAACCCCACTCTGGTACGTTGATAGCTGCACAAAAATCACTAAAAGGCAAGTTTACAACTTTATTATAAATTTTATAGTGAACCATAGGGTCAGTTGAGGACTATTTAAAACTAAAATCCTACACCACATACATAGTTAGTTTCACATGTTGGATAGGTTCATCCTCAATGAGAGGGTCCAAGCCTGCATTATGCACAAGAGTGTTGAAATCCTGCAAAATTCCTGTAATCCTCATGAATTCCTCACACGGATAAATTGATGGGAACACTCTCTTCACAGTGCACGAGCATGAACTCATGCAACTCCAACTCATACTGGTTTAGTTGATGAACATTTTGCTCCATGTCTGAAATTTTTCAACAATCACTAAATTTTTTAATTTCAAGCAACTATAAGGTGGAAACTACCATAGGGACTTATATGAGATCTAAACATGCATCAAAACTACATTATTTCTACTCAAATCAAGCATGCAAACTCACATAAGCTGTCACCTACAGTACGTAAATACTCAAGAAATACTTCACCAAATAAAATTCTACTTGGATCATCGGAGGAGTCACATACCGGAAATCAAACACAACAAATCTCAGCACAAATGATGGGCTGAAGAAGGAGATCAAAAATCCAGAGGAAGAACAGCAAGAACACGGGTTCCAAGAAATGTTTTCAGTTTGGGAGGTGAGAGAGAAGACTTTGGCATGGGAGAGAGCTAGTGGGGGGCCAAGGGGCCCCACACCATGTGCTGGCGCCACCAGGGGCTGGCCGCGCCACCCCATGGTGTGTCTGACTGGTGGGTCCCCCTGGGGCCTCCCAGGTGGCTCTCTGCCTCATTTTTGACGTAAAACTTTATTATAAATTTTCTGGAATTTTTCGAGAAACTTTATTTTTGAGGTATTTTCAGAAATTTAATAATTAATAAAAAACAGGAAAACGAAAGTGAAAAGGTGTAAAACAAAACCAAAACCAGAACTACAGAGGTTCTATGACACTCTAATGGAAAAATATCCAAACAAAACAAAGGTGGATGTGGTGAAAACAAAAGTATGGGTGGTGAAAACATGCATAACCACTATAATCAGGGTGCAAACATGCATAAGGATGGTGGAAAACATGATTGTACTCAAGTATCAACGTGATAACAGAATGAAACAAGGTGAAAACATAATGGGGAAGGTGAAAACATTGTCCTCTTCATCAAAATCATTTTGTTAATAAGGGTGATCAAGTCTTGTTACCAGAACAATTTTCATATGAAGCAAATATTTGCTAGTCACTAAATAATTATGTTACCTCAACCTTTATAGACATAGTCTCAATCATAATAATTTCATATTCTTTTGGTGGTACTAGAATGGGACAAAAAAATCTCCAATCTTGATGGTCTCAATATTTTCAATTGAATTTAAACCATATCTTATATCAATCTTCTTGGGAAAATAAACAATATGCTCTTTATCATTAACATTAAAACTTACTTTTCCTTGATTACAATCAATAACAACCCCTGCAGTATTAATAAAAGGTATCCAAAGAATAATAGACATATTATCATCTTCAGGCATTTCCAACACAACAAAGTCAGTTAATATCAAACAATTAGTAGCAACTTGCACATGAACATTCTCACATATACCAACAGGAATAGCAGTGCACTTATCAGCCATTTGCAAAGATATATCATTGTGTATAAATTTTTCAAGAGAGAGTCTCTTATAAAGAGAGAAACGCATAACACTAGCTCCAACTCCCAAGTCACGTAAATGAGTTCTAACATAATTATTTTTAATAGAACAAGGGATAGTAGGAATACCAGGATCTCCAAGCTTCTTTGGAACCTTGCCATTGAAAGAATAATTAGCATGCATAGTAGAAATTTCCTCATTAGGAATCCTCCTTTTGTTGGAGACAATATCTTTCATATATTTAGAATAAGGAGGAAGTTTAATAGCATGAGTCAAAGGGATTTGCAAAAATAGAGGTTTCATCCACTCATAAAACTTGTTATAATGTTCGTCTTCCTTTGATCTATGTTTCTTATTAGGAAAAGGCATTGCTTTTTGTACCCAAGTCTCTCTCTCATTACCATGTTTATTAGTAATGAAATTCTCCTTAGTATACTTTGCAGTTTTAGTTTTCTTTTCAGGTTCAGCTATAGTTTCTTCTTTATCAGAAGCATCACTTTTATCATTACCACTTTCAGTTTCAGCATCAGAAATAGATATACTATTAGGATCTTTAGCAGGTTCAAGAGATTCTACAACATTTTTATGTCTCTTCTTCTTTTTCTTAGAAGGAGAACTATTGTTTTTAGGTTGGTGAGAATCTTGTTCCATTCTTTTAGGATGTCCTTTAGGATATAAGGGGTCCTGAGTAGAAACACCACTCCTAGTAATTATTTCACAAACATGTTTATCTCTAGAAGCATTATCTAGCATGTATTTTTGCACTTTAGTAAGTTTATCAATTTGAGTTTGAACCTTTTGAAATTGTTTAACAAGCATTTTAACATCATTAGAGGTTTTCTCAATAATACCATGCAAATTATCAATAGCTCTAGAGTTTTCCATAAGGTGATTTTGCACTCTCCTATTAAAGTTGTCTTGCTTAACAACATAATTATCAAATTCATCTAAGCATTGACCAAGTGGTTTAGGATAGGGAATATCTCTATTATCAAAGTATTGGAGAGAGTGTAACTCAACAGTTGATGGATTAGGAATAGGCTTACATAATTCTTCTATAGAAGGTAAATTCTTCACTTCTTCAGATTTAATACCCCTCTCTTTAAGAGATTTCTTGGCTTCCTTCATCGCTTCATCATTTAATTCAACCATCCCTCTCTTCTTGGGTGTTGGTATTGGTATTGGCTCTGGTGTAGGTGTAGGCTCAGGTATATTCCAATCAACATTATTTTTGGCTATTTTAGCCATTAATTCCTCAACTTCTTCTGGAGTTCTTTTCCTGAAAACACAACCATCACAACTATCCAGGTATGTCCTAGATTCAACAGTTAGTCCATTGTAAAATATATCTAGGAGCTCATTTTTAGGTAATGGGTATCCAGGGCTAGCTCTTATCAAAGAACAAAACCTTGTCCAAGATGCAAGCAATTTTTCTCCTTCAATTTGCTCAAAGTTAAAGATGTCATGCACAGCAGCATGTTGGATACTAGTAGGAAAATATTTTTGAAAGAAATCATTAACCAAATCCATAGGATCAGTAATACACCCATGTGACAAATTGTTAAACCAAGTTTTAGCTTCATCTTTCAACAAGAAAGGGAAGATCTTGGTAACAAAATAAGTACGCAACTTAGTATCATCGGAAAATAAACTACTGAAAGATGAAAGCTCATTCATGTGTTCCATAGCACTTTTACTTTCAGTTCCACAAAAAGGTTCCTTCTCAACAATAGATATACAAGATAAATCTAAAGAGAAATCATAATCCTTGTCTATAATGTGTATGGGAGATGTGGTAAACTTAGCATCATGAGAAGATGTATATTTCATAGCATGTCTTGCAAGAAGACTCTTAAGAGAACTTGCATCAGTAGTAGCACGAGCTTCTTCAATAAAATCATCATTAAGTTCAATATAGATTTCATCAAGATCATCAATAAGCTCAGTTGAATTAAGAGGTGTACCAATATTTTCAACAGAAATTTCAGCATTTTTCATTTGTTTGGATCTAGCAATAGTAGCATCTAGGAAAGGACCTAGAGAACCAGCATCATCAAGCAGAGTAGAAGCATCATCAAAAGTATCAGAAACATTCGCAGACTCAGCATAAGTAACAGTACATGTAGCATGTGGTGGAGTAAGAAGCCTACTCATAACAGACGGTGAATCAAGAGCAGCAGAGGTGTTCAGAGTTGTACCTCTTCTTGTAGTGGATGGTAATATAGGAACTTTTCCATCACGAGTCTTGCCCATGAAGAATGGCTTGCAGCAAACGATATCACAATCAAGTGAGCAAATAAATAAAGCTATGCTCCCCGGCAACGGCGCCAGAAAATAGTCTTGATGACCCACAAGTATAGGGGATCGCAACAGTCTTCGAGGGAAGTAAAACCCAAATTTATTGATTCGACACAAGGGGAGCCAAAGAATATTTATTAGCCTTAACAACTGAGTTGTCAATTCAGCTGCACCTGAAAGTAGAGTTGCTTGCAACAATTTATCAGTGGTAACAGTTTTATAGCAGCAGTAGAAATAAAATAACAGCAGTAGTAGAATAGTAAAAGCAGTAGCAATCTCGAAAAACAGCAGGATAGGAAGTAGTGTAGGCATAGAGTGAATGGATGTACGGGCGTTGCATGGATAACATAGGTCATGTAATAATCTAACATGAGCATTGCAGATAATAATATAAAGTATCAAACATGTAGGCAAACCATATGCATGTGTTCCAATATAGTCATACATGCTCGCAATGAGAAACTTGCACAACATATTTTGTCCTACCAGCCTGACGAATATATGGATCCTGGGCCCTGCGAATAAGGACACCCCCTCTCAGCCCCAAGGTTAAAGGCCCAAGAAGAGGAGCCCTTGGAATACTCCAGAAGGCCCACGTGAAGCCCACCCGCGATAACTTGCGGTTTAAGATAGGAAACATGTAACCGACCTAGTTAGAGTTCAAGTCCTCTCCGGGTAGGATTCGAGACCTGGCCATCTATATAAGGCCAGGAGAGCCCCCCCGAGAGAGGACCAAGCAACACCTCACCATCGAAACCTTGAACTCGAGACCTTACTCTCGATTCGAGCACCACCATTGTAACCGATCTTTCCATCAATACAGATCGACAAGAGGCAGGAGTAAGGGTTTTACCTCTACGAGGGCCCCGAACCTGGGTAAATCTAGCCCCCTGTCTAGCCGACGATTCCACCAGCGCTCATGAATTCTCCTAGTCGAAACCCGATAGGGTTACCTAAGGGATTTGTAGAGTCAGAGATTCGACAATTGGCGCCGACCGTGGGGACGACGGGCGCTGGATCACCGGCATCTTCGGCTTCATCGACAACGCACTCTCGTTGGAAACCATCGACTACGGCTCCGAACAATCCTATACGGATCGGATCTGTCGTGGTCACACCTCGCTCGTCGGAATCGCGCCCGGTATTCGAGGATCTGGAGAAAAGCGTCACCCTGACGTTCGGGAGCCTAAAATTCGTGACCAACAGGGACGGAATCCTCCACTTCTCGGATGAATCGGAAACTGAATATGGAGCTGTCGACTCACGCCGTCATCTGGAGAAAAGCGGCGAGTCCATCCTCTTCAACGCCAACGACTACCATACCCTCTCGACAGAGGAACCATCAAGAATCCGAAGAAACTTCCGACCTACGCCTAGGACGCACGAGCCTCGACTGGCTCAAGTCTGCATGGCAGGATCAGAACAAGCCTCGGAAACAGAACACAGCACGGCAGAGCGCAATATAATCGGCGTCTCACGGGAATCCTGGAACCGAGCAAAGGAGGCTATGCGAACGAGCAAGCCACCCGCATCCGGGGCCTCACATGAAGACATGGTTGCCTACCACTATCACCTAGTGAGAGCAGCCACGACTATCAAGGACGCTCGGATAGATCTGGCCCGCCGAAGAAGAGCGGCGGACGAGTCGAGCCAAAGGCGGGCCGGGCTGTCCATAACACCCTCGGTTGGAACCCGACCCGCGAGGAAGGGACACGCATCTACATCCAGGAACAATGAGTCCCTAGCCGGAACCAGCAGATCAGTCACTCCTTCTCTCATGCGAGTCGATGACGATGGCAATGTCTACCCGCAAACTCCCGCTGCCGCAGTTCTAGCCGCAGCAACTTACATGCAGATGAACCAACCGACGGAAAGCGATCCTCGGGCGGAACAGTATAAACAAGTGCACAAGGGATTAGGGCTGGCGGCCGCAAGGCTCGCCGCTTATGATCGAAAGAAGGCCGCATAACAGCTAGAGAAGGAACAGGAGAAGGAGAAAGACAAGGATAGGGAAGCATCCCGCAAACGTAGGAGTTCTTCGCCAAGAAGGGACAGGTCACCACGTCGTGGTCGAGGAAAAGAAGCGCGGCGCCGTGATGACAGTCGAAGTAGCAGCGAAGGCAGTCCGAGAGACAAAAGCTCGCGGCATCATAGCAGCCGCTCGCGAAAACGAAGCAAGGAGCCAAGGAAGGATACTGACCGCGACCGGCCAGAGTACGATGCGCGATCAGATCTCGCTCAAAAAAGGGTGGATAAGGCGAAGGCTTCGCGATATCGCGAGCGCTCTTCGTCTGGCTCTTCGGATGACGAAACCTGCGGCGCTCTCTGCTTTGCCCGCAGTATCCGCGAAGCGCCCCTACCCAAGAGATTCAAGCTTAGTATGGAAGCAACAAAGTACGACGGCTCACTCGAGCCCTCTCAATGGCTAAGCGATTACCTCACGGTAGTAAAATGCCAACGTGGGAATAAAAACACGGCTACGCAATACCTCAATTTGCATCTCACCGGCGCGGCTCGCAGTTGGCTGCAGAGACGACCAAAATCTTGCTACGCATCGTGGGATGATTTGCACCACGATTTCTGCAAAAATTTCCAGGCGACATACAAGAGGCCAGCTACCATTGAAGAACTGCGAGCATGCAAGCAGAAAAGTGGCGAATCCACCCGCGAGTACATCCAGCGGTGGACTACGCTCAGGAATACAGCAGGAACCATCTCGGAAGAAGTAGCGATTGAAGCCTTCGCAAAAGGCGCCCGAAGAACAACTTTCAGAGAAGAACTGGGCAGAGCCACACCCAAGACTATTGGGGAGCTGATGAACATAGCCGAAAAATGGGCTAACGGAGATGACGCGGTGCGCAATGAGAGGGCATCATCACCCGCGCATGATGAAGACCGTCATAGTCGGAGGAAGAGGAGAAAATATTACGATCACGAGGACAGAGAGGAGTTGGTCGCAGCGGAATTCACGCGAGGCCGCGACTCCGGTCGCCGGGGGAATCGCGAGTGGAGACCAAAAGCTGAAGAAAAATCACCCGAGGAAGACCTCGATGGATACTGCTCGCTACATCTATTTACAGATAAGCGCACTGGGAAAACTAAGGCAACGCACCTTCTTAAGGATTGTCGAAAGTTTATTGATATCTCGGAAGCACTCGCCAGGAAAAGATCTGCACACACGCAAAATTACCCACCGCTTCCAGGAGGAGGCCACCAAGGATTCCAGCCGCCACAACCCCCGCCTCCACCAGCAAATCCAAACATGGCATTAGCTGCGCTACCTGCACCGCCAGCTCAAAACTCCGGGGCCAACGCGTACCCGAATCCAGCAGGGCAACTCGCGATGATCCAGAAGGTATGTCAATCCCGCAGAGCTCAAAAGACTAACACAAGGCAATTGTGCATGGCCGTGCAGACACCGCCAACAAAAACAGAATACTTGAAGATGGCAGACCAGCCAATAACATTCTCGATGAAGGACCACCCGCCACGAGTCTATCGACCAGGACACGCCGCCCTTGTCATCCAAGCACAAATTGGCAACTATGACTTGGCCCGCGTATTCATGGATGGTGGCAGTGGCATCAACATTATCTACGCGGATACACTCCGTCGGATGAACAGGAACTTGGACGGCCTCCAGGAATCAGAAACATCCTTCCACGGGATAGTTCCGGGAAAAGCAATCCGTCCACTCGGAACAATCAACCTAGAAGTTGTGCTGGGCACCAAGAGCAACTACAGAAGAGAATTCCTCGACTTCGAAGTTGTCGATTGGCCTTTGCAGTACCACGCCATTCTTGGTCGAAAAACGTTCGCCAGATTCATGGCAGTACCGCATTACGCCTACCTGAAGCCCAAATTACCTGGAGAACATGGCGTAATCACCATCGACGGAGACTTTCAGAAATCCAACAAATGTGACATTGAATTCAATGAGATCGCAAAATCTTTCGGGATGCAAGAAGAACTTCAAGAGCTGGCAAAAACCACGGATCACTCCGTGATGCACCTCACGAAGAAAAACGCGCCTGAACTGGAGTTCAGCGCTAACAGTGACACTGGAAAGCATCAAGTGCACCCGACAGATTCTGCGAAGACGGCGCTGGTTTCCACCACCCTTCCGCAAGCATAGGAAAGCGCGCTCGTCGAACTCCTCCGTGAGTACTGGGAAATTTTCGCCTGGCAGCCATCAGATATGCCAGGAATACCCAGGGAGTTTGCCGAGCACTCACTCGAAGTCTTTCCAGATGCCAAACCCATCAAACAAACTACTCGACGATTTTCAGAACCCAGGCAGAAGGCACTTGGAGAAGAAGTAAACAGATTGCTAGCAGCAAAATTCATCAGGGAGATCAAGATATCCACTTGGTTAGCAAACCCGGTGCTGGTCCCCAAAAAGAACACGGACATCCTTCGGGTATGCATCGACTACACGTCGTTAAACAAGCACTGCCCCAAGGATAACTTTCCCCTCCCGCGAATCGACCAGATCGTGGACTCTACGGCAGGCTGTCAACGCCTCTCTTTCCTGGATGCCTATTCGGGATATAATCAGATCCGGATGAAAAGGGAAGACGAAGAAAAGACAACATTCATCACACCTCACGGTGTCTACTGCTACACGACAATGCCCTTCGGGCTCAAGAACACAGGCGCAACATACCAGCGCTGCATGCAAAAATGCCTCGCCAAGCTCATTGGCAAGAACGTACAAGTGTACGTTGACGACATAGTCATCAAGACTCGAGTTGAGAGCACACTCCTCGAGGATATTAGAGAAACATTCGATGCCCTCAACGCATACAAGATCAAGCTCAATCCAACAAAATGCGTCTTCGGCGTTCCAGCAGGGAAACTTCTCGGGTACCTGGTATCCGCCAGAGGCATCGAAGCCAACCCAGAAAAAATACAAGCAATCTTGACAATGAAGGAGCCAACTAATCTACGCGGAGTCCAACAGCTTGCAGGGCGACTGGCCGCCCTGAGCAGGTTCATCGCACGATTGGGAGAGCAAGCGTTACCTTTCTACAAGCTGCTGAAGAAGACGGACAAATTCGAGTGGACACCGGAAGCTAAGCAAGCATTCGCGGACTTGAAGCGATCGTTGCAAAGTAGGCGAGTCCTTGCAACACCGCAAGAAAGGGAGACACTCTACTTATACCTAGCCGCCACAAACCAGGTCATCAGCGCAGCAATCGTAGTCGAACGACCTGAGGAGGGCAAAGCGTACGGAGTTCAGCGACCGATCTATTACATTAGCGAAGTGCTCTCGCCATGCAAGCAACGATATCCTCATTACCAGAAGCTCGCATACGGAGTTGTCCTTACAGCCCGAAAGCTCAAGCACTACTTCCAGGAGCACGCCATCACAGTGGTTAATGATGCGTCACTCGGGACAATCATGAACAACCCCATGGCATCGAGAAGAATAGCCAAATGGAGCATCGAGTTGGGCGCCTGGGACATCACTTATGCAGGGCGCAACGCAGTCAAATCTCAGGTACTCGTGGAATTCCTAAGCGAATGGACAGAACTACAAACGCCCGGACCACCTGAGTACACGAGCAATTGGATAATGTATGTTGACGGGTCCAAAAGAAACGAAGGAGCAGGAGCTGGAATTGTCCTCATATCGCCTCAGGGAGACAAGCTGCAATACGTCCTACAATTGGACTTTCCACCAGATGATCCAGCATCGAACAACGACGCAGAATATGAAGCCCTGTTGCATGGGATGAAGATGGCGGTCGCCTGTGGAGCTACTCGATTAATGATTTATGGCGACTCCAATCTCATTGTGCAGCAGACAATGAAATAATGTGATGCAATTGCTAAAAACATGGTCGCGTATCGCGACATGTACAATCTACTCGAAGGAAGTTTCAAAGGGTGCGAGCTGAAGCACATAGCAAGATCAAGCAATGAAGAAGCAGATAGGCTAGCAAACATTGGTTCCACAAATACACCCATACCACCAGGAATATATTTCGAACGGCTGATCAAGCGATCGGTCAAATTCAAGAAAGCTGCAGGAACACCCGCAGCGCCAGAAACAGAGGTCAGCCCGCAAGTCGCTATTATCGAGCTTACCCATAATATATCACGACAGGTTTTTCTGGTCGAGCCAGTCTGGACGCAGAAATATCTCGACTACCTGACCAACAGACAGCTCCCGGCCGATCCACGCGAGGATCGACAAATAATGAGACGCAGCAAATCCTTTCGGGTAGTCAACGGAGAATTATACAAGCAAAGCATCTCGGGTATACTTCAGCGCTGCATCGCACCCGAAGATGGCAAAGAATTACTCCAGGACATCCACCAAGGAGACTGCGGACATCATGCTAGCTGGAAAACAATCATGGGAAAGGCTTTCCGAGCAGGATTCTACTGGCTAACAGCAGCTACCGATGCAAAAGACCTGGTCGAACGATGTGATGCTTGTCAGCGATTCGCACCAAGACCACATGCACCTGCCACGGAATTGCACATGATACCCATTGCCTGGCCCTTCGCACAATGGGGGCTAGACATGGTTGGACCACTACGCAAGTCCACGCCGGGTGGGTATACACACTTGCTGGTCATAGTCGACAAGTTCACCAAATGGATCGAGGCCATGCCAGTAACTTCGGCCAGCGCCCAGTGCGCCGTCAAGTTCCTCGACTCCATTGTATGCAGATTTGGTGTGCCACACAACATCATTACAGACAGTGGTACAAACTTCACAGCAAAGGAAACGCAACAGTTCTGCGAGGAAAAGGGCATCAACTTCAAGTTTGCTTCAGTTGCCCACCCGCAAACAAGCGGTCAAGTCGAAAGATCCAACGTCTTAGTTTCGGCTGGCATCAAGAAACGCCTACTCGATCGTCTACACCCCGCCGCAGAACATTGGGCAGAAGAGCTACCCTCCGTACTATGGAGCCTCCGCACAACTCCAAACCGATCCACAAAATACACACCATTTTTCATGGTATACGGGGCAGAAGCAGTCCTACCCGATGATGTTAGATTCAGCGCCCCACGAGTTGTGGCTTACAGCGAATAAACTTCCAACAAGGCACTCGCGGAAGATATGGATGCACTCGACGAGATGCGTGACATCGCGCTCGCAAGATCCGTAGTATATCAGCAATCACTGCGAAACTATCACAGTCGCCGCATACGCCACAGAGCATTCGCGGTTGGAGATCTAGTGCTGCGGCTCAAGCAGAAGGAAGGACACAAGCTCGAGCCACCCTGGGAAGGACCCTTCATCATACACGAAGTCATCCCAGGTGAGACGCTCCAAGATCGGGCACTATGCAGATTTCAGCATTCCCGCCAGAATCCACATAATAACCGATTCCAGGTTGCCACTTGTGATAACATTACAACAGTTCACGAATATCCGCAACAACAACAGAAAAAAAAATACAAGATGACTCAAACGTGTCAGGGATACAACTGATACAATACAAAGAACCAAATAACAGCGGAAGAAACAACATATCGTCCGTCTACGGACAAGATACAAATTGGACTAAGAGTCCTGAAGATAACCGAGAGCGTCCAATCCCTGCCCAGGTCAAGCCGGAGGGATTCCCAAGCTAACGTCGTCAGACTTCAAACCTGTTGACTGCAATATTGAATATGCAGCCACGAAAAAGATTCGTGGGTCAGTACGGTTAAGTACTGGCAAGTGGATAAACCATACTCACAAGATACCGGCATAGCCAGTCATCACAAGATACAAATACTTTGGGTTCAACGGGAAGGAAGGGATTATTGCAAATAAGCGGCAGCGGGCTGCACTAACTAACTACAGAGACTCGATACAACATCCGGCTAAAAGAAAGGGGATAAGATAGCGTATCGTAACCAACTACAACTACTCACCAAACAAACCCATCCAATGTTACCCCCTACTAAGGAAGCAACCCAAGGATAACTCACACTGTTGGATTAATGATGGATCAAGTTATGGTGTCAATAAGACTATTACTAGTCAAAATTGGCATTAGTTAGGTGTAAGTTGTTCTGAGTACTTGTTAGCCAGTACTTTCACCAAGTCAACCATAACCGCGGAAAACACGGCTTCTCGAGAAGATTTAACCCTGCAGGGATGCACCAATTTGGCCGTACACGTAAGAATAACCCGCCAGACGGGGGATCAACCCACCAAGCGAGGTACTCAACACAACCCAACTCTGCTTCGCATCAAGCCCAAAGCACCACGTGCTGTGCGTGCGCGGCTAATCGAGCCCCCACGAAGAAAAGGGGGACCCTCATAGCACTGGAAGACCACGCCGCCCTAAATGCCGACTACAAAAGTTCCACCCTGGCCTCGGGTTCGCACCTGCATATGCATGCATCAAATGGAAAGCCCGAACTAAGTGTGGCGATTTTGACGAGATGCGAATCGAGTCAAATTGAGGGGGGCGCCCATACTCGCTTCCCACATGCGGTTAGTGCGCTCATCATGTATCAGTAGACAAGACCCTTTTCCTAATTAGGGTCGACACTAGCAGGCTTCAAAACCACGCCGGGCCTCCTGCCGGTGCCTTATCATCAAATTATTATTACCCAAAACATTAACATGTTGTTGATTGAATTGAAACCCAACTATCAACTAAACATGTGATACAAAAGGAACAACAAGACTTGAGCGCAAACAACACTAAGCATGCAACTACGACACAAGGGCCAACAAGGTAAACAAACAACAGTTAATAGGAAGTGGAAGGAAAAGGCTATATTATGGCTGCAAGGTAAACAATATGATAGGATCGAGACACAAGCATCGAATCAACAGGCTAGAATAAGATCAACGGAAAGAATCGGTAACAAGTGATGAAAGGCATCCATTTGGCAGCAAGTGAGTATACTTGCCTAAGATCCAGCAAGTAGAGGTACATCCACAGAACTTGTCGTTGCTCACATCATCTCAACGTCCTATCCGGGAAGAAGCAACGAACCTCGAACAAACACCGGAGGCAACACTTACTACTACAGCAAAAGATCCAGCATGATCAAGATATGGATGCATGACAAGTTTAAGGATGCATCAGAATAAACTAGTGGACATGATAACATGTTTAAATGGACCCATATGCAATTTGAGTTGAATATGAAAAGCCCATGAATTATGGTTGAAACAATTGTTTTACAACTAACCAATAGGTGAAAGTGGATTAGCATGATACATGGATGATGAAAACAGAAAAATAACAACAATAGAAACAATTGGAAATAAGGTTTACCCATTTTGAAATTCACTTATTAAGTTTTGGAATTTTGGTTTCTTAAAGGTGTCACACAAGCATTTGTTGTTTTCATCAAGTTTAATTGTTCAAAACAGATAACAAAGTTCATATTTGATTAGAACACAAAATTTTAGGTGGATTACATGTTTCAATTATTAGAAAAGGAATTACAATGATTTAATTATGAATTAAACAAGATTAAACAAGTTTTAATTGAATTTAATTCAAGTTTGAATATTATTTGAATTTTATTTGTTCAAAACATAAATTCAAATTCATATTTGAAAAGGTTATGTTTTTCTGGTTTGAAAACATATTTTATAAGTTCAAAAATAATTTAATTTGAGCAAGTTATGAATTTAGCAAATTTAAATGATTTAAACAAGGTTTAAATTATTCAAGCAATTTTAATTATCCAAAACATGAAACAAAATTTATATTTGAAAAGGTGGTTCAAAATGGCATGGAAAACATATTTTATTTGTGTGATTTGAATTAAGTTTGAAATAGTTATGCAATTAATCAAATTGTAAATGAATGGTTTGAATTTGAAATTTGAAACTATTTGAAATGTGCAAAACATAAAACAAATGATGTAATCAGATAGAGTATTAAATTTGGGGCAGAAAACATATTTTATTTACATTATTTGAGTTTGGAAAATAAAAGTTATGTGCATTTTAATTTTGGGGACTAATCTGTAATAGCAGGGACCTAAAAAGAAGGAAAAGGAATTGCAGAGGGGCCTCTGGGGCGTTTTTCACCCAGGGCACCCTGGCCTGGGCCTCTGCTGTGCGGGCCCGTGCCTCTGTGCATCCACGTGTGCGTGTGTGTGCAGTGACGTGGCCGCAGGGGCCAATGACTGGCGGGCCCTGGGCGCTGGCGACGATTAATCACCAAAAAAGGGGGGTGATGCGCCCGCAGGGATCGAACCCGCGGCTCGCTTGCGTGCGGAAGGAACGGAACCAGTGCGCTGCTGCTGTTGTTTTGTTCAGAGACAGATGCGTTTGCGTTTTCAGACAAAAAGGCCAGGCCTTGTGCTCAAGACTGACGAACTGAAGTTGTTCGACAACGATCTCTGAACCACGACGGGAACAGAGCAGCGATCACCGGCGTTGGAGGGCTCGCTGTGCCGTGGATGAGTGCGGGGACGCAGTGTGCAGTTGGAGGGGGAAAAGAGAGAGGGGAAGGGACAGGGGGAGGCGCTCACCACCGGAGTAGTCGACGCAGGGGCTCGGGGCGTCCAGCGGCGATGCAGACGGCGGCATCTCGCCGCAGCGGCCTATCTGGGGGCTCCCAGCATGCGGTGAGGGAGCGAGTGGCGAGGGGGAACCACCACGGTTCCATTCCCATGGTGGGTTTAGCTCTAGGATGGCCGTGGCGACAGGACGGCGGCGGTTCTCTGACGGCAAAACGGGGGCGCTGGTTCAAGGTTCAGAAGGGAAGGGATACAGAGGGGAAGGTGGTGCAGAAGGGAGGCGCCGCGGCGGGGAGGTAGGGCTAGGCTAGGGCAAGCAGAGGGGGAGGTGGGTTTTAAGGTGGCCTTCGAGCTCGTACGGCAAGCAATCGGGAGGGGGGAAGATGATCGAGCGGTGGCGAGGGCGTTCGTACTGTCGTGACGTAAGGTGGAAGAAGAGGCAGTGGGCTGTGGGCTGGGGGGAGAAAAACGGATGGGGTGGGCTGAGGAAAAAAAGGGGAGAGGGGTGGCCTGTCTCCTTTTGTTTTTTATTTCTTTTGATCTTTTTTTTTGTAAAAGAGAGAGGGAGAGAAAAGGATAAAGGTTAGGGTTATATTTTTAGGAAATATTTTTGTTAGTTTTCAAAACAGAAATGTCAAGCAATGTTAGCATGGATTTCAAACCTTTGAAGTATTAGTTTGATTTTTAAATTGGTAGTTGAATTTCAAATAGGGTTTGGGGTTTTTATTTTATATGAAATGTTTTATTAATTTGCAAACAGCAAATCAAGGCAATTGTGAACATTAAGTCCAAAGATTTGAAATATTTATTTGAGTTTTTAAGTTGTTATTTGAATTTCCATAGTATTTCATAAGGAGTTGATTTTTAACCAATTTTTATTCAATGACTCAACAATTATGAAAACAGTTGTTGAATTTAATTGTTTGCAAAACTTTAATGTTTAAACCACAATTGGATCATGCCCATTAAGAAGGAAATGATTTGAAATTTAATTTGCCATTAGGGTGTTTGATAAAAAGGATTTTTTAGTGAGTAAGCAATTTAAATAACTTCAAACTATTGAAAACAATTTGAGATGCTTAGTTGGCAATTTTTGAATTGGAAAGTTTGGACATGTGTGAAAGTTTAAAGTGGTTTAAATTTTGAGTTGTTTTGAAAACAGAATGCAATGCTTATGTGATGCATGTGATGCAAGCAAAAGAAAACAAACAACTTCCTACTTAGGGTAACACCCCAGGTGTTACACCAGGCGGAGCCTACAGGCTGAAGAATCCATCGACTGGAGGATTCTATTCCAATCCTTGGAATATCGCACACCTCCACAAATTTTATCCCTAGGTTTACTTATCATCGCAACAAATAAGGCTATACTAGACACTCTTGTAACCCGAATACATGACTTCTTAGTCATAGCAATAAAAATACATGGTTTCTCAACCATATTTGCTCGAAGATTATCTCTTCTTATATGCGAAATAGTTACAGGTACACACCCCATAAACACACGGGGGCTACGCCTACAACTAAGCATCACAAGAAAATTTATACACACAAGGTTACACACCTTATAAACAGTTTTTACAAGCTATACAGCATCACAGAATGTACACATTCAACAATCAGTCATGGCGATAAGCATTCTCAGTCGCCAACACTCTATCTACTTCCTCAGAGGTCAGTCGAATGATTTTCTCCGCTGCAGGACGAACACCATCGTAATGCGGAGAAATATCATCGATTGGGCCATCTGGGAGCCTAGCTACGGAGTTAAAATTTACTTCAGGATGCCATATTCGGACAAAGGAGAGAGCCACCACCGCGCCGCAAATCAACTGGTTGCGCACGCACTCGCGAATTTCTCCCTCTTGCCCGAAGAGCCCAAGGAGATACCTCCAATCTTCAGGACCCCTTTCAAGCGGGTAGAATGCAGCGTTTATCGCAATCAAGACCTCGTGAAAAGAACTCACGAGAACTTTTACTTGGGAGACACGGAACTTCAAAGTAGCTAACACAAAACCTCGGCTGCGATCAGACCAAAAATTATTCGCATGAGGCCTTGAGCTGCCAGCTTCTTGAAGAATGTGGTTTTCTACCCACTGTTTTTCCTCCCTATCATCCGGCTTAACAACTGAAGAAAAATATGCGTGATCAGATAAGGAAGCAAGACAAAGAAGACCTGGGGGCTGTATTACTTACACAACAATTCCCTAGCAAGGGAAGCCAGCTCGTCCATCACAAACTGTTCGCGTTCAGTCGCCAGTTTTTGCTTGGAATTCGCCACATCGGCTACCCCACGCAACACTTTCAGCTTGCGCTCGCCATCGGCTACACGATCACGGAGACCCGCCAAAGTCCCAACAGCTGCAACAAGTGGGTCAGCTCGGGCAGCAAGTCCACCTGAGGATTCTGCGACAAATCCAGTAGCCTGGAAGAGTACAAGGAAAGAAGTAAGACGCTCTATTCGAAGTATCTCTAGTCGCACATTTGACGAGTGCTCGGGGGCTACTCCCATCGGGAGAGAATACACAAACTACCAGAAGTAATTTCCAGGCAAACATTTCGATTAAAGATAATACGGGAATACATCCCATGGTTCATTACATTGAAGACAGAAAAGAAATACAAAACTACGAAGCTACAGTGGTACTCCCGCTAGCGGCAGTCGCCCCTCCTGTGAGCCGAGCAAATAGCTCAGACAGATTCCGAGCAAGGATGGCGGCTTGCTCGCCAAAACGAGAGAGCCGTACCTTTTTGCCCGTGGAGGGGTCGACTGGAAGAGCCGAGTAGGCTTCCTCCAAACCGGTGACTCCATGCGCCAGCGCGAACTGGATCGCAGTCTTCGCGCCAGACTCCGACTGGGCGACCGCGTAGGCATCCAAGAGATTGCTCTTCGAAAAGATCTTCAGCAAGTCGTCTAGCGCAGATGGAGGTGCAGCGTTGGCGAGGAAGCGGCCGTGCAGTTGCGTCAACACGTGAGTGGCATCGCCAATCAAGGAGCAAACTCCTTCGGCGTGCCTCTTGAGTTGAGCAAGAGTGTCGATTAGCACGTCTACCCGTTGGATCCCAGGGATCTCCAGAGGAACATCCAGAAGACCTGCAAAAGAAAAGAATGTCAAGACTTGGCAAGTTCAGCGGGATAAAAGATGAAATCGCGAGAGCTTAAATCACTTACCCGCGAGACGCTCAGCAAGGGGACGGAGGAACGTGACAAGGTCAACATCGGCCTTATTGCCAGCATCCTCTTGATCCTTTAGAGCTTTGCGCGCATCCGCAAGTTGCCTTTCAAGATCCTCCGATCGCATGCGGGAGGTCTCCAGTTCTTGTCGGATGGCCGCCAGATCAGCCTCCTGAGTGGTTACCCGCTCAGAGAGACTGCCCTTCTCGGACTCCGAAAATTCGAGTCGAGCTGCATAGTGACACTCGTCAGAAATCAAGAATTGGAGAAAGAATAGGAACAAGAGAAGATGATAAGACTTACTCTTAAGAAGCTCGTTCTCGGTGCAGAGTCAACTGCGGTCTGATCGAAGCAACTCACATTCCGACTCGGCAAGAACTACTCGGCGGCCGATCGCCGCAAGAGAGTCAACAAGCGACTACAAAGTAAAGAGAGAAGAATTAGAAGATATAAGCTGGAGCCTGTACCCGATTGAATTCAATCGACTACAGCCTCGGGGGCTACTCCCATCGGGAGCACTGTCGTGCACCCGATAAAATCAAGAAGAAGAAAAAGAATTTGAGCCTGCAGCCGACCGCACGCGATCGACTACAGCCTCGGGGGCTACTCCCATCGGGAGCACTGTCGTGCACCCGATAAAAATATCATGACAAATGGCAAAGTTTACCTGGCCCGTGGCGCGGGAGAGGGGATCTATGGAGCTGTCCATCACTTCTTTCGAAGCTGAAGTCCTGGCGGCAAAACTAGGAGCCTCACGTTCCACAGTCGCCGCATGGGGGGCTGCGCTGGGAGAATTCTGGACAGTGCCAGCAGTGGGAGTCTCACCCGCAACTCCTGCTCTATTCCTCTTTTCGGGAGGAACGGAAGAAGCATACCTGCGAGGACTGATGGTTTGCAAACTGCAACAAATAAACATCAACATAGGTGCAAAGAAAAAAGTTGGACTAAAGGACAAGGAGAAGAACTTACTCATCATCTTCATCTTCATCCAGCAAATCCGCGTTCCAAGCGGGCGCGATTACTGGGAATGAAGGGGAAGGGGCGAGTGAGCGAAGTGGAGTCGCGGAGATAGGAGCCTTCCCAGGCGATTCTTCCAAGGAGTTATCCTTGGAAGTAGCCTCGTTATCATCCACCCGACGACGCTTGTGGTGATGAAGGCCGCCATTCGAGCCCTCCGCACCATCCGAAGAATCGTCCTCGGAGCTCGAAGAAGCATCGGCTACACTGGTATGGGCTAAGCCGTCCAGGTGACTCGCCAATAAGTCCGAGGCGTCCTCTCCCAACCTTGAAGAGGGCCTTCCAAAGCGCCCAATGTGGGTGAATGCCAAGGAAGCATTCGCAGAACACGATGAAGCACGATATGTGTTGCACCGCGTTCGGAGGAAGATCGTGAAGCTGTATGCCATAGACATACAGCAACCCGAGAAGGAAAGGATGGAGAGGGAAGGAGAGACCCCGAGACACGTGGTCCACGAATACCACGCGCTCGTTCGACTGCGGGTTTGGTACCTCTTCTTTCTTCCCAAGGCGCACCCGCTTCTCAGCTTCCGCCGGCAGCAGCCCCTCCCGCTGCATCTCTTTGACGCTCTTCGCGGTGGTGTTGGGCGAACGCCAGTCGCCAGCTCGGGGCGCAGGTTGCGCGGAGACTTCTCCGGTTGCGGAAGTGGCAGCGCCACGTCTTTTGCCTCCAGCCATGGTTGACAGCACGAGCTTGAGCACGAGGAAGAAGATGGGCGCGAGGAAGGAGATGGATTGGAAACAAAGGCTGGGAAAGTTTTACCGCAGCGCTAAGTCCCGTACTTATACACGGAGCAGATCAGTCCCAGCCATTCGATGCGCTACGTGGCGCTTATCACAGCCACCACGTGTGAAGATGAAACGAAGAGACGGTGAACGCTGTTCCGTGCCACGATCTTAACATAAGATCGTGCGCATTTACTGCACCGTTCGCGTAAAAACCGGGAGCGGCGTCTCGTTCCCCGGTCAAAAAGCTGACTAGGTGGGCCAGCCCATCTGCTACCACTCCGTCACGTCCCATCGGGAGGAGAAAAGTGCGCCATGACGTCATGGCACGCATCATCAAACTCAAGAATCTTCGAATGGAAAATTCAAACACGAAAACAGCTTCGTACGAAATTCCTTCGAATAAAAGCAATTCTTTTGTGGACAAATCATGGAGCAAGACCTCTTTAAAACAAGAGAGGAACACCCTATACACGAAAACTCTTTCGTACGGGCACAATATTCCAAACATGAAAACTCTTTCATATGGGCATGATTTTCCTCAGTACGAAAATCCTTTCGATTGAAACTCAAACAATCACTCGGGTAGGAAGAACCTGCCTCCTTTCACACATGATATTTTTACATCATAAAAACCTGGATTGTTCAGCCGACTAGGAACATCCGGATGCCATATTCTTCGAATATGAAGGTAAGACCCAAAAAGATCTCTCTTAAGGGCCTGGAATCGCACTCGAAAGCTGCGTCCTCCGGTATGATTCCGTGTCAACAACACGAAGAAAAATCCTAGCGGACGCGCCGGGTACCCCCATAGGTTAAGTTCGACTCGATAAGTCCACAACGGCTCAGTCGTAACAATCACCTTATCGGGTTCGAGTCGGAGGTCTCGAATCTGTGTAGGCCAGGAATGTTTTTGCCCTAGTCGCAATTAATTGGCCCTGATCTCTCAGGAGAGCCAAACTACTGTGCCATATCCTTCTGCGATAAAAGCCGCAAAAACAGGCACCTATGCTGCTCGACACTCGAGCATGAAGACTCGTTGCACAGGGAACACACCCTTTAAACAGGAAACAACCAAACTGGTTATCCATAAGAAAGGAAGACCAAGAAAGGTTTGACCGTCTACTCGACTGGAAAAATCCCACTCGAGCAAACGCTCGGGGGCTACTGACGAATATATGGATCCTGGACCCTGCGAATAAGGACACCCCCTCTCAGGCCCAAGGTTAAAGGCCCAAGAAGAGGAGCCCTTGGAATACTCCAGAAGGCCCACGTGAAGCCCACCCGCGATAACTTGCGGTTTAAGATAGGAAACATGTAACCGACCTAGTTAGAGTTCGAGTCCTCTCCGGGTAGGATTCGAGACCTGTCCATCTATATAATGCCAGGAGAGCCCCCCCGAGAGAGGACCAAGCAACACCTCACCATCGAAACGTTGAACTCGAGACCTTACTCTCGATTCGAGCACCACCATTGTAACCGATCTTTCCATCAATACAGATCGACAAGAGGCAGGAGTAAGGGTTTTACCTCTACGAGGGCCCCGAACCTGGGTAAATCTCGCCCCTGTCTAGCCGACGATTCCACCAGCGCTCATGAATTCTCCTAGTCGAAACCCGATAGGGTCACCTAAGGGATTTGTAGAGTCAGAGATTCGACACAGCCCGTGGCAGCGGGGCCTGTAGGGAAACTACTGGTAATTAAGGTGCTCCTTTTAATAAAGCACTGGAGCAAAGCATTAACACTCCATGAACACACGTGATCCTCACATCACAACCATCCCCTTCGGTTGTCCCAATTTCTGTCACTCTGGGGCCTCGGGTTTCGGACAATGACATGTGTAAAACAACTTGCAAATATGATCAAGAAACATAATTATACTCATGAAATAATACCATGTTCAGATCTGAGATCATGGCACTCGGGCCATAGTGACAAGCATTAAGAATAACAAGTTGCAACAACGGTCGAAAACACTAACAATGGATACTAGGCACTATGCCCTAACAATCTGGCATTATTACATGATCAATCTCATCCAATCCATTCCATCCCTCTCAGCCTATAGCGGTGTTTACTCACTCATGGACGGGGGAATCATGGATGGTTGATGGAAAAGAGGTGGCGGTGTCGATGGCGATGATCTCCTTCGAATCCCCGTCCTGGCAGGCCACCAGAACAGGAACTTCTGATCCCCGAATCGAGGTTCAGGGTGGCGGCGGCGCTCTGTTGTGTTTCTGTGGAATATGACGAACCCCCTCGCATTCCAGGTTTACGGGGCATATGTAGTCGAAAGGGGAGACCGAGGGGGTCCCGGGTTGGCCCACGACACCTGGCGACGCGACCAAGGGGGAGGGCGCCAAGGGGTGGTGTGCCCCCCTCTTGGCCCCTCTCCTGGCCCCCTTCTGGCTCCCAGAGTCTTCTGGTGTCTTAAGACCAAAGGGGTCTTTTCTGGGCATTTTCCTGAAAGTTGATTTTTCTGCACAAAACGAGACACCAAGGTAATTCTGCTGAAAACATCGTTAGTCCGTGTTAGTGGTATCCAAAACTCACAGGTTTAGAGGAAAACAAAAATAAAAGTGTTCGGAAAAGGAGATACGTTTTGGACGTATCACACGACCATGGCATCCTGTCAACTTTGAACAAAACAGGCTTCGGCAAAGTAACTTCATCTCCGTCAGTAAATAAAACTATATATAAAAGATGTTCAGAAGTAGAGTTAGCAGTAATAAAATGACGAGCCTTCATGGAAACAATATCAAGTCTATAAGGAGCTATCAATTCATCGTTGGGAGCAATAGGAAGGCCTAGAGAAGTTACTATATGTGTAGCACTAATGACCCCATAAATGGGTCCTTTAGCAGTTAGGCGGCGAGCAATGAGAGAACCAAGGTTATACTTATCGTTACAGTTAAGTGCAGCAGCAAGAAAAGCAAGTTTATAGTTTGAAATGTTGCTAGTGTTCTCTCTACCAAGGACACTAGTAGCAAGATAGTAAGTGAAATATCTGATAGCAGGAAGTTGAATATTCCTTATCTTGCTGTGATGAGTTGTGCGGTCATCATCATAGGTAACTCCTCGATAGAGCTCCATCAAATCAGTGGGTCTCTTCTGAATCCTCCTCGCTGTCCCAGAGGCGTTAATAGCTATAATGCTGCAAAAATCCTCCAAAGACAAGGAAAACGGGCTACCATAGATCTTAAATGCAACAGTTGGAGCATATTGTGAGTTATGGGATTTAAAACTCTTAACAAAAGTTTTTGTCATAATAGAATATTGGGGACCTTCATCATTCATGTAGTTGGTTAGTCCAACCCTATCGATCAGCATCAAGAAGTCATCAAGTATACCTGGACCTCTCAAGAATGTATAGCAAGGGAAACTAGATGGATTAGCAATTCCATCGTCTCCCGCATCACCGATACTAGGTGCAATGAGATCCTCATTGTAGGATGGTCTCAATAGAGTAGACGAGCACGAGGGCCTTGTCCTACTAGGGGAATCACTTCTAAAGATCTCTCCGAAGTTGAAGTTGTCCATTTCTGAAATTTTAAGCTAACATCACAAAAATTGATTTCAAGCAACTATATGATAGGAACTACTATAGAGACTTATAGGAAGGCTAAACATGCATCAAAACTAAATTATTTCACACAAATCAAGCATGCTAGATCACATAAGCTTTCACCTACAGTACCAAAATACTCAAGAAATACTCCACCAAATAAAATTCTACTTGGATAATCGGAGGAGTCACATACCGGAGAGCAAATGCACCAAATTTCAGCAACAAAGGTGGGCTGAGCAAAGAGATCGAAAAATCTCGAGGAAGAACAACAAGAACTCGGGTTCTAGGAAATGTTTTGAGTTTGGGGTGAGAGAGGAATCTTTGGCAGGGGAGAGAACTAGTGGAGGGCTAGGGGCCAAACACCATGTGTTGGTGCCACCACAATTCTGGCCGCGCCACCCTGTGGTGTTCCTGCCTGGTGGGTCTCCCTGGGGTCTACCAGGTGCCTCTCTGCCTTATTTTTTACGTACAAATTTAATATATTTTTTCTGGAATTTTTCGAGAAACTTTATTTTCGAGGTATTTTCAGAATTTAATAAATAATTAAAAACCAGAAAAACAAATGTGGAAAGGTGGAAAACAAAAAAAACCAAGAACTACAGAGGCTTTAAGTCACTCCAATGGGCAAATAACCAGTGAAAACAAAGGTGGAAGTGGTGTAAACAAAATCATGGGTGGTGAAAACATGCATAACCACACTAATCAAGATGAAAACATAACGAAAACATGACTATGGATGGTGGAAAACATATTTGTACTAAAGTAGCAAGGTGAAAACAGAAGTAAACATGGTGAAGACATAATGGGGAAGGTGAAAACATAGTGAAAACATTGTCATCTTAATTTAAAATCACTTTGTTAACAAGGTTGATCATGTCTTGTTACCAAAACAATTTTTATATGAAGTAAAACTTTTCTTATCACTAGATAATTATGTTACCTCAACCTTGATATACATATTCCCAATCATAATAATTTCATATTCTTTTGGTGGCATTGGAATGGGACAATAGAGTTCTCCAATTTTGATGGTCTCAATATTTTCAATTGAATTTAGACCATATCTCCTATCAATCTTCTTGGGAAAATAAACTGTGTGCTCTTTATCATTAACATTAAAAGTTACTTTTCCTTGATTGCAAGAAATAACAGCCCCTGCAGTGTTAAGAAAAGGTCTCCCAAGAATAATAGACATATTATCATCTTCAGGCATCTCCAACACAACAAAGTCAGTTAATATCAAACAATTAGTAGCCACTTGAATAGGAACATTCTCACATATACCAATAGGAATAGCAGTAGATATATCAGCCATTTGCAAGGATATATCAGTGTGTATCAATTTTTCCATAGAGAGCCTCTTATAGAGAGAAAAAGGCATACCACTAACTGCTGCTCCCAAGTCACATAAAGCAGTTCTAACATAATTATTTTTAATAGAACAAGCAATAGTAGGAATACCAGGATCTCCAAGCTTCTTTGGAACCTTGCCACTGAAAGAGTAATTAGCAAGCATAGTGGAAATTTCCTCATTAGGAATTTACCTTTTGTTAGAGACAATATCTTTCATATACTTTGAATAAGGAGGCAGTTTAATAGCATCAGTCAGAGGAATTTGCAAAAACAAAGGTTTCATCTACTCACATAATTTATTATAATGTTCTTCTTCCTTCGATTTGTGTTTCTTATTAGGAAAAGGCATTGGTTTTTGTACCCAAGGTTCTCTTTCATTACCATGTTTATTAGCAATGAAATCCTCCTTAGTATACTTCACAGTTTAAGTTTGCTTTTCAGGTTCAGCTACAGTTTCTTCTTTACCAGAAGCATCACTTTTATCATTACCACTTTCATTTTCAGCATCAGAAATTGATATACTATTAGGATCTTTAGTAGGTTCAAGAGATTCTACAACATTTTTATGTCCCTTCTTCTTTTTCTTAGAAGGAGAACTATTGTTTTTAGGTTGTTGAGAATCTTGTTTAATTCTTTTAGGATGTCCTTCAGGATACAAGGGATCCTGAGTAGAAACACCACTTCTAGTAATTATTTCACAAACATGTTTTTCTCTGGAAGCATTAGCTAGAAAATATTTTTGCACTTTAGTGAGTTGGTCAATTTGAGTTTGAACCATATGAAAATGTTTAACAAGCATTTAGCATCATTAGAGGTTCTCTCAATAATACCATGCAAATTATCAATATATCTAGAGTTTTCCATTAGATGATTCTGCACTCTCATATTAATGTTGTCTTGCTTAACAACATAATTATCAAATTCATCTAAGCATTGATCAGGTGGCTTAGAATAATGAATATCTCTATTACCAAAATATTGGAGAGAGTGTACCTCAACTATTGATGGATGATGAATTGGCTTTCATAATTCTTCTATAGGTGGTAGATTCTTCACATCTTCAGATTTAATACCCCTCTCTTTAAGAGATTTCTTGGCTTCCCTCATCACTTCATCATTTAATTCAATCATCCCTCTCTTCTTGGGTGTTGGTATTGGTGTTGGCTCTGGTATTGGTGTAGACTCAGGTACAGTCCAATCATCATGATTTTTGGCTAATTTAGCCAATAATTCCTCAGCTTCTTGTGGATTTCTTTTCTTGAAAACACAACCAGCACAACTATCCAGGTATGTCCTAGATTCAACAGTTAGTCCACTATAAAATATATCTAGGAGCTCATTTTTAGGTAATGGATCTCTAGGGCTAGCTCTTATTAAAGAACAAAATCTTGACAAAGATTCAGACATTTTCTCTCCTTCAAATGCTTAAAGTTAAAGATATTATGCAAGGCAACATGTTGAGCACTAGCAGGAAAATAGTTTTGAAAGAAAGCATTAACCAAACCCATAGGACTTTCAATATATCCATGTGACAAGTTGTTAAACCAAGTTTTAGCTTCATTTTTCAATGAGAAAGGGAAGATCTTGGTAACAAAATACGTAACTTAGTATCATCAGAAAATAAACTACTCAAAGTTGAAAGCTCATTCATATGTTCCATAGCACTTTTACTTTCAGTGCTACAAAAAGGTTCCTTATCAACAATAGATATGTAAGATAAATCCAGAGAGAAATCATAATCATTATCTTTAATGTGTATGGGCGATGTAGCAAACTTAGCATCAGGAGAAGATTTATATTTAACAGCATGTTTGCAAGAAGACTCTTAAGTGCACTTGAACTAGTAGTAGCTTGAGATTCTTTACTAATGTCATCATTAAGTTCAATATAGGTTTCATCAAGATCATCAGTAGACTCAAGTGAATTAACAGGTGTACCAACATTTTCAACAGGAATTTTAGTGTTTTCAAATCGTTTAGCTCTAGCAATTGTAGGATCTAGGAAAGGACCTAGTGAACTAGTGTCATCAAGCATAGTAGAAGCATCATCAAAAGTATCAGAAGCATTTTAAGACTCAGCAGAAGTAACAATGTGTGTAGCATGTGGTGGTGTAAGAAGCTTACTCATAACAAATGGTGAATCAAGAGCAACAAAGGTGTTCAAAGTTGTACATCTCCTTGTAGTGGATGGTAATATAGGAACTTTTCCATCATGAGTTTTACCAATGATGAAAGGCTTGCAGCGAACAATATCAGGTTCAAGTGAGCAAGTAAATAAAATCCATGCTCCCCGGCAACGGCGCTAGAAAATAGTCTTGATGACCCACAAGTATAGGGGATCACAACAGTCTTCGAGGGAAGTAAAACCCAAATTTATTGATTCGACACAAGTGGAGCCAAAGAATATTTATAAGCCTTAACAACTGAGTTGTCAATTCGGCTGCACCTGAAAGTAGACTTGCTCGCAACAGTTTTTCAGTGGTAACAGTATTATAATAGCAGTAGTAGTAAAGTAACAACAGGAGTAAAATAGTAACAACAGTAACAATTGCGGGAAACAGCAGGATGAAAATACTGTAGGCATAGGGATGGATGAACGGGCGTTGCACGGATAAGATAGTTCATATAATAATCAAAATATGGGCATTGTAGATAGATAATAATAAAGCATCCAAGTTCTAGGGAAACCATAAGCATTGTATGATATAGTCATACGTGCTCGCAATGAGGAACTTGCACAACATGTTTTGTCCTACCAGCCCGTTTGCAGCGGGGCCTCAAGGGAAACTAATGGTAATTAAGGTGATCCTTTTAATAAAACACCAGAGCAAAGCATTAACACTCCGTGAACACATGTGATGCTCACATCACAACCATCCCCTCCGGTTGTCCCAATTTCTGTCACTTTGGGGCCTCGGGTTCCGGAAAACAATGTGTGTAAACAACATGCATATGTGATCAAGACACATAATTATACTCATGAAACAATAACATGATCAGATCTAAGATCATGGCACTCAGGCCCTAGTGACAAGCATTAAGCGTAACAAGTTCCAACAACGGTAGAAAACACTAACAACGGATACTAGGCACTATGCCCTAAGAATCTGACATTATTACATGAACGATATCATCCAATCCCTTTCATCCCTCTCATCCTACACTGGGGATTACTCACACATGGACGGGGGAATCATGGATTGTTGATGGAGAAGTGGTGGTGGTGACGATGGTGATGATTTCCTCCGAATCCCCGTCCCGGCAGGGTGACAGAACATGAACTTCTGATCCCGAATTGAGTTTCGAGGTGGCGGCGGCGCTCTGTGGTGTTTCTCTGGAATATGACGAAACCCCCTGATCTTTTAGGGTTACGGGGCATAAGTAGTCGAAAGGGGAGTGAAAACAAGAAACAAAATGATATAATTTCAGAATCTAAAGGAAATAACTTCGAGCACTCACACCCGAGGATGTGAGAACCTTTTACCTAACCTCCCCGGCAACGGCGCCAGAAAGGATCTTGATGTATTCGCACACTTCTATTCTTGTAGACAGTCTTGGGCCTCCAAGTGTAGAGGTTTGTAGAACAGCAGCAAGTTTCCCTTAAGTGGATTACCCAAGGTTTATCGAACTCAGGGAGGAAGAGGTCAAAGGTATCCTTCTCAAGCAACCCTGCAATTATGATACAAGAAGTCTCTTGTGTCCCCAACACACCTAATACAATGTCAGTTGTATAGGTGCACTAGTTTGACGAAGACATAGTGACATACAAGTAATATGGATGATAATAAGTGATAATAGCAATCTGAAATAAAAATGGCCGCAAGCAAACATGTAGCAGAACATATTGTAAATGGTGTTTCAATGCTTAGAAACGAGGCCTAGGGATCATACTTTCACTAGTGGACACTCTCAACATTGATAACATAATTGAATGCAGAAATATCTCTCTTCACTACACTACTCCGAACCATTCTCCGGTCGAATAACAAACACCAATTCATTGCGTGGGGCTGTAACAGCACTCCTCAAAGTCGCATTCCCATGTCTAGTTAACCCCACGCTGTCACTATGAGCGCCCTAGAAGGTACTAGACAAACACCACAATTTCATAGGGTCATCCAATACAATATATAAATATCATGGTAAACCACACGGTGCACACACTGTCACCTTTACACCATGATCAAAGTGTTTACGGAGATCTCATAACAAAACCACTCGGGTAGCATAACAGATCAAGATTAATATCAACTTATTCAACTAGATTACAAAGATCATGATCGCATAAAGATCACACCATGGGAGAGAGAGATGAAACACATAGCTACCTGTAGATCCCTCAGCCCCAGGGAGAACTACTCTCTCCTCATCATAGGAGACAAAACCGGCGATGAAGATGGAGATGGAGTCGATGGAGATGGCTCCAGTGGCACTTCCTCGTCCCGACAGGGTGCCAGAACAGAGATTTCTGTCCCCCGAAACTTATCGGCGGCGGCGACGGAGCTGTAACATCCCAAGTATGAAAAATAGCCATTAGAATGTTTGCTCTCTGTTATTTTATGTTTTGCATCATGACATCATGTTGATTGCATTTGTTTTGCTTGTTTTCCTTTTGTTTTCCTCTGTTTTCATTTGTTTTCCAACTGTTTTCATTTGTTTTCCTTTGTTTTCTATTTGAATTTCAAACCAAAAATTCAAACCTTTTGTTTCATCCTTGTGATGTTACAGTTTCCAAATGAATGTTTCAAATCAAAACAATCAATTGTTTCCATTAAAGTGTGATTTCAAAACTGTTGTTTTGTTTCTATAAAAATGCATCCAATAACCAAACCCTTTGCAAATTCAATTAATTTCCAAAACAGCAACACCTTTTGAAATTTATGAAAATTGCAAAACAAATCAATCAATCGTTTCCATCAAACCATAAGGTTCAAATAAAACTCCCATTTGCTCCCATGAAAATAAAAGGCTCAACTATTAATTGGTTCTTTAATAATCCACCTAATTCCAACTTGCATTCAAAATTCAAATCAAATCACAAATAGCACCCAATTTCAAAGTATGAAAATTACCAAAACATTCTAATCCTTTTTGTTCCATTTAAACAATAGGGTTCACCCTATTAAAAATATTGTTTTCAATATTAATCACTTAATTATCAAATTCTTTCAAACTTGCATTAAATCACAAACAGTAATTTAAATTTGAACTTTTGCAAAACCAAAGTTGGCAAGTGGTTGTTGTTGATCTAATTAACCCACACAATTTTATTCCAAATTTTTCCCAACCCAAAACCTACCCCTTTCTTCCTTATTTCATTGCAGCAAAAAAAAACAAATAGAACAAAATAAAAATAAAAAGCTAACGAGGGAGAGAGAGAGAGGCCCAGCCCAACTTCTTTTTCCCTCAGCCCAATACCCCTTCAGCCATCGTCTTCCTCGTACGGAAGAGCATCCATGGCATCCACGTTGCAGGGAGGATGCAGGGAACGGTTGTGCTCCCCTCCTCCCCTCCTATAAACCTAACCCTAGCCCTAGGGTTTCCCCTCCACCCTCTTCTCCCTTCTCCCTCTTCTCCCCCGCCGTTTTCTCTCTTCCTCTCCCTCTCTTTCTTCTCTGAACCTCTGTATCTGAACCTGTACCGAACCCACCTCTCCCTCCGGCGATCGCCGCCTTCCTCCGCACCACCGTGATGGCAAGGGATGGGAATGGAACCCCCCGGCCCCCTCTACCTCCTCCACCCCTCGGCGGTGGCCGGGAGGGCCCGTGGCGCCGCCGCCATCTTCCCCAAGTCGCCGACGCCCCTCTGCTCGAGCCTGCACCGACCCCTGCGCCTCCATCCGCTCGAGGGCCCTCGAGGTGAGCCCTTCCCCTCCTGCCCTCTCGCTCTCCTCCCTCCCCTCCGCCACAGCACCCCACACGGCCACCGAGCACGGCGCCCCTCCGTCGAGGCGCAGCAGCTACGCTGCCGGCGACCGTGAGGTTCCCATCGATGTACAGTTCAGAAACGAACGTGCAGAATTCAGTTATCCCGCGGAACAGAAGCATATCCTCCCTCGTTCCCCCTTCCTAACACGAATCCAGCAGCTACCCTACTGGCAGCAGCCGCGCGCAGCGAGCCAACAGATCGCGGGGTCGAATCCCCAACCCCCCACCTTTTTCTGTTTATTCCGAATTGTTCAGTGCATTTTCTTGAACCTTATCCTCACCGCTGCTCCCTCCCTATCACAACTCGAGTCACCACCCCACTGGTCCTGTCCCCTGGCGCTGCAAGCAGAGGGGGTGGGTTCGAATCCCACCCCCTGCAGATTAAAACATCCTTTTTTTGTTTTGTTTCTTCAGATCCAGAACAACTGCAAATCACCAACAAGTCCCTGTATCTTCTTTTCTAGGCCCCTGTTTAATTTTTCTAAGTCCCTAGTTCATAAAAAAATGGCAGATTTGCACCTTAACTTGTAAAATGCATAAGTAATTCATCCCAACTCCAAATTCAACATTTTTAATATGTTTTCTGTCCCAAATTAAATGCTCTATCCAAATATAAAATTTGTTTACTGTTTTGAATATTTTAAATTGGTGAAATATTTAAAAACTTGCTTAATTCACTTAAACTTGCAAAATTCATAACTTGGGCATAAAAATTCCAAATTCAACAAACTAAATATGTTTTCCAATCAAATTTTCATGTACTTTCCAAATATCAACTTTGTTTACTGTTTTGAATAATTTAAATTGCTGAAAACAACTGTCTCTTAATTATTGCATTTAAAATTGCCAAAATAATAACTTGCTCATTTTAAATCCGATTTCAACAAATGAAATATGTTTTCCATGCAAAATTAAACCCTCTTTCCAAATATAAAATTTGTTTCATGTGTTGAATAATTAAAATTGGTTGAATGATTTAAACCTTGTTTAAATCATAATATTGTTAAATTCATAACTTGATCAAATTAATTTATTTTGGGACATATAAAATATGTTTTCAAACCATAAAAGTATAAAATTTTCAAATGTGAACTTCACTCAATGTTTTGAACAAATAAAAATCCAAATAAGTCCATGTTTGAATTAAATTCATTTAATTATTGCTTAAACTTGTTTAATTCATAAATAAGTTATTTGAAATCCTTTTTCAATAAGTGAAACATGTATTCCACCTAAAATTGTGTGTACTTTCCAAATATGAATTTTGTTACCTATTTTGAACAATTAAAATTGGTGAAAACAACAAATGCTTGTGTGACACCTTTAAGGAACCAAAATTTCCTAACTTAATAAATGAATTCCAAAACTTGGTAAACCTTATTTCCATTTGGTTCTATTGTTGTTATTTTGCTGTTTTCCTCATCCATGCATCATGCTAATCAACTTTCACATGATGATTAGTTGTAAAACAATTAATTCAACCATAATCCATGGGCTTTTCATATGCAACCCAATTGCATGTGGGTCCATTTAATCATGTTGTTATCTTGTCAACTAGTTTATTTCTATGCATCAATTAAATGGTCATGCATCACCCCATGTTTGTGCACTATGCCATGTTATTGATTGTTTGCCTCTCTGCCTTGTTTGTTTGCTTCTTCTCGGATACACGACGACGTTGAGACCGACGATACTTACGACACCCCTTCTAAGGAGTTAGCTCAGTACCAGGCTACTGGGTTTGCAGGCAAGTTATCACTCACATGAACCACTGTGTTCCCTTCAACATTGGATACCGATACTTTCCGTTGTCTATTCTGCTAGCCCTATGAATAGTTGCTTCTGTTACGAACCCATCACATGTATCCTTTAACCCTGATATTGCCTCACCTCCATACCTATAACCATTGCTTGTTGCCCGTGTCTTACTAGCATGCTTAGGGTTGTTTTGCTCGAGTCTGTTACCCGTTACTTTCTGTTGCTATTTCTATTACGTTCTGGGGGCTCGATGTTTAATCAATCAATCATGCTAGTGTTGTATTAATAATAATTTGATGATAAGGCACCGACAGGAGGCCCTGTGTGGTTTTGAGGCCTGCTAGTGTCGACCCTAATAGGAAAAGGGTCTTGTCTACTGATCCATGATGAGCGCACTAACCGCATGTGGGAAGCGAGTATGGGCGCCCCCTCAATTTGATTCGATTCGCATCTCGTCCAAATCGCCTCATTTAGTTCGTGTTTTCCATTTGCCGCATGCATGTTTTTGCGAGCCCAGGCCAGGGTGGAACTTTTGTAGTCGGCATATAGGGGGACACGTTCTTAGAGTGCTATGAGGGTCCCCTTTCTTCGGGGCTCGATTAGCCGTGCGCCCAAGGTGCTTTGGGCTTGATGCGAAGAAGAGTTGGGTTGTGTTGAGTACCTCGCTTGGTGGGTTTGATTCCCGTCTGGCGGGATATTCTTACGTGTACGGCCAAATTGGTGCACCCCTGCAGGGATAAATCTTCTCGAGAAGCCGTGTTTTCCGCGGTTATGGACTACTTGGTGAAAGTACTGGCTAACAAGTACTCAGGACAACTTAAACCTAATAATTAACAACCTTACACCCAATGATTAACAACTTGACTAGTAATAGGCTTATTGACACAACAATCTGAACCAACATTAATCCAACTGTGTGAGTTATCCTTGGATTGCTTCTTTGGATAAGGGGCGAGGTCCAGGATGGGTTTGTTTGGTGGTTAGTTGTAGTTGGTTACGATACGCGATCTTATCTCCTTTCTGTTAGCTGGAAGTGGTAGTAACTCTGTAGTTGGTTAGAGCAGCCAGTTGCAGCATCTTTTATATCCCCTTCCTTCCGTTGAACCCAAAGCATCTGTGCTTGGTGTTGACGGGCTACACTTTGGTGAACTGTGAGTCTTGCTTGCCAGTACGTTTATGTACTGACCCCTGTGGGGCTGTGGTTTCCGCAGACTACGATTCCGAGGATCCCCATGGTGGCTACTACGTGGAGTATGACGAGACTGCTGACGAGTAGATAGCGGACCCGGGCAGGATCCGAGACTTCGTGGATGGGCTCCGTCTTTTCGTTTCCGGCCTCTTAGGCCTATTTGGTTCTTGTCTGTACTCAGACATGTTGAATGCTTCCGCTGTGATGTAATGATGATATGTTGGGACATGTGTCCTCTGGATGATTGTATTTGCTATCTCTGCTCTAGTGAGAGCTATTTGCAACTTATTTCCATCTGTTGTGTCGTAGAGATCTGTTGTGATATCACTTGTTCCAATGCCGTTGACGTACCATGTGTGTATGTTTTGAAGTACGTCAATGGAAGTATCCTGATTTCTATGGGATAGTTTACGTCGACGCTGAACAGATAGGGGTTGGTTGTCACACATACGTGTGTTGGCCTACTCGTAAGAGGACGCGGGTGCCGGTAAGCCCCGTAACCCAATCTACTACTGTTCAACGGAACGGCGAGTATCCCTCTAGAAGTCCGGGTGCGACAGGAGCTAAGGAACTTTTCGTGGAAAAAGGCTGATTTCCAATGGTGTGGCCACCCCGTGGCCCCCTCCGGGTCTATTCGGGGCTTCCTTGACCCTCCGGGACTTCTAAGACTCCTCGCTTTTGAATCGTCCAATTCCAAGAATATTTCCAGAACAACTTTTCTGAAACTAAAAACACCAGAAAACAGGAACTGGCATCTTGTCAATAGGTTAGTCCCGGGAAATCGATAAAAATGACATAAAGTGTAAGGAAAACATGTAGCACACAACATGAAAACAACATGGAACATCGGAAATTAAGGATACGTTTATAACGTATCAACATCCCCAAGCTTAGTTCCTACTCGTCCTCGAGTAGGTAAACGACAAAACAAATAATTTCTAAGGTGACATGCTACCAATATAAACTTGATCATCAATATGTAAAAGCATAAGTAAGCTGAACTTCAACACAAGCATGATAAATAGAATTTTAATAGTAAAGCATAGCAATCACCTTGCATCATGAGAAGTATTACAAATAAAAGATCATGAATAACATTGCAACGAAAGATATACGTTTGTTTCAAGTATAGAGAAAACATGGCAAAGTGATATTTTGCTAGTCCTTAAGAGTGGGGCAAAACATAAATGCCAGGACACCTTCAAAGTTCATGAGGAAGACTAGAACAAATAATTAGAAAACAAGCAATAACACATCATGAATCAATTAATAATGTTTCTGGGACAAATGCACATAAAACTCAGAATGGCAACTATGCTCTCTCAACTGTGCATAAAGTTAGAAGATGGAGACTCAACATAAAAGTAAAAGAAAGACCCTTCACAGAGGGAAGCATGGATCACTCATGTGCTAGAGATTTTATTTTATTAAACAGAGGTATAAAAATCTTGACTCCTCCCATCCATCTTACACAAACCATGGCTAACCGAATCCTCGGGTGCCTGCCAACAATCACATACCGTGGAGGAGTGTCTATATTTTAAGAGAGGTGTATGCTTATGTCAACTAATGGTAAACAGAAAATACAGTATGTCACAAGCCAACTAGACTTCACAAGAGTGGCTCCCATAGAAGGACACATCTGGGTAGAAGGTCATCCATCTTTCTCTTTTGTTTACACAATTATGCTTTGACTGATAAATCAGGGGCAACAATAGTGAAGAGAATTTGTGTTATTAATTTGGGGCTAGGCACTCCGCTGCCAGCTCTTCTATTATTGGATAAGCGGATGAAGCCACTAGTCCAGGGCGTGGAAGTCCAATCAACAAGTGAGATAAAGATTCTCTATTTACATCCTCATGAGCTAAAACAGGAGCACAAAACAGGAGTAATTTTGAAAGTTTTAAAGGTAACACATGAGAAATTTACTTTGGAGTGGTGTTTAAATACCACATATCGGTACGTATGGTGGAAACAATGGGAAACCTTTGGTTTTTGAGAGTTGGATGCATGAGTAGAGCTCATACTCAGTACAGGTGGAGGCTAGCAAAAGACTGGGAGCGACAAATCAAGAGAGCATAAGAGCCATAATCATGCATAGAGACATAAACATCATTAATCAAAGCATAAGTGGTACCACAAGTTCAAAAACTAAATGATCATGGAGGATATAAGTTACTGGTTCATAGTCATAAACATGGTGTGAGCAGGCGCCAAGTCAACCAAATAAAACATTCAAAGGAGAACACGACAAATTTATGCTTCAATATGACAAGAACAACTCATGATTCTTTTAATGGCACATTAAACACTCTCATATATTTGAGGCTAATAATGCTACTAAATAACCACTAGGATTTAGAATTAAAATAACATCCAGCATGATATGAAAAAGTCTAGCCACGGTCTATACAAGCTTCTACTTGCACCGTTAAAAATTCTACCTCAAGCAGAAGTTTCTTTTCCCAACAATCACCATACAAACATGCTTTAACAAAAACTCTATAAATGCTACAGAAAGAAAAAATGAGAGGACTCACATAACACTTCTAAAACTAACAACTCTAAATAAGAGATGCAATGAAAACAAGAGCTAAACAGGAATTTTTGCAGCAACTAGAAGAAAAACAAAGAATACTAGCATAGCAAGTATTCAAACAAAAAAGTGGAGCGTGTCTATCTACCAAACAAAGAATGATAGGATTCAACTATATTATTGCAGAAAGAAAAACAAAATAAAACAAAGGAAAACAAAAGAAAAACAAATAGACACTCCAAGTAAACTTCATATGATGTGACCGAATAAAAATATAGTTTCACAAGAAGTGACCTGATAGATAGTTGATGAAGAAGGGGATGCCTTGGGAATCCTGAAGATTAGATGCTTGAGTCTTCTAAAAATATTCTTGTATGAACCACGGGGGAATCCCCAAGCTTTGACCTTGCACTCTTCTTGATCACATATATCACCTCTTCTCTTAACCCTTGAAAACTTCCTTCACACCACACTCAAACAGTAATTCACATTAGAGGATTAGTGCAGAAATTAAAAATCCATTGGTTCTATATGGCACAAGTGTTATTGATACTTTTAAACATTATCTACAGCCACTTATGTTTCGTGAAGCAAAGAAATCCACTTGACATCGCAAAAGAGCAAATGCAAGAAAAATGGCAGAATCTGTCAAAACCAGAATAGTCTGTAAACAAAACAAAATCGAGGCACTTACGTTGCTCAGATAAAAAAACTTAAAGAACAAAAAAGTTGCAGAATTATCCGAGGAATAAGCACAAAAAATTTCAGATCATTCTGAACTTACTGGATTTTATACGATTTTTTTATGATGGACAGCAAAAATCTGTTTTCTGCGCAGAAATCTGAAAACCAACTCCAAATCTCGTTAGAAACCTTACTTGGCACTACTAAAACATGAAAAGAAAGATACAAAGGAGTTTCTACGGAAGTATACAACCCCTGACTCAAAGAAAGCAGAGAAAAACAAAGCAAAAAATAAAACCATGGGTTATCTCCCAAGAAGTGCTTTTTTTTAAAGCCTTTTAGCTAGGCATGATAATTTGAGAAGATGCTCACATGAGAAATATTAATTGAAGCAAAAGAGAGCATCAAGAAGAAAATTTTAAACATATTTAAGTCTAACCCACTTCCTATCAAAAATAATCTTGTATAAGAACAAGTCAATAAAACACAAAGTGCAACTTCCAAAATTTCAACATAAAGAGGGGAAACTTGATATTTTTGAGATGCATAAGACTATGTTTTCCTACCTCATAATAACTTTCAGTAACATCATGAGTAAAATTAACAATATAACTATCACAATAAACATTCTTATCATGAGCCACGTGCATAAAAGAATTAATACTCTCCACATAAGCATAGTCATTCTTATTAATAGCAGTGGGAGCAAATTCAACAAAATAGCTATCATTATTATTCTCATCACCATAATCATAAAATATAGCAGGCATATTGTAATCATAATTGATGTTCACCTCAATATTAGGTGGACTGAAAATAGCATGTTCATCATTGTAATCATCATAAAGAACTCCAACATGATAGGCAAGTTGTATATTAGGAAGATGGTTTTGGGTAATCCCTCCATAAATATGACAAGTTTCATTAGGATAATTGTAGTCATAGCCTATGTTATAGCATATTTTATAATAGTTATCAAAGACTGGAGGCATAGTATCATCATTTTTACCAGAAAGAGATGTATCAAGCATAAATCATTAGTAGCAAAAGGATTTTCAAACACATCATCCACAAGCTCAGAGCTTTCTATATCATCACTGGAAGGAACATGTATGGTACTAATAGTACAACAATTATCATCATTTTCAGAATTGGTACCAAAGATATTTTCAATATCAAAAGTAGTGTGTTTATCCCAATCACGATCACTTTCATAAATAAGAGGCATAGGAAAATCATCGAGTTCAGACTCATCAAAAACTATAATAGGAGAAACATGCTTAAGGGGAGATACTGTTACCTCTCTCCTTTTACTCATTTTCTTCTTCTTCTTCTTCTTCTTCTTCTTCTTCTTCTCTATAGGAGGGAGATGCTTGAAAGGAAGCTTCTCCACATACCCTGGTTTATTGTCAGAAACAATAGAAAGAACTTTGGAGGATTCCTCTTCTTCATTAATAAGATGAAAACAAATATTAGCCCTGTCATATTTTGGTAAAGTCTCATCTTTTATATTATTCTGTATGTAAGTATTTTTGTGGAAATTATTAACACAATAAAGATGACAACCATGCAGGACACTATTCATATCAAGAGCACTCATATCTACCAAAGAAGTTTTTCTTGATAACTCTTCACACCCCAAGAATAATGTAAGTTCATCATGCTGATTAGGAGTGATCATGTCATCACAATACAAACTTCCAGTATCCGAATAGCTATTACAGCCCGGGCATTGAAAATTGAAATGACCCACTTTACAACAAAGTTCACAAATAAAATGATAGAGGGCACAATTTTTTTTACCAAGATCATCTAAAGCCTTGTCCCACTTTATAGTTTTTTCATTCCTATGATGGATGCAATATTCTTCTTCAGTTTGATTCTTTTCACAAGGTCTAAGTGCTCCACAAAAATAAACATGCTTATAAGAAATAGTACTTTCAGAAGTTTGAGCATGTTCATTGCAATCATTAATAATAGTTTCATTTTTCCTGCAAGTGTCTTTAAAAGGTTCATGATTATGTCCCCATTTGATTTCGGAACATTAATATAAGAAGCAAAGGATCTATACCAACCAACAATCATTTGAGGATCAAGACCATATTTAGCACTAAGCTCTTGAAATTGAGCAGTTTCAGCGAAAGACTTAATGAAATCATACTCATAGTTTATACCTTATTCTTTACCTTTGTCATTATTCCAACCTTCATTATTGGTTTCAATTGTTTCAAGAAGATCCCATTTAGCTTCAACCTTCTTACTTGAGAAACAACCCTCTGAACATGCATCTAGATAATCCATGTAACGTCCTGAAAGCCTTGCATAAAAATTAGTAACAATTATTTCCTTAGGAAGCTCATGGTTAGGACATTTAAGTATTAATGTTTTCATTCTTCCCCAAGCTTGAGCAATGCTTTCTCCATCACGAGGCAAAAATTTATAAATGTAATTCCTATCTAAATACAGTTCATGAGAAGAATAAAATAGAGATTCAAGCTCCTTCCATTCCAAATGATGAGGATCATCTAGTAGCTCATAACACTCCCTTTCTTTGTACTTAAGTGACAAAAAGAATATCCTCCTCTTAACTTTGTCCATTGAAATACCTGCACACTTGAACAACCCGCATAATTCATGTATAAAGAGTAAATGATCACGAGGATGGACAATTCCATCTCCAAAATAGCAGTTATTCGTGACACGTTCAACAATTTTCATAGGTATTTTAAAAGGAACACTTTCAACAGGAGGATTTAAAATATCACAAACATCATTAGATTTATCACATATGGGAGATAAAGTATCATCAGAGCAAATTTTCTCCTCTAGAGCCGGGGAACTAAAAAGTTTAGAAAAACTAGCTTCCCCAAGATTAGACTTTTCCATAGTATTAGAAATAATGGTATCCAAATAATTAATGCTAATAACATTGCTACTAGCATGAAAATAAAGATCTGTCATATTTTTGTTGTTTTCCATTAAGACTAACTAATAAAAATAATAACAAGGAACAAGTGAAAATAAGCCTAACTAGTGAAAACAAGAAACAAACAGATATAATTGCAGAATCTAAAGGAAATAACTTCGAGCACTCACACCCGAGGATGTGAGAACCTTTTACCTTACCTCCCCGGCAACGGTGCCAGAAAAGAGCTTGATGTCTACGCACGCTTCTATTCTTGTACACAGTGTTGGGCCTCCAAGTGCAGAGGTTTGTAGAACACAACAAGTTTCCCTTAAGTGGATTACCCAAGGTTTATTGAACTCAGGGAGGAAGAGGTCAAAGGTATCCCTCTCAAGCAACCCTGCAATTAAGATACAAGAAGTCTCTTGTGTCCCCAACACACCTAATACAATTGTCAGTTGTATAAGTGCACTAGTTCGGCGAAGAGAGAGAGTGAAATACAAGTAATATGGATGATAATAAGTTATAATAGCAACCTGAAACAAAAATGGCAGCAAGCAAACATGTAGCAGAACAGATTGTAAGCGGTGATTAAATGCTTAGAAACAAGGCCTAGGGATCATACTTTCACTAGTGGACATTCTCAACAATGATAACATAATTGAATGCATAAATATCTCTCTTCACTACGCTACTCCGAACCATTCTCCGGTCGAATAACAAACACCAATGCATTGTGTAGGGCTGTAACAGCACTCCTCAAAGTCGCATTCCCATGTCTAGTTAACCCCACGCTGTCAGTATGAGCGCCCTAGAAGGTACTAGACAAACACCACAATTTCATAGAGGAATCCAACACAAGATATAAATATCATGCTAAACCGCAGGTGCACACACTATCACCTTTACACAGTGATCAAAGTGTTTACAGAGATCTCATAACAAAACCACTCGAGTAGCATAAAAGATGAAGAGTAATATTTACTTATTCAACTAGATTACAAAGCTCATGATCACATAACGATCACACCATGGGAGAGAGATATGAAACACATACCTACCGGTAGAGCCCTCAGCCCCAGGGTAGAACTACTCCCTCCTCATCATAGGAGACAGCAACGGCGATAAAGATGGCGATGGAGTCGATGGAGATGGCTCCAGGGGCACTTCCCCGTCCCGGCAGGGTGCCGGAACAAAGATTTTTGTCCCCCGAAACTTGTCGGCGGCGGCGGCGGAGCTACGAAACTTTTCGTGGAAAAAGGCTGATTTTTTAGGGTTTATGCATCAGGGGGCATATATAGGCGAAAGGGCGATGCCGGGGAGTGGCCAGGGGGCCCACACCACCTGGTGGCGCGACCAGGGGGACCCGCGCCACCCCCCTCCGGGTCTCTCCGGGACTTACTTGACCCTCCGGGACTTCTAAGACTCCTGGCTTTTGAATCATCCAATTCCGAGAATATTTCCAGAACAACTTTTCTGAAACTAAAAACACCAGAAAACAAGATCTGGCTTTGTGGCATCTTGTCAATAGGTTAGTCCTAGGAAATCGATAAAAATGACATAAAGTGTAACGAAAACATGTAGCAAATAACATGAAAACAACATGGAACATCAGAAATTAAGGATACGTTTATGACGTATCAGAGAGCCCGAGGGGGTGCCTGGGGCCCCCACACCACCTGGTGGCGCGGCCTAGGGGGGCGTGGGCCCCTCCTTGCCCCCCCCCCGGTCTCCTTCTGGCTCCGGGAGCCCTCGGGTGAAATAAGGTCATTGGGATCTTTTTTGGGCAATTTCCCGAAAGTTGATTTTTCTGCACAGAAACAAGGCACCAAGGTAATTCTGCTGAAAACAACGTTAGTCTGTGTTAGTTGTATCCAAAACTCACAAGTTTAGAGGCAAACAATAGCAAAAGTGTTCGGAAAAGGAGAAACATTTTGGACGTATCACACACTACCTGGCTCAGCAGCAACGTGGAATCTACACTACACAATCAAAGTACTTTGTCCCCAACAAAACAATGAGGTTGTCAATCTCACTGGTTTTTCGAAAACAAAGGATTAGATGTATAGTGTGGAAAATAATACTTGTTTGCAATAAATGAAAAGAGAACAGTCATGGCAGTGAATGAGAGGAACACAATAATTGTAGTAAGAAAATAGTGTTCGCAGTGGTTGTATTATCAGCGTAAAGAAATGGACTGGGGTCCACAGTTCACTAGTGGTGTCTCTCCAAAACAGGTAGATTTCATGTTGGGTACACAAATTACAGCTGGACAATTGACAGATATAAAGGCTGCACCATAGTGAATATGCATGACATGATGATTACTATGTGATTCATGCGGGCATTACAACATAATTCATAGACCGTTATCGAACTGCATCCATGAGTAATAATCCACCCTCGGAGCGTCATCCAATCAAACCTCGGGTATTAAGTTGCAAGCAACATATTATTGCCTTAAGTAAAGTGTGTAATGTACACAATTCAAATACTTTGGAAAAGTCAAGATATTACTTTTGTGTTGTGTTTTATTAGTGTTTGGTGACTTGCATTAGCAGAAAACAAAAGTTTTAAATTTTTTTGATTTTTGAACTTCTTCAAAAATCAAGGATGTTACATACTACCACCCTTAAAACAAATCTCGTCCCAATATTTGGGAAGTCTAATAAAGATAGGTTTGGGTTACTTGGGTTCTATTGCAACTAGGTGTCTACCACCCTTAATAGAAATCTTTGTGGTTGGTTTATTCCCATCCGCTTGGAGTGTAGCTTGCTTCAAGACTGGCTTGAGTAGAACTTTCCTTCATAGTGGAGCTGCAGACTAACTGGTGCCTCTGGAACTTCATTTGACACTGAGGGGTCACTCTTTGGGATAATCAAAAGTCCTCGGGTCAGTCTCAGCTTGGTATTTTGATATGTTTGACCATCTTCCATCCTTTTGTTGTCTTCTCATGGTTGTTGGCATTCTGGATAGTTATCTGGTTGGGTTTTGCATAGATGAGCAGAGATTTAGAAAGATCTAAGGAAGGTTCCTATCTCAACACAGTAGATCAAGGAAACCCATCTTACAAACAAAACTAACAAGAATTCTTCACACCAAACAACAAGGTTTTTAGAAAAAAACTAGTATTGTCATATCACACTTGTTGGCATGATCAATACCCTAACACGATAATGTTGTTCTAACAAAGTCACTAGATTGGTGGTCTCATCTATATCTTTTGGGGTCCCTTCAAGTCCTTCTCTTTAATGTCTTGGGGTGTTTCTGATTGTTCTAAAATCTGAGTATATCTCCAAGTTTCCTCAATTGTCTTGTGTGTAGATCTTCATGTTGAAACCAAAAGCATGTGAAAACTATTCCTTTCACTTTATGGCATGATTTTCACTAATCTTTTCCAGATGGAAAACAAGACGTAGGTCTTCTATAATAAGAGAAGAATATTTTGAAGGAGAACAATAGACGAGAGGGTATGAGAAAGATTAAGATGATATGTCTTGTTTATAGAAAGTTTGAAAAAATTAGATTTCCAATCCTAGGGACTTTTCCAATCTTAAGGTCTCGAATACTACAGGAAACACAATGCTCTGATACCATTTTGTAGCGTTCCCACATTAAAATAATGCAAGAATCTGTGTTATTGTGCTAGTCCATGGATCAATTGCTAGCACCACAGTTCAAAATGAATTATCATGCAAATGCGTCAAATTCTATTACATCGCATGATCCAGTTTTTACAAAATAACCTTACAACTTGCATAGTCTCAGAAGACTAGCAGGAAAAAGAAATACAACGGAAAACATAGTACAACATTGAGCCTCATCTTCTTCATGTGCCACAAGAAAAACAGGTTGGTTGTAGACTCGAGATCCAGAACAAAACCTCACTCGTCTTCATATTCATCTGCGGGATTGAATATGCAGCCACAAGGGGGTCAATACAATTTAATCTATTGGCAAGTAGCACTATGGTGGATATAAATAGCAAGACTATATCTACATGCATATTTGGCTTGGTGGAGTTTTGGCTAAGTTTGCATAAAGCAAGTTTTCTCCTATCTCTTTTGTAAAACAAACATTTTTCTTTTCAAAGGGTGGCAATATAGGATTAAGATCCAAGCACCACAAATATTGTTCACTTAGTAAAAAAATTACTTATTGAAAATGGTGTTGAGACTCTTATGTCCATCCTTGTCCAGCTGCTCGAAGTCGTCCATTACCGGGGACACGGCTATGATCATAGTTTCCAACTCTGCAGAGGTTGTGCACTTTCACCCTTTCTCTTCAATTAGACCACACATCCTATACACCCGGAGTGCATCATGGAAAGGAGAGAATTGAGACGAGATCTTTCAAAATAAGAAGTTCAACCCAGCCGGCAAGACCCGTTCCACCTATAATTATGCTACATCTTCTTGTCAAGCCTCGGCTGAATTCTCGCAACTTAGTTGATCAAGACATAGCCCATACTGTCAAAGGGCTGCATGGGAAGCTACTAAACTTAGAGGACTTGGTAATCTCTTTGTTCCTGGGTAGCAATCCGCAAGTGAACACCCCTCGGGGAGACACTCAACTCTCATCAACCAAACAACCAAATCCACCCGGGTAGTTCATTAAGCTTAGTACTGAATTTTTCCTCAACATCTAATGAAAACAGTTTAATAGCAATGCTAAGCATCTACTAAGCTTAATGGATACAAAGTAACAAAGTAAAAAGGATGGCTACACACTACTAGAATAATATCATATCATAATATAACTTTAAAATTTCCTATCATCCATACTACTCAAAAACTCTATAATGCATATAGAAAATAATGGGTAGTTGATGGTGTGTTACTTGCGTTTGAAGTTGGTGAAGAACAATCACCCTTTATTCACAAAATAGAATGTTTCTCTCCGTACAATCTAAACATTGAAAACACACAACAGAATAAACAAGCATGCTAACAAACATACAAACAAATGAAGAAACCATAAAAAGCAACAAAGAAAGCAAAAAGAAGCATGTGAAAACATTTAGTTTCAATGCACAAAAGAAACTAAGTGATTATAGTTAGAGTTTTCCATTTGTGACTGAGGATTGGTATTTGATAAAAAATATTACACAAAAGTCTTGGTCCAACTCTACTTCAATGCAAAAAAAATATTTAGGAATGTCCTTCAAAGGCCTTGCTTGTAGTCCTCCTTATTGAGTTCAAGAAAATCTTCTGAAGTACTATCTAGTATTTAGGGACTTAGTCATATTGAGCAAGAGAGGTAGTAGAGATTGCTAGAGTTTCCTCAAAAGGACTTTAAAATATTCCTCTTCTTCCATCTTCTAGGAGGGTATTCTTCTTGAGTTGAAGTTGGATTCTTGCCGAAGTCCTGATAAAAAAAAACTCTCATCTCTCTTGGAAAACAAATTCTAAGTCTTGGACAAAACAAACTGGACACTAATCATCTTGAAAACAAATTCTAAGTCTTGGAAAACAAATTCCAAGTCTTCACATGATTGGTCTACTTAAGGATCATCTTCAGGTTCCTTTGTAGCTCCCTCCTTGGTGGTGACTTCATTGAAAATTCCAACACTGATGGTTTTGGTTCAAGCTAGGGGCTGGTATTGATCTAACTTAGCCATCACAAAGTGTAAGGGGAAGAAAAGAAAGGGAGAAAGAATTAGAGAAAAGGGGGTTAGTCTTCTTGAAGATCCTCTTAAATTTCTTCTAAGTGCTTCTACTTCTTGGATATGCTTCTAAAGTTTATTTTCTTGTCTAATTCCTTCATTGGTCTTTTAGCTTCTTGTTGACTCCAAGTATAAGAAAGGGGGACTTTCTTCACTCCATGGTTTTCACAATTCCAGACTAGCAAAAGTTTAAATGGACATGGTTTCAAGGCATGCAAGGGCTTTGGTTTTGGTCTCTCTAGTCTATGGTTAGAACTTAGAGAAAAATTGCTAAAGAAAACATATTGAAAATATTTACAGAATTTAAACTAAGTAAAAAACACTAAAAAAGGCCAATCAATTCTAAATTCAATTTTAATTGGTTCACAAATTATCTCGTGACAAAGAACATGTAAGTATACATCCTAAGGTTTCTAGGGATATTTTATTTCCAATTTTTAGATTTGTAAAATTTAAACTATGCCAAAAATCATCAAACAAGCATATTTGAAATTAAAAAAAATTAAGTTTGTCAAAATTAAATTTGTACAGTGCTAAAAGATTCTACAAGTTGTGCTGATTTCAAAAAGTCCAAGTTTGCTGAAATTGGATCTATGGTAAAAAAGTTATGATAGATCTAAGTTACAGGGTCTTTTTTGCAAAACTGTCAAATTGATTTTATTTCGAAAAAGGAGTGGATAATGTTGGGCCACCTGGCGTTCTGCGATTGGATGTTGGTGCTGACGCGGCGCTTGCATGGCATGTTGACAAGGCGGCTGACGTGGTTAAGTCATTGAATCTGGATCACTGGATCCAGATCCAACAATGGGAAAACGTACCGCTCCGTGATCTAATTGTGTCCGTTTGATGGGATCCGACGGCCGAGGATAGAAAAGCTCACCGGGGTGGTCTAGGTCACCAGAGATGGAGGGCATGACTATGCTCCGGCGTCCCGCGACACGGAAGTCGATGTCGATGATATTATGGTGGTTCTCCGGCTTGACGAAGACGATGACGAGGCGTGGCGCGGCGTGGGAGACACGATGGCGAAGTCAGCACCGTCGATTTCTTTGTGAATCTGCGTCGGGGGGGGACGGAGTTGCGTGGACGCCGGCGATCTCCGGACGTGGACGGTGTGGACGACACGCTGCACACACAAAATCCCCCGGGGAATTATAGAGTGTGCACGGTCGTGGAGAACAAGGTGGTGTCCACGAGAGGTCCGGTCGCAGCTCACCGTGCCGGAGATGGGGGAGAACGGTGGCGGAACCGAGCTGCTCCGACGAGCAATTTTTTCGGCCTGGCGACGAGATCGCGAGATGTGCGAGAGGGTAAACGGAGAGGGATCCGTTGGGGTTTTATAGAGGGTCTCGGCGATTCGATTCGTGACCTCAAACGCAAGAAATCGAAGATTTCGCATCAGATACGTTTTTGGGATTCCTTTCTTGAGCCGGAGGAAGAAGGAAGGCGGCGTCATCACTTACGTCATGGTGGGCCTCCCGGTTCAGTGAGAGAAAGAGAGAGAGGGCGCTGTGGGCCGTTCTTGGGCTGCTCGGTGCTGCGTGTGTGCGGGAGAGAGGGGACATGGGATTTGGGCCGGCCTAGTTGGGCTGTTGCGCTCTTTTTTCTGTCCCCTTTCTTTTTCTGTTTTATGTTTTCTTGAATAAAATCATCACTATGGTTTTATAAGTCCAAATGACCCCAAATCAAATTCTAATTTTTGTAATAAACATTAAATTTCAAACAAAAACAAATATGTGCTGTTTCCAACACTTTTGAAATTTTGAATTTGAAAATAGGAATAGAGCCATAATAGTACTAATATCCATATAATTAGAGAATGTCGAATAAATAGAATAAAGTTAAAAAACCTTTCATAAAAAATAATAACTTGTTTTTGTGCCTATTTAAATTTATTTAAGGCATGTATGAAAATGAAAAGTTGTTAAATCACCTATAATTCCAAGTAGTGATTTTTTTGGGCTTCTGAAATTCTTAATAGTTATAGGTTGATTTTTTTTTTTTTTTGGAAAACAATATAGTTAGGGAAAACTATTTTACAATCCTAAGGTTTGAATTAAAACCATTTTATGGAATAGAGTTTGCAAAAAGGGCAAATAATTACTTTGCATAAATATTTATTGGTAAACAATGCTTATCCTCCTCCGGATCGCGCGTGTCGCGTCCTCCGGATCGGGAGCGCTCGCGCGCGGCAGGCTTGGTGGGCCAAAAAGCCCACACAACCTCCCGCACTCTTATTTTTTTTCTCCATTTTTTTATAAACGGGTTGTTTTCTCGATCGTGGGCCATTAGCAAGTCTAATTTGTTCACGTTAGTTGGCCTCATATTTTCTCATCAGTTTGACACGGTAACACATGCTGCTATAATAGAATAATTTGTTCGCTATAATTGGTCTTCAATTTTGCTAAAATACCGTATTGTTTTTGCTACGACGCATCCGGCGAGAATCTCCGGCGATGTCTCCGACGAACCATTTTTTGCTGCAATAGCGCAAATTATTTTTTGTTACATTTGTTTTCCGTTTTGCTAAAATAGTACAAAGCGATTGCTATATTGTCTCCGACGAGATCTCCGGTGATGTCTCTGAGAAAGTTATTATTTTGCTATAATAGCATTTTGTTTTTGCTGCAGTCGTCCTCCATTTTTGCTATAATAGTATAAGGAATCTGCTATGAGGTCTTCGACGAGTTCTTTTGGTTTTTTATGTGGACGATTTTTTTTGCTATATTAGTGAAAAATTCTTATTTCAATGAACCGTTTTTTCTCCAGTGTAGGAAAAGCGGGATTTGGGGGAAATTTGAAAAATTGCTACATTAGTAAAAGAATCTTATTTTAATGAACTATTTTGCTGTTAGTGTAGCGAAAGCAGCATTGAGCATTTTTGAGACACGTGTCGACAGGAGGACCGGAGGATTTTCCCCAGGATCCTCCGGACAACGCCCAGCCGTGCCCATATTTATTTTAAGCAGGATTTAGAGTTTAGGAAACAGAGGAATATTTGGACTTAGTCGTCCAACTCCAAGAAGACTTGGGCCGTCCATCTCCCTGGCCTAGAAGGCACTCTTGGCGTCGCGGCGGGGAAGGAGCGAGGGCGGCCCGGCTGACACGGGGGCGTAGGTAGCGGCCGTGTCCTGCTCCGACTGCCGCTTCAAGCAACGGGCTCAAGCGCCGGCGTCGCCGGGAGCCGTCATCCGCTCGCCAATCGTCTCTCTCACCCGGCGGTCCACGCCGCACTCGTCGCCGTCTGCGACCCGGGACGACGCGGTGGAGGAGACCGCGCGGCTGAAGCACTCTCTCGCCGAGCTAGAGCTCAAGCTCGCGCGTCTGGAGGCCCGCGTGCTCCCCAGGCCGTCCTCCTCGTCGTTCCGTCCACCCGCCGCCTCGCGCGGTTCCATCCACCAGCCGCTGCCGGGGGTGCCCAGCGACCGGGAGGTGTTCCTCTGCAGCTTCGGCCCACAATCCACATCTGCTGGTGTTCATGGTGATCCTGGCGACGCGGTACGTGAGCGCGCTGGGACGGCCGCTGCAGCCTGCAGCAGGAGGATTCCCGGCGGCAATCTGATCTGGTGATGCTTTTACTGCACAAACTGCTGATGCTCTTACGCGTGTACCACTCGCGGCAGGCGGCAGAACGTCGTGGCGGTGTCTGTGTCGAAGTGAGGAGCCTTGTGTTCGCCGTGGACCGTGGTGGTGTGTTGCGATCGACTCGTGTGGCGTGGTGTGCGTTTCGGGGTTGGGGTTACAGGGACGGAAAGGAATGGGTGTCGGTCTCATCAGGTTCGTTCTTCTGTTGCTTTTTTATTTCCGGGTTCACCTTTCACTGCTTGCTCTTTTCATTCCGACAGCACAAAATTCATCACGATTCCAACAATCAGCATCCGTAATCTTACATTCTCAAGTATCATCAACTAAATCATGGAATCAAGTCCAAAATAAATAAATGAATGAATGATGAAATGGTGCCGTCGTTTTCTATCCCCAACTGTGATGCTATAAATATGAATATTTGAATAACCAACAAGTGTTCCTCTTCTTAAAACATACCGCCACAGGAGGTGGTATGTCAAATTAATAATGACAGCCCAGTGCCCACAGATGTCACAGGGCCATTAGCTAGCTCTTATTAACTTAAACATACATACATACATCATACGTACATACGGAGAACAATAATAATGGCATAAGTCCTAGGAGTTCACACATTACCATCAAATCATAATACACTAAACCTGAGAACAACAAGGCATATTCTCGGAAATGTTACTTATGCCAACACTCCCTCCTCCCTAGCCCCGCAATTTTTACGGGCCTCGCCTCTCATCCATGTCGGCGGAACGCTTGCTCGCCGTGCCCTCGGGTCCAAACCCGCGAAACTCGCTACTTCGTGAGCCTCCACTCTCCTCTTCATGTAGTTCCATTTCTGCCTCAGGTCGCTCGGGAGACGCGTGTGGTGGAACACGTCCTTGCCGTGTTCTCGGATCTGAACCCACGAGATATTCCCCTTGTCTTTAGGGGCGAACCTGGCCACCGCTTCCTGCATCGGACAAGCGGGAACTAGTTTGTGAGTAAATACATGCGACAAGCAAAGGACGGCACAGCTACCCACGCGCTCGCTGACAAGGGAAATTTCTAGCTCAGCTCAGCAAAAGATAGTTCTGAATTAGTACTGGAAATCTACGGCCTGCCTCGACTACCGTGTCACATGCTTACCTTCAAGGCCACCTCTTCTTCTCTCGTCCAAAGGAGCCGTGTGCGCCTCGCGGCCGATACAAAGGACTTCCTTCTTGGCGCAATGGGACTGCTGGCCGGTGTATAGCTGCAACAAAGATATGCTCAGTTTTTGGAACTACGAAAAGGAAAACATGCTATGTTACATCACACGGAAAAAGGGTATCTTCACGCTGAATTATAAACAGAACATATGCATTTAGAAACGCGGGTATTGTAAAAATAGATCGTCAATCGTGCTTCCTGTTCTATATGTGCACATTATTTTAGTATAGGCAGCTGTGAAACAGAAACGCGCAGAGTAACACCCAACTGTGCCCGCTAAAACTTCATAACAATACAACATGCCTTTAGCGATGCCACAGCAATCAACATCCTATGCAATGAAGTGCATAGTACAATCTAACTTCCCTATCCTAAACATGGCTTCATTCAAACTAACCATGAGCGTAAAAGCTCCTTCGAATTTAAAATTATCCATGAACAAAGAGACGGACTTTCCTCATACAAGTGGTCATGGCATAGAGTTACCACTCCCTCTAGAGATTTAAAGGCTTTTCAAATTCAGACCATCTCAAACCAAATTAGCATCATATAGAACTACAGATGCAAACCTCAACACGAGGTCTTTATTTGGCAAAATAACAGCAACATTAACAAGGTGTGGGTTTTGCAGTGTGCACTGCCGTGCCATAATATTTCAATCCAAAAAGGCGATGCAGCTGATGGCACAAATCAGACAGATTTACAGTTTGATTGTAGACAGGCAAGACAGCAGCAACATTAACATGGCCAGAAACTTTTGCAATATGCACTGCCCAAAAAGCTTGGTTATGCAAGATTTATTTCTAAAGAGCAGTAACCAAAGAGATATATACAGAGAGATACCATATCAGCATTAGGCACAAACCAGGGAAAGATATGATATCAGCTTGATGCGCAAACCAGAGAGATATACGTTCTCAAAAAAAAAAACCGAGAGATATACAGTTGGGACTGCTGACAATGGGGGCAATACGGCGAATATCAAACTCTCAAGGTGCAGGTAAGATCTTCCAGGCAAAATTTGGCACGTAACCGCAACATTACGTATAAGATAAATCGAGTTTAGAAACAGGAACACTGTTAAATAAATCTGTGTCTATGCTTCCTGTTTTACGTGTGCACATTATTTTAGTATGCGCAGCTGCAAAACAGCAATGCAGAGTAATACCCAAATGGGCCTGCACAAAATTTCTTAACGACATTAGCTATACCACAGCAGTCAACATCCTATGCAATGAAGTACATAGTACAAATCTAACTTTCCTATCCTAAATATAGCTTCATTCAAACTAAGCATGAGCATAAAATACTCCTCCAAATTCACAATTATCCATGAATAAGGAGACAGACTTTTCCCTCATGGCATAGAGTCTACCTCTAGAGATTTAAAGGCTTTTCAAGTTCAGAAATCTCAAAGCAAATTAGCATCATGATATCATGGTATTGATGTAACAACCTTATATAATGCAATTGTGCAAGAGAACCACAATCATCCAATGTATAGCTTTATTTCTTGCAAGTCATATCAGGAGGCTCAATAGTCATTTGAATCTACACTAACCACAGTTCACATAGCTCCTTAATTATTCAGAGAATACAACAAGGTAAAAAAGTGCTAAAAATTAGGAACACTCAAGCGGATACGATAGTAAAAAAACCTAACCATGACTTTAAAAAACGCTGCTGGTTCAAAATTATCAATGAATAAAGAGAATAAGTTTGCCACATATCAGTACATAGCATGTGGAGTTACCCCTCCCAATAGAGATTTATATTCCTTTTAGAACATCTTGAAGCTAATAGCAGCATGCTATCATGATACTGAACTAACAACCATAAAAAAATCAATTAATCAAGAGAACTGAGACTTGGTAGATTCCAAGTTCCCAGCCTACAAACAGTCAAGGTACAGCTTTATCTGACATCAGTCTAAATAAGGGGTTCAATGTCATTTGAATATAAATAACCATTTTAGGCATCCTTAATTGTTGAGAGAGCGCAACCAAGGAAAGACGTGATTAAAACATACCAACACTCGGGTGGATACGGATAGTATCTTTTCCTTGCTGGTGACTGGACGTACTGATCATGTTGCCCCGATGATTTTCTGTAAATATCTGATAGCCGCTTCTCTTGAAAACTAACTTTACGGCGGCTCGTGTTGCGGCAAGAAACAGGACTGAATCCATGTGGCGCTTCATGAGATGAACTGATATTTCCAACTTTTTCGTGGGCTTTTGAATTTCCAGAAATGGGAGCAAAGGTGACAGTCTTTTCAGTAACTACCTCCACAGGGCAAGCATTACCTTTAGCATTTATTTTCTCATGAGTAGGCTCTTCATCTTTACGAGAAAGGCTAGCTGCTTCCGACTGATGGTTACCTTGCCTTTCAGATGTGCAACGGCCATTTAAGAGATCCTCGCAGTTAGCAGCTCTTTGCTGATTTCTACTAGATTGCTCATCTTGTTGCTTTGCAAATCGCTTCCAGCCAAAGAAACCAGATAAGTTTTTCCTAGCTTCAGATAATGTTTCCTCGGCCTTTTTGTATGCTTCAGCAGCTTTAGAATAGAAGCACACAGGGCAATAAAACTGGCCGTCATTGAATCTGCCCGATGAACCAAAACAGCTATCGTGAGCAGCCAAGGGGCAGCTGCAACATTTCAGTAGCTGTCCAGATTTACCACATTTCAAACATGAGTCTAGTACAGACTGCCCACCACTAACTGTATTCTTTTTCAAGCCGCTGACATCATCAGATAGTACTTGAATAGCCTCATCGTACCTTACAGAAGGTAAGATACCAGCAGATGGTACATTCAGTTCATGACTGGGAAGGTCTTTCGCTGGCTCAATCCTGGCACTTCCATCACATGGACATGCTTTCTCAGCACCGTCATTTTGCAATGACATTGAGAAGATTTCCCTGCTGCATGGTTCAGAAATGATGGTCCTGCCCACAGCAGTAACCTTGCTATCTTGTTCAGCTGTGCGAACAGCTTTCTGGGTGCAACTGGCTGCTAGATGATCCTCATCACCATTCTTTTGTTCAAGAATATTAGTATGTCTTTCAACATCCAGACCTTGAGTTTCTCTCTCACCACCGTCATCATGTAGCAAATCCTGGCCTGGCTCTGAAGTAGTGCTCTTGCCCACAGTAGTATTCTCACCAACTTGTTCAACAGTGCAAGTACCTGCAAACTCATTTATTTAGTGAGGGAACAAAAATATAAGCATGTGATATATATATAAGGAATTACCTATCAAAGAAATGCTAGGTGGCGTCTCAAGGCCAGCAATTGGTGACATCTGGTTTTGACATCTTTCAAGAGCAGCACGCCATACATCCTCCCACGCATATCTCTGGCTCTCGACTGCATGTTATCACAAACATTACAAATAGAAAAGTTAATCAGGGAGAATATGTAGAACATGTAGTTGCACAAACCTGGGTGTCCAAAAGCCAGAATCATGTTGTTCTCCTTTGGTGCTCTTCTATCCCTATAAAGAAAAAATTAATTAACCTGGATAAACTCAAATAACTACTTAACACTTAGGAGTAGAGACTCACGTTAGATATCCACTAATTATTATTTGAGCATGCAACTGCACCCTTTGTTGATCGGTGAACGCTTCATGTACCAATGTGATTTTTTTATAAGAACTTTCTGGTTTCCTCAAGAAAAAATCTGAACTTTCAGGTGTCCTCACATCCTAACAATAAAGATAAACCATATCAACATATTTCAACTAACCACAGCAGTTGAGATGTATAAAAATGAAATTCAGAAAAATAAACTCTTCGGTAGGAAGCTGGAACATGTGGTAAGCACACACCTGAATGCACATGATGTGTGAAAGAAGGTGGGAAAGAGGAGTGCAGAGGTTTACCTTGCTACCAGGAGCAGCTTCAGATCGTTTCAGATCAGGAGTTTGATCTTCCTCTAACGGTTTTGATGGTGTCCCAGCTGCAAACGCAAGGCTCTGTGAATTGTTATCTCCAATTTCGCTAGTTAGGTAACACAATGTAGGATAAGTAACAACAACAGGATAAAATGTCAAAATTTCGTAGGCAGCCAATATTCAATTTCGCTAGCTGGGTAAGCTGTCAATGGATTGTCCAATGTATGCTTTTGTTGATTATATTCACTGATCTCGATAGGTTCTATATCTTAAAATCCATGAAATGTTGTTTTGTAAGTACTCCCACATCTTTTTAAATTGCTTGCTCTGCACGTGCAGACCGGAGACGAAGATGGCAAAGCAAATAAAAAATATGACATGCACTTTGATGTGGATTATGAACAGGATGCTAGTTAGGGTGAAACATTTCATGCTGGTTATGACTGGTGATTACAACAACAATGGTTATGTTGATGATGGTGCGATGGAGCCTATAATGAGTATGACCGCACTGATTACTAGTAGCAAAATTTTCGCAGACCGGCAAGCAGACCAAGATCTGTTCTGGGATCAAGATGAACAGAAATTCCATTATATATTTCCATCTGTACAAGATAAATTTTACTTCTTAAGTCCTAATCTTTTGCATAGACTGGAGAACTAGTCTAGCCGCCATAAACTGTAACTTATAAGTAACATCAGTAGCCCAATATTCGGTAGGTTTTAAAAATATATGTTTTGCACCTCAAGTATGCAAGTTTTAAAAAGAAAACGAGGGAGAAAAAAACCCTGTTTTGAGGAGGCGAGCAGGCCACAAACTCGGATCCTCACCCCAAAAGTATAATGAGTATGACAACACTGGTTACTAGTATCAAATTTTTCGAAGACCGTCAAGCAGACCAAGATCTCTTCAGGTTATCAAGATGAACAGAAATTCCATTATATATTATTCATCTGTACAGGATAAATTTTACTTCTTAACTCGTAATTTTTGCATAGACGGGAGAACTACTCTAGTCGCCATAAACTGTAATAACATCAGTAGCTGAACATTTAAAAAAAAATATGCACCTGAAGTATGTAGTTTTTTGAAAGAAAACGAGGGAGAAAAAACACTGTTTTGAGGAGGCGAGCAGACCACAAACTCGGATCCTCACCCCTAAAGTATAATTTTTAAAAAACGAAGTAAAACCAACTTTGACTTGAGCATGCGTGCAGGTGAGCCACGGAGGCCGAACCATGCCTAGGCGACTTGATTGAGGGTCCAGAACAAAAAAAAAAATGCGGAAGGAGGGAAGAAGAGGAAGCAGCGGCTGCAATTACCTTCCGTGCCTAAAAGAAGAGGAGGCGGAAGGGGAGCTGGACCGCTGAATGGGGGAAACCCTGGCTCAGCTGGATCCGCCGGGGAGGGACAGCCGATCCTCCAAGGTGGCGGCGTGGCGGCGGCGGGGGGCAGGGATTCCGGCTCGTCTTGCTGTGAATGATGCACATGATATGGGAGGAGAGATGCATGAGCAAACACACACAAGATATATAGAGAGATATATGAGAGAGGGGTGTAGGGGTTTACCTCGCTATCAGGAGCAGCTTCAGATCGTTTCAGATCAGGAGTCTGATCTTCCTCTGACGATTTCAATAGTGTCCCGGCTGTAAAAGAAAACAATTTCAGGTTATCAAGATGAACAGAAATTCCATTATAGATTATTCATCTGCACAAGATAAACTTTACTTCTTAACTCGTAATCTTTTGCATAGACTGGAGAACTAGTCTAGTCGCCATCAACTGTAACTTATAAGTACCATCAGTAGCCCAGCACTCGGTGGGTTATTTAAAAAATATTTTGCACCTCAAGTATGTAATTTTTTGAAAGAAAAGAAGTGAGAAAAAAAACCTGTTTTGAGGAGGCGAGCGGGCCACAAACTCAGATCCTCACCCCAAATAATGATCTTTTGAAAAAAATGAAGGAAAACAAGCTTTGACTTGAGCATGCGTGCAGGTCAGCCACGGAGTCCAATTTGTGTGGTAGCTGGCTCAGTCTGAGGGTCCAGCACAAAAAAGAAAAGAAATGCGGAAGGAGGGAAGAAGAGAAGCAGCGGCTGCAAGTACCTTCCGTGCCTAAAAGAAGAGGAGGCGGAAGGGGGGCCAGGACGCTGAATGGGGGAATCCCTAGCTCAGCGGAATCCGTTGGGGAGGGGCCGCCGGTCCTCCGAGGTGGTGGTGCGGCGGCGGCAGGGGGCATGGACTCCAGCTCGCCTTGCTGTGATGCACATGATATGGGAGGAGAGATGCATGAGCAAGCACACACAACATATATAGAGAGATATATGAGAGAGGGGTGTAGGGGTTTACCTCGCTATGAGGAGCAGCTTCAGATCGTTTCAGATCAGGAGACTGATCTTCCTCTGACGATTTCAATAGTGTCCCGGCTGTAAAAGAAACCAATTTCAGGTTATCAAGATGAACAGAAATTCCATTATAGATTATTCATCTGCACAAGATAAACTTTATTTCTTAACTCCTAATCTTTTGCATAGACTGGAATTTTTTGAAAGAAAGAGGGAGAAAAAAAACCCTGTTTTGAGGAGGCGAGCAGGCCACAAACTCAGATCCTCACCCCAAATAATATTTTTTTAAAATGAAGGAAAACAAGCTTTGACTTGAGCATGGGTGCAGGTCAGCCACGGAGTCCAATTTGTGCGCTAGGCGGCTCAGACTGAGGGTCCAGCACAAAAAAGAAAAGAAATGCGGAAGGAGGGAAGAAGAGAAGCAGCGGCTGCAAGTACCTTCAGTGCCTAAAAGAAGAGGAGGCGGAAGGGGGGCCAGGTCGCTGAATGGGGGAATCCCTAGCTCAGCGGGATCCGTCGGGGAGGGGCCGCCGGTCCTCCGAGGTGGCGGCGCGGCGGCGGCAGGGGGCATGGACTCCAGCTCGTCTTGCTGTGATGCACATGATATGAGAGGAGAGATGCATGAGCCAGCACACACAACATATATAGAGAGACATATGAAAGAGGGGTGGAGGGGTTTACCTCGCTATCAGGAGTAGCTTCAGATCGTTTCAGATCAGGAGTGTGATCTTCCTCTGACGATTTCAACAGTGCCCCTGCTGTAAAAGAAGAGCTCTGTGACTTATTATCTTCCAATTTGGCTACTTAGCTAACGGAATGAATATTACAGGTAAGAAACAACGGCAGGATAAAATTAGAAAATTTGGTAGGCGGCTAAAATTCAGTTTCGGCTTGCTGGGTAAAAAATAAATGTTTTGAATCTGTTAGTAGATTGTACAGCATATGTTTACGTTGTTTATGTTCACTGGAGCTTGATAGATTCTATATCTTAAAACCCACGCAATGTTCTTTTGCAAGTACTCCCATATTAAACTAAATATCTTCTTCTACTACTCGCTATATTTCGTTCCATTCATCCATCCAAACGCTTGCTGAGACTATGCGTTGCAGAGCAAAAAGGAAATGATGACATGCACTTTGATAAAGATTATGAACAGGCTGTGGGTTAGGATGAAACATCTGACGCTGGTTATGACTATGGTGAATACAAAAACAACAATTTCATTGATGATGATGGTGGTGCATTGGGGCCTGTAATGATTATGTGGGCACTGGTTGATAGCAGAAATTTTCTGCGGACTGGCAAGCTGGCCAAGATCTGTTCAGGATATCAAGATGAACAGAGAACTCCATTCTATGTTCTTCATCTGCACAAGATAAAAAATTGGTTGTACAGGAAATTGGGGTTTCATGTTGCTTTTAAACTTGTGATATTTTGCATAGACTCGGGACCCAATCTAGTCGCCATGAATTGCAACTTTAAAGTAACATCGGTAGCCCAAAATTTGGCAGGTTGTTAAAACAAAAAATTGCACCCAGATTATGTAATTTGTTTTAAGAAAAATGAGGTGGAAAAGGCTCGTCTTAGCGGGCCAGCATGCCCCGAACTCGGATTCTCACCCCCAAAGTACAATTTGTTTCTTAAATGGAAGGAAAACAAGCTGTGGGTTGGGACTTGGGAGCAAGCTACGGACCCCGATTCGGGCGCCAGGCGAGTCGCTCGGTCGAGGGTCCCGAGCAGAAGAAGATATGTGGAGGCGGGGAAGAAGAATCGGCGGCAGCTATTACCTTGGGTGCCCGGGAGAAGAGGAGTCGGGGCAGGGTCGCCGAATGGGGGAAACCCTAGCTCGGCGGGATCCGGCAGCGAGGGGCCGCCGGTGCTCCGAGGCGGTGGTGCGGCGGCGGCGGGCATGGATTCCGGCTCGTCTCGCTGGAGCTTGAGAGGAATCGAGAGTGGGGAGGAAGGAAGGGGGGAGATGCGAGGGAGAGTTGGAGTGGGTTTGAAATTGAATGGAAGTCCAACGAGCGGGCGGAGCACGACCTCTTCCTGGAAGAGACGACGACGACAGCGGGACTGCGAGTGGGGAAGATAAGGCCTGGGCTACGGATGGGCCTGGCCTGCATATCTGTCGTACACCACGTTATGGGTTGAAATGTGTTGACAACCGGGTGAACTAGAGAATTGCCCGCGCGATTGCTGGGAATAACTATATAAGAGATGTGCATACGATCTGAAAAGTAAGTAGATACTCCCTCCGTTCAACAATAGATGACTTCCACATATCTATATATGGATGTATCTATACACTAAAATATGTCTAGATACATCCATATATAGATATGTGGAAGTCATCTATTGTTAAACGGAGGGAGTATATATTAGATAATTCTTAGAACGGCATATGTAGAAATGAGTAATTTTTTAGAGCAAGATCGAAATCTATTATCATTAAAAAAATCAATTTAAACATATTTTACATTTTCTCTATACAATTATTGACCAATAAGCATCCTTAGTGTTGAAAATCATGGTTGTTGAATAATTGACAGGCAGAGATACAACTACACGTGTATGTAAGATTCGCAACATAGCAACCATTGGTGATAATGATGTAGTAAAAATATTGATGCAGCCGTGCAGTAGGAATAGCATCGATCGGAGCAATTAAATACATGCTAATCTTATGAAAATATAAGTCCAATGATTCTTGTTGTGAATATAATCAATATCATTTGTGAAATAACAAAGTATTTTCCAATAAGAATGGACACCGGGAATAAAGCGATCAATTTGTGTGGTTGATCTCAATTTGAAATTAATATGCAAATGGCCAACAATACATGGATGTCTGGTCGATGAAAGACAATCCATTGAAATACCGCTGAGAAACGGAGGAAGTGCATAATAGACAAAAATATATCCTAAGTAGAAAATACATCCGAGGGGAAGACAGGGTTCATCTTGCAAACTCATTCATTTGTATTGTATGTTGAGAGTGAGATCTGGGCATAAACTGAGTTTGATTCATATGGAGGACGTTCCATAGGACATACCTTCTCGATGTATGATTAAAAATCATAGGAAAATTGATGCAATCCTGCAAATCTAAAAAACCTGCCCAAAATCAGTATTATGAGAAATCGATCCAGACATGCAAATAGACTGGAGTGAACAAAGACATGAAAACATTTTTTTGCAGGTTCATATATAAAAACAAAAATTTAAGGTAATGCGGCAGTAATTTGTCCTCTGAATTTGGAATACACCGACATAATTCTTGGTGGAGTTGATGGTTGTCTATCTCCAAGTTGCTCAATGGAGATGAAAAAAGAATGAGGAAGTCGAAAGAAGCAATGAGAAAATAAATAAAGAGTTTTTACATTGCACACTCTAGTGTGAGAATATGAGTGGATGGTTTATAATAAAGAGCACTACCGTGTTTGTCTATTAGGCTGGTCACAATGGGCAGGAACTTAGCAGTAACATCACACACTCCAATGCAACTTTGCTTATGTGGCACGTATTTAATGAAGAGAGAGGTGCTTGTGGTAACTAGCTAAGTTACCGGAACATCACACACTCCAAGAAACAATGAGTCTATAGCCTAATAAATACATCCTTGCATGACACTACATACATGTTACTCCCCATTGTGGAGGTAGAAACATAGTTTAGGAAAATGTGTAGGTTACTAGCGTATGTTCCTCCCCATTGTGACCAGCCTTAGCTAGTAGGGGCTGCTCAGTTCCTGTCCCGTTACCATAGAAATAACTCAGTGGAGAATCCAACGTTCATTTAAATCGGCCGGTCAGCTTTTCTCATTTACGTTTGGGTTTTGTCTAACTAATGGTGTGGCTTGGCTGATGTGGCTCAAGAGAAGCCTAGAGAAACATACGTAAGGGGTTACTAAGTGGATGGCATGATTATGTGGACCAATTAGAGGCTAGCTGATGTGTATGACTTGCATGTTGAGAGAATTTCTTGTAGTGGGGCTTTGCCATTTAGATATAGACGTTTGGGTTTTGTCTAACTAATGGTGTGGCTTAGCTGATGTGGCTCAAGAGAAGCCTAGAGAAACATACGTAAGGGATTACTAAGTGGATGGCATGATTATGTGGACCAATTAGAGGCTACCTGATGTGTATGGCTTGCATGTTGAGAGAATTCCTTGTAGTGGGGCTTTGCCATTTAGATATAGAAGATAGATGCTTTTAGTCATACAACCTACTCCCTCTGTTCTAAAAAGGAGTTGGTGTGAAGCTATTAGGGTTGACAACTAGGGTTTATGGCTTCACTGGCGATTCTCCTTGGTGTGAGATTTGGAGTTCGAAAAGCAGTTGAAGTAGGATCCAATCTAGCCTCTAAATGGGGTGAAGCTATTAGCAGCGTGGGGGCTCTTTGCACCGCTAGATCCGAAGCAAATACAAGCTTGGTTTTTGCATCTAATTTGGAACTCATGATGGCGGAGACGGGGAGAACATAAGTGGAGGAAGGGAGAGCAGAGGAGCAAAACCCGATGAGGGCGATGAGGCTCTTGCAAGCGAGTTAGGAAGACCTTCGGGAGCTGAAAAAGAAAGCACGTTGGCTGACTGTGGCAAGGGTACATACGAGGAAACCTGTGAATTCAGTGGCACTCTTCGAGACGCCGCAGGGAATCTCGGGATTGGCATATCACCCGAAGATGCGAGAGGCAGGCGATAATCTTTTCACCTTCAAGTTCTTTTGCCTCGGCGATTGGAACAAGGTCATGTTGCACGGCCCTTTTCTATTCAAAAAATTGATTGTAGTGATTTCTGAGTATGATGGGTTGGGTGATATGAGAGAGGTGAAACTTGACCGTACTTTGGTTTGGGCACAAATACACTCAATCCCGGAGCTTTATTGTGTCCAAGAAGTGGCAGTGACAGACCAATTGGCAAGGAGGATTTGAAAAGTTTAGGGCGTAGAGATGATACCGCAAAGATGGTTTGAGGGGGATTATGTCAGGGTGCGGGCAAACGTAGATGTCCACTCCCCACTCATCCGTTTTGTACGAAAAAGTAGGTTTTTTCTGTGATGTATGTGGCAGCATGGGCCACGACATGGAGGAATGCGGTGACGGTGTACATGATCAAAAGGAGTTATAGTACGGAAAATGGATGTACGCCAAGAAAAGACTCCAGTCTGCTGGAGGTCAGCTTATGTCTCGAGCGTCTTTTGGTGGAAGATTGGGAGGTAGAGGTCGAGGAAGAGACGAGTTTTTTGGGCCTCGCAAACGCCGGCCGAATGAGATGGAGAGGTCAGATGACCTAGATGACACGGCTTCCAGCTCACTCAAGCATACGGGGGTCGCGATGGAAGAGGATAATGAGGAGGTGAGAACCGAGGGGAAGGGAGGAAGTAAACAACTAGTATTTGACAAGGAGGACATTACTGCTCAGGATAAGGAAGGTGCTAGGGAGACATTGGATGGGGTCAAAAGGGATGTCTGGATGATCCCTCCCCCTCCTCCGAGTTATGTTACACCAAGGGAAAAGAAGAGATCGAAGAAGGCGGGAGAGGATACTACAACAAGTTCAAATGAAAGTTGATCGGCTGCATCCTTCGAGGTGACTGCCAGGTCCAACGAGTTGCTAGATATGGAACTGTCGTCGGATTGGCAATGACGCGACACTTCGAGAGCTCCGCGGATTCGCTCGGGAATTTGCCCCCTCTATTATGTGTATAGTTGAAACGCAAGTGGGGAAGTCACATGTGGAGGGTCTAACTAGGTCGTTAGGGTATGACGGATGCTTTGCGGTGAGTAGTGATGGTGAAGTGGAGGTCTGGCAACTTTTTGGAAGAGTGATACCCAATTTTCACTACTAAGATATTCGAGATATCATATTGATGGGGAGGTGGAACAAGGGGACAACGCTTTGGCGCCAAGGAAATGTGGGGTTGACAAAAGCTGTTTGGCGTGGTGTTATTTTGCTAAGGCAAAGTGTTTGTTCGGGTTGTACTACAATATTTTGGAGCTAATAAACCTCACCAAATTTCTTTATAACAAAATATGAGGTCGTCTTCTTTGCACTCTAATTTCTTGGATTATAGAGCATACCTATGCCCGTTATTTTTACAACGAAATATAAGGCTGGCCAAAGATCCTACATGGCACTTTACTTTCTACACTAAATTCTAGAGCATCAGCATGCATCCTTCCTTCATAAGCAGGCTATGATACCATGCTATGAAATTTTATCACACAAAAACAAGGTTGCAAGCTTCATCAGGACCGCTCGATCATCTTTTTTGTTTCTTCTGGTCTTCCATGATGCTGGTTGTGCCTTCTCTAGTTAAATTCTTCAAGTCCCGTATAATCTCATAATCACATACGGTAATTAATGTTAGCCTTTGGAACATTGGAAGACATGATGTATATACAGTGGTTGTTTCTCACCAACTGCATGTCTTCTATGTATATGGTCACACGAATTTTCATAGTGATTACATAGACATGTCGTACATCCCTTCTGAATAAACAGCAAGGCCTAGCTTCGCAATTATATCATGTGGCATCATTTTGTGAGATAATGTAGAACCTATAGATTGAATTGAAACACATAGTGATTAGCTTGCTCCATAAAATACCAGTGGCAAAAGATGTCCCTACTGAACAACTAATAGAAAAACATCAAGGCATAAATCATGGAAAATCAATATTGTGAAAGGATATAACATAACCAAACATCATTATTCATATGTATTCTTCTATATTATCACGTGAAGGGCGAGCGGTGGAACAAAAGAATGTGTTTGGAGCCACTAATATGTTCTCATGTAGTGTTAATCGACCGTATCAATTAAGAAACTGATAGATGGATGCGGCAACGAAGTTCTTTTCCATGCGAAATATCCCGTGATGATTATTTGGTACTCATCTCCGCGTTCCCAGTTTCCAATATATGACTCTTTCTGTGTATTTTGCATCTAGGAAATTTCAATTTTTTAGTCATATTTATATGGTTGAAATATGAATATGGATATGAAAAAGTAAGGAAGAATATAATCAAACATATAACTCATAGTAAAAACAGATGCATCAAATGTTTTTCCTAAAAGTTTGGATCTATTTTTGTGAAAATAATTTGTAAGGTTTAGAATAATTAAAAAAAAACAATTTTGTACTCCATCTATATCGACCCTAGGCCTTAATTTTCAATATCATACCCGGCTATCCATAATGTAGGCATTGTGCCTCTGCTAAGATGTTTACAAAGGAGCATGTTGTTTTCAAAATTATGTAGCGGATTAGCATCATTTTCCGTATCCAGGTATTCTAACAGATAAAACTATGGTACCCAATAGTTAGTATGCAAGTTGTCTTTTTGGTATGAGCGAACAAAGGATCAGCATACAAGATAGGAATTTGCCTTCTTGGTGATTCAGACCTGAAGCATTTTGCCATGCTGAAATCTACAATACATAGAGTAGAACTTAACCCTAAGCATCATTGGAGCTGAAAATGCTTACCAGCCTTCTCGTGGTATTCATTCCGGGAGACAGCTAGATACATTGCCTCCTCTTGTGAAGACATTAGGATGCGTATAATCTACACAACTGCGAAGAGCGAAAGATTTACCATTAGTAAGCATCACCTCAAATCCTAGTGCCTATATGGTAAGAAAGCGACATTCACCTATGTGTATTTTCCCCAAAAACGGAAGGACCAGCAGCTCGTCGACAGCTGAAAAGTATAACTGAACAACTCGCAAACAAAATTTCATTGTCATGAAACTCGGAAAAATAGGAAGTGCATTACTGGATGTTAATTACATTTATAATATGTGAAATGTGTGTAGCATGTACCCAAATAGGCCTCCTTCAGAAGTTCAAAACACAAAATAGAGTGCTTTCTGTATCAGATGGATAATCAAATAATAATGCTTATATTCCTGAGAAGTACATTTAACTAAGGGATAGCCTAACTGAATAATAGTACACATTTAGTTAATTAAGCACAATAATTTATTGTGTCACCGCAAAACTGAATGTTCAAATCACTGCATTCACAAAAGAATTTCTTTTAATGGCTAAAGCTTTGCATTGAAGGCACGTAGGTCCATATAAGACCATGATTCATATTTCCATCAAATCTATGAGTACCTTTACAGCCAAATTTTCTTGTACATGAAAGAACACTGCAATATTTAACCATTTGCAAAAAAGAAACAAAATAACTATACAGGGCATAAGAATAGCGACCATTGCATCTCTTTGTCCAGGAGAATGCGTACTTTCTTTGCCCCGATTTAGGCTCATCATAGGCTCATTGTTGTGAAGAAACAAAGAAGTTTCTTTGTGAGTCAATTATCCCAATGCGGAGCTGATGTAGGATCTGGATTGTATAAGAAAAATCAAATGAGTATCCTGCAATAGTAACCGCTAACTTAACATGGCATTCATTAGAAGGAACCAACTGAAATCTATTCAACAAACACCACCATGAAAGAAAAAAAAATCAAAAGCAACATACCTCGTTGGTGCTTGCAAAGTGCCCTTCATTTCCATTCAGCATAGCTTGCCCCTGGTCCAAACTACCCTCACTCGGCACACCAGACGACACTTGCGGCAAGGGCGGCGGGGCGATGGCCGGCTACAACTACGGTATCGTGGCGACAATGGTGGAGTGATTAACCCAGGGGGAGTGATACATGAGAGAGAAAGAGAAGCATCAACTTTGTGGCTTTGTCGGCGTTGGCGACCCCCCACCCACTCGGTTGGCGACCCCCCCCCCCCACCCACTCAACATAAAAAGGGAAACTTAATATTGTTGAGATGCATAAAACCATGTTTACCTCTCTCATAATAACTTTCAGTAGCATCATGAATAAAATTAACAATATAACTATCACAAGAAACATTCTTATCATGATCCACATCCATAAAAGAATTAATAGTCTACACATAAGCATAGTCATTATTATTAATAACAACGGGAGTAGGATTATCATAAAGAACTTGAACATGATAGACAAGTTGCATATTAAAGAGATGGTTTTGGGTAATCCCACCATAATTATGGCAAGTTTCATGAGGATGATTGTAATTACAGCCTATGATATAACTTTCTTTATAATAATTATCAAAGACTGGAGGCATATTGAAATCATAATTAATTTTCTCCTCAATAGTAGGTGGACTAAAAATATCATATTAATTATTGCAATCATTATCTATTGGAGGCATAGTATCATCACAAGCAATAAAATAGTTTTCTTCCAAAATGCGTTCATTTGTAAACATATCATCATTTTTACTAGGAGGAGATGTATCAAGCATATAATTATTAATAGCAAAGGAATTTTCAAACACATCATCCACAAGTTTAGAGATTTCTATATCATCATTGCAAGGAACATGGATGGTACTAATAGTACAACAATTATTATCATCATTTTCAGAATTGGTACCAAACAAATTTTCAATATCAAAATTAGTGTGTTTCTCCCAATCATGATCACTTTCATAAATAACAGGCATAGGAAAATCATCGAGTTCAGACTCATCAGCAAAAGTTGTAATATGAGAAACATGCTTAGGGGGAGATACCATTATCTCTCTCTTTTTACTCCTCCTCTTCTTCTTCTTCCTCTTCTTCCCCTCTTTAGGAGGGAGAGGCTTAAAAGGGAGCTTCTCCACATACCCTGGTTTATTATCAGAAACAATAGAAAGAACTTTGGAGGATTTCTCCTCTTCATTAATAAGAACGAAACACATATTAGTCCTGTCATATTTTGGTAAAGTCTCCTCTTTTATAATATTTTGTATGTAAGTATTTGCATGGCAATTATCAACACAATAAAGATGGCATCCATGCAAGACACTATTCATATCAAAAGCACTCATATCTATCAAAGAAGTTTTTCTTAATAACTCTTCACACCCCAAAAATAATCTAAGTTCATCATGCTCATTAGGGGTGATCATGTCATCACAATACAAATTTACAATACTCATAGGATTCGAAAGGCTGCTATCATGGCCTTAGCATTGGAAATTAAAATGACCCACTTCATAGCAAAGTTCACAAATAAAAGGATAGAGGGCACACACTTTTTCACCAAGATCATCTAGAGCCCTACTCCACATTCTAGTTTTTTCATTCCTATGATGGATACAATAATCTTCTTCAATTTGATTCTTTTCACAAGGTCTAAGTGCTCCACAAAAATTTACATGCTTATAAGAAATAGTACTTTCAGAAGTTTGAGCATGTTTATTGCAATCATCAATAACAACTTCATTTTCCGTGCAAGTCTCTTTAAAAGGTTCATGATATATGTCCCAATTTTCTTTAGGAATATTAAGATAAGAAGCAAAGGATATATACCAACCAACATCTATTTTAGGATCAAGACCATATTTAACATTAAGCTCATGAAAATCAGCAGTTTTAGCAAAAGTCTTAATGCAATCATACTCATAGTTTATACCTGATTCTTTACCCTTTTTGTTATTCCAATCTTCACTATTGATTTGAGTTCTCTAAAGAAGATCCCACTTAGCTTCAACCTTCTTACTACAAAAAGAACCCTCTGAACAGGCATCTAGATAATCCTTCCATTGTCTTGAAAGCCTTGCATAAAAATTAGTAACAATTATTTCCTCAGTAAGCTCATGGTTTAGGACATTTGAGTATTAATGTTTTCAGTCTTCCCCAAGCTTGGAAAATGCTTTCTCCATCATGAGGCCAAAAATTATAAATGTAATTCCTATCTAAATATAGTTCATGAGAAGGATAAAATTTAGAGTAAAAGAGATATTCAAGTTCCTTCCACTCCAAATGATGAGGATCATCTAGTAGTTCATACCACTCCCTTGCTTTGTCCTTAAGTGACAAAGGGAATAGCCTCCTCTTAACTTGGTCCGTTGGATACCTGCACACTTGAATAACTCGCATAATTCACACATAAAGTGTAAATGATCACTAGGATGGACAGTTCCATCTCCGAAATAACGGTTATCCATGACAAGTTCAACAATTTTCTTGGGTATTTTAAAAGGAATGCTTTCAGTAGGAGGATTTAAAATATCACAAGCATCATTAGGTTTATCACATATGGGAGATAAAGTATCATCAGAGCAAATTTTCTCCTCTAAAGCTGGAAAACTAAAAAGATCGTAAAAACTAGCTTCCCCAAGCTTAGACTTTTCCCTAGCATTAGGAATGATGGGGTGCAAATAATTAATGCTAATAACATTGCTATCACTATTATGCAAACAAACTTCCATAGGTTTTTTATTTTTCTCTTCAAAAGCATCATGTCCTAATTCAAGATAAATATTATAAAGTTCTATCATTTTTTTTCCATTAAGACTACTAGTAAAAATAAAAACAAGAAGCGAGTAAAAAATAAGCCTAACTAGTGAAAACAAGAAACACAAATATTAAATTGCAGAATCTAAAGGAAATAACTCCGAGCACTCACACCCGGGGATGTGAGTACCTTTTACCTTACCTCCCCGGCAACGGCGCCAGAAAACAGCTTGATGTCTATGCACGCTTCTATTCTTGTAGACAGTGTTGGGCCTCCAACTGCAGAGGTTTGTATAACAGCAACAAGTTTCCCTTAAGTGGATCACCCAAGGTTTATCGAACTCAGAGAGGTAGAGGTCAAAGATATCCCTCTCAAGCAACCCTGCAATCAAGATACAAGAAGTCTCTTGTGTCCCCAACACACATAATACAATTGTCAGTTCTATATGTGCACTAGTTCGGCAAAGAGAGAGAGTAAAATGCAAGTAATATGGATGATAATAAGTGATAATAACAATCTGAAATAAAATGTGGCAGCAAGCAAACATGTAGCAGAACAGGCGGAAAACGGTGTTTCAATGCTTGGAAATAAGGCCTAGGGATCCTGGTTTCAATAGTGGACACCTCTTAACAATGAAAACATAATTGAATGCATAAATATCATTTCTTCACTATGCTACTCCGAACCACTCTCCGATCGAATAACAAACACCAATCATTGCGTAGGGCTGTAACATCACTCCTCAAGTCTATATTCCCTCTCTATGGCACCCCACTCTACCACTATGAGCGCCCTAAATTAGTACTAAACAAACGCCACAATTTCATAGGTTCATGTTCCAACACAAGATATAAATATCATGCTAAACCACGCGGTTCACACACTACCACCTTTACACCGTGATCAAAGTGTTTACGGAGATAACAAAACCACTTGAGTAGCATAACAGATGAAGATCAAATCTACATATTCAACTAGATTACAAAGATCATGATCACATAAAGATCACACCATGGAAGAGAGAGATGAACCACATAGCTACCGGTAGAGCCCTCAGCCTCGGCGGATAACTACTCCCTCCTCATCATAGGAGATAGCAACAACGATGGAGATGGCGGTGGAGTCGATGGAGATGGCTTCCGGGGGCACCTCCCTGTCCGGGCAGGGTGGCGTGGCCAGGGGACCCGTGCCACCCCATGGTGTGGCCACCCTTTGGCCCCCCTCCGGGGCTCTTCGGGACTTCTGGAAGCTTCCGAGACTTTTAGGACTTCTGGCTTTCGAATTTTCCAATTCCGAGAATTTCCAGAACAACTTTTCTGAAACTAAAAACAACATAAAACAGGAAACTGGCTCTGTGGCATCTTGTTAATATGTTAGTCTCGGAAAACGTGTAAAAATGACATAAAGTGTAAGGAAAACATGTGGGAAACAACATGAAAACAACATGGACCATCAGAAATTAGGGATACGTTTATGACGTATCAAGGTACAAAGGCTAAATTGTACGATGTTGTATGCATTTATTATAGGTATTCCGAGGAAGTCTGAAACAACAACTTTTAGTATTGAAAAGTAATTTGAATTAACATATGCCTACATAAGAAAGCGGGCATCCCCAAACTTTGACGCTTGATACTTCTTGAATATTTCTTAGGGTGCCACTGGGAATCCCCAACCTTCATTTTTTGTCCCTCCTTAATCTTCTCATACCATCCTCTCTCGTCACACTTACACAATTCCTTCACACAAACGATCGCATAATCTTTATTAGAGAGGTTAGTACTCAAATAAATAAATCCACTTAGGTAATTTAAGGGGTAACATCGCAAGTTTTTCAAAAAAATTAAAACCAGCATGCATACATGAGCATCTTGCATAAACAATTGCTTTGGAAATCCCCAAGACACAAAATTTGGGCATTAAGGCCTATTAGGTACTTATCCAAAATCCATTCAAAGTTCAAAATTATATTTTCAAAATATGGTTTAAATCATGCCAGGTGATTCTAATTTCCATGAGCTTCCCAAAAATTATTTTTGTGTATTTTACCAAAATAGTTGAAGGGGTTTTGAAATTATAAGTGAATATTATTTATTTAAAACAGAAAACAGAAAAAAGAGAAAAGAGAGAAAGGGGGCAATAGCAGCCCGCAGCCCACCCCGCAACCAGGAGCAGCAGTGCATCAGCCCAGCCCGCGAAGCACGCACCGAGCAGCCAACATGCGCTCTCTCTCTCTCTCTCCTCTCTCTTAGCTAGTGGGCCCATCGACCCCACCTATCAGGAAGACGTGATCGTCTTCTTCCCCGTGTTGTTAATGCTCTGCTTCAATGGCCATAAACGACAGATTGAAGAGCCTTCAATCGGGCGATTAAGGCCCCGATTAATGCCCTCTCCTCGCCCTTATTAAACCCCTCAGTCCCCTCTTCCATATGCCCCATTCCCCTCTAAGGAGAACCACCAGATCGACCGTTAAAGACCATAGAGCCTCGCTGTTGCCGCCAACTAGGGCTAGCAATTCTGGTGATCCCCTTCGTCGCCATGTCTCCTCTCAGCCCCCTTTCGCTCTGTTTTGCACGGTGAATCTCTCTAACATGGTCCCGTATTTTTACGCGCCCTAGATCGTCGCCGCTGTGGATGTCCCCAAGTAGCTGCCGCCATCCTCAACTCCAGCAAGCTACCCAGGAGGAGAAGGTCACGCTAGAGCTCTTCATCACGCCATCGTCTTCGTCTCGTCGTGCTGCACCCAGTGGTATGCTCGGTTTATCCCAAAACCCCGTAGAAGGAAGCCGTCGTGGACACCCGTAGCGCCGCCGCCGCGTATCGAGCACGTCAGAGAGAAACCCGACGACTCGCGCCGTTTATTTCCGGCCGTTGCCCCAGAGCCGTTAGATCTAGATCCTACAACCTAGATTAGATCAACTTAACGAACCGATACTTTTAACCATGTGCGTTTACTGTGACTTAAATTCAACGGACCACGCTCCGATCTGCGCGAAAAGGTAATAGACAATCAGATTGCTCCGATCGGATGCACCCGGATTGCCCTTTTATTTTGTTTTAACACAAATTCAATCAAACTTGTAAAATCGATAAATTTTGGTCTGTTGATCCAAATTCAATAATTTTGTACTGTTTGAAATCAGCACAACGAGTAGAACAGATTATTTTATTTTTTTTGGATATGTTCACGTACATGTTATTCATATATCTTTGTAAACCTTAAAATATGAATAACTTTAGTTCTAGAACTTATTTTTGAGCAAATGAAATTGCTATAGTTTTGTATAGAGACACACCCTCTAGAAAGTGAATAATAATAATTTTTTGGAACATCTTAGAAACATAAGTATTAGATTTTGATTTTAGGCCTTTATAAATTCACTAGTAATGTTTTACACATATTTTGTGCTTAATTTTGTTGCCAAAGTTCATATACATGTTTTGAAACCAAAGAATAACAAAATTTTAGTAGTAAACCTTGTGGTTTTTATTGCATTTTCATACATGCATGTCAATCATACATGTTTATGTAATGCTATTTTGAATGGTATGTTTATGTATGTTTTGCTTTGTTTTATTAGATTTTGAGGAGGAGCAGAGCTAATCTTGTGACTGTTGCTCTTGTTCTGCCTGCTGCGAAGGCAAGTGCCACACATAAACTACCTCTATTTTTACTATGCATTATAGATTTCGTGTAGTATACATGATAGGTGTTTTATGGCAAATTATATGCTATGCTATAACCCTAGTAACGTGTAGCCACCTATACCCAAGTTAGTATAGCCACCTTTGAGTTTAGTATATGCTTAACATTTCAATCAAATTGTTTTATATAGATGTTGAGGATAAAATTAGTAAACTCAATGGACTAATTGGGTGGATGTGGAATTGATAGGCCGTTGAGAGTGTAGTGTCTCCTCAGGGCCATTTTTATGGTTCAAACTGTGGTGTTCACTTGTGGAATGCCACTGAACAGAGGGATTGTTAGGTATTTCCAAGTTTAGATAGCTTCCAGTTCAACCTTTTGACACTATGAGCTCTGTCTTGATCAACTAAGTTGTGAGAGTTCAACCCGTCGGCTTGACAAGCAGATGTAGAAAAATATAGGTGGAACGAGTCTTGCCATTGGGTTGAATTCTTCTTCTGAAAGATCGCGTCTTGATCTTCACCTTTCCTTAATACACTCATGGTATATAGGATGTTTGGGTTGATCGAGTCTAAAGGTGAAAGTGCACACACTCTGCAGAGTTGACAAAATTAATATCTTAACCATGTCTCCGGTTATGGACAACTATGAGCACTAGACAAGGATCTGGCTGAAGAATCTCACCACCATTTCAATAAAATAAAATATGATAGGCGAATGTTAGTGAAGGGTTCTCTGATTTCAATCAGTGATACCCATTTTTCATTTAAAGAAAATTTGAAAAGGGATAGGATAAAATTAGCTTTATGAAAACTTAACCAAAACCCCACTCAGCCATATATACATATAGATGTAGTCATGTCACTTATATCCACCAAAGTGTCACTGACCTCCTTCGAGGCTGCAAATTCCAACTTGCGGCATTTTTTGATAAGGATTAAGGCAGCTGCTCGGTCTCGAGTCTACAACAACCATGTGTTCCTATGGCACATGATGATGACGGAGGCTCCATCTTATGCTTACTTTCCGCTATTTGAACTTGATGTCATAGCTAGTCCTAGTGACTATGTAATTTGCAACAAAAGTTCTTGGTTGTTGGATCATACGTGGTAATACAATTTGACGCCTTTGCGACGATATTCCATACCTGTATTCTGGTGCTAGCAGTGATCTAGGGACTCACACACAACACAGAGTTCTTGCCTTTTAGAAAAAGGTGGGACGCCACATAAGGACACATTACAAACACTCAATTAAAGCATTATTTAATGTCACTAACTTATCTTAAACACTCCAACCATAGAGAACCCCAAAAGAAACGAGTGAAGAGACAAATGCAAATAAACACATAAATTTATCAAAACATGATTGTCTGTAAAGCTGAATTTTTTGAGTCACTTCTCTGTGGTTCAAATCAGAAAACTCAATACTAACAGAAGATATATAACAAACCGAATCAAGTGCCCAAAGTTTTTCAGAATTTTATCACACTCTAGTGGCGAGAATGACTTAATGGTAAGGCACAAAAATCTGGACCGCAAAACAAAACCATGCACTTTCTTTCAAATAGAGCCAATTCCTGGCACAAAACAAAAGTAAAAGGATAAGCAGGGGTTGCTACAGAGGTAAAAACTTTCAAGACTAAAAGAAAACAAAAATAAATTGAAATAAAAAACAGAGTGGGTTGCCTCCCAAATGTGCGCCAAGGATCAATGGGTGTACCTTATTTGTTTTCAATTCTGCTTCGCTTTCATGAGCCTTATTATGGGTTTGCTTGAGGGCAGCCTTATATTCGATATATTCCCCTACCTATATATGTATTATTTTCCAGTGTTGATATAGATTCAATACATAAAGACTTCTCTTCGCATACCAACCTGCTAATTCCTGGATTTGTCGTTCTCAATGACCGGTGGATTCCTCTTTTCTACCTTAGAAATCGTTTTTTTATGTACCTCCTCCCTCTCTATACGTTTTCCGCCTCGCTGACACACGTGCTCTCTAGAACTCAGGAAGTTCTTGTTTATACTAAGCCCACTTATTCTTATCTCACCGTCCATGGCTCCCATCGCTCACCATCACAAGCCCAATAGGCATAAAGAAAAAAGTTCCACCCCGTGAACGTCTTTTAGCTAGAAAAAAACAGGAATCAAGTTTCTTCTCCTTGTTCAAATCAAGATAAGCAAATTTATCATATAAGCATTGTATCTTTTGCACACATGGCTCAAAATCTCCTTTTTCATTTATTTTAGGTTTACTATTTTCATCAAAGGGATTCTCTGGCACAATGTAACCAAAATCATCTTCTAAAGCATCATAAATTGCTAAAAGTTTGAATGGTGTAGGAATATTAACTTCTTCACATTCAGTTTTAACCACATATTTCATCCTCTTAGTATCTTAGTGTGAGAAATACTAAGACCATAACCAAGCAATTTCTAGTGAACAAAAAATTCCTTGCTTGAGTAGCAAAAATTTCATGAGTAGGGTTTTTAGCAAAAATTTCATGAGTAGGGTTTTTAGCAAAAATTTCATGAGTAGGGTTTTTAGCAAAAATTTCTTTTCTTCTCCCCTCTTCATGCTATCAAGTTTTTTTTTTTAAATTCTTCATATAACATTGAGGTTTACAAATATAGCTTCAATCATTCCAACTAAATAAGATACATTAGTTTCGTAGCTGTGGGTAAGTTCTACCAAAGGTTTTTCATTAAGATCATAAAGCCCATTAACAAGATTAAAGAAATCCTTCAATATTATTTCTTCCAATGATAAAACCACTTCCCAAACTCAATTCCTTCATAGTAAATTTAGTAGGAAGCATAATGAAAAAGATATAAAACTAAGAAAAGCAAGAAATGGTCTAAAGGCTGATTTTTTTTTGTGTTCTAGTAAAAAGAAAAAGAAAAAGAAAACAAGGAGAACAAGACTAAAAAAGTAAAAAAGCAAGAACAGAACAAAATAGAGCGTGGAAATATTCAAATCCCCTAATGGAAAGATTGAAATCCGTGGCAACGATACCAAAAATTCAGTCGTTGGCGAGGGACTTCTTGCTTATGATGACGTTGAAATACCCGGCAACGGCACCAAAAATTGAGCTTAATGGCGTGAATCACACACACCCGTTGGGAACCCCGAGAAGAAGGTATGATGTAGCATAGTAGCAAATTCCACTCAGTTATAAACGAATGTTATCAATCCAGTAGGACTTGAAGGCGATCAATTAGGTCGCTTGTTGTGAGGCGCTTCAACAAACGTGGATATGTACACAAAACACAAACTGGCTTTACTCCCCAACAATTTAGGAAGGTTTTCAAACTTTTCGTCCTTCTGGAAATAAAAGTATTAAATGTATCGAGTGTTTGGAGATTAAACTAAAAACAGAACAACAAAAAAGTAATGATGAAAAACAAGTGAACGATGTTGTAATCGATGTAAGAGAATGGACCGGTGACCATAGCTCCACTTGTGGTTACTCTACATAAACCAATAAACATGTTGGGTAAACATACTATAACTAGGCAATTGACAAATCAGACAGAACAATGCTATTATGACCGGATATAGGTCACGAGTTCTAATTATGTCGACCGCTATCCAGCATGCATCCATATCTAATAATCCATTTCAAGAAAGCTATCTAGTAAATCTCTTGGTATTAAGTTGCAAGCAACAACATTTGATCACAACAACAGATAACAACATTAAGATCAATACATAATGTAACTATGTAAGCAATAATTCTCATCTTACAAATAAGAACTCTATTGTTTTCCCTTACCAGGGACCGTAGTTTCACTAGTGGTGACTCTAAATAAATAAAATAAACATGTTGGGCAAACAAACTACAGATATGCAATTGACAAATCAAGTGAATGACCGAGAGGTTAAGTAGAGGGGGGTGAATAGGTTAACTACAAATTTTAACTCTTTTTCGATTGACAAGATAGTGCGCAAATATAGATTGTCTAGATTATGCAACTAGGTGAACAATCATATATGTTGAGAAAATACTATTAGCACAAGATAGTGTCCCGAAGTTCACTTCCCAATGGAAGCTAATCTCCGTTGGAGCGGTGTGATGCCACCAAAGTGGAACACCGAGTAGCCCTCAAATGGCACACCCTATCTCCTTCGAGTCCTTCCACCGATGTGGAGAGGCTCGAATCACTATGTTTCCGTTGAGGTTGACAACTAGAACCTTTACAAGGATGAGACACAGTCCACAACTTTGGATGGTCCTCACCAAATCCCGGGAGCCACCAAGACTCCGGGAAACAAGATCCACGAGACCCAAAGCTTCGGGGACAACAACAAGCCTCCAAACTCCGATGAGCTAAGAGCAACAAGGTTCTTGGCTCCAATGAACTAAGAACAACAAAATACCTAAGGGACGAGTGAAGTAGTGGCAAATCGGTTCGGTGGAGTTGTAGATCTAGGGTGTCTCCTCCAAATCCCAAAAGATCAAGAGCTTTGGTTGGGTATTTGGGGAGATGCTTGAGCTTGAAGGTGGTCAACAATGATGGAGAGAGAAAGTTTATTTGAAACTTCCTAAAGGTAGGGGACGACCCCTATTTATAATGGAAAAGGGAACGTGGCCGTTGGGGGCATTCTTCCCGTTGCCAGGAAACCCGGCCTAGAGGCCGGCCAGCTTCCCGAGATGTGCGGCCTGAAGTGCAGGGGAGCTGGCCTCTGGCCCAGCCTAGGACGGATAGGCAGAGAGCCCGGCTTGAGGCGGAGAGTGCCTGGCCTGGGCCGGCGGCTAGGCCGGCCACCCACCTGAGGCACCCGACCTCTAGCCCGCCATGGGCTGGCCATTAGGCCGGCTTGGCAGACGCCCGACGTGCGTAGGGAGAGCCCGGTCTGGGCTGGCCGCTAGGCTGTCTACCACCCGAGCTGCCCAGCCCTGGCCCGGTCACGCCGACAGCTAGGCCGGCTGGGCAGTTTTGCCCCCTTCTTCTTCCCTTTTGTTTTCCGCTTTCTCCTTCTTGTTCCTTTGATTCCTTTCTTCAACAAACAAGTGTTTCGACTTGTTTTCCTTTCTCCATTTTTTTTGTTCTTACACTTTTGCATATTAAGATTCAACTAGCCATGATGAATTTAAGACTCATCATAGTTGCACAAGTTTTATTTTTCTTTGTTAAAGAAGATACTTTAAAAGATATTTCATTTTTCTTGTAGATAAAGCATGTCCACAAGGTTTTGATAAATCATTCTAAATAAATAAAACATTGCTCTTTACAAAACTTCTTGGAAGATCACAACTTCAAAAGCATCATTTTTCCAGTACCTCAAAGGTACAGTCATTCCCTTTCCACGTACCTCCTAAGTACAATACCAAAATATCTTTCAAGCTTTTCGAAAACATTGACACAATGCTAGCTACATGGCCATTCAACTGTCCATATCCGAGGATGCAGCTATTCTAAATAGTTTTACTCTGCAGAGGTGAACACAATCCACAAGATCCAGTACATCCGCCGTGAACAACCACGGACTGTCCAAGACAGTATGCAAACATCAGATAACTTGTCCTAACTATCCACTATGCAAGTGCTAATAAATGAATACCTCTTCAACTGGGTTTGTTCTCCCTGGCACCGAGTGAGTCAGCCATATCGATCCGGTTTCCCCTGACAACACACCGCCATGGAAGGAGACCCAACTATTGCAACCGGTTGCGCACTTAATCCCCACACTCTGAATGTCCCATTATTCCTTTCTGGTGACAATTCGGTTCAGGGGACTCTAACCCCTATAGCACTTTGAGGTAGACACAGACTAACACCGACAAGATTTTAGCTAGACCCCTTTCCCATATTGGGGTAATGTGGCATCATGGCTTGGTTTCTCGGCGAAGACTAGGTTATGTGTCATTTTTGGAAAAAACAAGTTGAAAACCATTTCCTTCTTCACATACCTTCCTCGGACAAGGTCTCACCTTTCCTCGGGGTTTTTCCAAAGCTGTTGTTTTCCAAAAACACCAAGTTAAAATGTCCACTACGGGACTTAAGTTAATCAAGTGATGATACTAAATATCTAAAGGGCTTGGTAACACCAAGGTTATGTAGTGAATATAGCATATTAGATACATGAAAATGGGTAGTGGTATAGTCCACTAAGAAGATGGGTTTTTAATCAAAGTTTTGTAAAACTTCAGAAGTAAAACATGCATGATAGATAATGATAAGTAAAAACAATAGCAAGCATTTAGAGTGGCCTTCCTTGGCACTGGTCTTGGTCTTGCTCTTGAAATAAACAAGAGTTGCAATAAAACCTCTCCGGAAAATAATACCGTCTTTGTTATCTAACGTCGTAAACTCAAAAAGGAAAACACCCAATCAGAACCAAACAAAGGCAAGAAATTTACAAAAAGTAAACATACAGCAAGCATTTCATCAACCAAGTACACTCACAAACAATAGTACTAGGGTGCACACCAACAAGCAAAACATGCACACGCAACACACATGAATAACACTAGAATAGATGTTATGGATCCTCAACCAAAATGGCATGAGTCCAGTGGGTGTGCCACTCTAATATCATGATCAAATAAGGTTAAATGACTCTATGGTCATTCATGAGGATGAACAAAATAACAAGAAAACAACCTAGGAACACATACACATGCATAGGAAAATAATAACAAGCAATACTACAAGCCCATAGTGACACATGCTTTTCGAAACATGGGGAAATAATATAACCAGTAGCTAAGCAACCTAATAACAGAGACAAATCAATACCAAACATATCATGGCATCACTCAATACATGAAAATAATCATGGAGCAAAAAGACCACTAAAACTAGAGATGCAAAAGGGGCCATTTAGACATGCCTACATGCATAACAATAATAGATCATCAAATATGATTTATTATAACATGATGGATCTGTAAGATAGCATCCAAATAACAGAGAAAACAACACCTAGACATGCTAGTAATATCAAAATAACAATCTAATCAATGCCTAAAAAATTAAGCATGCAAAAACATATTATGGCAGAAAATCATCTAAAACTATCATAGCATGCCAAAATGATCAAGAGCTCACTCAAGCATGCAAGTAAGTATAATATGCTAGAATAAAAGTAGCTATGATATGGAAAACAATACTAAAGCATTTATTCAAGTCATTATACCAATATGAAGAATAACAGAATTTGACCTATTAATACTAGGAAAAACACCCTATCGAAATTATACTTTAATAACATGCTTTTCACACACATTTTCTTAACATGATAATGAAATACTCAAGAAACATCTCAAGCATGTATTAATAACCTACACATGCTAGGAATCAATTTTATAACAAAACCAAAGTAACACAACAATTTACAAAGACATGACAACAATAGACAAAAAAAGCTATTTACTAAATAATCCACCAAGCCTATTCTGTAACTCCTAAATCATGAAAATATAGTATAAAGTTCCCCTAATCACTAGCAAACCAACACAATTGGATTCACCTCAAAAAGCATCACCACATAAATTAAAAAATTCACAGAAGTGCTCTCTGGCCTAAAACTAACATGCATGGCATTTTCACTCAACAACTCAAGTCAACACAAGGCCAACTGCCTCAGATAGAAATTATCAAGGTCTACTAAGAACAGCTCAGTTTGCATGTTTTGGATACATAAATCTCTAGTTATTATATAAATGGTGTTAATGAGTGCTTCTGCCATTTATTTTATTTCTCCTAAAATACAGAACAAAACATGGATCTGCAAGATGGAGATGGTTAAGAATTTGCAGATCTAGCACTGTGATTTTTCATTTGGCAAAACTCACTTGTTATCATTATAATTTTGAATTAAAGAAAACCGACGGAAATAGTCATGAAGGGAAAATAATAAACAACATGTAGGAAAAATGTTATCGGGCCAGATCTGCGGGAAAACGGCCCGATGCAGAGGCAGGCTGGGCGGGAAGCAGCAGGACGGCGATGAGCCGGCCCACGGGCGTTTCCCGTGTGGGAGGGTTTCAACCCTGACGGTGGGCCGCGGAGGGCCGCGCTGGTCAGCGCCACCTGGTCCAGTTGACCGGTAAGCTACCGTTGGATCGAGATCCAACGGCAGGAAGTGGATCGCGCGGGGGCAGAACGGTGGTGACCAAAAATGGCGGCGGCGTCCGCTCCGTCCGCTGCTGGAGAAGCGCGGGCTCGTCACCGGGAACGCATGAGGCCTCCAGGAAGCGCAGACAACACCGAAATGACCCGGAGAGCTCCGCACAACGAGTGCCCGCACGCGCGCAAGGTGGAAAGGACCGGGATGCGTCCGCTATGGGAGCTGCGGGAAGGAGCTCCAAGTCGACGATGGCGGCATCCCTACAAGGAACCAAAGATCAAATTTATAGGGGAACGAGTTTTGTGGAAACTCAAGGAAGGTAGGGAAGGAAACAGCACGACCGGGGGCGGTCCGTATCGACAGCTTGATGAGGAGCTTGTTGGCGGGCCGTGGCGCTCGATTCCGACGATGGATGGAGATACAAAGGGGGATTTTGGTGCAAGGCATCGATTAGGAGGAAGAGACGGTGTATTGACAAGGTTTCGAGGAATGGGAAGGCTCTGGAGGACCAAGCCTCGATGCTCCACGGGCGGCGTCCATGGCGTCTACGTACATGCTCGTTCGAGAAAGAGAGTTCGAGCTCGGGCATGTCTAGGGGTGTGAGTACTATGAGAAGATCCCGGAGGAAGAGGAAATAGAGGGAGAAGTGGCCCATGGAGGAGGAGAGGTGAGTGCTCTTGGTGCTCACCCGAAGGTGTTCGACAGGCAAATGAGGGAGAGCTGAGGGAAATGAGGGGCACAGGTGTGATCGTGGAGCGGTCGTGGAGCTAGTAGACAAGGGAGCAAGGCTCGGCATGTTTCTCATGTGTTGGGGCGCCCTGGACACCATGGCAAGCTCGTGGGAATAGAGGAAAGAGACAAGGGGAAGGGGTGGGGTTCTTCTAGAGAGTCACAAGTGCGAAATGGGAGCTTGAGGCGCAGGGGCTGCCCATGGAATGCATTGTGGAGATGGATTAGAAAAAGGGTGGGTGATCACCATCCTTGTTCTCATGTTGGTGGCTGAGCTAGAGGGAGAGAGAGGGAGTTGTCGCTGGGTAGACATGTATAGGAGCTTGGGGAGGATGTTTTCTACCCCTCAGAACAAGAGAGAGGTATAGGAGTCCAACTATTGGCCAGGACATGCAAGAACTCAACCATGTCCATAATAGCCAGCTGTGGTTTTTGATTGTTTTCACAAATAATATGCATAGTGTGCAAGATTGATCCCAATGGATAGAGGATCAAAAATGGAGTCTAGGGGTGGTGGTCTCAAGGTTTTCTGAAAATATTTCTTTCACAAAATTTTAGGAATTCAAAAAGGGAAGAAACAATTTTCAAATGTTTTCTCCAAAATTTTCAACACAGCTTGCAAATTTTTTTCTATAAATAAGTCCCACATCATCATAGTCATGTTGGGTAATTTTTCCAAGATTTTAGGGAACACTTTCCTTCACAAAATATTTTAAAATCCATTTCTGGCCTTTTGGAAAATGGAAAACAATAAATAGTAAAATGCTTTTAAAACAAATATTTTTGAGTTGGGATGAGAGATTACATAATATAGGTCTCAAAAGTGATTTTTAATAAACAACTCTTTTGAAATTATTTGAGGCACCAAGTGGAAAAAGGGGTGAAAACATGAGTTTATTTAATAGGCTAAAAACCATGAGGGAAGAACAATTAAATGGTAATTGGAAAATAAATGGACCATATAGAGGTTATATATAAGTCATGAAGATGACAAGGGTAGGTTGATTGGGCTTGAAAACAATAAGGAGTGATTTTGAATAACACAGAAAAAGTGCATCAAGATAACAGGGATATGATCAATATTTAGGGATGCCTTCTAAAGGACTTTGATAGATGATACAAAAGAGTTTCAATATACAAAATAAAAACTTGTATGGAAAGCATATATATAGACAATGAGAGGTATGATGATGTATTGACGAATAGTTCAAGATTTTCCTTAAAGGCATGTCTCCAAAGTTGGAAGTTGTTAGGAAAACAGAAGATAATATGGACATGTGATGGAATATGATATAGATGCTTGATCTTGTTATTACTAGGTTTTATTCTCTTTAAAACAACACACAAACATAGGCAAACCAATATAATCACTTCAATCCAAAGGTGAGGGAAGATAACACATCAAGCAGGGAAAATAACAAGACACACAAGGTCACTCAAACAACTGCTTTCTTCAATTTAATTTCCAGGTGTTTTTCTCAAGTGTTAATTTTAGGTAGTGATCAATACATACCATTAAAAGAGGATTTTGTAAAGAGGTTCAGCTCAAAAGTTGTTATTTTCAAAAGAATATAATTGAGGTAAAACACAGGGGTAACATAGTCCCCTCTTATTGTTTTTGCAAAAGAAGGAAGTGAGAAGGAGTTTTTGAAATACTTGCAAAAACATCTTGGTTGAAAACAGGTTGGAGATGATTAGCTCCAAAATACTTTTCATATAGTTTTGGAAATTATCTTTTGTTTTCTCAAAACTTGGCCTTTGGGTTTCTTCTAAAATCAAAACATTTTCAAAAAGGTTTTTGCCAAAAGAGTGTGATGGATGAAGATTTTAAGCTTTCTTGTCATGACTTGATCACAAGGGTTGTGTTTTAAGAAAGTTATGATAATTAGTTTTAATGTTATTTGTTAACAAACTCAAACAAAAACACAATCAACAAGCAAATAGAAAAGAAACACAAGCATTAGTCAAATATATTAAAAAAAATTGTTGGCCCTGATTTTTGGGTTATTGAAAACAAGTTTTTCCTATCTTCCAAAAATTGGGTTGTTACATTTTATCATAATAATAAGGTAAGATATGTATCCATAACAATTAAACATGTATGAAAGGATATAATTTCTTCACACCATACATTTCGGCTCACCATACTTTTCATCAAGGAATGAATACTTCGAGGATAATAGTCTTGACCATAATATAGATACTTCAAGAATAACATAGTCTTCAATATAGTATGGATATTCCAAAAACGACATAGTCTTAGAATAGTAAATAGAATTAACAACCATAAACCAAATAGAGAGTTCAGTTAGGTAGGAAAGCAAATTTGATGATAAAAATAGTCAAATGGATGCATGCTATGCAAATTCAAGATCCCTAATGACAACTCTCCCCCTTGGCAACAAGACACCAAAAAGGGAGAAATGGATTCTACATGAAGAGATCTCAGGCCACGAAGTCCTCATCCTCCTCATCATCACAATGCGGTGGATTCTGACTCGAGCTAGCCTGAGAGGGATTGGCGGGCCAAAACGGTCCAAGGTGGCATCATCGCCAAAGCAGTAAGTGTGCTTGGACTTCCATTTATGCTCATCGAGTTCTTCATAACTCGCAGGTCCCGATGGGAGATGCAGGTGCTCCATGACCTGCCTCTGGTGACGACGGTAGGCCTTTCCCTTTTTGTAGGTCTGGAAGTCTTTGTCTTTCTTATCTATAAATAAACAATTCATCTTTTGGGGAGCCCTTTTTATGCTAAACTTCGGCTGACCCCTGGGGACATGAACCGGAGAAGCATCTGGTGAGTCATCATATGGCGCCTCAGTATGAGGGGTAGGGCGAGCTTGTTTAGAGCGTGGATGAGGAGCAACTGCGTCCTGAGAGGCACTAAGGAGAGGGCGCATGGTAGGAACAACCATTGGATAGTTGTTGATGAGCTGGGAAGGAAGCTTTGTGTCAATGAGGGTTTGAAGATGAGATTCATAGATGGGGACCTTTTTTGTCATGAACTGTAATCTTCATCTTGTTCCACATGTAATCCAACACGTCCAGCTTCTTGTTGTCATTTTTTTGCATTCAAAATATGGTGGAGAAGATTGATCATCCACCTGCGAGCAAGCCCCTTTTCCCCAAACTTGGCATGGATGGTGTTCCGGAGAATAATGTGAGTCACTTAAAAAAAATCTGAGAAGAACACGACTTTAGGAATGTATTGAGAGCCAACACCATAGGGATAGCAGTGTTTAATACCAGGGTTGGCTTTCATGATCCTCCGATCATCACCATGAATCCGAACATGTGAGAAGTATGTGTAGATGGCCTCCTGAATACCAAAATGGGCTCCAAACTCAGCCAAGGTGGCATGACACTTGATACCACCACTCATCCAAGTCATGGAATGACCACCCTCGGTGGGGGAAATGAACTGTGGCAAATAATTCCCGAAGCAGAGATGGAAAAACTGAGTGTCACATGTCATAAGCTTGCTAATTTCATGATAATCCATGACTTCTACCACTTCTGGTCACACTGTTCTAGCTACATGAAGATCAAAAAAAATGTTGAGGCACATGATCATTCTTCAAGGTGCAGACAACAAACTCATGAACCTGCGGATGCGTCTTGCAATAAAACCTAGAATCACGACATGCACGATGGGAAAATCATGGGGATTGAACTTCATGGAATGATTTTCCCATTCCTCTGTGATGAGATTCACCCAGTTATCATGGACTGGGTCATACTTATTGAAAGGGAGATAGGGCCCCTGCTGTTGAGTGGGAGTGGAGCCACAAGTGGTAGCGGCACTCTTCTTTGTCCTCTGACGAACATATGTAGTGTCCGCGCGACCTTTTTCCTTGGGAGGAAGAGGAGAGCCAGTGTGTGAGAAATAACGAACATGCATGTGCATATGCATAATGAGTGTATGATAACCCACAAGTATAGGGGATCGCAACAGTCTTCGAGGGAAGTAAAACCCAAATTTATTGATTCGACACAAGGGGAGCCAAAGAATATTTATAAGCTTTAAGAACCGAGTTGTCAATTCAGCTGCACTTGAAAGTAGACTTGCTGGCAACAATTTATCAGTGGTAACAGTTTTATAGCAGCAGCAATAGTGAAATAACATCAGTATTAAAATAGTAACAACAGTAGCAATCGTGAAAATAGCACTAGCAATTGTGAAAACAACAGGATGAAAATACCGGAGGCATAGAGGGTGGATGAACGGGCGTTGCATGGATAAGATAGTTCATGTAATAATCTAAACATGGGCATTGCAAATAATAATAATAAAACATCCAAGTTCTAGGAAAACCATAAGCATGTGTTCCAATATAGTCGTACGTGCTCGCAATGAGAAACTTGCACAACATCTTTTGTCCTACCAGCCCGTGGCAGCGGGGCCTTTAGGGAAACTACTGGTAATTAAGGTGCCCCTTTTAATAAAACACCAGAGCAAAGCATTAACACTATGTGAACACATGTGATCTTTGGGGCCTCGGGTTCCAGAAAACAATGTGTGTAAACAACTTGCAGGTATGATCAAGAAACATAATTATACTCATGAAACAATAACATGTTCACATCTGAAATCATAGCACTCGGCCCCAAAGTGACAAGCATTAAAAATAACAAGTTGCAACAATGTTGTATAGCACTAACAACGGATAATAGGCACTATGTCCTAACAATCTTGCATTATTACATGAACAATATCATCCAATCCCTTCCATTCCTCTCAGCCTACATCGGGGTTTACTCACACATGGACAGGGGAATCATGGATGGTTGATGGAGAACAGGTGGCGGTGTCGATGCCGATGATCTCCTCTGAATCCCCGTCCCAGCAGGGTGCCAGAACAGGAACTTCTGATCCCCGAATTGGGTTTCGAGGTGGCGGCGGCGCTTTGTGGTGTTTCTCTGGAATATGACGAACCCCCTGTTATTTTAGGGTTATGTGCGATAAGTAGTCGAAAGGTGAGCCCGAGGGGGTGCCTGGGGGCCCACACCACCAGGAGGCGCAGCCAAGGGGGGCGCCCAGGGGTGGTGTGGCCCCCTCATGACCCCTCTCCGGGTCTCCTTCTGGATCCGGGGGTCTTCGGGTGTTTTAAGGTCTTCAGGATCTTTTCTGTGCATTTTCCCAAAATTTGATTTTTTTTGCACAAAAACGAGATACCAAAGTAATTCTGCTGAAAACAACGTCAGTCCGTGTTGGTTGTATCCAAAACTCACAAGTTTAGAGGCAAACAATAGCAGAAGTGTTCGGAAAAGGAGATACCTTTTGGATGTATCAGTGTACATGGTCATAATGAAATTGTTGGTTGTGTTCTTTAGATTAGTAGGGAAGGAATATGAGTGAATGGAGAGCCTTAGTGGAAATAATTAAAAGTAGGATACATGTTGAATATAGTCCTCACAAGAGGGGATGTGCAAAAAAAAACTAGGCATGTCAACAACATATAATGGTTTAGGGTCAAATAAGTGAATAAATGGATAGTTTGATCAAGGCATCAAAAAAGAATGGAATAGGTGCAAACAGGGGACTAGATGGATCTTCTAGAACATAAAGATGAGCTAGCACTAGTGTCAACCCGAATCATGAGATCCCTAAACAACATTAACCCTATATTGCGATGATAAGCCTCAACTTATGAGAGAAGTGAACTAGGCAAGATTTCTACGGAGAAAGTAACTTAGAAGAGGACAATTTGCAATCAAAGAAAACATATTAATACCCAAATTCGAAGCCGTCGTGAGAGTCTCCGACAATGGGGAAGATATCCCCCAAATCCTCACCAATGAAGATTTCGTGTGGAGGAGAAGGGAAGGTTGGGGCTAGGGTAGCAGATCTGAGGCCTATGGGGTTTGGGATTGGGTTTAAAGGGAGGGGGCGGGTGGAGAGGGGCTTGGGGCGGCCACCAATGGACAGTTTTGAGTTGGGGAAGGGGAGGAGGAAGAAAGATCTAAAACGTCCCCAATTCGTGGTTATAAGTGAAGGAGCAGGGAAGCCGGCCAGGCCGGGCACCCACCCGAGGCGGCCGGCCCCAACCCCGACCTAGGATGGGCAAACTACGAGTGGAGGTCGGGCACCGTGCCGACAGCGCTGGCCCTCAGGCCGGGTTCTCTGCAAATAAATAAATCCCTCCTTTTTGTTGTTGTTTTTTTTTTTTGAAAAATAGGCATTTTAAGCATTCTGCCAAATTTAACATCATTAATACAAAAGTTTGGTCCAATTTTAACAAGTTGTTGACCATGTACTTAACGCAAAGTTTGATGTATGAAGCATGATGTTGGGCACATGTAGAAAAACATTCGTATGATGATTTCCTCACACATCCAGTGGAGAAAATAATAAAACTAAAAAATAACAAAAGCAACATTGGATTTAATACGAAATAGAAGAGAAAATATGCATATGAGTTGAACACCAAATGTCTTGTCAATATAAACCATTAAAACAAATCAAATATTTGTTTAGGGCGGTGGCCTTAGCCACCATGTATTAGTATGCTCGATATGACACCACGCAGATATATCTTGGGTGTGCATTGTCGAAACTCATCGTTGAAGCACAGTGTGTCATTGAAACGACCATTATGCATGACTTGTTTATTTATGCATTATAGGAGTAGTTTTGACTCATTAATTGAGCTAGACCCCCTATTTCTATGCGTACATCAAAGAACCAAATAAGAGTCTAGCAGAGGTGTGTATGCAAGATTTCCAATCAACTAAAATTGTTTGCACATATGACATTGAGCTCACTCGTCATTTCCCTCAATCTCTTCTCCTCTAGGGGATTTGTGAGGATGTCGGCGAGTTGATCTTTAGTATTGACATATGAAAGTGAGGTATCTCCATTGGCCACATGAACACGAATAAAATGATACCGAATCTCAATATGTTTAGTATGGCCATGAAGTACAGGATTGTGACCAATCTTTATAGAACTCTCATTGTCACATAAAAGAGGCATTGTTTTAGTCTCAATTTCAAAATCCTTAAGACATTGCCTCATCCATAATAGTTGAGAGCAACAATGACGAAGGCATGGATCCTGGACCCTGCGGATAAGGACACCCCATCTCGGGCCCAAGGTTAAGGCCCAAGAAGAGGAGCCCTTGGAGTATTCTAGAAGGCCTACGTGAAGCCCACCCACACTAACTTGCGGGTTAAGTTTGGAAACTTGTAACCGACCTAGGGTTAGAATTCGAGTCCTCTCCGGGTAAGGTTTGAGACCTGGCCACCTATATAAGGCCAGGAGAACCACCGGTATAGGGCCAAGCAACACCTCACCATCGAAACCTTGAACTCGAGTCCTTACTCTCGATTCGAGTACCACCATTGTAACCGATCTTTTTATCAATACAGATCGACAAGAGGCAGGAGTAAGGGTTTTACCTCTACGAGGGCCCCGAACCTGGGTAAATCTCGCCCCCTGTCTAGCCGACGATTCCACCAGCGCTCATGGGTTCTCCTAATCGAAACCCGATAGGATCACCTAAGGGATTTGTAGAGTCAGAGATTCGACAATTGGCGCCGACCGTGGGGAAGACGGGCGCTGGATCACCGGCATCTTCGGCTTCATCGACAACCCACTCCCGTTGGAAACCATCGACTACGGCTCCGAACAATCCTATACGGATCGGATCTGTCGTGGTCACACCTCACTCGCCGGAATCGCGCCCGGTATTCGAGGATCTGGAGAAAAGCGTCACCTTGACGTTCGGGAGCCTAAAATTCGTGACCAACAGGGACGGGATCCTCCACTTCTCGGATGAATCGGAAACTAAATCTGGAGCTGTCGACTCGCGCCGTCATCTGGAGAAAAGCGGCGAGTCCATCCGCTTCAACGCCAACGACTATCATACCCTCTCGATAGAGGAACCATCAAGGATTCAAAGAAACTTCCGACCTACGCCTAGGACGCACGAGCCCCGACTGGCTCAAGTCTGCATGGCAGGATCGGAACAAGCCTCGGAAATGGAACACAACACGACAGAGCGCAACATAATCGACGTCTCACGGGAATCTTGGAACCGAGCAAAGGAGGCTATGCGAACAAGCAAGCCACCCGCAGCCGGGGCTTCACACGAAGACATGGTTGCCTACCACTATCACCTAGTGAGAGAAGCCACGACCATCAAAGACGCTCGGATAGATCTGGCCCGCCGAAGAAGAGCGGCGGATGAGTCGAGCCAAAGGCGAGCCGGGCTGTCCATAACACCCTCGGTCGGAACCCGACCCGCGAGGAAGGGGCACGCATCTACATCCAGGAACAATGAGTCCCTAGCCGGAACCAGCAGATCGATCACTCCTTCTCTCATGCGAGTCGATGACGATGGCAATGTCTACCCGCAAACTCCTGCTGCCGCGGTTCTAGCCGCAGCAACTTACATGCAGATGAACCAACCGACGGAAAGTGACCCTCGGGCGGAGCAGTATAAACAAGTACGCAAGGGATTAGGGCTGGCAGCCGCAAGGCTCGCCGCCTATGATCGAAAGAAGGCCGCAGAGCAGCTGGAGAAGGAACAGGAGAAGGAGAAAGAGAAGGATAGGGAAGCATCCCGCAAACGTAGGAGTTCTTCGCCAAGAAGGGACAGGTCACCACGTCATGGCCGAGGAAAAGAAGCATGGCACCGTGATGACAGTCGAAGCAGCAGCGAAGGCAGTCCGAGAGACAAAAGCTCGCGGCATCATAGCAGCCGCTTGCGAAAGCGAAGCAAGGAACCAAGGAAGGATGCCGACCGCGACCGGCCAGAATACGACGGGCGATCAGATCTCGCTAAAAAAAGGGTGAATAAGGCAAGGGCTTCGCGATATCGCGAGCGCTCTTCGTCCGGCTCCTCGGATGACGAAACCTGCGGCGCCCTCTGCTTTGCCCGCAGTATCCGCGAGGCACCTCTAACCAAAAGATTCAAGCTTAGCACGGAAGTGACGAAGTATGACGGCTCACTCGAGCCCTCTCAATGGCTAAGCGATTACCTCACGGCAGTAAAATGCCAACGTGGGAACAAAAACACGGCTATGCAATACCTCAATTTGCATCTCACCGGCGCGGACCGCAGTTGGCTGGAAAGAAGACCAAAATCTTGCTACGCATCGTGGGATGACTTGCACCGCGATTTTTGCAAAAATTTCCAGTCGACTTACAAGAGGCCAGCCACCATTGAAGAACTGCGAGCGTGCAAACAAAAAAGTGGCGAATCCACCCGCGAGTACATCCAGCGATGGACTACGCTCAGGAATACCGCAGGAACTATCTCGGAAGAAGTAGCGATTGAAGCCTTCGCAAAAGGCGCCCAATAACGACTTTCAGAGAAGAACTGGGCAGAGCCGCACCCAAAACTATTGGGGAGCTGATGAACATAGCCGAAAAATGGGCTAACAGAGAAGATGCGATGCGCAATGAGAGAGCATCATCACCTGTGCATGATGAAGACCATCATGGCCAGAGGAAGAGGAGAAAATATTACGATCACGAGGACAAAGAGGAGTTGGTAGCAGCGGAATTCACGCGAAGCCGCGACTCTGGTCGCCGTGGGAATCGCGAGTGGAGACCAAAGGCTGAAGAAAATCACCCGAGGAAGACCTCGATGGATACTGCTCGCTACATCTATTTACAGATAAGCGCACGGGCAAAACTAAGGCAACGCACCTTCTTAAGGATTGCCGAAAGTTTATTGATATCTCAGAAGCACTTGCCAGAAAAAGATCTGCAAACACGCAAAATTACCCACCGCTTCCAGGAGGAGGCCACCAAGGATTCCAGCCGCCACAACCCCCACCTCCACCAGCAAATCCAAACATGGCATTAGCTGCGCTACCTGCACCACCAGCACAAAACTCCGGGGCCAACGCGTACCCGAATCCAGCAGGGCAACTCGCGATGATCCAGAAGGTATGTCCATCCCGCAGAGCTCAAAAGACTAACACGAGGCAATTGTGCATGGCTGTGCAGACACCGCCAACAAAAACAGAATACTTGAAGATGGCAAACCAGCCAATAACATTCTCGATGAAGGACCACCCGCCACGAGTCTATCAACCAGGACACGCCGCCCTTGTCATCCAAGCACAAATTGGCAACTATGACTTGGCCCGCGTATTCATGGATGGTGGCAGTGGCATCAACATTATCTACGCGGATACACTCCGTCGGATGAACAGGAACTTGGACGGCCTCCAGGAATCAGAAACATCCTTCCACGGGATAGTTCCAGGAAAGGCAATCCGTCCACTCGGAACAATCAACCTAGAAGTTGTACTGGGCACTAAGAGCAACTACAGAAGAGAATTCCTCGACTTCAAAGTCGTCGATTGGCCTTCGCAGTACCACGCCATTCTTGGTCGAACAGCGTTCGCCAGATTCATGGCAGTACCGCATTACGCCTATTTGAAGCTCAAATTACCTGGAGAATATGGTGTAATCACCATCGACGGAGACTTTCAGAAATCCAACAAGTGCGACATTGAATTCAATGAGATCGCAAAATCTTTCGGGATACAAGAAGAGCTTCAAGAGCTGGCAAAAACCACGGATCACTCCGTGATGCCTCTCACGAAGAAAAACGCGCCTGAACTGGAATTCAACGCTAACAGTGACACCCGAAAGCATCAAGTGCACCCGACAGATTCCGCGAAGACAGCAATGGTCTCCACCACCCTTCCGCAAGCATAGGAAAGCGCGCTCGTCGAACTCCTCCGTGAGCACTGGGAAATTTTCGCCTGGCAGCCATCAGATATGCCAGGAATACCCAGGGAGTTTGCCGAGCACTCACTCGAAGTCTTTCCAGATGCCAAACCCATCAAACGAACTACTCGACGATTTTCAGAACCCAAGCAGAAGGCGCTTGGAGAAGAAGTAAACAGATTGCTAGCAGCAAAATTCATCAGGGAGATCAAGATATCCACTTGGTTAGCAAACCCGGTGTTAGTCCCCAAAAAGAACACGGACATCCTTCAGCTATGCATCGACTACACGTCGTTAAACAAGCACTGTCCCAAGGATAACTTCCCCCTCCCGCGAATCGACCAGATCGTGGACTCTACGGCAGGCTGTCAACGCCTCTCTTTCCTGGACGCCTATTCGGGATATAATCAGATCCGGATGAAACGGGAGGACGAAGAAAAGACAGCATTCATCACACCACACGGTGTATACTGCTACACGACAATGCCCTTCGGGCTAAAGAACGCAGGCGCAACATACCAGCGCTGCATGCAAAAATGCCTCGCCAAGCTCATTGGCAAGAACGTGCAAGTGTACGTTGACGACATAGTCATCAAGACTCGAGTTGAGAGCATGCTCCTCGAGGATATTAGAGAAATATTCGACGCCCTCAACGCATACAGGATCAAGCTCAATCCGACAAAATGTGTCTTCGGCGTTCCAGCAGGGAAACTTCTCGGGTACTTGGTATCCGCCAGAGGCATCGAAGCTAACCCAGAGAAAATACAAGCAATCTTGACAATGAAGGAACCAACCAATCTACGCGGAGTCCAACAGCTCGCAGGGCGACTAGCCGCCCTGAGCAGGTCCATCGCACGATTGGGAGAACAAGCGTTACCCTTCTACAAGCTGCTGAAGAAGACGGACAAATTCGAGTGGACACCAGAAGCTAAGCAAGCAGTCGCGGAATTAAAGCGATCGTTGCAAAGTAGGCGAGTCCTTGCAACACCGCAAGAAAGGGAGCCACTCTACTTGTACCTAGCCGCCACAAACCAGGTCATCAGCACAGCAATCGTAGTCGAACGACCTGAGGAGGGCAAAGCGTACGGAGTTCAGCGACCAATCTATTACATTAGCGAAGTGCTCTCGCCATGCAAGCAACAATATCCTCATTACCAGAAGCTCGCATACGGAGTTGTTCTTACAGCCCGAAAGCTCAAGCACTACTTCCAGGAACACACCATCACAGTGGTTAATGATGCGTCACTCGGGACAATCATGAACAACCCCATGGCATCCGGAAGAATAGCCAAATGGAGCATCGAGTTGGGCGCCTGGGACATCACTTATGCAGGACGCAACGCAGTCAAATCCCAGGTACTCGTGGAATTCCTAAGCGAGTGGACAGAGCTACAAACGCCAGGACCGCCTGAGTACACGAGCAACTGGATAATGTACTTTGACGGGTCCAAACGAAACGAAGGAGCAGGAGCTGGAATTGTCCTCATATCGCCTAGGGGAGACAAGCTGCAATACGTCCTACGGTTGGATTTTCCACCCGATGATCCGGCATCAAACAATGACGCAGAATATAAAGCTCTGTTACATGGGATGAAGATGGCAGTCGCCTGTGGAGCCACCCGACTAATGATCTACGGCGACTCCAATCTCATCGTACAGCAAACAATGAAGGAATGCGACGCAGTTGCCGAAAACATGGTCGCATATCACGACATGTACAACCTACTTGAAGGAAACTTCAAGGGATGCGAGCTGAAGCACATTGCGAGATCCAGTAATGAAGAAGCAGATAAATTGGCAAACATGGGTTCTACAAACACACCCATATCGCCAGGAATATATTTCGAAAGGATGACCAAGCGCTCCGTCAAAGTCAAAAAAGCTGCAGGAACACCCACAACACAAGAAACAGAGGTCAGCCCGCAGGGCGCCATCATCGAGCTTATTCATAACATTTCACGACAGGTTTTTCTGGTCGAGCCAATCTGGACGCAGAAATACCTCGACTACCTGACCACCAAACAGCTCCCGGCAGATCTTCGTGAGGCTGGATAGATAGTCAGACGCAGCAAATCCTTTCGGGTAATCAACAGAGAATTATACAAGCAAAGCATCTCAGGTATACTTCAGCGCTGTATCGCACTCGAGGATGGCAGAGAGTTACTCCAGGACATCCACCAAGGAGACTGCGGGCATCACGCTAGCTGGAAAGCAATCGTGGGAAAAGCCTTCCGAGCGGGATTCTATTGGCTCACAGCAGCCACCGACGCAAAGGAGCTAGTCGAACGATGCGGTGCTTGCCAGCGATTCGCGCCAAGACCACATGCACCTGCTACAGAACTGCACATGATACCCATCGCCTGGCCCTTTGCGCAATGGGGGCTAGACATGGTAGGACCATTACGCAAGTCCACACCAGGTGGATATACACACTTGCTGGTCGCAGTCGACAAATTTACCAAATGGATCGAGGCCATGCCAGTAACTTCGGCTAGTGCCCAATGCGCAGTCAAGTTCCTCGACTCCATCGTATGCAGATTCGGGGTACCTCATGACATCATTACAGACAATGGCACAAACTTCACGGCAAAAGAAACACAATAATTCTGCGAGGAAAAGGGCATCAACTTCAAGTTTGCTTCAGTTGCCCACCCGCAAACAAACGGGCAAGTCGAAAGATCCAACGGCCTAGTTTCAGCTGGAATCAAGAAACGTCTACTCGATCGTCTACATCCAGCAGCAGGACATTGGGCCGAAGAGTTACCCTCCGTGCTATGGAGCCTTCGCACGACTCCAAACCGATCCACAAACTACACGCCATTTTTCATGGTATACGGGGCAGAGGCAGTCCTTCCTGAGGATGTTCGGTTCAGCGCCGCACGAGTTGTGGCTTACAGCGAAGAAACCTAAAACAGGGCACTCGCGGAAGATATGGATGCACTCGATGAGATGCGCGATATAGCACTCGCAAGATCCGCAGTATATCAACAATCACTGTGAAACTATCATAGTCGCCGTATACGCCACAGAGCATTCGCGGTTGGAGATCTAGTGCTACGACTCAAGCAGAAGGAAGGACACAAGCTCGAGCCACCATGGGAAGGACCCTTCATCATACACGAAGTCATCCCAGGTGGAGCCTACAGGCTGAAGAATCCATCGACTGGAGGAATCTATTCCAACCCTTCGAATATCGCACACCTCCGCAAATTTTATCCCTAGATTTACATGTTCTCACAACAAATAAGGCTATACTAGCCACTCCTGTAGCCCGAATACATGACTTCTCAGTCATAGCAATAAAATACATGGTTTCTCAACCATACTTACTCAAAGATTATTTCTTCTTACATGCTAAATAGTTACAGGTACACACCCCATAAACACACGGGGGCTACGCCTACAACTAAGCATCACAAGAAAATTTATACACACAAGGTTACACACCTTACAACAGTTTTTACAAACTATACAGCATTACAGAATGTCCACATTCAACAATCAATCATGGCGATAAGCATTCTCAGTCGCCAACACTCTATCTACTTCCTCAGAGGTCAGTCGAATGATTTTCTCCGCTGCAGGACGAACAACATCGTAATGCGGAGAAATATCATCGATTGGGCCATCTGGGAGCCTAGCTACGGAGTTAAAATTTACTTCAGGATGCCATATTCGGACAAAGGAGAGAGCCACCACCGCGCCGCAAGTCATCTGGTTGCGCACGCACTCGCGAATTTCTCCCTCTTGCCCGAAGAGCCCAAGGAGATAGCTCCAGTCTTCAGGACCCCTTTCAAGCGGGTAGAATGCAGCGTTCATCGCGATCAAGACCTCGTGAAAAGAACTCACGAGAACTTTTACCTGGGAGACACGGAACTTCAAAGTAGCTAACGCAAAACCTCGGCTGCGATCAGACCAAAAATTATTCGCATGAGGCCTTGAGCTGCCAGCTTCTTGAAGAATGTGGTTTTCTACCCACTGTTTTTCCTCCCTATCATCCGGTTTAACAACTGAAGAACAAATATGCGTGATCAGATAAGGAAACAAGACAAAGAAGACCTGGGGGCTGTATTACTTACACAACAGTTCCCTAGCAAGGGAAGCCAACTCGTCCATCACAAACTGCTCGCGTTCAGTCGCCAGTTTTTGCTTGGACTTCGCCACATCGGCTACCCCACGCAACACTTTCAGCCTGCGCTCACCATCGGCTACACGATCACGGAGACCCGCTAAAGTCCCAACAGCGGCAACAAGTGGATCAGTTCGGGCAGCAGGTCCACTTGAGGGTTCTGCGACCACCTGGTTACCTGAAGATCAAAAAGAAGATTAAAGGAATAAGGTGCCCTACTCGAGATGCATTCACCACCTATTCAACAGGTGCTCGGGGGCTACTCCCATCGGGAGAAGACAAACAATTGCAAGAAGCATTTTCAGAAGAACACCTCGATTAAAGACAATGAAAATACGGGAATACATCCCAACGTTCATTACAATCGAACTGGTAAAGCAAAAGAAACACAAGCCTAAGAAGCTACAGTGGTGCTCCCACTCGCAACAGTCGTCCCTCCTTTAAGTCGAGCAAACAGCTCAGACAGCTTCCGAGCAAGGATGGCGGCTGGCTCGCCAAAACGAGAAAGCCGTACCTTTTTGCCCGTGGAGGGGTCGACTGGGAGATCCGAATAAGCCTCCTCCAAGCCGCTGACTCCATGCGCCAACGCGAACTGGATGGCCGCCTTCGCCCCAGACTCCGACTGAGCAACCGCGTAGGCATCCAGGAGATTGCTCCCCGAGAAGATCTTCAGCAGGTCACCTAGCGCGGATGGAGAGGAAGCATTGACGAGAAGGCGACCATGCAGCTGCGTCAACACTTGAGTGGCGTTGCCAACCAAGGAGCAAATCCCTTCGGCATGCCTCCTGAGCTGGGCGAGGGAATCTGTCAGTGCGTCCACCCGCTGGATCCCTGGAAGCTCCAGAGGAACACCAAGAAGACCTACAAAGAAGAAGAGCGTCAAAAATCAAGACAGCAGAAAATAAATTATGAACCCAAAATAACTCACCCGCAAAGCGCCCGGCAACGGACGGATAAAATTGACAAGATCAGCATCCGCCTTGGTGCTGGTCGTCTCCAACTTCTTCAAGGCCTCTTGGGAAGAAGCAAGTTTCCCTTCGAGGTCAGCCGAAGACATGCGGGAGGATTCCAGATCTTGGCGAACAGCCGCCAGCTCAGCCTCCAGAGCTATTGCCCGAGTAGAAGCATCGTCCTTCTCGGTCTTCGAAAACTCAAGTTGAGCTGCACGACAATACCTATGAGAATCGAAGAACTAATGGGAAAAGTGCAAACAGAAAAAGAAAGGGGGCTGAGCTTACTTCGAAGAAGCTCGTTTTCAGAAGTGAGTCGACTGCGCTCCGCTCGAAGGAACGAACAGTTAGATTCGGCGAGGACAACACAGCGTCCAATCGCCGCAAGGGAGTCAATGAGCGACTGTAAGAAATTCAGAGAGAAAAATTAGAAGAGAAGAATTGGAGCCTGTACCCGATCACAATCAATCGACTACAGCCTCGGGGGCTACTCCCATCGGGAGCACTGCCGTGCACCCGATAAAATAAAGAAGAAGGAAAAGACAGTTTTTGAGCCTGTAGCCGATCACATGTGATCGACTACAGCCTCGGGGGCTACTCCCATCGGGAGCACTGTCGTGCACCCGATAAACAAATTAAAGACAAGTAACAGAATTTACCTGGCCCTTGGCACGGGAGAGGGGATCTGCAGAGCTACCCGACACCTCCTTTGAAGCTGAAGCCCCGACAGCTAAACTAGGAGTTTCATGTTCCATAGTCGCCGTCTTGGGGGCTACGCTGGGCGAATTCTGGATAGTGCCTACAGTGGGAGCCTCATCCGCAGCTCCTGCCTTACTCCTCCTTTCGGGAGGAAGAGAAGAGGCGTACCTGCGAGGACTAATGGCTTGCACGCTGCGACAAAAGACAAAGCGTCAACATAGATGCGAAGGAAAAACGTTCGACTAAGAGCGAGGGAAAAAACTTACTCATCATCTTCATCCTCATCCAGCATATCTGCATTCCAGGCGGTCTGGATAACTGGGAATGAGGAAGAAGGGGCGCGTGTTTGCAAAGGAGTAGCATAGATGGGCTCCTTCCCGGGCGACTCTTCCAAGGAGTTGTCCTTGGAAGTGGCCTCATCGCCTTCTACCCGACAACGTTTATAACGATCGTCACCCGAGTCTCCTTCGTCATCCGACGAATCCTGGTCGGAGCTCGAAGAAGCGTCGGCAACACTGGTGTCGGCTGGGCCTTCCAGGTTACTCGTCAACAACTCTGAGGTCTCCGCCCCAGATACAGGAGGATAGCAGGTGGCCATAGACAAACTCTATGGAAGACAAAAGAAAGCAAGGAAAAATTCAAGCAAGGAAAAATTCATTCGATTGAAACTCAGAACAAACAAGAAGACAAAAGAAAAGGCGAAGGATAAACTCACCTCGACTGGCGGAGGCTTCGACGCGTCAAAGGCTGCGACTGTGCAGTCGGAAAATTTCTCTCCCACCTTCAGGCTAGTGATAGCCGCGATTTTCTTCTCGAACTCGACGTTCGAGAGCTCCTCGCGACTCACTCGGCTAGGGTCCTCAGAGCCTTGATACTCCCACATTGTGGAAGGCCTAAGTTGCAGAGGCTGGATTCTGCGCCTAAGGAAGATGGCTGCCAGGTGCAGTCCGTTTAATACAACCCCAGCACTCTGGTTGCGAAGGGTGGCCACCCTGGCGAGTAGCGGCGCGACGACCTCAGTTTCTTCAGTCGACAGCTTGTGCGCCTAGGACCTCCTCTTCTTCAGGATAGCGAACAGGTGGAATTCATGAGTTCCACCCGAGCTGTTGTCGATGACGTAGAACCATTTTTTCCTCCATCCTTGGGCGGAGTTGATGAAGTGCATGTTGAAGTAGCTGGACTCCAATCGAGCTTGGATCCCGAAGCCACCCGTGCGTAGCGGCTCACCAGGTTCGGAGTCCACCTGCGATTTCTCGCGGAAGATCCGAACCTTGAAGAGAGCCCTCCAGAGCCCCCAATGTGGGCGAATGCCTAGGAAGCATTCGCAGAACACGATGAAGCACGATATGTGCTGCACCGCGTTCGGGGGAAGATCGTGAAGCTGTATGCCATAGACATACAGCAACCCGAGAAGAAACGGATGGAGGGGGAAAGAGAGGCCGCGCGACACGTGGTCCGCAAAGACCACGCGTTCGTTCGCTTGCGGATTGGGTACCTCCTCCTTCTTGCCGAGGCGCACCCGCTTCTCGGACTCCGCTGGAAGCAGTCCTTCCCGCTGCATCTCCTTGACGCTTTTTGCAGTGGTGTTGGGCAACCTCCAATCGCCCGAGTGCGGCGCAGGGTGCACTAAGGCTTCCCCGGATGCGGAAACAGCAGCGCCACGTTTCTTTCCACCGGCCATGGCTGACAGCACGAGCTTGAGGAGAGGAAGAAGATGGGCGCGAAGAAGAAGAGGGATTGGAGACGAAGGCTGGGAAAGTTTTACCGCAGCGCAAACACCCGTACTTATACACGGAGCGAATCAATCCTGGCCACTCGATGCACCACGTGTCGCTCATTGCTGCCACCACGTGTGAAGATGAAACGAAGGGGCGGTGAACGTTGTTTCCTGCCACGATCTCAACAGAAGATCGTGCGCATTTACTGCGCGGTTTGCGTGAAAAACGGGAACGACGTCTCGTTTCCCAGTCAAAAAGCTGACCAGGTGGGCCAGCCCTATCTGCTCGCATTCCGTCACGTCCCATCGGGAGGAAAAAAGTGCGCCATGACGTCATAGCGCGCATCATCAAGACAAAAAAGTTTCGAATGGAAAGTTCAAACACGAAAATAACTTCGTATGAACAAAATTCCTTCGAATAGAAACAATTCTTTCACAAGCAAAGAAACAAAATTTCTTTAAACAAGAGAAAGATACCCTACACACGAAAGCTCTTTCGTATGGGTGCAGCATCCCAAACATGGAAACTCTTTCATATGGGCGCAAAAATTCCTAACACGAAAATTCTTTCGTATGGATTTACTAACTCAAACAATTATTCGAGTAGGCGGAACCTACCTTTTTTTACACATGATATTCACACATCATAAAAACCTGGATTGTTCAGCCGACTAGGCACATCCGGATGCCATAATCTTCGAATATGAAGGTAAGACCCGAAAGATCTCTCTTGAGGGCCTGGAATCGCACTCAAAAGCTGCGTCCTCCGGTATGATTCCGTGTCAACAACACGAAGAAAAATCCTAGCGGACGCGCCGGGTACCCCCATAGGTTAAGTTCGACTCGATAAGACCACAACGGCCCAGTCGCAACAATCACCTTACCGGGTTCGAGTCGGAGGTCTCGAATCTGTGTAGGCCAGAAATGTTTTTGCCCTAGTCGCAATTAATTGGCCCTGATCTCTCGGGAGTGCCAAACTGCTGCGCCGCATCCTTCTGCGACAAAAAAGCCATAAAAGCAGGCACTTGCTTTGCTCGATACTCGAGTATGAAGGCTTATAATACAGGGTACACGCCCTCTAAACAGGAAAACAACCAAGCTGGTTAACCGCAGGAAAGAAAGGCCAAGATTCGACCGTCTACTCGACTGGAAAAAACCCACTCGAGCAAACGCTCGGGGGCTACTGACGAAGGCATGGATCCTGGACCCTGCGGATAAGGACACCCCATCTCGGGTCCAAGGTTAAGGCCCAAGAAGAGGAGCCCTTGGAGTATTCTAGAAGGCCTACGTGAAGCCCACCCGCACTAACTTGCGGGTTAAGTTTGGAAACTTGTAACCAACCTAGGGTTAGAATTCGAGTCCTCTCCGGGTAAGGTTTGAGACCTGGCCACCTATATAAGGCCAGGAGAACCACCGGTAGAGGGCCAAGCAACACCTCACCATCGAAACCTTGAACTCGAGTCCTTACTCTCGATTCGAGTACCACCATTGTAACCGATCTTTTCATCAATACAGATCGACAAGAGGCAGGAGTAAGGGTTTTACCTCTACGAGGGCCCCGAACCTGGGTAAATCTCGCCCCCTGTCTAGCCGACGATTCCACCAGAGCTCATGGGTTCTCCTAATCGAAACCCGATAGGATCACCTAAGGGATTTGTAGAGTCAGAGCTTCGACAAACAACTTGTGGCGGAAATATACCCCGCTTCCGTGGAGGAGGTGGCAATACAATTTTGCTTCTTGGAAGACCAACACACAAGTGACCTTCCAAGGAATCGGCAAGCACCCGATGTTGATTTTCTATCCACCTTGTCACCTCCCCAATCCGCATCCAAATATCGCACAAGATCAAAACTTGTATTTGATGGGTACCAAAGACCATGACTGGGAGTGTCAACCAAGTACCTAAGAATCCTCTTGACCGCAATCATATGTCTTTCCTTGGGATTAGATTGAAATTTTGCACACAAACTCACACTAAACATAATATCTGGTCTAGATGCACGAAGATAAAGCAAAGACCCAATACTAGAGCGACAAAGTTTTGGATCAACCAGTATACCTTCGTGATCCATTGAAAGATTCACGGTTTTCGACATTGGATAACCTAGTGCCTTGACATTTACCATATCAAATTTCTTGAGCGTGTCTTCAATGTATTTTTCGTTACAAATAAAAGTTCCTTCATAATATTGCTTGATCTAAAAACCGAGGAAGAACTTCAATACCCCCATCATAGACCTCTCAAACTCATTTATCATTAATTTGGCAAATTGGTCTACAAAACCCACATTAGTTGATCCAAATATAATATCATCAACATATACTTGGCATACGAAGAAATGTCCATCTACACTTTTGGTAAAGAGTGTAGGGGTCAATTACCCAGATTACGAAACCACGGTCCACTAAGAACTCCTTTTAAGTGATCATACCAAGCACGTGGGGCTTGTTTGAGGCCATACAAAGCCTTATGGAGGATGTAGACATGGTTAGGATACTTGGGATACTCGATCCCCGGAGGTTGTTTAACATATACCAATTCATTTAGAGGTCCATTTAGAAAATAACTTTTAACATCTATTTGATGCAAGATGAATTTATGGCTAGTGGAAAATGCAAGTAATATACGAATGGATTAAATCCTAGCTACGGGAGCAAAAGTTTCACTGTAGTACGTCCTTCGACTTAAGAGTATCCTTGAGCAACCAATCGAGCCTTGTTGCGAATCACTTGCCCATGAGAGTCTTGCTTGTTCTTGAAAACCCATTTTGTTCCAATGACAATATGATCCTTGGGTATTTCCACTAGAGACCATGCTATGTTTCTTTCAAAATTATGGAGCTCTTAATGCATAGCTTGAACCCAATCTTCATCGTCAAGAGCATCATACACTTTGATGGGTTCAACATGAGATACATATGAGTGAACTCCACAAAACTTGAGAATTTGATCACGAGTGGACACACTTCTTCCCAAGACACCAATAACATTCTTTTGGTGATGAGAACCTTGGTGCAATTTCGTGGATTGACGAGTCATGATACGAATTAGTGCATCATCGGGATTCTCATTTGGAGGAACATCCTCATCATTTCCTTCATCAAGACCATGATCTTTCCGGAGTGGAGTTCTTGGCGAAGTGTCACCAACATTATTTCCACCATTATCATTGGGTGGATCTTGATCACTTTCTTGATGAGTGGTATCAACTTGAAGGCCTTGTTCTTGTTCTTGATCTACCATTTGATTGATGGTCGATGTAGAGGGCCTCACTTGCGTAGATCTTGTCCCATTCTCCGTCGCCATAAGGTGTCCCTCAACGATTATAAGAGTACCGACCTATACCCATTCTTCCTATGGCTATGGAGGGAGGTTTGTCACCTACATCATCACAGTCAAGTTGCTCACTTGGGAGCCATTATCCTCATGAAACTCCACATTCATAGATTCTTCAACACACCCGATGGATATGTTGTGGACTCTATAAGTGTGAGAGTTCGTGGCATAACCAACAAATATGCCTTCAAAAGTTCTAAGATCAAATTTAGACAATCTAGTGCCTTTAATGTAAACTTGACATTTGCACCCAAAAACTCTAATATACTTGAGGTTGGGTTTGTTACCGGTTAGGAGTTCATATGGAGTCATACCAATCATCGGACGAAGGAAGAGTGTCGCGGGGTTACCCCCGAGTAGGGTAAAGGCAAGAGCTAAGGGCAAGATCAGAAGAGACGTTTGGCAGAGTAGCTGGCTACCCGGTACTCGCTACCCGGTCGACTGCTATTCGGCCGTACACACTGATGGCCAGGAGGAAGAATCAAGGAAGTTATTCTCCTCCGAGTAGAGGAAGTGGTCCGAGTAGAGATGGCGGTCTCCTACTCGGGCCAGAAGTCAAAGGAGCCGTTCTGACACAGGATCCCGCGTATCCTGGGTCCGTACTGGGGCACTGTTCATCTGCAGAGCGCGTGCTTATCCGCGCCAGGGTGTCAGCAGGGCGGCACAGGTTAGGGGGCCTACCCTGTGAAAGTGGCAGTGATAACGGATCAGCTTCTTGGTTTTGCACAACGACTTTCCACACGGAGACAAACTAGGAAGCCAAAGCTGTCAGCGAGAAGCTAGAAGTGTGCAGTGTGCACACTATGTCGACATCTTGGCTGTATCCGGCTGGGCACCAGTATATAAGGTGCCCTGCCTCCTCCTGCGCGAGGGACGACACTACTAGGAGCTACAGTCGCGTCTTTAGAGAGAACACCTAGCTTACTAGTTGCATAGAGAGAAGGGTGGCTACTCGGCGGTAGGCCAAACCTGTACTGTGGCTACTCGGTGAGACAGAAATACAAAGAGAGAAAGGCAGGAGTAGGGGTTTTACCTCCACACGAGGGCCCTGAACCTGGGTAGATCTTGTTGTTTGCAGTGCTAGATTCATCCCTCACGCGGCTACTCGCTGCGTGATCCCTCCCCGAGCACCTCCAGCGTCCATCGTTCCCACATCTTTAGCCATCCTATGGCATCTGCCGTGACACCACCACGACAGTTGGCGCCCACCGTGGGGCAACCAGCGGCGCTGGCTGGAGTTTACGTTCGGACGGGATCCATTCCTGCTACTGGGGAGCGCGTGGTCTGTGGCCTTGTCCACAGATTCGGCTCCTTCGACTTCGTCATCGACAACGCCGGCGATTTCGGCAGCAGGGCCATGCCGGAAGGCGCCACGGTGCTCTCCTTCGGCTCGCACCTCGTCTACGTCGCCACCGTCATCGACCGCGAGTACCCCGAGCAGGTGCATGTCGCGGAAGATCCCCTGCTGTCATTGCTGCCCGCGGAAAGCCAACTGGTTGTTCTGCGGACCGCGTGGAGGTGATGATGACCGGTCCTGCTGCTGATGCCGGGAAGGGCGCGGCTGCTGCCGCGGGAGTCATCGAGGATCTTGATGGCGTGAGTGCTGGCGGGAGGACGCACAAGCCCTACGACGCGCCTCACAACATCCCGGGCTACATCCCTCCTTCCACGACATCGACGATACCGGCATCCGCTGTGCGGGTGGGCATGCCGCCTCCCACCGAGCTCGAGCTCATGACCATGAGGGCGCAGCTCGACCAGCAGCGGCAGGCGCTGCTCGCCGAGCAGGTGGAGTTGGACAGGGTTAGGCTCGAGCTGAACCTAGATCAGAACGAGTACAACCGAGCTCACGGCTTTACGCCTGTAGTCAGGAGGCCTTCCAAGGCAGGTGCTACGCGCCGCAACCTAGGCACCGAGATGGCAGCAGTTGGTGAAACTGCTGGCCAAGCCGCTAGCCAAAACACCGCCACCACCAGACCCAAATACAGCACCCCCACCAAAACCCTTAGAGCTGCTGAGGCTGTAGCTGCTGAGTTGCCGCATCTCATAGGCGACGCGCGCGTTAGGCAGCAGGAGAGACTCAATGAGCTAGTGCTAGAGGCTGCTAGGCAGAACGAGGAGTTCCGTAAAACCAACCCGGGTGCTGGAGTTTCTTAGGTGGTGCACTCGCATGCGGCTAGATCTAATGATCAGGCCTCATCACCGCATCCCAGTCGTGAGAGGGAGCGGAGTGGGCATTCCGGCAGAGACAGGCAGATGCAGGTGTACGACCCGGCTGTCGCCACGAAACAGCACGCTGTGCCGCGACAGTCCGGTCAAAAACACAACACTGCAGGAGCAGGCTATCAAGCCCATAAAGCTCACAGCCAGCCACGAGATGGAGAGCGCCCAGGCCCTTCTCAGCATCCAGTTGCTCAGCCTACTCGGCAGAGACCGCAGCCGCGTGCAGTCGCGCCAGCCGCTAACCCGGTGGAGCAACCTGCAGTCGTGCAGGTGGACAGATATGATGATGGCTACTAGGCTATGGGGCTGGCTGGCTATGATATCCTGGATCGCGTGGGCGAGCGTGTGCTGGAACCCAGTGATGCAAGGCACAAGCTGGACCGGATTAGCCTATCCGCGCAACTCGAGAGCAAGGGGCCGCCTGGCCCAGAATGCTTTGGCCCACGCATCATGACAGAGCCATCTGTGAAGCAGTTCCAGCTCGCTAGGGGGACCAAGTGCTATGACGGCAGCACCAAGCCAGAAGACTGGCTCAATGACTATGTCACAGCTGTGCATATTGCAGGCGGCAACCGCAGATGGGCTGTGCGGTACATCCCGCAGATGCTAGAAGGACCAGCAAGAACTTGGCTCAACAACCTGCCCAAGCACAGCATCAACTGCTGGCTTGACTTCGCGGAGGCCTTTGTCAGCAACTTCACCAGCACCTACCGGAGGCCGAATAGGCCGCAACAGCTATCCGCTTGCAGGCAGCGGGAAGAGGAGACGGATCGAGAGTATCTGACTCGGTGGAGCACTCTGAGGAACACCTGTGAAGGTGTGAATGAGTCTCAGGCCATCACTTGGTTTGCGCAGGGCTGCAGGCATGGCAGCATGTTGTGGCAAAGGCTGCAGAGGGAGATGCCGAGTACTCTCGCTGAGACCATCCGGATTGCGGATCAGTACGCACTCGGCGATCCAACTCAGCCTCTTCTTGATGATGCTGAGCCGAGAAGGAATTACAACATCAACACCAGCAAGCGCAATGAGTTTCGCAACAAGCGCAGAGGTGACCGGATTGATACTCGGTACGATCCAGAGGAAGTGAATGCTGTGGCTACCGGAGATGGGAGTAGCCAGAGGCCAAAAACTGCTGGAGCCCAGTACGGGCAGAACCAGAATCAGGGCCAAGGCAGCAAGAAGCCGTACAGTGCTCCACAGCAGGGTAGCGGCAACTCGGGTCCGGCCCAGAACTTTGTCTTTAAGGACATGAAGGATGGCCCATGCAGCTTCCATACTCGGCATCCCGCTAGACCCGCCAACCACACTACTCGGCAGTGCAGTTGGTGGGAAGAGATCAAGAATGAGGGCCTGCCTCCTCCTCCTCCTCTGCCAGCTGCGAATGCCGCTGTGCAGCCTGCTCGCGCACCCGCTGCTCGGCCTCCAGCTTTTCCGAGAAGAGAGAATGTGAACCAGGTGGCTTTAGGAGCCAACCGCTACTTCAACAACGATGGTTACCGCAACAACAACAACAACTACTACTACACCCGCAACAACAACAGAGGCAACAACAACAACAACAACAACAACCAAGGTAACAACAACAACGGCAACAATGGTGGTGGAGACCGCAACCAGTACCAGGAGCATCACGAGAGCTACATGATCTTCACCTCTGAGCCCGTCGACAAGAAGTCTCAGCACAGGCGTGCCATGGAGGTCAATGCTGTGATCCCTGCTGTTCCTCACTACATGCACTGGTGCGACCAAGAGATCACGTGGTCCAGAGCGGATCATCCTAAGGTGATGCCCAACCCGGGTAGCTACTCCTTGGTGCTGGATCCCACTTTCTTGGGTCCTCAGAAGAACGTGAAGTTCAGCAAGGTACTGATCGACAACGGCAGCAACATCAACATCGTGTACAGGGACACACTTGAGAAGCTCGGTATGGCCGAGAACAAACTGCTACCCAGCAAGACCACTTTCCATGGCATTGTGCCGGGAGTCTCTTGCAATCCGATTGGCCGAGTATGGATAGATGTGCTATTCGGCACCAGGGAGAACTGCCGCACAGAGAGCCTGCAGTTCGAGGTGGTTGATCACCAGATCCCCTACCACGCCCTACTCGGCAGGCCTGCTCTGAGCAAGTTCATGGCCTCTACTCATACTGCATATTTGAAGATGAAGATCCCTGGTCCCAATGGCGTGATCACCATCTCTGGTGATTACAAGAAGTCTATGGAGTGTGCCTCTGCTGGTTCTCAGTTGGCGGAGTCAATGGTGATTGCTGCAGAGAAGAAGAAGATGTATGAGGTGGTGGCTATGGCGCAATCTGCGCAAGCTGGTGCGCCTGGGATGCTGAGTTGCCAGCACGGGACGGCGTTCCAAGCATCCCAGGAGACGAAGAAGATCCAGGTCGACCCTGAGTTCCCCGACCGAGTTGCCATCATTGGCTCAGGGTTGGGGGAGAAATAGGAAAGCGAGCTCATCCACTTCCTCCGTGAGAATCGGGACGTGTTCGCCTGGTCCAATGAGGATCTACGAGGTGTCCCGAGGGAGTTGGTTGAGCACTCGCTACATGTGTGTCTTGACGCCAAACCAGTGAAGCAGGCTATGCGCCGCTTCGGAGTTGAGAGAAGGAAGGCCATTGGTGATCAGATCACCAAGCTGCTGATAAGCAATTTCATCATGGAGGTGCTGCATCCGGATTGGCTAGCCAACCCGGTCATGGTCGAGAAGAAGAAGGAGGATCCCAAGGCCGCTACCGCGTGGCGCATGTGCGTCGACTACACCGACTTGAACAAAGCCTGCCCCAAGGACCCCTTTCCGCTACCCCGCATCGATCAGGTGATCGATTCCACTGCTGGTTGTGAGCTGTTGTCTTTCATAGATGCCTACTCTGGTTTTCATCAGATAGCTCTCAACCCTGCTAATCAAATAAAGACTGCTTTCATTACCCCGTACGGGGCTTATTACTATCGTGTCATGTGCTTTGGGTTGCGGAATGCGGGTGCTACTTATCAGAGATGCATGCAGAAATGCTTGCATGATCAACTCGGCAAAAATGTGCAGGTGTACGTAGATGACATTGTCATGAAAACGAATAAAACACATACTCTGCTTAGTGACCTTGAGGAAACTTTCGCTAACTTGCGCAAGTATAAGATGAAGCCGAACCCGAGTAAATGCACCTTTGGCGTCCCGGCTGGCAAGCTACTCGGCTTCTTGGTATCCAGTCGGGGCATTGAGGCCAATCCTTCAAAGATAAAAGCTATTGAGAGCATGCCTTTGCCGAGATCCCTGAAGGATGTGCAAAAATTCACGGGTTGCTTGGCATCTCTGAGTCGTTTCTTGGGCAGAATGGGCGAGAAGGCTCTGCCTTTGTATCAATTGATGAAGAAAATCGACAAGTTCGTCTGGACACCGCAAGCTGATGTGGCATTCAATGAGCTGAAAGCGATGCTGGGTAGCGCTCCCATCTTGGCTAGTCCGCTACCCAAAGAGCCAATGCTGCTATATATCGCGGCTACCAATCGGGTAGTCAGCATGGTGATTGTGGTGGAGCGAGAAGAGGAAGGCAAAAGTGTGCAGCGGCCAGTGTACTATCTCGGTGAAGTGCTGTCCAGCTCCAAGCAGAACTACCCGCACTACCAGAAGATGACCTACGGCGTGTACCTGGGCGCCAAGAAACTGAAGCATTACTTCCAAGAACATCCCATCACCGTGGTGAGCTCAGCTCCCATCTTGGATATCATGGGCAACAAGGAAGCAAGTGGCAGGGTAGCCAAGTGGGCAATCGAGCTAGCCGCGTACGCTCCCGCGTATGCGAGAAGAGAAGCCATCAAGTCTCAGATTCTGGTGGAATTTCTTGTGGATTGGGCTGAGGTGCAGTATGAGCCTCCTACTCCGGTATCCAACTACTGGAAGATGCACTTTGATGGCTCCAAAATGAAGGAAGGCCTTGGTGCTGGCGTAGTGCTTACGTCACCCAAGCGGGATCAACTCAAGTACGTGCTGCAAATCCACTTCAAGGCATCCAACAATGTTGCAGAGTACGAGGCTGTGGTACATGGCTTGAAGGTAGCAAAGGAGGTTGGTGTGCAGCGCATCATATGCTATGGCGACTCGGATCTGGTTGTGCAACAAGTTTCTGGTACCTGGGATGCTCTGGATGCCAACATGGCGTCATACCGCTTCCTGGTCCAAACCATGACATGATTCTTTGAAGGCTGCGAGTTCCAACACATCCACCGAGCAGAGAATGAGGCAGCTGATGAGCTGTCCAAGTTGGGGTCTTCTCGGCAGTACATCCCGGCTGGGATTGCCTTGGAGCATTTGAGAAAGCCATCCATCAAGCCATCCCCCAACTCGGAGTCCATTTTCGTTCCTTCTCTGCCTAATGAAGAAGCAGTTCCAATGGAGATCGATTGGGAAGGTGCAAAAGAGAACCCGGGGACTACAGTCTCCATCCCGGGGACTGGCGCCTGCAACACGGGGACTGCCCCTCCTTACTCGGGGACTACCGCTCCTTACTCGGGGACTGCTGCTCCTTACTCGGGGACTGCCCCTCCTTACTCGGGGACTGGCCCTCTCAACTCGGGGACTGTCGCATTCATTGAAGAAGTCCTTGCAAAACGTTCGAGGCTGCAGAGAGTTAACCCCAACTCGGAACAAGACGCAGTGGTGGCCGTTCCAATGGAAGTGGACGAACCAGTGTTTCCCGCACGGGAAACGCCGAGTTGGGCCATGCCCATATTATCCTTTCTAAAGGACGGCACCCTGCCAGATGACGAGGTTACCGCAAGGCAAATTCAGAGAAGATCCAAGGGCTACACCATCTTCCGAGAAGTGCTGCATAAAAGAAGTCCCACTGGCGTGCTGCAACGCTGTGTGGAACCAGAAGAAGGAGAAGAAATTCTGGTGGAAATACATCAAGGAGCATGCAGGCATCACGCCTCTTCTCGGGCTCTAGTCAAGAAGGCTTTTCGGCATGGCTTCTTCTGGCTCACTGCTTTGAAGCAAGCTGAAGATATTGTGAGGAAGTGCAATGGCTGCCAGAGATTCGCAAGTAAGATCCACATGCCTGCTTCCGAGTTGAAAACCATTCCCATTACTTGGCCATTTGCTGTTTGGTGTCTGGATATGGTTGGTCCCTTCAAGCCGGCTAGAGGCAACATGACTCACATCTTGGTCATGGTTGATAAGTTCACCAAGTGGATTGAAGTGAAGCCTATTCAGAAATGTGATGGAGCCACTGCTGTGAGTTTCCTGAAGGATGTGATCCTGAGATACGGCTACCCGCACAACATCATCACGGATAACGGCACGAATTTTGCTGAGGGTGCCATGGTGAGATTCTGCAGAGATAAGCACATCCGGCTAGATGTCGCATCCGTTGCGCATCCCGCCTCCAATGGGCAGGTGGAAAGAGCAAATGGCATGGTGCTGGCAGGCATAAAGCCAAGGCTGATTGAGCCGCTGCTGAAAACACCTGGGTGTTGGCTAGACGAGTTGCCAGCGGTGTTGTGGAGTCTAAGGACTACCCCTAACCGGTCAACCGGCTACACACCATTCTTCTTGGTTTACGGGGCTGAGGCCGTGTTGCCAATCGACCTAGAGCATGACTCCCCCCGAGTAACCCTCTACACTGAGGTGGAGGCGAGAGAAGCTCGAGAAGATGACGTTGACCTGCTAGAAGAAGCAAGAGAGCTTACTCTGTCACGCTCAGCTGTTTACCAGCAAAACTTGAGGCGTTATCATAGCCGGAAAGTGAACCCAAGGGTTTTCCGAGAAGGAGACATGGTGCTTAGGCTCGTGCAGCGCACAGCCGGGATGCACAAGCTATCCCCTCCGTGGGAAGGGCCTTTCATTGTGAGCAAGGCTCTACACAATGATGCCTATTACCTTGTTGACGCACAGCCATCCCAGAAGAATAGACCGGATAAAGCTGGAGAGGAATCTAAGCGCCCCTGGAATGTAGCTCTACTTCGTCGCTTTCATTCGTGAGCAAAAGTGTGTATGTAGTCCCTTATCCGAGTTAAACTCCTACTCTGCAATCAAAAAATTGAACTCGGGCACTGCCCTCGTCCAAAATTGTTCTAAGTGTTTCTATTCTGATGTATCTTTGTCTACTCGGTTGCTATGTTCAGAATTTCAAAAGCATACAGAGTAATGTGTTTACACTCACCGGACACTCTGCGACTCTGCTGCTGTCCGCAACCCGGCTTCATGGCAAGCCAGAGAACAAGCCAAAGAGTCAATGAACACATGAAAAACTGCAAAGGAAAGGAAGCGTGTGGCAACCGAGTAGAGCGTTCTTTATTGCTTTTCTGTTAACTTTTTTCGGCTATGTGGTGGGTAGCGTTACTATGACTGTTTCTAAGTGGCTAAGTATTTGAAGCTCCAACTTTGAACTCTTGTGACTCGAATACCAAAAAAGCAACAAGTTGCAGGTAAGAGCTGAGATAAAAAGGAAGAGTGGATAAAAAATGCAACTCGGGGACTTGCATGATAACGCAACCCGGCATCAAGCCAGAATTGCTCAAAGTACTAAAGTATAAAACATCAAGATGGAATAAAAACTGAGTAGCAACGGGAAGGATAATTGTTTAATACATATGCGCCCGGCATCCCGGGGATCTGATAAAAGTTTTAAAGCATAAGTGTTCCAGGAGGTAACTAGCTCGAGGTAGCGGTGTTCTCCAAGTTGGCATTGGCGGCGTCAGCTTCAGGGTTGGCGGCAGCTTGATCTGAGGTGGCGGTGGCCACCGAGATGGGATCGGTAGCTGAAGTGGAAGCGGTAGACTGAGTGCGGGGTAGCGCCGTGTCGTCGAGCGCCGCGCCAGAGGACGAGCCCAACTCAGGAGCCGCACCCTGGGTCATCTTCTCGGGGGTGATGGTGGCATCCTGGCTCTCGGCTTCCTCGTCGCTACCCGCGGCAGCCTTGCCCTTCCCCTTCTCGGCACCCGTGTTCTCAAAGCAGGCCAAGTCATCCGACTCGGTGTCCTCTTTGTCTTCGTCTTCGTCCTCACCCTCGCTTTCCGCCTCGGTGTCAGGCTCGGTGAGGCCGTCGATGAAGACCGCGGTATCCGCGTAGGAGGCGATCTCGTACGCGACTGCCTGGCGGCGAGTCACGCACTCGGGATCTTTCTCCCACTTCGAGTCCCGGCGCATGTCGAGGATGGTATTAAGATTTAGATTTTCATACCAACTGCAGATGAAGAGGAGCAGCATGTCGGCCACGTTGCTTCTGAACGGTAGTGCGCTCAGCGTGTTCAGCAAAATCGGTGAGATTGACAACCTCATTGCTTCGTTGGGGCTAAGTAATTTGACTGTGTTGTGTAGGTTCAACGTTGCTTCTGAACGGTAGTGCGCTCTGCCATCTCAGCTGCTTCAACCTTCTGAAGTTACTCCTTCCTCCTACTGGTCGATTCAACCTTGGTTTCTTTCTGAGGGAAATATTGTTGCTGCACTCTTCATACCTTCCTCTTGGGGTCTCCCAACGAACGTGTGTTCACACGCATCAAGCATATTTTCTAGCGCCGTTTCCGGGGAGGAAAAGAATTTCTGCAAGGGGAGTCTCTCACTTCCAATCTCTTTACTTTTTTTTTGTTTTGCTTAGTTTATTTTTATTTGTCTTGTTTGCTTCTTTTTATCAAAAACACAAAAAAAAAAAATTAGTTTTTATTCTAGTTGTTACTTTTGTTATTTTTTTGTTATTTTTCATCATGTTCCCTAAGTTTACCCTAAAAGATCTGCCAGTAGGAAGTGGTTCTATACTTGGAAATGATACCATTAAAGAATTCTTTGATCATGTCAGTAAGCATGATAATCTTGAGGAAAAATCCGTAGTAGAACTTGCTCCAAATTATGATACTGCTGCAAGTTCTTTAGTTCACATGTTGGAAACTAGGTTTGTTAACCTCCATCCCATATTACAGCATATGTTCCTCAACTTAAATAACATTGAAGATGCTAAGAAAAGAAATTTTATTTTAGAAACCATGCTTAAAGAATTTGGAGACGTTGCTATAGAAGCTAGAAAAGTGTTTGATCGTTTCAATATACTAGGCTCATGCGTAGATTTTGTTGGTGCTCTCGAAAAAGCTGAACCTAATAATAAAAATAAGGAGAAAATACCAATACCCTTTAAATTGATAGCATTGCATGAAGTCCAAGAAAAGAATTTAATTGGATTGTTCCTGAGAATTTCTTTGATGAGAATAGTAAGCCTAAAAGTTCTAAGGGAGGTGCCTCTGAAACTGACTTATATAAAATACAATGCATTATTAAGGAATTGTCAAATCTTAATTTGGATGCTTCTTCACTTAGAAATACTTGATTCCACTTTTCTGGACCTGGCTAAAAGGCGTTAAAGAAAAGCACTTCGGTCATGTAAAGTGCACATCGCTCTGCTGGAGGTGCATACATTTTTCATCGAACAGTAAAGACCATGCATTGTTTCTCCACCATTATATATGGATAATTCATTTTATACGTCGGTATCGTGGAGGGCACAATTTTTCTGAAGGGACCGTGTCAACTGAACTAGTGACAATGTTCTTACCGCTCGACTTCTTCCCGTCGTTACAACTAGTGAGAACCGTAGAGCTCCGCCCGCTCGAGAAGTAAGACTGCGTCCAACACATCGTCGTCGGCACCATGGCGAGCCCGTCGCCAAGGGACGCCAGAGTGTGGGCACGCGCACTTTGGTCACCTGGAACATTGTTTTATTTTTACGTTGTAGTGCATGCGAAGTGACTTCCTATACTTTATGCTACCAAGCTAGTCCAAAACAACCCATTAACATAGTGGAGATGCAATTCTTTTTCTTAAGAGTAACGTGACTATACTAGATCAGTGTGAGTGTTATTCTATAGGCCACCGCACCCAGATAGGGGCCATGTATCATGCTCGTCTGGAAGCTAGGAGACCACAAGGCCTAGCTAAGACCCACACAAAAACAAGCCTTTGACGTATCCAGTAACAAGTAGGACAAGCAGCTGAGAGATGACACGATTTTTAGTCCCACACTGCTAAGATAAGAATGTTGAGAGCAACTTATAAGGTGAGCTCTTGGAGACAACTAAATTGGTATAAACACATATAGGGCTACACTACACTCACACAAATAGCGCATGCGCTCGCGTGAATATTCGCGACTTAATACTTTAGGCTCTTCGGCGACGGCGCGGCGCGGCTAGCAGACTAGCCTAGCTAATAAAATCTATGTTTTCGAACCATTTTTGTAAATCCTTGATTGAAAATACGATGATTAGACTTGCGTTGTGACCGACTCTAATCCCACACGAGTTCTGCTTTGACCATACTAATCATGATCCGTGAGTTCTATGCCGACTAAATAGCATCATATGCTACTATAGTAGTATTCACAGTTTGTAAGCAGCTGGGATACTGGAGTAGTAAGTTATAGTGCCAAAGTATGACTTATGATTCCGAGTTTAGACTGATTGGACATGACTCTCGATTCCGAGATTAGACTGATTGGATATGACTCATGATTCCAAGTTTAGACTGATTGGTTATCAAACCCGGTTTCTCGGCGTGAATATTTCATACTTTTGAATCACTCAAACACTACGAAAGTTAAAGCATACAAACCAGAGAAATTAAAAGAAAAGGATGCATATTTAACTTGCAAAAATAATTAAAACTGCAGAAGCATAATTTGTTCACACAAAATATAGAATGCATTACATATGAATATTACATCACAAAAACAAGTAATGCATTCCTCCGGCTTTCAGCACATGCAGGACATGGATTTAGATGGCATCGAAATTATAATATGCCTCTTGTTTACAGAATTAAATTGATTGCAATTGTACAATAGACCAAATCATAATAATTTCTAGACTATTAGATTGGTGTGATATTATCATGATTCTAAAAACATAATCAATATGACCCATTCTAATTATATGGAACTCATGTTTTTTTAGTTTTTTTATTAATATTCAAAAATTATGATATTGCAGCCTTCCATGAAACAATTTAGTAAACTGTGTTTGACAATTTTCATATATATTTTTATGTTTACCACTCAAATTTAAAATTAAATGTGCCTTGGTTTTTATTCTGTGTACTAAACCTTTCTTAGGATGAATTTATTGTTTACATTACACACTTTTCTTACTGCGATTATCTGTTCCTTCCAACTTAATACCCAACGTTTGTTTGGATGATATTCGAAGGGTGGATTATTAGTCATAGATGTAGTTGGATGACGGTTTATGTATCTTGTTGTAATGCCCGCATGAATCACAAAGTAATCTTTATGTCTTACATATGCACTACGGTGCAGCCTTCATTTATGTCAATTGCCCAGCTGTAATTTGTTCACCAGACATGTTATTTATCTTACACAGAGAGACACCCACTAGTAGGGAAAGGCTTACCAGTGACGAACCAAATCGAGCTACCGCTGGCGAACAGGTGTTCGCCAGCAGTTTTTTCAAATTTTCAAAACAATTGAATTTGGGGAACCTTTAACCACGGTGTAGAATTTTTTCCTTTTTTTTCAACTTTAAATGCCCACTTCCCGCTCGGTCACCCATCCTCTCACCCGAGCACGCTTAACTTCTTAGTTCCATCCCACTACTCTACCTAGGAACACCTCATTCTTTCTTGTAAATATAGTACTATCAATCCTCTTAACTATTGCACCATATCTACAAATCCGTAATTCCAAATTCGACAAATGATATGTTTAAATTGATCAGAAGAATACGAGGAATCCAAATATGACATCCTTATTATCTTTTCTGGGAAAAAACATTTTTTATTTTTTTGAATTTTGAATTTATTTAATTAAATTGATTATGTAGGAAAATTTAGTCTGTCTCAAATAACTTTTTTCCTTTTGGAATTTGCCGATTCTGAAAAAACCTCACATGCCGAATGTCTCAAATTTGAACACGTTTTTTCAACGTCGTATGCAAAAGTTATGGCTGTTTTACGATTTATTTTTGAATTTTGCATAAAAGGTCAAATGGAGTATTTAAAATTTTCTATATCAACTAGACAGTGCACTCTACGCACATATTAAAAGATTTTATTTTTTGAACATTTTATCATTTTCGTTTCTGCTTTAGAAAATTCAAAAAGGCGGTCCAAGGGGGTGGGGGGTGGGGGTGGAGGGAAACTTTTTCAAAACTTACCGCTGGCAAACCAAAATAGTGGTTGGCCAGCGGTATAGTTAGCGCTGGCGAACCTGCATGTTTCCCAACAGTAACCATACCGCTGGCGAACCAGCTCCCTGTCCACCAACGCTAAGTTACGTTACCGCTGGCGAACCAGCACCCCTCTTCGCCAGCGGTAAATATGGCTGCCCGCACCCTCACGCCCAACGTTACTGCTGGCGAACAAAGTGGCATGTTCGCCAGCGGTAACATGCGTAGCGCTGGCGAACACGGTTTCCTGTTGGCCAGCGGTAATAGCGCTGGCGAACGTGTATCTCTGTTTGCCAGCGGTAAAGTGGTGGCTATAGCCTATTTCCTACTAGTGACCACTAGTGAACTGTGGACCCTGGTACATTTCTCATACTGATAATACACACACTGCTTCTACTGTTTTCACACTGCTGCTACTATTTCCATACTGTTCCCATATTGCTTTCCACACCATACGTTTAACCTCTTTATTCTCAGCAAACTGGTGAGATTCACAACCTCACTCCTTTGTTGGGGCAAACTGATTTGATTGTGTTGTGTATGTTCCACGTTGCTGCGGAACCGGTAGTGCACTCTGCCATCCCAGCTGCATCAACCTTCTGAAGTTACTCATTGCTCCTACTGGTCGATTCAACCTTGGTTTCTTTTCTGAGGGAAAACTTGCCGCTGCACTCTTCATACCCTGCGCTTTGGGTATCCCAGCAAGTGTCTGTCCGAACCGCATCAAACGTCGAATAGATCAACGGGACAGACGCATTTTTTTCTGGTTTCTGGTGCGGAAGCAGTGCTTCTAACGAACATTATCCAGGATATCCCTAGAGTGCAGGCATACGTTGAGTCGGATGCCGAAAGCGCACGATAGGAGGCCGTCAATTTTTTAGAAGAAGAACGAGAACTTGTGTTGCTGAGATCCACCATTTATCAGAAGTGTTTACGCGATATCATAGCCAAAAAATAGAACATCGCTCATTTAAGGAAGGCGATTTAGTGCTAAGGTTGGTGCAAGAAAGAAAGAACAAGTTGGTCCCAATTTGGGAGGGACCGTTCGTTATTAGCAAAGATATGAAAAATTTGCCATACTACCTTGTAAACATTCGGGATACTGAAGATGATCCAAACATGTCGAATCGCAAGAGAAAAAGAAGCATAGATGTAGAGCTAGGAGAGACAAACAGGTCTTCGAGCATCCATCAGTTACGTCCTTTCTATACCTAGTCCAATTCTATATAAACATTTTTTAGGTCATTAAATAAAGTTTGTCGTAAAAGCATGTAAATTATTTTTTCTGTCTTTATTGTTAAAGCATGTTTTGTCTTTTCTATTTCTCAACGATCTTTTAATTTGCTTCAATGTTAACCCGAATTTTTCCTGTGTGCTCGCAATTAAAAAACTGAATGCTTTTTTAGCCTAAATAGGCTACAAAGCACCAGATTGTGCCTGCGTGTCTAGAATTCATATTTTTAGCTCCTTATTTTCTTAAGATTATCTGATTGTTTGTAAGCAGCTGGGTTACTGGAGTAGTAAGTTACAGTGCCAAAGTATGACTTATGATTCCGAGTTTAGACTGATTGGACATGACTCATGATTCCGAGTTTAGACTGATTGGATATGACTCATGAGTCTGAGTTTAGACTGATTGGTTATTAAACCTGGTTCGGCATGAAGATTTCATGCTTTTGAATCACTCAAACACTACGAAAAGTTAAAGTATATAAAGCAGAGAAATTAAAAGAAAATGATGCAGATTTAACTTGCAAAAATAATTAAAACTGCAAAAGCATAATTTGTTCGTACAAAATATAGAATGCATTACATATGAATATTAGATCACAAAAATAAGATGCGTTCCTCCGGCTTTCAGCACATGCAGGACATGAATTTAGACGACATCGAAATTATAATATGCCTCTTGTTTGCAGACTTAAATTGACTGCAATTGTACAATAGAACAAATCATAATAATTTTTAGACTATTAGATTGGTGTGATATTATCATGATTCTAAAAAAATAATCAATATGACCCATTCTAATTATATGGAACTCATGGTTTTTTAGTTTTTTTATTAATATTCAAAAATTATGATATTGCGGCCTTCCATGAAACAATTTAGTAAACTGTGTTTGGAATTTTTCATATATATTTTTTATGTTTACCACTCAAATTTAAAATTAAATGTTCCTTTTTTTATTCTGTGTACTAAACCTTTCTTAGGATGAATTTATTGTTTACATTACAGACTTTTCTTACTGCGATTATCTGTTTCTTGCAACTTAATACCCCAACGTTTGTTTGGATAATATTCGAAGGGTGGATTATTAGTCATAGATGCAGTTGGATGACGGTCTATGTATCTTGTTGTAATGCCCGCATGAATCATAAAGTAATCTTTATGTCTTGCATATGCATTACGGTACAGCCTTCATTTCTGTCAATTGCCCAGCTGTAATTTGTTCACCACACATGTTATTTATCTTTCACGGAGAGACACCACTAGTGAACTGTGGACCCCGGTCCATTTTCTCATGGAGATAATACACACACTGCTTCTACTGTTTTCACACTGCCGCTACTATTTTCATACTGTTCCCATATTGTTTTCCACACCATACGTTTAACCTCTTTATTTTCAGCAAACCGGTGAGATTGACAACCTCACTACTTCGTTGGGGCAAACTGATTTGATTATGTTGTGTATGTTCCACGTTGCTGCTGAACCAGTAGTGCGCCCTGCCATCTCAGCTGCATCAACCTTCTGAAGTCAGTATTTTCTCCTACTGGTCGATTCAACCTTGGTTTCTTTTCTGAGGGAAAACTTGCTGCTGCACTCTTCACACCCTACGCTTTGGGTATCCCAGCGAGCATGTGTCCACACCGCATCAAACGCCGAATAGATCAACATGACAGACACATTTTTTCCTGGTTTCTGGTGCGGAAGCAGTGCTTCTAACGAACATAATCCAGAATATCGCTAGAGTGCATGTATACGTTGAGTTGGATGCTGAAAACGCAAGATAGGATGCCATCGATCTTTTAGAAGAAGAACAAGAACTTGTGTTGCTGAGATCCACCATTTATCAGAAGTGTTTACGTGATATCATAGCCAGAAAATCAAGCATCGCTCTTTTAAGGAAGGCGATTTAGTGCTAAGGTTGGTGCAAGAAAGAAAGAACAAGTTAGCCCCAATCTGGGAGGGACCGTTCGTTCTTAGCAAAGATATGATAAATTGGTCATACTACCTTTAGACATTCGGGATACTGAAGATGACCCCAAAATGTCGAATCGCAAGAGAAGAAGAAGCATAGATGTAGAGTTAGGAGAGACAAACAGGTCTTGGAGCATCCATCAATTACGTCATTTCTATACCTAATCCAATTCTATGTAAACATTATTGAGATCATTAAATAAAATTTGTCAGAAAAGCATGTAAATTAATTTTCCTGCCTTTATCGTTAAAGCATGTATCGTCTTTTCTATTTGTCAACGATCTTTCAATTTGCTTCAATGTTAACCCGAATTTTACCTGTGTGGTCGGAGTTAAAATACTGAATGCTTTATAGCCTAAAAAGCCTACAAAGCACCAGATTGTGCTTGCGTGCCTGGAGTTCATATTTTTAGCTCCTTATTTTCTTAAGTATTATCTGATTGTTTGTAAGCAGCTGGGTTACTGGAGTAGTAAGTTACAGTGCCAAAGTATGACTTATGATTCCGAGTTTAGACTGATTGGACATGACTCATGATTCCGATTTTAGACTGATTGGATATGACTCATGATTCCGAGTTTAGACTGATTGGTTATTAAAGCCGGTTCGGCGTGAAGTTTTCATGCTTTTGAATCACTCAATCACTACGAAAAGTTAACACATACAAACAAGAGAAATTAAAAGAAAATGATGAAGATTTAATTTGCAAAAATAATTAAAATTGCAAAAGCATAATTTGTTCATACAAAATATAGAATGCATTGCATATGAATATTACATCATAAAAACAAGTAATGCATTCTTCCGCTTTCAGCACATGCAGGACATGGATTTAGACGACATCGAAATTATAATATGCCTCTTGGTTACGGACTTAAATTTATTGTAATTGTACAATAGACCAAATCATAATAATTTCTATGCTATTAGCTAATGCCACGTGATGCTGCCCCGCGGGCGGAGGCTGGAGCGGTGGTGGCACGGCCGCGTGTCCTCTCGGAAGTTGTGTGTACCCTTGATTGATGGTGGCCTGGTGCTTCCATGCGTACGCCTCATGGATATCTTTGAACTTTCGGCAGCCCTTGAGGAGGTGGGTTGCCTTGACTTTGCCCGTGTACTTGTGCATGAACAAGTACAGGGAGCAGTACACATCGAGGTACTCCTCGGGCATTTTCTCATCCGGCTTGGGCTTCCACTCACGGTTTCCGCAGGACCCGCCGTCGCGGTTTCGCATGAACTCGGTTGCCACGAATTCTGACTGATCGTCTTGGTCATAGTGCCTCCTCTTTTTCCTTTTGCGGTCTCCATTGCGGTCGTCTACGTGCGGGGAGGTTTTCTCATTGCGTATGGAGTCTTCTCCGTTTGCCCATCTATCCGCAAATACGATCAGCTCGCCGAATCTTCTTGGCACTAATCGTCCCAGTTCTTCGCGAAAAGCCGCGCGTCGGGCGTCTTTCGTGAAAGATTCGACCGCTGATTCCTCTGATATGTTTCCGGCTGTATTTCTGAGGGTTGTCCATCTCTGAATGTACTCGCGAGTTGATTTGCCGCTCTTTTGCTTGCAGGCCTGCAACTCTTTGATGGACGCGAGTCTTTTGTATCTCGCCTGGAAGTTCTTCTTGAAATCGTGCGTGAGATCGTCCTAGGATCTGTAATACGCGCCTAGGTTCTTGCGAGCCGTCGTACTTCGGGAAGCCCTAAAGAGGTGTAGGTTTAGGTACTGCATGGCAGTCACTTTATTCCCACGTTGGCACTTGACCGCCGTTAGGTAATCCGAGAGCCACCCCCTAGGTTCTTGCGAGCCGTCGTACTTCGGTGCCTCGCGGATGCTGCTGCTAAAGCATAGTGTGCCGCATGCTTCCTCGTCCGAGGAGGTGGATAGCGAGCGAGCGCGGATCCTTTGCGCGCGAGCCTTGTCGATCTTTCTTTGGGTGATGTCGTCCCGTGCGTCGTAGTGGGTTCGATCGTGACTATTCTCTCGCCGTGGCTCCCTGCTGCGGTGTCGCGGGCTGTCGTCGCGATGTTGCTGGCTATCATCATCTCTGCAAGGGTTGTCGCCGTGGCGTCACGCCTCTTTTCCTGTGGGGAGTGGGGGATCCCATGTCTCCTCTCTTGGGCGACGTGCTCTCGTGTCTCCGAGGTGTTTTCTCCGCCCGAGGTGATTGGTCTGCCCGAGATGTTTTTTCTGCCTCGGGGGTGGCTGTTTTTTGCGGGTTTGAGTGGCAATTGCTGCTCCGGCCATGCCCAGCCCCCGCTGCACCTGACGATGCTGCTTCGCGCGGGGATCGTTTTCTGGTGGCTAGTTTGCCTGTAGATAGGTAGCGGCAGCCAGAACCGCGGCGGGAGAAGTCATCGGGTGCATGTTGCCTTCTTCGTCGACGTGCATGAGGGAGGTCTCAGTGGTTTTGCTGATCTCACTGGGGGATCCATTCCGGACAGGCTGGTTTGCCACCGAGTCACGAGTCTTGGAGAGCTTTGCTCGGCGTGCGCTCGAAGCTTCTGTCGCGTGCAGGCGCGTGTCGAGTTCCTTGCGGAGATTCATTATTTCCTAGTTTTTAATGGCCAGGAAGTAATTGCTGGGAATATGCCCTAGAGGCAATCATGTATGATGTATTCCCAATGTATTCATAAAGTTATTAAGTCGTCCTTGTATTGAACATCTGATATATGTCATTGAATATGTGATTCGATTGTGGAACTATATATTCATGTTGTTCATACTAGATTGTCCTTGGTCATTTAGGTTGTGCTGGACACACACCCTAGACTGATGTGAGTGTTGGCTGATGACACGGTTCCACTTGTCATGGGCATGGTGATGCCATTCCAACGTTCACGTACTTGGCTAAAGAGTTTAGCAAGTCGGACTGACCCACATTGAGATGCAACGATCAAGTCATCATTTGCATGTCTCAATCAATGTAATCCTTAGATCTGAGGTTGTCGCACAATGCGAGATGTGGATCGCCGACTTAGGTTCTGTCAAACGCTGTTCTGTGACAAGGCAGTTATAAAAGCATAGCTCAGGTCGAATGAGAAGCAAGCTGCGTGATGTGGATAATCAAGATGGGATTTTGCCCCTCCGAATGGAGAGATATTCTCTGGGCCCTCTCGAGTGATATGATTCAGGAAGCATGGCTATGCGCGACTCAGTTAAGTGTTAACTATGTCTGTTGACTAAGAGTTAGTCAGATGAATCACATATCACGGATCGAGAATGTCACATCCCAGTTTTTGGACTCTTGGACTATGCTCTAAAAGACAACTATTAGGGCCAACAAATTATTTTTATAACCACATGATGGTGTGAACTAACTTGTGTTATGATCTTAATCATATTTGCAACATAAGTTTTGTTTCATTATAAAACCAACACCATATGTTTCTGAAAAATATTCCTGATATTTTTCCTAATGTTTTCTTATTATTACTTGAGTGGATTTTTATTCCAATACTTGGATCATTCTTGTTTGCATCTTAAAACAAACTTTTAACCTTGTTGGATCCAAGAAAACAAGTTTCCAAAATGATCTATGAAAGTTTTCTTTTAACTTTCCTATAGAAAACAATTCCTGAAAATAAAGCCAAGTACCTGTTTTCTACCATTGTCTTCACCAAGCTATAAATTGTTATATTATGGTTTCTTGACTTTTAATTCATCCTTGATATATGTACTACAAACCCATAAGCTCACTTTTATTTTTGGATAAATAAAAACTATCTTTTGCTTGTTGTTTTTGTGGTATAAAATTAAGGCAGAATAAGGCAGTTTTGAGAAACAGATAAAAACAGAATGTAGGTCTTTTTCCACATTATTTTCATGGCCTTAAACTAGTTCAAAATTGTTTTCAAAAGTTGTTTCTGAAAGTGTATAACATGGTTAACACATCCATACTTTGAAAACCAATTTTGGAAAGCAATTGAACCCTGAAAACAAACTCAACTTTTTGAACCTTTGATCTGTTTTCCAACACTTAGAGAATTTTCTGAATTATTCGAAACAGTCACAGATACGATTTTGGGCAGAAGATTTCATTGCCTTCCCTTGCAAGATTCGAAGTAAAAGCTTGTCCCTTGTGTTTACCACAACTAGTACTCCATCCTGGATGCTTGACCTTGCTTCTAGAAGCCTTAGGCATGAAGATAAGAGAGGATAGATATGGTGACTAGGATAGGTATGGGCACACATGCATCTTAGATATTTTTGACTTTTCCACTTGTCCCTTGCCTCCCCTTGCCCCCAAAGGCCAACCTTGCCCATGTCACATGTGTACTTGAATAGGACACCATGTGCACTCAAATGGAAAATACCAAAAAGTCCCTTGAACACCTCTTATGCCATCAAATGGTAGGGATCCAATGCCACACTTCCATTTTTGCCCTTGACCCTTGACCCATGCCATTGATCTTTCCTCACTCCAAAGGCCAACCTTGACTTGCCCCTTGGTGGTCTTGCCCCTTGGCCTCATTGCCTTATTATGAGGTGACCATCTTGCCCCTCCCCTCATTCCCTCTTCTATAAAGATCCCAAGGCCATCTCCTTGCACCTTGCCCCTCCTCCACAACCCCCCACTACCACACTTCATCCCCAAGCTTAGAGTAGCCTTGAGCCAGCCATGTGAGCTCCATGAGCTCCAAAATCGCCGCCGGCCATTTTTCTTAAACCGATGTGAGGAACCTCAAATCCCTGCAGATGTTTGTCTGTCGTTTTGAGCTTGTGAAAAATAGTTTTCGTGCAGATTATTTTCTACAAAAATTCACAGCACTAGGCTTATGTTTTCCTAACCATTTCCCGTTGGTAGATCCAAGTTTGCACTTTTATTTTTGTCACAATACCTGTTTTGCCACAGACTGTCTGTTTAGCCATTTTTGGCATAACTTTTTGGATCTGTATCCATTGTGGTCAAATCAAACTGTTTTGAGTAGCCTATGAGTAGATCTATCCATAGGACTTGGCCTTACATCAACGCCAGTTACCAAATGGAAATGACATCCAGTTTGGTAAAAGACCAGTAGGCTTTTCTAGACCTTTTATAAGGAGTTTAAAAATGATTTTTGAAGCAAATCCAATTGGATGAGTTTGGTATTGAGTAGATCTATCTTATCCTAGCTTATATTAATTTTTTGAGCTCTAGATTATTTTTGGTGGACAGATCTAGAAACAGAAGCTTTTCTGTTTTGATTTTTTTGTTTGTTTTTGTTGAAATGAAATGTTTGGTTGGCTTAATCTTTGTTCCTAGGATGTAGAGATGTGTTGGATCTTGTTATTAAGTTGTTTTCTTGCAGTACATCTACCTTAGAAAGTGTGTGCATGTTTGGAAAGTCAAATAGAAATAGGAATACCATTTGTTATTTTCCTAGTTTTATTACTTGGATTGTTGTGTGGGCAAATCCTTGTAGCTTTGTTGTACCTAGATTTTTGTTGTGGTTATGATAGATCAAGTACCACTTTGGTACTGTTATTTCTCTGTTATTATCTCTATTAGCTTACACCTTATTTTATAGCAAAGCATGTGTAACATTTGTTGTTTGTTTTCTAGTACTTATTTCACTAGTTGTGTGAGCAAATCTTTGTGTGCTTGTTACCTAAGTTTTTGCTATGATTGTGGTGAGTCCAGTACCATTTTGGTACTGTGATTTATATGCTATTATCTTCATTAACTTGCATGTGATCTTATAGCAAAGCATGAGTAGCATTTGTTATTTTTCTAGTGTTTATTCTTTGGAATTATTGTGAGAGCTAGATCTCTGTGTGAATGCCTTGATAATTTTTGTGCTATGTTTGCTATAGATCCAGTACCATTTTGGTACTGTTATTTTGATGATTTGGTCTCTGATAGCTTTCATGTATTTTTAAGGTGAAGCATGTGTAGGTTTTGTTATTCTTATGCACTAGTCTTGTATGCACTAGAATAAATAGCATTGTTTTATTTATTTTGCTATACTAATTTTTGTCATGAGTAACCAGAGGCTTAGTACCTCATTTACCTTGATATAAGTGGGCCCATAACCCACTGGTCCCATTGCATCTTGGTTGTGGATGAAATTTCCCAACCATGCACATGTGAGAAATTAACATGTTTTCATTATGTGGTTGATAGGAATATTTTCCACCATGGAAAGTATAATGGTTTGTTTTCACTTATGCAAGTGAGAAGTTTAGTTCTTATAAGGATTCTACTAGTATGTTAGGTGTGATCCATTTGTTAGCATAATATTCCTTAGGAGTATCTTGTTAAGAGATTATTCACTATTGAGTGCTAAATTAAATTGTTTGCAAACAAAATGAATTCCTTTTGATTGATAGATTGTTTGTGGATGATTTTAAATTGAGTGTTTGGATTTTTGAAAAGGTTTAGATAACTTTTCTTTTGTTGCGTAGCTACTGGTTGTGTAATTTATACCTTGCTTGCTTGCTAGTAATTGTTTAAGAAAAACATAAATTGCTAGAATTAATTTATGCATGCTTAATAGTTGTTTCATGGGATTGTTTTGATGTTGTGCTTGCTAGCATGTGTAAGTTTTGTGTACTGTTATTAGGTACATTTTATGATCATGACTTGCTTGTTTAGAATTAAGCATCATAGTAACATGGTTTGCTTCTCTAGTGTTGAACTAGTGTCACCACTAGAAAATGGTGAATTCTGCTCTAGTGATGTCATCTTTTGTTTTATGAGGGTATGAGTTTATTATAGCATATTTAGGAAGTTATTACTTCTGTTATGATGCCATGAATTAATTAGTTGCTTGTGCTATAGTTGTAGAATACCAATATTCCTTATAGCATGATTGTATAGAATTTCCACACTAGTGTGTTATAAGTGCAGTCATGTTTCTATGCTTTTGATAGGGATATTACCTTGAGTGATGATTGTGTTTTAGATTATTTTTATGACTTGTCATCCTTGTTTTTAGGTACTGGTTGTTTGCTAATTTCTCATAATTGATGGATTCCAAAACCTCTAGTAAACAAGAACATAGTGAATAAATAGTCTATTCAATTATGGTGTGTTTGCTTGTTGTTTGGATTTTGTTGGAATGTTTTACCTTAGCATGAGTTTATGCTTATGTTATGCTTGTGTTTAAGAGTATCTTGTGGAACTAAAACATCCAACTAAAAATCATGAACACATAAAGAAATAGTTGCTTGTGGTAAGAGATACCCACTGCCATGGGTATTACTCTGTCTGTTTTGTTTTATCTTAGCAACCTAACCTTTTGCACCCCCAAGCTATATTTTTAGCTTCTTATATATCTTGTTATGAGAATGGTATACCACTCCATATATGGTATGTATGATGTGGGATATGGTTTTCTAAACCATACTCAGTGCCTGACGACAGTTTTGGACCGTGAGAGTTATGTGAGATAGTTTTCGCGTTATTGTTTCGAGAGAACTCGAGAATGAACAATTGTTGCTGTATGTGTTTCTTAGCTTAGTTGTTTGTCTTTTAGACCTGAGTGTGTGTCTTTTATTTCCTTTACGACGCTAGAACGCGAAGAAGGAGAAGAAGCAGTTGTGGAGCTGTGCGTCAAGTTCGATTTGCTTCAAGGCCAGGGACATTAAGAGACTTGAGGCAAGCATCCTGATTGCTTGCTGATACAATACTTACCATTATATATCATGCATGTTTTACCTCTGAAGTTTTACCAAAACTTGATTATCAAAACTATTTTTGATGTGGCTATTACTACTATACTAGTATATAGGTTACTATTATGCCAGTAGTTAAAACTTGGTAATACCAAGCCCATAGGCCACCTTATGGTATTTATTACCATCAAATATACTAGTCCCTAAGTGGACACCCTAAAATTGTGATTCTACAAAACAAAGGCTTTACGGAAAACCCCGGAGAAAAGGCGGATCCTTGTTCTCCGGAGGAATGTGGAAGTGGTCATTTTTGAGAAAGTGGTGTTTTCAAAAATGACACATAACCTAGTCTTCGCCGGACAACCTTTACCGTACTGCCACCCTACCCCAACATGGGCACGGGGCTTAACTTGAAGTTTGTTCTTATTAGTGTGTGCTATCTCACTTGCTATAAGGGGCGTCGTACCCTCGAACCGAATGTCGTCAAAACTCCCAATGTTGAGGCATATAAAGTGTGGGATTAATTTTCCCTCCGGATGCATTCATTGAGGCTCCCGGCTAGGCAGGGTGGGACTTGGTGCCGGGGAGAACAAAACTCAATCGAGAGATAGACATATACTAGCTTGAACATAGTGAATGGTTATGATCAGATACCTGATGTTTACATACTGTTGTTACAGTCCGTGGTGTTTCACGGGAGGTGTACTGGATCTGGTGGATGTGTACACCTCTGCAGAGTACAACTTTTTCGAAGAAGCCGCGTCCTCGGATATGGACAGTTGAATGGCCATGTAGCTAGCATTGTGTCAATGTTTTCAAAAAGAAGTTTTTGAAAGGGAATTTTGGAAAGGAAGTGTTGAACTTGTGAAGTTCGGAAAGGAATGGAAACATATACCGTGGAGGTATCGTCGATGATGAAAAGCCAGATGATGTTATACAAAACAAAATGTTTTGCAAACAAAACCTTTTCTACTCTAAGCAAGAATTCTGGAAACTGATTCCAAGAAGCTTTGCAAAGAGAAAATATTCTTTAACAAAACTTTACAAAACCTCTTGTACATGAGATATCTACAAGAGAAATAAAACTATATTATTTTATTTTCTTCTGAAGTATCTTCTTCAACGAAGATACAGAATAACCTGACTGCAACTGTGGTGTCATCATATATGAACACCATTGGTAGTGAACCCTATTTATAACCTACCTATTCCACCATATAAGCATATTTGCATGTTGGTAAGTGATATGATGGATGTCTTGCTGAGTACATTCAAATGTACTCATTATGGTTTCGCCCCTGGTATCTACTTATCAGATTTGGAGAAGGAGCCTCCAAAGGAGATCTACGAAGAGGAGTACGGAGCTGACGGCTTTGCGAACTAGGATCGTCTCCGGGTCAGCAGCCTGTAGGTTAAGGCGTGACTTGGGCTCATCTACGTTGTGTTTTTATTTGTCTTCCGCTGTGTTTGTTAAGTTCCCTGCCCTCATGGCAGTTGAGTTAAACTTGATCATGTGATCATGTGTGTAATACCTTTATGTATTCGTGTAATGGATGATGTATTTCTGTATGCCAACTGTGTATGTTGTTCACGACTGATCTTTCTGGGATCGTGAATGTATGCATACGGAGGGTTTCAGACTGCCGGTCTGGGGTCCTTACAGAGTTGGTATCAGAGCCATCCTGACCTTAGGAGACCTTAGTTAGCATGGACGTCAGATAGGAAAGAAAAGTATTTTTGAGTAAAAACCTATTTACAATCTAAATTATTTTTGTCTAAGGGAATTTTAGTATATTTTCCCTCCTTATTATCTTTTCAAAAGATTCTAAAGGCATATGTCTCTCGGTTAAGAGTTTATTTCTTACTTATTTGCAACTGCTCCGCTCTGTTTTTGAAACATCTCTCATCTTTGAAGTTTTCTGTTCAGAAAATAGTTGGGGTTTCAAAAACAGATTGTTGCATAACATTACCTCTCTCAGTTAAAGGTTTTATCAAAACTTTACTTCTATTATCTTGTTTGTATACTTGCCGATGTCCCGAGAAGACCAAAATGATTGCCTAGCTCTACAATAATGATGGTCAGAAGTAGAGATAGTTTTTCAGCCACTTCTAGGATTTTGGATTAGTCTAGTTTGGAGTAAATTTAGCGATGACTCCATGAGTCGCCTCCCCCGACGTAGCTCCAATGGAGCCTTGCTTGTGTGTTATGGCTTGCTTATGTATGTTCGTAGGACTTTGTGCTATTGTGTGGTGTAGAATTTGGTTCATCTAGGCTTCTATATGTTTGTGGGTTGCTCAAATTTTGCAAATTTGTGATTGCCCCGCTCTTGTTTTTGAATCGCCTCCTGTTAAATTTTTGCAAGCAAAAATGTTTGTATAGCATTCAAAAACAAGAATTTGTTGCTTAGACTTATACTTGTTTTCGCTTCATAATGCGACCCGTCGTGAACCTCCACCATCAATAAAAGCACCATTGGACCTAATAATAGAGGACCATCAAGCCACACGAGGTGATAGCGTTTCTACCAATGATGCACTATAACATATAAAGCTCCAACAACGACAACCATCAAAGAAGAAAAGGCGTGAATGCACCAACCACTACTGACCAAAATCTCTATGTTTGTCAGTTTGCAAAAGACTCGTTTTGCCCTGTTGGGTAAACGATGCACCTTTTTATATCCCCTTTTAAAAGACCAAACAAGAGAAATCCCCTTTTAAAGGTTATATACCTCCCTCCTCTGGAGAAAGGTGCAAAAGAAGTCTAGACACGCCATGATGCGCAACCCCCTCAAAAGCCAATCAAAAGAGCACGATTCAATATCCGACGTACGATGACGCTAGTCGTATCTTGTCGGACAAACATTATTAAATAAAAAGCTAACAAAATTAACATGCTTTGTCTAATCTTAGGATGGCACCTAACCAAAGCATGTGAAATACTGACAACTCTTTCTAAACCAAGGAATTAAGTGACTTACGGCACCTTTTAATCGAGTTGGTAAAAAGGAGAAGTCACGAGAAAATAAAAGGATAACCTAGTCGTTTACTAGTCATTAAGATATCAGGTGTATATACTTTGGAAGCCAAATCTTAGTAGACATGGTAGGTACCATGAAATTCAAGGTTTAGAAATTAAGTGAACGATGGAATGGTTATCATGAATCTAGGAAACCGCAGATTTCCTGTTTTTGTTTCTTTGGTGCTCTTGATTGAAATGAATTTGTGTTTTATTCAATCTTGCTTCCTAACTTATATGGAGTTGTTAGGACTTGTTATTGTGTTGTAAGCCTTATCTGGTAGCCTTGTGAACCATTAAGATAAGTTATGCTTGTTAAGACTCGTTTTTCACATACGTGTTAATCTGGGTTTGAGTTGGTTTTAGTTTTGTCGATGTTTGCTTGTTGTCGTGTTACCTACCATTCTCATGTCCGCTATGAGCCGGTATATGTCACGAGCCTTTAAAACCAAGACCACCTTTAGTTATTATCGTCTTACACCGTTCTTTTTCTTCAGCATGGCCAGCAATCCACCTCCGTCACCTGAGCCGACAGTTGCTCAACTGTTTGCTCTGTTGAGGGAAATGCGTGAAGCCGCTCGAGCTGAGCACATCGCCACCCATGCTATCCTGGAACAGTTGACTCAGCTTGCCATCACCAACGCTGAGAATACTATGTTCCTTATGAGAGGATACCAGCAACTGCTTGCTGGAGAGAGCCGCAAAAGGAAGATGGTGACGCCAGGAGAAACTAGTCTATGGGTGACTGAAGAGTGTTTTGTCTGTGGGACGGAAGGGCACTTCGCTCGTAATTGTCCCCAGAGGGAGTATGATCCGGCTTGGTCGGAGCAATCTTCGAGGAGACGGGTGAAAGTCAAGCCTAAAACCAGGGTTTGTTTTGCCTGTAGACAGGAAGGACACTTTGTTCGCGAATGTCCCAATAAGAACCGTATTCTAGCTCATCCTGAAGAAAACCAAGAAACCCAAGAAACCCGAGAAACCCAAGAAACCCAAGAGACCCAAGGTCCAGCCCAGAAGAAACGCAAGAATCTGATGAGTGGACCTCGAGACAGAGATGATGTTGCAGGAGCATCTTCGACTCCTGCCATAGCCAATGGTACGTTTCAAACCGCACCTGTGAACCCCCTTGTTTTGTTTATCGTCGCACCATGAGAAAACCCGACGTAAATGGGACACTGGAAGTGTCACGTCAGATTAAGTAAAATCTTAAATAGTTAAAGATACTAACAAAAATCTAAAAGGGTTTCATCTAATTCTAGTTCGAGGCCTTACAGAATTTGGAGACCTTACCAATTGGTAATATAACCTCATCTAATCGTAAGCTTAAAACCTTACAGTGTTGGCTCATCACATTTTCGTTTAAATACCCTACAGAAGTGGTATCTAAAACCAAATACCTTACAAAGTAACTTATAGAGTTAATATGTTACAGAGTTTGTTAGCACCGTTTAAAAAGAAAACGTGTAATCTTTTTTTTTTCCTCAAAAACAAAGAGAAATGTGCCTTAGAATGATTCTATAGCTATTTTGAAGAAAGTGAAAGGTTCGGAAAAAAAAATATTAGATGGGTAAACTATGATCATTACTAGTAGACAATATCTCCCGTATATATGTGTTGGAGGAACCAGATTCTACAGTATGAGATAGTAGAACTCGTTTGAGGCTAAGAAAGATTGGTGGATATATATTGATGATGATAGATTTTAGGAAAAATCAATATGAGCTTGGAGTTTTTGAAAGAAACCTTATAAAGATGATAGTACTCAGAGTTGTTATAGCTTTTTGAGCTAGATAAACTACCTTTGCGGAAAAACAAATGTTTTGAGATTTAACTATAATAGGTTAAGAGGAAGGTAGTGGATTTTCCTGGATTTTAGACAGTGAGCAATGGAAAGCTCATACTTTTTAAATATTGATCGATATCCATTTAATTGATCATTGAGTGGTAAGAAAATAAATATTATAACCAAAGAATAAGCCCTGGTTGGATATCATGAATTAAGGAGCAATATGTTCGAGGTTTAGAACACGGCACCCAAACCTTTGTAAAGAAAACAAATTTACCGGTGAATTCTGGTAAGATAAATCAAAGGGGGGAAGCCCCTGTAAATAATGTTACAAAACACCAACACATGTTTTGTAAACAAATCATCTAACATTGTTGTTTTGACCATACCCTCTTTTCGCTTGCCTGCGAATCTCGGGACGAGATTCTTGTAAGGGGGGAAGGTCTGTCACATCCCAGTTTTTGGACTCTTGGACTATGCTCTAAAAGACAACTATTAGGGCCAACAAATTATTTTTATAACCACATGATGGTGTGAACTAACTTGTGTTATGATCTTAATCATATTTGCAACATAAGTTTTGTTTCATTATAAAACCAACACCATATGTTTCTGAAAAATATTCCTGATATTTTTCCTAATGTTTTCTTATTATTACTTGAGTGGATTTTTATTCCAATACTTGGATCATTCTTGTTTGCATCTTAAAACAAACTTTTAACCTTGTTGGATCCAAGAAAACAAGTTTCCAAAATGATCTATGAAAGTTTTCTTTTAACTTTCCTATAGAAAACAATTCCTGAAAATAAAGCCAAGTACCTGTTTTCTACCATTGTCTTCACCAAGCTATAAATTGTTATATTATGGTTTCTTGACTTTTAATTCATCCTTGATATATGTACTACAAACCCATAAGCTCACTTTTATTTTTGGATAAATAAAAACTATCTTTTGCTTGTTGTTTTTGTGGTATAAAATTAAGGCAGAATAAGGCAGTTTTGAGAAACAGATAAAAACAGAATGTAGGTCTTTTTCCACATTATTTTCATGGCCTTAAACTAGTTCAAAATTGTTTTCAAAAGTTGTTTCTGAAAGTGTATAACATGGTTAACACATCCATACTTTGAAAACCAATTTTGGAAAGCAATTGAACCCTGAAAACAAACTCAACTTTTTGAACCTTTGATCTGTTTTCCAACACTTAGAGAATTTTCTGAATTATTCGAAACAGTCACAGATACGATTTTGGGCAGAAGATTTCATTGCCTTCCCTTGCAAGATTCGAAGTAAAAGCTTGTCCCTTGTGTTTACCACAACTAGTACTCCATCCTGGATGCTTGACCTTGCTTCTAGAAGCCTTAGGCATGAAGATAAGAGAGGATAGATATGGTGACTAGGATAGGTATGGGCACACATGCATCTTAGATATTTTTGACTTTTCCACTTGTCCCTTGCCTCCCCTTGCCCCCAAAGGCCAACCTTGCCCATGTCACATGTGTACTTGAATAGGACACCATGTGCACTCAAATGGAAAATACCAAAAAGTCCCTTGAACACCTCTTATGCCATCAAATGGTAGGGATCCAATGCCACACTTCCATTTTTGCCCTTGACCCTTGACCCATGCCATTGATCTTTCCTCACTCCAAAGGCCAACCTTGACTTGCCCCTTGGTGGTCTTGCCCCTTGGCCTCATTGCCTTATTATGAGGTGACCATCTTGCCCCTCCCCTCATTCCCTCTTCTATAAAGATCCCAAGGCCATCTCCTTGCACCTTGCCCCTCCTCCACAACCCCCCACTACCACACTTCATCCCCAAGCTTAGAGTAGCCTTGAGCCAGCCATGTGAGCTCCATGAGCTCCAAAATCGCCGCCGGCCATTTTTCTTAAACCGATGTGAGGAACCTCAAATCCCTGCAGATGTTTGTCTGTCGTTTTGAGCTTGTGAAAAATAGTTTTCGTGCAGATTATTTTCTACAAAAATTCACAGCACTAGGCTTATGTTTTCCTAACCATTTCCCGTTGGTAGATCCAAGTTTGCACTTTTATTTTTGTCACAATACCTGTTTTGCCACAGACTGTCTGTTTAGCCATTTTTGGCATAACTTTTTGGATCTGTATCCATTGTGGTCAAATCAAACTGTTTTGAGTAGCCTATGAGTAGATCTATCCATAGGACTTGGCCTTACATCAACGCCAGTTACCAAATGGAAATGACATCCAGTTTGGTAAAAGACCAGTAGGCTTTTCTAGACCTTTTATAAGGAGTTTAAAAATGATTTTTGAAGCAAATCCAATTGGATGAGTTTGGTATTGAGTAGATCTATCTTATCCTAGCTTAGATTAATTTTTTGAGCTCTAGATTATTTTTGGTGGACAGATCTAGAAACAGAAGCTTTTCTGTTTTGATTTTTTTGTTTGTTTTTGTTGAAATGAAATGTTTGGTTGGCTTAATCTTTGTTCCTAGGATGTAGAGATGTGTTGGATCTTGTTATTAAGTTGTTTTCTTGCAGTACATCTACCTTAGAAAGTGTGTGCATGTTTGGAAAGTCAAATAGAAATAGGAATACCATTTGTTATTTTCCTAGTTTTATTACTTGGATTGTTGTGTGGGCAAATCCTTGTAGCTTTGTTGTACCTAGATTTTTGTTGTGGTTATGATAGATCAAGTACCACTTTGGTACTGTTATTTCTCTGTTATTATCTCTATTAGCTTACACCTTATTTTATAGCAAAGCATGTGTAACATTTGTTGTTTGTTTTCTAGTACTTATTTCACTAGTTGTGTGAGCAAATCTTTGTGTGCTTGTTACCTAAGTTTTTGCTATGATTGTGGTGAGTCCAGTACCATTTTGGTACTGTGATTTATATGCTATTATCTTCATTAACTTGCATGTGATCTTATAGCAAAGCATGAGTAGCATTTGTTATTTTTCTAGTGTTTATTCTTTGGAATTATTGTGAGAGCTAGATCTCTGTGTGAATGCCTTGATAATTTTTGTGCTATGTTTGCTATAGATCCAGTACCATTTTGGTACTGTTATTTTGATGATTTGGTCTCTGATAGCTTTCATGTATTTTTAAGGTGAAGCATGTGTAGGTTTTGTTATTCTTATGCACTAGTCTTGTATGCACTAGAATAAATAGCATTGTTTTATTTATTTTGCTATACTAATTTTTGTCATGAGTAACCAGAGGCTTAGTACCTCATTTACCTTGATATAAGTGGGCCCATAACCCACTGGTCCCATTGCATCTTGGTTGTGGATGAAATTTCCCAACCATGCACATGTGAGAAATTAACATGTTTTCATTATGTGGTTGATAGGAATATTTTCCACCATGGAAAGTATAATGGTTTGTTTTCACTTATGCAAGTGAGAAGTTTAGTTCTTATAAGGATTCTACTAGTATGTTAGGTGTGATCCATTTGTTAGCATAATATTCCTTAGGAGTATCTTGTTAAGAGATTATTCACTATTGAGTGCTAAATTAAATTGTTTGCAAACAAAATGAATTCCTTTTGATTGATAGATTGTTTGTGGATGATTTTAAATTGAGTGTTTGGATTTTTGAAAAGGTTTAGATAACTTTTCTTTTGTTGCGTAGCTACTGGTTGTGTAATTTATACCTTGCTTGCTTGCTAGTAATTGTTTAAGAAAAACATAAATTGCTAGAATTAATTTATGCATGCTTAATAGTTGTTTCATGGGATTGTTTTGATGTTGTGCTTGCTAGCATGTGTAAGTTTTGTGTACTGTTATTAGGTACATTTTATGATCATGACTTGCTTGTTTAGAATTAAGCATCATAGTAACATGGTTTGCTTCTCTAGTGTTGAACTAGTGTCACCACTAGAAAATGGTGAATTCTGCTCTAGTGATGTCATCTTTTGTTTTATGAGGGTATGAGTTTATTATAGCATATTTAGGAAGTTATTACTTCTGTTATGATGCCATGAATTAATTAGTTGCTTGTGCTATAGTTGTAGAATACCAATATTCCTTATAGCATGATTGTATAGAATTTCCACACTAGTGTGTTATAAGTGCAGTCCTGTTTCTATGCTTTTGATAGGGATATTACCTTGAGTGATGATTGTGTTTTAGATTATTTTTATGACTTGTCATCCTTGTTTTTAGGTACTGGTTTTTTGCTAATTTCTCATAATTGATGGATTCCAAAACCTCTAGTAAACAAGAACATAGTGAATAAATAGTCTATTCAATTATGGTGTGTTTGCTTGTTGTTTGGATTTTGTTGGAATGTTTTACCTTAGCATGAGTTTATGCTTATGTTATGCTTGTGTTTAAGAGTATCTTGTGGAACTAAAACATCCAACTAAAAATCATGAACACATAAAGAAATAGTTGCTTGTGGTAAGAGATACCCACTGCCATGGGTATTACTCTGTCTGTTTTGTTTTATCTTAGCAACCTAACCTTTTGCACCCCCAAGCTATATTTTTAGCTTCTTATATATCTTGTTATGAGAATGGTATACCACTCCATATATGGTATGTATGATGTGGGATATGGTTTTCTAAACCATACTCAGTGCCTGACGACAGTTTTGGACCGTGAGAGTTATGTGAGATAGTTTTCGCGTTATTGTTTCGAGAGAACTCGAGAATGAACAATTGTTGCTGTATGTGTTTCTTAGCTTAGTTGTTTGTCTTTTAGACCTGAGTGTGTGTCTTTTATTTCCTTTACGACGCTAGAACGCGAAGAAGGAGAAGAAGCAGTTGTGGAGCTGTGCGTCAAGTTCGATTTGCTTCAAGGCCAGGGACATTAAGAGACTTGAGGCAAGCATCCTGATTGCTTGCTGATACAATACTTACCATTATATATCATGCATGTTTTACCTCTGAAGTTTTACCAAAACTTGATTATCAAAACTATTTTTGATGTGGCTATTACTACTATACTAGTATATAGGTTACTATTATGCCAGTAGTTAAAACTTGGTAATACCAAGCCCATAGGCCACCTTATTGTATTTATTACCATCAAATATACTAGTCCCTAAGTGGACACCCTAAAATTGTGATTCTACAAAACAAAGGCTTTACGGAAAACCCCGGAGAAAAGGCGGATCCTTGTTCTCCGGAGGAATGTGGAAGTGGTCATTTTTGAGAAAGTGGTGTTTTCAAAAATGACACATAACCTAGTCTTCGCCGGACAACCTTTACCGTACTGCCACCCTACCCCAACATGGGCACGGGGCTTAACTTGAAGTTTGTTCTTATTAGTGTGTGCTATCTCACTTGCTATAAGGGGCGTCGTACCCTCGAACCGAATGTCGTCAAAACTCCCAATGTTGAGGCATATAAAGTGTGGGATTAATTTTCCCTCCGGATGCATTCATTGAGGCTCCCGGCTAGGCAGGGTGGGACTTGGTGCCGGGGAGAACAAAACTCAATCGAGAGATAGACATATACTAGCTTGAACATAGTGAATGGTTATGATCAGATACCTGATGTTTACATACTGTTGTTACAGTCCGTGGTGTTTCACGGGAGGTGTACTGGATCTGGTGGATGTGTACACCTCTGCAGAGTACAACTTTTTCGAAGAAGCCGCGTCCTCGGATATGGACAGTTGAATGGCCATGTAGCTAGCATTGTGTCAATGTTTTCAAAAAGAAGTTTTTGAAAGGGAATTTTGGAAAGGAAGTGTTGAACTTGTGAAGTTCGGAAAGGAATGGAAACATATACCGTGGAGGTATCGTCGATGATGAAAAGCCAGATGATGTTATACAAAACAAAATGTTTTGCAAACAAAACCTTTTCTACTCTAAGCAAGAATTCTGGAAACTGATTCCAAGAAGCTTTGCAAAGAGAAAATATTCTTTAACAAAACTTTACAAAACCTCTTGTACATGAGATATCTACAAGAGAAATAAAACTATATTATTTTATTTTCTTCTGAAGTATCTTCTTCAACGAAGATACAGAATAACCTGACTGCAACTGTGGTGTCATCATATATGAACACCATTGGTAGTGAACCCTATTTATAACCTACCTATTCCACCATATAAGCATATTTGCATGTTGGTAAGTGATATGATGGATGTCTTGCTGAGTACATTCAAATGTACTCATTATGGTTTCGCCCCTGGTATCTACTTATCAGATTTGGAGAAGGAGCCTCCAAAGGAGATCTACGAAGAGGAGTACGGAGCTGACGGCTTTGCGAACTAGGATCGTCTCCGGGTCAGCAGCCTGTAGGTTAAGGCGTGACTTGGGCTCATCTACGTTGTGTTTTTATTTGTCTTCCGCTGTGTTTGTTAAGTTCCCTGCCCTCATGGCAGTTGAGTTAAACTTGATCATGTGATCATGTGTGTAATACCTTTATGTATTCGTGTAATGGATGATGTATTTCTGTATGCCAACTGTGTATGTTGTTCACGACTGATCTTTCTGGGATCGTGAATGTATGCATACGGAGGGTTTCAGACTGCCGGTCTGGGGTCCTTACAGAGAAGAGAGTTGAACTATTAAAGGGATGACGATAAATCGCCTATAGTTCGACAAGGTATATCGTGAGGCAAAAGGGACTAAGATAAATATCACATTGAAAGGTATGTCGTCATGACTCAGTGGGACTTGGGAGTCGGCACGTTCTGCTAGGAGCCGCTACCGATTGATCGATTGGGAGTCGGACTCCAATCGTGTCCAAGTCACCATGAGGCTGCAGGGTCGCACACTTAAGAGCGGGAGCAAATGTATTGGTTGGGTTGGATCCGAACCGGAAATGGACTGAGTTTGTGAGTCGGACTCATAGAGGGAATGGGCCACAAGTATTGTGAAGCCCACTACCATTCGCTATATAAAGAGGGGCGCAGGTTCCCCAGCGGGCAAGTTAGTCCACTCCCATGCGTAGGGAACCCTTGCCCCACTCAGTCTAGCCGTCGCACCGGACCTAGCAGTCTGCCGTCGGAGCTCCTCCTCGTACGTGTGGATACCGGCAGAGGTGTTGTACGTTCAGCACTTCGACGAACGCGGGATTGGATCGGCTGGATCGGATCGTGGGACTATACTGCCCCGACGCGCTGCATCGATAATCCGCACCTGCGCGTCTAGTGGTAATACTCGTGGCCTTCTACCTCGGCTAGATCTTGGAAGTATCGCGTAGAAAAAGTTTTCGTTTATCTCTACGCGTTCCAACAGTAATGATATGCTATCATGTGCTCCTAGGACGATCCTTCTTCTATCGGCCTTGCAGAGACTTTGAGCCTCTGCCTTGCTGCGAGGATGACTTCTGATTCAGCAGGCGGTTCTTCGGGTCCAGCCATGCATACGTGAGCCAGATATGGTCCGCGAGTCTTCGAGGCTGCATAGTCGTCATTGAAGTCGACGGGTTCATCCGAGGCGATGGTGTGGAAGTTAAGCTTGTTACGGCGGATGGAGGCGCTGCTCCATTCTGAGCTGCAGTCAGAGTCTTAGAGTGGCGAGTCCTGAGTTGCTGTGCTCGAGATGGATTTGACGTCAGATCCGTCGAGTTTCAGGGAGTCGGGGAAGCGCAAGATTGCCTCCTTGCTGGCGCAGAAGTGGAGGTTGCCGAACGTCATCTTGACGCTTTCCTCGAGTCCGCTGAACGCCGGGCGAGAAGCCCACGAATGGGGCGTGTAGACGAACGAGCCGAAGCAGATCGACTTCGTAGGAGCCGAAACTTTCGGGCTCCAGTTGAAACTCGGGGTGCAGATAAGGCCGGCGAGACCGTGGACCCAGCGCCCGCTGTTCCCAAAGACAGCGCCAATTGTCGATGACTCATATCAAAAAATCCCTCGGATGAACCGGTAGGGTTTTGAGTCGAGGAACGAAGTGGGCGCTGGTAATCTCGACGGCTAACAGGGGGCACAATTTACCCAGGTTCGGGGCCCTCGTAGAGATAATACTCTTACTTCTGCTTGTCTGATCTGTATTATGAGAAAATTGCTTACAATAGTGGTGTGCGAATCGAGAGATTGGATCTCGAGTTGCAGCTACGGTGGTGAAAGTCTAGATTGGATGTCCCACCTTGGGTGGCTCTCCCAGGCCTTAAATAGATGGCTGGGTCTTGAGTCATACCGGGGGTGAGGATGGTGGTTACAAACCTAGTTCTAATCGGTAGAATCTTTCCATCTTGACCCGCAAATTTTGCAGGTGGACCGTTGCTGGGCTTTCTAGAACCACGGGGTAGCTCTTTATACTCGGCTGCAGTGCTGGGCCTTAGACCGGGTAGACTCATCCGACAGGCCCAAAAATCATCCCCACGACAATGCACCATTCTAATTATATGGAACTCATGCCTTTTTAGTTTTTTATTAATATTAAAAAATTATGATATTGCGACCTTCCATGAAACAATTTAGTAAACCGTGTTTGGAAATTTTCATATATCTTTTTTACGTTTACCACTCAAATTTAAAATTAAATGTCCCTTGGTTTTTATTATGTGTACTAAACCTTTCACATGGATGGATCTCTACACTCAACTTTATATTGATCATTTATATTTTACTATAATTTTGATAGAAAATGTTTCAGAATGAAAGCTTGCTTTTGGCACTCTAGCTAGCTAAGCTTATGTACACATTTTTTTTAAAAAAATCTAACTAACTGGTCATACCGAGATAGGTAGCAAGGGTATTTCTTCTCTACTAGTTGAGTGCCGAAAAACCGACATAGAGGCATTTTTGTATAATAATTTGTTTTATTATTGTCAAGCAAAGTTTAATGCTTAAGTGAGCCAAATATTCGGATTATAATTATTTTCATGGATAAATATAGGACTATCATTTGTCATCAAATATTATTCCCTCCTAAGTAAATTCAAAGTGTAACAAATGTCAAATTTTCATGCTCGTGTTTGAATTTTGAAACAAGCTTGTTGTTCGCGTGGCACCGTAGTCGTGATTAAACTTTTTACACGCCTTATTTTGCTTGGACTGTTTAATTTCTGCCATGCATAATGTCAGGAAACGATCCTATCATATACACCATTAAGAAAAATTATGCAGAAATAAGGGGATTAAATATAATCATTTATGCTTCCATTTGTCCTCCGAGACATTTACATAGTGCTACAGTGAGTTCTCACGGTTCGGACCAGCATAATGTTAAACCATGGAACAGAACAACCTAGATAAACATCACATTGGTTCAGAAAAAATACAAAATGTCCAACATATTTAGAGATGAGATCAGAATAGGTCACACTAATTCCTTCACATTACCATTGGTTATTACTGAAGCCCTTGCTTGCCAATCAGGAATAGTACCATGATAAGTTCTCTTCGGCCTCCACGGCGCATGTTCTCTTAGTCCACAGTTGCTTACCCTTTTTACATTAAACACATTTCTGAACTCAGTAGGCCTATAAAATTGTACTTAATAATTGTTCGTCATGTATTACTCATGCCGGCATATGTAGTGCAAAATATTACAAACAAATGCTCCAATTGTTTAGAAATGTAACCATACTTCAGTAATTGTTTAAATCAATGTTAGTGTATCAAACATTTTAGTGGGAATTAATTCACTAAAAAAATCCCACTGAAAAGGTCCTCCTTGTAAAGAATCAAGGACACATATGCAGGTTCTGCTATTATTAAGTCTCCATAAGCTTAGATCATCACACTGCAGCTGGCTTGAGCGATCTGGAACTGAAGATAGAGACCAATGGCAGAGTCCTAGAAGCCTGCACCTTCCGGTATCTTCCCGATCTTGACTCGATTTGAGTGTTGATCCGAGCCGTGGCAGGAAATCGACAGTTGGAGCATGAGGTCTTATAGCATATCACAAACTTGTATGTCGTTAAGACAACTATACTGAATAATTACTCTAGAGTTCAAGCATAACACCAAGATTGACAATAAACCAATGGAAAAGAAATAATTATTTTAATCTTCACCTTAGGATTAACAAAGCGAAACCTCAAGCCTTTATGCCATCGGATAAGAGTGATACTAAGTGTAATTACTTAGATTAAAGGCAAAACTTTTACACAAGGAGCATATTAGCATACTTAAGCTGAGCATTCTCTTCCTTGCATATCCGTGGAGGGAAAATCACAGTGGAAAAAAAATGCACCCACAAATAGCAGAGAAAATATTGTTTCAGGATGTATTAATGGAGACCAACTACATCTTTGGTTGCTAAGAGAGTTCAGGCCATAATATGTATGTGGACCTGCTCCATACACTAAAACCTGACCTGATAACAATTTTTTTTTGAAGTGGAAGAACTCGTCTTGAAAATTTACCTTATATCTTTGCCGACGGATGCAAGGAGAATACCTGACGTGAGAAAAAGTATCCCTTCATGTCCGGTGCCTGAAATATCATAGTTTAAAATAGCGGGCTATTGCATATAGCCCCGGAGTTTTCAGAAGCTACGAAAGGCTATAGCCGGGCTATAACCATATAGCCGTTTTGCTAGAATATTGAAAAAATAGTAAAATTAAGACAACATATAATCGTTTATATAGTATTATTCGCAAATGCATAACTTAACAGCATAGTCATACAAGATGAACGAACAATCATGAGTTTAAATAACAACTATTCATGACAAAGTTCAACGGTTCTGAAACTAAGTCGCTATAGGTCGCACTCGCACCTCACAACAGCAATTCAACAACCAACGGTGATTGATTTGGGTTCCGAAATTGACGAAGGTGACAAATTTTGGACCAAATTTTTTGCTCCCCTAGACGAGATATAGCCGGGCTATATCCATACAGCCGGGCTATTAGCGGCTATTCTCCATATAGCCTCTGAAAACTCTAGCCGTAGCCCCGACCCTCTCGGGAGGCTATAGCCTGGCTATAGCCGGGCTATAGCCCGCTATTTAAAACTTTGTGAAATATTGCATATGTTCCTGTGCTAAGTAAACGCGTATGCCAACTTTATATGGGTGTGCCAACACTGGTGGAGAACAGGCCAGTAGCACCGGTTTGTAAGGGCCTTTGGACTCGGATACAAAACCGGTGCTACGTATCCGGGACTAAAGCCCACCCCCCTTTAGAACCGGTCAGTCAACAACCGGTTCTAAAGGCCTCCACGTGGGCGCCGAAGAGAGCGCGCAGGCGGAGGACCTTTAGAACCGGTTGGTAATACCAACCGGTCCTAAAGTTTTTTTTTTCTCTTTTTTTTTTCTTTTTTCTTTTCAGGGTTTCCAATTCCGTATTTAGGGTTTAGGGTTTAGGGCGTGTTCCGTATTTTCAGGGTTTCCGTTTCTGTTTGCAGTTAAATGTTGATGCACCAAATAGTAGTACATATATATATACATGTAACACGAAGTAATCGACCGATAATTACATAATCTGAGGTTCGTTTTGAATAGTTGTATACTTGCATAGAGAAGGGAGCTGGCTATAATTGGTTCATAGGATGGAAAAATTCTCCGTCTTCTGCTATGACTTGCGTGAGAAGAAATCCTGCCAATTCCTCTGCAATAGCCTTGCAACGGTCGATTGGTTTGAGCTGCGCCCGCTTTCGTGCCATCTTGAAAAGAAGTAGATGAAAACAATTAAGTTATGAACAAAAGTAAACATAATTAATGGCAACATAAATAAAGTTGTGAAGATCCGGTTACGTACCTCTAGAGTTCTGGTAGTACGGGATTTCTCATTGATCCTCCTGTGAATGAACTCGCAAACGTAGTATCCACAATAATCAGTTCCCTGTGGTTGTTGCGGGACTTTCTATATACGAGAAACATAATTCAGTCAAATTAATAATAATCAAGAGAATGGTAATGGTATTTAAATCAGGGTACGTAGTACTACTTACTGTGTTAATCTGAAAGTTGAGCTTGTCTGCCCATGTACCGGGTTCTTCCTTGATGAACATTTGCCAAACCCTGGGCGACAAAAGAAAAATGAATAGAAGAGTTAATTATTACTTACATGATATCAGGGAATGAACGAAAAAGAGGCCGATGAACGAAAGAGGCTGATATATATATACTTTTGAAGCATCTGACGCGCGCTCTTCCATCTGTCAGCGCCCCAGTTTAACGAGTCCCAGACTTCAACTTGTCCTCTATCGATTCTAATGATGAACAATATGAAGTGGCCGCTGCGCACGTGTACACACGCAGTCATGCATACTCATCAATTACACTTAACATCAGGTAAGCAAAATGGAATGTCTACAAGACAGTAACACTCACCTGAATCCGTAGGGCCAAAGTATTTCTTTTTTGGTATTTTGTCGCTTCAAAACCTTAGCAAATCATCCGGTGTAGTCTTGTTGAACTTTTCTACTGTGGTTTGATGATACGAATACGGGTCAATGAACCCAAAGTCCCAGATTCCTGCCAGTCTGCATTCACGAATCTTCATTCTGCATAGTAGCGTACAAAAAGAATGTCGTCAGTGATAATTATACGGGCAACGAAAGCGAGCTTAACTAAATAATTAAATTACACAAATAAATCACTTACAAACAGTAGCAGCTGAGGATAGACTTGTCGAGGGCACGTTGATTGTACATCTGGAAGAAATCATCGAACCCAAGCTCCACACCGTAATCTCCGAAGTAGTGTTGATCCTGAATTTGAGCCATGATACAGTCTCTCTCCTGCCTTGCGGCCTCCAAGTACCAATCATGTAAACTCCGTAGTTGGGTTGTTAGAGCAGTAGGATCTTCGACCAGAGGGTGCCCGGGCTTGTATTTATATACCACATCAGCAATAGCGTAACCCACGTCGCCCATGCGTGGACAGGACACTGAAGCCGCGTCAGATAAGACCTTGAGCGGGCCAACTGACTGTGCTTCTTGTTGTCCGAGCTGGGGAACTTGTTTCCCGCATTTCGTCTGCTCCGCCTGCTTCATCTGTGCGGCGTGCTTCTTTTCAATATACCGTTCATAGTCTGAAAGGGGCGGCGGTGCAGGATAATATAAGTTCTCGATGGTCCGCTCAATTTTCCACTTTGGGATGTCCTTCAGAGTTTCCTTCCAGACGTCTGGAGGGGGCTTCTGGGGAAACTGTGCGAACCATGCCTTGGTTTTGGATGCCACTGCATTGGTTAGTTCCTCCTCAGTCATCAAGCCTGGTAACTTCGGGGGACTCTTGACTTTCTTGGATTTCCTTGGTCTCTTCTTGGGAGGAGTCCCGTTTCTTCTGAACTGCAGCTTCCGCTTTGTCGTACCCGTAGTGGGCGCATCCGTCGGCTCACGGGAGTGCACGGGCGATGGACCCTCGGCCTCGGGCTCCGGCCAATCTTCGTTGTGGGGTGGACTTGGAGGTTCGTTGGGGGGTGGACTTGGAGGTCGTGCATTCTCTGTACGAAAGTGAAAAAACTATTAAAAATAAGATAACATGTGGTGCAACATTCAGTAATTGATGGAGGTATGGTGCATTCGTACCTGGAGGAGTCGGTGGCCTTGGCGCCGAGTTAGGGAACACGATGTGTTTCTTATTCCACAAGATGATACCAAGCTCCATTTCTCCCAGTGTCTTCTCGCCTTCACCTCCAGGAATACTGAGCTCAATTGAATGGCATCCCGGCGTAATTGTTGACAACCCGACACGAGCATGGGATGCTGGAATCTGACCACCATGGTAGGTTGCTCCAGGTTGATTCGGTAAAGCATAGCCTGACGCCACCCTGAAGGATATGTTCCCCATTGGCATATGTATCTCACAGTTTGTCTTCTCCGTGATATCATCCACGGGGTAGTGAGGCGCCGACGGTTCGACTGCACGACCGTCTTCTAGCTGCAGGTGCGTGGAACCCACGCTGCTTCTATGCTGAGATGGGACGGCATGATCGTCTTCTATTTGCAGCTGATCAGGTGTAGGACGATGTTCTACCTCCTCTTCAGTGTCAGGTAGAGGGTGTCCCCCTTTCTTCAAGAGAAAATCCACCTTTTGTTCTAATGTCGATATCCGTTCACTCGTCTTTTTCTTGCTTCTATCACGGCTTCTGTAAGTGGCAATGTCCGCTGCAAACCCTTGGCTCCACGGGGTATCCGCTCCAAAGCCTCGTGTTCGTCCCCACTTTTCGGGGTTCCCGAGTGCCTTCGTCAGCTCGTCGTTCTCTCTATCGGGAACAAAAGTTCCTTTTCGAACAGCTTCTATTGCCTTCTCTAGTTCTGCTACGACTTTTGTTATTTTTTCCGACCATGGTCCCTGAGCAACAATCATCCCAGTCTCAGCGTCCAACGTTGCCCCATGCGCGAACAACCCGAACTTGGACCTATCGGGCCAGTCATGTGTCTGTGGAATGATACCTCTTTTCACAAGCGCAGCTTCATAGCTTCGCCACCTAGGCAGGGCAGTCATGTAGCCACCTGACCCCAAAATATGGTGATATTTCTTGTTCTTCGCATTCTCCGAATTTGTGGCCGATCGGGATGCAAAGACACCCGATTTCTTGTACGCCTTAAAATCATCCCAATCGTCTCTTATCTTCACTAGGTTACCAGTGAAAACTGGATCTTCTTTCTGATATTTCTTCCACAGTTCTTTCTTCCACCTCTGGAATTGTGTGGCCATCTTCTTCAAAGCCCACTTCTCGACTTTCTTCTTCTTATCTTCCGCTACGCTGAAATTTTGCCATAGCGTTTCGCAAAGAATTTTTTTCAATCTTTCATCGACATAACTAGCTCCAACATTGGCCCCGGTCTTCGGCTTATTCCATTCTATTAAGTTGATCGGGACCAGGTCTCTTACAACAACTCCGCACTGATTTACGAATTTGCGATAAGTTTCTGGGGGCTGCAGTGGTTTGCCATCAGCAGCAACTGTATCAACCGAGAACCTTGCGGTATCTTTAAACCTTGCGGCCGGGCCTCGTTTGGACTTTGTCTCAGTACTTGCGCTAGCTGTTCCGGAGGGCGCCTAAACGGGAAAATAATGATTCGTTAGTAAGTGCAATACAAATTAATTGTTGCGTGAACAGTGACTTGAGATATACATTGGCAGAGTTTGTTCTGGAGGGCACTTCTTCATCCTCGACGTTGTCGTCGTCATCATCTACTACATCTTCTATATTCTGATCTCCGTCGCCGGAGTCGTTCAAAAATTGATTGCTAAACGCTTGTCCATCGTCGTCATCACGATATATGGCCGTTGCATTATTATAAATCATCTCGCACATTAATCTTTCCTTCTCCGCCTCACCCATTCCCGCGAGTTTATCGGCGTGCGGATCATGTGCAGGTTCTTGGGGATCCATAGCTCAACACCTGCTAGTAAAATTTATAAAATGAAGAACACTTAGCGAAATTTTCATCGGGCACTTGGCGAAATTATTTCATCGGACAGTAATAAAATAATAGTTCTGGACATATTAATGAAATAATAGTTCTGGACACACCAAGAGTTACATAGCTCGGGTTGATTTTTTTAACCCTAATACATCACGATCGAATAATATCACTTATACATAGTCTCGTGACATCTCTCAAAATAATTAACTCCGACCGGGTCCTAAGCCGCGGGGTGCTGAGTCACGGGTGCTACGCATCCATAGATAAGGAACCCTCATAGGGTCATAGCTCACGTGGTAAGGAACCCTCCTAATAATCGACCAACTGCTGCTATACTGCCTATACTGCCTATCGAGCAAGTACATGTAGCGACGGACGTGCTCGTCCTCCTCCCTGATACGCTGTTGTACCACCTCCTCAGGGGCCGGCTCTCTCCGCACCGAGCGTGGCCCACGCGATGGCCACCAAAGAATATCCGGGTCGACCACGTCCACTGGTAGAAAATAGGCCTTCGGTACGCCCCCATTAGTCCCCAAAATAATGGACCCGCGACCATAGGGGTCTTTAGTCACGGTTCGGGACGAGACCCGCGACCAATAGTCTGGGCCCAGCGCGCTCGGCCCACAGCTGGCGGAGGGGAGGGGATTTAGTCCCGGTTGGCCAGACCAACGGGGACTAATAGGTCCTCGGGCCGGCCCCACGGCCTTTATCCGCGGTTGTCCAGGTGAACCGGGACTAAAGGCCCATCCCTATATATAGGACTCACCTCGCTGCACTTGGCCACATTTGCTCACAATATTCACAAGGGGGTGGTGGGTATGCTTTTGGTTCCTACTATGCACACAAGGTGTTCGATGAAATGCCCCATAGCATGAAACACACTTGAGCGTTTTCATTTATTTTACCTCCGTGATCGCGGTTAGCAACTTGAACCTTTCATGATTTGTATTATTTCCAGCTAGCTAGTTAGTTTAACAGATGCATGATGGTTAATTATATACTTTATATAATAATAATGCAGATGAATCGGCAATGGATGTACGGTAACCGACTCTCCGGTGAGTTCACTACGGGTTTGAAAGATTTCCTCGTAGTGGCAAATGCGAACAAACAGCGAGGTTTTATTATGTGTCCATGTGCTGAATGTAAGAATGAGAAGGGTCACTCCTCCTCAAGAGTCGTTCACATGCACCTGCTTCGGCACGGTTTCATGCCAAGCTATAATTGTTGGACCAAGCATGGAGAAAGAGGGGTTAGAATGGAAGAAGATGAAGAAGAGGATGATATCGATTTCAACTATCATGACCTTTTCGGTGATACTTTCATGGAGGATGATGCTGAAGGTGGGGAAGGGTTTGGTGAAGGTGAAGAAGAGGCACATGATGAGCCCGCTGATGATCTTGGTCGGACCATTGCTGATGCACGGAGACGCTGCGAAACTGACAAGGAGAGGGAGAATTTGGATCGCATGTTAGAGGATCACACGAAGTCACTGTACCCAGGATGCGACAATAGTCTGAAAAAGCTGGGCTCCACACTGGATTTGCTGAAATGGAAGGCACGGGAAGGTGTAGCTGACTCATCATTTGAAAATTTGCTGAAAATTTTGAAGAATATGCTTCCGAAGAATAACGAGTTGCCCACCAGTACGTACGAAGCAAAGAAGGTTGTGTGCCCTCTAGGTTTAGAGATTCTGAAGATACATGCATGCATTAACGACTGCGTCCTCTACCGCGGTGCATACGAGGATTTGAATGAATGCCCTGTATGCACTGCATTGCGTTATAAGATCAGAGGCGATGACCCTGGTGACGATGTTGAGGGCGAGAAACCCAGGAAGAGGGTTCCCGCCAAGGTGATGTGGTATGCTCCTATAATACCTCGGTTGAAACGCCTGTTCAGGAACAAAGATCATGCCAAGTTGTTGCGATGGCACAAAGAGGACCGTAAGTCCGACGGGGAGTTGAGACACCCCGCTGATGGAACGCAATGGAGAAAGATCGACAGAGAGTTCAAAGATTTTGCAGCTGACGCAAGGAACATAAGATTTGGTCTAAGTACTGATGGCATGAATCCTTTTGGCGAGCAGAGCTCCAGCCATAGCACCTGGCCCGTGACTCTATGCATCTACAACCTTCCTCCTTGGTTGTGCATGAAGCGGAAGTTCATTATGATGCCAGTGCTCATCCAAGGTCCGAAGCAACCCGGCAACGACATCGATGTGTACCTAAGGCCATTAGTTGATGAACTTTTACAATTGTGGGGCAAACCTGGTGTACCTGTGTGGGATGAGCACAAAGAAGAGGAATTTAACCTACGAGCGTTGCTTTTTGTAACCATCAACGATTGGCCTGCTCTCAGTAACCTTTCTGGACAGTCAAATAAGGGATACAAAGCATGCACGCACTGCTTACATGAGACTGAAAGTGTATTTTTGGATAACTGTAGGAAGAACGTGTACCTGGGTCATCGTCGATTTCTTCCCCGAAATCATAACGTAAGAAAGAAAGGCAAGCATTTCAACGGCAAGGCAGATCACCGGCCGAAGCCTGCGGAACGTACTGGAGATGAGATATTTGATATGGTCAAGGATTTGAATGTCATCTTTGGAAAGGGTCCTGGCGGACAATCAGTTCCGCAGGGAGTTGACGGGCACGTACCCATGTGGAAAAAGAAATCTATATTTTGGGAGCTACAGTATTGGAAAGTCCTAGATGTCCGCTCTGCAATCGACGTGATGCATGTTACGAAGAATGTTTGCGTGAACCTGCTAAGCTTCTTGGGCGTGTATGGGAAGACAAAGGATACAAAGGAAGCACGGCGGGATCAACAACTTTTGAAAGACCCAGATGACCGGCATCCGGAATGGTTTCAAGGTCGTGCCAGCTACGCTCTTACGAAAGAAGAGAAGGTCATTTTTTTTGAATGCCTGAGCAGTATGAAGGTCCCGTCTGGCTTCTCGTCGAATATAAAGGGAATAATAAACATGGCGGAGAAAAAGTTCCAAAACCTGAAGTCTCACGACTGCCACGTGATTATGACGCAATTGCTTCCGATTGCTTTGAGGGGCCTCCTACAGGAAAATGTTCGAGTAGCCATTGTGAAGCTGTGTGCATTCCTCAATGCAATCTCTCAGAAGGTAATCAGTCCAGAAGATCTACCACGGTTACAGAACGATGTGGTCCAATGTCTTGTCAGTTTTGAGTTGCTGTTTCCACCATCCTTCTTCGATATTATGACGCACCTCCTGGTCCACCTAGTCGAAGAGATTTCCATTCTCGGTCCTGTATTTCTACACAATATGTTCCCCTTCGAGAGGTTTATGGGAGTATTAAAGAAATATGTTCGTAATCGTGCTAGGCCAGAAGGAAGCATCGTAAAGGGCTATGGAAATGAGGAGGTAATTGAGTTCTGTATTGACTATGTTCCTGACCTTAAGCCGATTGGTATTCCTCAATCGCGGCACGAGGGGAGACTAAGTGGAAGAGGCACGATCGGAAGGAAATCAACGATATGTATGGACGGTCATTCTATGACTGAAGCACACTACACAGTTCTGCAAAATTCGAGCTTGGTGGCTCCGTACTTCGAGCAACACAAGAATATTTTACGCTCGAACAACCCGGGGAAGCCTGAATCATGGATTAGAAAGGCCCACATGGAGACTTTCGGCAGTTGGTTGCGAAAACATTTAATGAATGACAATGATGTTGAAGATCAGCTGTACATGTTGGCCAACACACCATCTTCGACTATCACGACTTTCCAAGGGTACGAGATTAATGGGAATACATTTTACACGATCTCCCAAGATAAAAAGAGCACCAACCAAAACAGTGGTGTCCGCTTTGATGCAGCAACCGAGATTGGGCAAAAGGTCACATATTATGGTTACATAGAGGAGATATGGGAACTTGACTACGGACCCTATTTTAAGGTCCCTTTGTTCCGGTGCAAATGGTTCAAGCTAACAGGAGGTGGGGTAAAGGTGGACGAGCAATACGGAATGACAATGGTGGATTTCGACAATCTTGGTTACCTTGACGAACCATTCGTCCTAGCCAAAGATGTCGCTCAGGTTTTCTATTTGAAGGACATGAGTAGCAAACCGAGGAAACGGAAAGATAAGAAAACGATCAGTGCATCATGCGATGATCCAAAGCGTCACATTGTTCTTTCAGGGAAAAGAAACATCGTGGGAGTGGAGGACAAGACAGACATGTCAGAAGATTATAATATGTTTGGTGAAATTCCGCCCTTCAAAGTGAACTCTGACCCCAAGCATTAAGTTAAATGATGAGGATGCTCCATGGATACGTCCAAATCGTAAGAAAGCGGGGACACAAGGAAAGAATTGATGTGTAATAATTTATTGTACCAAACTTTGTTGAATGGATCATGTTTAATGGATCATTTTGAATTATATTATCTCTAATTAATTTATTGTACCAAACTTTTACTAAAAACAGAAAACAGACGCGCTAGCGCGCCGCAGTGTCGCCGGAATGCAAATTCTTTTATTAAAAAGAGAAAACAGACGAACACTAGCTACTCCTCGCCGTCGTCGTCGGGGAACTCGTCGGTGACCTCCTCCGGGTCATCATCGTCGCCGAACTCGTCCGTGACCTCCTCGTCGTCGTCGGAGGTGCATGATGGTATGTCCGAGATAGGCCCCCACCTCGGATCGTCGGAGGCCCAGACTTCGCCGGCGCGGTCGGCCCGACGAAGCTCCTGCAGCGCCCTCGTCCTCGCCTCCCGAGCGGCATCTAACGCGAGGTGGCGTTCGAGGCGGCGCTCCGCCCGCTGACCCGCGCGGGTCTGCCAGAGCTCCTCGTCGGCGCTCTCCTCCCCCGGGTTGTTCCGGTAATACTCGCGGACGACGCGGTCTTCCCTGGCGTCGACTAGGCCCTGAAACGCGCGGTGGCGGAGGTGGAGGTGGTCGGCGGCAGTGATGATCTGCGGCTTCGGCGCCCTGGCCTCCGCTTCCCAGACGGTGTGGCAGTCGTTGAAGTTCATCAGCGACCGCGGGCGGTTGAGGCGCCAGGCCGCCGCGTCCCAGGCGCGGGCTGCCTCCGCCGCCGTCGCAAAGGTGCCGAGGGGGATGCGGTCGTCCCCCCAGCGGATATCTGCGCTGAACATTCCGTTCTGCCGTGCTCGCACGCCGCGGAAGCCGGTGGTGCTGTTCCTCCTCGGAGGCATGGTGGAAGCGCGACGGTGCGTGGAGAGGAGAAGACGCGCTCGAGGCGCGACAGTTTATACCGCGCCCTCCTGGCCACGCGTCACAAACTACCGCGCCACGCGTCGCAACTCCCGCGCCACGCGTCACAATTCCCGCGCCACGCGCCACCCTAACACAACCAAGCAAATAGTTGCACATTACAGCCCTACCAAATGCCCGGTAGGACGTATGATGGCGAATCCGGATGTTTTGTATTTGCTCGATGAACTGACCGGTGTATGAAGGTGGGCTATATATAGGGTCCTCTGGCTCACAAAGTGGTGCTAGGGTTTTGATCCAACGGTTAAGAAACCACCTCATCCACGGCTCACAACAACTCGAAAGAAACACACCGTAGCCCTGATCGAACGGCTCACAACAGCTCAAAAGAAACACACCCCGGATCCAACGACTCAGAAGCGCTTTAAAGAAACACACGATCCGTGTGATTCTATCTGATTGGTCCAAACGAAACCCTAACCCATTTAGTCCCGGTTGGTGTCCCCAACCGGGACTAAAGGGATGTTTTCTTCTCGCTATATATATGTGCATTGCCACACCATTGGCATAAACACATACAAACTCACCACTCTCTCATGGCTTCTACCGTACCCACTCTAACATTCAACCAGGCCGAGGCACTTTCCGCCTCGAACTACCCCTGCCCGCCCGGCTACAGTGTTCCCGCCGGTTGGATGCTGAGCGCCGGAGGAGTGCCGGTCCCTCCTCTTCCTCAAGGTGTGGCACGTCGGGCGGCCATCACGAACCATTACTACAACGAGCTCACGCCGGAGCAGCGGAGAGATCCCAGCTGGCATCCCGATAACCAACATACTTGGGATGCCTTCTTCATCAATCGGCGTGAGAGGGCGCTCGCCAGGTATGAGGAGGACGGCCTGCCTCCTGGGAACTTTCACGAGGCCGGTCGTCGGCTATGGTGGTCCGGCCGGACTCTACAGAGCGTCATGGACTACATCAGGGCCGGCGATAACCCCCGCCTGCGCTACCCTCAGGCCCAGTCCTGGGCTCTGAATTTTCTCATGTCGTAGGCCTAGGCAGGAGTATGACTAGCAGCAGATATCAGATCATGCATGCATCTATGCTCTCCGTTTAGGTTTAGATCCACTCTTGCCATTATGTACTGCCTTTTTTATCTATGGGAATTTTTAAGATTGGAAAAAGAATTAGTTCTATTTTTCTGAATTTTCTGATATATTATTTGTATTTTTAAGATTGGAAAAAGAATTAGTTTTATTTTTCTGAATTTTCTGATATATTATTTGTATTTTTAAGGTTGCACGCATCTATTATTTCTATTCGAATAACCACCTTTAGTCGCGGTTCGTGTCACGAACCGGGACTAAAGGCTCGTTCTGCGCGGGAACGAGAAAGCCGCGAAAATTTTCACCATTAGTCCCGGTTCGTGACACCACCCGGGACTAAAGGCCCGCGGAGGGTACCCCAGGGGACCTTTAGTCCCGGTTCGTGACACCACCCGGGACTAAAGGCTGGAACTATATATGTGGATGCCTTCCTGCCCCAAAATTTTCTAAGTCACAAACCCTCTTCTTCCCTCGCGCCGGCGCCTGCTCGTCTTTCTGCCCCGTCGCCGTCGCCCGCGCAGAGGACCGCGCCGTCTCCATCGCCGTCGCCGTCGCCGTCGTCGAGCCCTTCTCTCCACCGCCTCCACCCTGCTCCGCCCCCGTCCCGTCGCCGTCTCTCCGGTAGGTTCCCCGCGGGCCGTCGCCCTAGATCCAACGCGCGAACGCCATCGAACGGAGACCACGAATCACGCGCGAACGCGCCGCCCTCGAACGGCGACCACGAACTGAGAACGCGCCGCCCTCGCGCTCGCTACCGCGGCCAGATTCGCCGCCGGCGAGACAACAGTGGCCGTGGCCTCGTCCCCATCTCCGTCCCCTCCCCCGTGGCGAGCACCACAGTGGCCTCCTCCCCATCTCCGTTCCCTCCCCCGTGGCCGGAATCGTCGGAATCGCCGGAGACCCGAGAGCCTGAACTGCCACCGCCGGCCACCGTGTGACGCCAGGGGTGACGTCATCATGACGTCACCTGGCCACGTGTTGACGAGTTTTTTTAATGACGTCATCATGACACGTGGGGCCCACTGTATATGGAATTACAGAACATAATTAAATCTTCTAAATTAAATAACTTTTAATTTATAATTCCAAAAATTATGGAAAAATATGCAAAATGTTCACAAAAATGTAAGCTATCTGTTTATATCATTATCATTCATGTTTGACAAAGTTTAAAATGAGACCATATTTGAATTTGAGTTAAATTCATTAAAATAATGAAAGTAAGTTTTAATTCAATAAATTCAGAATATTAAGTATAATATACCAAAATGACCAGAAAAGCAAATGCAACCTAGCTATGGGGTTCTCCAAGTCATTTGAGAGACCCTACCAATCTGTTTTCCCTCTTTCTACGACAATATTTGCTAAGTCTCCTATATACTTAATTAATTTTTACTACATGCATGTCTGCAGGAGTGACATATGGCAGACAATAGAGACCTGACGGCGGAACAGGTGGCTGAAGGTTATATATTAGATATCATAGCCGGAGGAGGAACAGACATTGACGATGATGTAATCTCTTCTTATCTGAACCTTGACGATCAAGAAGGTGAAGGAGGAACAGACATTGTCGATGATCAAGGAGGTGAAGAAGGAACAGACATTGTCGATGATCAAGGAGGTGAAGGAATGGACATTGATGACGGAGGTCAACCGTCGACAAACGACGATCTCCAATTGCAAAGAACAACCACCTCCGGCGAGGTATATATTTTAGCCCTCGGTCTTATTTTAGCCCTCGGTCCAATTGCAAAGACTAACGCGCGCGACTCTCTTTCTTATTTTAGCCCTCGGTCGGATCTAGTATGACAAAGCGTGGCAAATCCAAGGCGATGAAAGATTCCGAAATATATACCATCGAATCAGTCAGTCAAATCGGCAAGCCCCTACAGCACACCACAAAGTTTATCAACCAATGCGGAGTCATTGTTAGAGACGTCGTCCCGATCACCGTCCAGGAATGGAAGGAGCCAAAGAAAGCACGTGTTGGTTTCACTTATGTCGACAAGAGAACGAAAAAGATTATGTTTAGAAAGCTTATTGCACATTTCATTCTACCTCCGGAATACAACAAAAAAGATGAATTCGGTCAGGACGTTCCGGGTGGACGTGAGAGGAGGAGGATAGTCAAAGAGTTCGCTCTTCAGAAGATGGCCGAAGCATTCCGGAACTTCAAGAAAAAATTGTTCCGTGAATATGTCAGCCAGGGCAAGACTCCGAATTTCACTGGACAATATGAGAAACTGAGAGATGATTGGACAGAATTTGTGACGCAACATAAATCGGAGCATTTCAAGGTAATGTCGGCAAAAAATAAGGCTAATGCGAAAAAGAAACAGTACCATCATGTTATGGGGCCAGGAGGATACCGCGTTTCGGCGCCTAAGTGGCAGGCAATGGAGGACGGCCTAAGGGCAAGAGGAATCCGTCTAGGTACAGAGGGATGGGACGAAAGAGCCAAAATGTGGTGGTACGGGCATGGGGGATCGCTAGACCCGGAGACAGGGGAGTGTGTTCACCGGCAGAAAAAGTTTGCTCCCACAAAAGAACTTGTTGACGCAATGACCAAAGCTCAACAGGGCAAGATCACGTTCAACAGAGAGAGAGACCAACTGACAGTTGCCCTCGGAAATCCTGAACACGGAGGACATATACGAGGCAAAGGCAGAATGCCGTGGAAAGTAGGGTTTTCCCAGGAGGGTGACCCGTACTGTTACAGAAGCCGTAGGAGAGGTACGGACCGGGCTGCAGATGAACTGGCGAATCTTGCAATGGAAGTTTCTGACCTGAAGAAGGTCGTGGCGGGAATACTTGAGAAAGAAAAAGCGTCGGCTGCAGGGCCGCATCAAGAACATGCAACGGATCTCGGAAGCCAGCAGCGGAGAAGCAGCGTGGCTTCCACGGAGGCCCCGACTGCAGGTGCTAATGCACCGATGATCGAGAGTCGTGCACCGGAGCCTCACTACCCCGTGGATGACGTAAAGGAGATGAAAGAATGTGATCTGCATTATCCCGTGGGGAACATTTCCATGAAGGTGGCTACCGGCAGTGCTTTACCCTATACACCTGGAGCACTCCATCACAACAACCCCATTCCATATGGCTATGCTCGTGTCACGGTGGAAGACATAGTCCAAGCGTTTGAGGACCTGGAGATTGACATAGCTACACCCGAAGGGGAGAGAAGACTTGGAGATGTCAAGCGCCAGTTCATTCTATGGAAAAAGAAGTACATAGTGTTTCCAGGCGAGACGCCAAGGCTAACAAGTCCACCCCCCTACGATGGTGCAGGTGCTGGTGGTGGTGGTGGTGCTAGTGCTGGTTCACCTACGCCTCCTTCACGCCATTCGACGCCGTCCCCCGATCTTCCTCCTCCGGTGGTTAAGCAGCCGTCGCCCACGATTCCTCCTCCGGAGGAAAAGCAGACGTCTCCCACTATTCCTCCTCCGGAGGAAAAGCAGACGTCGTCGCCCCCCATTCCTCCTCCGGAGGATAAGCGGACGTCGCCCCCCATTCCTCCTCCGGAGGATAAGCAGACGTCGCCCCCCATTCCTCCTCCAGCGAAGAAACAGAAGCAGGCGGGCAGCAAGGGAACACGCTCTTGGTCTATTAACCCGGACCCTTATGTACCTAAGACCACACGGGTACCGGAGCCATCACTGAAGCCTCTCACCCCAAGGCCTTGGGAACTTAGTGATGCTGAAACCAAATTGGTCGTGAAGGCTGACGTTGAGAAATGGAAGGGCAAACTGAAGGCGCTAAAGGAGCCTGAGCCCAAGGAAGTATTCCCTCCGATTGTAGACTATTGGGCTACGGATTTTTTATCGACAGTGTCCCAATCCGTGAAGAATTTGCCTAAAGACTATGATATTGAACTTCGTAAGCAAGCAGGAATATTGGAGGAGGAGAAAAAAAAGCAAAAATGATACAAAGCGGGAAACAAGTTGCCCAGCTCGGGATGCAGAGTAAACAATCGATATCCCCCCTCATAGTGAAAGCCGCTCCGGAACATGACCCCGAGGTCATAAATGCTGTGACAGCAATGGGATTGACTGTAGCTACTGCCATGCAAAATGCGTCCGAGGCCGGTATGTCTCTCCGTGCCTTTTTAGACATGGACGATATGCCAGTGGCTGATGTAGCATTAAAATATGTGAAGAAAGGGCCTCTCGTCGAGCCTGCGAAGGAAAAGGATCTACCACCACTAATGCAAAGTCTGCTACGTTGGTACAAAGATTTCATAACTTTTACCGACAAAGAATATGTGTATGTGGATTATACAGAGGAGCATCACACCAAAAAGTACTCTGTAACAGTTGAGTTGAGTGAATTGTTCCAACTGTTCAATATGCGTGAGCTCGACAAATCTATCCTGAGTTGCTACGTTCTGTAAGTGATTTATTTCTACCTCATCTCGTTCTTCATTTGCCTACACTATATATATATATATATATATATTGTCCTAACTATATTGTTCCGTACGCTATTATGCAGATTGAAGATTTGGGAATGCAAAGTAAGACTCATCCATGATATTGGGTTCATTGACCCACAAATCATTAATGGAACTATGTTAGAACGTCACCCCATAGACGTGGAGAAAGACTTGTACAATTTTTTTTAAAAAGCATGAATCCAAAAGATATATTCTATTTCCTTACCATTTTGGGTGAGTGTTTCTCTCATGTTCCCATTCTCTTTTGTTTACTCCATGCATGGTATGTCCAATCGATAAATTATGCATGACTCTGCATCTAATGTGTCCGCAGGTACCACTGGATTCTGCTAAAAATTGATCTTCACCAGTCCATAGTTTTCATCATTGACTCTATGAATTCAAATACAGATCTTTGGGTCGACATGAGAAAAATGATGCAAAAGTAATTATTTTTCAATCATTTGCGCTCTATATCGATCGGTCTCTTTTGTTCATTTTCTAAGCTAATAACTCCCTTGTTCATTTAATTTTATTTGCATTGTAGAGTTTGGAGACGGCTCTCACATCAACATGTCGGTGAATTCAAAGATGCGCTAAAATTTAAAAATGTGTTCAAAGGTGTGGATAAGCAGCCACCGGGGACCGGTCTATGTGGATACTATGTCTGTGAGAACATACGGAAAGAAATATCTGAGAGGAAGAAGGACGAGCAAACGCGGAACGGTCTCAATAACTTGCGGAGGGCGCTTACTCCAGAAGCTCGCTTCCGACCAATTCAAGAGGAAATAGCAGGATTTTTCCTTAGGCATGTCATCCACAAGAAAGGAGAGTTCCATGCGTCCACCGACGATGACTTTTATAAGCATGTATAAGCCCTAAGTACTTTGAAACTTGTGCGAATTTGTGTATGCTCGTCCATCTTAATTGTGTAATATGGAAACTTGTTCGAGGTTGTATATATGGTCACCCGATATTGAATATATATTATATATTCCTATTGAATTCTCCTCGTTTGATATTTCATATATATATATATGCATGAATATGTGTACTGAAATTAAAACAAAACAAATTAAAAAGGAAACAGGTTTAGGGGGCCTAAAACCCTAAACCTGCGCAGGTTTTCAGTCCCGGTTAACCACAAGACCCGGGACTAAAGGTCCTCCGCCGCAACGGACCCCTAGCGCCCACGTGGACGGGCTTTTAGTCCCGGTCCGTAAGTGGCGGGACTATAGGGGGGGGCATTTAGTCGCGCATAGCTAGTCCCGGTTGCCCGGACGGGATTAATAGTCCTGGTGAACCGGGACTGTAGGCCTATTTTCTACCAGTGGTCACCCGGATTTCTCACCAAGCCGCGTGCCCCGGTACTAAGGAGCTCCCAATGCCAGCCTGGCGGGGCCCAGTCCCGGACATCCCCCGGCGGGTCCAACAAAGACATGAACTAAAAACCTGCCCGGACTAAGTAAATATTCCATAATTAAGTAAAATACCTTAGTGTTTCTAACTTAGTAAAAAATAGTAAATTGAGAAATATAACAGAAATAAGATGAAAGTTAAACAGGAACAATATGGTAACTTAGTGAAAAATTTTAACTTACTGAAATTATATAGTTATTCTAACTTTCTGAAATTTTCTAACACTAACTTAGTGAAATTTTCTAACACAACATTCTAACAGAAAAATTCTAACACTAAACAAAATTGTAAAAACAAAATAAAGCACTAAAAAAATCTAACACTAACTCTAAAAATTTCTAACACTAATTAAATTCTAACACTAACACTAATAACTCTAAAAAAATCTAACACTAAATCTAAAAATTTCTAACACTAACACTAACTCTAAAAACAATCTAACACTAAATCTAAAAATTTCTAACACTAAACACTAACACTAACTCTAAAAATTCTAACAGTAAAACAAAATTGAAAAAAACCGAAATAAATTACCTAGCTAGGCCGGCGATCGACGGCGATCGAGGGGCGAGAGGCGGTGCGGCGGAGGCGGAGGCGAGACGGAGGCGCGACGGAGGCGGACGGACGCGGACGGCACGACGGCGCGACGGAGGCGGACGGCGACCGCGGAGGCGCGACGGACGCGGGGCCGCGCGGGGGATCGACGGCGACGGAGACAGAGAGCGGCCGGAGGCGCGGCAGACGGAGGTGAGGCCGACGGAGGCGCGGCGGACCGAGGCGAGGCGTACGGCGACGAGGCGGACGGACGGCGACGAGGCGGAGCAGGGCTTCGCCGTAGGTAGAGGAGAAGACGCGCGAAAGAAATGAGGCCAAAATTTCACAAGTCCTGGAGATATATCCCCACTACAGGCCTTTAGCACCGGTTTGTGTTAACAACCGGTGCTAAAGGGTCTTTAGCACCGGTTGCTAACACAAACCGGTGCTAAAGGCCTGTAGTTGGGGCCACACCCAGACTGCGCGCCCACTACAGGCCTTTAGCACCGGTTTGTGTTAGCAACCGGTGCTAAAGGTCTTAATACAAACTGCTCGCCTCCCGCGCGCGGCGGTTTTATTGCTACAGTGCGCACCGGCCCGATCGCGAGTCTCTGTTTCTTCTCTTCTTCCTCTGTCTCTTCTTCTTCCTCTCTTGATCTTCCTCCACTAAGCACCATGGCTGAAGTTTCTAAGAGATATGATGTGCCCACACCATGCGGCAAAAGTCTCGACGTGTTCTACACCAACAATTGCGAGGAGCTCCCCGGTGCTCTTGGGTATTTGACCAATCTGTATTTCTCCTCTCCCGAAGAACACCGGTTTTTCGGGCTTGATTTAGAGTATACGGCGGATAAACGGAATGTTGCAGTCATCCAGATTGCGTTCAAGGAGGCCGTTTTGGTCTTCCAATGGTCAAGGTAACGCACACGTACAATCTTGCATCTTCGATTTGTTTGTTGCATGTGAAGAATACATGTGTTGCCATATATCTAACACGTACACGTATCAAATTTTTGTTGTTGTAGTAGTTCAAAGCATTCTCCGGCACTTGTTGATTTTCTTGTCAACAAGGGGTATGACTTTTGCAGCGTTGACAACACGCAAGACCGTCCGAAGTTGATGCGCTTGGGTATTGTGATACCTGAAGATCACTACATTGATATTCAGGGTCTTATCCATTTGAACGGGCCAAAGACCGGTATGGCTCGCATGGCAAGTGCCTTCATCCACGAGGGCTACGGAACCATGAAGACTGATTTCCCCTCGAAGAATCACTGGTTGTGGGAGAAGAACCCACTGGACTGGACCAACATCACGTATGCAGCCATAGATGCATACGTCTCCTACGAGTTGTTCCGCTTCTACTCGACGGATCCATAGATGTTGTTTGTGTACCGCATCTTGTGTTCGATATATGCATGTAATGGATATATTAGTATGTAATGGATATATTATCATGTAATGTATATATTATTATGTAATGGATATTATTTCTATATTAATTCCTAGCTATACTATTTCTATATTATGTCAAACACACATTTCAAAACAGACAAACAAAAACACATCAAGAAAACAAAACAGAAAAACTATTGTTTCTGTATATGTGATCACTTACCCCAGGCGCACTTTACACAAAATGCGCCTGCGGTAAATCTCTTATCCCAGGCGCATTTCCTGACTGTGCGCCTGCGCTAAAGTTACCCTAGGCGCATTTTGCTGTTTATGCGCCTGTGGTAAGTTAGGGTGGGTAATGAGTAAGGCAACGAGAAGTGAGAGCGCAAGTGATACATCGAGCATATATATCGTGGATACATATATATAGATTGATTTAGCGAGATACCATACAGATTGATTTAGCGATTGCCGCAGTGTCGCCGGAATACAAATTCTTTTATTAAAAAGAGAAAACAGACGAACACTACTCCTCGCCGTCGTCGTCGGGGAACTCGTCGGTGACCTCCTCCGGGTCATCATCGTCGCCGAACTCGTCGGTGACCTCCTCGTCATCATCGGAGGTGCATGATGGTATGTCCGAGATAGGCCCCCACCTCGGATCGTCGGAGGCCCAGACTTCGCCGGCGCGGTCGGCCCGACGAAGCTCTTGCAGCGCCCTCGTCCTCGCCTCCCGAGCCGCATCTAACGCGAGGTGGCGTTTGAGGCGGCGCTCCGCCCGCTGACCCGCGCATGTCTGCCAGAGCTCCTCGTCGGCGCTCTCCTCCCCCGGGTTGTTCCGGTAATAATCGCGGACGACGCGGTCTTCCCTGGCGTCGACTAGGCCCTGAAACGCGCGGTGGCGGAGGTGGAGGTGGTCGGCGGCAGTGATGATCTGTGGCTTCGTCGCCCTGGCCTCCGCTTCCCAGACTGTGTGGCAGTCGTTGAAGTTCATCAGCGACCGCGGGCGGTTGAGGCGCCAGGCCGCCGCGTCCCAGGCGCGGGCTGCCTCTGCCGCCGTCGCAAAGGTGCCGAGGGGGATGCGGTCGTCCCCCCAGCGGATATCTGCGCTGAACATTCCGTTCTGCCGTGCTCGGACGCCGCGGAAACCGGTGGTGCTGTTCCTCCTCGGAGGCATGGTGGAAGCGCGACGGTGCAGAGGGATGGAGAAGAAGCGCTCGAGGCGCGACAGTGGCTACTGGGTGCATATATAGGGTCCTCTGGCTCACAAAGTGTTGAGCTAGGGTTTTGATCCAACGGTTAAGAAACATCCCAACGGCTCACAACAGCTCGAAAGAAACACACCGTAGCCCTGATCGAACGGCTCACAACAGCTGGAAAGAAACACACCCCGGATCCAACGACTCACAAGCGGTTGAAACAAACACACGATCCGTGTGATTCTATCTGATTGGTCCAAACGAAACCCTAACCCATTTAGTCCCGGTTGGTGTCCCCAACCGGTACTAAAGGGACGATCCGTTTCTATTTGTCTTCTTGTCTTTCTTCTGATTGCGCCGTAACCATGGAACATCTTCATCATTTAACTGAATGCTAGGATCATCTTTGACTTTGAAGGGAGGAATTTCATCAAATTTAATGTAATCTGATCAATTACCCCAGGCGCACATTGCACACCATGCGCCTGTGGTATAGCTCTTAGCCCAGGCGCATATTCTGTCTATGCGCCTGCGGTAATGTTACCCCAGGCGCATATTGTAGTCTATGCGCCTGTGGTAAGTTAGGGTGGGTAATGAGTAAGGCAACGAGAAGTGAGAGCGCAAGTGATACATCGAGCATATATATCGTGGATACATATATATAGATTGATTTAGCGAGATACCATACATGTAGATTGATTTAGCGATTGGTATACTAGCCCGCTGGTACTTTGTTTCTCACTTTTAAAAAGTACATACATATATCGCGAGTATTTCCCTCTGTCAACCTTTCATCACAATCTTACGCTTGCCTTTCTTGGTTGATGTTGAATACGTGACTGCCATACCGTGACTTCTTCTGTCTGCCTCTGTGACAACCGGTCGTCACAATCTTACTCTTGCCTTTCTTGGTACCGGTTGCGGTTAACAACCGGTGCTAAAGGGTCTTTAGCACCGGTTGTTAACGGCAAACCGGTTGTTAACGGCAACCGGTGCGAAAGGGTCTTTAGCACCGGTTGTTAACGGCAACCGGTCCTAAAGGCCTGTACAGGGGGGCGCACATTTCTTTTTCTTCTTCTTTCTGTTTCCAAAGGGGGGTGTAGAACAAAACAAACGGTATCGCCATCATACAGCCCAACCGTGGCTACTGGGTGCATATATGCATACCAAATGCACGGCTGGACGTATGATGGCGAATCCGGATGTTTTGTATTTGCTCGATGAACTGAATATATGATGTATCAAACCTTAAAGGGTGGTGTAGAACAAAACAAACGGTATCGCCGTCATACAGCCCAACCGTGGCTAGCTACTGGGTGCATATATGCATACCAAATGCACGGCTGGACGTATGACGGCGAATCCGGATGTTTTGTATTTGCTCGATGAACTGAGTATATGATGTATCAAACCTTAAGGGGGGTGTGGAACAAAACAGACGGTATCACCATCATACAGCCCGACCGTGGCTACTGGGTGCATATATGCATACCAAATGCACGGCCGGACGTATGATGGCGAATCCGGATGTTTTGTATTTGCTCGATGAACTGAGTATATGATGTATCAAACCTTAAAGGAGGGTGTAGAACAAAACAAACGGTATCGCCAGTATACAACCCCGCAGTGGCTACTGAGTGCATATATGCATACCAAATGCACCGCGGGGCGTATGCTGGCGAATCCGGATGTTTTGTATTTGGGAGATGAACTGAACGGTGTATGAAGCTGGGCTATATATAGGGTCCTCTGGCTCACAAAGTGTTGAGCTAGGGTTTTGATCCAACGGTTAAGAAACATCTCATCCAACGGCTCACAACAGCTCGAAAGAAACACACCGTAGCCCTGATCGAACGGCTCACAACAGCTGGAAAGAAACACACCCCGGATCCAATGACTCACAAGCGGTTGAAACAAACACACGATCCGTGTGATTCTATCTGATTGGTCCAAACGAAACCCTAACCCATTTAGTCCCGGTTGGTGTCCCCAACCGGTACTAAAGGGACGATCCGTTTCTATTTTTCTTCTTGCCTTTCTTCTGATTGCGCCGTAACCATGGAACATCTTCATCATTTAAGTGAATGCTAGGATCATCTTTGACTTTGAAGGGAGGAATTTCATCAAATTTAATGTAATCTTCTGACATGTCTGTCTTGTCCTCGACTCCCACGATGTTTCTTTTCCCTGAAAGAACTATGTGGCGCCTTGGCTCATCGTCTGATGTATTCGTTTCTTTATCTTTTGTTTTTCTCGGTCTGCTAGACATGTCCTTCACATAGAAAACCTGAGCCACATCATTGGCTAGGACGAATTGATCATTGTCGTACCCAAGATTCTTCTGATCCACTGTTGTCATTCCGTACTTCGGGTCTACCTTAACGCCTGACAGGTTGAACCATTTGCACCAGAACAAAGGGACCTTAAAGGAAGGTCCGTAGTCAAGTTCCCATATCTGCTCTATGTAACCATAGTATGTGACCCTTTGCCCGTTGTCGTCTTTTGCATCAAACCGGACGCCACTGTTTTGGTTGGTGCTCTTTTTATCTTGTTCTGCCGTGTAAAATATGTTACCATTTATCTCGTACCCTTTAAAGGTCAATACAGTCGAAGATGGTTGCTTGGCCAACAAGTATAGCTCATCTTCAACAATGTTGTCATTAATCAGACGTCTTTGCAACCAACCTCCGAAAGTCTTCGCGTGTTCTTTAGCAATGAAATCTTCAGGTTGCTCCGGATATTCCGAGCGTAAAATATCCGTGTGTTCCTGGATATATGGAGCCGCCAAGCTGGAATTAACTAGAATTGTGTAGTGTGCTTGACTGAAAGATTGCTCGTCCATACATGTTGTTGATTTCTTTCCTAGCGTGCCTTTTCCACGCAGTCTCCCCTCATGGCGCGACTGAGGAACCCCGATCGGGTTCAGGTCAGGAATAAAGTCAACACAAAACTCAATGACCTCCTCTGTTCCATAGCCCTTGACCATGCTTCCTTCTGGTCTAGCACGGTTTCTAACATAATTCTTCAAGACTCCCATGAACCTCTCAAAGGGGAACATATTTTGTAAGAATACAGGACCGAGAACGGAAATCTCTTGGACTAGGTGAACTATGAGGTGCGTCATAATATTGAAAAAGGTTGGTGGGAACACCAACTCGAAGCTGACAAGACATTGGACCACGTCCTTCTGTAAACTTGGTAGAGTTGCTGGATCGATTGCCTTCTGAGAAATTGCGTTGAGGAATGCACATAGCTTCACAATGGGTACTCGCACGTTTTCTGGCAGAAGCCCCCTCAATGCAATCGGAAGTAACTGGGTCATGATCACGTGGCAGTCATGAGACTTAAGGTTTTGGAACTTTTTCTCTTCCAGGTTTAGTATTCCTTTTATGTTCGACGAGTAGCCAGACGGGACCTTGATACTACTCAGGACTTGGAAAAAGATCTCCTTCTCTTCCTTGGTAAGAGCGTAGCTGGCAGGACCTTTGAAATTCTCTGGATTCATCAGGTCGTCTCGTTCGTGCATACGTTGGTGGTGCAGCCGTGCTTTTGGTGTATCTCTTGACTTCTTCCCATGCACGCCCAATAAGTTTAGCAGGTTCACGCAAATATTTTTCGTCACGTGCATCACGTCGATCGCAGAGCGAACCTCTAGGAATTTCCAATAGGGTAGTTCCCAGAATATAGATTTCTTCTTCCACATGGCTACGTGGTTGTCGGCGTCATTTGGAACAGATTGTGCGCCAGGACCCTTTCCAAAGATTACTTTTATATCTTTGACCATGTCATATATATCAGTACCTTTAGGGAGGGTTGGCTTCCTCCGTGTATCTGCCTCGCCTTTGAAATGCTTTCCTTTCTTTCTTACGGGATGCCTGTCTGGAAGAAATCGACGATGCCCCGGGTACACATTCTTGCCTATATGTATACTTTCTGTCTCGCCTAAACAGTGTGTGCATGCGCTGTATCCCTTGTTTGACAGTCGTGAGATGTTACTAAGAGCGGGCCAATCATTGATGGTAACAAACAGCAACCCTCGTAGGTCAAATTCCTCTTGTTTGTACTCGTCCCACACACGTACACCTTCGTCAGCCCACAACTCTAAAAGTTCATCAACCAGTGGCCTCAGGTACACATCAATGTTGTTGCCGGGTTGCGACGGGCCTGGGATAAGCACTGGCATCATAATGAACTTACGCTTCATGCATAACCAAGGAGGAAGGTTATAGATACATAGAGTCACGGGCCAGGTGCTATGACTGCTACTCTGCTCCCCAAATGGATTCAGGCCATCTGTACTCAGACCAAACCTTAAGTTTCTTGCGTCACGTGCAAAGTCCTCGTACTTATCGTCGATGTTTCTCCACTGCGACCCATCAGCGGGGTGTCTCAGCATATCGTCTTCCTTACGGTCTTCTTTGTGCCATCGCAACAACTTGGCATGCTCTTTGTTTCGGAACAAACGTTTCAACCGTGGTATTATAGGAGCATGCCACATCACCTTGGCAGGAACCCTCTTCCTGGGGCGATCGTCGCCCTCAACATCACCAGGGTCATCTCGCCTGATCTTATACCGAAATGCACCGCATACCGGGCAGGCATTTAAATTCTCGTGCTGGCCGCGGTAGAGGATGCAGTCATTGATGCATGCATGTATCTTATGCACTTCCAATCCTAGAGGGCAGACAACCTTCTTTGCTTCGTATGTACTGCAGGGCAGCACGTTATTTCTTGGAAGCATCTTCTTCATTATTTTCAGCAGGTTTTCAAATCCCTTGTCAGATAATCCATTCTCTGCCTTCCATTGCAGCAATTCAAGGGTGGTGCCCAGTTTTTTCTGGCCATCTTCGCAAGTTGGGTACAACAATTTTTTGTGGTCTTCTAACATGCGCTCCAACTTCAACCTCTCGTTTTCACTTGCGCAGTTTATCTGTTCTTCACGAATGACCTGACGAAGATCATCATCAGACTCATCAACAATGTCCTCAAGTTCAGGCTCATCTTCCCCCATTTCAGTATCACCGTGTTCATCGAACATAGGATACTCATCATTATCCTCTTCTTCTTCATTGTCTTCCATTATAACCCCTCTTTCTCCGTGCTTGGTCCAACAAAAATAACTGGGCATGAAGCCTTCTTGCAACAAGTGGGTGTGTATGGTTCTTGAGCTAGGGAAATTCCTCTTATTCTGGCATTTTTTACATGGACAAAAAATAAATCCATTCTGCCTGTTTTTCTCAGCCACATTGAGAAAACTATGCATGCCATTAAGGAATTCGGGACGACGTCGATCACTGTACATCCATTGCCGGTTCATCTGCATTATATAAATTTATCAACAACCATTATGCTAAATCATCATGACTAAATTAGTTAATTAATACAAAAAGTTCATCACACGTTAATACCAAACTAGCGTATAGTGACCATATATACATATATAGTTCTCAGAAAAATACACACTGAAACCATCCATAAAAACTCTCTCTAATTAATGCATTTAAAAACAACAACAAATGCGATCAAAATCGCAACAAAGGTAACAATTGACCCGACGACATAATGATACCAAGCCTCTTTACTAATTGCATATTTCCTAATCTTTCTAATCTTCAGGCGCATTGCGTCCATCTCGCTCTTGTGACTATCGACGACACCGGCAAGAACCTTTTCCAAGGTCATCTTCTCTCTTTCAGTTTTTTCCAACCTTTCTTCAGTTTTTTTCAATCTTTCTTTCAAGCCAATATTTTCTTGTTCAACTAAGTATAACTTCTCAACAATAGGGTCGACTGGCATTTCCGGTTCCACTACCTCCTATATAAAAATATCTATGTCAAGTTGGTCGGCGTAAGTAATTGTCGTATAATCAGGAAATGAAAATATGTAGTGAAAAAAGATAATATACCACATCCGAATCATAGACTGGACGAGGGCCAACGGGGACGGATATCAAAACCATGGCTCTAGAAAATTATATACAAGTAAATACGTAAATCATACAAATCAAAATTTGTTTTGGTAAATAAAAACAATAGGCTCACCAAGGTTGTGTCGGTGATGGGGCGATTGACGGTAGTGAGTAAGGGAACAAGGCGCGCGACACTAAAAAAAGCACAAATCATAATTAATTTTGAGCTCAAATTGCATCAATTTGTATACATAACAAAATGAATAACAAATTCTAGCTTAGCTAGGCATTTCATCAAACACCTAGCTAGCACAACAAAAATGAAATGAGCAAGAAAACGAGCAAAACCTGCAATGCCGGAAGAGGGAACGTTGATGCTAACCGTAGAACCGATGGGTACCAACAATCTTGACAAATGGTGGAGAAAATGGGGATGGATTAGACCTCACAAGAGGAAGAAGAGAGCAAAAATGGAGTTGAGCTCGAGCTGGAAAAAATGGAGCTGAGCTCGGGGTGGTATGTAGGGTTTAGGGGAGGGCTTTAGGACCGGTTTGTGTTACAAACCGGTTCTAAAGGATATGACAGCGGGACCCGCAGTAGCTGCAAAAAATGAGAAAACCTGTAGAACCGGTTTGTGATACAACCCGGTTCTAAAGGTTCTGCCCCTGGGCCCCCCTCCCTGCAGCAAATGGCCCGCAAGGCCTTTAGGACCGGTTTGTGTTACAAACCGGCCCGAAAGGCCTTGCGGGCATTTTGCTGCATGGGTGGGGCCCAGGGACAGACCCTTCTGAACCGGTTTGTATCACATCCGGTTCCATTGGGCTTGGCTCAATGCCCTGTTTTCTACTAGTGCAAAGAGAATAAGCCCCATGTCAGCATGTTGTGGTTTCAGTTTGAACTTGACTTGCATTAGCCCCTTTGGCATGCCTTTTCTAGAAATCTTCCAGCTCGCAGATACTCAAGCACATGCAAAGAAACAATGGTTAAACATTTGTACTGAGTAGAATTCACAAGACGTCTGAGACCTCTGATGTAGAAACCAATGAGCTTGAGCATATTAAGTGTTAATTATAATCACTCAGTGCATTACTACATTTTCAACACCAATTTATTAAGAACCTGAAAATTTGTATTGTACTTTGGCAATGATTAGACATGGAATTTTTCGAGGCTCAATTTCTTCTGTAATAGGTATTTACATGCATACTTAGGACATACACATGTGTGAAAAAAATCCAGATTTGTTCAACATTAGAAAAATTGTACGATCAGCTAGTTATGTCATCCACATGGAGAAATTAAACCGTGCATACCATATGATTTGAGACAGACCCCTCTAATGTTATACATAATCATTGGATTGTTACAAACCATTCCTCACAAGTCACAAGAGAAACTTGTGCCTATACCTATACATTTTAATCGCAAAAATCATTTAAGCGGAGATTATCTTATTTCAAGACATGAGTTAAGCCTGCCAACGGGTAAATCATAGTCCATGCCGCCAAGAGAGTCACGATATTGGAAACTTTATCCTGGCAAGCACCAAATCACATATCTATGTATTAAAATTAATGTAAGAAAATAACATTCTGGGAGTAAGTTTAACATGAGAAATGAACAGTTTTGCAACTTACCTTCGCTGCTTTCTCAACTGACAAGAGCAACAGTTTTGCTGCCGTTAATATGAAATAAGAAGAAAGCTCAGAAATTTGCATTGGACCGACATCAAAATATGTTAGTAGAAGAGGGAAGGGAATTACCGTCTAAAGAAGTGGAGTGAATGTTGATGCAGCCTTGTGCTTAAGTCTTCAGTCCACTATCCCATCGAAGATATCAACAATTCACTTGATTTCCATATGAAATAATATGATATCAGAAGGTAGGTTTCGGCGATGAAAATACTCAAATTGTAGTATCATATAAGCAAAGGAAAGGCTCATTATATGTGTAGTACTTTTAGCAATTGAATGCTGCAACAAACCTGCTGCTCAACGACATGCTCGGAATCTCTCTTGCCATGATGATACATCAAGCTCGGTCTGTTGTTTGGCCTTGGCAAGGAGAGCGTGCTGTGAGACTAATCATCCATATCAGTTTTCAAAATCTAATCTAATAAATAGGATCTACTATAACCTGAAAGCATAGAGAATTGGGAAATATGGGCCTGCAATGGAAGAAATATAATATACTACTTATGCGAAATAATATATAATTAAAATACTACAACAGATACAGATTGATATACTATTTGGCTCCAATACTCACGAATTTGAAATGATGATATATTGGTGAAACCGAGATATGTTCCCCTAAAAACAACTGTCCCAATAAGTTGAATGGATTCATTAACTAATTAACAAGAACCTCACCATTTCGGCTTTCTATCACAATAGCTAGATGATCGCAAGGCAGCTGCTGCAATTGCCATAGAAGCCTCCAACTCCGCGACTCACGACCCGTATAACAAGTGACAGGGGATACAGTTTATATTGATATTTGGAGCTCCGCCCCAGCATAGCAGCCATCTACCTTCTTCTTCTTGCACATTATGAATACAAGAGGCCTACCCTGAGTCTCTGACTCTGCATAAGACCAAGAATTTTATACAAAACCCAAAAGCAAGCATTTCCATTCTACTATTGATATTTTCATTGCCTCATACAAATCCTAGATTGTAGCTTACATGTAGTAAATTTCTGTTTCTTGTTTAACAGAGATGAGATTTTCCATTCGAAATGTACATCTTGAGCATATTATGTATTTTTATTTCTCGAGGCCCCGCTCCTCTCCAATCATAGCAGGCGTCTTTAGGTGAGTCCAGTACTTGAGTTGAAATGGAGTGGTGTCAACGAAGAAGGAAACACCATTTATGAGAAATTTGTAATGGTTGGTAGAGTCAATCTTTTGTTTCTCTCAAGTTTTTTACTTTTCCTTAATTCTTTTTGGTGGAACAAACAAACCTAGAATCTTCTCTCAGTACACACAAAATAGGATCCTTCACCTGTATCAAATATGAACGACCTCTTGCAAATAAACTGGGCTAAGCTATGCGAGAGTCTTGGGTTCGTAGATACATCAATTGTCTTGGGTTCGTCTAGATGACGGTCAACCGGCAACTCTGCACCCAGGGCCGGTCCTGAGATTTCGGGGGCCCGGGGCGAGACTAGAAATTGGGGCCGCTTAGTACAAATAGACATATGTATCGTTGGTGAAATAAAAATCAAATAAGAGAAATGAGACAAAAAAGAAATTACATGGAAACCCTTGCAGGAAAACACCACGAATGAACGGAAGCGTTATTTATCATGATGGAGTAGTACTACAATTTCGATATAGCCTAAAATTTTCTTCTCATGTTTCTCGATGCAAAGTCATCAACGATGGAATAGATGTCAATTTCATCCAATAAGTTCTTCACAATGCATAGAGTTGCCAAACTATTTAGTCTCTCTTGTGACACTGTAGATCTTAAATAGTTCTTCAGTAATTTCAACTTTGAAAAGCTTCTTTCAGCTGATGCAACTGTCACTGGCATAGGAAATAAGATCCGATAAGAAATATATATATTGGGATAACAAGAGCTTCTCTAACAAACTGAAGCATCTCGATAGCAGACATTGTTCTGTCTGGCAAGATCAACTGCATAACAATTAACTCAGAAATTAGATCAATTAACTCGATATCACATTTCTTATCTAGAGAGAAAGTTTTTGCAAATTTGGTGCAACTGTCATCAATTTGAGAACCTCCATTGACTTCAAATCTATTGAACTCATTGCTTCTAAACGACTAGAGTTCTTCAAATCGGATCGGATCCTAATATTAAGCGACCTACGGGTAACAGGTACCGAGTCGATCACATATCCACATAGCTTTCTAAGTACGAGCTATGCAGCCAGCCGTATGTGCCCAATAGCTCACGTATAGGCCCAACTCACGTGAAATACTTTTCAATTGCCTAATTAATTTTTTTATGTATATAAACTAAGCCTAGTTACATATATAAAAAATGGGCCCCCAATTTTTTTGGGCCCGGGGCGGCCGCCCCTCTCGCCCCACCCTAGGACCGGCCCTGTCTGCACCCCAAACCTGACCACGGCAACATCAACAACAAAATAAGAGAACCCGTTAAAAATCCAATCTCGTAGACAAAGGAGAGCATGGCATATGGGTCGAGGTTGGTTACCTATCACGGTTAGGACGGACATGCGGCCCTTGTTGCCGATCCTGAGATGGAGGTCCATGCGATCGGCTGACAGCGTCGCCGCCGCTGCGGATTGTGGGGGCGAGAAGACGGTTCCCCGGTGCGGTTATCACCGGGAGGGCGGAGGGATGGTGGCGAGGGCAATGGTGACAACGAGAGGAAGAAGAGAAGGAAGTCTAGATGCGTCCACAACATCACCGAAATTCGTTCCACCAATCCCTCTCCTTCGCTTGAGATGCGGTCGCCGTGTCCTATCAACAGAGGTGAGAGCGGCGCCAATTACTGGAGGTGTCGGTCTTGGTTGGGTGGCTCGAGGGGGCTTTGCGTTCTTGGAAGCAGGGGGTGGGGAGGGGGCGGCGAGGCGGCGGCCGTCCTAGGGCATCACCACGGGAGAGAAGAGAGGAGCGGCGTGGGCGTGTACGAAGAAGGTTGTGTTTGGAGTGGTTTTCTTGGGCCGAACGTAGATGGGCCAACATGGACGTGCGGTCGAGGGGAGCGAGCGGACGATGGAGGGAGACGTACCGAACTCCCATTTAACAGTAAAGAAAAAAGATTAACAGTAAAGATATTTACTCGTAAAGATAAGGATGCATGCATTTAGTTAACAAATCTAACAAACTTGACAAGATAAGGCTCCATGCAAGGAAAAAAAAGATTTATGCGGTGGCATTCTTCCTGTAATTTTATTAAAGTGTGACACCATACCACCACATCAACCTTAATAGTAAAGAACATGCCTCAACTAGATTAAATGTGTAATTTTCATTCTGAGTGCACCGGTTAGTCTATTTTTTTTCTGAACGGACATGCGTTATATAACGGTAATGTTTCCCCGTTGTTCACGTTAAGGTTGCTTCCTGGCCATTCACGTGTCCATGTACAACACGTATGTGTATGGTTTTTATTTATCGCTGTGCGTATTTTTTAGACGGAAGGCTCAAAATGAGCCCGGCTTTGAATTAACAAAGCCAACAACCGGCTAGGAGTTACAACTTATACATCTTACAGACACGCGCTAGGGTTGCCAGCTTTACAAGTGAAGAGCAAAAGACAACAGACTACAAAAGAAACAGAACCAAAATAAAACTTGATCCCGTAATGTCTTCTTGTCTTCTGTTGCATGGAAGCAGAGCCGGGAAGTTCCTCATCAACCAACCTTGCCCACGACATCACCACCCAGAGCTCGAGCAAGCAGAGGAGCAGGACTCAAGAATCCAGAGGAGGGGGCTTCACACAACGCCTCCAAGAAGGAAAACGGCACCCAAGAGTGTCACCGTCGTCGGCAGAGTCCAGAGACCTGCAAAGCTTTTGCCAATACCCAATCCTCCAACCAGAGAGCTCGATCGTGGAAACGGCGAGGTCATGTGGATTCTGAGAACACTGCAACGGAAGGAGGCCACAGCGAGAACAGGGCAGGTTGAGGCAGATGTGGCATCCAACATACAGGGAAGGGAGCTTCAAGGTGACGCCTTCAGGAAGGAAAATGGCACCCGGAGGTGTCGTCGTCACCTGCAATGGCCACAAACCATGCACAGTTTTCACTGGAGCCCCCAAATGCACCCTTAACACCGGATGCCACGAAGAGGTCGAGAAAGCTCGGCCACTACTTCCGAGCAACCTCCCCGAGAGGAGAAAAACATGGCGCGCCAGCCCCTGCTGAGGGCGCCAGCAATACACTCCAGAACCAACCACCACTGGGTGTTGGTCGCCGGAGGAAGGTGCAGCGAGCCCACACAGCGCACTTGGCATCCCGCCTAGGACCGTGAAGAATCCCGCACCCGCGCAGGGACAAGCTCCACGGAGAGGCGCACGCAGTCGAGAAGAACCGGACTGCCACCGACGAGACTCGCCTAGGTAACACAGGACCGAGGAGCCCCAATATACCGACGAGCTGCCCGTATGGGCATGTACAGATTGTGAAAATTGATATACATGTTGATGGTGTACATACATATCCTGGCCACTAACTGGTCACGCAATAAGTATTATTTTACTAAATCTTGGCCACTGATTTTGAATCTAACAGTCAAAAATAATTTGGAGGATGTGGCCCAACCTAGTGTCTACATCCGTATATTGCTTTTAGTATATAATAGATAGAATAGAATGGGATAGATAGATAGATAGATAGATAGGTCAACATAAAAAGGTTTGACTTGGGACAAAAATGGACGTGTACTTATTTAGGGATGGGAGGAATATCGATTGATGACAGTTTGGAGATTTTCATTATGATCTCCTCTAAAAGTCTGGGAGAGGTCGCTTTGAGATGCTTGAAACTTTTTGTTTCCACGGCTTCCTTCAGCACGTGCGGCTGCGAGATATGCTCGAGGCAAAAATCCTCGAGTCCCTGGAAACCGTGGCCGGCCGCCAGCTGTAGCGTGGCCACGACGTTCTCCGCCGTGACGCGCTCGCATAGTGTATTCTCGCACATGGCCCTCATCCTGTCCATACCGAACCGGTCCGCCGCCACCAGCAAGTCCCGTGTCACCATCACCGTTGCATCTTCGTCGTCGTCGCCCATCGGGAGCAGCTCGTCCGTGTAGATGAAGTGGAGCAGGGCTTTGAAAATGGGGGCATCTATGGCGTCAATTCTTACGCGGTCCTTGTCGGGGGCTAACGCGACGGTATCATTGTCCATGGCCGGCGAGCGCACGGCAATTACGAGCTGGTGGGCACAGAATTCGCTGTCTTGGACCAGGAACTTGATGTCGGAGCCTTGCCCGCTCGCTAGCAGCCGCTCGAGATGCGAGGCAATGTTGGACGGCGGCACGGAGATCCTCGTAGCAGCACCGGTGGCCGGGGAGCTAGTGGTAGTCCACGAGTATTGCCTAGTGACCGCGACGTCGCAATGTATGTTCAGGGCGCCGTCGTGTCCGATGTAGTGTGCCTTGGCAGATGCCAAGTCCATGAACTTATCGAATCCCGCGCTCTTAACCTTACCGTAGTAGCCTTCTGACCAGTCGATGGCTGGCGGCAAGTCGCCGCTAGGGTCCACCATCTTGAAGGTCGTTGACACCCATACATCGGCGGTGTCGGGATTATTTATCATCGTGAGGAAGATGCCAATGTACCGCTGGTCTTCGCCTCCTTCAAGAGACCCTGATGGGTATACAGATATGATCCAGTCACAGCCGCCGATCTGAAAAGTGCCAGAAAATAGGTTTTCACCGAAGACAACACTCCTCTGCACAGCGCTGAAGTTAGGGATCTTGAACTCGTGTGTGCCGCGGAACACCTCCGAGGAATTAAACATGGACGTGCTCTTTTGTGACTGACTGTGGCCACTAACCACAGTGGAGGAGGAGGAGGAGGAAGAAGGGGGCACCACCAGTAATGCCCGTGCCCATACTTTCTCCAAGACGTCGGTTACAAATGCGCCACACCTTTCCTTGAGGTCCTTGTACTCCTCGGTAGCTACCACGGCGGCGCGGACGTCGGGATCGGAGGCCATGTACTCGATGCAGGAGGCCTCTAGCTGCCAGCAGCTGTCCCGACCATGCACTAGCATTAGCGTTGTCATTACAGAAGTAACGTCAATGTTCTCCGCAAGCATCTTCTCACACATGAGCCTCAGCCTCTCTAGGTCGTACCGATCCGCGGCCACCAGTAAATCACCTGCCATGGCTACATCATGGCTTTTTGCCGCATTATTGTCGTTTTTGGGGTCGAGAGAAGCAGGAAGCTCGTCAGTGTAGATGAAGTGGAGCATGGCCTTGAAAGTCGAGGTGCTCATGTCGTCGATGTTGACGCGAGGGCACGTGGCGCTCTCCTTCATTCCCCCAAGCAGCTCCGCGGCGAACACGGGAGACCGCATGGCGAGCACGAACTTGTGCGCGTGGATCTCGCTTCCCTCGACAACAAATGTCACGTCCGTCCCAATGCCGACATCTAAAAGCATGTGGAGATCCTGGGAGATCTTTGCTGGCGGAACGACGGAGACGGAGCAGTCCCTTGTCGCCGCCACCGCGGTGCCATCCTTTCGGAAGACACCGACACTGCAGTGGATTGTGAGCCGGTCGTCTCTGACGTGGCGTCCCTCGCGGAACGCTTCAGGGATGGACAGTTTCCAATAGTTGGCGCCGGCGGTTGATGTGGCGGGGAAGGTGTTGGTCTCGCAGCTCTCCCACACGGCGGGCGGACACCGACGACCACTCCCCGGCGGCGTCGGGTCATCGATCCTGAGGCTGGCCGTAGCAACGACGTCCTTGTCCGGGCCGTAGCTTGAGGACACGAGTTCAAGGTTGATGGAGGCGAGATGTCGTTTCCAGTTAGGGACGGCGTCGAAGCAGCAGACAAGGGCCCAGGTGCAGCCGCCAACCTCGAAGTCGCCGGACCTGGCAGTGTTGGGGACGCCGAGTTCCTTCCGCGCGTTGTAGCCGATGATGTCGAACCGGTGCGTGCCCCGGAGGAACGTCGACCTGAGCGCCGACGACGTCTTGTTTCGCGGCAGCGTCGCCATGATTGAACAGATCGATCGAGTTCTTGGGCACCTGACTAGTATAGCAATATAGCAATCTCTTCTCTACCTATCCCATATGTAAAGTTCAATCGGATGGTAGCCAGCCTCCGATACTGATCCCAAGCCGGATCAATCACGAGTTGGTTTCCAATATTGCTCCCTGACGGTAAATCCTATCCTCCAGCGAGCAGCAATTTCTAAACGGACCGGCCAAGGTACCTAGCTTCTCACCTTTTTTCCTGTTTTGTTTCACTTTACCTTTTATTTTGAAAAAATGTTTAAATTTTAAAACTGTTCAGAATTTTAAAAATGTTTTTTTTTGAGAAAACGCAAAGACTTTGCGTTTCATTTCATTGAACAGTGAGAGAGTTTAGCAGTACAAACCTCCGAGAAGGAGGGTTATAGGGGTACAAAGAGCAAAAGAAACTAGTGAACATCCCAAGTCGGCGGCATGATCACGCCAAGGCCAGTAGCTCCAGCGCGGGCCCAAAGGGACGCTTCCTCTCTGATCCTAGCCGTGAGCACGTTGGTGGATGGCTGATCACCATCAAAGACGCACGAGTTCCGCTGTTTCGAGAGCATCCATGCAGTTAGGTGTGTCGCCGTGGCGAGGCCTTCACGCATGGCTTTGGTGTTGCCATCTTGGCGTGCAGCCACCAGTCGTTTAGGGTGGCGTCTTGGTCCGACGGCCGACAGGTTAGACGAAGGCAGGAGAGTGTCTCGTGCCATACCTGTGGAGAGAAGGGGCAGGTGACTAGCAGGTGGCACATCGTCTCAGGTTCCTAGTCGCACAAGATGCAACGCGGATGGTGCTGGAGGCCACAGTGGTGCAATCTGTCCGCGGTCCAACATCTGTCCAGGTTGACAAGCCACATGAAGAATTTAACTCGTGGTGGCGCCGAGCTTCGCCAGATAAGTTTCCAAGCCTCACAACCAGCAGAGCCATGGAACGTGGCGAGGTACGTACTATGGCGAGGTACGCACTGCGTGCGGAGTAGGTGCCGCTGGAGGTCCACTTCCAGGTTAGCTAGTCCGGGCGTTCAGTGAGGGTGACGCGTTCGGTGTCACGCCACAACAGCACGTATTGGCGAATCTCCTCGATGCCCAGGTTGCCAGCATGTATGTCGCGCACCCAGGTGTGGTTCTGCGGGCCCTCCGCGATGGTGCGCCGCTTGCGCCGGCGTTTAGGGATACAGGCGTATAGCTGGGGCGCAATTTCGCGGACTGAGCGTCCATTAATCCAGCGGTCCTCCCAGAACTTGCCTGTTCTGCTATCCTCAACGACGAGTGAGGTGGAGGCAAACAACAGGTCCTGCTCGTCCTTGGAGAACTGGAGATCAAGGTCGTGCCAGGCCCTGTTCTCGTCCGTGCGGTTGTACCAAAGCCAGCGAAGCCGTAGAGCGAGCCCGGAACGCTCCATGTCCTGGACCTCGAGGCCACCGAGAGAGAGAGGCCGGCAGATGCAACGCCAACTGACGTGGCAGCTACCGCCGTTGGGGGCGGCGCGGCCCTCCCATAGGAATCCCCTCTGTATTTTCTCGATGAGTTTGATCGTTTTCTTCGGCGGGGCAAAGGCGAGGAGCTGGTGAATCGGGATGGCGCCGAGCACAGACTTGACGAGGGCGAGGCGGCCAAATTTGTTCATGAGCCTCGATTTCCAGTTGGGGAGCATGCCGCCGACCCTCTCGACAAGTGGCTGCAGCTGCGCACTAGTGGGGCGCCTGACGGTGAGGGGGATTCCAAGGTACGTGAGCGGCACGTCGGCAATCTTGCATCCCAGGTGCTCCGTGATCAGCTTCGAGTCCCCTGGCTCGCAATTGAGCATGGTAGCAGAGCTCTTGCTGTAGTTTACTGCGAGCCCGGATGCGCGACCGAAAAGCTCGAGGATCGCCCTAGTCGTGGTGATGTCACATTTGAAAAACGTTCAAATTTAAAATGGTTCACTTTTTGAAAAATTTCAGATTTTAAAAGTGCTCAAATTTAAAAACGGATTGGAAAAATGTTGAATTTAAAAATTGTTCGCGTTAAGATTTGAAAAACGTTCATATTTGGAAACCGTCCAAGTTTGAAAATTCCCATTCTGATTTAAAAACCATCCGGTTTTGAAAACCTTCTGAATTTGAATATTGTCCCGTTCAGATTCAAAATAATGTCATATCTGAAAAATGTTCATATCTCAAAAATTCTTAAAATTTTGTATTTTTTCAGAATGTAAAATGTACAAAATCTGGTAAGCATTTTTCTACTACACAATTTTTCTCACAACTGAAGAAAAAATCCAGCCTTCCCTCGCCCAAGAAGCTCACACGAAGCGCACATTGGGCCGGCCCAAGAAGGTCCCATGCCATGGCGAGCATGCTGCATCCGCTCACGCGTAAGCGTGCTAAGGGTATGTTTGTTTGCGTTGAAGCTCCACGGCTGTAGCTCCTACGGCTGCAGCTCCTAGAATCAGCAGTGGCTGCTAGCTGGGGCTAGATGGTTGGAGCTATCTTACGTTTGTTTGTTTCGACGGCTGATGCGGCTACGGCTGCACCTAGAGCGTGTTGAAATGATCTGAGTGCCCTGTAATAATTTAGATCATGTTTTAAATCCTGACTGTTTCGTTATAACTATAAGCAAGCACTAGTAGAAAAAAGGCCTTCCACACGCCCCCATCAGTCCCCAAACGTAGCGCACCGTGACTAATGAGTCTTTAGTCCCGGGTCGGGAGGAGACCCGGGACAGAAGGTCATACGTCGCGGGTTGGGAAGCGCGTTGAGGCGCGTGGAGGGCATTAATTCCGGTTGACCTGGCCGCCCGGGACTATTGGTCCTTTAGTCCCGGTTGGCGTGGCCAACCGGGACTAAAGATCAAACTTCTCGCCTCCCGCGCGGCGGTTTTTATTTCGCGAGTGAGGCAGAAGGGCGCCATTCCACAGCGCGCGTCGGAGTCTCTGTTTCTCTTCCTCTCTTCTCTGTACTGTCTTCCTCCTCATCTCTTCGATCGATCTTCACCAAGCACACACCATGGCTGAAGTTTGGGAAGAATACAATGGTCCCACACCATGCGGCAAGCTTCTCGACGTGTGCTACACCAACAGTTGTGAGAGGCTGCCCGGTGCTCTTGGTTATTTGACCAATCTCTATGACGCCTCTCCCGATGAACACCGGTTCTTCGGGCTTGATCTGGAGTATACGGCGAATCAGAGGGATGTTGCCGTCATCCAGATTGCGTTCAAGGAGTCCGTGTTGATCTTCCAATGGTCGAGGTAACGCACACGTACAATCTTGCATCTTCGATTTTTTTGTTGCATGTGAAGAATACATGTGTTGCAACATATCTAACACGTATCAATTTGTTGTTGTTGCAGTAGTTCAAAGTATTGTCCGGCCCTTGTTGATTTTCTTGTCAACAGGGGGTTTGACTTTTGCAGCGTTGACATCACGCAAGACCGTCCGAAGTTGATGCGCTTGGGTATTATGATACCTGAAGATCACTACATTGATCTTCAGAATCTTATCCAGTTGAAGGGGCCAAAGACCGGGATGGCTGTCATGGCAACTGCCTTGATCCACGAGGGCTACGAAAGGATGAAGTCTGATTTCCCCTCGAAGAATCACCGTTATTGGGAGAAGACCCCACTGGACTTGACGAACGTCAAGTATGCAGCCATAGATGTATATGTCTCGTACGAGTTGTTCCGCATCTACTCGACGGAGCCATAGATGTATGCATGTAATGGGTTATCTTAGTATATATATGTAATGGATATCTTTTGTTATGTAAATGTTCCGTATTGTGAGACTTATGTAATGGATATCTTTTGTTATCACTTGTCTTTTGTTATCACTTGTCTTTTGTTATCACTTTTCTATATTATGTCAAACACACGTTTCAAAACAAGCAAAAACAAAAACACATCAAGAAAACAAAACAGAAAAACTACAGATTCTACAAAAAATAGTATTATTGTTCTTCATTTTTTGATATATTATTTGTATTATTAAGATTTTAAAATGAATTAGTATTATTGTTCTTCATTTTTTGATATATTATTTGTACTATTAAGATTTTAAAATGAATTAGTATTATTGTTCTTTATTTTTTGATATATTATTTGTATTATTAAGATTTTAAAATAAATTAGTATTATTGTTCTTCATTTTTTGATATATTATTTGTATTATTAAGATTTTAAAATGAATTAGTATTATTGTTCTTCATTTTTTGATATATTATTTGTACTATTAAGATTTTAAAATGAATTAGTATTATTGTTCTTAATTTTTTGATATATTATTTGTACTATTAAGATTTTAAAATGAATTAGTATTATTGTTCTTCATTTTTTGATATATTATTTGTACTATTAAGATTTTAAAATGAATTAGTATTATTGTTCTTCATTTTTTGATATATTATTTGTATTATTAAGATTTTAAAATGAATTAGTATTATTGTTCTTCATTTTTTGATATATTATTTGTATTATTAAGATTTTAAAATGAATTAGTATTATTGTTCTTAATTTTTTGATATATTATTTGTATTATTAAGATTTTAAAATGAATTAGTATTATTGTTCTTCATTTTTTGATATATTATTTGTATTATTAAGATTTTAAAATGAATTAGTTCTATTTTTCTTAATTTTTTGATATATTATTTGTATTTTTAGAAATAATACAAATTAAAAGTTAAAGTTTATTTATTTATTCAAAATAATTAATTACATCATTACTTTTGTTTATTAAAAGATTTATTTGAAATTCAGACAATAAAGAAATGTGGCATCGAGTCTCATGTTAATAGGATTGATATGATACTAGTATCACATACATGCGTGCGAAACACTTGGATGCGGGACGGGATGGAACTCGGAAGTTAAGCGTGCTAGTGCTAGAGTAGTGGGAGGATGGGTGACCGAGCGGGAAGTTTGACCATGAGTAAGTAATTTGACTAGAGATAATTGTAGTTAGACACTAAGCAAATAGTACAAATTCTGAAAAAAAAAGGAGTGAAAAAAAGGTGCGAAAAATAATTAGAAACCAAATGAATTAAAAAAATTACGAAATAAATCTAGCCCCGGTTCATGTGGCCAACCGGGACTAAATGTCCTCCGCCTCCCGGCTCCGCCACCCGCCCACGTGGACGGGCCTTTAGTCCCGGTTCGCAGTCGGCGCGACTATAGAGTGGGGTCTTTAGTCGCGCATTGCTAGTCCCGGTTGCTGGGTCGGGACTACAGGCCCTGGCGAACCGGGACTACAACCCTATTTTCTACCAGTGAAGATATATGAGGACTGTTTTTTTTCGAATGAACAACTTTTCCCTCGATTTAAATGGAATAACGAATTGTTAGTATAGCCACTACATACTTTCTCCGTCCACGATAAAGTGTACGTTTTCCTTTTTGGTCGGTCAAATTTATTAAACTTTGACTAACTTTATCGGGCAAAGTATTAGGATTTATGACACCAAATTAGTCTCAATAGATTTGTCTTCTCATGAAGTTTTAAAATATATCATTTTGATGTCATATATATTTTGATATAATTTTGTATAAATTTGGTCAAACCTTAAAAGTTTGACTAAGTGTAAAAGTAGATGTACACTCATCCGTGGACTAAGGGAGTACATACGTTGGTCAGCCAAATGAGTTGTTCCAATTGTCCATTGTATAACTCATCTGCATACAGTAGTCTGACAGCAGTGAACGGACGCAGCATAAAAATAATGAAAAGGTCCAGCAGCTCTTGTCACGTCGTCATGGTACAGTCCGCGGACGACGAACAGATGAGGCGCCGTCTGGACCTCAGCTCGAGCCTCGACGTGCCAGGAACTCGAGGTGTCCTCGAGTAGCACAGGCGTAAATCTGGACGGGGGGCATCAGATCTTGGCCGTCGCCGGCGTATCGAGCTGGGTGCTCCCGCGAGTGGCCACCAGGGTCTCAGCCAGCAGCGATTAAAGGAACGAGAGCTCAGGAACGGGGGTTTCGGGGGCGTGGGCTCCGTTCCTCCCATATGCGAAGGGCGGCGGCGCCCAGCGGCGGTCGCCGGAGATCGACCGTTGGTGGCTTAGGGTTGGCGGCGGGAAAAGAGTATCCTCTGTTCGTTCGCTAGAGACGCCACAGAAGATGAGGAGAAGTGAAAGAACAAGGAAAATGTTTCTGTCAGGGCGACCTAACCCGCCCTCGCGTAGGTTGCTCCTAGCGAGAAGCGGTTGGTAGCATTTTTGGGCCTTTTACGCATGCATGTCTGCCCAACTTTATCCAATTATTTTTAGGCCCAATTTTTGTGTGCAAACAGCCCAGCATGGTAATTAGGATCAGCCACATATAATGCTAAGTTTTTTCACCGTGCTCGCCTAATGTTGCGTACGTACTAAAATTTTGTAACAGTTTTGCCTAAATTTTGTTGAGAATGCACAAACAATATGTTGCAATGTTTTTTCTAAATGTTTTTTCTAGACAAATACATGTGTATTTTATATTTCATTTCGGAATGATATGTTTATGCGCTCATTCACATTTTGTAGATATGTAATTTTTTTGTTGCTATCGATTTACCTTTTTGTTAAAATAGGTGATGATTTTTGTTGCAACCGAAACAGTGACAAATTATTTTGTTGCTTACCAACTTTTCTATTTGGTGCAAATAATTTTTTGTTGTAATAGGTTGTGGTTTTTGTTGCATTGTTGTAACTTTTTTGTTGCAACGCAATAACATATTGTTTAACTATTATTTGTAACATTACTTATTTTCCGAAAAAGTTTTGGGAATTTTTGTTGCAATACTTTTTTTGTGTACACGGAGCGATATGTTTTGTTGCGACACGAGTGAAATTGTTGCAATGGCAGATTTGCTGTAATTATAGAGATGACCGGGGCAACACAATATACTTTTTCGTTTTAAGTGGGCTGTTGTGGACTGCGGGTTCTATATGCGAAAAGCAGGGGGGCTAAAGTGTAAAACTGAGTTTGTGTTGTTTTGAGCTATCGGATGAAGATCGGACGGTGTTTCGCTAGAAAATGCGTGTTTTTAGCGGAAACTATTCCCGGGGTTCTAGGGTTTTCCCTAGATATGTACATGAGAGTACAAATTTGCGGGCGTGCCATCTTGTTAATAAAACAAGCAAATAAAATAACAAAAGTCAATAATAAACACAATATATGGGAACACTATATTTTTATTCATAGCATTGGATTGTACAAATACAAAAATGCATATTCCCATGAACTATATCTATTCCGCCTTCTGCGTCGCGCTCATGGAGTATCGGACTCAGGAGATTGCGTAGTTCATTGATTCCCGGAGCTTTTTCAAGCATCCGGTTAATTATATCCGTAGGGTGAAGCCTACGGAATACCTCCGATTAAGCTGCGCTGATGGTCGTCGTGATAATTGGATTGCTCATCCATATGCATTGTGATATTTATCAATGTATTGTATGGGTGGCTTTGTTTCGCCGATACCCGGTCACGTGCAATATCGCCATGTTGGTGTGACCAACAGGATATGTCGATGAAAGGGATGACTTTCGCCTCGTCGGTGCCCAGTCTTGTAACGCCCTGATTTCATCAGACGTGGACATGTGTGTGTTGCTATCGCCTCGTCGGTGCCCAGCAACGGTGTGTCCGTTCCCGTAGATTTGGAACATGTAGATAAAATAGTGACCTGGCCTCGTCGGCACTTGGCCATGATTTCGTCTAGCCTCGTCGGCACTAGACGTAAGAGAGAGAAAAAAACTATGATGTGGAGATGGCCTTCATCCTAATCGATGTTTGGCCAAGATATTGGTGTAGAAAATATCATGGATGCATGGTGGATGATGCTTATCAAGTATTCTAATCTCGCGTCCTTGTAGGAGCAAGATTAATGTTGTTTCTATGATCTTCGCCTCCTTTTGAGGGGCGGTGTAGATGGAAATATGACCAATCATGCCTCATGGTGAGACGCAATATCATCACGGTGATTTCAATTTATTGTAGTAGCTCTTAGCCACGTACGTTCATCATAACTCACACGGAACCACAGTCGACTACCCTCGGTGGAGTAGACGTCCTGTGGCCGGGTAATTTTTGTAGCCAATCCTGTCTCATCGGGAAGCTTTGATTTAAGGCTCACATCATCGACGATGGAATTTATGACCCATGAACATCGCCTTTCACCATCGAATCGATTGGCGATGATAATGGCATAGAAGAATTTGTCCATAAAGAGAGATTAAGAAAGCACCAAGATTTGGCTAGACTACTTACCGGTAGGGAAGCATGCGATGATCGTCATCAGAACGCGACGGGGATTTTCGTAGATTTTTATTGGACTGGATTGATCTTACTTGAGGTATTGCCTTGTGGCGAATCAACTCAAGATGGATCGGTGTGACCGTCGTCCTGCGATCGCCCTTTGTGTTGCAGCGATTTAGATGCAAAACGATAGCATGTGCGTGGTTGAATTCGCGGCGAGAGCTTAGGCGTGTTTTTGGCTTGCTCTCGCAGCGCATGGATGTTCGCCTCTTGGCTTCTGTTCGTGCGTGTGCGTGATCTTCGCCTCCTCATGAGACGCGGTGTAGTCATAGGATCAATTCCTCCTCCTGGTGAGAGGCAAGGTAAAATTTATGTATGGACTCTTTTGCACTTGGCATTGGCCGTGTGCGCTTGTCATAGTTTGTATAGAGCCGCAGTCGACTACCCCCGTAGAGGACGTCCCGCGCCCACTCATATACTCTTGTCGTCAATCTCATCGGGAAACCATGATTTATGGTCTCTCTTCGATGGTGTAATTTCTGGTCACTTGCACGATAGATTGGACCAACGGATGCACGCACCATAGAATAATACTCTTGTCATCAATCTCATCGGGAAACCATAATTTATGGTCTCTCTTCGATGGTGTGACTTTCGATAACTTGCGTGATAAATTGGACCAACGGATGCACGCATCATAGAATAATTTGCTCGGGAGGGAAGTATAGGATATAGCCGCTGCTCACTTACCATCGAAGAAGCTCCTCGCGGATGACGCCATAGCCACCGAAGAACGTGATTGGAGTGGATGATGTGATTTGGGTGGATAGTCTCTCTCGTGATCGTCGCCGCTAGCGAATCGACCCAAGATCAAGACGTGCGTGGGGTAGCCGAGGATCTACGTCAAGGAGCAAAACGGTGATGAGGTCTCGTTTGCCTCCTTACGCCTGTGCGATCTCTCGTGCGGCGAGGCGAGTGTCTTCCCGTGCGTGGCGGCGTCCGCGCGTGGCGTGTGTGCCTCTCCTGTGCGCGTGCCTTCCGGCGGCGTGTGATCCTTTTTTTCTCTGCTCCTCTGCGTATCTGTGCGCGTGCCCGTGTGTGGTATTTCAGCACCGCGGCCTACCGGCCGTCCGGGCGTGGTGTGTGCGTATCCCTGGCGTCTGCTTCCTTCTGTACGCGTGTGCTGCCTTCCTTTATATAGGCACTGAGTAGGGTTTCGAAAGGCCAAGGTATTGGACTCCACACGGCGCCGCAAGGTCAATCGACCCATCTACGCTGCCGTGGAGTACACGTATAGGAAATCCCCGCACGTACACGCATCTTTGGGATTGATTGGCCCATACAAATAACACACGTGAGTAGATTAATTAGATGGACTGGCTAATTACCAGGCTATTAGTCCACACACTAGTGGACACGATGCATGCACCTAGCTTTTCGATCCGTGATAAAAAAAGGTGAACAGCTAGCTAGCTTGTCTCATGTCCACGTTTCAAACCTTTGTATTTTTAAACGGTTTGTCGAAATTGCAATTTGTTTGCGCCACTGTGACGTGGACGGCGAGCTCTACAAAATGAGTCTAATATCACATATAGATATTCTCATAAATATTTTGCATGGCGCCGCCACACACGTCATTGAGAGGAATTTGCTAATTTACATATATTTATAATATGGAATTTTTTGGTACAAAAATCCATCAAACAAATCCCCCCGCCAAGTATAGTGCGTGCGGCGAAGCAGCGGGGACTAGAGTTGGCGAAAGAGAAAGAAATGAGAATGATGAAACTCGTGAGACTTTATTAACGCAACCATATTGCATTCGAATAAGGTCTTGGCTTGCTCAAGAGCGATTGTGACAATATATGGTGAAACATTCATACCATATATGTCAAAGTAAAATTTGTGCACAAACACTTCTTTTATTTGATGGCGCAATACCATGCCATTATACAATAGACACCGACAAGGGCGATTAGAATTACGAAGTAATATGGCGAAATATTCATGCCATATAGAAATCATGCTTTTATTTATTCTCATCGCGACCAAATACAACATGGTGCCAGCCGATGGTGTAAGTGTTTGAAGAAATTATTTATCAAGTAAGATGCGACCATAAAATGATAATTGGTGCCAGCCACCAGACTTGAAGGGTTTCACAGGTCGACACTGACCGCACTGGCGTGTCGTAGTACTGCTCCCATAAATTTTGTTCGAGTTTGTTGCGATCGTAAACAAAAATGAACGATGCCAGCCATCAGACTCGAGGGGTTTCATAGCTTAGCACTGGCCGCACTGGCGCACCTTGCTGCTCCCAATAGTTGAAGCGTCGGAACGTCGTCGACGATGTAGAAGAACTAGGCATCCAATGGTGCCCCCAGTGTGGTTTGTATGACTAGTGGAGGGAAAATGCCCCCAGCGTGGTTGATATGATCAGTGGAGGGAAAGTGCCCCCAGCGGTGATACATACGTTGGTGTAGCCTGTAGCTGTTGGACAACCAACAATGACGCCTTGCATGCGCTGAGCAATGTTGTTTAAGCATAGAAGTAGTTGCACAAGCCTCATGAAGAAACGTCATGGATCATGAGCAGAAATAAGAAACACACGAAAGAAACAAAACCATGAAAAGCAAAACAAATATTTTTTTTATTTTTTATTTGGAGATTTTGGCTTTTCCACTAGACACTAGCTATGAGTGTGACATCAGAAAAAACTGCCAAAGGACTCAGTCATTGGGAACCGTCGAAGGACCATGACGGTTATGATTCAATAACCTTTCATTTCATGCGTGTATGTGTGTGCATAGGGATGATGTGCTTGGTGTAATCCCGAGAGGCAACAAAGAATCGTACCCTAGCCCATCGGGGCAATGAGTAACCACATAGCTCCACCACGCTTCCCTCCATGCTTCAAGAACGCAGAAAAACATGGGTGAGGAGGAGTTATGAGAACTGGTTTTGGGACAACAGCTTGTGAAAGTTTATCATGCCTTTGATGAGGGGTGGTGAATGACTACCAACCGCCTTCTTTCCAGTGATCCCCTTATTTCCCGGAACCGCTGGTCTTGGTTGGAGCCTATGGAGACTTCTCTTTCTATGAGGATTGCTTGTATGACCCCCTTTTTTTACTTCACGGTGTATTTTTTCCTTCTGAACTTGCTTGGAACTTGCTCCATTAGCTTTATTGCTTGAATTTGCTGGAAGATCATTGATATTTCTTCGGGGTACCACTTTGAGAACTTGGAAGGTAGCCATCCACCTTGGTGGACTAAAAACCCTCAGGCATATTATGTGGGGCTTTTGGTGGCACACCCCAGGGTTGCCAAGTGGCTACACACCAAGTCCAACTTATGTTGGATTAGGCAGCCCTTTCCTGATCTTTTCCTAGGATCTTCCCTGGGGCGAGGTGTCTCTACGAACCCAAGGCACCTCCAGAAGCATAGGGATATGGGACCTCATTACTCGGAAGTGTCCCAAGTAGTCTCCTCCGTTGCCTCTCGGAACATATACGGTGTTGTGTGTGGTGGGTATAGGTGCCGCTCCACTTACCATGATTTACACCGTGCTTCCGCTAGACAAGTCATAGGGCAGCCAAATCATCAGTCACGAGCTTTGTGTGATTGGGGAAAGCCATTTTAATGTAGGACCTGATAGTCCATGGTTTAATAAAACATTTTTTTTAAAGCAAAGAAAACAAAGAGAGAAAAAACGGAAACAAATGAGAGAGAGAAATGTCGGTATAGGGAAATGATCACGCGTAATATTTCTTTAGATACCTCCCCCTGATAGGTGGCATTGGGCGTTCACCATGTTGATCGATCAGCTGGTAAGCACCGCCATCGTACACTTGCTCAATGACAAATGGCCCTTCCCATTTAGGCTCAAGTTTTCCTTTCGCTTTACCTTTTACCACAATGGGGCGTCGGAGTACAAGAACTAGTTCCCCCTTACGGAAAACTCGTGGTTTAACGAGCTTATCATATGCGCGTACCATGTTTCGGCGATATAGGTCTAAATCTTGGAGCGCGTTGAGTCGGTCTTCTTCCAAGGAATCCAGCTGCTGAAATCGTAGCCGAATTTTCTCATCTTGGGTAATATCATCATGTATGGACACTCTTAGGGATGGAATTTCCACATCTAGAGGGAGAACAGCCTCCCTCCCATAGACTAAAGCATATGGAGTGGCTTGAGTTGGTGTACGGACCGTAACACGATATGCCCAAAGAGCTTCATATAGACGATCATGCTAGTCACGGTGATGTTCGTGTACTGTCTTTTTCAAGATTTGGCCAAGGAACTTATTAAATGTTTCAATTAAGCCATTGGCATTTAGATAGTACCCCGTAGAGTAATTCCACTGAATCTTATACTTGGTCATGAATCAGACCATCTTATGCGACTTAAAAGCCTTGGCATTATCGGAGGTAATGCGATGTGGGACTCCAAAGCGATAAATGATATTACGCTCTAGAAAGTTTATAACATTGTCGGGTTTTACCTCACTTAGTGGTACTGCTTCCGCCCACCTAGAGAAATAGTCCGTGGCAGCAAGTATGAATTTGTGCCCCTTGGAGGATGGGGGTTCAAATGGACCAACAACATCTATACCCCATGCATCAAAAGGCCATGCGGGTACGGTTGGGTGTAGAGGGACTGGTGGTTGATGTTTTATAACACCGTGAATTTGACAACTGTGGCATGACCTCGCTATGTTAAGGCAATCTTTCATGACCCGGCCAATAGTAGCCACTTAGTTTGATATTATGATACATTTTTGGTCCAATTTGATGCCCACCGCAAAAACCGTGGTGGACCTCTTGCAAAACATGGTTCGCTTCATTTCTAGACACACCGTAGTAGCATATCTTGTCCAAAAGCACGCCGGTACAAAGTCCTTGCTTTAATTACGTAGGAAGGCAGGCGTCGCTGCAACCTGCAACTTTCCACTCTATCACTCGGGAGTATCCCATGGTTAAAGTAATCTAGAAATGGCTTGCGCCAATCGTCATCATGACTGACACTCGAAACCACATGGTTTACTTCAGACTCTGGTGGGATTAGTTTCAGTACGGCCGGGAGGAGCCACATTTCCTCTATTTGTACTTGAGCGGGTCCCCCTTGGGGGAGCACTAATGCTGCTGCAAGTTTAGCCAATGCGTCTGCTGAGGCATTCTTACTCCTTGGAACATGAAATAATTGCACGTGCTCGAATTTCCTCATGAGAACTTGGGCTGCCTTGTGATCTGGTACCAGTTCTGGTTTACGTACTTCATATATATTGTTTACTTGGCGAATGATAAGCTGAGAATCTCCATATACTAATATGTTCCGCACATCCATGGAGAGTGCTAGTAGAAGGCCAAAAAGAAGAGCTTCATATTCAGCTTCATTGTTGGTGCACTCTTCTTTGAGGAGGGAAAAAGAGTGGTGTATGGTGCCCCCTTGTGGGGTTTTGAAAACCAAGCCCGCGCCAGCTCGCCGCTTAGCTTCGCCATCGGGATCCATCTCTGTGCGAGAGGCTCCATCAAAATATAATTCCCATTGGGAATCTATGTCGATGGTAAATACTTCCTCATCAGGCAACTCAACAACCAATGGAGAGTCGTCGGGCAGTGGATGTGCTACAAGAAAATCAGCCAATGCTTGACCTTTAATTGCTTTTTGTGGAACATAATTAATATCATATTCCATCATGGACACAGCCCATTTACCGAGGCGTCCCATCAGCACGGGTTGATTTAGCACATATTTTAAGGGATCAGCACGTGCTACAAGTTGTATTTCGTGGGCTAGCATGTAATGTCGTAAATTTTCTAGAGCAAAAATTAGCATTAAACATAACTTTTCTATTGCCGAGTAATTATGCTTAGCACCAGCCATAGTACGACTTAGATAGTAGCATGCTACTTCTTTTCCTTCATCGTTGTGTTGAGCCAGTAGTGCACCAACCGAGAAAGGCTGGGCAGCAATATAAAGAATAAGTGGCCGTCCTCTACTTGGAGCGGCTAAGACAGGAGGGTTTAATAGATATCGCTTAATACTTTCAAGCGCGTTTTGACATTGCTCGTCCCATTCAAAGGGGACACCTTTCCTCATTAGTCTCGTGAAGGGTTGGGTACGCCCTGAGAGGTTAGATATAAAACGACGTATGTACGCCAAATGACCTTGTAAGGATTTTAACTCTTTCAAATTCTTAGGTGGCGGCATGTCTCGTATTGCTTTAATGTTCTTTGGTGAGATCTCAATGCCAGGTGATGCACAATGAAACCCAAGAATAGACCGTATTGTACGGCAAAGGCACATTTTAGAGGATTCATCTCGAGTTGATGTTTCTTTAGACGATCAAAGACGACTCTTAGATCATCCTGATGCTGCAGGCGATCTCTGGTTTTGACAACCATGTCGTCGACGTAACATTCCACGGAGTCATGAATAAGGTCTCCCAAAACATAAGTCATAGCGCGTTGATATGTTGCACCTGCATTTTTTAGTCCAAAAGGCATTACAGTATAATAGAAATTCCCCTTGGGCGTTCGGAAGGCAGTGTCAATTGCATCGTGCTCATCCATCTTAATTTGATTATAGCCGGATGATCCGTCCATGAAGGACAAGGCACCATAACCTCTTTTATGAAGCCGGCGGTGATGAGTTTGTCCACCTCGGCGCTGATACTATCTTGTAGTTCTGAGTGAAAGCGGTGTGGTTGCTGCTTTACTGGCCTGAACTAGGGATCAATCGCTAGGTTGTGAGTGGCGACCTGGGGGTCAAGCCCTGGCATTTCTTTATATGACCACGCAAAGCAGTCCCGAAACTCTATCAAGAATTCTCGGTAACTTTCACGTTCTTACAGTGTGAGAGAGCCACTGACGAAAGTAGGGCGTGGGTCATCCTCAGTATCCAATTATCATGACGACCATCAATAGTGCATTGCCCACCATCCTCAAGCTGTAGAGGGGCGGGAGGGGCATCAAGAACCTCTCCTTAATTAATTGGCATGGCTCTATGAACATGAGATATAAGATAATTTTCATTTTTTTATTCCATCATGTGCATTTAGAGCGGCATAGAAAGAACGAGGTTGGTGTGAGGTTTGGTAGAAATAAGTACCATCATCCACGTGAGATGTTGTTTTTTTTATTTCCATCATCTTAAGAATCATATACAAAACTCATATGACATGTAAAATGTTGCGCAACGCCATACTCTTCGTCCTTGTTTTCAAAGGATTCAGAGTGGATATAGCCCAAACCGTACTTCGGTTGTGTCTTCTTTTTTACTCTTAACAAGCTTCTCGGCTTGTTCCCACCACTTCTCGCAAATGGCGGGTGGCAACGGTAACCTTATAAAACAGGGTAGGGTCCGAACCTCTGTGTTGTCCTGGGACCAAACGGACTTCCAGTGGCATTGTTACTGATACATACATGGCCGGGGGTGGTTTAAGTATAGCTCCCCTTGATTTCTCTATCTCCTCAACACTTTTCTTTACAGTTCCTTCCGATGGCGTGGAACCTTCAGTTGGGGGCATCTGCAGCACAATGGAGGAGGGTGCTTTGCCCGCGCTATTAAGGAGTTTAGGAACTCCTCGATACGAGTGGAGCTGTAGCGAAGCTTCCACACTCGACAAGGGTGATGGTGTTTGTAGTGTAGCAATGAGGAAGTCCTCATTGCCAAAATGAGAGCGACCATAGAGAGGCATTTTCATGGAGGTTCGTCCTCTCCCGCGACCTCTACTTGAGGATTTTATCGATGAAATGTGGTTGCCTAAGGACTCGGTCCCCAAAGAAGGGGTGGAGCTGGGCGTGATGAGTATATCTGCGGGAGGGGCCACCCTTCCTTGTTGGGTTTGCGGCTCCTCGCTCGGGAAGTAATATTTGCATCAACATGATGTGCTTCTTGGATGGTGTAAGGGTTTGAATTACCGGCTATGCGGTGTTGTTCACCACTTCCATCCAATTTTTTTTTAAGCATTGGTGTAGTGTAGAGGGGACTACTTGATACTTGTGTATCCATGGTCTACCCAACAATGCTGAATATGAGGTCTTTGCTTCAATAACAAAGAACCGCACCTTAAAACTGAAGGTGGACAGTTGAATTTTCAGAGCAATAGAGCCCAATGCCGACCTTCCTTGGTTATCGAAACCACAAATGACAACTTTCGTTGGGTCCAAGTCATCCAACGTGAAGCCAGCACGGGTTAAACTTCGAACCGGCAAGATATTTACGGATGAACCAGGGTCAATGAGAATGCGTCTCAAGTGAGCTTTTGTAATGTTGCCTTATATATAAAGTGGACGATTATGATTATCATCTCCAATCACTTTATCTTCCTCTATGAAGGTAATCTCATTTGTGCTCAAGAAGTTGCACAGTATATTATGCTTTGCTATTGTTATTTCATAGCGTTTTGGGTCTTCCAGAGCTTGAATAAGAGCTTGCCGAAGCTCAGGCACCAACATTAGTGCATCATACACACTTAGAAGTGCGGGAATGCGTTTCAGGTGTGCTACTATGTTGTAATCTATGTTTGGAGATGTCCCATCACCCACTACGGGTTCTTCCTCCGTATTACGCTTTTTGGTGACAACCTCCTTGGGGTCACCTGTTTTTTTTCCCCCATAGTCTTCTTGGGTTGGACATTCTGGAGCTCATGTAGCACTTTTCCTCCTCGAAGGTTCATATTTACTTGAGCTTCAGACTCACGTGGTGCACTTTCGGCATGCAGAGTCTCTCTTTTGTGTGGTGTTACCACATCATCATCAAAAGAGACGCTGGTATTAGAAGAATAGTCAAGTATGACATTGAATGTAGCCTTTCTTGGTGAAGGTTGAAGGGGTATTTTCCTCCACCTTATCTCCCGTAGAACTAGACATTTTCCTTCAAGTGCGAGGCATGAACTGCTCCAAGGTTCATGTTTACATCTTTAGAAAGCGACCCAAGTGAGTGAGGGGCCTGCATATATTGTGTGTATCTCCTCATTCGTGATTACGTTATCATTGAAGAAGAGATATTAATTAGATTTACCATATTGAATGACAACGTCGGATAAAGCATTGTTGGGAGAAGGGGAAACATCGTTGGATTCCCCCACTTCTATAGTTCAGAACATTTCCCGCATACGCAAGGCATCAAGTATGCCAAGGTGTGGACATGGTCGCCCTTGTTGGCAGCATGTGATTGGTAAAAAAAGGAAACCATATTGTCAATGGCTTGATTACCCGTCGTTGAATACTATTTTTTATAGTGCCAACACATTGTCGCTCGGACAAATAGCTTTGCATCATATGGCTTGGGTGTTGTCCTCCTCAAACACTTAAGGGTTGGCACTGGAAAGCCGACAATGCCCCCAGCGATCAGGCTTAACCATGCCACACCATTGTTTGGCTACACAAGTGTGTTCCTTAGAATTCCAAGTGAGAAGGTAATACTGGTGAAGTCTTTGAATAGTGTATTGGGAAAAAATAAGAACGGAACATGTATAGTCCATGCATGGTTCCTAAGCCATATAATTAGAATGGATGCCCCAACATGCATCATGTTGCATCGTGGTCCATGGAGGCAACTCCATGAGAGCATCACGGTTACTCTGTTTCACAGAGTGCTTATTGGTTGTCTGACGGTACCGTGGAAATGCATCATTACAGACTCATGGCCATGTTGCTTATAGGATAATAGCCGTCATCATGTCGATAACATTGAGATTGACCGAGTTAGCATCTTATAACATATGTAGAGTATGCTATTATGAGCAAGAACCAACATCATAGTCATTGGTAGTCATGTTGGATAATTCACCCCTTCCCGGTAAAGTTGGGTGGATGCAGAATTGTAGAGCTTCTTTTCATGATCGAAAATTGAAATGAGGAAGCGATCATAATGGTGTATGCAGAGAGATGTAAAATCCTTGGCATGCACTTCTCACCAATGATAGCATGAAAGGACTCACCCGTAACAGGAAATCATTCGATGATTGCATCGCTATGTAACGAAGCTTGTAATCTTTAATCACACGTATCACCTTACACTAGCAAGATACACATGGCGTGTGATGCTTTTTGTTTTTTTACATGCACGGTCCATTTGCTTTTAGCAGGACACTATGTTCTTACAAGAGAAATACATCCATCGATATGTGATGGGTTTTTATTGACATGCCTAGTCGACCACTCTGAGCAGGACTTGCATTTTATAGTGTGCCATCTCAATGACTCTTGATGAGCAGGAAAATAATAATTTTGACGACCTTCGGAGCGCAGCAAAGATGGGAGGAGAACAATGTCCCACTGGGCGTGCCAATTTTGTTTCGCTAGAAAATGCGTGTTTTTAGCGGAAACTATTCCCGGGGTTCTAGGGTTTTCCCTAGATATGTACATGAGAGTACAAATTTGCGGGCGTGCCATCTTGTTAATAAAACAAGCAAATAAAATAACAAAAGTCAATAATAAACACAATATATGGGAACACTATATTTTTATTCATAGCATTGGATTGTACAAATACAAAAATGCATATTCCCATGAACTATATCTATTCCGCCTTCTGCGTCGCGCTCATGGAGTATCGGACTCAGGAGATTGCGTAGTTCATTGATTCCCGGAGCTTTTTCAAGCATCCGGTTAATTATATCCGTAGGGTGAAGCCTACGGAATACCTCCGATTAAGCTGCGCTGATGGTCGTCGTGATAATTGGATTGCTCATCCATATGCATTGTGATATTTATCAATGTATTGTATGGGTGGCTTTGTTTCGCCGATACCCGGTCACGTGCAATATCGCCATGTTGGTGTGACCAACAGGATATGTCGATGAAAGGGATGACTTTCGCCTCGTCGGTGCCCAGTCTTGTAACGCCCTGATTTCATCAGACGTGGACATGTGTGTGTTGCTATCGCCTCGTCGGTGCCCAGCAACGGTGTGTCCGTTCCCGTAGATTTGGAACATGTAGATAAAATAGTGACCTGGCCTCGTCGGCACTTGGCCATGATTTCGTCTAGCCTCGTCGGCACTAGACGTAAGAGAGAGAAAAAAACTATGATGTGGAGATGGCCTTCATCCTAATCGATGTTTGGCCAAGATATTGGTGTAGAAAATATCATGGATGCATGGTGGATGATGCTTATCAAGTATTCTAATCTCGCGTCCTTGTAGGAGCAAGATTAATGTTGTTTCTATGATCTTCGCCTCCTTTTGAGGGGCGGTGTAGATGGAAATATGACCAATCATGCCTCATGGTGAGACGCAATATCATCACGGTGATTTCAATTTATTGTAGTAGCTCTTAGCCACGTACGTTCATCATAACTCACACGGAACCACAGTCGACTACCCTCGGTGGAGTAGACGTCCTGTGGCCGGGTAATTTTTGTAGCCAATCCTGTCTCATCGGGAAGCTTTGATTTAAGGCTCACATCATCGACGATGGAATTTATGACCCATGAACATCGCCTTTCACCATCGAATCGATTGGCGATGATAATGGCATAGAAGAATTTGTCCATAAAGAGAGATTAAGAAAGCACCAAGATTTGGCTAGACTACTTACCGGTAGGGAAGCATGCGATGATCGTCATCAGAACGCGACGGGGATTTTCGTAGATTTTTATTGGACTGGATTGATCTTACTTGAGGTATTGCCTTGTGGCGAATCAACTCAAGATGGATCGGTGTGACCGTCGTCCTGCGATCGCCCTTTGTGTTGCAGCGATTTAGATGCAAAACGATAGCATGTGCGTGGTTGAATTCGCGGCGAGAGCTTAGGCGTGTTTTTGGCTTGCTCTCGCAGCGCATGGATGTTCGCCTCTTGGCTTCTGTTCGTGCGTGTGCGTGATCTTCGCCTCCTCATGAGACGCGGTGTAGTCATAGGATCAATTCCTCCTCCTGGTGAGAGGCAAGGTAAAATTTATGTATGGACTCTTTTGCACTTGGCATTGGCCGTGTGCGCTTGTCATAGTTTGTATAGAGCCGCAGTCGACTACCCCCGTAGAGGACGTCCCGCGCCCACTCATATACTCTTGTCGTCAATCTCATCGGGAAACCATGATTTATGGTCTCTCTTCGATGGTGTAATTTCTGGTCACTTGCACGATAGATTGGACCAACGGATGCACGCACCATAGAATAATACTCTTGTCATCAATCTCATCGGGAAACCATAATTTATGGTCTCTCTTCGATGGTGTGACTTTCGATAACTTGCGTGATAAATTGGACCAACGGATGCACGCATCATAGAATAATTTGCTCGGGAGGGAAGTATAGGATATAGCCGCTGCTCACTTACCATCGAAGAAGCTCCTCGCGGATGACGCCATAGCCACCGAAGAACGTGATTGGAGTGGATGATGTGATTTGGGTGGATAGTCTCTCTCGTGATCGTCGCCGCTAGCGAATCGACCCAAGATCAAGACGTGCGTGGGGTAGCCGAGGATCTACGTCAAGGAGCAAAACGGTGATGAGGTCTCGTTTGCCTCCTTACGCCTGTGCGATCTCTCGTGCGGCGAGGCGAGTGTCTTCCCGTGCGTGGCGGCGTCCGCGCGTGGCGTGTGTGCCTCTCCTGTGCGCGTGCCTTCCGGCGGCGTGTGATCCTTTTTTTCTCTGCTCCTCTGCGTATCTGTGCGCGTGCCCGTGTGTGGTATTTCAGCACCGCGGCCTACCGGCCGTCCGGGCGTGGTGTGTGCGTATCCCTGGCGTCTGCTTCCTTCTGTACGCGTGTGCTGCCTTCCTTTATATAGGCACTGAGTAGGGTTTCGAAAGGCCAAGGTATTGGACTCCACACGGCGCCGCAAGGTCAATCGACCCATCTACGCTGCCGTGGAGTACACGTATAGGAAATCCCCGCACGTACACGCATCTTTGGGATTGATTGGCCCATACAAATAACACACGTGAGTAGATTAATTAGATGGACTGGCTAATTACCAGGCTATTAGTCCACACACTAGTGGACACGATGCATGCACCTAGCTTTTCGATCCGTGATAAAAAAAGGTGAACAGCTAGCTAGCTTGTCTCATGTCCACGTTTCAAACCTTTGTATTTTTAAACGGTTTGTCGAAATTGCAATTTGTTTGCGCCACTGTGACGTGGACGGCGAGCTCTACAAAATGAGTCTAATATCACATATAGATATTCTCATAAATATTTTGCATGGCGCCGCCACACACGTCATTGAGAGGAATTTGCTAATTTACATATATTTATAATATGGAATTTTTTGGTACAAAAATCCATCAAACAGACGGTGCGGAAGGGGACCTAAAACTCCCCCGCGTAGGGCGACTTACGCCTAGCGCGCTCCAAAGAACAAACAGTTCAGGGGCATTTGATGCGTAGTATGTAATTTGGTGGGAGGGTATACCAGTAAAAAACGAGTTTAGAGCCAACTGCGGCGGGAAAAAGCACGAGAATCGTAGCTTCTTGCTGGTAGTGCAATTGGTTGAAGCGCTCCAAAAGCAGCGGCTCCTAGGAGCCGGCACAGAAAATATCGTTTGTTTGGGCTCCAACTTTCACGGCCTGGAAGCAGTCGGAGCGGCTGAACGGAGCCGAAACAAACAAAACCTAAGCAACACAAAATGTGTAGCATAGGAGCTCCCATCCGTGAAAACGCTTCAATTAGGACGATCTACACAAGGCGAACAAAGGTCTGGCACACCGCGAGCTGCATTGGGATAAGTTTCCCATATATTCGCCCCACTAAGTAGCAAATGCAATGGTCGCTCCGCACGAGGTGCTCTTCACATTTCTCCTTCCCACCGTTGGTTGTATTCATATGCACAAGCACGAAAAACACAACATACATACGCAAATTGTGCACCTAGTCATCTAGGCTTTTGACTCTCATTGGTGATCTCGCCGGCGAAAGAGTCTCACTGGCTCGGACTTACCTCCGCCTCACCTCCGATCCTGACCCTGCTCGGGCTGATCAAGGGGACGCCTTAGCATATCTACACATGTGGTGGTGGGAGAGGGGTGTACTGAGGTGGTTAGGGTTCGATCACGTGCTCTGCGGACCTAGAAGATGGAGTCCAAGATCCCGAAGGAGGGGGTTCCTCAAGTTCTTATCCCCCCGGACCGATCTGCAGGAATTGACGAAAAAGCTAGTGTTGAAGGATAAAGAAATATATTATGTGGTCCTGTCGAAGGAAGATGTAGTAAATCCGCGAGAGCGTGATCGTTGGATGGAGATGGTGAAGATGAACACGACTAGACACTTTGGGACCAACCTTTTTTTTTAGAAAACGAATGTTGCGTGCGGTCTCGCCAAGACGTGGATGAGCCGACCTGTGGAGACAACCAGTTTGTTCTATAGTTTTCATGCCTAGGGGATTGGAAGAGAGTCGTGTATGGGTCGTGAATATTCAGACAACTTGGGGATAGGTGGAGTCGTATGGTGAGATTTTGGATGCCAACTCGGTGGTGCTGAATCGTATCTACACTTGGGTCCAAGTGCGGGGCATGCTACTATTGTTTACGAAGGACGACACTGTCGAGGACATGCGGCTTGGATTGGAGAAATGGAGGGGGTGGAACTTTATTCCCCAGTAGCAAGTGATACTAGTTGCGGGTTGATGACCCACAACTATAGGGGATCGCAACAGTCTTCGAGGGAAGTAAAACCCAAATTTATTGATTCGACACAAGGGGAGCCAAAGAATATTTATAAGACTTAACAACTGAGTTTTCAATTCAGCTGCACCTGAAAGTAGACTTGCTCGCAAAAATTTATCGGTGGTAACGATTTTATAGCAGCATGAGTAGTAAAGTAAAAGCAGCAATAAAATAGTAACATCAGTAGCAATCGCGAAAAACAGCAGGATGGGAGTACCGTAGGCATAGAGGGTGGAAGAACGGGCGTTGCATGGATGACATAGGTCATGTAATAATATAAACATGGGCATTGCAGATAATAATAATAAAGCATCCAAGTTCTAGGAAAACCATAGGCATATGTTCCAATATAGTCATACGTGCTCGCAATGAGAAACTTGCACAACATCTTTTGTCCTACCAGCCCGTGGCAGCGGGGCCTCTAGGGAAACTACTGGTAATTAAGGTGCCCCTTTTAATAAAGCACAGGAGAAAAGCATTAACACTCTGTGAACACATGTGATCCTCACATCACAGCCACCCCCTCCGGCTGTCCCAATTTCTGTCACTTTGGGGCCTCGGGTTCCGGACAACAATGTGTGTAAACAACTTGCAGGTATGATCAGGAAACATAATTATACTCATGAAACAATAACATATTCATATATGAAATCATGGCACTCGGTCCCTAGTGACAAGCATTAAGCATAACAAGTTGCAACAATGGTAGAAAACACTAAGAGTAGATACTAGGCACTATGCCCTAACAATCTGACATTATTACATGATCAATCTCATCGAATCCCTTCCATCCCTCTCAGCCTACAGCGGGGTTCAATCACACATGGACGGGGCAATCATGGATGGTTGATGGAGAAGGAGTGGCGGTGTCGATGGCGATGATCTCCTCCGAATCCCCGTCCCGGCAGGGTGCCAGAACAAGAACTTCTGATCCCCGAATTGGGTTTCGAGGTGATGGCAGTGCTCTGTTGTGTTTCGGTGGAATATGACAAACCCCCTCGCGTTTACGGGGCATATGTAGTCGAAAGGGGAGCCCGAGGGGGGTGGAGGTGGCCCCCACACCACTAGGTGGTGCTGCCTAGGGGGGGCGCCCAGGGGTGGTCTGGGCCACTCCTGCCCCCCCTCCAGGTGTCCTTCTGGCTTCCGGGGTCTTCTGGTGATATAAGCTCAATGGGGTCTTTTTCGGGCGACTTCCCGAAAGTTGATTTTTCTGCACAAAAACGAAACACCAAGGTAATTATGGTGAAAACAGCGTTAGTCCGTGTTAGTGATATCCAAAACTCACAAGTTTATAGGCAAACCATAAGAAAAGTGTTCCGAAAAGGAGATACGTTTTGGACGTATCAACTCCACCCAAGCTTAGCTTATTGCTTGTCCTCAAGCAATTCAGTGACAACTGAGTGCGATAACAGACTTTTACGAACATATTTGTTTCATATGATGTAAATATACTCACTATATGATCAGGTGCTTAGGCAATTCATAATAAGATGCATGCAAGATAAAAGTCACCTTGCAGTTATGCAAACCATGAAGAGATGCCAACAAACTAATAATAAACAACATGAAGTATATCAATCTACAGGATTGCAATGCTCATAAAGGGTATGATAAAGTGTACTCGCTTGCCCTTAATAATGGAGCAAAACATAAATGCTAGGGCACCTCTGAAGTTCAAATGAAGATTAGAAATAAAGATATCAAAGATACAAGCATCAAAGTTATATCACAATCAACCGTGTTTTGGGACAAGCACATTACACTAAGAATGATAGCAATGCTCTCAAGAAGCTGCATCAAGTGAGAAGGTGAAGACTCAACATAAAAGTAAAAGAAAGACCCTTCACAGAGAGAAACATGGATTAACTCATGTGCTAGAGCTTTTTATTTTATTATTCAGAGGTATTGAAAACATTTTTTAGAGAGGTGTATGCTTATGTCAACGAATGGTAAACAAACAATACAGTACGTCACAAGCCAACTAGACTTCACAAGAGCGGCTCCCATAGAAAGATGCATCTGGGTAGAAGGTCATCCCTCTTTCTCTTGTGGTTACACAATTATGCTTTGACTGCTAAATCAGGGGAAAAAATAGTGAAGGAAATTTGGTGTATTAATTTGGGGCTAGGCACCCCGCTGCCGCCTCTTCTATCATTTGGATAAGCGGATGAAGCCACTAGTCCAGGGTGTGAAATCCAATCAACAATTGAGATAAAGATTCTATATTTATGCCCTCATGAGCTAAAACACGGGCACAAAACAAGAATAAATTTTGGAGGTTTTAATGGTAACACATGAGCAATTTACTTGCAGTGGCAGTTAAATACCACATATAGGTAGGTATGGTGGACACATTTGAATTTTTTTTGTTTTTGGGAGTTGGATGCACAAGTAGAGCTTATACTCAGTACAAGTGAAGGATAGCAATAGAAGAGAAGCGACAATCAAGAGAGCAACAACTGTCATAATCATGCTTGCGACAAAACAAAATTAACAGGGGCATACAAATGATACCAATACTCTGAGGCAAAATAAATCATTGAGGCTTAATTGAATTTTTGTTTTCAGTCATATGCATGTGTGAGCATGTGCCAACTCGATTCAAGCGAAACAATCAGAGGGAGATACCACAATGTCATACCCTTCTATGAATAAAACAATGCAAGCAAATATTCATACGACATGCCATCTTATATTAATAAGTTGGAACTAAACACGTGAGAGCACGAACTACTAAGTATCAATTAAATAACATATACCTTACATGAATGAACTAAGCATGTTCACATGGATGAGTATATGTACAAAAATAAAACAAATAGAGTTCATACCAGCCTCTCACCATAACTTGAATCGTCGTAAATCGTCAATATTGCTCTTCACTTGTGGATTGAATAATATAGAATGATAACCCAGCTCCAAAGGAGACATGGAAATCCGGTGAACTCTGCAACAAACTTTACAAAACCAAAGAAGAACAAACAAATATTTTTGGGTTTTCGAATTTAAGACAAGAACAGAAAGAAACAAACAAAGAAAGAAAAATATTTTTGGATTTTTGAATAATAAACCAAAACGAGAAAGTAAAGCAAACCAACAAAAGAAACTAAAGAAGCAAACAAAGAAAAACAACAAAAATATTTTTGGTGTTCTTGTGTTGTGGAAAGCAAGAAAAAAACCACAAAACAAAAAGAAGCGAAAGAAAACGAAAAGAAACCAAAGAAACGAACTCATGGATATACATAGAACCGACAAAAACATGATATATAGATGAGTGTGATGTCAGTATACCTCCCCCCAAGCTTAGCCTTCTGGACGCCCCTGTAGTGTGCCGAGGAGGGGCCCTCCTCGTGATATGTGCTCGAGCACGCCCTGGTTAATTGCGTAGTGTAGTCCTCGGAAGGCGCATCTCGCCTCGCCTGCTGCCTGTGGAACCGCATCAAGCTCGGATGCTCATCTATATCTCCCTTGGGGCGCGACCATGGTGCCCTTTTAACTTTGAACAAAACTGGCTGCGGCAAAATAACTTCCGCTCATCTCCGTCAATAAATAATACTCTATATACTAAATGATCAAAAATCGAGTTAGCAGTAATAAAATGATGAGCCTTCATGGCAGAAAGATTAAGTCTACAAGGAGCAATCAATTCATCATCATGAGCAACGGGAAGGCCTAGAGCAGTTGCTATATGTGTAGCAATAATGCCCCCATAAATGGGTCCTTTAGCAGCTAGGCTGCGAGCAATGAGATAACCAAGGTTATACTTCTTGCTATGATTAAGTTCAGCATCAATAAAAGCAAGGTGATAGCTAGAAATGTTGCTAGTGTTCTCCCTACCAAGAATACTAGTAGCAAGATAATAAGTGAAATATCTGATGGCAGGAAGTTGGATGTCTCTTATCTTCCCGCGCTGGGACGAGCGGCTATCATCATTGGTGATTCCTCGATAGAGCTCCATGATATCAGCGGGTCTCTCCTGAATCTTGCACGCTGTCCAGGAAGCGTTGATACCTATAATGTTATAAAAAGTCCCCAAGGGAAAAGAAAAAGAACTAACATATATCTTAAAAGCAACAGTGGGGCCATATTGTGAGTTATGAAATTTAAAGCTCTCAATTTTTTTTTTGTGAGAGTAGCATCCTGGAGACCTTCATCCTCCATGTAGTTGGTTAAACCAACTCTTTCAATAACCATAAAGAAGTCATCCATTGGACCTGCACTTCTCAAGAATGTATAACATGAGAAGCTAGAAGGATTAGCAATTCCATCACCTCCCGCATCATCGATGTTCGGTGCAATAAGGTATTCGTTATAAGATGTCCTCACTAAGGTGGATGAACGTGAGGGCCTTGTTCTTATAGGAGCATCACTCCTAAATATTTCTCCGAAGTTATGGTTGTCCATTTCTGAAAATTTTCAACAATCATCACAAAAATTGATTTCAAGCAACTATAAGGTGGAAACTACCATAGAGACTTATAGGAGAGCTAAACATGCATCAAAACTATACTATTTCAACCTAAATCAAGCATGCAAACTCACATAAGTTGTCACCTAAAGTACCAAATGAAGGGAATATGCCCGAGAGGCAATAATAAAGTGGTTATTATCTTATTCCTTGTTTATGATAAATATTTATTTCTCATGCTAGAATTGTATTAACCGGAAAAGTTGATACATGTGTGTTTAATAAACAAAACAATGGTTCCTAGTAAAGCCTCTCTTTTAACTAGCTCGTTGATTAACAGATGATAAAGGTTTCCTGGTCATGAACATTGGATGTTGTTAATAACGGGGTCATGTCATTGGTAGAATCATGTGATGAACATAGACCCAATATCAAGATAACAATACGATCAAGTCATTTAGTTTATATTGTTATATCTTGTGTACGAAGTAACTTATTCCTTAGACCATGCGATCATGCCAATCACTGGTACCGGAAGGGTGCTTTGATGTCATCAAACGTCACACCGTAACAGGGTGACTATAAAAGTTCCTTTAGGTATTCAGAAAGTATTAGTTGAGGATCACCGATAAAGAGTGGGATTTGTCCATCCAAAATGACAGAGAGATATACTCCGGGCCCTCCCGGTGATATCACATCGACACTGCTTGTAAGCACGTGATATGATCACAAGGATGTCATATCACGGAAACGAGAAAAGAGTACTTGTCAGGTAACGAGATTGAACAAGGTATGGTTTATACCAATGATCGAATCTCGGACAAGCAAAATATCGCGAGACAAAAGGAATAGTTCTCGACGTTGATGGTTCACATGATCACAAGAGTCATCGTTGAATATATATGAGTCATCACGGATCTCCAGACCCCGCTGTTGATTATTGATCGGAGAGGAGTCTCGATCATGTCTATCTTATTCGCGAACCGTAGGGTGACACACTTAAGGTTCGATGACGCATTTGAGAGGATACGGAATATCGGAGAAAAGTTTGGACAGCACCGAAATTGTTTCGGGGAATATTGAAATAGTCACCGGAATTATTTCGGGGAATATTGAAATAGTTCAAGGTGTTTGATTAATAAATAGTTCAAGGGGGTAAGTGTTAATGTTTGTTAATAGGATTAACAAATATTAAAATAAATAAATGAAATTATTTTATTTATTTATTAAAGAAAACCTTTGGAATTTTGAGTGGGAATTGATGGGAGAATGAGTGGGTTGAGTGGATACTCCACCCACATGATGAGGGGAGAGGTGGAGGCACCAAAAATTCGTGGCTGCCTCCCCCTCCTATATAAAGAGGGGTTGGACCTCTATTTCCCCCACACATTTCTCACATCACTTCCTCTCCACCCGCTGCTCCATTCCATGGTCTCCGGCTTGGCGAAGCCTTGCCCATGGGATTCTTCACCACCACCACGCTGCCGTGCTCCTGGAGTTCCGAGGGATCCTCTACTTCCGCATCCCCGCTGGATCGAGGGAACGGAGGTCATCATCAACCATACGTGTGACCGATCACGGAGGCACCTCCGGATTCTGGTGCACATCTTCTCGCTCTCGGGATCGGTGTGAGTACGACTACGCCAACAACGAGATTTGATCTTGTAACGCTTTGTGTCTTCAATGGTATGTTCTTCTTAAGACTCTCTCTATGCCCGTTGCATTCATCTCCTAGATTAGCTCTTGTCCTTTTGGGTGTCTCTCGCGTATTTTTTTTTGTTTTCTATGCAACGACCCCTTCAGTGGTATCAGAGCCGGATCTATGCGTAGATGTTTTGTACGGGTAGAACGCATAGGTGTATGTGGACGTTGATGATCATGGTATTGCCTCCTTGAGTATTTTATGATCTTAGTGGCATAGTTGGATGAAGTTGTCCCAGACAAACTTTACGTGTACTTTGTACGCCAGACCCGTCTCACTTGTGGCTAAGGGGGTGTCCGTTTCTCCAACTATAGTTAAGATCTAATCTACAAAGGGTTGTTAAAATGTGTTTATCAACATTGTGGTTGATGTTCGTAGGTATGAACGGTTCTATCCTCGAAATCCCTAAGCCACGTAAAATATGCAAAAATAAATTAGAGGCGTCTGACTAGTTTTTGCTGGGCATGTGATGTCATATGGTCAATGTTACAAATTTGATTATGAGATGATCTCTTTTGTAAATTATTGATATACCGGAAGGTATGCATATGGTTGTCTTATTATTCATGGACAATCAAGATGGAGGTGCCATAGAACTTGGTATCACGCCGGTGGAATGATGGAGATCATACCATGATGCACATGATGGAGATCAAGTGCAAGAAGGACCATATCATATCACATTATCCTTACATGTGATGTTAATCCTTTTTATCCATCTTATTTTTCTTCAATAGCGACGGTAGCATTATAAGATGATACCTCTCACTTAATATCAAGATAATAATGTGTTCTTCCTTAGTATGAACCGTCAAGAAAGTTCGTCGTTTCGAGACACCACGTGATGATCGGGTGTGATAGACTCAGTGTTCGCATACAATGGGTGTTTTCAAGCCTAGCATATACAGACATGGCCCTGAAACACACGCAATACTACCGTTCTACTTGGCGAGAATAGCATGTACAGACATGACCTCATAACACGTAACCGAAAGGTAAAGCATGAGTAATATGGATGATATGATGAACATGTCGATGTTCGCCTTGGAAGCTACATCGTCTCACGTGATGATTGGTTTTGGTGTAGTGAATTTGGTCCGTGTAATCAGTAAAGACGACTAAGAGGGATGTTGTTTTTGAGTGGGAGTTCATGGTTTAATTTTGAATTAACTTGAACTTATTTATCATGAACAACCAATCAAAGTGAATTTGCAAAAATTGTAGTATTCATTGGCATCCACATAACTACCTTACACTTAGATTGTTAACTGAGATATAACTGTTATGATCTGGTAAAAATAATTTAAGATTGGTACCGTATTAGTGAAATTTAAAATTGAGTCCTATTGTAGATTTTTGGTATTTCCTACCTAACTCCATATGGTTAATGATTAATTGATCTAGAGAGCAAATAATTCCTACTTAGAATCCAGAGTCATGGTTGCTTCCATATTATTTTATCTTCAAAAGAATGTTTTGTTGATCAAGGTGATTTAGGAACTGAAAAGAATTATTTTCATAAACAATCAAGTGAAAGATATATTGATATCTAGAAACTTATTTGTGGCAAAAAATGACTGAGTATAATTTAGCGTGACAATGTATGCATATATTATTTGAATATATGCAATCATTGAAGACACTAGGTGTTTGAATATTCCAAGAAGTTGGGCACTAAAATTATCCTCTAAATTCATTCCTTTGAGCTATAGTATTTTAACCATAAAATTGTTATGATGGGATGGATTAAAAGTATGGGTAAAGTCGTTTACCTTACTTGGCAGTTGCTAAGAGTGGAATCTAGAAGAATATTATTAATATGGTGATATTAATAGAACAATCAAACTCAAAGCATGACTCAATGGGTGATAATATATGACTAATATGTTGGAACGCGTAGAGATAAACAAAAACAATTCTACGCGGTACTTCCAAGATCTAGCCAAGGTAGAAGGCCACGAGGATTACCACTAGACGCGCAGGTGCGGATTATCGATGCAGCGCGTCGATGCAGTATAGTCCCACGATCCGATCCAGCCGATCCAATCCCGCGATCGTCGAAGTGTTGAACGTACAACACCTCTGCCGGTATCCACTCGTACGAGGAGGAGCTCCGACGGCGGACTACTAGGTCCGGTGCGACGGCTGGACTGAGTGGGGCTAGGGTTCCCAACGCATGGGAGTGGAGTAACGTTCCCGCTGGGCAACCTGCGCCCCTCTTTATATAGCGAATGGTAGTGGGCTTCACAACACTTATGTCCCATTCCCTCTGTGAGTCCGAATCACAAACTCAGTCCATTTCCGGTTCGGGTTCAACCCGACCAATACATTTGCTCCCGCTCTTAAGTGTGCGACCCTGCAGGCTCATGGCGACTTGGACACGATTGGAGTCCGACTCCCAATCGATCAATCGGTAGCGCCTCCTAGCAGAACGTGCCGACTCCCAAGTCCCATTGAGTCATGACGACATACCTTTGAATGTGACTTTCATCTGAGTCCCTTTTGCCTCACGATATACCTTGTCGAACTATAGGCGAATTATCGTCATCCCTTAATAGCTCAACTCTCTTCTCGGTCCGTGATATATGATTCATCTGACTAACTCTTAGTCAATAGACCCAGTTAACACTTAACTGAGTCATGCATGGCCATGCTTCCGGAATCATATCACTCGAGAGGGTCCAGAGAATATCTCTCCATTCGGAGTGGAAAAATCCCATATTGATTATCCACATCATGCAGCTTGCTTCTCATTCGACCCGAACTCTGCCTTTATAACTAGCTTGTCACGGAACATCATTTGACAGAAACCTAAGTCGGTGATCGACAACTCGGATTGTGCGACAACCTCAGGTCTATGGATTACATTGATTGAGACATGCAAATGACGACTTGCTCGTTGCATCTCAATATGGGTCAGTACAACTTGCTAAAATCTTTAGCTAAGTCTGTGAACGTTGGAATGGCATCGCCATGCCCATGACAAGTGGAACCGAGTCATCAGCCAACACTCACATTAGTATAGGGTGTGTGTCCAGCACAACCTTAATGACCGAGGACAATTTAGCATGAACAACATGAATACATAGTTTCACAATCGAATAACATATTCAATGGCATATAGATGTTCAAAACAAGGACGACTTAATAACTTTATGAATACATTGGGAATTACATCATACATGATTGCCTCTAGGGGATATTCCCAACAGTCTCCCACTTGCACTAGAGTCAATCATCCTGATATCATATGCCTAGGCAACGAATGCCCATACCTCTCATGTGCGCCTCATGCTTTGGCTGTGGTAGCGCTTTTATCAACCGATCTGCAATGTTTGCATCCGTGTGTACTTTGCATAACTTGATATCACCCTGTTCGACAAACTAGCGAATGAGGTGGTAACGCATGAGTATATGTTTGTTATTCTGGTGTTGTCTAGGTTCCTTGGCTTGTGCGATAGCACCATTGTTGTCACAATATACGTCCAATGGATTGGACGCGCACTAAACCACACCAAGATCTATCAGGAGGTCCCTGATCCAAACAGATTCCTTTACAGCCTCCGAGGCGGCAATATACTCAGCCTCTGTTGTAGATGCGACACAGTATCTTGCTTGGAACTCTTCCAGCTCACAGCCCCTCCGTTCATTACGGACACGTATCCAGATTGCGAACGAGAATCATCTGAGTCGGTGAGATAACTCGCACCCGTGTAACCCTTTACACTGAATACCTCATCACCTCCATAAACTAGGAACATTTCCTTAGTCCTTCTCAAGTACTTAGGGATGTTTTTAACCACTGCCCAGTGGGCTTCGCCAGGGTCAGCCTGGTATCTTCTCGTTACACTTAGAGCATAGGAAACATCTGGCCTAGTACAAATCATGGCATATATGATGGATCCGATTGCCGAAGCATACGGGATCACACTCATCCAACTTCGATCATCAGTCGTCGAAGTACACTGAGTCTTGCTAAGTTTTATACCATGGGACATCAGAAAGAACCCTTTCTTAGACTCTTCCATTTTGAATTTCTTCAAAACTTTGTCCAGATATGTACTCCGACTCAATCCAATGAGCCGCCTTGATCTATCTCTATAGATCATGATTCACAGTATGTAAGTCGCCTCACCCAAATTCTTCATTGAGAAACCCCTTAACGAAGGGATGAACTCTGGACCTGTCGGATAAGGATACCCGGTCCAAGGCCCAAGATCTGAGCCCAAGAGGAGATGCCATATACTATTCTAGAAGGCCCAGTTGAAGCCCACCCGCAAGGCCTTGCGGGTCAAGTTAGGAAACTTGTAACCGACTTTAGGTTAGGGTTTGAGTCCTCCCCGGGTACGGTTTGGGACCTGGCCACCTATATAAGGCCAGGAGAACCACCAGGAGGGGGCAAGCAATACCGCACCACCTAAGCCTTGAGATCGAGATCATACTCTCGACTTGAGCAACCCCCCATTGTAACCGATCTACTCGTGAATAGAGATCGACAGAAGCAGGAGTAAGGGTTTTACATCTACGAGGGCCCCGAACCTGGGTAAATCGTGCCCCCTATTTAGCCGACGATTGTCACCAGCGCCCATAGGTTCTCCTTATCGAAACCCTATGGGTTCACCCGAGGGACTTGTTGAGATGCATATTCGACAATTGGCGCCGTCTGTGGGAACGGCGGGCGCTGGATCTCCGGCATCTTCGGCCTCATCGACGACCAACTCACGTTGGAACCCCACGACTTCGACTCCAACCAATCCAATCCGAATCGGATGAGTCATCGTAACCCCTCACTCGCCGGAATCATACCCGGTATTTAGCGACCTGGAGAAGAGTATCACCCTGACGTTCGGGAGCTTCAAGTTCTACACCAACAAAGACGGGATCCACCACTTCCCCGAGCAAACCGATCTCGAAGGATCGAGATCTGGGTCGATCTCTAGCCCAGAAGCTGTCGATTACGACCCTATTACGAGGATCGCGACTTGGCGAAAAGCGGAGATTCCATCCGCCTCAACACCAGCAACTTCCATACCCTCTCCACAGAGGAACCTTATCGGATCAGGAAAGTCTTCCAAGCTACGCCTAGGACCCGCAAGCCATATCTGGCTCAAGGTCTGCAAGGCAGGATCACAAGATCCACCCGACGAAACTGGACACAGTGCAGGGGAACGCGCTAACATTGGCGTCTCGCGAGCCGCTTGGCTCTGAGCAAAGGAGGCCATCCGCACGAGCAAACCACCAGAAGCCGGAGCTCCTCACGAGGATATGACTGCCTACCACTACCATCTAGTCACTACTAGGGAAAATCTTACCCCAGGCGAACAGAAAAGGCCTGCCATAGGCGCATTTCAGTTCGCCTGGGACCATATTGCCAGCGGTAATGGCTTACCCCAGGCGAATTACAAAATCCGCCTGTGGTAACTTGACATACCCCAGGCGAATTGGCCTTGTGCGCTTGGGGTAAGCCTTTTACCTGTGGCGAACAAGCATTGTGTGCCTGGGGTACAGATGCGCCTGGGGTATTATATTCTATTCGCCTGGGGTTTGGTTTTGCTGTGTCAAAAAATAAAAGAAACCAAAATAACAGAATTACAGGAAAATGATAGAAATAAGTATCAAAATGACAGAATAACAGCAAAATGACAGAATTAAGTTTCATAGTCTCGAACAGAAATAGTTCAACAAATAATATAACCTCGATCATCAACACATAGTCTCGAACAATAGTCTCGATCATCAACACATAGTTCAACAAATATTACATAGTCTCGAACAATAGTCTCGAAGCGAGATAGTTCAAACAAATCGATAGTTTAGCTAGACAAGCAAAGCAACAAGTAGCATCAACACTAGGAGTACAAGGAGTATAAGCACGGCGATGGCGAAGGTGGTCATCCGGGCCCTCGTCTTCTCCGTCTTCTCTCTCGCTAGGCAAGTGGCGTATCGAGCTTCCGCCTCCACCATGGTCTTGTACCCCTTGTAGCTGTTACCGCTGAAACCGTGCACCTGTCTCCGGCATTGTTCCCAGTCGTCGTAGACTCCGGGAACCCTACCGACATACACAACATACCATGTCATCTGTGCATAGGACAAAAATACGAGTTTAGCATCGAAAGTGATAATACACCGCAAATAACTATCAAAGAAATAGAAGCATCAAGGTTTATGAATAAAACACGACAAATAAAGGACTAAAAGTTATATGATGCAAGTGTATACTAACATTTTGTCAATCCTATGGTCTCGGCGGGAACGGACGAACGCCTTCTAGCGTGTTGAATGTCCGGGTGTCACGTTGCTCTCGCAGGTGTGCTTCTATGTCACGGTTGCTCGGTGGTGCGTGGCCGTGGAAGAACAAGCCACCCCGAGTGATGACATCCGACGAGAGTATCGTGCAGATCCTCCACTGGATGCGACGGAACTCAGCCCGCACATATTCATCGGGGGTGTTGGCCATCTTTGTGGTCAGGTCTCGGAGATGACTTGGTAGCTGGACCTGTTGGGCATCCTTTAAGTACTCCCTCATCTGAAAGATGGCATACCAAGCTTCCAACCCAGATTCTTGCTCCGATTGCTTCAGGCAGGGGAAGTTTGTTACGTGGGTGCACACGTAGGCGCCTCAGACTATTTTCTCCTTTTTTAGGGGCTTGCCTAAATCGGCGGTGAAGCCGTTGAGGGCACTATTAAGAATAGCTCTTATGTCGCTGTAGTCCTTCTACACCGCCCTACCCGCATCGAGATAAGTGCATTGTGACCAATGCGGTTCCATGACGATGAGTACGCATCCTCCGTTTCTGCGCAGAACATTTCGAACAAGCCATCAATATCATCAATCGGAATACTAAGGAGATTCTAGAAAGAATGTAACAACGGGAAGCAGAGAGGACTACTTACATGGGGAAAGTATGGCATGAGAATGGCGTTCTTATCCTTGCTATCTATCAAAAACCCCGTTATGTAGTTCGTGATAACAACCCGGTCCGCAGGTGACCGCAAGTAGTCCTCAACCATGTAGTAGGGGTCCATAATCGCGATGTGCGGGGTATTCTCCATGACCATATTGTGCGCCATGCTGAGCGATACCAAGTGGAAGACCCTGAATATGTCTTCGTATCTGATGAAGAACACCTCTGTGGGATTTGTATCCACAAAGCCCACGGACCGGGGCATCTTGACCACGTATAGCGGGTAGGAGGGATGTTTCTCACGTAGAAGTTCATTCTCTTTGAACAAAATCCCGTCGTGGATGCTCGCCCTAAACCCTAGTGAGAGCGGCTACTGCAATCAAAGAAGCTCGCATAGACTTAGCCGAGCGGAGGAGATTAGCGGATGAGTCAAGCCAACGCTGAGCCGCGTTATCCTTTACGCCTTCTGTCAGGAATCGTCCCGCGAGAAAAGGATACGCATCAAGAACCGCAACCATGGATGGCGAGTCCTTGACGGGAATCAGTAAATCACTCGGACCTTCCCTCATGCGCGTCGACGAGGATGGAAATGTCCATCCGCAAACTCCCGCCGCCGCGGTACTGGCTGCAGCCACCTACATGCAGATAAATCAACCAGGGGAAAACAACCCCCATGCAGAGCAATACAAGCAAGTTCAAAAAGGATTGGGCATGGAAGCCGCAAAACTCGCCTCCTACGATCGCAGGAAAACTGCAGCATAAAAAAGAAAAGGAAGCATCCCGCAGACATAGGAGCACTTCGCCCAGGAGAGAAAAATCACCTCGCCGCGGTCGAGGAAAAGAAGCCCGACGACGCGGTGATAGCCCGTGTAGCAGAGAGGGTAGCCCGCGGTATCGAGATCACGGCTCGTGACATCACAGCAACCGCTCGCGAAATCACAGCAAGGAGCCAAGGAAGGAAACAGATCGTGATCAACCAGGATACAACGCGCGATCGGACATCGCGCAAAATAAGGTGCACAAAGCCAGAGCAGCAAGGAACCACGCACGCTCCCCATCCACTTCTTCTGATGATGATACATGCGGCGCACTATGCTTCGCTCGCAGCATCCGCGAGGCGCCTCTACCCAAAAGATTCAAGCTTAGCACAGAAGTAACAAAATAAGACGGTTCACTCTAACCTTCGTCCTGGCTGTCGGATTACCTCATGGCAGTAAAATGCCAACGTGGGAACAAGAACACAGCTATGCAGTATCTCAACCTACACCTTGTAGGAGCAGCACACAGCTGGCTTGAAGCGAGACCAAAGGCTTGTTACGGGTCATGGGACGACCTACACTACGACTTCTACAAAAACTTCCAAGCAACATACAAAAGACCAGCGACCATCGAGGAACTACGAGCATGTAAGAAAAAAAGTGGCGAGTCTACTCGCGAATATATCTAGCGATGGACCACACTTAGTAACACAGCAGGAAATATATCAGAGGAAGTAGCATTCGAAGCCTTTGCAAAGGGCGTTCGACGAACAGCCTTCAGAGAAGAACTGGGACGAATCGCGCCCAAATCTATTGGATAGCTAATGGTTATAGCCGATAGATGGGCCAACGGAGAAGACTCGGTGCGCAACAAGAGGGCATCCTCGCCAGCACCCGAAGATGACCGCCATGGTCGAAAGAAGAGGAGGAAATATTACGATCAGGATTTGAGAAGAACTAGTGGCGGCAGAATTCACGCAAAATCGCGATATTGGACGTCGTGGAAATCGCGAATGGAAACCGAAGACAGAGGATAAAACTCCCGAGGAGGACCTCGATGGATACTACACGTTACATCTATTTACAGATAAGCGCACAGGCAAAACTAAGGCAACACAGCTTCTCAAAGATTGCCGAAAGTTCATTGAAATAGACGAGGCCTTCTCGAAGAAAAACAGAACAACAGTTGATCAAGGCTACCCGCAACTCCTAGGAGGAGGACACCAGGGATTTCAACGACCACAACCCCTGCCTCCACCAGGAAACCAAAATGTGGTGCTAGCCGCACTACCTGCACCGCCTGCCGCCAACCCGGGAGGCAATGCATACCCGAAGCCCGCATAACTTTTGGGGATGATACAAAAGGTCTGTCCATCTCGGAGGGTCCAGAAGACGAACACACGACAAATATGCATGGCTGTGCAAGCCCCACCAACAAAGCCCGAGTACCTGAAGATGGCAGATCAACCAATAACTTTCTCCAAGGAAGACCACCCCCCAAGGGTCTATCGACCAGGGCACGCTGCGCTAGTCATCCAGGCGCAAATCGGTAACTACGAGTTGGCTCGCGTGTTCATGGACGGAGGTAGCGGAATCAACATCATCTACGCGGACACACTCCGTCGGATGAACAGGAACTTGGACGGACTCGCAGAATCAGAAACATCCTTCCACGGGATAGTTCCAGGAAAGGCGATCCGCCCACTCGGAACAATCAATCTGGAAGTGGTGCTAGGCAACCAAAGCAACTACAGGCGATAATTTCTCGACTTCGAAGTAGTCGACTGGCCCTCACAGTACCACGCCATTCTTGGTCGAACAGCGTTCGCAAGATTCATGGCAGTACCACATTATGCCTACTTGAAGCTCAAGCTACCCGGGGAATATGGCACAATCACCATCGATGGCGATTTCCAAAAATCCAACAAGTGCGACATCGAGTTCAACGAAATCGCTAAATCTTTCGGGATGCAGGAGGAACTGGAGGATATAGCAAAAACCACGGACCACTCCGTGATGCCCCTCACGAAGAAGAACGCCCGAGAGCTCGAGTTCAGCGCGAACAGTGATACCCGCAAGCATCAAGTGCACCTGACAGAATCTGCGAAGACGGCGATGGTGTCCACCACCCTCTCGCCAGCATAGGAAGGCGCGCTCGTCGAACTCCTCCGTGAGTACTGTGAAATTTTCGCCTGGCAGCCTTCAGATATGCCAGGGATACCTAGGGAGTTCGCCGAGCACTCACTCGATGTCGTAGGATGGGAAAGACAGATGCCATGGGATGGCTAAAGTGTTGGGGCCGATGGACGCTGTAGGTATTCGGGGAGGGATCGCACAACGAGTAGCCGCGCTCAAGAACACTGCAAACACAACACTCTACCCAGGTTCGGGGCCCTCGTGTGGAGGTAACACCCCTACTCCTGCCTATCTCTCTGTATGTATGTTATCCGAGTAGCCACAGTACAACTTTGCCTCTCAGCCGAGTAGCCACTCTGCTGCTCTCTCTCGCTCTGGTGCTAGCTCTTGCAATAAATGCGATCTAGGCCAACGTCCCTCGCGCAGGAGGGGGCTGGGCACCTTATATACTGGTGCCCAGCCGAGTAAACAACTAATAAAAGGTACAACTGATGGGACAACTCCACTGTGACACGCAGGGCACGCTTCCGGGTTCCCGCTGACGCGGGTGCGAGAAGTCGCTGCGCCGTCCGGCTGACAGGACCTGTCCACCCTGTCAGTCTCATAGAGTAGGCCCCCCGACACGTCATGTCCCCTCTGTCAGTGATAGGACGTGACAAGCACCAACTCTCACTGTACCCACGCCGTAGCGCGGATAATCATGTGCTCCGTAAGTTGAACCGCACGCCTGTACGGCTGCGGGATACGTGGGATCTCTGTCAGAACGGCTGCATTGACTTCAGGCCCGAGTAGGCTTGCCGCTCATCTACTCGGACCACTTGTGCCTTACTCGGACGATGTTGATCTTGCTTGTTATCTTGTTCTGGCCATCAGTGAGTATCACCGAATAGAACCTACCGGGTAGGAGATACCCGGGTAGTCGTCTACTCAGTCAACGGCACTTTGACCCTTGCTTTATCACTTGCCTTACCCCTACTCGGGGGTATCCGCCCGACATTAGTCCCCGAAGCTGGTAGAGTCCAGTGAACTTGTTCGCCGGGCCCTGCCAGCTTAAACCAAATTTGTATTCATGAAAGAATTAGGCCAAGTTGCACCTCAACCCGGACCAATGACTCCTTCTCGAATCTCTCCAACTGTGGTTATAAATGAAATTCTCTTGCGGCCGAGTAGAACACTCTCTTCACAGTGATGCCGAGTCACTTGAATTGGTGAAATTTTGGACACGATCCCGCTCGATCAGACCAAATCTATCTTCTCGTGTCCCTGTGGGGCACGTGTCACTCCCACGTACCCCCGACGCCTCGGTGCCAGTGCAACAGCAGGCCACGCGCCTATCACTGCAGCCAGGGCCCACAGCCCGTTAGGTCACCTCGAACGAGTACTCGAAAGCCCACGATCCAGGACGTGGGATTAAGTGCGCCCGTTACGCGCAGAATGTGCTTCGTGCGTTTCTAACGGGCAGTTAACCCACGCCGCACGATCCTGGCCACGATCAATCCAGTAGTAACCGCAGCTCGCGGCGTAATAAATACCCCGCGCCGCCCAAATCCTTCTCTCCCTTCGCATTTTCTTCTGTCTCTGCTCCCTCTCTGCCCTCGCCTCAGCCGCCGAGCACAGCGCCGCCGCAACCGCAACGCGCCGCCACTCCACGCTCTGAGAGACAAACAGAGAGAGAGCACCACACCTCGAGCGCCTCCGTCCTCGTCCTCGCCTCCAACTCCAACGAGCATCCGCGACTCCACCGGTATCCCCGCCGTCATGGATCTTGCGCATGCCTCCGGGGACGAGCACGAAGAGGAGATGGCACCGTCCCGAGCCGGCTGGGAGGGCTCGGACGTCACCGCCGCTGACTGCCAGTGGCTGGTGAACACCCGCCGAGTTCCCCCCGGCGTCCTCTGTCGCCCTCCCGGCGACGAGCTCGTCCCAACACCGCAAGACGGTGAGTTCGTTGTTTTCCTGTCCCACTTCAAGCGCGGCTTCGGCCTTCCCATCTCAAAGTTCTTCTCGGACTTCCTCCGCCATTTTGGCCTCAAACCCCATCACATTCCACCAAACGCCATCGTTATGCTCTCGACCCACGCCACCGTCTACGAGGCTTTCTTGGGTGTCTACCCAACCATGCAGACTTGCACACGCTACTTCTTTCTCTGCCAACAGAGCGTGCCCAATCCTGGCAACCCTCTTGTCCCTCGTGTCATGACCCAGGCAGGTGGCGCGATGATGCTGCAACGCAAGACCGGGCACCATCCGCGGGTTCTCGGAATGGATACCGTGCGCAAGTGGCAGCGCGGTTTCCTCTACGTCAAGAATGTGCCCCCTGAAGCCGGGCAGCCAGTAGAAGACCGAATTGGACTCCCCCCGTTCCAGAACGTGCTGCTCACCAGGCAGAACTGGGGGTACAACCCGAAGAATACCGTCCCATATGTCGTCCAGGTAGAGAAACTCCTGACGCAGCTGGCGGCGCAAGGGCTATTGCAGGACGATCCAATTGCCTGTTGGATCTCTCGCCGAGTACTCCCACTCCAAGCCCGAGCGCACAAGATGTGCTATATGGGAGGCCCGCGGGACTGCACTCGGACTACGACCTTCGAGCTCAGCAAAGCAGAGGTTGCCATCTGGGCCAGGTCTATTATCAGTACAACGCTGACCGAGAACTAGGCATACGGCTTTGTGCCGTATAGCCACACGAAGCGCATCCCCCAGGTGAGTACTGCACTCTGTATGCTCACTGTCTGTGCCTTATGCCGAATAGATTATCTCCTAGGCTTTGTATGCTTTATGTTTGCATGCCTTAGTGAGTAGACCCTCCTAGTTAGCATTTGGCTTTGTATGCTTTGTGTTTGCATGCCATGCCGAGTAGGTTTCCTCCTAGGCTTTGTATGCTTTATGTTTGCATGCCTTACTGAGTAGAACCTCCTAGTTAGCATTTGGCTTCGTATGCTTTGTGTTTGCATGCCATGCCGGATAGAAAGACTTCACGATTATCCCTTGCGGTCCTTAGCCTTTTATGCTTTTTGCTTGCACGCTATGCCGAGTAGGAAACCTACTCTGCAGGGAACCACCTTACTTATATTTTATACTTGCATTGCCAGCACATCGCCCGCCAGAAGGACGAGGGTGAGCACTGGGAGGAGGACCAGAAAGAGGATAACGCCACGGCGTACGACACCCAGGACACCCTCTGCATCCCCCGTGTCGGCCAGGAAGGTAAATTCTGCGTTGATGCCTCTATTCGGGATTGGTCCGAAGATGATAAAGGTGAATGGGTTCACCTTTCGGCTTGACTGCATTCTGCTTTGCTTTCCTTCTCTTGCTCATTCTGAACATTATCTTCTTCTCTGAAGAGGAACCGGTGCTGGATGACGGAGAGGAATCCCTGATTGTGGATCCGCTGTCCGTGGCTGCTCCCACCGCCCGGAAGAGGGCTGGCAGCAATGCACAGGCACCGCCTGGCAAGAGGTCCAAGAAGAAGCCGGCAGTCAAAGCCACCACTTCCCGCAAGAGACAAGCCCCCACCATAGACGGGTAAGTGCTTTCCGAGTAAACTTTGACCCATTGTCGCTTTCCTTCCTTGATTTCCTTCTCTGCTTTCCTTCTGACTCCATTTCTTCTTTCAGTGATGCTCTTGATGCGGAGGCCACCGCTGCACCGCTTCCCAAGAAGAGAACAGCCCCGCCCCGAGAGCAGCTCGTGGAGCTCTCTGATGATGATGAAGGCCAAGAGCCGCGGAGTAGAGCGCGTGCGCCCTCCCCAGTCAGAGAAGAGCACGACCTCGGCGCCGAGAACGATGGCGCCGGGAACGACACCGATTGCGCCTCCGAGCAGCTGCAGCCTGACGCGCAGCAGGTTGCCCAAGACGCTGCCAACACTGAGAGACCTCCAACTCCCCCAGCTGCATCAGTTGGGGAGACTGCTAAACATGTTGTGGGGCAGCAGCAAGAGAATGCCGCACTGAAGCGGCCAGACCCTGTCGCTGACCAGCAGCCGGAAGACAATGCTGCTGCGCAGCCTGACCGTACTGCCGAGCAGCGGGCAGAAGATGACGCCGCCGAGAGACCAGACCCCGCTGCCGAGCAGCGGGTAGAAGACAACGTGGTGGAGCCAGCCCGCCAAGACCAAGTGCAGCCGGATGCTGCACCGAGTAGCTGGCCACCTGCGCCGCCAACTCAGCATGCAACTCCACCCCTCACACCAGGTCCACCACCAACTCAGCAACCATCTCCACCAGTTCACCAAGCGCCACCACCTCCTCAGCCAACTCCACAAGCACCTCCGCCTTCTCGGACAACCCCCACGCCAAGCACCAAGAAGACCACTAAGGCGGGTGCTGAACCAACCCAGCATCAGCCAAAGCGTGCTGCCTCACAGGCTGGGCAGGCGCCGCTGCCCTCCAAGCTGCAAGGCGGACAATCCGGGCAGCTGGTCAAGAGCACCCAGCTGACGCTCACCCAGAACAAGGCACCGCCTAACCCTAAATGTCAGCCTAGTTCCCTCCGGGGTTACCCTTGGTCCTGTCGAGAAGCTGAGTGCTGGTGCTGGCGCCAGCGGGCAACGCAAGTATCCCGAGTATTGGACAGAGCTGCAGGAGCGCCACCAAATCTAGTTGTCCAAGGAGGATCAACGATATCCGCTCTCAAAGAGCGCAAAGCTGCAGGCCTCTCCAAGTCCAAGGGAAAGAAAGATTCCTTGGTCATCAAGGAACTCTCTTCCTGCGGCGAGGACGATGAGGTGCTTCCGAAGAAGGCATCTCAGCCATCTTGGACCGGGTAGGCCACGTCGAGAAAGCCTGGGATAGCAAGGTGTACGGCAACACTGCCTGGGATGGTGCCGAGTTGGGCAAGCTTGACCACTACCGGACAGACTGGAACAAGGCCGACATCGGCCCTGTTGGCATGGAAGTGGCCAGCCCTTGCAACACTCTTGTCGGCAAGCTGTTCGTCTTGCACAAGAATATTGAAGAAATTGAGAAAAGCTATGTGGTAAGTGCTTACTTTTTGAATTTTCCGAGTTGCCGTTCTCTTCTTCCTCTTCTCTTCTGTCTTCTTCTCTTAGCCATTCCCCAAGTCCCCGAGATTCAGGCCGAGTAGGTGAAGACTCAAACGAGTTGACATTTACTCGGGCCAAATCTTCCAGTACTTATATTCTTCCCTTCTTCTCTGCAGGATAGCGTCCAAAAAAGGACAAAAGTTTTCCGTCAGCTTCTCTGGAACCACCGCCAAGCCAGAGAATGGAACCAAGCTCTGGAGGCTGACAAGAAAGACAGGGATGCTATGGATCAGCACGCTCTGGAGCGCACTCTCAAGCTTTCTGAGATGGAGAGTAAGCTTTTAGCATCTTGGTTTGTGCGTTTTGTACTTATGCCCGTTTTTTGCTTTTTGCTCAATTGTTGTCTTCTCTGTAGGCGAGCTCAAGGCTCTGGTGGATAGGCACCAGGATTGCGAGGTCTTTGCTGCCTCAGCACAAAGTAAGATTACTTCCCTGGAAGGTGAGCTTCCCTCTTTCTTCTCTGTACTTGTTTTCTTTTACTTGGCCACCCTGCTAATAGTGATGTTCTTCTCGCAGAAGAATATAAGAGTTTCCGGGAGCAGGACATGCACTGCCTCACCCCTGCTGAGGCACATCAGCAAGTGCAGGCCCGAGAAGTGGAGCTGGAGAAGGAGCGCACAGCCGAAAGGGCGGAGTACGAGAAACTCCAAGTTGATCTCAGAGACGCCCTTCAGACTGCAAGTAACCATGTCCGCGAGAAGAAGGAGCTCGAGACCTCAGCTGCCGCTGAGAAGCGGGCACTCGAGCTAGAAATCCAGATGCTGAAGGACAGGAACCAGGCTCTCGAAGTCCAAATCTGCGAATCGCGCCGCCTCCAGGATAAGCACATCACAGAAGCAACCGATTGGAAGAACAAGCTGGGGGCCCTCGTGCTGGAAATGGAATGTGAGTTGCCACTACTCCCTACCTTGTTTGTCATTTTTCTTGCTGCCTTCTTCTATTCTGTTTCCTTTCTTCTCGGTTACTCTTTCTGATCCAACCTAGGTCCTGTTGATTTAGATGTCTTCCATGAAATCCAATCTGCTGGCGAAACTGCTATGGACTAGGCAAGAAAAGCCAGGGCAGCAGCCCGTCTCAATGTTGATGATGGGTCCAGCCTTGATGACTATCTCACCAATTTGAAGACCCAGGTGCGCTCCCTCAAGGGCTTGGACACCTCCATGGTGTCCACTGCTATCAAGTTGCACAAGCTATTCTGGCCCGGAAAGGAAATCCTGGAAACCTTCCGCGGAATCGCAGAGCACCTGGATGAGGTTAAGGTGGAGCTCAAAAAGTGGCGTGCTTCCGCAACTCGGGCAGGAGCTAACGAGCTGCTGCACTTTATCTTGTCCTGGTATGAGAACCTGGACCTCAACCGGATTGCCACTCGCCGCAATGGATCCAAGTGGACTGAGCGCCCCGAGTGCGTATCTCGTCAGAAAGAAGTGGCCTACGAGCTGGCCTCCTATGCTGACACCAGCACCTACATCGACGGCCTCACCGAGCCGGATACAAATGTTGATGGCGAAGAAGATGAAGGCGAGGCCGAGTTCGAGGACGAAGACGGCGAAGACCAAGACTAGGATGATGAGGAGAGGGAGGAGGAAGGGGCCGAGAACGAAGAGGCCGAGCAGGAGGAGACTGAGCAGCGCGGCACTACAGAGGAATCCCGGTTAGGAGCCAACTCGGAGACTGAGCAGTCGCAATCCGCTGCGCAGGAGGAGACCGTCACCACCGAGATGGTGATCGACGATCCCGCTCCGGAGCTAGACGCAACTAGGGCCGCGACTGGCGAGCTCTACCCTCTTCCCAGCACCGCAGCTACGCAGGCCTCCAACACTGCACCAGAGCCAACCTCCACTACTCCAACTCCTCCTTCAACTTAGCCCACTTCCACCACTGCTGCCTCCGAGCCGGAAGCGACTACCAACCCCAACATGAACATTGACTCCACTGCTACTTAGATCATGCACACTTTTTATCTCTAGACAATTTCATCAGATCCCCGGGATGCCGGTGCAAATGTATCGAACAAGTTATGTTTTCTCAGCTACTCAGTTTATTTGTTTAGCACTTAGCAACTCTGGCTCAATGCCGGGCTGCGTTTCCATGCAAATCCCCGAGTTGCATTTTCATCCACTTGTTCTTTTTGTCTTTGCTTTTACCTGCCACTTGTGGCCTTTTGGTAGTCGAGTCACAAGATTTCTGAGTTCAAATTTCAGATACTTAGCCACTTAGAAAATTGCATAGTAACACTGCCCACCACTTAGCCGAAAGGAGAAAGAAGTAAAGAACACCCTACTCGGTTGCTACACGTTTCTTTTCCTTAGCAATTTTCATGTGTTCATTGACCTTTGGCTTGTTCTCTTGCTTTCCATGAAGCCGGGTTGCGGACAGCAGCAGAGTCGAAGAGTTGGCCCTTGGGTTTAAACACATAACTAAATATGCTTATGAAATTTTAAGTGAATCAACCGAGCAGACAAAGTAAAACAGGGTAGAAAGACATGGAGCAATTTTGGACAAGTGCAGTCCCCGAGTTTGAATTCGGAGTGCCGACTAGAATTTTAACTCGGTTGAAGAAATACATACAAAGTTTGCTCACGAATGAAAACGACGGAGTAGAGCTACATTCCAGGGGCGCTTGGACTCTTCCCCTGCTCAATCCGGCCTGTTCTTCTGGGGTGCCTGTGCGTCAACTAGATAATAGGCATCATTGTGCAGAGCCTTGCTCACAATGAAGGGCCCTTCCCACGGAGGGGATAGCTTATGCATCCCGGCTGTGCGCTGCACGAGCCTAAGGACCATGTCTCCTTCTTGGAAAACCCTTGGGTTCATTTTCCGGCTGTGATAGCGCCTCAGGCTTTGCTGATATATGGCAGAACGTGACAGAGTTAACTCTCTTGCTTCTTCTAGCAGGTCAACGTCATTTTCTCGAGCATCTCGGGCCTCTTTTTCAGTATAGAGTGTTACCCTTGGTGAGTCATGCTCTAGGTCAGTGGGCAACACGGCCTCAGCTCCATATACCAGGAAGAATGGTGTGTATCCGGTTGATCGGTTAGGGGTAGTCCTTAGACTCCACAACACCGCCGGCAACTCGTCCAGCCAACAACCAGGGGTTCGCTGTAATGGCACAATTAGCCTTGGCTTTATTCCGGATAGAACCATGCCATTTTCTCTTTCAACTTGTCCATTGGAAGCTGGATGCGCAACTGATGCAACATCTAATCGGATGCGCTTCTCCTTGCAGAATCTTGCAAAGGCCCCCTCAGCAAAGTTTGTGCCATTACCCGTGATGATGCTGTGCGGGTAGCCGTATCTCAGGATAATATCCTTTAGGAAACTGACAGTTGTGGCTCCATCGCACTTCCGAATAGGCTTGACCTCAATCCACTTGGTGAACTTATCAACCATGACCAAGATGTGAGTCATGTAGCCTCTAGCTGGTTTGAAAGGGCCTACCATGTCCAAGCACCAGACAGCAAATGGCCAAGTAATGGGAATTGTCTTCAACTCGAAAGCTGGCATATGAATCTTGCTTGCAAACCTTTAAAACCCATTGCACTTTCTCACTATCTCTTCAGCTTGTCTCAAGGCAGTGAGCCAAAAGAAACCATGCCGAAAGGCCTTGTTAACCATAGCCCGAGAAGAGGCGTGATGCCGGCATTCTCCTTGGTGTATCTCTCTGAGAATTTCTTCTCCTTCTTCTGGTTCCACACAGCGTTTCAATATGCCAGTAGGGCTCCTTCTGTGTAGCTCTTTGTTGAAGATTGTATAGCCCTTGGATCTTCTCTGTATTTGCCTGGTGTGACCTCGTCACTCGGCAGAGTGCCATCCACCAGGAAGGACAAAATAGGCACAGCCCAACCCAGCGTGGGCCGAACAGGGAACACTGGTTCATCTATCTCCATTGAATCCGCCACAAATACTTGCTCTGAGTTGAGGGAGAGGCCCCGAGTCCCCGAGTACTCGGAAATGACCCCCTCAATGAATGCGACAGTCCCCGGGTTAGGAGGGGCAGTCCCTGACTTGCAGGCGCCAGTCCCTGGGTTGGAGACGGCGGTCCCCGGGTTCTGTTTTGCCGCCTCCCAATCTATCTCCATAGGAACAGCTTCTGAATCTGGCAGTGATGGAATAAAGATTGGCTCCGAGTTGGGAGATGGCTTGATAGATGGCTTTCTCAAATGCTCCAAGGCAATCCCAGGCGGGATAAACTTCCGAGAAGACCCCAACTTGGACAGAGCATCCGCTGCATCATTATCAACTCAGTGTAGGTGATGAAATTCACAGCCATCGAAGAAGCCAGTCATGGTTTGCACCAGAAACCGGTAGGAGGCCATATTGGCATCCAAGGCATCCCAATTGTCGGATACCTGTTGCACCACCAAATCCGAGTCGCCATAGCAGACGATACGCTGCACCCCAATCTCCTTGGCCACTCTCAGGCTGTGTACTACTGCCTCATACTTGGCCACATTGTTAGATGCCTTGAAGTGTATCTGCAGCACATATTTGAGTTGGTCACGCTTGGGTGACGTGAGAACCATGCCAGCACCAAGTCCTTCCTTTACTTTGGAGCCATCAGAATGCATCTTCCAGAAGTTGGTTTCCGGCAAGGGAGGCTCATACTGCACCTCAGCCCAATCCACTAGAAAATCTGCCAGAATTTGTGACTTGATGGCTTCTCTTCTCGCATACAGGGGAGTGTACGCGGCTAGCTCAATCGCCCACTTGGCTACTCTTCCGTTAGCATCCTTGTTGCCCATGATGTCCGAGATGGGAGCCGAACTCAGAACTGTGATGGGATGCTCTTGAAAGTAATGCTTGAGCTTCTTGGCACCCAGGTACACACCGTATATCATCTTCTGGTAGTGCGGGTAGTTTTGTTTGGAGCTGGATAGCACCTCGCTGAGATAGTATACTGGCCGATGCACAGTCTTGCCTTCTTCTTCTCTCTCCACCACTATCACCACACTCACTACCCGGTTGGTAGCCGCAATGTAGAGCAGCATTGACTCTTTGGTTAGCGGGCTAGCCAAGATGGGAGCGCTACCCAGCATGGTCTTGAGCTCCTTGAACGCCACATTATCTTGTGGTGTCCAGACAAACTTGTAGCTCTTCTTCATCAAATGATATAGAGGCAAAGCCTTCTCGCCCTCTTCCCAGGAAGCGGCTCAGAGAAGCCAGGCATCCGGTGAACTTTTGCACATCCTTCAGTGATCTCGGGAAAGACATGCTCTCTATAGCTTTTATCTTTGAAGGATTGGCTTCAATGCCCCGGCTGGATACCAAGAAACCGAGTAACTTGCCAGCTGGGACACCAAAGGTGCATTTAGTCGGATTCAACTTCATCATGTACTTGCGCAAGTTGGCAAAAGTTTCCTCAATGTCACTAAGCAGAGTATGTGTTTTATTCGTTTTGATGACAATGTCATCTACGTACACCTACACATTCTTGCCAATTTGATCATGCAAGCATTTCTGCATGCATCTCTGATAGGTAGCCCCAGCATTCCGCAACCCAAAGCACATAACACGATAGCAATAAGCCCCGTATGGGGTAATAAAGGCAGTTTTTATTTGATCATCCGGGTTAAGAGCTATCTGATGGAAACCCGAGTAGGCATTAATGAAATACAAAAGTTTGCACCCGACAGTGGAATCCATCACCTGATCTATGCGGGGTAGCGGAAATGGGTCTTTGGGGCATGCCTTGTTCAGGTCGGTGTAGTCCACGCACATGCGCCACGCAATCTCGGCCTTGGGGTCCTCCTTCTTCTTCTCAACCATTACCGGATTGGCCAGCCAATCCGGATGCAGCACCTCCATGATAAATCCACTTATCAGCAACTTGGTGATCTGATCACCGATAGGTTCCTTCGCTCTGCCGCGAAGCGGCGCATCGCCTGCTTAATCGGCTTGGCGTCTGGGCGTACATGTAGCGAGTGCTCAACCAACTCCTCCGGGACACCCGGCAGATCCTCATTGTACCATGCAAAGACATCCCGATTCTCATAGATGAAGTGGATGAGCTCGCTTTCCTATTTCTCGCCCAACCCGGCGCCAATGATGGGAACACGGTCTGGGAACTCACGATCAACCTGGACCTTCTTTGTCTCCTGGGACGCCTGGAAAGCAGTTCCGTACTGGGAACTCGGCATCCCAGGCGCACCGACTTGCGCTGCTTGGGCCATAGCCACCACCTCATGTATCTTCTTCTTCTTAGCAGCAATGACTAGTGACTCCGCTAGCAGAGATCCAGCAGAGGCACACTCCAGAGAACGCTTGTAATCACCCGAGATGGTGATGACACCATTGGGACCAGGTAGTTTCATCTTCAGGTAGGCTGCATGGGTTGAGGCCATGAACTTGGTGAGGGCAGGCCTACCGAGAAGAGCGTGGTAGGGGATCTGAAGATCAACAACTTCGAACTGCAGGCACTTGGTGCGGCAGTTCTCCCTGGTGCCGAATAGCACATCTATCCAGATGCGGCCGATTGGAGCACAAGATACTCCCGGCACAATGCCATGGAACATAGTCCTGCTGGGTAGCAGCATGTTCTCGGCGAGGCCGAGCTTCTCCAGTGTATCTCTGTACATGATGTTGATGCTGCTGCCGTTGTCGATCAACACTTTGCTGAACTTGACATTCTTCTTGGTGCCCAGGAAGGTAGGGTCCACCACTAAGGCATATGTACCCGGATTGGGCATCACCCTTGGATGATCATCCTTGGACCAGGTAACCTCTTGGTCACACCAATGCAGGTAGTGAGGCACTGCCGGGATCACGGCATTCACCTCCATTACGCGCATGCGCTGCGACTGCTTGTCGTCTGGCTCGGTGGTGAACACCATGTATCTCTCATGGTGCTCCTGGTACTGGTTGCGGTCTGCGCCACCATCATTTCCATTGCTGTTGTTGCCTTGGTTGTTGTTGTTGTTGTTGTTGTTGTTGTTGTTGTTCCTGTTGTTGTTCCGGGTGTAGAAGTTGCGGTTGTTATAGTTGCGGTTGTTGTAGTCGCGGTTGGCTCCCTGAGCCACTTGCTTCACGTTCTCCCTTCTCGGATTCTCTGCAGGGCTGGGAGCAGCTACCCGAATAGGCTGCACATTGGCACCCGCAGGTGGCAGAGGAGGAGGAGGGGGCACCTGACCAAAGCCTTCACTCTTGATGCGGTCCCACCAGCTGCATTGCCGGGTAGTATGGTTGGCTGGCCTACTCGGATGCTAAGTATGGAAGCTACACGGTCCATCCTTCATGGTCTCAAAGATAAATCTCTGGGCATCTCCTGCATTCGGGTTGCTGGTACCTTGCTGAGGGGGATTGTACTGCTTCTTGAAGCCTTGTCCCTGGTTCTGGTTCTGCCTGTATTGGGCTCCAGCAGTTTTCTGCCTTTGTCTACTCCCAGCAGCCGCAGTGTCATGGTTCACTGCATTCACTTGTTCAGGGCCATACCGAGTATCCGGTCGGTCATCTCTGCGCTTGTTGCGGAAATCTTGTCGGTCCTCGCGCCTGCCGCCATCTTGATTTCTTCTTCTCGGCTCGAAAGAATCGAGCAGAGGCTGAGTAGGGTCGCCGAGTGCATATATATCAGCTATCTTGAACGTCTTGGCAAGCGTACTCGGCATCTCTCTCTCTGCAGCTTTTGCCACAGCATGCTGCCATGCCTACATCCCTGAGCAAACCAGGTAATGGCCTGCGCCTCATTCACACCCTCACAGGTGTTCCTCAATGTGCTCCACCGAGTAAGATACTCTCGGTCTGTCTCCTCCTCTCGCTGCTTGCAAGCCGAGAGCTGCTGCGGCCTATTCGGCCTCTTGTACGTGCTTGTGAAGTTGCTGATGAAGGCCTCCGAGAAGTCCAGCCAGCAGTTAATGCTGTCTCTCGGCAGGTTACTGAGCCAGATCCGAGCAGGGCCATCCAGCATCTGCGGGACATACCGCACCGCCCATCTCCTCTTGCCGCCTGCAATGTGCACAGCGGTAACATATTCACTCAGCCAGTCTTCCGGCTTGGTGCTTCCATCATAGCTCTTGGTCCCCCTGGTCAGCTGGAACTTGTTCACGGAGGGCTCCTCCATGATGCGGCGGCCAAAACAAGCTGGGTCGGGTGGCCCCTTTGTCTCTATCTGTGCTGACCAGTTAATCCGGTCCAGCTTGTATCTTGCATCTGTGGGCTCCAGCATCCGGTCACCAAGGCGATCAGTGATGTCTCTTGGATCAGCGTACCCGGCCAGCTCCATTGCCGAGTACCCGTCATCATAACGGTCCTGCTGCACGGGCGCGGGTTGAGCAACAGGGTTGGCAGCCACCACAACTGCTTGCGGCCGCACCCTCTGCTGAACTGGCTGGGCAGCATGACGCCGAGACGCGCCTTCTTGGCTTCCTCCTTGACTCCTGCTGTGAGCTTTAGTGGCTTGATAGCCTGCTCCTGCAGAGTTGTGTTTATGGCCGGGCTGCCGCTCTACAGCGTACTGTTTTGCAGGGACAGCCGGGTCGTACACCTGCATCTGTTTATGTCTCCCAGAGGTCACGCTCTGGGCTCTGTCACCGCCGGGAAGCGGCGATGATGCCTGATCCATAGATCTCATCCCGTGCGAATGAACAACATGGGAAGCGCCAGCACCCGGATTAGATTTTCGGAACTCCTCATTCTGCCTACCAGCTTCTAGTACTAGCTCATTGAGCCTATCCTGCTGCATAGCGCGAGCATCTCCAGTGAGATGCGGCAACTCAGCAGCAACTGCCTCTGCAGCCCTAAGTGTTTTGTCAGGGGAACTGTATTTGGGCCTACCAGCAGTGTTCAAACTAGCAGATAGACTAACATCCCTACCATCTCTGGCTAAATCATCACCTAAGTTGCGACGAATAGTGCCTAGCTTGCTAGGCAGCCTAGAAACTGGAGTAAAACCATGTGCTTTGTTGTACTCATATTGATCTAGGTTAAGCTCAATCCTAACCTTCTCCAGCTCCTGGGACTCAGCGAGTAGCGCTTGACGCTGCTGCTCGAGTTGCGCCCTCAAAGCGGCGAGTTCCGCCTCGGTGGGCTGCGGCATGCCCATCTGCTCGGTGGCGCCTCCGCGAGCAGTCGGTATGGCCGTTGACGTGGAAGGAGCCACATAACCCGGAATATTCCGGGGCATGTCGTAGAGCTTGTGGACCCTCGCAGCCGGCTCCACGACCTCAGCTGCAGTGTCCGCGCCCTTTCCGGCGTCGAGAGCCGGGCCCGTCATCATCGCCTCCACGCTGTCTGCAGATCAGCCAGCTGGCTTCCCGCGGGCAGCGAGTACAGCAGGAGGATCATCGGCAACGAGCACCTCCTCCGGGAACTCGCGGATGACGGTGGTGGCGACGTAGAACAAATGCGCGCCGAAGGAGAGGACCGAGCCGCCTGCAGGCACGGGCCTGCCGCCGAAATTGCCGGCGTTGTCGGTGACGAAGTCGAAGGAGCAGAATCTGTGGACAAGGCCACAGACCACGCGCTCCTCCGATGCGGAAACGAGTCACGTCCAAATATGCACCCCAGCCAGCGCCGCTGCTGGCCCCACGGTGGGCGCCAACTGTCATAGGATGAGAAAGACATATGCCATGGGATGGCTAAAGTGTTGGGGCCGATGGACGCTGTAGGTATCCGGGGAGGGATCGCACAACGAGTAGCCGTGCTCAAGAACACTGCAAACACAACAATCTACCCAGGTTCGGGGCCCTCGTGTGGAGGTAACACCCCTACTCCTGCCTATCTCTCTGTATGTATGTTATCCGAGTATCCACATTACAACTTTGCCTCTCAGCCGAGTAGCCACTCTATTGCTCTCTCTCGCTCTGGTGCTAGCTCTTGCAATAAATGCGATCTGGGCCAACGTCCCTCGCGCAGGAGGGGGCTGGGCACCTTATATACTGGTGCCCAGCCGATTAAACAACTAATAAAAGGTACAACTGATGGGACAACTCCATTGTGACACGCAGGGCACGCTTCCGGGTTCCCGCTGACGCGGGTGCGAGAAGTCGCCGCGCCGTCCGGCTGACATGACCTGTCCACCCTGTCAGTCTCATAGAGCAGACCCCCCGACACGTCATGTCCCCTCTGTCAGTGACAGGACGTGACAAGCGCCAACTCTCACTGTACCCACGCCGTAGCGCGGATAATCATGTGCTCCGTAAGTTGAACCGCACGCCTGTACGGCTGCGGGATACGCGGGATCTCTGTCAGAACGGTTCCATTGACTTCAGGCCCGAGTAGGCTTGCCTGTCATCTACTCGACCACTTGTGCCTTACTCGGATGATGTTGATCTTCCTTGTTATCTTTTTCTGGGCATCAGTGAGTATCACCGTATAGAACCTACCGGGTAGGAGATACCCGGGTAGTCGTCTACTCAGTCAACAACAGTTTGACCCTTGCTTTATCACTTGCCTTACCCCTACTCGGGGGTAGCCCCCCGACACTCGAAGTATTCAAAGACGCCAAGCCTATCAAGCAGACCACCCGAGGGTTCTCAGAGCCCAAGCAAAAAGCGCTCGGAGAAGAAGTCAATAGGCTACTCGCAGCAAAGTTCATCAAAGAGATCAAAATATCCACTTGGCTAGCAAACCCAGTGCTGGCCCCGAAGAAAAATACTGACATCCTTCGCGTGTGCATCGACTACACGTCGTTGAACAAGCACTGCCCCAAGGATAAATTTACCCTCCTACGAATCGACCAGATTGTGGACTCCACTGCAGGCTGTCAACACCTATCCTTCCTAGATGCCAATTCGGGATATAACCAGATCAGGATGAAGAAGGAAGACAAGGAAAAGACAACATTCATCACACCTCACGGTATATACTGCTACACGACAATGCCCTTCGGACTAAAAAACGCAGGCGCTACATATCAGCGCTGCATGCAAAAATGCCTCGCCAAGCTCATTGGCAAGAACGTACAAGTGTGCGTTGACGACATCGTCATCAAAACTCGAGTGGAGGACACGCTCCTCGAGGATATCAGAGAAACATTTGACGCTCTGAACGCATACAAGATCAAGCTCAACCCGACAAAATGCGTCTTCAGCGTCCCTGCAGGACAACTTCTCGGGTACTTGGTGTCCGGTAGAGGAATTGAAGCCAACCCAGAGAAGATACAAGCAATCTTGACAATGAAAGAGCCAACCAATCTTCGCGGCGTGCAACAGCTCGCAGGGCGATTAGCCGCCTTGAGTAGATTCATCGCACGACTGGGGGAGCAAGCACTACCCTTCTACAAGCTGTTGAAGAAAACAGACAAGTTCGAGTGGACACCCGAAGCCAAACAAGCATTCGCAGACCTAAAGCGAACACTACAGAGTAGGCGTGTCCTGGCAATGCCACAAGAAAGGGAGCCACTGTACTTATACCTAGCAGCAACAAATTAAGTCATCAGCACGGCTATAGTGGTTGAGCGACCCGAGGACGGCAAGGCGTATGGAGTTCAACGACCAATCTACTACATCAGCGAGGTGATTTCGCCGTGCAAACAGCGATTCCCCCCACTACTAGACGCTCGCATACGGGGTCGTCCTCACAGCCCGAGAGCTCAAGCATTACTTCCAGGAACATACTGTCACGGTGCTAAATGACGCATCACTCGGTACCATCATGAACAATGCAATGGCATCCGGAAGAATCGTAAAATGGAGCATCGAGCTAGGCGCCTGGAATATCATATATGCAGGACGCAATTCCGTGAAGTCACAGGTACTCGTGGAATTCCTAAGCGAGTGGACAGAATTACAAACACCAGGTCCACCAGAATACACTAGTAACTGGATCATGTACTTCGACGGGTCCAAAAGGAACGAAGGAGCTGGAGCTTGGATTGTCCTCATATCCCCCAGGGGAGACAAGTTGCAGTACGTCCTAAGACTGGGCTTTCCACCCGACGATCCAGCATCCAACAACGACGCATAATACGAGGCTCTGCTACATGGCATGAAGATGGCGATTGCGTGCGGAGCCACTGGACTGATCATTTATGGATATTCAAATCTCATCGTACAACATACTATGAAAGAGAGCGACGTTGTCGCAGAAAACATGATCGCCTATCGGTACATGTATAACCTACTCCAAGGAAGCTTCAAAGGGTGTGAGCTGAAACATATCGCAAGGTCTAGCAACGAAGAAGCAGATAGGTTGGCCAACATGGGGTCCACAAACGCACCCATACCGTCTGGAATATATTTTGAGAGGATGATTAAACATTCAGTGAAAGTCAAAAAGACTGCGGGAGCACCCGCAGCATCTGAGACAGAGGTTAGCCCGCAAATTTCTATAATCGAGCTCATTCACTGTATTTCAACACAAGTTAATTTGGTCGAGCCAGTCTGGACGCAGAAATACCTTGACTACTTGTCCAACAAACTACTCCGAGCAGACATTTGCGAGGCTCGACAGATAGTACGTCGCAGCAAAACTTTCCGGGTGCTCAACGGAGAATTATACAAACAGAGCATCTCGGGAATATTGCAGAGATGCATAGCACCCGAAGACGGCAATGAATTGTTGCGAGATATACATCAAGGAGATTGCGGACACCACGCCAGCTGGAAGGCAATTGTGGGCAAAGCTATTCGAGCAGGATTCTACTGGCTCACAGCGGCCAGAGACGCAAAGGACCTAGTCGACAAGTGCAACGCTTGTCAATGATTTGCGCCCAAGCCGCACGCCCCAGCTACGGAACTACACATGATACCAATCGCCTGGCCCTTTGTAACACCTGGGGTGTTACCCTAATAGAGAGTTGTTTGTTTTCTTTTTTTGCTTGCATCATATGCATCACATTGCATTGCACCATGTTTGCATCACAACTGAAAATTCAAAACAATTTTAAACTTTCACCCCTTGCTCAAAATTTCCAATTTCAAACTTGCAAACTAAACCACTCATTTGTTTTTCAATAGTTTGAAATTGTTTTGATCAAATTGCTTGTTAATAAAATTTTCCTTTTATTAAAACCCTAATGGCTAATTCAAAAATTCAAATCAAATCACTCCTAATTATCATATTTCCATGTGGGTTTAAAGATTAAAATTTGGCAAACAAATTAAATTCAATAATGTTTGTATGATTGCTTGAGCTTATTAAATAGCACTTGATTATTTCCAAAATTCCCAAACTTTATTTAAAATTCAACTAACCACTTAGAAATCAAACTAATATTTCCATTTTTGAAATCATTAACTAACCCTTTGCTTTTGGTTATTGTTTTGCAACTAAATAAAATTAATTATCAATAAACACCCCAAACCCTATTTGGAAAATTCAACTAAAAACTTTAAACCAACTTAAAACTTCAAACTTGTGAAACAATGTTAAAACTTGCTCTAATTTCTGTTTTGTAACTTAATACAAATTTCATAAAAGAAAAATTCCCCAAAACTCTTTTCTATCTCTCTCTTACTTCCATCCTTTACAAAAAAAAAAGAGAAGGAAATAAAAATAAAAGAGAGGTGAGCATGAGACAGCCCCAGCCTTTTTTTCCCTCCAGCCCATCCCCCTAAGCCCACTATTCTTTCTGGCCCGATACCCCCCTGTGCTGTCGCTTTCTTCCTCCTCCAGCTGACGACAGCAGTACGAACCCCCCTCTCTGCCATCCGATCACCTCCTCCCCCCTCCAGATGACTGCCGTACCACCCTCCCCTCTCTCCATAAGTATCCACCTCCCTTCCCCCTCTGCTGCAAACCCTAGTTCCTTCCCCATCGCCGCCGTCCTCCCTATCGCCCTCCTCTCTGCTAGTTCCCCTCTCTGAACATGACTGAAACCACCACCGAGCACCATTGCCGCCACCATCCCCTCGCCTTGGTCACCTCGAGGAGCACCCGGGGGTGGGAATGGAAACGCGGAGGTCCCCCGAGGCTCACCGTCCCCTCGCCAACTGCGGTGAGCCCCTGAGTTGGCCGCGCCGTCGCCGACAATATCTCGTCGTGGCAGTACCTCGACAGCAGCAGTGGCAGGTGCGCCCTGTACCTTCTCCTCCCTCGCCTTTTTCTCCTGTACCGTTCGCCTCCACACCCGATGCACGCACACATGCACGCCTCCACACGGTTGTAAGCACAAGCACACGCGCATGGCGCGGATCGGGCAGCGACATCGAGGATCGCCTTCTCTGTTCCCGTCCGTGGTCGAGTTCTGAATTTCATGTTCAGTTAAACCTCCCGCAGCAGCTACAACTTGGCGCGCACCCTGTACCTGACAGCAACCACGCGAACACCGCACTGGCCTCGTTCCTTCGCGCGCGAGCTGCAGGTCGAGGGATCGATCCCCCTCGGCCGCAGTTATGCCCCCTTTATTTTTCCTTTGTTCGCGCAGGGGCAGAGGCCCACCAGTCGGTGGCCCTGTGTGCCACCTCACCGCGCACCCGCCACGTTGGCGCTGGGCCCCCACGGTCAGCGTCATGGTGTGTACCCGCAGCGAGTAGAAAAGTCCAGGGACCTTCCGAAATCTTTTTCTTCCACACAAAGGTCCCTGTAAATCACAAATAAGTCCCTGTTTTCGAATCAAACATAACTTTTTAATTCCAACTCCAATTAATACAAACAAAATATGTTTTCTGCCCCAAATTTAATACTCTATCTAACTACATCATTTGTTTTCTGTTTTGAATTTCCAAAATGCAATTCAAATTTGAATTCAAATAATTCAATTGTAAATTGCAACAATTCATAAATAATTCATACTAATTCCAAATAAGACAAATAAAATATGTTTTCCATACCATTTTGAATAACCTTTTCAAATATAAATTTTGTTTGCTGGTTTGAATAATTTAAATTGCCTAAATAATTTAATACTTGTTTAATTCATTTAAATTTGATAAAATCATAACTTGCTCAAAATAAAATAATTTTGAACATGCAAAATATGTTTTCAAACCATCAAAGTGTGAACTTTTCAAATGTGAGTTTGAAATTATGTTTTGAACAAATAAAACTTCAATTAAAGTCAAACTTGTTTCAAATCCATTTAAAACTTGTTTAATATTGTTTAATTCATAATTAAATTATCCTAATTCCAATTTCAATATTTGAAACATGTAATCCAACTAAAATTTGATGTTCTCTTCAAATACAAATTTTGTTAATTGTTTTGAACACTTTAACTTGATGAAAACAACAATTGCTTGTGTGACATGTTTAAGTAACCAAACTTTCCACACTTAACCAATAATTTCCAAACTTGTTAAACCTTATTTCAATTGGTTCTATTGTTGTTATTTTGCTGTTTTCCTCATCCATGCATCATGCTAATCCACCTTCACCTGTTGATTAGTTGGAAAACAAATCATCTAACCATAATTCATGGGCTTTTCATATGCAATTCAAATTGCATATGGGTCCATTTAAATCTGTTTATCATGTCAACTAGTTTATTTCTATGCATCAATTAAATTGTCATGCATGCATATCTTGATCATGCTGGATCTTTTGCCGTAGTAGTAATTGTTGCATCCGGTGTTTGTTCGAGGTTCATTGCTTCTTCCCGGATAGGACGTTGAGATGATGTGAGCAACGACAAGTTCTGCTACCTTGCGGGATCTCAGGCAAGTATACTCACTTGCTGCCAAATGGCTGCCTTTCATCACTTGTTACCGATACTTTCCGTTGTTCCTTTCAGCTAGCCTTAGTAGTAGTTGTTTCTGTTACGAACCTATCACATGAATCCTTTAACCCTGATATTGCCTCACCTCCACACCTATAACCATTGCTTGTGCCCGTGTCTTACTAGCATGCTTAGGGTTGCTTTTGCTCGAGTCTGTTGTCGGTTACTTCTTTTACTATTATTATCGTACTGGGGGCTCGATGTTAATCAATCAATCCTGTTAATGCTAATGGTAATAATAATTTGATGATAAGGCACCGGCAGGAGGCCCCTTTGTGGTTTTGAGGCCTGCTAGTGTCGACCCTAATAGGAAAAGGGTCTTGTCTACTGATCCATGATGAGCGCACTACCCGCATGTGGGAAGCGAGTATGGGCGCCCCCCTCAACTTGACTCGATTCGCATCTCGTCCAAATCGTCTCATTTAGTTCGGGTTTTCCATTTGCTGCATGCATGATCTTGCGAGCCCTTGGATCCCGGGTGGAACTTTCGTAGTCGGCATATAGGGGGACACGGTCTTAGAGTGCTATGAGGGTCCATTTTCTTCTGGGCTCGATTAGCCGTGCGCCCAAGGTGCTTTGGGCTTGATGCGAAGAAGAGTTGAGTTGTGTAGAGTACCTCGCTTGGTGGGGTGATCTCCCATCTGGCGGGTTATTCTTGCGTGTACGGCCAAATTGGTGCAACCCTGCAGAGATAATCTTCTCGAGAAGCCGTGTTTTCCGCGGTTATGGATTACTTGGTGAAAGTACTGGCTAACAAGTACTCAGGACAACTTAAACCTAATGATTAACAACCTTACACCCAATGATTAACAACTTGACTAGTAATAGGCTTATTGACACAATAATCTGAACCATCATTAATCCAACTGTGTGAGTTATCCTCGGATTGCTTCTTTGGATAAAGGGGCGAGATCCAGGATGGGTTTGTTTGAAGTTATCTTTCAGTGGGTTACAATACTCGATCTTATCTTCTTTCTGTTAGCCGGAAGTTGTAGTATCTCTCTGTAGTTGGTTAGTGCAGCCTGCTGTCGCTTATTTGCAATAACCCCTTCCTTTCCGTTGATCCCAAAGTGTTTGTATCTTGTGATGACTGGCTACGCCGGTATCTTGTGAGTATGGTTTATCCACTTGCCAGTACTTAACCGTACTGACCCACGAATCTTTCTCGTGGCTGCATATTCAACATTGCAGTCAACAGGTTTGAAGTCTGACGACGTTAGCTTGGGAATCCCTCCGGCTTGGCCTGGGCAGGGAATGGACGCTCTCGGTTATCTTCAGGACTCTTAGTCCAATTTGTATCTTGTCCGTAGACGGACGATATGTTGTTTCTTCCGCTGTTATTTGGATCTTTGTATTGTATCAGTTGTATCCTTGGCTCGTTTGAGTCATCTTGTATCTATCTGTTTCTGTTGTAATTGTGGAATATTCGTGAACTGTTGCAATGTTATCATAAGTGGCAACCTGGAATCGGTTATTTTGCGGATTTGGCGGGAATGCTGAAATCTGCATAGTGCCCGATCTCGGGGCGTCACAAATGGTATTAGAGCCTTGGTTCCGATTCCCGATATTGTTTCGATACGAATGGTTATCGAAGCAACGGGTCCGCAAAGCCTGTAGGATAACCTAGCTAACGGTCGTTGTTTCTAGAGTGTCGAAGACTATTTCTGCTAAACTATTTTGGAAAAACATCTCAATAGGATTCCTGTTTTCTCCTTATCCCTATTCTATTTCCCCTCCCATCTTATTTGTTTTGGAGTCTACTCTCGTACTCAATCTTCCAAAGTGTTAGGATCCTACGTGGGTGGACGTTTTCTGAGCCCTTAACCTAATAGGTTCGATCATCGGAAGGTTCCTGGTGGGAGAACATCATCGTCACTCCGAGCAAGAATCCCTTGTTAGTGGTGTCGAGGAGATCAACTGGAAGCACGAAGAATCGATAGTCGAACTTCTTTCCCCTCCCGGGTTAGCAGGTGGATTGCGAGGGCGCAATCCCTTGTTAGTTGTGTCGTCTGTAACACCTGGGGTGTTACCCTAATAGAGAGTTGTTTGTTTTATTTTTTTGCTTGCATCATATGCATCACATTGCATTGCACCATGTTTGCATCACAACTGAAAATTCAAAACAATTTTAAACTTTCACCCCTTGCTCAAAATTTCCAATTTCAAACTTGCAAACTAAACCACTCATTTGTTTTTCAATAGTTTGAAATTGTTTTGATCAAATTGCTTGTTAATAAAATTTTCCTTTTATTAAAACCCTAATGGCTAATTCAAAAATTCAAATCAAATCACTCCTAATTATCATATTTCCACGTGGGTTTAAAGATTAAAATTTGGCAAACAAATTAAATTCAATAATGTTTGTATGATTGCTTGAGCTTATTAAATAGCACTTGATTATTTCCAAAATTCCCAAATCAAACTTTATTTAAAATTCAACTAACCACTTAGAAATCAAACTAATATTTCCATTTTTGAAATCATTAACTAACCCTTTGCTTTTGGTTATTGTTTTGCAACTAAATAAAATTAATTATCAATAAACACCCCAAACCCTATTTGGAAAATTCAACTAAAAACTTTAAACCAACTTAAAACTTCAAACTTGTGAAACAATGTTAATACTTGCTCTAATTTCTGTTTTGTAACTTAATACAAATTTCATAAAAGAAAAATTCCCCAAAACTCTTTTCTATCTCTCTCTTACTCCCATCCTTTACAAAAAAAAGAGAAGGAAATAAAAATAAAAGAGAGGTGAGCATGAGACAGCCCCAGCCTTTTTTTCCCTCCAGCCCATCCCCCTAAGCCCACTATTCTTTCTGGCCCGATACCCCCCTGTGCTGTCGCTTTCTTCCTCCTCCAGCTGACGACAGCAGTACGAACCCCCCTCTCTGCCATCCGATCACCTCCTCCCCCCTCCAGATGACTGCCGTACCACCCTCCCCTCTCTCCATAAGTATCCACCTCCCTTCCCCCTCTGCTGCAAACCCTAGTTCCTTCCCCATCGCCGCCGTCCTCCCTATCTCCCTCCTCTCTGCTAGTTCCCCTCTCTGAACATGACTGAAACCACCACCGAGCACCATTGCCGCCACCATCCCCTCGCCTTGGTCACCTCGAGGAGCACCCGAGGGTGGGAATGGAAACGCGGAGGTCCCCCGAGGCTCACCGTCCCCTCGCCAACTGCGGTGAGCCCCTGAGTTGGCCGCGCCGTCGCCGGCAATATCTCGTCGTGGCAGTACCTCGACAGCAGTAGTGGCAGGTGCGCCCTGTACCTTCTCCTCCCTCGCCTTTTTCTCCTGTACTGTTCGCCTCCACACCCGATGCACGCACACCTGCACGCCTCCACATGGTTGTAAGCACAAGCACACGCGCACGGCGCGGATCGGGCAGCGACATCGAGGATCGCCTTCTCTGTTCCCGTCCGTGGTCGAGTTCTGAATTTCATGTTCAGTTAAACCTCCCGCAGCAGCTACAACTTGGCGCGCACCCCGTACCTGACAGCAACCACGCGAACACCGCACTGGCCTCGTTCCTTCGCGCGCGAGCTGCAGGTCGAGGGATCGATCCCCCTCGGCCGCAGTTATGCCCCCTTTATTTTTCCTTTGTTCGCGCAGGGGCAGAGGCCCACCAGTCGGTGGCCCTGTGTGCCACCTCACCGCGCACCCGCCACGTTGGCGCTGGGCCCCCACGGTCAGCGTCATGGTGTGTACCCGCAGCGAGTAGAAAAGTCCAGGGACCTTCCGAAATCTTTTTCTTCCACACAAAGCTCCCTGTAAATCACAAATAAGTCCCTGTTTTCGAATCAAACATAACTTTTTAATTCCAACTCCAATTAATACAAACAAAATATGTTTTCTGCCCCAAATTTAATACTCTATCTAACTACATCATTTGTTTTCTGTTTTGAATTTCCAAAATGCAATTCAAATTTGAATTCAAATAATTCAATTGTAAATTGCAACAATTCATAAATAATTCATACTAATTCCAAATAAGACAAATAAAATATGTTTTCCATACCATTTTGAATAACCTTTTCAAATATAAATTTTGTTTGCTGGTTTGAATAATTTAAATTGCCTAAATAATTTAATACTTGTTTAATTCATTTAAATTTGATAAAATCATAACTTGCTCAAAATAAAATAATTTTGAACATGCAAAATATGTTTTCAAACCATCAAAGTGTGAACTTTTCAAATGTGAGTTTGAAATTATGTTTTGAACAAATAAAACTTCAATTAAATTCAAACTTGTTTCAAATCCATTTAAAACTTGTTTAATATTGTTTAATTCATAATTAAATTATCCTAATTCCAATTTCAATATTTGAAACATGTAATCCAACTAAAATTTGATGTTCTCTTCAAATACAAATTTTGTTAATTGTTTTGAACACTTTAACTTGATGAAAACAACAATTGCTTGTGTGACATGTTTAAGTAACCAAACTTTCCACACTTAACCAATAATTTCCAAACTTGTTAAACCTTATTTCAATTGGTTCTATTGTTGTTATTTTGCTGTTTTCCTCATCCATGCATCATGCTAATCCACCTTCACCTGTTGATTAGTTGGAAAACAAATCATCTAACCATAATTCATGGGCTTTTCATATGCAATTCAAATTGCATATGGGTCCATTTAAATTTGTTTATCATGTCAACTAGTTTATTTCTATGCATCAATTAAATTGTCATGCATCCATATATTGATCATGCTGGATCTTTTGCCGTAGTAGTAATTGTTGCATCCGGTGTTTGTTCGAGGTTCATTGCTTCTTCCCGGATAGGACGTTGAGATGATGTGAGCAACGACAAGTTCTGCTACCTTGCGGGATCTCAGGCAAGTATACTCACTTGCTGCCAAATGGCTGCCTTTCATCACTTGTTACCGATACTTTCCGTTGTTCCTTTCAGCTAGCCTTAGTAGTAGTTGTTTCTGTTACGAACCTATCACATGAATCCTTTAGCCCTGATATTGCCTCACCTCCACACCTATAACCATTGCTTGTGCCCGTGTCTTACTAGCATGCTTAGGGTTGCTTTTGCTCGAGTCTGTTGTCGGTTACTTCTTTTACTATTATTATCGTACTGGGGGCTCGATGTTAATCAATCAATCCTGTTAATGCTAATGGTAATAATAATTTGATGATAAGGCACCGGCAGGAGGCCCCTTTGTGGTTTTGAGGCCTGCTAGTGTCGACCCTAATAGGAAAAGGGTCTTGTCTACTGATCCATGATGAGCGCACTACCCGCATGTGGGAAGCGAGTATGGGCGCCCCCCTCAACTTGACTCGATTCGCATCTCGTCCAAATCGTCTCATTTAGTTCGGGTTTTCCATTTGCTGCATGCATGATCTTGCGAGCCCTTGGATCCCGGGTGGAACTTTCGTAGTCGGCATATAGGGGGACACGGTCTTAGAGTGCTATGAGGGTCCATTTTCTTCTGGGCTCGATTAGCCGTGCGCCCAAGGTGCTTTGGGCTTGATGCGAAGAAGAGTTGAGTTGTGTAGAGTACCTCGCTTGGTGGGGTGATCTCCCATCTGGCGGGTTATTCTTGCGTGTACGGCCAAATTGGTGCAACCCTGCAGGGATAATCTTCTCGAGAAGCCGTGTTTTCCGCGGTTATGGATTACTTGGTGAAAGTACTGGCTAACAAGTACTCAGGACAACTTAAACCTAATGATTAACAACCTTACACCCAATGATTAACAACTTGACTAGTAATAGGCTTATTGACACAATAATCTGAACCATCATTAATCCAACTGTGTGAGTTATCCTCGGATTGCTTCTTTGGATAAAGGGGCGAGATCCAGGATGGGTTTGTTTGAAGTTATCTTTCAGTGGGTTACAATACTCGATCTTATCTTCTTTCTGTTAGCCGGAAGTTGTAGTATCTCTCTGTAGTTGGTTAGTGCAGCCTGCTGTCGCTTATTTGCAATAACCCCTTCCTTTCCGTTGATCCCAAAGTGTTTGTATCTTGTGATGACTGGCTACGCCGGTATCTTGTGAGTATGGTTTATCCACTTGCCAGTACTTAACCGTACTGACCCACGAATCTTTCTCGTGGCTGCATATTCAACATTGCAGTCAACAGGTTTGAAGTCTGACGACGTTAGCTTGGGAATCCCTCCAACTTGGCCTGGGCAGGGAATGGACGCTCTCGGTTATCTTCAGGACTCTTAGTCCAATTTTTATCTTGTCCGTAGACGGACGATATGTTGTTTCTTCCGCTGTTATTTGGATCTTTGTATTGTATCATTTGTATCCTTGGCTCGTTTGAGTCATCTTGTATCTATCTGTTTCTGTTGTAATTGTGGAATATTCGTGAACTGTTGTAATGTTATCATAAGTGGCAACCTGGAATCGGTTATTATGCGGATTTGGCGGGAATGCTGAAATCTGCATAGTGCCCGGTCTCGGGGCGTCACACCCTTTGCACAATGGGGGCTAGACATGGTAGGACCATTACGCAAGTCCACATCCGGAGGATATACGCACCTACTCATAGCAGTCGACAAATTCACGAAGTGGATCGAAGCCATGCCAGTCACCTCGGCCAGCGCCCAATGCGCCTTAAAATTCCTCGACTCCATCGTGTGCAGATTTGGGATACCACACAACATCATCACCGACAACGGAAGCAATTTCACAGCAAAGGAAACACAGCAGTTCTGCGAGGAAAAGGGAATCACCCTCAGCTTCGCCTCAGTGGCTCACCCGCAAACCAACGGTCAGGTCGAGCGATCGAACGGATTGGTCTCAACTGGAATAAAGAAACGGCTACTCGATCGTCTGCACCCAGTGGTAGGGCATTGGGTAGAATAGTTACCCTCCGTACTATGGATCCTCCGCACAACCCCGAATCGATCAACAAACTACACGCCATTTTTCAGGGTATACGGAGCTGAAGCAGTCCTTCCCGAAGATGTCAAGTTCAGCGCCCCACGAGTCTTCGCTTACAGCGAAGAAACCTCTAACAAGGCACTCGCGGAAGATGTGGATGCACTCGACGAAATATGCGGCATTGCGCTCGCAAGATCCACGGTATATCAACAGTCGCTGCGCAACTACCACAGTCTCCGTATACGCCACAAAGCTTTCGTGGTAGGAGATTTGGTGCTGCGGCTCAAGCAGAAGGAAGGACAGAAGCTCGAGCCACCGTGGGAAGGACCCTTCATAATAGACGAAGTTATCCCGGGTGGCGCTCATCGACTGAAGAACCCGAAGACTGGTGGCATCTACTCCAATCCGTGGAATGTTGCGCACCTCCGCAAATTCTATCCTTAGGATTATCTTACTCGCAAAAATAATGCTATACTAGCCATCTTGTAACTCAAAGAAAATACATGGCTTCTCAGTCATATTAATAAAATACATGGTTTCTCAACCCTAGCTACTCATGTTCTTGATCTTTACACGCTAAATAACAGGTATACACCCCAAACACACGGGGGCTACGCCCAACTTAGCATCATAAATTTACAAGTGCAAAGGTATAGACAAGGTTGACACATTATAAAGTTTAGAGAGAACTATACAAAACAACAGGATACATACATCCTACAATTACATATGGTGACGAGCAGTTTCCTCGGCTAACACTCGATTAACCTCCTCGGAAGTCAGTCGAATAATTTTCTCTGCGGCAGGACGAACGACTGTATAATGAGAGGTCATATCGACTGGAGCATTAGGGATCATAGCCACAGAGTTAAAATTGACCTCAGGATGCCATAATCATACAAAAGCAAGTGCTACTAAGGACCCACAGACCAGTTGTTGGCGGACGCACTCGCGAATTTCACCTACTAGACCGAAAGATCTGAGCAGCTGGCTCAAGTCTTCTGGACCTCTCTCCAGCGGATAGAAAGCACGGTTTATAGCTACCAGAGCCTCGTGATAGGATTAAACGAGTATCTTTGCCTGGCCCACACGATACTTCAAAGTAGCTAGAACAAAGCCTCGACTGTTGTCGGACCAGAAGTTATTTGCATGTGGTTTTGAGCTACCGGCTTCATGCGCAATATGGTTATCTACCCAATGAGCTTCACATAGACCGTCTGGCTCAACAACTGCAAAGAAAGCTACAAAGAGTTAAAGAAGAAAAAGGAAGCAATCAAACAAAGTGATAGGGGGATCACGTGCTTACAGAGCATATCTTTGGCAACAGCTGCCAACTCTTCCACCACAAACTGCTCACGTTCGGCCGCCAGTTTCTGTTTCCATTTGGCTACATCACCTACTCGACGCAAAGCTTTCAACTTGCGTTCGCCATCCGTGACACGATCACGGAGAGAGGCAAAGGTACTAGCAGCGGCAACACGAGGATCCAATCGTACAGCAGATCCACTCGAAGACTCCGCGCCATCACCTATTACCTGGAAGGAGATAAGAAAAGTTAAGGAACAGTTCAAGACACCCCACTCGAGATACATACTGCCTATTAAACAGGTGCTCGGGGGCTACTCCTATCGGGAGGAGAACATAACGATCAGTCGCAAAACATCACATCTTAGATATCAAAGAACACTTCGATTAAAGGCAGAATACGGGAATACATCCCAAGGTTCATTACATCATAAGAGCAAACTAAATAAAGTCTATCCTATGGAACCACAAAGGTGCTGCCACTCGCAACAGGTTGCCCCTTGCGAGTAGCGCGAGCAATCAAGTCGGATAGCTTCCGAGCAATGACTTCAGCCGGATCGCCAAAGGGACGAAGCGCTACCTTTCTGCCTGTGGTAGCATCGATGGGAAGGCTTGAGTACGCCTCGTCCAGACCTGCGACTCCATGCGCCAACGCAAACTGGATGGCAGTCTTCGCTCCGCACTCATACTGGGCAACCGAGTAAGTCTGAAGGAGATCACCCTCCAGGAAAACCTTCAGAAGACCATCCAGCTTGGGCGGAACCACAGCATCCACGAGAAGACGCTCGTGGAATTGCCTTAGCACTCGAATGACATCGCCAACGAGGGAGCAGATCCCACTCGCGTGTTTCTGGAGCTAGGTGCAGGAATCCGTCAGGGCGTCCACTCGCTGAACCCCGGGCAGCTCCAGCACAACGCCAAGGATATCTGCAAAAAAGCGTCATTAAACTAAAAAAAACGACCAATCTAATCGCAGCGCAACGGGAATTGACGTACGGCTTACCAGTGAATTTTCGAGCGAGGGGGCGAATGAAGCCAACAAGATCATTGTCCTCTTTGGTGCGAGCCTCCTCCAGTTGCTTCAGAGAGTCCTGGGCCTCAGCGAGGTTTCCCTCAAAGTCAGTCGACTGCTTGCGAGAGGATTCAAGTTCCTTTCGAGCAACCTCCAACTCAGCCTCAAGGGTGTTCACCCGAGTGATAGCATCAGTCTTCTCGGCATTTAGGAGATCAACTTGAGCCACACAGCAACAAACTTCAGCCTAGGGGAATTCGCACGATCAGAAAGAATAAGTAAAAGGAACAGATCAATTTACCTTGGAGAGCTTGGCCATCCGAGACGAGTCGATCACGATCCACCCGAAGGGATACGCAATCTGCCTCAGCCAAAAGTACGCGACGACCAATGGCTGCGAGAGAGTCAAGAAGAGACTGCAAAACATGAAACGAAGAAGTCAGAGAAAGAAGAAAGAAATTGAGAGACTCGGGGGCTACTCCCATCGGGAGCACTGCCGTGCACCCGATAAAGACAAGAAAATAGAAAAGCTCGAGTATTGAGCCTGAAGCCAATCGCAATCGATTGACTACAGCCTCGGGGCCTACTCCCATCGAGAGCACTATCGTGCACCCGATAAAAAATCATAAATAAGCAAACATGGAAGATAACGAGGTTTACCTGGCCTTGGGCGGTGCGCAGAGGGTCAGCTGAGCTACCCGACGCTTCTTTCGAAGCCGAGGCTCCACCCGCAAAGCCAGGCAACGTATAACCCGTAGCCGCAGCTGTCGAAGCTGGGCTCGGAGAATTCTGGACAGCCCTAGCAATTGGAGTTTCGCCAGCAACAGCATCCTTTTTCCTCGCGGAAGGGACAGAGGAAGCAAACTGGTAAGGGCTAATGGATTGAAGCCTGTCATAAAAATAGCAGAAGCATAAGAAAGGGCGAGAAGAAACTTTCGACTACAGGAAGACAGAATAGAAAAACTCACTCCTCATCGTCGTCGTCATCCAGCATGTCAGCATTCCAGGTTGTAGGGATCCTCGACTTGGTGGCGGGAGGAGGAAGTATGTTCAAGGGAGTCACGGTGAGAGGCTCGACTGCCTTCTCAGATCCTCCGCCCAAAGAATTATCTTTGGAGGTAGCTTAATCGCCCCCCGCCCTACGGCGCTTGCGGTGGTGGAGGTCGCTACCCGACTCTTCCACGTCATCCGAAGAACCATGCTCGGAACTCGAGTCGGCCTCGGCAAAGCTAGTGTCGAGAGGGACCTCCAGGTTGCTTGCCAGCAAGTCCGAGGCCTCTTCGGCGCAAACTGGCGGGTAGCAGTTTGCTACCTCCAAACTCTATAGAAGGAAAACAAGAAGATAGAGAAAAGGAAAAACTCAGTCGACAAAATCTCGAATAGCGAAAGAAGTTGAAGCAAAGAAGGAAATAAAAACTTACATCAGAAGGAGGAAGCCTTGAAGCGTCAAATGATGTGATAGGGCAGAGGGGGAAGGACTCGCGCACCTTCAGCCTGGTGATGGCCGCGATCTTCTTCTCGAATTCAGCATTCGAGAGTTCTTCTCGGCTCACACGGCTGGGGTCTTCGCTGCCCTAGTACTCCCACATGGTCGAGGGTATCTCCTGGAAGGGTTGGATCCTGCGTTTGAGGAACACGATCGCCAGATGCAGCCGTTCAGCGCAACCCTTGCAGTTTGGTCACGGAGGGCTGCTACCTTGGCGAGTAGCGGGGCGATGACTCGACTCTCTTCAATCGAGAGCTTGTGCGCCCAGGATTTCCGCCGCTTCAAGACAGCGAACGGGTGGAATTCATGAGATACACCCGCGCTGTTGTCGACGACGTAGAACCATTTCCTCCTCCACCCTTGCGCAGAGTCGATGAAGTGCATCTCGAAGTAGGAGCTATCCGACTTCGCCTGGATCCCAAAGCCGCCAGTGCGCAGAGTATCTCCAAGCTCGGTCTCTACCCGCGATTTCTTGCGGAAGATCCGCACTTTGAACAGGGCTTTCCAAAGGCCCCAGTGCGGGCGGATGCCCAGGAAGCACTCACAAAGTGCAATAAAGCACGAGATGTGCTGCACTGCATTTGGAGGCAAATCATGGAGCTGTATGCCGTAAACATACAACAAGCCACCGAGAAACTGATGGAGGGGAAACGAAGGCCCGTGAGAAACGTGATCCACGAAGACCACGCGCTCGTTGGTGTGAGGGTTTGGTACTTCTTCTTTCTTGCCGAGGCGAACTCACCTCTCGGTTTTGGGGGGCAGCAGCCCCTCCCTCTGCATCTCCTTGATGCTCTTATTCGTCGTGTTGGCGGAGCGCCAGTCGCCTAAGCGCGGAGCGGGTGACACGGGAGCATCTTCAGGTGCCTTCGAGGACAAAACAGCGGCGATGCGTTTCCTTCCTCCCGCCATGGGAACTGGTGCGTGTTTGCAGAGGAGGAGATGAGCGCGAGGAAGAAGAAAGGCAAGGAAGCAAATGACCGGGAGGTTTTTACTTTCCGCCTAAAGACAGTATATATATATATATATATATACGGGGCCACGCGATCTAGGCCGTTCATCGAGCAACGTGGCATCCATCGCGGCTGCCACGCGTGAAGCGGAAATGAGGAGGCGGTAAAAGTTGTTTCGTGCCAAGAACAAAGTGCGCAATGACGTCATTGTTCACCTCATCAGACCCCGAAAAATCCTTCGGGTAGGATCCCATACACGAAACTTGCTTCGTATGGGCACATCGAAACGCGGAAACTCTTTCGCATAAAAACCCCAGACACGAAATTTTCTTTCGTATGGGCACAACAAGGTTTCCAGACATGAGAACTCTTTCGTATGGACAGAAAACCCCGAAAACCAAAAATCCTTGTGCATAAAAACAAGAGAGATTTCTTCACTCGAAATATCTCAAGACAAAACTCGCGAGTGCACAACTCCTGTCACTCAATCATACGATATACTCACGTCCCCTACCTGGATCGTTCGGCTGACTAGGCACATCCGGATGCCGTATTCTTTCGAATATGAAGGTAAGACCCAAAAGATCTCTCTTGAGGGCCTGGAATCGCACTCAAGCTGTGTCCTCCGGTAAATTTCCGTGTCAACAACACGAAGAAAAATCCTAGCTGACGTGCCGGGTACCCCTATAGGTTAAATTCGACTCGATAAGACCTCTACGACCCAGTCACAATGGTCACCTCATCGGGTTCAAGTCGGAGGTCTCGAATTTGTGTAGGCCAGAACTGTCTTTGCCCTAGATGCAATTAATTGGCCCTGATCTTTCGGGAGAGCCAAGCTGCTGAGCCATATCCTTCTGCGAAAACAGCCAAAAAATACATGCACTTTAATCACCTGATACTCGGGCATAAGGACTCGTCACACAGGGTACGCGCCCTCCAGACGGAAACCGATTGAAACAATCAGCCGAAGGAATTCAAGACAAGACTTTGAGCGTCTACCCGACAAGAAAAATCTCAACCGAGTAAACGCTCGGGGGCTACTGACGAAGGGATGAACCCTGGACCTGTCGGATAAGGATACCCGGTCCAAGGCCCAAGATCTAAGCCCAAGAGGAGATGCCATATACTATTCTAGAAGGTCCAGTTGAAGCCCACCTCGCAAGGCCTTGCGGGTCAAGTTAGGAAACTTGTAACCAACTTTAGGTGAGGGTTTGAGTCCTCCCTGGGTACGGTTTGGGACCTGGCCACCTATATAAGGCCAGGAGAACCACCAGGAGGGGGCAAGCAATACCGCACCACTTAAGCCTTCAGATCGAGATCATACTCTCGACTTGAGCAACCCCCCATTGTAACTGATCTACTCGTGAATACAGATCGACATAAGCAGGAGTAAGGGTTTTACCTCTACGAGGGCCCCGAACCTGGGTAAATCGAGCCCCCTGTTTAGCCGACGATTGTCACCAGCGCCCACAGGTTCTCCTAATTGAAACCCTATGGGTTCACCCGAGGGACTTGTTGAGATGCATATTCGACACTCCTTTCCAATGATTCTTTGGTTTCTTGCAACATCATGGCATCATTTCCTATCAGCAACATGTCATCCACATATAAGATTAGAAAATTTACTTTGCTCCCACTAAACTTCTTGTATAAACAAGAATCATGATCGCTCTTGATGAATCCAAACGATTTGACTACCTCATCAAAATGAATGTTCCAACTCCGAGATGCTTGCTTCAACCCATAAATGGATTTCTGAAGTTTGCATACCTTGTCAGCGTTAGCCGGATTGATAAAACCTTCGGGATGTATCATATACACATCCTCAGTTAAATTTCCATTCAGGAAATCCGTCTTGACATCCATCTGCCATATCTCATAGTCGAAATAGCCTGCTATGGCTAACATGATCCAAACTGACTTAAGCATCGCTACGGGCGAGAAGGTCTCGTCGTAGTCAACTCCTTGAACCTGTCGGAACCCCTTCACGACAAGTCGTGCTTTATAGACGAAAATATTTCCATCCATATCTGTCGTAGAGTGGAGAAGATAGATGCCATGGGATGGCTAATTGTTGGGGCCGATGGACGCTGTAGGTACTCAGGGAGGGATCGCACGTCGAGTAGACGCGCTCAGGAATACTGCAAACAATACGATCTACCCAGGTTCAGGGCCCTCGTGTGGAGGTAACACCCCTACTCCTGCCTATCTCTCTGTATATAGTTGTGCCGAGTAGCCACAGTACAACTTAGGCTCTCAGCCGAGTAGCCAGTCTCTCGTTCTCTCTCCCTGTGCGCGCAATAAATGCTCTCAGGGTGACGTCCCTCGCGTAGGAGGGTGCTGGGCACCTTATATACTGGTACCCAACGAATAAACAATGATAAAAGGTACATGAAGTGACATGGCTACTGTGATACGGAGCACGCCTCCGTGTTCCCGCTGACGCCATTGCGAGAAGTCGCCGCTCCGTCCGGCTGACAGGACTTGTCCACCCTGTCAGTATCACAGAGTAGGTCTCTGACATGTCCTGTCCCCCTTGTGAGTGACAGGACATGACAGGAGCCTACCCTCACTGTACCCACGCCGTAGCGCGGATAATCATGCTCCTTGTAAGTTGAACCGCACGCCTGTACGGCTGCGGGATACGCGGGATCTCGTCAGAACGGCTCTATTGACTTTGTGCCCGAGTAGGATTGCTGCCCATCTACTCGGACCACTTGATCTCTACTCGGATGATTATGATCCTCCTCATTATCTTCATTTGGCCTTCGATACGCATTACCGAGTAGCGTCTACCGGATACAGATACCCGGGTAGCCGCCTACCCGGCCAGCAGTACTCTAATCTCTGATTTATCACCTGTCTTACCCCTACTCGGGGGTAGCCCCCTGACATTAGTCCCCGAAGCTGGTAGAGTCCAGTGAACTTGTTCATTGGGCCCTGCCAGCTTAAACCAATTTGCCTCCATCAAGGAATGTGACCGAGTTGCTCCTCAACCCGAACACCCATAAACCTTACTCGAACTTCTCTTATTGTGCTCACTGGAGATTTCATGCCGATTAGAGCATGTGCTGCAGAACTTTGCCGAGTACTCAACACTTACCGAAATTTTCAACATGTTCCCGCTCGATCCAGTGCGAATCCATCTTCTCGTGTCCAGGGAGGGCACGTGTCACGCATCCGCGCCCCCGACACTTCGGTTCTGGCGCTACAGCGTGCCACGCGCCAGTCACTGCACCTGGGGCCCACGGCCCGTTAAGTCACTTCGAGCGTGTACTCGAGAGCCCATGAGCCACGTCGTGGGATTAACTGCGCCCGTTACGCGCGCATATTGCGCTGTGTGTGTTTATATCGGGCAGTTAATCCCCGCGCCGCACGATCTCAGCCACGATTAATCCAACCAGTAACTGCAATCCGCAGAGGAATAAATACCCCCGTGCCGCCCGAGTCTTTTCTTTCCTTCGCATTTTCCCCATCTCGCACTCCTTCTCCTCGCCTCCCCATCCACTGCAAAGCGCAACGCCGCCGCGAGCTCGCACCGTGCTGCCAGTTCACGAACAGAGAGAGAAGGATATAAGAGCACCCTGCGCATCTTCGTTTCCGGCCTGCGCCAACAACTCCGACGAACTCCCGCTTCTCCGCCAGCGACTGCGCCGCCTGGATCTTGAGAACATTGCCGCGGAGCAGCACGAGGAGGAGGCGGCACCGGCGCGTGCCGGCAGGGAGGGGTCTGACATCACCACTGACGACTGCCAGTGGCTGGTGAATACCCGCCGCGTCCCTCCCGGCGTGATTTGCTGCCCTCCCGGCAAGGAGCTCGTCCCGACTCCGGAAGCCGGTGAGTACGTAGTCTTCCTCTCCCACTTCAAGCGTGGCCTAGGTTTCCCAATTTCTAAGTCTCCAATTTTCTCCATCATTTCGGCCTTCAGCCACATCACCTGCCTCTGAACGCCATTGCCATGCTTTCCACCCATGCTGCTGTCTGTGAGGCCTTTCTAGGTGTCTATCCAAACATCCATACCTGGGCTAGATACTTCTTTATCCGCCAACAGAGTGTCCCAAGTCCAAACAATCCCTTAGTTCCTAGAGCCATGACCCAGACGGGTAGCGATATGATGCTGCAGTGTAGCACTGGCCATCATCCCCGAGTACTCGGGTTAGAAACCTGCCGCTAGTGGCAAAGGGGCTTCCTTTATGTGAAGAATGCCCCTCCCGCCGAAGGAGACAAGGCGGTGGACCGGATTGGGCTTCCCAAGTTCGAGAACGTGCCACCCACCGGACAGAATTGGGGGTACAACCCCAGGAAGACAGTGAATGATGTCATCCAGGTAACAAGCGCCTGGAGCAGCTGGTGAAGGAGGGCCTCCCCCAAGATGATCCGGTGGCTTGCTGGGTAGAGCGTGGCTCCCTCTTCAGAGCCGAGTACACAAGATGTGCTACATGGGTGGCCCCCGAGACTGCACCCGGATGACCACCTTCGAGCTTAATTACCAAGGCCGAGATGGCAATTTGGGCCAAGTCCATCATGCGGAGCACCCTCACTGGCAACTGGGCCTATGGCTTCGTGTCGTATAGCCGCACCAAGCCGATCCCCCAGGCGAGCTTCCTTCTCTGTTATGCTTAATGTTTGCATTCGATGCGGGATAGATTTCCTCTTAGTCTTATATGTTCTATGTTTGCATGTTGTGCTGAATAGGGCCTCTCTGTTAACACTTAGCTTTATCTGATGTATGCCTGCACGCTGCTCAGAGTAGGGCCTGCTCTGTATCCTTTCCTAAGGTATTTAGCATTTTGTGCTTAGTGTTTGCACGCTAAACCGAGTAGCATCTTTAATCGCTTTACCTCCTCTGGTTCTTAGCATTTTGTGCCTTATACTTGCACGCTAGACCGAGTAGGATACCTACTCTGCTGGAATTTAGCTTACTATGCTTTATGCTTGCGCACATGCATCGCCAGAAAACAGAGGACCAAAACATTTTTGAGGCCAAGTGGGAGGCAAACAGGACGGAGGATGACGCGACAGCGTACGACATCCAGGATCCCTGTGTATCCCTCGTGCCGGTCAGGATGGTAAGTCCCGCGTTGACACCTCTATCCGGGACTGGTCAGAGGATGAAGAAGGTGACCGAGTTCACCCTTCTGCTAACTTGCAACATACTTCAATTCTTCTTTCTCATTCCGACCTTCTGCTTCTTTCAGCCGTAGAGGAACCGGAACAGGAAGAAGGGGAGGAACCCGCGGATGCGGTTCCGGTGTCTGTGGCCGCTCCCACCACCACTAGGAAGAGAACGGGTAGCAGGGCACTAGAACCCCCTGCCAAGTAGATCAAGAAGAAGCCGGGAAACATGCCTAACCCGTGCAGGAAGCGCCCCACTATAGACGGGTAAGTACTTCCGGGTTGCTCTTAGTCCTTTACTTTCTACCCTGTTTTCTTCCTAGCCTTCTTCCTTGCACACTTTCTGATCCTCTTTCTCTTCTGCTCATTTCTTTTCAGTGAGGCCCTTGATGCCGATGCCACCAACGTACCAGCTCCCCGGAGGAAGATAAATCCACCCCAAGAACTCGTGGAGCTCTCCGATGATGAAGGGGATCAGATACCAGAGGACCGGATGCAGGCGTCCTCGCCTCCCCGAGAAGAGCAAGACCTCGGCGCCGAGATGGATACCGATCGCACCCCCGAGCAACCGCAACCCACTGCGCCGCATGCTGCCCAGGACGCCACCAACACCGAGATGGCACCAACTCCTCCAGCTGCATCAGCTGAGGAGACCATCGACAACACCGCCGTTGAGCGGCCCGAGCAGCCAGACCCCGCTGCCGAGCAGCGGGTAGAAGATCCTGTGGTGGAGCGGCCAAGGACCCCACCAGCAGAGAACCAGGCTGAGGAGCAGCCACCGCGTCAATACATAGCGCAGCCGGACACAGCGCCGGCTAGCCAGCCACAGGCGCCGCCAACCCGCCAAGTGCCTCCGCCACCACAGTCAGCTCCCGCGCCCAACTCCAAGAAGCAGCCAGCGGCTTCCGCAGCGAAGACAGCTACACAGCCAACCCGGTCCCGGCCCAAGCGAGGCGCAGCGCAGACTGATGCGCCGTCTACCGAGAAGCGGACGGATGGGAAACATCTGTTGCCCTTTAAGCCTTCAGGGGCCTAGCAGCCGGGCGCGCCGCAAGATGGACAGGCCGCGCAACAGGCCCAGAAGACCAAATGGGAACTCAACCAGAAAAAGAAGGCTCCCAACCCAAATGTCAAGCTGGTCGCTGCCAATGTCAACTTCGCTCCTTCAGAGGAGCAGGATCCCGGCGTAGGCTCCAGCGAAGAAAATACTGCTCCAACCTTCCCCAAGTACTGGACTCAGCTGCAGGAGCGCCACAAGATTCACATGTCGCAAGAAGCCGAACGGATAGCCGCTCTGAAAGAGTGAAGGGCCATGACCCGCTCCAAGTCCAAGGGGAAAAAGGACTCCCTGATCATCAAAGAATTCTCTTCCCGCGACGAGGATGACGAGGAGCTCCCCGAAGAAGGCGTAGCAGCTATCCTTGACCGATAGCAAGAGACATGGCCACGCCGCATGGGACGGCACCGAGCTGCAAAACCTTGAAAATTACCGGACAGAGTGGAACAAGGCCGACATCGGCCCTGTCGGTATGGCCGTAGCCGGACCTTGCAGTACTCTAGCCAGCAAGATGTTTGTCCTGCGCTGAGACCGCTGTGGAGAAGGCAAGAAGGGCCAGGGCAGCATCCGGTCTGAATGTTGATGAAAACTCCAGCATCGACGACCACCTTGTCAACATCAAGACCCGGGTTCAGTCACTCAAGGGCTTGGGCACCTCCATGGTGTCCACTGCGATGAAACTACATAAGCTGTTCTGGCCAGAGCGCCAAATTCCTGACACCATCACCGACATGGCGGCCAACCTAGATCATGTCAAGGAAGAATTGAAGAAGTGGCGCGCTTCCGCAGCCCGGGCAGGAACTGACGAGACCCTCCACTTCATCCTATCCTGGTACGAAAACCTTGACCTTGACAAGATCTGTACTCGCAGAAATTGCTCCAAATGGACTGCGCGACCAGAGTGCGTCCTGCGCCGGAAACAAGTAGCATACGAGCTCGCCTCCTGGGCTGAAACGAATCAGTACATCGACGTCCCCACCGAGCCGGATACTGATATCAAAGAAGAAGAGGAGGAAGGAGAAGCCGAGTTCGAAGAAGATGCCGGTGAAGACCGTAGCCAGGGCGATGGAGAGGCCAAGTACGAGGAAACCGAAGACGAAGGAACCAAACAGCGAAACGCTGCTGAGGGACCCGAGTTGGAGGCGAACTCGGAGACTGCCAACCCGTCTGCTGGTTCTGACGAGGCTCGGGCTGAGTCTCAGTTCGCCGAGCAGGAGGAGGTCGTCACCACCGAGATGGTGATCGAGGACCCCGCTCCTGAGCTGAGCGCAAGCGAGACTGCCGCCGAGAACCCTACTTCTGACGCCTATCCGCTTGCTGGCGACTCCTCTGCTCAAGCCACTACTGTCGCCTCCGAGCCAGGATCTGCTACTCCGACCTCGCCCACACCAGAAACTGCTTCCACAACTCCTGCAACTGATCCAGTGGCGCCTACCAGCACTGCGAAAGACAACACTTCATCGACTGTTGTTTAAGTCCTGCACTTTCTTCTTGAACAATTTATCAGATCCTCGGGATGCCGGGTGCGGATGTAATGACTACAATTATGGTTCCTCTATACTACTCAGTTTTATTTGATTTACTTTTAGCAACACTGGCTTAATGCCGGATTGCGTTATAATGCAAGTCCCCGAGTTGTATTTCTCATTCACTCAGTCTTTTTATCTTTGCTCTTACCTGCCACTTGTGGCTTTTTTGTATTCGAGTCACAAGATTTCAAAAAACCAAGTTTCAGATACTCAACCACCTTGAGATTTGGATTCTAACGCTGCCCACCACGTAGCCGAAAAAAGAAAACAGAGAAGTAAAAAACACTCTACTCGGTTGCTACACTTTTCTTTTCCTTAGAAATTTTTTATGTGTTCATTGACCCTTGGCTTGTTCTCTTGCTTGCCATGAAGCCGGGTTGCGGACAACAACAGAGTCGAAGAGTTGGCCCTTGGGTTTAAACACACTACTAGATATGCTCATGAAATTCTAAGTAGACCAACCGAGTAGACAAAGCAGACAGAGTAAATAACACAGAAAAAAGTTTGGTAAGGGCAGTCCCCGAGTTTGAATTCGGAGTGCCGACTAGAATTTTAACTCGGTTGAGGAAATACATACAATGCTTGCTCATGAATGAAAACGGCGGAGTAGAGCTACATTCCAGGGACGCTTAGATTCCTCTCCGGCTCTATCTGGTCTTTTCTTCTGTGGCGCCTGTACGTCAACAAGATAGTAGGCACCATTGTGCAGAGCCTTGCTCACAATGAAAGGCCCTTCCCACGGAGGGGATAGCTTGTGCATCCCGGCTGTGCGCGGCACGAGCCTAAGGACCATGTCTCCTGCTCGAAAAACCCTTGGGCTTACTTTCCGGCTATGATAACGCCTCAGACTCTGCTGATATATGGCTGAACGTGACAGAGTTAACTCTCTTGCTTCTTCTAGCAGGTCAACGTCATTTTCTCGAGCTTATCTCGCCTCTTTTTCAGCGTAGAGTGTTACTCTGGGCGAGTCATGCTCTAGGTCAGTGGGCAACACGGCCTTAGCTCCATATACTAGGAAGAATGGTGTGTATCCGGTTGATCGGTTAGGGGTAGTCATTAGACTCCACAACACCGCCGGCAACTCGTCCAGCCAACAACCAGGGGTTCACTGTAATGGCTCAATTAGCCTTAGCTTTATCCCGGATAGGACCATGCCATTTGCTCTTTCAACTTGCCCATTTGATGCCGGATGCGCGACTGACGCAACGTCTAGCCGGATCCGCTTCTCCTTGTAGAATCTTGCAAATGCACCCTCAGCAAAGTTTGTGCCATTATCAGTGATGATGCTGTGTGGGTAGCCGTATCTCAGAATAATATCCTTCAAGAAGCTCATTGTTGTAACTCCATCACACTTCCGAATAGGCTTGACTTCAATGCACTTAGTAAATTTATCAACCATGACCAAGATGTGAGTCATGTTGCCTCTAGCTGGTTTGAAGGGGCCTACCATGTCCAAGCACCAGACAGCGAATGGCCAAGTAATAGGATAGTATTCAACTCGGAAGCTGGCATATTAATTTTTCTTGCAAACCTCTGGCACCCGTTGCACTTTTTCACTATATCTTCAGCTTGCCGCAGGGCAGTGAGCCAAAAGAATCCATGCCTAAAAGCCTTATTGACCAGAGCCCGAGAAGAGGCATGGTGCCCGCATTCTCCCTGGTGTATTTCTCTAAGAATCTCTTCTCCTTCTTCTGGCTCAACGCAGCGTTGCAGCACGCTAGTAGGACTCCTTCTGTGCAGCCCCTTGTTAAAGATGGTGTAGCCCTTGGATCTTCTCTGTATTTGCCTGGCCGAGACGTCATCGCTCGGTAATGAGCCATCCGTTAGAAAGGATAATATGGGCAGAGCCCAACTCGGTATCTCCCGGATGGGAAACACTGGTTCGTCCACTTCCACTGGATCAGCTACCATGACCTCTTCCGAGTTGGAGACGAGTCCCCCAGTCCCCAAGTATTGAGAAATGATCCCCTCGATGAAGTGCAACAGTTCCCGAGTTGAGTGAAGCAGTCCCCGGGTTGCAGGTGCATGTCCCCGGGTTGGAGACGGCAGTCCCCGGGTTTTCCTTTGAAACTTCCAAATCAATCTCCATGGGGATAGCCTCCGACCCTGGCAGAGATGGAATGAATATGGATTCCGAGTTGGGGGATGGTTTGATGGACGGCTTTCTCAAATGCTCCAAGGCAATCCCAGCCGGGATAAACTGCCGAGAAGACCCCAACTTGGACAGTGCATCAGCTGCATCATTCTTAGCTCGGTGTATGTGATGAAACTCGCACCCATCAAAGAATCGTGTCATAGTTTGCACCAGAAACCGGTAGGACGCCATGTTGGTATCCAAGGCATCCCAATTGCCGGAAACTTGCTGAACCACCAAATCCGAGTCGCCATAAGAGACAATGCGCTGAACTCGGATCTCATTGGATACCCTCAGGCCATGTACCAATGCCTCATACTCGGCCACATTATTGGATGCCTTGAAATGAATCTGCAGCACATACTTGAGTTGATCTCGCTTGGGTGACGTGAGCACCACGCCAGCACCAAGCCCTTCTTTTACTTTGGACCCATTAAAATGGATCTTTCAAAAGTTGGTTTCCGGCAAGGGAGGCTCGTACTACATCTCAGCCCAGTCCACCAGGAAATCTGCCAGAGTTTGTAACTTGATTGCTTATCTTCTCGCGTACAGAGGGGTGTAGGCGGCTAGCTCAGTTGCCCATTTGGCAACTCGGCCGCTTGCATCCTTGTTTCCCATGATCTCCGAGATGGGAGCAGTGCTCACCACTGTGATGGGATGCTCTTGGAAATAGTGCTTGAGCTTCTTGGCACCCAGGTACACGCCATATGTCATCTTCTGGTAGTGCGGGTAGTTTCGCTTGGAGCTTGATAGCACCTCGCTGAGATAATACACTGGCTGCTGCACAGTTTTGCCTTCCTCTTCTCTTTCCACCACTATCACCATGCTGACTACCCGGTTGGTAGCTGCAATGTAGAGCATCATTGGCTCCTTGGGTAGAGGGCTTGCCAGGATGGGAGCGCTACTCAGAATGGTCTTGAGTTCTTTGAATGCCACATCAGCTTGTGGCGTCCAGACGAACTTGTCACTTTTCTTCATGAGCTGATAGAGAGGCAAGGCCTTCTCACCCATTCTTCCCAGGAAGCGGCTAAGGGACGCCAGACATCCGGTGAATTTCTGCACATCCTTCAGTGATCTCGGCAAAGACATGCTCTCTATAGATTTTATCTTTGAAGTATTGCCCTCAATGCCCCGACTGGATACCAAGAAACCGAGTAACTTGCCAGCCGGGACGCCAAATGTGCACTTAGTCGGATTCAATTTCATCTTGTACTTGCGCAAGCTGGCAAATGTTTCCTCAATATCACTAAGAAGAGTATGTGTTTCTTTCGTTTTGATGACAATGTCATCTACGTACACCTGCACATTCTTTCCTATCTGGTCATGCAAACATTTCTGCATGCACCTCTGATAAGTAGCCCCAACATTCCTCAACCCAAAGCACATAACACGATAGCAATAAGCCCCGTATGGGGTAATGAAAGTAGTCTTTATTTGATCAGCCGGGTTAAGAGGGGTATCTGATGAAAACCAGAGTAGGCATCAATGAAAGACAAAAGTTCGCACCCGGCAGTGGAATCGATCACCTGATGTATGCGGGGTAGCGGAAACGGGTCCTTGGGGCAGGCCTTGTTCAAGCCGGTGTAGTCCACGCACATGCGCCATGCCACCTCAGCCTTGGGGTCCTCCTTCTTCTTCTCGACCATGACCGGATTAACCAGCCAATCCAGATGCAGTACCTCCATGATGAATCCACTTATCAGCAACTTGGTGATCTGATCACCGATAGTTTTCCTTCTCTCTGCCGCAAAGTGGCGCATTGCCTGTTTAATCGTCTTGGTGTCTGGGCGCACATATACCGAGTGCTCAACCAGCTCCCCCGGGACACCCAGCAAGTCCTCATTGGACCATGCAAAGACATCCCGATTCTCACGGAGGAAGTGGATGAGCTCGCTTTCCTATTTCTCGCCCAACCCGACGCCAATGATGGCAACACGGTCTGGGAACTCAGGGTCAACCTACACCTTCTTGGTTTCCTGGGAGGCCTTGAAAGTGGCTCCATACTGAGAACTCGGCATGCCAGGTGTACCGACTTGAGCTTCTTGAGCCATAGTGTAACACCTGGGGTGTTACCCTGAGTAGAAAGTTGGTTGTTTTTCTTTTGTTGCATTGCATCACATGCATCATATGCATTGCACCATGTTTTTTCAAAACAACTCAAAATTCAAACCACTTTAAACTTTCACACATTGTCCAAAATTTCCAATTAAAAAGTGCAAACTAAACCACTCAACTTGTTTCAAATAGTTTGAAGTTGAAATTTATTTAATTTGCTTGTCAATAAAAATTCCTTTTTATCAACACCCAAAATGGCCAATTCAAATTCCAATCAATTCATTCATAATTGACATGATCCAATTGAGGTTTAAAAAATAAAGTCTTGCAAACAATTAAATTCCATAATGTTTTCATAATTGTTGAGTTAATGGAATAAAATTTGTTTAAACACCAAATCCTTATGAACCCTATTTGAAATTCAAATAGCAAACAAAAATTAATTTAACATTTCAAATATTTTGGACTTAATGTTCACCATTGCTTTGAATTGCTGTTTGCCACTTAATAAAATTTATTTATAAAATTTAAGACCCCAAACCCCAACCTATTCTTTCTCTCTCTCCTTTTCTTTTCTTACAAGCAAAAAAAAAGAAGGAAAAAAATAAAAGGAAGAGGTGAGCTGAGGGAGAAAGCCCAACCCACAGCCCATCTCCCCCCTAGCCCAACAACCCACTCGGTCATCTTCCTCGTACGGACGAACAGAGACAGGGGGAGACGTCGCTGTCACCGAGCTCCCCCACCTCACCTGCTCCCTCCTCCATATATCTAGCCCCTAGGGTTCCTCCCCTAACCCTAGGCCGCCCCCCTTCTCCCTCTTCCTCCCTAGCGCCGCCGTCCCCTCCTGTTTCTCCTCCGATCATCTCCCTCCCTCTGTATCTCTTCTCTGAACCCAAAACCATGGCCGATTTTGGAGCTTCCCAAGGTGGCCGCTGGGGTCGTGGTCCCCTCCTCCAAGGCGCGGGAATGGAACCGCCGCTGCATCCTCGTCCTCCTCGTCTCCTCGCCGGGCGCTGGGAGCCACCCGGGAGGCCGCGCCGTCGCCGGAAAGACGCCGCCGCTGCAGCCATGAACGACGTCTGCGACCTCCTTTCCGCGGATCAGACCCTGCACCAACGGACTCCCACCGAGGTGAGGCCCCCCTCCCAGGCCTAGGCCCTCTCCCTCTGTCCTCCCCTCTGCTCTGTGACCCGCCATCGAGCGGCAGACCGCCCGCCATCGCTGCAGCTCACGATTGCCGTCGTCTTCCCGATCGTGTTACAGTAACCGAATTTTGGTACAGTTTCGTCAGGCCTTAAGACACCTCAAAACAAACTTGCCTCCGTATCCATCACAAACGTGACAGCAGCCCAGTGGCTGTGCACCCTTGCGCGCAATCCCCAGGTCCTGGGTTCGATTCCCCCAAGCCACACCCTTTTATTTTCTGTTTTTTCTTTTTCTGCCCGAATTTCAGAAACAGAGATCTGAGGCATTAACTCTAAAATCAATATAAAATTGAATATTGCTCCAATTTGAATGATTCAAATTTCTGTGGATTCAAAATTTTGTGCTCTTTCTATTAATGTCAAGTTTGTAACATGTTTCTGTACTAATTTTTGCACTAAATAAATAATTACTGAAAATGCAATAAAAATTGGAAACTTTGGAATTTCATAACTTTAGTTCTGTTCATCCAATTTAATCAAACTTGGGCTCTAAAAATTTGTCTTAACAAACTCTACACATTGGTATTTTATTTGGGCACAATTGAATTAATTTTGAACATGTTTTCCTCTGTTTACTAAAAAGGGCAGAATAAGACTATTTATGGAAAATTGCATAATAAATTCATTAATAACCCAAAAATTATGTTTGATAGCTCTAAATGTTCAGTGAAACATTTGCTACATGTTTTCAATCTTTTCAATGCAATTTGTTTATTGTTTTCCCTAATTAAAAGTGGTGCAATAATTCAATGCTTTAATTAAACCCTTTTAAATTGCAAAATTCATAACTTGGGCAATTCAAATCCAATTCCAACATGTAAAATATGTTTTCCATCCCATTTTTCATGAACTTTGCAAATATCAACTTTGTTTGCTGTTTTGAATAAGTTAAATTGCTGAAAACAACTGTTTCTTATTTAATGCAATTTAAATTGCCAAATTCATAACTAATTCATTTTAATTCCAATTTCAACAAATAAAATATGTTTTCCAATTAAAATTAAATGCTCTACCCAAATATAAATTTTGTTATCTGTTTTGAACAATTAAAATGGGTGAAAACAATAAATGCTTGTGTAACTCACTTAAGAAGCCAAATTTCCTAACTTAATAAATAAAATTCCAAACTTGGTAAACACCTTTTCAAATTGAAGCTATTGTTGTTTTCTTTTTGTTTTCCTCATCCATGCATCATGCTAATTCACTTACACATGATGATTAGTTGTAAAACAATTATTTCAACCTTAATTCATGGGCTTTCCATATGCAATCCAAATTGCATGTGGGTCCATTTAATTATGTTATGTTATCATGTCAACTAGTTTATCTTTGATGCATCTTTAAACTTGTCATGCATCCATATCTTGATCATGCTGGATCTTTTGCCGTAGTAGTAATTGTTGCATCCGGTGTTTGTTCGAGGTTCGTTGCTTCTTCGCGGATAGGACGTTGAGATGATGTGAGAAACGACAAGTTCTTCGGATGTACCTCTACTTGCTGGAATCCAGGCAAGTATACTCACTTGCTGCCAAATGGCTGCCTTTCATCACTTGTTACCGATTCTTTCCGTTGTTCTTATTCTAGCCTGTTGATTCGATGCGTGTGTCTCAATCCTATTATATGTTTACCTTGCAGCCATGATATAGCCTTCCTTCCACTTCCTATTAACTGTTGTTTGTTTACCTTGTTGGCCCTCGTGTCGTAGTTGCATGCTTAGTGTTGTTTGCGCTCGAGTCTTGTTGTCCGTCTTATCACCTGTTTAGTTTGATAGTTGGGTTTCAATTCAATCAACAACATGTTAATGTCTGGGGTAATAATAATTTGATGTTAAGGCACCGGCAGGAGGCCCGGGTTAGGGTTTTGAGGCCTGCTAGTGTCGAACTTAATTAGGAAAAGAGTCTTGTCTACTGATCCATGATGAGCGTGCTCACCGCATCCGGGTGGTAGTATGGGACCCCCCTCGACTTAGACCTGATCTGCAGCTTGTCCGAAGAGCCACACTTAGTTTGGGTGTTCCATTTGCTCCTTTGCATAATGGGAGGCGCCCCCATGGTTACTGGTGATGGTTATGATGATGATGATGCATATAGGGCGAGGCCTGTGGTGCCGGGGGGTGTGGTTTTCACCCTTGCGCTTAGGTTAGGTCGGACTGGCCGGGACCTTATAGCTCCGTGGCTCCTAGGATGGGTTGTAGAGATGGTTTGGGTCGTGTCGAGCCAACCTGAGTTTTAGTTGGTGGCTCGAGTGTGTACGGGTATTGGAGCACACCCTGCAGGGATAAATCTTCTCGAGAAGCCGTGTTTTCCGCGGTTATGGATTACTTGGTGAAAGTACTAGCTAACAAGTACTCAGAACAACTTACACCTAACTAATGATAACTTGACTAGTAATAGTCTTATTGACACAATAAGTTGAACAGCATTAACCAACAGTGTGAGTTATCCTTGGGTTGCTTCCTTAGTATGGGGTGACATTGGATGGGTATTGTTTTGGTGAGTAGTTGTAGTTGGTTCCGATATGCTATCTTATCCCCCCTCTTTTAGCCGGATGTTGTAGCGAGTCTCTGTAGGTGGTTAGTGCAGCCCGCTGCCGCTTATTTGCAATAATCCCTTCCTTTCCGTTGATCCCAAAGTATTTGTATCTTGTGATGACTGGCTACGCCGGTATCTTGTGAGTATGGTTTATCCACTTGCCAGTACTTAACCGTACTGACCCACGAATCCTTTTTCGTGGCTACATATTCAATATTACAGTCAACAGGTTTGAAGTCTGACGACGTTAGCTTGGGAATCCCTCCGGCTTGGCCTGGGCAGGGATTGGACGCTCTCGGTTATCTTCAGGACTCTTAGTCCAATTTGTATCTTGTCTGTAGCCGGACGCTATGTTGTTTCTTCCGCTGTTATTTGGATCTTTGTATTGTATCAGTTGTATCCTTGACTCGTTTGAGTCATCTTGTATATATCTGTGCTGTTGTTGTTGTGGATTATTCGTGAACTGTTGTAATGTTATCAGACGTGGCAACCTGGAATCGGTTATTATGTGGATTTTGGCGGGAATGCTGAAATCTGCATAGTGCCTGATCTCGGGGCGTCACAAAATGGTATCAGAGCCTTGGTTCCGATTCCCGATATTGTTTCGATACGAATGGTTATCGAAGAAACGGGTCCGCAAAGCCTGTAGGTTAACCTAGCTAACGGTCGTTGTTTCTAGAGTGTCAAAAACTATTTCTGCTAAACTATTTTGGAAAACATCTCAATAGGATTCTTGTTTTCTCCTTATCTCTATTCTACTTCTCCTTCTATCTCATTTGTTTTGGAGTCTACTCTCGTACTCAATCTTTCAAGGTGTTAGGATCCTACGTGGGTTGGACGTTTTCTGAGCCCTTAACCTAATAGGTTCGATCATCGGAAAATTCCTGGTGGAAAAACATCGTTGTCACTTCGAGCAAGATTCCCTTGTTAGTGGTGTCGAGGAGATCAACTGGAAGCATGAAGAATCGTTAGTCGAACTTCTTTCCCCTCCCGGGTTAGCAGGTGGATTGCGAGGGCGCAATCCCTTGTTAGTGGTGTCGTCTGTAACACCTGGGGTGTTACCCTGAGTAGAAAGTTGGTTGTTTTTCTTTTGTTGCATTGCATCACATGCATCATATGCATTGCACCATGTTTTTTCAAAACAACGCAAAATTCAAACCACTTTAAACTTTCACACATTGTCCAAAATTTCCAATTAAAAAGTGCAAACTAAACCACTCAACTTGTTTCAAATAGTTTGAAGTTGAAATTTATTTAATTTGCTTGTCAATAAAAATTCCTTTTTATCAACACCCAAAATGGCCAATTCAAATTCCAATCAATTCATTCATAATTGACATGATCCAATTGGGGTTTAAAAAATAAAGTCTTGCAAACAATTAAATTCCATAATGTTTTCATGATTGTTGAGTTAATGGAATAAAATTTGTTTAAACACCAAATCCTTATGAACCCTATTTGAAATTCAAATAGCACACAAAAATTAATTTAACATTTCAAATATTTTGGACTTAATGTTCACCATTGCTTTGAATTGCTGTTTGCCACTTAATAAAATTTATTTATAAAATTTAAGACCCCAAACCCCAACCTATTCTTTCTCTCTCTCCTTTTCTTTTCTTACAAGCAAAAAAAAAGGAAGGAAAAAAATAAAAGGAAGAGGTGAGCTGAGGGAGAAAGCCCAACCCACAGCCCATCTCCCCCTAGCCCAACAACCCACTCGGTCATCTTCCTCGTACGGACGAACAGAGACAGGGGGAGACGTCGCTGTCACCGAGCTCCCCCACCTCACCTGCTCCCCCCTCCATATATCTAGCCCCTAGGGTTCCTCCCCTAACCCTAGGCCGCCCCCCTTCTCCCTCTTCCTCCCTAGCGCCACCGTCCCCTCCTGTTTCTCCTCCGATCATCTCCCTCCCTCTGTATCTCTTCTCTGAACCCAAAACCATGGCCGATTTTGGAGCTTCCCAAGGTGGCCGCTGGGGTCGTGGTCCCCTCCTCCAAGGCGCGGGAATGGAACCGCCGCTGCATCCTCGTCCTTCTCGTCTCCTCGCCGGGCGCTGGGAGCCACCCGGGAGGCCGCGCCGTCGCCGGAAAGACGCGGCCGCTGCAGGCATGAACGACGTCTGCGACCTCCTTTCCGCGGATCAGACCCTGCACCAACGAACTCCCACCGAGGTGAGGCCCCCCTCCCAGGGCTAGGCCCTCTCCCTCTGTCCTCCCCTCTGCTCTGTGACCCGCCATCGAGCGGCAAACCGCCCGCCATCGCTGCAGCTCACGATTGCCGTCGTCTTCCCGATCGTGTTACAGTAACCGAATTTTGGTACAGTTTCGACATGCCTTAAGACACCTCAAAACAAACTTGCCTCCGTATCCATCACAAACGTGACAGCAGCCCAGTGGCTAGGACCCTTGCGCGCAAGCCCCAGGTCCTGGGTTCGATTCCCCCAAGCCACACCCTTTTATTTTCTGTTTTTTCTTTTTCTGCCCGAATTTCAGAAACAGAGATCTGAGGCATTAACTCTAAAATCAATATAAAATTGAATATTGCTCCAATTTGAATGATTCAAATTTATGTGGATTCAAAATTCTGTGCTCTTTCTATTAATGTCAAGTTTGCAACATGTTGCTGTAACAATTTTTGCACTAAATAATTAATTACTGAAAATGCAATCAAAATTAGAAACTTTGGAATTTCATAACTTTAGTTCTGCTCATCCAATTTAAGCAAACTTGGGCTCTAAAAATTTGTCTTAACAAACTATACACATTGGTATTTTATTTGGGCACAATTGAATTAATTTTGAACATGTTTTCCTCTGTTTACTAAAAAGGGCAGAATAAGACTATTTATGGAAAATTGCATAATAAATTCATTAATAACCCAAAAATTATGTTTGATAGCTCTAAATGTTCAGTGAAACATTTGCTACATGTTTTCAATCTTTTCAATGCAATTTGTTTATTGTTTTCCCTAATTAAAAGTGGTGCAATAATTCAATGCTTTAATTAAACCCTTTTAAATTGCAAAATTCATAACTTGGGCAATTCAAATCCAATTCCAACATGTAAAATATGTTTTCCATCCCATTTTTCATGAACTTTGCAAATATCAACTTTGTTTGCTGTTTTGAATAAGTTAAATTGCTGAAAACAACTGTTTCTTATTTAATGCAATTTAAATTGCCAAATTCATAACTAATTCATTTTAATTCCAATTTCAACAAATAAAATATGTTTTCCAATTAAAATTAAATGCTCTACCCAAATATAAATTTTGTTATCTGTTTTGAACAATTAAAATGGGTGAAAACAATAAATGCTTGTGTAACTCAATTAAGAAGCCAAATTTCCTAACTTAATAAATAAAATTCCAAACTTGGTAAACACCTTTTCAAATTGAAGCTATTGTTGTTTTATTTTTGTTTTCCTCATCCATGCATCATGCTAATTCACTTACACATGATGATTAGTTGTAAAACAATTATTTCAACCTTAATTCATGGGCTTTCCATATGCAATCCAAATTGCATGTGGGTCCATTTAATTATGTTATGTTATCATGTCAACTAGTTTATCTTTGATGCATCTTTAAACTTGTCATGCATCCATATCTTGATCATGCTGGATCTTTTGCCGTAGTAGTAATTGTTGCATCCGGTGTTTGTTCGAGGTTCGTTGCTTCTTCGCGGATAGGACGTTGAGATGATGTGAGCAACGACAAGTTCTTCGGATGTACCTCTACTTGTTGGAATCCAAGAAAGTATACTCACTTGCTGCCAAATGGCTGCCTTTCATCACTTGTTACCGATTTTTTCCGTTGTTCTTATTCTAGCCTGTTGATTCGATGCTTGTGTCTCGATCCTATTATATGTTTACCTTGCAGCCATGATATTGCCTTCCTTCCACTTCCTATTAACTGTTGTTTGTTTACCTTGTTGGCCCTCGTGTCGTAGTTGCATGCTTAGTGTTGTTTGCGCTCGAGTCTTGTTGTCCGTCTTATCACCTGTTTAGTTTGATAGTTGGGTTTCAATTCAATCAACAACATGTTAATGTCTGGGGTAATAATAATTTGATGTTAAGGCACCGGCAGGAGGCCCGGGTTAGGGTTTTGAGGCCTGCTAGTGTCGAACTTAATTAGGAAAAGAGTCTTGTCTACTGATCCATGATGAGCGTGCTCACCGCATCCGGGTGGTAGTATAGGACCCCCCCTCGACTTAGACCTGATCTGCAGCTTGTCCGAAGAGCCACACTTAGTTTGGGTGTTCCATTTGCTCCTTTGCATAATGGGAGGCGCCCCCATGGTTACTGGTGATGGTTATGATGATGATGATGCATATAGGGCGAGGCCTGTGGTGCCGGGGGGTGTTGGTTTCACCCTTGCGCTTAGGTTAGGTCGGACTGGCCGGGACCTTATAGCTCCGTGGCTCCTAGGATGGGTTGTACAGATGGTTTGGGTCGTGTCGAGCCAACCTGAGTTTTAGTTGGTGGCTCGAGTGTGTACGGGTATTGGAGCACACCCTGCAGGGATAAATCTTCTCGAGAAGCCGTGTTTTCCGCGGTTATGGATTACTTGGTGAAAGTACTGGCTAACAAGTACTCAGAACAACTTACACCTAACTAATGATAACTTGACTAGTAATAGTCTTATTGACACAATAAGTTGAACATCATTAATCCAACAGTGTGAGTTATCCTTGGGTTGCTTCCTTAGTAGGGGGTGACATTAGATGGGTATTGTTTTGGTGAGTAGTTGTAGTTGGTTCCGATACGCTATCTTATCCCCCCTCTTTTAGCCGGATGTTGTAGCGAGTCTCTGTAGGTGGTTAGTGCAGCCCGCTGCCGCTTATTTGCAATAATCCCTTCCTTTCCGTTGATCCCAAAGTATTTGTATCTTGTGATGACTGGCTACGCCGGTATCTTGTGAGTATGGTTTATCCACTTGCCAGTACTTAACCGTACTGACCCACGAATCCTTTTTCGTGGCTGCATATTCAATATTGCAGTCAACAGGTTTGAAGTCTGACGACGTTAGCTTGGGAATCCCTCCGGCTTGGCCTGGGCAGGGATTGGACGCTCTCGGTTATCTTCAGGACTCTTAGTCCAATTTGTATCTTGTCCGTAGCCGGACGCTATGTTGTTTCTTCCGCTGTTATTTGGATCTTTGTATTGTATCAGTTGTATCCTTGACTCGTTTGAGTCATCTTGTATATATCTGTGCTGTTGTTGTTGTGGATTATTCGTGAACTGTTGTAATGTTATCAGACGTGGCAACCTGGAATCGATTATTATGTGGATTTTGGCGGGAATGCTGAAATCTGCATAGTGCCCGATCTCGGGGCGTCACACATAGCCACCACGTCGTGTATCTTCTTCTTCTCAGCAGCAATGACCAAAGACTCTGCTAGCAGAGATCCAGCAGATGCGCAATCCAGGGAGCGCTTGTAGTCACCCGAGATGGTGATGACACCATTGGGACCAGGTAGCTTCATCTTCAGCTAGGCTGCATGGGTTGAGGCCATGAACTTGGTGAGCGCAGGCCTACCAAGTAGAGCATGGTAGGCGCTCTGTAGATCAACCACTTCGAACTGCAGGCACTCGGTGCGGCAGTTCTCCCTGGTGCCGCACATCTCTCCAGATGCGGCCGATTGGAGCGCAAGACACTCCCGGCACAATGCCATGGAAAGTGGTCCTGCTGGGTAGCAGCATGTTCTCGGCAAGGCCGAGCTTCTCCAAGGTATCTCGGTACATGATGTTAATGCTGCTGCCGTTGTTGATCAGCACCTTGCTGAACTTGACATTCTTCTTGGTCCCCAGGAAGGTGGGATCCACCACCAGTGTATATGTACCCGGATTGGGAATCACCTTGGGATGATCATGTTTGGACCAAGTAATCTCTTGGTCGCACCAGTGCAAGTAACGCGGCACAACCGGGATCACAGCATTTACCTCCATCGCTCGCCACTTGATTCACATTCTCCCTTCTCGGGTTCTCGAACGGCCTGGGGGGCGCTGCCCGAATAGGCTGCACATTGGCATCCGCAGGCGGCAGAGGAGGAGGAGGAGACAGCTGACCAAAACCTTCACCCTTGATGCGGTCCCACCAGCTGCATTGCCGGGTAGTGTGGTTGGCTGGCCTACTCGGATGCTGAGTATGGAAGCTGCACGGCCTATCCTTCATGTTCTCAAAGATAAATCTCTGAGCATCTCCGGAATCCGGGTTGGCATTGCCCTGCTGGGGAGCATTGTACTGCTTCTTGAAGCCCTAGCCCTGATTCTAGTTCTGCCCGTATTGGGCTCCAGCAGTTTTTTTTTGCCATTGGCTGCTCCCGGCAACCGCAGTGTCTTGGTTCACGGCATTCACCTGCTCAGAGCCGTACCGAGTATCGGGACGGTCATCTCCGTTCTTGTTGCGGAAGTCCTGGCGGTCTTGGCGTCTGTTGCCATCTTAATTTCTCCTTCTCGGCTCGAAAGCATCGAGCAGAGGCTGAGTAGGGTCACCGAGTGCATACATATCAGCTATCTTGATTGTCTCGGCGAGCGTACTCAGCATCTCTCTTTGCAGCTTCTGCCATAGCATGCTGCCATGCCTGCAACCTTGGGCAAACCAGGCAATTGCCTCTGACTCATTCACCCCCTCACAGGTGTTCCTCAATGTGCTCCACCGAGTAAGGTATTCTCGGTCAGTCTCCTCTTCCCGTTGCTTGCAAGCTGAGAGCTATTGCGTCCTATTAGGCCTCTTGTACGTGCTGGTGAAGTTACTCATGAAGGCTTCCGAGAAATCCAGCCAGCAGTTGATACTGTCCTTCGGCAAGTTATTGAGCCAGATCCGGGCAAGGCCCTCTAGCATCTGTGGGACGTATCTCACATCCCATCTCCGATTGCCGCCTGCAATATGCACGGCGGTGACATAGTCATTCAATCAGTCATCCGGCTTGGTGCTCCCTTCATACGACTTGGTCCCCCTGGCCAGCTGGAACTTGGTCACTGCAGGCTCTCCCATAATTCTATGACCAAAACAGCTTGGGCCGGGTGGCCCCTTCTCGTCTATCTGCTCGGACCGGTGAATCCGGTCCAACTTGTACCTTGCATCACTGGGCTCTAGCATCCTGCCACCCAGACGATTAGTGACTCTCGGATCAGCGTACCCGGCTTGCTCCTACCCATCATCATAGCGGTCCTGCTGCACAGGACCGGGTTGAGCAACCGGGTTGGCCGCGGCCACAACCGCTTGCGGCTACACTGCTGCTTGCGGCTGCACTCCCTGTTGAACCGGATTGGCAGCCTAACGCCGAGATGGGTCATCTCGGTTTCCTCCTTGTCCCTCGCGGCGAGCTTTGGTGGCTTGATAGCCAGCTCATGCAGAGTTGTGTTTCTAGCCGGGCTGCCGCGCTACAGCGTGCTGTTTTCCGGCGACAGCCGGGTCGTACACCTGCATGTGTTTATTTCTCCCAGAGGTCACACTCTGGGCCTTCTCACCGCCGGGAAGAGGTGATGAGGCATGATCCACTGATCTACCCCCAAGCGAGTGAACAACATGGGAAGCACCGGCTCCCGGATTGGCTTCCCGGAACGCCTCATTCTGCCTGCCAGCTTCTTGCACTAGCTCGTTAAGCCTATCCTGCTGCCTAGCACGAGCGTCGCCAGTGAGATGCGGCAACTCGGCAGCGACTGCCTCTGCAGCTCTAAGCGTTTTGGCAGGGGAGCTATATTTTGTCCTACTAGCAGTGTTCAAACTAGCAGATAGACTAACAGCCCTACCATCTCTAGCTAGCTCAGCGCTCAGGTTGCAACGAATAACGCATATCTTGCTAGGCTGCCTAGAAACAGGAGTAAAGCCATGCGCCTATTGTACTCATTCTGATCCAGGTTAAGCTCAAGCCTAACCTTCTCCAGCTCCTGGGCCTCCATGAGTAGCGCTTGACGCTGCTGCTCGAGTTGCGCCCTCAACGCCATGAGGTCCGTGTCGGTGGGAGGCAGCATGCCCAGCTGCTCGGTGGCGACAACGCGAGCAGCCGGTATAGCCGTGGACGTGGAAGGATCCACGAAGCCCGGAATGTTCCGGGGCATATCGTAGGGCTTGTGGACCTTGCGAGAAGCCTGCTCATCCACAACTTTAGGCGCAGCGGGCGCGCCTTTCCCGGCATCGATAGCCGGGCCCGTCATCATCACCTCCACGCTGTCCGCAGAGCCGCCAGTCGGCTTCCCGTGGGCAGCGAGTACAGCAGGAGGATCATCCGCGACGAGCACCTCCTCCGGGAACTCGCGGATGACAATGGTGGCGACGTACACCAGGTGCGCTCCGAAGGAGAGGACAGAACCGCCTGCAGGCACGGGCCTGCCGCCGAAATCACCGGCATTGTCGGTGACGAAATCGAAGGAGCCGAATCTGTGGACAAGGCCACAGACCACGCGCTCCCCCGATGCATAAATCGGTCCCGTCCGAATATGAACCTCAGCCAGCGCCGCTGCTGGCCCCACGGTGGGCGCCAACTGTCATAGAGTGGAGAAGACAGATGCCATGGGATGGCTAATTGTTGGAGCCGATGGACGATGTAGATACTCGGGGAGGGATCGCACGTCGAGTAGACGCGCTCAGGAATACTGCAAACAATACGATCTACCCAGGTTCAGGGCCCTCGTGTGGAGGTAACACCCTACTCCTGCCTATCTCTCTGTATATAGTTGTGCCGAGTAGCCACAGTGCAACTTAGGCTCTCAGCCGAGTAGCCAGTCTCTCGTTCTCTCTCTCTATGTAGCACTAAGGAGCGCAATAAATGCTCGCACGATGATGTCCCTCGCGCAGGAGGGGGCTGGGCACCTTATATACTGGTACCCAGCAAATAAACAATGGTAAAAGGTACATGAAGTGGCATCGCTACTGTGACACGGAGCACGCCTCCGTGTTCCCGCTGACGCCATGGCGAGAAGTCGCCGCGCCATCCGACTGATAGGACTTGTCCACCCTGTCAGTCTCACAGAGTAGGTCTCTGGCATGTCATGTCCCCCTTGTCAGTGACAGGACATGACATGCGCCTACCCTCACTGTACCCACGCCGTAGTGCGGATAATCATGCTCCTTGTAATTTGAACAGCACGCCTGTACGGCTGCGGGATCTCGTCAGAACGGCTCCATTGACTTTGTGCCCGAGTAGGATTGTTGCCCATCTACTCGGACCACTTGATCTCTACTCGGATGATTATGATCCTCCTCATTATCTTCATTTGGCCTTTGATACGCATTACCGAGTAGCGTCTACCGGATACAGATACCCGGGTAGCTGCCTACCCGGCCAGCAGTACTCCAATCTCTGATTGATCACTTGTCTTACCCCTACTTGGGGGTAGACCCCCGACAATATCAGCTTTCTTCTTAAAGACCCATTTGCACTCGACGGGTCTTGCACCGTCAGGCAGATCAACCAAATTCCAAACTTGGTTTTCATCCATGGAGTTTAACTCGGATCTCATGGCTCCAAGCCATGACTCAGAATCAGATCCCATCATCGCTTTCGAATAAGTTGACGGCTCATTACTGTCTTAAAGTAAAACATCACGAGCATTTTGTAATCTGGCAAATCTCCGTGGTTCAGGTGCTGTTACCGGTGTAGGTACCACGACCGGCTCACCCTCCAAGGCCCTTGCCGACTCGCCCCTAGAAGGTTCCTCTCGAATTTCTTCAAGTTGCACTGTGCTCCCACTGACTCCCCGATTGAGAAACTCTTTCTCAAGGAAGACACCATTCCGAGCGACAAACGCTTTGCCCTCTTCCCGGTTGTAGAAGTAGTACCCTAAGGTTTCCCTCGGATACCTCACGAAAATACACTTATCCGACTTGGGCGTGAGCTTGTCTGACTGAAGTCGCTTGACAAATGCTTCACAACCCCAAATCTTAAGAAAAGACAAACTTGGCCTTTTGCCAGTCCACATCTCATGCGGTGTCTTCTCTACTGACTTTGATGGTACTCTGTTTCGTGTGAACGCTGCAGTTCCTAGATAATAACCCCAAAATGATAAAGGTGGATCTGTCCGACTCATCATTGATCGTACCATGTCCAACAAGGTCTGATTTATCCGTTCCGATACACCGTTTCTCTGCGGTGTACCTGGCGGAGTGAGTTGAGGAACTATTCCACAACTCTTTAGATGGTCATCAAACTCATGGCTCATGTACTCGCCTCCACGGTCCGACCGTAGAAACTTTATTTTCTTGCCGAGTTGATTTTGTACTTCACTCTAGAATTCCTTGAATTTCTCAAAGGCTTCCGACTTTTGTTTCATTAAATAGATATATCCATACCTACTCAAATCATCAGTGAAGGCAATGAAGTACTCATAACCACGTCTAGCTGTCATCATTGGACCACATACATCACTATGTATTAGTTCCAACAAGTCGGACGCCCTTTCACAACTCCTTGCAAAAGGTGTCTTGGTCATTTTTCCTAGTAGGCATTATTCGCATGTCTCGAATGACTCTAAGTCGAACGAAGTTAGAAGTCCATCATCATGGAGCTTCTTCATGCGCTTCCAACTTATATGACCAAGCCGACAGTGCCAAAAATAAGTCATATTTAGATGATTTGGTTTAAACCTTTTCACATTTATATTATAGACCGATTCACTATCAAGATTCAAAATAAATAACCCGTCCTGAACGGGTGCAAAGCCATGAAACATATCTTTCAAATATAAAGAACAACCATTATTCTTAATATTCGACTCATAACTTTGTCTCATCAAACATGAGGCGGAAATAATGTTTCAACTAAGCACTGGAACATAATAACAATTATCCGGGTCCATTAAAAATCCTGAAGGTAAATGAAGTTGCATCATGCTGACTTCCAACGCAGCGACTCTTGCCTTGTTGCCGACCCGAATATCAACCTCTCGTCTTGCCACGCTCGTAGTTCTTACCAGTCCCTGCAACGAGTTGCATATGTGAATAACTGATCCGGTATCATATACCCAAGAACTGTTAGGTGCATCAGCAAGATAAATGTCTATAACATTGCACACAAGCGTACCTGAGTTGGAAGTCACATCTCCACTCTTGGCTCTGTCAACCAAATACTTGGTGCAGTTCATCTTCCAGTGGCCATCCTGCTTGCAATAGAAGCAATTGGCTCCGGCTGTAGGAGATGGCTTAGTCTTTGAGGAAGCGCTCTGGACAGGGCCATGGGCGCTGCCTCCTGACTTATCCTTCTTCTTCTTGGTCCAAGAACTCTTCTTGAACTTATCCTTATTCTGCACAATCAACACTTGACTGGCGCCTTTCTTGAGATCAGCCTCTGCCGTTTTGAGCATCCCATGTAATTCAGTGATGTTCTTATCCATACCATGCATGTGGTAGTTCGAAATGAACGGACAATACGCACTAGGAAGATAGTTCAGAATTATATCAGTAGCGAACTCTTCGTTAATTGGGAAGCCTAGCCTATCCAGAGACTGCACGTAACCAGTCATGTTGATTACATGCGGACTCAGTGGATCACCGTCTTTGAGCTTACAGCCTAGCAAAGCTTGAGAGACTTGATACCTCTCGGTCTTTGCCTGAGCCTGGAACCTACTTCTGAGTCTTTCGATCATATCGTAGGCCTTAACATTCTCGAACTACTGCTGCAAGACCGGTTCCATGTGTGCATAAGACAGCTAATTTCCGTAGACTCATCTCTAGTCTTACGGTAGGCATTCATGACAGCGACAGTCGCATCATCATGAGGCTCATCTGGAAGTGGCGTTTCTAGAACATGTTCTTTCTTGTCATGCTTGAGGACTATCCTCAGATTACGATACCAGTTTGGTGAAATTAGTTCCATTAAGCTTACCAAGTGCTTCCGCTGCGAGAGTCCAACTCAAACCCACCTAATCAGAAAGAATTGGTAGCACCTCAGTTTTATGAGCCCACTACCAAGAATGTCCGACTTGTGATGGTGCAGCACTGGCGGGGCGACCGACTAGACCTTCTTTGAGGGATTAAAAATGTATCAACTATATAAATAGAGGTAAAAAGAGACATAACAATAACACAAATAAAGCAATTATAATGTGAAATGGTATGGCTCTTTTCATGGTGATCTCCATCTCCACAAAGCTTGTAAGTCTACTCGTGCCAACTCTTGTCACGTGCCATCTTACTCCATGTAGCCGACTTGTACATTGACTTGCAATTCATCCGGGTTCTCCAACAAGCTACACTAGCTAGTAAATGAAAAATTACATAGAGAATTCGACACGCAGGCCGTTATACAATAAAATGACAGCTTCTAGGCTCCAGCCGGCTGACAAAAACATGATACACAGATCACGTATGGATTACACACATCACATGCACATAAGCCATACCATTCACAACATCCTGCAGAAATAAGTTATGCATAGAAACGATATCTACCGGCGTTGTGAAACTCGTAACGAGATCTAAGGCGCTACGACAGGACGATTTTGGAAAACGCAGATCTCATCTGCATTCCGAACATGGATTTCTTCATCGGATAAAACAATTTTACCCAAATTTGATTTGTATTCCGATTCGACCAAACTCTTTGATCTTCGATCACCGCAACTTGATTTATGTGTCACGGTATACCCCGATGAAGGAAAGCGACCGGTAGGGGTAAGTTGTTCCACGACCTTAGCAGTATGATCACGGAAACCAGATCATCCATTAACCCTCGAGTACGATTGATCCAATCAACCTTGTACAAAACCGATCTATCTTATAGAACGACCACCAAAACAACAATTAGATCTAATCCAACGCTAACTACATATCACATATGTGCATATCACGGGCCTTAAACTAGAAGCTACCGCTCTGATACCACTGTTGGAACACGTAGAGATAAAAAAAAACTTTTCTACGCGGTACTTCCAAGATCTAGCCGAGGTAGAAGGCCACGAGGATTACCACTAGACGCACAGGTGCGGATTATCGATGCAGCGCGTCGATGCAGTGTAGTCCCACGATCCGATCCAGCCGATCCAATCCTGCGATCTTCCAAGTGCTGATCGTACAACACCGCCGGTATCCACACGTGCGAGGAGGAGCTCCGACGGCGGACTGCTAGGTCCGGTGCGACGGCTGGACTGAGTGGGGCTAGGGTTCCCAACGCATGGGAGTGGAATAACGTACCCGCTGGGCAACCCGCGCCCCTCTTTATATAGCGAGTGGTAGTGGGCTTCACAACTTGTGGCCCATTCCCTCTGTGAGTCTAACTAACTAATTCAGTCCATTTCCGGTTCGGGTCCAACCCGACCAATACATTTGCTCCCGCTCTTAAGTGTGCGACCCTGTAGGCTCATGGCGATTTGGACACGATTGGAGTTCGACGCCCAATCGATCAATCTGTAGCGGCTCCTAGCAGAATGTGTCGACTCCCAAGTCCCATTGAGTCATGACGACATACCTTCCAATGTGACTTTCATCTGAGTCCCTTTTGCCTCACGATATACCTTGTCGAACTATAGGCGAATTATCGACATCCCTTAATAGCTCAACTCTCTTCTCGGTCCGTGATATATGATTCATCTGACTAACTCTTAGTCAACAGACTCGGTTAACACTTAACCGAGCCGCACATGGCCATGCTTCCGGAATCATATCACTCGAGAGAGCCGAGAGAATATCTCTCCATTCGGAGGGGCAAAATCCCATCTTGATTATCCACATCACGCAACTTGCTTCTCATTCGACCCGAACTCTGCCTTTATGACTGCCTTGTGACGGAACAACGTTTGACAGAACCTAAGTCGGTGATTCACAACTCGGATTGTGCGACAACCTCAGGTCTAAGGATTACATTGATTGAGACATGCAAATGACGACTTACTAGTTGCATCTCAATATGGGTCGGTCTGACTTACTAAACTCTTTAGCTGAGTGTGTGAACGTTAGAATGGCATCGCCATGCCCATGACAAGTGGAACCGAGTCATCGGCCAACACTCACATTAGTATAGGGTGTGTGTCCAGCATAACCTTAATGACCAAGGACAATTTAGCATGAACAACATGAATACATAGTTCCACAATCGAATCGCATATTCAATGACATATATCACATGTTCAAAACAAGGACGACTTAATAACTTTATGAATACATTGTGAATTGCATCATACATGATTGCCTCTAGGGCATATTCCCAACATAACACACCAAAGAAAATGAGCTAGTACGACTAGCATTGTTTGATGTTGAATGATTCTTCTGTAAAGGAAAGGTAATATTGAAAATAGAATTATAAAAAGATATATGGCAGAAAAAGAACATAACTGGAAAAGTCCAGCTCAAGAGTATATGCTTGATATACAAGTTATAGATGTATTAGTAGTCAACAAAGTATTTTCGGGTATTTTGATATCACATTGGTTGGTATGAGTTTTCATACAAAGCAACGCAATGCAAGAAATATAAGGGCCTAAAAGAAACTAGTAATAGATGTGGAATCGAAAATGACAAGAACAGAAATAAAGTGTTATTGTGTTCATTGTCGTATCGAACCAAACATTCAAGATTTATGTTAAAAACTTAATAAGTTGTTATTTTGTTCTGGTCTTTTGTGAGAACAAATAAGATTGTCCAAACTATGATCATATTCCATAATTGATGGATATGTTAATATAAATCATGTTGATAAAGTAAACATTTATAAGACTAAATGCTAAATGTTGCAAGACGTAAAAGAGTTTCACTTAAATTGTGACACCACCATTTTAGTTCATATCGTAAAGGAAAACATGAAGGAACTCCATATTGATGGACTTTCTGAGTCATTTTGTTTTGAATAAATTGACGCTTGTGAGACCTCTTCCAAAAGATGACTAGAATTCCGTTCATAGGCCAAAGTAGAATGGACGACTAATTTAATGGAGATTGTACACGTTGATGTATATAGTCCATTATGTATAATAATGTGAGGTGGATTAATTTTTCCTTCATAAAATTCCGTCGATGATTTGAGTAGATATATGAGTATATCTATTTAAAGAGAAGTTTGACAATTTTGAATTGGTTCAAATTATTGTTAGTATCAAGTAAAAAATCATTGTAACAAGATAATCAAGTATTTATGATTGGATCATAATGGATAAAGTTTTGAGTTACAAATTTAGCAAAACATCTGAGGAGTTGCAGAATTGTTCTACAACTTATACTTCTCGAATTCCCCACATTAGTTTGGAGTATTCAAGAGACAAAATCAAACCTTATTGGACATGGTAAGATTAATAAAAATACCATTATAATTTTGTAGTTTATACATTAGTGACAAGCGCTTTTTTCACTGAAAAGAGCACCATCATGATCCGTTGAAATTGCCAACATATAAGATATGGTTTGGGAAGTGACCCGAATCGTCTTTTTCTTAAGTTTTGGTATGCATAGCATGTGTAAAATTTTTACAACCAAAATAGCATAAATATATGTTTATAAGGTTATCCCAAATAAAACATTGGGTATTTCTCCTATCACCGAACTAAAAGACAAATGTTGTTTGTCAGAAAGGGTTGATTTCTCGAGAAAGTAGTTCTTGCGAAACAAGTGAGTGGGAGGACAGTATAAACTCAATGAGATTAGAGAATCTTTGTTATCATGTCAAGAGTAGCGCAACACTGGAAGTTGTTCCGGAATTTCCTATTTTGACAAAGTAGAAGACACTACATGTATTGTAGATACTTTGAATGAGTTTGCTAACTGAACCACAAAAGTCCTAAAAATTTGTACTTAGACCAACTTATGGTTTAAGAGTAAAGTGTTGTTTTGACAAAAAAAAAGGACCTGGACCTTATAAAGGAAGCAAATGATGGGCCCTGACTTTGTAAAATTGACTATGAGTAATTATATCCGCCATAGTATCCTTTTACGAATATCAAGTATGTGACTTGGTAGTCCTTTCGATAGGCATGATGCCTAACGATAGCAAAAGGGTCTATATAGCGACAAAGACATGGATTTTTACATCCTTTGAAAGGTGTACTTATCGAAAAGTTGTTTTCGACGAAGTTCAAAGAGTTTACTACTACAAGATTTTGATCTTCCATAGTGATGCTTTAGTCTTTGCGGATAGCAAAGGTTATATATTGTGATATGGAAGTTGAATAACAAAACCAACTCTCCTCTCGAGGAAGTTTGATCGAGGATGTGTACTTGACATAGTCTGAGAGTTTTGTAAAATTCAAAAGGTTGCTAGAAAGGTATGCACACTTCAATAGTTGAAGTGAGCATAAGGAAGTTGAAATCTTTACCTTAATGAAGTTATCAAAAGAGTTTGATTGCATCATGAACGATAAAGATGCTTGTAGAGTTACAAGAAATTAAGTGGGAGCGGTATGATATATTTCCAATACTTTATGTAGATGACATATGGTTGATTGGAAAATATGTAATTTAAAATAACACAGTTAAGATTTTCATATTGATGAAAGGCTTAGAAGATATTGGGCATCGATATCTATAAGAGATGGATTGAACTGAAGGGGAACGTAGCATAGAAAACAAAAAATTTCCTACGCGAGAGACACCCGAAAGGCCAAGATCTAATCTAGGAGACGAATTGCAACGGGCAATGAGAGGGTTAAGGAGAACACATACCCTCGAAGACTCAAAGTGGTACGAGATCAAATCTCGTTGTTGGCGTAGTCGTACTCACACCGATCCCGATAGCGAGAAGATGGCACCGCAATCCGGCGGTGCATCCGTGATCGGTCACACGTACGGTTGATGACGACCTCCGTTCCCTCGTTCCAGCGGGGCACGGAAGTAGAGGATCCCTCGGAACTCCAGCAGCACGACGACGTGGTGGTGGTGAAGAATCTCACGGTCAGGGCTTCGCCAAGCCGGAGACCATGAAATGGAGCAGCGGGTGGAGGGAAAGGGAAGTGGCCAAGTGTGTGGAGGAGGGAGAGCTCTCACCCTCCTTTTATAGGAGAGGGGGGAGGCAGCCCAAGGGGGGTGCGGCCAGCCCATGGGGGTGCCCCCACCTCTTCCCTCATCATGTGAGTGGAAGCTCCACTCACACCCACTCATGCTCCCATAATTTCCCACTTGGAAAATCCAAAGGTTTTCTTTTAATAAATAAATAAAACCTTTTTATTTCTTTATTTCAGCATTTGTTAATTCTATTAACAAACTTTTGCATATAGCACCTCGAATCATTTGTTAATTCTATTAACAACCATTCGACGAAAAACCCCTTGAACTATTTCAATTTTCCCCGAAACAATTTCGGTGCTGTCCAAAATATTCTTCGATATTCCGTATCCTCTCAAATGCGTCATCGAACCTTAAGTGTGTCACCCTACGGTTCGCGAATAAGATAGACATGATCGAGACTCCTCTCCGATCAATAATCAACAGCGGGATCTGGAGATCCGTGATGACTCCTATATATTCAACGATGACTCTCGTGATCGTGTGAACCAACAACGCCGTGAACTATTCCCTTTGTCTCGCGATATTTTACTTGTCCGAGATTCGATCATTGGTATCAACCATACCTTGTTCAATCTCGTTACCGACAAGTACTCTTTTCTCGTTCCCGTGATATAACATCCTTGTGATCATATCACGTGCTTGCAAGCGGTTTCGATGTGATATCACCGAGAGGGCCCAGAGTATATCTCTCCGTCATTTGGATGGACAAATCCCACTCTTGATCCATGATCCTCAACTAATACTTTCCGAATACTCAATGACACCTTTATAGTCACCCTGTTACGGTGTGACGTTTGATGCCATCAAAGCACTCTTCCGGTATCAGTGATTGACATGATCTCATGGTATAAGGAATAAGTTACTTCGTGTGTTTGATATAACAATGTAAACTAAATGACTTGATCGCATTGCTATATTCTCTTTGGGTATATGTTCATCACATCATTCTTCTAATGACATGACCCCGTTATTAATAACATCCGATGTTCATGATCAGGAAACCTTGATCATCTATTAATCAACGAGCTAGTTAAAAGAGAGGCTTTACTAGGAACCATTGTTTGTTTATTAAGCACACATGTATCAACGTTTCCGGTTAATACAATTCTAGCATGAGAAATAAACATTCATCATAAACAAGGAATAAGATAATAACCATTTTATTATTGCCTCTCGGGCATATTCCCTTCAGTCTCCCACTTGCACTAGAGTCAATAATCTAGTCTGTAAGCACTTTAACACATATGGCGTACCAGTGTTATTACCATGCTTCGCATGCGGTAAACATCATCAAAAAGATCTGAACTGTTCAGGTCCTATTGTATTTGCATGTTCTTTGCGTCTACACGCATCACTCATTCTCTAATGAGATGGCTTTGTATATATATAGTCAATTCGTGAAAACTTAATTCCTCAGCTTAAACTGATGTCACTAACATTGTGAAAATGTAGCTTCATAGTGTTAGCATTCTTGGAAACTCACCAAGTTCCGGTGATACCTTAATTCCTCAGCTTAAACTGATGTTACTAACATTGTGAAAATGTAGCTTCATAGTTTCAGCATTCTTGGAAATTCACCAAGTTCAATAAAGAACTCCTTGACACAAAATACGCTTATTATCAGTTGTCAACACAACGATATACTTTAGCCTTTGTTGTAGTATCTGTCACAATATTTTAATTTTGAAACTCTTTCAAATCCAGCATGGAACTTTCTTCCATCCTATTGTGCTACCCTTCATCACATATTTTAATTGAGATAAAATTACTTGAATGAATGACAAGACTATTAGTGTAACATATTACAACTAATATTTTGTCATTACTATATAGGAAAACATATCCTTAGCATTTCTAAAATGACACAAGGATCTCTCCCACTGTTGTCTAATCATCATATGAATTATCCTGCTATAACATTTTGTAGCATAGGACTCATCTGGTCGTGTACATAGCATGGAAACATGACTTAGAAATCTCAATTTCAATGATGCTCATCATGTGTCAAAACACATGAATCTTGCTCAATTATTTTCCATGTGACAAGAACTCCTTCTTATCAATTTTATATTGGCTTACTTCAATATTTCATCTATGTAATTTGGCTTCAATCATATCAGGCGCTTGAATCCATCTTTTATAGACATCGATGCCCAATATCTTCCAAGCCTTTCATCAATATGAAAATCTTAACCGTGTTAATTTAAAATACATATTTTCCAATCAACCATATGTCATCTACATAAAGTATTGGAAATATGTCATAGCGCTCCCACTTAATTTCTTGTAACTTTACAAGCATCTTTATCGTTCATGATGGAATCAAACTCTTTTGATAACTTCATTAAGGTAAAGATTTCAACTTCGTTATGCTCACTTCAACCATTGAAGTGTGCATACCTTTCTAGCAACCTTTTTGAATTTTACAAAACTCTCAGACTGTGTCAAGTACACATCCTTGATAAAACTTCCTTGAGAGGAGAGTTGGTTTTGTTATTCAACTGCCATATCATAATATGTAACCTTTTGCTAAAACTATCCGCAAAGACTAAAGCATCACTACGGAAGATCAAAATCTTGTAGTAGTTAACTCTTTGAACTTCGTCGAAAACAACTTTTCGATAAGTACAATTTTAATAAGATGTAAAATCCATGTCTTTGTCGCTATACAGACCCTTTTGCTATCGTTAGGCATCATGCCTATCGAAAGGACTACCAAGTCACATACTTGATATTCATACAAGGATACTATGGCGGATATAATGACTCATAGTCAATTTTACGAAGCCAGGGCCCATCATTTGCTTCCTTTATAAGGTTCAGGTCCTTTTGTTGTCAAAACAACACTTTACACTTAAACCACAAGTTGTTCTAAGTACAAAGTTTTTGGACTTCACTGGTACAGTTCGCAAACTCATTTGAAGTATCTACAACATTTGTAGTGTCTTCTACTTAGTCAAAATAGTAAACCCCGGAACAACTTCCAGTGCTGCGCTACTCTTGACATGATAACAGAGATTCTGTAATCTTGTTGAGTTTGTACCGTGCTCCCACTCACTTGTTTCGCAAGAACTACTTTCTCGAAAAATCAACCCTTTCTGACAAACAACATTTGTCTTTTGGTTCGGTGATAGGAGAAATACCCAATGTTTTATTTGGGATAACCTTATAAACATATATTTATCCTATTTTGGTTGTAAACATTTTACACATGCTATGCATACCAAAACTTAAGAAAAATGACAATTCGGGTCATTACCCAAACCATATCTTATATGTTGTCAATTTCAACGGATCATGATGGTGCTCTTTTCAGTGTAAAAGCGGTTGTCCTTAATGTATAAACTACAAAATTATAATGGCAATTTTATTAATCTTACCATGTCAAACAGGGTTTGATTTTGTCTTTTGAATACTCCAATCTAATGTGGGGTATTCGAGAAGTATAAGTTGTAGAACAATTCTGCAACTTCTTAGATGTTTTGCTAAACTTGTAACTCAAACTTTATCCTTTATGATCCAATCATAAATACTTGATTATCTTGTTACAATGATTTTAACTTCATATTAACAACCTTTTGAACCAATTCAAAATGTCAAACTCCGTTTTCTTTAAATAGATATACTCACATATCTACTCAAGTCGTCGACAGAATTTTATGAAGGAAAAATCAATCCACCATACATGACTACACATAATGGACTATATACATCAACATGTATAATCTCCACTACATTAGTCGTCCATTCTACTTTGGCCTATGAACGGAATTTTAGTCATCTTTTGGAAGAGGTCTCACAAGCGTCAATAAAATGACTCCGGAAGTCCATCAATATGGAATTCCTTCATGTTTTCCTTTCCGATATGAACTAAAATGGTGGTGTCACAATTTAAGTGAAACTCTTCAACGTCTTGCAACGTTTAGCATTTAGTCTTATAGATGTTTCCTTTACCAACATGATTTATATTAACATATCCATCAATTATGGAATATGATCATAGTTTGAACAATCTCATTTGTTCTCACAAAAGACTAGAACAAAATAACAAATTATTAAGTTCTTCAAATAAATCTTGACTGGTTGGTTCGATACGACAATGAACACAATAACACTTTATTTATGTTCTTGTCATAATCGATTCCACATCTATTACTAGTTCCTTTTAGGCCCTTGTATTTCTTTCATTGCGTTGCTTTGTATGACAACTCATACCAACCAATGTGGTATCAAAATACCCAAAAATACTTTGTTAACTAGTAATACATCTATAACTTGTATATCAAGCATATACTCCTGAGCTGGACTTTCCAGTTATCTTCTTTTTCTGCCATATATCTTTTTTTTTGTAATTCTATTTTCAATATTCCCTTTCCTTTACAGAAGAATCATTCAACATCAAACAATGCTAGTCTTACTAGCTCATTTTCTTTGGCGTGTTAGTCATATACTATCACCCATTGAGTCATACTTTGAGTTTGATTGTTCTACTAATATCACCATATTAATAGAATTCTTCTAGATTCCACTCTTAGCAATCTCCAAGTAAGGTAAACGACTTTACACATACTTTTAATCCATCCCATCGTAACAATTTTATGATTAAGTTACTATAGCTCGAAGGAAGGGATTTAGAGGATAATTTTGAGCGCCCAACTTCTTGGAATATTCAAACGCCTAGCGTCTTCAATCATTGCATATATTCAGATAATATAAGCAAACATTGTCACGCTAAATTTGCATATATTCAGATAATATAAGAAAACATTGTCACGCTAAATTATACTCAGTCATGTTGCCACAAATAAGTTTCTAGATATCAATATATCTTTCACTTGATTGTTTCTGAAAACAACTCTTTTCAGTTCCTAAATCACCTTGATCAACAAAACATTCTTTTGAAGATAAAGTAATACGGAAGCAACCATGACTCTGGATTCTAAGTAGGAATTATTTGCTCTCTAGATGAATCAATCATTAACCACATGGAGCCAGGTAGGAAATACCAAAAATCTACAATAGGACTCAATTTTAAATTTCACTAATACGGTACCAATCTTAAATGGTATTTACCAGATCATAACAGTTATATCTCAATTAACAATCTAAGTGTAAGGTAATTATAGATGCCAATGAATACTACAATTTGTGCAAATTCACTTTGATTGGTTGTTCATGATAAATAAGTTCAAGTTAATTCAAAAATTAAACCATGAACTCCCACTCAAAAACAACATCCCTCTTAGTCGTCTTTAGTGATTACACGAACCAAATTCACTACAACAAAACCGATCATCACGTGAGATGATGTAGCTTCAAAGGCGAACATCGACATGTTCATCATATCATCCATATGACTCATGCTTTACCTTTCGGTTACGTGTTCCGAGGCCATGTCTGTACATGCTAGGCTCGCCAAGTAGAACCGTAGTATTGCATGTGTTTCAAGGCCATGTCTGTACATGCTAGGCTTGAAAACACCCGTTGTATGCGAACGTTGAGTCTGTCACACCCGATCATCACGTGGTGTCTCGAAACGACGAACTTTCTTAACGTTGCATACTTAAGGAAGAACACATTATTATCTTGATATTAAGTGAGAGGGATCATCTTATAATGCTACCGTCGCTATCTAAGCAAAACAAGATGCATAAAAGTATTAACATCACATACATCACATGTAAGGATAACGTGATATGATATGGTCCTCCTTGCACTTGATCTCCATCATGTGCATTATGGTATGATCTCAATCATTCCACCGGCGTGGTACCAAGTACCACGGTACCCCAAACTTGTTTGTCCATCAATAAGAAGACAACCATATGGATACCTTACGGTATATCAATAATTTACAAAATAGATCATCTCATAATCAAATTTGTAATATTGACCATATCACATCACATGCCCAGCAAAAACTAGTTAGACGCTTCTAATTTATTTTTGCATATTTTACGTGGCTTAGGGCTTTCGAGGATAGAACCGTTCATACCTACGAACATCAACCACAACGTTGATAAACATATTGTTAGCAACCCTTTGTAGATTAGATCTTAACTATAGTAGGAGAAACAGACACCCGCAAGCCACTTATGCAATACAAGTTGCATGTCAGTTGTGGAACAAGTCTCATGTGCGTGGACATGTAAGGTTAGTCCGGGCCGCTTCATCCCACTATGCCACTAAGATCATAAAATAGTCAAGGAGGTAATAACATGATCATCAACGCCCACATACACCTATGTGTTCTACCCGTACAAAACATCTACGCATAGATCCGGCTCTGATACCACTGAAGGGGAACGTAGCATAGAAAACAAAAATTTTCCTACGCGAGAGACACCCGAAAGGCCAAGATCTAATCTAGGAGACGAATTGCAACGGGCAATGAGAGGGTTAAGGAGAACACATACCCTCGAAGACTCAAAGTGGTACGAGATCAAATCTCGTTGTTGGCGTAGTCGTACTCACACCGATCCCGATAGCGAGAAGATGGCACCGCAATCCGGCGGTGCATCCGTGATCGGTCACACGTACGGTTGATGACGACCTCCGTTCCCTCGTTCCAGCGGGGCGCGGAAGTAGAGGATCCCTCGGAACTCCAGCAGCACGACGACGTGGTGGTGGTGAAGAATCTCACGGTCAGGGCTTCGCCAAGCCGGAGACCATGAAATGGAGCAGCGGGTGGAGGGAAAGGGAAGTGGCCAAGTGTGTGGAGGAGGGAGAGCTCTCACCCTCCTTTTATAGGAGAGGGGGGAGGCAGCCCAAGGGGGGTGCGGCCAGCCCATGGGGGTGCCCCCACCTCTTCCCTCATCATGTGAGTGGAAGCTCCACTCACACCCACTCATGCTCCCATAATTTCCCACTTGGAAAATCCAAAGGTTTTCTTTTAATAAATAAATAAAACCTTTTTATTTCTTTATTTCAGCATTTGTTAATTCTATTAACAAACTTTTGCATATAGCACCTCGAATCATTTGTTAATTCTATTAACAACCATTCGACGAAAAACCCCTTGAACTATTTCAATTTTCCCCGAAACAATTTCGGTGCTGTCCAAAATATTCTTCGATATTCCGTATCCTCTCAAATGCGTCATCGAACCTTAAGTGTGTCACCCTACGGTTCGCGAATAAGATAGACATGATCGAGACTCCTCTCCGATCAATAATCAACAGCGGGATCTGGAGATCCGTGATGACTCCTATATATTCAACGATGACTCTCGTGATCGTGTGAACCAACAACGCCGTGAACTATTCCCTTTGTCTCGCGATATTTTACTTGTCCGAGATTCGATCATTGGTATCAACCATACCTTGTTCAATCTCGTTACCGACAAGTACTCTTTTCTCGTTCCCGTGATATAACATCCTTGTGATCATATCACGTGCTTGCAAGCGGTTTCGATGTGATATCACCGAGAGGGCCCAGAGTATATCTCTCCGTCATTTGGATGGACAAATCCCACTCTTGATCCATGATCCTCAACTAATACTTTCCGAATACTCAATGACACCTTTATAGTCACCCTGTTACGGTGTGACGTTTGATGCCATCAAAGCACTCTTCCGGTATCAGTGATTGACATGATCTCATGGTATAAGGAATAAGTTACTTCGTGTGTTTGATATAACAATGTAAACTAAATGACTTGATCGCATTGCTATATTCTCTTTGGGTATATGTTCATCACATCATTCTTCTAATGACATGACCCCGTTATTAATAACATCCGATGTTCATGATCAGGAAACCTTGATCATCTATTAATCAACGAGCTAGTTAAAAGAGAGGCTTTACTAGGAACCATTGTTTGTTTATTAAGCACACATGTATCAACGTTTCCGGTTAATACAATTCTAGCATGAGAAATAAACATTCATCATAAACAAGGAATAAGATAATAACCATTTTATTATTGCCTCTCGGGCATATTCCCTTCATGAACCGCCTGATATGATTGAAGCCAAATTACATAGATGAAATATTGAAGTAAGTCAATATCGAAATGACAAGAAGGAGTTCTTATCACATGGAAAATAATTGAGCAAGATTCAAGTGTTTTGACACATGATGAGCATCATTGAAATTGAGATTTCTAAATCATGTTTCCATGCTATGTACACAACTAGATGAGTCATATGCTATAAAATGTTATAGCAGGATAATTCATATGATGATTAGACAACACTGGGAGAGATCCTTACGTCATTTTTAGAAATGATAAGGGTATGTTTTCCAATGTAGTAATGAAAAAATATTAGTTGTAATATGTTACACCAATAGTCTTGTCATCTATTCAAATAAGTTTATCTCAATTAAAATATGTAATGAAGGGTAGCACAATAGGCTGGAAGAAAGTTCGATGCTGGATTTAAAAAAGTTTCAAAATTAAAGTATTGTGACGGATACTACAAAGGCTAATTATATCGTTGTGATTGACAATAGATAATAAGCGTATTTTGTGTCAAGAAGTTCTTTATTGAACTTGGTGAATTTCCAAGAATGCTGACACTATGAAGCTACATTTTTACAATGTTATATTAACATTGGTTTAAGCTGAGGAATTAAGGTCTCACCGGTTGACCAAATATTTACAAAGCCATCTCGTTAGAAAATGATTGATGCGTGTAGACGCAAAGAGCATGCAAATACAATAGGACCTGAACAATTCAGATCTTTTTGATGATGTTTACCACATGCGAAGCATGGTAATAACACTGGAATGCTATATGTGTTAAGTGCTTACATACTAGATTATTGACTCTAGTGCAAGTGGGAGACTGAAGGTAATATGCCCGAGAGGCAATAATAAAGTGGTTATTATCTTATTCCTTGTTTATGATAAATGTTTATTTCTCATGCTAGAATTGTATTAACCGGAAACGTTGATACATGTGTGTTTAATAAACAAAACAATGGTTCCTAGTAAAGCCTCTCTTTTAACTAGCTCGTTGATTAATAGATGATCAAGGTTTCCTGATCATGAACATTGGATGTTGTTAATAACGGGGTACAATGATGTGATGAACATAGACCTAATATCAAGATAACAATACAATCAAGTCATTTAGTTTATATTGTTATATCTTGCGTACGAAGTAACTTATTCCTTAGACCATGAGATCATGCCAATCACTGGTACCGGAAGGGTGCTTTGATGTCATCAAATGTCACACCGTAATAGGGTGACTATAAAGGTGCCGTTAGGTATTCGGAAAGTATTAGTTGAGGATAATGGATCGAGAGTGGGATTTTTCCATCCAAAATGACGGAGAGATATACTCTAGGCCCTCTCGGTGATATCACATCGACACCACTTGCAAGCACGTGATATGATCACAAGGATGTCATATCACGGAAACGAGAAAAGGGTACTTGTCAGGCAACGAGATTGAACAAGGTATGGTTGATACCAATGATCGAATCTCGGACAAGTAAAAATATTGCAAGACAGAGGGAATAGTTCTCGACGTTGATGGTTCACACGATCACAAGAGTCATCGTTGAATATATAGGAGTCATCACGGATCTCTAGATCCCGTTGTTGATTATTGATCGGAGAGGAGTCTCGATCATGTCGATCTTATTCGTGAACCGTATGGTGACACACTTAAGGTTCGATGACACATTTGAGAGGATACGGAATATCAGAGAAAAGTTTGGACAACCCCGAATTGTTTCAAGGAATATTGAAATAGTCACCGGAATTGTTTCGGGGAATATTGAAATAGTTCAAGGTGGTATATGTTAATGTTTGACTAACAAATAGTTCAAGGGGGTAAGTGTTAATGTTTGTTAATATGATTAACAAATATCAAAAAAAATGTTTTATTTATTTATTAAAGAAAACCCTTGCAATTTTGAGTGGGAATTGGTGAGAGAACGAGTGGGTTGAGTGGAGAGTCCACCCACATGATGAGGGGAGAGGTGGAGGCACCAAAAATCCGTGACTGCCTCCCCCTCCTATATAAAGAGGGGTTGGAACTCCCTTTCCCCACACACCTTCTCACCTCACTTCCTCTCCACCCGCTGCTCCATTCCATGGTCTCCGGCTAGGCGAAGCCCTGGTCGTGGGATTCTTCACCACCACCACGTTGTCATGCTGCTGGAGTTCCGAGGGATCCTCTACTTCCGCATCCCCGCTGGATCGAGGGAACGTAGGTCGTCATCAACCGTACGTGTGACCGATCACGGAGGCACCGCCTGATTGTCGTGCACATATTCTTGCTCTCGGGATATGTGTGAGTACGACTAGCCAACAACGAGATTTGATCTCGTAACGCTTTGTGTCTTCGAGGGTATGTTCTTCTTAAGACTCTCTCTATTCCCATTGCTTTCATCTCCTAGATTAGATCTTGGCCTTTCGGGTGTCTCTCGCCTAGGAATTTTTTTGTTTTCTATGCAATGACCCCTTCACCAAAATACTCAAGAAATACTCCACCAAACAAAATTATACTTGGAAAACGGAGGAGTCACATACCTGAGAGAAAATGTACCAAATTTCAGCAACAATGGTGGGCTGAGCAAAGAGATCGTGAAATCCCGAGGAAGAACAGCAAGAATACGGGGAAATGTTTTGAGTTTGTGAGGTGAGAGATGAATCTTTGGCAGGGGAGAGAGTAAGTGGAGGGCCAGGGGCCCCACACCATGCCCAGGCGCCACCAGGAGGCAGGCCGCGCCCCCCTATGGTGTGCCTGACTGGTGGGTCCCCCGGGGTGCCCCAGGTGGCTCTCTGTCTCATTTTTTACGTAAAAAATTATCATATTTTTTCTGGAATTTTTCGAGAAACTTTTTTTTCGAGGTTTTCTCAGAATTTAATAATTAATTATAAACCTGGAAAACAATTATGTAAAGGTGGAAAACAAAAACAAAAGCACAACTACATAGGTTTTAAAACATTCTAATGTGTAAATACCCGGTGAAAACAAAGGTAGGAGTGGTGAAAACAAAGTTATGGGTGATTGATACGTCATAAACGTATCCTTAATTCCTGATGTTCCATGTTGTTTTCATATTATTTTCTACATGTTTGCTATACACTTTATGTCATTTTTATCAATTCCCGGGACTAACCTATTAACAAGATGCCACATATCCAGTATCCGGTTTTCTGTTGTTTTTAGTTTCAGAAAAGTTGTTCCGGAAATATTCTCGGAATTGGAAAATTCGAAGCCCGGAAGTCTTAGAATTTCCGAAGGTTCCACGGAGTCCTGAAGAGACCCGGATGGTCTGGGACCCCTTGGTGACCTCTGCCATCGCTCTTTCGCCTATATAATCTCCCCGACATATTAACCCTAAAAATATACCACTTCTTCCGAGAAACACCCGAGGCCGCCGTCATCGTCTTCCCGAGATCGGGAGGGTTCTGGAGCTCTCCTCGGTACCCTGCCAGGCGGGGAATTCATCACTGGAGGGGTCTACACCACCATGTCCTCCTCCGAAGTGATGCGTGAGTAGTTCATCCCTGGACTACGAGTCCATAGGATTAGCTAGATGGTTGTCTCGTCCATTTTATGCCTCATGTTTAGATCTCGTGAGCTGCCTCACATGATCAAGATCATCTTTACGTAATGCTACATGTTGTGTTTGCTGGTATCCGATGAACGTTGAATGCTATGTCTTCTGATTATCAATCTATCATGTTACCTTCATGCATATGTTATTTATGATCTTGCATGCTCTGCGTTATTAGTAGATGCTTTGGCCAAGTAGATGCTAGTAACTCCAAGAGGGATTATTTATGCTTGATAGTGGGTTCATGCCTCCTTTGCATATGTGCTCGAGTGATACAAACGTGACGAATGGAGGGTGTGCTATTGCCATTAGGGAGAAAACAACAATGCTTTGTCTAAGGATGATTCTATTGTTTATATTATACACTTTGCTTACTGCGATTATCTGTTGCTTGCAACTTAATACCCAACGTTTGTTCGGATGATATTCGGAGGGTGGATTATTATTCATAGATGCAGTTGGATGACGGTCTATGTATTTTGTTGTACTGCCCGCATGAATCACATAGTAATATTTATGTCTTTCATATGCACTACGGTGCATCCTTCATTTCTGTCAATTTCCGAGCTGTAATTTGCAACACACATGTTATTTATCTTTCACGGAGAGACACCACTAGTGAACTGTGGACCCTGGTCCATTTTCCTCATACTAATAATACAACCACTGCTTCAACTGTTTTCACACTAGTGCTACTGTTTTCATACTTTTTTCCACACCATACATTTAACCTCTATGTGTTCAGCAAAACCGGTGAGATTGACAACCTCACTGCTTCGTTGGGGGCAAAGTGATTTGATTGTGTTGTGTAGGTTCCACGTTGTTGCTCAACCGGTAGTGCGCCCTTCCATCTCAGCTGCATCAACCATCTGAAGTTACTCCTTCCTCCTACTGGTCGATTCCACTTTGGTTTCTTTTTTAGGGAAACTTGCCGCTGCAGTCTTCATACCTTCCTCTTGGGGTCTCCCAACGAACGTGTGATCACACACATCAGTGGTTAAAACATGCATAACCACAATATTCAAGATGAAAAAATTACTGTGGATGATGGAAAACATAGTTGTACTAAAGTGGCAAGGTGATAACAGAAGTAAACATGGTGAAAAGATAAAGGGGAAGGTGAAAACATTGTCCTCTTCATTCAAAATTACTTTGTTAACAAGGTTGATCAAGTCTTGTTACTAGAATAATTTTATATGAAGCAAAACTTTGCTTAACGATAAATAGTTATGTTACCTCAACCTTTATAGAAATAGTACCAATCATTATGATTTCATATTCTTTTGGTGGCATTGGAATGGTACAATAAAATTCTCCACTCTTGATGGTCTCAATATTTTTAATTGAATTTAAACCGTATCTTCTATCAATCTTCTTGGGAAAATAAACAGTGTCGTCTTTATCATTAGCATTAAAAGTTACTTTTCCTTGGTTACAATCAATAACAGCCCCTGTAGTGTTAAGAAAAGGTCTCCTAAGAATAATAGACATATTATCATCTTCAGGCATTTCCAACACAACAAAGTCAGTTAATATCAAACAACTAATAGCAACTTGAACATGAACATTCTCACATATACCAACAGGAATAGCAGTGGATTTATCAGCCATTTGCAAAAATATATATATATATATATGTGTGTGTGTGTGTGTGTGTGTGTGTGTGTGTGTGTGTGTGTGTGTGTGTGTGTGTGTATCAATTTTTCTAGGTGGACTCTCTTATAAAGAGAGAAAGGCGTAACACTAAGTCCAGCTCCCAAGTCACATATAGCAGTTTTAACATAATTAATTTTAATAAAACAAGGGATAGTAGGAATACCAGGACCTCCAAGCTTCTTTGGAACCTTACCATTAAAAGAGTAATTAGCAAACATAGTGGAAATTTCCTCATTAGGATTTTTTTCCTTTTGGTTGAGACAATGTCTTTCATATATTTTGAATAAGGAGGCAATTTAATAGCATTAGTCAAAGGGATTTGCAAAAACAGAGGTTTCATCCATTCACAAAACCTTTTATATTGTTCTTCTTCCTTTTATTTGTGTTTCTTATTAGGAAAAGGCATTGCGTTTTGTACCCAAGGCTCTCTTTCATTACCATGTTTATTAGAAATGAAATCCTCCTTAGTATACTTCACACTTTCAGTTTTCTTTTCAAGTTCATCTACAGGTTCTTCTTTATCAGAAGCATCACTTTTATCATTACCACTTTCAGTTTCAGCATCAGAAATAGATATACTATTAGGATCTTTAGTAGGTTCAGGAGATTATATAACAGTTGTATGTCTCTTCTTCTTTTTCTTAGAAGGAGAACTATTGTTTTTAGGTTGCTGAGAATCTTGTTCAATTCTTTTAGGATGTCCTTCGGGATACAAGGGGTCCTGAGTAGAAATACCACTTCTAGTAATTGTTTCACAAACATGTTTTTCTCTAGAAGCATTAGCTAGCATATCATTTTGCACTTTAGTGAGTTGATCAATTTGAGTTTGAACCATATGAAAATGTTTAACAAGCATTTTAACATCATTAGAAGTTCTCTCAATAATACCATGCAAATTATCAATAGCTCTAAAGTTTTCCATAAGATGATTTTGCACTCTCATATTAAAGTTGTCTTTCTTAACAACATAATTATCAAATTCATCTAAGCATTGATTAGGTCGTTTAGAGTAGGGAATATCTCTATTATCAAAGTATTGGAGACAGTGTACATCAACTATTGATGGATGAGGAATAGGCTTACATAATTTTTCTATGGGAGGTAAATTCTTCACATCTTTAGATTTAATACCCCTCTCTTTAAGAGATTTCTTGGCTTCCTTCATCACTTCATAATTTAATTCAATCATCCATCTCTTCTTGGGTGTTGGTATTGGTGTAGGTTCTGGTGTAGGTGTAGTCTCAGGTATATTCCAATCATCATTATTTTTGGCTATTTTAGCCATTAATTCCTCAACTTCTTCTGGAGTTCTTTTCCTGAAAACACAACCAACACAACTATCCAGGTATGTCCTAGATTCAACAGTTAGTACATTATAAAATATATCTAGGAGCACATTTTAGGTAATGGATAGCCAGGGCTAGCTCTTATTAAATAACAAAACCTTGTCCAAGATTCAGGTAATTTTTCTCCTTCAATTTGCTCAAAGTTAAAGATATCTTGCACACCAGCATGTTGCACAAGCAGGAAAATATTTTTGAGAGAAAGCATTAACCAGGTCCATAGGACTAGTAATAGATCCAGGTGACAAATTGTTAAACCAAGTTTTAGGTTCATCTTTTAACGATAAAGGGAAGATCTTGGTAACAAAATAAGTACGCACCTTAGTATCATCAGAAAATAAACTACTCAAAGATGAAAGCTCATTCATGTGTTCCATAGCACTTTTACTTTCAGTTCCACAAAAAGGTTCCTTCTCAACAATAGATATATAAGATAAATCCACAGAGAAATCATAATCCTTGCCTCTAACGTGTATGGGGGATGTGGCAAACTTAGCATCAAGAGAAGATTTATATTTCACAACATGTCTTACAAGAAGTTTCTTAAGAGCACTTGCACAAGTAGTATCCCGGGCTTCTTGAATAAAGTCATCATTAAGTTCAATATAGGTTTCATCAAGATCATTAATGAACTCAGGCGAATTAACAGGTGTACTAGCATTTTCAACAGGAATTTCAGCATTTTCAATTTGTTTGGAGTTAGCAATAGTGACATCTAGGAAAGGACCTAGTGAACCAGTATCATCAAGCACAGTAGAAGCATCATCAAAAGTATCACAAACATTTTCAGACTCAGCAGAAGTAACAGTGTGTGTATCATGTGGTGGTGTAAGAAGCTTACTCATAACAGATGGTGAATCAAGAGCAACAGGGGTGTTCAGAGTTGTACCTCTCCTTGTAGTGGATGGTAATATAGGAACTTTTCCATCACGAGTCTTCCCATGATGAAAGGCTTGCAACGAACAATATCACGTTCAAGTGAGAAAATAAATACAGCTATGATCCCCGACAACGGCGCCAGAAAATAGTCTTGATGACCCGCAAGTATTAGGGATCGCAACAGTCTTCGAGGGTAATAAAACCCAAATTGATTGATTCAACACAAGGGGAGCCTACGAATATTTATAAGCCTTAACAACTGAGTTGTCAATTCAGCTCCACCTGAAAGTAGACTTGCTCGCAAAAATTTATCAGTGGTAACAATTTTATAGCAGCAGTAGTAGTAAACTAACATCAGGAATAAAATAGTAACAACAGTAGTAATCGCGGAAAACAGCAGGATTTGAGTACCGTAGGCATAGAGGGTGGATGAACGGGCGTTGCATGGATGACATAGGTCATGTAATAATCTAAACATGGGCATTAAAGATAATAATAATAATAATAATAATAATAATAATAATAAAGCATCCAAGTTCTAGGAAAACCATAGACATGTGTTCCAATAAAGTCATACGTGCTCGCAATGAGAAATTTGCACAACATCTTTGTCCTACCAGCCCGTGGCAGCGGGGCCTCTAGGGAAACTACTGGTAATTAAGGTGCTCCTTTTAATAAAGCACCGGAGCAAAGCATTAACACTCCGTGAACACATTTGATCCTCATATCACAGTCATCCCCTCCGGTTGTTTCAATTTCAATGTGTGTAAACAACTTGCAGGTATGATCAAGAAACATAATTATACTCATGAAACAATAACATGTCCAGATCTGAAATCATGACACTCGGGCCCTAGTGACAAGCATTAAGCATAACAAGTTCCAACAACAGTAGAAAACACTAACAGTAGATACTAGGAACTATGCCCTAACAATCTGACATTATTACATGATCAATCTTATCCAATCCCTTCCATCCCTCTCGGCCTACTACGAGGTTTACTCACACAATGGACGGGGAAATCATGGATGGTTGATGGAGAAGGAGTGGCGGTGTCGATGGCGATGATCTCCTCCGAATCCTCGTCCTGGCAGGGTGCTAGAACAAGAACTTCTGATCCCCAAACTTGGTTTCGAGGTGGTGGCGGCGCTCTGTTGTGCTTCTGCTGAATATGACGAACCCCCTCGCGTTTTAGGTTTACGGGGCATATGTAGTCGAAAGGGGAGCCCGAGGGGGTGGAGGTGGCCCCCACACCACTAGGCAGCGCGGCCTAGGTGGGGTGCTCCCAGGGGTGATCTGGGCCACTCCCGGTCCCCCTCTAGGTGTCCTTCTGTCTCCCGGGGTCTTCTGGTGATATAAGCTCAATGGGGTTTTTTTCGGGCGATTTCCCGAAAGTCAATTTTTCTGCACAAAAACGAGACACCAAGGTAATTCGGCTGAAAACAGCGTTAGTCCGTGTTAGTGATATACAAAACTCACAATTTTAGAGACAAAACATAAGAAAAGTGTTCGGAAAAAGAGATACATTTTGAACGTATCACGAGTGAGGGTTAAACTCGATGTGAACAAGCCGCAAACGAGGTCCATTGGCTTGCACCCGAACGGCACTGAAAGGCTTATGTTTCAGGTGTTGTATGGAAAATTAGCGAAGTTCTGTGCTATTCGTGAACTGTTTGGGCATTAATACTATGATACCCACAATCTCAATCGGTTCTGGTGCCTAGGCTTGCGGTGGTTTCCCCAACCGATTCGGAGCATAAGGTGCTAATAATCAGACTCATTAGAGCCGGTTTCACGGCCCGTCTGGGAAGCGCACCCCTCAGACGGTTTTTTAAAATGGACCACCTCTAATAATATGTTCGTCGGAAGCGGCCCAACCAAATGCCCGAGACGTAACATAGAGGCGGGTCGTCTAAACTGGCGACTCTATGAGTTGCAGGACGTCCGGGTTTGAGCAGATAGTCCATCCAAAAAATTGAGAGTTGGTTTGAATAAAAATAGACTCGGGCTGAGGAGAGCAGGTTTTGATTTGCACCCGGTTGGTCAACATATGAAGCCTCCAAAGAATTCCGGAAGCGAGCAATTTTAATATTACAGCTATTCCCGAGTCGGGTTTTTTTCGGCTCTATTTTGTCGGGCGGGCCGGATATATCTAGAAATTTGTGCTCCGGACTGGGCAAATAAATCGCAAATTCGTACATATATTTATACTACATAAAATAAAGAATTTCTAAAGATGATAGATAACCTAATACCCCATGTTCCATAATATAAGACGTTTTAGCAAGCTAAAACAGCTTACTAGAACGTCTATATATTGTGGAACTACGAGATTATATACTAGTATAGCTAGTCGAGATATCTCAGACGACTAATATCATCACTTTTGCTCTAAATCATCTTAACAAAATAGTAGGTAGTCTTCAGTGTCGTCAAAAATACATATGGATGTCATCATTGAACCTCGGCCTTGGTGAGTCGGATACGTGACATTGAGATTGGTGAGATGTGGGTGAAAAACTTTAATGAGATCGGTTAATGCTAGCGATGGCGGCTCTCTCATATGTCGATCCCCTTCCTGAAGGCGTCGTAGAGGAGCCCCTTCACCACCCATGTCAATTGGTTTGTATCTTGATGTGGTTGACATTGTCTTTTTTTTATCGCCTATGTTGTGTGTGTCCCTTGGGCCGGTGTAGGATCCAGTTTATCGTCTCCAATTTTATTGTGTTGAGGTGTTTGGGAGTCGGTTTTGGTCACTCATGCGGTTTGCTCATCGACTCATGTGGTGCACGGCCTCGGAGCGGTGTGTGGTGTCACTTCGTATTGAGTTTTAGTTGAATTTCCTGATAAACTTGATATTATCTTCTTCTGTATCTATTAAATGGCATGACTCTTGCCATGTTTCAAATTAAGAAAATAAAAGGAAAATATGTATTAATTGGGCGTCCTTAAAGCAAAACCGGTGATGTGAATGTTGCGAATAGCATTGCTTCCCTGAAGAAACTTACCGTGTTTCTATATGAGTAGGGATTTCTGGCACCCGAGTTCCACTAATCTTTTTTTTATTCTAAAATTATTTCTATGAGTTCAAAAAATGTAACAAAAATTCAGGATGAACTCCATGATGTTTTCTACAAACTTGCAATATATCCATCTAAAATATTTTGTATTTTGAGGTAGATCAAAAATGATTTTTTTTTTTTTTTGGATCTAAGTATAGTAAACCGTGCATATTTTCGAAACTTTCCAAAATCACTAGATTATGTCATTTTTGTGTATAAGAGAATTGAAATAATTTAGTGATGTGATTCCGCATAGTTGTAGGATAAATCGTTGACTACATACATAATTATTTTTAGATTTTAAAAACTTGTAAATATGATTTTATGTTTATTTAAGTATTTAAAAAAAATAGGGGATCAATAGACCTCAAGAGCCCAAGAGAGTTTTGGGTCTTTGTATCTCCTTTTAGTAACCATGGTGATGCTTTGCCTAAAGCTGGTCAAGGTAGCCTTCGTGGCTAGTGACCCCAAGTAATGGTATCGAACTATCTAGCCAACACATCGCACAAACGAGTTGTGCTCTTCATATACAGGGCCCGGTTGCGCCCAAGGGAGCAGATCAAAACTCGATTTGGCTTAGTCACGGTACCTGCCTGCACTATTGATCTAGGAAGTGTAAAATATTGCCGCTGTTTGATCTGGCTGTGACTTAATTATGGTCCCTGTATCTTTTTTGCTTACTAAAGGGGCAGTATATTACGTGGAGATCAAAGAGAGCTGCAGAGGTGTCTTTGACACATCACAAGTAGCCCTTCAAAGAGGTCATTTTCTTACAGCATGATCTTGCCAGCTGTTGAGAGAAATTCATGCATGCGTCCAGCAGTGGGAAATTTCCTGAGAGAATTTCCTGATAAACTTGATATTATCTTCTTGTGTATCGATTAAATGGCATGACTCTTGCCCTGTTTCAAATTAAGAAAATAAAAGGAAAATATGTATTAATTGGACGTCCTTAAAGCGAAACCGGTGATGTGAATGCTGCGAAGAGCATTGCTTCCCTGAAGAAACTTACCGTGTTTCTATATGAGTAGGGATTTCTGGCACCCGAGTTCCACTAATCTTTTTTTTTATTCTAAAATTATTTCTATGAGTTCAAAAAATGTAACAAAAAATCAGGATGAACTCCATGATGTTTTCTACAAACTTGCAATATATCCATCTAAAATATTTTGTATTTTGAGCTAGATCAAAAATGAAAAAAAAAATTGGATCTAAGTATAGTGAACCGTGCATATTTTCGAAACTTTCCAAAATCACTAGATTTTATCATTTTTGTGTATAAGAGAATTGAAATAATTTAGTGTTGTGCTTTCGCATAGTGTAGGATAAATCGTTGATTAGATCGATAATTATTTTTAGATTTTTTAAAATATTGTAAATATGATTTTATTTTTATTTACGTATTTTTCTAAATAAAGGGGGTCAATAGACCTCAAGAGCCCAAGAGAGTTTTGGGTCTTTGTATCTCCTTTTAGCAACCATGGTGATGCTTTACCTAAAGCTGGTCAAGGTAGGCTTCGTGGCTACTGATCCCAACAAGTAAAATGGTATCGAACTATCTAGCCAACACATCGCACAAACGAGTTGTAAAGAGCTCTTCATATACAGGGCCCGGTTGCGCGCAAGGGAGCGGATCAAAACTCGATTTGGCTTACTCACGGTACCTACCTGCACTATTGATCTAGGAAGTGTAAAATATTGCCGCAGTTTGATTTGGCTATGACTTATGCCGGCCGCACCTAAACTAAAGAGGCACTATACATAGAGATCAAAGAGAGATCCAGCCGCCTGCAGGTGTGTTTGACACATCACAAGTAGCCCTTCAAAGAGGTCATTTTCTTACAGCATGATCTTGCCAGCTGTTGGGAGAAATGCATGCATGCATGCGTCCGGCAGTGAGAAATCAACCTCCCCCCTGCCTAGCTTTCTTCCTTTTTCCTATGGAGAAGAAAGAAACGTGCATGCATCGTCCTTTAATAAAAACAAGTGCAAAGTGGTAAAGTTTCCTGACCATGTGGACTGTGGTTACATGGTGACGATCAGGGGTAATGCACCTTCTGGACAGGCATTAACAACTATCACGAACTCATTCATAGGTGAAATCGTCACACGATTGCTCCAGATTTTTAGCAACTTAATTTGAACAAACATTGAGTGCTAAAGATGGCAACAAGCAAATTAATTTCTACTAATATTTTGGCGAATAAAGAGGATTATTTTGTGCTACCATTCTCATCTACGCATCTTCCCTATGGTCGCCATTTTTACCTCGCTACATTCTCTCTCTTTTCTGAACGGGGACCCGAAGGGCATTAAAACTGCAGTGAAGGGGCGGCACTTACAAAATTACATTGAGGACCCTACAACATTGAAAAATAGCAACTAACTCCTCGGAAAATGCAAATGGGACCCTGAAAGGATTGCAGAAAACACAATCGGTTCCTTGGCCATGGCCGACATCTGCTCGACCTCCAGGCATGGGCGCCAACAACACCGTTGGGGGCAAAACCACTTCAGGCACCGCCGCCTATGAATCCCTCGCCAAGCCCGTTGAAGAACCTCTACATGAGTAAGAAAAAGCTCAGAGTGATAAGAAATCCGAGCACTCGGTGGCCTCTCTGATCTAAGCAACCGACTTTGATGACCTCCGCATAACTGGGCAGCTTCTGGAGCACCCGCGAACACGCGTGCCCCACCATTTCGTAGGGTCAAATCAGCAGGAGCATGAAACTAACCTTCATCCTACACCGCATCACCAAGAAAACTATACCCTAACCTAACTACAACGCGGGGGAGGGGGCGACAACTCCTCCCTTCCTCACTCCGACCGGCGAGACTGCCGGAGAAGAAGAGGAGAAGCCCTGAGTGGCATCAGGGACTCTCAAACCAGGGTTCACTAAAGAAGGGATAAGGGGAAAGGAAAAGAGAAACGCCACTACATTATCTCTTGGACGATTCATTGTCTCAGATGCGTCCGAAATTGTTTACATAAGATTCAGTATAGTTCCATTGTGCAAAGTGGTAGAGTTTCCTGACCATGTGGATTGTGGTTACATGGTGACGGTCAGGCGTAATGCACCTTCTGGATAGGCATTAACAACTGTCACAAACTCATTCATAGGTGAAATCGTCACACGTTGCTCCAGATTTTTAGCAACTTAATTTGAACAAACATTGAGTGCTAAAGATGGCAACAAGCAAATTAATTTCTACTAATATTTTGGCGAATAAAGAGGATTATTTTGTGCTACCATTCTCATCTACGCATCTTCCCTATGGTCGCCATTTTTACCTGCTACATTCTCTCTCTTTTCTGAACGGGGAATGACCCGAAGGGCATTAAAACTGCAGTGAAGGGGCGGCACTTACAAAATTACATTGAGGACCCTACAACATTGAAAAATAGAAACTAACTCCTTGGAAAATGCAAATGGGACCCTGAAAGGATTGCAGAAAACACAATCGGTTCCTTGGCCATGGCCGACATCTGCTCGACCTCCAGGCATGGGCGCCAACAAAACCGTTGGGGGCAAAACCACTTGAGGCACCGTCGCCTATGAATCCCTCGCCAAGCCCGTTGAAGAACCTCTACATCAGTAAGAAGAAGCTCAGAGTGACACGAGCACTCGGTGGCCTCTCTGATCTAAGCAACCGACTTTGATGACCTCCGCATAACTGAGCAGCTTCTGGAGCACCCGCCGACACGCGTGCTCCACCTTCCCGTAGGGTCAAATCAGCAGGAGCATGAAACTAACGTTCATCCGCCACCACATCACCAAGAAAACTATACCCTAACCTAACTACCACGCGGGGGAGGGGCACAACTCCTCCCCTCTTCACTCCGGCCGGCGAGGCTGCCGGAGAAGAAGAGGAGAAGCCCTGAGTGGCATCAGGGACTCTCAAACCAGGGTTCACTAAAGAAGGGATACGGGGAAAGGAAAAGAGAACCGTCACTACATTATCTCTTGGACGATTCATTGTCTCAGATGCGTCCTATTGTGTTTACATAAGATTCAGCATAGTTCCATTGTGTTTTCACCATGTCACATATTTCAAATGGTTTCAGTGTGAGCGGACGTTTTGTTATATCTGTGCGTATATTTCATTGTGTTTCCATAGATATTTTATTGTGGTTTCACACATGTTTCAGTGTAATTTAAAATTTTAAAACTGAGAAAATATGTTCATCATATGGGAGCTCTTATAGTTTGCCCGTTTTGTTTCTTTAAATGTGTTTGGCTTTCTTCTATTCTTGTCATGAACCGGAGATGCTGAACTATTGCACCGGCCTATGTCACGAAACGCAAAACAGCATCCATAATAATGTGTTAGTCGTTAGTAGGTATAGAATTATGCCAATGAGCCTTATATGTTGGGTCTTTTTAATGAATTATACTTAGGATTTAAACCATATTAAATTACACGTGTCACATACATGTGGGCCATTATTTTTAGATGAATATCCAACGGGTATCCATGGAGCTAGATTTGGATCCATGCCCAACCCGTAAGTTTGTGGATATCCACCCGCGAAAATCCATGGGTAGAAGATGTCCTCCAAATCCTTACCCACCGGGCTGTATATCCATGGATATCCAGATCCATGGATAATATTGACATCCCTACTCCTTGCCCTCGAACATTTGGGTGAGTTTTACATTTGCATGCCCACTTTATATACTAGATTTGAAACAAGATTGTATAATTAACACGCTTTATATATATTCTCAAACAAGGAAGTATATTACAAAAGACAATATTGCTCCCGGATGCAAAAAAGGAAAAAAGAAGAAGATGGAATTAAAAACATGCAAGTACCTAATAAGACGTGCAAATTACAGTAAACCAACGCTTTGAGTAGTAGGGTAGTGTAGTTGTACTACTCCACTATAATGCATGACACATATATTCCCTTTGACAGATCGAGTCTTGGACGGCGTTCTTCACTGGATGAGGTTGGTGATCGCCGAACACACGACAGCTATCTGCACGGAGTAGTCGCTATAGTGTTGCATGACCGGCGACGAAACGCCGGCCTTGGCGAAGGCGTCGTCGCAGCGGTGCGCGAGAGACGCGGCTTCCCGGCCGGCCTTCTCCTTGCCCGCGGCGTAGTCCCGGTTGTTGATGTCGTCGTGCGCCTCCGCGAAGGCGAAACCCATGCCGTCGTAGAGCTCCTGGCACTGGGCCAGCGCCGCGCGCGCCCTGCCGTCGTGCGTGCCATGGTTGGCCAGCAGCAGGGCCTTGATGTCGTAGACGGCGTTGTCGGCGTTGACGACGCCCGTGAGGGCCGCCACCTTGGCCAGGCCCCTGGTGTCGGCGCTCGGGCTGTCGTGGTGTTTGCCCAGCTCCGACACGCAGAAGTCGTAGTCCACGCGGCCGTCGCTGCCGGCCGCCGCCTTGCAGGTGGTGACCACCGTCGCGTCGACGACGACGCCACTCATCAGCAGCGTGAGGACGGTGGAGACGGGGAGGAAACAAGCCGTGGAAGATTTCATCTTTGGTGTTCGTTTTGTTTAGATCCGAACGAGGTGATTCAGTTCGTACGTAGTGGATTCTTGTTTGCTCGGACAGGACAGGGATGGTTTGATCTAGGACCGGCGGACTCTGTTCTTATAGGCGCGGGTAACCGGAACGCTGAACACTGTGAGCACGACAGCGCGCGGCGCGGAGCGCACACGCGGGCGCTCCCGCGTCGACGCATGTGGCGGCGTGGCGCGGAGCACACGCGAGGAATGACGATTTTTTTAATCACGTGAGCATTTTTGTCGACTATTTTCTCTAGTAGTCTACTTTGTTAAGATCCTAGGCGACTCCTAGCTGGTTGGGTGTAGCCTAATTTTTAAGGGAAAAAGTCCGTTTTAGACCCTGAATTTATAAGGGTTAGCCGGTCCGAACCTTGAAGTCGGAATCCGGTCTTTTGCGCCCTCAACTAATAAATCCTGGCATAAATTGAACCTAGACCTGTTCTTTTTTTTCTTAATTGCTACTCTCGCTCGCTATGGGCCCATGTGTCATATCAATCTTCTTCCCTAAATTCTCTAATCTGTATGTCTAAAAAATTCCGTCACCACATCTTCGGACAGAGGCATGCCCATAGGACGCCCTAGCGGCCACTGTCGTCCCTGCTGCCGGAATCCAGTGCGAAGCTCATCGTCCAGACGGTTGCTAGTGGTGGCGGACAGAGCGAGGTAGTAGTGCCCAACATCCCGGTCACCCCATGGATAGGTTCCTCCGGTGAAGCCGTGATGTCTTTTTTCCCGGTGAGCCAAACAGGTATAGGGTTGAATTTAGACCGGGATTTATTAGTTCAGGACGCAAACGACAGGGATTTCGATTTCAGTGTTTGAATTTCCTAACCTCTATGAGTTTAGAGTTTAAAATGGACATTTTCATTTTTAAATGTATCGTTGCGTCCTATATTATTCATCATCCGGTTTCGACTGATCTGTCAAAATTAGTTGCGGCTTCAAATGTTTTTTGACTTTTGATTTATATACTCCCTTTATCCCAAATTAATTGTCTCAAAGTTGAACAAAAATGGATGTATGTAATATAGATACATCCATTTTTGTTCAACTTTGAGACAATTAATATGAGACGGAGGGAGTATCAAAGCTTTTTTTTTGACAACTCAAATCACTTCATTTATTCAAATAGCTGGAGCTTCTCTGCATGCAAAAGCGCACGCAGATGACCAGGGATTACATCAAAGTTTAAACTAGAAATTGAAGACAGGGCTTCTTTGGCCATACAGTGAGCTACTTTGTTTGCGGTACGGCTAACCGAAAGAAGCATGAATCCCTCAAAATTACTGACTAACATCCTCATATCACTGAAAATATGCACATTAGCTGTGCGTTCCCCCTCCTTGGACTCCCATAACCTCTGGATATTGGAGCAGTCCGTCTCCACCACCAAGTTCTGTACTCCTCTATCAACGGCTACCTGCATCGCATCTCGACCAGCAAGCAGTTCCATCGTCTCAGGGCCGTGATGCCCTCGTAGCACCGACCCCTAGCAAGCAAGAAGTCACCATTGTGATTACGTCCTACCACTCTGATGCTCCCCCTCCTGTTACAGACATCAATAGCAGCGTCAGAATTCATTTTTGTCCACCCCACTTCCAGTGGCTTCCATTTCACCTCTGCCTGCACAACTCGGGTCTCAATAGCCCTTGGCCTCTCTAGCGACCTGACAATATCGTCGATAATCTGCATCGATTTCTGTGGCTGAAACTTCTCTTCGCCATGGGTAAACTTGTTGCGGCTGTGCCATATAGCCCACATTACAGTTATACCAATTTCAGCATCTTTCCGAACCACCACCTCTGGAACCAACATGTCCTCCATCCACGTACTGGGATGTAGCCTCGGCAGTTTAATGGAGAAAGAGCACTCTGTTGCTCTCCAAAAACATTTAGCATGATCACACATCAACAGGCTATGGTACAGATTCTCTTCTTCATGGCCACACATTGGACAAATCGAATATTTCCGCACATGTCGCCTTTGTAACTCTGAGTAGCATGGTAACATATTTTTCATCGCGCGCCACCAGAAAACTCGTATCTTCGGTAGGATATTTAGCTTCCATAAAACTTTCCACTTGTGGTCCGAGTTCGACGAGTCGGCGCCCACCTTCTTCTCCATGAAACTAGCATGAGCCAAAGCTCTATACGCCGACCTGACGGAATACAGGCCCGACCTCTCCCAAGCCCATGCCCAAATATCATCATTGCTTCTTCTCATCCTAGACATGCTTAATATAGCTGCTGCGTCCGTAGGTAGAAAAACCTTCCAAACCAGCTATTCCTTCCAATTTCCAGTGTTTGGATCAATTAGATCAGCTACCAATTGGACTGGGTCATCCGATAGCCTCCGGGAGTATCAAAGCTAGCTCATGTACAAATGGCAAATCCTATCCTACGCCGAACACGCACGATAGCATCCCTATGCGTACCCCAACAGTTTTAGTTCTCTTAAGCGGGCTGGCTCAGCAGAGGATCTATAGTTTCTAGTTTTTTTTGTTATGGGAAAGGTTCTAGAACCTTTGGTCGGGTTTTTCTAGTCCCTCCGTCTTAAAATAAGTGTTATAGAAATAGGTTAAAATGGATGTATCTATCACTTAAATACATCTAAATATTCCCACTAAAAAATTACATGTAGGTACATCCATTCCAATGCCACTTATTTTGAGACGGAGGGAGTAGTTTTATGGTGTTTCTCTTTAGGTTTTGTTTTATCTTGGTCTACGTTTTCTCCGGTTTTATTTTTCTTTTAAGTTTTTTACTTTATTTTTTGAAAATTTAAAATGTCACAATTTGCAAATGTTTGAATTTTTTTAAAATAGATTAATAATGTTTAATTTATAAATGGCAAGATTTTAAAATGTTCAAATTTTGAGAAACATTGAAATTTAAAAAATGTTTAGATTTGAAAATGTTCGGACTATAAAAATGGTCACAAATTTCTAATTATAACAATATTCAAATTTGGAAATAGTTTAGATTTTTAAAATATTCATATTTGAAACTTGTTCAAACTTTTTTTTAAATGTTCGTATTTTAAGGAAACTAGACTTAAAAACAGATGTTTTTCCCTAGCAGGAGAAATAGCGAGCGTGGTGTGTGTCGTCTCGCCAGTGGACGCATGAATGTTAGATTAGGAGCTCCCAATACAAACAGTATTAGAGTTCCCCAACCGCTCTTAGCCACCATGTGCTTTGTTTCGTTGGACTTTTGTTGTGCTTTCTCAACTTATAAGCCATAAGCCCAACTAAAATAGGAAAGATATCTAACGGGCTTACAGAGAAAGCCACCGCCAAACTAGCCTAATGAGGAAAGCACGCGAGGAGATGCTTTCTAGCTTTGGCCGTGAGTGCTTCCATGCTTGCTCCTCAAGTTGAAACAAATTTGCCGGTGCTTGCTACTTTTCAAATGGCTTTACAGGTTTCTCACAGCACACGACACACAATTTTTTCTTTTGATAAAAGGTTTTTATTACTTAAATGTTAAGCATTACACCCAGCCGCATCGTGCACACAGCTGAAATCCAGGAAAATAAAAAACGAAAGACGACAAGCCTAAACAAATCTATAAGATGTAGCTTGTCAACTCTATGGAGCTGCTATGCTAAGATTAAGCGGCCATCCATATGGGATAAAAATATCTCTCGCCACTTACTCCAGTCGTGCACAAGGCTCCATAAAAAGGCCTCGAAACTCTCCATGATGTAATGTGGACCACGAATAGAGAATACCTGTGCAACGGAATAGAATCTGCATGCGAGAAAAAAATTATCATTAAAAATCTTGTCATCTCTACATAGTCAGAGCGACCATATAACGGCTAGCGCTCCCACACTAATAATAGTTTTAAATCTTTTGTCTACCCCATTTAGCCAGTTGCCGAAAATATTCGCAACTGATGTGGGTTGATAAAGATTAGAAGCCATTTGGATAGTGGACCAGATAGAACGCGCAAATGCACACTCGAAGAATAAGTTTAATCGTCTCATCATGAGAACAACATACACACTTTGAACTTCCGTGCCAATTACGTTTGACAAAATTATCTTTGGTGAGTATGACCCATTTACGAAGATACCATGCGAAGACTTTAATCTTCAATGGAACCTTCGTAAGCCATACATTCTTAAAAATATCGACTGACATATCTGTTTGAATCATAGCTCTATACATGGAATCCACCGAGAAAATTCCATTATTAGTGAGATTCCATCAAAACTCATCCTCTCATGGTGTTAAATTGACCAAAGCCAATCTATTAACCAGCGTATTCCAGGCCAGAAGCCGTGGACCAATGAGATCTCATCTGAAGGTGACATTAGGAGGTGATGTTTGCATGACGTAGCCAGCGTATCTTCCTTACGTCGCGCAATAGAATATAGTGCCGGATATTATTCTCGGAGCGTGGTATTTCCCAACCATTTATCCTTCCAGAATCTTATCTGTGATCCATCCTTAATCTTAAATATCCCATAGCGAAAAAAGTGTTTTTAGTCGCCATTAGGCCGGCCCAAAAGTGTAAGTCGTCTGGTTTCCACATAACCTGCGAAACTGCTTTCCAGCCAATGTATTTTTATTTAAGGAGCGTTTGCCAGACGCCATGTTCGGATAGTAGTTTGTAGAGTCATTTACCAAGCAAGGCTGAGTTTTTGACCTGCAAGTCATGTATACCCAACCCCCCTGATCTTTTGGTCGACAAACTACATCCCACCTGACGAGCCGATACTTCTTTTTTTGCTGTCCCCTTGCCAAAAAAATCTTGATCGAAAATAATCCAACTTTTTCATGACTCCTTTAGGTAACTCGAAGAAAGATATCATATACAGTACCATATTCGAAAGTACTGAATTTATGAGTACCAATCGTCCACCAAGGGACAACAATTTGCCTTTCCAGCTAGCTAGCCTCTTCTGCAGACGTTCTTTGACGTGGCTCCATTGTGCATTAGTCAATCTCCTATAATGTATTGGTATATCCAAATACTTAATAGGAAATTGACTTTGCTCACATCCGTATAACTCAGCATATTGAGCTATAGCATCCTGAGCCTCATCAAAGCAAAACAATTCACTTTTATGGAAGTTGATTTTTAATCCGGATAACTGTTCGAACGTCGAAAAGATTAGTTTCAGGTTCGAAGCTTTCTCCATATCATGTTCCATAAAGAGGATTGTATCAACTGCATATTGAAGGATCGACAGTCCCCCATCAACGAGATGTGGAATTACCCCTTCAATTAGGCCATTCTCTTTGGCTCTCTTAATCATGACCGCTAACATGTCAGCCACAATATTAAATAATATGGGCGAAAACGGATCACCTTGTCTTAAGACTTTTTTGGTCTGGAAGTAGCGGCCAACATCGTCAATGACTTTAATAGCCACGCTATCGCCAGACACATAACTGCGAACCAGGCACACCACTCCTCTGAGAAACCTTTCATTCTCAGAGTTTGTTGGAGAAACTCCCAGTTCACTTTGTCATAGGCCTTTTCAAAGTCTATTTTTAAAATTACCCTCGTATGCATCTCATGTACGGTTTCGTGTAAAATCATGACACCATCGTGGATATTCCTACCTTGCATAAAAGCCGATTGGGTAGGTTTTACCACATGATCTGCTACCTCTCTAAAGATTTTGAAACTGACGTTTAGGAGGCATATTGGTCTATACTGTTGTATCCTTTCTGCCTCTAAACCTTAGGTAACAAAATGATTTCCCCAAAATTAAGACGGTGTAGCTCTAGGTGTCCACTATGTAAGCAAGCAAACATCTCTATGAGATCATCTTTAATGACCTCCCGGAAATGTTGATAAAACTCTGCTGGACATCCATCTGGGCCAGGTGTCTTATTATGCTCCATTTGAAACACCACTCTCTTTATCTCCTCTTCCATGAAGGGAGCATTAAGAAAAGCAATTTCTTCTTGGGAGACTTGGGTAATATCATCTGTGCGAGACTCGTCCGTAGTAATATTACTTATGTCGGGAGCCCCAAACAGATCTTTATAAAACTTTGTAATATATGCCTTAAGCTGTTCCTGACCTTCAATCAGGCCTTCATCCTGGTGGAGAGAATGAATCTGTTTTTTCCTATGTCTCCCATTGGCAACATTATGGAAATAAGGTGTATTCGAATCTCCCTCAAGAATGAATGGAGCCTTAGATCTTTGGTACCATTTGAGCTCCTCTCCACGCAACATTTGTGCTACCTTTGCATTGGATTGACGTTTAAGTTCAATCTAGTTAGCAACCTAGTTTCAGCGATCTGATCCAGCCCATCAATAATGGAACACAAGCGCTCCTTCTCCTTTTTTAGCATACCAGTAGTGTGTCTTGCCCAACCACGAATATATTTACGCACGTTGCGCATTTTATTGGTCCATCTTTGGATTGGATTGTCACTTATCACTGTTTTGCATCAAATCTTCTTTACCAGCTCGTCAAAGCTATCACGCAACAGCCAACCTAATTCAAATTTCAATTGTGGTTGTGCATGTGGTTTCATCGTGCCAGTAGATAAAAGGAGGGGGCGTGATCTGATAGAGTCTCAATACGCTCCAGAGCTCGTACTGTTACCAGTGGGAATTTATTTTCCCAGTCGGTGCTCATTAGTACGCGGTCTAGTTTTTGTATGCAGGTTCTGATAGAATGTTCGCCCAGGTAACTGTCTACCAGCCATGTGAACCTCTCTCAAATCCAAGCTATCAATGACAACATTGAACAAAGAAGGCCAATGACCATCAAATCGACCCCGACTTTTCTCATGTGGAAATCTTAGCATATTAAAATCTCCCCCAATTACAATTGGGTGTGGATTATTGATACTTCCATTTTTGCATCACTATTTTATATCATAATTTGCTGTTATTCATTGATATATTTCATATTGGAGCATGATACTTATGTTATTTCCCCTATTTTGCATGTTTTCCAATAATTGGAGAGTTGAACCCCGGAGTCAGAATTCTGCTGGAAAACGGAGCGTTAGGATACCATATTCGCGAAGATCAGAGCAACCCGGAAATCATCGGAAAGTTCCTATTTCACCCGAAGATGGAGGAAGCCAAAAGGGGAGCCGGAGGAGGGCAACCAAGGGCCCTCACCATGCCCAGGCGCGGGCCCACCTCTAGCCGCGCCTAGGGGTGGTGAGGAGGCCCTGGCCCACCTCTGGCTTGCCCCTTCGACGTACTTCATCCCCCGGGAACCCTAAGACAGAGGGAATCATCGAGGAGTCTTTCCTCCGCCTCTACGGGACGGAAAACAACAGAGAGAGAAAAGGTCTCCGGCAGGGAGAAATATGCCGGGGAAATTCCTTCCCGGTGGGAGGGGGATCATCGCCATCGTCATCGTCATCGAGCTGGACTTTATCGGGATCATCATCATCATCTCCACCATCATCACCCTCAGCTCCACTTTGTTTCGCTGTAACATCTAGGGTTGCATCTTGTTTATTTCATAGGGGAAACTTTCCCGGTGTTGATTACTACTTGTAGTTGATGCTATTGAGTGAAACCATTGGATTAGGTTTATGTCCAGATTGTTAATCACCATTATATCACCTCTGATCATGATCCATATGATGTCTTGTGAGTAGTTCGTGTTGTTCTTGAGGACATGGGAGAAGTCAAGTTGTTAGTAGTGAAGTAATGTTGAGTAATATTTAATGGTTTGATATTTAAGTTGTGGTGTTATTCTTCTAGTGGTGTCATGTGAACGTCGACTACATGATACTTCACCATTTATGGGCCTAGGGGAATGCATCGTGCATTTGGCTACTAATTGTGGGGTTGCCGGAGTGACATAAACCTAAACCTCCGTTAGGAAACCATTACACGAGGGAGCGTAGGATCCCGGAGTTTAAAGTTGTGGTTAGATTTATTTCTTAATTACTTTCTTGTAGTTGCGGATGATTGCAAGGGGTATAATCACAAGTATGTATTAGTTTTGGATGGGACGGTACATTAGCATAGGTTCACCCACACAACACTTATCAAAACACTAAAGATTATTTAGCAGCATGAAACAAAAGCACTTGACAGAAACCTCCTGTGTGTCCTCGAGAACGTTTATTAATCATAAGTAAACCACCCACCGGCTTGTCCTTTGCTGAAGAAAGGATTGGGTCACTTGCTGCAATTATTATTACTGCATTTTATTTACTCGCACTTTATTTATCTCCAATATCAAAAACCCCTACAAATTTATCTTTCAGTATTTACAGTTATTCCTTCATCGAAACTGCTTGTCAACATCTTCTGCTCCTCGTTGGTTTCGACACTCTTATTTATCGAAAATACTACGATACACCCCCTATACTTGTGGCGACGTTAAACCCAAGACTATTATCTGGCGACGTCGCCGGGGAGCTAAGCGCTATTGGGAAGTGGAATTGATAAAGGAAGTTTCTACTGTAAGTGTTGTTTTTATTACTGTCTAGTGCTTTATTACACTATGTTTGGATCTCCTGTTGAGTCCTTATTTGCGGGCACTGCTGCCACTGCTAGGGTAGTAAGTGACCCACCGCCTGATGATTTGTATCCTTATAAAATACCTATAAAGATTGTTAAACATGTTATGAATAAATGCTATTTAGGTGATGGAACTGTCCATCCCGGTGATCATTTGCTCTGTTTACATGAATTATGCGAGTTGTTCAAGTGTGCAGGTATTACAATGGACCAAGTGAAGAGCAAATTATTCTCTATATCATTGACAGGCCGAGCCACTGAATGGTTCAAACTTCTGAAAAATAGCCAGACTATTGAATGAGAGGAAATTGTACCTCTCTTTTATTCTAAATTCTATCCTCCCAGTGAAATTCATAGAGATCGAAATTATATATATAATTTTTTGCCTCATGATGGATATTGCCCAAGCGTGGGGGAGATTGAAGTTAATAATGCTCAAATGCCCCATTCATGAGCTCCCCAGTAATATTGTTATTGATAATTTCTATGCGAGGCTTTCTCTTCGTGGTAAGGATTTATTGGATGATTCTTGTTCTGAATCATTTACATGTATGAAGGATGAAGCTAAATGGGATCTTCTTGACCGTATTCAAGAAAACACTGAAGCATGGAAGAATGACAAAGGTAGAAAGTCAGGTATAAATTATGATTATGAATGCATTAAAAAAATTATGTCATCCGATTCTCAAGTTGTTGCAAACTTATATAAGGCATTTTCTTCTTATACTAATATTCCCAAAAAGGAATGGGATAAGTACCATGCACCTTATAAAGATACTGTTAATTGTGTTTCTTCTAGAGATTTAGAAGTTCATATTGTTGATTCTATTGTGCCTGAACCTTATATTGAGAAAATGCCTTTCCCTGCTAAGGTAAAAGAACATTATATGTTAGCTAGTGTGGTTAATAAAAGTGCAAGGAAACCTGTAGAACCCGAGGAACAAATAAGTGTAGAACCTACATTATATTTTGTGAAGATGCTTCTAATATTGTCTCTCATCCTAGTAAATCTAGGTAACCTAGTGTTCATGTGCTATCTGTTAGGATAGGTGATTATTGCTATTATGGTTTGTGTGATATTGGTGCTAGTTCTAGTGTTATTCCATATGAGCTTTATAAAGAAATCATACAGAAAATTGGTTCTTCTGAACTTGAAGACATTGATGTGATTATTCAACTTGCTAATAGGGAAACTATTTCTCCGATTGGTATTTTTATAGATGTGGAGATCTTATGTGGTAAAACTAAATATCCTGCTGATTTTCTAGTACTAGGCACTTCTGCTAGTGATACTTGTCCTATTATATTTGGTAGACCTTTCTTAAACACTTGTGGTGCTGTTATAGATTGTAAAAGGAGAAAATCCTTACAAAGTTTGATGGAGAGTCTTATGAATTTAATTTCTCCAAATTTGCTAAAGCACCTTATAAAGATGAATTACCTAATGAGAATTATAGAGTTGAACAATTTGCTGCTATTGCTCTTGCTCCTAACAATCCTTCGCAGCAATACATGGAAGACCACGAAAGTGATGTCTTTATGGAAGAAAGAAATGAAATTGACGAGATTTTCCAACATCGGTGATACGTCTCCAACGTATCTATAATTTCTGATGCTCCATGATAATATTATGCCAATTGCTACATGTTTTCTCCCTTCTTTATAGCATTTTTACACGTTTTCCGGGACGATGTCAAGTGCCAGTTCGCTGTTTTCTGCTGTTTTTTTATTTCAAAAAAGTTGTTCTGGAAATATTCTCGGAATTGGACCCCACAAAGCCCGAAGTGCCTATTTTCCCCGGAAGCATCCAGAAGACCGAAGAGGAGTCGAAGATGGGCACCAGGGGGCACACCACGGGGTGGCGCCCCCCTGGCCGCATCAACTGGTGGTGTGGGGCCCACAGGGCTCCACCGCCTCTGCCCTTTCGCCTATTTATTCCCACGGATGGAAAACCCTAGACACCTGATCAAATATCCCCGAAAAGTTCCAAAGCCGCCGTCATTGTCAACCATAGATCGGGGGGTTCTGAAGCTGTCTCCCGGCACCCTGCCGGACAGGAAATCATCACCGGAGGCCTCTTCATCACCATGCCAGCCTCTGGAGTGATGCGTGAGTAGTTCATCCTTGTACTACGGGTCCATAGCAGTAGCTAGATGGTTGTCTTCTCCTCCTATGCCTCCATGTTTAGATCTCGTGAGCTGCCTAACATGATCGAGATTGTTCTTATGTAATTCTATGTGCTGTGTTTGCTGGGATCCGATGAATATTGAACTTATGCCAAGTTGATTATAGTCTTTATTGCATATGCTAATTGTGATCTTGCATGCTTTCCGTTGCTAGTGGTTGCTCTGGCCAAGTAGTTTCTAGTGACTCCAAGAGGGAGTATTTATGCTCGATAGTGGGGTCATGCCTCCTTTTCGCCTGTGCTCGAGTGACAGAAATGTGACGGGGGAGGATGTGTTGTTTCCACTAGGGAGAAAACAGCGGTGTGAGTGCCCGCGTGTACAATCATTGCTTACATTACACACATTGTTTAATGCAATTATCTGTTGCTTGCAACTTAATGCCTAAGGGGGTCGGATGATAACCTGAGGGTGGATTATTAGTCATAGATGCAGCTGGATTACGGTCTATATATATTGTTGTAATGCCCGCACTAAATATCATAGTATTCATCATGTCATGAATGTGCACTACGGTGCAACATTTATTTGTCAATTTCCCAGTTGTAATTTGTTCACCCAACATGCTATATTTTATGGAGAGACACCACTAGTGAACCTATGAACCCCGGTCCATACTCCTACACTACTAAACAAACCACTACAATTTCCTGTTTTCTTTACTTACTGCAAGCATACACTATTTTCCACACTATACGTCTAATCTTTGTTTTCAGCAAGACCGGTGAGATTGACAACCTCACTGTACCGTTGGGACAAACTATTTTGGTTGTGTTGTGTGCAGGTTCCGTGTTGTTGTTGACCCAGGTGAGCCATCACCACCGTCAGTGGCATCAACCTTCCGAAGATCTTCTTTCTCCTACTGGATTGATAACCTTGGTTCTTAACTGAGAGAAGTTCTTACGGCTACACTCATCACACCCTCCTCTTTGGGTTCCAACCACGCAATCATAAGCAGCAAGAATTCCTAGCACCATCGAGGCGTAGCAATCAGCCAGCGATGCTGAAACATAATTTACCGATGGAAGACTTGGGGTACCACATTACCACCCAAGGAGGATCTTGTTTTTGATTTAAAGCATTTGCCGGACAATCTTAAATATGCTCATATTGATGATAAGAAATTATATCATGTTATTATTAGTTCTAAACTTTCTGGTAAAGAAGAGGAGAGATTATTGGGAATATTGAGGAAACACAGAGGTGCTATTGGTTATACTCTTGATGATTTGAAGGGGATTTCTCCTACTATATGTCAGCATGCTATTAATATTGAACCTGATGCAAAACCAGTTGTTGAACATCAATGTCGTTTAAATCCTAAGATGAAGGATGTGGTAAGAAATGAGGTATTAAAACTCCTTGATGCTGGTATTATTTATCCTATTGCTAATAGTAGATGGGTTAGTCCTGTGCATTGTGTCCCTAAGAAAGGAGGGATGACTGTTGTGCCAAATGAAAATACTGAACTTATTCCTCAAAGAGTAGTGGTTGGTTATAGGATGTGTATTGATTTTAGGAAAGTTAATAAGGTTACTAAGAAAGATCATTATCCTTTGCCTTTTATTGATCAAATGTTAGAGAGATTGTCTAAGAAAACTCATTTCTGCTTTCTTGATGGTTATTCTGGATTCTCTCAAATTGTTGTTAGAAATCCTGATCAAGAGAAAACAGCTTTCACTTGTCCTTATGGAACCTATGCTTATAGACGTATGCCTTTTGGTTTATGTAATGCTCTTGCTACTTTTCAAAGATGCATGTCTGGTATCTTTCATGGTTTTTGTGAAGAAATTGTGGAAGTCTTCATGGATGATTTCTCCGTCTATGGAACTTCTTTTGATAATTGTTTGCGGAATCTTGATAAAGTTTTGCAGAGATGTGAGGAGACTAATCTTGTTCTTAATTGGGAGAAATACCACTTTATGGTAAATTAAGGAATTGTACTTGGACATAAATTTTTTGAAAGAGGTATTGAAATTGATAGAGCTAAAGTTGAAGCTATTGAGAAAATGCGCTGTCCCAGGGATGTCAAAGGTATTCGTAGTATTCTTGGTCATGCTGGTTTCTATAGAAGGTTTATTAAAGATTTCTCTAAAATATCAAAGCCTCTTACTAATCTTCTTCAAAAAGATGTACATTTTGTATTTGATAAAGATTGTAAAGAAGCTTTTGAAAATTTAAAGAAGGCTTTAATATCTGCTCCCATTGTTCAATCCCCTCATTGGAATTTACCGTTTGAAATTATGTGTGATGCTAGTGAATATGCTGGAGGTGCTGTTCTTGGAAAACGGGTAGATAAGAAGTTAAATGTTATTCATTATGCTAGTAAAACTCTTGATGCTGCTCAAAAGAATTATGCTACCACTGAAAAAGAGTTCCTAGCTGTAGTTTTTACTTGTGATAAATTTAGGCAGTATATTGTTGATTCCAAAGTTACTATTCATACTGATCATGCCGCTATTAAGTAGCTTATGGAAAAGAAAGATGCTAAGCCTAGGGTTATTAGATGGGTGCTTCTCTTACAAGAGTTTGGTTTACATATTGTGGATAGGAAGGGTGCGGAAAATCCCGTTGCTGATAATTTGTCTTGATTAGAAAATATCTCTGATGACCCTATTCTTGTTACTGATAGTTTTCCTAATGAACAGTTAGCTGCAATAAAAGTGAGCTCTCAAGAGAGTCCATGGTATGCTGATTATGCTAACTTTATTGTTTCCAAGTATTTGCCTCCAATCTTTACAGCTCAGCAAATAAGAAAATTCTTCTATGATTTGAGGCATTATTTCTGGGATGACCCACACTTATATAAAGAAGGTGTTGATGTTATTATGCGAAGATGTGTTCCTGAAAATGAACAACGAGAGATGTTGAGAAAATGTCATAGTAGTGCTTATGGAGGACATCACGCAGGAGATAGAACTGCACATAAGGTTCTACAATCAGGTTTTTATTTCCCTACTCTCTTAAAGATGCGAGAAAGTTTATTTTATCTTGTGATCAATGTCAAAGGGTTGGAAATATTTCTAGACGTAATGAAATGTCTATGAATTATTCTCTTGTTATTGAACCATTTGATTGTTGGGGTTTTGACTTTATGGGTCCTTTTCCCTCCTTCACAAGGCTACACTCATATTCTTGTTGTTGTTTATTATGTTACTAAATGGGTAGAAGCTATACCTACTAAAAGTGCTGATGGTGAAACCTCATTAAAAATACTTAAAGACATTGTTTTACCTAGGTTTGGTGTGCCTAGATATCTTATGATTGATGGGGGCTCTCATTTTATTCATGGTGGTTTTAGAAAGACTCTTGCTAAATATGATGTTAATCATAGAATTGCCTCACCCTATTATCTCCAAACTAGTGGGCAAGTAGAATTATCAAATAGAGAAATCAAATCTATCTTACAAAAGACTGTTAACAAATCTAGGAAAAATTGTGGCTAGTAAATTAAATGATGCTCTGTGGGCTTATAGAACTGCTTATAAAAATCCCATGGGCATGCCTCCTTATAAAATGGTTTATGGAAAACTTGTCACTTGCCCCTAGAATTAGAACACAAAGCTTATTGGGCAGTGAGAGACCTTAATAGAGATTTTAAACTTGCTGGTGAGAAAAGGTTGCTTGACTTAAGTTCTTTAGATGAATGGAGAAGTGAAGCATATGAAAATGCTAAGCTCTTTAAAGAGAAAGTTAAAAGGTGGCACGATAAGAGAATTATTAAAAGAGAGTTTCATATTGGTGAGAAAGTGCTATTGTATAGGTCTCGTCTCAGAATTTTTCGCAGGAAAATTACTCTCAAGATGGGAAGGACCTTTTGTTATCGAAGAGGTATATCGTTCGGGGGAAATTAAAATTGGTTCCCTTGAAGACGACACTTCACAAGTGGTGAATGGCCAAAGACTCAAGCATTAAATTTCTGGAGATCCTTATAATGAAAATGTTGATTGTATTCAAGCCATGATCCCGGAGGAACTTATTAAGAAGAATATTTCAGAAACTACAGAGTTAGTTTTTGAATAGGTATCGGTTTTGGTAAGAAAACTTTCACGAAACATCTTCCAACTTTTATTTTTACTGTTTTTGGAAAATATGAAAAATTATGAGCCGGAAACGGGGCGGAGACGGAGCCCGGAGGCTCCTCACCATGCCCAGGCGCGGCCCACCCCTTGCCGCGCCTGGATATGGTGAGGACGCCTTGGAGTCCGTCTCCGACCCGTTTTCATCCAGTACTTTCCTTTCGTTATGAAACTTTTTGCTATATAATCCCCCGGACCCCCCGAGGTCCGTATATCGTTTTCTCGTCGTGTTTTTGTTTCGAGCTATTTTCTGTCAGGAAGTGCTCTCAGTTTTAGAAGCACCATGGTCTCCGGCAACAACGACAGGGGAAAGGAGCTTAAGGAAGATGACCCACAAGATCCTAAGCCGGAGGAGGAGATGAAGAGTGAAGCTGAAGAAGAAGTGGAAGAAACTCCGAGTGCGTACCCTTGCGCTACCGTTGCAAGCATTAGAGTGGTGGCTAATCCCTTGAAGCTCAAGAGAGGTGCACAGATGAGCACCGGAGGGAAGGTTCCACGTCACTTCTTAGCTTCGAGGACACCTGCTTCGGGCATCAAGAACCACTTCCACACATTAATCCATGATTATCAGTACAAAAAGGTGCCCCATAGGTATTTTCCCTCTATGTGGGATATCAATCGTTCTAACCACGCATGAAAGACAATGGAGTGGGGAAGTAACTCTAAAAGTGGGGATACGAAGGCCGAAACTCACTCCAAGAGCTGGGACTCGAAGGCCGACATGCTCATGAACCGTGTTGAGAACAATACGGAGATGATCCGTAATCTCACCTACCTGATTGAAGAATTGAAGCAACTGGTTGAAAAGCTCATTAAGGATTCGTCATCACCATCGAAGAAATAATTCGTCATTGGTTTTGGCATCCCCTCGGCTTGTTCCAAGCTTGGGGGAGTGTCGCGGTATCACATCACTATCTTTCATCTTTTTTACTTTTTCAGTAGAGTCATATCATGAGTAGAGAAGTTATCATATAGGATGGTTTGCAGTATGGAAGTATCTATCCTTAGTTGGTTATCGTTGTATCCTTGGTGTGAGTTGCCGGTTTGAAATATTAATGAGAAGTTTCATCATTTACTTTCTGCACACCTTATTTTAGTTTTAAATTTATGTCATATTGTTGAGCTTGCTGTTAGTATTTGGTGTCACTCTAGAGATCATCAAGTTAATCTAGTTGGTTTTGGCAAACTTAGCTTGGGTCAGTAGAAATAATATTTTGAGATGCTAGTATAAGAAAGAGGAATTTGCCTATTAGTTCATAAACTTAGTATTCACAAGTTAAGATCGTTTGTGCTTTCAATGAAGATTCCATGAATTATTTTATCATATGTATATTTGTTTGTTTTCCCTCAACTCTTATGCTTGCTACCTGGCCTTGCTAGCCAAAAGCCCTATACTGAGTATGAGCTCTACTCGTGCATCCAATCCTGAACCAAAAAAAACCTGCCATTTGTGTCCACATACCTACCTGTACGTGGTATTTCACTGCCACTCCAAGTAAATTGTTCGTGTGCTACCTTTAAAACCTTCAAAACTATTAAACCTGTTTTGTGCTCCTATTTTAGCTCATGAGGAAGTAGTGTTAAATTTATTATTTCTTATGTCAAACAAGGTTCTTCCCCCCTTTCACCCAGATGAGTATGAAATTTGTGCTCGTCTTAATATTGCCGAGAGCTGGTACCAAATATCATGAAAAAAATAAATATAATGGATGAAAGACACTTCCCCATGGATTGATGATTGATTGGTCGGCACCCGAGGATTCGGTTAGCCATGGTTGTGTAAGCAAAGATGGGGGAAGTGCCAACGATGTGGAAAGGAGAAAATTATCAATGGAAACCGCTCTCAAAAGACCGACAACCTTGCTTGATATGAGTCATGATAAGTTTTTCGTTGCCATTCGTTGACATAGACATACACCACTCTCAAACTTTATTTTCATTACTTCTGATTCATTTAAAAATGAAAAGCTCTAGCACATGAGTGATCCCTGCTTCCCTCTGCGAAGGGCATATCCTTTACTTTTATGTTGAGTCAGTAAACCCATTCCTTTCTGTCTCCAGCAAGCATTTGAGTTGTTGTGATCTCACCATCTATATGTTGATTTATTCAATCATGTTTTCTATCCTTCTTTGTTTAGCACATGCTTTATTATCTGAATGAATATTACTTTGAAAGCTATGAATCACTGTAAAAGGATTGTTATAATTAAACATGTTAAGCTCTACAATATAAACCTTGTTATGAAGACTTCACCTAAGATAAGTATGATATCATTAAATGTTCTCTGACCAAGAACAAAGTTTGCCATCACCAATTTTGATTCTCTCTTTTGCATCTTTGTTTGTGACTCCCATTACTCGTTTCAAGTTAAGTTATATGAGAGGAAGTTGCTGTCTATAATGATTGGTGCATAGATAAATGTGATGCTTCTTGTTCGTATTTTATTTATCGACTCTTCACTCCATAAACCTGTGGTCATGTTTAGTGAGTTCAGTTTCGCTTGGGGACAAGCGAGGTCTAAGCTTGGGGGAGTTGATACGTCCATTTTGCATCACTATTTTATATCATAATTTGCTGTTATTCATTGATATATTTCATATTGGAGCATGATACTTATGTTATTTCACCTATTTTGCATGTTTTCCAATAATTGTAGAGTTGAACCCCGGAGTCAGAATTCTGCTGGAAAACGGAGCGTCAGGATACCATATTCGCGAAGATCAGAGCACCCCGGTAATCACCGGAAAGTTCCTATTTCACCCGAAGATGGAGGAAGCCAAAAGGGGAGCCGAAGGAGGGCCACCAAGGGCCCTCACCATGCCCAGGCGCGGGCCCACCTCTGGTCGCGCCTGGGGGTGGTGAGGAGGCCCTGGCCCACCTCTGGCTTGCCCCTTCGACGTACTTCATCCCCCGGGAACCCTAAGACACAGGAAATCATCGAGGAGTCTTTCCGCCGCCTCTGCGGGACGGAAAACAACAGAGAGAGAAAAGCTCTCCGACAGGGAGAAATCTTCCGGGGAAATTCCTTCCCAGAAGGGGGGAATCATCGCCATCGTCACCGTCATCGAGCTGGACTTCATCGGGATCATCATCGTCATCATCATCATCATCTCCAACATCATCACCCTCAACTCCACTCCGTTCCGCTGTAACATCTAGGGTTGCATCTTGTTTATTTCATAGGGGAAACTTTCCTAGTGTTTATTACTACTTGTAGTTGATGCTATTGAGTGAAACCATTGGATTAGGTTTATGTCCAGATTGTTAATCACCATTATATCACCTCTGATCATGATCCATATGATGTCTTGTGAGTAGTTCGTGTTGTTCTTGAGGACATGGGAGAAGTCAAGTTGTTAGTAGTGAAGTAATGTTGAGTAATATTTAATGGTTTGATATTTAAGTTGTGGTGTTATTCTTCTAGTGGTGTCATGTGAACATCGACTACATGATACTTCACCATTTATGGGCCTAGAGGAATGCATCGTGTATTTGGCTACTAATTATGGGGTTGCCGGAGTGACAGAAACCTAAACCCCCGTTAGGAAACCATTACACGAGGGAGCGTAGGATCCAGGTGTTTAAAGTTGTGGTTAGATTTATTTCTTAATTACTTTCTTGTAGTTGCGGATGCTTGCAAGGGGTATAATCACAAGTATGTATTAATCTTGGATGGGACGGTACATCAGCATAGGTTCACCCACACAACACTTATCAAGACACTAAAGATTATTCAGCGGCATGAAACAAAAGCACTTGACAGAAACCTCCCGTGTGTCCTCGAGAATGTTTGTTAATCATAAGTAAACCCACCGGCTTGTCCTTTGCTGAAGAAAGTATTGGGTCACTTGCTGCAATTATTATTGCTGTATTTTATTTATTCGGACTTTATTTATCTGCAATATCAAAAACCCCTATAAGTTTATCTTTCAGTATTTACAGTTATTCCTTCATCGAAACTTCTTGTCAACACCTTCTGCTCCTCGTTGGGTTCGACACTCTTATTTATCGAAAGTACTACGATACACCCCCTATACTTGTGGGTCATCAATTATCCTTAGCCAAGTTCACGAACTCACGGAGAAAAGCCTCCTTAAATTGTTCATGAGCAGCACCATACACAGCCACCAGACTCCACTCCCACCTCGGTCACTTCCCCCACAAGATGAGTTAACAGCTGTCCATCAACAGTGGCATTCGCTGAATCATCATCTTAAGGGTGATGTGTCAACCGTAGTAGAGACACAAGGTTTAACCGTTAACCGATCAAATTCTATGTGCTTCAACGCATTAGCTGACAAGTTAACTTCTCCCTCATTTATTTTACCACAACCCACATCTCATAACCACTTTTAGATAAGCCACAGTTCAATCAAACACGCAACAAGTCAAAAATTTAACGCAAGAAACCATACAAAACATAAAATTTGATCCCATAAAATTTTGCTGCAGAGAAATCCCAAAAATCAGACATCATTTCTATACGGAGGTCAAATCGGAGTTTTTTTCTTTTTCTTTTATTGAGTATGCTAAAGTGGGATACCATATCTATCTATCTATTTATACTTCTTATAAGTAAAACCCAACTAACTACAATTAATGTTTCTATCACAACATGCAACCTATCCACATCACTTAGGGCTGGTTTGGTAGCCCGGCTTAACCTAGAAAATCTCATCCCGCCCGCCTTTTGTTAGTTTGGTAGCTTGGTTTAGTCATCTGGGCCATGCCCCTACTCATAGGAAAAGAAGTGCTCAGCTCTGCCGGGTTATGAAGCTCGATTCGAGCTTTGCACCTCAGCCTGCCCGGACTCGTCCCGAAAATAATCCCGCTGGTGGGCCCAAAAAATTTCGCGTGGCCGCCCTGTCCAGCCCCTCTCCTCATTCTCTCATCTCTCTTTCTCTTGTATCTCCCTGGTAGTGTCCATGGTTGCCGCGTAGCACAACCACCGACCGCGTCGTCGCCCAACGCCACCATCCAGCGTCTAGCTGCCCAATAGCGCCTGAAGCCGACCCACAGCGTCGACCGCCACCGCCAGCGTAGGGGCTCGAGGACCGCCTGCCCGCCAAGTCTGCGGCCCCGAGGGAGGATGCCGAGGCGCTTGCCGTCGAGGTTGAGGATGCCGAGGCGCCGCCGGCAAGCTTGAGCTGCAAACATGCTGCAATGCAACTTCCGGTTTTTCCTTCCACAGGTTCATGTCAGCTTGGACTCGGTCACCGTCAAGAAATCTTCGTCAAATGAACAAAAAAAAATTACTCCCTCCGATCCGAAATAAGTGACGGAGACAATGACCTATCCATGTATAAATTTCTGAATCAGCTGCGACAGTTAATTAGGATCAGAGGGAGTAATTACTTTCCGGTAGTGAAATCTATGGTCCAAAAAATGATTAAATAGAAAATGATACGTAGCAACGCACGGTCATATATGCTCTCGCGTCAATGAGTGTTTAATCCGTTGGATTCATATTTGGATTCGTATTTGCGTCGCCACCTTGTTTCGTTGGGTTTGTCATCATCATAAGATAAGATGCGTTTAGAAAGAGACTCGCCACCTTTGCAGAAAGGCAGCCTGCGGTAGAACAAGTCGTCACCATGATCATCATTGTCATGGACGACGACGCCTGTCATAAGCAAGCATTGTTGCACCTATTGGGCCTCCTCTCTCTCTGTCCCTGGCACATATGACACTGCTTTGTCCCTCTAACGGTCTACATAATCACATATACCGCACGTACTAGCAGCTTGCAGCAACGTACGCTCCCTAGCACACATATGCCTCCTCGATTGGGGACTCAGCTGCTCCTCTAGTTCTTTTCGTTTGCCAGGCATGATAAAAGAAAAGGCTTGGTTCAAAAGAGAGACACCTTTGCAAAAGATGAAGGAAGCGGTGTCAAGGCAGACCATGCACATCATCGTCCATCAGAGCATGTATGTACAAGGAGGCAAGCACCTGCAAGGCTGCTGTTCTTGACAGTGCTATGTCGCCCTGCCAAATGGTAATAGTCTTAGACTCTTAGTATAGTACTACTAAGCATGTTTTCCATCCAAGTTTAATCCAGCAGCAAGTACAACAAGCCTTGTGTTGCGGGCAGTGGCAAGTGAAAAGCGCACCAGCGATCTATCCAGTGGCTGGCTAAACAGTATAGAACTGCTACATGAGATGAGGCTAGTCGATCTGACAATTAAGTGTAGGCGACTCCATGTCCCCTTTTCCTTGGACACGGGCGCTTCTCCTATACCACAATATTCTTCCCCTAGACCCCTAGTCTCCTACTCCATCTCAGCTGAAGAATACGGCAAGATTTGCCATTCAAAAGGGGTTCATCTTTTGAAATCATAGTAAAACTGAGCTCCGTGCAGCGGCATTACAGGGGGAGAAGCAAAAGGCGTGCAGCCGCTAGCTGCATGCGCACGGGCGCTCGCTTCTCGGGTCGTCAGTCGGCGTCTCCAGCCAAGGACCACCTACCCGCTTCATCATTCTTAATCATTGCCGCAAACGCCAACGTTTTACTGTCAAGTACCATCTGATTCTTCTCTAACAGAATACTGATAATATGAACGATGTTGACCGGACGGCGGACGCGCACGACCAAACGGAAAAGCCTTCCGATCCATTCCATCATCTTCGGACGGACGGGCCCCATGCAGCATGGCTCCGCTAAGCAACGCTCCAAATGCCGGATTAAGAAATGGAACAGCGAGTAGTAGGGAAGGGTTTGGAGGAGACGACAGGGCAGAAAAGAAGACCTGGGACCTGTCTCCCTCCTGTCCCCCTTCACTTCACGCTCCTCGCCATCTCCACCCCTGTGCTCCTCCCCTCCCTATAACCGCTGGCCTGGTCTCCAGCAAGGGCACACTCGGCTCGCTGCTTCGTTGCTCTTGACCATGGAGGAGGGACGAGTGGACATGCCCGGCTCTGGTGTCCTTGCCGTCCACGGCATGGCGATACCTCCACCGCAGACTCCCGCGGAGCCGATGGAGTACCTGTCCAGGTCCTGGAGCGTGTCCGCCGAGGAGATATCCAGGGCCCTTCTACGCAAAGGGACCAGCAAGAGGAGCTTCTTTCCCTCGGATCGTCCTCTGCCGCAGATGGCCATGCCCGAGATGGAGACCTCCTCCACGCTCGTCGTCCCCGCCCATCAGATTCAGCACCAACATGTAAACAATCAAGATCACCTCTTGCTCCTTTCTTTCCTGCTTCCTCTTAGTCTGTCTGCAAAATATACGTGTCGTGACGTTTAAGTTGGAAATAATTGAGATGCAAAAGAATCGCGTTAATGAGCTTTAAATGAACACTCTGTACCTGGCTGGAACTTTCCCATCTCACCAGTTGCACTGTCCCAACCATCTCTAATTTGCAGCTCGGCGCAACGAGGAGCTCCATCAGCTGCAGCCACCACTCCAGCTCGGTAAGCAGATGGTTCCAGCACAAGGAGACTGCGGGGCGGGCCAAGAACAGCAGAAAAGAGAAGGCGCGCGCCGACAGGGCGCAGGTGCACGCCATGGTGTCCGTGGCCCAAGTGTCCGCCGCGGTCGCTGCAGTCACGGCAGCCACCTGCTGTGACGGCGAGGACCCCAAGATAGCTGCCGCCATGGCATCGGCCACCGAGCTATTGGCTTCATACTGCGCTGAGACAGCGCAGCTTGCTGGGGCCGGTCATGAACGGGTGTCCTCGGCTGTCCGGTCTGCGGTTGATGTCGCAGGTCCGGGTGATCTCGTAACACTAACAGCGGCTGCGGCAACAGGTGAGAAATCCATGGCTGTTGTCACGCTGATGAAATCCATATGATGTTTATCGTTGGTATGCAATAGATGGCTGAACTGTATGCCCCCTCATATTATTTGCAAAGCTTTGAGAGGAGCTGCGACGCTGAAGAAGAGGGTCCAGCGCGAGACGAGAAGCAACGCGAGCGTCCTTCCCTATGAGAAGGCCCCTTCCTGGACTCCTGATATATGGTGCAAGGAAGGGAAGCTGCTAAAACGCACAAGAAAAGGTGAGAACTACTGGATCTATTGGAGCCATCTAATTAAAATTTAGTACAACAAATTCTGAAGCATGATCAAGAGACTTGACATACAATTTCTTTGTTCTGAATCAGGGGATTTACACAAGAAACGGGTATCAATCTACATTAACAAGAGGTCACAGGTAGAGAAATTTCCCTCCAGAGCTTCATTGTAATAGGACAAAGGGCTTAATTTTGATACTCTGGCCATAGATGTTCTTTTTTTGAGATTTGGCCATAGATGTTCATTATGTACACTTATATATAAATTAATCGTAATTCCGGATAATTACAGGTCATACTGAAGGTGAAGAGCAAACACATGGGAGGGGCACTGTCAAAAAACAATAAAAGTAGGTTCAATTTTTTTTTTAAATGGCAGCTTTATATCTCAATGATCAATGCATGACAATGCATCCTGAATCTGAGTTCGGACCTGATGCTTGAAAATACTTACAGGTGTTGTTTATGGGGTATACAGTGAGCCTCCAGAGTGGACTGAGCCAGGTACAGGTTCACCAGAGACATGCTGCTTTGGCTTGAGCACAGCACAAGGCCTGATTGAGTTTAAGTGTGAGAGCAGCAACAGTAAACATAATTGGGTTCATGGTGTGCAAAATCTTCTCCAACAGGTTGATGTAGCTGATCAGGTAGGACACCGGCTAGAAACACTAAAACTCAGCTGGTGCAGTTAGTACATGAATGCAAATTTTGCAGGACAGTGGCTGTATTAAGACGTGTGCTTTGCACTGTCAGTGTAAGCAATAAACATCAAATTATGTTATCTGCATGTAGTTTTATACTTGGAAGAATTATCGGACAAATATTGCTTGATTATTCTCATAGCTTCAACCCAGAATAAGAGACACCTAATCACACACACCTAATGGCTAATGTGGATATATCAATAAATGAATCATGGTTCTGGAAGAAGAATACACATCATAAAAAGAAGAAAAAAAGGATCAAAATACAACAGTCTTCATCAGTTCATATGGTAGCACACGGAGCTCGCAGTATGACTTGATAGCTTCTGCCAGGCACTGTTTCTCAAGGTTCTCAGACTTCACAACAAAACTATGTAATGTGTCTCTGTGAGAGACTCGTTCAACCTGCATCGGATGCAAAGGAGAAAATACTAAATTCCAACTCCCTACTGGAATAAGCGAGATAATGAATATTTTTAATACTGCTTTTCACCACAACATGTGTATCTTCACAAAGCAGACAATTCTCAACAGTTTTAGTGGGGAAGTGACCAAACATGCCATTATTTTGATATAAGTTGATGCTGATAAAGCCCGCAAAGGGAAAATGATAAGGAACATCCTGAAGACATGTTAGCAAAAGTGGGTGAAAAGAAAGCAATTCTACATCAACAGATGATATGGTTCATATCCAAAACTATAAAAATTAACGAGGACAATTGGAGTTTGTAAATGACAGATAAATAATAATGGCACTTAGGTTAACTGTTAACCGAGAAGTATTATTACCATTTGCTCAATGATTGGCCCAGCATCAAGTTCTGGAGTGACAAAATGGCTAGTTGCACCAATCAGCTTCACCCCAGCATTGAAGGCCTGAAACAAGTTGCAGGATTTCAAATTTAAAATATATATATAATAAGATTAGGTTCAGAAATTTAAGAGTTTCAATACCTGTCTAGAAGGACTCCCTCCTTTGAAGGAGGGAAGAAGTCCATGGTGAATATTAATAATGTCTTTACCATATGCCTTAATAAAGCTTTCAGACATTACCTGCAATGAAAAATGGTCCGTGTCACAGATATTAATGTGGCAGAAATGTGTACTACATGTTATGTTAGTACATTATAATGGCCCCACAGAAATGACAAGAACAACCATTGTTTCTGGTGTGACATTTTTTAGAAGATGGAAGTAACAAGGTACAAAAATAACAAACTATGTTTACCTGCATATATCTTGCCAACACAGCAAAATCTGTACCCTCAATCAATTCTAGTATCTCTTGCTCTCGTTTATTCCCAGAAGTCGTTGGTAAGTAGTGATATGGAATTTCGTGTCTCTGTAGAAAACGTCTTACATGGTTATCCGTAGGTCGGTCATGGTTGCTGTAGCCCCAAACAAGAAAAACAGCACATCAGTTTGAGCAGTAACATACTTTAATAATCAAAATAAAAAATCTCAGCGAATAAGCCTTATATGATTCACCTTATGACACAATTAATGTCAACTGGGAGCCTGCCTTCTTGCCACCTATGCAGCAAGTCAAACAAACAATGATCCTAGAAGAATATGAGAACATACTTGTCATAATAGCATCACATAAGGCTACACAAAAACAGAGATCACACGTGGCATTAAAGCCATCCATTTCAGAGCAAAATCTTTGCCCAAGGAAGTGTAAGGAAGAGGTATGAGACCGACAAACCTGCTTCGAAGCGAGGACCGCAATCTTGTATTTGGGGTCAATATCAGGCACTCGTACGGTAGATTTCTGTGCGTCGAAGCAGTTTGACAAGTGGAGGAAGTCTGTGTGAAGCTCGTCACGCGGCCAGAGCCTTGGGTTGTAGGTGAACTCGCTGCACATTCAGCTAGAATGATGAGCTGACGATAACTGAAAAAATTGATGAGCTGACGATAACTGAAGATGAACAACGAGTGTACTGCATCTCAGGGATAATCCCACTCGCGAATTAAAATGCATTTGCGAGTTAGAGGTATTTTATTGATCAGCCATGTGATGTGCAAGCTGTGCTGTCGTTGAGGGGAGGATGGGCAATACGTCGAACAGCTGGTGGACTGACTCGCTCGGTGATGCAGATACAGAGTTGGAAAATGGAGGGAGCGGGGAGGGCAGGACCTGCGGGAGTAGAAGACGGGCTTGTCGTCGGGGACGAAGACGTCGACGCTGTGGATGTTGCCGCCGCGGGAGGCGATGCACTCGGACAGCTTCGCCACGATGCCCACCGCGTCCTGGCCGCCGGACGGAGAAGATGAAATTCTTCAAATCGGCACACACGGAACAAAGGATAAAAATGAAAAAATTGGGGCGGAGGAGAGGGGCGTACGGGGCACTGGAAGAGGTGGATGCCGAGGAGGTTCCCGGCGGGTACGGCGGCGGAGAGCGGGCGTCGGGCGAGGGAGAGCATGGCGTCGCGCGCGTGACGGAGGCAGTTGGTGGCGCGGATGGCGCCAATTCCAGCCCATCGGCGCCGATATTCTAATCCGGCTCTCCTGCTTGCTCGGTTGGTTGGTGGAGTCGAGTCGGGTCGGGTCGTGCGGGTGGGGTGGGCGTTGGATCGCACCACACCCCTCTCCTCTCGTGGTTGGCTGGCTGCCCAAGGAAAAAAGATCGAGCATATCGCACACCTGGCCACCTGGGTAGTTTGCTTTTTTTTTTGTGTGTAGGATTTTGATATATAAGCCCGTTTCCATATACAAGAGATTTGAATAAATTTCATCCTAAAAGACAGACAAAAATGGAGCAAATTGCACGTAACACCAACTATTGGGGCTTTTATTGCACCAAACCACAACCACACCATTTTTTTGCACAAAACACCAGTGTTTTGGGTAAACATTGCACAAAACACATAATTACTTGATTAACATTAATGATAGGCTATTAAGTAAAAAATGGCCCACGGCCAGGACATCTAGCTCGACATGGCCGTCCTCATTAGTGATTGGACTGGTTTGTTCTAACAATGGAAACACTCTACAACCCATGGTCAGGACAAATCGCGTTCGTACTATGCAGCGTCCTGGCAGCGGCAATGGTCGTGCTGCGGCGTATGAAAATACTTGGTCTTGGCCAAGTTTTTTGCTTCCACCTCGCCCAAATGATGGACATCGTGGTTGCTTTGCTGGTAAAATTGTTCGATTTGGTCACAGGGAGCATGCCAAGTCAGTTGTGTTTCCTAGCACTTTATCTGCTACTAATTAACATCGATCTGGACGAATTCATGAAAAAAAAAGTCCTGGCGAGCTGCCGCTCTGGACGAATTTCTGGAGTAACAACGCTGCCGCGGCCCTGCCGCTGTCATCCCGTGGCGCGCCATCGCGGTCGTCTCAGGGAATCACCGCCAAGCTCCAGCTATTTCATCCCGTCGCTGCAGGCTGTCACACATATCTTTGTTTTCACGGTGAAGATGGTCGCTTCTCCTATGGTTTACCATTAAAGAAAATTGTGCCACGCTGGACCAGCTGACAAGTTCACTTAATTAGCTATCATTGTTGTTAATCACTGGTTATGTGTTTTGTGCAATGTTTACCCCGAACTCTGGTGTTTTGTGCAAAAAAATCTCGTGGTTGTGGTTTGGTGCAACAAACGCCCCAATAGTTGGTGTGATGTGCAATTTCCTCGACAAAAATGAGACCATGTGGTTTGCTTTCTACTCTAGTTCCTGCGCAAGGGAAGAGACTCCCTCACAGCATCTCCAGTCGCGCCCCCACGATCTGTTCCCGTCCGGACGGGCCCCGAGAGCGCCCAGTTGCGCCTCCCTATTGGGCCTTCCCGTCCGGACGCCCCCTTGTTCCCGTCCGGCAAACTCAGCCCAACCCCTCCCCCAGGGGCTCCCGTGGGGGCGCCGGACAAGTCGAAACGGCTGCGTGGCGTCCGCGGGCACTCCCGTCAGTGAGACGGCGTAGTCAAAGCGGCGGTTTTCGTCTTCTCCCGAGACGGCGTAGAAGCGCAGGCGCCGCATCGAGCCGTCGCCTCGCTCAGTCCCGTCGCCCACGCGGCGGCTGACGAAGATATAGATCCTGGACCCTGCGGGTAAGGACACCCCCTCTTAGGCCCAAGGCCAAAGCCCAAGAAGAGGCGCCCTTGAAGTACTCTAGAAGGCCCACGTGAAGCCCACCCGCACTAACTTGCGGGTTAAGCTAGGAAATCTGTAACCGACATGGATAGAGTTCGAATCCTCTCCGGGTAGGACTCGAGACCTGGCCATCTATATAAGGCCAGGAGAGCCCCCTAGGAGGGGGACCAAGCTATTACCGCACGACCCAAAAGCCTTGAACTCGAGACCTACTCTCGATTCGAGCACACCATTGTAACCGATCTAATTTTCAATACAGATCGACAAGAGGCAGGAGTAAGGGTTTTACCTCTACGAGGGCCCCGAACCTGGGTAAATCTCGCCCCTTGTCTAGCCGACGATTCCACCAGCGCTCATGACTTCTCCTAGTCGAAACCCGATAGCGTAACCTAAGGGATTTGTAGAGTCAGAGATTCGACAATTGGCGCCGACCGTGGGGAACGCGGGCGCTGGATCACCGGCATCTTCGGCTTCATCGACGTCCAACTCCCGTTGGAAACCATCGACTACGGCTCCGAGCAATCCTATACGGATCGGATCTGTCGTGGTCACACCTCACTCGCCGGAATCACGCCCGGTATTCGAGGATCTGGAGAAGAGCGTCACCCTGACGTTCGGGAGCTTCAACTTCGTGACGAACCGAGACGGAATCCTCCACTTCACGGATGAATCTGACAACGAATCTGGAGCCGTCAATTCGCGTTTTCCTATGGAGAAAAGCGGCGAATCCATCCGATTCAACGCAGCGGACTACCACGCCCTCTCGACAGAGGAACCATCTCGGGTACGGGAAGTTTTCCAATCTGCGCCTAGGACGCACGGGCTGCGGTTGGCCCAAGTCTGCATGGCCGGATCGGAACCACCCCCGGAAACAGAATTCAGCGCGACCGAGCGCAATATAATCGGCGTCTCGCGGGAGGCCTGGAACAGAGCCAAAGAAGCCATGCGAAAGAGCCAGCCACCCGCGGCAGGAGCGCCACAGGAGGATCTAACCGCCTACCACTACCATCTAGTGAGAGCGGCCTCGACCATCAAAGACGCCCGAGCAGATCTAGCCCGTCGCAGAAGAGCAGCGGACGAATCAAGCCTACGACGAGCCGAGCAGTCCCTTGCGCCCTCGGTCGGTACCCGGCCCGCAAGGAAGGGACATGCAGCATCATCCAGGGACTACGAATCCATGGCTGGGACCAGCAGGTCGACCATATCCTCCTTCATGAGGGTCGACGACGACGGCAACGTCTACCCGCAAACCCCCGCTGCTGCAGTCCTAGCCGCAGCAACTTACATGCAGATGAACCAACCGACGGAAAGCGATCCTCGGGCGGAACAGTACAAGCAAATTCGCAAGGGGGCTAGGATTGGCGGCTGCAAGGCTCGCCTCTCACGATCGCAAAAAGACTGAAGAACAACTGGAGAAGGAGCGACAGGAGAAGGACAAAGATAAGGAAGCGCCCCGCAGGCACAGAAGCTCCTCCCCGAGAAAAGACAAATCGCCACGTCGTGGTCGAGGAAAAGAAGCCCGCCGCCGCGGTGACAGTCGAAGCAGCAGCGACGACAGTCTGAGAGAAAAAAGCTCACGGCACCACAGCAGCCGCTCGCGAAAACGAAGCAAGGAGCCACGGAAGGACGCTGACCGCGATCGGCCCGGACGCGACGCGCGATCCGACATCGCGCAGAACAAGGTAGACAGCGCAAGGGCGTCGAGATATCGCGACCGATCATCATCCGGCTCTTCGGATGACGAAACCTGCGGCGCACTCTGTTTCGCCCGCAGTATTCGCGAAGCGCCCCTACCCAAACGATTCAAACTCAGCACGAAAGTGACAAAGTACGACGGCTCGCTCGAGCCTTCTCAATGGTTAAGCGACTACCTCACGGCAGTAAAGTGCCAACGTGGGAACAAGAACACGGCTATGCAATACCTCAATTTGCATCTAGTTGGAGCGGCCCGCAGTTGGCTGGAGAGGAGACCAAGATCTTGCTACGCTTCGTGGGATGACTTGCACCGCGATTTCTGCAAAAACTTCCAGTCGACGTACCAGAGGCCAGCTACAATCGAAGAACTACGAGCCTGTAAACAGAAAAGCGGCGAGTCTACCCGAGAATACATCCAGCGGTGGACCACACTTAGGAACACCGCGGGAACCATCTCGGAAGAGGTGGCGATCGAGGCCTTCGCTAAAGGCGCGAGAAGAACTGCCTTTCGGGAAGAACTAGGCAGAGCAGCGCCTAAAACTATCGGGGAGCTAATGATCATAGCCGAAAAATGGGCTAATGGAGAAGACGCAGTGCGCAACGAAAGAGGGTCATCACCCGCACACGAAGACGACCGCCATGGGCGAAGAAAAAGAAGAAAATACTATGACCACGAGGATAGAGAGGAATTAGTGGCGGCAGAATTCACGCGAAGTCGCGACTCTGGTCGCCGCGGAAGCCGCGAGTGGAAACCTAAGGCAGAAGAAAAATCCCCCGAGGAAGACCTTGATGCATACTGCTCGCTACATCTATTTACAGATAAGCGCACGGGCAAAACTAAGGCAACACACCTTCTTAAGGACTGCCGAAAGTTTCACGACATCTCGGATGCACTCGCCAGGAAAAGATTTGCATCCACCCAAAACTACCCACCGCTGCCAGGAGGAGGACAATGCCCTTCGGGCTGAAGAACGCAGGCGCAACATATCAGCGCTGCATGCAAAGATGCCTCGCCAATCTCATTGGCAAGAACGTACAGGTGTACGTTGACGACATTGTCATCAAAACTCGAGTAGAGGACACACTCCTCGAGGACATCAGAGAAACATTCGACGCCCTTAATGCATATCGGATCAAGCTCAATCCGACCAAATGCGTTTTCGGCGTCCCTGCAGGAAAACTCCTCGGGTACCTGGTATCCGCCAGAGGCATTGAAGCCAACCCGGAGAAAATACAAGCCATCCTGACTATGAAGGAGCCAACCAATCTACGCGGAGTCCAGCAGCTCGCAGGACGACTAGCCGCCCTAAGCAGGTTCATCGCACGATTGGGAGAGCAAGCGTTACCCTTCTACAAATTACTGAAGAAGATGGATAAATTCGAGTGGACATCCGAAGCTAAACAAGCGTTCGCAGACTTGAAGCGATCGTTGCAAAGCAGGCGCGTCCTTGCAACACCGCAAGAAAGGGAGCCACTTTTCCTATACTTAGCCGCTACAAACCAGGTCATCAGCACAGCAATTGTAGTCGAACGACCTGAAGACGGCAAAGCATACGGAGTCCAACGACCAGTATATTACATCAGCGAAGTGCTCTCGCCATGCAAGCAACGATATCCTCATTACCAGAAGCTCGCATATGGAGTTGTTCTCATGGCCCGAAAGCTCAAACATTATTTCCAGGAACACGCCATCACAGTGGTTAATGATGCGTCACTCGGGACAATCATGAACAACCCTATGGCATCCGGAAGAATAGCAAAATGGAGCATCGAGTTGGGCTCCTGGGACATCACCTATGCAGGACGCAACGCAGTCAAATCTCAAGTACTCGTGGAATTCCTCAGCGAATGGACAGAGCTACAAACGCCCGGGCCGCCTGAGTACACGAGCAATTGGATAATGTACTTCGATGGATCCAAGAGAAACGAAGGAGCATGAGCCGGAATCGTTCTTATTTCACCTCATGGAGACAAGCTGCAATACGTCCTGCGATTGGATTTTCCACAAGATGATCCAGCATCGAACAACGACGCAGAATATGAAGCCCTGCTGCACGGGATGAAGATGGCAATCGCCTGCGGAGCTACCCGATTAATGATCTACGGCGATTCCAATCTCATAGTGCAGCAGACAATGAAAGAATGTGACGCCATTGCTGAAAACATGGTCGCATATCGTGACATGTACAATCTACTCGAAGGAAGCTTTAAAGGGTGCGAGCTGAGGCACATTGCGAGATCCAGCAACGAAGAAGCAGATAGACTGGCAAACATGGGTTCCACGAATACACCCATACCGCCAGAAATATACTTCAAACGGATGGTCAAGCGATCGGTCAAATTGAAGAAAGCTGAAGAAACACCAGCAGCGCCAGAAATAGAGGTCAGCCCGCAGGTCGCGCTTATCGAGCTTATTCATCATATATCACGACAGGTCTTTCTGGTCGAGCCAGTCTGGACGCAGAAATATCTTGACTACCTGCTCAATAAACAGCTCCCGGCCGATCCACGAGAGGCTCGACAGATACTCAGGCGCAGCAAGTCCTTTCGAGTGGTCAATGGAGAATTATACAAGCAAAGCATCTCGGGAATACTTCAGCGATGCATCGCACCCGAAGATGGCAAGGAATTACTCCAGGACATACACCAAGGAGATTGCGGACATCATGCTAGCTGGAAAACAATAATGGGAAAAGCTTTTCGAGCAGGATTTTACTGGCTAACAGCAGCCAGCGATGCAAAAAGCCTGGTCGAACGATGCGACGCCTGCCAGCGATTCGCACCAAGACCACACGCACCTGCCACGGAATTGCACATGATACCAATAGCCTGGCCCTTTGCACAATGGGGGCTAGACATGGTTGGACCATTACGCAAGTCCACACCAGGTGGATACACACACTTGCTGGTCGCAGTCGACAAGTTTACCAAATGGATCGAGGCTACACCAGTAACTTCGGCTAGCGCCCAATGCGCCGTCAAGTTCCTCGACTCCATTGTATGCAGATTTGGTGTGCCACATGACATCATTACAGACAATGGTACAAACTTCACAGCAAAGGAAACACAACAGTTCTGCGAGGAAAAATGCATCAATTTCAAGTTTGCTTCAGTTGCTCACCCGCAAACGAACGGACAAGTCGAAAGATCCAACGGCTTAGTTTCAGCTGGCATCAAGAAGCGATTACTCGATCGTCTACACCCCGCCGCAGGACATTGGGCAGAAGAGCTACCCTCCGTACTCTGGAGCCTACGCACAACTCCTAATCGATCGACTAAGTACACGCCATTCTTCATGGTATACGGGGCAGAAGCAGTCCTTCCCGAGGACGTTCGATTCAGCGCCCCACGAGTTGTAGCCTACAGCGAAGAAACTTCCAACAAGGCACTCGCAGAAGATATGGATGCACTCGACGAAATGCGTGACATCGCACTCGCAAGATCCGCAGTATATCAGCAATCTTTGCGCAACTATCATAGTCGCCGCATACGCCACAGAGCATTCGCGGTTGGGGACCTGGTGTTGCGGCTGAAACAGAAGGAAGGACACAAGCTCGAACCACCTTGGGAAGGACCCTTCATCATACACGAAGTCATCCCAGGTGGAGCCTACAGGCTAAAGAATCCGGCGACCGGAGGGATCTATTCCAATCCGTGGAACATCGCACACCTCCGCAAATTTTATCCATAGCTTTACTTTTTATCGCAACAAAATAAGGCTATACTAGCCAGTCCTGTAGCTCGCATACATGGCTTCTCAGTCATTACAATAAATACATGATTCCTTCATCATATTCACTCGAAGCTTCTCGTTCTTTACACGCTAAAAGTTACAGGTACACACCCCATAAAACACACGGGGGCTACACCTACAACTAAGCATCACAGAAAAACATCATACAAACAAGGTTGTACACCTTACAACAGTTTTTACAAACTATAAACAGATTACAGGATATTTACATCCGACAATCAATCAAAGCGCTGAGCATTCTCAGTCGCTAAAACTCTATCCACCTCTTCAGAGGTCAATCGGATAATTTTATCCGCTGCAGGACGTACGGCATCATAGTACGGCGAGATAACCTCGATTGCATAATCTGGGAGCCGAGCTACAGAGTTAACGTCTATCTCAGGATGCCATATTCGGACAAAAGAGAGAGCTACAACCGCGCCGCACGTCATCTGATTGCGCACACACGCGCGAACTTCTCCTTCACGTCCAAACAATCTGAGAAGATAGCTCCAGTCTTCGGGCCCTTTTTCGAGTGGGTAAAATGCAGCGTTCATCGCAACCAAGACCTCGTGAAAAGAACTCACGAGGATCCTCGCCTGGAGGATTCGGAATTTCAAGGTGGCCATCACAAAACCCCGACTGCGATCAGACCAAAAATTGTTTGCATGAGGTTTTGAGCTGCTAGCCTCTTGAAGGATGTGGTTTTCTACCCACTGCTTTTCTTCCCTATCATCCGGATTAACGACTGAAGAGCAAAAACATACTCAGTCAGCTAAGGAAACAAGGAAGAAAAAGGCACGGGGGTTGCACTACTTTCAGAGCAAATCCCTTGCGACTACAGCCAACTCATCCATCAGAAATTGTTCGCGTTCAGCCGCCAATTTCTGCTTGGACTTCGCCACATCGGCTACCCCGCGCATAGCTTTTAGCTTGCGCTCACCCTCCTGGACCTTATCACGAAGGCCCGCAAAAGTGCCAACAGCGGCCACAAGTGGATTTACTGGAGTACCACGTCCACCCGAAGTTTCCGCGGCAAACCCAGTAGCCTGGAAGGATACAACGAAAGAAGTAAGATGCTCTACTCGAGTCATTTCTAGTCGCACATCTGACAAACGCTCGGGGGCTACTCCCATCGGGAGACAACGCACAAACAAGGGGAATAAATTGCAAGACGAATTCTTCAATTAAAAGACAACAAAGGAACGGGAATACATCCCAAGGTTCATTACATTCAAGGAAGAAAAAAGAAAAAACTATGAGGCTACATTGGTGCTTCCGCTAGCGGCAGTCGCCCCCCTTTCAGCCGAGCAAATATCTCAGACAGCTTCCGAGCAAGAATGGCGGCTTGCTCGCCAAAACAAGAGAGCCGTACCTTTTTGCCCGTGGAGGGGTCGACTGGAAGAGATGAGTAGGCCTACTCCAAACCTTCGACTCCGTGCGCCAAAGCAAATTGGATCACGGTCTTCGCACCAGACTCCGACTGAGCGACCGCGAAGGCATCCAAAAGTTTGCCTTCTGAGAAGACCTTCAACAGATCATCTAGCGCAGGTGCAGGAGTGGCGTTGGCGATGAGGCGACCATGCAGTTGCACCAGCACTTGAGTAGCATCGCTAATCAAGGAGAAAACTCCATCAGCGTGCCTCTTAAGCTGGGCAAGTGTGTCGGTTACCACATCTACCCGCTGGAGCCCAGGGATCTCTAGAGGGACATCCAGAAGACCTACAAAAGAAGAAAATAATACTTAGCAAAGTTCAGCAAATTGAAGGATCAAAGTCGCAAGAGTCCAAAACACTTACCCGCGAAACGCTCAGCGAGGGGACGGAGGAACGCGACAACGTCGTTATCGGCCTTACTGCCAGCTTCCTCTATCTCCTTCAAGGCCTTCCGCGCATCCGCAAGCTGTCGACTAAAATCTTCCGATTGCATGCGGGAAGCCTCCAGCTCTTGTCGAATGGCCGTCATGTCAGCCTCCCGAGCAGTTACCTGCTCAGAGAGTTTGACCTTTTCGGACTCCGAGAATTCAAGTCGAGCTGCAAAGAGATGCTTGTCAAAAATCAAGAATGCACGGAATACTGAAGACAAGGAGATGATAAAACTTACCCTTGAGAAGGTCGTTCTCAGTTTGAAGTCGGCTACGGTCCGTTCGGAGTGACTCGCAATCCGACTCGGCGAGAACGACGCGGCGACCAATCGCCGCAAGAGAATCAATAAGCGACTGCAAAGCACGAAGACAGAAGAGTTAAAAGGATTAAATTGGAGCCTGTACCCGATTATTTACAATCGACTACAGCCTCGGGGGCAACTCCCATCGGGAGCACTGCCGTGCACCCGATAAAAATGAAATCATGAAGAAGAAATAAACCAGACTTAGAGCCTGTAGCCGATCGCTTGCGATCGACTACAGCCTCGAGGGCTACTCCCATCGGGAGCACTGTCGTGCACCCGATAAAAATTTGAAGACAGAAGGTGAAGTTTACCTGGCCGGTGGCGCGAGAGAGCGGATCCGCGGAGCTGTCCGTCACTTCTTTAGAAGCTGAAGTCCTGGCGGCAAAGCTGGGGGCTTCACGTTCCAAAGTCGCGGCTTTAGGGGCTGCTCTGGGAGAATTTTGGACGGTGCCCGCAGTGGGAGTTTCACCCGCGTCCCTTGCCTTTTTCCTCTTTTCGGGAGGAACGGCAGAAGCATACCTGCGAGGACTGATAGTCTGCAGACTGCAACAAAAGATAAAAAACATCAGAATTGAAGTGCAAAGAATGTTCGACCAAGAACAAGGGAAAAGACCTACTCGTCATCTTCGTCGTCATCCAGCAAGTCCGCGTTCCAGGCGGTTGCCATCACTGGAAACGAAGGTGAAGGAGCGAGTGAACGAAGTGGAGTCACAAGGACGGGGGCCTGACCGGGCGATGCTTCCAAGGAATTGTCCTTGGAAGTAGCCTCGTCATCATCCACCCGACGACGCTTGGGAGGGACACCATTCGAGTCGTCAGCGTCATCCGAAGAATCACGCTCAGAACTCGAAGAAGCGTTGGCAACGCTTGTGTCAACCGCACCATCCTGGTGACTCGCCAGTAGCTCTGAAGCCTCCTCTCCCGTAACTGGCGGGTAGCAGTCTGCCATAGCCAGGCTCTACAAAGACAGAAAAGACGAGAAAAAACCTTGTCAACTAGGACTCAGAACAAAAAGGAAACAACTCAAAAACAAAAGGAAGAAACTAACTGCGGCTGGAGGAGGATTAGAAGCGGCAAAGGCTTCAACTGAACAATCGGGGAATTTCTCCCCCACCTTCAGTCGAGTGATACCCGCGATTTTCTTCTCGAATTCCACATTCGAAAGTTCCTCGCGGCTTACTCGGCTGGGGTCTTCTGAGCCTTGATACTCCCACATAGCGGAGGGCCTTTGCTGAAGAGGTTGGATCCTGCGCTTCAAGAAGATGCTCGCCAAATGCATCCCGTTGAGCACGACTCCCGCAGTCTGATCCCGGAGAGCGGTTACTCTTGCGAGTAAGGGCGCAACGGTCTGATTCTCCTCGGCTGACATCTTGTGCCCCCAGGACTTTCTCCTTGTCAGAACAGCGAACGGGTGGAACTCTACGATCCCACCCGAGCTGTTGTCGATGACGTAGAACCACCTCTTCCGCCAGCTTTGGGCGGAGTCGACAAAATGCATGTTGAAGTAGCTGCCTTCCTATCGAGCTTGGATCCCGAAGCCGCCCGTGCGAAGCGGTTCGCCGAGCTCAGATTCCACCCGCGATCTCTCGCGGAAGATCCGGACTTTGAAAAGCGCCTTCCAGAGCGCCCAGTGTGGGCGAATGCCGAGAAAGCACTCGCTGAACACGATGAAGCACGATATGTGCTGCACCGCGTTCGGAGGAAGATCGTGAAGCTGTATGCCATAGACATACAGCAACCCGAGGAAGAAAGGGTGGAGAGGAAAAGAAAGACCCCGAGACACGTGGTCCACAAAGACCACGCGCTCGTTCGATTGCGGGTTGGGCACCTCCTCCTTCTTCCCGAGGCGAACCCGCTTCTCTGTTTCCGCCGGTAGCAACCCCTCCCGCTGCATCTCCTTGATGCTCTTCGCGGTGGTGTTGGGGGAGCGCCAGTCGCCAGCACGGGGCATAGGTTGCGCAGAGGGTTCCTCGGACGCAGAAGTGACAGCACCACGCCTTTTTCCGCCAGCCATTGCTTGCAGCACGAGCTCGAGCGCGAGGAAGAAGGAGATGGGCGCGAGGAAGAAGATGAAGGCAAGGAGCTGGGAAAATTTCACCGTAGCGCTAAGACCCGTACTTATACACGGAGCGAGACAATCTCAGTCGTACGATGCGCTACGTGGCGCTTATCACGGCTGCCACGCGTGAAGATGAAACGAAGCGGCGGCCAGCGCTGTTTCGTGCCACGATCTTAACAGAAGATCGTGCGCATTTACTGCGCGTCTCGCGTAAAAACCGGGAACGACGTCTCGTTTCCCGGTCAAAAAGCTGACCAGGTGGGCCACCATCTGCTGCCACTCTATCACGTCCCATCGGGAGAAGAGGAGTGCGCCATGACGTCATGGCATACATCATTCAAATTCAAGATCTTTCGATTGGAAGTTCAAACGCGAAAGTATCTTCGTACGAACAACAATTCCTTCGGATAAAAGCAACTTTTCCGTGAACAATTCATGAAGCAAAACCTCTTCGAACGAGAGAAAAATACCCTATACACGAAAACTCTTTCGTATGGGCACAACATTCCGAACATGAAAACTCTTTCATATGGACTTAGCTTTTCTTCCAGCACGAAACTTCTTTCGTATGGAATTCATGTTGGCAATATGCCCTAGAGGCAATCATGTATGATGTAATTCCCACTGTATTCATAAAGTTATTAAGTTGTCCTTGTTTTGAACATCTGATATATGTCATTGAATATGTGATTCGATTGTGGAACTATATATATTCATGTTGTTCATACTAGATTGTCCTTGGTCATTTAGGTTGTGATGGACACACACCCTAGACTAATGTGAGTGTTGGCTGATGACACGGTTCCACTTGTCATGGGCATGGTGATGCCATTCCAACGTTCACGGACTTGGCTAAAGAGTTTAGCAAGTCGGACTGACCCACATTGAGATGCAACGATCAAGTCGTCATTTGCATGTCTCAATCAATGTAATCCTTAGACCTGAGGTTGTCGCACAATCCGAGTTGTGGGTCACCGACTTAGGTTCTGTCAAACGTTGTTCTATGACAAGGCAACTATAAAGGCAGAGTTCGGGTCGAATGAGAAGCAAGCTGCGTGATGTGGATAATCAAGATGGGATTTTGCCCCTCCTAATGGAGAGATATTCTCTGGGCCCTCTCGAGTGATATGATTCAGGAAGCATGGCCATGCGCGACTCAGTTAAGTGTTAACTGTGTCTGTTGACTAAGAGTTAGTCAGATGAATCGCATATCACAGATCGAGAAGAGAGTTGAACTATTTAAGGGATGACGATAAATCGCCTATAGTTCGACAAGGTATATCGTGAGGCAAAAAGGACTAAGATGAATATCACATTGAAAGGTATGTCGTCATGACTCAATGGAACTTGGGAGTCGGCACGTTCTGCTAGGAGCCGCTACCGATTGATCGATTGAGAGTAGGACTCCAATCGTGTCCAAGTCGCCATGAGCCTGCAGGGTCGCACACTTAAGAGCGGGAGCAAGTATTGGTCGGGTTGGACCCGAACCGGAAATGGACTGGTTTTGTGAGTCGGACTCACAGAGGGAATGGGCCACAAGTGTTGTGAAGCCCATTACCATACGCTATATAAAGAGGGGCGCAGGTTGCCCAGCGGGCACGTTAGTCCACTCTCCCTTGCGTTGGGAACCCTAGCCCCACTCAGTCCAGCCGCCGCACCGGACCTAGCAGTCCGCCGTCGGAGCTCCTCCTCGTACGTGTGGATACCGGCAGAGGTGCTGTATGTTCAGCACTTCGACGTTCGAGGGATTGGATCGGCCGGACCGGATCGTGGGACTGCACTGCCCCGACGCGCTACATCGATAATCCGCACCTGCGCGTCTAGTGGTAATACTCGTGGCCTTCTACCTCGGCTAGATCTTGGGAGTACCGCGTAGGAAAAGTTTTTGTTTATCTCTACGCGTTCCAACAGTGGTATCAGAGCGGTAGCTTCTGGTATTAGGCCCGAGATCCGTACATATGTGATATGTAGTTAGCGTTAGATGTGATCTAATTGTTGTTTTGGTGGTCGGTCTATGAGATAGATCGGTTTTGTACAAGGTTGATTGGATCAATCGTACTCGGGGTTAATGGATGATCTAGTTTCCGTGATCATACTGCTAAGGTCGTGAAACAACTTACCCCTACCGGTCAGTTTCCGCCATCGGGGTATACCGTGACACATAAATCCAGTTGCGGTGATCGAAGATCAAAGTGTTTGGTCGAATCGGAATACGGATCAGATTCGGGCAAAATCGTTTTATCCGATGAAGAAATCCATGATTGGAATGCAGATGAGATCGGGGACCGCCGGCTTCGCCTTGTCGTAGCGCCTTAGATGTCGTTGTGAGTTTCACAACGCCGGTAGATATCGTATCTATGCATAACTTGTTTTTGCAGGAAGTTGTGAATGGTATGGCTTATGTGCATGTGATGTGTGTAATCCATACATGATCTGCGTATCATGTTTATGTCAGCCGGCTGGAGCCTAGGTGCTGTCATTTTATTGTATACCGGCCTGCGTGTCGGATTCTCTATGTAAATTTTGATTTACTAGCTAGTGTAGCTTGTTGGAGAACCCGGAAGGCATGCAAGTCGATGTACAAGTCGGCTACATGGAGCAAGATGGCACGTGACAAGAGTTGGCACGAGCCGACTTGCAAGCTTCGTGGAGATGGAGATCACCATGAAGAGAGCCATACCATTTCACATTATAATTGCTTTATTTGTGTTATTGTTATGTCTCTATTTACCTCTATTTAGATAGTTGGTAGATTCTTTAATCCCTCAAAGAAGGTCTAGTCGGTCGCCCCGCCAGTGCTGCACCATCACAAGTCGGACATTCTTGGTAGTGGGCTCATAAAATTGAGGTGCTACCAATTCTTTCCGGTTAGGTGGGTTTGAGTCGGACTCTTACAAGCAGAAGCACTTGGTAATCTAGACGAGTCCATCACAACGGTTGTGGGGCTCGGGGCGAGGTAGGTTGGGAGCCGGGGCATGTGATGTCGCCCAACTAACAGGAGTCGTATAGAGATACGATTGGCAAGGTGTTGCCTACCTAGATCACTTGACGGCTAGCGGTGATGCTAAAGCTCACTAGTCGGCTTGCTTATTTAGGATCTTGAATCACTTAGCAACCATCGGAGGGATGTTGGTTCTAGTGGGAGCATAAGTATTAAAGCGTTTAATATGCCTGCTCTTTTATGAATACATGTCTTAAGTGTTTTTGCGTATTTTCTGTTGTAGATCAACGGCACCTAGCAACCTTCCTCAGTTGTCCACGTTTGTGTTGAGGTCAATCCTAGAGAAAGATAAGCTTAATGGAACTAATTTCACCAACTGGTATCGTAATCTGAGGATAGTCCTCAAGCATGACAAGAAAGAACATGTTCTAAAAACTCCACTTCCAGATGAGCCAGATGACGATGCGACTGTCGCTGTCATAAATGCCTACCGTAAGACTAGAGATGAGTCTACGGAAATTAGCTGTCTTATGCTTGCACACATGGAACCGGACTTGCAGCAGTAGTTCGAAAATGTTGAGGCCTACGATATGATCGAAAGCCTCAAAAGTATGTTCCAGGCTCAAGCAAAGACTGAGAGGTATCAAGTCTCTCAAGCTTTGCTTGGCTGTAAGCTGAAAGACGGCGATCCACTGAGTCCGCATGTAATCAAGATGATTGGTTACATACAGTCTCTGGATCGGCTGGGCTTCCCAATTAACGAAGAGTTCGCTACTGATATAATTCTGAACTCTCTTCCTAGTGCGCATGGTCCGTTCATCTCGAACTACCATATGCATGGTATGGATAAGAGTATCACTGAATTACATGGGATGCTCAAAACGGCAGAGGCTGATATCAAGAAAGGCACCAGTCAAGTGTTGATGGTGCAGAATAAGGCTAAGTTCAAGAAGAGTTCTTGGACTAAGAAGAAGAAGGATAAGTCAGGAGGTAGCGCCCATGGCCCTGTCCAGAGTGCTCCCTCAAAGACTAAGCCTTCTCCTACAGCCGGAGCCAATTGCTTCTATTGCAAGCAAGATGGCCACTGGAAGAGGAACTGCACCAAGTATTTGGCTGACAGAGCCAAGAGTGGAGGTGTGACTTCCAACTCAGGTACGCTTGTGTGCAATGTTATAGACATTTATCTTGCTGATGCGCCTAATAGTTCTTGGGTATATGATACCGGATCAGTTATTCACATATGCAACTCGTTGCAGGGACTGGTAAGAACTAGGAGCGTGGCAAGAGGAGAGGTTGACATTCGGGTCGGCAACAAGGCGAGAGTCGCTGCGTTGGAAGTCGGCACGATGCAACTTCATTTACCTTCAGGATTTATTTTGGAACTAAATAATTGTTATTATGTTCCAGCGCTTAGTCGAAACATTATTTCCGCCTCATGTTTGATGAGACAAGGTTATGAGTCGAATATTAAGAATAATGGTTGTTCTTTATATTTGAAAGACATGTTTCATGGCTTTGCACCCGTCGAGAACGGGTTATTTATTTTAAATCTTGATAGTGAATCGTTCTATAACATAAATGTTAAAAGGTTGAAACCAAATGATCTGAATATGACTTACTTTTGGCACTGTCGGCTTGGTCATATAAGTTGGAAGCGCATGAAGAAGCTCCATGATGATGGACTTCTAACTTCGTTTGATTTAGAGTCATTCGAGACATACGAATCATGCCTACTAGGCAAGATGACCAAGACACCTTTTGCAAGGAGTTGTGAAAGGGCGTCCGACTTGTTGGAACTAATACATAGTGATGTATGTGGACCAATGAGCACGACAGCTAGAGGTGGTTATGAGTACTTCATTACCTTCACTGATGATTTGAGTAGGTATGGATATATTTATTTAATGAAACACAAGTCGGAAGCCTTTGAAAAGTTCAAGGAATTCCAGAGTGAGGTACAAAATCAACTCGGCAAGAAAATAAAGTTTCTACGGTCGGACCGTGGGGGCGAGTACATGAGCCATGAGTTTGATGACCATCTAAAGAGTTGTGGAATAGTTCCTCAACTCACTCCGCCGGGTACACCGCAGAGAAACGGTGTATCGGAACGGAGAAATCGGACCTTGTTGGACATGGTACGATCAATGATGAGTCGGACAGATCTACCTTTATCATTTTGGGGTTATTGTCTAGAAACTGCAGCTTTCACACTAAACAGAGTACCATCAAAGTCAGTAGAGAAGACACCACATGAGATGTGGACGGGCAAAAAGCCAAGTTTGTCTTTTCTTAAGATTTGGGGTTGTGAGGTATTTGTCAAGCGACTTCAGTCGGACAAGCTCACGCCCAAGTCGGATAAGTGTATTTTCGTGGGGTATCCGAGGGAAACCTTGGGGTACTACTTCTACAACCGGGAAGAGGGCAAAGTGTTTGTCGCTCGGAATGGTGTCTTCCTTGAGAAAGAGTTTCTCAGTCGGGAAGTCAGTGGGAGCACGGTGCAACTCGAAGAAATTCGAGAGGAACCAGCTAGGGGCGAGTCGGCAATGGCCTTGGAGGCTGAGCCGGTCGTGGTACCTACACCGGTTACAGCACCTGAACCTCGGAGATCTGCCAGATTACAGAGTGCTCGAGATGTTTTACTGTTAGACAGTAATGAGCCGGCAACTTATTCGGAAGCGATGGTGGGATCTGATTCCGAGTCATGGCTTGGAGCCATGAGATCCGAGTTAAAGTCCATGGATGAAAACCAAGTTTGGAATTTGGTTGATCTGCCTGACGGTGCAAGACCCGTCGAGTGCAAATGGGTCTTTAAGAAGAAAATTGATATGGATGGAAATATTTCCGTCTATAAAGCACGACTTGTCGCGAAGGGGTTCCGACAAGTTCAAGGAGTTGACTACGACGAGACCTTCTCGCCCGTAGCGATGCTTAAATCAATTCGGATCATGTTAGCTGTAGCAGCCTATTTCGACTAAGAGATATGGCAGATGGATGTCAAGACGGCTTTCCTTAATGGAAATTTAACTGAGGACGTGTATATGATACAGCCCGAAGGTTTTGTCGATCCAGCTAATGCTGACAAGGTATGCAAACTTCAGAAATCCATTTATGGGTTGAAGCAAGCATCTCGGAGTTGGAACATTCGCTTTGATGAGGTAGTCAAATCGTTTGGCTTCATCAAGAGCGATCATGATTCTTGTTTATACAAGAAGTTTAGTGGGAGCAACGTGAACTTTCTAATCTTATATGTGGATGACATATTACTGATTGGAAATGATGTCATGATGCTGCAAGAAACCAAAGAGTCATTGGAAAGGAGTTTCTCAATGAAGGATTTGGGTGAGGCAACTTACATATTAGGAATCAGGATCTATAGAGATAGATCAAGGCGGCTCATTGGATTGAGTCAGAGTACTTATCTGGACAAGGTTTTGAAGAAATTCAAAATGGAAGAATCCAAGAAGGGATTCTTACCGATGTCCCATGGCATAAAACTTAGCAAGACTCAGTGTCCTTCGACAACTGATGAGCGAAGTCGGATGAGTGTGATCCCGTATGCTTCGGCAATCGGATCCATCATGTATGCCATGATTTGTACTAGGCCAGATGTTTCCTATGCTCTAAGTGTTACGAGCAGATACCAGGCTGACCCTGGCGAAGCCCACTGGGCAGCGGTTAAAAACATCCTTAAGTATTTGAGAAATACTAAGGAAATGTTCCTAGTTTATGGAGGTGATGAGGAATTCAGTGTAAAGGGTTACACGGATGCAAGTTATCTCACCGACTCAGATGATTCTCGTTCGCAATCGGGATACGTGTTCGTAATGAACGGAGGAGCTGTGAGCTGGAAGAATTCCAAGCAAGATACGGTGTCTGCATCTACAACAGAGGCTGAGTATATTGCTGCCTCAGAGGCGGCAAAGGAAGCTGTTTGGATCAGGAACCTCCAGATGGATCTTGGTGTGGTTCAGGGCGCGTCCAATCCTTTGGACGTATATTGTGACAACAATGGTGCTATCGCACAAGCCAAGGAACCTAGACAACACCAGAAGAACAAACATATACTCATGCGGTACCACCTCATTCGCCAGTTTGTCGAACAAGGTGATATCAAGTTATGCAAAGTACACACGGATGCAAACATTGCAGATCCGTTGACAAAGGCGCTACCACAGCCTAAGCATGAGGCGCACACGAGAGGTATGGGCATTAGATGCCTAGGCATATGATGCCAGGATGATTGACTCTAGTGCAAATGGGAGACTGTTGGGAATATGCCCTAGAGGCAATCATGTATGATGTAATTCCCACTGTATTCATAAAGTTATTAAGTTGTCCTTGTTTTGAACATCTGATATATGTCATTGAATATGTGATTCGATTGTGGAACTATATATATTCATGTTGTTCATACTAGATTGTCCTTGGTCATTTAGGTTGTGCTGGACACACACCCTAGACTAATGTGAGTGTTGGCTGATGACACGGTTCCACTTGTCATGGGCATGGTGATGCCATTCCAACGTTCACGGACTTGGCTAAAGAGTTTAGCAAGTCGGACTGACCCACATTGAGATGCAACGATCAAGTCGTCATTTGCATGTCTCAATCAATGTAATCCTTAGACCTGAGGTTGTCGCACAATCCGAGTTGTGGATCACCGACTTAGGTTCTGTCAAACGTTGTTCTGTGACAAGGCAACTATAAAGGCAGAGTTCGGGTCGAATGAGAAGCAAGCTGCGTGATGTGGATAATCAAGATGGGATTTTGCCCCTCCTAATGGAGAGATATTCTCTGGGCCCTCTCGAGTGATATGATTCAGGAAGCATGGCCATGCGCGACTCAGTTAAGTGTTAACTGTGTCTGTTGACTAAGAGTTAGTCAGATGAATCGCATATCACAGATCGAGAAGAGAATTGAACTATTTAAGGGATGACGATAAATCGCCTATAGTTCGACAAGGTATATCGTGAGGCAAAAAAGACTAAGATGAATATCACATTGAAAGGTATGTCGTCATGACTCAATGGAACTTGGGAGTCGGCACGTTCTGCTAGGAGCCGCTACCGATTGATCGATTGAGAGTAGGACTCCAATCGTGTTCAAGTCGCCATGAGCCTGCAGGGTCGCACACTTAAGAGCGGGAGCAAGTATTGGTCGGGTTGGACCCGAACCGGAAATGGACTGGTTTTGTGAGTCGGACTCACAGAGGGAATGGGCCACAAGTGTTGTGAAGCCCATTACCATACGCTATATAAAGAGGGGCGCAGGTTGCCCAGCAGGCACGTTAGTCCACTCTCCCATGCGTTGGGAACCCTAGCCCCACTCAGTCCAGCCGCCGCACCGGACCTAGCAGTCCGCCGTCGGAGCTCCTCCTCGTACGTGTGGATACCGGCAGAGGTGCTGTACGTTCAGCACTTCGACGTTCGAGGGATTGGATCGGCCGGACCGGATCGTGGGACTGCACTGCCCCGACGCGCTACATCGATAATCCGCACCTGCGCGTCTAGTGGTAATACTCGTGGCCTTCTACCTCGGCTAGATCTTGGGAGTACCGCGTAGGAAAAGTTTTTGTTTATCTCTACGCGTTCCAACAATTCAAACAAATCGATCGGGTAGGAAGAACCTACCTCTCTTACACATGATAAATTTACATCATAAAAAACCTGGATTGTTCAGCCGACTAGGCACATCCGGATGCCATATTCTTCGAATATGAAGGTAAGACCCGAAAAGATCTCTCTTTTGGGCCTGGAATCGCACTCGAAAACTGCGTCCTCCGGTATAATTCCGTGTCAACAACACGAAGAAAAATCCTAGCGGACGCGCCGGGTACCCCCATAGGTTAAGTTCGACTTGATAAGTCCACAACGGCCCAGTCGCAACGATCACCTCATCGGGTTCGAGTCGGAGGTCTCGAATCTGTGTAGGCCAGGAATGTTTTTGCCCTAGTCGCAATTAATTGGCCCTGATCTCTCGGGAGAGCCAAGCTACTGTGCCACATCCTTCTGTGAAGAAAAAAAAAGCCGTACAAACAGGCACTTATGTTGCTCAATGCTCGAGCATGATGACTTATGATACAGGGAACACACCCTTTAAAAACAATAACTGTCGAGCTGGTCCTCCAAAAAAGATCAAGAAAGGTTTGACCGTCTACTCGACTGGAAAAATCCCAATCGAGCAAACGCTCGGGGGCTACTGACGAAGATATAGATCCTGGACCCTGCGGGTAAGGACACCCCCTCTCAGGCCCAAGGCCAAAGCCCAAGAAGAGGCGCCCTTGAAGTACTCTAGAAGGCCCACGTGAAGCCCACCCGCACTAACTTGCGGGTTAAGCTAGGAAATCTGTAACCGACATGGATAGAGTTCGAATCCTCTCCGGGTAGGACTCGAGACCTGGCCATCTATATAAGGCGAGGAGAGCCCCCTAGGAGGGGGACCAAGCTATTACCGCACGACCCAAAAGCCTTGAATTCGAGACCTACTCTCGATTCGAGCACACCATTGTAACCGATCTAATTTTCAATACAGATCGACAAGAGGCAGGAGTAAGGGTTTTACCTCTACGAGGGCCCCGAACCTGGGTAAATCTCGCCCCCTGTCTAGCCGACGATTCCACCAGCGCTCATGACTTCTCCTAGTCGAAACCCGATAGGGTCACCTAAGGGATTTGTAGAGTCAGAGATTCGACAGCGGCCGTGCGTCTCCCCACGCGGGCGCTGGTGTTAATGCGGGGGCGGCCTTTCGGCCTGCCCGGCCGGGTATATAATGACGCCCCCCCCGCCCCTCGCCGCGCACCTCTCCCTCATCGCTCTCTATCTCTCTCCCCGCCTCCTCTGCCTCTCGCATCGCCGCCCCCCCCCCTCCCCCGCCGCCATGGATCCCCTCGCCGCAAACGGCTTCCCCCGCGTTCTCTCCTCAAGCACGAGGCGCGCGCCCTCTTCGAAGCCTGGTACCCGTGCCCGCCGGACATGCGCGCCGGGCACGACTTCACCATCGGGCTCGCCGGCATCCCAATCCCCAATGCGCCGTCGGTGGCGGACGAGTCCTGGCAGCGGGAGGTGCGCGCCCACTTCTACGGGCAACTCACACCGGAGCAGCGCGCCGACCCCCGCTGGGACCCGGCGAACACTGCGCGCTACGAGCGCGAGTTCAAGCGCCTCCACGAGCTGCGCTAGAACCGCTGGGACGGTCCCGGCCCGACGCCGCTCCCTCAGGCGCTTTGTGGGCGCAAGAAGGCTTCACCCTCGAGGCCGTTCTCGCCCACATCGACGTCGGGAACAACCCACGCCTCCCCTGGCCGGCTCCCAGCCGCTGGGACCCAAGGCGGCCAACGGCGACACCGACCTCCTCCATCTCGCGCTCGTCCTCCTCCTCCACCGGCGGCTCGTCCAGGCGCTCGGGCCCGCCACTGCGCGTCCCCAAGACGGAGCCGGGGACCTCCACGCCACCGCACCTGCGCCCGCACTCCGACGGCATCAGCATTGGAGGCATCCGCTTTGGCGGAGGAGGCACCTCTTCCCGCCGCCGCGCTGCGCGCCTCTCCTCGTGCCCAAGACGGAGCCTGGGCCTGCGTGTCCCCAAGGAGGAGCCTGGGCTGCGTGTTCCCAACGTGGAGCCAGGGTTGGAGCGCCCACGCAGCCTCGCCGAAGAGCTCGAGGCGCTCCAGGCGGCGTCGGCGACGTAGGACGACCCCGAGGGCGTCGACGTGGTCCTTCAACGACATGGCGGTGATGAAAGTCGCGCCGCTGATCGTCCTCGACCCACCGGCGGCGGCCAACGACGACGAGACGGGGCCGAGCCAGTGGGCTGGCGACGACGACGAGGAGGACTGGGGCAACGACGACAGCAGCTCCGACGGCGACTACGACGTGTTTGACGAGTGAACACGTCGTAGTTTCGTTAAATTTAGGTTTTTTAGTTTAAATTTCATTAAAATGTCGTAATATATCCTTAATATTTGAATGAAATCGTCGTTTAAAAGTTCGAATTTTGGGGGGGGGGGCTCCAAGTGGGGCTGCGAGTGGGCAGCCGCGCCCCCCGCCGGCGCCTTCCCATCCGGACGAGCCCCCAAAGGGCCTCGCCGGGCGCCCATCCGGACGCCTATTGGGGGCCTCGACTGGAGATGCTCTCACGGCTGGTGCAACAAGAACAGCGGGTCCCACCGTGTGACAGCACACACCATCCCTCTTCTCTTTTTATTTGGTAGAGTTCAATTTTTCCTAAAGCTTCAAGTTTTAAAAATTGGGATTTCCAAAAATTTCAGATCTTTCGAAAGTCTGAAGTTTTCACCCAAAAAAATGATGTTCAATTCTCCAAAAAGTTTGGAAGTTCTTATTGTTGGAAGGAATTTCTCAAAGTTATTTTTTTATGAAGTTCGGAATTCTGGCATTTCGAGACGAATTCATTGTAATTTTATGCTTTTTCGAAATTTAACAAAAGGAAAAGTTTGACCACACACCCCGACTTTCCAAAAGAGTGAAGTACACCCGGTCAAAAAATAACGCTGAGGAATGCTCCTTAGCAAGAGTTTACACATATGAAATATTTCGTATAATTGACATGCATCTTAGGAGTTATTAATTTGAAGGTGCAACAAGAGGTTTCTTTTGGAGAGGGAAAGATATTCATAAAAAAGGGAAATGACCGGTCAAATGGGAACATGTATGTAAACCCAAAAAATTAGGTGACTTGGGAGTTATTAATTTGAGAAAGAAAAATACTGCCCCGCTTACGAAGAACTTATTTATATTCATGAACAAGTCATATTCCCGAGGTTAATCTTATCTGGCACGCTTATTACTCAAATGGAAAATTACCTCAATGCACTGCTATTTATGGCTCATTTTGGTGGAGAGATTGCTTAAGGTTATTTCTCATGGAATTTGCATCATGCCAGTCTGGAAATACAACCACTCTCACGTTATGGCATGATATCTTGACTGATCAGCCCATCAGAATCAAATACCCACAATTATTTTCAGTTGTCAAAGATGAAAATATCTCTCTACATACAGCATATGACAGCATTACAAAGCAGAATATCTTTGATTTATTTCAATTGCCCATATCTATGATTGCAGCCCAGCAGTGTAATGATCTTGTGTTGGATATGAATTCTCCGGTTCCTAGTGAGAGTGCACACACATGGCAACTCAAAATGTCCAAGAAAGATTATTCCTGCAAGAGAGTATATAATCTGCTCAGCACGGAACCCCCTGCTCCCAAGCCATTCAAGTGGATTTGGAAATCATGTGCTCTCCGCAAACATAAGATTTTCTATTGGCTCTTACTACAGCACAAATTAAATACCAGAGATCTTCTGGGTAGAAAGAACTTCCATATTGAATCATATGACTGTGTGCTCTGTCCTAACAGGGAAGTCGAGGATTTCTTGCATCTGTTCTTTGCCTGTGACTTCAGTAAGCAATTTTGGTGGAAACTGAACATAGAATGGAATACTGATCTGGACATTATCAATATGCTATTGTATGCAAGGAGGAGATATAAATTCATCTGCTTCAAAGAATCTCTTTTAGTTGGCTGTTGGAGTATCTGGAACCACAGAAATAGATGTATTTACGATAACCAACATATCATTGTGGCTACTTGCTTTCATGATTTTATTTCTTCTTTTTAGATTATTAAACATAGGGCTAAACCATCTCTTATGGAGGGTATGAGCCAATGGATTTATACGTTATGAACATCCTCTAGTACTGGATGTGTTTTGTGACTGGGTAGTAGGTACTCGGAGGAGATGAGATAGAAGAGTGTGGGCCAACTGAACCGTTAGCACAATGAAGAAAACTATCTCTAAGCATCCAAGTGGTATATAGGAGAGTGAAAACTAAACAGTAAAAATGAAGAGTAAAGACAAAGGTGCACTATAAACACTGAGATCATATATAATTAAAGATGGAACTTTTTTCTTATTTATGTAGCATCATCCGTGGCAACAGTACATTCACATGTGCAATGTAACCACAGTGTGCGGCATTATGCCCATGATCTGGTATGCATGGTAGCTAGTACGAAGACTAGTACGTACCAGCCGCCGAGCTTGTATCATCCACCATCGTAAGGTATACATGTTCTAGATTTTACGAGATCATGACCATGTCTGGTAGCTAGTATTACATCCATGTGTTCTTAATTCGAAGCTAGCTCCAATTAGTATGGAGATTTGCAGGCTTCGCCGATCGACTTCAACGAGTCCCGACGATTATTTTACTCATGCATATCTAGCTGCACGAAACAACAAAGTGGTGAATTGGCTAGAAGTCGGGATATATATAGATAAGAGAAGTATGCATGGCCGATTTGCTTACCTGGATGGATCAGGCGGAGGGCGCCGGGCAAACGTACAGCGGTGGCACCGCACCGCCGCTGCCGCAGTTGCCCATGGCGTCCTGCGGCGGGGCGAGCCCACAGACGTCGCCGATGAGGGAGAACGCGCGGTCGACGGGGATGCTGACGCCGATGGCACGCTCGAGGGTACGGTTGACGATGTGGCAGAGACACGCAGCCTGGTGCTGGATGATGCCGCCCAGACCCTCGCAGCACCCCTCCGGCGCCGTCGACATACCAGCGTCCTCGAAGAAGGCCAGGCACGGGCTCAGTGCCAGAAGCGATCCCACACACGTCGTCGACGCGTCCTGCCTCGCTGGCCAAATCTTCCGAGAGATGGGCTCCGACGACACGATGGTCTTCGCTCCGTCGGCCGCCGTGGCGATGACGAGGGGCAGCAGGAGGAGGAGCGCCGCGGTGCAGGCCTTGTTGGACGACGCCATTCTAGTTGTTGGCTGTCTACGATCTGGTACGCAGGATAAGTGAAGTTGTGACGCTTGGGGTGGGCTTAAGATGCTCACCGATTCATCTACTTATATACATATGGCAGGTGCAACTGCCTACCTGTGAGTTTGTTTAACGTTCGGATCTTACGCGCGAAATGAAGATAGTGTGAATAGCTGAGATCAAAGCACTCCTAACTCCGTTCCGTTCTTACGCCCGAAATGAAGATAGTGTGAATAGCCGAGATCAAAACACTCCTAACTCTGTTCCGTCCGTCTTAACTACCACTACACTTTCTTATTCACTTAACACCAAGAACTAGAGCATGACTGAAAAAAAGGGGGGGAGAGGAAAATATGTTTACTCACACGGGTGTAACTTTCTCTGTAGATCGCATGGTCTTTGATAATAGCACGAGTATTAGTCTTTTAAGGTACCGTAAAACATCTCAAAATTTATCTGCAGTTCCGGACACCTACCTGTTGAGCTTAAGGGGCCGTTTGGTATCAGAACACTACTGATTAGTTGCTGCTTACTGAAGATTGGTTCCGATCTAATTTTTTGCAACGATGAAGAGAAGCGTACCGGCAAAATGAACTTCTAGACAGGAAATGCACGCAATATACATGAATGCTCTTTAAAGGGATTATTTTGGGGGTGCAGGAGAAAGTGATGATCGCTGATGGTGCTGTCACCCACGAAACTGGTTCACCAGGTTGTTGGTGTCAACCTAAAACAAGGTTTCAGTTAAAAAAAACGTAAAACAAGTACAAATGTATCCCAAATCGCTATATTAGGGAATAAAATAGAAACAAAAAGCGTTTTGTTTGGATTATTGTACTTGCGCTATAGTTTTATGCTATCAGATATAACTAGGAAGCGTTGGCGCGGCGTGTTTGACGGAGGAATCGGTCAGTAGTGTAAGAGGGAATCCACATTTATTGGTACCAAAAAATAAGCTAGAAGCATCGATTTTTTTTCTAGATTTCATTATCCATGATCTTGCTGGTTATGAGGGCTATAGCTGAGCATAGATTTTAATACTAAATTCGAAGGTAAGATAGCTTATATCCAATATCTAGGAGGAATAATCATTATTAGCACAGCTATATCCAATATTTAGGAGGACCAATCATTATTCGGAGAGCTCGCCTGTAAAAGAAGTGCAAGACAAATATTAACAGATAGCTTCGTAATGTCTCGCCAAATTCAGAATTTACAAACTTAGTTACCATAGCTAGACCTTATACTGAAGGTGTCGAGAATACAGAACACAGATTGCTGCATCGGCACATATTCAAACATGTAGAATGCCCCAAACTCGTGTTTTTACGAGCAACAATGATGGCACACCGTATACACAGTGGTCCTAACTTAGAATGTTTTTCGAAACCGAACCTTCAAAATGGCATGTTGATCTGCGACTGGAATTTGTACACATGAATAATTATACGACAGGGTATAAAACACTAAGTAGTAAGCATGCACTTATTTTGTACATGTTATTCAGATAAGCTTAAAAAATGATTATGCACTTCTAGGAAAACAAAACAAAATGACAAAGTATATAATTTCGAATGTGTTCATTTAAGTGAAAGTTAAATATCTTACCATTTTGTCATTTAAACATCTGTGCCAGACTCAAAACTTGTATGCCTTAAGCATCCTAGACAATGCAAGGCAGGATCAAACCATCTCATACTCATCTAACTATGAGGTTGTACTATTCCTTGGAATTTAGAAAATACATGGAAACATGTTTTCGGAGCTTGTAATTTGAACGAAAGAAGAATGTTCTGAAGCACCACTATATGAGCCTATAAAATGATGAAAACACTTTAGATATGAGAAAATAAATCTGCCTAATGTAGGCTTCTTTGAAATTGCATTTTTTTTTTCTCTTTTTCGCTGGAAATTGTTTCTCTACGGCTAGCAATGGCACATAAAAGTCTAACAGTTGTGAATAAGAAAAGGTCGTGGAATGAAATAGGAGCTAGAGAATGCACGATTCTCATTGAACGCAGCAAATGTTGAGCATATTCGCAAATACAGAGCACAAAGAGAACAAAATCTAGAGTTCAATTGGCAAAAGCTAGATCGACATGCCCCATGGAAAACTGGTAACCTTAACCGAAATGTGCGATGCCATGTTGTCGATGCTATGAAATGTAATCAATATTTTGGCCATTCGTCGTTGATAAATTTTGCTTCCTTTGTCAATGATGCAACTGCCCTGTCACACACACACACACACACACACACACACACACACACACACACACACACACACACACACACATGAACACTGAACTGTGGCAAACAGATTTTCTAGGGTCACTGATTGCAATTACACTTCTACACCAAGGTACCCACAAAATGGATTACAAAGGTTTTATGGAGCAACATATTGTCAATGCGTCAACCATTCGTTAGAGATGGCAAAATAAGCAATAATGTTGTGAACCTAAGTTCCAACAATAAGAAATGCATACGAAGAATGCAGGAATTTGCTCGTTTCTAATGTTTGTATAAACCAAAAATGACAACATAATTATGCAGCTAGACATGTTTAGCTATGACAACAAAAAGGCCGACCCAAAGAAGACATTGCAAATTTTTCATGGAAGAGGAATGTAATTGAACTTTAAATATTACTAATAATGCCACAATAACAAACGGTGATGCATATATTATACCAAAGAGTAAAATTATGTAGTAAATAATCATGGAAATCACATTCCCAATGTACTTGTACATACCTAAATCTGTACACCATAGTCCGACCAGAGAATCTAGGTACATACTTATTCTTGTTAAATAGCTTCTAGAAGGATAGGGTGCGGTAGCTGTTAGCTGTTAATATCTTCATGTACCGGACCATCCGTTTGTTATAAGGATGAGCACGTATCCCCTACTTCTAGCTCTCGTTGTAAACCATCCGGTGTACTCTCCAAGCCACGTTTTGGCTGCTATATAAGACGGAACCGATCCCGAGACAAAGGGCATCGTTAAAACCCCAAAGAGCCTAGAGCTCTCACATGGTATCAGAGCCTCCTTTTCCAATCACATCTATGAACGGTCAATCTCCATCCTCTTCCACCAAGATGACCAATCCACTACCTAGCCAAGGCACACCGGAGAAGCTTACCCGGGAGAATTTCCTTCTCTGGGAGATGCAGGTGCTGCCGGCCGTACGAGGTGCTGGCTTGATGGGGTTCCTGGATGGAACCACCGCGGCACCCCCGACCAAGATCTACGTCGAGAAAAGCGACAAGAGTCGCGAGGAGGTGAGCAACCCCGACTATGAAGCATGGGTGCTCACGGACCAGCAGGTTCTCTCCTACCTTGTAAGTTCCCTGTCAAGGGACATTATGATTTCGTGTATCGGGATGAAAACGGCAGCAGCCGTATGGGCGACCGTGACCTCCATGTTCGCCGCCCAATCTCGCACGCGCATCGCCAACCTTCGCATCCGGCTCGCCAACACCAAGAAGGAAGGCAAGACCACTGCCCAATATTTTGGGCAGATGAAGGCGGTCGCCGATGAGCTCGCCGCTACTGGGCGCCAGATCGAGGAGGATGAACTGCTGGAGTACCTCCTCACCGGGCTGGACGACCCCTACAACCCCCTCTTCGACGCGATCGGAGCCAATCCTGCCGTCAAACTTTCTGTAAGTGATCTGTATGCGCAGGTTACAGCATACGATAATCGTATGGAGATCCTCCTCGGCACTGGAGGACCCGGAAGCGTCTCTTCTGCAAACGCCGCCGCTCGTGGACGCGGTGGACGTCGAGGCGGTCGCGGCTACGGCCGTGGACGCTATGGAGGACATCGCGGCGGCGGCCGCGGACAAGGCCGAGCACAAGGAGGTGGCAATTATCGTCGCGGCGGTGGCGGCGGCGCCAACACCAACAACAACAAAGGGAGCGGCAATGACCGCATCCTCTGTCAAATCTGCGAGAAACCAGGCCATCCGGCTTGGAAGTGTTGGCACCGCTACTCCGACGATGAAGAGGAGGAAGAAGAAAAGGGTGCCAACGCCGTCTCCTATGATGTGGATCCCGTGTGGTACTCGGACACCGGAGCCACGGATCATATCACCGGTGAGCTCAATAAACTCACCATGAAGGAGAAGTACAATGGCCGTGACAAGATTCACGCCGCAAATGGGACAGGTATGAATATTGAACATGTTGGTCATGCACTTGTTAAATCCCCATCCACATCACTCCACCTAAACAATTTTCTCCATGTTCCACAAGCCAAAAAGAATCTTGTTTCAATTCATCGTCTCACTCGAGACAATAATGTCTTTGTTGAATTTCATCCATGGTGTTTCTGTGTGAAGGACCAAGCAACGAGGAAGGTACTTCTTGAGGGTAGATGCAAAAAGGGTCTCTATCCGTTGGTTTCATCATCAAGCACAAATAAACAAGTTCTTAGCGTCACCAAGCCTTCAGCTACAAGGTGGCATGATAGACTAGGACACCCATCTTTTCAAATTGTTCAACGAGTTCTTAGGAATTTTAATCTTCCTGTTTCCAATAAGTGTAGAACAGAGTCTATTTGTGACTCATGTCAAAGAGCTAAAAGTCATCAAGTCCCTTATATGATATCTGCTAGTATTTCGACCTCTCCTTTGCAACTTATTTTTTCTGATGTGTGGGGTCCAGCACCCATATCTGTTGGTCGTTTTTCATACTATGTAAGTTTCATAGATGACTTTAGCAAATTCTCATGGATTTATCTTCTTAAAAAGAAATCTGAAGTATTCCAAGTCTTTCAGAATTTCCAAAATCTCGTTGAACGCAAATTTGATAAGAAAATCTTAGCCATGCAAACTGACTGGGGTGGTGAGTACGAAAAATTAAATCCTTTTTTTCAAAGAATAGGAATTTCTCACCATGTCTCATGTCCACATGCCCACCAACAGAATGGGTCTGCAGAACGCAAGCACCGTCACATTGTAGAGGTTGGACTTGCTCTTTTAGCAAATGCATCTATGCCATTAATGTTTTGGGATGAAGCCTTCTTAACTGCTACTCACTTGATAAATATGCTCCCTTCTTCAGTCATTGATCATGAAATTGCTATGACACGACTCCTTAAGGAAGATCCAGATTTTTCATCTCTACGTGTATTTGGTTGTGCATGTTGGCCCAACCTTCGTCCATATAACAAAAGAAAATTAGCCTTTCGTTCCAAACAATGTGCTTTCCTAGGCTATAGCAATATGCACAAAGGAGTAAAGTGTCTTGACATTACTTCTGGTCGTGTATACATTTCTAGAGATGTGGTCTTTGATGAAACAATTTTTCCTTTCTCTAAACTTCATCCCAATGCAGGAGCATTACTTCGACAAGAAATTCTGCTCTTACCAGAAAATCTCCACACTCAATCGGTCTTAGCTCATGGGGGGCAACAAAGTAGCATTGATCTAACACCTAATGTTCAATGTTCATTACCTCTTAATGCTTCCCAGATGATACAACAGCCTGGAGGAGAAAAATCGGAGCGTTTTGGTGCTCAAACGAGTGAAAACAGCCATGTACAAGAATATGCACTAGAGGACAACCAGCGCACCGGATCCGAGGACGATTCCCAGGAGATTTCAGAACATTCCGCCTCGGGATCGTCATCTGGCAGCGCATCTCCCTCGCCCTCTGCGTCGTCAGAGCGGAGCACGCCGCAGGGTGGCGACAGCCAACGGGCGAGCGCCACGTCCAGCTCCACCGCTTCGTCGACCGAAGAGCCGCGCACTTCACCGACCGGTGCGCCTGACGCGTCCAGTGGGCCACCCCGACAGCGTGGACCCGCGGTCACTGCTGTTCCCTCGCACGGGCTCCCGACCAGGTGGAGAACCGCGGCAGGAGGCCAATCCCGAGGCGGATCCACCCAGGCAACCATGCACCGCACGGACTCGCACGCACGCCTGGGATCCTCTGCACCAAGAAATCCTGCAGGCGTTGACGCACACATGCGTCCAGGATCTTCTGCGCCGGATGAAGCTGAAGACAATTCTGCGGTGGTTCATCGCACCCGGCTACAAACTGGTAAAAGAAAAGAAAAAGAGTTTACTGATGGCACTATAAAATATGATACTCGTAGAAAGAAAACAACTAATAACATGATTAGATATAGTTTATCTGCTTGTACTGATGAACCTGAAACCTTGCAAATAGCATTAGATAATCCAAATTGGAAAAATGCTATAGATGATGAGTACAATGCCCTGATATCAAATAAAACTTGGCATCTAGTACCACATAGGCAAGGAATAAACCTTATAGATTGTAAATGGGTTTATAGGATTAAAAGAAAAGCTTATGGAACTATTGATAGATATAAAGCTAGATTAGTAGCAAAAGGATTTAAACAAAGGTATGGAATAGATTATGAGGACACGTTTAGTCCAGTAGTTAAATCTGCTACTATTAGACTTGTTCTATCTGTTTCAGTTTCAAGAGGATGGAGCCTAAGACAATTAGATGTGAAGAATGCGTTTCTTCATGGTGTTCTGGAAGAGGAAGTGTTCATGAAGCAACCACCTGGGTATGAAAATCCTAATACACCTCATCATGTGTGTAAATTGGATAAATCATTATATGGTCTCAAGCAAGCTCCAAGAGCATGGTTTGCCAAATTAAGCTCAAAACTTCAAGCATTTGGTTTCCTTATTATTTATTTACAATAAGTCTGGCATTATCATCTTTGTATTGGTATATGTAGATGATATCATAGTCACCAGTTCCTCAAGCAAAGCCATTACTGCATTACTACATGATTTGAGTACAGCTTTTGCACTAAAGGATCTTGGTGATTTGCATTATTTTCTGGGTATTGAAGTCAAGAAAATTGATGATGGTATTTCACTAACCCAAGAAAATATGCCTTGGACTTGTCGACTCGTGTTGGCTTGAAAGATTGTAAGATAGCTCCAACACCACTCTCAGCTTCTGAAAAATTATCAGCAACAGAAGGAGACCCACTTGGACCAGATGATGGAACAAGGTACAGAAGTATTGTTGGTGCATTGCAGTATTTGACACTTACAAGGCCAGATATGGATTTCTCAGTTAATAAAGTCTGTCAATATTTACATGCACCAACAACTGTTCATTGGACAGCAGTTAAAAGAATTTTGAGGTATGTTAAGGGGACTTCTAATATAGGCTTAACCTTTAAGAAATCTTCATCTAGTCTAGTCAGTGCTTTTTCAGATGCTGATTGGGCAGGTTGTGTAGATGATAGAAGATCAACTGGAGGATTTGCAGTTTATTTTGGTCCTAACTTAATATCATGGAGTGCGAGAAAACAGGCAATTGTATCTAGATCAAGTACAGAGGCAGAATACAAGGCTGTAGCAAATGCCACAACAGAAGTTATCTGGGTAGAATCTTTACTTGGAGACTTGGGGATTGAAGTTAAACAAATCCCATGTCTGTGGTGTGATAATATGGGAGCCACATATCTTTCTGCTAATCCCATTTATCATGCAGGACAAAACACATTGAAATAGACTTTCACTTTGTTCGTGAAAGAGTTGCCAACAAGAAGCTTGAGATCAGATTTATTTCTTCACAAGACCAGGTGGCTGATGGTTTCACAAAACCCCTAGCTCCTCGACAGCCTGAAGCATTTAAATATAATCTCAATCTTAGGAAAGGTTGAGATTGAGGAGGGGTGTTAAATAGCTTCTAGAAGGATAGGGTGCGGTAGCTGTTAGCTGTTAATATCTTCATGTACCGGACCATCCGTTTGTTATAAGGATGAGTACGTATCCCCTACTTCTAGCTCTCGTTGTAAACCATCCGGTGTAATCTCCAAGCCACGTTTTGGCTGCTATATAACACGGAACCGATCCCGAGACAAAGGGCATCGTTAAAACCCCAAAGAGCCTAGAGCTCTCACAATTCTCACTGATATCATAGATATTAATTAGAAGCATGGTCATGTAGGTTAACATTATAAGGCAAGCATCGATATATTATAGTTCACCACCGTGGTATAGAGTAGTCAACATTTAAACTTTGATTTCCAAAATCAAGTTCTACATCGTAAGATAACTAAAAGATATATTGATGGAGTGCAGGCACCTCAGATTCTCACGGTGCCAACATGCCATGCGCCTCACACTTGTCCAATTAGTACAAAGTTTGCGCCTGAGGGTGATAATGGCGGCATGATATGTAGTTCTGAGGATAGAAATGAATAATACTGATGAAAAATGGGAATAAAGTAGACAATAAATTACGCCCACAATCAACTCATCATCACAAACACACACATCCAACCCTTATCTCATCTAGTGATTTAACATTAAGAACCAAGCCAATCTGGACCAAGTATTTTTTTTTTTTTTTGATAAAGGGAAGTATATTAATATCGTGGAGATACAAATTACACCCGGCCTCTGCAACAACGCAATGGATGCACACAGCCGAAAGACAATAAAAAGAAGAAATAAAAAGAAAAGTCCCGCTACAGAGTTACAGCCCTCGCGGTATCCGCACAACCACCACCTAAACAACAGTTGATGTCCATCTCTTCGAAAACAACGTCTCCAAGAAGAACGGTGCCAGGCACAACCAATTAAGGCCACACCTTGGGTTTTCACCCTGAAGATAATCCTCGCTTTCAAAACAACGGCTCCAAGAAGACCAGTGCCAGGCACAACCAATTAAGGCCAGACCTTGGGCTTTCACCCTGAAAGGTAGGACTTTGGACTTCACGCATGTTGTCGCCCCCTCTTACATACGGCTGCCACGGATCTTGTAACTCGGAGCCAGTTCCCCATCAATGCAAAGACTCCGAACACCGTTGATAGTCCTCCAATCTCGCCTTCGATGACTGAGCATTGTGACCGAATTCCACCGATCCAGCAATCTCCAGGCGTCGCCCATGGGAGTTGCCGGCGGAGTCTTTCGGGTCGACACCCCGGCTTGATCAAAGAGAATCTACATCAGCATCTTCATCTTCGCGCGATGGGAAACCCAAGGACCACCTCCTTTATTTTGATCTCTCGCAGCCCCGACGCCGCGAAACGACTCCCAACAGGGAATTTGCGGGAGTTCCGCATCTGCCGCCACCGGGAGCCCTGCCGCCGACGGTCCCTAGCACCACCGCCTCCCGCCGCCAAAGACAGAGGAGGCCGCGCCGCCCGGGAGCCAAGCCGATGGCGGCGCCGCTGCCACGCGGCCGCCGCACCATGGCCGAGCCACCCCAGATCCCATCGGCGGCGCCACCACCCGGCCAGCGCCGGCTGCCCACGCAGACCCAGCTACTAGGCGCCGCCAGAAGAACCAGGGCCGCCGCCCCGGCGTCCGTGCTCCGCCGTCCGCGCAAGCCGTCCAGGGCCGACCAACGCATCTGGCCGGAGGCCTCCCATCGCGTTTGTGCTGAGGAGGCGAGGACCCGCCGGCCGCCGTCCACCACGCGGAGGGTTGTGCCCCCGGTGGCTTCCTCCGGCGGCGGCGGGTGGATGGGGAGGAGGGGGTGTGGGGGCGGCGGCGGCTAGGGTTTCGCCCGTGCCGCCCTCTGGGAGCGACGCGAGCGAACAGGTATTTCCGTGCAACCCTCCGATCACCATCTGGACCAAGTATAAGTTACCTAGATGTGTTTGTCTCTGAACAAACACATCCGTACGTGAGCCATTCAAGCACCTCTTCTCTAGTTCAAATTCCAGCTCTGTAGGTTGCACCATGTCCCTTAGCTGAATGCTTTCTTGGATGTTTCTTGCCTACGGATAAAAAAAAAGCATATATCGCTCAGCCTATAAGCACTGGATAGTGGCTAGTGAGGACAACATGCCCTAAGATGCACGTACACAATAATAATCTGGATTAAACTGAAGCATGCTCATATGCTGTAGAAAATGGAGAATTCGCAAAAATCTTCATTTGAAGCTTTCATATCCAGTGTATTTTGTTTCAGCTGCAGAGCATACATGAGTACATACCTTCTCTAGTTGAAACATCCACATAATCATGGACAAAACTACCAATCTGCATGAATGGTTGGTGCTGGCCATCTCCGGCACCTGCCCCATCTCCTCGCCGTTCTTCTGCAATGAAAGAAACAGATTCAGAGTTTCATACAGGACTGTAATAAATTGCAGAAGTCAAATAATGATTTACCTGCATCCATAACAGGAAATAATACCTAGATTGTATCGTGACGCTGTTTCTGCATAAAACACAGCGAATCAGGAAGCGCGCCCTCCACACGCGGTCGAACTCGACGGGCAGGAGCGGGTCTTGCAGGCCGTCCCTGTTGGCATAAACCCTGTCTCCCTCGCTATTCTCTGAATAATTCTGTCAAGCGTCACTTTTCGACACTTGGTCAGTTTCGTCATTTAGGTAGTTAGCGTTTTATCTGTTGATTAGCTAGCACGGCAGATGGTTGCGGATTGTGCGCCTCTGGCCAAGTCGTAGTTCGTCTAGCGCGGAGCTCGGATCGTGGGATGGCACGGTCAGTAGTGGAGCATGATGCTTGGACTCGTTTTGTCTTTCCCGCATCAATAAAAGGAAGCAGAAAACGCTGCAGTCAGTGTGCAGCACAAATCCACCTGAGTCCCATAGCTCGAGTTCAATCTCTCTCGCGGTGTGTTCTTGAGTCATTGTTTCGGGTAACAATTGGCATCAGAGCCCAAAGGTCCGGCGACCATGAGTGCTAGCGGCAAGAGCGTCGAGAAGGGAAGCCACGGCGAGAAGGCCGATCTCTCCGACAAGCTCCCTCTCTCCTCTTCCGGCAAGGCACAAACTCCTCCGCCCCCACAGCGACGGAGCTCGCAAAGCCAAGCCCGGAGTTTGCCACGCTGCCGCGGCAGCGGCGAGATCGTCGTGCGGCAGGTGGTGCGCGAGTCAAGCGGGAGCACGTCGAATTTTTCCTTCCCGATGCTGGCACGCTCCAATTACAAGTTTACAACCATTGGTCAATGGTCATGGAGGTGAATCTGAAGGCGGCGTCCTTGTGGGATGCCATCGAGGACGACGACGTCCCACATCGGGAGGAGAAGGTAGTCCGTAAGTTCCTTGCCATTGTGCCCACCCGGTTCGTGCAAATAATGGATTCATCCACGCTCACAATCGAGGAGGTCACAGGTCACCTCCGTGCGTGCGAGGCGCGCCTGGATGACGCCCAGAGCGGCAGCGGCGGACAGCTCCTACTCACCGAGCAGCAGGGGGAGGCCCACAAGAAGCAACCTCTCGGCGGCGGTGCTACGGGGAAAGGTGACTCCCGTGGCGCGAGCGAGGGAGGGAAGGGTGGCCAGCCTCGCCAACGGGCTCCACCCGCACACGGTCCAAACGGCGAGATCACGACCGAGAGAAGTGCGGCTACTGGGGCAGAGATGGGCACTGGGCCCGCGAATGCCGCAAGAAACAGAAGGACGAGGTTGCGGCCGCGGTGACGGTCGGCGCCGCAAATCTCGTCCAGGTCGAGGAAGATGATGACCCGCGCATGGACGTGCATGAACGTGCGGTGACCACGGGCGGACACATCTTCCTCAACGAGGAGAAAGCCACGATCACGCCCACACGCGATGGCGGCGACGACAGAGAAGTGTGGTTCCTCGACACCGGCGCAACGAACCACATGACAGGCTCGCGCGACGCCTTCGCCGAGCTGGATCACGCGGTGGCGGGCAAGGTGAAGTTCGCGGACGGCTCTGTGGTTGAAATCCATGGACGCGGCACTGTTGTCTTCGTCGTCAACGGGGAGACCACCGCGCATTCACGGATGTCTTCTACATCCTGGCGCTCAAGAGTAGTGTCATCAGCCTCGGCCAACTTGAAGAGAGCTGGTACGACATCCGCATCCACCGCGGCTTGCTTACCATCAGAGATCGACGCAGGCGCCTCCTGCTGAAGGTACCACGATCGTTCAACCGCCTATACCGCCTCACGTTCCGCCCGTTGCATCCATTGTGCCTTACCGTCGGACACCTCTCTGACGCGTGGCACTCGCACACACATCTTGGTCACCTTCACTTCGATGGCCTGCGATGAATGGCACACGGTGGACTGGTGTGTGTCATGCCCTTCATCAAGCATGTCGACAAAATCTCCGAGGCGTGCCTCGTGGGCAAGCACAGAAGGTGCGATTCAGAGCGCAACGCCCGCTTGAGCTGGTGCAGGGAGATCTGTGCGGCCCAATCTTGACAGCAACACCACGGGGTCATCGCTACATCCTCCTTCTAATCGATGATCGGAGTAGGTACATGTGGGTGGAGCTCCTCGCATCCAAGGACGAAGTCGCGCGCGCGATTATCAAGTTCCAAGCGGCGACAGAAGTGGAGTGCGGGCATAGACTACACGTGCTTTGCACCGATCGCGGCGGCGAGTTCACCTTGGCCACTTTCTGCAAGCACTGCGAGGAAAAGGGCATGCATAGGCATCTTAGCACGCCGTACACGCCACAGTAGAACGGCGTGGTCGAGCGGCGCAACCAGACCGTGCTGGGCATGGCACGGAGCATGCTCAAGGCCAAACATATGCCAAACCTGTTTTGGGGGGAGGCGGTGCTCACGGCGGCATTCATCCTCAACCGCGCCTACAAAAGCAGCGTGGACGGCATGACGCCGTACGAGGCTTGGCATGGTGTGAAGCCCGAGGTCTGTTTCCTTCGCGTTTTTGGATGTTTAGGCCATGTCAAGACTGCTCGCCCGCATCTACAGAAGCTGGATGATCGGAGCGCACCCATGGTGTTCATCGGCTACGACATGGGCACCAAGACGTATAGGATGTACGATCCGGCCTCCAAGAGCGTGCACATGTCACCCGACGTCGTCTTCGGCGAGGAGGTGCGATGGAACTAGGAGACACCGGGGAAGACTCCAGCGAACAGCGAGTTCACCGTGCAATACCCGGTGTACGCACGGGACACTGCCACGTCAGAGAAGGGGAGTGTGACTCCCACGGCAACACGTTCGCCCTCGGCCAGCCCGAGCGCGGACGGGCGTGACAGCACCTTGCGTCGATAGACGGTGACCGTGTCGCCATGTCACCACCTGTCTCACCTGCTCGTCCAACGGCCATGAAGTTTGTGTCACCGCCACCGGTGCACGCAGAGATGCTCGACGTGGACGACAGCCCCGACAGGCCACACCACTTCAGGCTTGTCAATGATCTCCATCGCGAACTATCTGCTCCACTGAAGCTAGCACACGCCCCCAGCGCCTCTCTCTGACGATGATGAGGAGCTGCACCTCATGGCCGGAGAAGAACCAGTGACATTCGCAGAAGCTGAGCAAGAGGACTACTGGCGGCGCGCGATGTCGGACGAGATCCAGTCCATCGACCACAACGACACCTGGAGACTCACCTCCTTGCCTGCAGGCCAGGGAAATTGGACTCAAATGGGTGTTCATGGTCAAGCGTGACGAGAAGGACCACATCGTCAAGCAGAAAGCGCTTGTTGCCAAGGGCTATGTGCAGCGCCCAGGTGTGTACTTTGAGGAAGTGTACACGCCGGTGGAGAGGCTGGAGTCAGTGCGACTTATCCTTGCACTGGCGGCGCACCGTGGATGGGAGGTCCATCACATGGACGTGAAATCGTCCTTCCTCGGCGAGGAGCTAGAAGAGGTTGTGTATGTGTCCCAACCACCGGGTTTCGTCGCTGACGGACATGAGTGTGGCGTGTACAAACTAAACAAGGCTCTGTACGGGTTGCCATAAGGGCCGAGGGCGTGGAACGCCAAACTGGAAACGAGGCTGACCTCCCTCGGCTTCACCCGCAAAATCATGGAGCATGGCGTGTATCCGCGCGGTATAGGGAGTGAGTTGCTCATCGTCGGCGTATACGTGGACGATCTACCGATCACCGGAGCGGAACAGCAGGAGGTGCGCCACTTCAAGGAAGAGATGAAATGCATCTTCGCCATGAGTGACCTCAGATTACTCCGAGTCAGTGCGACTTATCCTTGCACTGGCGGCGCACCGTGGATGGGAGGTCCATCACATGGACGTGAAATCGTCCTTCCTCGGCGAGGAGCTAGAAGAGGTTGTGTATGTGTCCCAACCACCGGGTTTCGTCGCTGACGGACATGAGTGTGGCGTGTACAAACTAAACAAGGCTCTGTACGGGTTGCCATAAGGGCCGAGGGCGTGGAACGCCAAACTGGACACGAGGCTGACCTCCCTCGGCTTCACCCGCAAAATCATGGAGCATGGCGTGTATCCGCGCGGTATAGGGAGTGAGTTGCTCATCGTCGGCGTATACGTGGACGATCTACTGATCACCGGAGCGGAACAGCAGGAGGTGCGCCACTTCAAGGAAGAGATGAAATGCATCTTCGCCATGAGTGACCTCAGATTACTCCGGTACTACCTCGGCCTGGAAGTGAAGCAGGAGCGGGGCTGCACCACGATCACGAAGGCGGTGTACACGAGCAAGCTGCTCGACAAGGCTGGCATGGCAGGATGCAATGCCACACACACACCTATGGAGGGGCGGTGCAAACTGAGCAAGGAAACTCCGGTGGATAAAACCTTCTACCGGAGCGTCATCGGCAGTCTCAGGTACCTGGTGCACACCCGCTCGGACACTCGTTCGCGGTGGGCTTTCTGAGCAGGTTCATGGAGGCACTGGTGAGTGATCACCTCGCAGCAGTGAAGCATCTCCTTCGATACATCGCCGGTACACTAAACCACGGGTGTGTGTAGCATCACGGTGACCACGAGATGCTGATCGGCTTCAGCGACTCTGACCATGCTGGCGATGTGGATTCCAGAAGAAGCACCTCTGGCGTGTTATTTTTCATCGGTGGTAGTCCGATCAGCTGGCAGTCATAAAAACATAAGGTCATCGCCACCTTTTCGTGCGAGACGGAGTACATCCATACAGCAACGGCGGCGAGCCAAGGAGTGTGGCTCGCAGGTCTACTCGGCGAGATAGCAAACCAACTTTTTGTGTCGTTCAAGTTGTTCATCGACAACAAGTCCACCATCTCGCTCTGTAAGAATCTGGTGCTCCATGATCGCAGCAAGCATATCGATATGCGCTATCACTTTATTTGTGATTGTGTCGAAAAGGGAACAATGATCGTGGAGTTCATCAGAACCAACGAGCAGAAGGCGGACATACTGACAAAGGCACTTGGCTGTGTTCGTTTCTAGGAACTGCGTGGCAAGGTAGGAATCGTCGATGTCAAGCTCGATAGCCAAGGTTGAGGGGGAGATTGTTGGCATAAACCCTATCTCCCTTGCTATTCTCTGAATAATTCTGTCAGGTGTCACTTTTCGACACTTGGTCAGTTTCGTCGGTTAGGTAGTTAGCGTTTTATCTGTTGATTAGCTAGGGCCTCTGCCCAAACCGTAGTTCGTCTAGCTAGGGCCTCTGGCCAATCCGTAGTTCATCTAGCGTGGAGCTCGGATTGTGGGATGGCACGGTAAGTAGTGGAGCATGATGCTTGTACTCGGTTTGTCTTTCCCGCATCAATAAAAGGAAGCAGAAAATGTTGCAGTCAGTGTGCAGCACAAATCCACCTAAGTCCCATAGCTTGAGTTCAATCTCTCTCGTGTGTGTTCTTGAGTCATTGTTTCGGGTAACAGTCCCGAGGGTTATGGCGCACCTAGAGAGTACGATGGGCGTGCTCATCACAAAGGGCGGCGGCGGATCGGGAGAAGACGATAGTGTTGATCGTGGGATGGCGGTAGCTTGCTTGCAAAGGAGAGAGGTGGCGTGGGATGCCCACGAAATGGAGTGGAAGAAGACCAGGCTTCCACTCTCCCGGGCCTCACTACACTGGAGTTCCACCTATGGCCATTGGCGATCCTACCATGGCTACAACGCTCATAATGCGGAGAGGAAAACAAAGGAAATGGGTAGAGATGAGAGAGAGTAGAGGGAGGAAATTAGGATTTGTTCAATCCTTGCGTAGTCTAGAAATTTCCGGCTGTACAGCGGTGGAGGAGAGGAAAACTAAACTGCTACTACTATGCAACCGGCAATCGGACAATGCAGGAGGTAACCGGGGAAAGAAACTACCATCTCCATTCCACAATATAAACATGTTTTGAACGTTTCCATGTTTATGTATACATACAATATAAACATTTTATATATATGTCACTCATTTTAGTGTGAATCTAAAAAACATATGAAACATCTAAAAACATCTTATATTATAGAATATGGAGAGTAGAAGAGAGTTTGAGCAGATCCCCTCCCCCTCTGCTTCCCGGGTCGCTCCCAGGGGCGACTCCGGAGGCGAAACCCTAGTGCGCCGCCACCCCTGCCCCCTCCTTCTCCCGCCCTCGCCGCTGCCCAAAGTGGCCGCAGGGCAAGCCCGCGCGGTGCTAATGATGGTGGCGGCGAGGCTCCAGCCGTGCGGCCTCCTGCTGCAGGCTCTGGACGCCGGGGCGGCGGCCTTGGTCCAAGGTGGTGGCGTCTACTTGGCGGCGAGTGACGGCCATGAGTGCTGGCCCACGTCCATGGTCGTGCGGATGGCGGGGTGGTGGTGAGCAGACAGCGCGGCGCGAGGGGCTCCCCGTCGTCCTGTGCGTCGGATCTGGAAATCCGATGTCCTCGACTATATCTTCTCCCTCCTCTTGGCTGGTCCCGCGCGACTTGGTGAGTGGATGGTGCTGGGGTTCGATATTGGGTGAAACCCCTGGCCGACGGTGTCTAGGATGTTGCTAGCGCCTTGGGGCCAGATCCCTCCATGGAGGCTACATTGAGATCCCCTCCCCCACTCCAAACTCCTCTACCAGTGGGTGAAAACCCTAATCCCCTGATTGGGCGGCAGCGGTGTTGCGATGTTGCTCACCTTCCTAGAGGCGTCGTCCGGGGATTGTGGTAGTGGTTGGCGAGTGGTTGTGCTTGATGATAGCGTGCGGCGATGCGGATGGTCTACGACGATGACGCCTTGTGGCTGATTGGCTGGATCCCAGCTCGAATGGCTTTCCCCTCAATAGCCCCTGCTCGCCGGTGGATCGACGTTCTCGGACCTGGGCGAGAGGGGATAGGGTTTGATGGTGCAGGTCTTGCACTCGTTGGGAGACCCCAAGAGGAAGGTATAATAAGCACAGCATCAGTTTTCCCTCAGTAAGAAACCAAGGTTTAATCGACCAGTAGGAGGAACGAGTAACTTCAGAAGGTTGAAGCAGCTGAGATGGTAGGGCGCACTACCGGTTTAGAAGCAACATAGAACCTACACAACACAATCAAATCACTTTGCCCCAACGAAGCAGTGAGGTTGTCAATCTCACCGGTTTTGCTGAACACAAAGAGGTTAAACGTATGGTGTGGAAAACAGTAGGAAAATAGTATGAAAGCAGTAGCAGCAGTATGAAAGCAGTAGGTGTTTTATCAGTATGAGGAAAAAGGACCGGGGTCCACAGTTCACTAGTGGTGTCTCTCCGTGAAAGATCAATAACATGTGTGGTGGACAAATCACAGCTGGGAAATTGACAGAAATGAAGGTTGCTCCGTAGTGCATATGCAAGACATAAAGATTATTATGTGATTCATGCGGGCATTACAACAAAATACATAGACTGTCATCCAACTGCATCTATGTCTAATAATCCACCCTCCGAATATCATTCGAACAAACATTGGGTATTAAGTTGAAAGCAACAGATTATCGCCATAAACAAAGTGTGTAATGTAAACAATGTAAACTAGGTAAACACCGTTGTTTTCTCCCTAATGGCAACAACACATCCTCCATCCGTCACGTTTCTATCACTCGAGCACAAATGAAAAGCAGGCATGGACCCACTAGCGAGCATAAATACTCCCTCTTGGAGTTACTAGCATTGACATGGACACAACATCTACTAATAACGGAGTGCATGCAATATCATAAATAATATAAGCATGAAGATAACATGATAGATTGATAATCAGAAGACATAGCATTCAACATTCATCAGATCCCAGCAAACACAACATGTAGCATTACATAAAGATGATCTCGATCATGATAGGCAGCTCACAAGATCTAAACATGAGGTACAAAGTGGAGAGAACAACCATCTAGCTACTGCTATGGACCCGTAGTCTAGGGATGAACTACTCACACATCACTTCAGAGGATGGCATGGTGGTGTAGACCCCTCCGGTGATGAATTCCCCTCCCGGCAGGGTGCCGGGGAGAGCTCCAGAACCCTCTCGATCTCGGGATGACGATGACGGCGGCCTCGGGTGTTTCTCAGGAAAAAGTGGGATATCTTTAGGGTTTACGTCTCGGGGGATTGAATAGGCGAAAGGGCAAAGGCGGTGGAGGCCTGGGGGGGGCACACCACCCCCCGGCGCGGCCAAGGGGGGCGCGCCGCCCTATGGTGTGGGCCCCCTGAGGCCCCCCTCCGGATCTCTTCGGGACTCCGTGGAACCTTCGGGAATTCTAAGACTTCTGGGCTTCGAATTTTCCAATTCCGAGAATATTTCTAGAACAACTTTTCTGAAACCAAAAACAGCAGAAAACAGGGAACTGGCTCTATGATATCTTGTCAATAGGTTAGTCCAGAAAATCGATAAAAATGGCATAAAGTGTATAGCAAACATGTGGAAAACAACATGGAACATCAGAAATTGAGGATACATTTATGACGTATCAGGGTTTCCCTCTACGGAGGCAGCGGATCCCAGTGCCGGTAAGCGCACGGTGCTCTAGTGAGCCCCGATCGGGTGTGGTGGTGTTGTTGTCCTCTTGGTGCCGGTCTTCTTGTTTGCGCCTTGGTTCTGCAGCTTTCGTTTTGCAACGTGGCTGTCCTATAGGTGTTGGTGGCGTTCTTGTGGAGATTTGGCGTGGTTGCCGTTTTCCCTCTATCCAATGGCCGCTCTGGATTGGCTGCTCCTGCTTTTGTTCTAGGGTGAACATCTTTGTCGACCGGCGGTGCGACGCCCATCGAGCCAGGACGAGAGGGAAAGGGTCTCTCTTCGAAGATAGAGGCAAGTGAGCTAGCACCTTTGGTCCTTCGGATGCGATGAGCATGTGTTCTCCCGTTGCTCGTAACTCCTGTATTGCCTCGACTCACCTCCGGTGGCTTCCACGGTGGAACATGATGGCCACGGCGGTCCAAGTGAAGCCTTTTTTTCATATTTTTAGTGTGCTTGTTGCGTGTGGCTTGTAAGCTATGTTTTGTACTCTGTATCTGTGCCGCTCTGGCTTTGTTAATTCAAAGTCGGGCTCTTTCGAGCATGTATCCTAAAAGAGTAGAAGAGAGACCGGCTATGTAATCGGTCACCTGGAATATACGGCCAAAAAAATAAGGAAAACAGAAAGTGATCCGCTCATCAAGAAGACTAGAGTTCCAAAAGGAACACACGGCGGCTCTTTGATTGAGAGAAACCGTGCGTAAGCGACCGAATATCTGAGAGATGGGCTAACTGGTTCTATTCTTGACTCCGAAAATTTCTATTTATCGTGTTATTCGATGCTTAAATTTCCGCAGAGATATATTATATTTACTAGTAGTCTATTTTATGTTCAAAGTGTTGAAGAAGTAATACTATTAAAAGTTAGGGACTATTTGGTTTAAAGGAAATTCCTAGGAAATTTGGAGGAGTACCTTCTTTATTACTTTCCACATAGAACTTGCTTTCTATGTTTACATGGTTCTTAACCTTGTTTTCGGATAGACTATTTTTTATTCACTTAATTCTAAACAAAGTGAATTCATTGACTGTAACCATGGATATTTCCCTTTCTTTATATAACGACTATAAATGCACCTCATACTATAGAATAGTTCATATGTTTTCTCGGTGTTGCAACTAAACAACTTATATTATAGGCTCATGTCTTTTCAATACCTATAGGATTCGATGCACCATGACATCACAATTATATTGTTTTCCTATTCTTGATTGAAAGATATTTTAAGTATTCCCGTTTTTTCTAGAATACTCGGAGCCAAAGAGTCCCAACCCTACCGCCTCCCTCTCTTAAACCTCTTTGCCCCACCACCCTCCCCAGTCATATCCATTCGGTTCAGCACAGAGGATCCCATGACCTTGTTGTCCAATTTGTTTTCCGCGTCTCTTTTCATTGTTGTTCTTGTGAGTTTGTTTCACTCCATTTTAGGCTCATTTGATACTGATTTATTTCAATATCTTGCCATATATTTTTAATCAATGTTTCTCTATGTTCAATAGAGGAGCGCATGGTGTCTCCATGTGTTTGGTTTGATAATTAATGACAATCCCTATGGAATAATGTTTGCATTGAGTTATATTTGAATGATTTGTCCATAGGCAATATTTGAACTCCATGTGCTGGATTCAAGAATGGTATATGCTGACCAAGGTGTTATTCAATAGATTATCCGAAAAATGTCCATGATAGTGTTGAAGACTATTGCAAGTATGTATTGAAGAAGGTGACTGCGTGAAATTAATGGTTACCTTCAAGGCATCATCATTATGAAGAGATAAGAAAATATGTAAGGTTGATCAAAACTAAGTGGAAGGAGTTGATTCAAGTTGATCAACGCACAAAGCTAAATGATATACCCCCAATCAAGAACAAGTGCAGCTGTGAGGGAGCACATGAATCTCATCCTAGAACGGCTACGACTAACGGAGGACAACCATGGAAGAAAACCCAGCATTTTTTGAAAGGAATGCGGTAGGGGAAGCCCCTACATCGGGTTTTTTTAATAGTAAGAACCCAAATCTGCGTCCGTGAGGGATTGAACCTGGGTGGCTGGGTTGTACATCCACTTCCCTAACCAAGTGAGTTGGGCTCACTTCTTGATAACCCATCATTAGAATGGCTAACACGCTTTGTTCTTTGTTTACTCTACTGCTTATGTTCCCAAATTTCTTAAAACCTCCCCATGGTAATCTTACACACCATAGTGAACTCGACATGATAATTTCTAAAAGTACAACATCCAAAAGCCCATTCTCCAAGAATAATGGAGCTCACCACTTAGAAAGACTGTGTTCACAAAAACCGAGAAACATAGCAACAAAGACAGAAAAACAAAGAGAGCAACCAAAATAGTTTCCTGGATGAACAACTAAAAAATCACTAGAAGAACAGACGTATGGCCTCACCACAATAGACACCAAGGCAACAACGAACAAGGACGACTTCTAAATAAATATACCCAACTACTAATCAAATAATCCTAGTAAAGTCGTTGCCTACTCCCAACACAAAGGTTGCGGCTCCCATGTTATAACGTGACGACTCCCAATTAAGGCACGCGGGACAAGAACAAGGACGTAGGACAAAATACACCCGCAAATATGGCTTTTTGAGTGGTAGCAACTGCATGAGCGGCGACGTTCCGACAGGATTGGGAACGAGCACGATAGACGCGATACATACCCAGATCTGGGGCCCTAGGGAGGAGGTAAAACTCCTACTCCTGCATCAGTACGGTATATGGTGGAGTATATGTGGTGTTACATGTTTTCTTCTAGAGCTGTATAAACTATCTACTAGAGAGAGTGAGAGAGTTTGCGTGAGAGTGAGAGCTCTTGGCTGAATGAGGCTGCCCTGGAGAGGGTCCCCGGTGCACCTTATATAGGTGGTGCTCAGGGGAAAAGGGGTGGACCGTGGGCCTAACTAATACTATTCAGGTGACGGGTGAATAGAGGCGCACTGCAGCGCATAGTGTTCTTTCTTCGCGCAATGTAGTAATAGTGTTCTTCCTTCAGCCTATGTCATCAATAGTATCTTGTCTCGTCAGCATGTGTTATAGTACATTGGAGTATTATGAGTGTACTATATAGTATAGTACTATAGATAGTTGCAACACAATGTAGGATATTGTAGATTGCAAGTTATTGGATAAAATTCATTCAACTGAGTGAGGTTTCAAAAAACGGTATGATAATTCATTCGAAAATGCTTCAATTAATAATGCTACTACGAAACCGGATTCACACAATTCCAGTTACTAATAAATCAAACACAAGTTTATCACAAGTTAATAAGATCAAAAGGTGGAAGACAATGGTCTAAAGTACCACATGCATAGTGTGAGTAACACCGGATTTTCATAGGTGTTATCACATCATACTAACTAGAGTATTATTAACTCTAGTGCAAGTGGGAGACTGTTGGTAATATTCCCTAGAGACAATAATATTCAGTTATTATTCTATCTCCAAGTTCAGAATTAAGTTTACAACCGCTATAGAACTTGAAAAGTGAGTTCACAAAGGAGAATCTTTGTGCGGGTGTGAAGACATGAACAAACAAGAGTTCCTAATCTTGTCTCTAAAATCAGCTTATGATTTGTGAGATGATCATATTTTGATGATCATGGACTTGGTTACAAGTCTAGCAAAATATAATAGTTTATTGTTAGGGTAACAATAGTACTGAACCGATCCAAGTTTATGCTGTTGTTAAAAGAGACTAAACAATTGTAATATATTTTAGCAAAATACAGAAGAATTTATTATTGGGTATAATTCCTATACTATGAGAATACCTAGTGACTGCACGATCAAAAGTTATACTTTGGATATCATCAACCATCTTGTCGTAACTGGGGATCATAACGGTGATATATGGGTATAGCCTAGAAAGTGTAATAGAACTAAGATCGTTCAAGATTATACTTAACTCCTCTAAAAGATATAGAGATACATACTCTATGACCTCTTAGTATCACCAATGTCAACCGATCGTATGTCCAGACACAGTCTGATTTGTCACAAGGACATCGGGGATATGGATGATAAAAGAGGATGATATCGGTAACCAGTAATATGTATTATGATCAAAGAGTTTGATCAGATCAGATCACATAGTCTCAACTCATGATATCGTTGGTATCATTACGTTAAGTTAATAAGTGCAATAAGTAAATTATAGCATTCCCTCGTTCTTCGTGAACACACATAAGCCATCATGGGCGTCCATGGTCCCGTTGTTGGTCATTGTTCGGTAAGTTTCTGAACATGTCTATATGTTATCGAGCCTTTACGGGTCACATGCTTAAGCCGTGCCAACCTTTTATCCATACAAATAATTTTTTATTATTGGTTTTATGAATGTTCGATGTCGTTACGATGTCACAGAAACAAGTCGGGTTTAAGGGGGGATGAGTACCGGGAGGGGGCAGATTTCCCCCTCATGGCCGAACCTAATTTTAGGAGCTGCTGGGTGGGACCCAGCAGGTTCACAAGTTGGTATCCATCATTCGGTATTTTCTTGGAATTATTGGAGAGAAAAATGAGAAGAAAAAATGGAAATAGAAATGAGTAATGAGAGGGAGGTGGAGATGAACTCCACCACCCAATCCGAGTTGGGATAGGGGAGGGTGGTGCAGCCACCATCATGGTGCGGCCACCTCCTCTCCTATCTCAACTAGACTCCCTTTTTCCTTGTAAAGTCTCCCACCGTCCACTATATAAAGGACCCCAAGGCTCATAGCAACACACACAATTGGCTCTCAGACTTCTTTCTCTCTCTAGTAGAATTAGAGGGTCTAATTAGAACATCTAATTAGAGCCCCTCTAATTGAATTATAGCTTATTCTAATTGGTTTTTGAGGTGTACTCTCCCGATTAGATCTAGCTCTATCTCTCTCTCTCTCTCTCATGTCTTGAGAACTTCCAGATGCATATAGCTCTAACCATAGTTGATTAGACGCTACCCATTAGTCACACCTGAAGACTGTCTCTTTTAGTCGGTGTCGAGTCCTGGACGGCAGAGAGATGATGGATTGACACGAGCGTATGCGTGCATATAATAAGAGGGATTAGATCCTTGCCGAGGGGAGCTTAGCGGAATCCTTGCGACTAGGCCTAGTTGTGAGGATCTACGATTGTTCAAAACTCTTCTACGACTATATCGAATCCGCTTCCTGGTGAGTCGTGATCCTGGTCCTCGCATGTCTGGGAATGTCTCATTATCTGCATAGTGATATTGGCAGACTACGTAGGAAAAAAAAAATGTAGCGTAGAACAGCAGTGGTATCAAATCGTACTATGCGTAGATACGATTGGATCTAGACCACAATTTTGTGCGAGTATTGCATAAGCTTGTGCAAATACATTAGAAATCTCTTTAATGTTCAGTTTATTTTTGTTGCTTCCCAATAAGTTGTGTTTGTTTTGTTTCTGCCTGCATGGTATGACTTTTTACAAACTTCTGGCAATCATAGGATGCTTGAGTTGCCCTGGCATATCTCGCTTGATCTGAAGAAGTGCTTCAGTAGCTTTGGGTCACACCATAGTTAGTCTCATATAACGGCATGGTGGAAAGGGTATGTGAATTGGATTCACACGGGGGTCATGGTTATGAATAATTTTAGATTGAGGCTCAAGACTTTTTTGTAATGTCGGTGTTTCAATCACCCCGCAAATTTAATCTAGCAATGAGATTAAACATACCTCAGATCACGTAGGTGATGACGATAGTTGATCATAGAACCTACAGTCATGCTAAAACTTGCAAACAATAACGTTATAGGGTCTAACTTGGTTTTGCAGGGTGTGCGTGTAGTTTGGTATTGCTATCTTGTTACCGTGTTTTGACATGATGGCAAATGCCAAAAGATTGGCGTTGTTCGACATCGACAATCAGACGCTCATCATGGAGCTCGGAGGAAGTACATGATAAGAGAAAGTGGTCGTTTCTCTATCATGAAAAATCTTGAAGCAATTTTCACCGCGGCAGAATTTCCTCGGATTTTCCGCTAAGGTGAAAATAACGGAGATGGAGGGTCCTCGTTGGAGATGGGTCAAGAAATCTTCGAAGAACAAAGGCTATACAAAACCACACAACTTATAAATTGCTTGTGATGTTTATCCTTTCTTGATTGCACCTTGATTGCGCAGTAGTCGTTTATTAGGGTGATTCCTCACTTAAAATATCAAGGTCATTCATGTTCTCCCATCATGTAGCAACCGTCATACCAAACTTGGGTTTGTGTCCATCCCTTGTATCCAAGGGTCAGCGCATTCTTATCTTCTGCAGGCGAGTATTGATTGATTATTTGTATCCAAGGATCAGTTCATATATGCGGTGTTAGATGGTTGACTTGATGTTCAGTCATAACTAGTTATGATCTTCTAACACATACATCGAAAGATGAGCGAGAATCACATTGAGTGATTAGCATAGTGGCCTAACCTTTATGTTTTGATTAGTTGAGATGTATCCATCATTCTTGTCATGATTTATTGGGATCTCGTATCACTAAAAGTTGATCCTGAGGAATATCAGTTCCAGTGGGAGCTTATCTTAATTTCAATATTATTGAATTAAGTAATGAAAATTAATTTTGAACTATAAGATTCTACATAAACTTGTTTTATTGTATAGATGGATACCTTTGAAAGATTTGAAAGATATCAATTTAATCTAATGATAAATCGTCAGCCTTTAGCTGGAAATGGAAAAAAATTGGGAATGGACGAATGGTTTCATGCTCTGATGGAGGTTCTTAGGAACACCAACTTGGATCACTTTGGGGATTACATTACTGGAGATGAGGTTCATGAAGGACCTCGTGTCCAATGTAATGTGTGTGTTGTCGAGGAGATCTTGCACACATGCATTTGATGTTGAGCTCGTTGATCGGTTTAGTAACCATCATCCCTACTATCTGGTAGAGGAACTTAAAGCTCTGTTTTCACATCTAGTGTGCAATGAGCGTTACAATCTAATCAGAGAGTTGTTGAATAGTCGGCTTGAGTTGGGTGAACCCATAAAGTTGTTTGAAATCAGGATGATTTCATTGAAGAGAAAACTCAGAGATGTTGGTTTTCCAATAGCTCATGAGCATTTATGTGACATCGTGCTAGGATCACTTCCGCCTATATTCCATGGTTTTGTAAAACTTTACAATACCATAGAGGAAGAGTGGAATCATCAGATGTTGTTTGCCTTGCTCAAGGAAGCAAAATATGACATTGAAGCCGGAGATCCTACATGGACTAAGACAGGTATAAAAGTTATACCAGAACTACTGACATAGTTCCAGCAAAAGTCATGTAGCATGAGATACTAGTTGATGCTCTTACTTGCACCAGTGTCAGGTACTTTGGAAGGATCAAATGCTGGAGAGAAGAGGAAATTCTAGAATGCCGTGGGAAAATGCACTTGGAGTGTAGCTGGTCATCTCATGAAGTCCAAGTCAATAGAGAGGATCAACACTAGGACTTCGAAATAATGATTATTCTCAGTTCGATCATTATGCAATGAATATTTTATGTTTGTGAACCTTGTTGGGTTATAATTATAAAATATGTGTGGGAACTCCAAGATTGGGAATTCAAATTTTATGATCTTATTTATTGCGTTATGTCATTTAGTTTTATTATTAAGTCTTGAATATTTTGATTCAAATTATCACTCAAGTTTGACTAATAGTTTTGTGGCTTGTTAAATAAATTGGAGACAAGCCTTTTAGTTGATTTATCAATGTTGAGAATCTACCTCCAAAGTATTTAATAAAGCCAAAATCCATCAAAGTGCTAGGCACTTGTGAATTTTGAAATTCACATAAAGGGATGGATGTTTTCTGAATTGACTTAACTCCATTAAAGATTCAGTGTGATAAGTTAATCATATTAATAAAGTGGAATAGATGAAATAATTTAAATATTTTGAATCAAAATTGAGATCAAAGAAATTTGACTGAAGACGAAAGGACTTAATAGAAATTATAACATGGTTGAAAAAAAAAGTTTTATTAGTCAAAATTACTCGTGATGAATTTTGAGAGAATCGAACTTTTTGTGATAATGAAATCTTTGTAAGACAAGGATTTAAACAATGTTATAATTGTCAAATTACTTTGTCTGAAAAAGGTAATAGCGTGAGACAAAAATAATTCTCAAACCCACTAAGAAAATTATTTTGTTTGTTTGTTAAAGTTGGAGATTTGTCATTAATTAACTTAGAGTTATTTTAATGATAATTTCCCAATAATCAATATTTCTCATCGATCATGCTCACGTGATCACATGTCCGTTGGGTTACCCCAAGTGGAAGGTATGATGTAGTCTAGCGGAATTTTCCCCCAATTGTCGGTTTATCGACCTGTAGGACTGCGAAGACTTGGAGAAGGTCGCTTGTTGTTTGGCGCGTAAACAAGATGGAACCCGCACACAACACACAAACTCTCTCTTTCCCAACTTTCCGGAAGGTTTTCAGTCTTCCGGTCTTGCTGAAACTAGAGAATTAAACGTATAGAATATAGGAAAGCAATAAAAGTAAAAAAAACGACACAAAAAAGAAACAATTATGGAAGTGCTTAAAAGAAGGTTTTATCAATGGAAAAAATAGGACCGGGAGCTATAGGTTCACTAGTGGTATATCTCCAAGGAAGACAGACATGTTGGGTGGACAAATTTCAGCTGGGCAATTGACAAATCATGAACGTTATAACAATACTATTATGACGAGATATAGTTCATAGGTTCTAACATTGTAGGAATTACGTCAAGATAAATAGACCGCTATCTATCATGCATCTATTACTAATAGTCCACCTTGAGAAAGCTATCCAGCAAATCTCACTGGTATTGAGTTGCAGTAACGAAGTGATTGCTTGTGTGCAACAGATAATTGCATTCAGAACAAGTACTAATGTAAGAAGTGGTTCTCATCCATAGACAAGAGCACCGCTATTTTCTCCCTAGTTGCAACAACACATCCCCCATCCGCCATGTTTCTATCACTCGAGCACAGATGTAAGGGAGGCATGAAACCACTATATAGAGTATAAACCCTGTCTTGGAGGTGAAAACAACTACGTGGCCAAGGTAATCATAAAACCGGAGAGCATTGCAAGCCAAGATTAAAACTCACTAATAATATAAGTGAAGCATCTCATATTGACATGAACAAAATAATCATAATCTCAAGGTTCATTGGATCCCATCAAACACAACATGCACAATTACATAACGGTGGTCTCTATCATGTGAGGCAGTTGATATGTCATAAGCGTATCCTTAATTTCTGATGTACCATGTTGTTTTCATGCCATATGCTACATGTTTTCCTTACACTTTATGTCATTTTTATGGATTTTCTGGGACTAACCTATTGACAAGATGCCACCGAGACAGTTCCTGATTTCTGTTGTTTTTAGTTTCAAAAAAGTTGTTCTGGAAATATTCTCGGAATTGGACGATTCAAAAGCAATAAGTCTTAGAATTCCCGGAGGGTCCACGGAGTCCCGAAGAGACCCGAAGGGGGCATAGGGTGGCCACACCATAGGGTGGCGCGGCCTACCCCCAGGCCGCCCCACCAGGTGGTGTGGCCCCTGGTCACCCACCGACATCGCCCTTTCGCCTATATATGCCCCCTGATGCATAAACCCTAAATCCATCAGCCTTTTTACACGAAAAGTTCTATAGCTCCGCCACCACCGCCGACAAGTTTCGGGGGACATAAATCCCTGTTTCGGCACCCTGCCGGGACGAGGAAGTGCCCCCGGAGCCATCTCCATCGACTCCACCGCCATCTTCATCGACATTGATGTCTCCTATGATGAGGAGGGAGTAGTTCTCCCTCGGGGTTGAGGGATCTACCAGTAGCTATGTGTCTCATCTCTCTCTCTCTCATGGTGTGATCTTTATGTGATCATGAGCTTTGTAATCTAGTTGAATAAGGAGTTGTTACTCTTCATCTGTTATGCTACTCAAGTGGTTTTGTTATGAGATCTCTGTAGACACTTTGATCATGGTGTAAAGGTGACAGTATGTGCACCATGTGGGTTAGCATGATATTTATATCTTGTGTTGGATGACCCTATGAAATTGTGGCGTTTGTTTAGTACTAATTTGGGGCGCTCATAGTGACAGAGTGGGGTGCCCTAGAGAGGGAATACAGACTTGAGGAGTGTTGTTATAGCCCTACACATGGATTGGTGTTCCTTATCCAACCGGAGAGTGGTTCGGAGTAGTGTAGTGAAGAGAGATATTTATGCATTCAATTATGTTATCATTGTTGAGGGTGTCCACTAGTGAAAGTAGGATCCCTAGGCCTTGTTTCTAAGCATTGAAACACCATTTTTAACTAGTTCTGCTACATGTTTGTTTGCTTCCATTTTATTTCAGATTGCAATTACTACTTATAATCATCCATTTTACTTGTATTTTACTCTCTCTTTGCCAAACTAGTGCACCTATACAACTGACAATTGTATTAGGTGTGTTGGGGACACAAGAGACTTCTTGTATCATAATTGTAGGGTTGCTTGAGAGGGATACCTTTTACCTCTTCCTCCATGAGTTCGATAAACCTTGGGTGATCCACTTAAGGGAAACTTGCTGCTGTTCTACAAACCTCTGCACTTGGAGGCCCAACACTGTCTACAAGAATAGAAGCGTGCATAGACATGAAGCTCTTTTCTAGCGCCGTTGCCGGGGAGGTAAGGTAAAAGGTACTCACATCCTCTTTGAGTGCTCGAAGTTATTTTCTTTAGATTCTGCGATTATATCTTTTTGTTTCTTGTTTTTATTTTTACCAGTTAGGCTTATTTTTACTTGTTTCTTGTTTTTATTTTTACTAGTTAGGAATAATGGAAAACAACAAAAGTATGAGAGAGATTTATAATCTTTATCTTGAGTTAGGACATGAAGTGTTTGAAGAGAAAATTAAAAAACCTATGGAGCTTTATTTGCATACTAGTAGCAATGTTATTAGTATAAATTCTTTGAACACCATTATTGCTAATGCTATGGAGAAATCTAAGCTTGGGGAAGATAGTTTTTATGAAAATGATCTTTTTAGTCCCCAAGCATGGAGGAACAAATTTTCTTTGATGATACTTTGCCTCCAATATATGATGATTATAATGATTGTGGTATTCTAGTTCCACCTACTATGGATGATAAATTTTATTGTGATCATGATATGCCATCTATATATGATGTTTACAATGATGAACATGATATTTTCAGTACACCTACTATTTAGGAGAAAATTAGTTATGATTACAACACGCCTCCTAAATTTGATCATTATGGTGATGAGAATAATAATGATAGCTATTTTGTTGAATTTGCTCCCACTGCGATTAATGAGAATGACTATGCTTGTGTGGAGAGTAATAATTATTTTATGCATGTGGCTCATGATAAGGATGTTTTGTGTGATAGTTACATTGTTAATTTTATTTATGATGCTACTTAAAATTATTATGAGAGAGGGAAACATAGTCTTATGCATCTCAACAATATCAAGTTTCCCCTCATTATGTTGAAATTTTTGAAGTTGCCCTTATTTTCTCTTCCTATGCTAGCAACTTTGTGCTTTCATGACTTGTTCTTATAGAAGATTATTTTTCATAGGAAGTGGGTTAGACTTAAATTTGTTTTACATTTTCTTCTTGATGCTCTTTTTTGCTTCAATTCATATTTCTTATGTGAGCATCTTCTCAAATTATCATGCCTAGCTAAAAGGCGTTAAAGAAAATCACTTCTTGGGAGATAACCCATGTTTTATTTTTTGCTTTGTTTTATTCTTTTTTATTTGAGTCAAGGTGTTTTTTACTTATGTATAAACTCCTTTGTATCTTTATTTTTATGTATTAGTTGTGCCAAGTAAAGTTTCTAGCGAAAGTTGGTGTTGGTTTTGGATTTCTGCGCAGGAAACGGATTTCTACTGTGCATCGTAAGAAATCATATAAATCATAGAAAGATCAAAATGACCAGAACTTTTTTGTGCTTATTCTCATCTAGTTACAAAACTTTTTTGTTCTTTACGTTTTTCTATCTGAGCAACATAAGTTCCCCAAAAAAAATTGTCTTTACAGACTGTTCTGGTTTTGGCAGATTCTGCCATTTTTCTTGCATTTGCTCTTTTACGATGTCACATGGATTTATTTGCTTCATGAAACATCAGTGGATGTAGATAATGTTTAAACATATCAATAGCACTTGTGCCCATGGAGAACCCATGAATTTTTTTTTTTGCACCAACCCTCCAATGCGAATTACTCTTTGAGTGTGGTGTGAAGTAAGTTTTCAAGGGTCAAGAGAAGAGGGAGATATAATGTGATCAAGAAGAGTGCAAGGTCAAAGCTTGAGGATTCCCCCGTGGTTCATCTAATCAAAATCTAAGAAGACTCAAGCATCTAAGCTTGGGGATTCCCAAGGCATCCCCTTCTCCATCAACAATTTATCAGGTCACTTCTAGTGAAACTATATTTTTATTCGATCACATCATATGAAGTTTACTTGGAGCGTCTGTTTGTTTTCCTTTTGTTTTCCTTGCTTCAATCATATTGTTGGAACCTAGAAATCTTTGTGTGGGAGAGAGACACTCTCCGCCTTTTCTTTTTAATACTCGTTATACTTGTATTCTTAGTTTTTCTTCTAGATGCTGCAAAATGCTTGTTTGGCTCGTGTTTTTCTTGCATCTATTATTCAGAGCTGTTAATTTTAGTAGAGTTGTGTTAGTAATCTCTTGTTTCATTTCTATATCTATTGGAGAGTTTTTGTTGTTTGGTGTTTGGTAGAAAATGCTACGTGTGGTAGACGGTATAACGAAAAAAGCTTGCATATTCTTGTAGATCGTTAAACTGGTTCACTTGATTATTTGTTGTTGTTTTGAGATATTAATTTTCTTAATGGTAAACTTTCTTGTTTAGTAGAGTAAAAACAACTAATGGTTGGTCTAGAAGCTTTAAACTGTGTCACACTCAAATAACCAGCTGATAGGATAATGGTATATGACTTCCTTTGCTGATAGCAATCGTAATGGCTTTTTGTTACGCGCTACGGTTGGGGTAGCTAACAGTTACTTGTCACTTGCATGGACCCTCTTCGAGTGATTTTCATTATGCCTTATGATATCGTGATTTTATTTGGAATCTTTTAACTTGTGAATTCTATGTTGCGGTTTTCTGGCACTTGCACCATCCATATTTGCTAGCCTCTTCGGTATTGTGCATTGCTCATTCTCACATTGAGAGTTGGTGCAAACTTTGCCATTACATCCAAACCCCGTGGGAGAAATTTGTTCTTCTACACATAAGCCAAAATTTATCTTTCCCAAAACATCCATCATGCCTACCTACCATGGCATTTCCATAGCCATTCCGAGATATATTGCCATACAACAGCCATCATCATTATGTTACTTGTCATGCTTCATTATTATTTTTGCTAATGCTACACTGGTAGCTTCATTCATCATAGATATTTCAGTTTGAGTTATGAGTACTAAAGTGTGTTGATTCATTGTAAAATACAGTGTTTCCCCTACCAATGAGGTTATATATCAAAAAAATAAAAGAGAAAAAGCCCAAAAGAGAAGAAGAAAAAAAGGCAAAAGAGAGAAAATAAAGAGAGAGGGGACAGAAGTACTATCATTTATTCCACACTTGTGCTTTGTTTAGCATCATTACTTCAGTTTGGAGAGAGTTTTCATATTATGACTTGCATAACTATGTGGGGAACTTACATTATAGAACTTGGCTTGGATATTCCAATGACGAGCCTCCTCAAAAGAGCTATAGGTCTTCGTGAGCAAGCAGGTTGGATGCACCCCCACTAGTTCCATTGGAGAGCTTTCATACACTTATAGCTCTATGTGCATCCGTTGTGTGGAAATCACTACTCCTTGCATAACTTCAATTATAAGACTTCCTCTTGTCTAATGATCACTTTCAGTTCTGTGAGACTTTCTTCCATTGACCATCCAAACCCGCCATAATGTTCTTTTAGCCACAACATACTGGTGCCAAGAACCAATACAGAACACTTGCCTGTTTTAAGTGCACATTTATTTGAATGATTTTCCTATGTTCATATTGTTGTCACCTGACTTGATCCTAACAGGAGTTGTTGTGAGAGTTTGATGCCTTGGGTGATTATATTGTTGTTCTTGAAGCTTAAATCTTCTCTAATATACTTTGCACAGTGGATTGTCTTTTAGTATTGATTCATTGAAAAGTTTTACTTTGTTATTCCTAATGGTTTATACATTACTCTGTGGTATCAACTATAAACCACAGCCTTTATTCATTTGATCCTAGTTTACATGCTTTACATTACTATGATGATCAAGTTTATGTTGGTAGCATGTCACCTCAGAAATTATTTGTTTTTATCATTTACCTAATCGAGGACGAGTAGGAACTAAGCTTGGGGGTGTTGATACGTCATAAACGTATCCTTAATTTCTGATGTTCCATGTTGTTTTCATGCCATATCCTACATGTTTTCCTTACACTTTATGTAATTTTTATGGATTTTCTGGGACTAACCTATTGACAAGATATTATAGAGCCAGTTCCTATTTTCTGTTGTTTTTAGTTTCACGGAATTGGACTATTCAAAAGCCATAAGTCTTAGAATTCCTGGAGGGTCCACAGAGTCCCGAAGAAACCCGGAGGGGGGCCACAGGGTGGCCACACCATAGGGTGGCGCGGCCTACCAGCTGGCCGCCCCACCAGGTGGTGTGGACCCCCTGGCCACCCACCGATATCGCCCTTTTGCCTATATATGCCCCTCGATGCATAAACCATAAATCAATCAGCCTTTTTCCATGAAAAGTTCTGTAGCTCTGCCACCGCCGTCAACAAGTTTCGGGGACAGAAATCTCTGTTCCGGCACCCTATCGGGACGGGGAAGTGCCCCTGGAGCAATCTCCATCGACTCCACCGCCATCTTCATCATCGTTGATGTCTCCTATAATGAGGAGGGAGTAGTTCTCCCACGGGGCTGAGGGCTCTACTAGTATCTATGTGTCTCATCTCTCTCTCCCATGGTGTGATCTTTGTGTGATCATGAGCTTTGTATTGTAGTTGAATAAGTAGTTGTTACTCTTCATCTGTTATGCTACTCAAGTGGTTTTGTTATGAGATCTCTATAGACACTTTGATCACGGTGTAAAGGTGATAGTGTGTGTATCATGTGGTTTAGCATGATATTTATATCTTGTGTTGGATGACCCTATGAAATTGTGGTGTTTGTTTAGTAATAATTTGGGTCACTCATAGTGACAGCGTGGGGTGCCCTAGAGAGGGAATACAGACTTGAGGAGTGCTGTTACAGCCCTACACATGGATTGGTGTTTGCTATCCGACCGGAGAGTGGTCCGGAGTAGTGTAGTAAAGAGAGATATTTATGCATTCAATTGTGTTATCATTATTGAGAGTGTCCACTAGTGAAAGTAGGATCCCTAGGCCTTGTTTCTAAGTATTGAAACGCCATTTTCAACCAGTTCTGCTACATGTTTGCTTGCTGCCATTTTTATTTCAGATTGAAAGTACTACTTATAATCATCCATATTACTTGTATTTTACTCTCTCTCTCTCTCTCTCCGCCAAACTAGTGCAGATATACAATTGACAATTGTATTAGGTGTGTTGGGGACACAAGAGACCTCTTGTATCGTAATTGCAGGGTTGCTTGAGAGGGATACCTTCGACCTCTTCCTCCCCGAGTTCGATAAACCTTGGGTGATCCACTTAAGGGAAACTTGTTGATGTTCTACAAACCTCTGCACTTGGAGGCCCAACAGTGTCTACAAGAATAAAAGCGTGCATAGACATCAACAACTCATTAGACTCTAAACATGGAGGCATAGCGGAGAGAGATACCATCTAGCTACTGCTATGGACTCGAGTCCCAAGATGAACTACTCACGCATCATTGTGGAGGCAATCATGGCGATTTAGAGGCCTCCGATGAGGATCCCCCCCCCTTCGACGGGGTGCCGGAACAGGGTTGCAGAAGCCCTAGATTGGACTTTCGAGGTGACGACGCCTCTTTGTATGTTTTGTGAAAAATAACTTTGTCCCCGATAAAATTAGGGTTAAAGTTATCTAGGGCAGCCAGGGGCCCACCAAGTGTGTCCTAGGGTGGGGTCGCGCCTGGCACCCCCTAGTCATGGCCCCTCTCTGTCTCTTCTTTGGACTCCATCTTTGTTTTGGGTAAAAATGATCTTCGCGAATTTTCATCCGTTTTCCGAGAATATTTCCTTCAGAACTTTTCTCAAATAGAAAAACAGCAAAAATAACAACTGGCCTGAGGTATCTTGTTAATAGGTTAGTGTATGAAAACATCCGGAAAATATGGTGATAACATAAAGGAATTGGATAGAAAACAAGCATGGAGCATCGAAAGTTATAGATACGTTTGCAACGTATAAACATCCCCAAGCTTAACTCTTACTCATCCTCGAGTAGGTAAGTGATAACAAAATAATTTTTGAGGTGACACGAAGATACACAATCTTGATCAACGTTATGTAGAAGGATGGCAAGCTAAGATCAAAGTACTTTAACAAAGGCATGATAAATATTATTTGAACTAATGTAAACTTAGAAACTATGTTGCAAATCAAAAGTAACACAAATAATTGACAATAAGTAATGAAACATTAAAAGTCATAAGTTTGTTTGAATCATAAAGAAAAACATAATAACATGGTATCCCGCTTGTCCTTTGTGGCATAGCAAAACATAAATGCCAGGACACCTTCAAAGTTCAAATGGTGACTAGATACAAATAATTTAAAAACACGCAATACACAAAATCATGAATCACTCAATAATAACTTTTGGGACTATGCACATTATACTCATAATGAAAACTATGCTCTCTTAAATGGTGCATAAAGTAAGAAGATGAACACTCAACATAAAAGTAAAAGAAAGGCCCTTCGCAGAGGGAAGCATGGATTACTCATGTGCTAAAGCTTTTTATTTAATAAAATAGAGATATTGAAAATATAGCTTTTGAGAGAGGTGTATGTCTGTGTGAACGAATGCTATCAAATGACTTATCATCTTTTCATGTTTAATGTCTTCAAGAGCGGATCACATAGGAGAATCATAACATTCTCCTTTCTCCTTTGTTTGCACAAGCTAAGTTCGTGATTTCTCAAGTCCATAGTGTGAGAAGATTTTAACGTTATTGTTATAGCTTATCTTTTGTGGGCTGGACACCCAGATGCCTGATCTTTTTGCAAAATTAAGGACTAGCACATTATTCATGGTAGTCAAGTGTGAAGCCATCAAACATGAAGAAATAATAAAGCAGCTAATACTTCCTCATGAGCTAAAACAGGAACACAAAAACATGTTTAATAATTTTGAAAGTTTTAAAGGTAGAACATAAGAAATTTACTTGGAGTGGCGGTGAAATGCCACATATAGGTAGGTATGGTGGACACATTGGAATAACTTTGGTTTTGGGGAGTTGGATGCACGAGTAGAGCTCATACTCGGTACAACATGAAGGCTAGCAAGAGACTGAGAGCGACCAACTACGAGAGCAATAACAAACATAATAAAACATAAATTGATATTACAAGTCAAAAACTAAATGATCATAAAGGATAAGAGTGACTGGTTTTATAGTCATAACATGGTGTGAGCATGCGCCAAGTCAATCCAAGTGAAACATTCAAAGGAGAATACCACAATACTATGCTTCATTATGAGGAAACAACACATGATTTATTTTCAATGACACATTAAGCAATCTCGGTTATTTGAGACTAGTCATGATACATCATATACTAATGGGCACACAATTAAAATAACATCTAACATGACATCTTAAAGTCTAAGCCACAGTCAAAACGAGCTTCCTATTGCACCACTATAAGCATGTAATATTTTACTCTTTTCCAACACCAATTAACTTTTTTTAAACAAATCTCAAAGCAAATGTTTATTAAATACCAGAGAGCTAACCATATATATCTGAAGAAAAACAACAATCTTTGGAAAAAAAATGTGCGAAAAACAAGAGTTAAACACAGTTTTAACAAAATTGAACACACAGAATAATAAGAGTGAAAACTAGAGTGGTCTAGACAATGAAAATGGAGCGTGTCTCTCTCCAAACTAAAATATTCTAGGATTGAACCATTTATTACAGCAATAAAAAAACAAAACTGAAAGAAAAATAACATGACACTCCAAGAATAACACATATCATGTGAAACAATAAAAATATAGTGTTTTGAAAGAAACCTGATATTTTTGTGTATTGAGAAGGGGATGCCTTAGGCATCCCCAAGCTTTGACGCTTGTACTTCTTGGATATGTCTTTGGGTGAGATGGGAATCCCCAAGCTTGATCTTTTGTCCATCCTTCATCTCCTCATATCATCCTTCTCTCCCTACACTTGAAAATTTCCTCCACCTAAAACTTTTCACAATCTTGATTAGAAACGTTAGTGCATCAAAATAATAATCCACTTGGTTTGGTTTTAACACAAGTCTAACACTCCATTTGAAAACATTAGATATTGTCACAAATTATTTTAAGGCTCCTTCGTGATGACCCACAAGTATAGGGGATCGCAACTGTCTTCGAGGGAAGTAAAACCCAAATTTATTGATTCGACACAAGAGGAGCCAAATAATATTTATAAGCCTTAACAGATGAGTTGTCAGTTCAGCTGCACCTGAAAGTAGAGTTGCTCTCCACAGTTTATCCGTGGTAACAGTTTTATAGCAATAGCAGTGGTAAAATAACAGCATGAGTAAAATAGTAACAGCGGTAGCAATTATGGGAAACAGCAGGATTAACGTACTATAGGCATAGGGATGGATGAACGGGCGTTAAATGGATAAGATAGTTCATATAATAATCAAAACATGGTCATTGCACATAGATAATAATAAAGCATCCAAGTTCTAGGAAAACCATAGGCATGTGTTCCGATTTAGTCATACGTGCTCGCAATGAGAAACTTGCACAACATATTTTGTCCTACCAGCTCGTTGCAGCGAGGCCTCAAGGGAAACTATTGGTAATTAATGTGCTCCTTTTAATAAAGCACGGGAGCAAAGCATTAACACTCCGTGAACACATGTGATCCTCACATCACAGCCATCCCCTCCGGTTGTCCCAATTGCTTTCACTTTGGGGCCTCGGGTTTCGGAAAATAATGTGTGTAAACAACTTGCAGATATGATAAAGAAACATAATTATACTCATGAAACAATAACATGTTCAGATCTGAGATCATGGCACCCGGGCCCTAGTGCAAGCATTAAGCATAACAAGTTGCAACAACTATATATATCACTAACAACGGATACTAGGCACTATGCCCTAATAATCTGGCATTATTACATGATCGATCTCATCCAATCCCTTCCACCCCTCTCAGCCTACAACGGGTATTACTCACACATGGATGGGGTAATCGAGGATGGTTGATGGAGAAGTGGTGGCGATGACGATGGCGATAATCTCCTCCGAATCCCCGTCCCGGTGATACGTCATAAACGTATCCCTAATTTCTTATGCTCCATGATCATATTTTGCCAATTGCTACATGTTTTCTCCCTTATTTATAGCATTTTTATACGTTTTCCGGACTAACCTATTAACAAGATGCCACAGAGCCAGTTCCTTGTTTTCTGCTGTTTTTTAGTTTCAGAAAAGTTGTTCTGGAAATATTCTCGGAATTGGAAAATTCGAAGCCCGGAAGTCCTATTTCCCCCAGAAGCATCCAGAAGACCGAAGAGGAGCCGGAGAGGGGCAGCAGAGGGGGCACACCATAGGGTGGCGCGGCCCCTCTGGTCGCGCCAGCTAGGGGTGTGGCCCCCCTGGAGCGCAACCGCCTTCACCCTTTCGCCTATTTTAAGCCCCCGGATGGAAAACCCTAGGCACCTGATCAAAATCCCCGAAAAAGTTCTGCAGCTGCCGTCACCGTCAAGCCCAGATCAGGGGGTTCTGAAGCTGTTTCTGGCACCCTGCCGGAGAGGAGATCATAACCGGAGGCCTCTTCATCACCATGCCTGCCTCCGGAGTGATGCGTGAGTAGTTCATCCTTGGACTACGGGTTCGTAGTTGTAGCAAGATGGTTGTCTTCTCCTCTTATGCCTCCATGTTTAGATCTCGTGAGCTGCCTATCATGATCGAGATTGATATTATGTAATTCTACGTGATGTGTTTGCTGGGATCCCATGAATATTGACCTTATGCCAAGTTGATTATAGTCTTTATTTGCATGTGTTATTTGCGATATTGCATGCTCTCCATTGCTAGTGGTTATTCTGGCCAAGTATTTGTTAGTGACTCCAAGAGGGAGTATTTATGCTCGATAGTGGGTTCATGACTCGAGTGACAGAAACATGAAGGGGAGGATGTGATGTTGCCATTAGGGAGAAAACAACGGTGAGAGTGCCCGCGTGCATAATCATTGCTTACATTACACACTTAGTTTAATGCAATCATCTGTTGCTTCCAACTTAATACCTGAGGGGGTTCGGATGATAACCTGAGGGTGGATTATTAGTCATATATGCAGACTGATGTCGGTCCATGTATCTTGTTGTAATGCCCGCACTAAATAGCATAGTAATCTTCATGGCATATTGTGCACTACGGTGCAACCTTTATTTGTCAATTGCCCAGCTGTAATTTGTTCACCCAACATGCTATATTTTATGGAGAGACACCACTAGTGAAACTACGAACCCCGGTCCATTTTAAACAACCCACAACAATTTACTGCTCTCTTTACTTTCTGCAAGCATACACTATTTTTCCACACTATACGTCTAATCTTTGTTTTCAGCAAAACCGGTGTGATTGACAACCTCAATGTACCGTTGGGGCAAAGTATTTTGATTGTGTTGTGTGAAGGTTCCACGTTGTTGCTGACACCGGTGAAGCGCCAGCACCACCGTTAGTGGCATCAACCTTCCGAAGATTCTCTTTCTCCTACTGGATTGATAACCCTGGTTCTTAACTAAGGCGGAAATTTCTACCGCTGTACTCATCACACCCTCCTATTGGGGTTCCCAACAAATTGCATCAAGGATTTTTCTGGCGCCGTTGCCGGGGAGAAGGAAGTCTTCTGGTAAGGGGAGTCTCTCACTCTCAATCTCTTTATTTTGTTTTTATTGTCTTGTTTTTATTTTTGTCTTGTTTTTATTTCTCTATATCAAAAACACAAAAAAATAGTTTATTTCTCTATATTGTAAACACAAAAAAATAGTTTACTTCATAGTTGTTATTTATTTACTTGCTTTTATTTTGCTAAAATGAGTTCCTCTGAGAATACCAAGTTGTGTGACTTCACTAGCACAAACAACAATGATTTTATTTGCACACATATTGCTCCACCTGCTCCTATTGCTTCTTTCTATGAGATTAAGCCTGCTTTATTAAATCTTGTGATGAAAGAACAATTTTCTGTTATTAGTACTGATGATGCTGCTGCTCACCTTAATAATTTTGTTGAACTATGTGAGATGCAAAAATATAAAGATGTGTATGGAGATAGTATTAAACTGAAATTATTTCCTTTCTCTTTGAGAGTAAGTGCAAAAGATGGTTGCTATCTTTGCCTAAAAATAGTATTGATTCATGGACTAAGTGTAAAGATGCTTTCGTTGGAAAATATTATCCTCCTGCTAAGATTATATCCCTGAGAAGTGACATAATGAATTTTAAACAATTTGATAATGAACATGTTGATAAATCTTGGGAAAGAATTAAAACTATGGTGAAGAATTGTCCCACTCATGGACTGACTACTTGGATGATTATACAAACCTTTTATGCAGGACTGGATTTTTCCTCAAAAAACCTATCGGATTCAGCTACTGGAGGGACCTTTGTGTCCATAACTTTGGGCAATGCAAAAAAGCTTCTTGATGATATGATGATAAATTATTCAGTGTGGCACACGAAGAGAGATCCACAAGGTAAGAAGGTAAAATCTGTTGAGGAAACCTCCTCTTTAAGTGAAAGGCTTGATGTTATTATGTCTATGCTTGTTAATGGTAAAGCTCAAGTTGATCCAAATAATGTTCCTTTAGCCTCTTTGGTTGCTCAAGAAGAGCATGTTGATGTGAACTTTATTAGAAATAATAATTTTAACAACAATGCTTATAGAAATAATTTTGGTGGAAACAATTATAAGCCCTATCCTCCTAATAGTGGTAGTGGTTATTCTTATGGTAGATCTGTAATGCCTAGCGAGGAAAGAATTTTAGAAGTTGAAAAAGCAACTAAGAACTTTATGCAAATGCAATATGAACAAAATAAGTTTTTTACTAAAACTATGGAAGAACAATCTGCTATGTTGAAAACTATTAGTCAACAAACTGGAAATTTGAATAGAGAAATCTCTCGTTTGCAAGGTAAAATCTCTAGTGCTGAGATCAGTATTTCGGCCCTGTCAGAGGCACAATTTTCTTTGATAAATAAAATGGCTGCTAAAACTGAAACCATTGAGGATAATCCTTTTGCTGCAACTAATGCCATCCAAGTTCAAATAGATGATAATGTTAGATTGATGGCTGAATTACGTGCTAGGTGGGAAAGAGAAGAAGAACTAGCTGAAAAGAATAATATTGCTAGAGTTTGTACTATCACAACAACTAGTAAAATTGAAGTTCCAAGTGCTAGTAAACCTCCTACTATCAATGGTAAAGTAGTTAGTGTTAATAAAGTCCCTACTCCTTTGGTGAAACGTGCTAAATTGCCTAAAACTGCTGAAACTACTTCTGATAAAAGTGCTGAAATGATTAGAAGTGTGGGAGACAATGGTTCCATTACTTTTGATGATAATAATATTGATTTTGATGATTGCAACATCTCTGAATTTATTATGTTTCTACAAAATCTTTCTAGAAGTCCCAATGCTAGTGCCATGAATATGGCCTTTACTAAACATATTACCAATGCTCTCATGAAAGTTAGGGAAGAAAAGTTGAAACTTGAGACATCTATCCCTAGAAAACTAGATGATGGTTGGGAGCCTATCATTAATATAAAATTAAATTATTTTGATTGCAATGCTTTGTGTGAACTTGGTGCTAGTATCTCTGTTATGCCTCAAAAGCTTTATGATATTCTTGATTTGCCACCGTTGGAACACTGTTATTTGGATGTTCATCTTGCTGATAATGCTAAGAAGAAACCTCTTGGTAGAATTGATGATGTTCTTATTATGGTTAATAATAACCTTGCCCATGTTGATTTATTTGTTATGAACATTGAATGCAATGCTTCTTGTCCTATTGTTTTGGGAAGACCTTTTCTTAGAACTATTGGTGCTATTATTGATATGAAAGAGGGGAGTATTAAATATCAACTTCCCCTCAAGAAAGGTTTGGAACACTTTGCTAGAAAGAAGATGAAGCTAACCTTTGACTCTATTATTAGAGCAAAATATGATGTTGATGCTTCCTCTCTTGAAAATACTTGAGTTGATTTTTCTATGCCTAGCTAAAAGGCTTTAAAGAAAAGCGCTACCGGGAGACAACCCATTTTATTTTTCTGTTTTCTTTCAGTTTTCTTTTGTTTTCTTTGGTGTGCTTGCACCTGGGTGTTGTCTATTTCCTTAACAACCCCTCTGTATATTTTCTTTTGAGTTTTTGTTGAAACAAGTAAAGCCACTAGTGGAAAGTTGAGACTATATTTCGGATTTCTGCGCAGGAAACAGATTTATGCTGTCCATTGTAAATTCCGTATAAAAGAACAGAAAATTCAAAATGACCTGAGATTTTTTGTTCTTAATCCTGAGTTATATACGCAACTTTTTCTAGATGACCATAATATTTTTGAAAAAATCGATCTTTACCTGATGTTCTGTTTTTGACAGATTTCTGCCATTTATCGCATTTGCATCTTAATCTCTTTTTTTGTGTTCTTTTGAGAAAAAGAGTTTTGAAAGAAGTTGTGATAGTATCTAATGTGGTTTTGAGTGTTATACTTGTGTTGAAACTGAACCATGTGGATTTATTATTTCTATTGCACTAACGTTGCTAATGAAGATTGTGAGAATTTTGACGTGAAGGAAGTTTTCAAGGGTCAAGAGAAGAGGATGATATGATGTGATCAAGAAGAGTGAAAATCCTAATCTTGGGGATTCCCCGGTGGTACATCCAATAAAATTCCAAGAATACTCAAGCTTCTAAGCTTGAGGATGCCCAAGGCATCCCCTTCTTCGTCAGCAAATTATCAGGTCACTTCTAGTGAAACTATATTTTTATTCGGTCGCATCTTATGTGCTTTACTTGGAGCGTCTTTTATTTTTGTTTTCAGTTTGATTTTTATTTTTATTTCAGTTTGTTTTTACTTCCATAATAAGCTTGGTTGGTCCCCAGCATTCTTTTATTGGATAGTGACACGCTCCGCTTTTTCTTGAGAATACGTTGTATTCTTAGTCTCTGTTTATCTGCTGCATTTATTCAGATCCTATTTTCCATGCATCTCTTATTAGAGTTGTTAGTTTTAGTAGTATTATTTGAATACTCTCATGTTTTATTGTTGTATAATAAAGAGTATTTTTGTTTAAGCATGTTTTGTATGGTGCTTGTTGGGAGAAACGAAAGAAAACTTCTGCTTGAAGTAGAATCTATAACAGTACTAGTAGAAGCTTGTATAGACTGTGGCTAGGACTTTTTTATTCCATGCTAAATGCTATTTTAGTTTTAAATCCTTGTGTTTATTGAGTAGCATGATTAGCCTCAAATAGCTGAGAGTGTTTAATATGTATTGAAAGATTCTTGAGTTGTTCTTGTCATAGTAAAGCATCAATAAATGGTATTCTCTTTCGAATGTTTTATTTGGTTGACTTGGCGCATGCTCACACCATGTTTATGACTACAAACCAGTCACGAATAGCCTCCATGACCACTTAGTTTTTGAACTTGTGATACTGCTTATGTTTTAATTAATGATGCTTATGTCGCTATGCATGATTATGGCTCTTATGCTCTCTTGATTTGTCGCTCCTAGTCTTTCGCTAGCCTCCACCTGTACTGAGTAGGACCTCTACTCGTGCATCCAAACTCCCTTAAACTAAAGTTTTTCCCATTGTGTCCACCATACCTACCTACATGTGGTATTTAACTGCCATTCCAAAGTAAATTGCTCATGTGTTACCTTTAAAACCTTCAAAATTACTCCTGCTTTATGTTCCTGTTTTTGCTCACGAGGACGTAAATAGAGAATCTTTATCTCACTTGTTGATTGGATTTCACACCCTCGACTAGTGGCTTCATCCTCTTATCCAAATGATAGAAGAGCTGGCAGCGGGGTGCCCAGCCCCAAATTAATGCATACAAATTCTCTTCACTATTTTTGCCCCTGATTTATCAGTCAAAGCATAATTGTGTAAACAAAAGAGAAAGAGGGATGACCTTCTACACCATGGGAGCTGCTCTTGTGAATCCAGTTGACTTGTGACGTACTATATTTTCTGTTTACCATTCGTTGACATTAGCATACATCTCCCAAAATATAGACATTCCTCCACAAATGTCAAGCTTTTAATACCTCTGTTTAATAAAATAAAAGCTCTAGCACATGAGTGATCCCTTCTTCCCTCTGCGAAGGGCATTTCTTTTACTTTTATGTTGAGTCTCCATCTTCTAACTTTATGCACAGTTGAGAGAGCATTTTTGCCATTCTGAGTTCTATGTGCATTTGTCCCATAAGCATCAATAATTACTTCATGATGTGATATTATTTTTTTTTAAATTATTTGTTCTAGTCTTCCTCTTGAACTTTGAAGGTGTCCTGGCATTTATGTTTTGCCCCACTCTTAGGGACTATCAAAATATCACTTTGCCATGATTTCTCTATACCTGAAACAAACATTTACCTTTCTTTGCACTATTATTCATGATCCTTTATTTGAGTTACTTTTCGTGATGCAAAGTAATTGCTATTCTTTATTATTAAAGTTTTATTTATCATGCCTATGTTTAAAGTCTTATGATCTCAGCGTGCATATGCTTTTACATTAGATTGATCAAGTTTGTGTTAGTAGCATGTCACCTCAGAAATTATTGTTTTATCATTTACCTACTCGAGGACGAGTAGGAACTAAGCTTGGGGATGCTTGATACGTCATAAACGTATCCCTAATTTTCGATGCTCCATGATCATAGTTTGCCAATTGCTACATGTTATATGCCTTATTTATAGCATTTTTATACATTTTCCGGACTAACCTATTAACAAGATGCCACAGAGCTAGTTCCCTGTTTTCTGCTATTTTTTAGTTTCAGAAAAGTTGTTCTAGAAATATTCTCGGAATTGGAAAATTCGAAGCCCGGAAGTCCTATTTTCCCTAGAAGCATCCAGAAGACCGAAGAGGAGCCGGAGAGGGGCAGCAGGGGGGCCACACCATAGGGTGGCGCGGCCCCCCTAGCCGCGCCAGCTAGGGGCGTGGGCCCCCTGGGGCGCTGCCGCCTTCGCCCTTTCGCCTATTTAAGACCCCCGGATGGAAAACCCTAGGCACCTGAACAAAATCCCCGAAAAAGTTCCGCAGCCGCCGTCACCATCAACCCCAGATCAGGGGGGTTCTGAAGCTGTTTCTGGCACCCTGCCGGAGAGGAGATCATCATTGGATGCCTCTTCATCACCATGCCTGCCTCCGGAGTGGTGTGAGTAGTTCATCCTTGGACTGCGGGTTCGTAGCTGTAGCTAGATGGTTGTCTTCTCCTCTTATGCCTCCATGTTTAGATCTCGTGAGCTTCCTATCATGATCGAGATTGATCTTATGTAATTTTTTGTGCTGTGTTTGCTGGGATCCGATTATTGACCTTATGCCAAGTTGATTATAGCCTTTATTTGCATGTGTTATTTGTGATCTTGTATGCTCTCCGTTGCTAGTGGTTATTCTGGCCAAGTAATCGTTAGTGACTCCAAGAGGGAGTATTTATGCTCAATAGTGGGTTCATGCCTCCTTCTTGCCTTGGTCGAGTGACAGAAAAGTGAAGGGGAGGATGTGTTGTTGCCATTAGGGAGAAAACAGCGGTGAGAGTGCCCGCGTGCATAATCATTGCTTGCATTACACACTTTGTTTAATGCAATTATCTGTTGCTTGCAACTTAATACCTGAGGGGGTTCGGATGATAACCTGAGGGTGGATTGTTAGTCATAGATGCAGATGGATGTCGGTCTATGTATCTTGTTGTAACGCCGGCACTAAATAGCATAGTAATTTTCATGTCATATTGTGCACTACGGTGCAACCTTTATTTCTCAATTTCCTAGCTATAACTTGTTCACCCAGCATGCTATCTTTTATGGAGAGACACCACTAGTGAAACTACAAATCCCGGTCCATTTTCCACACTGTTAAACAAACCACAACAATTTCCCTCTCTCTCTACTTTATGCAAGCATTCAACTGTTTTCCACACTATACATCTAATCTTTATTTTTAGCAAGACCGGTGAGATTGACAACTTCACTATACCGTTGGGGCAAAGTATTTTGGTTGTGTTGTGTGCAGGTTCCACGTTGTTGCTGACACCGGTGAAGCGCCAGCACCACCGTCAGTGGCATCAACCTTTCGAAGATTCTCTTTCTCCTACTGGATTGATAACCCTGGTTCTTAACTAAGGGGGAAACTCCTCCGATGTACTCATCAAACCCTCCTCTTGGGGTTCCCAACAATGTGCATCACCCGGCAGGGCGTCAGAACAAGAACTTCTGATCCCCGAATTGAGTTTCGAGGTGGCAGCGGTGCTCTAGTGTGTTTCTCTGGAATATGACAAACCCCCCTAGGTTTTTAGGTTACGGGGATTAAGTAGTCGAAAGGGGAGCACGAGAGGGTGCCTGGGGCAGCCACACCACTAGGAGGCATGGCCTAGGGGGCACGCCAACCCATGGTGTTGGCCCCTTCTTGCCCCCTCCGGCTCTTCTTCTGGCTTCGAGGGTCTTCGGGTAAAATAAGGACTTCGGGATCTTTTCCGGGCAATTTCCTGAAAGTTGGTTTTTCTGCACAAAACGAGACACCAAGGTAATTCTGCTGAAAACAACATTAGTCTGTGTTAGTTGTATCCAAAACTCACAAGTTTAGAGGAAAACAACAGCAAAAGTGTTCTAAAAAGGAGTTACGTTTCGGACGTATCACCCCTCCCCCCTCCCCCCGCCGCCGAAAGAAGACCAAAAGAAAAAGATTAAGAGGCTAATGCAAATATTGGCAGAAATCTATCAAAACAGAACATAAGGTAAAGATGAATTTTTCGAGGCACTTATGTAGCTCAAATAAAAAAGTGCAAAACTAATGTAAGTTAGATAATAACCTGGGGTAGGTGTCCAAAAAATAACAAAAAAATATCGGGTTCTGGTTGACAGAATCGAGGTTTTTGGTGAAGCGCAAAAATCTGGACAAGAAAAACAAATTCCCCAAATCACATTACCTCTCAATTAGAGGTTACTCTTGGCACAAAAACAAAATAAAAAATGATAAGGAGAGGTTGCTACAGAGGGTAAAACTTCCAAGACAAAAGGGAAAACTGAAAGCAAAAATAACAAGGGTTATCTCCCAAGAGCTCTTTCTTTATAGCCATTAAGATAGGCTAAATATTTTCAAAAGATGCTCACATAATAAATAAGAATTGAAGCAAAATTGAGCATCAAGAAGCAAATATGAAACATATTTAAGTCTAACCCACTTCCTATATAAAGTAATCTTGTAAAAAAATAAATCAAAGAAGCTCAAAGTAGCAAGAATAGGAAGGTAAAACAAGAATAACTTCAAAACTTTCAACATAAAGAGAGGTGTTTTAGTAACAAGAAAATTCCTAAAATCATATTTTCCGCTCCCATAATAATTATCAGTAGCATTATGAACAAACTTAATAATATAAATATCAAACAAAGCATGTTTTTCATGATCTACAAGCAAATAATTCATATCAAGCTCCAAAATAGTGGGATCAATATTTAAAATCATGACCTCTTCCAACCCACTTTTAACAATTGTATAACAAGATGATTGATCACTCTCAAAAGGTATGGGAATCCTTCTAGATATGAAAATAACATGATAGATTGATAATCATTGTGTATAGCATTCAATATTCACTGGATCCCAGCAAACACAACATGTAGCATTACAATAAGATGATCTTGATCATGTAGGACAACTCACGAGATCTAAACATGAGGCATAAAGAGGAGAGAAAAACCATCTAGCTACTGCTATGGACCCGTAGTCCAAGGATGAACTACTCACGCATCACTCCGGAGGCGGGCATGGTGATGAAGAGCCCTCCGGTGATGATTTCCCCTCCCGGCAGGGTGCTGGGGAGAGCTCCAGAACCAGGATTCGAGAACCTCAACTTCCGTAACCATGTCTACAAACTTGATAAGGAGCTCTATGGACTTAAACAAGAACCACGTGCATGGTATGAGCACCTTAGAGAGTTGTTGGTAGACCGTGGGTTTGAAGTTGGGAAGATTAACCCCACACTTTTCATAAAAAGGGTAAAGGGAGAGCTTTTCATATGCCAACTCTACGTGGATGATATTATCTTTGTCTCAACTAACCAAGCTTTTAATAATGACTTCTCAAAGCTTATGACTGAAAGGTTTGAGATGTATATGACGGGAGAGTTGAGATTCTTTCCTGGCTTTGAAATCAAGCAATTGGCTCGTGGGACTTCCATATCTCAAGCCAAGTATACCCAAGACATGCTAAAGGGCTTTAAATTCCAAGGTGCAAAAGAGAAGCTCTCTCCTATGCAAGTCAAATGCCACCTCAAGCGCAATCCGGACGGTAAACATATGGACCAAAAGTTGTATCGTTCTATGATTGGTTCTTTGCTTTACCTTTTTACATCTAGGCCTGATATCGTTTTGAGTGTAGGTGTGTGTGCAAGGTATCAAGCGGTCCCTAAGGAAATCCACTTGGTGGCGGTCCATAGGATCTTTCGGTTTTTGGTTCATACCTCAAGATTTGGTTTGTGGTACCCAAAGGGGGCACAATTTTATCTCCAAGGGTTCACGGACTCGGATTGGGCCGGTGATCAAGATGATAGGAAATCGACTTCTGGGGCTTGCCAATTCCTTGGTAGGTCTTTGGTGAGTTGGTCTTCTAAGAAGCAAAATTGCATATCTCTCTCCACCGCTAAAGCCGAGTATGTGGCGGCCGCTAGTGCTTGCACCAAATTTCTATGGATGAGGCAAACCCTTAAAGGGTATGATGTTCATTTGGATAAGGTGTCACTCTTGTGTGACAATGAGAGTGCCATCAAGATCGCCTACAACCCCGTGCAACACAAAAGGACGAAGTATATTGAGATTCGTCATCATTTCATCCGGGGTCATGTGGCAAGAGGTGATATTAAGCTAGCATATGTCCCAACCAAGGATAATCTATCGGACATTTTCACGAAGCCTCTAGATGATGCAAGATTCATGTTTTTGAGGAACGAGCTAAATATCATTGATTCAAGGAGTTTTACTTGAGGATCTTACACACACGCCTATAGTTGATACGTGTTTGGGTTTAGGCGTAGGCATGGACATAGGGGGAGTGTTATCCTAACACATTGGGTTCTCCCTCCCCCCATTATGCTCAAAGCAAAAAATTCATTATTATCTATCTATTTCTAAAATGTTGAGAATTGGCAATGCACCCAAGATATATCTTTGCAGTGTCATACCATAATCTCTTACATGGTGGCTTAGGGCACCAACCTTTTCGTTGCGAAGAGTTGGTTCTTAGTTGGATTCCATTTGAATTTCATCGTTTTATCTCGTTTTTCTAGAGAGCTTTTATAGGAAACTCTCTCTAACTTAGCTTTTCGTATTTGATTCTTGCAAGTGAGAGGGAGAAGTACTATTCTCAGTTTGGTTTTCTATCCTAAGATTTTTCTATCTCTAAGACCAAAATCTATCCCGCACACAAGCTATTTGAAAACTAGGAAGTTGGGTATTGTTGGTTGTCGGAATATCCAGTTCACTTCTGAACCGGAACTTCGGATAAAAATCGGAATATCCGGTCCAAACTTGGACCGAAATATCTGGTTCGGCGAATTTGGCTCTAAAAACTTGAGGAGGTCGAGGTGAGGGTAGTTACTCTGCTCTTTTCCACCCACAACCTCCTCCTCCTCCTCAACCATAGCCGCCACCACCTTGCCCTAGCCCTTCTGGTGACTTATTCCATTGGATCCTCAAGCCTTTAGCCGGATCCGTTGCTCCTCCTCCTTGGGAACGTTTTCATCCAAGCACTTGCCTCCATGGAAGCAGGTAACCTCCCCACTTTTGAATTTTGGGTGTTCTACCCATACCCCTTCTTGGAGACATGATTTTATTGTATTTGCTTGGTGGTAGATGTTCCTAGGGTATCCCATTGCATGCTAGAAACAATAGGATAGCACCCCAATTTGTCGATCTAGTTTTAGACCTAGTTGAAAAATCAATCTAGTTCTGAGTTCGTGGAACTGGAATATCCGGTCAAAACTGAACCAGAAGTTCCGGTTGGATCTGTCTCAAGAAATCCAAAATGCAGAACTTTAGTGATTTTTTTCTAGGACTGTTACGTGATTGATTGTGGATGATATTCTATTGTTATTATGCATGATTCCTTGTGTTAGATTATGTGTGCTCACCTTGTGCTATCCCCCTATATTGCTATATTCACAGGTGATTCGAATGTTGATGAGTTGGGCTCTAGCAAGCGTCCCTCGTACAAGGAAACAAGTGATGAGGAACCCGGTGATGAGAGGCCCTCGAGGAAAGTTGTGCCCAAGGGGAGAGCTAAATCCATTGTTCATAAAAGGGTTTCTTCAAAGAGGAAAGGAAAAGAGACTAGGAAGAACTAAAAGTTGGATGTGTCTGCTCAAGACTATGCTCAGATTCGCCATGGGGATTGGTACGATGACCCCTGAGGGACGATGAGATTGAGGATACTCGCTTCTGGTTCTTGGAGAAGTGATACATATTTGGTGACATCTATCTTAACTGCAAGTTTCCCGTCTGTCCAATGAATCCTACCAAGCTTAAGGTTCTCAAGGATAAGCAGGCATTTGCTCAGGTTGCTAGTGTGGTGGAACGGTTCGATCTTGGTAAGCTCATGGAAACCCGTTTACCCTACAACATTCCTCTCATTGTTCAGTTCATGTCAACTTTGGTGATTGGGGATGATCCTCGTTACACGTTGAAGTGGATGACGGGCTCTACCTTCTGTCAAGCGAAGACATACAAGTTTGCTAGATTTCTGGGTTACAAGTGGAAATATCATCCCCCTCTTGGTCATCGTATGCATGATGTGGATAGGCCGGACCGTGATGATATCATGGAAGGCATGTGTATGCCTGGATTTCCTGTTGGCAAGGTGGAGGGACTTCTCCCATTCTATGATCAGCTAGTCCGCATCTTCAGGTCCTTCATTGCTCCGAGTGGAGGTAACAGTGACGCCATCACTAGCCCCCTTGTCAACCTTTTGGTGCTTGCTAAGAAGTGCATTGAGGATCCCAACACCTCAAGGAACTATCATGTGGATGTCATGGACTTTATCTTCAACGAGTTGAAGAATGCTATGCTTGGAGGGAACACCATCCTCTATGGTCCGTACATCATGATTCTCATTCAGGATACCTTGAAGGATCAGGACTTCGTCTCATTGCCTATTAAGGACCACTACTTCAAGAAGTTGTACATGAATAAGCCAAAGCGCCGCGCTGATCCTACTCCTGCTCCTGAGCGTGGTTCCTTCATGAGGGATGCTCGTGCTAGTGCCTCTGATGTTCCCCAGGCCCCTCAGGTTCCTCAGGTTGACTCGTCTGTCACGCGTCAGATCAGGAAGCTACCATGGTTTTAGCGCAATGTCATCTGCATGAAGGTGGACATTCATCGTGAGTAGTATCAGTCTTATTGCAGGGATGTGGCCATGTCCAACTCTCAGCAGAAGATCCTTCACCATGTTAGTGGTGCCGATGGAGATCCTCCTGTTGACTTGGTTCCTGACACGTATTTTCAGTGGTCTTCCAGAGCTCGTGCCCCTTGGGCACAGATTGAGGATGGTCTTCGTCTTGCTGGCCCTTCTGCTTCCACCAGTGCACCTGTTGAGGATGAGTTCAATGAGGAGGATGCAGAAGGACAGTCTGAGACGTCTGTTGGGGAGTCCTCTAAGGAGGAAACCGATGCCTAGCTCATCATGGGACTCTAGCATCACTACTCCTCTCCTTTTGAGTGTCTCGATGCCAAAGGGGAGAATTAGTTTATTAGGATTACGTGGGATTTTCATGGGTCCGGGCACAAGCACGCTCGTTTATCATTCTTTAGCGCTTGTGTCCAATTATTTCATCGTTTCCAACTTATTTGATTTCGTTGGTTTGAGACTATGTTATTGTGTTTGTGAGACTGTGTGTTTATCATACATATTGTGCACCGGTATTATCTTCGTATATCCTCTTTGCACAAGGTATAATATTTCATCTCTAATCTCAATACTTGTTGTTTGTATATCTTATCATGTTGTGATGCTATTGGAAATCACTCTCCTTTCAAAGTTCTTCTTGCATTTCACTATGCATACTCCCATGCAATAGTATCCTCTATGCATATTTGTACGGGGAGCAATTTTCACTTTCATCACTTTCTTGATAATGTTGTTGGTTTATTCCTTGCAAATCGTAGTATTGTCATCTAACCCCAAAAAGGGGAAGAATGAAAGAGCATTTCTTAATCCATATAGTTTTCAGTGTTAGTTAACAATACTATTTACAAAGGTGTTAACTGGTGCAGGTGTTTAACTACTCCCTTGGTAACCGGATATATCTAGTGCAACCGGAAATTCCGGTTGAGGTGGATTTCTCCAAATTTGACTAAGGACCAAACCATGCTAGGAACTGGAGGTAGCTGATGGAGTGCGTAGTTACACTCGTTCGTAAACCCCAAGAGAAAGGTTGTGAAGAGTGCAACGGTAAGTTTTCCCTCAGAAAAGAAACCAAGGTTGAATCGACCGGTAGGAGGACAAGCAACTTCTGAAGGTTGATGCAATTGATGTGGTAGGGCGCACTAACGGTTTAGCAGCAACGTGGAACCTACACAACACAATCAATTCACTTTGCCCCAACGAAGCGGTGAGGTTGTCAATCTCACTGGTTTTGCTGATAACAAAGAGGTTAAATGTAGGGTGTGGAAAAGAATAGGAAAACAATGTGAAAACAGTAGTAGCAGTGTGAAAATAGTAATTGCGGTGGTTGTATTATTAGTATGAGAAAATGGACCGGGGTCCATAGTTCACTAGTGGTGTCTCTCCATAAAACATAGATAACATGTGTGTTGAACAAATTACAACTGGGCAATTGACAAATATCGAAACATGCATGACATGATGATTACTATGTGATTCATGCGGGCATTACAACAAGACTCATAGACCGTTATCCAACTGCATCTATGGCTAATAATCCACCCTCAGAATATCATCCGAACAAACCTTGGGTATTAATTTGCAAGCAACAGATAATTGCATTAAGGAAAGTGTGTAATGTAAGCAATGTAAACATCGTTGTTTCCTCCCTAATGGCAACAACACATCATCCATCTGTCACGTTTCTGTCACTCGAGCACAGATGCAAAGGAGGCATGAACCCACTATCGAGCATAAATACTCCCTCTTGGAGTTACTATTATCTACTTGGCCAGAGCATCTACTAACAACGGAGAGCATGCAAGATAATAAATAACATACACATGAAGATAACATGATAGATTGATAATCAAGAGACATAACATTCAATATTCATCGGATCCCAGCAAACACAACATGAAGCATTACAATAAGATGATCTCGATCATGTAGGGAAGCTCACAAGATCTAAACATCATGCATAAAGAGGAAATAACAACCATCTAGCTACTGCTATGGACCCGTAGTCCAAAGATGAACTACTCACGCATCATTCCGGAGGCGGGCATGGTGGTGTAGATCCCTTCGGTGATGATTTCCCCTTCCGGCAGGGTGCCGGGGAGAACTCCAGAACCCTCACCGGTTTTGAGGAACACAAAGAGGTTAAACGTATGGTGTGGAAAACAGTATGAAAGCAGTAGCAGCAGTGTGAAAGAAGTGGAAACAGTGTGTGTATTATCAGTATGAGAAAATGGACCGTGGTCCATAGTTCACTAGTGGTGTCTCTCTAAAGAAGATAAATAACATGTGTGGTGAACAAATTACAGCTGGGCAGTTGACAGAAATGAAGGCTGCACCGTAGTGCATATGCAAGACATAAAGATTACTATGTGATTCATGCGGGCATTACAACAAGATACATATACCGTCATCCAACTGCATCTATGACTAATAATCCACCCTCCGAATATCATCCGAACAAACGTTGGGTATTAAGTTGCAAGCAACCGACAATCGGAGTAAGCAAAGTGTGTAATATAAACAATGTAAACTAAGTAAACACTGTTGTTTTCTCCCTAATGGCAATAGCACATCCTCCATCCGTCACGTTTCTGTCACTCGAGCAGAGATGCAAAGGAGGCATGAACCCACTATCGAGCATAAATAATCCCTCTTGGAGTTACTAGCATCTACTTGGCCAAAGCATCTACTAATAACGGGGAGCATGCAAGATCATAAATAACATATTCATGAATATAACATGATACATTGATAATCATAAGACATAGCATTCAAGATTCATCAGATCCCAGCAAACACAACATGTAGCATTACATAAAGATGATCTCGATCATGCAGGGCAGCTCACGAGATCTAAACAAGAGGTACAAAGTGGAGAAGACAACCATCTAGCTACTGCTATGGACCCTTAGTCCAGGGATGAACTACTCACGCATCACTTCAGAGGAGGGCATGGTGGTGTAGACCCCTTCGGTGATGAATTCCCCTCCCGGTAGGGTATCGGGGAGAGCTCCAGAACCCTCCCGATCTTGGGATGACGATGACGGTGGCCTCAGGTGTTTCTCGGGAAAAAGTGGCATCCTTCTAGGGTTGATGTATCGGGGGGAATAAATAGGCGAGAGGGCGATGTAGGTGGATGCCCAAGGGGCCCACACCACCCCCGGGCGCGGCCAGGGGCGCGCCGCCCTATGGTGTGGCCCCCCTCCGGGTCTCCGTGGAACCTTCGGGAATTCTAAGACTTCCGGGCTTCGAATTTTCCAATTCCGAGAATATTTCCACAACAACTTTTCTGAAATAAAAAAAGTAGAAAATAGGGAACTATCTCTGTGGCATCTTGTCAATAGGTTAGTCCCGGAAATCGATAAAAATGACATAAAGTGTATAGCAAACATGTAGGAAATAACATGAAAACAACATGGAACATCAGAAATTAAGGATACATTTATGACGTATCAACATCCCAGGGTTAGTTCCTACTCGTCCTCGAGTAGGTAAACAATAAAAATACATAATTTCTGAGGTGACATGCTACCAACATAAACTTGATCATCAATAATGTAAAAGCATATGTAAGCTGAGATCATAGAACTTCAACACAAGCATGATAAATAAAATTCTAACAATAAAGCATAGCAATCACCTTGCATCATGAGAAGTAACACAAATAAAAGATAATGTATAATAATGCACTCGAAAGATATACGTTTGTTTCAAGCATAGAGATAACATGGCAAAGTGATATTTTGCTTGTCCTTTAGAGTGGGGCAAAACATAAATGTCAGGACACCTTCAAAGTTCACGAGGAAGACTAGAACAAATAATTAGAGAACAAACAATGACACATCATGAATCAATTAATAATGTTTCTGGGACAAATGCACATTAAACTCAGAATGGCAACCATGCTCTCTCAAGTGTGCATAAGGTTAGAAGATGGAGACTAAACATAAAAGTAAAAGAAAGGCCCTTCATAGAGGGAAGCAGAGATCACTCATGTGCTAGAGCTTTTATTTTGTTAAACAGAGGTATACAATGTTTGACACTCCTCCCAACCATCTTACACAAACCATGGCTAACCGAATCCTCGGGTGCTTGCCAACAATCACATACCGTGGAGGAGTGTCTATTTTTTAGAGAGGTGTATGCTTATGTCAACGAATGGTAAACATAAAATACATTACGTCACAAGTCAACTAAACTTCACTAGAGCGGCTCCCATAGAAGGACGCATTTGGGTAGAAGGTCATCCCTCTTTCTCTTTTGTTTACACAATTATGCTTTGACTAATAAATCAGGGGCAAAAATAGTGAAGAGAATTTATTGTTATTAATTTGGGGCTGGGCACCGCGCTGCCAACTCTTCTATAAATTGGAGAAGCGAATGAAGCCACTAGTCCAGAGTGTGAAAGTCCAATCAACAAGTGAGATAAAGATTCCCTATTTACGTCCTCATGAGCTAAAACAGGAGTAATTTTGAAAGTTTTAAAGGTAACACATGAACAATTTACTTTGGAGTGGCGGTTAAATACCGCATGAAGGTAGGTATGGTGGAAAAATTTGGAAAATTTTGGTTTTGGGGAGTTGGATGCACGAGTAGAGCTCATACTCAGTACATGTGGAGGCTAGCAAAAGATGGGGAGCGACAAATCAAGAGAGCAATAATGGCCATAATCATGCATAGCGACAAAAACATCATTAATCAAAGCATAAGTGGTACCACAAGTTCAAAAACTAAATGATCATAGAGACTATAAGTGACTGGTTCATAGTCATGAACATGGTGTAAGCATGCGCCAAGTCAACCAAATAAAACATTCAAAGGAGAACACTACACTTTTGTGCTTCAAAATGTCAAGAACAACTCATGATTCTTTCTAAGGCACAATAAACACTCTCGGCTATTTGAGAAAAATCATGCTACAAAATAACCACTAGGATTTAGAATTAAAATAACATCTAGCATGAAATGAAAAAGTCTAGCCAAAGTCTATACAAGCTTCTATTTGCATCGTTACAAATTATACTACATGCATCAGTTTATTTTCCCAACAAGCAGCATACAAAATATTTTTTAACAAAAACTCTATAAATGATATAGCAAGCAAACATGAGAGTACTAACACAACTCTAGGCTTGATGTATCGGGGTGAATAAATAGGAGAAATGACGATGGCGGTGGACGCCCGAGGGGCCCACACCACCCCTAGGTGCGGCCAGGGGCGTGCCGCCCTATGGTGTGCCCCCCCCCTCCGGTCCTCTTCGGGACTCCGTGGAACCTACGGGAATTCTAATACTTCCGTCCTTCGAATTTTCCAATTCCGAGAATATTTCTAGAACAACTATTCTGAAACTAAAAATAGCAGAAAAACAGGGAATTGGCTCTTTGGCATTTATATGTCATAAACGTAATCTTAATTTATGATGTTCCATGTTATTTCCTTATTGTTTCCCACATGTTTTCTATACACTTTATGCCATTTTTATCGATTTTCCGGACCAACCTATTGACAAGACAAAACAGAGCCAGTTCCTTGTTTTCTGCTGTTTTTAATTTCAGAAAAGTTGTTGTGGAAATATTCTCGGAATTGGAAAATTCGAAGCCCGGAAGTCTTAGAATTCCCGAAGGTTCCACGGAGTCCCGAAGAGACCCGGAGGGGGGCCTCACGGGCGCCACACCATAGGGCAGCATGCCCCCTGGCCGCGCCAGGGGGTGGTATGGGGCCCCCAGGCCTCCATCGCCTCTGCCATTTTTCCTATTTAATCCCCCCGAGACGTAAACTCTATATATTCCACTTCATCCCCAAAAAACACCCGAGGCCACCGTCATCGTCATCCCGAGATCGGGAGGGTTCTGGAGCTCTCCCCAGAACCCTGCCGGGAGGGGAATTCATCACCGGAGGGGTCTACACCACCATGCCCTCCTCCGAAGTGATGCATGAGTAGTTCATCCCTGGACTACGGGTCCATGGAAGTAGCTAGATGGTTGTTCTCTCCACTTTGTACCTCATGTTTAGATCTTGTGAGCTGCCAATCATGATCAAGATCATCTTTATGTAATGCTACATGTTGTGTTTGCTGGGATCTGATGAATGTTGAATGCTATATCTTCTGATTATCAATGTATCATGTTATCTTCATGCTTATGTTATTTATGATCTTGCATGCTCTCCGTTATTAGTAGATGCTCTGGCCAAGTAGATGCTAGTAACTCCAAGGGGGAGTATTTATGCTCGATAGTGGGTTCATGCCTCCTTTGCATCTGTGCTCGAGTGACAGAAACGTGACAGATGGAGGATGTGTTGTTGCCAGTAGGGAGAAAACAACGGTGTTTACCTAGTTTACATTGTTTACATTACAAACTTTGCTTACGACGATAATCTGTTGCTTGTAACTTAATACCCAACGTTTGTTCGGATGATATTCGGAGGGTGGATTATTAGACATAGATGCAGTTGGATGACGGTCTATGTATTTTGTTGTAATGCCCGCATGAATCACATAGTAATCTTTATGTCTTGCATATGCACTACGGTGCAGCCTTCATTTCTGTCAATTTCCCAGCTGTAATTTGTTCACCACACATGTTATTTATCTTTCACGGAGAGACACCACTAGTGAACTGTCGACCCCGGTCATGTTTCCTCGTACTGATAAAACACCTACTGCTTTCATACTGCTGCTACTGCTTTCATACTGTTTTCCACACCATATGTTTAACCTCTTTGTGTTCAGCAAAACCGGTGAGACTGACAACCTCACTGCTTCGTTGGGGCAAAGTGATTTGATTGTGTTGTGTAGGTTCCGTGTTGCTTCTGAACCGGTTGGGCGTCCTGCCATCTCAGCTGATTCAACCTTCTGAAGTTACTCCTTCCTCCCACTGGTCGATTAAACCTTGGTTTCTTACTGAGGGAAAACTGTTGTTGTGCTCATCATACCTTCCTCTTGGGGTCTCCCAACGAGTGCAAGACCTGCACCATCAAGCTATTTTTCTGGTGCTGTTGCCGGGGAGGAAGAGAATTTCTGCAAGGGGAGTATCTCACTTCCAATCTCTTTACTTTGTTTTAGTTTTGCTTAGTTTATTTTATTTTGTCTTGTTTGCTTCTCTTTATCAAAAACACAAATAAATAGTTCTTATACTAGTTGTTATTTTTGCTTTATCTTGCCTGCTAGCAATTTTTGATGCCTTTGAAACTAGATCTTATAGGTAAGGTGGGTTCACAGATGAACAACAAAAATATTATAAGGAACACCGCTTGTCACAAAAAGGAATACACTTGTTGGAGCAAATTAATAAATTGCATGACTATGCTAAAAACTTGTGCTCTACTTATAATGTTACCTATTGCTTTGATAAATCTTGCTGCTGTAGGGGGTATAAACACCTCCCTTTTCAATGTGAGTATAATGATGATGTTACCATATCTTCTTATGTTAAGGTAAATTATGAATTATATGATGTGGAACAAATTGAAGAATTTATTGCTTGGAAGGGTGCATTTGAAATTGCCTATTTACTTGAAAGTATTGATGATGCACCTTATAAATATGAGATTTATGCTATACTTGAATATTGCTTTGATAATTACAAGGATTTTAATTGCTACATAATGGAATATCTTAATAAATGCTCTTCCCCAAAGGGAGATACAAATGCCTCGCAGGAACCCCTGGAAGAAGAAACTGCTGAACCTGGAAGCTCATTGGATGAAAAAGAGGAGGAGAGTGATGATCAAGAGGAGGAAGAGTGGAGATACCCATGTCTACCTCCCAATGATAGTAACTCTTTAACTCATATTTGCGATGATCCTATTGATTCTTTTGAAATATGCCTTTTTGATGAAGTTGATACTTGCTATACTTGTGACCTTGATACTACTATGAATGAAACTTGTGAGAATGATATTGCTACTTTTATATATGATAATCCTCTATTTATTCCAAATATTGATATGCATGATAATGAGGAAGTTTTCTTAGAAAATTCTTATGATAATGCTCTTGATGATGGTCCTATGTCACTTGATGTTATAAATTATAATGCTACTGAAAATAGTATTGCTATAATGTGTCATATACCTTTTAAGAGTGACCAATTATATTGTTTTGTTATTGCTAAAAGTGGGAAAAAAGAGGAGCTGGTTTTTAATTTTGACCCCACTGTTTTGGAGCTTGATATGAATTGTGTGCTTTTAGACCATGATAAACATGCTTTATGTGATAGTTATGTTGTTGAGTTTGTTCATTATGCTACTGAAAATTATTATGAGAGAGTAAAATATGGTTGTAAGAATTCTCATGTTACTAAAACACCTCTCTTTTTGTTAAAAGTTTTGAAGTTGCTCTTGTTCTACCTTCCCATGATTTCTAGTTTGAGCTTCTTTAATTTATTTTGTTATGAGATTCCTATGCATAGAAAGTGGGTTAGACTTAAATTTGTTTTATAATTGCTTCTTGATGCTCTCTTTTGCTTAATTCATATTTCTTATGTGAGCATTTTCTTCACTTGAAAACACTTGATTCCACTTTTCTAGGCCTAGCTAAAAGGCGTTAAAGAAAAGCACTTCTTGGGAGATAACCCATGGTTTTATTTTTGCTTTGTTTTTCCCTATTTTCTTTGAGTCAAGGGGTTGTATACTTCTGTAGAAACTCCTTTGTATCTTTCTTTTCATGTTTTAGTAGTGCCAAGTAAGGTTTCTGACGAGAGTTGGAGTTGGTTTTCGGATTTCTGCGCAGGAAACAGATTTCTGCTATCAACCGTAACAAATCGTATAAAATCCAAGAAGATCAAAATGATATGAATTTTTTTGCGCTTATTCCTAGGCTAATTCCACAACTTTTTTGTTCTCTAAGTTTTTCAATCTGAGCAACGTAAGTGCCTCGAAAAAATTCGTATTTACGGACTGTTATGGTTTTGACAGATTCTGCCATTTTTCTTGCATTTGCTCTTTTGCGATATCAAGTGAATTTCTTTGCTTCACGAAACATCAGTGGCTGTAGATAATGTTTAAAAGTATCAATAGCACTTGTGCCATATAGAACCAATGCATTTTAATTGGTACAATAACCCTCTAATGCGAATTACTGTTTGAGTGGTGTGAAGGAAGTTTTCAAGGGTGAAGAGAAGAGGTGATATATGTGATCAAGAATAGTGCAAGGTCAAAGCTTGGGGATGCCCCTGTGGTTCATCCAAGCATATTATCAGAAGACTCAAGCATCTAAGCTTGGGGATGCCCAAGTCATCCCCTTCTTCATCAACTATCTATCAGGTCACTTCTCGTGAAACTATATTTTTATTCGGTCACATCATATGATGTTTACTTGGAGCGTTTGTTCGTTTTCTTTTGTTTTCGTTCCTGAAATAATATATTTGGATCCTAGAATTCTTTGTTTGGGAGATAGACACACTCCTGTTTTTCGTTTGAATACTTGTTATGCTAGTATTCTTAGTTTTTCTTCTAGTTGCTCCTAAAGTTCTTGTTTAGCTCTCGTTTTCATTGCATCTCTTATTCAGAGTTGTAAGTTTTAGTAGTGTTTTGTGAGTTCTCTCATATTTTCTTTCTGTAGCATTTAGATAGTTTTTGTTAAAGCATGTTGTGTATGGTTCTTGTTGGGAAAAGAAACTGTTGCTTGAGGTAGAATTTTTAACGGTACAAGTAGAAGCTTGTATAGACTGTGGCTAGACTTTTTCATATCATGCTAGATGTTATTTTAGTTCTAAAGCCTTGTGGTTATTGAGTAGCATGATTAGCCTCAAATATCCGAGAGTGTTTAATGTGCCATTGAAAGAATCATGAGTTTTTCTTGTCATATTGAAGCATAAATTTGTGGTGTTCTCCTTTGAATGTTTTATTTGGTTGACTTGGCGCATGCTCACACCATGTTTATGACTATGAACCGGTCACGAATAGCCTCCATGATCATTTAGTTTTTGAACTTGTGGTACCACTTATGCGTTGATTAATGATGTTTATGTCGCTATGCATGATTATGGCTCTTATGCTCTCTTGATTTGTCGCTCTCAGTCTTTTGCTAGCCTCCACATGTACTGAGTATGAGCTCTACTTGTGCATCCAACTCCCAAAAACCAAAATTTTCCCATTGTGTCCACCATACCTACCTACATGTGGTAATTAACCGCCACTCCAAAGTAAAATTCTCATGTGTTACCTTTAAAACTTTCAAAATTACTCTTGTTTTATGCTCCTGTTTTAGCTCATGAGGACGTAAATAGAGAATCTTTATCTCACTTGTTGATTGGACTTTCACACCCTCGACTATTGGCTTCATCCGCTTATCCAATGATAGAAGAGCTGGCAGCAGGGTGCCCAGCCCCAAATTAATAACACAAATTCTCTTCACTATTTGTTCCCCTGATTTATCAGTCAAAGCATAATTTGTGTAAACAAAAGAGAAAGAGGGATGACCTTCTACCCACATGCATCCTTCTATGGGAGCCGCTCTTGTGAGTCTAGTTGGCTTGTGACGTACTGTATTTTCTGTTTACCATTCGTTGACATAAGCATACACCTCTCTTAAAATATAGACACTCCTCCATAGTATGTGATTGTTGGCAGGCACCTGAGGATTCGGTTAGCCATGGTTTGTGAAAGATGGTTGGGAGGAGTGTCAAGTTTTTTATACCTCTCTTTAATAAAATAAAATCTCTAGCACACGAGTGATCCATGCTTCCCTCTGCGAAGGGCCTTTCTTTTACTTTTATGTTGAGTCTCCATCTTCTAACTTTATGCACGGTTGAGAGAGCATATTTGCCATTCTGAGTTTTATGTGCATTTGTCCCAGAAACATTATTAATTGATTCATGATGTGTTATTGCTTGTTCTCTAATTATTTGTTCTAGTCTTCCTCATGAACTTTGAAGGTGTCCTGGCATTTATGTTTTGCCCCACTCTTAAGGACTAGCGAAATATCACTTTTACATGTTCTCCCTATACTTGAAACAAACGTATTTCTTTTGTTGCATTGTTATTCATGATCTTTTATCTGAGTTACTTCTCATGATGCTAGGTGATTGCTATGCTTTATTATTAAAGTTCTATTTATCATGCTTGTGTTAAAGTTCTATGATCTCATCTTACTTATGCTTTTACATTATTGATGATCAAGTTTATGTTGGTAGCATGTCACCTCAGAAATTATTGTGTTTTTATCGTTTACCTACTCGAGGACGAGTAGGAAATAAGCTTGGGGATGTTGATACGTCATAAACGTATCCTTAATTTATGATGTTCCATGTTGTTTTCTTATTGTTTCCCACAAGTTTGCTATACACTTTATGCCATTTTTATCGATTTTCTGGACTAACCTATTGACAAGATGCAACAGGGCCAGTTCTCTGTTTTCTGATGTTTTTAGTTTCAGAAAAGTTGTTCTGGAAATATTCTCGGAATTGGAAAATTCGAAGCCCAGAAATCTTAGAATTCCCGAAGGTTCCACGGAGTCAAGAAGAGACCCGGAGGGGGGTCTCAGGGGGCCCACACCATAGGGCAACACGCCCCCCTTGGTCGCGCCATGGGGTGGTGTGGGCCCCCCAGGCCTCCACCGCCTCTGCCCTTTCACCTATTTTATCCCCCCCCCCCCCGAGATGTAAACCATATATATTCCACTTCGTCCCGAAAAACACCTGAGGCCGCCGTCATCGTCTTCCCGAGATCGGGAGGGTTCTAGAGCTCTCCATGGCACCCTGCCAGGAGGGGAATTCGTCACCGGAGGGGTCTACACCACCATGCCCTCCTCCGAAGTGATGTGTGAGTAGTTCATCCCTGGACTACGGGTCCGTAGAAGTAGCTAGATGGTTGTTCTCTCCACTTTGTACCTCATGTTTAGATCTTGTGAGCTGCCAATCATGATCAAGATCATCTTTATGTAATGCTACATGTTGTGTTTGCTGGGATCTGATGATTGTTGAATGCTATGTCTTGTGATTATCAATGTATCATGTTATCTTCATGCTTATGTTATTTATGATCTTGCATGCTCTCCGTTATTAGTAGATGCTCTGGCCAAGTAGATGCTAGTAACTCCAAGGGGGAGTATTTATGCTCGATAGTGGGTTCATGCCTCCTTTGCATCTGTGCTCGAGTGACAGAAATGTGACGGATGGAGGATGTGTTGTTGCCAGTAGGGAGAAAACAACGGTGTTTACCAAGTTTACATTGTTTACATTACAAACTTTTCTTACAACGATAATCTGTTTCTTGTAACTTAATACCCAACGTTTGTTCGGATGATATTCGGAGGGTGGATTATTAGACATAGATGCAGTTGGATGACGGTCTATGTATTTTGTTGTTATGCCCGCATAGATCACATAGTAACCTTTATGTCTTGCATATGCACTACGGTGCAGCCTTCATTTCTATCAATTTCCTAGCTATAGTTTGTTCACCATACATGTTATTTATCTTTCACGGAGAGACACCACTAGTGAACTGTGTACCCCGGTCATGTTTCCTCATGCTGATAAAATACCTACTGCTTTCATACTGCTGCTACTGCTTTCATACTATTTTCAACACCATATGTTTAACCTCTTTGTGTTTAGCAAAACCGGTGAGATTGACAACCTCACTACTTCGTTGGGGAAAAGTGATTTGATTGTGTTGTGTAGGTTCCACCTTGCTTCTGAACCGGTAGTGCGCCCTGCCATCTCAGCTGCTTCAACCTTCTGAAGTTACTCCTTCCTCCTACTGGTCGATTAAACCTTGGTTTCTTACTGAGGAAAAAATGTTGTTGTGCTCATCATACCTTCCTCTTGGGGTCTCCCAACGAGTGCAAGACCTGCACCATCAGGCATCTTGTCAATAGACTAGTCCCGGAAATCGATAAAAATGACATAAAGTGTATAGTAAACATGTAAGAAATAACAGTAAAACAACATGGAACATCAGAAATTAAGGATACGTTTATGACGTATCACACCCTGATGCCAACTCTTCTATCAACTGGATAAGCGGATGAGGCCACCAGTCCAGTGTGTGAAAGTCCGATCAACAAGTGAGATAAAGATTCTCTATTTACGTCCTCATGAGCTAAAACGGGAGCACAAAACATGAGTAATTTGGAAAGTTTTAAAGGTAACACATGAGCAATTTACTTCGGAGTGGCGGTTAAATACCACATGTAGGTAGGTATGGTGGAAACATTTGGCAAACTTTGGTTTTTGGGAGTTGGATGCACGAGTAGAGCTCGTACTCAGTACAGATGGAGGCTAGCAAAAGACCGGGAGCGACAAATCAAGAGAGCAATAATGGCCATAATCATGCATAGCGACAAAACATCGTTAATTAAAGCATAAAGGGTATTACAAGTTTAAAAACTAAATGATCATAGAGGCTATAAGTGACTGGTTTGTAGTCATAAACATGGTTTAAGCATGCGCCAAGTCAACCAAATAAATTATTCAAAGGAGAACACCACAAATTTATGCTTCAATATGACAACAACAACTCATGATTCTTTCAATGACACATTAAACACTCTCATATATTTGAGACAAGTCATGCTACAAAAATGACCACTAGGCTTAGAATTAAAATAACATCTAGCATGAAATGAAAAAGTCTAGCCATAGTCTATGCAAGCTTCTAATTGCACCGTTCTAAGCACGAAAACTATACTACTGCTTTCCAACACCAAGCATTTTATACTAAACTAAAACTCTCCAAGATATTCAACAATGAAACAAGAGAGTACTAACACAACTCTACTAAAACTAACAACTCTGAATAAGAGATGCAAGAAAAACAGGAGCTAAAAAGGAATTTCGCAGCAACGAGAAGAAGAACTAAGAATACGAGCATAACGGGTATTCATATGAAAAAGCGGAGTGCGTCTCTATCCCAAACAAGAATGCTAGGTTCCAACAATATTATTGCATCAAGGAAAACAAAATAAAACATCCATACGCTACAAGTAAAAATTCATATGATGTGATCGAATAAAAATATAGTTTCACTAGAAGTGACCTGATAAATTGTTGATGAAGAATGGAATTCCCAAGGCATCCCCAAGCTTAGACGCTTGAGTCTTCTTAGGATTTGCTGGGATGAACCATGGGGGCATCCCCAAGATTTAAATTTGCACTCTTCTTGATCACATTATATCACCCTCTTCTCTTGACCCTTGAAAACTTCCTTCACACCACACTCATAGTAGTTCGCATTAGAGGGTTAGTGCAACAATAAAAAAAATCATGGGTTCTGCAAGGGCACAAGTTCTATTGATAATTTTAAACATTAGCTACAGCCACTAATGTTTCATGAAGCAAATAAATCCAGGATACGTCTCCAACGTATCTATAATTTCTGATGCTCCATGATGATATTATGCCAATTGCTACATGTTTTCTCCCTTCTTTATGTCATTTTTATCGATTTTCCGGACTAACCTATTGACAAGACTGTTGGGAATATGCCCTAGAGGCAATCATGTATGATGTAATTCCCAATGTATTCATAAAGTTATTAAGTCGTCCTTGTTTTGAACATCTGATACATGTCATTGAATATGTGATTCGATTGTGGAACTATGTATTCATGTTGTTCATACTAGATTGTCCTTGGTCATCAAGGTTGTGCTGGACACACACCCTAGAATAATGTGAGTGTTGGCGGATGACACGGTTCCACTTGTCATGGGCATGGTGATGCCATTCCAACGTTCACAGACTTGGCTAAAGAGTTTAGCAAGTCGGACTGACCCATATTGAGATGCAACGAGCAAGTCGTCATTTGTATGTCTCAATCAATGTAATCCTTAGACCTAATGTTGTTGCACAATCCGAGTTGTGGATCACCGACTTAGGTTCTGTCAAACGTTGTTCCGTGACAAGGCAGTTATAAAGGCAGAGTTCGGGTCGAATGAGAAGCAAGCCGCGTGATGTGGATAATCAAGATGGGATTTTGCCCCTCCGAATGGAGAGATATTCTCTGGGCCCTCTCGAGTGATATGATTCAGGAAGCATGGCCATGCGCGACTCAGTTAAGTGTTAACTGTGTCTGTTGACTAAGAGTTAGTCATATGAATCACATATCACGGATCGAGAAGAGAGTCGAACTATTTAAGGGATGACGATAAATCGCCCACAGTTCGACAAGGTATAACATGAGGCAAAAGGGACTAAGATGAATATCACATTGAAAGGTATGTCGTCATGACTCAATGGGACTTGGGAGTCGGCACGTTCTGCTAGGAGCCGCTACCGATTGATCAATTGGGAGTTGGACTACAATCGTGTCCAAAGTCGCCATGAGCCTGCAGGGTCGCACACTTAAGAGCGGGAGCAAGTATTGGTCGGGTTGGACCCGAACCAGAAATGGACTGAGTTTGTGAGTCGGACTCACAGAGGGAATGGGCCACAAGTGTTGTGAAGCCCACTACCATTTGCTATATAAAGAGGGACGCAGGTTGCCCGGCGGGCAAGTTAGTCCACTCCCATGCGTTGGGAACCCTAGCCCCACTCAGTCAAGCCGTCACACCGGACCTAGCAGTCCGCCGTCGGAGCTCCTCCTCGTACGTGTGGATACCGGCAGAGGTGTTGTACGTTCAACACTTCGACGATCGCGGGATTGGATCGGCTGGATCGGATCGTGGGACTGCACTGCCCCGACGTGCTTCATCAATAATCCGCAACCGCGCGTCTAGTGGTAATCATCGTGGCCTTCTACCTCGGCTAGATCTTGGAAGTACCGCATAGAAAAGTTTTCGTTTATCTGTACGCGTTCCAACAGTGGTATCAGAGCGGTAGTTTCTGGTATTAGGCCTGAGATCCGTACATATGTGATATGTAGTTAGCATTAGATTGGATCTAAGTGCTGTTTTGGTGGTCGTTCTATGAGATAGATCGGTTTTGTACAAGGTTGACTGGATCAATCGTACTCGGGTTTAATGGATGATCTGGTTTCCGTGATCATACTGCTAAGGTCGTGGAACAACTTACCCCTACCGGTCGGTTTCCGCCATCGGGGTATACCGTGACACATAAGTCCAGTTGGGGTGATCGAAGATCAAAGAGTTTGATCGAATCGGGGGATCAGATTTGGATAAAACCGTTTTATCCGATGAAGAAATCCATGTTCGGAATGCAGATTTCGCCGGTTTCGCCCTGTCGTAGCGCCTTAGATGTCGTTACGAGTTTCACAACGCCGGTAGATATCGTGTCTATGCATAACTTGTTTTTGCAGGAAGTTGTGAATGGTATGTCTTATGTGCATATGATGTGTCTAATCCATACATGATCTGCGTATCATGTTCTTGTCAGCCGGCTGGAGCCTAGGTGTTGTCATTTTATTGTATAACGACATGCGTGTCGGATTGTCTATGTAAATTTTCATTTACTAGCTAGTGTAGCTTCTTGGAGAACCCGGATAACATGCAAGTCGATGTACAAGTCGGCTACATGAAGTAAGATGGCACGTGACAAGAGTTGGCGCGAGTCGACTTACAAGCTTTGTGGAGATGGAGATCACCATGAAGAGAGCCATAACATTTCACATTATAATTGCTTTATTTGTGTTATTGTTATGTCTCTTTTTACCTCTATTTAGATAGTTGGTAGATTTTAATCCCTCAAAGAAGGTCTAGTCGGTCGCCCCGCCAGTGCTGCACCATCACAAGTCGGACATTCTTGGTAGTGGGCTCATAAAATTGAGGTGCTACCAATTCTTTCCGATTAGATGGTTTGAGTCGGACTCTTACTGCGGAAGCATTTGGTAATCTAGACGAGTCCATCACAACGGTTGTGGGGCTCGGGGCGAGGTAGGTTGGGAGCCGGGGCATGTGATGCCACCCAACTAACAGGAGTCGTATTGGATACGATTGGCAAGGTGTTGCCTACCTAGATCACTTGACGGCTAGCGGTGATGCTAAATCTCACTAATGGCTTGCTTATTTAGGATCTTGAATAACTTAGCAACCATCAGAGGGGTGTTGGTTCTAGTGGGAGCATAAGTATTAAAACGTTTAATATGCCTGCTTTTTTATGAATATATGTCTTAAGTGTTTTGCATATTCTCTGTTGTAGATCAATGGCACCTAGCAACCTTCCTCAGTTGTCCACTTTTGCGTTGAGGTCAATCCTAGAGAAAGATAAGCTTAATGGAACTAATTTCACCAACTGGTACCGTATTCTGAGGATAGTCCTCAAGCATGACAAGAAAGAACATGTTCTAGAAACTCCACTTCCAGAAGAGCCTGATGATGATGCGACTGTCGTTGTCATGAATGCCTACCGTAAGACTAGAGATGAGTCTACGGAAATTAGCTGTCTTATGCTTGCACACATGGAACCGGACTTGCAGCAGCAGTTCGAGAATGTTGAGGCCTACGATATGATCGAAAGCCTCAAAAGTATGTTCCAGGCTCAGGAAAAAACCGAGAGGTGTCAAGTCTCTCAAGCTTTGCTGGGCTGTAAGCTCAAAGACGGCGATCCACTGAGTCCGCATGTAATCAAAATGACTGGTTACGTGCAGTCTCTGGATAGGCTGGGCTTCCCAATTAACGAAGAGTTCACTACTGATATAATTCTGAACTCTCTTCCTAGTGCGTATGGTCCGTTAATTTCGAACTACCATATGCATGGTATGGATAAGAAGATCACTGAATTACATGAGATGCTCAAAACGGCAGAGGCTGATCTTAAGAAAGGCGCCAGTCAAGTGTTGATGGTGCAGAATAAGGCTAAGTTCAAGAAGAGTTCTTGGACTAAGAAGAAGAAGGATAAGTCAGGAGGCAACGCCCATGGCCCTGTCCAGAGCGCTTCCTCAAAGACCAAGCTTTCTCCTACAGCCGGAGCCAATTGCTTCTATTGCAAGCAGGATGGCCACTGGAAGAGGAACTGCACCAAGTATTTGGCTGACAGAGCCAAGAGTGGAGGTGTGACTTCCAACTCAGGTACGCTTGTGTGCAATGTTATAGACATTTATCTTGCTGATGCACCTAACAGTTCTTGGGTATATGATACCGGATCAGTTATTCACATATGCAACTCGTTGCAGGGACTGGTAAGAACTAGGAGCGTGGCAAGAGGAGAGGTTGATATTCGGGTCGGCAACAAGGCGAGAGTCGCTGCGTTGGAAGTCGGCACGATGCAACTTCATTTACCTTCGGGATTTTTAATGGAATTGAATAATTGTTACTATGTTCCGGTGCTTAGTCGAAACATTATTTCCGCCTAATGTTTGATGAGACAAGGTTATGAGTCGAATATTAAGAATAATGGTTGTTCTTTATATTTGAAAGATATGTTTCATGGCTTTGCAACCGTTCAGAACGGGTTATTTATTTTGAATCTTGATAGTGAATCGGTCTATAACATAAATGTTAAAAGGTTGAAACCAAATGATCTGAATATGACTTAATTTTGGCACTGTCGGTTTGGTCATATAAGTTGGAAGCGCATGAAGAAGCTCCATGATGATGGACTTCTAACTTCGTTCGACTTAGAGTCATTCGAGACATGCGAATCATTCCTACTAGGCAAAATGACCAAGACACCTTTTGCAAGGAGTTGTGAAAGTGCGTCTGACTTGTTGGAACTAATACATAGTGATGTATGTGGTCCAATGAGCACGACAGTCAGAGGTGGTTATGAGTACTTCATTACCTTCAGTGATGATTTGAGTAGGTATGGATATATCTATTTAATGAAACACAAGTCGGAAGCCTTTGAAAAGTTCAAGGAATTCCAGAGTGAGGTACAAAATCAACTCGGCAAGAAAATAAAGTTTCTACGGTCGGACCGTGGAGGCGAGTACATGAGCCATGAGTTTGATGACCATCTAAAGAGTTGTGGAATAGTTCCTCAACTCACTCCGCCGGGTACACCGCAGAGAAACGGTGTATCGGAACGGAGAAATCAGACCTTGTTGGACATGGTACGATCAATGATGAGTCGGGCAGATCTACCTTTATCATTTTGGAGTTATTGTCTAGAAACTGCAGCGTTCACACTAAACAGAGTACCATCAAAGTCAGTATAGAAGACACCACATGAGATGTGGACTTGCAAAAGGCCAAGTTTGTCTTTTCTTAAGATTTGTGGTTGTGAAGCATTTGTCAAGCGACTTCAGTCGGACAGGATCACGCCCAAGTCGGATAAGTGTATTTTCATGGGGTATCCGAGGGAAACCTTGGGGTACTACTTCTACAACCGGGAAGAGGGCAAAGTGTTTGTCGCTCGGAATGGTGTCTTCCTTGAGAAAGAGTTTCTCAGTCGGGGAGTCAGTGGGAGCACAGTGCAACTCGAAGAAATTCGAGAGGAACCGTCTAGGGGCGAATCGGCAACAGGCTTGGAGGCTGAGCCAGTCGTGGTACCTACGCCGGTAATAGCACCTGAACCACGGAGATCTACCAGATTACAAAGTGCTCGTGATGTTTTACTGTTAGACAGTAATGAGCCGGCAACTTATTCGGAAGAGATGGTGGGATCTGATTCCGAGTCATGGCTTGGGCCATGAGATCCGAGTTAAAGTCCATGGATGAAAACCAAGTTTGGAATTTGGTTGATCTGCCTGACGGTGCAAGACCTGTCGAGTGCAAATGGGTCTTTAAGAAGAAAACTGATATGGATGGAAATATTTCTGTCTATAAAACACGACCGAAGGGGTTCCGACAGGTTCAAGGAGTTGACTATGACGAGACCTTCTCGCCAGTAGCGATGCTTAAATCAGTTCGGATCATGTTAGCCATAGCAGCCTATTTCGACTATGAGATATGGTTGATGGATGTCAAGACGGCTTTCCTCAATGGAAATTTAACTGAGGACGTGTATATGATACAGCCCGAAGGTTTTGTCGATCCAGCTAATGCTGACAAGGTATGCAAACTTCATAAATCTATTTATGGGTTGAAGCAAGCATCTCAGAGTTGGAACATTCGCTTTGATGAGGTAGTCAAATCGTTTGGCTTCATCAAGAGCGATCATGATTCTTGTTTATACAAGAAGTTTAGTGGGAGCAAAGTAAATTTTCTAATCTTATATGTGGACGACATATTACTGATTGGAAATGATGTCATGATGTTGCAAGAAACCAAAGAATCATTGGAAAGGAGTTTCTCAATGAAGGATTTGGGTGAGGCAACTTACATATTAGGAATCAGGATCTATAGCGATAGATCAAGGCGGCTCATTGGATTGAGTCAGAGTACATATCTGGACAAAGTTTTGAAGAAATTCAAAATGGAAGAGTCCAAGAAGGGATTCTTACCGATGTCCCATGGCATAAAACTTAGCAAGACTCAGTGTCCTTCGACGACTGATGAGCGAAGTCGGATGAGTGTGATCCCGTATGCTTTGGCAATCAGATCCATCATGTATGCCATGATTTGTACTAGGCCAGATGTTTCCTATGCTCTCAGTGTTACGAGCAGATACCAGGCTGACCCTGGCGAAGCCCACTGGGCAGCGGTTAAAAACATCCTTAAGTACTTGAGAAGGACTAAGGAAATGTTCCTAGTTTATGGAGGTGATGAGGAATTCAGTGTAAAGGGTTACACAGATGCAAGTTATCTCACCGACTCAGATAATTCTCGTTCGCAATGTGGATATGTGTTCGTAATGAACGGAGGAGCTGTGATCTGGAAGAGTTCCAAGCAACATACGATGTCTGCATCTACAACAGAGGCTGAGTATATTGCTGCCTCAGAGGCTGCAAAGGAACCTGTTTGGATCAGGAACCTCCTGATAGATCTTGGTGTGGTTCAGGGCGTGTCCAATCCTTTGGACGTATATTGTGACAACAATGGTGCTATTGCACAAGCCAAGGAACCTAGACAACACCAGAAGAACAAACATATACTCACGCGTTACCACCTCATTCGCCAGTTTGTCGAACAAGGTGATATCAAGTTATGCAAAGTACACACGGATGCAAACATTGCAGATCCGTTGACAAATGCGCTACCACAGCCAAAGCATGAGGCGCACATGAGAGGTATGGGCATTCGATGCCTAGGCATATGATGTCAGGATGATTGACTCTAGTGCAAGTGGAAGACTGATGGGAATATGCCCTAGAGGCAATCATGTATGATGTAATTCCCAATGTATTCATAAAGTTATTAAGTCGTCCTTGTTTTGAACATCTGATACATGTCATTGAATATGTGATTCGATTGTGGAACTATGTATTCATGTTGTTCATACTAGATTGTCCTTGGTCATCAAGGTTGTGCTGGACACACACACTAGACTAATGTGAGTGTTGGCGGATCACACGGTTCCACTTGTCATGGGCATGGTGATGCCATTCCAACGTTCACAGACTTGGCTAAAGAGTTTAGCAAGTCGGACTGACCCATATTGAGATGCAACGAGCAAGTCGTCATTTGTATGTCTCAATCAATGTAATCCTTAGACCTAATGTTGTTGCACAATCCGAGTTGTGGATCACCGACTTAGGTTCTGTCAAACGTTGTTCCGTGACAAGGCAGTTATAAAGGCAGAGTTCGGGTCGAATGAGAAGCAAGCCGCGTGATGTGGATAATCAAGATGAGATTTTGCCCCTCCGAATGGAGAGATATTCTCTGGACCCTCTCGAGTGATATGATTCAGGAAGCATGGCCATGCGCGACTCAGTTAAGTGTTAATTGTGTCTGTTGACTAAGAGTTAGTCATATGAATCACATATCACGGATCGAGAAGAGAGTCGAACTATTTAAGGGATGACGATAAATCGCCCATAGTTCGAGAAGGTATATCGTGAGGCAAAAGGGACTAATATGAATATCACATTGAAAGGTATGTCGTCATGACTCAATGGGACTTGGGAGTCGGCACGTTCTGCTAGGAGCCGCTACCAATTGATCGATTGGGAGTTGGACTCCAATCGTGTCCAAAGTCGCCATGAGCCTGCAGGGTCGCACACTTAAGAGCGGGAGCAAGTATTGGTCGGGTTGGACCCGAACCAGAAATGGACTGAGTTTGTGAGTCGGACTCACAGAGGGAATGGGCCACAAGTGTTGTGAAGCCCACTACCATTCGCTATATAAAGAGGGGCGCAGGTTGCCCAGCGGGCAAGTTAGTCCACTCCCATGCGTTGGGAACCCTAGCCCCACTCAGTCCAGCCGTCACACCGGACCTAGCAGTCCGCCGTCGGAGCTCCTCCTCGTACGTGTGGATACCGGTAGAGGTGCTGTACGTTCAGCACTTCGACGATCGCGGGATTGGATCGGCTGGATCGGATCGTGGGACTGCACTGCCCCGACGCGCTTCATCAATAATCAGCAACCGCGCGTCTAGTGGTAATCATCGTGGCCTTCTACCTCGGCTAGATCTTGGAAGTACCGCGTAGAAAAGTTTTCGTTTATCTCTACGCGTTCCAACAAAGATGCCACAGAGCCAGTTCCCTGTTTTCTGTTGTTTTTAGTTTCACAAAAGTTGTTCTGGAAATATTCTCGAAATTGGAAAGTTCGATGCCCGAAAGTCCTGTTTTCCCCGGAAGCATCCAGAAGACCGAAGAGGACACGAAGAGGGGCATCAGGGGGCCCACACCATGGGGTGGCGCGACCCCCCCTTGGTCACGCCAGGGGGTGGTGTGGGGCCCCCAGAGCTCCACCGCCTCCGCCCTTTCGCCTATTTAACCCCCCAGATGGAAAACCCTAAACACCTGATCAAATATCCCCGAAAAGTTCCACAACCGCCATCATCGTCAACCCTAGACCAGGGGGTTCTGAAGCTGTCTCCGGCACCCTGCCGGAGAGGAAATCATCACCAGAGGCCTCTCCATCACCATGCTTGCCTCCGGAGTGATGCGTGAGTAGTTCATCCTTGGTCTACGGGTCCATAGCAGTAGCTAGATGGTTGTCTTCTCCTCATATGCCTCCATGTTTAGATCTCGTGAGGTGCCTAACATGATCGAGATTGATCTTATGTAACTCTATGTGCTGTGTTTGCTGGGATCTGATGAATATTGAACTTATGTCAAGTTGATTATAGTCTTTATTGCATATGTTATTTGTGATCTTGCATGCTTTCCGTTGCTAGTGGTTGTTCTGGCCAAGTAGTTGCTAGTGACTCCAAGATGGAGTATTTATGCTCGATAGTGGGTTAATGCCTCCTCACCTCCTTGCTCGAGTGACAGAAACGTGAAGGGGGAGGATGTGATGTTGCCATTAGGGAGAAAACAGCGGTGAGAGTGTCCGCGTGCATAATCATTGCTTACATTACACACTTTGTTTAATGCAGTTATCTGTTGCTTGCAACTTAATACCTAAGGGGGTTCGAATGATAACCTGAGGATGGATTATTAGTCATAGATGCATTTTGTAACATCCCTGATTTTTGGAAAGTGCAAAAATCACAAAAAATTTAAACTTTCTGTTTTAATGTTAAACAAGCCACCAAAAACCAAATGAGATTGTAAGAAACAAAAGAAAACAATACATATTTCAATGTTATTGAAAATAAAATCCAAGTGCCTCTGTTTTCCATAAAACCTAAACCTTTTCAAATCAGTTTTATTATTTCAAAATGATTGCTCCTTTATAGCAAACCTTATTTAAGCCATTGTTTTCTATCTGACTATTATTTTGAAAATATTTTCAAAGCCCAAAGTTAACCGTATCACTTTTCAACTACTATGTCTAGAATTAAGTAGCAAAATGTTTTCCACCAAATTGTTTTGTGAAAAGGATTTAGGGAAACATATTCCCAAAGGTCTTGTGTTTCTAATTTATAATTGAGAATATTTTCAATTAATTATTCTCTATGTGGAAAATGACAATACGTTGCTATTTGTAATTCCCTCGTTTTCTAAAATATAAAATAAGAAAATGAGTTGAAATGGATTTCAAAATTTGTATTTGACTATTAGAATGTTTCTGTAATTTTATAAAACCCCATTTCTAATTGTTGCTATTTTATATTGAAAAATGGGTTTAAGTAATATTAGTGGATTAATTATATTTTCAAAACATAACAATTTAAATGTGTTGGAAACAACAAAATAAGGTTTCTAATTGATAGATATTTTCATTACAAGATTTTATAAATTTAAATGAGGTCAATTGGATTTATAAAACAGAAATTATTAAAGAAATGAGGAAACAGGAAAAAAAGGTGCTGACGTCATGCTGACGTCGCCACGTCTTCAACCTCCAACCATCCACGTTCTGGCCGAAAATCATGCACATGATCTCCTCCTCCAACTCGTTCACTCGCCTCTCGACCCCCTCCATAAGAGCCCCGAACTCCCCTCTCTGTTTCACCTTTGTTCCCCCTCTAAACCGTGCCCTCATCGTGACAAATTAGCTCGTCGAAGTTTGTCGTTACCGCCGCCGTTATCTTCTGTTTCCGGCCGGTACAAGAGGTCCTCGGCCCAGGTTTTTCCTTTATCTTCTTTCCTCTCCCTTGCGCATCGTCTCATGCATCTTTTCTTTTTTGCTTTCGTAGAACCACTGCCGCCGCCTCGGGACTACACAATGCCATTGACAGAGAGCATCAATGAGCATGCCGTTAGCCCCATCAAGACCGTCGTGTTGTCCTGCACTTTCGCGTGCCCTCCTTTCATCCCGGCGACCACCGGAGCATCGTGGGGAGTGAACAACTGCACCGCCGGCCGCCGTCCATCCATTGTACGGCGAACCCGAGCTCCAGGTGAGCCCCCCCTTTTCCCCTGCCGTCCGATTTCTTTTTCACGGTAGAGATTAGAAACCTTAACTGAAGCAGTGCCGGCAAATGGGGTTGCACCACGTCGCCTATGTGTCGTGTAGCTACCCACCGCCCGCGCAACGCCTAACTTGGCCCAAGCCCAGTCCATAACCATCGCACCGCGCGGCAGATAGTCAATCTGAACCCCAGCCCGTCTGTGGTTTTATTCCCAAATAAAAATAGAGAAATAAATTTGCAGAAAAGCCCCTAAAACTTGCAGCCATCATAACTTTTGATCCATAAGCCAAACTTTAGCAAACTTGGACTTTTTGGAATCCCCTGAACATGTAGAAACTTTTGGCACTGTACAAATTCAAATTTGACAAACTTAATTTGTGTCAAATTTAAATATGCTTGTTTGATGAATTCTGGCATATTTCAAATTCTACAAACCCAAAAATTGCAAATAAAATATTTTTGGAATCCTTAGAATGTGTACTTTCATACCCTATATCCAAAAATAATAATTGAACCAATTAAAATGGAGATTAGAATTTAAATAGCCATTTGAGTATTTTGCACCTAGTTTTAATTCTATAAGTAACTTTAATTAGTTTTCTTCTAGAAAAATGTTCTATTTAGTAACCTTAGACCAGAGAGACCAGTACCAAAACCACTTGTGACCAGAGGACCCATTCCATGTAATCCTTGTCATATAAACCACTCACAGTAGTCAATCATTATACCTTAATTATTGTTTGATGAAACCTCCTTTAGGAAAATTGTAGTATGATCATTCTGATCAAAACCAACACCCATGTCATGTTAACCATATGGAAAATAACTTTTGAACCAGAAATCCAAAGCCCAATACCTCTTATAAATTGACAAGCCATATTGTAAATTTCTACAAGCCTACTAAACCAAAGCCATGAAATGAATCATGTTGATCATGGATTTGTTTTCTAAAACCCTAGACCATATCACATCCACTTATTTTGTATATTGAGTGAAGTGATATTCCTTGACAACCCTTAACCACCAATGGTAAACCCAATGACCAATCACTTAGATCTTTTGCACATTGAATTATGTGTTAAACCTAACTCAAACCACTATAATTCCTTTTCATAAATTGAATTACTGTGGTAAACTTGAACTTGTCCATAAAAGACCAAACAATAACCATATGATCATAATTCTTTTTATATATTGAATTATGTGTCAAAACCTTGTCCATGTTAACACCAATCAAGTTGAATAACTTGTTATGCTTCTGTATTGTATTTTGTTGTATTTGTTTATATGTTTGTGAATTGCTTGTTTATTGTTATTTATTTCTATTGTTTAGATTGTACGGAGAGCAATGTTCTATTTGTGAAGAGAGTGTTTCTATACCAACTTACACAAGGCAAGTGATGCTCATGTCCCACCTTTTATATTGCATTAGAGTTTTCAGTAGTATGCATCATAGGTGATTTTATTTATTTTCCAAAGTATATGCTATGCTTAGAAATACCTAGTAGTGTGTAGCCAACCTGAAACCTCTACCAGATACTAGTTTAGCTATGCCTGAATATTATCACAACTATTGATGATACATGTTGGGTTGTGATGTTTTGAAAACTGAAAATTAACAACCCAATGAAACACCTGGGTGGATTGGTATGAATGGATTATGTTGAGTGGCTACTCAGGGCCATGTTCATGGTTGATTTAGCCATGGATGTGGTGGTTATCACCTGAGGGTACACTTGTGGATTGCCACCCAGGGTTAAAGAGATTTGTAGGTCTTCACTGTTTAGTGAGCTTCCAGTTCAGCCTTGAGGAAATATGGGATCTGCTAAGATTAAGTAAGTTGTGGGGGTTCATCCTGTTGTATGACATTGGGTGGTAGAATTTTAGGAGCGTCGAGTCATGCCGGTATGGTTGAATCCCTCTTCCCAAAAATCTTGTCTCATTCTTCTCTCGGGGAGGATGAGTCTCAAGGTGAAAGTGCACAACCTCTGCAGAGTTAAAAACTAAGATCTTAACCGTGTCCCCGGTTATGGGCCAGTTGAGCAGCTAAACAGAGTTGGTGCCGAAGGATCTCCTCATCTTTTCTGAATGATATAAAACATGGTATAAACCCCTTTTAGGGCACATGGTGGATTTATCCATGATGCCACAATCAAACCTCATGGTGGATTTAGCCATGATGATTTACCAAAGTTCATGGTGGATTTAGCCATGACGATTTTCAAACTTCATGGTGGATTTAGCCATGATGATTTATCAAACTCCATGGTGGATTTAGCCATGATGAACTATCAACCTTCATGGTGGATTTAGCCATGATGGTTGTACAGAAGTTTTCATTTTTATTAAAATGATTTATCAAACATAGGACAAAATTGGCTTTATGCAAATAGCCGAGACTCCACCAGCCAAATATCATGTAGCTAGTTATTCCTCAAAACCGCCACCATACAAGTGTCACTTGCCAGTACATTGTTTGTACTGACTTCCTCCCCCGTGGGGGCTGCATATTCCAACGTGCAGATAAATCTGAAGACGGGTGAGGATTTCGTTTAGGATCTCGAGTCTATCGCCAACATGTTCTGCCCGTGGCGCATGAAGTGAAGAAGGCTCACTAAAGATTTGTTTCCGTTGTATTTACTTTGAAACTCTGTTGTTAGGGCTAGTCCATTTTGACTATGCCAATTGTAAGGCTATTTTATTTCTTATCCACTGGATCAACGATGTAGAATGATGTTATTGCAATGAATATTTTATTTTGTCTTGTGTATGCTATCAGAGATCCCAGGAATAGCAGGTTACACAGGTGTTCAATCTTTATTGAAAGGTAGGGAACTATACAGTTGGATTACGGTCTATGTATATTGTTGTAATGCCCGAACTAAATACCATAGTAGTCATCATGTCATATATGTGCACTACGGTGCAACCTTTATTTGTCAATTGCCCAGCTGTAATTTGTTCACCCAGCATGCTACCTTTTATGGAGAGACACCGCTAGTGAACCTATGAACCCCGGTCCATTTTCCTACACTTTTAAAACAAACCACCACAATTTCCTGCTTTTTTTTCTTACTGCAAGCATACATTATTTTCCACACTATACATCTAATCTTTGTTTTCAGCAAGACCGGTGAGATTGACAACCTCACTGTACCGTTGGTGCAAAGTATTTTGGTTGTGTTATGTCCAGGTTCCACATTGTTGCTGACACCGGTGAGCCATCACCACCGTCAGTGGCCTCAACCTTCCGAAGGTCTTCTTTCTCCTAATGGATTGATAATCTTGGTTCTTAACTAAGGGGAAAACTCCTACCGCTGTGCTCATCACACCCTCCTCTTGGGGTATCCCAACGAGTGCAAGATCTGCACCATCAAGGACTTTTTCTGGCGCCGTTGCCGGGGAGAAGGAAGTCTTCTGGCAAGGGGATTCTCTCACTATCAACCTCTTTATTTTGTTTATTGTCTTGTTTTGTTTCTCTTTATCAAAAACACAAAAAAATTAGTTCTCATTCTAGTTGTTATTTTTGTCTCTACGTTGTTATTTATCATCATGTTGTTACCTAAGTTTACCTTGAAAGATTTGCCGGTAGGAAGTGGTTCTATACTTTGAAAGGACACTATCAAAGAATTCTTTGATCATGTTAGTAAGCATGATAACTTTGAGGAAAAATCCATAGTAGAACTTGCTCCCAATTATGAGACTGCTGCAACTTCTTTAGTTCACATGCTAGAAGCTAGGTTTGTTAACCTCCATCCCATAATACAACATATGTTCCTCAACTTGAATAACATTGAAGATGTTGAGAAAAGAAACTTCATCTTAGAAACTATGCTTAAAGAATTTGGAGATGTTGCTATAGAAGCTAGTAAAGTCTTTGATCGTTTCAATATGCTTGGCTCATGTGTATACATTGTTGGTTCTCTAGAAAAAACTGAATCTAATAATCAAAACAATGATAAAATACCAACCCCCTTTAAATTGGTGGCACTGCACGAAGCCCAAGAAAAGAATTTTGATTGGACCGTTCTTGAGAATTTATTTGATGAAGATAGTAAGCCTAAAAGTACTAAGAGAGGATCCTCTGAAACTCACTTAGATAAAATACAATTCATTATTAAATAATTGTCAAATATTGATTTGAATGCCTCACTTGAAAATACTTGAGTTGCCCTTTTATGCCAAGCTGAAAGGCGTTAAAGAAAAGCGCTACCGGGAGACAACCCATTTTATTTTGCTGTTTTCAACCCGTTTTCTTTTGTGTGCTTTGCACCTGGGTGTTTTCTATTTCCTTAGAAACCCCCTATGTATCTTTTCTTTTGAGTTTTTGTTGAGCCAAGTAAAGCCTCTAGTGGAAAGTTAAGGCTATATTTCGGATTTCTGTGCAGGAAACAGATTTCTGCTGTCCACTGTTTATTCCGTATAAAATCACAGAAAATTTAAAATGACCTGAGTTTTTTTGTGCGTAATCCTGGGGTGTATACGGAACTTTTCTTAGTTGACCACTTTTTTAGTTGAGCAACAGAAGATTTTCAAAAAAAAATCATCTTTACCTGCTGTTCTGATTTGACAGATTTCTGCCAATAATTGCATTTGCATCTTAATCGCTTTCTTTTGGTATTCTTTTGAGAAAAGAGTTTTAAAATAAGTTGTGACAGTACCTAATGTGTTTTTGAGTGTTATACATGTGTTGAAACTGAACCATGTGAATTTATTATTTCGATTGCACTAACGTTGCTAATGAAGATTGTGAGAAGTTTGGTGTGAAGGAAGTTTTCAACGGTCAAGAGAACAAGATGATATGATGTGATCAAGAAGAGTGAAAAGCCTAAGCTTGGGGATGCCCCGGTGGTACATCCCAGCAAATTACAAGAAGACTCAAGCGTCTAAACTTGGGGATGCCAAAGGCATCCCCTTCTTCATCAACAAATTATCAGGTCACTTCTAGTGAAACTATATTTTTATTCGGTCACATCTTATGTGCTTTACTTGGAGCGTCTTTTATTTTTGTTTTCAGTTTGTTTTTGTTTTTTTCAGTTTTTTTTTACTTTTTCAATAAACTTGGTTGTACCCCAGCATTCTTTTATTGGAGAGTGACACGCTCCGCTTTTTCATGGGAATACTTTGTATTCTTAATCTCTGTATGGCTGTTGCATTTATTTAGCTCATGTTTTGCATGCATCTCTTATTAGAGATGTTAGTTTTAGTAGTATTATGTGAGTACTCTCATGTTTGATTGCTGTAGCATATAGAGAGTTTTTGTTAAAACATATTATGTATGGTGCTTGTTGGGAGAAAGAATCTGTTGTTTAAAGTAGAATTTATATTGGTGCAAGTAGAAGCTTGTATAGACTGTTGCTAGAATTTTTTCATGCCATGCTAAATGTTATTTTAGTTCTAAAGCATTGTGATGTTGAGTAGCATGAATATCCTCAAATAGCTGAGAGTGTTTAATATGTCATTGAAAGATTCATGAGTTGTTCTTGTCATAAGGAAGCATAAATTTTTGGTATTCTCTTTCGAATGTTTTATATGGTTGACTTGGCGCATGCTCACACCATGTTTATGACTATGAACCGGTCACAGATATCCTCCATGACCACTTAGTTTTTGAACTATGATACTGCTTATGCTTTAATTAATGATGCTTATGTCGCTATGCATGATTATGGCTCTTATGCTCTCTTGATTTGTCGCTCCCAGTCTTTTGCTAGCCTCCACCTGTACTGAGTATGAGCTCTACTCGTGCATCCAACTCCCTTAAACCAAAGTTTTTTCCATTGTGTCCACCATACCTACCTACATGTGGTATTTAACTGCCACTCCAAGTAAATTGCTCATGTGTTACCTTTAAAATCTTCAAAATTACTTCTGCTTTATGTTCCTGTTTTTGCTCATGAGGACGTCAATAGAGAATCTTTATTTCACACCCTGGTCTGGTGGCTTCATCCTTTTATCCAAATGATAGAAGAGCTGGCAGCGGGGTGCCCAGCCCCAAATTAATACACACAAAATCTCTTCACTATTTTTGCCACTGATTTATCAGTCAAAGCATAATTGTGTAAACAAAAGAGAAAGAGGGATGACCTTCTACCCACATGCGTCCTTCACATGGGAGCCACTCTTGTGAATCTAGCTGGCTTGTGACGTACTGTATTTTCTGTTTACCATTCGTTGACATTAGCATACATCTCCCAAAATATAGACACTCCTCCACGATATATGATTGTTGGCACGAACCCGAGGATTCGGTTAGCCATGGTTTGTGAAAGATGGATGGGAAAAATGTCAAACTTTTAATACCGGTGTTTACTAAAATAAAAAGCTCTAGCACATGGGTGATCCCTGCTTCCCTCCGCGAAGGGCCTTTCTTTTACTTTTATGTTGAGTCTCCATCTTCTAACTTTATGCACAGTTGAGAGAGCATTTTTGCCATTCTTAGTTCTACATGCATTGTCCCATGAACATCAATAATTACTTCATGATGTGATATCATTTGTTCTTAAATTATTTTCTCTAGTCTTCGTCATGAACTTTGAAGGTGTCCTGGCATTTATGTTTTGCCCCACTCTTAAGGACTAGCGAAATATCACTTTTCCATGCTTTCTCTATACCTGAAACAGATGTTTATCTTTCTTTGCATTGTTTCTCATGATCCTTTATTTGAGATACTCTTCATGATGAAAATTTATTGCTTTGCTTTATTATTAAAGTTCTATTTATCATGTTTGTGTTCGAAGTTCTATGATCTCAGCTTGCATATGCCTTTACATTTTTATGATCAAGATTATGTTAGTAGCATGTCACCTCAAAAATTATTGTTTTATCGTTTACCTACTCGAGGACGAGTAGGAACTAAGCTTGAGGATGGTTGATACGTCTCCAACGTATCTATAATTTCTGATGCTCCATGATGATATTATGCCAATTGCTACATGTTTTCTCCTTTATTTATGTCATTTTTATCGATTTTCTGGACTAACCTAATGACAAGATGCCACAGAGCCAGTTCCCTGTTTTCTGCTGTTTTTAGTTTCAGAAAAGTTGTTCTGGAAGTATTCTCGGAATTGGAAAGTTCGAAGCCCGGAAGTCCTATTTTCCCCGGAAGCATCCAGAAGACCGGAGAGGAGACGAAGAGGGCATCAGGGGGCCCACACCATGGGGTGGCGCGCCCCCCATTGACCGCGCCAGGGGGTGGTGTGGGGCCCCTAGAGCTCCACCGCCTCTACCCTTTCGCCTATTTAATCCTCCCCGGATGGAAAACCCTAAACACCTGATCAAATATCACCGAAAAGTTCCGCAACCGCCGTCACCGTCAACCCTAGATCAGGGGGGTTCTGAAGCTGTCTCTGGCACCCTGCCGGAGAGGAAATCATCACCGGAGGCCTCTCCATCACCATGCCCGCCTCCGGAGTGATGCGTGAGTAGTTCATCCTTGGACTACGGGTCCATAGCAGTATCTAGATGGTTGTCTTCTCCTCATATGCCTCCATGTTTAGATCTCGTGAGCTGCCTAACATGATCAAGATTGATCTTATGTAACTCTATGTGCTGTGTTTGCTGGGATCCGATGAATATTAAACTTATGCCAAGTTGATTATAGTCTTTGCATATGTTATTTGTGATCTTGCATGCTTCCCGTTGCTAGTGGTTGCTCTGGCCAAGTAGTTGCTAGTGACTCCAAGAGGGAGTATTTATGCTCGATAGTGGGTTCATGCGTCCTCACCTCCTTGCTCGAGTGACAGAAACGTGAAGGGGGTGGATGTGCTGTTGCCATTAGGGAGAAAATAACGGTGAGAGTGCCTGCGTGCATAATCATTGCTTACATTACACACTTTGTTTAATGCAGTTATCTATTGTTTGCAACTTAATACCTAAGGGGGTTCAGATGATAACCTGAGGGTGGATTATTAGTCATAGATGTAGTTGGATTACGGTCTATGTATATTGTTGTAATGCCCGCACTAAATATCATAGTAGTCATCATGTCATATATGTGCACTACGGTGCAACCTTTATTTGTCAATTGCCCAGCTGTAATTTGTTCACCCAACATGCTATCTTTTATGGAGAGACACCACTAGTGAACCTATGAAACCTGGTCCATTTTCCTAGACTGTTAAAACAAACCACCACAATTTCCTGCTTTCTTTACTTACTGCAAGCATACATTTTTTCCACACTATACGTCTAATCTTTGTTTTCAGCAAGACCAGTGAGATTGACAACATCACTGTACTGTTGGGTCAAAGTATTTTGGTTGTGTTGTGTGCAGGTTCCACGTTGTTGCTGACACCGGTGAGCCATCACCACCGTCGGTGGCCTCAACCTTCCGAAGGTCCTCTTTCTCCTACTGTATTTTCATGGAACTATTAAAGAGAAAAAGGAGAACAAAAATGGAAAAGGAAATAAGGAAGGAGAGGGAGGTGGAGATGAACTCCACCACCCAATCCGAGTTGGGCTAGGGGAGGGTGGTGCGTCCACCTCCTCTCCTAGCTCAACTAGGACTCCCTCCTCCCTTGGAAAGTATCCCCCTCTCTCCCACTATATAAAATACCCCAAGGCTCATAGTAACACACATAATTAGCTCTCAAGACCCCCTGTCTCTCTAGTAGAATTAGAGGGTCTAATTAGAGCCCCTCTAATTTAATTAGATATTCTTCTAATTGAGTTTTGAGGTGTCCTCTCCGATTAGACCTAACTATAATTCTAGCTCTCTCTCATGTGTTGAGAATCTCCAAATTCATATAACTCTAATCGCAGTTAATAAGAAGCTACCAATTAGCAACGCTAGAAGGATGTTTCTCTTCGTCGGTGCCGAGTCCTGGACAACAGAGCGCTGACAGGTTGACACGAGCGTACAAGTGCACACCATAAGAGAGATTACACGTGCGATCCTTGCCGAGGGGAGCTTAGCGACATCCTTACAACTAGGCCTAGTTGTGAGGATCTACGATTGTTAAGAAATCTTTTATGGCTACATCGAATCTGCTGCCCGGCTAGTCGTGATCCTGATCCTTGCATGTATGGGCATGACTCGTTATCTGCATAGTGATCTTGGCGGACTACGTAGCGCAATTTTTTTAATTTTTGCAGCGTAGACCAGCAGTTCTTCCTCGACATCCCCTTGCAAAGGGCACGTTATAGTCATGGTACTGTTGGACGTCATCCATCTCGGATAAAATATTGTCAAGCTCAACCCGTTCCCCTAAACCATTGGATCGCCTGAAGAGGATGTGCCATTGACTATTGTCCCAGGATTGGGCCACTACCGCGTCTGGGTGCTGGGTCAAGTCGAATAAGGTCGAGTATTTGTCTTTCAGGGGTCCCTGGCCCAACCACCAGTGAAGCCACATGGCCGTGGAGGAGTCGTTGCCTACAGAATGTTTTGACCCCGAATGTAACGGATGTTTAAATTTTTGGAGAGCGTTCCAGAACTGAGAGCTGGAGCGACGGGAGTCCATGAGCAGGTCTTTCTCCTATAAGTATTTGTTCCTGATGATCATGGCCCACAAGCCCGTATCTCCTGTGTAAATCTTCCAGATCCACTTGACCATAAGACACATGTTCATGATTTTAGTATCCATGATGCCCAGACCCCCTAAGTATTTAGGTTTGCACACTGCCTCTCATTGTACCCAATGGTATTTTTCTTAGTCATGCCTCCCTCCTAGAAGAAACATGAGAGATGTTTGTTCATGGTTTGATGAATCCCATCTCCGAGCATGCACACTCCCATAACGTGCAGGGGGAACACTGGAAATGCAGGAATTCGTGAGCTTAAGCATGGCAACCACATACATAAGTCTACACCACCACATGTCTGCCCGCTTTCCCACCTTCTCGGTCAAAGGCGTCCAACTTTTGCCCGAGAGGGCCCGGTCACTAACCGAAGGCCTAAGTACGTGAAAGGGAAGGATCCCATTTTGAAGTTTACCATGTTGGCAATCATATGTTGCTCCCTATGCGTGGTCCCAAAACCATGACTTTACTCTCATGGAAGTTGATGCGCACCCTCTACATGCTATCGAAACATAGAAGGAGGAATTTCAGGTTGGCAATTTCCAGGTCGTCCGACTAGATCATGATTATGGTATCATCTGCATACTGTAGATGAGAGACCCCCCCAGGATAATATGCGGGATCACCCCCTAATGTGACCCGCATGTTTAGCCATGTCTAGCATATTTTCCAAGGTGTCGACTATGAAGTCGAACAAAAGCGGAGAGAGGGGACCCCCCTGATGCACCTCTCCTGTTCCTAAAGAAGTTACCTACATCGCCCTTGATAGTATTGGAATCATGGGCCTTGAGACCAGTCTCATAGGTCGATGGGCCCACCCTGGGTTGAAACCTTTCCGGCGTAGAATCTCTCAAAGGAGGTTCCAGTCTACCCGGTCGTAGGCTTTCTCTAAGTCTAATTTCAGGGAACTCCCCCAAGTTTCCTAGCTTTGCTCTCGTGCACAATCTCCTGAAGTGAGACCACACCCTCATGGAGGTGTTGGCCTTTAATAAACACCGGTTGCGTTCAACTGATAGTGCGGTGTGATATGGGAGTGAGGCGGAGGGCAAACGCTTTAGCTATGAATTAAAAAATGACATTAATAAGAGCAATAGGACGAAACTGCCTATTATCCTCCTCTCCTTGGACTTTTGGAATGAGGGCCAGGATCCCAAAATTTAATATCGCAACATCTACTCGACCCAGAGTATATCCATTGAGAATGGCCAAGATGTACCGTTTTGTGATGTCCCAGAACTTTTTGAAGAATACCACCGGGAGGCCGTCCGGTCCCCATGCAGTATCGGTCGTCATGCCTTTGAGGACATGGTCTAGTTCATCAGGGGTGAAGGTACGCATCAGGGCCCTATTTTCCTCCTCCGTCACCCTGGAGTTCCCTTCCCAAAATTTTGGGGACAACAAGGGAATCCTCTTCTCCGAGCCCTCCCCAAGAGGGACCGGTAGAAGGAGTGCACACGGCTCCTTAGAGAAACTCCAACGCGCTGACCCATTTGGTCTGTTCGCGTCCGATTCCATTCGCGCGGGGCAAAAAACACGGCCCAACGCGCGCAACCCATTTCGAGATTTTGGACAGACGCCCGGTTTTCTGTCCATTTTGACCCATTCCCGACCCAAATATGGGACGGAAATGCGTTGGCACGGATGCGCGCGGACGCGTTTGGAGCCCTCCCTTTGTGCACACATGGCCCGCACGCCAGGGAAACAAATCACGTCCTCTCTATTTCCCTAGCCATACCGCCCTGCTCCTACCCGCCACCCCTCCCGGCCGCCGCCTCCATCGTCGCCTCCACCACCCCTCGCGCCCGCTCCCCAGTCCAACCGCCCCTCCCCAAGTCCGGCGTCCTCACGTACTACACCAGCGCTGACCCATCCCTTGCGTTGGAACCTTGTCGACGAGCACCGACCAACGCGCCCACGAGTTGTTCGTCAGATTGCCCAAGGTACGGTTCCATCACCTATCATGGATAGCTCAGACGAGTACTACTACTACAGTAGCCTGCAATACTCATCCTCGTCCTCGGAATCATCGGACGATGAGTCTGAGGCTTTGGTTGCTACGCTCCTCGTCAATGAGCATATTTCGAGGCTGCAACCAATGTACAGGGGCTCGGTTCCCGGCCGTTCCCCTGCTTTGGACCGTGACAGAGAAGGCAGCCATGCCCAGCTGTACAAAGATTACTTCCACCCCACGAAGCCTATATACCCAGCTCATAAGTTCCGGCGGCAGTTCCGGATGGCGAGGCATGTGTTCACCCGCATTCGGTTGGGCACGATGGCACATGATGATTATTTCGTTTGCAAGTCCGATGCCCTTGGTAAGCTTGGTTTCACCTCGTACCAGAAGTGCACGACAGCCATTCGAATGCTTGCATACGGGATTGCTGAAGATCTCGTGACGAGTACATGCGGATGAGCGAGTCCACATGCCGCGACTCAATGTACAATTTTTGTAGGGCTGTCATTGCGGTGTTTGGGCATGAGTACTTGAGGGAGTCAACTGTTGAAGACACTGCCCGACTCTTGGCCATTAACGAGCAAAGAGGATTCCCTGACATGCTTGGGAGCATAGATTGGATGCATTGGGAATGGAAGAATTGCCCATTTTTTTTTGGCAGGGACAATACAAGGGACATTCGGGGGCGTGCTTGGTTGTGCTCGAAGCGGTGGCATCACAAACCCTATGGATTTGACACTCGTTCGTCAGCATGACCGACACACACAATGACATCAACGTGCTTCAGCGGTCACCGGTCTTTGGTAGGCTCTCCGAAGGCGATGCACCAGAGGTGAGGTTTCAGATCAATGGCCACCAGTACACCAATGGCTACTACCTCGCTGAGGCTATCTACCCCCAATGGTCCACATTTGTGAAGACGATCGCCTCCCCTGTTGGTGAGAAGAGGACAAGGTTTGCTCAATAACAAGATGGTGCTAGGAAGGATGTGGAGCGAGCTTTCGGGGTACTCCAAGCCCGCTAGGCTATTGTTCGGCACCCTGCTAGGACATGGAGTCTCTAGGTCACGTGGGAGATGATGACTTGTTGTGTCATCATGCACAACATGATCATTGAGGATGAGTGCAACGAGGCCCTCTTTAACTAGGATTGGGAGTTTGGGGGCGAGCTGGTTGAGCCCCAGCTTGGAGTGATATCATTTGAAAAATTCGTCGAATTTCATCGTGACATGCGTGATAGGAATCTTCACAGGCAACTCCAAAATGATTTGGTAGAGCATATGTGGACTCACTTCGGGAGCAACTAGTTTCCCCCATCAATCTATTTGAAACATTTTATTTCGATTTGGTTGCAATACATTTTATTTGCTTGGATGACTTATTTAATTGGTACAATTTGGTTGTAAACACATTATATTTCTATCTATTTCGAACATTGTATGTTTGTTTCTTCTGAAATGATCTAAATTAGAAAACCAGCCCCCGTGACCACGAATGGCCGGACATGGGCCGGATGACCCTCCGATTTTCGACCCAAACGAGCGAGAACGGACCACGCGCGGATCCTAAATGTGTCGGCGTGTTGGAGTTGCTCTTAGTTTCCTTTCAAACCAAGAGATAAATACTTAACTAGGCACCTCTCCTATAAAAATAATAAACATTGGTGCTTATAAAAAATATATTTTTATAAGCACATGGCCTAACCTAAGGGAGATTAAGTAGGGGGAGTTTTTTTTTTTTTTGGGCTGAATACAACTCAGACAAGTAGTGCAGCGAACGCAAAGCGCTCGTGATGGCGGCGATCCAACGGCGGAGAACGACCGGAGCCGTGCTTGTTGGTCCAGATCTCATAGCTTGAGATCCCACCACGTCCCCGAAGGGAAGAAGGGAGAAAAACCCAGCCAGGAATAAACAGCAGCACATCTTCTTCTCTTCTCCGAGATCCAAATCACCAAACTGACCCAACCCAGATCCACCCACCTGACCCCTCTCTCCCTCCCCCCTCTCTTTCTCTCTCGCTCCCGCCGGTGGGTTTAGGGGAGGAGGGAGCCGTCCGACGCGGCGGCGGCGGCGTCGAGATGCTGACCAAGTTCGAGACCAAGAGCAACCGCGTCAAGGGCCTCGCCTTCCACCCGCGCCGCCCATGGATCCTCGCCAGCCTCCACAGCGGGGTCGTCCAGATGTGGGACTACCGCATGGGCACCCTCCTCGACCGCTTCGACGAGCACGACGGGCCCGTGCGCGGCGTCCACTTCCACAAGACGCAGCCGCTCTTCGTCTCCGGAGGTACGTACGCGCGCACCGAGATCTCACCTTTTGCCCGTCTCCTCTGATCCGCCCCCCTGGATCTGGCATGATGCTCCCACGTTTACTAGTTGCTGCTGCTTCGATCGAGTGGCTTGCTTCACTCCCGAGCTGTCGAATAGCGGCAGCCGATCTCGGTATCCGCGAGTCGCCATTCATGTGATCCCACAAACACTCTGACAGTACTTGTAGTGATGTCTCCGGTACTTGACGATAATTGGAATAGATCTGCTTGATTATTGATGTGATCTCGACGTTGCTGCAACTTGTTAGTAGGTTCTGAATGCCCGTTTACATCATCATCTAGGATACATCTAGGTCGAGCGATTCTAAATCTGCCTAGTTACTGATGTGGTTTCTCCGTTTCTACTTAGCATGTCACAACCTTAACTATTGAATTTCCCTTTATATGATCTGGGGTATAGTTCATGCGATCCTTCATCCTAACAAGTTCTGGGCACCTGTCAATCAACTCATGTGTGAACTCAGAAACACCCCACTTGTACTTGTAATAATATTTCCAGTATTTTAAGCAAAAAAAAAAATGAAGAATAGATCTTATTGTTTATTGATGTGGTATATACTTATTAGCAATGTTGCAACTTGCAAGGTAGTTTTGAATCTCTTTTATACACTCTGTGCTATGTTTCTTAGTTCTACTACCAAGTATCAACAAGTTCACGTTCACATCACAATCCTAAATTTGGGCTCTAGTTGCGCATGCATCTAGTGGTAATGGATTCTTTCTAAAGCTTTTCCTTTTTGGTGCATTGCAGGTGATGATTACAAGATTAAGGTGTGGAACTACAAGACACACCGCTGCCTCTTCACTCTCCATGGGCACCTTGACTACATCCGCACGGTCCAGTTCCACGACGAGCATCCATGGATCGTCAGTGCTAGCGATGACCAGACGATCCGTGTCTGGAACTGGCAGTCACGCACCTGCGTGGCGGTGTTGACAGGGCATAATCACTATGTCATGTGTGCTTCCTTCCATCCCAAGGAGGACCTGGTCGTGTCAGCATCTCTGGATCAGACAGTTCGTGTGTGGGATATTGGGGCACTCAGGAAGAAGTCGTCATCCCCAGCAGATGACATTATGCGTCTCACTCAGATGAACACTGATCTGTTTGGAGGCATTGATGCTGTAGTCAAGTATGTCTTGGAGGGTCATGACCGTGGGGTCAACTGGGCCTCGTTTCATCCCACACTGCCACTTATTGTTTCTGGGGCAGATGACCGGCAAGTCAAACTCTGGAGAATGAATGGTAAACACTCTCGATCCATTCTCTACTTCGTACTTTTCATTTTCTGCATGATACTCAACAGGCTTTCCAATCGCGTTGATAGTGATGATATGTGACAAGTATTCTCATGTAAAATCATAGTAATATACTCAACAAGCTTTTCACATGCCAACTCATAGTGATTATACACAAGTAACACAACAAGTATTCGCATGCCAAATCACAGTGATGACACACAAGCATTCATGTGCCAAATAATATGTTGCTCTTCATTTACATTTTTTTTTGTAAAGTATGTTTTGATTTGCTGTATCCTGAGAACGAGTGGTAACACTATGAATCTGTTGTCAACTTCACACTTAGTTTTTTGCATGATGACCAACATTCAACAAGCATTCACATGCCAAATAATCTGTCAATAATAATATTTCATTAGGTCTGTTTTTTTTCCCTGCTTCCTGAGTATTAGAAAGTATGTTTTATCTTGCTGTTTCCTGAGTCACGTTCTTGAGCAGATACGAAGGCATGGGAGGTTGATACTCTGAGAGGTCACATGAATAATGTGTCCTGTGTATTGTTCCACGCGAAGCAGGACATCATCGTATCCAACTCAGAAGACAAAAGCATCCGTGTTTGGGATGCCACAAAGAGAACAGGTATCCAGACATTTAGGCGGGAGCATGACCGCTTCTGGGTCCTTGCTGCTCACCCTGAAATGAATCTTCTTGCGGCTGGTCATGATAGTGGCATGATTGTGTTTAAGTTGGAGAGAGAACGCCCGGCTTTCTCTGTTAGTGGTGATACAGTGTTCTATGTGAAGGACCGTTTCCTCCGTTTCTTTGAATACTCAACACAGAAGGAGGTCCAGGTGGCCCCGATAAGAAGGCCTGGGTCAGTCAGCTTGAATCAGTCACCAAGGTCATTATCTTATAGCCCAACTGAGAATGCTGTCTTGATCTGCTCTGATGTGGATGGAGGCTCATATGAGCTTTACATTGTTCCCAAGGATTCTGCTGGCAGGGCTGATTATTTGCAGGACGCGAAGAAGGGAGCTGGTGGTTCTGCAGTTTTTATAGCTCGGAACCGGTTTGCAGTCCTGGAGAAGAGCAGCAACCAGGTTTTGGTGAAGAGTCTTAAGAATGAGATTGTGAAGAAAACTCCTCTTCCTATTGCAACTGATGCTATTTACTATGCTGGAACTGGTAACATATTGTGCAAAGCTGAGGACAGGGTGGCCATCTTTGATCTGCAGCAGCGGCTTGTTCTTGGCGAACTCCAGGCATCTGCTGTAAAGTACGTGGTTTGGTCGAGTGATATGGAGTCAGTTGCACTGCTCAGCAAACATGCTGTAGTTATTGCAAACAAGAAGCTTGTCCATCGCTGCACACTTCATGAAACCATACGTGTAAAGAGTGGTGCTTGGGATGAAAATGGCGTGTTCATATATTCCACTTTGAACCATATCAAGTACTGCCTTCCTAATGGGGACAATGGCATCATCAAAACACTTGATGTTCCTATTTACATAACCAGGGTTGCAGGCAACATCATTTGCTGTCTGGATCGTGATGGAAAGAACAAGATGATAACAATTGATGCTTCTGAATACATTTTCAAGCTGGCCCTTCTACGTAAGCGGTACGATCATGTTATGAGTATGATCAAGAACTCGCAGCTGTGTGGACAGGCGGTTATTTCTTATTTACAGCAGAAAGGATTTCCGGAAGTTGCTCTCCACTTCGTGAAAGATGAAAAGACCAGGTTTAACCTGGCTCTTGAGAGCGGGAACATCCAAATTGCTGTTGCCTCCGCAAAGGAGCTTGATGACAAGGATCACTGGTACAAATTGGGCATTGAGGCTCTGAGGCAGGGAAATGTTGGTATTGTTGAATATGCTTACCAGCGGACAAAGAATTTTGATAGGCTTGCCTTTCTTTATCTGATAACTGGTTACTTGGACAAGGTGGGCTTTATGTCTAAGATAGCTGGGCAGAATAACAATTTGATGGGCCAGTTCCACAATGCTCTGTATCTTGGGGATGTTAGGAAAAGAGTCGAGATCTTGGAGAATGCGGGACAGCTACCTCTTGCATATGTAACTGCTGCCACTCATGGACTTCCTGAAATTGCTGAAAGGCTTGCTAGTGAATTGGGAGAAAATGTACCAGATCTACCTGAAGGGAAAACTAGGTCACTTTTGATTCCTCCTGCACCTCTCACAGCTTGCAGTGACTGGCCATTGTTGAGGGTGATGCGTGGTATTTTTGATGGTGGACTAGATGCTACTGGGAGGGCAGAGCAGGAGGAAGACTATGAAGATGCTGGTGCTGGTGGTGATTGGGGAGATGAAGACCTAGAAATTGTTGACGTTAGTAATGTGATGGAAAATGGAGATGTTGGCCATGCCGAGGAAGGTGAAACAAATGAAGAGGATGGAGAAGAGGAAGGTGGCTGGGACCTTGAAGATCTGGAATTGCCACCTGAGGCAGATACACCAAAAGCTACTGGTCCTGCCCGCTCTGCTTTGTTTGTGGCTCCGACACCAGGCATGCCTGTCAGCCAAATTTGGACTCAGAAGTCATCTCTTGCTGGGGAGCATGCTGCAGCAGGGAATTATGACACCGCAATGCGGTTGCTTAGCCGCCAGCTGGGCATCAGGAACTTTGCTCCTTTGAAGGCCTTGTTTCTTGATGCACACATGGGCAGTCATAGTTTTCTGCGTGCATTTGCAAGTGCTCCAGTCATACCTGTTGCTGTTGAAAAAGGCTGGAGTGAATCTGCTAGTCCCAATGTGAGGGGCCCACCTGCACTCGTGTTTAGCTTTGCGCAAATGGATGACAAGCTTAAGGCTGCATATAAGGCCACAACTGAAGGCAAATTCCCAGAAGCACTGAGGCAGTTCCTTAACATCCTGTACACCATCCCACTCCTCGTCGTGGACTCACGGAGAGAAGTTGATGAAGTGAAGGAGCTTATTGAGATCGTGAGGGAGTATGTTCTTGGCCTTAGGATGGAAGTCAAAAGGAAGGAACTGAAAAATGACGCCACCCGGCAGCAGGAGCTGGCTGCATATTTCACCAACTGCAAGCTACAGAAGGTTCATATGCGCCTTGTCCTCACCAGTGCCATGGGTCTTTGCTTCAAGGGTGGGAACTACGCCACCGCGGCAAACTTCGCCCGCATGCTCCTGGAGAACAGCCCGAACGAGGCCCAGGCAAAGAAGGCTCGTCAGGTTCTGCAGGCCTGCGGTGACAGGAAAGATGGCCACCAGTTGAACTATGACTTCAGGAATCCATTTGTTGTCTGCGGAGCAACCTTTGTTCCGATATACCGCGGGCAGAAGGATGTCTCCTGCCCCTATTGCACGTCCCGGTTCGTGCCCTCCATCGAGGGCCAGCTCTGCAGCATATGTGAGCTCTCGGTGGTCGGAGCGGACGCCTCGGGCCTCCTCTGCTCTCCTACACAGTCGAGATAAGTGGTGGTGATGGGGTGCGTTTTCCTCACCGGCTTCGTGTTCATGTTTGTATCTCCAGTTCGAAGACTGCTGTGTCTGTTATATTCTACCAGAGATTTTATTACCAACTTGTGAGGAATAATAAGTATAGTATAATTGGTTCTCCTGAGTCGTTTCTTCCTTTTTTTGTCCTCGATTTTAGTGGCATATGGCTGCGGTAAAACGCTGTAGGATTTTTGGACAGATCCATTTAGGACAAAAAAATGATGTATTTAATTGAGATTTCATTATATGATGTACTACCATGTTTGTGTATGTCAGGCTTGGTTGATGTTCATTTTTTTTTCTTATTACCCAGAATTGCTTTGTGTTTTTGGTTTCTCTTCTTTGTTTCTCCTCTTCTGCTCTGTGGGTACCTGGTAAGCAAGCCTGTGACACAAAGTGACGACTCAGAGGTCTTTTTTGTGTTGCATCTTCAATTGTTCTTTTAACTGCATTATTTTCTCTGCCGAGCCATATGCATTATCATATATGGTAACAAACTCGTTTTACCGGTGCCGTGATGCCAATATTTGACAATAAAAACAGATTGATCTCCAACATCATGTTGACAAAAAATCAATCATTGTGATGATACCTATTGAACTTGCACATCTATAGAGCGCAGATCAAATAGGTTCAGTACAGCCTCGGATTACAGTGTACATCAGCTATTCAGAATACACCAGCAATTCCGCGTACAGATTACACGAGACCTTCCCTACCGCCGTTTCAAAGAGATCCAGTACAGCCATTTTGTCACAAGAAAATGAGGTTATCCTTCCTCAGATGAATGTCAAACACAATCTGCTTGTTAACACCTTCCTGTTTCCAGTATTCATCGCCAGATTTAGGTCATATTGTCAAGCGCTCTTTTAGCCTCCGCTTCTTGATGAATGCCAGGAACACCATCATCTGGATTACCAGACTTCTATTGGCATCTTAGATCCTGTGACCGTGAACCAGATTTAAGAGAACTTTTATATTTACAAACTAAGTTTACAGTCCTGCGAGGTAGAATGTTGCATATAAATCTTTCAAGTTAGGAAAAAGTGCATCACTCCCCTATCACCAGGCCCAACAAACTGACGATTCAAGATTTGTTTCCGGGTTTGCATCTTCAAATGTTACTAGGAGCAAGCAATCTGCCCATAACATAAATGTAGCTGTCCGCTAAAAAAGGGGTAAGTAATGCACGGTTAGTCTCAACATAACCAGCAATGGAATGCATCAGCATCATCCGTTCCCACGTAGTAAATGAAACCACTGCATTCTTTTCTGTGCCAAGCCATACCAACAAACTCATGTGCCGTTGTCGTGATGGAGACATTTGACAAGAGAAAACATCGACTGACCTCCAACATCATCTTCAATCAAGCCTGTACAGTACAGCTACAGAGAAGAAAACTCGTCTAACACCGCACTCTTGTACACGCTAACAGTTCAGCATGCAGATGAAATAGGTACAGTGTACAGCCACAGATTACCGTATGCATCAGCCATTCAGAGTACACCAGCAGTTCCACATACAGATTATACAAGGCCTTCCCTACAGTTAAAAGAGGTTCCTGCACAGCCACTTTGTCACAAGAACAAAAGGAGTTATCATTTCCTTAGAAATGAATGTCAACACAAGTCACAAGAGCTTGTCAACACCTTCCTGTCTCCGGTCTTCTTCGCTGGTTTAACGTTAACATGTCGAGCACTATCTAGCCTTTGCCTCAGGAGCAGCATCATCTTGTTAACCAGATTTATTAATGTTCTATTGATACCCCGAGCTCCTGTAAAGCAAGTTTAAGAGATCTTCTATTTACAACCTGTAAGTTGACAGCCCTGCCAGGTAAAGGGTTGCATATAAATAAGGGTCCGTTTGGAAGCTCAGTTTTTTTGAAGTATTCTGGTAATACTTCAGTTTCTAAAAATATTAAAGTATCAAATACTTTAGAGCGCCCACTCCCAAACTAAGCCTAAAAGGTTTAAGTTACTAAAAAGAAGAGCGCACACTCCCGTGTCACCAGTCCCAACACAGACACATTTGCAAACTCAAATTACTATCTCAATTGATATGTATGATCCCCAACTGTCACATACTGATGCCAATCAATTACAGACTATACATGCTTAAAAAACATGAACCTCTCGTGCACACACTCTTCAGGTATGAAATAAATGGAGTACTGAAGGGCCTTGGTGTTCATTTAGCTTAATTACCACCTACATTGTACAAAGAAGTGTACATAACCAAATTGTGTTCACAAGAGTCAGCTCAACTGACACCTATTAGCAGTAGAAATAGAAACAGTACATAACATACCATACACAGCAAAATGCCAATGACCAACACCCAGCGCACACCAATGTTAAAGGAGAAAAACCAGTGTCTCCAGAGATGACAGTACCAAACGAAAGTTCCATTGCTATCCAAGTTAGCATCAGTCTCAAATGAAATAGGTACAGTAGAAGGGAGGTGGGAGTTGGTGATTATAGAAAATGGTCAGCAAGTACATTCCTGATTCCGTGTAACCATTGATGCATATATGCTAAAACACTTCCGTCATTGTACCCACGCAACACCGTCAATGCTACCATGATGATCAGGATAAGATTTTGGCAACAAGCTAGTTGATCGCTTGAGGTTGCATCACCCGGATCATGTTGACAAACAATCAATGCAGGTAAGCTCCCTCGTAATGCATGGTATGAATCGAAGTTGTCAAAGTGTAAACAAGAACTCATACAGTACACACCATTCCTTTCCTGCCATTTCAGATTATATAAAGACTTCCTTACCATCTCAACACAGATCAAAGAGATTCAGGACAACCACTTTGTCATAAGAAGAAAATGAGGTTATCCTTTCCTGAAATGACCGTCAACACAAGAGCATGATCTCAGCTCGTGAACACCTTTGCTAGACTTATGATATCTTGTCAAGGGCTTCTCTAGCCTTTGCTTGATGCCAGGAGCACCGTCATCTGGATGAGCAGGCTTAATTTATGTTATATTGATACCTACAGATCCTGTGAACAAGGTTTCAGAGATCTTCTACATTTACAAACTCTAAATTGACAGCCTGGCGTGGTAGAGTGCTGGATATAAATTGTGCAAGTTACAAAAAAGACCACGTCATGCATCTCTCCTATATCACCAGAGGCCCAACGCATAGACACATATGCAAACCCAAAGGTTACTGAAATAGTGAAATTACTTCAAAAGAATCAGCTCAATTGATATGTATTATTCCCAACGGTCACATATTTTCCAACCTATATGATTAAACCATATACTAACCTCTAGTGCACATAAACCTTTCAAATATCAAATAGAAACAGAAAAAGGGCCTCATGTTCTTATTCATTTAGCTAATTACCACGTACACTGTACGCAGAAGTGCCCATACTGAAGATGCGTTCAAAAGAGTCAAACTCAATGTTTCGGCACTAAAATAGCCACATGCTGATGCTATGAAATCGCAACTTTCAGGATACCAGTGAGGCAGTATAGCATACAGCAAAATGACAATAAGCACACAACTGAGGCAAAAGCAAAAGCTATATATGAGATAAGAGGGAAATACCAAAAGATTATGTTATTGCCATCCAAGTTAGTGGCGGCATCAACGACCAAACCACAAGTGAAGGCAGGTGACAGATTACAAAAACTAGTTAGTACGTACATTCTTGATTCTGTCTAACATTTGATGCATATACGCTAAAACACATCTGCGATTTTGCTGCCCATACAAAAACAACAACAATGCTACTGTGACCAGGATCAGCATAGAAACCAAGCAAGTTGATTGTATGGAGTTGCCTCCCATGATCATGTTAACAACACACAATACAGGCGAGCTCTCTCGTAATGCATGGTATGGATCAAACTGCACAAGTATAAACAAGAAGAAGAACACATTGGATTGCACAGTGCACACCAGTTCGTTTTTCCCTTTCATTTCATCATCAGAAAATTGCTCAACTATTCCAAGGCAGACATACAGGGAGACAGATAGATGGAGATTCACAACTCAATTACTGCTACACCAGAAGACGGAGGTACAAATGGGATGTATCATCCTGCAGAAGCACTGGCTAGAAGAGCACCAAACATAAGTGAGCGCGCAAGCTGTTAGAAGAGCCCCTTGTTCCTGCATCAGAGAATGAAATCGGATCAACACATTTTCTTTTCAGAGAAGTAGAAGCAGGAGGAGGATCGCAGAGGCAGAGAGGCAGAGCACACCTACGTCTGCTTGGAGAAGGAGGAGGAGGGCGCGGCGGAGGCGATGGAGGAAGCGGAGGAGGACGAGGAGGACGGGGAGCGCTTGCTGCGGAAGATCATGTAGGCGAGCGGGAGCACGACGCCGGCCATCATGATCGCCGCGCCCAGCAGGTACCTCGCCGGCGACGGCGCCTCCAGCTCCATCGATCGCTCGCTCTCGCGGTGGGTGATCTGGATTTGGATCTGGAGACGTCACGAGAGGGTTCCAACTTCCAACTGCAGACGACGAGGCTACAACAGACCGGCTTGTGGATTTGCGCCTTCAGGCTGTCGTGGCGTAAAACTGGGACACGCTTTACGTCGAGGAAGACGATTACTATTGTTTTTTTTTTTTGACAATTAGACGACTAGTGGTAGATTTCTAGTGAAACAAACTCCTTTTGTCAACATCGGCTTGAAAATGTTCATAAGAACCACCATTCCATTTTTTCAGAAGAACCATTTGTCGATGTCCCTCACCTGCCTAAGATGTTGAAAACTGATATTGGAGCTTGTTGGACGACTCATGGGTGACATGGCTTCTTGTTAAGCACTGTGCCAAAGTGATATCTAGTCTTGTACAAAAAAAAAGAAGTGATATCTAGTGGGAAAAAAAATTCTTAGAAAAAACATGTAAACTAGATGGGCTTGTGCTTTCTCTGAGATGTAGATTTTGGAAATGTAAGTATAGAGAAGGTATGCCGCAATTGAGATGACATGCCTTGATAGATCCTACACTACACACACAAAACAAAAATAAAAGCATTTAATTTACCAAGTGTCTCCTTGAATACTAACCTGAATTTTGTGGGAACTGCAATGAAAATAAGATGTATGCAACAAACACTTTGGAGGTGTAAACTCCTGCTATGGATGACGGTAAATGGCGTTCACCCGCCAGTCAATTCCCAACGGTCATTTTCCTATTCTAGAAAGAGAACACCTAGTCATTCATTTTTGGCAACTTTTTGAAAATGCATCGTAATTTTTTCAAAAGAACATATCCCTGGATTTCAGGATTTTAAACTTCCAGAGACTTCAAACTATTAGGAAATTTCATTTTTCATAATAGCTTCGATTTTTTGTTGAAAACTTTCAACGTTAGGAATTTCATTAACTTCCTGAATTTCAAACTTTCAGGGAAAAAACCCAGAAAAAATTACCATATGAGAGAGTGATGCCACACGTTGGGTGTGACTTCTCTTTCCGTTTTGATAAAATTAGTCAGAGGTCATGTATGGAACCAACTATTCCCATGTATCAAAATATTACCAAAAATATATATTGAAACGAGCAATTTTTCGAAGTGTGTTATACCGATCGATCTTGTCATTGCACTTTTTTGCCCAACTGTCATTTTTCAACAGAAAATTGCAGCTAACATCACACTTTGCAGCACTTTGTCACGCAGAACACATAAACACAATCTCTTCTGCAACCAACCATATATTTTTGTCTAATTAGTTGGACTCAGCCCAAAACAATGATCAGCCTCGATTTGTTCGTTAATTAGTTGCAGATAACACGAGGCTTTGTGGCACTTGTTGCACTGAACATATATAAATAAAATATCTGTTGTAGCATAGCACACATTTTTTCTAATTAACTGCACATAATTACCCAACGAATAAGCTATCTCGATTTTTGATAATTACTTGCAGCTAAAGCCGTGCTTTGTAGCAGATATTGCACTAAGCACATAATAACTTTTTTTAGGCGGATCATGATTTTGTTGTCTAATTAGTTGCACTTAGTACAAATATGCTAAATAGGTGGGTTAACCTCGTTAACATAATCAAGCTCCTGCAATCGTGATGCACCATCATGCCAGCAACCAAAGCTAAATTTACCTTCTGTTTGTGATACATGGACTAGAAGAATACGATCAAGGGGGAGTGGTGCTGCTATCTGAGAAAGAAGGCTCCACCTGCCGAGATCCTATCAACACGATAAAAGAATACGTTGCAAGTAATTGACCAAAAAATGATGCGTTGCAAAGATAATTTATTTCTGCATTTGGTGCAACAACTACAAATACTTGGAGTTACCTACAAAAGTTAACCTAAAACAAGACTAATCGGTATATTTGGGCTAGGCATATCTAATTAGACAAAAATATATTGTTTACTGCAAAAGAGGTTTGTTTATGTGTTTTGCGCAACAAGTGTCATAAAGTGTGTTGTTTATTGCGAATTTCTCATTTTTCAACCAGGTGGACTTTACCCTTTAAAAAAGTCAATGTCTGGTCAAACTTCCCCTTTTACCAACTTTCGAAAGAGGCATCATATTTCAATGAATACATCCCCAACTTTTATTTAGAACTTCTAAAAAAAGTCCAACATTAAGAAATTTTAAACACTCTGAAAACTCAACATTAAAATTGCAAGAGACAGATGGTCGACGAGTAGTACGTGATGCAACATTGATCTGTGTCGGGCTTAAATCTAGAATTTTGACCGTGTACGCTAAAAGAAAAAGGGACCTGTGAACGTGAACAACCGGAGCGCGTGAACCTCTAGGGCACTGTTGCAGGAGGCAGTGGAGCCACAGAGCAATTCTGATAGTTTTCTTAGTGTCGGGGGGGGGGGGGGGGATATTTCCATCGCGATCCCTCGGGCAGAGGGGACGCAAGGGATACCCCCCAAAGCACCGTCCCGACACTCGATTGCTGGTAGGCCCACTCTGTCTCCCGCAAGGGGACGACCTCCGCTATGTCCAAATGAATATACCTATACGGTTATTAGACTAGAACATGTGGGGGTTTGGGAAGGATGGTCGCTGGAAGCAATTGGGTGAGTATATAAGGAGAGAGGACGTGGATATCGTCGCTGTTTAGGAGACGATTAGGCAGGATTTCTCGATTCAGGAGCTGCAGGGGCTTAGTGTCGCACCCGGACTTCTAGAGGATACTCGCAGTTCCGTTGAACAGTAGTTGATTGGATTACGGGGCTTACCGGCACCCGCATCTCTTACGAGTAGGCCAACACACGTATGTGTGACAACCAACCCCTACTGTTCATCGTCTACGTAAACCATCCCATAGAAATCAGGATACTACCATTGACGTACTTCATACCATACACACATGGTACGTCAACGGCGTTTAACAGAATGATAGCACAACATATCTCTAAGACACAAATAAATAGAAATAAGTTGCAAATAGCTCTCACTAGAGCAGAGATAGCAAATACAATCATCCAGAGGACACATGTCCCAACATATCATCATTACAACACAGCGGAAGCATCCAAAATGTCTGAGTACAGACAAGATCCAAATAGGCTTAAGAAGCCGGAAAAGAAAAGACGGAGCCCATCCACGATGTCTCGGATCCTGCCCGGGTCCGCTATCTACTCGTCAGCAGCCTCGTCAAACTCCACGTAGTAGCCATCACGGGGATCCTCGTAAGCGTAGTCTGCGGAAACCACAGCCCCAAAGGGGTCAGTACAACAACGTACTGGCAAGCAAGACTCACAGTTCACCAAAGTGTAACCCGTCAACACCAAGCACAGATGCTTTGGGTTCAACGGAAGAAAAGGGGATACAAAAGATGCGGCAGCTGGCTGCACTAACCAACTACAGATACATACTACCACTTCCGGCTAACAGAAAGGAGATAAGATAGCGTATCGTAACCAACTATAACTAACCACCAAACAAACCCATCCTGGATCTCGCCCCTTATCCAAAGAAGCAATCCGAGGATAAACTCACACAGTTGGATTAATGATGGTTCAAGTTATTGTGGCAATAAGACTATTACTAGTCAAGTTATCATTAATTAGGTGTAAGTTGTTCTGAGTACTTGTTAGCCAGCACTTTCACCAAGTCAACCATAACCGCGGAAAACACGGCTTCTCGAGAAGATTTATCCCTGCAGGGGTGCACCAATTTGGCCGTACACGTAAGAATAACCCGCCAGATGGAATGCCTTCCACCAAGCGGGGCACTCAACACAACTCAACTCTTCTTCGCATCAAGCCCAAAGAACCCCGTGCAATTGAGCGCACGGCTAATCAAGCCCCACGAAGAAAAGGGGACCCTCATAGCACTCTAAGAACGTGTCTCCCTAAATGCCGACTACAAAAGTTCCACCCTGGCCACGGGTTCGCACCTGCATATGCATGAGGCAAATGGAAAACCCGAACTAAATGAGGCGATTTGGACGAGATGCGAATCGAATAAAATTGAGGGGGGCGCCCATACACGCTTCCCACGTGCAGATAGTGCGCTCATCATGGATCAGTAGACAATACCCTTTTCCTATTTAGGGTCGACACTAGCAGGCCTCAAAACCACGCCGGGCCTCCTCCGGTGCCTTATCAGCAAATTGTTATTACCTCAAAATTAACAGGTTGTTGTTTAACATCGAGCCCCAGAACATAATAGAATATGGTAACATAAAGTAACGGGCAGCAGACTCGAGCAGAAACAACCCTAAGCATGCTAGTAAGACACGGGCAACAAGCAACGGGGTGATAGGTATGGAGGTGAGGCTATATCAGGGTTAAAGGATAACATGTGATAGGTTCGGAACAGAAGCAACGATTCGAAAGGCTAGCAGAATAGACAACGGAAAGTATCGGTATCTAATGTTGAAAGGAACACAATGGTTCATGTGAGTGAATACTTGCCTGCAAACTCAGCAGCCTGGTACTGAGCTAGATCCTCAGAAGGGGTGTCGTAAGGCTCGTCTGTCTCAACGTCGTCGTCTATTCGAGAAGAAGCAAACAAACAACGCAGAGAGACAAACAATCAATAACATGGCATAATGCACAATCATGGGATGATGCATGACCATTTAATTGATGCATCAAAATAAACTAGTTGACATGGTAACAACATGATTAAATGGACCCACATGCAATTTGAGTTGCATATGAAAAGCCCATCAATTAAGGTTGGAATAATTGTTTTACAACTAATCAACAGGTGAAAGTGGATTAGTATGATGCATGGATGAGGAAAACAGAAAAATAACAACAATAGAACAATTTTGAAATAAGGTTTACCAAGTTTGGAATTTTAGTTATTAAGTTAAGGAATTTTGGTTCCTTAAAGGTGTTACACAAGCATTTGTTGTTTTCATCAATTTTAATTGTGCAAAACAAATAACAAAATTCATATTTGGAAAGTACACAAAATTTTAGGTGGATTACATGTTTCAATTATTGAAAAAGGAATTAGAATGAATTTATTATGAATTAAACAAGTTTAAACAAGAATTAAATGAATTTAATTCAAGTATGAATTTATTTGAATTTTTATTTGTTCAAAACATTAAACCAAATTCATATTTGAAAAGTTTATACTTTTCTGGTTTGAAAACATATTTCATGAGTTCAAAAATAATTTAATTTGAGCAAGTTATGAGTTTAGCAATTTTAAATGATTTAAACAAGAGTTAAATTATTTAACCAATTTAAATTATTCAAAACATGAAACAAAATTTATATTTGAAAAGGTGGTTCAAAATGGCATGGAAAACATATTTTATTTGTGTGATTTGAATTAAGTTTGAATTATTTATGGAATTAACCAAATTTAAGATGATTTGTTTGAATTTGAAATTTGAATGCATTTGAAATGTTCAAAACAGAATACAAATGTTTTAAATAGGTAGAGAATTTAATTTGGTTCAGCAAACATATTTTATTTGCATTATTTGGATTTAGGAGATAAAAGTTATTAGCATTTTAATTACAGGGACTAAACTGTAAAAAGAAAAGGACTTGATTTAAAATGAAAAGGGCAGAAACCCTTTTCTACCTCGCAGTGGCTAGCCCTAGCCGCTGACGAGGGGGCCCTGGGCACTGTGGCCCGCGTGTGTGCACGCATGGCAGCACAGGCCACTGGCAGGTGGCCCCTGCCTGTCAGTTGCTCGCGCGAAAAAGTTGGGTTAATTCCCGCGGGGCAGGGCTCGAACCTGCGCCCTCGCGCTCGCGTGTGCAGTGTGCAACCACTGCGGTGCGTTTCGCTCTTTGTCAGGTAAGGGGTGCGCAGCTAGGTTATTCTTCAGTTAGCGTTTAACTGAACTTTTCTGTGCGCGTTTCTGAACTTCTCGACAGAACGGAAACGGCCGGCGGCGAGCTGCCGCAGTGCTCGCTGCCGTGCTTGCTGCGGTGCGTGGACGCGTGCGTGCTGGTGCTGGCGCTTGCGCAACTGCAGAGAGAACGAGAGGAGAGGGGTGGGGCTCACCGGCGCGTGCAGGTGAGGCAGAGGCTCGCTGAAGAACGGCGCCGGCGACAGGAACGCGGACGGAGGCTGCTCTCCGGTGGGTCTCCGGCAGCGAGGAGAAGTCGAGGAGGGAGAGGGAGTCGAGGGGACTTGGTTCCCGTGGTTAGCCCGAGGGGAGCTGCAGTCCACCGGCAGCGATCATCGCGGGTTCAGAAAGGGGGAGCTCGGGTGAGGTTCAGAGGTGGAGGAATTCCGGCAGAGAGAGGGAGAACGACGACGGCGCGAGGGAGGTAGGTGGGGCTAGGTTTAGGGCAGCGCTCAGGGAGTCCTCGGGGCAGGTTTATAGGGGGTAGGGGCTGCTCACGGCCGTTCACTGTCGCTGCGGTCGACGTGGAGGTGCCCGATGGCGCGCCGTACAGGGAGAAGAAAGGCGAGGGGGTGCGAAGGGGTACCAGGCCAAGTTTGGTGGGCTGGGCCTAATTGGCTGCACCACCCCTCTCTCCTTTCTTTTTATTTTTTCTGTTTCTCTTTTTTTTTGCTGAATAGAAATAGGGAGAAAAAGAAAGGTTTTGGGGTTTAGAAAAATTAGGGCAAAATTTTATATTGCTTATTTATGTAACAGCAACAACTTACAAGTTTTGTTTTACAAAATGATTTGAATTTAAGTGCCGTTTGCAATTTGTTTGAAATTTGAATAAGATTAATATTAATTGAAATAATTTAACTTGAGCAAATAAGTTTTTAAATTCAAGTTTAATTGGAAACAAGTGAATGAATTGTTTTGTAAGTTTCATAATTTCAAATTGGGTGCTGTTTGTAATTTGCAATTGAATTTGAAAATCATTTGAATTAAGTGAATTATTAAAAGCCATAATTTTAAATAGTTTGAACCTTATGGTTTAATGGAAACAAATGGTTCTTTTGATTGAACTTTCTAGTTGGAAAAATTATAACATAACAAGTATGAACAATGCATTTGAATATTGTTTGAATTTCAAATGGGAAAACAAAGGAAAACAGATGCAAACAAAAGGAAAACAAATGCAATGACTAAGATGCCATGATGCAAAACAATAATAAAGCAAGAAACAAACATTCCAAAGGTGATTTTCATACTTGGGATGTTACAAAACGCCCCCTTGAAGGAATTGCGCCCCGAGATTCCTACTGAGAAGAGAAAAGGTCCGGATACTTCTTGCGAAGATCCTCTTCGGTCTCCCACGTTGCCTCTTTATCGGAATGATGGGACCACTGCACTTTCAAGAACTTGGTGCTCTTGTTGCGAGTCTTACGCTCGGTCTCATCGAGAATACGAATAGGGTGCTCCTCATAAGATAGATCATCTTGCAGTTCAATGGAATCATGATCAACTGCTCGATCTGGATCTTTGAAACACCTCTTGAGCTGTGACACGTGAAACACATCGTGCACCTTGGATAGCTTTTCTGGAAGTTCAAGACGATAGGCATTTTCCGCACGCCTTGAGATAATGTTGAAAGGACCAATGTATCTTGGTGCAAGCTTTCCTTTCACACCAAAACGATGAGTGCCTCTGAGGGGAGTTACACGGAGATATGCCTTGTCACCAGGTGCATAGATCATATCCCTGTGCTTGCTGTCATAGTAGCTTTTCTGACGAGAATGAGCAATCTTGAGATTGTCACGAATGATGCGAACTTTCTCTTCGGCTTCCTTAACAATGTCAGGGCCTAAGAGTGAACGTTCACCAGCTCCAGACCAATTGATTGGACTTCTGCATCTGCGGCCATAGAGAGCTTCAAATGGTGCCATGCCTAGGCTTGCCTGGAAGCTGTTGTTGTAGGAGAATTCAGCATATGGAAGGCATTCCTCCCATTTCATGCCAAAGGAGAGACCACATGCTCTGAGCATATCCTCTAGAATCTGATGGACTCTTTCGACTTGCCCTTGAGACTGAGGGTGATAGGCTGTGCTGAACAGAAGTTTGGTGCCCAATGCTTCCTGAAAGCTTTTCCAGAAATGAGAAGTGAATATGCTTCCACGGTCTGAGCTTATTTCCAATTGAACACCATGAAGAGGAACAATCTTTGCTGTGTAGAGCTCCGCTAACTGGCTAGCTAAGATTGTTTCTTTGACAGCAAAGAAGTGAGCTACTTTAGTGAGACGATCAATGACAACGAAGATTGCATCGTTGCCCTTCTTGGACTTTGGAAAACCAGTGACGAAGTCCATTTCAATCATGTCCCACTTCCACTCAGGGATTTTCAAAGGTTGGAGTAGACCGGCTGTTTTCTGATGGACTGCCTTAACACGTTGACAAACGTCGCATTCAGAAACGTATTTAGCAATTTCACGTTTCATGCCAGGCCACCAATACAGTGTCTTGATATCCTGGTACATCTTTGTACTTCCAGGGTGTATGGAAAGAGGAGTTTCATGAGCCTCCTTGAGAATGACATCTTTGAGACTTTGAACTTGAGGAACTGCAATGTGTCCTTCGAAGAACACAGTTCCTTTGTCATCTATTGAGAAGGACTTGAATTTCTCCTTGCCTTCTTTGATGTGCTCTACCATCTTCTTGATTTCAGCATCACGAAGTTGTTCAGAACGAATCTTGTCCTCGAGAGTTGGACTGGCTGTCAAGCTTGCAAGATAGCCTTGAGGAACAAGGCCAAGGTTCAGCTTCTGGAATTCTTCATGAAGTGGAGGTTGGCTTTCCATGATCATGAGATTATTGCAATACGACTTGCGACTGAGAGCATCGGCCATAACATTAGCCTTGCCTGGAGTGTAAGAAATTGTGAGATCAAAATCTTTAATCTTTTCAATCCATCTCCTTTGCCTGAGGTTTAGATCTGGTTGAGTGAAGATGTATTTCAGACTCTTATGATCGGAAAAGATTTCAGTGCGATTACACAACAAGTATTGTCTCCATTTCTTGAGGGCAAACACAACTGCTGCAAGTTCAAGGTCATGTGTGGGATAGTTTTGCTCATGTGCATTCAACTGACGTGAAGCATAAGCCACAACTTGATGTTCTTGCATAAGAACTGCACCTAGACCTTGGAGAGATGCATCACAGAATATTTGAAAAGGTTTGGTAGTATCTGGGCCAACCAGAACTGGTGTAGAAGTGAGTTTAGTCTTCAGGAGATTGAAACTTTCATCACATTGTGGAGACCAAACGAACTTCTTGTCCTTCTTTGTGAGATCAGTGAGAGGTTTACTCACATTTGGAGAACTTGGCATATAGACGATGCTCGCGAAGTTTCATGAGAGTGAGACGAAGATGTTCTTCATGCTCTTCCTCGGATTTTGAGTAGACAAGAATGTCATCGAGATATACCACAACGAACTTGTCGAGGTATTCATGGAAGACAGAATTCATGAGTCGAGAGAACGTTGCCGGTGCATTGGTGAGACCAAAGGACATGACGGTGTATTCATACAGACCGTACCGAGTGGTGAAAGCTGTTTTTGGAATATCTTCCTTTCTGATCTTTATTTGATGGTAACCCATCCTCAAGTCCAACTTGGAGAATATTGAGGCTCCAGCAAGTTGATCAAAAAGATCATCGATACGAGGAATTGGATACTTGTTTTTGATGGTTTTCTCGTTAAGAGGACGATAGTCAACCACGAGTCTCTTTGTGTGATCCTTCTTCGCAACGAACAGAGTTGGGCAACCCCAAGCCGATGAACTAGGTTGAATGTAACCTTTTTTCATGTACATATCGATTTGCTCCTTCAACAATTTCAGTTCAGGAGGAGCTATCTTGTATGGATGCTTAGAGATTGGAGCAGTACCTGGTTCAAGCTCGATCACGAACTCAACTGCTCTGTCCGGAGGCATCCCTGGCAACTCTTCTGGAAAGACGTCAGTGAATTCATAAACAACCGGAACATTTTCAAGTAGAGGTAGAGGTTTTGCATCGAGTGTGTATAGCTGAACAGAACTTGATTCATTTGGAGAATAGACTATCTGGCCAGAAGGGTGGAACAGAGTTATCGACTTCTGAGCACAGTCAATCGTAGCTTTATTGGCCTTCAACCAATCCATACCCAGAATGACATCAATGTCAGAATTTCCCAGCAACATGAGGGATGCAAGGAATATGTGGCCTCCAATTAGGATTTGATTATCCTTACTTATCTTTGAAGTCAACATTTGAGATCCCGGGGAGTGAACAGTGATTTGATTGCTTAGTGGAACCACCATTAGGTTGTTTGTTGCGGCAAAAATCTTTGACACAAAAGAATGCGATGCTCCGGTATCAAACAACACTTTAGCTGGAAAAGAGTTTACGGGTAATATACTGAGAACGACGTCAGCAGCTTCCTCAGCTTTGTCGATCTTGACATGATTCACCTTTGCGGTCCTCCCGACAGGCCTGTTGTTGGAGTTGAAGGCTTTAGCCGGGGGAGCATGCACCATTGCCTGGTTTGTGTTGGGACGAGGTGGTGGTGGAGGTAGCTGCCTCTGCGTGCACTTGTCAGCGTAGTGCCCCGTCTACTTGCACTTGTAGCAAGTGACGACACGAGGAGGCCCTGGCCTTGGCTGCCCCATCGAAGCCCTCTGATCATGCATCTGAGCAGGGTTGGGTGGGCGGGGAGCGAAGCCTGGAGAAGCTTGGGCATATGGAGCCCGAGTGACAGCACCATTTGGCACCCAGATGCGGCGCTTCTGCGGAGGGGTGGTCATGTTGGAGGAGGAACCACCCTCACGCGAGTGCTTGCGAGACTCCTCGAACGCCTTGCGCCCATTTTCTTCATTGAGCGCGGTGTTAACGAGCTCCTCGAAGTTGTTGGCCTTGATGTTGGTGAGGGCATACTTGAGTTCCGGGTTAAAACCTCTGCGGAACCTTTCCATCTTCTTAGCCTCAGTGGACACCTCATCACCAGCGTAACGAGCGAGGCGATTGAACTCACTCTGATAGCCAATGACGTCCAGCTTGCCCTGCTTGAGAGAGCAAAACTCTTCACGCATCCTTTCCATGAGACCATCTGGAATGTGGTGCTTCAGGAAAGCTTCCTTGAAACAACCCCAGGTGATTGGATAGCCAGCTCTCATGGTCTGGTAGTTTTCCCACCAAGTAGCTGCCTGACCCTTCAGCAGATAGGAGGCATACTTGACCTTTTCTTCCTCAGCAACGTGAGCAATCTCCAGAGCCTTAGCTATCTCACGGATCCAGTCATCAGCATCCAGAGGCTCGCGTGTTGCCACGAAAGCTCTCGGGCCCAGACTAAGAAACTCCTTGATACTGACTCATGGAGCATTCTGGTTGTTGTGCTGGTTAGTCTGAAACTGGGCCATCTGCGTCATGACTTGAGTCATCTGAGTCAACAACTCCGTGATTGGCGGTGGCTCAGGCGGGGTGTTCCTTGTTGGCGGCATCCTGAATGGAAATGAATTTTAGCACAACAACAGAAAAGGATAGACTTGGAAACCGAAAGAGATATTATTCCGACGCATGAATAGATAACCAACAGGTACATCATCACATGTTCAAATACATCAGAATATCCAACACACCACAAAAGGTTCGAAAGCCAAAGGATAACTAAACATAGCTAAGAATGGATACATCGGTACTCCCATGCTCATCACGTAGGACGGCGACTAGGAGTACGACGAAAGGTACGGTGAGGAGCACGCCCACGAAAGTAGGTAGAACGACGATCCACATAGATCTGACGTGGTCTGAGAGCGACTCTAGGTGTGGTGAAGTACATAGCGTCGACTCCCTGTGCTCCAAAGCGTGGAATCTCAGTGTAACCAGCACCGAGGTTGAGGAGTGGACCTCTGATTGGCTCGTAACCTCCAGCATCTGGCAGACGACGACCAACTGGCTGATCGAAACGTGCAAAGCGCTCGTCTCCAACAAAGTCTGTGGTGTACGTCGCCAGACGAGTCAAAGCAAGGTAGAGCTGCTCTCTGACTGAAACCAACTCTTGAGATAGTGTGCTGGCAACTGCGTCACTGTGCCTCACAAACTGAGCGGTGGTGTGCATCCTGGAGTTATCATGCTCGTAGACATCCAGGTTGTCGTAGAGAGTGAAGTGAGCTCCCTCCGAAGTGATGTAACCACGGGGGATGTGGCGATAGATAGAATCGTCAAATCCCCAGTAGTCAGCACGAAGGACGGTGAGACTCACATAATCTGCCTGCTGCACAGCCATATCCACTGTGGAACCTACTGCCTCGTAGCGGTGGACAACGCTCATGCCATCATCTGACAGAATGTAGACGATAGCCTGGTAGTAGGTCTGGTCAAACTCTCGCTGCTGCTCGTAGACCTGGTACTCTGGTGCCCAACGGAACCCCAGATAAGTGACCATGTCTCTCAGCATCTCCGGATAACCGGCAGTGCTCTCACAACGAGTCATCCGAACCACCTGCGGGTAGAACCTGAGATCCATCTGCAGATGATCGGGGAAGTTTTGATTAGACGCCGGTAGAGAACTGAAGTGGAAAGCAACAACAAGGTTTCAACGGACGATAAGGATGTTGAGAAGAACAGGATATCGAAGCAACATCGGGAAACACGAGACCAAAAACTCCTGAGGTACTACGGAAAAACCCATCCGGGCTTCTAAAGGATCAATATCTACTGCTTAAGGAATAGAGGATCTGCTTCCGGGGCTTACACGCCTCCGTTCTCAATCGTGAGTAGGCAACATGATAAATCATGTCACAACCACCTCCATTCCTATGGTCTAGTAGATATAACTATCCTAGAGAAACCAGGATACGTGAAATCCTAACTTGAAAGTTTAGATGAGAAGAGAAAAACAACGTTGCACTTCCTTACCAGAAAAAGGGAGGGTGGGTGGGAAAGAAATAAAAGGGTAGAATTCCTACTCTCACGTTTCATTTTTCCTATATAGCTACAAAATAGTTTCTAGACTCAACTGCGACCAGTAAAAGGGATCCTACAGGCAGACAGGCTCTGATACCATTTGTCGCACCCGGACTTCTAGAGGATACTCGCAGTTCCGTTGAACAGTAGTTGATTGGATTACGGGGCTTACCGGCACCCGCATCTCTTACGAGTAGGCCAACACACGTATGTGTGACAACCAACCCCTACTGTTCATCGTCTACGTAAACCATCCCATAGAAATCAGGATACTACCATTGACGTACTTCATACCATACACACATGGTACGTCAACGGCGTTTAACAGAATGATAGCACAACATATCTCTAAGACACAAATAAATAGAAATAAGTTGCAAATAGCTCTCACTAGAGCAGAGATAGCAAATACAATCATCCAGAGGACACATGTCCCAACATATCATCATTATAACACAGCGGAAGCATCCAAAATGTTTGAGTACAGACAAGATCCAAATAGGCTTAAGAAGCCGGAAAAGAAAAGACGGAGCCCATCCACGATGTCTCGGATCCTGCCCGGGTCCGCTATCTACTCGTCAGCAGCTTCGTCAAACTCCACGTAGTAGCCATCACGGGGATCCTCGTAAGCGTAGTCTGCGGAAACCACAGCCCCAAAGGGGTCAGTACAACAACGTACTGGCAAGCAAGACTCACAGTTCACCAAAGTGTAAACCGTCAACACCAAGCACATATGCTTTGGGTTCAACGGAAGAAAAGGGGATACAAAAGATGCGGCAGCTGGCTGCACTAACCAACTACAGATACATACTACCACTTCCGGCTAACAGAAAGGAGATAAGATAGCGTATCGTAACCAACTATAACTAACCACCAAACAAACCCATCCTGGATCTCGCCCCTTATCCAAAGAAGCAATCCGAGGATAAACTCACACAGTTGGATTAATGATGGTTCAAGTTATTGTGGCAATAAGACTATTAATAGTCAAGTTATCATTAATTAGGTGTAAGTTGTTCTGAGTACTTGTTAGCCAGCACTTTCACCAAGTCAACCATAACCGCGGAAAACACGGCTTCTCGAGAAGATTTATCCCTGCAGGGGTGCACCAATTTGGCCGTACACGTAAGAATAACCCGCCAGATGGAATCCCTTCCACCAAGCGGGACACTCAACACAACTCAACTCTTCTTCGCATCAAGCCCAAAGAACCCCGTGCAATTGAGCGCACGGCTAATCAAGCCCCACGAAGAAAAGGGGACCCTCATAGCACTCTAAGAACGTGTCTCCCTAAATGCCGACTACAAAAGTTCCACCCTGGCCACGGGTTCGCACCTGCATATGCATGAGGCAAATGGAAAACCCGAACTAAATGAGGCGATTTGGACGAGATGCGAATCGAATAAAATTGAGGGGGGCGCCCATACACGCTTCCCACGTGCGGATAGTGCGCTCATCATGGATCAGTAGACAATACCCTTTTCCTAATTAGGGTCGACACTAGCAGGCCTCAAAACCACGCCGGGCCTCCTGCCGGTGCCTTATCAGCAAATTGTTATTACCTCAAAATTAACAGGTTGTTGTTTAACATCGAGCCCCAGAACATAATAGAATATGGTAACATAAAGTAACGGGCAGCAGACTCGAGCAGAAACAACCCTAAGCATGCTAGTAAGACACGGGCAACAAGCAACGGGGTGATAGGTATGGAGGTGAGGCTATATCAGGGTTAAAGGATAACATGTGATAGGTTCGGAACAGAAGCAACGATTCGAAAGGCTAGCATAATAGACAACGGAAAGTATCGGTATCCAATGTTGAAAGGAACACAATGGTTCATGTGAGTGAATACTTGCCTGCAAACTCAGCAGCCTGGTACTGAGCTAGATCCTTAGAAGGGGTGTCGTAAGGCTCGTCTGTCTCAACGTCGTCGTCTATTCGAGAAGAAGAAAACAAACAACGCAGAGAGACAAACAATCAATAACATGGCATAATGCACAATCATGGGATGATGCATGACCATTTAATTGATGCATCAAAATAAACTAGTTGACATGGTAACAACATGATTAAATGGACCCACATGCAATTTGAGTTGCATATGAAAAACCCATCAATTAAGGTTGGAATAATTGTTTTACAACTAATCAACAGGTGAAAGTGGATTAGTATGATGCATGGATGAGGAAAACAGAAAAATAACAACAATAGCACAATTTTGAAATAAGGTTTACCAAGTTTAGAATTTTAGTTATTAAGTTAAGGAATTTTGGTTCCTTAAAGGTGTTACACAAGCATTTGTTGTTTTCATCAATTTTAATTGTGCAAAACAAATAACAAAATTCATATTTGGAAAGTACACAAAATTTTAGGTGGATTACATGTTTCAATTATTGAAAAAGGAATTAGAATGAATTTATTATGAATTAAACAAGTTTAAACAAGAATTAAATGAATTTAATTCAAGTATGAATTTATTTGAATTTTTATTTGTTCAAAACATTAAACCAAATTCATATTTGAAAAGTTTATACTTTTCTGGTTTGAAAACATATTTCATGAGTTCAAAAATAATTTAATTTGAGCAAGTTATGAGTTTAGCAATTTTAAATGATTTAAACAAGAGTTAAATTATTTCACCAATTTAAATTATTCAAAACATGAAACAAAATTTATATTTGAAAAGGTAGTTCAAAATGGCATGGAAAACATATTTTATTTGTGTGATTTGAATTAAGTTTGAATTATTTATGGAATTAACCAAATTCAAGATGATTTGTTTGAATTTGAAATTTGAATGCATTTGAAATGTTCAAAACAGAATACAAATGTTTTAAATAGGTAGAGAATTTAATTTGGTTCAGCAAACATATTTTATTTGCATTATTTGGATTTAGGAGATAAAAGTTATTAGCATTTTAATTACAGGGACTAAACTGTAAAAAGAAAAGGACTTGATTTAAAATGAAAAGGGCAGAAACCCTTTTCTACCTCGCAGTGGCTAGCCCTAGCCACTGACGAGGGGGCCCTGGGCACTGTGGCCCGCGTGTGTGCACGCGTGGCAGCATAGGCCACTGGCAGGTGGCCCCTGCCTGTTAGTTGCTCGCGCGAAAAAGTTGGGTTAATTCCCGTGGGGCAGGGCTCGAACCTGCGCCCTCGCGCTCGCGTGTGCAGTGTGCAACCACTGCGGTGCATTTCGCTCTTTGTCAGGTAAGGGGTGCGCAGCTAGGTTATTCTTCAGTTAGCGTTTAACTGAACTTTTCTGCGCGCGTTTCTGAACTTCTCGACAGAACGGAAACGGCCGACGGCGAGCTGCCGCAGTGCTCGCTGCCGTGCTTGCTGCGGTGCGTGGACGCGTGCGTGCTGGTGCTGGCGCTTGCGCAACTGCAGAGAGAACGAGAGGAGAGGGGCTCACCAGCGCGTGCAGGTGAGGCAGAGGCTCGCTGAAGAACGGCGCCGGCGACAGGAACGCGGACGGCGGCTGCTCTCCGGTGGGTCTCCGGCAGCGAGGAGAAGTCAAGGAGGGAGAGGGAGTCGAGGGGACTTGGTTCCCGTGGTTAGCCCGAGGGGAGCTGCAGTCCACCGGCGGCGATCATCGCGGGTTCAGAAAGGGGGAGCTCGGGTGAGGTTCAGAGGTGGAGGAATTCCGGCAGAGAGAGGGAGAACGACGGCGGCGCGAGGGAGGTAGGTGGGGCTAGGTTTAGGGCAGAGCTCAGGGAGTCCTCAGGGCAGGTTTATAGGGGGTAGGGGCTGCTCACGACCGTTCACTGTCGCTGCCGTCGACGTGGAGGTGCCCGATGGCGCGCCGTACATGGAGAAGAAAGGCGAGGGGGTGCGAAGGGGTACCAGGCCAATTTTGGTGGGCTGGGCCTAACTGGCTGCACCACCCCTCTCACCTTTCTTTTTATTTTTTCTGTTTCTCTTTTTTTTTTTGCTGAATAGAAATAGGGAGAAAAAGAAAGGTTTTGGGGTTTAGAAAAATTAGGGCAAAATTTTATATTGCTTATTTATGTAACAGCAACAATTTGCAAGTTTTGTTTTACAAAATGGTTTGAATTTAAGTGCTGTTTGCAATTTGTTTGAAATTTGAATAAGATTAATATTATTTGAAATAATTTAACTTGAGCAAATAAGTTTTTAAATTCACGTTTAATTGGAAACAAGTGAATGAATTGTTTTGTAAGTTTCATAATTTCAAATTGGGTGCTGTTTGTAATTTGCAATTGAATTTGAAAATCATTTGAATTAAGTGAATTATTAAAAGCCATAATTTTAAATAGTTTGAACCTTATGGTTTAATGGAAACAAATGGTTCTTTTGATTGAACTTTCTAGTTGGAAAAATTGTAACATAACAAGTATGAACAATGCATTTGAATATTGTTTGAATTTCAAATGGGAAAACAAAGCAAAACAGATGCAAACAAAAGGAAAACAAATGCAATGACTAAGATGCCATGATGCAAAACAATAATAAAGCAAGAAACAAACATTCTAAAGGTGATTTTCATACTTGGGATGTTACACTTAGCCCGTACACGTTTTTGTGGCAATGGTTCCCTTCTTCTAGGCACTCGGGTGGTATCCTCCTTGGCGTTAAGGAGGACACATTCGAGGTAGAGGAGATGGACCGTGGGGATTTTTTCTGAGCATGTTGCTCTCTCATAGACGAACCACCATCTAGTAGGAGGCGATCGTTGTCTATGGCCACGCGGACCATAGTGGATCACCGACTTTCTTGGCCAAGCTACATGCAAAGGTGGAACGCTCACCACCCTGCTTGTGATAGCCAGTGATTTTAACCTTATTAGACCCACAGACTAGAAGAGCTCGGCGAATGGAGATGTTCAGTGGATGAGGGTGTTTAATGACTGTATTGCTGATCTCACTCTTAGAGAGATCAGACGTGTGGGAGCAAGATACACCTGGACGAACAACCGGGTGGACCCCATCCGGAGCATGCTGGATCGGGTCCCTGTAACGGTGGATTGAGAGATTTCCTTTCCATTGTGCTCCCTACGTGCTCTTACCCGGGTTGGTTCAGATCACACCCCTCCTCCTATCAATGGGAGGAGCCTCACCCCCTAGGTTGAACTGATTCCACTTTGAGATTTTCTGGCTTGAGCAGTCTAGACTTGTGGAAGCGGTTCAACTAAAATGGGCAACGACAGCGGAGAACCCTCCGTACCTGTTTTGCGCGGTTGATGCGTGGCATCATTGTGCTCAAACGGTACGCCATTTCATGAGGGGCTGGGGGTGCTAACCTTGGGGCTGAGCCGAGGAACGAAAATATGACCTTCTAGGGGAGATCTAGGCCCTGGATTTAGAGTCAGACTCGGTCGGTCTCACTACTGAGGGGTGGCTTCAGTGGTATGACCTTGAGGACTCCCTTATGGAGATCTACAAGGGCGAGGAGATATTTTGGCGACAACGGAGTCGCCAGAACTAGATTTTGAAGGGTGAGGCGAATACGACATATTTCCACGCGATTGGTAATGGGCGTCGACGGAAGTGCTCTATTCCCTGCCTATGGGACGGTGACCTCCTCTTGGAGGAGCCGAGAGATATCTCCGCTCACATCTATTCCTTCTAGAAGGAACTCTTCACGGTGGGACCCCGCTTGGGGGCCACACGGTCAGATAATCTCTGGTCAGGAGGGGCCAGGGTATCTGATGCTGAGAATGCATAGCTTGCCCTCTCATTCTTTCTGGAAGAGGTGGGTTAGAAAATTATGGAGACCTAATTCGTCCCCGGGGCCAGATGACTTATTGATTATTTTCTTCCAAAAATTCTGGGAGACTATTAAGGCGGTGATTATGCCTATGTTCCAAGAATTTTATATTGGAACCATGCTGATGTTCCTCCTTAACTTTAGTGTGATTAACCTAATTCCCAAGATAGTGGGGCCCACATACATCCGTCAATTTAGACCTATCACTGTCCTCAATGTTATTCATCAGATCTTCTCTAAGGTGTGCTCTTCTAGGCTTTACCCTATCCTGGAACGCCTCTCACACCCCTACCAGTTCACTTTCCTTAGGGGGGGGGGCATATACATGATGGGGTTCTGGCACTTCATGAAATCATTCATGAGGTTAAGTCAAACCGCTAGGAAGGCGTGTTTCTTAAGCTGGACTTCCAAAAGGCATATGATCGTCTGGACTGGGCCTTCCTTCGCTTAGTGTCGGAGCGGATGTGTGTACATAATCGGATGATTTGTTGGATTAAGCAGATAGTGATGAGTGGTAACACCACCATTAACATAAACTGGTAAACGGTTCCCTATTTTAGGTCGAGTTGAGGGGTTAGACAAGGGGGCGCTATCCCCGCTTTGCTCTTTAACGTTGCAGTGGATGCCCTTGCAGAGGTCTTAGAGAGAGCTAAGCACTTCTGGCCACATATATGGTGTGGTTAGACATCTTATCCTAGGGGGTAGCGTGACACATCTCCAATACGTGGATGATGACCCACAAGTGCAGGGGATCGATCGTAGCTTTTTGATAAATAAGAGTGTCGAACTCAACGAGGAGCAGAAAATATTGGTAAATAGTCTTGAGCAAGATTTCACTGTAGACACTAGAGAATACATGTTTTTAGTGAATAAAATAATAACAAGTAAATAACAATGAAAGTAAATAATTGTTGTAAGTGTCTGATACGTCTCCAACGTATCTATAATTTCTAATGCTCCATGATAATATTATGCCAAATGCTACATGTTTCCTCCCTTCTTTATGTCATTTTTACACGTTTTCCAGGACTAACCTATCAACAAGATGCCAAGTGCCAGTTCCATGTTTTCTGCTATTTTTGGTTTCAGAAAAGTTGTTCTGGAAATATTCTCGGAATTGGACCCCACAAAGCCCAAAGTGCCTATTTTCCCCGGAAGCATCCAGAAGACCGAAGAGGAGACGAAGAAGGGCATCAGGGGCCCACACCATGGGGTGGCGCAACCCCCCTTGGCCACGCCAGGGGTGGTGTGGGGCCCCCAGGGCTCCACCGCCTCTGCCCTTTCGCATATTTAATCCCCCCGGATGGAAAACCCTAAACACCTGATCAAATATCCCCGAAAAGTTCCGCAACCGCCGTCATCGTCAACCCTAGATCATGGGGGTTCTGAAGCTGCTCCGGCACCCTGCCGGAGAGGAAATCATCACCGGAGGCCTCTTCATCACCATGCCTGCCTCCGGAGTGATGCGTGAGTAGTTCATCCTTGGAATACGGGTCCATAGCAGTAGCTAGATGGTTGTCTCCTCCTCTTATGCCTCCATGTTTAGATCTCGTGAGCTGCCTAACATGATCGAGATTGATCTTATGTAACTCTATGTGCTGTGTTTGCTAGGATCCAATGAATATTGAACTTATGACAAGTTGATTATAGTATTTATTGCATATGTTATTTCTGATCTTGCATACTTTCCGTTGCTAGTGGTTGATCTGGCCAAGTAGTTGCTAGTGACTCCAAGAGGGAGTATTTATGCTCGATAGTGGGTTCATGCCTCCTCACCGCCTTGCTTGAGTGACAGAAACATGAAGGGGGAGGATGTGCTGTTGCCATTAGGGAGAAAACAGCGGTGAGAGTGCCCGCGTGCATAATCATTGCTTACATTACACACTTTATTTAATGCAGTTATCTGTTGTTTGCAACTTAATTCCTAAGGGGGTTCGGATGATAACCTGAGGGTGGATTATTAGTCATAGATGCGGTTAAATTACGGTCTATGTATATTGTTGTAATGCCCGCACTAAATATCATACTAGTCATAATGTCATGAATGTGCACTACGGTGCAACCTTTATTTGTCAATTGCCCAGCTGTAATTTTTTCACCCAGCATGATTTCTTTTATAGAGAGACACCACTAGTGAACCTATGAACCCTGGTCCATTTTCCTAATACTGTTAAACCAACCACCACAATTTTCTGCTTTCTTTACTTACGGCAAGCATACATTATTTTCCACACTATACGTCTAATCTTTGTTTTCAGCAAGACCGGTGAGATTGACAACCTCACTGTACCGTTGGGATAAAGTATTTTGGTTGTGTTGTGTGCAGGTTCCACGTTGTTGCTGACACCGGTGAGCCATCACCACCGTCAGTGGCATCAACCTTCCGAAGGTCCTCTTTCTCCTACTGGATTGATAACCTTGGTTCTTAACTAAGGGAAATTTCCTACCGATGTGCTCATCACACCCTCCTCTTGGGGTATCCCAACACACAACATCAACAAAATTTCTGGCGCCATTGCCGGGAAGAAAGAAGTCTTCTGGAAAGGAGCCTATGGAAGAAGAAATTGCCGAATCTGGAAGCTCATTGGATGAAAAAGAGGAGGAGAGTGATGATCAAGAGGAGGAAGAATAGAACCCATGTCTACCTCCCAATGATAGTGATGGCTAGGTTGAGACTCCAAGTGCAGAGTGTGTAGCTAGTGGCAAGCCTTCTTCCCCACGAGGGGTGACTCGAGAGTTTATATCGAACTCTTGGCGAGCCAGTATTTCAGCAGTTGTCTCCCAAGCTTCCTCCAGGATCCTGCAAACAAGTAGAGAATTTTGTGCCCTCAACCTCACCAAGTGGTTGTCAAGCACAAGGTGTGAGACTTCTAAATTGCAATGCAAAACTGAAAGTAAATGTGCAATAATTAAATCCACTACTAAATGCAAACGAGAAAATAAATATGCAATGGATTGTTTTTGTATTTTTGTGATGCAAGTGGTGATGGAGATAATGTAAATTCGAATTGGAGATGCAAGTAAAGTAAAGTGCAAGTAAAGTAAATTGCAGCAAAGTAACTAGAGTGTTTTCTTATATTTAAAATAGGACCGGGGTTCATGGTTTCACACTTGCATTCTCTCAAATAAAGTGGTAGACGGTGGACATAAAGAATTACATGTGAGATTACAATAACATGTTTAACATTGAGTACTTTCATATGGGCATCACGTCCTAGCATAGAGATCTCTACGGTCATATTGATCCCTCTTATACTCCACCAAGATGCGAAATAAATCATAACACCTCGATGATTAAGGAAAAACCAGAGTATAGCTTTAAGCAATGTCACATGAAGTTGAAGTAAGAACTTGCTAGATCTAGTCATGGAGATTGATTAGTGTCACTTCAAATCCCCGGTAACAAGGTACTCCTTTTTATCCCTAGTGAGGTAACTAAGAAAGGTTTAACAAAACCTAAGTGGATCGCTGAACTTCTGTCACTTTCACAGCACTAGCCACCCCCCGTTACTCCAACTAATGCACCCATCACCCCACACACGCTCTCAAGAACTAGATTGATCAAAGCTAGCAAATAAGAACGGGGTACATAATATACATCTACTCAAATAACTCAAGAGAAACAATTGCAATCTCAGATTCAATAACTCATAGAAAAGATCCACCACATAGGAATTACAACGGTGCCCGTAATCATGTGAGGCAGCTCATACAGATCTAATTAGTGAAGCACATAGAGAGAGAGATACAAGTGCTACTTCCACAAACCCATAGCCCTGGGGTGGACTACTCCCTCTTCATGGAGATGTCGATGGAGATGACGTTGGAGGGGTAGGAGATCACACCGGCGGCGCCCCGCCGGAGTTTTCCCCCTCCAATCTGGAACTCCAGGTCTCTGTTTCGGTGTTTCGGTGTTTCGGCGGCGCTCTCCTCCGTAAGGGTACGGGGGACCCTTTTTATAGTCACTTTTAGGTCAAGACGGAGTCGGTAAGTCGAAGATGGAAGGAATTGGGGCCACAGGGGCCAAAAGGGGGCCTCTCACGCGGCCAAGGAATCTGGCCGCGTGGAGGGTCCTCTTTTGGGCCTCCTTGCCCAATTCTCGTGGATCCTTCGCCCGCAAGTCTTCTCCTTCCAAGAAAATGACCCCCGCAGATTTTCAGGTGATTTCGCGGAAGTTTGCCCCCTGAAACGTCAAAAATATAGAAAACGCGGTTTCTGACAGGCAGGGTTAATTCCATAAAAGTTGGGGGACTTTGTAATTTAACCCCAAAATACTATAAAACATTTAATTATACCCTTATATGATGCAATATGTAATAGAAAACCATGTGAAAATATGCAAAATTCATCTATGCATTTTACATGCATCAACACCCCCAAGCTTAACCCATGCTCGTCCTCGAGTATGAAGGTGATAAAACTAAGATGGGTTTTGCATATTGAAACAATCATGGGATATCAAGGAGGATTATTCATGCTACATATAATCAAATGATTAATACTAGAAATGAGTAGCAATATACAATTCATGTTGTAAGAAATATCAAATATGCAAGCAAAGATGGTTCATGAAAGTTCACAAAGTGTATAATGAAATAAAAGCACTATGGACCAAATGCATACACAAAATGAAAAATAAAATCCTATATTGGTCAAAGAATAGCATAATGGACAATAGAAAATATGGTGGACACTTTGGAGAAAACTGAGTAGAGGTAAAACATGATCAAGTCTTATTTAGCCTCTAAATTATTCAACTAAAATTACTAATTGAAATGTGGTATCCATTGATCTAGGACTCTCATTGCCCCTTTATCACTAGCATCTTAAAATTGTGTATTGAAGTAATGAGAATGACAAGGTGGTTGAAAGCCTCATGCCCCGTGAGTGTGAAAACCTACTCCATGATTACTCAACTTAAGATTCCTAATAAGCTTTGTACAATCATAATAAGTATTAATGACATCATAGAGAACCGAAAAGAGGTACCTCTTGCCCCATGACATGGAAACAATCCCATGTTACAATGACAAGATGAACAAACGGAGTAGACTCATCATCCTTTTTATTTTCATTCACTATTATGCATAGCTTCTTATTTTATTATAGGATGTGTTGTAGAGTCACTCAAACTGTAAGTAAATTTCCACCATGATAAAGCATGGCTTGGGTTAGCGGCCCAATGCGTTTCTCTAGTCATATAGACAATTACTCATCAAAACTTACTATTCCTCTATTTCATTTCGGCATGGCAGGAGTCCAAAAACAAAAGTACATGATATCAACCAAATGTAAAATTTTTTTGTGCAATGTTGAAAGCTTTCCGGTGATACACGTTTATAGCTAGATCCCAACCACACACTTGTCAAACGCAAAACTTTTGGCTCCCATTATTGGGTCATGTTTATCAGATGCATAAAAAGTAAAGTGTGCCTTCAAAAGTTCGTGAGAGTCCTATCCCAAGTTCAACCCATGACAATTAATAAAGTGAATATCTTAATTTAGAACATAAATAACACAATAACATGGTGAACATACTCGGAATACCAATGAAGCTAATGGTAAGATATGGTGGACTCACTAGAAATACTTGGCTAAGGAGTGTTGGAAACAAGTTTTTACTTGTTGGAATTTTAAAAAATTTGGGCTAGCAAGAGGAAGATAGTTGACTAGATACTATGCATTCATATGTCCATAGAACTAATCATTTCATGACAAACTAAATAAACCAGCAATTAACATCAAGGACATGAATAAGAGATAGCTCAAGACAACATTATTGCAAATTTCTACACATAAAAAGCCTATAAATCATGCAAACATATGTAGCTCTTCAAATCAACCATGGCATCCCTATTCCAAGTAATAATACTAGCATCCAATACATTCCAACCCCAAACTCCAGTAGCTCAATCTCATATAAAATGATGGTGGTGGTCTTATCAAAACAAAAATAAAAACAAAAACTAGACGCTTCAAGTCTCTACGATAAATGCTTTGCTTAGAAAAACAGAAAGTAGACGTGTGCTAACCAAAAGAGTGTAGCTCCAGTGGGGTGTTCATCACATCCCCAAGCTTATGGCTTTCACCATTCTTGGATGTCTTGAGGTGCAGCTCCTCTATTCCATGTGAAAAAACTTCACAAAACATGTTTCTCCCATTCTTTTTCTGTGGGGTGAGATTAGCAAGGACAAACAAATCACATGCTTGCTGTGCAAAATTCCAAATCAAATGCTCCAGTAGATAGACAATAAGGTTCATTATGTTGTATGTTCACTCTCTTGCTTGAAAGAATCATGGAATTCGATTCCCAAGCCCAAAGAGTGCATAAAACAAAAGAAGGCAGAATCTGTCCAGAAAAGCAGCAGCATAAAAACGAACGTTTTTCCCTAAGCTATACTCGTTAAAAAATTAAGCCAATTTTTGTGCTTAGAGAGGACGAAAAGTTTCAGAACATACTAAAAAATTAGCTCAATCCGACATACCAATAAAAAACGTAAAATCATACGGTGAGCACACTCATGCTGAAACAGAAATTTCATGCACTAGGATAGCAGCTTATAAGTCCAAATGGGTTTGACTTGACTCTTTATTGAAAACTCCAGAATTAAAAAAAAAAACTAATCTCTTGAGACAGAAAGAGGACACTAGGAAAATCCAAATAAAAACAACCAGGTTGCCTCCCGTAAAACGCTTTCTTTATAGCCATATAGCTAGGCTTTACTTACTTGATAATCAAGAGGGATAAAGCTCATGAGGGAGCTTGTTCTTCAGCGTGTCCCTCTTCCTTGGGAAGTGCTCCATGCTTTTCTTGTGAGGGAACTGAAACTTGAAATTCCATTTCTTGGAGTCTATGATTGCACCTGTAGTTCGAAAAAAAGGTCTACCCAAATAATAGGACTAGGGGATTTATCCCCCATATTCATAATAATGAAATCAACGGGTACGAAAGTCATGTGCAATTCAATCATAACATATTTTACTTGTCCTACAGCATGTTTAGTATAGTTATCAGCAAGGACAAATTCACTTGAGCACTTTTCTAAATTTTCTAGTTCTAGCAATTCATATAATTCTTTAGAGAGTACCGATACACTAGAGCCTAGATCTAACATAGCATGGTGAATTTCTTTTCCAATTGAAACTAGCACCTTGGGGATCCATGCATCCCCAAGCTTAGGAGGTATCATGTCCTCATTCTTGTACCTAGCAATTTTTTCTTGCAAGACATGATTAGCAATATAAGATCCAAAGCCAGGTTGATTAACATTTATAGTGGGATCACTAGCAAATTTTTGTAGAGTAGCAATAAGTTCTTGCAAGCTACTTTTTTATAAATCAAGCAATGGATCCTTAATTTTAGTAAGAATCATAATTTCCTCTACTTTACTCTCTAATTTAGCTAGCATGCTTGATTCATGAGGACTAATTTCATCTTTGCTAGCAAGATAAGACACATATGGAAGTAAATATTCAGGGTACTTCACTATTTCATTCAAAGTTTCTTCTAAGCTAGTAGGGACATGCTCACTTGTATTCTCAGTAATATGATCAATATTTTCAATAATAGGAGCAACAATAATAATAGAATTCATTCCTACACTAGGTTGTGCTTGTGGCTTTCCTACTGACATGCTTAATAGAGTTGCTTGATTATCAACTAATTTTGACAATGCTTTATCTAAATTCTAAGATTGAAGTTGAAATCCTTTAATATCACTACTAATGGATGCAATAGACTTGTTCCATAAGCAATTTATTAAATTCAGAAATTTCACTAGAAGGCTTCCACTTATTTTCATTAGCATTAGGATATGGAACAAAAGGTTTATTTGGCACATAAGGAGGTTTACTATATGAATTGTAAGAATTACCAAAACCATTGCTACCATAATTCCTAACAAAATTAACATCCACACTTTCAGAATTACTACCAACTAGCTCCTGCAAAGGCACATTCTCCATATTTTGTTTATTAATAAAAGCAAGAATAGTGTCCATTTTAGAAGACAAATCATTGGTTTCTTCAATTGAGTTTATTTTCTTAGTGGGATTGGGTGCTCTTTCAGTATTCCATTGACTATAATTTTGCAATATGCTTTCTAATATGCTCTTAGCCTCTCCTACAGTTTTACTCATAAAGGAACCTCCAGCAGCAGAATCAAGTATATTTCTAGACATGTAGTTTAGACCATTAGAAAAAGAGTGTAGTATGGTCCATTCATTTACTCCATGTGATGGGCATGTTCTAAGCATTAATTTAATTCTATCCCATGCCGTGGCTACATGTTCATTATCATTTTGCCTAAATGAGAGGATATTATTCCTATTTTGCAAAATTTTAACAGGAGGATAATATTTCTTAATGAAAGCTTCTTTTAAATCATCCCAAGACTTTATACTAGCTTAAGGTAGTGAAAGTAACCATTCTTTAGCCTTTCCTCTAAGTGAAAAAGGAAATAATTTCAGTTTTAAACACTACTTTCCACATTTTTAAATTTTTGCATATCACATATTTCCATGAAATCATGAAGATGCATAGAGGCATCCTCCATAGCACTACCACCAAATTGCTCTCTAGTAATTAAATTCAATAAACTAGGACTTACTTCATAGCTTTCAGCTTGTATTTCAGGTGTAGTAATTGGCCTAGCAATGAATTGGTCATTGGGTGTATTTGTGTAGTCACTTAATTTAGTTCTATCACCCATTTTAACAGTTTTTATGTAGTTTTTAATTTTTCATGCAAAACTGAAAAGTAAAGTAACTACGCAAATTCGAAATACTAAAATAAACTAGCTAACTAAATGCAAAGCTAAAATGCAAACTAAAATAAAATATGCAAGACAAAACAAAAACAAGAACAAGAACAAAAACAAGACAAGAAACAAAACAATCTACTTGAAAGAAGGTAGAGATAGAAAGGACGGTACTCACGTAGGTGCAACCTCCCCAAGCTTAGGTGTTTGCACACCTTGTTGGTGATGAAGACTTCTTGTGAGCTCTCTTGGACTACTCCTTCACCTATGGCTCCCCGGCAACGACGCCAGAAAAACGCTTGATGGCTAGGTTGAGACTCCAAGTGCAGAGTGTGTAGCTAGTGGCAAGCCTTCTTCCCCACGAGGGTGACTCGAGGGTTTATATCGAACTCTTGGGGAGCCAGTATTTCAGCAGTTATCTTCCAAGCTTCCTCCAGGATCCTGCAAACAAGTAGAGAATTTTGTGCCCTCAACCTCACCATGTGGTTGTCAAGCACAAGGTGTGAGACTTCTAAATTGCAATGCAAAACTGAAAGTAAATGTGCAATAATTAAATCTACTACTAAATGCAAATGAGAAAATAAATATGCAATGGATTATTTTTGTATTTTTGTGATGCAAGTGGTGATGGAGATAATGTAAATTCGAATTGGAGATGCAAGTAAAGTAAAGTGCAAGTAAAGTAAATTGCAGCAAAGTAACTAGAGTGTTTTCTTATATTTAAAATAGGACCGGGGTTCATGGTTTCACACTTGCATTCTCTCAAATAAAGTGGTAGACGGTGGACATAAAGAATTACATGTGAGATTACAATAACATGTTTAACATTGAGTACTTTCAAATGGGCATCACGTCCTAGCATAGAGATCTCTACGGTCATATTGATCCCTCTTATACTCCACCAAGATGCGAAATAAATCATAACACCTCGATGATTAAGGAAAAACCAGAGTATAGCTTTAAGCAATGTGACATGAAGTTGAAGTAAGAACTTGCTAGATCTAGTCATGGAGATTGATTAGTGTCACTTCAAATCCCCGGTAACAAGGTACTCCTTTTTATCCCTAGTGAGGTAACTAAGAAAGGTTTAACAAAACCTAAGTGGATCGCTGAACTTCTGTCACTTTCACAGCACTAGCCACCCCCCGTTACTCCAACTAATGCACCCATCACCCCACACACGCTCTCAAGAACTAGATTGATCAAAGCTAGCAAATAAGAACGGGGTACATAAGATACATCTAATCAAATAACTCAAGAGAAACAATTGCAATCTCATATTCAATAACTCATAGAAAAGATCCACCACATAGGAATTACAACGGTGCCCGTAATCATGTGAGGCAGCTCATACGGATCTAATTAGTGAAGCACATAGAGAGAGAGATACAAGTGCTACTTCCACAAACCCATAGCCATGGGGTGGACTACTCCCTCTTCATGGAGATGTCGATGGAGATGACGTTGGAGGGGTAGGAGATCACACCGGCGGCGCCCCGCCGGAGTTTCCCCCCTCCAATCTGGAACTCCAGGTCTCTGTTTCGGTGTTTCGGTGTTTCGGCGGCGCTCTCCTCTGTAAGGGTACGGGGGACCCTTTTTATAGTCGGTTTTAGGTCAAGACGGAGTCGGTAAGTCGAAGATGGAAGGAATTGGGGCCATAGGGGCCAAAAGGGGGCCTCTCACGCGGCCAAGGAATCTGGCCGCGTGGAGGGTCCTCTTTTGGGCTTCCTTGCCCAATTCTCGTGGATCCTTCGCCCGCAAGTCTTCTCCTTCCAAGAAAATGACCCCCGCAGATTTTCAGGTGATTTCGCGGAAGTTTGCCCCCTGAAACATCAAAAATATAGAAAACGAGGTTTCTGACAGGCAGGGTGTTGACACTCGTTTTTGTCTCACAAAAGGAAGGCAACAAGATGAGCCCAAATGAAAAAAATAATGTGAACGAGAGTTGTACGTCTCATCGAAACAAACAACTTTGATTTTTGGACCGTCTCGATCCAATGAAGTATGCAAATTCTATAGTAAAAAAACGGGACGAAACAGAGGCCAACTAGTACATGTACTAGCGGGGTTCAGAATTTCGGCCAAGACAGAGACCAACTAGTACATGTACTTGTCGCGTTCTGTGAAGGCGCGAACAAGATTGACACCTGATCATTAACGAGATCGGTAGATAAATCAGATGGTCTCTGATGAGAAAACACATAAAACAAAAGTTCTTCGGTTTTTCGAGACGAACAACTTTGTCTTGTATGAGAGTTTTGATCTGAGGTTGTTTACTACCTCGAATCTGCAAAATACGGAGGTCAGAACTGCCAGATTTGGATTCGATTCGAACTCTTTTCAGTGCAAACAAGATTAAGCCATGAAGATGAATTCGGACGAGAAAACACATAAAATTAAAGTTCTTCGTTTTTTCGAGACAAAGAACTTTGTCTTCTAAGTGATTCCGATTTGAGGTTGTTTACGGCCTCGAAAACGACCCGCAAGATACAGCCAGTTTTCAGACCGAACAGTTTTGGAAGGTTCGAGTCAAACATCCGAATTGGATGCCAATTAGGGCTTTTGGACGTGAATCCAAGCCTTTTCCTTGCACGGGAAGTCCAGCCGCCTCTTATATACATGAGGGGTGACGGCCGATTGAACCAACACCAATCGAACAAACACAAACCCTAATTTATCGTGTTCATCTATCCCTCTCCCTTGTACCTTGCTTCTCGTTCTTCGTTGTTCTTCAGGTTTGGAGGCTACGATCCACGAGGCTCCAGGGGCGTTAAGGACAACTTGGAGCAGCCAATCGTCGCCGGGTCCTCCGACGGGGTCCCTCCCGAGGAACCGGGGCGACTGGCCTCAAAAAGCGCCTGCCGGACTGTCTTGCGTACTGCGCTTCCGGCAGGCCTCCCGCGGTGCGAGTTGCGGAGCATCTCCCTCGGCGCCGCGGGTACACGGGTGACGTGTTCGTGTGGCGCGTTCGCGCGTCAACACACTTTTTGGCGACTCCGCTGGGGACGAAGCATTGAACGGTCCCCAGCCCGTTCTTGCTACGAAGAGAGCGTCATCAAGAGCTGCAATCTACAACGGTATCATGAATCCTCAATCTCCATGGGTAGATGCAAATTTCTCCCATGTTAATGTTGCTAGATCTTTTGATATGAGTAAGGCATCGGCTAGCCCTAGTTCTTACTATGTGCAAAAGCCGATGCAAAGTAATGTCCATGCTTCGACTAATTTTAGCAACTTGCAACGTGTATACTCTGATTCTCATGCATCGGCAACCCCAGAAATACATATGCAGATGAACACCCATGGTGAGTTCGGTTAATCAATACGAAACACCCAACTTTAGAAGTTTTGATAGCATGCAAGCGAGTGTTTCACCTTTTTGTACATCGGCAAGTGACATGCAATATGTTAGTTCATCTTTAAATATGCCGATGGATAGGGGAATTGGACATGCAACTACTAGCTATTTGGCCAATAACCCCCAACCATCATATGCTACACCTTATGTTACTAATATTTCATCTTCATGTGCAACTAGTGAGCTTAATAATTCAGCTGCGCACTTTCATAGTGGCCATGGCCGAATAAGTGAAAATTTAACAGGAACACATGCATCTTCATCTACTTCTGTCGCATATGGACTGGATAGTTTCAAGGAAAAACTTGCAGCTGAATTCAAGAAGATCAATGCTATTCATTTGAGAGCAGCAGAGAATCCCCATGATCCCGCTGCAATACAAGCTTTAGAGGCGCTTAAAAAGAGGCGTGAAGAAGAGCATCAACAATTTGAGCTCAGATGTTGTCCTTCACGGCCACGAAGATTCGGCAACGCATTGCCGAAAGAAACTAAAAGTTTCGGGGGGAAATCTCACCATGTAGAGCATAGCACTGGCGAATTCACTAAGCCAACTTTGGAGGAATTATCAGATGAACAACGCCAATGCTATGAAATACTCAAGAGGAAGCGTGATGAGGAGTTCAAGAAGCTTGAGAAGAAACTCACATATGAGCATGAAGCATATAGGAAAAAGCTTGAAGAGGAAGATATGCGGATGTTTTTTGCAAATCTTGAGAAGGGCCATCAAGAAAGTATTACTTCGGTTGGAGAGCTCAAGTTACATACTCCGTGCAACAATCTAGGTGAACCCTCTAATAAATCTAGACAAGATGAAGAAGTTCTGCGAATTGATAGAATCCATAAAGGAAGTGTGAAGGATTCAGAAAGTTTGGTTGCTTCGGTTATTGAAAAAGCCGAATCAAACATTACATGTGCCGAATCTATTGAATCAAAAGAAGCAACTTCATTGACGAAGAGCATGGAAAGCTTAGAAAACAACCATGCTTGATTTTTCTGGAAGTACGGGATCTTGCGTGTTTCCCTATAAGTTCCATGCCAAAGAGATTAATGAACTTCAAGTGCAAGAAATTATAGCCGAACCAAGTTCGGTTGACATTGAGCATCAAAGTAATGAGGTATGAGACCCAGAAAATGAAGAAGAAAAGGCGTTAGAAAATCATCTAGAGACGGGGCAAGATATTTCCCAGGTCATGCAACCATCATGTTCTCCCAACGTCTTCAAAGAGGTATATCCAACAAATAATTTACTTACTTTCCAATTTGGTCAAGACTATATTGTTGATGCGTCGATTAGCAAGATTTTCATAAGAAACATTGAAAGGCCAGTCAAGAAAACTAATTTATTTGTTAGTGATAAAATTGCTACAAAAACTATTGGTCAACATATTACAAAATTTCGAGAGACCAATAGTAACAAATTATTACAGCAAGAGCTTTCCCCCTTGTTTCATTTAAAATTTGTATTTACATGGGTGGCTTTGCTTATCTCATACTTGGCTAACATTTGGTCTCAAGTGAGACATGTTTGTTCTAATTATTTTGGTTTCAGAAATATAAAGCCAAGCGTAGAATCTCTTGAGAAAGCCGATGCCAGTATGATGGTTTATTCAAAAGCATCGGAGAATCGTTGCAAAAGTCTAGCCAAATGGGGTGGTGTCAAACTTGAACCATTCGGTTACTTAACTCAAAAGCCGTTCTCGCAACATGATCGGCTAGTTAATAAAAAGTGTACCTTCAGTTTGAGCAGGTGTGATCGCATCTTCGATATTTTGCTTAAGAATGATTACATTATGATTCTTGATCACCATGTAGAGCCGCCAATCCAAGGACGAATGTATTGCAAGTTGCATGATTCGTTTGAGCATAATATTGACAATTGCAACATGTTTCATCAAATAGTACAATCGGCCGTTAACAATGGACGGTTGGATTTTGGTGAGACACATATAGATGACCAGTCTATTTCAATTGGTCTTGATGGCAAAACTCTTTTATATCGGCTACCTCAAGCCGATTCGTTCAAAGATAAGAAGGTACATGATGAAGATGGTGAGATCAAGTCTTCAAGAAAAGAAATTATTCAGGAGCACATGAAAGATATTCTTGAAGATAGAAATTCTATTGATGCTACACCAATGACATCAAGCACTAGGGGGCAACAAGAAAACTCGAAGATTGATGCATGCAAAATCAAGAAGAACCAAGGCCGCTATAAGCACAAGGGTAAGAAATCAAAAGTTACTTTCATAGAGCTATTGGAGAAATATCAGAAAGAGATTGAAACAAAAAGTGCTTATCGGCCGAGTAGTGCAAAAGCATCAATATCACCCCCAAGGCGCAAGTACAATAACCGGTATTGGCGAAAAGAGAAGTTTAATGCAGCAGGTTCATATCCTCCTTTTGGGCCGCTAATACAAAGGTCATGGACACCTCCCTATGCTAATTCCTATCCATATTCATCATGGGACATGTATGATTCATGGGCACATTATCCATATTATTCTAGACCGTCTAACCCAAATTATGCAGCTCCAAATAGATCATTATTAGATCAACGATTGCATGCCCAAAACCGTTTTAATAAAAAAGAATCGGTCCGGAGCTCAAAGGAAAAGAAGGAGGTGGTCAAGCAGGTTTACCAAGTAAAAAAGGATGGTCACAAGTATGTTGTTTCACATTCAGTTTCAAGTAACAAAGAGCCGGTCCAATTGACCTTGGCTATTAAAGGCAAAGAGATGAAACAAAAAATTGTTGAAGATCAAAGTGCCAAATCTGAATGTGCGAAGTTGAAAGTGCCCAAACTCAAGAAAGAGTTACCAAAGCGGAAACAAAAAGTACAGTCGGGATTCCCACTCGTCCTATCAAGTTGGCAAGAAAGAAAATTGCAAAGGCTTAGTGCTGTAGAGTTAAAAAAGAAAAACATGGCATGGATTCCTAAGGAGAGTTGCAAGGACAAGAATGATATGCAATATTCTGTTGCAAGGAAATTCATAGAAGTAAAGAAAGAGAAGACTGAGACTAACAAGCAATTAAGCCGAAGGTCTATATCAGCTAAGAAAAATCTTCGGTTGGCACATCATCTATACTCTTCAACCATGCCATCATTGCCTTTGTCATGGAGTTCACCACCAGGTATGATTGGTTACCCCCTATGGACTTATTTTGATCCATGGGTGCATCATAATTATTTATATCATGGAAGGGTAATACCAAGTCAATATGCATTTGATTAATTACTATGTTGTTGCTAGTATCAAGAGCCGAAATATTCTGAGTTCATTGTCATATTTTCTGTTTGATTTATTTTGGCTATACATACTTTGGTGGCTGGTTTATGCCTTCCCTTGAGGCAAAGATATGGGGCCGATAGTCTTCTATCGTCCTAAGAAATTATTGAGACATGCCCGGTGTGGTGTGATAACATCGTCCTTAGTAATACTACAGGCCGAGACAAGGTATGCGTCAATTGACAATTATGCTCTTACTCATTCTTTCATGATATTTGGCTTGTGAGTCTATAAAATTTATGAATGGCCAAATTTTGCTAGCTATGTTATTGGGCAACAAATCGATCATGAGCATAATGTTTTATATTAATTTTGATCTTGTCTCTCTAGTACCATGGAGATTGCATTTGTTGATCTAGCTTTAAGACAATGGCATGTACATTGGCATTGTTTGTTCATCTCCTTTTGGTGCTATTTTTGAAGTCTCGTGCCCTTTAGAATATGATGAACTAATAGTCAAGCCAAATACCAATATTTTCTATTCGTGCTAGGATTTTTATTAGCTATAGATGCTCCATATATTGAGACTTCTGGTGATTCGTTGTAAGTAGTGCAATAATTTCATGATTTACACATGTTTTGACGAATCACCTATTGTTTGTCTTCATACATGTCTAGGTATAACTTTTATCTTGCTTTACTAATTCTCTTATGCCTAGACATGAAATGTGATGAGTTGGTGCGCAAACATCAGGCTACCATGTTAATCATGGTGCACTGCATATTCCCCATGAGCCGATGCTTTGTTTCACCAATGAAAGTAGGGCCGGATCGAGGCAAGCCGCTTCGGCCATGCACTAATGGAAAATCTAATGCAGATAGCCGGAAAAAGCTCATTGTTAATTATATGAAAAATCCTACAAGAGGGTGAGCATGATCATTTGGCGGGTTGCTTTCAAATATGCGTTGATGAGTGATGACCTTTATCGCCAAATGGTTGGTGTTATTCTTTCGGACTATTTGGGTGAAAGATTATTAAGGTATTTCCCCTCTTGCACATATGGTCCATAATCTAGTATCCTCCTGAGAACACATGGCCGATGGAGTGTTGACATCGTTCCTAGAACAAGAATGGTGCAAGTTATTTTTTAGCACGCAAGCTTTGCCAAAAAACAGGGGGGCATATGTTGACACTCGTTTTTGGCTCACAAAAGGAAGGCAACAAGATGAGCCCAAATAAAAAAATAATGTGAACGAGAGTTGTACGTCTCATCGAAACAAACAATTTTGATTTTTTGACCGTCTCGATCCAATGAAGTATGCAAATTCTATAGTCAAAAAACGGGACGAAACAGAGGCCAATTAGTACATGTACTAGCGGGGTTCAGAATTTCGGCCAAGACAGAGACCAACTAGTACATGTACTAGTCGCGTTCTGTGAAGGCGCGAACAAGATTGACACCTGATCATTAACGAGATCGGTAGATAAATCAGATGGTCTCTGATGAGAAAACACATAAAACAAAAGTTCTTCGGTTTTTCGAGGCGAACAACTTTGTCTTGTATGAGATTTTGATATGAGGTCGTTTACTACCTCGAATCTGCAAAATACGGAGGTCAGAACTGCCAGATTTGGATTCGATTCGAACTCTTTTCAGTGCAGACAAGATTAAGCCATCAAGATGAATTCGTATGAGAAAACACATAAAATAAAAGTTCTTCGTGTTTTCGAGACGAACAACTTTATTTTCTAAGTGATTCCGATTTGAGGTCGTTTACTGCCTCCAAAACGACCCGCAACATACAACCAGTTTTCAGACCGAACAGTTTTGGAAGTTTCGAGTCAAACATCCGAATTGGATGCCAATTAGGGCTTTTGGACGTGAATCCAAGCCTTTTACTTGCACGGGAAGTCCAGCCGCCTCTTATATACATGAGGGGTGATGGCCGATTGAACCAACACCAATCGAACAAACACAAACCCTAATTTATCGTGTTCATCTATCCCTCTCCCTTGTACCTTGCTTCTCGTTCTTCGTTGTTCTTCAGGTTTGGAGGCTACGATCCACGAGGCTCCAGGGGTGTTAAGGACGACTTGGAGTAGCCAATCGTCGCCGGGTCCTCCGACGGGGTCCCTCCCGAGGAACCGGGGCGTCTGGCCTCAAAAAGCGCCTGCCGGACTGTCTTGCGTACCGCGCTTCCGGCAGGCCTCCCGCGGTGCGAGTTGCGGAGCATCTCCCTCGGCGCCGCGGGTACACGGGTGACGTGTTTGTGTGGCGCGCTCGCGCGTCAACACATGGTTAATTCCATAAAAGTTGGGGGACTTTGTAATTTAACCCCAAAATACTATAAAACATTGAATTATACCCTTATATGATGCAATATGTAATAGAAAACCATGTGAAAATATGCAAAATTCATCTATGCATTTTACATGCATCAGATAGTAACTCTTTAACTCATACATTATTTGATGAAATTGATACTTGCTATATTTGTGACCTTGATACTACTATGAATGAAACTTGTGAGAATGAAATTGCTACTGTTATTTATGATAATCCATACTACTTGGATAAATTCTATGATAATCCTCTATTTATTCCAACTATTGATATGCATGATAATGAAGAAGCTTGTTTAGAAAATTTATATGATAATGCTCTTGATGATGGTCCTATGTTACTTAATGTTATAAATTATAATGCTACTGAAAATAGGATTGCTATAATGTGTCCTATACCTTTTAAGAGTGACCAATTATCTTGTTTTGCTATTGCTAAAAGTGGGAAAAAAGAGGATCTGATTTTGAATTATGATCCCACATTTGGAGCGTGATATGAAATGTGTCGGATATATACTGAATAGGGGTATAGAAGATGGTAGACAAAGACCCGGACTACCAGGGTGGCCTACATGGTAATGGGCTTAGGTCCATTGGGCGGCCCAGTAGTCCGACGCGCAGAAGCCGGATTCTAGAAGAACCCGGATCACGGCCCGCGTGATCTGGCTTGGAGGAGAAGACGGATTCCTTGCTTTCCAAGTTACAAGTTAAACGTAGTCTTGTAGGTTTCTTATTCTGTAAGCCCTAATCCGGCTATTATATAAAGCCGGACGGGAGATAGATAAAAACAAGTTAGACACAACAAGTTCAAGCTCTACGCAACTCGCCGAGAAGCTCATCCTCGCCGAGAAGCTAGATCTACACCCTCACATTGTAACCCTGGTAAACGGGCTTTAGTCCCAATTAGTGAGAAGTGCAGGAGTAGGTACGCCGTACTGTCGCGACGTACCGAACCTGGGTAAAATCCCGTGTTCTGTGTTACTACGCTATCCCGTTACCCCACGTCTCTACCGTAGTCTCATGGCACCCCCGTCTATGAAAACTACTACGATGTCTCGACAGTTGGCGCCCACCGTGGGGCAAACGACGTCAGGCGTGAAATTCCGATCTGGGATACTTGGCGGAATTGGAAGATCGATCACTGTCGGAAGCTTGGAGTTCGACGACGACGTCGGCCGCTTCCTCGACAACGGATCCTATATACCGGCGCAAAACCACCTGGTAAGTGCCTACGTGTTACCGATCGGATCTGCTAACATCTTTATCGGACTAACTGCAGAGGCAATGGGGTTTTGCGGTGGAAGCAAATTTATCCCACCCGCCCTATACCCAGTCGAAGACGACTATGATGCCGGATTCTGCTCAGATCGCCGACAAAAAAGTGATACACACTTTATCGGCATGGTGCAATCCGAAATCGCTGAAAACACGGATGACGGAAATCCCGTGCAAGAGGCAGATAACAACCTACCCGTCATAGAGACGGAAGAACAAATACCCATCACAGAGACGGAAGATCCGACATCCGTCAACCAGACGATGAAATCGGAAGCAGAGTCCGTGCTTGCCGCCATTGAGGCGAGGTTGGAGTCGGAAACCGGATCGGATAACTTCGATTCCGAAGACGAAGACGAGGATGCCTTCGTAAGAAAGGTTAAGTCCTTTCAAGAGGGATTCCACGATGTGCTAATGGCAAAACCAGCTGATACAACGGGTGCCGGCAGCCAGGAAAGCCCTAAAACCCCTCCGCCGGTGGAAGAGAGAGAAGACGGAGAAACTTCTCCGATATTCCCCAATGTTAAGGAGATGACAGAAGATGAGCCTGTCAAAAAACCTCCCTCTTCCAAGAAAAAGCACCGTGCTTCTAAAAAACTCCAATACAAAATCCGGAAGAAAAAATCAGCCGATCTCGCTGATGAAAACCTGGAAGTTGGAGATGTTAGCGGCACAAAGCCAGCGGAAAAGAAATCTAAGGAAATCACTGCTCCGCCAATGACGGAACAGGAAGAGCAAGAGCTATTACAAACACCAGTGGGACCAGATGAACCCCCTGAGATGCTGGAAGCCAGGAGACAAGCTTTCCAACGACAACAGCAACATCTGCTTAGATCTCGGCAACATCTCCAACAAACCCATAATGACATCAAAGTCATGAAGGAAGAAATAGAGGAGTACGAGAGAAAGCATAGATCCGCGTTAAAACCTACTAGGTTACCCGGAATCGCAAAACCGGAAGAACTGCCGCCAAAAGAAAGGTTCTATAACCCATCTTGGCAAAAGCAGTTAAACTACAAAGATGCCAAGGGCGAACCAATATACAAAACTGCAGCGGAAAACGCGGAAGCAGCGTTCGCCATCCTAAACAACGACCTGTACTCCAACGGGGAAAAACTCCAAGGGGTGTATGCGTTCCTAGGAAAAGCATTACAGCAGCAACAGCGAGGCCAAGAACGATCAGGGAGGCTGCACGATAATTCCGCCCTCTGCAAAACAGCTACTTGCGCCGCTGGAGCACCTGGACCGGAAGAACCCGGAGATTCAGATAAAAAAGAGGATCCGAGAAAAGACAGGTAAAACCCAGACAACCGGGACGCAACGTCTAGAATCGGACCTCATCTCCCGAAAGATGGATATAAACCACATGATCGGGAAGACAAGCACCGGAATGACGGCAAAATAATGCCACCTCCGAGAAACCCAGCTGAAAAAGCTGGAAGATATGATATACCTCACAGACGTGAAAGATCCCGGACACCTCCTAAGGATAAGGAAAGGCATAGAAGCAGAACTCCACCTAACCCAAAAGGACGTGAACACGGAAGAGATAGAGATAACCTCGGAAAAGCGCGTCCGCGCAACAATGGAAACGAAAGGAGCAGATCCCCTTCTGTCCATTCAGTCGGGAGATATTCTGCACACATTGATAGAGCAGAAAAGGATGATCTATACTTTGGTCCTAAGTGTTTTACTGACAGGATCCGAAGGATAACCCTGCATTCTGGCTTCGCCAAAGTTGGTCCAACCTACCAAAAATATACCGGCAGCACAAACCCGGATACCTGGCTCTCAGATTATTATACAGCCGTCCAAATCAACAATGGGACAGACCTGGAAGCTGTCAAGTTTCTTCCCCTAATGTTGCTAGACGGAGCCAGAGATTGGATCAATGGTTTACCATCAAGAACTGTCGACAGCTGGGATGATATGGCTAGAGTATTCACTCAGCATTTTCGGGGAACATACAAACGCCCAAATAGCATCAACCAGCTGAACCGTTGCACCCAATTTGAGGACGAACCATACGTGGATTTCATCTCCAGATGGACTGCAATGAAGAATAGTTGTTCTGGAGTAACTGACGTACAAGCAATGCATGCTTTCGTCAATGGCCTAAAACCCGGACTCGTACCGTTCATGGTTGGTTCTAAACAGCACAAAGATCTCAGATCTATGCTTACAACCGCTAATGAGCACGCTGCAGCCGAAGATGATATCAGAGCAAGAGGAGGCAATATTGAGTCACTAATACTCGCCAAGAAAACCCCTCGTTCTGACAAAAAAGGAACTCCAGAGTCAACGACAAAGCCCAAGGAGGTCAACATAGCCTTTGGAGGAGATAAGGGAAATAAGTGGAAAGGTCGCAGCCCAGATCCAATCAATTACACTCCCGAAGAATGGGAGAGAATTAAGTCGGAACCCTGCGTCCACCACTCGCAATTTGGGAAACCAACCCACACAAACGCGCAATGCCGGCTAAACAAGCATATGAAAGGCAATGCAGGATCCGGAAATAAAGGGAAGGGTTCCAAAAGGAAACCTGCCAAACAAAAGCCAGAAGCTGAAAAAGAAGACAGTGAATCGGACACTGATGACAAAATCCAGGAACAACAGCGAAAGGGTGAACCCAAATTTCCGAGAGTTGACGGAGAAGCAATGCTAACTTTCTTAGCAACCCCGTCAGCAAAGGTGGCCAAAAGAACACTTCGAGAAATAAACGCGGTTGTTCCGGCAACCCCGAAATTCTTGAAGTACTCCAACACACCGATAATCTGGGATCAGTCTGATCATCCCGGAAATATCCCTGAACCCGGCACACAAGCTCTTGTTGTCAGCCCTATTGTTCAAAACACTAGGCTAAGAAGAGTGCTGATGGACGGAGGATCTAGCATTAATATAATGTACCTGGATACACTGAAGCACTTGAAGATATCCGAGTCCCAGCTCAACTACAGCAATATACGCTTCCACGGCATTGTTCCTCGCAGGCAAGCACGATCCCTAGGAGAAATTTCCCTAGATGTCACCTTCGGAGATAAAGATCACTTCCGGCAGGAAAAAGTATCCTTCGAAGTAGTGCCGTTCGAAAGCGTGTATCACGCAATACTCGGACGTCCAGCTTTCGCCAAATTCATGGCAAGATCCTGTTATATCTACAACAAGCTGAAAATGCCAGGACCCAAAGGAGGAGTAATCACCATAGCCGGTGATTTCAAGCTGGCAAATGAGTTGGAGAAAGAAAACGCCCTTTGCGCTCAGAGAGTTATAGCAAAGGAGGAAATGAAGGAATTAGCCAAGGAGGTATCGCCGAAAGAAATGCCGGCAGGAAAAGAAACTCGGAAGCCAACAGATAGTTTCAAGGCGTCCGAGAATACAAGACAGGTAATCCTAGATCCCAAAGATCCGACAAAATTTGTCGTCGTAGGGACTGGGATGACCGACAAATAGGAAGGCGAGCTCATCAAGTTCCTCCGTGAGAACTGGGATATTTTTGCCTGGTGTCCAGCTGACATGCCAGGCGTACCCAGGGAACTTGCTGAGCACCAACTCAAGGTTATTCCCGGATCAAAACCCGTCAAACAAGGTCTCCGTCGTTTTGACGGAAGAAGACAGAAGGCTATTGGCAAGGAAATTATCCGGCTTTTAGCAGCGGATTTCATCAAGGAAGTAATCCATACTGATTGGTCCACAAATCCGGTCCTAGTACCAAAGAAAGACACCACTGCTCTTAGAATGTGTATAGATTACACAGGATTGAACAAGTTGTGTCCGAAAGATAGGTTCGCCTTACCGCGAATCGATCAAATAATAGATGCCACAGCAGGCTCCGAGCTTTTATGCTTTTTGGATGCATACTCCGGGTACCACCAAATACGCATGAAAAAGGAAGATCAAATCAAGACTTCTTTATAACCCCGTATGGGACGTACTATTACATAACCATGCCTTTTGGCCTGAAGAACGCAGGTACAACCTACCAGCGTTGCATGCAACGCTGTTTGCATAGTCAAATTGGCAGAAACGTTCATGTTTACGTGGACGATATCGCTGTCGTAACCAAGGAAAAAGATACACTCCTTGAGGATTTGCGAGAAACTTTCGAAAACTTACGCACTTACAAGATGAAGTTAAATCCATCTAAGTGCGTATTCGGGGTCCCCTCAGGAAAACTTCTGGGTTTCATTGTTTCCCACAGAGGAATAGAAGTTAACCCGGAAAAGATCAAGGCAATCTTGAACATCTCAAAACCTACATGTGTAAAAGATGTCCAAAGATTGATGGGTTCCGCTGCAGCCGTCAGCAGATTTATCAGTTGGCTGGGGGCTAAAACCTTACCACTCTACAAGCTGCTGAAAAAATCCGACAAAGTCAAGTGGATTGCGGAAGCCTGGGAACGTCTAGAAAGTTATGTACCTTTCCGTACTTAGTTCAATTCTATGAAAACATCTTTTGAGATCATGAAATAAAGTTGTCGGAATGCTGTCATCCATATTCTTTATAAGTGCAAGGTGTTTCCGCCTCATCTATTTCCCAATGATCTCACAAAATCCTCAATGTTAACCCGAATTGTGCTTGCGTACTCGGCGTTACAAAACTGAATGATTTTTCAGCCTGTTAACGGCTAAGGGAAACTTGAATTGCCTGCGTGCCCAAGTTTCACTTAAAACTTTCCTTGATTTCTCTAAGTCTTATCTGATTGTGTGTGTGTTGGGTTACTGGAACTAGTTAGTAAAAATGCCTTTAGCATGGTCCATGATTCCGAGTTTCAAAACTGCTTGGTTCGTCCCCAGTTACTCGGCATGAAGATTCATATTGCTATTTGAGCCATTTCAAACACTAAGGACAGTTAAAGCATATACACCAGAGAACTTAGAAGATAAAGGAAAGATAAAATCCAAAAAACTTGCAAAGAATTTCGTAATTTAAACTGCAAAAGACGGAAGTTTCATTCATACAAAAAGAAGCATTACATTTTGGATTACATTAAAAGAATAGTAATGCTCCTATTGTCTACTTTTGCTATCCAGGTTCAAGATAACCCTTCAAGCATCTGACTCCTCCTCGCTGCTCTCGTCTTCGGGGATCGGAGGGATATCCTCTTCTGGATAGTTGACGGAGATATTTACCATGGAGGCAACCTGGGTGGCGTGGCCTTTGACTTCACCAAAGATGGTGTTTCGCTGCATATCCGTGTATCCTTGAGGGACACCGGACGCCACGCGGCAGGATTTGGCAGTGGGGTAGTGCATGCGCATGAGGCCGAGAGCCATGCGCGCACCACCCCGTGCAGCGGAGCGAAGAAAGGAATCTTTGGCCTCCGCCACCTCCATGATGGCACCCGGAAGTTTTTCAACCTCCGAGCATTCCCCAGATTTTTCGGGAAGAAACTTGTCTACCAGCTGCGTTGCAGCAGCCTTCATCAAAGTCCATGTCTCCCCGAAAGCTCGGATGCCTGCAACCCGAGTGCCATCTGGGGTATCTCCTGGTTTTTCCAATAACACACCCAAAAGGGTTAGACGGAAAAACAGAGAAAGTAAAACATGGAAAGATGATAAATGAGACAGACATTTACCGATGAGCTTGTCGATCTCGGAAACTTCCTCCAGGCGAAGGTTTAGAGCGTCGGTCAAATCCTGAATGGTGGATTTGTCCTTCTCCGCCTGCTCGGAAGCCTTGGAATTAGAAACTCCAAGGGCCAGATTACTGGCTTCCAAGTCTTGTTGTGCTTTCACAAGGTTCTTGTGGAGCTCAACATTCTCCTTGCGGAGAATTTCGGCATTGCCAGAATCTTCCGCTGCTTGTTTAGCCTGAGCTAATGCAGCTGAAAAGCAAGGAAAAAATCCGAGTTAGCCAGCTTCTCGGAAAAACTTAGGCAAATAATTGAATCGGAAATTTCAGAAGGAAAATGCTTACCTTGTGTTTCCGACAGTGTGAGCTTAGATGATTCCAGCTCTGCCTCCCTTTCTTCAAGAATAGAAAGAACTTCTAACTTCTTTATTCTTGATGGTGAGTTTCTTGAAAACTTCCCTGTTAATGGCTTCGGAGGTTTGCTGAAACATAGCAAGGGAAAGAATGATTACAAAAAACATCAAAGCAAAAAATACGCATTTTGTTTAATGCTTGGGGGCTAGAGTTATATACCTGGCTCATGCGCTGCAAACCTGCCAAGTTTTCTTTAAACTCTTTCGCGTACTCCGCGAAGAGATTCCCGGCTGCGTCCAAGCCGTCATTGATAGCTTTGAAATCCTTGTCAAAGGTGGGAATTTCCTCGTCGAAAGTCCGAGGTAATTTTCCCACCTCTGGAGCCGCCCTTTCCCTCGTGTCCGTGTCGGACACAACGGGCTGGCTGGGCTCTGGGGGCTTGGTGGTGGGGGCTGCAGTAGGCTCTTCCGCCATTGTGCGTGGCGTGTCCGGGGCTACGGCGGGAGAAGGTTGGCTGCCTCGGCTGGAAGAAAACTTGTGTTTCTTCAGCTTCTTCGGCTTCAGGATGGAAGGCTGCAGGCTAAAAACATAAAATCCGGAAAAGGTTAAAACACCGAAGATGGATGAAAAAAGTTCCCATAAAAGAAAACTCCAGAAGAAAGAACCTGGAGGTGGCGACGGGGATTCCGTCAAGATCGATAATTTCTTCCGAGGAAGTTATCTTCTTGCGCTTGCGTCCACCTGTAGCGGCGGTGCGCAGCGCGTCCAGCTCAGCCTCGGACACCAAGTCCGAATCTGAAAGATCCACGAACTGTCGAACAAGCAGGATCAAAATCAGAAGCTAGGAAATCCAAGAAAAAATAAAACTGTACCCAAATGACTGAAAAATTACCTTGGGAACCGGATTTTCAGCCGTGTACATTGGCCGACTCGCCTCGTATTGGTCGCGTGATGCGACCAATTGGTTGATGCGCCGGCGAAGCTCCTTTGCGGGCCAATCCTTGGCGGATGTCCGCATCGGATCTTTGACTCCCGTGTATTCGCACAGGAGACGGCCGCTGTGGTTGGCTAGTGGCTGGATCCGCCTAATCAGCCAGCATAGAACCGTGTCCATGCCGGTTAGAGGCGGATCCATGGAGGTGAGCTTGGCGATGCGCCGCTTGATCTTTAGTAGATCTGGCGGCAGAACTTGGACGGCTTCTGTTCCCCAGTTATCCTGGGGAACTGCGGCAGTGTTCACGAAAGGTGGAACCCCGACAGCTTCCTTAGGGAAAGGCACGTCGGGGTGATAAAAGAAGGAACCCGTCCAAAATTTGACGGATTCCGAAGTTTTTATCTTGGGGAACCAATCTTCTCGGAATCTCCGAAGAGTGAAAGATATGGCCCCGCAAGTCGGGACTGCGCCCTCCGAAGAGTTCCGCTTAACCCCGAAGCAGTAGGTCCAGAAATCTAACCTAGGTTCTAGCCCTAAGTAGCCCTCAAACAAAGCCTGGAAGCCGGCCATGTAGAGGATGGAATTGGGAGGAAGGTTATGGGGCTGGATGTTATAGTGAGAGAGAAGCTGGAGGAAGAAGGAAGAAGGCGGAAGCCCCATACCTCGCAAAAGGTGGGAAGTGAGAAGCACCCTTTCGCCATTCCGTGGCGTTGGCTCGGTCTCTTCTTCCGGCAGCCGCCATTTCTTCTTGAGAACCAGGCCCTCCTTTTCCAAGTTTGGAAGGAGAGCCGGGGGAATACTGCAGGCACTCCAGTTGCCTGCAGATTCCGCTTCCTCGTCCGCTCCGGTGGCGGCGGCGGCGGCGGCCTCCGCGGCGGCGAGTTCGTCGCCGAGGAGCTCGATCTTTTCCTCCGCCGTTTCAGGTGCGAACGGCGGGGTTGTCGCGGCACTTGATGTCGCAATGTTCGCGGCGGCGGAAGTGTTTTCTCCGCCCGCCGCGGAAGCCGTGGTCTTCTCCGGCTCGTCGCCGGTGTGCTTCTTCGATCCCAGCTGTGGATCTAGGTCGCCGATGAGCTCGTCGATGGCGGCGCGGGTCGGCGACGACGGCGAGGAGGCCATCTTTTGGTGGCGCGTTGCGTTCCGGCGTGCGAAGGATGCGTGCGCTGGGACAAGGGACTTGCTCTCGAGCTCGCGTTCGCGTCAATGGCGTGGGCAGTGAGGGAGTGAGGAAAGTTTCTGGTGAGGACGATGATGGCTATTTATAGCCGGAAAACCGTTTAGATACGTGCCAACGGCTCTTTCGACCGTTGGATGCTCGACGCGTGTCGCTCGCCGGAAAATACGGGAAATAAAACGGCAGGGGAATGATGGCTATCTCCTCGTTTCCCGTGAGAATCTGTCAGAGATACGCTGAGGGGTTTCCCGCGTGGAACCAAGCGACGCTTGCGTCAGCATGTTTAAGACGCTGACGTTAGAAGTTCCTTTTCCGCGAAGGATCGCAAGAAGAAAAGCCGGATTTTCATGGTTCCGAGTTTTATGTTACCATCTCCTTCAAAAGGAAAGTAGAAAGAATCAAGACTGCTGAATCAAGATTTCCCGGACAAAATGTATTTGACGAAAGACGGAGAATCAGAGTTTTGATCCTTCCTGGGGGCTACTGTCGGATATATACTGAATAGGGGTATAGAAGATGGTAGACAAAGACCCGGACTACCAGGGTGGCCTACATGGTAATGGGCTTAGGTCCATTGGGCGGCCCAGTAGTCCGACGCGCAGAAGCCGGATTCTAGAAGAACCCGGATCACGGCCCGCGTGATCTGGCTTGGAGGAGAAGACGGATTCCTTGCTTTCCAAGTTACAAGTTAAACGTAGTCTTCTAGGTTTCTTATTCTGTAAGCCCTAATCCGGCTATTATATAAAGCCGGACGGGAGATAGATAAAAACAAGTTAGACACAACAAGTTCAAGCTCTACGCAACTCGCCGAGAAGCTCATCCTCGCCGAGAAGCTAGATCTACACCCTCACATTGTAACCCTGGTAAACGGGCTTTAGTCCCAATTAGTGAGAAGTGCAGGAGTAGGTACGCCGTACTGTCGCGACGTACCGAACCTGGGTAAAATCCCGTGTTCTGTGTTACTACGCTATCCCGTTACCCCACGTCTCTACCGTAGTCTCATGGCACCCCCGTCTATGAAAACTACTACGATGTCTCGACAAAATGTGTGCTTTTAGACCATGACAAACATGCTTTATGTGATAATTATGTTTGTTGGATATATACTGAATAGGGGTATATTTGGCATGGTCCTAAAGAGCCGGATTACCAGGGTGGCCTGATTGGTAATGAATCACAGTCCATTAGGCGACCCAGTAAGCTGACGCACAGAAGCCGGATTCTAGAAGAACCCGGACCACGGCCCAAAGTGGTGCGGCTTGGAGTAGAAGACGGATTCCTGCTTTTCAAGTTAGGATACTTTCCGTAGTCTTCTAGGTTTCCTTTCTGTAAGCCCTAACCCGGCTATTATATAAAGATGAACGGGAGAGAAGAACAGAGATATAGACAATTAGATATAAGCCAACTCGCCGAGAAGTTTATCCTCGCCGAGTTAGCAAAACCCTACTCACATTGTACTTTGTATACTTCAGGCTTCAGCCCTGATTTAGTGAGATTGCAGGAGTAGGAACGCCGCCTAGTTGCGACGTACCAAACCTGGGTAAATTTGGTGTTCCTGGTTGCTGTGCTACCATGTCCCCCCACGTCTCTACCCGTAGGCTCATGGCACCCCAGTCTATGAACTCTACTACGATGTCTCGACAGTTGGCGCCCACCGTGGGGCTAACGACGTTAGGTGTTAAGTTTCGATCGGGGATACTTGGTGGAATCGGCAGTACCATAACTGTCGGAAGCTTGGAATTCAACAACGACGTCGGGCGCTTCCTCGACAATGGATCGTACATGCTAGAACGGAATCATATGGTAAGTGCCTACGTTTTACCAATTGGATCTGCAAATATCTTTATCGGATTAACTACAGAAGCAATGGGATTCTGTGGTGGAAGTAAATTTATCCCACCCACCCTATACCGAGTTGAAGAAAACTATGATACCGGATTTTGCTCAGATCGCCAAAACCCTGAATTCGCTGCCTCTTCGGAGATGTCTGTAATCAGATCTCACTTCATTGGTATGGTGCAATCTGAGGTCGCTGAAAACACGGAAGTAAGTAATCCCGTGGAAGAAGCAGAAAACAACAATCCCACAGAGCTAGTGGAAGATCCGACACCCGTCAACGAAACGGTGAACTCGGAAGCCGACTCCGTACTAGCTGCCATAGAGGTAAGATTGGATTCGGAACCTGGATCTGAAGACATAGATTCAGAAGACGAAGATGAAGACGCTTTCGAAAGAAAGGTTAAATCTATGCAGGGGGGCTTCCATGAAGTGCTTATGGCAAAACCGACTGATAACTCGGATGCTGAAGACGATGAAGTTCCCAAAACACCTCCACCAGATGAGGAAAGAGAGGATGGTGAAACCAGCCCTATTTACCCCGATGTCAAGGAATTCACAGAGGAAGAACCTGGTAAAAAAAACCCCTCTTCCAAGAAGAAAAAGAAGACTGCCAAGAAACTCCAGTACAAACTCCAGAAGAAAAAGCTAGCAGATAATGCCAGCCAAAACCTGGAAGCTGGAGGAGCAAGCGGGGTCACACCTATGGAGAAGAAAAAGAAAGAAATCCCTGTCCCTGAATTGTTGGAACAGGACGAGATCAATCTGATTCAAACCCCGGTGGGACCATATGAGCCACCGGAAGTGCTGGAAGCCAGAAGGCAAGCCATTATGCGGCAACAGCAGCAACTATTTCGATCGCAAGAAAATCTCCTCAAAGCCCAAGCTACTGTAAAAAGCAAAGTAAGAGGAAATTGAAGAATTCGAAAGATGGAATATGTCCGGGATAAAATCCACAAGACTACCCAGAATCGCAAGGCTGGATGTACTGCCAGCGAAGGAACGGTTCCAAAACCCTTTCTGGCAACGACAGGTCGACGGCGTAAACACCAAGGGCGAACGTATCTATAAGACCGCATCTGAAAACGCGGAAGCCGCGTTCGCCATCCTTAACGACGATCTGTACTCCAAAGAAGAAAAGCTGCAAGGATTGTATGCTTTCCAAGGTAAAGCTCTGGAACAACAGCAACGAGGTCAGGCAAGATCAGGGAAGTTGCATGACGACTCGACCCTATGCGAAACTGCCACTTGCACTGCTGGGGCACTTGGACCCGGAGAACCTAGAGATTCAGGCGATTCTAAGGACAAAAAGGGAGACCCTAAAAAGGACAAGAAAATCCCGGACAATAAGGATGAAGCGTCCAGAACGGGATCCCATATGCCGAAAGGCAGAAATATACCCCGCGGTCATAAAGACCGGGAGGAACAAAACCGGAAAGACGAAAAAATGATGCCGCCTCCGAGACGCCCTCCTGAAAAATCCGGAAGACATGAAAATCCTCACAGACGTGAAAGGTCCCGTACTCCTCCTAGGAATAAGGAAAGGCCAAGGAGTAGAACCCCGCCTCATTCCAAAGGACATGATAACAGACGAAACAGGGATAATCCTGGAAGAGCGCATTCGCGCAACAATGGGCCAGAAAGGAGCAGACCCCCCTCTGTCCATTCAGCCGGTAGATATTCCGCACACGCCGATAAGGCGGAAAGAGATGGTCTATACTTTGGATCTAAGTGTTTCACTGACAGGATCCGAAGTATAACTCTACATTCTGGCTTTGCCAACGTTGGTCCAACTTATCAAAAGTATACCAGAAGTACAAGCCTGGATACATGGCTTTCAGATTACTATACTGCCGTCCAGATCAACAAGGGAACAGACTTGGAAGCAGTAAAATTCCTCCCCCTAATGTTGATGGATGGAGCCAGAGATTGGATTAACGGTCTTCCATCAAGAACAGTGGATAGCTGGGATGATATGGCTAAAGTGTTCGCTCAGCACTTCCGGGGTACGTAAAAACTCCCTAAGAGGGTCAACCAGCTAAATCGCTACGTCCAATTTGAAGATGAGTCGTATGTCGACTTTATTTCAAGGTGGACATCAATGAAAAACAGCTGCTCTGGAGTAAGTGATGTACAAGTAATGCATGCTTTCATCAATGGATTAAAACCCGGCCTCGTACCGTTAATGGTTGGTTCAAAGGAGCACAAAGATCTCGGATCTATGCTTACTACAGCAAATGAACATGCAGCGGCCGAAGATGACATCAGAGCGAGAGGTGGAAATATTGATACTTTGGTTCAGGCCAAAAAGACGCCTCATTCTGAAAAGAAGACTACTCCAGAAGCACAGACAAAACCTAAAGAAGTAAATTTAACCTTTGGAAAGGATACTGGCGGAAAATAGAAAGGAAGAAGCACAGAACCTATCTCCTATTCTAAGGAACAGTGGGAAAAGATTAAGTCGGAAAATTGTGTCCACCATTCGCAATTTGGGAAGGCTACCCACACAAATGCGCAGTGTCGCCTCAATAAGCACATGAAGGGCACTGCAGGATCCGGGAATAAAGGAAAGAAATCCAAGAGGAAATTCTCCAAGCAAAAGCCAGAAGCTGAAAAAGAAGGCAGTGAATCGGAAACTGATGAAAAAATCCAGGAACAACAGCGAAAAGGCGAACCAAAATTCACGAGAGTCGATGGAGAATGCAATTTAACTTTCCTTACAACTCCCTCAGCAAAACAGGCAAAGCGAACACTTCGAGAAATAAACGCGGTTGTCCCACCAACGCCCAAATTCTTGAAGTATTCCAATATGCCAATTACCTGGGATCAGTCAGATCATCCTGGAAATATCCCAGAACCTGGCACACAAGCTCTAATTGTAAGCCCTATTGTTCAAAACACTAGGCTAAAAAGAGTGCTGATGGATGGAGGATCCAGTATCAATATTATGTACTTGGATACACTGAAGCACCTGCGAATCTCCGAGACCCAACTCAAACATAGCAATATACGTTTCCACGGCATCGCTCCTGGCAGGCAAGCACATTCCCTAGGAGAAATTTACCTAGATGTAACCTTCGGAGAAAGAGAACATTTCCGATAGGAAAAAATCCTCATTCGAGGTGGTGCCGTTCGGAAGTGTATACCATGCAATACTCGGACGTCCAACTTTCGCCAAATTTATGGCAAGATCATGTTATATTTATAACAAGCTGAAGATGCCAGGGCCAAAAGGAGGAGTAATCACCATATCGCGAGACTTCAAACTGGCTAACGAGATGGAAAAAGGAAACACCCTTTGTGCTGAAAAAGTAATAGCAAAGGAAGAACTAAAAGAGCTAGCAAAGGAAGTATCGCCGATGGAAATGCCGGCAGGAAAAGAAAGCCGGAAGCCGGCGGATAGCTTCAAAGCTTCCGAGAATACAAGACAGGTTATCCTCGATCCCAAAGATCCGACAATTTTTTTCGTAGTGGGGACAGGGATGACCGACAAATAGGAAAGCGCGCTCATCGAGTTCCTCTGTGAGAACTGGGATATTTTTGCCTGGTGTCCTGCGTACATGCCAGGAGTACCCAGAGAACTTGCTGAGCATCAACTAAAGGTAATTCCAGGTTCAAAACCCATCAAACAAGGTCTCCGTCGTTTTGATGGAAGAAGATGGAAGGCTATAGGCAAGGAAATTATCCGGCTTTTAGCAGCTAATTTTATCCAGGAGGTTATACATACTGACTTGTCTGCGAACCCAGTATTAGTCCCGAAGAAAGATAGTACTGTTCTTAGGATGTGCATAGATTACACCAGCCTGAACAAACTGTGTCCAAAAGATAGGTTCGCATTACCGCGAATCGATCAAATAATAGATGCCACTGCTGGCTCTGAGCTTTTATGCTTTTTGGATGCTTACTCCGGGTACCATCAAATACGTATGAGGGAAGAGGACCAAATCAAAACTTCCTTCATAACCTCGTATGGAACATACTATTATATAACCATGCCTTTTGGCCTGAAGAACGCAGGTGCAACTTACCAGCGTTGCATGCAACGTTGCTTGCATAGTCAGATCGGCAAAAATGTTCATGTTTACGTGGACGAACAGAATTATTAGCGTTGTGATAATTGTGGAAAGGCGGAAAGAAGAACAAAGTATACCGGATCAACATCCCGTATAATATGTTAGTGAAGTTTTCTCCGAGTCAAAGCAAAGGTATCCACATTATCAAAAGCTGGCATATGGTGTGTTTTTTGCATCTAGAAAACTCCGCCATTATTTCCAAGGACATTCCATAATAGTGGTAACCAAAGCACCACTAGGGGATATCATTAACAATGTAGACACAACTGGCCGAGTAGCCAAATGGGGCATTGAGCTAGCCGCGTTCGACATTAAGTACCAACCCCGGACGGCAATTAAATCCCAGTTGTTGGCAGATTTTATCGCTGATTGGATAGAAGCAATGGAGAACACACCAATGCCGGAGTCGGAATACTGGATCGTGCACTTTGATGGATCCAAGATGAAAGAAGACGCTGGAGCTGGTGTAGTGCTAAAATCCCCAAAAGTTTACATTATGGAGTATGTATTGCAGATACACTTCAACGCCAGTAATGACGTGGCATAATACGAAGCATTGCTTCATGGCTTGCATATTGCAAAAGAAATAGGCGTCAAACGCATACTATGCTATGGTGACTCAGATTTGGTACAACATCAGCTAAACCAAACATGGGACGCCAAAAGCCCCATCATGGCCGAATATCGGAGAACGGTGGACGAGTTTGGCATTTGCTTCCTTGGATTTCAAGTACTTCACATCAAAAGGGAAGAAAATTGGAACGCGGATGCATTAGCCCGCATGGGATTGGAAAGAGTGAGAACCCTACCACCTGGTGTGTTTGTCCATCATTTGCACGAACCATCAATCAAAGGTGGAGATGTTGATTATCCTCTCGTTTCTGAGTCTATCGAAGTTCTGCTCGTTAACCTGGATTGGAAAATTCCATACTTAAACTTCTTAGTTGATCAGAAGTTCCCGGAGTGAGCATACGAGGTCTTGCAAAGACAAATACATCGTCGATGCAAAGGATACACGGTAATTAATGGTTGCCTGTATAAGCGCAGCACTATCGGAATTTTTCAGCGATGTATTTCGCCAGAGGAAGGACGAGAAATTTTGCAAGAAACCCATGCAGGATATTGCGGATATCATGCTCAATCAAAAAGCATAGTTAAAAAAGCATTCCGTGCAGGGTTTTTCTGGCTCACAACCAAGACAGATGCCGAACACATAGGAAACACATGTGCCGGATGCCAGTATTACGCCAAGCAGACGAATATGCCAGCTCAAGCACTCAAAACTATCCCTATAACATGGCCGTTCACGGTCTGGGGGCTAGATATGATGGGACCATTCAAAACTGCAAGAGGCGGACTTACACATCTACTCGTTGCAATGGATAAGTACACCAAGTGGGTGGAGGAAAAACCTGTCACACCCCAGTTTTTGGACTCTTGGACTATGCTCAAGAAGACAAAAATTAGGGCCAACAATTTTTTTATATATATAACAACATGATTGTTTGAACTAACATGTGTTTGTAATGTTAAACATATTTGAAACACAAGTTTTGTTTCTATATAAAACCAATACCTTATGTTTCTGAGAGATATTCCTATTTATTTTTCCCTGATGTTTTTCCTATTATTACTTGAGATATTTTTTATTCCAAGACTTGGGTCATTATGGTTGGCAACTTAAAACAAACTTTTAAATTTGTTGGATCCAAGAAAACAAGTTTCCAAAGTGATCTATGGAAGTTTTCTTTTAACTTTCCTATAGAAAACAATGTCTGAGAAATAAGCCGAATACATGTTTTCTACCATTGTTTTCACCAAGCTATACATTGTTATTTTATGATTTCTTGACTTTTAATTAATCCTTGATATGTATACTATAAAGCTATAAGATCACTTTTATTTTTGGAGAAATAAAAACTATCTTTTGCTCGATGTGTTTGTGGTATAAAATTAAGGCAGAAAAGGACTTTTTGAGAAACAGATAAAAACAGGAAGTATACCTTTTCACACATTGTTTTCATAGCCTTTTATTATTTCAAATTGATTTTCAAAAGTTGTTTATGAAAGTATATAACATGGTTAACAAATACATACCTTGAAAACAAATTTTGAGAATCATTTGCACCCTGAAAACAAACTCAACTTTTTCAACTTTCTGTCTGTTTTCAACCCTTAGAAAATTTCTAAGTCCTAAAGACTGAATTTTCTGAATTTTCCTGTGAACAGTAGGAGATACACTTTTGCACCTTTGTTTTCTTGATGTTTCCTTGATCTTTTTGAAGTGTGGCCAAGCCTAGTGTGTTGACCAGTATATCTACTCGAACCCGAGCCCTTGCCCCTGCTTCTAGAAGCCTTGGATGCTAAGATAAGAGAGGAGAGAGAGTGCTGACTAGGACAGGTATGGGCAAGACTTGGGTTGACATTTTTGACCTTGCCCACTTGCCCACTTGCTCTCCAGGGCCAGAAGGAACCTTGTCCACTCGTGTCTTGACCTAGGGCACCCTGTGCTCACCTTTGGAAATGTCCAAAAGCCCTAGGGCTAGCCAATGCCAAAGCTTGGTACCTACCCGAGGTGACCAAATTGCCCTCACCCTCACTTCCCTCTCCTATAAATGGCCAGAGGCCTCAACCTTGTACCTTGCACCTCCCACTCCCCCTCTCTACTCCCCTGGTTGATATCCACCCCTGCCCTAGCCCTAGAACCACCCCGAGCCCGAGTTTTGGGCCGCCTGGTGACCACGACGGTCACGGCCAAGCTCTGCCCGAGCCACTCCTCTCCAACCTCTCCCACCACCCTATCTAGACTCCCCACTCTCTCCTGAACCTCTCGGACATCTCCCCACTCCCTCTAGTGCCCTGGAACGCCGCCGCCTTCCTCGGGCGCCGCCGCGGACGCCGGTTGCGTTCCGCCGCGTGAGGCCACCCCGGCCGCCACCGTCGCCTCCCCTCGACTCCCCAACCACCAAGCAACCTCCGGCGAGCCGCCCAGCCCCCCGAGCCCTCTAAGGTGAGCCACGACCACGGTTTTGTTTTCTCCGTTCGGGTTCAGAGAGAGGCAGTGAGAGGAGGAGGAAGATGGCCATGGGCCGTCGATCCGATGATCTACGGCCAGGCTCAAACAGCCGTTTTCCCGCGCCCTTCCGCGCGCGCGCAACGCTGCTGGGCCACCCAGCCGCTAGTTGGGCCGCGCCGCAGTAGAAACCGGCCCGCGTGTGTGTTCCTTTATTCTTTTAGGATTTAACAGAAACTTATGTTTTTTACTTTGGACATGGTAAAAATACTAAACGAGTGAAATAAAATCTGTAAAAATTCATGGACCTAGAGAAATGAAATCTAAACCATAGGAAATTTGCAGATCTCATTTTGGACCCATATTTTGAACACAATAAATGTTTTGCCACAGACCGTCAGTGAGAATGTTTTGACCATAACTTTTAAAATATGTAACCAAATGGAACAAACTAAAATGCTATGGATAGGTAATGTAAATATATATCCAATTCACCTAACCTCACATCAAGGTGAGTTATAGAATATAAATGCCATCCAGTTTACTAAAAGACCAGTAAGCTCTTCTATGATTTTTATAAGGAGTTTAAAAATGATTTTTGGAGAAAATCCAATTGGATGACTTTGGTATTGACTAGATATATCTTATCCTAGGTTAGATAAATTTTTAGAGCTCTTGGTTATTTTTGGTGGTCAGATCTAGAAACAGCAGCTTTTCTGTTTTTGTTTTGGAATGTGTTTTGTTTGAAATGAAATGTTTGGTTGATTTAATATTGTTCCCTAGCATGTATAAAGTTGTTAGTGCTTGTTATTAAGTTGTTTTCTTACAGTACCTCTACCTTAGAAAGTGTGTGCATGTTTGTAAACTGAAATAAAAATGAGATAACAGTTGATACCTTCTAGCTTTATTATTTGGAATTATTGGGAGAGCTAGATCTTTGTGTGAGGGATTTATTAAATTTTGTGCTATGAATGCTATGGGTCCAGTACCATTTTGGTACTGTTATTTTGAAGTTAATACCTCTGTTAGCTTGCATGTCTTTTTTTATAGTGAAGCATGTGTAGGTTTTGTCATTCTTATGCACTAGTGTTGTTTTCACTAGAATAAATGGCCTTGCATTATTTATCTTGCATACTAATTTTTGTCATGAGTAGCCAGAGGCTTAGTACCTCTTTTGCCTTCGTATTAGTGGGCCCATAACCCACTGGTTACATTGCATCTTGGTTGTGGATGGAAATCCCCAACCATGCACATGTGAGAAATCAACAGGTTTAATTATATGGTTGATTGCTATTTTCCACCATGGAAAATATAATTGTTTGTTTTCACTTATGCAAGTGAGAATTTTATTTCTTATCAGAGGATACTAGTATGTTAGATGTGATCCATTTGTTAGCATAATATTCCTGAGGAGTATCATGTTAAGGAATGATTCGCTATTGAGTGCTAAATTAAATTGTTTGCAAATAAACTAAAGTCCTTGTGGTTGATAGATTGTTTGTGAATGATTTTAAATTGAGTGTTTGGGTTTTTGAAAAGGTTTAGATGACTTTTATTTAAGTTCATAGCTACTGGTTGTGTGGGTTATACATTGTTTGATTGCTAGTAATGATTAGAGAAAACATAAATTGCTAGAATTAATTTGTGCATGCTTAATAGTTGTTTCATGGAATTATTTTGATGTTCTTGCTTCCTAGCATGAGTAGGATTCGTGTACTGTTATGAGGTACACTTGTATTCATGACTTGCTTGCTTAGGTTTAAGCATCATGATAGCATTGTTTGCTTCTATAGTGTTGAACTAGTGTCACCACTAGAAAATGGTGATTTTTGCTATAGTATTGTCGTCTTTTATTTTATGAGTGTATGAGTTTATTATAGCATGTTTAGGAAGTTATCGCTTCTGTTATGATGCCTTGAACTCTTTAGTTGCATGTTCCATATTTATAGAATATAATGATTTCTTATAGCATGCTTGTGTAGAAATTCCCATACTAGTATGCTATTAGGGCAGTCATGTTTTTATGCCTGTTTAATAGGAGTATTACCTTGAGTGAAGATGGTGTTTTAGATTATTTTTATGACTTGATTCTTTGGTTATTAGCTACTGGTTGTTTGTTAAATTTTCATGATGGATGGATTCCGAAACCTCAAGTAAGCAGTAAGGTAGTAAATAAATAGCCTATTCATCTGTGGTGGGTTTACCTGGTGTTTGGAAATTGTCTGAGTGTGTACCTTAGCATGAGTATCATTATTGTGTTAATTGTGGTGCTAGTGTTGTTGTTGTGCTTAAGAGTATCTTATGGAAACTAAAACATCCAACTAAAATCATGAACACTTTAAGTGATAGTTGCTTGTGGTGAGCAATACCCACTGCCATGGGTATTGTTCTGTCTGTTTGTTTTACCTTAGCAACCCAACCTTTGCACCCACAAGCTATATTTTTAGCTTCCTATATATCTTTTTACGAGAGTGGTACACCACTCCATATGTGGTATGTAAGATGTGGGATATGGTTTCCTGAACCATATGTTTGTCTGACGATAGTTTTGTACCCTGAGAGCTATGTGAGGCAGTTTTCCCAATAACGTTGGTGAGTTTGCGCTATTATACCTTTGCTTGCTGTATGTGTTGTTTAGCTTAGTTGTGTGTCTTTTAGACCTGAGTGTGTGTCTTGTATTATTTTACGACGCTAGAAAACGAAGAAGAAGAAGAAGCAGTTGTGGAGCTGTGCGTCAAGTTCAAGTTACTCCAAGGACAGGGACATTAAGAGACTTGAGGCAAGCCATCCTGATGCTTGCTGTTATAATACACTTATCATTATCTAGCATGCATGTTTTGCTTCTGAAAAGTTTTACAAAAACTTTGGTTTCCAAAAACTATTTTTGAGTGAACTCTACTACTATTATATATATTATGCCAGTAGTTGATACTTGGTGTTACCAAGCCCATAAGCCACCATATGGTATTTATTACCATCAAATATATTAGTCCCTAAGTGGACATCTTAAAATTATGTTTTTACAAAACAAAGGCTTTATGGAAAAACCCGGAGAAAAGGCGGATCCTTATTCTCCGGAGGAATGTGGAAGTGGTCATTTTTGGGAAAAAGGAGTTTTCAAAAAATGACACATAACCTAGTGTTCGCCGGACAACCTTTACCGTACTGCCACCCTACCCCAACATGGGCACGGGGCTTAACTGGAAGTTTGTCCTTGTTAGTGTGTGTTCTATCTCAAACGTTATAAGGGACGGACTCCCTCGAACCGATTGTCGTCAAAACTCCCAATGTTGAGACATAAAAAGTGTGGGATTAAGTTCACCTCCGGTCGCATCAGTTGAGGCATCCTGGCTGGCGGGGATTAGCTCGGTGCCGGGGATGACCGGTAAAACTCAACTGAGAGATAGACACATTCTAGCTTGAACATAGTGGAAGGTTATGATCAGTTATCTGATCTTCTACATACTGTTGTTACAGTCCGTGGTTATTCACGGCAGGTGTACTGTATCTGGCGGATGTGTACACCTCTGCAGAGTACAACTTTTTCGAAGAAGCCGCGTCCTCGGATATGGACAGTTGAATGGCCATGTAGCTAGCATTGTGTCAATGTTTTCAAAAGGATGTTTTTCAAAAGAGTGTTGAACTCGGGAAGTTCGAAAAGAAAGAAAACCTTGTACCGTGGAGGTACCGATGATGAAAAGCCAGAAGTTGTTTTACAAGAAGTTTTGCAGAGAAAATCTTTCTTCTCTAAGCAAACATCTGGAAACTGATTCCAAGAAGTTTTGCAAAGAGAAAAGTTTCTTTTAACAAAGTTTTCACAAAACCTCTTGTACATGTGATATCGACAAGAGAAAGAAAAAACTATAATATTTTCTTCTGAAGTATCTTCTTCAGCGAAGATACAGATTAACCTGACTGCAACTGTGGTGTCATCCTATATGAACACCATTGATAGTGAACCCTATTTATAGCCTACCTATTACACCATATAAGCATCCTTGCATCTTTGGTAAGTTACATGATGGATGTCTTGCTGAGTACATTCAAATGTACTCATTATGGTTTCGCCCCTGGTATCTACTTGCCAGACTTTGAGAAGGAGCCTCGGAAGGAGATCAACAAGGAGGAGTACGGAGCTGATGGCTTTGCGAACTAGGATCGTCTCCGGGTCAGCAGCCTGTAGGTTAAGGCGTGACTTGGGCTCTACCGCGTTTTGTGTGTGTTTAGTCTTCCGCTGTGTGTGTTGTGTGTTGTCCTGCGTGACAACCGTGTAGTCTTGGTCATGTGACCATGTATCCATGTAAGTGTTTGTGCAACTGTGTAATGGATATTGTATCTATGTACCAGCTTGATATGTTGTTCACGACTGAATTTCCTGGGATCGTGAATGTATGCATATCGAGGGCGTCCTTGAACAGTGGTTCGAAGGGCGGGCCCTACAAAACCCATAAAAAACATGACGGTGTGACCGCCAGAAACTTTATCATTGACGTAGTCATGAGATATGGCGTTCCACATAGTATAATCACTGACAACGGGACAAATTTCTCTATTGGAGAGTTGGCAAAATATTGCCGACAAACGGGAATATGCCTAGACCTTGCATTTGTGGCTCACCCACAATCCAATGGGCAGGTTGAAAGAATGAATAGCTCAATCCTGCAAGGAATACGCCCAAGACTCAAATCTCCTCTTCATAGAGCAGCTGGAGCATGGGTAGAAGAATTACCTCCCGTGCTTTGGAGTATTCGAACGACGCCAAATAGATCAACAGGCAAACCCTGTTTTTCTTGGTTTATGGTGCAGAAGCAATGCTTCCAACGGACATGCTCCATGATAGCCCAAGAGTGCAGGCTTACGACGACTCGGATGCCGAATGTGCTCGACAGGATGCCGTTAATCTTTTAGAAGAAGAACGATACCTTGTGCTTCAAAGATCCGCCATTTATCAGCAAGGATTGAGACGCTAACATAGTCGGAAAATCAAGCATCGATCTTTCAAAGAAGTTGACCTAGTGCTAAGACTGGTGCAAGAAAGGAAGCACAAGTTAGCCCCAGTCTGGGAGGGACCATTTGTCATTAGCAAGACTATGAAAAATGGATCTTATTATCTTGTAGATATTCGAGACACGGAAGATGATCCCAAGCGTCCGAATCGCAAAAGAAAGAGAAAGATAGATGTTGATCTAGGAGAAACGAAAAGGCCCTGGAGCATCCAGTAGTTACGTCCCTTCTACACTTAGTTCAATTTCTATGTAAACATCTTTGATGTCATGAAATAAAGTTGTCAGAATTCATGCATTACTGTTTTATCTGTTTTCATACAAAGCATAAGTCCGTTTTATCTATTTCCCAATGATCTTTCAAAATGTTCAATGTTAACCCGAATTGTGCCTGCATGCTCGGAGTTATAAAACTGAATGCTACTCAGTCTAAGGAGGCTTAAGGAAACCCAGATTGTGCCTGCGTGCCTGAGTTTCATACTTTTTCACAATTCCTTACTTGTTCTCTAAGTATTATCTGATTGTTTTTATGTTGGGTCACTGGAATTGGCCAGTAAAAATTCCTTTAGTATGACCCATGTTTTTGAGTTTCGACCGATTGGTTGTACCCAGTCACTTGGCATGAAGATTATGTACTATCGAGTCATTTCAAACACTAAGGATAGTTAAGAAAAACAAACCAGAGAACTTAGAAGATAAAGGAATTAAAAGCCCGGAAAACTTGCACAGACTTAATAATTTAACTGCAAAAGTGGAGTACTTGTTTATACAAAAAGAATAGATAACATTACAATAAGTATTACATTGTAAGATCGGTAATGCTTCTATTGTCCTCCGAGAAGTCCAGCCAGCAATTGATGCTGTCCTTGGGCAGGTTGTTGAGCCACGTCCGAGTTGGACCCTCTAGCATCTGCGGAACATACCGCACAGCCCATCTCCGGTTGCCGCCTGCAATGTGCACGACTGTGACATAGTCACTCAACCAATCCTCTGGCTTGGTGCTGCCATTGTAGCACTTGGTCCCCCTGGCCAGCTGGAAGTGGTTCACGGACGGCTCGTTCATGATACGAGGGCCAAAACACTGTGGGCCAGGCGGCCCCTTGTTCTCGAGTTGCGCGGATAGATTGATCCGGTCCAGGTTGAACCTTGCATCACTGGGCTCCAACATGCGCTCACCCAGGCGATCAGCAACATTCCTTGGGTCAGCATAGCCGGCTAGCCCCATCGCCGAGTAGCCATCATCATACCTGTTCTCCTGCACAACAGCGGGTTGCACCACAGGGTTGGCTGCTGGCGCAGCCGCACGCGGCTGTGCTGCAGCAGGCTGTTGCGTCCTCTGCCGAGTAGGCTGAGCAGCAGGACACCGAGAAGGCCCTGCGTTGTCTCCGTCTTGCCCCTTGCTGTGAGCTTTATGGGCTTGATAGCCTGCTCCTGTAGTAGTGTGTTTCTGACCGGACTCTCGCGGCACAGCACGCTGTTTCGCGGCGAGAGCCGGGTCGTACACCTGCATCTGTCTGCTCTTCCCACAGCGCACACTCTGGTCCCTCTCACAGCTGGGATGCGGCGATGAGGCCTGATCCGTAGATCTGACCGCATGCGAGTGCACAACCTGAGAAGCACCGGCACCCGGATTGGCTTTCCAGAACTCCTCATTCTGCCTAGCAGCTTCTAACACTAGATCATTGAGCCTCTCCTGCTACCTAGCGCGCGCATCGCCGGCAAGGTTTGGCAACTCAGCAGCTACAACCTCTGCAGCTCTAAGTGTTTTGGCGGGGGTGCTGTATCTGGGCCTGGTAGCGGTGTTTACAGTGGCAGACTGGCTAGGAGCCTCACCAACGATCGCCATCTCGGCGCCTGAGTTGCGACGAGTAGCGCCTACTTTGCTAGGCTTCCTAACAACAGGATTAAAGCCATGGGCCTTGTTGTACTCGTTCTGGTCTAGGCTAAGCTCAAGCCTAACCTTCTCGAGCTCCAGGTGCTCAGCGAGCAGCTCCTGACGCTGCCGGTCGAGCTGCACCCTCATGGTCAAGAGCTCGAGCTCGGTGGGAGGCGGCATGCCCATCTGCACCGCGGATGCCGGTATCGTCGGTGTAGTGGAGAGAGGGATGTTGGAGTCCTTCTCGTAGGGCTTGTGGACACTCTGGCCAGCACTCGGGTCAGCGAGATCCTCGATGACCCCCGCGGCAGCAGCCGCGCCCTTCCCGGCATCGGTAGCCAGGCCGGTCATCATCACCTCCACGCTGTCCGCGGAGCAGCCCATCGGCCTTCCGCGGGCAGCGAGCACAGCAGTAGGATCCTCCGCGACCAGCACCTCCCCCGGGAACTCGCGGATGACGGCGGTGGCGACGTAGACGAGTTGCGAGCCGAAGGAGAGCACTGAGCCGCCTGCCGGCATGGGCCTCCCGCCGAAATCTCCGGCGTTGTCGGTGACGAAGTCGAAGGAGCCGAATCTGTGGACAAGGCCACAGACCACGCGCTCCCCAGTAGCAGAAACGAGTCCCGTCCGATCATGGACTCCAGCCAGCGCCTCTGTCTGCCCCATGGTGGGCGCCAACTGTTGTGGTGGTATCACGGCAGATGCCATGGGATGGCTAAAGTTGGGGCCGATGGATGCTGGAGGTGCTCGGGGAGGGATCACACGGCGAGTAGCCGCGTGTGATAAGTCACAAACACTGCAAACAACAAGAGTTTACCCAGGTTCAGGGCCCTCATGTGGAGGTAACACCTCTACTCCTGCCTCTCTCTTTATATGTGTGTTTACCGAGTAGCCACAGTACAAATCAAGCCTCCAGCCGAGTAGCCACTCTTCTCTCTAGTTCTATCGGTGTGATGTGAAGCAACGCCTGGGTTCCGAACCTCTCACAGGAGGAGGCAGGGCACCTTATATACTGGTGCCCAGCCGGATAGAATAATAGTACAGCTCGATAGGACAGGAGCACTGCAGAACCGCGCACGCCTCCGGGTTCCCGCTGACGCGTGCACCATAAGTCGTCGCGCCGTTCGGAGATGGGACCTGTCCACCCTTGTCAGTGAGATAGGGTAGGCCCCTAGCCCTGTCCTGTCCCCTCTGTCAGTGACAGGACTAGACAGGCGCCTACCGCACTGTAGCCACGCCGGAGCGCGGATAATCACGCGCTCCGTAAGTTGAACCGCACGCCGTACGGACGCAGGATACGTGGGATCCTTTGTCAGAACGGCTCCATTGACTTCTGGCCCGAGTAGGAAACCACTCCCTCTACTTGGACCAACTCCTCTACTCGGAGGGACAAAACTTCCTTGATTCTTCCTTCTGGTCATTGGTGGGTACGACCGAATAGCTGCCTACCGGGTAGCAAGTATCGGGTAGCCAGCCTACTTAGTCAAACAGCCCCTTCAACCTTGCCTTTAGCACTTGCCTTACCCCTACTCGGGGGTAACCCCCCGACAGTGACCTTTGATTTCATCAAAGATGCTGGTACGCTGGGCATCCGTGTATCCTTGCGGGATGCCGGACGCCACGCGCCAAGATTTGGCGGTGGGGTAGTGCATACGCATGAGCCCAAGGGCCATGCGTGCACCACCACGAGTCGCGGAGCGGAGCCACGACTCCTTGCGGTTCGCCACCTCCACAATAGGCTCAGGAAGTTTGCTGACTTCCGAGAGCTCCCCGGATTTCTCGGGAATGTACTTATTAGTAAGTAGCATCCCCGCGGTCTTGAGTGTGGTGAAGGTTTTCCCGAAAGCCCGGATTCTCTCAATCCGGGTAAACTGGGGGCTACCTTCTGTTTCAATCAACAGAAAAATGTTAGGAAAAACAGGAGAAGGTAAACATGGAAAATCTGGTAAAAGAAAAATTACTTACCGAGAATCCGATCCATCTTGGTGCCTTCTTCCAGGCGCTGGTTCAGGGCGTTCTCCAGGTTCCTGATTGTAGACTTGTCTTTCTCGGCCTGGCTGGAGGCCTTAGATTCGGCAATGCCAACAGCTAGTTGGCTGGCCTCCAGGTCCTTCTGGAGCTTCACAGTCAGCTTGTGAAGATCCAGGTTCTCACGGCGGAGGTTCTCGGCGTTGCTGGAATCTTCAGCAATTTGTTTGGCTTTCGCCAAAGAAGCTGAAAAGCAAGTAAAGGATGAGTTAAAAACTCGGAAAATTACTTAGAAAAACTCACAACTAAAAGCAAAGAAATATTTTACATGCTGATTCACTCAGCTGTTGCTGAATGGATGCCAGTTCTGCCTCCTTATCTTCAAGAATAGAAAGAAGAGTTTTCACCTCCTTGTTCTTGATGGTAAGTTTACTGAAAACTTCCATGTTGATGTTTTTAGCAGTTTGCTGAAACACGGAAAAGAGACAAAAAATGCTTAAGTTAAAAACAAGCATAACAATGAAAAAAGCATTAAGACAAAAGTATGCATTTGACTTATTGCTTGGGGCTAGAGATATTACCTGGCTCATCTTGGTCAGGTTTGCCAAGTTTTCATTGAATTCTTTTGCATGGTTTGCAAAAAAAACCCCAACATGGCAAAGGCCATCCTGGATGACCTGCCGAGGTGAAAACACGAAGTTATTCCTTACAATAGGCCCGCCTTGCAGCCAAGGACGGATTAGAGGTGTTGGAGCGAAGAATTTGTTCGCCCACGGATGCATATATCCGTGTTCGTCAAATGGCCCTTCCTTTACCTTGAACTCTTTGTCAAAAGTTGGAATGGGTTCCTCCTCAGTTGAACGAGAAGGGCCGCCCATTTCTGGCACCGCCCTTTCCTTACCGACCGCCTCGGACGCAATAGGCTGGCTGGTCGGCAGGGGATATTCTTCCTCCTAGCAGACTGGTTCTCTTCTCCTGTGGCAGTTGGGGTAGCGGGAGATGCAGCAGGGGATGGATGCACCCCTCTGCTAGCAACTGCCTTGTGTTTCTTCAGCTTTTTTGGCTTTAGAGAAGGAGTAAGGCTAGAAAAAGAGGGAAAGGAAAACCATTCCGAGAAATTAGAATTCCGAGAAAAGAACTCTTGCAACAAAAAGCAAAGAAAACCCGGATGATTATCTGGAAGTAACGACAGGAATTCCGTCAAGTTCCACCACTTCTTCAGCAGTTGATGACTTCTTGCGCTTCCGGCTGCCAGAAAAGTTGGCACACATTGCGTCCAACTTGGCATCGGTTGCAAGATCCTTGTCAGTGAGATCATCGAACTATGGAAAAAATTGCAAAGTCCGACTAAGTTAGAAATCTGAGAAAGATAGAAATTCAAGAAACTGCCCAAAGAGGAAAAAATTACCTTTGGAGCCGGGTTTCCTTCGTGGTACATCTCTCGGCTTTCTTCATATTGGTCGCGAGTAGCGACCAAATGATTAACCCGTTTCTTAAAGTCCCTCTTGGAGAACTCTTTGTCCGTTCCCCTCATTGAATCCTCCGGACCTTTGTATGTGCATAGAAGCCGGGTTCCGCGATAAGCCAAAGGCTGAACGCGTCTCCCGAACCAACACAGAACTTTGTTGGTTCCGGTGAGGGGAGGAGTGGAGGAGACAAGTTTTGCGATGCGCCGTTTGATTTTCATTAAATCATTCGGCAAGGTCTGAACTGCGCCCACTGCCCAGTTATCCTGAGGAGTGGCAGCGCAGTTGACAAAAGGTGGAATTCCCATTTCCTCTCCAGGAAACGAGATGTCTTGGTGGTAGAAGAAGGAACATGTCCAAAATTTGACGGATTCCGAGGTTTTGATCTTGGGGAACCAATCCTCCCTAAATCTATGTAGGGTGAAGGATATGGTCCCGCAAGTCGGGAGTGCGCCCTTAGAGGGGTTTCACTTAACCCCGAAGCAATACTGCCAAAAGTCTAACCTAGGCTCTAATCCTAGATACCCTTCAAAGAGGGCCTGGAACCCGGCTAGATATAGAATGGAGTTTGGAGAAAGGTTGTGGGGCTGGATGTTGTAGTGGTTTAGAACTTGGAGGAAAAAGGCAGAAGGTGGAAACCCCATACCTCGACTTATGTGCGAGGAAAGGAGAACCCTTTCCCCGGTTCTTGGCAAGGGCTCGGTGTTGTCCTCCTCGTGCCACCATTTCCCTTTCACAATCAGCCCTCCTTCTCCATTGTTGGAAGAAGGAAAGAGGCCAAGTTGCACCGGCTCCATTTCCCGGACATCTCGCCTTCGTCTTCCGCTCCGGCGAGCTCCTCGCCAACGAGGAGAATCTTTTCTTCCGCCGTTTTGGGGGCGAATGGCGGAGGCGGCATAGAAGATGAGGCCGCCAGGTTATCTGTCGCTAGAGGGAGATCCTCGGACCTGGTCGCCGGAAGTTTTCTCCGGCGTGTTCGTGGCGGCGCGGCTCGGGGAATCGAGCAAAGGATCGATATCGTTGATGATGTCGTCGATGTCGCGGGCGACGATGTTTTCCTCTGCGGCGCGCGGTGAATCGATGGATGCCATTTGTGGGCGGCGCGGAGAGGATTGCGAGCCTCCGATGGTAAGTTCCGGGGACGGAGTGGTGTGCACGGGCTCTGCTCGCACTAGTAGGACCTTGGTTCGAAAGCAATGGCGCTTGGGGCTAGGAGACGGTGTGAGAGCGGAAGGTTTACCGGAGGGCCCGAGGAAGGCTATTTATAGCCGAAAAACATTAAGATACGTGCTAACGGCTCTTTTGACCGTTAGATCTGCGACGCGTGTCACGCCAGAAAATCCGGGAAATGAGGAGGCGGAATGATAACTGCTATCTCCTTGTTTCACGCGAGAATCTGCCAGAGATACGTTTTAGGATTTGACTGAACCCAAACGTCCGTGATGTCAGCACGATTTTATTGCTGACGTCACGAGGTTCCTTCTCCACGAAGGCTCGTGGAAGAAAAGCCGGATTCTGGAAAATCCGAGTTTTGGGTTACATGTCAAGAAACTCCTTCTCCAGGAAGGTTCGTGGAAGAGAAAGCCGTATTTTATGAAATTCGAGTTATGCGTTACGACATTTTGGGAAAAAGAAGAATCGAGACAACATTTATCGAAGCAGAACGCGAGTTGACGAAAGGTGTCAGAATCAAGTCTCAATCCTTCTTGGGGGTACTGTCGGATATATACTGAATAGGGGTATATCTGGCATGGTCCTAAAGAGCCGGATTACCAGGGTGTCCTGATTGGTAATGGATCACAGTCCATTAGGCGACCCAGTAAGCTGACGCACAGAAGCCGGATTCTAGAAGAATCCGGACCACGTCCCAAAGTGGTGCGGCTTGGAGTAGAAGACGGATTCCTGCTTTCCAAGTTAGGATACTTTCCGTAGTATTCTAGGTTTCCTTTCCGTAAGTCCTAACCTGGCTATTATATAAAGCCTGACGGGAGAGAAGAACAAAGATATAGACAATTAGCTAGAAGCCAACTCGCCGAGTTAGCGAAACCCTACTCACATTGTACTTTGTATACTTCAGGATTCAACCCTGATTTAGTGAGATTGCAGGAGTAGGAACGCCGCCTAGTTGTGACGTACCAAACCTGGGTAAATTTGGTGTTCCTGGTTGCAGTGCTACTGTAACATCCCCAATTTTGCTAACTAGGGTGTGTGGTGTTGTGTTCATCTCATACATGCATGAATCAAAAAAATTAAAACATGTTTGAAACAATTTAAATTGTGAATGCGAATGGTTTGAGAAAAATCCGACATATAGTACTTAAATTGGGTTCCAAAATTTTGTACTGAAAAGTAATTCTTTTTTGCCAAACAAAAATATGGTTAGGTTGGAAATTTCATAAGCTTTTCAAAATATATTTTTGGCAAATTTTATATCTACAAAAAGGACCTTTAAAACTTCTGTTTAGGTGCTGGTTTAAACGTTTCAGGGGCTTCCTTGTAATTTTCCCCACCAGCCAGGGGGTTATGGGGAAAATCCCCTTTGTCTTCTACCTCTGGACAGGGAGGCAGCTGCGTGTCCACCTCCCCCGATGCCACCTCCTGCCTGGGTGTTTGCCGCGGAAGAGGGTTGCCTCCAGGTCGATGCCGTGCTGGTCCTCTCTCCCTCACTCGCCTCACCCTATCCCTCCCTCTCTGTAACTCCCAAACCGGAACCCTAGTTAGGGCCGGCCTCCATGGCGCCGCCGAACCGAGCATCCCCGCCACCATTGGAGCATCCCACGAGGTCCGCCATGCCACCTTGCATCTCCCCGTCGAGTACCGTTTCCTGGGATGGCCTCTGAAGCGGGAATCGGGCCGCCGTTTCCCTCCATGGCCGCCGGCCGTCGAGGACGTTTCCGGCTGCCTCCGGCCTCCACTCGCCACCCCGACCACCTTGCTAGCTCCACCACGTCATGGTGAGATCCCTGGCGCCCTCCGCTCTCTCCCTAACCCTCTGTACCTCCCGCTCGTCGAACATCCGTGGCCGCCGCCGCGGTTCCTCGTCGCCGGCGAGCTCCCCGGCGACCATATGGTCAATCGGCGCCACCCCTCAACTCCCCTTGACCTCCTCTTCCTTGCTGTGCGGTTTAATTTTCGAATTGCACACGAATTCGTCGAATTCGATTTCAATTGTGAAGATCTAGTAGCGGTGACGTCATCATCGCGTCACCATGGTGTCATATCCCTCTGTTTATATAATTCCAGAAAATGGTCAATTTTAATAATTTAATAATTGTTGATTTATAACTCAGAAAAATAAAAGTAAGGTATAGAAATGATCAGAAAAATGTACTCTATCTGAATATACCATTTTCAACCATGTTTGAGAAAGTTGATTTTTCATCATTATTTGAATTTGTTTAATTCATTTAAAAATAGAAAAATAAGTTTTTAATCACTAAAATTAGAAAATTAAAAGTTACTAGCAAATTGCCCGTGCGTTGCTACGGAAAGATCCATATTTTTACGAGAGAAACTTTCTTGGCGGGACAGTGGGTATCTTAACTTTGGTGCTTTTACTTGAACCAGATCAGACATTTTATGCAATAATGCAGATTCATTTTGGAATTTGCACACCGTAAATACCTAGTTACATTCTTGAAGCCAAGCTTCCTGATCACGAACAACGATCCTTTTATTTATCATGACGTACGTGTCCATAATATTTTCCAACTTAGTAACTCTTGTTTGGCTTCTGATATTTGCGATTCGGTATTTGCCGGTAGCTTGGAAAGTCCATTGAGTAAGACATTGCGTTTTTTTGGCACCCGAAGTACATGTTGTGCACCACGTCTAGTAGGTACACTTTCGCAATGACTTCTGGGAACCATGTCTAGCAGGCAAAACCTTTACAATCCTTCTTGTTTCCCTGTCGGGCTCACTACTTCCCTAGCATACTTCACTGACGAGATGATGATGATGGCTGGGGATTGAAGCACAGAGGCAGAGGAGACGACCGACTCGCGAACCAAACAATGCCGCTATCGTCTGAATGCGCTTTGACATGCGGTCTAAACCCGAGTCCACGTATTCCGATGTGTGGGTCCATTGGAGGCAGTAGCATGGCGGTCGTGAGTATGATGGAGTTGTACATTTAATGTGGTTAATTTCTCAGAAATTTTGGATAACATCTAAAATGAGGGACCTACCAGTAGTAAATTTTTTGAGAGGACCATTCCAATAGCAACTTTTTTCGTGTTTCGTGTCTTAAGCATACCGATAAGGGGAGTAGTAAATTTTTTGAGAGGACCGATCCGATCGGAACAAAAAAATCATGTTTTGTGGTGTAAGTAGAATAGTAAATTTTATAAAAAAATAATTCATTTTTCATTTTTTTTTCTGTTTTGTGGTGTAAGCATACTGATAAGGAGCTTAGCTATTTTAGGTATGCTTAATGAGTACACCGATCCTTATCGCTACAAGTAGCTATTTTATCTTTTTTTTTTCGTTTCCTGTGTTGCAGTGTTCGTGTAGGAACCGATTTGGATCTAGTTTTTTTTGGGTAGATGCTGGGCTGATCTCATGGGCCTTGTGATGGATGAGCTACTTATGGCGCAAGGCGCGTAGAGTTGATCGATACATTTAGTACCACCTCGACTAACACGCACAAGTTTGCAGCGCGGACGGAAGGAGCGACGTACGTACGTACCACACGTACCATCACGGCATTAGGCCGTATTATAGTATAGATATGCCAAAATGCTCAAAATGTCAAGTGCAACCTGTTTATGATGTTTTTAAACCCATTTGAGCAACTAAAATTGTACTCACTTTCATAATCGCCCGAAACCCCCTCCGGGGTCTATTTCGGGGCTAATTTCAACTTAATCGCATAATTTCCATATGAACCCTAGCAACCCATAGAACATGTTTAGGGCTTCTTTAAGTGCATTAACTTGCTCATGCATACATATTGCGCATTGCATCGTTGCCATGTGTTGATTGTTGTTCTTCTTGATTCGGTGTTTTTTTCCCCCTCGGTAGAACGTGACTCCGAAGAGAAGGCCAACAATTCCAATGGCGAATACTTGGTCTAAACAACCAAGTCAAGCACTTATTCCTGAAGACTTTCTCTGGTTTTCTTGAAGCAAGGCAAGCATAACCTCTTATCTGCCCATATATGTTTTCGAAAGACTTTTCGTTCTCGTACAAATGCATTCGGTTCCAATGTATCTTGAGTCATTAGATAGAGTTATCCTATTTATTTGCATAACCCAGATATCATGATTCAATGCTCCTAGCAGACATAGGATTTGTTTGTGTATATCGCCAGAGCCTCAAATATGCCATGCTTAGTCATACATGCCTGTTGGTCTCTGCTCCATCCGGTTGATGAATCAGAGTTGCGAATGAATCTAGTATGGTAGGATGTTGTAGAAATTTAAGAGAATTTGATTAACATGATTTAAAGGTGTGGATGACGAGACCATAGAGGGTCTGTGGTAGTTGTCTCGTTCATGCCCCTAGGAGCGAGTTCTCGTCTTCGAGCCAAGACTGAGCGTGCCTCCACACGAGGGATTGGATTCCCCTCGGTCTCATCTTGCCTAGTTTGTTCCATGAGTTGCCTAGTTCGGGCTTTCCATTTGGATTTGCGGGGATATCAAAACGTTTTCAAAACTAGGACGTGGCGATGTATCGGCGCTCTGCGGGTAGGTAACCGTCGAGCATTGCGCACAACGATAGAGACCCGGCAGGAGATGGCCACTCCCTATTGGCGGTCCATCTCTACTCGGAGCGACTCATGGAATAGGAGAAGTAAGGGAAAGGTCGTGGTCAACCTCCATCTGCCGGCACTTCCCGGAATAGTGCTAATCTAGTGGCATTAAGAGTTGGTTGGTACGTGTGGTTAAAGTTGTACACCCCTGCAAGGTTAAATCTTTTCGAAAAGCCGTGTCCGCGGTTAAGGACGACTTGGTGACGGATTCTGTGATCATAGAAAACTTGAACGGAATGACTAAAACTTGTTTATAACGAATGAAGGATGCCTCCTCGGAGATGCCGAGAGGGGTTACCTTGTAGCAGGAGTTACCGGAACAACTTGAGGTGGTGATCTTTGAAGCACGAGTTGCTGAAATGTTTTGGTGGATTAAAAAGATGATGATCTCAGTAGTTGAGTAGCTTTCTTATCTGTTTTCAAAATACTCCATGAGACGTGCTATTCCTCCCTCAACTTGGAAAACAAAGATGGCTTTACGCAAAACAACCTTCATAACTCTTTCTAAAAGAAGCAGATATATAATAGGTTAACTAAGTCTTGTTGAGTACCTCCCGTACTCATGTTTGCTTCAACTTGGTTCGGGTGGAGTTCCTCAGTTCGGTGGTGTTTCGCCGTGGACATCGACAAGTAGTTTGGGGTTTCCAGGTAGCAGCCTGGAATCTATGGGCTGGGACGTCGCCTTATGTTGCGGCCTCTTAGGTCTTTTTGGTTCTTGTTGATTAGCAACATAATTTGCCTTCCGTTGTCTCATGTAATGTTGGGTCATGTGACCTCTGCTTGTAAGCTATACTCTAGTAACACTAGTTTAATACAACTTCAATATCTAGAGTGTTGCTTTGATCGGTTGTTGGTTTCGAGCTCATGGTTATACAGTTTTGGCTATGCCTGCATAGTTGTCGCAGTCGAGGGGTTGTGGAGCCGATGATCCATGTCCGAGCCCGCCTGTCGATGTGATCGGCCTGGGGCGAGGTAACCCCAGTAACCCTCGATTGTTGTTGCACTTTCTGGACACATAGCATCTCTCTATAACTTTGGTCCCGTTCCTTCAGTTTCATCCGACTCATGGACGCTTGCGTATGCATAGTTGGTTATGACTAGCATGGATACAAGGAGTAGTAGACCGGGGATCCGGACTACGTGCCGATGAATCCGGTCTGCCCGCCGTTGTTTGTTGCGGCCGGGGCTGGTAACCCTGAAGCCCTTGTGAGTCCATGGCTAGGAGCACATAACAGTATGTATATCTCTGGGTCCGGGGTCTGACAAAAGTTGGTATCAGAGCAGGACTGCCTGTAGGAAAACCTTACTGCTTGGTCGATGTCGAGTCTAGTGATTGTGAAAACTACTTTGAAACCTCAAATGGGTTGTGAAAAACCTTCTTAGGATTCTTTTTACTCCTTATCTGGTATCGCTCTAACTCTAGGTCACCTTACCTGTTTTGATTTGAAAAGGTTTTGCTATCCCTTCTAGTCATTCAAAACCTAGGTGCCTTCTCTGGCAAGGACGTCTTTTACCCAAATTGACTTAGTGTTTAGTTTCTAGAGTCGTGTGAGTTCCATGTTCCGTTATCCCTCAATTCAAACTGGGAGATTTCCTTTCCATTCTAATCTCTCAGAGTTGTGTGGATTCCACATACTCCTGTTCTAAAGTCTCAAAATCCTGAACCTCGAGATCTGCTTTCCATCTCGAATGTATCCGTTATCTTCTGCTCAAACTCTTCTGGAGTTATGTTGTCTTTTGAAAGATACTTCGTGATTGCTATTCATAGTGTCCTTTAAGACACTAAGGGAGTAGTTACTCCTTTGTTTTGGTTTTTAATCCTTGGACTTGAACCGAAGGTCCCGGAATGTGCTGAATGGTGGTGGGTTGAATCGTGTGGTTTTATAACCATGTGATGCTCACTCTATCAGTACAGGATGCTGACCTTTAACCCAAGTTCTGTTTCTTTGGATCCTGAGGAATATCTTCTACCTCAGGATGGCTAGGTAGTTTCAACTCTAATAGCCGTAGGTTTTCCCTTGTAATCAAGAAGGGATCACAACAAGAGTGATCATCCTGAATTCCACATCTTCGTTCTTATTTCAGTTATACCAACTCTTTTGCATGGGTTTTACAAATGAGTATCACCCTGTGCATTCCACATGATCTCTGGATTCTCCGGAGCATGTTCCTACCTTCCAGTTGCATTCAAATATCCATCTGTTGCTTTGAAACCAAGTTGCATATGTGTGTTGGATTCCTCCAATACATTTGCTCTTGTTTTCCGTCAAAACATTCCACCTTGGAATGTCAGGAGAAACAAACTCCAGCACCTCGTCCATCTCTAGGATCAGGTCAAAGTTTTGTAATTCACAGATTAAAGAAGTTTAATTAGCTTCCATTCTGTTCTACCTCAGGGTATCACTCTCCTTTATATCAAGAGGTTGTGTTGAGTCTCATGGCCTCATCGATGAAGTGATGCTCCTACACGTCATCACTCCCCCTTCCTTCAAGCTTGAACGCTTGAGAGTGGTCGGTGTGTGTGCATTGATGTGTGTACCAGGTACTCCTAGCAATTCTTATTGCTTCGAAAAATCTAAGAAACATCTGTATCCTTCTTAGCACTATTGGTTACCCGGTTTCTAATTGGAATGGACCGTGGTACCAAATACATTCATTCCGGTGCACATCCTCGGTCAGAGAGTTAGGTTCATGCCAAAGCTCTCCAGACCATATCGATTGCTTTGAAAAGCAAGTTTCCTTTTCGAACTCCAAGACATATCGGTAGGTTGTGATATTCTGGTTGTCTTTCTAGAAGTATCACCAGGTGGTTACCTGACCGTGATGTCTAAACGAGGGGTAGCTTGAATCCCTCTTTTCTCCAAGAAACTATGCTGGATACCCTGAACTAGTTGGTTGAGCTTAAACAACAACTTGGAGAGTTGAAAGGCAAAAGCTCCGCCTAACTTGATCCGTTGATAAGGGATATCTAGTTTTTCTCGTGTTGAAGCAGGATAGTACCTCCTTTGCGGAAATGCTATCACTCTACGTCTTGGTTTGAGCTGGGCTATCGTCAAATCAAGATCAGATCCAAGGTCTACCTTTACGGTGCTTTCACTCATGGTGCTTTGCCGAGTACACCTTCATGTCCTGTAGTCTGGCCAATATTTTGCCATGTTCATGTATCATCTAAATCCCTCTTCTTGGGGTGTTTTGATAAGTGTGTTGTTGAGCCCATCAACGACATTCTTATATCTCCGAATTGCAAGAGGTTCATGTTGAACACTGGGCACTAATGTTGGAAACCTTCAAGAACCAAATTTGTGGCGTCACGAAGTTTGTGTTCTGGATGTTCGAAGTAACCTACTCCGGTTCATGTGCTTATGGTGAAAGTTGTCGCCATGGGCCCGAGTATAGTTCCTTGTTCCTTTGGGAATAATCCCAAGTTGGTCATGCATGTGTGGCGTATTCTTGAGATGGTAGGTTGGCACCTCCATTCATTTGAAGAAGTTGCATCCACACTAAGCCACCGACTGATCGTCCTTGAAAGAGAAGAAGTTTAAGAACTTCGTTATCTTTGTTATCATCTTTCCAACAAGGACTCTGATGTGCTCCTCCATAAGTAGACCATGTAGGTGCAACCGTCTTTCGCAAGTTGCTAATACATGAGTTCTACAATCTCACTTATCCTTTTGAGTGTGTCATCATAGTCCATATCTTGAGAATCCAACAAGTGTATCTCGTTGGTAACCGGTGTAACCTCTATGATCAGATGTGCTGATTCTGAATCGTCCTCTCACTAACCAGAGCTGAATCTCAAGCAGCAATGATGGTTGGTGTTCCCTCAGGAGTATTGAGTTAGGTCCATTTGAAAATCCGGCATGGTTGATGTTGTGGTTGACACAATTAGCCGGAAGGCCTAACGTCATATCTCATTGAAACCGTAAGAACAACCACTCTCCGTGAGAATTCTTGTGTAGCTTATTCTAACAAGTTTTTCACACCATTCTTCCAAACCGTAGTTTTACTTTCACTTGATGATCTATAGAAGGCTTGTCGTGAGCCTGATGTCGGTATCTAAAACATCAAGGAGAACTTGGAAGTTGATTTGTCCAATGTCTCTCTATCCACCCTCCGAACCTTTGTTCTAGTGGAAACAAGTTCATCGTGAGAACATCTCTTGGTGTTTTGTAACCGCTATTGATCAGTTCCCTTTTCAAGTTGTTTATACTTGAATTTCTGTTCATCTCACACATTGTGTGAATTTGTCAGTCACTTCAACCGTGGGATCTTAAACTATGTGGTAGATGTATTGCTACGTCCAACCCAAAATAGGAAAGAGATTCCCTATTCCTTCTGGTGTTTCAATCCTCGTTGGTTATCCATTCTTATGGTGTGACCAAGAATACCTCCTTCATTACGGTGTTCCAACATCCTTTGGTTACTCATCTTCTGTTGTGAAGTAACCTCATGATCTTTGACAAAGATTTCAAGAAAGCTGTTATGGAATGGTTGAAAGCCCCATATCTCCCTTGTCCACTACGAAGAGTGAACATGATTCTGTATCAAAAATTTCTCTGACGCACGGATTACAGTGTTTCCTCGTGTTTTTCCTCGTCTGTGGATATTACGTTTTGGTATCCAAGACCATCCTCTCCATCTTGGTTTTCTGTTTGAAGAAACCTCGATGCCCTAAGTTGTCCAACCTTTCTTTTTCCAAAAGAATTTAAAGTCTTGTGCAAAGCTCATATTCATGGTATCCTTTCAAGACCAATCGTCCGCAAACTTGAAACCATCCTCTACTCACTCCGTTACCTTGATGTGTTTCATGCATGATAACTCAACAGTTCTTTACGAACATTCCTGTTATGAGCTGTCCATGAGATATTCGATCTTCGTGAAGATCACTTCCTAAGAGTTTCCCTCTTACCAAAGGTGTATCCGTTCAATACTTCAAGATGCTAAGGATCCACCTCTTCGAGAAGGGAACCATAAGGTTCGAGAAGATCGTGCAAAACCGGTGTTCCTTCTTTCTTCTCCTTCGGGAATCTCGGGACGAGATTCTTGTAAGGGGGGTAGATTTGTAACATCCCCAATTTTGCTAACTAGGGTGTGTGGTGTTGTGTTCATCTCATACATGCATGAATCAAAAAAATTAAAACATGTTTGAAACAATTTAAATTGTGAATGCGAATGGTTTGAGAAAAATCCCACATATAGTACTTAAATTGGGTTCCAAAATTTTGTACTGAAAAGTAATTCTTTTTCGCCAAACAAAAATATGGTTAGGTTGGAAATTTCATAAGCTTTTCAAAATATATTTTTGGCAAATTTTATATCTACAAAAAGGACCTTTAAAACTTCTGTTTAGGTGCTGGTTTAAACGTTTCAGGGGCTTCCTTGTAATTTTCCCCACCAGCCAGGGGGTTATGGGGAAAATCCCCTTTGTCTTCTACCTTTGGACAGGGAGGCAGCTGCGTGTCCACCTCCCCCGATGCCACCTCCTGCCTGGGTGTTTGCCGCGGAAGAGGGTTGCCTCCAGGTCGATGCCGTGCTGGTCCTCTCTCCCTCACTCGCCTCACCCTATCCCTCCCTATCTGTAACTCCCAAACCGGAACCCTAGTTAGGGCCGACCTCCATGGCGCCGCCGAACCGAGCATCCCCGCCACCATTGGAGCATCCCACGAGGTCCGCCATGCCACCTTGCATCTCCCCGTCGAGTACCGTTTCCTGGGATGGCCTCTGAAGCGGGAATCGGGCCGCCGTTTCCCTCCATGGCCGCCGGCCGTCGAGGACGTTTCTGGCCGCCTCCGGCCTCCACTCGCCACCTCGACCACCTTGCTAGCTCCACCACGTCATGGTGAGATCCCTGGCGCCCTCCGCTCTCTCCCTAACCCTCTGTACCTCCCGCTCGTCGAACATCCGTGGCCGCCGCCGCGGTTCCTCGTCGCCGGCGAGCTCCCCGGCGACCATATGGTCAATCGGCGCCACCCCTCAACTCCCCTTGACCTCCTCTTCCTTGCTGTGCGGTTTAATTTTCGAATTGCACACGAATTCGTCGAATTCGATTTCAATTGTGAAGATCCAGTAGCGGTGACGTCATCATCGCGTCACCATGGTGTCATATCCCTCTGTTTATATAATTCCAGAAAATGGTCAATTTTAATAATTTAATAACTGTTGATTTATAACTCAGAAAAATAAAAGTAAGGTATAGAAATGATCAGAAAAATGTACTCTATCTGAATATACCATTTTCAACCATGTTTGAGAAAGTTGATTTTTCATCATTATTTGAATTTGTTTAATTCATTTAAAAATAGAAAAATAAGTTTTTAATCACTAAAATTAGAAAATTAAAAGTTATATGCCAAAATGCTCAAAATGTCAAGTGCAACCTGTTTATGATGTTTTTAAACCCATTTGAGCAACTAAAATTGTACTCACTTTCATAATCACCCGAAACCCCCTCCGGGGTCTATTTCGGGGCTAATTTCAACTTAATCGCATAATTTCCATATGAACCCTAGCAACCCAAAGAACATGTTTAGGGCTTCTTTAAGTGCATTAACTTGCTCATGCATACATATTGCGCATTGCATCGTTGCCATGTGTTGATTGTTGTTCTTCTTGTTTCGGTGTTTTTTTCCCCCTCGGTAGAACGTGACTCCGAAGAGAAGGCCAACAATTCCAATTGCGAATACTTGGTCTAAACAACCAAGTCAAGCACTTATTCCTGAAGACTTTCTCTGGTTTTCTTGAAGCAAGGCAAGCATAACCTCTTATCTGCCCATATATGTTTTCGAAAGACTTTTCGTTCTCGTACAAATGCATTCGGTTCCAATGTATCTTGAGTCATTAGATAGAGTTATCCTATTTATTTGCATAACCCAGATATCATGATTCAATGCTCCTAGCAGACATAGGATTTGTTTGTGTATATCGCCAGAGCCTCAAATATGCCATGCTTAGTCATACATGCATGTTGGTCTCTGCTCCATCCGGTTGATGAATCAGAGTTGCGAATGAATCTAGTATGGTAGGATGTTGTAGAAATTTAAGAGAATTTGATTAACATGATTTAAAGGTGTGGATGACGAGACCATAGAGGGTCTGTGGTAGTTGTCTCGTTCATGCCCCTAGGAGCGAGTTCTCGTCTTCGAGCCAAGACTGAGCGTGCATCCACACGAGGGATTGGATTCCCCTCGGTCTCAACTTGCCTAGTTTGTTCCATGAGTTGCCTAGTTCGGGCTTTCCATTTGGATTTGCGGGGATATCAAAACGTTTTCAAAACTAGGATGTGGCGATGTATCGGTGCTCTGCGGGTAGGTAACCGTCGAGCATTGCGCACAACGATAGAGACCCGGCAGGAGATGGCCACTCCCTATTGGCGGTCCATCTCTACTCGGAGCGACTCATGGAATAGGAGAAGTAAGGGAAAGGTCGTGGTCAACCTCCATCTGCCGGCACTTCCCGGAATAGTGCTAATCTAGTGGCATTAAGAGTTGGTTGGTACGTGTGGTTAAAGTTGTACACCCCTGCAAGGTTAAATCTTTTCGAAAAGCCGTGTCCGCGGTTAAGGACGACTTGGTGACGGATTATGTGATCATAGAAAACTTGAACGGAATGACTAAAACTTGTTGATAACGAATGAAGGATGCCTCCTCGGAGATGCCGAGAGGGGTTACCTTGTAGCAGGAGTTACCGGAACAACTTGAGGTGGTGATCTTTGAAGCACGAGTTGCTGAAATGTTTTGGTGGATTAAAAAGATGATGATCTCAGTAGTTGAGTAGCTTTCTTATCTGTTTTCAAAATACTCCATGAGACGTGCTATTCCTCCCTCAACTTGGAAAACAAAGATGACTTTACGCAAAACAACCTTCATAACTCTTTCTAAAAGAAGCAGATATATAATAGGTTAACTAAGTCTTGTTGAGTACCTCCCGTACTCATGTTTGCTTCAACTTGGTTCAGGTGGAGTTCCTCAGTTCGGTGGTGTTTCGCCGTGGACATCGACAAGTAGTTTGGGGTTTCCAGGTAGCAGCCTGGAATCTATGGGCTGGGACGTCGCCTTATGTTGCGGCCTCTTAGGTCTTTTTGGTTCTTGTTGATTAGCAACATAATTTGCCTTCCGTTGTCTGATGTAATGTTGGGTCATGTGACCTCTGCTTGTAAGCTATACTCTAGTAACACCAGTTTAATACAACTTCAATATCCAGAGTGTTGCTTTGATCGGTTGTTGGTTTCGAGCTCATGGTTATACAGTTTTGGCTATGCCTGCATAGTTGTCGCAGTCGAGGGGTTGTGGAGCCGATGATCCATGTCCGAGCCCGCCTGTCGATGTGATCGGCCTGGGGCGAGGTAACCCCAGTAACCCTCGATTGTTGTTGCACTTTCTGTACACATAGCATCTCTGTATAACTTTGGTCCCGTTCCTTCAGTTTCATCCGACTCATGGACGCTTGGGTATGCATAGTTGGTTATGACTAGCATGGATACAAGGAGTAGTAGACCGGGGATCCGGACTACGTGCCGATGAATCCGGTCTGCCTGCCGTTGTTTGTTGCGGCCGGGGCTGGTAACCCTGAAGCCCTTGTGAGTCCATGGCTAGGAGCACATAACAGTATGTATATCTCTAGGTCCGGGGTCTGACAGCTACCACGTCCCCCCACGTCTCTACCCGTAGGCTCATGGCACCCCAGTCTATGAACTCTACTACGATGTCTCGACAATGTTGTTGAGTTTGTTCATGATGCTACTGAAAATTGTTATGAGATAGGATAATACGGTTGTGGTAATTTTCATGTTACTAAAACACCTCTCTTTTTGTTGAAAGTTTTGAAGTTGCTCTTGTTCTACCTTCCCATGATTTCTAGTTTGAACATCTTTAATTTGTTTTTTTACAAGATTCCTATGAATAGGAAGTGGGTTAGACTTAAATTTATTTTATACTTGCTTCTTGATGCTCTCTTTTGCTTAATTCATATTTCTTATGTGAGCATTTTTGCTTTTTATGCCTAGCTGAAAGGCGTTAAAGAAAAGCGCTATCGGGAGACAACTCGTTTTATTTCGTTGTTTTCAACCCATTTTCCTTTGTTTTCTTTTGTGTGCTTTGCACCTGGGTGTTTTCTATTTCCTTAGAAACCATGATGTATCTTTTCTTTTGAGTTTTTGTTGAGCCAAGTAAAGCCTCTAGTGGAAAGTTGAGGCTATATTTCGGATTTTTGCGCAGGAAACAGATTTCTGCTGTCCACTGTTTATTTCGTACAAAATCACAAAAAATTCAAAATGACCTGAGTTTTTTTGTGCGTAATCCTAAATTGTATACTCAACTTTTCTTATTTGACACTGTTTTATTTGAGCAACATAAGATTTTCGAAAAAAACATCTTTACCTGTTGTGCTGTTTTGACAGATTTCCGCCAATAATTACATTTGCATCTTAATCGCTTTCTTTTGTTGTTCTTTTGAGAAAAATAGTTTTAAAAGAAGTTGTGACAGTATATAATGTGTTTTTGAGTGTTATACTTGTGTTGAAACTTAACCATGTGAATTTATTATTTCAATTACACTAACGTTGCTAATGAAGATTGTGAGAAGTTTGGTGTGAAGAAAGTTTTCAAGGGTCAAGAGAAGAGGATGATATGATGTGATCAAGATGAGTGAAAAGCCTAATCTTGGGGATGCCCCGGTGGTACATCCCAGCAAATTCCAAGAAGACTCAAGCGTCTAATCTTGGGGATGCCCAAGGCATCCCCTTCTTCATCAACAAATTATCAGGTCACTTCTAGTGAAACTATATTTTTATTCGGTCACATATTATGTGCTTTACTTGGAGCGTCTTTTATTTCCGTTTTCAGTTTGTTTTTGTTTTTTGCTTTCAGTTTGTTTTTACTTTTTCAATAAACTTGGTTGTACCCCAACATTATTTTATTGGAGAGTGACACGCTCCGCTTTTTCATGGGAATACTTTGTATTCTTAATCTATGTCTGGCTGCTGCATTTATTTAGCTCTTGTTTTGCATGCATCTCTTATTAGAGTTGTTAGTTTTAGTAATATTATGTGAGTACTCTCATGTTTGCTTCCTATAGCATTTAGAGAGATTTTTTTAAAACATATCTTGTATGGTGCTTGTTGGGAGAAGAAACTGCTGTTTAAAGTAGAATTTATATTGGTGCAAGTAGAAGCTTGTATAAACTGTTGCTAAAACTTTTTCATGCCATGCTAAATGTTATTTTAGTTCTAAAGCCTTGTGATGTTGAGTAGCATGAATAGCCTCAAATAGCTGAGAGTGTTTAATATGTCATTGAAAGATTCAGGAGTTGTTCTTGTCATAAGAAAGCATAAATTTTTGGAATTCTCTTTCGAATGTTTTATTTGGTTGACTTGGCGCATGCTCACACCATGTTTATGACTACAAACCAGTCACAAATAGACTCCATGACCACTTAGTTTTTGAACTATGATACCGCTTGTGCTTTAATTAATGATGCTTATGTCGCTATGCATGATTATGGCTCTTATGCTCTCTTGATTTATTGCTCCCAGTCTTTTGCTAGCCTCCACCTGTACTGAGTATGAGCTCTACTCGCGCATCCAACTCCCTTAAACCAAAGTTTTTCCCATTGTGTCCACCATACCTACCTACATGTGGTATTTAAATGCCACTCCAAGTAAATTGCTCATGTGTTACCTTTAAAACCTTCAAAATTACTCCTGCTTTATGTTCCTGTTTTGGCTCATGAGGACGTCAATAGAGAATCTTTATCTCACTTGTTGATTGGATTTCACACCCTGGACTAGTGGCGTCATCCGCTTATCCAAATGATAGAAGAGCTGGCAGCGGGGTTCCCAGCCCCAAATTAATACACACAAAATCTCTTCACTATTTTTGCCCCTGATTTATCAGTCAAAGCATAATTGTGTAAACAAAAGATAAAGAGGGATTACCTTCTAACCAGATGCGTCCTTCACATGGGAGCCGCTCTTGTGAATCCAGTTGGCTTGTGACGTACTATATTTTATGTTTACCATTCGTTGACATTAGCATACATCTCCCAAAATATAGACACTCAGTGTCAAATTTTTAATACCTCTGTTTAATAAAATAAAAGCTCTAGCACATGAGTGATCCCTGATTCCCTCCGCGAAGGGCCTTTCTTTTACTTTTATGTTGAGTATCCATCTTCTAACTTTTTGCACAGTTGAGAGAGTATTTTTTACATTCTTAGTTCTATGTCCATTTTCCCATGAGCATCAATAACTACTTCATGATGTGATATCATTTGTTCTTAAATTATTTTATCTAGTCTTCCTCATGAACTTTGAAGGTGTCCTGGCATTTATGTTTTGCCCCACTCTTAAGGACTAGCGAAATAGCACTTTGCCATGCTTTCTCTATACCTGAAACAGACGTTTATCTTTCTTTGCATTGTTTCTCATGATCCTTTATTTGAGATACTCTTCATGATGAAAAGTTATTGATTTGCTTTATTATTAAAGTTCTATTTATCATGTTTGTGTTTGAAGTTCTATGATCTCAGCTTGCATATGCCTTTACAGTTTTATGATCAAGATCATGTTAGTAGCATGTCACCTCAGAAATTATTGTTTTATCGTTTACCTACTCGAGGACGAGTAGGAACCAAGCTTGGGGATGCTTGATACGTCTCCAACGTATCTATAATTTTTGATGCTCCATGATAATATTATGCCAATTGCTACATGTTTTCTCCCTTCTTTATGTCATTTTTACATGTTTTCCGGGACTAACCTATTAACAAGATGCCAAGTGCCAGTTCCCTGTTTTGTGCTGTTTTGGTTTCAGAAAAGTTGTTCTGGAAATATTCTCGGAATTGGACCCCACAAAGCCTGAAGTGCCTATTTTCCCCGGAAGCATCCAAAAGACCAAAGAGGAGACGAAGAGGGACATCAGGGGGCCCACACCATGGGGTGGCGTGACCCCCTTGGCCGCGCCAGGGGGTGGTGTGGGGCCCCCAGGGCTCCACCGCCTCTGCCCTTTCACCTATTTAACCCCCCCGGATGGAAAACCCTAAACACCTCATCAAATATCCCCGAAAAGTTCCGCAGCCACCGTCACCGTCAACCCTAGATTAGGGGGGTTCTGAAGTTGTCTCCGGCACCCTACCGGAGAGGAAATCATCACCGGAGGCCTCTTCATCACCATGCCTACCTCGGAGTGATGCGTGAGTAGTTCATCCTTGGACTATGGGTCCATAGCAGTTGCTAGATGGTTGTCTCCTCCTCTTATGCCTCCATGTTTAGATCGCGTGAGCTGCCTAACATGATCGAGATTGATCTTATGTAACTCTATGTGCTGTGTTTGCTGGGATCCGATGAATATTGAACTTATGCCAAGTTGATTATAGTCTTTATTGCACATGTTATTTGTGATCTTGCATGCTTTCCGTTGCTAGTGGTTCCTCTGGACAAGTAGTTGCTAGTGACTCCAAGAGGGAGTATTTATGCTCGATAGTGGGTTCATGCCTCCTCATCGCCTTGCGCGAGTGACAAAAACATGAAGGGGGAGGATGTGCTGTTGCCATTAGGGAGAAAACAGCGGTGAGAGTGCCTGCGTGCATAATCATTGCTTACATTACACACTTTGTTTAATACAGTTATCTGTTGCTTGCAACTTAATACCTAAGGGGGTTTGAATGATAACCCGAGGGTGGATTATTGGTCATAGATGCGGTTGGATTACGGTCTATGTATATTGTTGTAATGCCCGCACTAAATATCATAGTAGTCATCATGTCATTATTGTGCACTATGGTGCAACCTTTATTTGTCAATTGCCCAGCTGTAATTTGTTCACCCAGCATGCTATCTTTTATGGAGAGACACCACTAGTGAACCTATGAACCCCGGTTCATTTTCCTAATACTGTTAAACCAACCACCACAATTTTCTTCTTTCTTTACTTACTGCAAGCATACATTATTTTCCACACTATACGTCTAATCTTTGTTTTCAGCAAGACCGGTGAGATTGACAACCTCACTGTACCGCTGGGACAAAGTATTTTGGTTGTGTTGTGTGCAGGTTCCACGTTGTTGCTGACACCGGTGAGCCATCATCACCGTCAGTGGCATCAACCTTCCGAAGGTCCTGTTTCTCCTACTGGATTGATAACCTTGGTTCTTAACTAAGGGGAATTTCCTACCACTGTGCTCATCACAACCTCCTCTTGGGGTATCCCAACACACAACATCAGTGTCCCAATCCTTTTTAGCACAAAGGACAAGCCGGTGGTGTTTTGTATAATGACTAAAACGTTTCTAAGGACACACGGGAGGATTCTTCAAGTTGTTTTCATCACACGTCGTTGATGATCTTTATCGTCTTGATAAGTGTTATGTGAGTAGACTTATGCTAGTGCACCACCCCGTCCAAGAAAAATAACATAAGTATTACACTCTAATATGAAATATATCAATGAATAAGAGAGAATTAACATATAAAATAGCGATGCAAAATGGATGTATGACGTATCAGCTCCCTCAAGTTTAGACTCCGCTTGTCCCCAAGCGAAAACTAAGCTCGAAAAACATGACCACATGCTTTATGGAGTGAAGTGTCGATAATGAAGAATACGAACATGAAGGATCAGTAGCTAATTATCAAACTCTATAAATTATATACAACAACCTTTATCATAATGCTTCTTAAAGAGAAGTAATAATTCAATCATATAAAGGCATAGTAAGGTGCACATTCATTGAGAAATGACAAACTGTGTTCTTGGTCAAGGAATCAATCTTAGCTTTCCGGAAGATTCTATGTCAGAGCTAATAATCAAATAACCCATGCAATAAGACATGGTAAAAAACAGCATGAACATATATAAGGATGCATCTCAGTTCAACATCATAAGTTTGATTGTGGAGAATAGGAAGGATGGATAAAACTGACTCAATCCTTATTCTAAAAATGGGACCTTCACAGAGGGAAGCAGGGATTGCTCAAGTGCTAGAGTTTTTTAGTTTTAGAAACATATAAGAGCCATGAAAATAAATTTGAGAGGTGTATGTTTTCGTTAACAACTCAAGTGTGAACAACTTATCATAAGTATGTCAAGCAAAGCTATAGACTTTTGAGAACGGTTTTCATTGACACATTTCTTTCTTTATGAATGACAGTCCTTCCACCTTGTCTTACACAAACCATGTCTAACCGAATTCACGGGTGCCTGCCAACAATCATAAATCCATGTGGAAGTGCCTTTCTTTATCATTTAAGTTCATATTATTTGGCACCAACTCTCTTACAATTAAAATGAGCACATATTCCATACTCACTGGGTGAATAAGAAAGGAGAACTTTGCTTGACATTTAAGTATAATAAGTTTTTACACTACTGATGCATGTAAAATGCATAGATGAATTTTGCATATTTTCACATGGTTTTCTATTACATATTGCATCATATAAGGGTATAATTCAATGTTTTATAGTATTTTGGAGTTAAATTACAAAGTCCCCCAACTTTTATGGAATTAACCCTGCCTGTCAGAAACCCCGTTTTCTATATTTTTGACGTTTCAGGGGGCAAACTTTCGCGAAATCACCTGAAAATCTGCGGGGGTCATTTTCTTGGAAGGAGAAGACTTGCGGGCGAAGGATCCACGAGAATTGGGCAAGGAGGCCCAAAAGAGGACCCTCCACGCGGCCAGATTCCTTGGCCGTGTGAGAGGCCCCCTTTTGGCCCCTGTGGCCCCAATTCCTTCCATCTTCGACTTACCGACTCCGTCTTGACCTAAAACCGACTATAAAAAGGGTCCCCCGTACCCTTACGGAGAAGAGCGCCGCTGAAACACCGAAACAGAGACCAGAAGTTCCAGATTGGAGGGGGAAAACTCCGGCGGGGCGCCGCCGGTGTGATCTCCTACCCCTCCAACATCATCTCCATCGACATCTCCATGAAGAGGGAGTAGTCCACCCCAGGGCTATGGGTTTGTGGAAGTAGCACTTGTATCTCTCTCTCTATGTGCTTCACTAATTAGATCCGTATGAGCTACCTCACATGATTACGGGCACCGTTGTAATTCCTATGTGGTGGATCTTTTCTATGAGTTATTGAATCTGAGATTGCAATTGTTTCTCTTGAGTTATTTGAGTAGATGTATCTTATGTACCCCGTTCTTATTTGCTAGCTTTGATCAATCTAGTTCTTGAGAGCGTGTGTGGGGTGATGGGTGCATTAGTTGGAGTAACGGGGGTGGCTAGTGCTCTGAAAGTGACAGAAGTTCAGCGATCCACTTAGGTTTTGTTAAACCTTTCTTAGCTACCTAACTAGGGATAAAAAGGAGTACCTTGTTACCGGGGATTTGAAGTGACACTAATCAATCTCCATGACTAGATCTAGCAAGTTCTTACTTCAACTTCATGTCACATTGCTTAAAGCTATACTCTGGTTTTTCCTTAATTATCGAGGTGTTATGATTTATTTCGCATCTTGGTGGAGTATAAGAGGGATCAATATGACCGTAGAGATCTCTATGCTAGGACATGATGCCCATATGAAAGTACTAAATGTTAAACATGTTATTGTGATCTCACATGTAATTCTTTATGTCCACCGTCTACCACTTTATTTGAGAGAATGCAAGTGTGAAACCATGAACCCCGGTCCTATTTTAAATATAAGAAAACACTCTAGTTACTTTGCTGCAATTTACTTTACTTGCACTTTACTTTACTTGCATCTCCAATTCGAATTTACATTATCTCCATCACAACTTGCATCACAAAAAATACAAAAAGAATACATTGCATATTTATTTTCTCATTTGCATTTAGTAGTAGATTTAATTATTGCACATTTACTTTCAGTTTTGCATTGCAATTTAGAAGTCTCACACCTTGTGCTTGACAACCACTTGGTGAGGTTGAGGGCACAAAATTCTCTACTTGTTTGCAGGATCCTGGAGGAAGCTTGGAAGACAACTGCTGAAATACTGGCTCCCCAAGAGTTCGATATAAACCCTCGAGTCACCATCGTGGGGAAGAAGGCTTGCCACTAGCTACACACTCTGCACTTGGAGTCTCAACCTAGCCATCAAGCGTTTTTCTGGCGCCGTTGCCAGGGATCCATAGGTGAAGGAGTTGTCCAAGGGAACTCACAAGAAGTCTTCATCACCAACAAGGTGTGCAAACACCTAAGCTTGGGGAGGTTGCACCTACGTGAGTACCATCCTTTCTATCTCCACCTTCTTTCAAGTAGATTGTTTTGTTTCTCGTCTTGTTTTTGTTTTTGTTCTTGTTTTTGTTTAGTCTTGCATATTTTATTTTAGTTTGCATTTTAGTTTTGCATTTAGTTATCTAGATTATTTTAGTATTTCGAATTTGCTTAGTTACTTTACTTTTGTTTTGCATAAAAATAAAAAACTACATAAAAACTTGGAAAATGGAGCAGAGAACTTATTGGCCATTTAGTGTTAGGAATTTCCCTCAAGAGCTAAATATTCCCGTTGAAAAATTAGAGGTCTATCCTAGTGTTATTAAAATGATTTATGAATCTCGTTTCTATGGAAAGCCTAAAGAAGACTCTTTGTTCCATCTTAAGAAATTTGATGAAAGATGTAAAACTTTGAACTTGAATCATGCAAACATAAACACTACTAAAGTTAAACTCTTTCCCTACTCACTAGGAGGCAAAGCATTAGATTGGATATTAAGATGGCCTCCTAGCAATTTTACTACTTGGTTCAACTTAAGGGCTGCATTTATTGAAAGGTTTTTTCATGCTGAAAAGAATTACAATGTTAAACAATTTCTCATTACCTTTAAACAAGAAAAGGATGAAACAATGATACAAGCATGGGAGAGATTTAGAAGTAGAGCATATGGAATCGAGCATGGCTTTAGAGATTGGATACTTATGCATATGTTTTATAAGGGACTTTCTGAAACTTCTAGAGCCTTTTTAGATAATGAATGTGGGGTATCTTTTACTAGTACTAATGCTGCAAATACCCATGTTTTTCTTGAAAGTTTTCTCTCAGAGGTTAAAATTAAAGAGAGCTTAAAAAAGGCTGAAGTACCCGAGGATATTTTTGATGATCGCTATGAGATTTTTAATATGCATAATAGAAAAGGAAAAGTAGAGGAAATTATTATGCTTACTGAAATTAAGGATCCATTGCTTGATTTAGAAAAAAGTAGCTTGCAAGAACTTATTGCTACTCTACAAAAATTTGCTAGTGATCCCACTATAAATGTTAATCAACCTGGCTTTGGATCTTATATTGCTAATCATGTCTTGCAAGAAAAAATTGCTAGGTACAAGAATGAGGCCATGATACCTCCTAAGCTTGGGGATGCATGGATCCCCAAGGTGCTAGTTTCAATTGGAAAACAAATTCACCATGCTATGTTAGATCTAGGTTCTAGTGTATCGGTACTCTCTAAAGAATTATATGAACTGCTAGAACTAGAAAATTTAGAAAAGTGCTCAAATGAATTTGTCCTTGCTGATAACTCTACTAAACATGTTGTAGGACAAGTAAAAGATGTTATGATTGAATTGCACATGACTTCCGTACCCGTTGATTTCATTATTATGGATATGGGGGATAAATTCCCTAATCCTATTATTTTGGGTAGACCTTTTCTTCGTACTACAGGTGCAATCATAGACTCCAAGGAAGGGAATGTCAGGTTTAAGTTCCCTCACAAGAAAAGCATGGAGCATTTCCCAAGGAAGAGGGGCACGCTGAAGAACAAGCTCCCTCATGAGCTTTATCCCTCTTGATTATCAAGTAAGTAAAGCCTAGCTATATGGCTATAAAGAAAGCGCTTTACGGGAGGCAACCCGGTGGTTTTTGTTTGGATTTTCCTAGTGTCCTCTTGCTGTATCAATAGATTAGTTTTTTTTGTTTTAATTCTGGAGTTTTCAATAAAGAGTCAAGTCAAACCCATTTGGACTTATAAGTTGCTATCCTAGTACATGAAATTTCTGTTTCAGCACGAGTCTGCTCACCGTATGATTTTACGTTTCTTATTGGTATGTAGGATTGAGCTAATTTTTCAGTATGTTCTTCAACTTTTCTTCCTCTTTAAGCACAAAAATTGGCTTAATTTTTTGACGAGTCTAGCTTAGGAAAAAACGTTCGTTTTGCTGCTGCTGCTTTTCTGGACAGATTCTTCCTTCTTTTGTTTTATGCACTCTTTGGGTTTGGGAATCGAATTCCATGATTCTTTCAAGAAATAGAGTGAAAATACAACATAATGAACCTTATTGTCTATCTACTGGAGCATTTGATTTGGAATTTTGCACAGCAAGCATGTGATTTGTTTGTCCTTGCTAATCTCACCCCACAGAAAAAGAATGGGAGAAACATGTTTTGTGAAGTTTTTTCACAGGGAATAGAGGAGCTGCGCCTCAAGACATCCAAGAATGGTGAAAGCCATAATCTTGGGGATGTGATGAACACCCCACTGGGCTACACTCTTTTGGTTAGCACACGTCTACTTTCTGTTTTTCTAAGCAAAGCATTTATCGTAGAGACTTGAAGCGTCTAGTTTTTGTTTTTATTTTCGTTTTGATAAGACCACCACCATCATTTTATATGAGATTGAGCTACTGGAGTTTGGGGTTGGAATGTATTGGATGCTAGTATTATGACTTGGAATAGGTATGCCATGGTTGATTTGAAGAGCTACATATGTTTGCATGATTTATAGGCTTTTTATGTGTAGAAATTTGCAATAATGTTGTCTTGAGCTATCTCTTATTCATGTCCTTGATGTTAATTGCTGGTTTATTTAGTTTGTCATGAAATGAGTAGTTATATGGACATATGCATGCATAGGAGCTAGTCAACTATCTCCCTCTTGCTAGCCCAAAAATTTAAAAATTCCAACAAGTAAAAACTTGTTTCCAACACTCCTTAGCCAAGTATTTCCAGTGAGTCCACCATATCTTCCCATTAGCTTCATTGCTATTCCGAGTATATTCACCATGTTATTGTGTTATTTATGTTCTAAATTCAGATATTCACTTTATTAATTGTCATGGGTTGAACTTGGGATAGGACTCTCACGAACTTTTGAAGGCACACTTTACTTTTTACGCATCTAATAAACATGACCCAATAATGGGAGCCACAAGTTTTGCGTTTGACAAGTGTGTGGTTGGGAGCTAGCTATAAACGTGTATCACCGGAAAGCTTTCAACATTGCACAAAAAAATTTACATTTGGTTGATATCATGTACTTTTGTTTTTGGACTCCTGCCATGCCGAAATGAAATAGAGGAATAGTAAGTTTTGATGAGTAAGTATCTGTATGACTAGAGAAACACATTGGGCCGCTAACCCAAGCCATGCTTTATCATGGTGGAAATTTACTTACAGCTCTACAACCCATCCTATAATAAAATAAGAAGCTATGCATAATAGTGAATGAAAATAAAAAGGATTATGAGTCTACTCCGTTTGTTCATCTTGTCATTGTAACATGGGCTTGTTTCCATGTCATGGGGCAAGAGGTACCTCTTTGCGGTTCTCTATGATGTCAGTAATACTTATTATGATTGTACAAAGCTTATTAGGAATCTTAAGTTGAGTAATCATGGAGTAGGTTTTCACACTCACGGGGCATGAGGCTTTCAACCACCTTGTCATTCTCATTACTTCAATACTCACAATTTTAAGATGCTAGTGATAAAGGGGAAATGAGAGTCCTAGATCAATGGATACCACATTTCAATTAGTAATTTAGTTGAATAATTTAGAGGCTAAATAATACTTGATCATGTTTTACCTCTACTCAGTTTTCTCCAAAGTGTCCACCATATTTTCTATTCTCCATTATGCTATTCTTTGACCAATATAGGATTTTATTTTTCATTTTGTGTATGCATTTGGTCCATAGTGCTTTTATTTCATTATACACTTTGTGAACTTTCATGAAGCATTTTGCTTGCATATTTGATATTTCTTACAACATGAATTGTATATTGCTACTCATTTCTAGTATTAATCATTTGATTATATGTAGCATGAATAATCCTCCTTGTTATCCCATGATTGTTTCAATACGCAAAACCCATCTTAGTTTTATCACCTTCATACTCGAGGACGAGCATGGGTTAAGCTTGGGGATGTTGATGCATGTAAAATGCATAGATGAATTTTGCATATTTTCACATGGTTTTCTATTACATATTGCATCATATAAGGGTATAATTCAATGTTTTATAGTATTTTGGGGTTAAATTAAAAAGTCCCCCAACTTTTATGGAATTAACCCTGCCTGTCAGAAACCCCGTTTTCTATATTTTTGACGTTTTAGGGGGCAAACTTCCGCGAAATCACCTGAAAATCTGCGGGGGTCATTTTCTTGGAAGGAGAAGACTTGCGGGCGAAGGATCCACGAGAATTGGGCAAGGAGGCCCAAAAGAGGACCCTCCACGCGGCCAGATTCCTTGGCCGCGTGAGAGGCCCCCTTTTAGCCCCTGTGGCCCCAATTCCTTCCATCTTCGACTTACCGACTCCGTCTTGACCTAAAACCGACTATAAAAAGGGTCCCCATACCCTTACAGAGAAGAGCGCCGCCGAAACACCGAAACACCAAAACAGAGACCAGAAGTTCCAGATTGGAGGGGGAAAACTCCGGCGGGGCGCCGCCGGTGTGATCTCCTACCCCTCCAACGTCATCTCCATCGACATCTCCATGAAGAGGGAGTAGTCCACCCCAGGGCTATGGGTTTGTGGAAGTAGCACTTGTATCTCTCTCTATGTGCTTCACTAATTAGATCCGTATGAGCTGCCTCACATGATTACGGGCACCGTTGTAATTCCTATGTGGTGGATCTTTTCTATGAGTTATTGAATCTGAGATTGCAATTGTTTCTCTTGAGTTATTTGAGTAGATGTATCTTATGTACCCCGTTATTATTTGCTAGCTTTGATCAATCTAGTTCTTGAGAGCGTGTGTGGGGTGATGGGTGTATTAGTTGGAGTAACGGGGGGGGGTGGCTAGTGCTGTGAAAGTGACAGAAGTTCAGCGATCCACTTAGGTTTTGTTAAACCTTTCTTAGTTACCTTACTAGGGATAAAAAGGAGTACCTTGTTACCGGGGATTTGAAGTGACACTAATCAATCTCCATGACTAGATCTAGCAAGTTCTTACTTCAACTTCATGTCTCATTGCTTAAAGCTATACTCTGGTTTTTCCTTAATTATCGAAGTGTTATGATTTATTTCGCATCTTGGTGGAGTATAAGAGGGATCAATATGACCGTAGAGATCTCTATGCTAGGACATGATGCCCATATGAAAGTACTCAATGTTAAACATGTTATTGTAATCTCACATGTAATTCTTTATGTCCACCGTCTACCACTTTATTTGAGAGAATGCAAGTGTGAAACCATGAACCCCGGTCCTATTTTAAATATAAGAAAACACTCTAGTTACTTTGCTGCAATTTACTTTACTTGCACTTTACTTTACTTGCATCTCCAATTCGAATTTACATTATCTCCATCACAACTTGCATCACAAAAATACAAAAACAATCCATTGCATATTTATTTTCTCATTTGCATTTAGTAGTAGATTTAATTATTGCACATTTACTTTCAGTTTTGCATTGCAATTTAGAAGTCTCACACCTTGTGCTTGACAACCACTTGGTGAGGTCGAGGGCACAAAATTCTCTACTTGTTTGCAGGATCCTGGAGGAAGCTTGGAACTGAAATACTGGCTCCCCAACAGTTCGATATAAACCCTCGAGTCACCCTCGTGGGGAAGAAGGCTTGCCACTAGCTACACACTCTGCACTTGAAGTCTCAACCTAGCCATCAACTACCTCGTCATGAGGTGGGAACAGATGCACAAATATGAAGTATTAATAGTTTTGAAGGTTTAAAGGCAGCACCCGAGAAATTTATTTGGAGTGGCAGTGAGATACCACATATAGGAAGGTATGGTGGACACTTGTGGAAGGTTTTGGTCCAGGTTTGGATGCACGAGTAGTGATCATACTCAGTACATGGTTTTTGGCTAGCAAGACTTTATAGCAAACAAACAATGTTGAGAGATACAAACTGATATGAAACCATGCAATGTTATATAACATGAAGTATTGCAACTGTCTTCCTTGTCAGCATAAACACATCAATCATAAGAACATATAACTTTAAAAAAATTGCAATTATGAAAGATCTATGAGCTAATATATCTCCATGTGAAACCTCTCTTCTTTGTTCTAAGTGCTATTGTCATGACCAATGCTATGTATGCCAATACTCAATAAATTTCTGCCACCACACCCAATATGAGATCACTACTTTTCACAAGACAAGCATGCGAGAACAATTGCAATGAATAGAATACATAGTGCAGCTAAGTAAAAAAGATGACTCCATATCAACATTTCATCATAGATAAAGTCACAACAACGGATAAAAACCACACTAATAAAGGATACCAGCCCAACTTGCAATAACCATACTATATGACAACTTCCTAATCATGATATGACACACAACTCGAATAGTAAAAGATACAGACAGAGATACCAGGGAAACTCCCCCAAGCTTGGAACAAGCCGAGGGCATTACCACTTATAATTAAGCTTGATCCTTTGATGACGATGGTGGAATAAGGATGTTGACGTAGATCGTCCTCTATTTCTTCTTCTTCAACACCCAACATCTCCTCCATGGTTTCTTCTTTGTCATTAGCTGAGCACTGATCCTTCTCTTGATCTTCATCAGCATCACGGCTAGAAGTCATCTTCCCCTAGAAATTTCGGTTTCATGACAGAAATAACTTTAAAAAAATGTGTCAAAAACACAAGATAGAACCCGAGACAATCTGGATGGTTATATAGGAAAAAATTTGCAACGAAAGAAAGGTAATGAGTCAAGGTACAGTCAGAGTCGGGCCCCGGGGTCTCTGGGTGACCACTAGGCACGGGGTCACCTCGTGGCCTCGGATCCCAGTTCCGATTCTTTTTCATGTACATATTTTTCATATTCTCCAAAAAAACAAATAATATATTAAAAAAATAACGGTGTTTTGTGAAGTTTTTCTTACTAGAACACATACTATTCCAATTCTAACTCTGGTCTGATATGATAATTGGTCTTTATGTGATCTTCCGGGTGACTACCTGTATAATGTTAGTTTCCACATTGTATGGATCACCAGATAATTAATGCTTGAGTCTTTGTCCATTCACCACTTGTGGGTTGGTGCCCTAGAAATTATTAATTTTGATAGCATCCAAACGATAAACTTCTTCCACGACAAATTGTCCCTCCCATTTAGAGAGTAATTTTCCTGCAAAATTCGGAGACGATACCTATAAAATAACACTTTATCACCAATATTAAATTCTCTCTTGAGATTATATCATCATGCCACTTCTTAACTTTTTCTTTAAATAACTTGGCATTCTCATAAGCTTCACTCCTCCATTCATCTAGAAAACTGATATCAATCAATATTTTCTCTCCCGCTAATTTAAAATCACAATTGAGTTCTCTAACAGCCCAATAAACTGTGTGTTCTAGCTCAAGGGGAAAATGGCAAGCCTCCCCGCAAACCATCTTATAAGGAGATATGCCCATAGGATTTTTTATAAGCAATTCTATAAGCCAACAAAGCATCACTAAGTTTCTTAGACCAGTTCTTTCTAGATTTGTTAACAGTCTTTTGAAAAATTAGTTTAATTTCTCTATTGGTCAAATCTACTTGTACACTAGTTTGGGGATGATACAGTGAAGAGATTCTATGGTTAACATCATACTTGGCAAGAAATTTTCTAGAAACACTATGAATGAAGTGAGAACCTCCATCAGCCATAAGATATATAGGCACACCAAACATTGGGAATATTATGTCTTTAAGAATTTTCATAGAGATTTTATGATCAACACTTTTAGTGGGAATAGCTTCTAACCATTTAGTAACACAATCAAAATCAACAAAAATATGGGTATAGCCACGTGGAGGAGGGAAATGACCCATAAAGTCAAATCCCTAACATTCAAAAGGTTCTATAACAAGAGAATAATTCATAGGAATTTCATTACGTCAACTAATATTACCAAACCTTTGACATTCGTCAAAAGTTGTGTCGGATATATACCAATTAGGGGTATAGAAGATGGTAGACAAAGTGCCGGATTACCAGGGTGGCCTAAGTGGTAGTGGGCTTAGGTCCATTAGGCGGCCCAGTAATCCGACGCACAGAAGCCGGATTCTAGAAGAACCCGGATCACGGCCCATGTGATCTGGCTTGGAGGAGAAGATGGATTCCTTGCTTTCCAAGTTACAAGTTACTGTAGTCTTCTAGGTTTCCTATCCTGTAAGCCCTAATCCGTCTATTATATAAAGCCGGACGGGAGATAGATAAAAGGGAGAACGAATAACAGAGAAGCTCTACGCCAACTCGCCGAGAAGCTCATCCTCGTCGAGTAGCTTAGATCTAAACCCTCACATTGTATCCCTGTTTACGGGCTTTAGTCCCGATTAGTGAGAAGTGCAGGAGTAGGCACGTCGTACTGTCGCGACGTACCGAACCTGGGTAAATCCTGTGTTCTGTGTTTACTACGCGATCCCGTTACCCCACGTCTCTACCGTAGTCTCATGGCACCCCCGTCTATGAAAACTACTACGATGTCTCGACAGTTGGCGCCCACCGTGGGGCAAACGACGTCAGGCGTAAAATTCCGATCTGGGATACTTGGCGGAATCGGAAGATCAATCACTGTCGGAAGCTTGGAGTTCGACAACGACGTCGGGCGCTTCCTCGACAACGGATCCTACATACCGGCGCAAAACCACCTGGTAAGTGCCTGCGTCTTACCGATAGGATCTGCTAACATCTTTATCGGACTAACTGCAGAAGCAATGGGGTTTTGCGGTGGAAGCAAATTTATCCCACCCGCCCTATACCCAGTCGAAGATGACTATGATGCCGGATTCTGCTCAGATCGCCGACAAAAAAGTGATACACACTTTATCGGCATGGTGCAATCCGAAATCGCCGAAAACACGGATGACGGAAATCCCGTGCAAGAGGCAGACAACAACGCACCCGTCATGGAGACGGAAGATCAAACACCCGTCACAGAGGCGGAAGATCCGACATCCGTCAACAAGACGATGAACTCGGAAGCAGAATCCGTGCTTGCCGCCATTGAGGCGAGGTTGGAGTCGGAAACCGGATCGGATAACTTCGACTCCGAAGACGAAGATGAGGACGCCTTCGTAAGAAAGGTTAAGTCCTTTCAAGAGGGATTCCATGAAGTTCTAATGGCGAAACTGGCTGATACCACGGACACCGGCAGCCAGGAAAGCCCTAAAACCCCTCCGCCAGAGGAAGAGAGAGAAGACGGAGAAACTTCTCCGGTATTCCCCAATGTCATGGAGATGACAGAAGATGAACCTATCAAAAAACCTCCCTCTTCCAAGAAAAAGCACCGTGCTGCTAAAAAACTCCAATACAAAATCCGGAAGAAAAAATCAGCTGATCTCGCTGATGAAAACCTGGAAGTAGGAGATGTTAGCGGAACAAAGCCTGCGGAGAAGAAATCCAAAGAAATCACTGCTCCGCCAATGACGGAACAGGAAGAGCAAGAGCTATTGCAAACACCAGTGGGACCAGATGAACCCCCCGAGATGCTTGAAGCCAGGAGACAAGCTTTCCAACGGCAACAACAACATCTACTCAGATCTCGGCAACATCTCCAACAAACCCATAATAACATCAAGGTCATGAAGGAAGAAATAGAGGAGTACAAGAGAAAGAATAGATCCGCGTTAAAACCTACTAGGTTACCCGGAATCGCAAGACCGGAAGAACTGCCACCAAAAGAAAGGTTCCATAACCCATCTTGGCAAAAGCAGGTAAACGGCAAAGATGCCAAGGGCGAACCAATATACAAGACCGCATCAGAAAATGCGGAAGCAGCGTTCGCGATTCTTAACAACGATCTGTATTCCAACGGGGAAAAACTCCAAGGGGTGTATGCTTTCCTAGGAAAAGCATTGCAACAACAACAGCGCGCCCAAGAGCGATCAGGGAGGCTGCATGATAACTCCGCCCTATACAAAACAGCTACTTGCGCTGCTGGAGCACCTGGACCGGAAGAACCCGGGGATTCAGACAACTCAAAAGATAAAAAAGAGGATCCGAGAAAAGACAAGAAAAACCCCGACAACCGGGATGCAGCGTCTAGGACCGGATCCCATCTCCCGAAAGATGGACATAAACCCCGTGATCGGGAAGACAAACACCGGAACAACGGCAAAATAATGCCACCTCCGAGAAACCCAGCTGAGAAAGCTGGAAGATACGATATACCTCACAGGCGTGAGAGATCCCGGACACCTCCTAAGGACAAAGAAAGGCACAGGAGTAGAACTCCGCCTAATCCAAAAGGGCGTGATCACGGAAGAGATAGAAACAATCCCGGAAAAGCGTGTTCGCGCAACAATGGAAGAGAAAGGAGCAGATCCCCTTCCGTCCATTCAGCCGGAAGATATTCTGCACACATTGACAGAGCAGAACAGGATGATCTATACTTTGGTCCTAAGTGTTTTACTGACAGGATCCGAAGAATAACGCTGCATTCTGGCTTTGCCAAGGTCGGTCCAACGTACCAGAAATACACCGGCAGCACAAACCCGGATACCTGGCTCTCGGATTACTATACAGCCGTCCAGATCAACAATGGGACAGACTTGGAAGCTGTCAAGTTTCTTCCCCTAATATTGCTGGACGGAGCCAGAGATTGGATCAATGGATTACCATCAAGAACAGTCGACAGCTGGGATGATATGGCTAGAGTATTCACTCAGCATTTCCGGGGAACGTACAAACGCCCGAACAGCATCAACCAGCTAAACCGTTGCACGCAATTCGAAGATGAACCATACGTGGATTTGATCTCCAGATGGACAACAATGAAGAATAGTTGCTCTGGAGTAACTGACGTACAAGCAATGCATGCTTTCGTCAATGGCCTAAAACCCGGACTCGTACCGTTCATGGTTGGTTCCAAAAAGCACAAAGATCTTGGATCTATGCTTACAACCGCCAATGAGCACGCTGCAGCCGAAGACGACATCAGAGCAAGAGGAGGCAATATCGAATCACTGATACTTGCCAAGAAAACCCCTCGTTCTGACAAAAAAGGAACTCCAGAAACAACGACGAAACCCAAAGAGGTCAACATAGCCTTTGGAGGAGAAAAGGGGAACAAGTGGAAAGGACGCAACCCAGATCCAATCAACTACACTCCAGAGGAGTGGGAAAGGATTAAGTCGGAACCTTGTGTTCACCACTCGCAATTTGGGAAACCCACCCATACAAACGCGCAATGCCGGCTAAATAAGCACATGAAAGGCAGTGCAGGAGCCGGAAGTAAGGGGAAGGGTTCCAAAAGGAAACCCGCCAAACAAAAGCCAGAAGCTGACAAAGAAGACAGCGAATCGGACACTGACAAAAAAATCCAGGAACAACAGCGTAAAGGCGAACCCAAGTTTCCAAGAGTTGATGGAGAAGCAATGCTAACTTTCTTAGAAACCCCGTCAGCAAAGGTGGCCAAAAGAACACTTCGAGAAATAAACGCGGTTGTTCCGGCAACCCCGAAATTCTTGAAGTACTCCAACACACCGATAATCTGGGATCAGTCTGATCATCCCGGAAATATCCCTGAACCCGGCACACAAGCTCTTGTTGTAAGCCCTATTGTTCAAAACACTAGGCTAAGAAGAGTGCTGATGGATGGAGGATCCAGCATTAATATAATGTACCTGGATACACTGAAGCATCTGAAGATTTCCGAGTCTCAGCTCAACTACAGCAACATACGTTTCCATGGCATTGTCCCTGGCAGGCAAGCACGATCCCTAGGAGAAATTTCCCTAGATGTCACCTTCGGAGATAAAGATCACTTCCGGCAGGAAAAAGTATCCTTCGAAGTAGTGCCGTTCGAAAGCGTGTATCACGCAATACTCAGACGTCCAGCTTTCGCCAAATTCATGGCAAGATCTTGTTATATCTATAACAAGCTGAAGATGCCAGGACCCAAGGGAGGAGTAATCACTATAGCCGGTGATTTCAAGCTGGCAAACGAGTTGGAGAAAGAAAACGCCCTTTGCGCTCAGAGAGTCATAGCAAAGGAAGAACTGAAGGAATTAGCCAAGGAGGTATCGCCGTCAGAAATGCCGGCAGGAAAAGAAACCCGGAAGCCAACAGACAGCTTCAAGGCGTCCGAAAATACAAGACAGGTAATCCTAGATCCCAAAGATCCGACAAAATTTGTCGTCGTAGGGACTGGGATGACTGACAAATAGGAAGGCGAGCTCATCAAGTTCCTCCGTGAGAACTGGGATATTTTTGCCTGGTGTCCAGCTGACATGCCAGGTGTACCCAGGGAACTTGCTGAGCACCAACTCAAGGTTATTCCTGGATCAAAACCCGTCAAACAAGGTCTCCGTCGATTTGACGGAAGAAGACGGAAGGCTATTGGCAAGGAAATTATCCGGCTTTTAGCAGCGGATTTCTTCAAGGAAGTAATCCATACTGACTGGTCCGCAAATCCGGTATTAGTATCGAAGAAAGACACTACTGCTCTTAGAATGTGTATAGATTACACAGGCTTGAACAAATTGTGTCCGAAAGATAGGTTTGCATTACCACGAATCGATCAAATAATAGATGCCACCGCAGGCTCTGAGCTTTTGTGCTTTTTGGATGCATACTCCGGGTACCACCAAATACGCATGAAAAAGGAAGATCAAATTAAGACTTCTTTCATAACCCCATACGGGACGTATTACTACGTAACCATGCCGTTTGGCCTGAAGAACGCAGGTGCAACCTACCAGCGTTGCATGCAACGTTGTTTGCATAGTCAGATTGGAAAAAATGTCCATGTTTATGTGGACGATATTGCTGTCGTAACCAAGGAAAAAGATACACTCCTTGAGGATTTGCGAGAAACTTTCGAAAATTTACGCACCTAAAAGATGAAGTTGAATCCATCTAAATGCGTATTCGGGGTTCCCTCAGGAAAACTTCTGGGTTTCATCGTTTCTCACAGAGGAATAGAAGTTAACCCGGAAAAGATCAAGGCAATCTTGAACATCACAAAACCTACCTGCGTCAAAGATGTCCAAAGATTGACGGGTTCCGCAGCTGCCGTTAGCAGATTTATTAGTCGGCTGGGGGCTAAAACCCTAACACTATACAAGTTGTTGAAGAAATCCGACAAAGTCAAGTGGATAGCAAAGCTTTGGAATACATACAAGTTATGTCTCTTCCACACTTAGTTCAATATCTATGTAAACATCTTTTGAGATCATGAAATAAAGTTGTTGGATTTCTGGTATCCATGTTTTTTACAAGTTTATTATAGTAAAAGCATGTTTCCACCATCTTTATTTCCCAATGATCTTACAAAATACTCAATGTTAACCCGAATTGTGCCTGCGTACTCGGCGTTAAGAAACTGAATGTTTTTTCAGCCTGTTAACGGCTAAAGGAAACTTGAATTGCCTGCGTGCCCAAGTTTCGGTCAAAAAATTCCTTGTTTCTCTAAGCATTATCTGATTGTGTATGTGTTGGGTTACTGGAGCTAGTTAGTAAAAATGCCTTTAGCATGATCCATGTTTCCGAGTTTAAACTGATTGGTTACACCCAGTTACTCGGCATGATGATTCATATTGCTATTTGAGCCATTTCAAACACTAAGGACAGTTAAAACATATATGCCAGAGAACTTAGAAGATAAAGGAATAGTAACATCCGAAAAACCTTGCAAAAAAATTCATAATTAAGACTGCAAAAGGCGGAATTTTTCACTAATACAAATAGAAGCATTACATTTTGGATTACATTGAAAGAACAGTAATGCTCCTATTGTTTACTTTTACTATCCAGGTCCAAGGTAGCCCTTCAAGCATCTGATTCCTCCTCGCTGCTGTCGTCCTCGGGGATTGGAGGGATCTCCTCTTCTAGATAATTGACGGAAATATTTACCATGGAGGCGATCTGGGTGGCGTGGCCTTTGATTTCATCAAAGATAGTATTTCGCTGAGTATCCGTGTATCCTTGAGGGACACCGGACGCCACGCGCCAAGATTTAGCACCAGGGTAGTGCATGCGCATAAGGCCGAGTGCCATGCGCGCACCACCCCGTGCAGCGGAACGCAGGATGGAATCCCTGGATTCCGCCACCTCCATGATGGCTCCCGGAAGTTTTTCAAACTCCGAGAACTCCCCAGTCCTTGCGGGAAGGAACTTGTTCACCAGCTGCATTCCAGCAGCACGGATCGAAGTCCACACCTTCCCAAAGGCCTGGATCCCTTCAAGCCGGGTACCATCTAGGGTATCTCCTGTTTTTTCCGACAAAACAACCAAAAGTGTTAGGTGAAAAACAGAGAAGAAAAACAAGATATGGAAAAATAAAAAAGGTAACAGAAAATTACCGATAAGCTTGTCGATCTCGGAGATTTCCTCCAGGCGAAGATTCATAGCATTTTCTAAATCCTGAATGGTGGATTTATCCTTCTCCGCTTGCTCGGAAGCCTTGGAGTTGGCAACTCCAAGGGCCAAGTTGCTGGCCTCCAGATCCTTTTGAGCCTTCACAAGATGCTTGTGAAGCTCCAAATTCTCCTTTCGTAGATTCTCGGCATTGCCGGCATCTTCAGCTATCTGCTTGGCCTTGCCAAAGCAGCTGGAAAGCAAAGAAAATTCCGAGTTTAGAAAATTTCCGGAATAAGTACTTAGACAAAAAAATTGAATCGCAAACTTTAGAGGAAAAATGTTTACCTGTTGTTTCCAACAAAGCGAGCTGAGACGATGCCAGTTCCGCCTCTCTCTCCTCAAGAATAGAAAGAAGATTTCTAACCTCTTTATTCTTGATGGAGAGTTTGTTGAAAACTTCCATGTTAATGGCTTCGGCGGTTTGCTGGAACATAGCAAGGAAAAGAATGGTTACAAAAAGCATCAAAGCAAAAAAGGCATGCAGTTTTGTTTAATGCTTGGGGGCTAGAGTTACATACCTGGCTCATTCGTTGCAAGCCCGCCAAGTTTTCTTTGAACTCTTTTGCGTATTCCGCAAAAAGGGTTCCGGCCGCGCTTAGGCCGTCATTGATAATCTTGAAGTCCTTGTCAAAGGTGGGAATTTCTTCGTCGAAAGTCTGAGGAAATTCTCCCGCATCTGGAGCCGCCCTTTCCCTCGTGTTCGTGTCCGACACAACAGGCTGGCTGGGCTCCAACGGCTTGGTCGTGGGGGCTGTAGCATGCTCTTCCACCATCGTGGACGGTGTGTCCAGGGCGACGGTGGGAGAAGGTTGACCGCCTCGGCTGGAAACAATTTTGTGTTTCTTGAGCTTCTTTGGCTTTAGGTTGGAGGGAGGCAGGCTAAAAACAAAAAACCCGGAAAAGTTAAAACACGGAAGATGGATGAAAAGTTCCCATGAAAGAAAAAGAACCCAGAAGAAAGAACATGGAAGTGGCGACGGGGATTCCGTCAAGGTCGATAACTTCCTCAGAGGAAGAAATCTTCTTGCGCTTGCGTCCACCTGTAGCAGCGGTGCGCAGCGCGTCCAGCTCAGCCTCGGAGGCCAACTCCGAGTCTGGAAGATCCGCGAACTGTCGGAAAAACAAATCGGAATCAGAAGCTAGAAAATCCGAGAAAGAATGCTGAAACTATACCCAAATGACTGAAAAATTACCTTGGGAACCGGATTGTCGGCCGTATACATTGGCCGACTCGCTTTGTATTGGTCGCGTGATGCGACCAACTGGTTGATGCGCCGTCGAAGCTCCTTTGCGGGCCAATCTTTGTTGGTTGTCCGCATTGGATCCTTGGCTCCCGTGTATTCGCACAGGAGGCGACCACCGTGGTTGGCCAATGGCTGAATCCGTCTATTCAACCAGCAAAAGACCGTGTCCATGCCGGTCAAAGGTGGAGTGGAGGAGGTGAGCTTAGCGATGCGCCGCTTGATCCTTAGTAGATCAGGCGGCAGAACCTGGACGGCTTCTGTTCCCCAGTTGTCTTGGGGAACTGCGGCAGAGTTCGAGAAAGGAGGAACCCCGATGGCTTCCTTAGGGAAAGGCACATCGGGATGGTAAAAGAAGGAACCCGTCCAAAATTTGACGGATTCCGATGTTTTGATCTTGGGGAACCAATCTTCTCGAAATCTCCGAAGAGTGAAAGAGATGGTTCCGCAAGTCGGGAGTGCGCCCTCCGAAGAGTTCCGCTTAACCCCGAAGCAATACATCCAAAAGTCTAACCTAGGTTCTAGCCCTAAGTAGCCCTCGAACAAAGCCTGGAAGCCGGCCATGTAGAGGATGGAATTGGGTGGCAGGTTGTGGGGCTAGATGTTGTAATGGGAAAGAACTTGGAGGAAGAAGGTGGAAGGCCCATACCTCGAAGAAGATGGGAGGAGAGGAGAACCCTTTCGCCGTCTTTCGGCGTTGGTTCATTCTCGTCCTCAGGAAGACGCCACTTCCCCTTAAGGACCAAGCCCTCTTTCTCCATGTTTGGAAGAAGAGCCGGGGGAATGCTGCAGGCAATCCAGTTCCCTGCAGATTCCGCCTCTTCATCCGCTCCGGTGGCGGCGGTGGCGGCAGCTTCCGCGGCGGCGAGCTCGTCACCGACGAGCTGGATCTTTTCCTCCGCCGTTTCAGGAGCAAACGGCGGGGAAGCAGCAGAGCTCGCGCCCGCAACGTCCGCGGCGGCGGAAAGGTTTTCTCCGCCCGCCGCGGAGGCCGCGGTTTTCTCCGGCTCGTCGCCGGCGTCCTTGGGTGACCCAAGTTGTGGATCTAGGTCGCCGATGAGGTCGTCGATGGCGGTGCGAGTAGGCGAGGACGGTGAGGTTGCCATTTCCTGGCGGCGCGATTCGTTTCCGGTGTGCTTGGAGGCGAGGTGCGCTCGGGGCAGTGCTTTGCTTGAGAGCTCGTGCGCGTCAATGGCAAGTGCGGTGAGAGTGCGGAAGGTTTTCGTTGAGGACGAGGATGGCTATTTATAGCTAAAAATCCGTCAAGATACGTGCCAACGGCTATTTTGACCGTTGGATGTTTGCCGCGTGTCACTCGCCGGAAAATCCGGGAAATGAAACGACAGGGTAATGATGGTTATCTCCTCGTTTCCCGCGAGAATCTGTCAGATATATGTTTCTGGGTTTTCCGAGTAAAACCCAAACGTCACTTACGTCAGCATGGTTAAGTGCGCTGACGTAAGAAGTTTCTTCTCCGCGAAGGATCGTGAGAGAAAAGCCGGATTTTCAGGATTCCGAGTTTCATGTTACCATCTTTTTCAAAAGAAGAATAAGAAGAATCAAGACTGCTGAATCAATATTTCTCGGACAAAGTATATTTGGCGAAGGACGGAGAATCAGAGTTTCGATGCTTCTTGGGGGCTACTGTCGGATATATACCAATTAGGGGTATAGAAGATGGTAGACAAAGTGCCGGATTACCAGGGTGGCCTAAGTGGTAGTGGGCTTAGGTCCATTAGGCGGCCCAGTAATCCGACGCACAGAAGCCGGATTCTAGAAGAACCCGGATCACGGCCCATGTGATCTCGCTTGGAGGAGAAGATGGATTCCTTGCTTTCCAAGTTACAAGTTACCGTAGTCTTCTAGGTTTCCTATTCTGTAAGCCCTAATCCGGCTATTATATAAAGCCGGACGGGAGATAGATAAAAGGGAGAACGAATAACAGAGAAGCTCTACGCCAACTCGCCGAGAAGCTCATCCTCGTCGAGTAGCTTAGATCTAAACCCTCACATTGTATCCCTGTTTACGGGCTTTAGTCCCGATTAGTGAGAAGTGCAGGAGTAGGCACGTCGTACTGTCGCGACGTACCGAACCTGGGTAAATCCTGTGTTCTGTGTTTACTACGCGATCCCGTTACCCCACATCTCTACCGTAGTCTCATGGCACCCCCGTCTATGAAAACTACTACGATGTCTCGACAAGTTGAAATAAATTTCTTAGCATCTTTAAAGAGAGTAGGCCAGTAAAAACCTGATTGTGAAACCTTGTGTGTGGTTCTTTCACCAGCGTGATGTCCTCCATAAGGACTATTATGAAATTTCTTTAATATATCTTCTTGTTCATGCTCAGGTATGTGTCTTCTCAAAATTCCATCTACGCCTTCTTTATATAAATGTGGGCCATCCCAGAAATAATGCCGCAGATCGTAAGCGAATTTCGTCCTCTGTTGATAAGTAAAGCTTGGAGGCATAAACTTAGACACAATAAAGTTATCATAATTAGCATAACGAGGATTTTTATTTGAGTTAACCTTGATTGTAGTAGGTTTTCATCCGAAAAAATATCATTAGCAGGAATAGGATCATCCGAAATATTGTCTATTCTAGGCAAATTATCAACAACAGGATTATCAGCTCCTTTCCTATCACAATATGCAAATCAAACTCTTTAAAAGGAGCACCCCATCTAATAAGCCTAGTTTTAGCATCTTTATTTTCCATGAGATATTTAATAGAAGCATGATTAACTCTAGAATCAACAATATACTGCTTAAATTTATCACAAGCAAAAACAACAGGTAGGAACTCTTTCTCGGTAGAGAACTATCTAGAGTTTTGCTAGCATAATGAGTAACATTCAACTTCTTATCAACTCTTTGTCCTATGATAGCTCTTGCATCACACATAATTTCAAAAGGTAAATTCCAATCGGGTGGTTGAACAACAAGTGCAGTTATTAAATCTTTCTTATGAATTTCAAAGACTTATTTACAATTTTCATAAAAAACAAAAGGAACTTATTTTTGAATAAGATTGGTAATAGGCCTTGAGAAAAATATTTAATAAACCTCCTATAGAAACCAACATGACCAAGAAAACTACGAATAACTCTGGCGTCCTTAGGATAGGGCATATTCTCAATAACATCAACTTCAACTTTGTCGAATTCAATGCCTCTTTCAAAAAAATTATGTCCAAGAACAATTCCTTAATTGACCATAAAGTGGCATTCCTCCCAATTCAATACAAGATTAGTTTCCTCACACCTCTGCAAAAACTTTGTTAAAATTATGGAGGCAATTGTCAAAAGAAGTTCCATAGACGGAGAAATCGTCCATGAAGACTTCCACAATATTCTCACAAAAGCCATAAAAAATAGCAGACACGCATCTTTGAAAATTAGCTGGTGCATTATAAACCGAAAGGCATACATCTATAAGCATAAGTAACGAAAGGACAAGTGCAAGTGGTTTTCTCCTGGTCTTGTTTCCTAACATGAATTTGAGAGAAACCAGAATACCCATCTAGGTAGCAGAAGCGAGTATTTTTAAACAACCTTTCTTGCATTTGATCAATAAAAGTCAAAGGATAATGATAGTTCTTAGTAACCTTATTCAACGTTCTAAAATCAATGCATATTCTATAACCAACTATATTTCTTTGAGGAATAAGCTCATTCTTATTATTAGGGACAACAGTCATACCTCCTTTCCTGGGAACATAATGGACATGACTAACCCATCTACTATCAACAATAGGATAAATAATACATGCTTTAAGAAGCTTTAATATTTCACTTCTCACAACTTCTTTCATCTTTGGATTCAATCGACGTTGATGATCGACCACAGACTTGGCATCAGGCTCAAGATTAATTGTACGCTGTCATAGAATAAGACTAATGCCTTCGAGATCATCCAAAGTATAACCAATAGCTTTACTGTGTCTTTGGAGTATTTCCAATAATCGTTTTTCTCCATGATATGAAAGATTACAATTGATAACAACATGATATATTTTATTTTCATCTAAATAAGCATATTTTAACATGTTTGGAAGAACTTTAAGCTCAAACACTGGATCTCCTTTGGGTTGTGGAGGTTCCCTCAAATATTCCACTCGCAAATTGTGTTTGATAATAGGAGGCTGATCAAGTAAAATGTCCTCCAATTCATTTCTTTCCTGCATAAACATGTCATTCTTGTGGTCTTCCATATTGCTGCAAAGGATCACCAGGAGGTACAAAAATAGAAGCAATTCTTTCATTAACCAAATCTTCATTAGGAAATTCTTTATCATGACGCTTTTTATCAAACTTACTCAAATTAAACTCATAATGATCACTACCAAACTTGACAGACACTTTCTCCTTCTTAAAATCAATAACAACACCACAAGTATTAAGGAAAGGTCTCCCAAATATAATAGGACAAGTTTTATCTTCAACTGAACCAAGTATTAGAAAACCAATAGGGTATTTTACCTTACCACAAAGAACTTCAACATCTTGAACAATACCCGCGGGAGAAATAGTCTTTCTATTAGCGAGAAAAATAGTAGCATCAACATCTTCAATCGCACATGGAGTAATCTCATTCATGACTTATTGATAAAGAGAAAAAAGAATAGCACTTGCACTTGATTCCAAATCGCAAAGTCCATAATAATTGTGATCACCTATCTTGACAGAAACAACATGTTTGCCAACAATACGCTTGGCATGCTTATTTGGCGACACAAGATTAGAAACATCCTCACAAAAATAAATACTAGTATCATCATTGTTTTTAGTAGCGAGGTCTTTAACCATAGCTACTTGAGGTTCAACACTTACCTGACCTTCAGATTCAACACTTTTCTTGTCAGTTTTCTTCACAATGCTCTTTACAAAAGAATGTTCTTTAATTCTAATAGGAAAATGTTATTTCTCAAAGTGAACGACAGGTAAAATAGGATCAACAACGTTAACAAGTGTCTCATTATTAGAGAATTTCTTCTCTTTCTCATCGTCCTTATAAGGTGCATGATAATTCTCCCACATCTGCTTAGGAATACTAACACGAGAGACAAAACTTTTTCAAAGATAACCAATCACATGAGAATCAAGTCCATATTTAGCACTAAGATTATTAAAAATTTCAGTTTCAACAAAAGACTTAATGCAATCATATCATAATTTATATCTGATTCTTTACCTTTATCCATCTCCCAATCTTCAATATTACGCTGAATTATTTCAATAAGGTCCCATTTATCGTCAATCTTCTTATTCAGGAAGGAACCATTAGAAGAAGCATCAAGAAGATCTTTGTCATGACGTGAAAGTGAAAGGCGTGCATAAAAATTATTAATGATAATCTCGTTGGGAAGCTTATGATTGGGGCATTTAAGCATTAATGTATTCAATCTCCCCCAAACTTGAGAAATACTTTCTCCGTCACGAGGCAAAAAATTATAGATATAATTCCTATCTTGATGTATTTCATGAAGAGGATAAAATTTAAAGTAAAAGAGAGATATAAGCTCCTTCGAATATAGCAAATTTGAATCATCCAACAGCATATACCATTCCCATGCTCTATCCTTCAGTGACATAGAAAATATTTTTCTCATGATTAATTCTCTTGGTACACTTGCAATCTTAAACAACTCACATATTTTTTTAATATAAAGAAGATAAATACTGGAGTGTACAGTTCCATCTCCAGCATAACGGTTATTCATGTAAGGACCCCAGACCGGCAGTCTGAAACCCTACGTATGCATACATTCACGATCCCAGAAAGATCAGTCGTGAACAACATACACAGTTGGCACACAGATATACATCATCCATTACACGAATACATAAAGGTATTACAAAAATGATCACACGATCAAGTCTAGCACAGCTGCCACAAAGGGCAGGCTACTTAACAAACACAGCGGAAGACAATCAAAACACAACGTAGTTGAGCCCAAGTCACGCCTTAACCTACAGGCTGCTGACCCGGAGACGATCCTAGTTCGCAAAGCCGTCAACTCCGTACTTCTCTTCATAGATATCCTTTGGAGGCTCCTTCTCCAAATCTGATAAGTAGATACCAGGGGCGAAACCATAATGAGTACATTTGAATGTACTCAGCAAGACATCCATCATGTCACTTACCAACATGCAAGTATGCTTATATGGTAGAATAGGTAGGTTATAAATAGGGTTCACTACCAATGGTGTTCATATATGACGACACCACAGTTGCAGTCAGTTTAATCTGTATCTTCGTTGGAGAAGATACTTCAGAAGAAAATAATATAGTTTTATTTCTCTTGTAGATATCACATGTACAAGAGTTTTTGTAAAACTTTGTTAAAGAATATTTTCTCTTTGCAAAACTTCTTGGAATCAGTTTCCAGAAATTCTTGCTTAGAGTAGGAAAGGTTTTCTTTGCAAAACATTTTGTTTTGTATAACATCATCTGGCTTTTCATCATCGACGATACCTCCACGGTATAAGTTTCCATTCCTTTCCGAACTTCACAAGTTCAACACTTCCTTTCCAAAATTTCCCTTTCAAAAACTCCCTTTTTGAAAACATTGACACAATGCTAGCTACATGGCCATTCAACCGTCCATATCCGAGGACGCGGCTATCTCGAAATAGTTTTACTCTGCAGAGGTGTACACATTTCCACCAGATCCAGAATCCGCCATGAAACACCCATGGACTGTTCCCAACCTATGAGAACATCAGATAACTGATCTTGACTATCCACTATGTACAAGCTAGAACATGTCTATCTCTTCAATTGGGTTTCCCCCTCCCCGGCAAGCCGTGTCGCACACCGCCCAGACAGGAGGCCCAACTGCTGCATCCGGAGGGAAAATTAATACCCCACTTTAGATGTCACGTATTCCCCACTCCTAGCGACATTTCGGTTCGGAGGATCCCATCCCCTATAGCACTTGAGATAGTACACATACTAACCATAACAAGTTTTTAATCAAGCCCCTACCCATATCGGGGTAAAGTGGCAGTACGGTAAAGGTTGTCCAGCGAAGACTAGGTTATGTGTCATTTTTGAAAACACCACTTTCTCAAAAATGACCACTTCCACATTCCTCCGGAGAACAAGGATCCGCCTTTTCTCCGGGTTTTTCCGTAAAGCCTTTGTTTTGTAGAATCACAATTTTAGGGTGTCCACTTAGGGACTAATATATTTGATGGTAATAAATACCATATGGTGGCCTATGGGCTTGGTATTACCAAGTTTAACTATTGGCATGATAGTAACCTATAATATAGTATAGTAGTAATTTCCACCTCAAAAATAGTTTTGATAATCAAGTTTTTGTAAAACTTCAGAGGTAAAACATGCATGATAGATAATGGTAAGTATTGTATCAGCAAGCAATCAGGATGCTTGCCTGGTATCTCCTTGTGTCCCTGGTTTTGGAGTGACTGGAACTTGAAATAGAGCTTCACGACACTCCCTTCCTCTTCGTTTTCTAACGTCGTAAAGAGAATAAAGGACACATATTCAGAACCAATCAAGGCAAGCAACAATGCATAACCATACATACAGCAAGGAAACTAATAATAACCAATCACACAATTATTAACTTAGGCAAACAATCAAACAATCCTACTTGGCAGAAATGCCATTTAATAAGACAACTTAAGGTTGGAGGGACATATCTCACAACCTTAATATCATGGATTCAGTGGGTGTGCCACTCTCATACCAAGATATTAATAAGCCCAAAATACACTTAGTTTCACAAGGGTGAGACTACTAAAAAGTATATAAAACATGCACAAAAATAAGCATGGCAATGGGTCTATCAACCAAACAACAAAAAGAAAAAGGTAGCTATCTTACTAAGTCTAAAATCACACCAAGAATAACTAAGACACATGATTTGCAAAAGTTACTTTTACAAATCAGTGAGCCTACATATGTGTAATAAGGTAATAGACTCATCACGAAACACACCATTTCTCATAGTGAGAACAATAGAAATAATGACTAAAAGGAGGAATCCTATAGACATGCTTCTACTAAGAATTTGCTATGCAAGCAAGCATAATAAATAAAGTACTAAAATGCAAACAAGGAACCATGTTATCATAATGGGAATGAAAACATGTCCTCATGCAAGGATACATAAATATCTACCAAACACAAGTTGGCAGGAAAAATAATTCAATACAAAAATGCTAAGAAAAACTAGTACTACTCACACATGAAGAATCAATGGATGCATTTCAATCAAGTAATTGAAATACAACCAGAGGGTCCATGTTAAAAAAACAGTAGTGAAAAACATCTATACTTGCTATAACAAAAATATCCCATTTAGCAAAACAATGCATCAATTTGCAGGGCAACTCCTACATACTAGTAGTAATAAAAAGGGCATTACTAGAGGAATCAAACAACACTCCAAGAATGTATTTTTCCTATCAATCCACACATGATTACAACCACTTACAAACAGAAGCATACCCATTTTTGTTTAGCACAAAAATTCCCAAAGCAAAAATACTAGGCACTCAATAGTTATGAAACTATATAAAAGAAATACATCTAGTTTGGGGAAATAATGTTTCCACCAAAAATGCAATGAAACCAGTGGGTGTTACACTAGCATAACAAAGCATTAAGAGGTCACAAAGCCTCTGGTCATACTTGCTAAAAATTAACAAAAGAATAAACTAGCATCTAGTGTATTAACCATACTAGTAGAAAATAATAGAGTTCTTAAATAAGCAAGGCAATGCTACTCATGTTATTGTTTTCACACAAGTGAAAACTTTAGGGGTTAAGTACTCATAACAAACTTATCAAAATGCTACTGGACCTATGGATACAACCCAAAAATATGTGGTCACAAAACCACAAATGATTATGTCAAAATTCCACACATGAGGGAATTTTTCCATACCCATTCTCATAGTCACCACAAAGCTATTAATGCTTTTCTACCAACTCAAATGCAATCTATCAGAGGTGATAACAACACAAAATAAGTACTAACATGGCACTGGATCCAATCAAAAATCCAAGTGCTAGCACATGAATTCATCACTCAAAAATGCTATGCAAGTAATACTAGAGAATAATCAAATGCTATTAACAAAAATTCTATTTCTTCTCAACTCAAGTCCACACAATCTAACATGCTAAAATAGCTAAGTAACACTTAGAAAACAAGTTCACACAACTTTTACATGCTAGAAAACAATAATGCAACACAAAAATATAATCACAACAATTAATTAGCTAAAATGCCAAAATGGCAGAAACAAGCAAATCAAAGATCTGTCCACCAAATTTTATATGATGCTCTAAAAATTAAACCCTTCTAGGTTTGGATAGTCCTAAACACATACAAGACCATCCAATTGAGTTTGCATCAAAAATCATTTTTAATTATTTTATAAAAATCACCAAAGTGCTCTCTGGTGTTTTACCAAATTGCATGCCATTTCAAAAATACAAAGAATTTGGAAACGAGGTTAAATGCTCCTGTTAGGAAATTTCAAGGGCTTTCCAATGCAATTGGCCTCACTTCATTCTGAGTTGTAAAATAAAAATGGTGCTCATTTTGGTGTTTCTGGTACCTGTTTCCAAATCATTTTTAATTTCAAAACCGTTCATCCAAATGTAGATCTACAAAGTGGAGGTGGTTTAGAATTTGTTGATTCACACCTGTGAATTTTAGTTTGGTCAAATTCATATTTTAGGTAGCATTTTAGAGCCAAAAGTAAACAGGTAAGTTTCTGTTAAAAATTAAATGGAAAACAGATACAAATGGGCCAGATCTGCTAACGGGCCGCCCAGATCTATTGATACCGCGGTGGGATCTAGCCGCTGGTCGCTGACGCGCGGGCCAGGCGCCACGCGGGCAGCCACGCAGGCGAGCGCGGCCCCACCAGCGGGTTTGACTCGCCCAACGCGGGGTCAAGGGCGCTGAGGTCGTCACGACGTCACCCTGAGGTCACCCGCCGGCGGAACAACTCCGGCGAGGCCCTAGCGACTCCATCCGAGCACGGTTTCGCGAATAAGAACTACCTACTCGATGCACACGACGTGAGCAAGCAAATAGGCGCTGCCTCGTTTCCGGGGAGACGCCGGAGAGTGGCCGGCGACGGCAGCGCGCGACGGCCGGAAAACACGCACGGGGCGGCGGCGATTTAGGGGGTTAGGGAGGGGGAAAATCGACGGGGAGCTTCCCTTGCTCACCACGAACGTCATGGAGGACACGGAGAAGGCGGAGGAGGGACGAGTCGGCGTCAATGCCTCGCCGGAGCGCCGTCGAGCTCGGGGAAGAAGAAGGACGGCGCGGCCTCCTCGATGCATTCCGGTCCGATTCCTTCAGCAGGGAGGAGTACCACGACGAGGCGGAGCGGATGGTTCAAGAGGCGACCGGCGGCGAGGTCACCCGTGGCCAAATCGACGGTGAGCTCTAATGGCTAGGGTTTCGGTTTGGGGTTCTTGAACTAGAGAGAGGGAGAGCTCTAGGGGAGAGAGAGGGGGCATGAGCAGACAAGGGCACATGGGGGCCCTCTTTATCCCCAAGGGTTCCTTCCCTTCGAAGCCATGGGTAGGGGTGCTGTTCTCTACAGGGAGCTAGAGGTTGAAGATGATGACTGGGATTTCATTTAGGTCCCTAGAAAAATTACAACAAGGTCCTTTGCTCTCTGAAAAAGGCTGTTTTCACCAAGCAACCAACATCAAAATTTAAATTCCTTTTGCCCAAAATTCTAATTAGTTAAGAAACACAACATATGTGAAAATTGGCTCAATTAGATAAACTTGATAATTCAAAGTTGTTCAAATTTGAATTCTTACATAAATGGACATTGAATTTATTTGACTACTTAGGTGTTTCCAAAAATGATAATTTTTGGCACACATTCCTTATTTGATGTGTTCCTTATGTGGTAGAAAATTCAAGTCATTTAGAGTTACTTCATAGAACAAACTTGTTCAAATTTCAAAAAGGTGCTGTCAAGAAAACAGGGGTTTTTGGCAACTGAAATTATTCAAAAACTTGTGCCCTTTTGGTTTTCATCCTTATTTATGATATAGAGCATGTGGTATTTATTTCATGGCATTTGGAAAAAGTTTGTAGAACAAACTTGTTCAAAATCCCAATTGTTGCTGTGGAGAAAAACCATGTTTTCAGGACTTTAATGGATTCAAATTTTTGGTCTCCTCTTGTGTGTGTTCCTTATTTGATATAAGGAAGCAATGGTATTAATTTAAAATCATTTTAAGAAAGTTTCCAATAGTAACTTGTTTTAGTTTTCTGTTTCTGGAAATATTGGAATTTCTATTTAATAAGGCACTTGGCTTTTCTTTAACAATGCTTTGCCAAAATATTTATGTGACTAGAGATAACAAGTCAAAGCTCTCCAATACTTTTGTTTTTAAGCTTGCAAGGTTGGAAAAACATTTGATAATATTTTGGTGAAGCATTTAAGAATGCCTCTTTTTCTGATAATCTTTTAGGGAAATTTTATTAAGTGTTTCCTCTTTCTTAATTTAGGTCTTGGAAATAATATTCAACAAATATGGGATTCCTAAGATGGTTTGGAAAACTCTTTGATCAATATTTACTTTAGAAAATATTGCCAAAGTCATTGGAACAATATGTTGAATATTTTTAGTTTACTGCTTTGCTATCTTATTAAGTTTGTTTTCAATTTCTTAGCCATGTAAGATTATATAATAAGTTTGTTTAGTTGCACTCAAACAAACATAACCAAAGTTTAATTGTCACAAACAAAGTTTAATTGTCAAGCAATTAGCAAAACAACTGTGTTAACAGGTATTCCAAAATTGGGATGTGACAATTCATAACATGATCAACAATTCCAATAGGTATTTCAAAAGGGATATTTTAAGTAGGTGAGGAACTTCTCTCTACCACATGAGTGGCTAAGGAGCAATTCTCAAACATCCAACCAACAGTAGGAGATTTCATAATGAAGTAAAATAACAGACATAAATAGAAGCAAATCTTACAGTAAAAGGTCTCCTTACCAATTCCACTTACCAATAGCGCTAAACTCCCCGACAACAACGCTAGAAAATAGTCCTGATGACCCACAAGTGTAGCGGATCGATCGTAACTTTTTCGATAAATAAGAGTGTCGAACCGGGCCAATTTTAGGGTCGCCATCACGTTCCTTCTCATCGGTGGTATCATCGTGGAATTCGTCAGAGGAAGCCCATGCTTGATTTGTACGGACATAATCGTTGCTTTAAGTAGGAAGGCAGCAAGGAGCCAATGTTATGAGAAAAAATGAGTTGGATGACTCTAGAGAAATGGGACAGGATGGTGAGGTCCTACTTGGCAGGCTGAGGACCGACAAGTGTATGTGATCATTCGTAGCTTTTTCGATAAATTTGAGTTTCGAACCCAACAAGGAGCAGAAGATTATGATAAATAGTCCCGAGCAAGGTTTCACTGTAAACACTATAGTACAAATGTTTAGGGATTTTTGTGATAGTGAATAAATCAATAACAAGTAAATAACAATGAAAGTAAGTAGTTGCTGTAAGTGTCCCAATCCTTTTTAGCATAAAGGACAAGCCGGCGGTGTTTCTTATAGTGACTAAAACGTTCCTGAGGATACACAAGAGGATTCGTCAAGTTGTTTTCATCATACGTCATTGATGATCTTTATCATTTTGATAAGTGTTATGTGGGTAGACCTATGCTAGTGCGCCATACCATCCAACACAAATGCACACTTACGATTACACTACTTGTAAGAGTTTGCATCTACAAGATAGTAATTAAGAAGTAAATCTAACCGTAGCAATAAACTCCTGGTATCTACAACTCCCTTATGTAAAGTATTGCGAACTGGGTTTTAGGTTTCTGTCACTCCGAAAACCCTCCATAAGCAATTCAATACACAATGCATTTTTTTAGCCCCATAAAGGTGAAGTTCTATGTAGTCGACATTGACATAACACCACTAGAGAAATAACAACATAACTTAAATATCAAACTGGTAAATATTACTTCAACGAATCATGATTACTAACAACGAGACTTCTCCCATGTCCTCAAGAACTAAATGAACTACTCAAAACACATCATATGGATCATGATCCAAGGTGATATAATAATGAATAACAATCTGGTCATAAAGAGTAAACATCGATAAAACTTACAAGCATCAACTACGAAGGGGTGATCAACACTGTTAGAGAGATCCAATGAAATACTACGAGATAGAACCCTAATTATTACAGCAAGACGATATGGGATGATGATGGTGATGGTGCTGATGGTGGTGATGATGTTGATGATGATCCCGATGATGCCCGGAGCGATGACGAGGACGGCAGTGGCAATTTCCCCCTTCAGGAGGGAATTTGCCCGGCGGAATCTCCTCTCCATGAAGGTCTTTTCTTCTCTATCTTTTTTCCCTCGCGAGAGGCGGAAAAAATACTACGAAGTGGCTCCCCGAAGTTTTAGATAAGGGGGAGTAAGTACGCCAAAAGAGAGTCGGAGGTGGGGCTCAGGGCCACTAGGTGGGCCCTAGGCACGGCCTAGGGGTCTCCCGCGCCTGGTGGTCACCCGGTGAGCCCCGGGCTCCCTTCTGGGCCTCCTTTGGGCTTCCCCGACGATTTTCGGAGAAAACTCCGTTTCATTTTTTTCTTGAATTTTTTGACATCTGGAAGATACCACCTCTGATAGGTGTTTTTTTCACTCTGATTTCTGGCTCTGATAAATAATTTTGAAAAACTGTAAAACACACATAAAAGCATAAAATAACATAAGTATTGCAGTCAAATATGAAATATATCATTGAATGAGAGAGAATTAGCATATAAAATAGTGATCCAAAATGGATGTATCAGTGGCCGACACCATGATCATGGTGGAGGGATCGGATCTAGATATCATTAATCTAATGGTCCTTCTCCTTTGCTTTGAGGCCATGTCAAGCCTCAAGATCAACTTTGATAAAGTGAGGTTATGATCCTTGGGTACTCCGATGAGGAAAAACAATGGTAGCCGATAATCTCAATTGCAGGTTACCTGCATTCCCAGTGTGAACTACCTGGGATGCCAATTCGAGATACTCGGATCTTGATCAAGGAACTGGATGCGCTAGTAGAGCGGGTCAAGGCTAGATCTGAACCCTAGCAGGGGAGGTGTAACTCCAAGGGGACTAAGACTATCCTTATCGACGCCTGCCTATCTAGCATCCCTATGTATATTATGGGGTTATACTTATTGCCGGAAGGAGTGAATGCCAGATTTGACAGAGATGTCTCGCATTTTCTGGCGGGCTTCTAATGGACAGGAAAAATACCATATGGTAAAATGGGCATATATTTGAGCCCCCAAGGAGTTGGGGGCACAGAGATTCATGCATCAAGGCACATGAATAAGGCGTTGATGCTGAAGTGGGTTTGGAGGATCCTTCGAGATGACGGGGGACTTTGGCTCCAACTGGTGAAGGCCAAATACCTAAGAGGAGGCCCGCTCGTGGCTTGTGAGAGGAAGGAGGGGTCTCAGATTTGGAGATCCATCCAGGCCATTAAACATGAGATCCGACTAGGGACGACCTTCTTCATAGGCGATGGAAGAGGTACCCTTTTCTGGTTGGATACTTGGCTTGGGACACGCCCCTCCGTCAGGAATTTCGGAACTATTTGCGATATGCTCAGACCCAAATATCTTGGTTGCAGGGGAGGTAGAGGCCAATGCGTGGGAGCGATTGTTAGCTATTTGCGCGATTGAACATTGGGTTTCGCCGCATGTTTGGCTAGGTAGAGGCCAATGCGTGGGAGCGATTGTTAGCTAGCCTCCCACCGACCTTGTTGGACGCGCCTCACAGTGTCTCTTGGTCCCTATCCCCCTCGGGATGCTTTACTGTGGGATCCGCCTATCGGGCCCTATTTAGGGGGGCGGTGATTCCCTGGACCACTCATCTATGGAAGGTCCTGATGCCATTGAAGATAAAGATCTTCACATGGCAGCTACTGAGGGATCGTCTTCCGTCGGGTGTGGAGGCGGCGAAGCGATTAGGTCCAGGGGATGGTACCCGCCCCCTTTGTGCGGTCCCTGAATCAGGGATCCATATTTTATTTTCGTACACTGCAACTCGCTTTCTATGGAGCTTTATACCTGGGGCGCTTGGGTCTGAGTGGCATGCCCTGGACCTAGGCGAGTTCCTAGAAGTGCAGGCGAACCGTATCGGTAGGAGTAGCCGTCTCTTCTGATTACTGTTTGCTGCGATGACCTGGACACTATAGAATATTCGACGGGTCTGTGACTCTATGTTTAAATTTTTGCCATTTTTGCAGTAGTGATGCTGACGCCCTCTCTGTAGACAGCGGAACAAGGCACGGCTGGATGTCATGATCGAGGACATTCTAAGGGCCGCTCGCTGACATGCTACGCCATCCAACTGTTGAGCTTTACTCCGTGCGGAGTTGTATCTTTCCTTTTTGTTAACGCACTCTAGTTGGTCTTACTTGTGCTATTGCCCCAGCATCTTTTTCTGTCTTTGTAACTTGGTTGCTTATTTATAAAGCTGGGCGAAAAACCTGTTTCGAGGAGGTGAACATGAACAACAGATTCCCCTTCCAGACTTCCTTATATCTTGTGTGCTGCACTTTTTCTTATCCCCTCCTCATATGTTGCACTTCGTATTTTAGCGAGTTATTTGTTCCAGCTCCCTTGCTTTGACCGATCTCGTGTATGCTGCAGACAATTAGTGATTACTACTCCCTCCTTTCCTAAATATAAGATGTTCTACATTAGCTATTTACTCATATTGACTAGATACACACTAATATGAGTGAACATATACATTAAAAGTTGTCTAGATACGTATAGATATACTTGGATATGGAAAAATGGCTAAAACATCTTACATTTACTACAAGTTTTAGGGTGGTTGGCATTTTTATAAACCGTACATCCGGCTCGATCAAACGGTGGTAAAATAGATGGAACCTGACGGTACCAAAAGCGTGGGGACGGAACCAAAAAAAACTTGTTGGGACGGTACCAATAGCGTGGGACGGTACAAAAAATACGTAAAATTGTGTTACCTGCACGTACCTAAAAAAGAGTGCAAGTAAACAGACCATGCCTCGGACGGCCGCCTCTCAGGCCGGCACGTGCCCCACCTCCGTCTGGCCGTGCCGCCGCGGCTCGCCGCCCACACCTCCTCCAGCTTTCCCTACACGCCCCTCCCCACCCCATCCAAGACGCGCCTCCCCGCCGGCGCTTCCCACTCCGTACTTCTCGCACTCCCCTTTGTTTCCGGCCTCCTATCCTCAGCCGAGCACTCTGCAGCATCCGCGCGACATGTCACACGCAGCCGCCACGCCCGTGCTGCAGTGTTTGCGCTGGCCTCCGCCTTCCTCTCCGTGCCGGCATTTGTGGGCCTCTCCTTCCTCGGTGGCAGTGGCACCAGCGATGGTGATGGAGCTGTGCCGATCGCCCAGCTCTGGTGGCTGCTCCTTAACGCCGCCGTCTTTGGCATGGCGCTCCCGCGCTGGGGCGACGGCAAGCCTACGACAGCAGTAGCAGCAGGCCAAGCATGAATTTTGCAATGACGTTTGTGTGCACTCTTGTCCTGGAGCTAGTGTACTACCCAAAGCTGTCCTTACCGGGCTTCTTAGTTTGCGGTTTCATGGTGTGGATCGCCAGCAGGGAGCTGGACGCTACCGGTTATGTTGGGCCTGGGAGCACAGACACGCCGGAGTCAGTGTATGAGGCAGTCATGGGGCCACTCTGGCATATCCTTATTGAACGCAAGTCCAGGAAAATTGCTGCTTTTCTGTTGATCAACACAGCTTACATGTTTGTCGAGTTTGCCAGCGGCTTCATAAGCGACAGTCTTGGGCTGCTCTCTGATGCTTGCCACATGTTGTTTGATTGTGCAGCTCTGGCAATTGGGCTATATGCGTCATATATTGCAAGGCTGCCCGCGAATGGACTGTATAACTACGGAAGGGGCAGGTTCGAGGTGCTATCTGGTTATGTTAATGCAGTGTTCTTGGTTCTTGTCGGGGCACTGATTGTGTTGAGTCGTTAGACAGTAAATAAATAAATAAAATATACCAGTGTTGCATTGGCTTGTAGTTGTATCTACTATACAGTACAATGTTCATCTGTATTGACAATTCTTTTTCTGGAAGAATATAATTCCTAATTTACTGAAGCTTTATTCCTCTTGACGATCGTCTAAGCCAGCCCAGATCGGTACACGGTGGAACAGCCCAGATGGGTTCGTGCAATTCAAAAAAAAATATAACGGTCTGAATAAAATCTGCCGGTACTCTGTAAAAAAAAAACTTCATCTAGTTTTAATCAACGATATGAAAAAATCACGTTATAATCACGGTCTCAAAAAAACATACTTGACGGAACCGGACGGAACTCGTGGTTCCGTCCTAATCACCGTAAAAGAGCTCTACATTTACATTTAGGAATGAAGGGAGTATATCTCACGACAAGGGAAGCACCACTTGATAATTGATCAAATATCAAACACCATCACATCTCGAATCAAGATTGGCAGCAGGAACTCCGACAGCTCATCCAGCCAGCAACTAGAAAATGATGTGACTTGTAGGCCTTCTTAGCAAGCTCATGAGCCGTCCACATTTATAATGAGCTTCCCTAGGCCAGAATTCAGAAGAGATTTTTTTTACTGCAGTTACCAGCCGATAGGAGATGCCATAGCGTAGAGTATATAAGTTCCCTGCATCGTGTCCTCACCAAAGGCCGCATCCACGTTCTGTTTAACCCCGAATCCTCGCGACGAAGCTCTCGGGCAGTTCAGTACCAGTGCAAGCTTTGAGCGACCACATGTTCAAGTTCTAGAGCCAGCAGCTCCCAACCCAATTCTGGACGACCACAAGAGAATAGAGCGTGCTTGATGTCCTCTGGCCTTTTCCGTGTCCGACTCAGCAGATTAAGCCGAATCGTATGGATATTCGCCTCCTGAGGCTATATATATCCACTATCCCTCTCGCTGTATATTTCTCAAGCAGCGCGCTTGCACGATCGATCCATCAAAGAATCTCCCGGTGCGCCGTTATTGGGTTTCTATGGCGTCGTGGTCTGACCTGCCGCCAGAGCTCCTAGGCCTTGCCATTGCCAAGCTCCCTAACCCCGTCGACCGTGTCCGCTCACACGCCATCTGCCGCGCTGTCTGCCGCGCATGGCACTCCGCGGTGCGCCAGCTTCACGCTGCCTCGGCACAGCAGAACTTGCCCTTGATCATGCACACCCGTGACGGCTACTTCCTAGACCCCTCCGACGGATCCTCGCACCGCCTCCCTGCCTTCCCCGACGACGGCATCCTCATGGGCGGATCCACCGACGCCTGGCTCCTCCTTGGCCACGACAGCGAGTACTACATCCACGGCCGCGCACGCAAGTACCACCTGGAGGGCTACCTCCTCCACAACCCTTTCTCCCACGCGTCCGTTCCGCTCAACGAGCTGGACGCCGCCATAAACAGCGCCTCTAGGATCCGCAAGTTCCTCATGCGGTCCACCGCCGATGACTTCGTCGCCGTCCTGACCAGCGACAGAAAATGTCCGCTCGTTGTAGCCCGGCCGGGTAAGGGTGCGTGGTCGGCCAAGCCGCATGACGTTCCGTGCGTCAACACCATTGATCTTGCTTTTCTTGGAGACAAGCTCTATGGGATCACGAAAGGTGAGGACCTCATCTCCCTCGATCTCGGATTGGACGACAATGGGACACCCATGGCTATCAACTGCAAGCGTGTCATCAGGCAGCCTCTAGGATATGATGACCACGACGCATGGACCGAGAACGATGAAGAAGAAGATAATGATGAAGAAGACAGTAACGGGGAGGAGGGAGAGGAAAACGAGGATGAAGATGATGCAAGAACAACGGATGAAGATGATGACACACCTATTTTCGGTGGCCACGAGTATTCGAAGGACGAAGAAACAAAGGAATTCATCATCACGACGAGGAACCTCGTTGAGTCACGTGGGAAACTTCTCATGGTACGGCGACAGATACAAATGCGCAAACCGGCGTTCACTCGCCAAGTGGTTGTTTTCGAGGCGGACATCAAGAGAGGCGCCTGGGTGCCATTGCCAACGGGAAGTGGGCTGGGTGGAGGTCGGGCGCTCTTCGTCGGCACGAGCATAGGCTTCTCCAAGTCAGTTTCCGCGCCCCTTGGAAACGTGGAGGAGGATGCCCTTTACTTCGTCGACACGGGCGAAGTGTTCAACATGAAGTCTCAGACTTCTAGGCTGCCACTGTGGTTGAGCAGACCTCCTCACGGGATGGCGTGGCTCTTCCCACCGGAGCTCGTGGTTTAACATTCAGCCAGAGGAATTATGTGTCAATCTATTGAAATATTTATACGAGAATAACAGATGTTTTGATTTTTTAAGTGCCTTCATATAAGACTAAAAGATTGAGTGGGGATTTCGTGCACCCGAGCTCCAGTGCTCTCTTCATTAAAAGAAAATCCGAAAATCATATTTACAAGTTTTAAAAATTGTGAAAAAAAATCTTGATATTGTCAGTGATTACAAACATGCAGAATCTCAATTTGAAAATTTTGAGCTACACAAAAATGATAAGTGTATAAATCTATAATATAGTGTTTCGAATCTCCACATTTAGTGAGATTTTATCATTTTTGTGTAGCTCATAACATAAAGAATTTCGTGTTGTGATTTTAAGGTTATATCTTGAACTATCCCCAGAATTATTTCCTTTTTTTTTAAACTTTTAACTAATTTTTTTAAAATAGAGGGAGGACTGGAACCAAAATAACTTTCCGTGAAGGATTCAGCAACACTCATGCCAACTTACCGATACAATTTTTTTATTTGAGAGTAGGGGATGGAACAGACATGCTGCAGCTCGGGTAGGACTGTGATATTATGTTGCACGACACCGGGAACTCCGAAGGCCGCATTGGAATGATAGGCCCACGGAAAATAATTCTATAGGACCTGATCTACAAATTCACCCATGTGGACACCAAATAAGAAGAAGTAGAAGATGATAAAGAAGACACCGAAGATGGTAAGAAAGATGACGGGTGGAGGGAGAGGAAAACGAGGATAAAGATGATGCAGCAACAATGGATGAAGAGACTAGGGAAGATGATGACACATCTATTTCGGGTGGCTACGACTACTCAAAACGACCAAGAAACAATGGAAGTCATCGTCACTACGAAGAACCTCGTTGAGTCGCGTGGGAAGCTTCTCATGGTACGGCGACAGATACAAATACGCAAACTGGCGTTCACTCGCCAAGTGGCTGTTATCGAGGCATACACGAAGAGAGGCGCCTAGGTGCCATTGCCAATGGAAAGTTGGCTAGACGGAGGTCGGGCGCTATTCATCGGCACCAGCATAGGCTTCTCCAAGTCAGTTTCTGCGCCCCTTGGAAAGGTTGAGGATGATGCCATTTACATCGTCGACACGGGCGAAGTATTTAATATGAAGTCTCAGACGTTGCCGCGGTGGCTGAGCAGACCTCCTCATAGGATGACATGGCTCTTCCCTCCGGAGCTAGTGCTTTAGCATTCAGTGGGCAGGAATTATGTGTCAATCTATTGAAATATTATAGGGGAATATAACATATGCTTTGATTTTTTTCCCCTAGTGAAAGTAAATGTAGATTCGTCTAGATCTCGCACGAGTTTCATAGATTTTTATCATCAGCTTCCACCCCCTACTCCCTCCTCTACCAGATTCGTCGCCATCCGCTACGATCGAGAGCCCAACGCTCGTAGTATCTTTTGTCTCCCTCCCTCCCCCTCGTCGCCTCCCCGCACGAGGCGGCCGGGGGACTCCTCCCCCTTCTCGTAGCAGCCCCCTCCTCGGCGTCCTTCCCTCCCGCCGCCGGCAAGCGTTGCGCGTGCGAGGCCGGTGGCGGCCCCTTCTCTTCCCCGCGCGTAGGCGTCTCGTCCAGGGAGAGCGCGGCTGGCGGCGGTGCGGCTCGGCTTCCGGCGGTTGGGTTCGTGGAGCCCGGAGGCCGTCTAATCGACGGCGTTGTCGTTGGCAACGAGCGGCGCGGTGTGCGGCGGGCGGCGCACGCCTGGCCCAGATCTGGGCCCGATCTGGGTTGGGGTGGCCCGGCTAGCCCCCGTACGGAGGAGGTGCACCCTGGAGGCAGAGATGAGGTGACGGTGGATCTGGGGCGGGGTCGCGCTGCCAGCCGGCCTGCTGCAGCGTGGCGGCGGGGGCTTTGCGGGCCTGTTTGGGCCCGGCCGGGCCAGAGGATGACCCTGCTGCCACGTTCGGTCGGCTACCGAGAAAGCGGTGGAGGCGGTCCCTCCCGCGCGGCTGCGGTGCTGCTGGCCCCGAATCTACCGTGTGTTCGTTCTCCATCCTCTAGGCCTCGAGGCGGTGACCTCAGTGAGACGACTTGGGATGGTGCCAGGACCGTGGTGGCGCATGCTGGTGGGCGGCAAAGTTGGAGAGAGCGTTGTGAATCGTCCCGGGGAGTGGTTGGGGGCTAGGAGAAATCCCTTCCGGCTTGTCCTCCCTGAAGGGCATCGGTGCACCCCTTCCCCACTCCCCTTTGTGTATCTGGGGAAACCCTAGGCTTGATCCAGGCAACCGCGTCGTCGTCGTCGCTTTACTTTCTGAAGGGGTTGCTTGTTACGCGGCGATTTGGAATGCCGGGAGCGCGGTGGAAAAACTTCGGTGGGCACAGCGGTTGTGGTTCATTCCTAGTTGTTCGATCTGCTGCCGTTGGCATTTGTTTCTTCTTTTTCTTTCTCTCTTCTTGTCTCTTGGGCATGTTTGTGCTGCTGCCCTAGCATTCTAGTGGTTGTATCGTGTGGTTGCTATATTAATATAGCGGGGCGCAATACTATTTCGTCATCGAGAGCCCCAAGAAACTCGCCTGTGGCCAGCGCATGGCACAAGTGCTCTGCTTGCTGTTGATCTATTCCGTTTCTTTTTCTTCACTTCTACATGGCGGCCGTAAAATCCGTATCCGGCCAATTGGCTAACAAGACTGGGCTTATGCCATGACGGTGAGCCTATAAGAAAAAAGAGCAGCAGTTCTCACCACAAAAAAAAAATGTCACCGACTTGGGACGGATCGATTTCTGCATGGCGAAGATCGCATGCATGCATGCGAGCTTAACCAAGGAAGGGTTGTGAGACTCTGTTATTCAGTTTCATGCGATGTAGTCCGTACATAAGGAAAATAATACTCCCTCCGTCTCAAATTAATTGTCTCAAAGTGACAAAAGTGGACGTATCTAACACTAAATTATGTTTAGATCAATCCACTTTTGTCAAACTTTGTGACAATTAATTTGAGACCGAGGGAGTACAAGCTTGAGTTACAAGGAAAAAGCAATACTACAACAAACACACTAAGTTCTCAAGTTCAGGGGACTCTATCCATCACGGGCATGTGACGAAACAAATGACCCATTCATTGTTGATCTACAAACAATTGGCCTCAAGTGTACCATAGCAGGGGGGTCGGAAGTAAATCACAGCGGGAGAAACCATCATCAGGCCCTCTGAAATCTTCTTCCTCAACAAATCCATCTCCTCACCGGTTTGCGGATAGCTCGACAAATCCTTGATGTCCAACTTCCTGTCAATGCAGCGCGGGCAAAACATCCTGTAACTGCAGCGCCGGCAAACGTTCCTGTCAGCGCAGCGTTGGCAAACCTTACAGTCATGCAGAGAGACCTCCTTGATATTCAAGGCAGCCTCCATGACGCGCCTGACATATCCCGTGAATATGTCGTCGGACTGAAAGCCATGGATGGTTAGCTTGGTCAGATTCCTATGCTTCAGATCAGCAACATATGGCTGCTAACTTCACATCCATCTCATCCGGGTAGATGCGGCGACACCTATGACCGTGTACTGTGACAGAGAGCTCCTCTAGGAATGGTGCAGCTTCAAGGATGAACATCGTCCAAGCGATATCATAGCCTCGGCGAAGATTATCGAGACACACAGACCGTAAGTTGCGTAGCACAGGGGCAAGCAGTTTGGGGCCTTGTGGTCGAACCCAAATCTTGCCGTTTTGAAAATCGAGACGCAGATCGCTTACGGAGGGCGCATTCGCGAGCAACTCGCTTAGCAAGATGGTCTGGTTCAAAGGACCTGTGCTGTTACCGAGGGTCAGCTTGGACAGCCGAGGGACAAAACCAAGAACCAGCGGATCTTCATGATGAGAGGCCATCCAACCATCATAGGTCACCCGTTCGAGCTTTGGTAGAGAAGCGAGCTCGAGCGTCGCAAATAGATCACTCACAGAAGTGACGTCGAGCTCGACGAGTCGAGCGTGTTGTACCTTCAGCACGATACGGGCCCCCGTGTCACACCGGAAGAGACGCAGCGACTCCAGTCGCCGGCAGGTGATGAGCACGTTGGGTATGCCTTCCGGTTCACGGAAACTGATGTTCTCCAAGTGCAGACGCGTGAGACCAGCGAACACGTCCGGGCAGTCACCAAGAAAATTGTGGAACAGCTTGGCAAAGTAGGTAGGGTCATCGCAACAGCCGGGAGGTATCTCTGGCGAGATCTCGAACTCGGCCACGTCCAGTTTCTGGGTCGCCATGGCGGAAGCGACGGATTTGCCGATGGACAGGCAGTAGTCAAGCCTCAGCATGAACCTGAGCTTCAGTCGGCGGATGGTGATCGGCCCCGGCGGTGATGAGCTCGTCCTTGTCCGCCGCAGCAGCTTGTCGGTCACGTCCGCCACCACACCGTTCATCCGGAACAGGTCGCGGGGGGCGGGAAGGATGACGATCTGCGAGAGCATGGTGAGCAGGCTATGGGTTCGCTTGGAGAGGATGCAGGTTCTTATGGCGTCGAGCGTGTCTACTCTCTCGAGGATGTTGATGAGCACGTCGTCGGGCAGCTTGCTTAGCCAGTCTTCTTGGGCGGCGGCGGCGGCTTTCTCCAAATCACGGCGACGGTGGTGGGCCATATTGAGCTTCATGGTGATTCGATCTGAAAAAACACAACAGAAGGTGTGTTTTTTTAGAACGATGCTCCTTATTCCGTGATACAATCGCCCCTGCTGGACTGACGACTGAGGCTCCGACCCTCCTATTAAAAAGTGGAGGAGAAGGAGACAAAGAAGGTTTCCGAATCGTATTAAGACATTCTTGTCCGAATCCAACTAGAAAACGAACTGTAGATTTCTTCGTGAAACACACCAAGTGGAAGTTGGTCCGAATCCAACTAGGTGCGAACATGTGGCCCACGAGCCGGTGCTCTTGTCTAGTCTGTGTCAGCAACGTTATACTACCCACAAAGAAAACAAAGCGCAGGTCCTCATTTTGTCATCTCCCTTGTGTTTTTTTTAGGGAGCATGGGAGAAATATATGAATGTTGAATGTGAAAAAACAAACGATTTTGTTTATTTTCTCCTGCCATATATGCTACGCTATGGAAATACGCCAAAGTTAGAAAACGTCCCTGGGGTAGGGAGTATTTTGAAAGGAGACGCGGACGGCATACTTTAATCAAGTTCCTGTAGACGCTGCTGGTCATAATAATTTTAGCAAGAGAACTGCCTGGGTTAATCAGAGGAAACCCAGGCTAAAACCGAGAATACATAGTTTCTAACAGTGTTCATAGTGGTAATTTGGTATGTTTTCTGACAATGAACGAAAATTGCCATGGTGCACGCCCCCCTCCCCAAAAAAAATTGCAAGGCTGTAAAACACCTGCCTAGGAAATATATGATCCAAGAACACACCATCTTGCATCCAACATTCCCATTTTCCGGATATTTTTTCTCAACCATCTGGAACGCATGTCAGTACGAGCAAAACACTCCTCAGAATTCAGACCATGACATCTTTCTCCGCCTCTGAGCTACCAGCGTTCCCTACAACAAGATCACTTCCGGCACGAAACGCAAACTCCAAACTGCAAAAAGGTTACACCTAGGGTGGAACTAAGCCAGCGCCTATGAAGATGGGCTCCATCGCCCGATGGCTTCTCCTACCCTAACCCTATCACCAGCCTTGATGCAGAAATCGAAATCCGAAGAGACTGTTCCGTCCTCCCTTGCCTTGGACAAAGGCGCTTCAAATACGACTACTACGGTCGACCCCATCTTGAATCCTGCTATCTGAAGATGGTGGGACGGACTTCAGAACATGATTTTGAGATTCGGCACAGCAGCAACAGCTCAAGTACAATGCAATTTCTGAACAAAGTATGTAAAGAGAGAAAACTGGGGCTGCAAATTACCTCTTGTCCCTTCTTAACCATCACGCCAGTGCCTTCAGGTTCATAAATGCGCTCGTTGTAAGGCTGGGACTGAAGCATCCCTGACTCTGGACTGTTTGTCCTCAGCTCCGGTTCAATGAGTAGCTGAAAAGTAGAATTATTTGGCAACATATATAGAAATCCATTAAATGCATATCTCGGACTGGTCAAGATTTAAATAGATGTCGTGCAGAAGAGATACTTTGATAGAGCCAACATTAGTAGCGCCAACTGCTGCAATCGCAACAAAACCTTCTTTCCACCGACCTTCGAGTACCACCTATAGTTAAAAGTGACAGGTTCAGAAAGAACAGTAGTGCCAATGAAAAACTGAAGCTAATATTTCTGCTATAGTTTGACAGTGTTTCTCAAAGAATATTAAAATAGGTATGATAGTGAAAAATTACCCTTTCATTTTCGACATATAGGTTTCTGATGGTCCGCACAGCACGTTCGTTTGTTGGGAAAAGATTACCTAAAGACACGATACACTTGTAATACTCAAGTTCCCTCAAAATTTCACAGCTATACTAAAATACAAAAATTAAATGCAAACCTGAGAAATGTCGACGTTTAAAAATATTCCAATCAGCAGGAGAGTGAACTCGATGATAATCACCAGGGTGTAAATAGAGGACACAATAGAATATCCCTCTCTTTGGGCTGACAAGTAGGGGTTGAAGTTAGCACCAACGATTTGTCGAAATATGAGTGCATTCAGTAAGATACGCTGAGAGGCATTGAACAACACAGTAACACATCAACTGGAACAGACAAAGAGCATACTGAAGAGAAGTAAGTTTTTATAACAATATCTGAACAATTACAGAAAACGTTTCTGTTGGCGAGAATCTTAAAGAGAATAATGACATAAAATGTTTCTGTTTGTGAGAATCTCAAAGAGAACAATGTTGGTACAAAGCTTGCAGCTTGGCAGTATGTTGCATTGCATGCAGCTAGAATTCTGTCAAAAAATAAAGATGGGCAATTCAAAAAATACAGAGCCCATGCATGCACCAAAGCTAATTTCAAGTGAAAAAGGTATATTGGGACCCAAGTACTGAAGTACATGATAGTAAATCAAACATGACTTTGTATACGCACTTGGAAGCATTTCCAAGTGCGTATACAAAGTCATGTTCGATTTACTATCATATACTTCAGTACAAAGTCATGACTACGCACTTGGAAACAACTCAGGGGTCCAGGAAACATGATGGAAGCATACAAGAGAGCAGTAAATAAAATCTCAGATATAAATAAAGGGCTTGTACTAGAGCGCAAGCAGGCATAGTAGTTGCGACTACGCTGGGAGGCATTGAACAATTACAGTAACATGTCAACTTGAACAGAGAAGGAGTATACTAAAGAGAAGCAAGATTTTATAACAGCAATGGCAGAAAAGTTTCTGTTGGCGAGAATCTTGAAGAGAACAATATTGTACTAAGTTTGCAGTACGTTGAATTGCATGTACTCCCTCCGTCTCAAAACAGTTGACTTAGATTTGTCTAAATATGAATGTATGTAGACGTGTTTTAGTGTATACATACATCCATGTTTAGACAAAGTTGAGTCAATTATTTTGAGACGGGGGGAGTACTAAAGCTAATTTTCAAAGGAAAAACGTAATTGGAACCCAAGCACATGAAAATAAAACTAAAGGAGAGCAGTAAATTGGAATTCATATACATACTTGGAAGCATCGATCATAAGAGAGCACTAGAAAAATCTCAGATATAAACAAAGGGCTTGTACTGGAGCTCAAGCAGGCACAGTAGCTGCAACACTTGGAATGCTAAAATTCACAAAAGGTAGGCAAAAACATCCCTACAAACTGAAGGGCTTCTATGATGCTTTACATTTCCTAAATCAGCTTACAAAGTTCTCTCGGATGCATCACTTTTAAATCTAATAATGAATACCTCAGCTGTGTTTGATCCCGTAGTTTAGGTGAAGCCACTGATACTCGCCACCATGATTTTGCATTCGATCCCTCAGGCATATTTTGTTCTGTTTGCTCTCCAGAATTATCTTCTTCTTTGGTATCATGCAGTGAGGAACTAGCACCAAGAAGAGAAGAAACAGGATAAGAAAAGCCTTTGACTTGCTCAATCATGGCTCCTGGACCCCTGAGTTGTCCAATTCGCAAAACTTTACCGTCGACAGGACTCACCTAAGTACAAAATTGCGCACACTGACCAGATCAGTCCAGACTCTATAACCACCATCACATTAGACATATAGCTATACGGAATAGTATCTTGTTACCACTTACCAGGCAGTTTGGATCTGCATCAATAGGTCTTGATCCTTCTTTGAGACTGCGGATGAAGAATGCCTGTAATGAAGGATATTCTTCTAGGGGCAGAGAAGATTCTTGCAAATCTACAGTGGTATGCATTAGTCAATATCTCTTACACAGTACTACTCTCTCAAACTAAAACGGATATATGCCACTAATTCTCTCAAACTAAAAGAGATATACCACTAAGCACTGCTTGCTTACAGACACAAGCATTTACAGAGCAAGTTTTCTGGAGAACTTGTTTTTCTGACATTGCTATATATCACACTTTGTTGTACATTATTCATTTGAACGCACTACTATTGCATGACATATTGAACTATACAAGCATTAAATGCATTAAAAGGCAATCGGGCCAGAGACTGGAAAACAAAATTTGCCTAACAGACTGCCGCATAAGAAATGACCACAACAGGAGAATACATACTGGAGTGAAATGCTCTAGCCCATGATTTGTAGACAGCAGGACGCATGAACACTGGAACTTCCTGCAACAAATTAAATTCAGTTGATATAACTGAGAAGAGAAAGAGAAAAACAGATTGTATAGCTACAAGAATACACACCACTTCCATTAAGGATCCCCAGAAACGTGACATCGAACGCAATGGTAGAAGCCTCAGAAGTGACGCCTGTATAAAAAACGACGTCATTTTGCAGCCAGGTGTCAAATTCCAGAAAAAAGAAGACCATTTCTAGCAGTAACTACGGTACCTTAAGATCTGGCGAGAACTCTGGCTCGATTCCTTTCTCCTTCCTTTCAACAAGCTAACTCATGAAATAAAGCATGAACAATGCGTTACACACTGGAAAATTATTAGTATTCAAATAGAAAATCGCGAACAATCCTATGGCAAATGTGGTTACTACTTGTCAGGCCGAACATAAGGTAAACCCAAAATCGTGCACATGATGCAGTCCACTCTGATGTAAGTTTTTAACGTATGTTAATAGAGCACACACATTGAAGCGTGCGCTTGACTTACCTTTTTGTCATCGTACATTCGCTTGGCGTGTAGAACTCCCAGCATGAGAAGAGCTGCTGCCGTCGCGCCAGGTAGAAGGAATTTGCCTGGAAAATTATCACACCAAAGGAAGTCAAACAGGGCGGTCACACTGACATTCTTGAGAAAAACAGAGTGGCACTAGTTCTTGTCACTCGTAAGAGGAGAGAAAACATATGATTATTAGTATCAGTGTGGTGTCCCCAGTCCCCCATGGCAAACACAGAATAATCTGACGAACACGCAGCTCAATCAATTGCATTATGTAACGCATTGGTAAATGTCGAGAGGGAACTTGCGGCCTAAATCTAAGGCCACTCAGCCATTGAAGCCGAAAAGGGGGAAAAGGAGAGGCTAAAATAAGCGAGATTGAGGTGCCGCCCTGCAATCGGCAGGAGCAACAGCAGTAGCGCTGCAGAATCCGCGGGGCGCGTCTAGCCGCACGAGCTTCCACATGGTCTCTACTACTACGCCGCCGCGGCGAATAGAAGAAGTTGCGGCGGAGATAGATAGATGAGTGGGCGGGCGGATACCTTGGCCGGCGCCGGAGTTGGCGGAGGCGTGGATGCGGCGGGCGAGGCGGTGCGGCTGCGAGCGAAGTGGCGCTGACAGCTGCCATGGGAGATGAACCCTAAACCTCCGCATCGTACCGTCGTCCTCTTTTGTCTCCCCTCAAATCGGAGCCCCCGACCTTTTCTTTCTTCCCGGGCAAAGTGGCGATGAGGGAGCGCCTCCAGTCTTGTTTGTCCTCTTCTTCTCCTTTCTTGTAGAGGAAGAAGAGGAACGCGCATTTCGTGGTTTGCCCCTAAATCCTGTGTGAAATTTTGAGAATTTCTTCTCCTTCCAAACTTTTTTCTTTTTTGATCATGAATTGTTTCCCTTTCTGGTTCAACAAGCAAGCCCAGATGAAAAAAGAAGCTTGGGTTCACAACAAAAATCCATTCTGTGAAATTTATGAGCTCATAAACGAATTTTGACAAGTCGATTCATAAGACAAGTCACAGCACGGAAATAACTTAGCTCTGACGACGACTTCAGTTAACAACGCACAGCTGCTCAAAGTGCTAATTCTAGATGCCCAAAGTACCACATCGAAAGCTACTACTACAATGGTTCCAGACGACACGGGGACGGGGACACCGAACAGTAACAGGTCCATGGAGGGTCAAATTCAGTCTCACGCCTCACTCGCTTGCTCATCCTATCCAATGTATGTATATCAAAATCTCTTCACTTTATTTCTTCCGCTGACTTATCTACAGAGGAATGACCTCCACGTCGTCATGGTCGCTCTTGGGAAGCTCGGCCCTGTCGGACGCTCCGTTCTCGGGGGCAGCGGCAGCGGCGCGGTTCTCTGACATGCTCATCTCCTGCACCGGAGGCGGGTTCACGACCGTCATTGGCATGGCGCTGTTGTCCGCCGCCAGACGGCCCCTCCTCTCCCGGTGCTCCTGGCAGTTGGCGCACCAGTGCAGGCAGCAGTGGGCCATGCAGGGGTCACACGGCGAGTTCTGGTGCAAACAGAAATGGTAGATAACAGATTAAATTAAGTGCAGATCAAAGTAGCAAGTTCTTCAGACCAACACGAGAGGACCCCTATCAGAATGCAGTATGATGAATAGATGCAGCATGCTGGCCAAAACTTTGGGGGATCTGAACTGGTGATAGCCACCCACAGAGAGGATATACACATACTCTGGAGTATGAAAAGTGTAGAAGATTGAACATGACAAGATCACAACACAAACCTATAGCACACTAGCACAGTATCAACAGATATCATATTTCATCATGCAAATTATCAATGTGATGATTGGTGACAGTAAATATGAAGCAGATCAACCATACAGCCCACCTTTTGGGAACAGTTATGAATTTCCATAACAATACAAGCTACCCAACATTACAGGCATTTTTCCTTGAGGATTCATTTGGGTACCCAGTCTAAGGAAACAGATTCAGAAATGCTGCCTACATACAAGACATATAATCACTATTTCTCAATGGTGTTTCAAAATGGATATTGATGCACGAGTATGTGACACGACAAATAAAGCGGTGAAGGGATTCATATTCTCACCTTGAGATGATATCTCTTCTGGAGCTCTTGACGGAAAATGCCAGTATAGGTACCACACAGCCACCAGCTAAACACCAAACCTTCTCCAATAAGGAACGATGTTCTTGGATCAACACCATGAAAAATTGCTGTGAGAATGGCAAGTGCAATCCCTCCTTCCACAAAGACGGCATGGCAGACACAAGGCGTTGTCCAAGGGATGTCCTCTCTCAGGGCCTCAACGTTGCGCCCAAACAGCACGCAAGGACAGAACAACCCAGTGCGACCTATCATGACCAGAAGGCACAGTTTGAAAGTTAGATATTGTTATTAAAGCACTAGCTTTATCTCAGCAGATTATTCTAGGTATGGAACTTCACCCAAATGGACACAATCAAATAAGAACTGCAGAAAAGCAAATAGTAAGTTTATGTTTCAACTGCGCGATAAGCTCAGCTTTCAATATTCCATTAGGAAGGATGAGAGTATGAAACCGCTGAGAACTACTCTTGTGACAATTTATTTTAGACAGGTAAAGCACGGATTCAGTTAATAATGAAGCAAATCGTAAGCTTATAGGCTGAAGGTCTTGGCAAATCTCCGCAGAAGCAACCTGGTATGCATGTTGCTTAGCCTAAGATATTCAGTATAGGAGCTTCACTTGTAAGTAAACATGCATACAACAGCGTGGGTACGACAAGTAAAAAACCAACCATCAAAGATACACAGAAAGCATCAAATATACAACGAAGTATAGATCCAAGAAATCGAGCAGATATACACAATATATCCAACATTACACATAAGCTTAACCTGGACTTCACATCATAGCGCAAAAATCAAAGGAACCAAAGTAACCTAGTATAGTGATGAGGAGATATATGGGCTGCTCTACAGAACACAGTCAAACCCATTTACTGATCAAAGTTGCTGAGAAATAATTTCATTCAGATAACAGCATACTGAAATCCAACATGTGTTCCATGATTTAACAGAAATTAGTACTGTTTTGAACTAATTTCAGTCAGATAACAGCATACTGAAATCCAACATGTGTTCCATGATTTAACAGAAATTAGTACTGTTTTGAACTAATTTCAGTCAGATAACAGCATACTGAAATCCAACATGTGTTCCATGATTTAACAGAAATTACTAATTAGCACTATTTTTTATTCCTCTTTATCTTGGGCATAGAAGGAAAGCACTAAGAAGAACTGTAGAAGTCCAATGGCTACATCGAACACAAGAGTATCCATATTAAACAGGGGTGGTAACACAATGCGCAGCTGTTCTCTTCCTCATCTGACACAAAAACTAAAAACAGTTTGTTCAGTTTTATACTCACCAAAGTTAGATTTATATTTGTCCTAGTGCATTGGTTTCACTAGAATTGTAAAAGCACTGATAATAGGAAGTCTAGTGTACAGCAGAATCAAGTAGCAGGTTAGTGAGGTTCAGTGTTCTTCTATACAACCTCCTTACAACAGCGATTATAAAGGATAAATGAAGCAGATCGTAAACACAGATGTATGGACCAGTTAATGCCTACGGCAATATTTTGATTCCATATATATGGAGATACAAAAGGATTGTTCTGAAAACCATCGTGTTCAAGCAGCAAGCCCATGTGAACCTTTCGACCAATTTGGCATATCTGATACTGATAACTGGCATCACTTGACTATTTTATCTAGTCGACGGTCCACGTGTCCCTTGCATGCATGCACAGAAGCAGCAGGTACGTGGAGTCCAGCGATGGGGACTAGCAAGTGCACACGTGCAAGACTTGCTGTAATAAATTCCGACGCCGTTAACCATAGCACGAAATTTGAAACAACCCCAATTTGGTGCTCAACATTAGACAAGAGTTACACACTAGCGATACAAAATGGAGAAGGCAATACAGTTGATCCGTGTTTTGATCTAATTACAGCCTGTCGAGATTACGTCTTCCTATCGTTGCCCAGCCCTAGATAGCATGAAATGAAGGACAGGGCAAGCAATGCAGGTGCTGCTTAAATCATAACATCCGTCAAGATCTCATGTCAATGATCAATTCCATCCTAATAATACTGTAACGTCTCACATATACATTGTACCATTGTAAACGCCGGCATCAATGATGCCCAATCAGATTAAACATACAGGCCACGAATCTGGGACGGGGAGACCCAGATCAATGGCAGGGGGCTTAGCACCTTGCCCATGCCAAGCCGGTAACCAAAGTAGCGTCGTTGACTAGGGTAGCCATGAATGAAGGACTCGAAAAACGGATTGGGCGGAGCGGATAGGGAGGTTACAGATGATACGTACAACTCTCGGGGTCGTCGGTGCATCCGAAGATCCCGGTGGTCCATGGCTCGTCGGCGGGCGGCTCGTAGCTCTCCGGGAGGACCTGGCCGCACTCGCTGCACTTCCTTCCCTCGAGCTGCAGACCAGATCGGGTAATGAGATGAGAGGAGCGAGAGAATCGCGGTCGCGGATGAGGAGGAGAAACCTAGGTGAGTAGTAGTACCTGCGGGACGTGGACGGGCTGGTTGAGCTCGCCGGGGCGGATGTCCTCGGCCGGGGCGTCCTGGTCCCTGGTGAGCTTGACGTAGCGGGACGGGTGGCTCTCCTCCGCCATTGCTTACCCACGGCGGCTGCGGCGACGACGACGACTCAAAGGACGCTATAGCAGTCGAAGCGTGCCTCCCAGATCTGAGAAGGGAACGCGCTTTGCTTGGCTTGGGTGATAGTAGCGTGTTGGGGTCAGGCGGCAACACAAATGCTGGCTGGACAAAATTCTTTTTTCAGTTTTCTTAGGGCAAATGGTGGTGCTCCGGTGCAAAAAGAAAGTTTGAAAATAATTAAATCTTTTTCCCTTGGATATACATATGTGCAGTTTTTCAGTGTAAGAATCATGCTCCGAGCTAAAATATACTCACTCCGATCCAAAATACGGAGTACTTGACTTTCATTTATCTAAATATAGATGTATCTATTCACTAAAACATGTTTAGATACATTTATAGTTAGACAACTGAAAGTCAAGTATTTTAGAATGGGAAGAGTATGTATATTTTTTAAAACTGAAAATAACAGATTTCTTCTTCCTGAAATTTCTATTTTATTAGCTTAAAATACAAGGTTTATTTGGACGAAACTATTAATGTACGTGTAAAATGTCTCACTTTATTGATGTCTTTCTTTTTTCTAATCGGTCTCTCTTGGGCTACACTGTGGCGTGCTCTTGCTAACAGTGATGACTTAAAGCTCGTCTTTGAAGATGAAAATCCTGAAGTTGGATTCGTCCTTAACGACGCATGTGCCTTTTCTTTCGTAGTGAAGGTTTTGTCTAAAAATTGTGTATTTTCTATTAGTTTTTTTTTTTTTACTTTTGTCATAGTGGTAGTGGTAGTCGACCTGCTGTCTGTCGCGAGGCATGTGGCTCTAAGTTTGTTTACTTTGTATGTTTCTGAAATGTGCAATAAATTTGTTATGTGTGCAGTGGCTGTTGCATCATTGCCCTTTCAAAAGAAAATGTCCCAAGTATAATATAAATATAGTCGGCATTACAAATTTGTTCATATAAATATAAAAAGCTTTTCACCTTGTTATAAAAATGTGTGCCTTTAGTGCAATAAAATGTAGTATTTTCATGTCACTAGGATTTCTTAAGTATATGAAATATTTGTGTAACTATTTTTGTAAAGGGTAATCATTATAAAATCATACACGGGTTTTGCTCCTTTTGGATCAGCAGAGAAATAAGAAACTCTCAAGCGAAGGTGAATTGCCCAACTATTGAGTAGAAAGAAACACATATTGTAGCTAGACCAAATCATACGTTCATAGTGGCATGTCTGCATATTCTTTCTCCGTGATTTTCAACCCAAGATAACGAGCTAGGAAAACAAATATTGACAATAGAAATATGTATTAGAAATATTGACAATATCTCCCTGTTTGGAAAAAAGGTATTGACATAGGAATATGTATTTCTATTTTTTTTTCAACTATAGCATATAGATTTGGACCCTCAACTCTAAAGCTATTTTTCGTTCAAATTTAGCCCCTTAAGTACGTTTGATCTATTCGGAAGTAGTTTTAACCGAAATGGTGCCCAAGGGTAGGCAATATCACCACTACATGATCGAGATTTTATAGAAACAACATTAATATTGGCGGAAAAAGATACAGATGAAGGGAAATTAAAGAAAAAAGTATCCAATAATACAATATTAGTAGAAATGAAATTGTGACTCTTACTTATATTGTGTTTTATTTTGTTCTTCATTCACTTAAATCTCCGATGCCTGGCATTTTTTTTAAAAAAAAATCATCTGAACATTTAAGCTTTTCTTTGAAAAACTATTTTTCGCATTCTGTGCTTTTCGTGCTTTAAAATGAGTTCGTTAAATTTACTACAAAACGTTAGCGACGAGAAAAACATTACGACGAAATATCATATGAACCTTGTTCAAGTGCTTAGGGACGAGAAACTACTCGAGCAATAATCTAGAGAACAACAATATATTTTGCATAGTACTACTATATTTTGTCTACTGAAACACTATATTTTCATTTACGCAATATGTATTTATGATATTGAGACAACTTGTATCTCATCATGTAGCGTTCTCATATTTAAATAATGCAAGAACACATGTGTTATTGTGCTAGTCCCTGAATCAATTGCTAGCATCACAGTACAAAATGAAATATCATGCAGATGCATCAAAATCTATTACATCACATGATACAGTCTTTACAAAATATTATTACAACTTGCATAGTCTCAGAAGACTAGCAAGAAACATTAGGATTGCAGCGGAAAACAGATTACAACATTGAGCCTCATCTTCTTCATCTGCCACAGAAAAAACATGTTGGTTGTAGACTCGAGATCCTGAATGAAAGCATTACTCGTTATCTGATCCATCTGTTATATTGAATATGCGGCCACAAGGGGTCAATACAATTTAATGTATTGGCAAGTAACATTATGGTGGATATAAATGGCAAGACTATAACTACATGAATATTTGGCTAAGTGGAGTTTAGGCTAAGTTTGCATAAAGTCAGTGTTCTTCTAAAAATCCTTATAAAACGTTTTCATCTTGAATAGGTAACACTGATTGAAACCAGTGAACTAAAAATAAATTAAGGAGTGTCACCGATAGAAACTAGTTGGAAACTCCTACCCTTGTTCACCCATCAAAATTTTATTTAACGAGTTGGCATGATGAGATTATTTCGTCATTCGTTGTCCAGCTTGTCATTGTTATCCATAACCGAAGACACGACTAACATCTTAGTTTGTTGACTCTGTAGAGTTTGTGCAATTTAACCTTTAGACCCAATCAGCCCAAACATCCTATACATTTAGAACGTGTTAAGGAAAGGAGAAGATGAGACAGGATCTTTTAGAAGACATTCCACCACGGTTTTGCTTGACCCGTTCCGCCTACACCCTCTACATCTTATTGTCAAGCTTGGTGAGTTAATTCAACTTAGTTGATCAAGACGGGGCCCATATGACTGAAAGATGCTGATACGTCATAAACGTATCCTTAATTTCTGATGTTCCATGTTGTTTTCATGTTATTTCCTACATGTTTGCTATACACTTTATGTCAGTTTTACCGATTTCTGGGACTAACATGTTGATAAGATGCCACAGAGCCAGTTCCTTATGTCTACGCACGCTTCTATTCTTGTAGACAGTGTTGGGCCTCCAAGTGCAGAGGTTTGTAGAACAGCAACAAGTTTCCCTTAAGTGGATTACCCAAGGTTTATCGAACTCAGGGACGGAGAGGTCAAAGGTATCCCTCTCAAGCAACCCTGCAATTGTGATATAAGAAGTCTCTTGTGTCCCCAACACACCTAATACAATTTTCAGTTGTATAGGTGGACTAGTTTGGCGAAGAGAGAGTGAAATACAAGTAGTATGGATAATTATAATTGATAATAGCGATCTGAAATAAAAATGGCAGCAAGCAAACATGTAGCAGAACAGGTTGTAAACGTTATTTCAATGCTTAGAAACAAGGCCTAGGGATCCTACTTTCACTAGTTAACACTCTCAACATTGATAACATAATTGAATGCATAAATATCCTCTCTTCACTATGCTACTCCGAACCACTCTCCGGTTGAATAACAAACACCAATTCATTGCGTAGGGCTGTAACAAAACTCCTCAAAGTCGCATTCCCATGTCTAGTTAACCCCACGCTGTCACTATGAGCTCCCTAGATGGTACTAGACAAACACCACAATTTCATAGGGTCATCCAACACAAGATATAAATATCATGCTAAACCACACGGTGCACACACTGTGACCTTTACACCGTGATCAAAGTGTTTATGAAGATAACAAAACCACTGGAGTACCATAACAGATGAAGAGTACATCTACATATTCAGCTAGATTACAAAGCTCACAATCACATAAAGATCACACCATGGGAGAGAGAGATGAAAAACATAGCTACTGGTAGAGCCCTCAGCCCCGAGGGAGAACTACTCCCTCCTCATCATAGGAGACAACAACGGCGATGAAGATGGCGGTGGAGTCGATGGAGATGGATCCGGGGGCACTTCCCCGTCTCGGCAGGGTGCCGTAACAGAGATTTCTGTCCCCCGAAACTTGTCGGCGGCGGCGGAGTTGCGGATGTTTTTGGTGGAAAAGGCCGATTTTTTAGGATTTATGCATCAGGTAGTATATATGGGTGAAAGGGCGATCCCGGGAGGTGGCCATGGGGCCCACACCGCCCCTTGGCGTGGCCAGAGGGGGAATCGCGCCCCCTACGGTATGGTGGCTCCCGGGCACCCCTCAGGGTCTCTTTGGGACTCCGTGGACCCTACGGGACTTCTAAGACTTCTAGCTTTTGAATTTTCCAATTCCGAGAATATTTCTAGAACAACTTGTCGTGGTGGTGTCACGGCAGATGCCATATGATGGCTAAAGATGTGGGGATGATGGACGCTGGAGGTGCTCGGGGAGGGATCACGCAGCGAGTAGCCGCGTGTGGGATGAATCTAGCACCGCAAACAACAAGATCTACCCAGGTTCAGGGCCCTCGTGTGGAGGTAAAACCCCTACTCCTGCCTTCCTCTCTTTATATTTGTGTGTCACCGAGTAGCCATAGTACAAGTTTGGCCTACAGCCGAGTAGCCACTCTCCTCTCCACGTGAAGATCTAGAGTTTCGTAGTGTGTCTCTTCGTGTCCAGTGTCGTCCCTCGCGCAGGAGGGGGCAGGGCACCTTATATACTGGTGCCCAGCCGGATACAGCCAACAGGGAAAAGTACAAACAGATGTCGACATAGTGTGCGCACTGCACACTTCCAGCTTCCCACTGACAGCTTTGGCTTCCTAATTTTTCTTGTGTGGAAAGTCGTTGTGCAAAACCAAGATGACGTTCTGTTATCACTGCCATGACCACAGGGTAGGCCCCCTAACCTGCGCCGCCCTGCTGACACCCTGGCGCGGATAAGCACGCGCTCTGCAGATGAACAGTGCACCAGTACGGACCCAGGATACGAGGGATCCTGTGTCAGAACGGCTCCTTTGACTTTTGGCCCGAGTAGGAAACCTCTCCCTAAACTCGGACCTCTTCCTCTACTCGGAGGAATATAACTTCCTTGATTCTTTCTCCTGGCCATCAACGTGTATGGCCGAATAGCAGTCGACCGGATAGCGAGTACCGGGTAGCCAGCTACTCTGCCAAATGTATCTTCTGATCTTGCCCTTAGCTCTTGCCTTTACCCTACTCGGGGGTAACCCCCCGACATTAGTCCCCGAAGCTGGTAGAGTCCTGCGAACTTGTTCACTGGGCTCTTCCAGCTTAAAAATCAATCTTGTCTTTGAACTCTAAGAGGCTGAGTAGCACCTCCGAGTAGCCCTCAACTCTGGCTTGGGTCTTTCCTCCTCCGAATAGAACCATTTCTCTTCTCTGTCGCCGAGTAAAATGACCTTGCGAAATCTTGAACAGAATCTCGGTGTGGCAGAGCAAATCCATCTTTCCGCACTCCAACTGGGCACGTATCACGCTCTCGCACCCCCGACGCCTCGGTGCCTGGGATATGACAGGCCACGCGCCCATCACTGCGACCTGGGCCCACCGGCCCGTTAGGTCACATCAACTGCAGTTATTAGCCCACGATCTCGACGTGGGATCAATTGCGGCCGTTACGCGCGCAACCTGCGCTGTGTGCGTTTCTAACTGGCCCGCATCCCATGTCGCACGATCTCCACGCACAACTGATCCCACTAACTCCACTAGTAACGGCAACCCGAGGGGAGGGATAAATACCCCCTCGGTAACTCCTCCTTCCCTTTCCTGCTCGTATTCACTCCCTGCCTCTTCGCCTCTCCGCCGCCACAGAGCACTTTCGCCGCCGCGCATCTCGCCGCGCCGCTGCTCCGTGCGACGCCGGAGGGCTAGCAACTCCCACCAAATCTCCACGAAACCATCAAATCCTCTCGTCTCCATGGCTCGCGATGACGATGCCCGCGTCGGATGGGCAGGATCCGAGGTCACGGCGGAGGATTGCCAGTGGCTGGTAAATACCCGCCGTGTTCCTCCCGGCGTGCGCTGCAGGCAGCCGGACGGCGAACTCGTCCCCACACCGGAAGCGGACGAGTTCGTCGTGTTCCTCGCCCACTTCAAGCGAGGATTCAGACTGCCCGTCTCCGATTTCTTCAAGGACTTCCTCAACCACTTCGGTCTGCAGACGCATCACCTGCCTCCGAACGCCGTGGTGATGCTCGCATACCACGCCGTGGTCTGCGAGGCGTTCCTGGGTGTGCGCCCCACGGTGCACACCTGGGCGCGCTACTTCTTCTTCCGGAAACAGAGCGTCCCCAAGCCCGGAAGCACGGAGAGAGCCCGCAGCATGACCAAGACAGGAAGCGCGATGATGCTGCCGCGCGGCTCCGCCAAGCAACCGCGCATCAAGGGGCTTGACTCAGTGCGCAAGTGGCAGCGGTCCTTCCTCTACGTGAAGAACATTCCTGCTGAAGAAGGAGCGCAACTCGTGGACCGAATTGGGCTCCCCAAGTGGACGAACACGCCGCCCACTCAGCAGAATTGGGGATACAAGCAACCGTTGCAAGGCGACATCTCCCAGATCGACAAGCGCCTCGGCGAGCTGAGGGAGTTGGGACTCAACCGCGACGATCCCATCGCGTGTTGGATTTCTCGGCGAGTGCTCCCGCTACAGCGCCGTACGCACATCATGTGCTACATGGGAGGCAATAGAGACTGCACGAGGACCACCACATTCGAGCTGAGCACAGCGGATGTGGCCGTCTGGGCGCGCTCCATCATGAGTACCGGCCTCACCGACAACTGGCAATACGGCTTCGTGCCGTATAGCCGTGAGAAGCCAATCGAACAGGTTAGCACTTCATGCCTTGTTTCTGCATCATGATACCGAGTAGATGGCTTTTCAGCTTAGTATGCTTAGTATTTGCATGTTGTGCCGAGTAGGACACTTACTGGTATCCGCTAGGCTCTATGTGCTTTGTGTTTGCACGCCATGTCAAGTAGAACACTTTCTAGTATCTCTTAAGCTTTATGTGCTTTGTGTTTGCACGCCATCTCGAGTAGAACACTTACTAGTATCTCTTAGGCTTTATGTGCTTTGTGTTTGCACGCCATGTCGAGTAGAAAACCTTAGCCAAATATGCTTTGTGTTTGCATTCCGTACCGGGTAGGATTCTTTAGCCTTCTGCTCAACTAACTTGTATTGCCTGCTTGTCTTTCCAGCACATTGATCGTCAACTCGTTGAGAACGAGGAGCGCTTCGAGGCCAACTGGAGCAAGGACCGAAAGGAGGACGACGAGATTGCCTACGACACCCAGGCCACCCTCTGTGTCCCTCGCGCCGAACGGCAGGGTAAGCACCACGTTGATGCGTCCATTCGGGACTGGTCCGAGGACGACGAAGAAGGTGACTGAGTTCACCTCTATAGTTGCGAGTAGCGCAATCCAATTTTCCCTTTCCGCTTTCTGCTTCTCAACTCCTTCTTCTCCTCTACTCTGCAGACGGCGCCGATGCTGACGAGGAAGACGAGGATGTCCTCGACGTCGATCCCGTTGCGGTAGCTGCTCCTACCACTCGGAAGAGGGCGGGTAGCGGTGCCCAAGAGCCTACTGCCAAGAAGGCCAAGAAGCCCGAGAAAAAGAAGAAGGTTTCCGGCAGAAGGCCACCCCCTTCCCGCGCAGGGTAAGTGATTTTCCTCTAAGCTATATTTTGCTGCTGCTTCTTGGTGTTCTCTTCCCCTCCTCCTTTTATGAACTTCTTTTTCTCCTCAGCGATCCCTTGGACGCTGATGCTGCTGCTGCTTCCACCACCTCCAAGAGGAAACCCGTCATCGACCTCGAGAAACTCATCGATCTCTCTGAGGATGAGGACGAGCCCGCAGCACGGGATAGGACGCATGCGCCCTCTCCCGTGAAAGAAGAAGACGGAGACATGGACCAGGAGCAGCAGGCCCGCGCAGACCAGAGTGCGCGGGATGCTGCTCAAGACGAAACTCCCCCTTCTCCCCCTGCTGCCTCAGCTGGGGAGAACACCGAACAAGATGCCGAGTACCAAGACCATGCCTCCCTTGAGCGACAAGACGAGACCCTGGAGCAGCAGGAAACTGAAGCTGCTGTCCAAGATGACCCCGCGGCCCAGCCGCGGGTAGAAGAACAAGAAGATGTACGACCAGATCCCGCTGCCGAGCAGCGGGTTGAGACGACTACGGTGGAGAAAAGCCCGCAGAGCCAAGCGCAGCCAGACGCTGCGCCGGGTAGGCAGTCCCTTGTTCCGCCTACCCAGCAGGCTGCTCCACCTACTGCACCAAGTCCTCCACGACCACCAAAGAAGACCAAGACTGCACCAAGCCCTCCAGCGAAGCAGAACACCGAGAAGACCACAGCGAGCCCTCCTCCCAAGCAAGGCGCTAAGAAGGCCGCTTCTCAGAAGGATGCTGCCGACAAGAAGACCATTCAGCCTGACGCCCCAGTTCGCAAGAATCCATCGCGCAACGCTGCGCAGGATACTGCCAAGATGCCGCCGCCGAAACTACCTGTGAAGCCTGCCGCGAAGAGTGGGCAGCTTACAATTGGCGCTTCTGGCAGTTCTGCTGGCGCAGGCGAGGGATCGAGTGCTCAAGAGCCGCCCAGCTTCTTGCCCTACATGGTGCAGATGGCCAAGCAGCACAGCATCAAGTTGACCACCGGCGAGCAGCAGATCGCTCTTACGAAGGGCGGCCAGGTCAAAGCGGTGGACGCCAAGTTGCCGGATAAGAAGAAAGCCCTTTCGATCTACTCGCGCGAGGTCCAAGAGACTGAGTTGCAGTCCGAGGGGCTCGAGCAGATGATCGACCGGGTAGGCTTCATCGACCAAGTTTGGCAACAAGACCTGGGATGGCCTGACATTGGCCCGCTGGACCACTTGCGCATTGACTGGAACAAGGCGGACATGGGCTACAATCCTATGACCATTTCGTCCACCACTAGCACGCTGGCCGCGAAGATGTTCGTTCACCGCAAGGCCGCCGAAGACCTCGAACAAACATACGCTGTAAGTTTCGTTTGCTTGTTCCGAGTTGCAACTTTTTTTCTCTTCTATTCTTCTTTTCCTCCTTATCCATTACCCAGTCCCCGAGATTCGGGCCGAGTAGACGAGTACTCAACCGAGTTGCCGTCTTCTCGGGCCAAATCTTCAAAAAAAATGTCTAACTCCTTTTCTTTCTTCTTCACAGAATAGCCTCCTGAAGAGGACAAATCTGTTCCGGCGGTTGCTCTGGAATCATAGCATCGCAAGGAGACGCCTTGAGGCCCTTGAAACAGAGCGCAAGAGTGATGCTGAGACGGAGAAAGCGGCCCTGGATCGTGCCCTCCAACTTTCTGAACTCGAGAGTAAGCTTTTAGCTATTCGGTTAATGCGTTTTGTGTTTACGCCCGCTTTTGCTTTCTGCTCTAACTCCTTCTACTCTGCAGGCAAGTTCGAGGCGATGGCAGAGGAGCACAAACACTGCCATGTCTTTGTTGCTAATGCTGAGACCACAGTCAAGAAGATGGAAGGTGAGTTGTCGTCTGCCCTGCTTATTTTCCTCCTTTTCCTTTATTAATCTGCTCACCGTACTATTCTCTCCGCAGAAGATAATAAGAAGTTTCGTGAAGAGCATCTTGACTGCTTGAAACCTGCCGAAGTGCAGCAGCAGCTAGCCACCCAAGCAGCAGAGATCAAGAAGGAACGCGACACCGAGCGTGCCGAGTTCGAAGACAGGCAAGTGAAGCTGAAGGCCGCTCTCGAGGATGCCGTGGAGACCAGGACAATGAGCGCAGCCAGAGAGAGGACGCTCGAGACAGAGATCGAGGTGCTGAAGAAGAGCAATGCGGACCTCATGCTCCAGCTGGCCAATTGCTAAAAAGTTGAAGACAGGCATGTTGAGGATGAGGAGGCTTGGAGGAGAAAGCTAGAAGCGCTACTCTGCGAACTTAACAGTAAGTTCGCGCTTCTCTGCACTTGCCTGTTTTCTTCTTCTTCTTCTGTTTAGCTTGATTCACATCTCTTCTCTGCCTCCGTTTCTAATCCTTTCTGGTAGCATTCTCAGAAATCTTCCCTGACCTCCGCGCGACTTGCAAACCTTCCCTGGCCAAAGCTCAAGCTGACCGAGCTGAGAAAAACTTGCCCACGGACACCAAGTCTACAATTGAGGACAATCTCACGAGCATCCAGTCACAGCTCCGCCATCTTAGGGGCTTGGGCACCGACCTGGTGTCCACAGCCTTCAAGCTTCACGCTCTGTTTTGGCCTCAAGACCCTGCGCCAAAAACCATCCGCTTGCTCTCCGAGAACCTCAATGGTGTCAAGGCCGAGTTGAAGAAATGGCGTGCATCCGCTGCTCGGGCAGGCGCCGATCTGCTACTCCTCTTCATCTGCAGCTGGTACGAGAATCTAAACCTCGACACCATCCTTGAGATGCGCCAGAACTCGAAGTGGGAGAAGGACTCCAACTGCGTGGCTCGCTGTCAGGTAGTTGCGTACGAGATCGCCTCCTACGCGGACACCGCCCTCTTCATCGACGACGTCACCGAGCCTGACACCAAGGAGGAAAGCGAGGGTGAAGAGGAAGATGAAGACGACGACGAGGCCACCGAGTCGGAAGACTTGGGTTTCTTCGAGAACACTGGCGCCGAGAAAGGGAAGGGCAAGGCGAATAGCGACGAGCAAGCCGAGAGCCAGGATGCCACCATCACCACCAAGATGGTGATCCAGGATGCGGCTCCCGAGTTGGACTCGTCTTCTGGCGCTACACTCGACGACGCGGCGCTACTCCGCACTCAGTCTACTGCCTCCACTTCAGCTACCGACCCCATCTCGGTGGCCACTGCCACCTCTGAGCAAGCTGCTGCCAACCCTGAAGTGGATGCCGCCAACACCAACTTGGAGAACACTGCTACTTCCAACTAGTTAACTCCTGAAACACTTATGCTGCAAAACTCTTATCAGATCCCCGGGATGCCGGGTGCATATGTATCAAACAATTATCTTTCCCGTTGCTACTCAGTTTTTATTCCACTTTGATGTTTTATACTTAGTATTTGAGCAATTTTGGCTCGATGCCGGGTTGCGTTATCATGCGAGTCCCCGAGTTGTATTTTTCATCCACTCTTCCTTTTTATCTCAGCTCTTACCTGCAACTTGTTGCTTTTTTGGTATTCGAGTCACAAGAGTTCAAAGTTGGAGTTTCAAATACTTAGCCACTTAGAAACAGTCATAGTAACACTACCCACCACTTAGCCGAAAAAGTTAACAAAAAATAACAGTAAAGGACGCTCTACTCGGTTCCTGCACTCCTCTTTTCCTTAGTCATTTTTCTTGTGCTCATTGACCTCTAGCTTGTTCTCTTGCTTGCCATGAAGCCGGGTTTCGGACAGCAGCAGAGTCGAAGAGTTGGCTGTTAGGTTTAAACACAGTACTAAATGTACTTCTAAAATTCTAAGCAGAGCAACCGAGTAGACAAAAGTAAAACAGAATAGAAACACACGGAGCAAGTTTGGACGAGGGCAGTCCCCGAGTTCAATTTCAGATTGCAGAGTAGGAGTTTAACTCAGATAAGAGAGTACATACACATTTTTGCTCACGAATGAAAGCGACGGAGTAGAGCTACATTCCAGGGGCGCTTAGATTCCTCCCCAGCTTTATCCGTCCTGTTCTTCTGCAATGGTTGCGCATCTACAAGGTAGTACGCGTCATTGTGTAGAGCCTTTCTCACAATGAAAGGCCCTTCCCACGGAGGGGATAGCTTGTGCATCCCGGCTGTGCGCTGCACGAGCCTAAGGACCATGTCTCCTTCTTGGAAAACCCTTGGGTTCACTTTTCGGCTATGATAACGCCTCAAGTTTTGCTGGTAAACAGCTGAACGTGACAGAGTAAGCTCTCTTGCTTCTTCTAGCAGGTCAACGTCATCTTCTCGAGCTTCTCTCGCCTCCGCCTCAGTGTAGAGGGTTACTCGGGGGGGAGTCATGCTCTAGGTCTATTGGCAACACGGCCTCAGCCCCGTAAACCAAGAAAAATGGTGTGTAGCCGGTTGACCGGTTAGGGGTAGTCCTTAGACTCCACAACACCGCTGGTAACTCGTCTAGCCAACACCCATGTGTTTTCAGCAGCGGCTCAATCAGCCTTGGCTTTATGTTTGCCAGTACCATGCCATTTGCTCTTTCAACTTGCCCATTGGAGGCGGGATGCGCGACAGACGCGACATCTAGCCGGATATGCTTATCTCTGCAGAACCTCACCATTGCACCCTCAGCAAAATTTGTGCCATTATCCGTGATGATGCTATGCGGGTAGCCGTATCTCAGGATCACATCCTTCAGGAAACTCACAGCTGTGGATCCATCACACTTCCGAATAGGCTTCACTTTGATCCACTTGGTGAATTTATCAACCATGACCAAGATGTGAGTCATGTTGCCTCTAGCCGGCTTGAAGGGACCAACCATATCCAAACACCAAACAACGAATGGCCAAGTAATGGGAATGGTTTTCAACTCGGAAGCAGGTAGGTGGATCTTACTTGCGAATCTCTGGCAGCCGTTGCACTTTCTCACAATATCCTCAGCTTGCTTCAAGGCAGTGAGCCAAAAGAAACCATGCCGAAAAGCCTTCTTGACCAAAGCTCGAGAAGAGGCGTGATGTCCGCATTCTCCTTGATGTATTTCCACCAGAATTTCCTCTCCTTCTTCTGGTTCCACACAGCGTTGCAGCACGCCAGTGGGACTTTTCTTATGCAGCACTTCTCTGTATATGGTGTAGCCCTTGGATCTTCTCTGAATCTGCCTTGCGGTTATCTCATCATCTGGCAGGGTGTCGTCCTTTAGAAAGGATAATATGGGCATAGCCCAACTTGGTGTCTCCCGTGCGGGAAACACTGGTTCGTCCAATTCCATTGGAACAGCCACCACTGTCTGTTCTTCAGAGTTGGGAGCGCTTCTTTGAAGTCCTGAGCGATTGGCAAGAACTTCCTCAATGAATGCGACAGTTCCCGGGTTGAGAGGGGCAGTCCCCGAGTAAGGAAGGACAGTCCCCGAGCAAGAAGGGACAGTCCCCGAGTTGCAGGCGCCAGTCCCCGGGATGGAGACTGCAGTCCCCGGGTTCTCTATTGCATTCTCCCAGTCAATCTCCATGGGAACTGCTTCTTCATTTGGCAGAGAAGGAACAAATATAGATTCCGAGTTGGGGGATGGCTTGATGGATGGCTTTCTCAAATGTTCCAAGGCAATCCCAGCCGGGATGGATTGCCGAGAAGACCCCAACTTGGACAGCTCGTCTGCTGCTTCGTTCTCTGCTCGGTGGATGTGTTCGAACTCGCAGCCTTCGAAAAATCCAGTCATAGACTTTACCAGGAACCGATACGATGCCATGTTGGCATCCAGAGCATCCCAAGTGCCAGAAACTTGCTGCACCAACAGATCTGAGTCGCCATAGCATATAATGCGCTGCACGCCAACTTCCTTGGCTACTCGCAAGCCGTGTACCACGGCCTCGTACTCTGCAACATTGTTGGACACCTTGAAATGGATCTGCAGCATGTACTTGAGTTGATCCCGCTTGGGTGACGTGAGCACCACGCCAGTACCAAGGCCTTCCTTCACTTTGGAGCCATCAAAGTGCATCTTCCGGTAATTGGTTGAGGGAGAAGGAGGCTCGTACTGCACCTCAGCCCAATCCACCAGAAACTCCGCCAGAATTTGTGAATTGATGGCTTCTCTTCTCGCATACGCAGGAGCGTTCGCGGCCAGCTCGATTGACCACTTGGCTACTCTGCCACTTGCTTCCTTGTTGCCCATGATATCCGAGATGGGAGCAGAGCTCACCACAGTGATGGGATGCTCTTGGAAATAGTGCTTCAGCTTCTTGGCGCCCAGGTACACGCCGTAAGTCATCTTCTGGTAGTGCGGGTAGTTCTGCTTGGAGCTGGACAGCACCTCACTGAGATAATATACTGGCCGTTGCACACTTTTGCCTTCCTCTTCTCGCTCCACCACAATTACCACACTGACTATCCGATTGGTAGCAGGAATGTACAACATCATTGACTCTTTGGGTAGCGGACTAGCCAAGATGGGAGCGCTACCCAACATTGCCTTCAACTCATTGAATGCCACATCCGCTTGCGGTGTCCAGATTGTCACTTTTCTTCATCAACTGGTACAAAGGCAGGGCCTTCTCGCCCATTCTGCCCAAGAAACGACTCAGAGATGCCAAGCAACCAGTGAATTTTTGCACATCCTTCAGGGATCTCCGCAAAGACATGCTCTCAATAGCTTTTATCTTTGAAGGATTAGCTTCAATGCCCCGACTGGATACCAAGAAGCCGAGTAGCTTGCCAGCCGGGACGCCAAATGTGCATTTACTCGGGTTCAGCTTCATCTTATACTTGCGCAAGTTGGCAAAAGTTTCCTCAAGGTCACTAAGCAGAGTATGTGTTTTATTCGTTTTGATGACAATGTCATCTACGTACACCTGCACATTCTTGCCGAGTTGATCATGCAAGCATTTCTGCATGCACCTCTGATAAGTAGCACCCGCATTCCGCAACCCAAAGCACATGACACGATAGCAATAAGCCCCGTATGGGGTAATGAAAGCAGTCTTTATTTGATCAGCAGGGTTGAGAGCTATCTGATGAAAACCAGAGTAGGCACCTATGAAATACAAAAGCTCACAACCAGCAGTGGAATCGATCACCTGATCGATGCGAGGTAGCGGAAAGGGATCCTTAGGGCAGGCTTTGTTCAAGTCGGTGTAGTCGACACACATGCGCCACGCGGTAGCGGCCTTGGGATCCTCCTTCTTCTTCTCAACCATGACCGGGTTGGCTAGCCAATCCGGATGTAGCACCTCCATGATGAAATTGCTTATTAGCAACTTGGTGATCTGATCACCGATGGCCTTCCTTCTCTCATCTCCGAAGCGGCGCATAGCCTGCTTCACTGGTTTGGCGTCAGGACGCACATGTAGCGAGTGATCAACCAACTCCCTCGGGACACCTGGCAGATCTTCATTGGACCAGGCGAACACGTCCCGATTCTCACGGAGGAAGTGGATGAGCTCTCTTTCCTATTTCTCCTCCAACCCTGAGCCAATGATGGCAACACGGTCGGGGAACTCAGGGTCGACCTGGATCTTCTTCGTCTCTTGAGATGCCTAGAACGCAGTCCCGTACTGGGAACTCGGCATTCCGGGCGCACGACCTTGTGCTGCTTGCGCCATAGCCACCACCTCATGTATCTTCTTCTTCTCGGCAGCAATCACCATAGACTCCGCCAACTGAGAACCAGTAGAGGCACACTCCATAGATCTTCTGTAATCACCAGAGATGGTAATCACACCATTGGGGCCAGGGATCTTCATCTTCAGATAGGCAGCATGAGTAGAGGCCATGAACTTGCTCAGAGCAGGCCTGCCGAGTAGGGCGTGGTATGGGCTCTGGTGATCAACCACCTCGAACTGCAGGCTCTCTGTGCGGCAGTTCTCCCTGGTGCCGAATAGAACATCTATCCACACACGGCCCATCGGCGAACAAGAGACTCCCGGCACTATGCCGTGGAAAGTGGTCCGGCTGGGTAGCAACATGTTCTCGGCCATACCGAGCATCTCGAGTGTGTCTCTGTACACAATGTTGATGCTGCTACCATTGTCAATCAGCGCCTTGCTGAACCTGACATTCTTCTGAGTACCCAAGAAGGTGGGATCCACCACCAAGGCATAGCTACCCGGATTGGGCATCACCTTAGGATGATCCACTCTAGACCATGTGATCTCTTGGTTGCACCAGTGCAGGTAGTGAGGAACAGCAGGGATTACTGCATTGACCTCCATCGCGCGCCTCTGCAGTGACTGCTTATCGGCGGGCTCGGAGGTAAAGATCATATAGCTCTCGTGATGCTCCTGGTACAGGTTGCGGCCTTCCGCACCATAGTTGTCGTTGTTGCCGTTGTCGCGGTTGTTGTTGTTGACGAAGTTGCGATTGCCATTGTTGTTGTTGTTGAAGTTGCGGTTACCATTGTTGTTGTCGTAGTTGCGGTTGCGGTTGGCTCCTAAAGCCACCTGGTTGACGTTCTCTCTTCTCGGGAATGCTGGAGGCCGGACTGCGGCTGCTCGGATAGGCTGCACATTGGCGTTCGCAGCTGGCAGAGGAGGAGGAGGAGGTAAGCCCTCATTCCTGATCTCGTCCCACCAGTCGCATTGCCGAGTAGTGTGGTTCGCAGGTCTTGCGGGATGCCGAGTATGGTAGCTACATGGTCCATCCCTCATGTCCTTGAAGACAAAATTCTGGACTGGATCCGGGTTGCCGCTACCCTGCTGAGGAGCACGGTATGGCTTCTTGATGCCTTGGCCCTGATTCTGGTTCTGCCCGTACTGGGCTCCAGCAGATTTTTGCCTCTGGCTACTCCCAGCTCCGGTAGCCACAACATTCACCTCCTCAGGATCGTACCGAGTATCAATTCGGTCACCTGTGCGCTTGTTACTGTTAAAGTTTCTTCTCGGCTCTGCGGAGTCCATCAAGGGCTGAGTTGGGTCGCCGAGTGCGTACTGATCCGCAATCTTGATGGTCTCCGCAAGAGTGTTCGACATCTCTCTGCAGCCTTTGCCACAACATGCTACCATGCCTGCAACCCTGCGCAAACCAAGTGATAGCATGGGCCTCATTCACACCTTCGCAGGTGTTCCTCAATGTGCTCCACCGAGTAAGATACTCGCGGTCCGTCTCGTCTTCTCGCTGCTTGCAAGCGGACAACTGCTGCGGCTTATTCGGCCTCTTGCAAGTGCTGGTGAAGTTGCTGATGAAGGCCTCCGAGAAGTCCAGCCAGCAATTGATGCTGTTCTTGGGCAGATTGTTGAGCCAAGTGCGAGCTGGGACCTCAAGCATTTGCGGAACGTAACGCATGGCCCATCTCTGGTTGCCGTTTGCGATATGCACGGCGGTGACATAGTCATTGAGCCAGTCTTCCGGTTTGGTGCTGCCGTTCTAACACTTGGTACCTCTGGCGAGCTGGAACTGCTTCACGGATGGCTCGTTCATGATGCATGGGCCAAAGTATTCTGGGCCAGGCGGCCCCTTGTTCTCGAGTCGTGCGGACAGGTTGATCCGGTCCAGCTTGTACCGGACATCATTGGGCTCCAGCACACGCTCACCCACACGATCCATGATATCATAACCAGCTAACCCCATAGCCGAGTAGCCATCATCATATCTGTCCACCTCCATAGCCTCAGGTTGCTCCACCAGGTTGGCTACCGGCAACACCGCACGCGGCCGCGCGGCAGCTGGCTGCTGCGGCCTCTGCCGAGTAGGCTGAGCAACCTGATGCCGAGAAGGGCACGGGCGATCTCCATCTCGCGTCTTGCTGTGAGCTTTATGGTCTTGATAGCCTGCTCCCGCAGTGTTGTGTTTCTGACCGGACTGCCGCGGCACAGCGTGCTGTTTCGCGGCGACAGCCGGGTCGTACACCTGCATCTGTCTGTCTCTGCCAGAATAGCCACTCCGCTCCCTCTCACGACTGGGATGCGGTGATGAGGCCTGATCGTTAGATCTGACCGCGTGCGAATGCACCACCTGAGAAGCTCCAGCACCCGGATTGGCTTTCCGGAACTCCTCGTTCTGCCTAGCTGCCTCTAGCACTAGCTCATTGAGCCTATCCTGCTGCCTAACAAGCGCGTCGCCAGCGAGATGCGGCAACTCAGCAGCTACAGCCTCAGCAGCTCTAAGGGTTTTGGCGGGGGTGCTGTATTTGGGCCTGGTGGTAGCGGTGTTTTGGCTATTTGCTCGGCCAGCGGTCTCACCAACCGCTGCCATCTCGGTGCCTAGGTTACGGCGCGTAGCGCCTGCCTTGACAGGCCTCCTAACCACTGGCGTAAAGCCGTGAGCACGGTTGTACTCGTTCTGGTCTAGGTTACGCTCAAGTCTAACCTTCTCCAACTCCACCTGCTCGGCGAGCAGCGCCTGGCGCTGCTGGTCGAGCTGCGCCCTCATGGTCATGAGCTCGAGCTCGGTGGGAGGAGGCATGCCTACTCGCACAGCGGATGCCGGTATCATCGATGTCGTGGAAGGAGGGATGTAGCCCGGGAGGTTCTGGGGCAGCTCGTAGGGCTTGTGCGTCCTGGTTGGCTCGCTCGGGCCAGCAACCCCCTCGACGACTGCCGCAGCTGCGGCTGCGCCCTTCCCAGCAGCGATAGCCGGGGCGGTCATCAACACTTCCGCGCTGTCCGCAGAACAGCCAGTTGGCTTTCCGCGGGCAGCAATGACAGCAGGAGGATCTTCCGCGATGTGCACCTGCTCGGGGTACTCGTGGACGATGGTGGTGGCGACGTAGACGAGGTGCGAGCCGAAGGAGAGCATCGAGCCGCCCTCCGGCATGGCAATGCCGCCGAAATGACCGGCGTTGTCGATGACGAAGTCGAAGGAGCCGAATCTGTGGACAAGGCCACAGACCACGCGCTCCCCAGTAGCAGAAATGGATCCCGTCCGAACGTGAACTCCAGCCAGCGCCGCTGGTTGCCCCACGGTGGGCGCCAACTGTCGTGGTGGTGTCACGGCAGATGCCATAGGATGGCTAAAGATGTGGGGACGATGGACGCTGGAGGTGCTCGGGGAGGGATCACGCAGCGAGTAGCCGCGTGTGGGATGAATCTAGCACTGCAAACAACAAGATCTACCCAGGTTCAGGGCCCTCGTGTGGAGGTAAAACCCCTACTCTTGCCTTCCTCTCTTTATATTTGTGTGTCACCGAGTAGCCACAGTACAAGTTTGTCCTACAGCCGAGTAGCCACTCTCCTCTCCACGCGAAGATCTAGGGTTTCGTAGTGTGTCTCTTCGTGTCCAGTGTCGTCCCTCGCGCAGGAGGGGGCAGGGCACCTTATATACTGGTGCCCAGCCGGATACAGCCAACAGGGAAAAGTACAAACAGATGTCGACATAGTGTGCACACTGCACACTTCCAGCTTCCCGCTGACAGCTTTGGCTTCCTAATTTGTCTTTTGTGGAAAGTTGTTGTGCAAAACCAAGATGACGTTCTGTTATCACTGCCACGACCACAGGGTAGGCCCCCTAACCTGCGCCGCCCTGCTGACACCCTGGCGCGGATAAGCACGCGCTCTGCAGATGAACAGTGCACCAGTACGGGCCCAGGATACGCGGGATCCTGTGTCAGAACGGCTCCTTTGACTTTTGGCCCGAGTAGGAAACCTCTCCCTCTACTCGGACCTCTTCCTCTACTCGGAGGAATATAACTTCCTTGATTCTTCCTCCTGGCCATCAACGTGTATGGCCGAATAGCAGTCGACCGGGTAGCGAGTACCGGGTAGCCAGCTACTCTGCCAAATGTATCTTCTGATCTTGCCCTTAGCTCTTGCCTTTACCCTACTCGGGGGTAACCCCCCGGCACAACTTTTCTGAAAACTATAAACAACAGAAAACAGTGAACTGGCTTTGTGGCATCTTGTCAATAGGTTAGTCCGAAAAATCGATAAAAATGATATAAAGTGTATAGCAAAATGTGGGAAACAATAAGAAAACAACATGAAAAATCAGAAATGAAGGATACGTTTATGACTTATCAGTTACCTGTTTTCTGTTGTTTTAAGTTTCAAAAAATTTGTTCTGAAAATATTCGCGGAATTTGAAAATTCGAAGCCTGGAAGTCTTAGAAATTCTTAAGGTTCTACGGAGTCCTAAACAGGCCCGGAGGGGGCTACACCATAGGGCGGCGCGCCCCCTGGCCACGCTTGGGGAGTTGTGGGCCCCTCGGGTGTCCACCGCCATCGCCCTTTCGCCAATATATTCCCCCCGATACATCAACCCTAGAAATATACCACTTTTTCCCGAGAAACACCGTAGGCCTCCGTCATCGTCATCTCAAGATCGGGAGGGTTCTGGAGCTCTCCCGACACCCTGCCGGGAGGGAAATTCATCACCGGAGGGGTCTACACCACCATGCCATCCTCCGAAGTGATGCGTGAGTAGTTCATCCCTGTACTACGGGTCCATAGAAGTAGCTAGATAGTTTTCTTATCCACTTTATGCCTCATGTTTAGATCTCGTGAGCTGCCCTACATGATCGAGATCATCTTTATGTAATGCTACATGTTGTGTTTGTTGGGATCTGATGAATGTTGAATGCTATGTCTTCTAATTATCAATCTATCATCTTATCTTCATGCATATGTTATTATGATCTTGCATGCTCTCAGTTATTAGTAGATGCTTTGGCCAAGTAGATTCTAGTAACTCCAAGAGGGAGTATTTATGCTCAATAGTGGGTTCATGCCTACTTTGCATCTGTGCTCGAGTGACAGAAACGTGACGGATGGAGGATGTGATGTTGCCACTAGGGAGAAACCAACGATGTTTACTTTGTTTACATTACACACTTTTCTTACTGCGATTATTTTTTGCTTGCAACTTAATATCCAACATTTGTTTGGATGATAGCCGGAGGATGAATTATTAGTCATAGACGCAGTTGGATGACGGTTATGTGTCTCGTTTTAATGTCCGCATGAATCACATAGTAATGTTTATGTATTGCATATGCACTACGGTGTAGCCTTCATTTCTGTCAATAGCCCAGCTGTAATTTGTTCACCATACATGTTATTTATCTTCTATGGAGAGACACCACTAGTGAACTGTGGACCCCGGTCCATTTTCTCATACTGATAATACACATTGTGCTTCCACCGTTTTCACACTGCTGCTACTGCTTTCATATTGTTCTCATATTGTTTTCCACACCATACGTTTAACCTCACTGCTTCATTGGGGCAAAGTGATATAATTGTGTTGTGTAGGTTCCACGTTGATGCTGAACCGGTAGTGCGCCCTGCCACCTCAGGTGCATCAACCTTCAGAGATTGCTTGTCCTCCTACTGGTCAATTCAACTTTGGTTTCTTTTCTGAGGGAAAACTTGGCGCTGCACTCTTCACAACCTTTTTCTTGGGGTTTACCAACGTCAGCTGTCAACAAGTTTTCTGGCGTCGTTGCCGGGGAGGAAGAGAATTTCTGCAAGGGAGTCTCTCACTTCCAATCTCTTTACTCTGTTTTAGTTTTTCTTAGTTTATTTTATTTTGTCTTGTTTGCTTCTCTTTATAAAAAAAATACAAAAAATTAGTTCTTATTCTACTTGTAATTTTTATCCTGTATTTAGTCTTGCTAGAACACTCATGTTCCTTTTACCATGTCACATGAGGAAATGATTTTCACTTTCAAACAAGGGAGTGATGAGAGTTTTAAGGAAGCTTGGTCTAGATTTTTAATTCCTATCGCAAAATTGAACGTAAAATGACTCTAAGCCTGTTTCTTCGTAGTTTTTATTTTGGTCTTGTTCTTTACTATAGATATGCTTTGGATACTGTGGTAGGAGGAGATTTCCTTCATTGTGATGGGGATCAAGCTTTTTGTAGGGCGTGCCCTTCGAACCACTTTTCAAGGACACCCCCGATATGCATACATTCACGATCCCAGGAATTCAGTCGTGAACGACATGTTAAGTTGGTACACAGATACAATATCCATTACACGGTTGCACAAACACTTACAAAGGGGATTGGTCACTTGACCAAAACTTGAACGACTGCCACGCAGGGCAACACACAACACACACAACGGAAGACTAAACACACTCATACGCGGTAGAGCCCAAGTCACGCCTTCACCTACAGGATGCTGACCCGGAGACGATCCTAGTTCGCAAAACCATCAGCTCCGTACTCCTCTTCGTTGATCTCCTTCTGAGACTCCCTCTCAAAGTCTGGCAAGTAGATACCAGGGGCGAAATCATAATGAGTACATTTGAATGTAATCAGCAAGACATCCATCATGTAACTTACCAAAATGCAAGTATGCTTATATGGTGTAATAGGTAGGCTATAAATAGGGTTCACTATCAATGGTGTTCATATAAGATGACACCACATTTGTAGTCAGGTTAATCTGTATCTTCGTTGAAGAAGATACTTCAGAAGAAAATAATATAGTTTTGTTTCTCTTGTCGATATCACATGTACAAGAGGTTTTGTAAAACTTCGTTAAAAGAGTATTTTCTCTTTGCAAAACTTCTTGGAAACAGTTTTCCCGAATTCTTGCTTAGAGTAGAAAAGTTTTATTTGTAAAACATTTCTGTCTGCAAAACAACTTCTGGCTTTCCATCATTGGTACCTCCCTGACACAAGGTTTCCTTCCTTTTCGAACTTCCCAAGTTCAACTCCTTTTGAAAACATCTTTTTGAAAACATTGACACAATGCTAGCTACATGGCCATTCAACTGTCCATATCCGAGGACGCGGCTTCTTCGAAAAAGTTGTACTCTGCAGAGGTGTACACATCGACCAGATCCAGTACACGTGCCGTGAACAACCACGGACTGTAACAACAGTATGTAAACATCAGATAACTGATCCTAACTTTCCACTATGTTCAAGCTAGAATATGTCTATCTCTTTAGTTGAGTATAATCTCCCCGGATCCCGGCCTAGACAGGAGACTCAACCGATGCGACCGGAGGAGAACTTAATCCCTCACTCTTAAGTCTCAACATTGGGGGCTTTGACAACATTCGGTTCGAGGGCATGACAACCCTTATAGCAATTGAGATAGAACACACACTAACATGAACAAACTTCCAGTTAAGCCCTGTGCCCATTTTGGGGTAGGGTGGTAGTACGGTAAAGGTTGTCCGGCGAAGACTAGGTTATGTGTCATTTTTGAAAACACGTTTTTCCCAAAAATGACCACTTCCACATTCCTCCGGAGAATAAGGATCCGCCTTTTCTCTGGGTTTTCCATAAATCCTTTGTTTTGTAAAAACACAATTTTAAGTTGTCCACTTAGGGACTAGTATTTGTGATGGTAATAAATACCATATGGTGGCTTATGGGCTTGGTAACACCAAGTTTTAACTAATGGCATAATAATATATAATATTAATAGAAGTGATACTCACTTCAAAAATAGTTTTCTTTTGGAAATAAAAGTTTTGTAAAACTTTTCAGAAGTAAAACGTGCATGATAGATAATGATAAGTGTAGTATCAGCAAGCATCAGGATGGCTTGCCTTAAGTCTCTTAATGTCCCTGGCCTTGAAGTAACTTGAACTTGACGCACAACTCCACAACTGCTTCTTCATCTTCTTCTTCGTTTTCTAGCGTCGTAAAAGAATAAAAGACACACTCTCAGGTCTAAAGACCAAACAACTGAGCTAAACAACTCATACAGCAAGCAAAGGTACAATAGTGCAAACTCACAAGCGTTATTGAGAAAACTGCCTCACATAACTCTTAGGGTACAAAACTATCGCCAGACAAATATATGGTTTAGAAAACCATATACCACACCTTACATACCATATACGGGGTGGTGTACCACTCTCATAATAAGATATGTAAGAAGCTAAAAATATAGCTTGTGGGTGCAAAGGGTTAGGTTACTATGATAGAAACATCAAGCAGGACAATACCCATGGCAGTGGGTATTATCCACCACAAGCAACTGTCACTTAATGTGTTCATGATTTAGTTGGATGTTTTAGTTTCATAAGATACTCTTAAACACAATAATAACACAAGTATATACTCATGCCAAGGTAAATCACTCAAACATAATCCAATAAGCAAGCAAACAACACCACAGATGAATGGACTATTTATTTTACTATGTTATTGTTTACTTGAGGTTTTGGAATCCATCAATCATGAAAATTTAACAAAAAACCAGTAGCTAAATGACCAATGAGTCAAGTAATAAAAATAATCTAAAACACAATCATCGCTCAAGATAATGCTCCTATCAAAAGCATAGAAACATGACTGCACTCATAGCATACTAGTATGGGAATTTCTACACAAGCATGCTATAAGAGATAATTATTGATCTACAAACATAGCACATGCAACTAAATAATTAATGGCACCATAACAGAAGTAATAACTTCCTAAACATGCTATAATAAACTCATACACTCATAAAATAAGAGATGACAATACTATAGCAAAAATCACCCTTTTCTAGTGGTGACACTAGCCCAACACTAGAGAAGCAAACAATGCTACCATGATGCTTAAATTTAAACAAGCAATTCATGAATAAAGGGGTACCTAATAACAGTACACAAATCCTACTCATGCTAGGAAGAAAAAACATCAAAATAATTTCATGAAACAACTATTAAGCATGCATAAATTAATTCTAGCAATTTCTGTTTTTCCTTTAATCAATTACTAGCAAGCAAGCAAGGTATGACTCACACAACCAGTAGCTATGCACTTAATGAAAAATCATATAAAATTTTTAAAAATCCAAACACTCAATTTAACATCATTCACAAACAATCTATAAATCAAAAGGAATTTATTTCATTTGCAAATAATTACATTTAGCACTCAATAGTGAATCATTTCTTAACAGGATACTCCTAAGGAATACAAAGCCATGGTTACTCATGACAAACATTATCATGCAAGATAAATAATACAAAGCCATTTATTCTAGTGAAAACAATACTAGTGTATACTAAATAACAAGACTTACTCATGCTTCACCATAAAAAGACATACAAGCTAACAGAGGTATTAAATTCAAAATAACAGTACCAAAATGGTACTGGATTCATAGCAATCATAGCACAAAATTTATCAAAGCATTCACACAATGATCTAGTTCACACAAAAATTCCAAATAATAAAACTAAAAGGTAACAAATGCTATTTCATTTTTATTTCAGATTCCAAACATGCACACACTTTCTAAGGTAGAGGTACTGTAAGAAAACAACTTCATAACAAGTACTAACAACTTTATACATGCTAGGAAGCAAGATCAAATCATCCACACAAATCATTTCAAACAAGAACATAATTAAAAACAGAAACAGAAAAGTGATGTTTCTAGATCTGTCCACCAAAAATTATCTAGAGCTTCAAAAATTAATATAAGCTAGGAAAACATAGATCTAGTCAATACCAAACTCATCCCATTGGATTTTCTTCAAAAAGCATTTTTAAACTCCTTATAAAAATCATAGAAAAGTCTACTGGTCTTTTAGTAAACTGGATGGAATTTTCATTCTACAACTCACCTTGATGTGAGGTTAGGTGCATTGGATAGATATTTTCAATACCTATCCGGATCATTTTAGTTTGTTCCATTTGGTTACATATTTTAAAAGTTATGGTCAAAACATTCACAGAGACGGTCTGTGGAAAAACATTTATTGTGTTCAAAATAATTGTCCAAAGGTAGATCTGCAAATTTTATATGGTTTAGATTTCCTTTCTTTTGGTTCATGAATTTTTCCAGATTTTATTTTGCAGTTTTACTATTTTTCTCAAGTCCAAAGTGAAGGTACAGATTTCTGTAAAATTAATTTGATTAAACACAGCTGCCACGCGGGCTGGTTTGGATAGGGCCCGGCCCAGCTAGGTGCGAGCGCGGCCCAGCAGCGCTTCGAGCGCGCGAGCGAGCGCGGGAAAAAGGCTTTCAAGCCTTGCCGTTGATCCGTAGATCGACGGCCCGCCGTCGTCTTCTTCCTCCTCTCTCCGCCTCTCACTGTCCCGATCGGAGAAGGAAAAAAAACGCGACCGTGGCTCACCTTAGAGGGCTCGGGGAGGGCTGAGCTTGCTCGGGGAAGGTGCTGGAGGGCTGGGGCGTCGAGGGGAGGCGTCGGCGGCGACTGGCGTGGCCTCTCGCGGCAGAACGCGGCGGATGCCCGCGGCGGCGCCCGTGGACGGCGGCGGCGCCTCCGGGGGTTAGAGGGCACGGGGGCGTGTCTGGGGGTTCAGGGGAACCCGGGGGTTCGTTCTAGGGCGGTGGCAGAGGTTGGAAAAGAGTGGTGCGGGCAGGGCCTTGCCGGGGCCGTGGTGAGCACCCGGCGGCCCGTGCTCGAGCTCTGGGGCTCTAGGGACTTGGGAAGGGGTCCAATGTGTCTAGGGGAGCTAGGAGAGGGTATGAGAGGTGCAAAGGCGCAAGGGTGTGGCCTCTGGCCATTTATAGGAGAGGGAGGGAGGTTGAGGGCAAAGTGGTCACCTCGGGTGGATGCCAACCATTGGCATTGGTGTGTCTAGGGTCTTATGGTCACTTCCACTTGTGAGCAATGGTGCCCTAGGTCAAGGCCATGAGTGGGAAAGGCTTATCCTGGCCCTAGAGAGCAAGTGGGGCAAGTGGAAAGGTTAGAATGGTCAACTCAAGTGCTGCCCATACCTGTCCTAGTCATCACTCTTCCCTCTCCCTTTTCTTAGCATCCAAGGCTTCTAGAAGCAGGGTCAAGGGCTCTGGTTCGAGTAGGAACTATGGTCAACACACTAGGCTTGGTAACACTTCCAAAAGATCAAGGAATCAACAAGAAAACTAATGTGCAAAAGTGTATCCTAAACTGTTCACTGAAAAATTCAGAAAATTCAGACTTTAGGACTTAAAAAATTTCTAAGTGTTGAAAACAGACAGAAAGTTGAAACAGTTGAGTTTGTTTTCAAGGTTCCATTGCTTTCCAAAATTGGTTTTCAAAGTATGTATTTGTTAACCATGTTATATACTATCATAAACAACTTTTAAAAATAATTTTAAAATAATCTAAGGCTATGAAAACAATGTGGGAAAAGGTATATTTTCTGTTTTTATCTGTTTCTCAAAAATGTCTTTTTCTGCCTTAATTTTATACCACAAACACATCAAGCAAAAGATAGTTTTTATTTGTTCCAAAATAAAAGTAAGCTTATAGTTTTGTAGTATATATATCAAGGATTAATTAAATGTCAAGAAACCATAAAATAACAATTTATAGTTGGGTGAAACTAATGGTAGAAAACATGTACTTGGCTTTATTTTCAGATATTGTTTTCTATGGAAAACTTAGAAGAAGACTTTTATAGATCATTTTGAAAACTTGTTTTCTTGGATCCAACATAGTTATTAGTTTGTTTTAAGATGCAAACAAGAATGATCCAAGTCTTGGAAAAAAATCCACTCAAGTAATAAAAGGAAAACATCAGGGAAGAATAATAAGAATATTTTTCAGAAACATATGGTATTGGTTTTATCAAGAAACAAATCTTGCGTTGAAAATATGTTTTAGCATATAAACATATGTTAGTTCAAACAATATTGTTTTCATTAAAAAAAATTGTTGGCCCTAATTTTTGTCTTCTTGAGCATAGTCCAAGAGTCCAAAAACTGGGGTGTGACAGACCTTCCCCCCTTAAAAGAATCTCGTCCCGAGATTCGCAGGCAAGCGAGAAGAGGGTATGGTCAAAACAACAATGTTAGGTGATTTGTTTACAAAACATGTGTTGGTGAGGTGTAACATTATTTACAGGGGCTTCCCCCCTTTGATTTATCTTACCAGAATTCACTGGTAGATTTGTTTCTCTTTTTCCAAGGTTTGGTTGCCATGTTCTAACCTCGAAATTATGGTTCCTCAAAACCATGCTTTTTAACCCAGGGTTAGCAGGCCAAATTGTTCTAGAAAAGTTTCTTTTTCCCTGGTACCCCAAAACAAGAAATTCCACTTTTCTAAGTTTTAAAGGAAAATTCTGGCCACACACAAGTGGTCACAGAAACCTAGTCTCGCAGGGGTATAGGCTATAAACAGCTAGTAGACTTTCCATGATTTGAAAGAAAGTCCAGAAGCTAGGTGCACCCAGATTTTCTTGGGTGTTTTGCTGACGTGTGGGGCTGGGCCCACTTGGCAGTCTATGTCCTTCTCTCTTCTTCTTCTCCTTATTGCCTTTCCTTCTCATCTGGTGCGCTCAACTTCAGCCTCAGGGTGTCCCGCCCATTGTGAGTCCATGATGGACTGACACCTTGCCGTGGGACTGCTACGAGTGTGACAGGTTGATGCTTAGCCAATTGGGGAAGAGGTGCGTCGGTGGTTTCACGCCATTTGTGAGCACTGCAGCTGGATACTTTGGTTCTTCCCGCGCAGTGCTTGATGAAGGAGAGGGCTCTGCTCTTGCTGCTGTAAAAAGGGTAGCCGTGGTTCCCTAAATCGCACCACACGATGAGCTTCATTTCTCAGTTAATTAATGACTTCTTCAAGGAGTACGCCACTCTGCTGGAGCGAGCAAATTGCTTAGAGCACTTACTCATCGTGCTACTCTTCAGCTTTTGCCTGGTGGGATCAGTCACGGTGATCCTGGTGGCTATGATCTTTGCAGTCTGGGACATCCATGACTGGTGGTATGGTACCAGGAACAAGGCCGTGGTGGAAGAAGGACGAGCGGTGGCGCCGGTGGTTGCGCCAGCGGAGGCTCATGCTGGTGGCACTAGCCCCGGAGGACTGGAGGGACTTCGTCGTCGACTGACTCGAGGTTCTGCATCAGGTGAGAGTGGCTCACCTTCCAACTAGGCTCCCTCTAGTGAGAGTCTGGCAAGGTTAGGGTATACACCAAAGTAGGTGTGGGGGTCTGTGCTAGAAACAGACTTGTATCTTTTTTTCCTGATACTCTTATCTGTTGGGTGTAATGTTATTTCCGGAGTAATGTACCCCTTTGAGGTTCCTGAAAAATTTGTAGCTCTTCAAGATCATTCTCCTGTTTTATGGGGTTTTGTTGCAAAGACCAGTGCAGAGTGTTGTCACACCAGGGTAGGCATGGAAGGGTTTTACTTACAGTAGTATTTTTAGAGGAATTTATCCTTTTCGGGAAGGTAAATGCGTGATGACTCAAAACCTCCTAGGGTGCTTTGGACAACAAAACGATGTGGTAGCACTAGTCTTGTTAAGATGATGAAACATTAGTGTAAAAAGTTTTTCACACTGATAAGAAGAGAAAGGAAAACTACTCCACCAAGTCAGAACAAGGAGAAACCATCACACACAAATCCTGATCATCGGCACTCAAAAAACAAACAATTGTCCAAGAGCAAAAACCAACTCAAACCAGGATTAACACGCACGTGAAACTGGGTCTTTAACATCGTAACTGAACTTAAGGGTTCACAAGGCTATAGCATAAGGCTCACAACACAACTAGCACACACAACACTCTAACAGAGGAGCTCACACGACACAGACATAAACACAACAAGCGTCTGGGGTGGAAAACAACATATCTCCTAACATCCTGCGACAATCCTAAGTGCTTGAGGAAGCGCGTAGCTGTTCCTCCAACTCTTCAACTCTGGCCTTGCTGGCTGCAAGCTGAAGCTGAAGTGCTATCACTCGAGTGTGGTGCTGGGAGTCAGTGTACTTCATGGTCTTCTCCAGTACCTTGAGACGACGCTCGGTAGCCGAAGATGCACCAAGACTGGCTTCTAGCTAGTCTATCTCTCTGCCTTGGAGGTCATAATCTGCTCTAACTCTGTCCAGGGAGAGCTGGGTGTTGTACAACTGTCCTTCCAGGTGCTGGAAGTGACGTGCAAACACAAAGTCTCCAGTGACTTCTATTGGCTTGTCGTCCTCGTCGCGTCTTCCAAAGTAGCTGTAGGGGGTTCCTGCAAACTTGCGATGGAAGAAGTTCGCGAGCTTGGCGATGGTCAGCTGCATCACTCTAAGGATACCTGCTTCCCAACTGTTCTCCACCACTTCCCAAATGATCTCTGGGGTTGACGGTGCTAGCGATGGTGCACGGATGGTGCAGACAACCAACCAGGACATTTCTCGTCCATCCTGGTGAAACTGGGCTCCCTTCAACTCAGGTAGGGGACGATCGATCAGGCGATTCATCTTGATTAAATCCTCCTCAAAGCGGCGGTAGGAGGGTGCATGCGATCCTAGTCGGAAGGAATGGGTGAAGACAACTGCCATCTACACAAAATTTTAGAGTAGATTAAGTTAGGTAACAGTGTGCAAATTTTTTAGGATGCTCCTTTTTAACTTTAGTGTAAATAGAGTTTTTGGAACACAGAGGAGATGGGGTACATAATTTCTTTTGGAAAATAGTCATCTTAGTGACCTGGTTTCATTAATTTTTATTATAGAGTACTAGCTAATGTCCATGCTAACTAAGGTCTCGTAAGGTCAAGATAGCTCTGATACCAACTCTGTAGGGCCTGCCCTTCGAACCACTGTTCAAGGACACCCCCGATATGCATACATTCACGATCCCAGGAATTCAGTCGTGAACGACATATCAAGTTCGTACACAGATACAATATCCATTACACGGTTGCACAAACACTTACAAAGGGGATTGGTCACTTGACCAAAAATTGAACGACTGCCACGCAGGGCAACACAGAAAACACACAGCGGAAGACTAAACACACTCATACGCGGTAGAGCCCAAGTCATGCCTTCACCTACAGGCTGCTGACCCGGAGACGATCCTAGTTCGCAAAACCATCAGCTCCGTACTCCTCTTCGTCGATCTCCTTCTGAGACTCCCTCTCAAAGTCTGGCAAGTAGATACCAGGGGCGAAACCATAATGAGTACATTTGAATGTACTCAGCAAGACATCCATCATGTAACTTACCAAAATGCAAGTATGCTTATATGGTGTAATAGGTAGGCTATCAATAGGGTTCACTATCAATGGTGTTCATATAAGATGACGCCACAGTTGTAGTCAGGTTAATCTGTATCTTCGTTGAAGAAGATACTTCAGAAGAAAATAATATAGTTTTGTTTCTCTTGTAGATATCACATGTACAAGAGGTTTTGTAAAACTTCATTAAAAGAGTATTTTCTCTTTGCAAAACTTCTTGGAAACGGTTTTCCCGAATTCTTGCTTAGATTAGAAAAGTTTTATTTGTAAAACATTTCTGTCTGCAAAACAACTTCTGGCTTTCCATCATTGGTACCTCCCTGATACAAGGTTTCCTTCCTTTTCGAACTTCCCAAGTTCAACTCCTTTTGAAAACATCTTTTTGAAAACATTGACACAATGCTAGCTACATGGCCATTCAACTGTCCATATCCGAGGATGCGGCTTCTTCGAAAAAGTTGTACTCTGCAGAGGTGTACACATCCACCAGATCCAGTACACCTGCCGTGAACAACCACGGACTGTAACAACAGTATGTAAACATCAGATAACTGATCCTAACTTTCCACTATGTTCAAGCTAGAATATGTATATCTCTTTTGTTGAGTATAATCTCCTCGGCTCACTGCCTAGACATGAGACTCAACCGATGCGACCAGAGGAGAACTTAATCCCTCACTCTTAAGTCTCAACATTGGGCGCTTTGATAACATTCGGTTCGAGGGCATGACAACCCTTATAGCAATTGAGATAGAACACACACTAACAAGAACAAACTTACAGTTAAGCCCCGTGCCCATGTTGGGGTAGGGTGGCAGTACGGTAAAGGTTGTCCGGCGAAGACTAGGTTATGTGTCATTTTTGAAAACATGTTTTTCCCAAAAATGACCACTTCCACATTCCTCCGGAGAATAAGGATCGGCCTTTTCTCCGGGTTTTCCATAAAGCCTTTGTTTTGTAAAAACACAATTTTAAGGTGTACACTTAGGGACTAGTATTTGTGATGGTAATAAATACTATATGGTGGCTTATGGGCTTGGTAACACCAAGTATTAATGTCGGATATATACCGAATGGGGGTATATCAGATGGTAGTCTAAAGTGCCGGATTACCAGGGTGGCCCAAGTGGTAGTGGGCTACGGTCCATTGGGCGGCCCAGTAAGCTGACGTGCAGAAGCCGGATTCTAGAATAACCCGGATCACGGCCCACGTGATCTGGCTTGGAGTAGAAGGCGGATTCCTTACTTTCCAAGTTGATAGTTACCGTAGTCTTCTAGGTTTCTTACTCTGTATGCCCTAACCCGGCTATTATATAAAGCCGGACGGGAGATATGATAGATAGACAAGAAGCTACAGGCTAACTCGCTGAGAAGTTGATCCTTTGTGAATAGCTAAACAGAACCTCACATTGTACTTGTATACACAGGCTTTAGCCCTGATTAGTAAGATTGAAGGAGTAGGAACGCCTCATTACTGCGACGTACCGATCCAGGGTAAACCCTGTGTTTTTGTCCTTCGCACAACCACGTCCCCCACGTCTCTACCCGTAGTCTCATGGCACCCCCGTCTATGAGTACTACTACGATGTCTCGACAGTTGGCGCCCACCGTGGGGTAGGTGACGTCAGGCGTTAAGTTTCGATCTGGGATACTCGGCGGAATCGACAGTTCCATAACTGTCAGAAGCCTGGAGTTCGACGATGATGTCGGATGCTTCCTCGGCAATGGATCTTACATACCGGCACAAAATCATCTGGTAAGTGCCTGCGTGTTACCGATTGGATCTGCAAATATCTTTATCGGACTAACTGAGGAGGCCATGGGGTTTTGAGGTGGAAGCAAATTTTGCCACCCGCCCTATACCCAGTCGACGAAGACTATGATACCGGATTTTGCTCAGATTGCCGACATAAAAGTGACACACACTTTATCGGTATGGTGCAATCCGAGGTCGCCGAAAACACGGATGATGGAAACCCCGTGCAGGAGGCAGAAAACAGCACACCCACTACAGAGGTGGAAGATCCGACATCCGGCAATATAACTATGAACTCGGAAGCTAACTCCGTGCTAGCCGCCATTAAGGCGAGATTAGAGTCAGAAACCGGATCGGACGATTTCGATTCCGAAGATGAAGATGATGACACCTTCGAAAGAAAGGTAAAATCTCTTCAAAAGGGATTCCATGAAGTACTGATGGCAAAACCGGCCGAAAACACGGATGCCGGCAGTCAGGAAAGCCCTAAAACTCCTCCACCAGAGGAAGAGAGAGAAGACGGAGAAACTTCTCCAATATTTCCCAATGTCAAAGAATTGACAGAGGACGAACCTGCCAAAAAACCTCCCTCTTCCAAGAAAAAGCACAAGGCCGCTAAAAAGCTCCAGTACAAACTCCGGAAGAAAAAATCGGCTGATCCAGCCGATGAAAGCCCGGAAGTAGGAGATGCAAGCGGAATAAAGCCCGCGGAGAAGAAAACAAAAGAAATCCTTGTTCTGCCAATGACAGAGCAAGAAGAACAGGAGCTGTTACAAACACCAGTGGGATCGAACGAACCCCCTGAAGTGCTCGAAGCCAGGAGACGAGCTCTCCAAAGGCAACAACAACATCTACTCAGATCTCGGGAACACCTCCAAAAAACCCAGGATGACATCAAGCTCATGAAGGAAGAAATCGAGGAGTACGAGAAAAAGAATAGATCTGCCATTAAACCTACAAGGTTACCCAGAATCGTAAGACCGGAAGTACTGCCGCCAAAAGAAAGGTTTCATAACCCATCTTGGCAAAAGCAGGTAAACGGCAAGGATGCCAGAGGTGAACCAATATACAAAACCGCAGCAGAAAACGCGGAAGCAGCGTTCGCCATCCTCAACAATGACATGTACTCCAACGGTGAAAAACTTCAAGGGGTGTATGCTTTCCTAGGGAAAGCATTGAAACAACACCAGCGGGGGCAAGAGCGATCAGGGAAGTTGCATGACGACTCTGCACTATGCAAAACAGCTACTTGCGCTGCTGGAGCACCTGGACCGGAAGAACCTGGAGATTCAAATAACTCAAAAGATAAGAAAGCGGATCCAAGAAAAGACAAGAAAAATCCCGACAACAGGGATGAAGCGTCGAGAACCGGATCCCATCTCCCGAAAGGTGGACTTAAACCCCACGATCGGGAAGAAAAACACCGGAATGACGGCAAAGCAATGCCACCTCCGAGACACCCAGCCGAAAAAGCTGGAAGACAGGATATACCTCACAGGCGTGAGAGATCTCGGACACCCCCCAGGGATAAGGAAAGACACAGGAGTAGAACTCCACCTCATCCAAAGGGGCGTGCTCCCGGAAGAAATAGAGACAATCCCGGAAAAGCGCGTCCGCGCAACAATGGAAAAGAAAGGAGCAGATCCCCTTCCGTCCATTCAGCCGGCAGGTACTCCGCACACATGGATAGGGCGGAAAGAGATGATCTGTACTTTGGACCTAAGTGTTTCACTGATAGGATCCGAAGGATAAGCCTGCATTCTGGCTTTGCCAAAGTTGGTCCAACGTACCAAAAATATACCGGTAGTACAAACCCGGATACCTGGCTCTCAGACTACTATACGGCCGTCCAGATTAACAATGGGACAGACCTGGAAGCTGTAAAGTTTCTTCCCCTAATGTTACTGGATGGAGCCAGAGATTGGATCAATGGATTACCATCAAGAACTATCGACAGCTGGGATGATATGGCTCGAGTATTTACTCAGCATTTCCGGGGAACCTATAAACGCCTGAATAGCATCAACCAGCTTAACCGTTGCACCCAGTTCGAGGATGAACCATACGTGGATTTCATCTCCAGATGGACTGCAATGAAGAATTGCTGCTCTGGAGTAACTGACGTACAAGCAATGTATGCTTTCGTCAACGGCCTAAAACCCGGACTTGTACCGTTCATGGTTGGTTCCAAACAGCACAAAGATCTTGGATCTATGCTTACCACTGCTAATGAACATGATGCAGCCGAGGACGACATCAGAGCTAGAGGAGGCAATATCGATACACTGATACAGGCTAAGAAAAATCCTCGCCCTAAGAAAAAAGGAACTCCAGATGCAACACAAAAGCCCAAACAGGTCAACATAGCCTTTGGAAGTGAAAAAGGGAACAGGTGGAAAGGACGCAGTTCAGAACCAATCAACTACACTAAGGAAGAGTGGGAAAAGATTAAGTCGGAACCCTGCGTCCACCATTCGCAATTTGGGAAACCCACCCATACGAAAGCACAATGCCGGCTGAACAAGCACATGAAAGGCAATGCAGGATCCGGAAATAAGGGGAAGAGTTCCAAAAGGAAATTTTCCAAGCAAAAGCCAGAAGCTGAGAAAGAAGACAGTGAATCGGACACTGACAAAAAAAAATCCAGGAACAACAGCGAAAAGGCGAACCCAAATTTCCGAGAGTTGACGGAGAATGTGCCCTAACTTTTCTAGCAACTCCATCAGCAAAGGTGGCAAAAAGAACGCTTTGAGAAATAAACGCGGTTGTTCCGGCAACCCCCAAATTCTTGAAGTATTCAAACATGCCAATCACCTAGGATCAGACTGATCATCCCGGGAATATCCCTGAACCCGGCATGCAAGCTCTTGTTGTAAGCCCTATTGTCCAGAACACTAGGCTAAAAAGAGTGCTGATGGATGGAGGATCCAGCATTAACATAATGTATCTGGATACGCTGAGGCATCTGAAAATCTCTGAGACCCAACTCAATTACAGCAACATACACTTCCATGGCATTGTTCCTGGTAGGCAAGCACGATCCCTAGGAGAAATTTCCCTAGATGTCACTTTCGGAGAAAAAGATCACTTCCGTCAGGAAAAAGTATCCTTCGAAGTGGTGCCGTTCGAAAGCGTGTATCACGCAATACTCGGACGTCCAGCTTTCGCCAAGTTCATGGCAAGATCATGTTATATCTATAACAAGCTGAAGATGCCAGGGCCAAAAGGATGAGTAATCACCATAACTGGAGACTTCAAGCCGGCAAACAAGCTGGAAAAAGAAAACGCCCTTTGCGCTGAGAAGGTCATAGCAAAGGAAGAGCTGAAGGAGTTGGCTAAGGAGGTATCGCCGACAGAAATGCCGGCAGGAAAAGAAACCCGGAAGCCAGCAGATAGCTTCAAGGCATCCGAGAACACAAGACAGGTAATCCTAGATCCCAAAGATCCGACAAAATTTGTCGTAGTGGGAACCGGGATGACCGACAAATAGGAAAGCGAGCTCATCAAGTTCCTCCGTGAGAACTGGGATATTTTTGCCTGGTGTCCAGCTGACATGCCAGGCGTACCCAGGGAACTTGCTGAGCATCAACTTAAGGTGATTCCAGGATCCAAACCCGTCAAACAAGGTCTCCGCCGATTTGACGGAAGAAGACGGAAGACTATTAGCAAGGAAATTATCCGGCTTTTAGCAGCAGATTTCATCCAGGAAGTGATACACACTGAATGGTCTACAAATCCGGTATTAGTACCGAAGAAAGACACTACTGCTCTTAGGATGTGTATAGATTACACCGGCTTGAACAAACTGTGTCCAAAAGATAGGTTCGCGTTACCACGAATCGATCAAATAATAGATGCCACTGCAGGCTCTGAGCTTTTATGCTTTTTGGATGCATATTCCGGGTATCACCAAATACGCATGAAAAAGGAAGATCAAATTAAGACTTCCTTTATAACCCCTTACGGGACATACTACTACATAACCATGCCATTTGGCCTGAAGAACGCAGGTGCAACTTACCAGCGTTGCATGCAACGTTGTTTGCATAGTCAGATTGGCAAATTGCTGTCGTAACCAAGGAAAAAGATACGCTCCTTGAATATTTGCGAGAAACCTTCGAAAATTTGCGCACTTACAAGATGAAGTTAAATCCATCAAAGTGTGTATTCGGGGTTCCCTCAGGAAAACTTCTGGGTTTCATCGTTTCTCACAGAGGAATAGAAGTAAACCCAAAAAAGATCAAAGCAATCTTAAACATCTCCAAACCTACTTGTGTAAAAGATGTCCAAAGATTGACGGGTTCCGCTGCAGCCGTAAGCAGATTTATTAGTCGGCTAGGGGACAAAGCCTTACCACCCTACAAGTTGCTGAAAAAATCCAACAAATTCGAGTGGAAAGAAGAGGCAGATGCAGCATTAACCCAGTTGAAGGAAACTTTGATGAAAACTCCGATTTTGGCATCCCCAAAAGACGAAGAACCTATGTTATTGTACCTCACGGCTACAAACCGGGTTATTAGTGCAGTAATTGTCGTGGAACGGAAGAAAGACGAACAGAGCATACCAGACCAGCATCTGTTATATTATATGAGTGAAGTTTTCTCCGAGTCCAAACAAAGGTACCCACACTATTAAAAAACTAGCATATGGCGTATTTTTCGCATCTAGAAAATTGCGCCATTACTTCCAAGGATATTCCATAACAGTGGTATGTAAAGCACCACTAAGGGATATAATAAACAATGCGGAGGAAACTGGTCGAGTAGCCAAATGGGGCATCGAGCTAGCAGCCTTTGACATTAAGTATCAGCCAAGAACGACAATAAAATCCCAGGTTTTGGCAGATTTTATCGCCGACTGGACGGAAGCAATGGAGAAAACACCAATGCCGGAGTTCGAGTACTAGATCATGCACTTTGACGGATCCAAGATGAAGGAGGGCGCTGGAGCTGGTGTAGTTTTAAAATCCCCTAAAGGAGACACAATGGAGTACGTATTACAAATACACTTCAATGCCAGCAACAACGTGGCAGAATACGAAGCTCTGCTTCATGGCTTGCATATTGCAAAAGAAATAGGTGTCAAGCGCATTTTGTGCTACGGTGACTCAGATTTGGTACAACATCAGCTCAACCAAACTTGGGACGCAAAAATCCCTATAATGGCCGAATACCAGAGAACGGTGGACGAGTTTGCCATTTGTTTCTTCGGATTCGAAGTACTCCATGTTAAAAGGGAGGAAAATTGGAACGCGGATGCATTAGCCCGCATGGGATCAGAAAGGGTAAAATTCCTACCACCAGGTGTATTCGTCCAACATTTGTACGAGCCATCCATAAAAGGTGGAGATATTGATTATCCTCTGGCTTCCGAGTCAATTGAAGTTATACTCGTTAACCTGGATTGGACAATTCCATATTTAAACTTCTTAGTTAATCAGAAGTACCCGGAAGGAGCAGACGAAGTCTTGCAAAGACAAATCCAGTGTTGATGCAAAGGATACACGGTAATTGACAATTGCCTGTATAAACGCAGTACTTCCGGAATTTTTCTGCGATGTATTTCACCAGAAGAAGGACGAGAAATCCTGCAAGAAATCCATGCCGGAGATTGCGGACATCTTGCTCAATCAAAAAGCATAGTTAAGAAAGCATTCCGTGCCGGGTTTTTCTGGCTAACAGCCAAGACAGATGCTGAGCACATAGTAAATACATGTGCAGGGTGTCAGTATTACGCCAAGCAGACTAATATGCTAGCCCAAGCACTCAAAACTATCCCCATTACATGGTCGTTTGCGGTCTGGGGGCTAGATATGATGGGGCCATTCAAAACTGCACGAGGCGGACTCACACATCTACTTGTAGTTGTGGACAAATATACCAAGTGGGTGGAGGCTAAACCCATCAAAAAGCTTGATGGTGTAACTGCCAGAAATTTCATCATTGACGTAGTCATGAGATACGGCGTTCCACACAGCATAATAACCGACAACGGGACAAATTTCTCCATTGGAGAGCTGGCAAAATATTGCCGACAAACGGGAATTCGGCTAGATCTCGCATCTGTGGCACACCCTTAATCCAATGGACAGGTTGAAAGAATGAATAGCTCAATCCTGCAAGGAATACGTCCAAGACTCGAATCTCCGCTTCATAGAGCAGCTGGAGCGTGGGTAGAAGAGCTACCTTCCGTGCTTTGGAGTATTCGAACAACACCAAACAGGTCAACTGGGCAAACCCCGTTTTTCTTAGTTTATGGTGCGGAAGCAATCCTTCCAACGGACATGATCCATGATAGCCCAAGAGTGCAAGATTTCGACGACTCGGATGCCAAAAAAGCACGACAGCATGCCGTCGATCTCTTAGAAGAGGAACGAGAACTTGTGCTTCAAAGATCCGCCATCTACCAGCAAGGTTTACGACGTTATCATAGTCGGAAAATCAAGCATCGTTCTTTTAAAGAAGGTGACCTAGTGCTAAGATTGGTGCAGCAAAGAAAACACAAACTGGCCCCGGTATGGGAAGGACCATTTGTCATCACTAAAGCCATGAAGAATGGATCATATTATCTTGTTGACATTCACGACACGGAAGATGGTTCCGAGAAGCCAAATCGCAAAAGAAAGAGAAAGATAGACGATGAACTAGGAGAGACAAAGAGTCCCGGGAGTATCCAGCAGTTACGTCGCTTCTATACTTATTTCAATTTCTATGTAAACATCTTTGAGATCATGAAATAAAGTTGTCGGAATTCTTATATCCATGTTTTTATAAGTTTATTATAGTGCAAAACATGATTCCACCTTATCTATTTCCCAATGATCTTACAAAATACTCAAGGTTAACCCGAATTGTGCCTGCGTGCTCGGCGTTTAAAAACTGAATGATTTTGAGCCTACTAAAGGCTAAAGGAAACTCGGATTGTGCCTGCGTGCCCAAGTTTCATTCAAAAAATTCCTTACTTTTCTCTAAGCATTATCTGATTGTTTATGTGTTGGGTCACTGGAGCTAGTTAGTAAAAATGCCCTTAGTATGGTCCATGTTTCCGAGTTTGAACTGATTGGTTTTACCCAGTAACTCGGCATGAAGATTCATAGTACTATTGAGCCATTTCAAACACTAAGGACAGTTAAAGCACATAAACCAGAGAACTTAGAAGATAAAGGAATAATAAACCCGGAAAACTTGCAAAGAATTTCATAATTAAACTGCAAAAGGCGGAGTTCTTGTTCATACAAAAGAATTGAAGCATTACAATATAAATTACATTGTAAAGTCCAGTAATGCTCCTATTTTCTGCTTCCACCATCCAGGTTAAGAAGGGTCCTTCAAGCATCCGAGTCCTCGTCGCTGCTGTCATTCTCGGGGGCTTCGGGAACCTCCTCTTCTGGGTAGGTGATGGAGATATTCACCATAGAGGAGATCTTGGTGGCGTGACCCTTGATCTCGTCAAAGATAGTGGTCCGCTGGGCCTCCGAGTATCCAAGAGGGATACCGGACGCCACACGCCAAGATTTTGCACTAGGGTAATGCATACGCATGAGGCCTAAAGCCATGCGTGCACCACCCCGTGCTGCGGAGCGCAAGGTGGACTCCTTGGATTCCGCCACCTCCAAGATAGCTCCCGGAAGTTTCTCAACTTCCGAGAATTGCCCAGTCCTTGTGGGCAGGAACTTGTTGACCAGCTGCATAGCAGCAGCTCTGATCGCAGTCCACACCTTCCCAAAGGCTCGGATTCTCTCAATCCGAGTAAGATCTGGGTTATCTCCTGTTTTTTCAGACAAACAACCAAAAGGTTAAGCGAAAAAGCAGAGAAAGAAAGCAAGACATGGAAAAACCGGTAAATGAAATAAACTTACCGAGAATCTTGTAGATTTCGGAGCCTTCCTCCAGGCGTAGGTTTAAGGAATTTTCCAAGTCCTGGATAGTGGACTTGTCCTTGTCCACCTGCTCGGAAGCCTTGGATTGAGCAATTCCAAGGGCCAGATTGCTGGCTTCCGGATCTTTTTTCACCTTCATAAGCTCCTTATGAAGGTCCAAGTTCTCCTCACGGAGACTTGCGGTGTTTCCAGCATCTTCAACTATTTCCTTGGCGTAAGCCAAAGCAGCTGGAAATCAAGGAACAAAATTCCGAGTTTTAGAAAAACTCGAGAAAGTACTTAAACAAAAATTTGGATAAGAAACTTCAGAGAATAAAGCATACCTGTTGTTCCCAACAGCTGTAGCTGAGATGATGCCAGCTCTGCTTCTTTCACGTCAAGAATATTTAGAAGGTTCCTAACCTCCTTATTCTTGACAGAAAGTTTGTTGAAAACTTCCATGTTTATGGATTCAGCGGTTTGCTGGAACACGGAAAGGAAAAAGTCATGAAATTGAAAAGCATCAAGCGAAAAGTAGACATTTTGCTTCATGCTTGGGGGCTAGAGGTAATACCTGGCTCAACCGCTGTAACCCTGCTAAGTTTTCAGTGAACTCTTTTGCGTACTCCGCAAAAAGAGTCCCAGCCGCGCTAAGGCCATTGCTGATGTTCTTGAAGTCCTTGTCAAAGGTGGGGATTTCCTCCTCAGTTATCCGAGAAGGACCTCCCACCTCAGGAGCCGCCCTTTCCCTCGTGTCCGTTTCCGGCACAATAGGCTGGCTGGGCTCCAGAGACTCGGTAGTGGGGGCTGCAGCATGCTCTTCTGTCATCGTGGACGGCGTGTCCGGTGCGGTGGCAGGAGAAGGGTGAGGGCCTCTGTTGACCGCAGCCTTATACCCCTTCAGCTTTTTTGGCTTTAGAGTAGAAGGAGGCAGGCTAAAAGCAAAACAGAATACCGGAAAAGTTAAAACTCCGAATGTAAAAGAAAAACTCCGACAAAAGGGAAAGTAACCCAGATGTTCAAACCTGGAGGTGGCGACGGGAACCTCGTCAAGGTCGATGACTTCCTGGGAGGAGGAGATCTTCTTGCGCTTCCGTCCACCTGCAAAGGTGGCACACATTGCCTCCAGTTCAGCGTCGGAAGCCAGGTCCGACTCAGGAAGTTCGGCAATCTGTAACATCCCAAGTATGAAAACTCCCCTAGAATGATTGTTTCTTGTTTAATTAAAGTATTGCATCATGTCATCATATTGTTTCCATTTGTTTTCATTTTGTTTGCATCTGTCTTTATTTGTTTTCACAATTGAATTTCAAACATTAATCAAATGCTTTGTTTCATACTTGTCATGTTACAATCTTTTTCAAATAAAAAGTTCAAATAAAAACCTTATTTGTTTCCAATTATTCCATAATGATCAACTATTAAAATGGGGGCTTTTAATCAATCCATTAATTCCAAATTTCTTTCAAATTCAAATCAAATCATCAAACAGTACCCATTTTCAACTTATGAAACCAACAAAATAACCCTAATCATTTGTTCTAATCAAACAATAGGGTTCACCTTATTAAGAAGTTGTTTTCAAATAATATTTCACTCAATAATAAAATCCATCCAACTTGAATTAAAATCAATTACAAAACAGTAATTTAAAATTGAACTTTTGAAAAAACCAAAGTTGACAAGTGTTTGTTTTTGACCTAACTAACTCACCCAAATTTTTCCAAATTTTTCCTAACTCTAAAACCCTCATTTTTCTTCCTATTCCAGTTTCTGCAAAATAAATAAATAAACAGAACAAAATAAAAAGAAAAACGAGGGGAGAGAGGCAGTGGGCTGTGCCCCGCGAGCCCAGCCCACCACTTACCTCCCGCGCGGCCCGTACCGGTTCGGCCATGGTCTTCAACCTGTACGGAAATCCATCGAACGGAGCCACGTCGACGACAGTGGCAGAGCGACGGCCGAGCGCGCACCCCTAGGGCTATATAGCTACCTAGGACCCCCCGAGAGCTAGCCCTAACCTAGACCCACCTATCTCCCTCAGCCGCCGCCGTTTCCCCCTCCGATCACCCTCTCTCTGCTCAAATTCTCTCTCTGAACCTCTCTGTAACCGAATCCCCAGCTCCACCCGAAAATCCTCCTCCTCCCTCCGGCGATCATCGGAGCCCGAGCTCCCCTCCGGCCGTGGCAAGGGCGGGAATGGAAAGCCCCCACCGCGGGCTCCCTCCTCCACCCCTCGGCGAGGGCCGAGGAGCCCCGGAGCGCCGCCGTCGTCGCCTCCTTCCCGCCGGCCGCTGCACCTGGCCCCGACCGCCTCCTCCTCGTCGCTATCCATCGAGGGACTCGAGGTGAGCCTCCACCCACTTCCCCTCTCGCTCCCCTCCCCTCCTCCAGCACGCCACGAGCACAGCACGCCCGCACGGCGCCCCGCGAGCGCAGCAGCGCAGATGGCCGGCGAGCATCGCTGCCTGTTCTTCCCTGTTGCGTGCGCTAACTGAAGAAAATTCAGTTCAGTTAAAAATCCCGCGAACCTGCACCTCATACCCCCCACTGCCCCTTCCTATCAACAACACACATCACCACCGCAGTGGCAGAGGCCCTATGCGCGCGCCCAGGAGGGTGTGGGTTCGATCCCCACCCCCTGCGGATTAAACCCAACTTTTGTTTCTATTTGTTTTGTTACAGTAACTTGACAGAAAGCACATCCAGGCCCCTGGTAATTAATTCTAGCCCCTGTAATTTATTTTCCAAGTCCCTAGTGTAACATCCCAAGTCTGAAAAATAGCCTTTAGAATGTTTTGCTCTCTGTTATTTTATGTTTTGCATCATGGCATCATGTTGATTGCAATTGTTTTGTTTGTTTTCCATTTGTTTTCCTCTGTTTTCATTTGTTTTCCAACTGTTTTCCTTTTGATTTTCCTTTGTTTTCTATTTGAATCTCAAACCAAAATTCAAACCTTTTGTTTCATCCTTGTGATGTTGCAATTTCCAAATGAATGTTTCAAATCAATTCAATCCATTGTTTCCATTAAATCCCTAAGGTTCAACTATTTAAAATTGGGGTTTTAATAAGTTCACTTAATCCAAATTTATTCAAATTCAATTGCCTTTTTCCATATAGCAACCATTTGAAAGTAATGAAACAAAACAACTCCAACCAGTTGTTTCAAAATAACTTGAGGCTCCAAAAACTAATTAAATGTTATTTTTACTAAATCACTTAATCAACAATTCATTCAAATTCCTTTCCAAATTCAAATAAAAACCCAAACATCAAACCATTTTTTTTAATTGTGAAACTTACAAAACCAACATCCATTTGGTAGCAAATAAACATGAATTTTTAAAACAATGCTTTTGAATTGCTTCAATTCAATTAACCCCTTAATTCAAATATAAAAGTGAATTCATTTTCTTTTTCCAAACATTAACATGAATCAAATATTTTGAAAACAAAAGCTGATACAAAGTTTTTGTTGACCTAATTAATTCACATAAGTTTCACTTAACTTTTCTACCCCACAATCCATCTCCCTTTCTTCCTTTTTCTAATCAGCAAAAAAATACTAACAAATCAATTAATAAAAAAAAAAACTAACAGACCAAAGGGAGAGAGAGGCCCAGCCCATTTTTTTTCCAGGCCCGATACCCCTTCATCCCCTTCCTGCTTACGCAGTGACGTCCTCCATGGACAGCGACCTGCGCTGTCACCTCCTCCACCCGATTCTCCCTCCCCCTCCTATATCTATCCCCCAATCCGTGGAGAAACCCTAGCCTAGCCCTAACCCTAGCCCCAGCCGCCGCCAACCTTTCCTCCTCCCTCTCGGAAACCACTCCCTTCTGCTTTTTTTCTCTGTATCTTCTGCAACCACACCGTGGCCGGCGTTCGTAGCGGGTGGAGCGGCGGGTGTGGTCGACGAGAGAGTCCCGCGGGGGCGGGAATGGAACCGGCTCTCCTCCCGCTCCAAGGTTGCTGTAGACGTCGCCGGCCGTGGATGCCCGAGGCGGCGCCGCCGTCAAGGTTTTCTCCACCGGTCGCCTCCCTTCTGCGACCTGCCCACGTACGCCTCCTCCTGGTCAGGTCCGATCCGATCGAGGTACGCCCCTCCTCCCCTCCGCTCGCCTCCCTTCCCCTCGGTCGCCTCCTCCCACTCCCCACGGCCGCATCCCCTCCACCACGGCGCCCTCAGGCGCGAGCAACCGCAGCGATCGCTGCCATCGCTGTAGTTACAGGAGCCATCGAGCCAGTTCAGTTAAGTTCAGAAAAACCCCCGAAAACTGCACCTTAACTTCCCCCCGAGTCCCCTTCCATCACCAACCCGCAGCCACCCCACTGGTAGCGTCCGCGCGCAGCAAGCCGCAGCTCTCGGGTTCGAGTCCCAGCACCCCCGTTTTTCTGCTCCTTTTTGTTCAATTTGTTCAGTATTCGTTTGCAACACCTCTTACCCCCCACAGTTTCCCTTCTAGCCACAAACAGCAGCCTAGCCCACTGGTTTCTGTTCCCCCAGCGCAAGCAGGAGGTGCAGGGATCGAATCCCACCCCCTGCAGAATAAAACCACGTTTTGTTTTGCAATGTTTTGGTACAGGAACTTCCAGCAAATCACACATAGGCCCCTGGTAAATAATTATAGCCCTGCAAATTATTTTCCAAGTCCCTGTTTCACTAAAAAATGGCAGATTGCACCTCAATTTTGTAAATTGCATAATAAAATCATTTTAACTCCAAATCCAACATTTTTGATATGTTTTCAATACCAAATTAAATGTTCTACCCAAATATAAAATTTGTTTACTGTTTTAAATATTTTACATTTGTGCAATATTTGAAAACTTGTCAAATTCACTTAAAATTGCAAAATTCATAACTTGGGCATAAAAATTCCAAATTCCACAAACTAAATATGTTTTCCAATCAACTTTTCATGTAATTTTCAAATATAAATTTTGTTTGCTGTTTTGAATAATTTAAATTGCTGAAAACAACTGTTTCTTAATTATTGCATTTAATATTGCCAAAATAATAACTTGCTCATTTTAAATCCAATTTCAACAAATGAAATATGTTTTCCATGCAAAATTAAACCACCTTTTCAAATATGAACTTGGTTTAATGTTTTGATCAAATAAAATTCAATTAACATCCACACTTGAATTAATTCCAATTAAATCTTGTTTAACTTGTTTAATTCATAAGTAATTCATCCTAAATCCTTTTTCAACAAGTGAAACATGTAATCCACCCAAAATTGTGTGTTCTTATCAAATATAAACTTTGTTATCTATCTTGAACAATTTAAAGTGGTGAAAACAACAAATCCTTGAGTGACACCTTTAAGTAACCAAAATTTCTTAACTTGATAAATAAAATCCTAAACTTGTTAAACCTTATTTTCCATTTGGTTCTATTGTTGTTATTTTGTTGTTTTCCTCATCCATGCATCATGCTAATCCACTTTAATATGATGACTAGTTGTAAAACAATTAATTCAACCATAATTCATGGGCTTTTCATATGCAATCCAATTGCATGTGGGTCCATTTAATCATGTTGTTATCTTGTCAACTAGTTTATTTCTATGCATCAATTAAATTGACATGCATCATCCCATTTTTTGTGCACTATGCCATGTTATTGATTGTTTATCTTTCTGCATTGTTTGTTTGCTTCTTCTCGGATAAACGACGACGTTGAGACCGACGATCCTTACGACACCCCTTCTAAGGAGTTAGCTCAGTACCAGGCTACTGGGTTTGCAGGCAAGTTATCACTCACATGAACCATCGTGTTCCTTTCAACATTGATTACCGATACTTTCCGTTGTTATTTTCTTCTAGCCTTAGTAGTAGTTGTTTCTGTTACGAACCCATCACATGAATCCCTTAACCTCGATATTGCCTCACCTCCACTCCTATCACCCCTTGGTTGAGCCAGTGTCTTACTAGCATGCTTAGGTTGTTTTGCTCGAGTCTGTTACCCGTTGCTTTCTGTTACTATTCCTTTACGTTCTGGGGGCTCGATGTTTAATCAATCAATCATGCTAATGTTACTATTAATAATAAATTTGATGATAAGGCACCGGCAGGAGGCCCAGGGTGGTTTTGAGGCCTGCTAGTGTCGACCCCCTAATTAGGAAAAGGGTCTTGTCTACTGATCCATGATGAGCGCACTACCCGCATGTGGGAAGCGAGTATGGGCGCCCCCCTCAACTTGACCCGATTCGCATCTCGTCCAAATCGCCGTACTAGTTCGGGCTTTCCATTTGCTGCATGCATGATCTTGCGAGCCCTTGGCGCCCGGGTGGAACTTTCGTAGTCGGCATTTAGGGCGGCGTGGTCTTCCAGTGCTATGAGGGTCCTCCTTTTCTTCGGGGGGCTCGATTAGCCGCGCACGCACAGCACGCGGTGCTTTGGGCTTGATGCGAAGAAGGGTTGGTTGTGTTGAGTACCTCGCTTGGTGGGGTAATTTCCCATCTGGCGGGTTATTCATGCGTGTACGGCTAAATTGGTGCAACCCTGCAGGGATAATCTTCTCAAGAAGCTGTGTTTTCCGCGGTTATGGATTACTTGGTGAAAGTACTGGCTAACAAGTACTCAGGACAACTTAAACCTAATGATCAAACATGTTACACCCAATGATTAATAACTTGACTAGTAATAGGTTGATGACACAATAACTTGATTCACCTTTATTACAACTGTGTGAGTTATCCTCGGATTGCTTCTTTGGATAAGGGGCGAGATCCAGGATGGGTTTGGTTGAAGTTATCTTTCAGTTGGTTACAATCCTCGATCTTATCTCCTTTCTGTTAGCCGGAAGTGGTAGAATCTCTGTAGTTGGTTAGCGCAGCCAGTTGCAACATCTTTTATATCCCCTCTCTTCCGTTGAACCCAAGGCATCTGTGCTTGGTGTTGACGGGTTACACTTTGGTGAACTGTGAGTCTTGCTTGCCAGTACGTTTATGTACTGACCCCTTTGGGGCTGTGGTTTCCGCAGACCTACGTTTCGAGGATCTACCTGGTGGCAACTACGTGGAGTATGACGAGACTGCTGACGAGTAGATAGCGGACCCGGGCAGGATCCGAGACTTCGTGGATGGGCTCCATCTGTTTGTTTCCGGCCTCTTAGGCCTATTTGGTTCTTGTTTGTACTCAGACATGTTGAATGCTTCCGCTGTATTGTAATGATGTATTGTTGGGGCAGGTGCCCTCTGAATGATTGTATTTGCTATCTCTGCTCTAATGAGAGCTATTTGCAACTTATTTCAATCTTTTGTGTCGCAGAGATCTGTTGTGATATCAGTTGTTCAACGCCGTTGACGTACCATGTGTTTATGGTTTGAAGTACGTCGACGGAAGTGCCTTTGATCTCTAGTGGATAGTTTACATCGACGGTGGAATAGCAGGGCTTGTGTTGTCGCGCATAAGCGCAGGCCTACCAGGAAGCTGGGACGTGGGAGCAGTTATGCCCCATAATCCAAGCACCTGCTATCCAGTTCGGCCCGATGAGTATCCCCTAGAAATCAGGGTGCGACACCTAGTGAATTAAAAATGGCAGATTACACCTTAATATTGGAAATTGCATAACTAAATCATGTTAACTCCAAATTCAACATTTTTAATATGTTTTCAATACCAAATTAAATGCTCTATCCAAATATAAAATTTGTTTCCTGTTTTGAATTTTCCAAATGCATTCCAAATTTGAATTCAAACAATTCATTGGTAATTTGATAAAATCCATAACTAATTCATACTTAATCCAAATAACATAAATAAAATATGTTTTCCATGCTATTTAAAATCACCTTTTCAAATATAAATTTTGTTTCATGTTTTGAATAATTAAAATTGCTTAAATAATTTAAACCTTGTTTAAATCATTTAATTTTGCTAAATTCATAACTTGCTCAAATTAAATTATTCTTGAACATGTAAAATATGTTTTCAAACCAGAAAAACATAACCTTTTCAAATATGAACTTGGTTTAATGTTTTGAACAAATAAAATTCAATTAACATCCACACTTGAATTAATTCCAATTAAAACTTGTTTAATCTTGTTAAATTTCATTTCCACTTGCATCCAATGTTGTTACCTTATTGTTTTCATCATGCATGCATCATGCTAATCAACTTCCACCTGATAATCAATTGTAGATCATTTGTTCAACCTTAACCATGTGCATCCATATGCAATTCACCTTGCATATGGGTCCATTTAAATTGTGTTATCTTGTCAACTAGTTTACTTTGATGCATCCATTAAATTGACATGCATCATCCCATGTTTGTGCACTATGCCATGTTATTGATTGCCCGTCTTCCTTCGTTGTTTGTTTTTGCTTCTTCTCGATTAGACGACGACGTTGAGACCGACGAGCTTTACGACACCACTACCCAGGACTTAGCCCAGTACCAGGCTGCTGAGCTTCCAGGCAAGTTATCACTCACATGAACCATCGAGTTCCTTTCCACACTTGTTACCGATACTATCCATTGTCTACTTTTGCTAGCCCTATGTATCATTGCTTGTTCTCCGAACCTATCACATGATATCCTGAACTCTGATATTGCCTCACCTCCACACCTATAGCCCTTGCTTGTTGCCTTAGTCCTACTAGCATGCTTAGGGTTGCTTGTGCTCGAGTCTGTTGTCGGTTACTTCTTTTATCTTACTCATTTATGTTCTTTGGGCTCGGGTTTAATCAATCAACCTGTTAATGCTATGGTTAACAATAACTTGACGATAAGGCACCGGCAGGAGGCCCATGAGTGGTTTTGAGGCCTGCTAGTGTCGACCCCTAATTAGGAAAAGAGTCTTGTCTACTGATCCATGATGAGCGCACTACCCGCATGTGGGAAGCGTGTATGGGCGCCCCCCTCAATTTGACTCGATTCGCATCTCGTCCAAATCGCCTCATTTAGTTCGGGTTTTCCATTTGCCGCATGCATGTTTTTGCGAGCCCAGGCCAGGGTGGAACTTTCGTAGTCGGCATATAGGGAGACACGTTCTTAGAGTGCTATGAGAGTCCCCTTTCTTCGGGGCTCGATTAGCCGTGCGCTCAAGGTGCTTTGGGCTTGATGCGAAGAAGGGTTGGGTTGTGTTGAGTGCCCCGCTTGGTGGGAGGCATCCCATCTGGCGGGTTATTCTTACGTGTACGGCCAAATTGGTGCATCCCTGCAGGGTTAAATCTTCTCGAGAAGCCGTGTTTTCCGCGGTTATGGTTGACTTGGTGAAAGTACTGGCTTACAAGTACTCAGAACAACTTACACCTAACTAATGCTAATCACCCAACCAATTCTAATCTTGACTAGTAATAGCATTATTGACACAATAACCTGAATCACCCTTAAATCAAACTGTGTGAGTTATCCTTGGGTTGCTTCCTTAGCAGGGGGTAACATTGGACGGGTTTGTTTGAAGTTATCTTTCAGTTGGTTACTATACGCGATCTTATCTTCTTTCTGTTAGCCGAAACTTGTAGTATATCTCTGTAGTTGGTTAGAGCAGCCCGCTGCAGCTTTTATATTACCTATTCTTCCGTTGAACCCAAAGCATCCGTGCTTGTGTTGACGGGTAATTCTTTGGTGAAGTGTGAGTCTTGCTTGCCAGTACTTGGATGTACTGACCCCTTTGGGGCTGTGGTTTACGCAGACTACGATTACGAGGATCCCCAGGATGGCTACTTCGTGGAGTTCGACGAGACTGCAGACGAGTAGATAGCGGACCCGGGCAGGATCCGAAGACTACGTGGATGGGCTTCGTCTTCTTTTATTTCTCGGCTTCTTAAGCCTATTTGGATTTGTCTGTACTCAGACGCCATTGATTGCTTCCGCTGTGATGTAATGAATGTATGTTGGGACATGTGTCCTCTGGATGATTGCATTTGCTATTCTCTGCCCTAGTGAGGGCCAGTTGCAACTTATTTCAATCTTTTCTGTCTTAGAGATATGTTGTGGTATCATTCCGTTTAACGCCGTCGACGTACCATGTGTGAATGGTATGAAGTACGTCGATGGTAGTATCTTGATCTCTATGGGATAGTTTACATCGACGATGGGAAAGCAGAGTTTGGTTGTCGCACATAAGTGCTGGCCTACTCGGAAGAGGATGCGGGAGCAGATAGGCCCCGTAATCCAAACATCTGCTTGCCAGTTAGGCCCGGTGAGTATCCCCTAGAAGTCAGGGTGCGACAAATGGTATCAGAGCCTGTTTGCCTGTAGGATCCCTTTTACTGGTCGCAGTTTGAGTCTAGAAACTATTTTGTAGCTATATAGGAAAAATGAAACGTGAGAGTAGGAATTCTGTTCTTTTTCTTCTTTTCCCCACCCTCCCTCCCTTTTTCTGGTAAGGAAGTGCAACGTTGATTTCCCTTCTCATCTAAACTTTCAAGTTAGGTTTTTACGTATCTTGGTTTCTCTAGGATGTTTATATCTACTAGACCATAGGAATGGAGGTGGTTGTGACGTGATTTATCATGTTGCCTACTCACGATTGAGAACGGAGGCGTGTAAGCCCCGGAAGCAGATCCTCTGTTCCTTAAGCAGTAGATATTGATCCTTTAGAAGCCCGGATGGGTTCTTCGGTAGTACCTTAGGAGTTTGGTCTCGTGTTTCCCGTTGTTGCTTCAATATCCTGTTCTTTTCAAAAACCTTTTCGTCCGTTGAAATCTTGTTGTTGTTTTCCACTTCAGTTCTTCTACCGGCGTCTAATCAAAAAATTCCCAAATATCAAGTCTATCTGGCCAGAAAGGTTGTTGTTGTTCTTAATTTTAGTATGCCTCCTACCTACTGAAGGGTCAGGCAGCTTCGTGGTGGGAAAACTACCAGGCTATGAGAGCTGGCTTCCTATCACCTGGGGTTGTTTCAAGGAAGCATTCCTGAAGCACCACATTCCAGATAGTCTATTCTCTATATGAATCAAGTTCCACTCAGCTATACACACTCGATGCAAAACCTCTACCTCTACTCGAAAATGTTCTGGTGGTTTGTGAATTCCCTGACGTCTTTCCAGAAAAATTGCCAGGAATGCCTCCGGACAGAGCAGTTGAGTTCGTGATCGAGCTTGAACCAGGTACTGCTCCAATCTCTAAGCATCCATACAAGATAGCTCCTCCTGAACTGAAGTTGTTGAAGGAGCAAATCGATATATACATGGAGAAAGGTTACATTCAACCTAGTTCCTCCGCTTGGCTTGCCCAACTATGTTCGTTGCCAAGAAGGACCAAACAAAGAGACTCGTTGTTGACTATCGTCCTCTTAACGAGAAAACAATCAAGAACAAATATCCAATTCCTCGTATCGATGATCTTTTTGATCAACTTGCTGGAGCCTCAATATTCTCAAAGTTGGACTTGAGGATGGGTTACCATCAAATAAAGATCAGAAAGGATGATATTCCAAAGACAGACTTCACCACTCGCTACGGTCTATATGAATACACCGTCATGTCCTTTGGTCTCACCAATGCACCGGCGACCTTCTCTCGACTCATGAATTCTGTCTTCCATGAATACCTCGACAAGTTCGTTGTGGTATATCTTGATGATATTCTTGTCTACTCAAAATCTGAGGAAGAGCATGAAGAACATCTTCGTCTCACTCTCATGAAACTCCGCGAGCACCGTCTCTATGCCAAATACTCCAAATGTGAGTTCTGGATTTCAGAAGTTGCCTACCTTGGTCATATCATCTCTGCCAAGGGCATAGCCATTGACCCAGAAAAGGTTAGAGCAATTGTTGATTGGAAACCTCCTAAGACGGTGAAGCAAGTCAGAAGTTTTCTTGGCTTGGCTAGCTATTGCCGTCGTTTCGTCCAAAACTTCTCCAAGATTGCCAAACCGCTCACTGATCTCACAAAGAAGGACAAGAAGTTCGTTTGGTCTCCACAATGTGATGAAAGTTTCAATCTCCTCAAGACTAAACTCACTTCTACACCAGTTCTGGTTGGCCCAGATACTACCAAACCTTTCCAGATATTCTGTGATGCTTCTCTCCAAGGTCTAGGAGCAGTTCTTATGCAAGAACGTCAAGTTGTGGCTTATGCTTCACGTCAGTTGAACCCACATGAGCAAAATTATCCCACTCATGATCTTGAACTCGCAGCAGTTGTGTTTGCCCTCAAGAAATGGAGACAATACTTGTTGGGTAACCGCACTGAAATCTTTTCCGATCATAAGAGTCTGAAATACATCTTCACTCAACCAGATCTAAACCTCAGGCAAAGGAGATGGATTGAAAAGATCAAAGACTTCGATCTTACCATTTCTTACACTCCAGGCAAGGCTAATGTTATGGCCGATGCTCTCAGTCGCAAATCCTATTGCAATAATCTCATGATCATGGAAAGCCAACCTCCTCTTCATGAAGAATTCCAGAAGCTGAACCTTGGTCTTGTTCCTCAAGGCTATCTTGCAAGCTTGACAACCACTCCAACTCTAGAGGACAAGATTCATTCTGAACAACTTCGTGATGCTGAAATCAAGAAGATTGTAGAGCACATCAAAGAAGGCAAGGATAAATTCAAGTCCTTTCTCAATTGATGACAAGGGAACTGTGTTCTTCGAAGGACGCATTGCAGTTCCTCAGATTCAAAGTCTCAAATATATCATTCTCAAGGAGGCTCATAAAACTCCTCTCTCCATCCACCCTGGAAGTACAAAGATGTACCAGGATCTCAAGACACTCTATTGGTGGCCTAGCATGAAACGTGAAATTGCTCAATACGTTTCTGAATGCGACGTTTGTCAACGTGTTAAGGCAGTTCATCAGAAAACAGCCGGTCTTCTCCAACCTCTGAAAATCCCCGAGTGGAAGTGGGACATGATTGAAATGGACTTCGTTACTGGTTTTCCAAAGTCCAAGAGGGGCAACGATGCAATCTTCGTTGTCATTGATCGTCTCACTAAAGTAGCTCACTTCTTTGCTGTCAAAGAGACAATATCAGCTAGCCAGTTAGCAGAGCTCTACACAACAAAGATTGTTCCTCTTCATGGTGTTCCATTGGAAATAAGCTCAGACCGTGGAAGCATATTCACTTCTCATTTCTGGAAGAGTTTCCAAGATGCATTGGGCACCAAACTTCTGTTCAGCACAGCCTATCATCCTCAGTCTCAAGGGCAAGTCGAAAGAGTCAATCAGATTCTCGAGGATATGCTCAGAGCATGTGGTCTCTCCTTTGGCATGAAATTGGAGGATTGTCTTCCATATGCTGAATTCTCCTACAAAAACAGCTTCCAGGCAAGCCTAGGCATGGCACCATTTGAAGCACTCTATGGCCGCAGATGCAGGAGTCCAATCAATTGGTCTGGAGCTGGTGAACGTTCACTCTTAGGTCCTGACATTGTTAAGGAAGCCGAAGAGAAAGTTCGCATCATTCGTGACAATCTCAAGATTGCTCAGTCTCATCAGAAGAGCTACTATGACAGCAAGCACCGGGATATGATCTATGCACCTGGTGACAAAGCATATCTCCGTGTAACTCCCCTCAGAGGCACTCATCGTTTTGGTGTGAAAGGAAAGCTTGCACCAAGATACATTGGTCCTTTCAACATTCTCTCAAGGCGTGCAGAAAATGCCTATCGTCTTGAACTTCCAGAAAAACTATCTAAGGTGCACGATGTGTTTCACGTGTCACAGCTCAAGAAGTGTTTCAAAGATCCAGATCGTGCAGTTGATCATGATTCTATTGAACTGCAAGATGATCTCTCTTATGAGGAGCACCCTATTCAAATTCTCGATGAGACCGAGCGTAAGACTCGCAACAAGAGCACCAAGTTCTTGAAAGTGCAATGGTCGCATCATTCCGATAAAGAGGCAACGTGGGAGACCGAAGAGGATCTTCGCAAGAAGTATCCGGACCTTTTCTCTTCTCAGTAAGGAATCTCGGGGCGCGATTCCTTCAAGGGGGGGGGCGTTTTGTAACATCCCAAGTATGAAAACTCCCCTAGAATGATTGTTTCTTGTTTAATTAAAGTATTGCATCATGTCATCATATTGTTTCCATTTGTTTTCATTTTGTTTGCATCTGTCTTTATTTGTTTTCACAATTGAATTTCAAACATTAATCAAATGCTTTGTTTCATACTTGTCATGTTACAATCTTTTTCAAATAAAAAGTTCAAATCAAAACCTTATTTGTTTCCAATTATTCCATAATGATCAACTATTAAAATGGGGGCTTTTAATCAATCCATTAATTCCAAATTGCTTTCAAATTCAAATCAAATCATCAAACAGTACCCATTTTCAACTTATGAAAATATCCAAAATAACCCTAATCATTTGTTCTAATCAAACAATAGGGTTCACCTTATTAAGAAGTTGTTTTCAAATAATATTTCACTCAATAATAAAATCCATCCAATTTGAATTAAAATCAATTACAAAACAGTAATTTAAAATTGAACTTTTGAAAAAACCAAAGTTGACAAGTGTTTGTTTTTGACCTAACTAACTCACCCAAATTTTTCCAAATTTTTCCTAACTCTAAAACCCTCATTTTTCTTCCTATTCCATTTTCTGCAAAAAAAATAAAAATAAACAGAACAAAATAAAAAGAAAAACGAGGGGAGAGAGGCAGTGGGCTGTGCCCCGCGAGCCCAGCCCACCACTTACCTCCCGCGCGGCCCGTACCGGTTCAGCCATCGTCTTCAACCTGTACGGCAATCCATCGAACGGAGCCACGTCGACGACAGTGGCAGAGCGACGGCCGAGCGCGCACCCCTAGGGCTATATAGCTACCTAGGACCCCCCGAGAGCTAGCCCTAACCTAGACCCACCTATCTCCCTCAGCCGCCGCCGTTTCCCCCTCCGATCACTCTCTCCCTGCTCAAATTCTCTCTCTGAACCTCTCTGTAACCGAATCCCCAGCTCCACCCGAAAATCCTCCTCCTCCCTCCGGCGATCATCGGAGCCCGAGCTCCCCTCCGGCCGTGGCGAGGGCGGGAATGGAAAGACCCCACCGCGGGCTCCCTCCTCCACCCCTCGGCGAGGGCCGAGGAGCCCCGGAACGCCGCCACCGTCGCCTCCTTCCCGCCGGCCGCTGCACCTGCTCCTGCCCCAACCGCCTCCTCCTCATCGCTGTCCATCAAGGGACTCGAGGTGAGCCTCCACCCGCTTCCCCTCTTGCTCCCCTCCCCTCCTCCAGCACGCCACGAGCACAGCACGCCCGCACGGCGCCCCGCGAGCGCAGTAGCGCAGATGGCCGGCGAGCATCGCTGCCTGTTCTTCCCTGTTGCGTGCGCTAACTGAAGAAAATTCAGTTCAGTTAAAAATCCCGCGAACCTGCACCTCATACCCCCCACTGCCCCTTCCTATCAACAACACACATCACCACCGCAGTGGCATAGGCCCTATGCGCGCGCCCAGGAGGGTGTGGGTTCGATCCCCACCCCCTGCGGATTAAACCCAACTTTTGTTTCTATTTGTTTTGTTACAGTAACTTGACAGAAAGCACATCCAGGCCCCTGGTAATTAATTCTAGCCCCTGTAATTTATTTTCCAAGTCCCTAGTGAATTAAAAATGGCAGATTACACCTTAATATTGGAAATTGCATAACTAAAACATGTTAACTCCAAATTCAACATTTTTAATATCTTTTCAATACCAAATTAAATGCTCTATCCAAATATAAAATTTGTTTCCTGTTTTGAATTTTCCAAATGCATTCCAAATTTGAATTCAAACAATTCATTTGTAATTTGATAAAATCCATAACTAATTCATACTTAATCCAAATAACATAAATAAAATATGTTTTCCATGCTATTTAAAATCACCTTTTCAAATATAAATTTTGTTTCATGTTTTGAATAATTAAAATTGCTTAAATAATTTAAACCTTGTTTAAATCATTTAATTTTGCTAAATTCATAACTTGCTCAAATTAAATTATTCTTGAACATGTAAAATATGTTTTCAAACCAGAAAAACATAACCTTTTCAAATATGAACTTGGTTTAATGTTTTGAACAAATAAAATTCAATTAACATCCACACTTCAATTAATTCCAATTAAAACTTGTTTAATCTTGTTAAATTTCATTTCCACTTGCATCCAATGTTGTTACCTTATTGTTTTCATCATGCATGCATCATGCTAATCAACTTCCACTTGATAATCAATTGTAGATCATTTGTTCAACCTTAACCATGTGCATCCATATGCAATTCACCTTGCATATGGGTCCATTTAAATTGTGTTATCTTGTCAACTAGTTTACTTTGATGCATCCATTAAATTGACATGCATCATCCCATGTTTGTGCACTATGCCATGTTATTGATTGCCCGTCTTCCTTCGTTGTTTGTTTTTGCTTCTTCTCGATTAGACGACGACGTTGAGACCGACGAGCTTTACGACACCACTACCCAGGACTTAGCCCAGTACCAGGCTGCTGAGCTTCCAGGCAAGTTATCACTCACATGAACCATCGAGTTCCTTTCCACACTTGTTACCGATACTATCCATTGTCTACTTTTGCTAGCCCTATGTATCGTTGCTTGTTCTCCGAACCTATCACATGATATCCTGAACCCTGATATTGCCTCACCTCCACACCTATAGCCCTTGCTTGTTGCCTTAGTCCTACTAGCATTCTTAGGGTTGCTTGTGCTCGAGTCTGTTGTCGGTTACTTCTTTTATCTTACTCATTTATGTTCTTTGGGCTCGGGTTTAATCAATCAACCTGTTAATGCTATGGTTAATAATAACTTGACGATAAGGCACCAACAGGAGGCCCATGAGTGGTTTTGAGGCCTGCTAGTGTCGACCCCTAATTAGGAAAAGAGTCTTGTCTACTGATCCATGATGAGCGCACTACCCGCATGTGGGAAGCGTGTATGGGCGACCCCCTCAATTTGACTCGATTCGCATCTCGTCCAAATCGCCTCATTTAGTTCGGGTTTTCCATTTGCCGCATGCATGTTTTTGCGAGCCCAGGCCAGGGTGGAACTTTCGTAGTCGGCATATAGGGAGACACGTTCTTAGAGTGCTATGAGGGTCCCCTTTCTTCGGGGCTCGATTAGCCGTGCGCTCAAGGTGCTTTGGGCTTGATGCGAAGAAGGGTTGGGTTGTGTTGAGTGCCCCGCTTGGTGGAGGCATCCCATCTGGCGGGTTATTCTTACGTGTACGGCCAAATTGGTGCATCCCTGCAGGGTTAAATCTTCTCGAGAAGCCGTGTTTTCCGCGGTTATGGTTGACTTGGTGAAAGTACTGGCTTACAAGTACTCAGAACAACTTACACCTAACTAATGCTAATCACCCAACCAATGCTAATCTTGACTAGTAATAGCATTATTGACACAATAACCTGAATCACCCTTAAATCAAACTGTGTGAGTTATCCTTGGGTTGCTTCCTTAGCAGGGGGTAACATTGGACGGGTTTGTTTGAAGTTATCTTTCAGTTGGTTACTATACGCGATCTTATCTTCTTTCTGTTAGCCGGAACTTGTAGTATATCTCTGTAGTTGGTTAGAGCAGCCCGCTGCAGCTTTTATATTACCTATTCTTCCGTTGAACCCAAAGCATCTGTGCTTGTGTTGACGGGTAATTCTTTGGTGAAGTGTGAGTCTTGCTTGCCAGTACTTGGATGTACTGACCCCTTTGGGGCTGTGGTTTATGCAGACTACGATTACGAGGATCCCCAGGATGGCTACTTCGTGGAGTTCGACGAGACTACAGACGAGTAGATAGCGAACCCGGGCAGGATCCGAAGACTGCGTGGATGGGCTTCGTCTTCTTTTATTTCTCGGCTTCTTAAGCCTATTTGGATTTGTCTGTGATCAGACGCCATTGATTGCTTCCGCTGTGATGTAATGAATGTATGTTGGGACATGTGTCCTCTGGATGATTGCATTTGCTATTCTCTGCCCTAGTGAGGGCCAGTTGCAACTTATTTCAATCTTTTCTGTCTTAGAGATATGTTGTGGTATCATTCCGTTTAACGCCGTCGACGTACCATGTGTGAATGGTATGAAGTACGTCGATGGTAGTATCTTGATCTCTATGGGATAGTTTACATCGACGATGGGAAAGCAGAGTTTGGTTGTCGCACATAAGTGCTGGCCTACTCGGAAGAGGATGCGGGAGCAGATAGGCCCCGTAATCCAAACATCTGCTTGCCAGTTAGGCCCGGTGAGTATCCCCTAGAAGTCAGGGTGCAACAAATGGTATCAGAGCCTGTTTGCCTGTAGGATCCCTTTTACTGGTCGCAGTTTGAGTCTAGAAACTATTTTGTAGCTATATAGGAAAAATGAAACGTGAGAGTAGGAATTCTGTTCTTTTTCCAAACATATGCTTGCCAGTTCGGCCCGGTGAGTATCCCCTAGAAGTCAGGGTGCGACACAATCTTTCAAAAAGAAAAAGCGGCGTTAGAAACACAAAATCCGAGTAAACGTGAAAGAGTTTAAATCCCAAAAGACGGAAAATTATACCTTGGGAGCCGGATTGTCGGCCGTGTATACATTGGCAGACTCGCTTCATATTGGTCGATGATGCGACCAACTGATTCACGCGCTTCCGCAAGTCCTTCGCGGCCCAGTATTTGTTGGTTGTCCGCATTTTGTCGCCGGTGCCCGTGTACTCGCAGAGAAGGCGGCCACCATGGTTGGCTAAAGGCTGGATCCGCCTATCCAACCAGCAAAGGACTGTGTCCATGCCGGTTAGAGGCGGATCAGAAGAGACGAGTTTTGCGACGCGCCGCTTGATCCTCAGAAGATCAGGCGGCAGAGTCTGGACAACTTCAGTTCCCCAATTTTCTTGGGGAACAGCAGCGATGTTCAAGAAAGGTGGAAACCCGATGGCCTTTTTAGGGAAAGGGACAGCAAGGTGATAAAAGAAGGAACCCGTCCAAAATTTGACGGATTCCGAGGTCTTTATATTGAGGACCAATCCTCCCTAAATCTCTGGAGAGTGAAGGAAATGGTTCCGCAAGTTGGGAGTGCGCCCTCCAAAGAGTTCCGCTTAACCCCAAAGCAATAAAGCCAGAAATCTAATCTAGGTTCTATGCCTAGATAACCCTCGAAAAGGGCCTGAAACCCGGCTAAGTACAGGATGGAATTTGGTGGCAAGTTGTGGGGCTAGATGTTGTAGTGGGATAAGACCTAGAGGAAGAAGGCGGATGGTGGAAGACCCATACCTTTCATAAGGTGGGAGGAGAGAAGAACACGTTCTCCGTCGTTCGGCATGGGCTCATTCTCGTCCTCCGGAAGCCGCCACTTCCCCTTCAGTACAATCCCCTCCTTCTCCATTGTCGGAAGGAGGGACGACAGAATACTGCAGGCACTCCAGTTGCCGGCAGATTCCGTCTCTTCTTCAGCTCCGGTGGCGGCGGAAGCTGCGGCCTCCGCAGCCGCGAGCTCGTCGCCAACGAGCGTGATCTTTTCCTCCACCGTTTCCGGAGCAAACGGCGGGGTAGGCGCGGAGGAGGATTCCGCAAGATCTGCGGCGGCGGAAAGGTTTCCTCCGTCCGCCGCGGTGCCTGTGGTCTTCGCCGGCTCGTCGCCTGTGGTGTGCACTGGGGAATCCAGTTGTGGATCCATATTGTTGATTATCTCGTCGATTTCTTGGGCGATGACGTGGGCTGGTGAAGACGACGGAGAGGCCATCAAAGAGCGGCGCTCGGACGTCTCCGGTGAGGTCTTGGACGCAATTTATGCTCGGGATTTTTCTCTGCTGTGAGCTTGGGCGCTGGAATGGCGTGGGAGTTTTTCAAAACATGTTTTTCCCAAAAATGACCACTTGCACACTCCTCCGGAGAATACGGATCCGCCTTTTCTCCGGGTTTTCCATAAAGCCTTTGTTTTGGTAAAACACAATTTTAAGGTGTCCACTTAGGGACTAGTATTTGTGATGGTAATAAATACCATATGGTGGCTTATGGGCTTGGTAACACCAAGTATTAACTAATGGCATAATAATATATAATATTAATAGAAGTGATACTCACTTCAAAAATAGTTTTCTTTTGGAAATCAAAGATTTGTAAAACTTTTCAGAAGTAAAACGTGCATGATAGATAATGATAAGTGTAGTATCAGCAAGCATCAGGATGGCTTGCCTTAAGTCTCTTAATGTCCCTGGCCTTGAAGTAACTTGAACTTGACGCACAGCTCCACAACTTCTTCTCCTTCTTCTTCGTTTTCTAGCGTCGTAAAAGAATAAAAGACACACTCTCAGGTCTAAAGACCAAACAACTAAGCTAAACAACACATACAGCAAGCAAAGGTACAATAGTGCAAACTCACAAGCGTTATTGAGAAAACTGCCTCACATAACTCTCAGGGTACAAAACTATAGTCAGAAAAACATATGGTTTAGAAAACCATATCCCACACCTTACATACGATATATGGGGTGGTGTACCACTCTCATAATAAGATATGTAAGAAGGTAAAAATATAGCTTGTGGGTGCAAAGGGTTAGGTTACTATGATAGAAACATCAAGCAGGACAATACCCATGGCAGTGGGTATTATCCACCACAAACAACTGTCACTTAATGTGTTCATGATTTAGTTGGATGTTTTAGTTTCATAAGATACTCTTAAACACAATAATAACACAAGTATATACTCATGCCAAGGTAAATCACTCAAACATAATCCAATAAGCAAGCAAACAACACCACAGATGAATGGACTATTTATTTTACTATGTTATTGTTTACTTGAGGTTTTGGAATCCATCAATCATGAAAATTTAACAAAAAACCAGTAGCTAAATGACCAATGAGTCAAGTCTTAAAAATAATCTAAAACACAATCATCGCTCAAGATAATGCTCCTATCAAAAGCATAGAAACATGACTGCACTCAGAGCATACTAGTATGGGAATTTCTACACAAGCATGCTATAAGAGATAATTATTGATCTACAACCATAGAACATGCAACTAAATAATTCATGACATCATAACAGAAGTAATAACTTCCTAAACATGCTATGATAAACTCATACACTCATAAAATAAGAGATGACAATACTATAGCAAAAATCACCCTTTTCTAGTGGTGACACTAGCCCAACACTAGAGAAGAAAACAATGCTACCATGATGCTTAAATTTAAACAAGCAAGTCATGAATAAAGGGGTACCTAATAACAGTACACAAATCCTACTCATGCTAGGAAGCAAAAACATCAAAATAATTTCATGAAACAACTATTAAGCATGCATAAATTAATTCTAGCAATTTCTGTTTTTCCTTTAATCAATTACCTGCAAGCAAGCAAGGTATGACTCACACAACCAGTAGCTATGCACTTAATTAAAAATCATATAAAACTTTTCAAAAATCCAAACACTCAATTTAACATCATTCACAAACAATCTATAAATCAAAAGGAATTTATTTCATTTGCAAATAATTACATTTAGCACTCAATAGTGAATCATTTCTTAACAGGATACTCCTAAGGAATATTATGATAACAAAAGGATCACATCTAACATACTAGTATCCTCTGATAAGAAATAAAGTTCTCACTTGCATAAGTGAAAGCAAACAAATATATTTTCCATGGTGGAAAATAGAAATCAATCATATAATTAAAACATGTCCAATTCTCACATGTGCATGGTTAGGGATTTTCATCCTCAACCCAAAAGGCAATGGGACCAGTGGGTTATGGGCCCACTAATACCAAGGCAAAATAGTTACTAAGCTTATGGTTACTCATGACAAACATTAGCATGCAAGATAAATAATACAAAGCCATTTATTCTAGTGAAAACAATACTAGTGCATACTAAATAACAAGCCTTACTCATGCTTCACCATAAAAAGACACGAAAGCTAACAGAGGTATTAACTTCAAAATAACAGTACCAAAATGGTACTGGATTCATAGCAATCATAGCACAAAATTTATCAAAGCATTCACACAAAGATCTAGTTCACACAAAAATTCCAAATAATAAAACTAAAAGGTAACAAATGCTATTTCATTTTTATTTCAGATTCCAAACATGCACACACTTTCTAAGGTAGAGGTACTGTAAGAAAACAACTTCATAACAAGTCCTAACAACTTTATACATGCTAGGAAGCAAGATCAAATCATCCATAGAAATCATTTCAAACAAGAACATAATTAAAAACAGAAACAGAAAAGTGCTGTTTCTAGATCTGTCCACCAAAAATTATCTAGAGCTTAAAAAATTAATATAAGCTAGGAAAACATAGATCTAGTCAATATGAAACTCATCCAATTGGATTTTCTTCAAAAAGCATTTTTAAACTCCTTATAAAAATCATAGAAAAGTCTACTGGCCTTTTAGTAAACTGGATGGAATTTTCATTCTACAGCTTACCTTGATGTGAGGTTAGGTGCATTGGATAGATATTTTCAATAGCTATCCAGATAATTTTAGTTTGTTCCATTTGGTTACATATTTTAAAAGTAATGGTCAAAACATTCACAGAGACAGTCTATGGAAAAACATTTATTGTGTTCAAAATAATTGTCCAAAAGTAGATATGCAAATTTTATATGGTTTAGATTTCCTTTCGTTTGGTCCATTAATTTTCCCAGATTTTATTTTGCAGTTTCACTATTTTTCACAAGTCCAAAGTGAAGGTACACATTTCTGTAAAATTAATTTGATTAAACACAGCTGCCACGCGGGCTGGTTTGAATAGGGCCCGGCCCAGCTAGGCGCGAGCGCGGCCCTAGCAACGCTTCGAGCGCGCGAGCGGGCGCGGGAAAAAGGCTTTCAAGCCTGGCCGTTGATCCGCAGATCGACGTCCCGCTGTCGTCTTCTTCCTCCTCTCTCCGCCTCTCACTGTCTCGATCGGAGAAGGCAAAAAAACGCGACCGTGGCTCACCTTAGAGGGCTCGGGGAGGGCTGAGCTTGCTCAGGGAAGGTGCTGGAGGGCCGGGGCGTCGAGGGGAGGCGTCGGCGGCGACTGGCGTGGCCTCTCGCGGCAGAACGCGGAGGATGCCCGCGGCGGCGCCCATGGACGGCGGCGGCGCCTCCGAAGGTTAGAGGGCACGGGGGCGTGTCTGGGGGGTTCAGGGGAACCTGGGGGTTCGTTCTAGGGCGGTGGCAGAGGTTGGAAAAGAGTGGTGCGGGCAGGGCCTCGCCGGGGCCGTGGTGATCACCCGGCGGCCCGTGCTCGAGCTCTGGGGCTCTAGGGACTTGGGAAGGGGTCCAATGTGTCTAGGGTAGCTAGGAGAGGGTATGAGAGGTGCAAAGGCGCAAGGGTGTGGCCTCTAGCCATTTATAGGAGAGGGGGGAGGTTGAGGGCAAAGTGGTCACCTCGGGTGGATGCCAACCATTGGCATTGGTGTGTCTAGGGTCTTATGGTCACTTCCACTTGTGAGCAATGGTGCCCTAGGTCAAGGCCACGAGTGGGCAAGGCTTATCCTGGCCCTAGAGAGCAAGTGGGGCAAGTGGCAAGGTTAGAATGGTCAACTCAAGTGCTGCCCATACCTGTCCTAGTCATCACTCTTCCCTCTCCCTTTTCTAAGCATCCAAGGCTTCTAGAAGCAGGGTCAAGGGCTCTGGTTCGAGTAGGAACTATGGTCAACACACTAGGCTTGGTCACACTTCCAAAATATCAAGGAATCAACAAGAAAACTAATGTGCAAAAGTGTATCCTAATCTGTTCACTGAAAATTTCAGAAAATTCAGACTTTAGGACTTAAATTTTTTTCTAAGTGTTGAAAACAGACAGAAAGTTGAAAAAGTTGAGTTTGTTTTCAAGGTTCCATTGCTTTCCAAAATTGGTTTTCAAAGTATGGATTTGTTAACGATGTTATATACTATCATAAACAACTTTTGAAAATAATTTTAAAATAATCTAAGGCTATGGAAACAATGCGGGAAAAGGTATATTTTCTGTTTTTTATCTATTTCTCAAAAATGTCTTCTTCTGCCTTAATTTTATACCACAAACACATCAAGCAAAAGATAGTTTTTATTTGTTCCAAAATAAAAGTAAGCTTATAGTTTTGTAGTATATATATCAAGGATTAATTAAATGTCAAGAAACAATAAAATAACAATTTATAGTTTGGTGAAAATAATGGTAGAAAACATGTACTTGGCTTTATTTTCAGATATTGTTTTCTATGGAAAACTTAGAAGAGGACTTTTAAAAATCATTTTGAAACTTGTTTTATTGGATCCAACATAGTTAAAAGTTTGTTTTAAGATGCAAACAAGAATGATCCAAGTCTTGGAAAAAAAAATCCACTCAAGTAATAAAAGGAAAACATCAGGGAAGAATAATAAGAATATTTTTCAGAAACATATGGTATTGGTTTTATCAAGAAACAAATCTTGAGTTGCAAATATGTTTTAGCACATAAACATATGTTAGTTCAAACAATACTGTTGTCATTAAAAAAAAATGTTGGCCCTAATTTCTGTCTTCTTGAGCACAGTCCAAGAGTCCAAAAACTGGGGTGTGACACTTTTAATGCCATAAAAAATTAATTGCAACCTATAGCTCACCTAATATATCTTATAAAGCCTTTGCAAGCATTTATGCTAGATTCAATACTCTTGAGTCATGCATGTCTTGTTTAAAAGAAGGATATAACGGTATGGGTGAACACTTTGAATATGTCCCAATAAATTCTGAAGCTTCAAATATGATTCCTACAGTCAAGGTTGAAATAGATGGTGAAATTTTTAATGCTCGTTGCGGTATTATGTCTGAATTTTGTCTTATGCCTAAAGAAATTTATGAATCTTTGAGTACTTGGAGACTTTCTGAGGGAGGTGAAGAGATACATCTCACTAATAACACAACTATATTAATTTCCCATTGGGATAGTTGTGGGGATATTTACTAAAATCCTAGTAAGAATGGTATCCACTGATTATCTTGTTATTGAATGTGTAGGAGAAGGCCAAATTACCCTTGGAAGGTCTCTACTAAAGCTCTTGGGAGCAACTATTGATGTGGGGAAAGGTACCATGACTTTCACTTCCAAACAATGCTCAAACCATCAGTTCCCCAAAGGTAAGAATAAGGCTAAGAAAGGTAAACGTAAGCTTCGTAACAATTTGGATGCCTCTTCACTTGAAAATACGTGATTCCACTTTTCTGGATCTAGCTAAAAGGCGTTAAAGATAAACACTTCTTGGGAGATAACCCATGGTTGTATCTTTGCTTTGTTTTTCTCTTTTTTCTTTGATTCAAGGGGTTGTATACTTCTGTAGCAACTCCTTTGTATATTTAGTTTCATGTTTTAGCTGTGCCAAGTAAAGTTTCTGACGAGAGTTGGAGTTGGTTTTGGATTTCTGCGTAGGAAACATATTTCTGTTATCCACCGTAAAAAATCGTCAAGTATCCATAAAGTTCAGAATGAGCCGAAATGTTTTGTGCTTGTTCCTTAGATGATTCCGCAAATTTTTCATTCTTTAAGTTTTTCGATCTGAGCAACGTAAGTTTCCCTATTTTTTTTGTCTTTACAGACTGTTCTGGTTTAGTAAGATTCTACCATTTTTCTTGTATTTTCTCTTTTACGATGTCAATTGGATTTCTTTGCTTCACGAACATCACTGGCTGTAGCTAATGTTTAAAAGTATCAATATCACTTGTGCCCATACATAACCCATGGATTTGTTATTGTTGCACTAACTCTCTAATGCGAATTACTCTTTGAGTGTGGTGTGAAGGAAGTTTGCAATGGTCAATAGAAGAGGGTGATATAGGGCGTGTTTGGCAACGCCCTAGCTTCTTCAAATCCACCGATCCGGCTCCGTGTAGGTAAAATCTGCTCCTGTGCTGGAGCGGAAAACATTCGGCGCGCTCCGCCCTGATCCTGGGCCATAAGCCTGCTTTAGTCCACCCGTAATTGGGCCTTTTGAGTGTTGGGTCGGCCTGGTAGTTAGGAAGCTCTTCTTCTTCTTTGCCGATTTTGGTTGTATAGAGACGAACAAAGACCATTGTAAAACTACGATCGTCGATGGATGCGGGGCGGCGGAGGGTCTAGAGTCCGGGGGCCGCGTCCGGAGCCGCGGGGAGGCAGCCGCAGTCCAGGGACGGTGAGGCGGCGGGGCCGGAGTCAGGGGACACCGAGACGGAGACGCGGGCGCCATGCGCTCCACGAGGTAGTTCCTGCGGGGGCTGAGTGTCGCGACGTCGTCGAGACACTGCCGGAGTAGGGGCAGGGGGTGGGACGGGTGGACGGCGGCGGCAAGTCAGCAGCACCTGCCGGTGGCTAGGTCACAGATAAGATGCGATCTGTTTGGGATTAGGAGAGACAGGGACGCCTCGCTGGGGAAGAGAATAGGCATCAAACCGTTTTCCTTACTTTGGCGATGGCATTCCATCGTAATTTCCCGCTGCTCCGCGATGCGCTGATCCACGGATCTCCAAAACAGCTGCTCCGTCGTTTGTACAGCCAAACTAGCCCGCTTCGTGAATCTGGCTTCGTGGATCTCGGATGTTCGACGCTGCTCCAGTGAGGAGCAGGCAGAAACTGGAAGCCAGCAAGTTGCCAAACACGGCCATAATGTGATCAAGAAGAGTGCAAGGTCAAAGATTGGGGATGCCCCCGTGGTTCATCCTAGCAAATTATCAGAAGACTTAAGCATATAAGATTGGGGATGCCAAAGGCATCCCCTTCTTCATCAACAATTTATGAGGTCACTTCTAGTGAAACTATATTTTTATTCGATCACATCATATGAAATTTACTTGCAGCTTCTGTTTGTTTTTCTTTTGTTTTCTTTTGTTTTACTTGCTGCAATAATATAGTTGGACCCTATCATACTTTGTGTTGTATAGAGACACACTCCGCTTTTTCATTTGAATCTTGTTATGCTTTTATTCTTAGTTTTTCTTCTATCTGCTGCAAAACTTTCTGTTTAGCTCCTGTTTTCATCGCATATCTTATTCAGAGCTGTTAGTTTTAGTAGAGCTATGTGAGTACTCTCATGCTTGCTTTCTGTATCATTTAGAGAGTTTTTGTTAAAACATATATTGTATGGTGCCTGTTGGGAAAAGAAACTGCTGCATGTAGTAGAATTTATTACGATGCAAATAGAAGCTTGTATAGACCATGGCTAGACTTTTTCATATCATGCTAGATGTTATTTTAATTTTAAATCCTAGTGGTTATTTTGTAGCATGATTTGTCTCAAATATGTGAGAGTGTTTAATGTCTCATTGAAAGAATCATGAGTTGTTCTTGTCATATTGAAGCATAAATTTGTGGTGTTTTCCTTTGAATGTTTTATTTGGTTGACTTGGCGCCTGCTTACACCATGTTTATGACTACAAACCAGTCACCTATAGTCTCTGTGATCATTTAGTTTTTGAACTTTTGGTACCACTTATGATTCGATTAATGATGTTTTTGTCGCTATGCATGATTATGGCCTTTATGCTCTCTTGATTTTTCGCTCGCAGTCTTTTGCTAGCCTCCACCTGTACTGAGTATGAGCTCTACTCGTGCATCCAACTCCCCATAACCAAAGTGAAAGATCATCGTCTGTTTTGATAATTATATGACAACATACCTATTAGACTAATGTTTATTTGATATATGAAAATGCCCAGGTTCATCAAGTTTACAAATTCTATGGACTGCAATTTTGGTTGAAATGAAAAGAGCTAGAAGAGACAAAACTGTGAAGCAGTTTTTGTATGGAGCGGAGGCTCCGGTGAAACCACCAGAACCTCCGCCCCAGCCTCACGTGCGGGTCCGGTGCGGGGTCCGCCCAAACCACCCTCTGGTGCATACGAGCGGAGGCAAGCGCGGAACCTCCGGTGGAGTTCCGCTGGGCGGAGCCTCCGCCGTCTCCACCAGGCCCTATAAGGATTTGCCTCCGGTGTGCATCCGGTGGAGGATCCGCCAAAATGGCGCTCTGTTGGATAAGAGCGGATCCTCCAGCGGAGCCTCCGGTGCGGCTCCGGTGGGCGGAGGTTCCGGTGTTCCCACCGGATGTTCCGCCCTCTCCACTGGCACGCTAGGGGCTAGGCCTCCGGTGCGCCTCCGGTGGTGGCTCCGCCAAAACCACGTTCTGTTCGATAAAGAGCGGAGGCTCCACCGGAGCCTCCGGTGCAGCTCTGGTGGGCGGAGCCTCCGCCCAATCCACCGGAGCCTCCGCCCCATTAGGCAATCCACAGAGCGGATCTGGGCCGCGCGGCTGCGCACAGAAGAAGGCCACCGGAGCCTCCAGTGAAACCACCGGAGCCTCCGGTGCATCCAGGACTGCACAACAACCACTTGTGGGAAGGGGTATAAATACCCCTTCCCCTTCCTCATAAATGCTAAGCTTTTCCCATTCTCTCTCCTAGCCATTAATGAAAGCTTCACCCACCTAGATCTCCCTCTTCACTCACCCACTCACTCCCAAACTTTGTGGAGAGCTAGAGGAGACCAGGATCCACACTTCCACCAAAGGAATTTCGAATCCATCCACCACAACCTAGTAGATATAGAATCCTAATTGAGGCCTAGAAACCTTAGTAGATTTTGTGCTTGTAACTTCCACCTTGTTGCAAGAACCTACGGATTGCTTGAGAGCCTCCATCCATCTTGTGGAGTGACCTCGAGCTCGTGTAAAGGTTTGGTCAACGCCTCCAAGTCGACCTCATAGTGGAAACGAGAATCTCCCTCACCGGTGAAGCTCAAGGGGAATAAGGTGTGCACAACCGTGCTATTGAGGAGTGCCTAGGTGGATCCCCACCTCTCCAACATAGACGTACTTCTCATTGAGAAGGAACTACGGGAATCATATCCTTGTCTCCTTGTTTACACTTGTGGTTTATCTTGCTACCTTTCGTTTTACTATCGTTGCGCATATTATCTTGCCACATAGGTTGCTCACCTAGATGCACATCTAGAGAACCTTATCTTATCTTGCTTAGCCCTACTAAAAGGAAAAGAAAAAAAATTGGTAGTCAACCTATTCACCCCTCCTCTAGTTAACCATAGTGCACTTTCAATCGGTATCAGAGCCTCGGCTCTTGCTAAGGGCTTAACCACCTAAGAGTATAATGGTCAATGAAAATGCCCCCCCCCGAAAGTTCTAGGGCGGAAATCTCCAAAATGGCCGACACTATATCTAACCTACAAGAAACGGTTGGAACTCTCCAAACCGAATTGTCCAAGGTTAGCTCTAGTGTTAGTTCAGAGGTTTCTAGCATAAATAAAATGATGGAGGCCTTGATGGGGAAAAACAAGGAGTCCAAGGAACCACCTCTCACCGCCAATGATGTTAGCTCGGACGAAGAGTCCATTCCGGACATCGACGAAATGGAAGCTAACATAGCTTTAGCTAAGGCGAAAGCCAAAGCAAAAGCCGATAAAAAGGCTAAGAGCGGTGGGAGATCCGAAGGCTCCAAGTCTCAATCGGCTAACGGTTCGGGGTCTAACTCTAAAGTTCCACCACCTCCCAATTATGATTCCATTCATCCCATTGCCACAATGCACACATGGTTAATGTTGGAGTTCCTCCTATGCTTAAAACTAATGAATTTTCATCTTGGAAGTTTGATATGGAGTCTCACATTTCAGGATCTTGCACCGCTTTGTGGAGAAGCATTCTCCATGGACTCCACCCTCATGATCCAAGCAACTTGACTCCAAGAGAGGATGTGGAATATCAACTCAACAAGACCGCTCTTGTGACTATCCAAAAGGCTCTCCCAACAGAACATCTTGAACACATCCACGGTATCAAGACCGCCAAGGAGGCTTGGGATAAACTTGATACTTTGTTCCAAGGCAATGCAAGCATCCAATCATCAAAATATGTGTTGCTCTTGACAAGTCTGAGAACTTCGTTATGATTGAAGACAAAAGTCCCGAGGAGCTATACAGAAGAGTGGTCACCCTTGGCAATCAATTAAGGGGCTTTGGAAAAGAGGAAATCTCCGATGAGTGGATCAAGAGAAAGTTTGTCAAGGCCATAACTCCATTTGAGAAGAACCTCTCCACTAGCATTCTAACAAGGTCCGACTACAACTCCCTCAACTCCATTGGTGTTCTTAGTGAGTTCATAGCCATATCCCTATCTCACAAGAGTGCGGATGATACTCTCGCTCGCTCAAGGGGACTTGGAAAGTCTCCAAACCTCGCCTTGAAGTCTAAGGCGATTGCTAAGATAGAAGAAGTGGATGAAGATGATGATGATGATGAGGACTATGAAGATACATACAAAATAAGTGCATCGCTCTTGCCATGCATGGGTATTGGAAGAGATGGGAGGCTCACAAGGCCGGTGCTCCTAGACCTTCAAGGAACAAGATCTTTAGGAAGAAAGGGGAGCGACCAAGGACTTTCTTCAATTGTGGAAGTGCAAACCACTTCGTCAAGGAGTGTCCCTTTGAGCCAAGAGAAGAAAATGAAGGGAAGCTTGTTCGCAAGGACAAGAACAAAGCTCCACAAAACAAGAATCTTGCTAGGAGAGTCCCAAGGGCTCTATATGTTCAAGAAGTACGCACAATGGAAACATACTACTCCGGAGATGAAAGAGAAGATGAAGTTGTAGGTGTTGCCCACATAGCCATAGCTACGACTTCCTCTTCATCGGTCTCTCTATTTGAATCTCCCAATGAGAAGGCATCGATCTGACCTATATGTCTCATGGCAAAAGCCACCACGGTAATATCTTCCACCTCCAAGTCTATTGTAACTAGCTCTCCCTCATTATTGGATTGTGTTGAAAACATTGTTGATGATGAGGAGGCTAAGAATCTAGGCTCTTGGTTATGTAATCTTCAAGGTGAAACTAAAGAAAAGGTAAAGGCTCTCTTAAGAAAACTTGATGATGCTAAATCTCTCATATATGAGAAGGAGGAGATCATCATGACCTTGGAAAAACATGGAGGTAACCATGAGAATCATGACAATGATCTCGTCAAAGCTCTTGAAAAAGAAAGATCCATGAGAGCCTCTCTTAAAGAGAGACTATCTAGTCTACAAGAGACTTATGCTATTAGTGTTTCCAAGATTAGGAAAGATAATGAAAAATCTCTTGCTTTACTTAAAGAATTTGAAGAAGAAGAGTTGGACCTAGGAATAGTTCATGAAGAACTTATTAAGAAACATGAAAAACTAAAAAAGGAGTTCATGTCTCTCAAAGAAATTTATGACAAACTCACCGAGTCTCGGAACAAGCTTCTAGCTCAACAATCTAATAAACAAGTGATATCCTCCTCTAATAGCATTGTTATCATGCCTACCTCTTGCACTACGACTAACATTGTAGGAAAGGAGAAAATTCTCAATGATGCCATAAGCTCTCAAGGGGCCAAGAAAGGAAAAGAAGGACTTGGCTTTGTTTCCAAGTCAAAGAAAAAAAATCCAAGAATGTCACTTCCTCCTCTCAAAATGTCGTTTTTGTGAAAGAGGGAGAGGTGACCAAGGAGAAGGAGACCAACACCATTGTGGGGGGTGATACCTCTAGGGGAGCATCACTCACAATGACTTTGCCGGAAAATATAACCCATCTTATGTTCTTATGAAATCTAGAGATGGACATGTTTATGCTAAATACGTTGGTACTTCTTATGGTGATGACTATCATTGGACTATTTGGGTTCCTAAGACCCTTGTTACTAACAAAAGAGGACCCATTGAAGGATGGGTACCTAAATCTAGAAATTGATCTCTTGTAGGGAAGTGCTTCCGGGTCAAGTAGATGGACAGTGGATAGTGGTGCATCCCAACATATGACCGGAAGCTATGACACAATGAGTAATATTGAACCTCCATTACCTCATCTCAATTGCGTTACTATTGGTGACAAGTCCGAGCTTAAGGTATTGGGACGAGGCAAGGTGGCTATCTCAAATGATTTATCAATTGAGAATGTTCTCCTTGTTGAGTCCCTTGGCTATAACTTGATGTCTGTTCTTCAACTTGCGACATGCCTAATGGCTAAAGTTTATGTGGGGTGGCTTTGGCATCGCCGGTTATCCCACACCAATATGAGAATGTTGCATGACCTCCAAAGTGGCAATCATGTTCTAGGACTAACCAAAGCTAAGTTTGCTAAAGATTGTGTGTGTAGCTCTTGTACCTTTGGGAAGCAACATGGAGAACAACACCCAACCAAGACAACTATCTCAGCCACAAGAATTATCGAGCTCATTCACTTAGATCTCTTTGGTCCACTATCCTATGGTATCCTCGGAGGAAAGAAGTATTGCTTGGTTATTGTGTATGATTATTCAAGATATTGTTGGGTGTATTTCTTCAAGAGGAAAAGTGAGACTCAAAAGAGAGTCATCGAGTTCATCACTCTAGTGGAGCGCCAACACAATGCTACCATATTGGCCATCCGGAGTGATAATGGCTCGGAGTTCAAGAACTAAACCGTTGAGGGTTTTCTTAGTGAAGAAGGCCTCGCTCATCAATATTCCACTCCTTATACCCCTCACCAAAATGGTGTTGCACAGAGAAAGAACCGAACTTTTATGGATGCGGCTAGGACTATGATTGCGGAGTTCTCCTCTCCCTATAACTTTTGAGCCGAAGCCGTCTCCATCGCATGTCATGCTACCAACCGGTTATATCTTCGCAAGATATTGGATAAGACTCCTTATGAGATTCTCACGGGCAAGAAACCGGATGTATCTTACTTCAAGGTCTTCGGTTGCAAATGCTTCATTCGCAAGAAAGGTAAACGATTGTCAAAATTTGAGACCAAATCTTATGAGGGTATCTTTGTTGGCTATGCCACAAACGCTCACGCCTACAGAGTCTACAACAAGTCCACCGAACAAGTTGAAGAAGCTATAGACGTGGTGTTTGATGAGAATAACGGCTCCAAAGGGGGGCGTATAGATCATGATGTTGTAGGAGATGCAATTCCTCCCATCGTCATAAGAAGAATGGGGATTGGTGAAATAATCCCCATTGAGGATTACCGGATGACGGAGGGATAAGGACTATGCCCCACTCAAGTGGAGCCAATGACTACACCCATTGATTATCAAGCTACTCAACAATATGCACCAAGCCCTCAATTTAATGATCAAGGCCAAACGAGCAATCAAGTCCAAGCTACTCATCTTAATCATGATCAAGATTCCATAATTGTTGAGATAGCTCAACCTAGTGGTGATCCGTCACCCATTATTGATCAATGACGAAATGAAGATGGACATGTCTCCGATGAAGAATGTGATTCTCAATCTATATCCAAAGAATCTTTGGAGGAGATACTAGCACGAAGAGCAAAGATAAGGCTTGAGAATCTTGAACGAGCGGGTCATACGGAGGACAAGATTCTTGGGCAAGTTCGTGGAAGAGTGGTCATTAGAAGGCAATTGGCGGACTTTAGCAAGGCTCATGCTTTTGTCTCTTTCATTGAACCCAAGAAGGTCTATGAAGCACTTGAATATCAAGATTGGCTTGAAGCCATGCATGATGAACTCAATAACTTCGAGCGCAACAAAGTGTGGAAACTAGTGCCAAGACCCAAGGTTTGCAAAAATGTCATTGGCACCAAATGGGTGTTCAAGAACAAACAAGACAAAGATGGTATTTTCATTCGCAACAAGGCAAGATTGGTGGCCCGAGGTTTTTCTCAAGTCGAAGGTATTGACTTCGGTGAAACCTTTGCCCCCGTAGCTCGCCTTGAATCCATTCGCATCTTACTTGCTTATGCATCTCCTCATAACTTCAAGTTACAACAAATGGATGTTAAGAGTGCTTTCCTTAATGGTCCCATTAATGAGTTAGTATATGTCAAGCAACCTCCGGGTTTTGAGGATCCCAACCACCCCGATCATGTCTATAAACTCGATAAGGCACTTTATGGACTTAAACAAGCTCCACGTGCATGGTACGAGCACCTTAAAGAGTTTCTAGTGGATTGCGGGTTTAATGTTGGTTTAATCGATCCCACCCTCTTTACCAAGACGGTTGGAGGTGACTTGTTCATATGCCAACTCTATGTGGATGACATCATTTTTGGGTCTACTAACACTTTGTTCAATGAAGAGTTTCGCAAGCTTATGACCGATAGGTTTGAGATGTCTATGATGGGAGAGTTGGAGTTCTTCCTTGGCTTTGAAGTGAATCAATATCATGAAGGGACCTTCATCAAACAAGCCAAATACACTCAAGACATGCTCAAGAGATTTAGTATGCATGATGCCAAGCCTATGAAGACTCCCATGTCCACGACCACCGACTTGAAACCCGACCCCAACGGTAAAGAGGTAGATCAAAAGGTATACCGCTCCATGATTGGCTCCTTGCTCTACCTTTGTGCATCTCGACCCGATATCATGTATAGCGTAGGTAAATGTGCAAGGTTTCAAGCCTCCCCGAGGCACAGTCATTTGGAAGCTGTGAAACGAATCTTTCGATATTTAGTTCATACCCCGAACTTCGGTCTTTGGTACCCCAAGGGTTCAAGCTTTCAACTCATTGGATATTCGGATGCGGATTATGCGGGATAGAAGACGGATAGGAAGTCCACGTTCGGGGGTTGCCAATTCCTTGGCCGCTCCTTGGTATGTTGGTCTTCAAAGAAGCAGAATTGCATTGCTCTCTCCACCACCGAGGCCGAGTATATCTCTGGGGAAAGTTGTTGTGCCCAATTGCTTTGTATGAGGCAAACCTTGAAGGATTGTGGTATTCATTTTGACAAGGTGCCTCTTCTTTGTGATAATGAGAGTGCTATCAAGATTGCCTAGAACACAGTTCTTCGCTCCAAGACGAAGCACATTGAGATCCGTCATCATTTCATTCGGGATCATGTTGAGAAAGGTGATATTGATCTCTCATATGTCCCCACTAAGGATCAACTAGCCGATATTTTCACGAAGTCCCTTGATGAACCAAGATTTCGAGCTTTGAGGAACAAACTAAATGTCATCGATTCTTCCAAATTCACTTGAAACCTTGCATATGTACATTCATTATGCATGCTATTAGGTTTGGATGTAGGCATGGAAATAGGGGGAGCGTTACTCAACTCATGAGTATACACTCCTCTTATTATGCGAAAATCAATTTATCATTGCATATCTAGTCAATTTGTGACTTATGGTGCTTAATACTACTGAGTAGTATTTTTGGAACCAACGCGGTGCCAAAGTACACACTCAAACATGGTGGCTTTGGCCACCAACCTTTGGTATTTTTGGCTCTTTCACGCGTATCATACTTCTTCCTTGACAACTCGTACGGGTTTGGTCTTCTACTTTTTGTGCTTCTTGCGAACCCCTCCGAGTAATGTCTCTCGTATATCAGTGACTATTTTCCAACCCAAGCTTCCTTTGCCCAAAACTTTATTCCACTCTTAATGATCTTGTTGTTATAATCTTGGTGCGTGAAAACTTGGTCGGGCGGAGGCTCCGGTGAAACCACCGGAGGCTCCGCTGCCCATGTCCACCGGAACCCACCGGAGGCTCCGCTGGCGCAAATTGCTCAGCGGGCCATATTTTGGTGGGTTATTTGGACAAGGGGCGGAGGCTCCGGTGAAACAACCGGAGGCTCCGCCCGAGGCAGTTCTGCGGGATAAGACCTAGGGCGAACGGGGGTCAATGAGATCCAATCTCATTTCCCCCCCCACTCTCCCTCCCTCTTCTCCCTCTCAACCGCCACCGCCCCCAAGACCTCCGCCGCCGGATTTGGGTGCTCCACCGCCGGGAGCCCTCCTCCTTGCCTTGGACCACCCCGGGCTCTTCTTCCTCCTTCCTTTCCACCAAGGATGATGCGGGTATGTGCTCTCTCTCTCTCTCTCTCTCTCTCTCTCTCTCTCTCTCTCTCTGTCATCTAGTGATGGATGGGGATGCATAGGAGTTCCATGTTCTTAACATCTAGATGTGTGGATTTGGAGTTTTGGGAGTAGGAGATCTCGAGTACAAACCCTAGCAACCTAGATAGTGTGTATTAGGCTTGAATCGTTACGGTTGTAGGGTGGATCCATATGCCTTAACCCTAGTTATTCAACCCTAACACCATGTATATCTTTGTTTCTTGGATTTGTGCATCTTTATCAACTTGAGCATTACCTTTTCTTCATGCTACCCTTGCTATTTCTTTCTTAGATGCTTCCGGCTCCAAAGGCAAGGGCACTCTCTCCAAGAGTGTGGCTCGTCGCAAGACTCCTAGGGTTGATGAGATTGAGGAAACCCTGGACCCTTCTCAGACCAAGCGCAAGAGGTTCCCAGCTCCCGAGAAGAAACTGCCTAACAGGAACAAGGAGAAGACTGCTTCCAAGATGTCTGAGGCGGCATTTCTGAAAGAACGTCGCGAGAATCCGTATGTGATTGACCGTGACCGCTTGATGCCACAGTTTTGGGGTAAGGATGCTCGCTTCCACACTATCTTCCAGAGCCAGATATATCACGATATTTTGATGAAGAAGCCAATTGACAATGTTGCCCCTCAACATGCCATTAACTTTGGGCATATGGAAAGGAACCCCCATTACTTTGGGGAGGCACTTGGGCTTATTGAGAGGTTTGGACTTGCTCCTATTATGAGTATCCAACAAGACTATGATGAAGACCTTGTTTGTCAGTTCTTGGCCACAGTTCATCTCTCCAATGAGACCGAGCGTCACCTTACTTGGATGACACAAGGGAGGAAGCTGGAAATGAAGTGGTCTGACGTTGGCATCATTCTTGGAGGATACCCAGACTTTGGACCATTTGCAGATAGTGAGGAGTTTTCCAATGGTTGGTTCCGTGTTCACATCATCAACACCCCATCTCTTGCCAAGGATCAACTCACCCCACTATATCACTGGAAGAAATTCGCCGTTGGGTTTTTCAAGGGTCTCTACCCCACTTATGATATCATGATGCGCATCTATAGAGAGACCATCAACCCAAAGGCGGGGAATGTGGATGAAATCCAAGGATTTCTGAAGAATCTCTTGCTTCTCACTCATCAGAAGCGGCTTGCCGACTCCCCTCAAAATCTCGATGTGCTTGACTACATATGGAATGAGCTATGGCACGTCGTGGTCAATCGCAAGAATGCTTGCTTTGGGCCCTTCATTATGAAGATCATCTTGCATGTGTGGGAGGAAAAGTTCCCGGATGAACCATTTGAGGATGATAATTGGATCCCTCACATGGAGAGGAACCTGCTCATCAAGGAAAACACCGAGACCTCTGAGCATCCCACTCCTGCTCCTCGTAGGAACAAGGCTAAACCTCGTATCATCGTTGATGAGGAAGAAGAAGAAGCCGGTCCATCTCGCCCTCCTCCTTCTGACAATGCATTCAAATGGATGGCTAGGGCCCTCAAGAAGGTGTTCAGGTTGAACAAGAAGATTGAGCAGCAACAATGGGAAGCCCATTATGATAAGGAGCTCAAGAACCGCAATAAAGCACAGGCAACTCGTCAGCTTCTTCGTGATGGTGGCGAATCCTGGACTTCCCGGTTCTCCCAAGCATCACCAACTGGGACAAGTGGCAAGCAAAAGACTCCAAGGGAAAATTGATTGAGTGGTACGAGGAAGAAGGAGAACAAGCTACCAGTTCTCGTCGCCGTGCCCCCTCTCCGGAAATGGACATCTCCTCAGAGTGATCTTCAGGGCGTTAGCATCGGTTTCTCCCTCTTTTGGTATCTTGATGCCAAAGGGGGGGAGACATACATTAGGAGCGGGTGTTTGCATGGTTCTCCCTCAAGCATATTCTTCGATTTTCATCTTTCTCTGGCTTGAGGGAGTTTGTTTTTTCATTTGGAACTTCGGTTGTTTACATTATTCTTATGTGCCGTGAACCTCGTATCGTATTATGCTTTGTGAACCTCGTATCATGCTTCGTGAGCTTATGAACTTACTATACTATGTGTTGTGTGCTCACTTTTATTCATATTGCTCATATAAACATTGTGCCTAAATTCTCTCAACATGAAAGGAGCATATCTTTAGGGGGAGCTCCGTTCATGTTGTGTTTTTAATTATGGAAATAGGGATGTTGTCATCAATCACCAAAAAGGGGGAGAATGAAAGATCATCGTCCGTTTTGATAATTATATGAAAACATACCTATTAGACTAATGTTTATTTGATATATGAAAATGCAGAGGTTCATCAAGTTTACAAATTCTATGGACTGCAATTTTGGTTGAAATGAAAAGACCTAGAAGAGACAAAACTGTGAAGCAGTTTTTGTATGGAGCGGAGGCTCCGGTAAAACCACCGGAACCTCCGCCCCAGCCTCCGGTGCGGGTCTGGTGCGGGGTCCGCCCAAACCACCCTTTGGTGCATACGAGCGGAGGCAAGTGCGGAACCTCCGGTGGAGTTCCGGTGGGCGGAGCCTCCGGTGAAACCACCGGAGCCTCCGCCATCTCCACCAGGCCCTACAAGGATTTGCCTCCGGTGCGCATCCGGTGGAGGATCCGCCAAAATGGCGCTCTGTTGGATAAGAGCGGATCCTCCAGTGGAGCCTCCGGTGCGGCTCCGGTGGGCGGAGGTTCTGGTGTTCCCACCGGAGGTTCCGCCCTCTCCACTGGTACACGAGGGGCTGGGCCTCCGGTGCGCCTCCGGTGATGGCTCCGCCAAAACCACGTTCTGTTCGATAAGAGCAGAGGCTCCACCGGAGCCTCCGGTGCAGCTCCGGTGGGCGGAGCCTCCGCCCCATTGGGAAATCCGAAGAGCGGATCCGGGTCGCGCGGCTGCGCACAGAAGAAGGCCACCGAAGCCTCCGGTGAAGCCACCGAAGCCTTCGGTGCATCCAGGACTGCACAACGACCACTTGTGGGAAGGGGTATAAATACCCCTTCCCCTTCCTCATAAATGCTAAGCTTTTCCCACCGGATGTTCCGCCCTCTCCACTGGCACGCTAGGGGCTAGGCCTCCGGTGCGCCTCCGGTGGTGGCTCCGCAAAAACCACGTTATGTTCGATAAAGAGCGGAGGCTCCACCGGAGCCTCCGGTGCAGCTCCGGTGGGTGCAGCCTCCGCCCAATCCACCGGAGCCTCCCCCCATTAGGAAATCCACAGAGCGGATCTGGGTCGCGCGGCTGCGCACAGAAGAAGGCCACCGGAGCCTCCGGTGCATCCAGGACTGCACAACGACCACTTGTGGGAAGGGATATAAATACCCCTTCCCCTTCCTTGTCGGGGGGTTACCCCCGAGTAGGGGTAAATCAAGTGCTAAAGGCAAGGTCAAAGGAGAGTTTTGGTGGAGTAGCTGGGTACTCGGTACCCGCTACCCGGTCGACTGCTATCCGGCCGTGCCTGCCAATGGCCAGAAGGAAGAATCAAGGAAGTTACATTCTTCCGAGTAGAGGAGGTGGTCCGAGTAGAGGGAGTGAGTTCCTACTCGGGCCAGAAGTCAAAGGAGCCGTTCTGACACAGGATCCTGCGTATCCTGGGTCCGTACCGGCGCACTGTTCAACTGCAGAGCGCCATCTTATCCGCGCCAGGGTGTCAGCAGGACGGTGCAGGCCAGGGGGCCTACACTATGGCCGTGACAGTGATAACAGGTCATGGACTTGGTTTTGCACAACGACTTTGTGCACAAGACAAACTAGGAAGCCAAAGTTGTCAGCGAGAAGCTGGAAGTGTGCAGTGTTCACACTATGTTGACACCCGGCTGTACTTTTCATCTTGGATGTATTCGGCTGGACACCAGTATATAAGGTGCCCTGCCCCCTCCTGTGAGAGGGTCGCTGCTTTTGACGTAACGCTTAGCATTCGCATCACCTAGAGAGAAAAGTGGCTACTCGGCTGAAGGCCAAATTGTACTGTGGCTACTCGGTAGAACACACATATAAAGAGAGAAAGGCAGGAGTAGGGGTTTTACCTCTACACGAGGGCTCTGAACCTGGGTAGATCTTGTTGTTTGCAGTGTTTGATTCATCCCACACGCGGCTACTTGTTGCGTGATCCCTCCCCGAGCACCTCCAGCGTCCATCGACCCCAGATCTTTAGCCATCCTATGGCATATGCCGTGACACCACCACGACATTCCTCATAAATGCTAAGCTTTTCCCATTCTCTCTCCTAGCCATTAATGAAAGCTTCACCCACCTAGATCTCCCTCTTCACTCACCCACTCACTCCCAAACTTTGTGGAGAGCTAGAGGAGATCAAGGTCCACACTTCCACCAAAGGAATTTCGAATCCATCCACCACAACCTAGTAGATCTAGAATCCTACTTGAGGCCTAGAAACCTTAGTAGATCTTGTGCTTGTAGCTTCCACCTTGTTGCAAGAAGCTACGTATTGCTTGAGAGCCTCCATCCATCTTGTGGAGTGACCTCGAGATCATGTAAAGGTTTGGTCAACGCCTCCAAGTCGACCTCATAGTGGAAACAAGAATCTCCATCACCGTAGAAGATCAAGGAGAATAAGGTGTGCACAACCGTGCTATTGAGGAGTGCCTAGGTGGCTCCCCACCTCTCCAACGTAGACGTACTTCTCATTGAGAAGGAACTACGGGAATCATATCCTTGTCTCCTTGTTTACACTTGTGGTTTATCTTGCTACCTTTCGTTTTACTTCCGTTGCGCATATTATCTTGCCACATAGGTTTCTCACCTAGATGCACATCTAGAGAACCTTATATTATCTTGCTTAGCCCTACTAAAAGCTAAAGAAAAGAAAAATTGGTAGTCAACCTATTCACCCCTCTCTAGTTGACCATAGTGCACATTCACAAAGTTTGCCAAATGTGTCCACCACACCTACCTACATGTGGTATTTCAGTGCCACTCCAAGGTAAATTGCTCAGGTGTTTTCCTTTAAAACTTTCAAAATTACTACTGTTTTGTGTATCTGTTTTAGCTCATGAGGACGTAAATAGAGAATCTTTATATCACTTGTTGATTGGACTTTCACACCCTGGACTAGTGGCTTCATCCGCTTATCCAATTGATAGAAGAGCTGGCAGCGGGGTGCCCAACCCCAAATTAATACAAACAAATTATCTTCACTATTTTTGCCCCTGATTTATCAGTCAAAGCATAATAGTGTAAACAAAAGAGAAACAGGGATGACCTTCTACACCACTTGCATCCTTCAATGGGAGACGCTCTTGTGAAGTCTAGTTGGCTTGTGACGTATTGTATTTTATGTTTAGCATTCGTTGACATAATCATACACCTCTCTAAAAAATAGACACTCCTCAACGGTATGTGATTGTTGGCAGGCACCCGAGGATTCGGTTGGCCATGGTTTGTGTAATATGGTTGGGAGGAGTGTAAAACATTTTCAATACCTCTGTTTAATAAAATAAAAAGCTCAAGCACATGAGTGATCCATGCTTCCCTCTGCGAAGGGCCTTTCTTTTACTTTTATGTTGAGTCTCCATATTCTAACTTTATGCATAGTTGAGAGAGCATAGTTTCCATTCTGAGTTTAATGTGCATTTGTCCGAGAAACATTATTAATTGCTTCATGATGTGTTATTACTTTCTCTCAAATTATTTGTTCTAGTCTTCCTCTTAAAAATTGAAGTTGTCCTGGCATTTATATTTTTCCCCACTCTTAAGGACAAGCGAAATATCACTTTGCCATGTTATCTTTATGCTTGAAACAAACGTATAACTTTCAATGCATTGTTATTCATGATCTTTTATTTGTGTTAGTTCTCATGATGCAAGTTGATTGCTATGCTTTATTGTTAGAATTTTATTTATCATGTTTGTGTTTAAAGAACTATGATCTCAGCTTACATATGCTTTTACAATATTGATGGTCAAGTTTATGTTGGTAACATGTCACCTCAGAAATTATGTGTTTTTCATCGTTTACCTACTCGAGGACGAGTAGGAACTAAGCTTGGGGATGTTGATACGTCATAAACGTATCCTTAATTTCTGACGTTCCATGTTGTTTTCGTGTTATTTCCTACATGTTTGTTATACACTTTATGTCATTTTTATCGATTTCCGGGACTAACCTATTGACAAGATGCCACAGAGCTAGTTCCCTGTTTTTTGATGTTTTTAGTTTCAGAAAAGTTGTTCTGGAAATATTCGCGGAATTGGAAAATTCGAAGCCCAGAAGTCTTACAAATCCCAAAGGTTCCACGGAGTTCCGAATATGCCCGGAGGGGGGCCACACCATAGGAGGCGCCCCATGGCCTCGCCTAGGGGTGGTGTGGGCCCCTCGGACGTCCACCGCCATCGCCCTTTCGCCTATATATTCCCCCCCCGATACATCAACCCTAGAAATATATCACTTTTTTTCGAGAAACACCAGAGGCCTCCGTCATCGTCATCCCGAGTTTGGGAGGGTTCTGGAGCTCTCCCCAGCAGCCTGCCGGGAGGGAAATTCATCACCGGAGGGGTCTACACCACCATGCCCTCCTCCGAAGTGATGCGTGAGTATTTTGTCCCTAGACTACGAGTCAATAGAAGTAGCTAGATGGTTGTCTTCTCCACTTTATGCCTTGTGTTTAGATCTCGTGAGCTGCCCTACATGATCGAGATCATCTTTATGTAATGCTACATGTTGTGTTTGCTGGGATCCGATGAATGTTAATGCTATGTCTTCTGATTATCAATCTATCATGTTATCTTCATTCATATGTTATTTATGATCTTTCATGCTCTCCATTATTATTAGATGCTCTGGCCAAGTAGATGCTAGTAACTCCAAGAGGGAGTATTTATGCTCGATAGTGGGTTCATGCCTCCTTTGCATCTGTGCTCGAGTGACAGAAACGTGACAGATGGAGGATGTGATGTTGCCATTAGGTAGAAAACAACGATGTTTACTTCGTTTACATTGTTAACATTACACACTTTTTATTGCGATCATCTTTTGCTTGCAACTTAATACTGAACGTTTGTTCGGATGATATTCGGAGGGTGGATTATTAGTCATAGACGCAGTTGGATGACGCTCTATGTATCTTGTTGTAATGCCCGCATGAATCACATAGTAATCTTTATGTCTTGCATATGCACTATGGTGCAACCTTAATTTATGCCAATTCCCAACTGTAATTTTTTCACCACACATGTTATTTATCTTTTATGGAGAGACACCACTAGTGAACTGTGGACCCTGGTACATTTTCTCATACTGATAATAGACACACTGCTTCCACTGTTTTCACACTTCTGCTACTGCTTTCATATTGTTCTCATATTGTTTTCCACACCATACGTTTAATCTCTTTGTGTTCACCAAAACATGTGAGATTAACAACCTCACTGCTTCGTTGGGGCAAAGTGATTTGATTGTGTTGTGTAGGTTCCACGTTGCTTTTGAACCAGTAGTGCGCCCTGTCACCTCAGCTGCATGCATCAACCTTCATAGATTCGTTTTCCTCCTATGGTCGATTCAACCTTGGTTTCTTTTATGACGGAAAACTTGCCGTTGCACTCTTCACAACCTTTCTCTTGGGGTTTACCAACATTAGCCATCAGATGTGCATGAAGCTATTAAACTTAGAAGGACATGGTAATTTCTTTGTTCCTAGGTGGCCATCCACAAGTGTACTCATTTGATTAAAACACCATAGGCATGTCCCCAGGGAGCATGCGAACATAAACCAAGCCTTTCCACTTCCACCCAGGTGATTCATTAAACTTTATACTTAGAATTTTTTCTCAACATCAAGTAAAACAATTTTGTAGCATTGCATAGCATCTATGAAGATCTAAGGCTATAAAAATAACATGGAAAAATGGGTAGCTAAAAACTACTAGGATTTAACCTAGCATATAACTTAGTAAAATTTCCTATCATGCACACTATTCAAAACTCTTACAATGCATATACAAAATAATTGGTAGTTGATGGTGGGTTACTTGCCTTTTTATAGTTGGTGTTGATCCACCCACCTTTTTCACAAATCAATTTTTCTCTCAGTACAATCTAAAAAATACAAGTAAACAACAATAAATAAGCAATAAAAAACAATGAAACAAAATATAACAATCAACAAACTTAACACAATAATTTATTCTGCGAAAGGAATTATTGTGATTGGTGTATAGCAAAAGGCTATATATTGGTCAAGGCTTGGGTTTGAAGAGTTCAAACTTAATTGATCATACTTGTCAAGGAATTTCCTAAAGTTTACGAAGGATTATCACATTTCTTCTAATATGCTAAAGGCAAACATGTGATTTCAATGCACGAAAACAAACTCAGTGATTGTAGTTCGAGTTTGCCATTTGTGACTAAGGGTTGGTCCTTGATAAAAAATATCACACAAAGGTCTTCTTCTAATCTATTTTTTTCTTGATTTTCTTCAAGGTCTTTTTTTGCATCCTTGAGTTTCTTCTGATGTCTAAGTCTTTATGCATGTCCTCCAATGGTATTGCTTTTAGTCCTCCTTATTAAGTTGAAAAAAAAATCTGAAGTACCTATCTAGGGTTCTAGGGACTTGGTCGTGTAGAATAAGATAAGTATATGAGATTGCTAGAGTTTTCTTAAAAAGTACTTGTAAATTCTTCCTCCTCTTCTTCTTCGTCTTCTGAGAGAGTATTCTTCTTGAGTACAACAAAATCCTTGAAGATATCATCTTGTTGAAGTTCCTCACCATGGTGAAAGGCTTCTTGTGAGGAGTATTGGTCAAAAGCTCTCATCAAACTTGTAAAACTAATTATAACTCTTGGACAAAAATAAAATTGATACTAATATTCTTGAATAGGTTGTAGATCCAAGTCTTCACATGGTTGGTCTATTTAAGGATCATCTCAAAACTCCTTTGTAGCTTCCTCCTTGGTGTGTTGACTTCACTGGACTTTGTAACACTTGTTGGTTTTGGTACAAACTAGGGGCTGGTCTTGATCTAACTTGGCCGCACCACAAAGTCTAAGGGAAAAGAAAATAAAGGGAGAAAAACTTAGAGAGAGAGAGAGAGAGAGAGAGAGAGAGAGAGAGAGAGGTGGTTGTTCTTCTTGAAGTTCCTCTTGATTTTCTTCTAGTGGCTCTACTTCTTGGGGATGCTTCTGAAGCCTGTTTACTTTGCTAAGTCCTTCATTGTACTTCAGGTGGTTGCTTGAGTTTGACTCCAAGGATGACAAAGGGAGCATCTTTCTTGCACTTCATGGTTTTCACAATTTCTAACTTGGTGGTTTCAACTTCGAGGTCATATAGATCAAACTTACATGGAATTAGTTTTCATAGTTTCCAAGGGCTTAGGTTTTTGCTTCTCTAGTCTATGATTAGTACTTAGAATAAATTTGCTTAAGAAAACATGGTGGAAATATTTATAGAATTCAAACTAAGTAAAAAAATACTCATAAGGCCAGCAAAATGTAAATCCAATTTTAATCGATTCAAGAATTATTTTGGGACACAGGATACGAAAGTACACATCCTAAGATTTCCAAAGCTATTTTATTTGCAATATTTGGAATTACAGAATTTAAACTATGCCAAAATAATCAAACAATAACCTTTGAATTTGAACCAATTTAAAATTTTCAAATTTAAAATTGGACAGTGCTAAAATATTCTACTTGTCCTGGGTTTTTCAAAAAGTACTAGTTTAATAAATTTGGATCTATAGTTAAAAATTTGTGATTGATCTAAGAAGGGGGGCTTTTCTGCAAAAAAAATGCTTATTTAAATCTTTTGGGAATTAAACAGAAAACAGATGGGCACACGTGGCGACTCCTGATTGGTTGCGCTAGGCTAGGGTGACGTGGCGTGTCGTGGTTGGTGGGGCTCCGGTTTGAGTTTGACTTAAGCCGTGGCTTAAGCTCAGCTTGAGCCGAGATGGGCTCGATCAAATCTTGCGCGTCCAATTGCAGATCCAGCGGCCAGGATAGGAGGAGCTTACCGGGAAGGCAGATCTCCTAGAGTTGGAGAGGTGTTGGCACCGATGCTCTGCCATGGACGGTGGCGATGCTACGGCGCTCCTCCGGCGATGCATAGGGAAACATCGAGAGCAGCTCCCCACGACGGTACTTCATGCGTGCTTGGCGTCTCCTCCGAGTGCATAGGACGGCGGTGAAGGTCGGCTCCCAAGGTGTGCTTCAATGACAATGGCGACAAATGCGATTAGGGTAGGGTTTAGGGTTTTCCGAGCGGGGGGCGAGGGCGTGGACGTCGAGGGCGGCGTATTTAAGGAGGGGTGACGTGCGAGAGGGGCAAGGATTTCAAGGCAGAGGCGGGCTCGGTACCACGGCGGCGGTCGTGTCCGTCGCGGTCTCCTTGCGAGGTTGACGCTGACAGGCGGGCCCCATCCGTCAGTGAGAGAAGGAGAGAGAGGGCCACTAGCGGTTCGGCCTGCTGGGCTGTTGCATGCGCTGGCTGCTAGTTTGGCGAGTCTTTCTTGGGTTGTCTCCTGCGCCCGCACGATAGATAGGAAGTAGGCCTTGCCCAGTTGGGCGGACTGCGCTTTATTTTCTTTTGAAACAAAAATTCCTTTGTCTGCTTTATGAATTAATTCATAACTTTTGATTAAACTGTTCAAATGACCTCAAACAAAATCATATAGTTTTGTAAAAACATTCTTTGTCATATAAGAATATTTGGGTGCTGTTTCAACACATTTGGAGATTTATATTTTCAAAATATGATTAAATTACTAATAGCTACTTAATTATATTCTCAAATTAGGGAAATCATTAACTGAAGATATGGTCAATTATAATTAAGAGACCTATACATTTGAAAATATTATTTCCCAAGTTATTTGCTCCTTTTCACACAAGGAGATATTTGTGAAAAATCAGTTTATTACTTAATACTTGACATAATAATTGAAAATAGTTATAATTGATTTTGGGCATTTATATTATTTCCAAAGCTCAAATAGTTGAAGTGAAATATTATTAATATATAGAAGCATCATCAAATTCATCAGGAGTATTCTCAGATTCAGCAGTAGTCACACGTGAAGCAGGCTCACGTGGCGGTGTAACAAGTTGATTAATAACAGACGGTGAATCAAGAGCAGCAGAGGTACTCAGAGTTGTACCTTTTCTTGTAGTGGATGAAAAGATAGCCACCTTCTTATCATGAGCGTTCCCCATGATAAATAAATTGTAGCGAATAATATTACCTTCAGATAAGTTTATAAATAAAGCTATGCTCCCCGGCAACGGCGCCAGAAAATAGTTTTGATGACCCACAAGTATATGGGATCGCAACAGTCTTTAAGGGAAGTAAAACCCAAATTTATTGATTTTACACAAGGAAACCAAAGAATAAATATAAGACTTAACAGATGAACTGTCAGTTCAGCTGCACCTGAAAGTAAACTTACTTGGCACAATTTATCAGTAACAACAGTGATATAACAGCAGTAGTGAAGTAACAATAGCAACATTGTAACATAGACATCAGTAATGATCTTAGTAAACAGCAGGATTAAAATACCGTAGATAGAAGAAAAGGTGTACGGGCGTTGCATGGATGAGATAGTTCATTTAATAATAATACAGGACACTTGTAGATAAACAATAATAAAGCATCCAAGTACTAAAATAAACATAGGCATATGTTCCATATATAGTCGTAAGTGCTCGCAATGAGAAATTTGCACAACATCTTTTGACCTGCCAGCTCGTTGCAGCGGGGCGTCAATGGAAACTACCGGCAATTAAGGTACTCATTTCAATAAAGTACCGCAGGAAAGCATTAACACTTCATGAACACACGTAATCCTCACATCACAGTCTTCCCCTCTGGTTATCCCAATTGTCTTCACTTTGGGGTCTCAGGTTCCAGACAATGACATGTGTATACAACTTGCGGGTATGATCTAAAACACAATTATCTTCATGATAAAATAACATGTTCAAATTTGAGATCATGGCACTCGGGCCCTAGTGACAAGTGTTAATCACAACAAGTTGCAACAACGATAGATAACACTAACAACAGATACTAGACACCATGTCCTAACAATCTGGCAATTATTATATGAACAATCTCATCCAATCCCTACCATACCTCTGATCCTACAGTGGGGATTACTCACACATGGATGGGGAATCATGGACGGTTGACGGAGAGGTGGTGGCGATGACGATGGCGATGATCTCCTCCGAATCCCCATCCCGGCAGGGTGCCAGAACAGGAACTTCTGATCCCCGAATTGAGTTTTGAGGCGGCGGTGGCGCTCGGGTGTGTTTCTGTGGATGAGGACGAACCCCCGACATTTTTAGGTTAGAAGGCTTAAGTAGTAGAAAGGGCGGCGTCGGGGGCCACCGAGGCGACCATGCCAAAGGAGGGCGCGGTCCCACCCCTGCTGCGCGGGGGTGTGGCGTGGTGGCCTGGTGCGCCACCTCTGACTCCCCTTCTCGCTCCGTGGGTCTTCTGAAAAAATAGGAAGTTTGCGACGGTTTTCGGAGATTTTCCCGAAAGTTGACTTTCTGCACAAAATAAGACACCAGGGCAATTATGATGAAAACAACATTAGTCCGTGTTAGTTCCATCCAAATTATACAAATTAGAGGTAAAACAATAGCAAAAGTGTTCGGGAAAGTAAATACATTTTGGACGGTGTTCCTAGGGACTATCCTAACACACCAAACAAAAAGTTTCACTTTTCTACCCCCTTCCGTCGCATGTATAGGGGGGTAGATGGAAAATTCAAACTTTTCTCCAGCAAGGTTAGGGTTTCGCCGGAGAGGGGCCCGGAGCGTACAAATTCCATAAAAATCAAGGGGTGTTATACCATGTGTATACAATTGTGTATTGGGTTGTACATGTCATGGCTTCCACACCGGGGTCTGACCGGCTTCACCGACATCATCTTCTCTCTAGAAGGTTTATGGACTTATAGCCAAAAACTCCGAAATCGGACAAACCAAAGGGAATATTGTGAAGAGTGTGGGTAGATCTTTGTATTGGGTTTTCATAGGGACTACCCTAACCCAACCAAGCAAGTAGTTGCACTTTTCTACCCTCTTACCGCTCCGGTCTAGGAGGTAGACGATAAGTCGGACTTTTCTCCGATGGGGCTAGAGTTTTGCCGGAGAGGGGGTTGGAGCATCGGAATCCAACAAAAGTCTAGGGGGTGCCATACCACGTGTTTACAAGTGTATTTTGGGTTACATATTTCAAAGACTCTACACAGAGGCGTGACCAACTTCACCGTCTGTTGGGGGATGATAACCCGGTAAGCCCACACCTGGGACGAGACCCGGCCAAAGGGAAGCTGCGCAAGACCCTGCGTTGTGATGCCAGGCCAGATGTTATTAACGGGCCAACAATTGTGTAGGAGATCCGACCCAAGGGAAGAGAAGGTCTAAAAGACCTAGGAGGCGGTGCAAACCCTGTAACCCATGACTTGGGGGTTACGGTAGATAATTTAGGGCTATGTACGTATCTCGAGTAGGATTCCGGGTGTATCTTGTAAGGAAAGCCAGGAAGCCGGGTATTATATAAACCGGCTTCTAGGGCATAGAAACAAAGATCGAGAGAGATAGAGGTATTCGCGTATTCTAGGTATTCGAGAGCTAGTCCCTGTAACACTAGATCGGGGTCTCGGCGACATTGCAACTCGAGTCTCTAGATCATTAGTTGACATGATTTACCCTGAGCTAAACCCTCTCCCAAACACCAGAGTCGATTTGCCCCATACTAAGTTACCCCCGGTAACGTCTGCCGTATATATCCCACGACAGCTGGCGCCCACCGTGGGGCTCACATCCAAAGGTTTTTACGTCATGGGAGAAGCTCGGGAAAGCATGAAGAACCTCGTCATCGGCGAGATCATCACCAACCCCGAAGGAGAGAAGATCGTAGACGAATTTGGCTGTGGGCCAGAGTCGGATATGCTGGAAACCGGATCTGTTGTCACGATCGGCCGGGTCAACGTCTTCGTCGGTATGGTACGTGCATCTGGTTTTGTTTCTGACAATAATGAGTATGGTTCTGTATCAGGGGACGCCACCTGTGTTCAATCGGCGGGGAAGAGTCGGTCGGGACAGCAGAGCCGGAGAAGGAGCCCACCACGAAGATGGAACAGTGGGAGGAGCCGGTATGGACCCCGCGTGGCCGGGTTATTGGAGAAGACGATACCAAATCTATCTTGCATCTGCTCGAAGATCGGTATGAAGAAGATCGCTGTGAAGAGGAAGAGTACGAGTCTTCACCAGGCATTGCGCGCCGAGTCGCGGTCTACACAGCCCCTGCAATAAATCTTAATCAGGGTGATGTGTCGGCAGCCGCGACAGGTGCGGCGCAAGCGCTGGCCCAGCAACAAGCACCGGCTAATGGAACCCCGGTTATAGTCCGGATCGATGGTGAGCCGGCATCGGTGATGGGGGGATAGTAACCCGGTAGGCCAACTCCAAGGTGTAACCCGGCCCAAAGGATGTTGCACAGGACCCGACTAAGGATAACGAGACTTCTGGAAGGCCCAAAGCTTGTAGGCCTCGTAACCCGGATTGTGGGTTGTGGTAAGGAAAGCTAGGGTTTGTAAGCAGAGTTCGGGTAGGACTCGAGCCGCGCCTTGGAAGGCAAGTCAGGAGGGGGTACGGGTGCTTTATAAACCGATCCCCAGGTTTAGTTTGGCAGAGGTTCACGACATAATCATATTACCTGTTATCGAGTATCCAGCATAAATCGAGATCTATATTCAAGACTCGGCGAGTAGAGTGCCGATTCCTAGATCGCTTATCATCATGTCCTCTTTCGAGCTAAACCCTCTCCCAAATACCTGTGTCGACTTGCCCCAAGATCAGTTACCTTTGGTAACATCTGCCGTGATCATCCCATGACAGTTGGCGCCCACCGTGGGGCCTGCGTCCAAAGGTGTTTACATCACGGGAGAAGCTCGGAAAAGCATGAGGAACCTCGTCGTCGGAGAGATCTACGACGACCACAAAGGAGAGAAGATGGTGGACGACTCCGGCTGGGGTCCAGAATCGGATCGCCTCGAGTCCAGATCTGTCGTTACAATCGGCCGGATCAGCGTCTTCATCGGTATGGTATGTTCTTCTGGCTCGGCTCCTGACGATGTTGGATCTGATTCTGTATCAGGGGAGGATGCTTGCGACCAATCAGATAGAGAAGAATCAGTTGGAGCAACAGACCAGATAGAAGAATCCATCGCGCAGTGGGAACAGCCGGAGGAGCCGGCATGGGCCCCGCGTGACCCGGACGACGGAAAGGTCGATACTGAATCTATCCGGGACCTGCTGGAAGACCGATACGGAGAAGACAACAGCGGAGAAGAACAGCATGAACTCACAACAGGCGTAATACGCCGAGCGGCGGTCTACACGGCTCCCGCAGCCAACCTTAATCAAGGAAACATCACCACGGCTCCGGTCGGGGCGGCTCAGGCATTGGCACAGCGACAGGACGCGGCTAACGGAAACCTGATCCCGGCCCGGGTCGACGGAGAGTCGGCATCAGTGACTAGCCGTGCGGCGGATGAGGAGTTGCACGCGAATACGTTCGGATTCCTGGGAAACCGGACACCGGGGGCGGGTCCGTCAAACCCGCGCAACCCGGCCTTGTTCGACAACAATCTGATCCTAGACCCCACTGTCCTCGCTACGGGTATCACTCCAGAAAACGCAGCTGAACGTGTCAGGGACCTGGATGTGGCTCGCCGCGCGTTGGAACAGCAAAGAAGGCAAGTGGAAGCAGAGAAACAAGGGATGGCTACGCGTCAACGCGAGCTGGATGCATTGGAAACCCGGCTTCGAGAGGAAACATCTAGAGTACACCAGAGACATCAAACTAGACTACCGGCCACAGGTGGGGTCATTAACCCGGCAGCTTTGTTTATTACGCCTCAGGACCAACCGATCCCAGCTGTAAACCAGGGAACTGCGCCTCAGCCGGTGACAGCGGAAGCCCGCGCGGCAAACGTACAGGCCGGGTTACCCCCACCACGAACCAGAGTCACAATCGGCATCGAGTTGCCGCCGCAGCCGCAGTCACGGTTTCGCACACCAGCAGGCCACTACAACAATCCCATGGACAACGTGTATGCAGCAACGCTCGCATTGAACCAGATCCCGGTAGGAGAATCGCCCCATGCAGAAAGGACCCGGCAAGCGATCGATCTACTGCACACTGCAGTGGCGCAGCAGGCCAATTACCCGGACCACAGAAGCGGGATGCATGGGACGCCATACGCCAGTCAACAACAAGGGAATATTCAAGCAAACTCGGCGCGGCGGAGGGAAGAGCAGCAGCAAATGCCGCCTCCTCCCCGTGTTCCGGCAGCGTCGGTGGCGCAGGCCGTTGTGGATAGCTCCAGGGCTCGGAGAGCCGGGGCCGGGTCTGCTGCACATGGGCTGCCTGCAGCACCGCGCCCCGCTACGCCCCCGGCTGGATCGCACGCTTCCCGAGTAAGGCCAGTCTCAACCATCCTCGCAGGGCCCAAGTGTCTCTCGGATGACATCAGAGCTGAACCTTACCCGGAAAAATTCAAAGAGCCAGGAAAAGTAGTGAACTATGAACCGACCATGGATCCGGAAACATGGTTGAGTAGTTATGAGATGGCAATGTCAATCCGCAATGCATCCGAGAATCTTCAAGCCAAATTCATGTACTTGATGATGTCAGAAGGAGCAGCAAAGTTATGGTTTACCAACCTGCCAGAAAAATCGATCAAGTCTTGGGAAGAACTAAAGACCGTGTTCGTCAAGCACTTTCATGGAACGTGCAGAAAGCTATTCACTATTGATGATTTAGAGCGATGCGTTCAGAAGAAGGGAGAATCAGCGCGCAGTTGGGTACGCCGGGTTATGGAGATACTTCACTCATCCACAGAAATTCAGCCCAAAGATGCGCTACAAGCTATGGCAAAAACATGCAAATATATTCCTTTAGTACAAAAGTTAACTCGCATGAAGTCCAGTAGGAATGCATCGGAGGTTACAATGGGAGAATTAATGGATGCATGCAACAAACACGCTGCAACAGACACTACAGAGGAAGAAGTTGATGACAAGAAAGCGAAGGTGAACACCAGTAACAGTGGAAGAACCGGCAATGGATCAGCACCGAGTAATAACGGAAATAGTCAGAACAAGCGCCCATTTGAAGGAGGTTCCGAGTTCGTAGCTAATACTGAAGCCGGGTCTTCGAGACCCAGATCTGAAGGAAATTTTAATACCGGAAATCATAATGGAGGACACTATCAGGGACCTCCGAGGCCGGGTAACAGTTGGGATATATTCCGGATGGCGTGCCCGAAGCACAGCAGGAACGACAAGCCGGCTAATCACTCCTTGGAGCAATGCACCGACTTACAGAGATGGAAGAATGAGGAAGTAAACAGAGCCATGCGAGGAGCGGGTCGGGGAGGAGGCCCGGGTCCAGGTGGAAATTTGGGCAACGGTCCACCCCCAGCCGGTAACCCGGCAGCGGGAAATCCGGGCAACAATCAAGGGGGAGCGGGAGGTTTTCAGGCTAACCCCAAACAGTTGGGTCAATATCATGTGCACACTACTGGAGGCTCTAACAAGGATAAAAAGATATTGAAACAAGCGGTCAATTCAGTCTCTTCCGCTGTTCCGAGGTATTTGAGGTGGTCAGAACAGGAGGTAACTTGGAGCAGAAGGGATCATCCGGACAGGGTCGATCACCCGGGAGTTTTAGCCTTGGTAGTGGCACCACAGGTCAATGGGTATGAGCTGAAAAAAGTCTTGATGGATGGAGGAAGCAGCATCAATATCCTGTACTGGGAAACTTTTCTGCGCATGGGCCTCAAGGAATCTCAATTGCAAAAGAGTACAACAGTTTTTCACGGGATAGTGCCGGGTCATTCAGCGTGCCCTGAAGGAAAAAAGGCTTTGGAGGTAGATTTTGGGGAATCAAAGGACAATTATCGGGTTGAGTGGCTTACTTTTGAGGTGGTTAAGTTGCGCAGTCCCTATCACGCGTTGTTTGGAAGACCGGCTTATGCCAAGTTCATGGCAAGACCGTGTTATGTGTATCTACAGCTGAAAATCCCGGGTCCTAAGAAGACCATTACCATACACGGAAATCGAGATATAGCAGCTGAATGTGATGAAGGAGATGCAGCAATGGCTGAGCAAGCCTGTAGGAAAGAGGAGCTCAAGCATTACCGATCGCAGGCGAACCTGGAGGAAAGGGCAACGTCAAAAAGGCCGACCTCTGAAGGGGATAAAGCAAAAACCAGGACAGAACAAGATCCTAAGATGGTGGCTTTCGTCAGGAGCGGTCCTTCCAAACCCCCTGGCGTAGAAGAGGAAATCACACCGCTATCTACAACTAGCCGCGCTACAAGAACGACACACCCGGATTGGCTAACAAACCCGGTACTCATTATGAAAGGGACTAACAAGTGGAGAATGTGCATCGGCCGTGCCAGCCTGGGGCCGATTCTCGAGAAGAACTAAAGCAGTGTAACGGACAGCAGGTTTCATACGCGCTCTTTTCCTACCCAGGGTACCTAAGGGGACTGGGAGGTTTTTAATGAGGCGGCCTGCTGGCGCCAATTTTTTTCGTATCAATAAAAGAGATGGTTTTCAAGTCTTATCATGGTCTTTGCTTCAAGTACAAGTAAGTGATATTTATTATCAGTATATCAGTATCATCAAAATACGTTGCACGTACATGAGTCTTTGGGAATTGAACTGCTTAAACAGTAGTCACAAACCCAGAGACCTGGCCTTGATGCCTATGAGTTATGAGGGCCGATTACTTGCAAGACGAGTACGGCTGCAATCTTATAACCGGACGAAGGAGCCAAATTTCTTGGTTATTCTTACTTAAGCTCGATGTGAATCGCACCAAAGTGGCATGATCTGTTCACTTACGATTACAATCAAACCATGCAGCCCAATGGGACTTGCTTGATCCTGTTTTTCGTATAGATGTAACAACATGGTATCCACGCGAAAGCCGGCTTACAGTACAAGATAATCAAAAGGGTCATCTAAACCACAAGTCTATGCAGAGTACAAGGCTAAATAGCCGGAAACTCAACAAGTATCAAGCATGACTTCAGTATTTACGTGAATGGCTAGTGGTTTTCGGCTTGGTAAAGAGCAATTTGTCATCTGAGAAAGGCCACATCCCCCTGGCTCGTACTTTGGGTCATGGGGACTGGGGACTTCGAAACAGAAACAAGCTGTTCATCTATTGAAGCTCGAAAAACCTTGGCTTCCGAGTCTTGGGGACTTAAAGAAAAGTCCGCTTATCAAAGCCCACGATACTCGGCTAACCGAGCCTCGAAAAAGGGAATCAAAAGCAATCGGGTATCGAGAATAAGCTTAAAAACAAGGGTCGAGATTATCAAAAGCCGGGAAAGGCACAAAGTTATCACGAGTTAAAAGTACAAAGCGACAGTACCAGTATCAATGGCGCAACAAGCGCATCATCAAAGTCATACCAGTTTTTTACAAGACATCATCCTACTCAGCATCCTGGGAATGGTCTTCCGGGTCTTGGTCTTGGACCTGCTCCTTGGCCTTTCCCGCAGCATTACCCGGACTTTCCACATCAGGACGGACAGGCGGAGGAACAGCCGGCGTAGAGGTAGACGGCCTTAAGCCTAACTCGGCCTCTCTCTTAGCAGCTTCTTCTTTCCTCTTGGCCAGGTCAGTCGCCCATTTTTCCAGCATGTCGAAGGGAGGGGGTGCCTCCACCAAAATGGTTTTGCCTTCAGCGTCGTACGAGCTCATGATTGTGTCCAGTTCCATCTTATCGGCCAAGGCAGTAGCCGAGTGGCGTACGGCGGATTGTATAACTTTGAAATCCTTGGGCGTAAACTTGGAGCCGTCAGCCTTGAATTCTGGAAACCCGGATATTACCTTTGCCGGGTCAAGCTTAGGAAAATAAGCTTTCGCCAGCGTAAAGGCCCGGGTCATACCGACTCGGCAAGACGAGCGCTTCCATATTTCAATCCATCCAGGTACCGTCGAAAAAGCTTGCATAAGGTTTTCTTCGCCTGGGTATACCTCGGAAGGCCATTTCACGGCATCCAATAAAAGCCTTGTGCCGGCAAAAAATGTTCGGAGCACAGTCTTTAGCGTTTTAGTCATAGCAACGGCATCGTTCTCTGGAGCAGCAAGGTTAGAACCTGCAATTGAAATAAAAGAAAGCATCTCAGTAATCTTGATTAGTATAACGATAAGATAGAGGCATGTAAATTAATCGCGAACAAAAACTTACTTAGCAAGATGCGGTAAGTGTCCGCAACCTGGTTCGACAAGTTTTTCAGCGTAGATTGGGCAGCATCGTATTTCTTCTTGTATCTGGAGACATCTTTTTTCAAAGTCTTCACCTCTGCCTCAAGGGTTTCTCTGCGCTTTACTTCAGCAAGCAGGAGCTGCTCGGTCTTGAGTAATACCTCGTCGGACCGAGTAATTTCCGCCTGCAAGGAACGAGTGAAACTGTAAGTCGGATATCATGACAAGCCGAATATGGTAGGAAGTACTGAGCACAGCTTCAGCAAGTTATGCTCAGAACTTGGGGACTGGGTGTGTAGTAAGAAATATCAAATAATGTTACCTGATGTGCTGCGGCCATACGCTCCAAGACATTTCCCTCTGAAGCTTTCATGGAAAGAAGAGCACTCATCAGCTGGTTAAAATCATCGTTATTCGAGTTAGAAGACTCGGGGGGGCGTGGAAATTTGGAGAAGAAGTTTTCTTCGTAACAGGAGACGGCACCCGGGTCATCCGAATGTCGGAGTTTGGCCCTCCTCCCGCGCCCGCAGCTGCGCCTTTTTCCTTCTCGCTTGCGTGCGAGGCTATTGGATACCCGGCTTCTTGCCTAGCCGGGTTTGCTGGTGACGCTTGCTCATCACCAGCTGTGGTGAATGCATCGTCAGTCGGTTTATTCTTACCCCGGTCCTCAACTTCCATGTCTTCCTGGTCGCTAACAACGACCGTGGCTCTATAGAAAGTGCAAAGGTGCAGCTAGCGCATAAGTCATGAAAAGGGCGATAAAAGTTCGGCATAACATCAGGAAAAGAACTTTACCCGGGGTTCACCGCGAAGTCCGAGGGGAAGCCGCTGCTGGACCCGGAAGATACTGAAAAATACCAAGCAAGGTGTGAGATTACTTTGTGAGGGAACGTTTGGGAAAGATTCTTGTGTATGGTGAATACCAGTATGTCGAGCTGGAGGCGATGAAGTACCCGGGTTAAGGGTCTCGTTACCCGGATGGTTCCGGGTCACTCTACGTTTGGACGCAGGTGGCTCCTTCAGTTATGGCCAAAGGGGTGATGACAGGGTTAGCTCATGAATGATATCATGGGAACGCAAATTAAGCACAAGGAAATGAAATGAAACCTGGGAAACGATTCTTTGGGGTTTTCTTTTGGATCCGGCTTTAATTGCTGGCTCCGGTTCATCTTCATCACTGGCAGACTCCACCTTGCCGTCTGTTTCTTCCTCCTCGTCTTGGTCTTCTTGTTCTGAAAGTAATCAAGATTATAGTGTGGAAATGAGAAGTAGGGCATGACGTATTCAAGGGGACTAGGTATGTGCCTTCGTCCGAGTTAACAGCATCCCCTTCCTCTTCCGGGTTTCCGGAGTTAGGAGGAGTATCCGCCTTCCAGAAGTCACTGTCGGCCTGAGGTGGAGGCACCAGAGCAAGGATTAACAGTTGTATCAAGAGGAACGAATAAAATTGAACTTGTTAGAATTAGGTCCTTACCTCGGGGGTCGGGTTCTCAAGGGTGAAAGGTTCTAATCCGGCTATGTTCCGGATCACCTCGAGCTTTTCCGTCAGAAAGCCCTTGATTGTTTTGTTGGCATCGCTAGGAGCGAAATTGCTGGTGGAGTATCGGATCGGGTCCGTGGTTTGCCCCGAGTATTCGCACATCAGTTTTGTGCGAGTGGAGTTGGGTTGGATGCGGAAATCGACCCAAGTCTTCACCAGGTTAAGCCCGATGAGGCCTTGGGCAGAAAGGATGGAGATTTTGGCCAATAGAGGCAGAATTTCTTCCCTTTCCGGGTCAGGGGCGAACCCATTGAAGGCTTCGGAAATGTCAAGTTGACCCTCCGAGTAACCCGGCAACTTCTTTTCGCCGGGTGGGGAGGTGTCCTGGCAGTAAAAGTATGACAGCTGCCAGTGCTTTACGTGGGAGTTGAGGGTGAGAGGAGGCATTAAGGAGTTCTTGCGGCGTTGGATGGAAACCCCGCCGCAAGTAAGAAGTGCACCGTCGCCGCTTTCGCGGCACGGTTTGCACTGGAAGAGTTCGACAAAGAGAGCCAGACTTGGCGGAGAGCACAAGTAAGACTCGGAAAGAACGATAAAGTGAGTGATGTTTAGAACGGAGTTGGGTCCTATGTCGAAAATGCGAAGGCCATAATGGCTCAAAACGTCGCGAAAGAAAGGATGACCCGAAGGCCGGAAGCCCCGGGTCACATGTTCAACAAAACAGATTACCTCATTTTCTGCTGGAGTGGGCCGGGTCTCATTGCCCGGTACTCTCCACTGGATAGTCTCCTGAGGGGGTAGAACCCCTAGTTCAACCAGCTCCTCTAATTTGGCCTTGGTGACGGAGGACCTCCCCCAGTTGGCAGATATGGAATTTGTGGTTTTTGCCTTAACTGGCTGCTTTACCTGCTTCTTGGGCGCCATGGGGTTAACCTGAAAAAGCGTCCAAGGAAAGGATGTGAGAAGTGAAAACTCGGAAATTGTCAGTTGAGCAAGTGTTGATAAGTTAAACATGATCCGGGTATTACTTCGCTAAGCCGGGTATGAGTTGTCCGGGTATTGCACATTACTACAAAGGCTGTGGAATCTTATGCATAGATAAGTGCTCAGGGAGGGTAAATGGCTGCCCGTACATCTATTATGAGCAAACGAGTCGGAGAGGAAAGACTCTCTGGGTGATAGAAGTAAAGGCGGAAAATTTAGACGACTCCAGCCCAGATTGGGAATCTCATTTCTGAATTTGTGGCAAAATTAGTGATTGCCAGTGATAGGAGAGTGAGTTAAACTGTGTATCTTATCTATTGGGTGAGCTAGAGTAAACACTAGTGACTTGATTCGGCCCGACCCGAGAAATCGCGGGCGGCTCGATTCAGATCTAACTTGAGGAGAAACTAAGAAATTACGAGGATAAGTTAGAGGATGTAGAAGACTTACCGAAGGAGATTGAAGCGAAGCTTTGCGGAGGCAGATGACGCAAGCTTGGTGCCCTTTCACGATTCTTGGCGGGCAAATCGGAGGCTTGGTGGAGGATTTGGGCGATGGAGTGAGCCGCGCCGTGGCGGAGCGCAAACGGCGGCGGACGGGCTCCGGTGACGCGCGCGGGGCTTCCGTGGTGGCGCTCTGCGGGCTCGAGCTTGAAAGGAGGAAGGAAGAGGAATGGGGAAAATAAGCCGTTGGAGCTAGGGTTACTTCCGAAGGCTATTTTATAACGGCCAGGGCGGAAAAACATAGCCCAACGGGCGGAACCCGGGAAATACGGGGTAATGGCTGTCTATTTTGAAATTTGCGAGATGCATTTTTAGCATGGAGGGAGGTGTTCAGATAAAAAAGGAAGGAAGATCTTTTTCTTGGTATCAGGATTAATTATCGAGAAAAGTGTAGAGTCGTGGAGTTTTTATTAAGATTCAGACCTGGAAAATTAGGGGAAGCATTTGGAGGAGAGCCGGGTTATTGCATGGTCACCATGGAGTTGGACCCAGCCATTTATCAAAGCATTGTAACCCGGCCTCCATACGCTTGAGCGTTTGATATTTTTGCAGGGAATAGCCAGCGCTTCAAGGAGGAATCCAGGAAGCCCAAGCTATTCTGGGGACTACTGATGGGGGGATAGTAACCCGGTAGGCCAACTCCAAGGTGTAACCCGGCCCAAAGGATGTTGCACAGGACCCGACTAAGGATAACGAGACTTCTGGAAGGCCCAAAGCTTGTAGGCCTCGTAAGCCGGATTGTGGGTTGTGGTAAGGAAAGCTAGGGTTTGTAAGCAGAGTTCGGGTAGGACTCAAGCCGCGCCTTGGAAGGCAAGTCAGGAGGGGGTACGGGTGCTTTATAAACCGATCCCCAGGTTTAGTTTGGCAGAGGTTCACGACATAAACATATTACCTGTTATCGAGTATCCAGCATAAATCGAGAGCTATATTCAAGACTCGGCGAGTAGAGTGCCGATTCCTAGATCGCTTATCATCATGTACTCTTTCGAGCTAAACCCTCTCCCAAATACCTGTGTCGACTTGCCCCAAGATCAGTTACCTTTGGTAACATCTGCCGTGATCATCCCACGACAATCGGTTACCAGCGAGACAGGGGAAAGTGCTCATCACAGAAACACGTTCGGATTCATGGCAAACAGAACAACTGGGGCAGGAACATCACACCCACAAAACTCGGCTCTGTTCAGCAATAACCTGATCTTGGATCCCACAGTATTGGCGACGGTGATAACCCCAGAAAACGCAGCAGCACGTGCCAGAGATCTGGATGTAGCTCGCCGTGCGTTGGAGCAGCTAAGGAGAGATGTGGAAGTTGAGAGGCAAGGGATGGCCGCGCGCCAACGCGAATTGGAAGAATTGGAGGATCGTATCCAGGCTCAAACAACGAGGATATATAATCAGAAGCATCAGACGAGACTACCTACGGCAGGTGGAAATTTACAGACGGCCACGTTGTTCATCACTCCTCAGGACCAACCCATCCCGGCTATGAATCAAGGAACCGGGTATCAAGGTGCGACTCTAGGAGGACAGCCGACAAACATGCCAGCCGGACCACCCGTGTTACAAGCCGGAATCGCTGCAGGCAATACCGTACCACTACCGTCACGATTTCATACCCCACCGGGTCACTTCAATAACCCCATGGATAACGTGTACGCCGCAACTTTACCGCTCGACCGTATTCCTTTGGGAGAATCACCTCAGGCGATAGAGACCCGGCGGGCTATAGAGGTGCTATGCACCACGGTTGCTCGGCAGGCCAATTACCCGGACAACAGGAGTGGCATGCACAGGACGCCGTATGTTAGTCGGCAGCATGGGAATACGGGCAACATCCAGTCAAACTCGGCACGACGGAGGGCAGAGCAGCAGCAAATGCCGCCTCCTCCTCGTAGATCGACAACTCCTGCAGCCTCGGCGGCACATGCAATCGTGGATAGTTCCCGGATAAGGCGCGCAACGGCCGGGTCTGCGGTACGAGGGCCGGTAGCAGTCACGCCCGCGGCGCGCCCGCTGAGGCCTCACATGTTTCAAGAGTAAGGCCGGTGCCAGCAAACTTAGCCGAACCTAAGTGTTTGTCAGATGCCATCAGGGCTGAACCTTACCCGGATAAATTCAAGGAGCCAGGTAAAGTGATTAACTATGAGCCAACCATGGATCCAGAGACCTGGTTGAGTAGTTATGAGATGGCTATGTCAATTCGCAATGCTTCAGAAATACTTCAAGACAAGTTTATGTATCTTATGATGTCTGAAGGAGCAGCAAAACTGTGGTTCAATAACCTGCTTGAGAGATCCATCAATTTGTGGAGTGAGCTAAAGACAGCTTTCGTCAAGCACTTTCACGGGACATGCCGTAAATTATTCACGATCGATGACTTAGATCGATGCGTTCAGAGAAAGGGAGAGTTGGCACGTAGCTGGGTGCGCCGGCTCATGGAGACACTCCACTCTTCCACTGATATTCAACCAAAGGACGCAATACAGGCTATGGCGAAAACATGCAGATACACACCTTTGGTGCAAAAACTGACGCGCATGAAATCGAGTCGGCATGTTTCAGAGATTACAATGGGGGAGTTGATGGATGCGTGCAACAAACATGCCTCCACTAACACCATAGAAGAGGATGTCGAAGACAAGAAGGGGAAGGCCAATGCGAACAATAACGGAAGACCCGGCAATGGGGCTACACCGGGTAATAATGGAGGCAGTAATGGAACCAACCAACGTAAACGTCCGTACGAGGGAAACACCGAGTTAGTCGCCAATACCGAGGTCGGGTTTCCAAGGCCCAGAGCAGATGGAAACTTTAACAGAGGAAACTTCAACGGAGGAGGCAATTACCAAGGACCACCGCGGCCGGCTAATTATATAGAGGCTTTCAGGATGCCCTGCCCGCGTCATAGTTGGAATGGCAAGCCCGCTAATCACTCACTGGAGCAATGTGTGGATTTAAAGAGATGGAAAAACGAGGAAATACAGAAGGCCCTGCGAGGTGCATGCCGGGGAGGAGGACCGGGTCTGGGTGGAAACCCGGGCAACGGACCACCCCCCCCCCCCCCCCGCCGGCAACGCAGGAGGTGGTAATCCGGGTAATAACCAGAGGGTGCAGGTGGTTTCCAGGCTATACCAAAGTAGTTAGGACAATATCATGTCCACACCACCGGGACTTCCAATAGAGAAAGAAAGATACTTAAGAGGGCGGTAAACTCGGTTTCCTCGGGTGTTCCAAGATACCTGAGATGGTCAGATCAAGAAGTAACATGGAGTAGGAGGGATCACCCGGAAGCAATAGGTGTGCTAGCTTTGGTGGTGGCGCCGCAGGTCAATGGCTATGAGCTGAAGAAGGTTCTGATGGATGGCGGAAGTAGCATCAACATCTTATACTGGGAGACCTTTTTACGGATGGGGCTCAAGGAGTATCAGCTGCAGAAAAGCTCCCCAATTTTCCACGGAATTGTGCCAGGACACTCGGCCTGCCCTGAGGGAAAGATAACGCTCGAAGTCGCTTTTGGAGAATCCAAGGATAACCATCGAGTATAGTGGCTCACATTCGTGGTGGTGAAGTTACGTAGTCCTTATCATGCGCTGTTCGGAAGGCCGGCTTACGCCAAATTCATGGCAAGGCCGTGTTACGTTTACCTGCAGCTAAAAATCCCGGGTCCTAAGCAGACCATCACTATACATGGGAACCGAGTTGTGGCATCGGAGTGTGATGAGGGAGATGCAGCACTTGTGGAACAAGCTTGCAGGAAGGAAGAACTCAGGTATTACCGGTCCAGGTAGAACCGGAAGATCGAACCGCCTTGAAGTAACCGAATACGGATGACAAAAGAGCAAAGTTTAAAGCATCCCAAGACAACAAGATGGTGGCTTTCATTGAGGGTGACCCCTCCAAACAGTTTGCTATAGGTTCTAACCTAGATAACAAGGAGGAAGAGGCACTCATAGAGTTTATTCGCGAGAATCAGGATGTTTTTGCTTGGACGCCTAGTGACATGCCGGGTATCCCGACTGAGCTCGCTGAGCACAGTTTGCATGTTGATCCCAAGTCCCTGCCAGTGAAGCAGGGTCTGAGGAAAATGAACGAAGAAAGGAGAAAGACTATAGGAGCAGAGATAGCTCGGCTCCTAGCAGCCCGCTTTATCATGGAAGTTTTTCACCCCGAGTGGTTGGCAAACCCGGTTCTAGTGCTGAAAAAGAACAATGAGTGGAGAATGCGCATATATTATACGAGTCTCAATAAGCATTGCCCAAAGGATCCTTTTTCCCTTCCAAGGATAGATCCGATCATAGATGCAGTGGCGGGAAGTGACCTGTTATAGTTCCTGGATGCATATTCCTGGTATCACCAGATAAAACTCAAAAAGGAGGATTGGGAGAAAACATCGTTCATAACCCCCTTTGGAGCCTTTTGTTACAAAACCATGACCTTCGGATTGAAGAATGCTGGCGCGACATACCAACGGTGCATTCAGAAGTGCTTTGAGGATCAGATTGGACGCAACGTTCACGCTTATGTTGACGATGTAGTGATCAAAACAAGGAAGGCAGAAACGTTCATTGACGACCTAAAAGAGACATTCAAGAACCTGAGGAGGTACCAGATGAAGCTTAACCCAACAAAGTGTGTATTTGGGGTTCCTGCAGGGAAGTTACTCGGTTTCATCGTTTCTGAGCGGGGGATCGAGGCTAACCCGGAAAAGATCAAAGCCATCCAGAGCTTGAAAAAGCCGGAAGAGCTGAAACATGTTCAGAAACTTACAGGATGCGTGGCAGCGTTAAGACGGTTCATATCTAGGCTCGGAGAAAAAGCGATACCCTTATACCGACTCTTGAAGAAAACAGACAAGTTCGTATGGGATCAAGAGGCGGACGAGGCCTTTGAGGCTCTGAAGAAGCAGTTATCTGAGGCACCGGTTCTGGATGCGCCGGGTCCCAAGGAGCCTTTGTTGTTGTATGTTGCGGCTGGGCCCCGGGCAGTTAGCGCAGTGGTTGTGGTTGAGCGCAAGGAATATGGAAAGGATCACCCAGTGCAAAGGCCGGTTTACTATGTGAGCGAAGTTTTGTCGAAAGCAAAGCAATGATACCCTCATTGGCAAAAGCTAGTTTTTGGGGTATTCATGGCCATTCGGAAATTGAAGCCGTATTTTCAAGAACATCCCATTACGGTGGTAAGTTCAATACCAATGGTATATATCATAAGAAATTCAGACGCAACAGGTAGGGTGGCCAAGTGGGCCATCGCGATGGGAGATTATCACATCAACTATGAGCCCCAATCTGCAATCAAGTCTCAAGCCCTGGCTGATTTCGTTAATGATTGGACTCAAACAAGCATGCCCCTAGTGGTGCCAAGTTCAGAATCCTGGGTAATGCATTTTGATGGTTCCAAGCAATATGAAGGGTCAGGGGCTGGTGTTGTGCTCACATCGCCAAAAGGAGATAAGTTGAGTTATGTGTTGCAAATTCACTTCGATTGCTCCAACAACGTAACCGAGTAGGAGGCCTTGTTGCATGGACTAAGAATAGCAAAGGAGATAAACATCAAGCGTATAAGGTGCTATGGAGACTCGGATCTTGTGGTACAGCAGGTCTCAGGAACGTGGGACAGAAAGGATGCAACAATGGCATCATACCGCAGAGAGGTGGACAAGGTAGCCGGGTCTTTTTCCGGGTATCAGGTGGAGCACATTGATCGGTGAAAGAACAAGGCCGCAGACGCACTCTCGAGACTCGGTTCTCGCCGTGAGCCAGTTCCGCATAATGTCTTTCTGGACGAGTTATGGCGGGCCTCTGTTAAAACCGATTCAGAGGAGGAACTTGCTCACCAAGACCCGGATTGGAGTTTGTGGCCGCGGTGCGCGCTATCCGGTAGTGGACTGAGCCGTTTTTGGCGTTCTTATTGCGAGGTGAGTTACCACAGCAGGAAGTTTTAGCTCGGCAAATCCAAAGACGGGCAAAGGGATATTCTATTGTTAATGGTGAGCTTTATAAGAGAAGTGCTACATGTGTCTTTCTACGCTGCGTAGCCCCAGAAGAAGGCCGTCAAATACTGAAGGAAATCCATGAAGGTGATTGTGGACACCACGCCTCCACAAGATCCCTTGTGGCTAAGGCGTACCGGCACGGTTTCTTCTGGCTTACGGCGTTAGCTGATGCGGAGCGCTTGTAGCAAGGTGTGATGGATGTCAAAGGTACGCCCGGCAAATCCATGTGCCGGCTATGGAGTTACGGACAATCCCACTGACCTGGCCGTTTGCGGTTTGGGGTATGGACATGGTAGGCCCTTTCCACACGTCTCCATGCAAAAAGACTCACCTACTGGTGGCTATTGACAAGTTTATAAAGTTGGTTGAAGTTATGCCTGTTACAAACTGTGAAGCGGCCACAACTGTGAAATTCTTGAAGAGGATCATATATCGATTTGGATACCCCCACAGCATAATCACGGACAATGGAACCAATATGTCCTTAGGAGAGATGGAGAAGTTCTGTGGAAACAATGGCATCCGGCTTAATGTAGCTTCAGTGGCCCATCCACAAGCTAATGGACAGGTGGAGAGGGCAAACCAGGAGCTACTTCGTGGGTTGAAACCACGATTACGAGTCCCGTGTCTCCGAGCTGCTGGAGCATGGGTTGAGGAGTTACCATCTGTGGTTTGGGGAATTAACACTACACCTAACATATCTACTCAAATGACCCCATTTTTTATGGTTTATGGTGCAGAGGCAGTCCTTCCGAGTGATATCATCCACGACTCGCCACGAGTGGCGGCTTACGTTGAGGTGGAAAACGAGAAGACCCGGCAAGACGATGTGGACATGTTAGAAGAACACAGGGAGAAAGCATTGGAGCGATCCGCTATATATCAGCAGGACTTACGGAGATACCACAGTCGTCGGGTCAAAACCCGCGTTTTCCAGGAAGGAGACCTGGTGTTGCGCCTGGTGCAGTCCAAGGAGGGAAAACACAAGCTATCTCCCCCATGGGAGGGTCCGTTCATTATAAGACGGAATCTGCATAATGGGTCATATTACCTGGTGGACGCTAGGGAAGAGTCGGATTACGCGAACGACACTGCTCATTCTACCGCATCTATGTAAGAACGTGAACGACCGTGGAACGTGGCTCAGCTGTGTCCCTACTATACTTAGTATAGACTCGGTTTACAGATTATCCTACACGATGTAACGGGCAGCAGGTTTCAGACGCACTCTTTTCCTATCCAGGGTACCTAAGATGGCTGGAGGGTTTTTAATGAGGCGGCCTGCTGACCTAACCTTTTCATATCAATGAAGAGATGGTTAAATCATGATAGTCCTTGTGTTTTCTATATTTTTGTCAGTTTTTTACATGTTTTTCTATGTTTGATCGTGTCCTATATTAGATAAGCATATTATGTCTAGTTAACTATAATTATTCAACTGTAAGAAAAATAGTTTAATAAGCTTCAACTTTACATATCTTTCCCTTTTATTTAAGTAAAGATGAAAGCCTACTGTTGCATAGCATATATATCTAGGTCTTGGGGCTGATTGCTTGAATAGCACAGTTACAATCTCAAACTCGGCTATGATGCCATCGAGTTGTGAGGACTGATTACTTGCAATAAGTACAGTTGCAATCTCATAACCTGGACAATAGAGCCAAATCTTTCTTGGCCTCTCTTGTTTAAGCTTGATGTGACTCTCAACAAAGTGGCATGTTTTGGCTAACCTATAAATTTAATCAGTCATGATGCCCATTGGGACTTGCCTGACCCTGTTTTCATAGAGTTATAGCAGCATTGAGTATCCACGCGAAAGCCGGCTTACAACAAAGAGGGTCAAAAGGGTCATCCAAACCGTAAGTTATGCAGAGTAAAGGCATCAGCCGGAAACTCTTAATACATCAAGCATAACTTCATAGTGTATAAATGTAATAACACGGTTGGGGACTTGGGAACTTAAGAAAGCAAAAAAGTTTTCTTAGGCCAATGAACTCAAGACCCAAAATCCGGGTCTTGGGGATTTGGGGACTTGAGAAAGCAAAAAGTTTTCCTAAGCAAAAAAATCCCAGACCCAAATCCGGGTCTTGGGGACTCGGAAGAAATTGTCTACCATCCCGCAACCAAGAATCGGTATCTATTGCGAAAAGCGTATAAAAGAAAAAGCTATGCCAACTTAAGGTTGAAAAAGTGCATATCAAATTGATAACTAGAAGGGTCATCAAAACCACAAGAGTTTAAGCGTATTACAAACCAGAGGAATAGTATCAAAAGTGCACAGGCGCACTATCAAGTAAACAAGTGTAAAAGGCATATTACAATGCCCATTGGCCGAATAATTGTTTGCAGGTAAAAGGGTAATAACTTTACTCGGGTTCTTCAGCCGAGTCATCTGGGGTGGTCTTGGCAACCGGATCTTCCGTGTTCTCCTCCGCCTCCTTCTCCTTCTCAGTATCCGGGTCACCCCCGGAGGCAACACACGATGGAGGAGGGACAACCGGAGTCGAGGAAGATGGCATAGAGCTGGGGTCTGCCGCAGCCTTTCTCTTTGCAAGTTCCGCCTTAAAGCGAGTCAAGATGTCAAAAGGCTCCGGGTCTTCGATGTGCACATGTTAGTCCTCAGCATCATAGGCGGGAGTGAGCTTGTTCACATCAAGGGTATCTGCGATCAGGCTAGCCGAGTGGCGGATCTGGACATTGATAGCCTTGAGGTCTTTCCCCGAGAACTTGGAGCCATCAGCTTTCAGCTCGGGAAACCCGTTCACAAGCATCGCCGGCTCGGTCTTGGGATAATAGGCCTTGGCCACTGCAAGAGCACGTACCACTCCAACCCGGCAGGCTGAGCGCTTCCAGGTCTCAATCCAGGAAGGGACAGTCGAGTATGCCTCGAGCATTTTGGTAATGCACGGGTAATCACCCGACGGCTTCAAAGATTCAAGAGCCCACTTAGTTCCCGCTGAGAATTGCCGGATGACGGTCTTGAGTATTCTCAGCCTGTGTTGGTATCTTTCACCTTTGCAACATCAGCCGGACCTGTGGAACATAAAGACACCCGGATACCGAGTCAAAAACATTGCTGGGTAGGAAAATCCTGGTAACATGAACCGGCAAACAGAACCTAGAATTACCAATGAGGGAATCAAAAATGCTGCCAATGAAGGCCGAGTATTCTTTGATAAGCTCATCAGCAGCCCGGAGCTTCTTCTTTTGTGTTTTATGCCTCTTGGTGAGATCTTTGAGGCTAGCTTCTAGCTCTTCACGGAGTTTTACCTCCACTTACATCAGTTCATTTGTCTTGGCCAAGAGTTCATCAGTACGAGCAACATAAGCCTGAAATCGAAAAACAAGTGTTAGTCCGCATATTAGTTAGTACCGAGTGACTGTATACAGAACACCCGGAACTTGGGGACTAGGATAGGTGTATGAGTAATGTTAGTAAGACTAAACTGGTGCTCAGCCGCTAGAGACTCAATTATCTCCTCCTCAGTGGTCTTCAAAGACATATACTCCTCCAGAAGCTTTTCAACCTTTTAGCCATTGAGAGCCGGCCTGGAAGAGCCAGCGCCATAGCCAGTGGGATGGGATGTTGCCTTTGTATCTTCCGGGTCATACCTGGCAGTGGCGGTCCTTGGAGCGGCAGCACCCCTCTGGGTCCCAATATACTCGACCTTAGGATCATCCGGCTGGGCCATGTGAGGAGGAGACTCGGTTCTTGGGCTGGTGACGTTAGTCGACCCTTGCTCTTCAGGAGGTGGAGTGTTGGAAGCGCTCACCGGGTCTTCATTCATGGGGTCGTCAGCGGGAGTTTCAACCGGATCGCTAAGTGTGACCCGGGCTCTGAAGAAAGAAAAATAAGGAGTTAGTGTGCTATAGAGGAAAAGCATGCAAGGTATAGGGATATGGTTAAGTTATGAAAGTTACCCGGTATTCACGATGAAATCGCTGGGGAGCTCATTGCTAGACCTGGAAGACACTAACAGAGATTCGGAAAGTGAGACTCGGATTGTTCCGGCTAAAGGATGATTTGGAGACGGGAATTTCTGAGGAGTACTATCAGAATAAGTGGAATGAGTACCGGCTTTGGGAACGGGCGATTGAGGGATCCCGGGATTGAGGGGCTCGTCACTCGGAGAATTTCGGGTTACCCGTCGCTTGGGTGGAGGAGATACGTCCTTCAGAGACGATACAGTGGTTAGATATTCGTTAAGCTTGCACATACCAGCGTACGAGTACGGTTCTGTGGTCATGGAGGAATATGGAACCTTGAACGTGACCCCCCTGGGTTTCCTCTTTTTGCCTAACTCGGCCTGGGGCTCAGCCTCGCTCTCCTCCGATTGAGAGCCGTCCTTGTCAGCCGGCGCCGGTAAATTATAAGCATGTTATCAGTAAATGGAAGTTTCCGGTTTAATGGATTAACAAAGCATTAGCATGGTGACCTAGGATTACCTTCCTCGCTATCACTTGGTTCTTCATCTTCCGAGTTTTCAGAAGGTGGAGGGGTGACAATCTTCCAAAACCCGTCGATTTCCTGGGTAAAGGGTAGCAAAGTTAAAAGATAGCAGGAATACATTTCAAAAAATAGTCGGTATAGAAGGTGTTAGCCGGTTCTTACTGGAGGAGTCGGGTTTGACCGGGTGAAAGGGCCGAGTCCGGAGATGCTCTTGATAACATCTACTTTCTCGGCCAAGAAGTTCTTCATGGCCTTATACATCCGCGACCGGGTATGATTTTTCCGAGTATCGGAGAGAGTCGGTTAAGTGGCCCGAATACTCACAATGAGTTTGGGGCGGATGCTTTTTGGCTGGATCCTACAGCTAATCCAGGTTTTGATTAGATTTAGCCCACAAAGACCATGGGCTGCGAGAACGACTAATTTGTGTAGGAGAGGTTGAATAGATTGTCTGTCGGCTTCTGAAGCAAAGGAGCTGAGGTTATCTCACTAAGGGAGAGGGTCTCAACGGAGAAACCCGGCAAAGCCTTTTCGCCGGGTGTAGACCTATCCTTACAATAAAATAACGTCTTCTGCCAGTGCTTCACGTGGGTGTGAAGGCTGAGAGTCGGCATTAGAGAATTCTTGCGTCTCTGGATGAACACCCCCCCACAGACGAGGAGGGGTCCATCTGTGCTCTCCCTACAGGGCTTGCATTTGAAAAGCTCTGAAAACAGGGCGAGATTGGGGGCGATGCAAAGATAAGCTTCACAGAGGACAATGAAGTGGCAGATGTTCAAAATCGAGTTGGGACCAATATCGAAAACCCAGAGTTTATAGTGGTGGAGGATTTCACGGAAAAAAGGGTGACCCGGGGGACGGAAACCCCGGGTCACGTGCTCTAAAAAGACAACAACTTCACCTGAGCCGGATGAAGGCCGGGTCTCCTCATCTGGTGCTCTCCAGGAGATTTCCGACTCTGTGGGGAGGACCCCAGACTCGGCCAGTTCCTCCAATTTCTCCTTGGTGACAGTCGACCTAGCCCAGTTGGCTGAGATCGACTTACCCGGCTTCTTCTTCATAACCAGGTTTTTCGCTTGGACTTGGTAGCCACCTTGGGTGCCATGGAAATAGATCTAGAGCAAATCAAAAACTAAGAATAAAGCAAGGAAAAAGAAATGGGGGCTAGAAGCACGATGAACACGAATCAAAGATTTACAGAAACGAATCTAAAGATGAACACGAATCAAAGATTTACAGATTTACCGGAAAACGACGGCGGGAGAGGCCCGGCGAGCTCGGCGTGCGGCGGCGGCCCAGCCCTTGAAGGTGATGGCGGCGCGCGTGCGTACGGGCGTTCCGGGTCCGAACTTGACCTTGAGATTCAGTGGCGCGGCGAGGTCACCGATGCGAAGTCCGGCGAGCACGGTGGTGCGAGACGGCGATGCGAAACGGCGGCCGGTAATCGGGGTCAACGGCGTGCGCGCGGGTCCGGAGGCTCGCGTTTTGGCCTCGGGCTCTTGGGCGCTAGTGGCGAGCGGGAGGAAGAAGAAGAAGGAGTGAAAGTGGCACCATTTGGGATTTTAGGGTTTTTCCCTCGGGCCTATTTATAGGCGCAGAGAAACCCTAGGAGGCCAAACGGTAAGTAGAGTGATTTTTGGGAGGATATCAACCGGCCCGTAAATTATGGGATAAGGATCTTTGGAGTTATCGCGAAATGGCCGAGTCAGTCAAGCCCGCCAAAAGAGCCGGACTTAAAAATTGTCACTCGGACCAGCTGGCGGAGAAAATGGAAGCCGGGTCATAGAACGTGCCTCTGAAAAGTTGATCCGAGGAACGATACCCGGCTTGAGTGATAACCGGGTTATTATATGGACCGCCAAAACAGCAGGCCTGGCTATAGTTAAAGCAATCTAACCCGTCGTGTTATGAATATAAATGTTTATTGTTTTGCAGGTAATAGCATGCGCTTCATGGTTGGCTCCAGGATGCCCAAGCTATTCTGGGGACTACTATTGGGGGGAAGATAACCCGGTAAGCCCACACCTAGGACGAGACCCGGCCAAAGGGAAGCTGCGCAAGACCCTGCGTTGTGATGCCAGGCCAGATGTTATTAACGGTCCAACAATTGCGTAGGAGATCCGGCCCAAGGGAAGAGAAGGTCTAAAAGACCTAGGAGGCGGTGCAAACCCTGTAACCCATGACTTGGGGGTTACGATAGATAATTTAGGGCTATGTATGGATCTCGAGTAGGATTCCGGGTGTATCTTGTAAGGAAAGCCAGGAAGCCGGGTATTATATAAACCGGCTTCTAGGGCATAGAAACAAAGATTGAGGGAGATAGAGGTATTCGTGTATTCTAGGTATTCGAGAGCTAGTCCTTGTAACACTAGATCGGGGTCTCGACGACATTGCAGCTCGAGTCTCTAGATCATCAGTTGACATGATTTCCCCTGAGCTAAACCCTCTCCCAAACACCATAGTCGATTTTCCCCATACTAAGTTACCCCCGGTAATGTCTGCCGTGAATATCCCATTGTAACATCCACCTTTTTGTAATAAAGTGCTTGTGTGTGTTTGTGTTGGTGCTCATGTCATGTCATGCATGCAATTTTGAACCTAAATTGTGTTTAAAACAAGTGCATTAAAATTTAATACCGGAGTTTATTAAAATCCCTTAAAAGTGCCAATTTAAATGATGGTTTAAAATGGTGCAATTTTTGGCAAACTAAAAATATGTTGAGGTTTCCAATGTGTTAAGGAACTCAAAAATATTTTTTGTCAATTTTTACCTTTTACAGAAAAGCCCTCAAATCATTCTTTTAAGCTGCAGTTTTAAAAGGAGAAGGGACCTCTTCGCATTTTATGTCGTTTTAGGGGGGTTTTCGGAAATTCCCTTTTGTCATCTTCTTCCTCAGCCAGTAGGCCGGAAGCTCCTCGACGCCAACCTTCCCCGCCACCTCCTGCTTGCCCTTCGAGGGATAAGGCCGAGAGAGAAAGCCTCGCACCCCTCTATCCCCTCCTCCCCTCAGAGCTCCTCTTCTCTGTCTCCCTCACGCACACATCGAACCCAAACCCGAAACCCTAACACCGGCCTCCGCCGCTCGACGTCGGCGTTGCGGCCTACCCCGGCCCTCCCCGAGCACCCCACCGGCTCCGCCACCTCCCCTTCGTCCTCCTCGAGCACGCACGGCCGCCAGGACGGCCGGGAGGGCCTCAATTTCCCCGCCGGAATCCGCCACGGCCGCCGCCGTCTTCTGCTCTCCGCCGCTCGACACGTTCACGGTACCCTCAGGAGCACGCCGGTGCCCTCCTCCTCCTCCCTCCCTCTCTGGTTCTTTCTCCCGCCGCCAACCGCCGTCTGCCGCCGCGCCCAAGCGCTCCGGTGAGCTCTCCGGCGACCAATCGGTCCGCCGCGAGCCTCCCCGCACTCCCCGTGACCTCCTCAACCCCGTGGAGGCCTTCGATTCCAAAACCCCTCACAGGATCGATCAATTGCATCGAAGCAGAGAGGATTTGGGCTCGGGTGATGTCACTGTGACATCGTGCTTGCGTCACCAGGCAGTTTTCCCTGTTTTTTCAGTTTAAACGAATTGGTACTGCCACGTGGACCCCACCTGTAATTTAATTTCAGAAAAAGAATTAAATTTAAAAATGCAATAACTTTTGATTCATAATTCAGAAAAATATGTTCAATATACCATTTTGTTCAGAAAAATGTAATCTACATGTTTATGCCATTTGCACACATTTTTGACAAAGTTGAATTTTGAGCATTATTTAAATCATTTAAAATAAAGAAAATAAGTTTTTATTCAAGAAAATTAGAAAAATACAAGTTATATGTCAAAATGCTTAGAATGACAAATGCAACCTAGTTATGGTGTTCTCAACCCTATTTGAGCACTTTAACTTGTGGCACTTCTAGGTTTTACCCGAATCGGTCTCCGAGGTCCACTTCGGAACTAATTTCACTAAAACTGTTTTCTTAACATATGAACCCTAGAAACCCATGAACCATGTTTAGGGCTTATCTTTAATGCATTAAAATGTTCATGCATACATATTGAGCATTGCATCGATGCCTGTTTTGAGTGTTGTTCTCTCTCTTTCCGGTGTTTGTTCTTATCGGTAGACCTCGAACCCGGAGAGAAGTTCGACACCCCTGTTGTCGAATACTTGGTCTAAACAACCAAGTCAAGCACTTATTCCTGGAAGCTTTCTCTGGTTTTCTTGAAGCAAGGCAAGCATAACCTCTTATCTGCCCATATATGTTTTCGAAATGTCTTCCTTCTCGTACAATGCATGCTTTACAAAGTATCTTGAGTCAATAGATAGAGTTATCCTATTTATTTGCATAAACCAGATATCATGATTCCATGCTCCTAGCAGACATAGGATTTGTTTGTGTGTATAGCCAAAGCCTCATATATGCCATGCTTATTCATACATGTATGTTGATCTCTGCTCCATCCGGTTGATGAATCAGAGTTACGAAATGAATCTAGTATGACAGGATAACGTGGTAAGTTTCGAGATGTGTGGTTAATATGATTAAAGGCTTGGATGAGTTGCCACATGGAATGTGGTGATTTGCCTCGTTCATGCCCTAGGAGCGAGTTCTCGCCTTTGAAGCCAAGACTGATCGTGCAACCACACGGGGATTGGATTCCCCTCGGTTTCAACTTGTCTAGTTTGTTCCATGAGTTGCCTAGTTCGGGCGTTCCATTTGGATTTGCGGGGATGTTAAAAACGTTTACAAAACTAGGACGTGGCGGTGTAACAGCCTGTGGCGAGACAGTAGTTGAAGCACCGCTCACAACGATAGAGACCCGGCAGGAGATGGCCACTCCCTATTGGCGGTCCATCTCTACTCGGAGTGACTCATGGAATAGGCAAAGCAAGGGAAAGATCGTGGTCAGCCACCCTCTGCCGGCACATCGTCGGAATTGTGCCAATAGCTTGGCATTAAGAGTCGGTTGATGCGTGTGGGTAAAGTTGTACACCCCTGCAGGGTTTAATCTTTTCGAAAAGCCGTGTCCGCGGTTAAGGACAACTTGGTGACGGATCCTGAGATCATAGATAACTTGAACCGAATGTAAAAGATGTTGGCAATGAATGTTTAGTTTTAAAAGGTGGTTCCAGTTATCGGTGCTGAAGATGATGCTTCGAAGGTTCTGAAGGCAATATCCGAGGAAAGGGTATTCTTTTAAAAGATTTGTGAAAAACTTCTCTATCTCCCTCTATTCGAAACAAAGTTGGCTTTACGCAAAACAACCTTCATAAACCCTTTTCGAACAAGCAGATATATAATAGGTTAGTTAAGTCTTGTTGAGTACCTCTCGTACTCATGTTTGCTTCAATTTGGTTCAGGTGAAGTTCCCTACCTTCGGTGGTGTTTCAACGTGGACGTCGACGGATAGTTTGGGGTTTCCCAGGTAGCAGCCTGGAATCTATGGGCTGGGACGTCGCCTTATGTTGCAGCCTCTTAGGCCCTTTTGGTTCTTGTTGAATAGCAACATATTTTTGCTATCCGTTGTCTGATGTAATGTTGGGTCGTGTGACCTCTGCTTGTAAGCTATACTCTAGTATTACTTGCTTAATAAAGCTTCATGTCTAGGGTGCTGCTTTAATCGATTGTTGGTTTCGAGCTCATTGTTATACAGTTTTGGCTATGCCTGCATAGTTGTCGCAGTCGAGGGGTTGTGGAGCCGATGATCCATGTCCGAGCCCGCCTGTCGATGTGATCGGCCTGGGGCGAGGTAACCCCAGTAACCCTCGATTGTTGTTGCACTTTCTGGACACATAGCAGCTCTGTATAACTTTGGTCACGTTCCTTCAGTTTCATCCGACTCGTGGACGCTTGGGTATGCATAGTTGGTTATGACTAGCATGGATACAAGGAGTAGTAGACCGGGGATCCGGACTACGTGCCGATGAATCCGGTCTGCCTGCCGTTGTTTGTTGCGGCCGGGGCTGGTAACCCTGAAGCCCTTGTGAGTCCATGGCTAGGAGCACATAACAGTATGTATATCTCTGGGTCCGGGGTCTGACAAGTCTTGGTATCAGAGCAGGACTGCCTGTAGGAAAACCCTTGCTATTGGTCGATGTTGAGTCTAGAGTTTGTGAAAACTATTTTCGAAATGTCAAATGAGTTGAGAAAACCTTCTTAGGATTCTTTTTACTCCTTACCTGGTATCGCTCTAACTTTGAGTCACCGTATCTCATTTGATTTCAAATGTTTTACCTCTCACCTGTTAACTTCAAAGTTAGGAGCAAAATCGTTGGGTGTTTTTCCTAGTACTCCGTGTCAGGTTGCTACTCTTCTCAGAGTTTCCAAGTTACCTTCTTTGGTCTAAATCGTTGTTCCCTTTTGACTTCAATTGATCCCTATCAAGTCATGAATCTTTCTGTTGCATTCTTTCCATGGGAGTGTTTCTCATGGTTCCGTTTCTTTGTACTCAGGATGTCCGGGAGTATTCAAGATTCCGTGGAAAGTGGTCATATCGAGGGAGAGTCGTCATCTTCCTTAATGACGCAAGTTCTTCAGGATATCGAGACTAACCGCCTGAGAAATGAACACCTCCTTGAGCGTGTGGCGCAAAACACTGAACGTCGTCACGACGAATGCGTTACATTTGGGGATTTAGTTCATGCTAAGCTTCCATCTTTCAGCAGTCTTAACGAACCCATCGATGCTGATGATTGGCTTCGTGCTATCGAGCGCAAATTTAACGCTCTCCTTGTTCCAGAAAGTGATCGTGTGAACTTCGCCGCCTATCAGCTAGAGGGTGAAGCTGGTTCATGGTGGGAAGGTTTCTTGGCGTTGCAATCGCCGGGACATAAGGTTACTTGGGAGGAGTTCCTTAAAGAGTTCCGTGCTGCCCATGTTCCTGAGGCAGTTATGGACTCCAAAAGAAAAGAGTTCCTGGATCTGACCCAGGGACAGATGGATGTTGAAACTTACGGGCGTGAATTCACCCGTTTGGCTCGTTATGCACCCCGAGATGTTGCAGATGATGCGGATAAACAAGAGTTGTTCCGCAAAGGTCTGGATTCCGGAGTTTGCTATGAGCTACTCTCTTTCAAGTTCCCAACCTTCCAGGACCTTTATAATCATGCTCTTACCTTGGAGCGTGGCAAAAAGGAAATGGAAATTTCTTTGAAGCAGATTTCTGGAGAGTCACGTGCGTCTTCTTCTGGTTCCAAGAAGCGTCGTGTGTTTGTTCCATACAGTGCTATCCCATATCCACCAGCTTTTCAACAAGGCCACCTCGGTGGGCGTTCTAGTGTTGCTGGTAATAAGAAACGACTGGTGACATGTGACGTGTGTGGTGAACTTGGACACTACTCCAACAAATGTCCTCAGAGGAGACTTCCTCCACTTCAGCATGCTCTTACACGTGTTGTTAACCGTGGTCGTTTGAACCATGTTCTTATTGAAGAAGCTCAGAAAGCACCTGATGTCGTGTTGGGAATGCTTCGTGTCAATCTAGCTCCAGCATCAGTTCTGTTTGATTCCGGAGCATCACATTCATTTGTATCAAGAGATTTTGCAGGGTTGTTGGACATACCCTTTGTGAAAGTGGTCCCTCCGTTAGTAATTTCCACTCCAAGGTCTATCCGTCAGATCAATCATTGTTGCCCTGGTGTGCCAATTGAAATTGGAGGTTTGGTGTTTCTCAGTACACTTGCCATCATGGACCAAACTAATATCAATGTCATACTGGGCATGGACTGGTTGTCAACACATCATGCCATGATTGACTGTGCAGCCAAGTCTGTTACCTTGATTCATCCTTATGGTCAGACCACTCGGTTGTTGTTTCCTTGTGGGACAGTTCAACCACAGCCATGTCCTCAGCTCAATGCAATCGAAGTTCGATCATCTTCCGAGATTCATGAGGTACCAGTGGTGTGTAAGTTTCCGGATGTCTTCCCGGAAGAGCTTCCTGGTACGTATTATGATTATTCAGTGGAGTTTGTTGTTGAACTAATTCCTGGAGTGGCTCCTACTTCTGAAAGACCATACCATATGTCTCTAGAAGAGTTGGTTGAGTTGAAGAAGCAAATAGAGGAGTCAGAAGGGAAAGGCTTCCCTCATGCCAGCACATCTTCTCGTGGGTGTCCTACGCTTTTCGTCATGAAGAAGGATGCCACAGTTCCCCAGCTGGTGAGTGAATATTGTTCGTTCAATGAGGTGGCAATAAAGCACAAGTGTTCTCTTCCTCGGACAAATGGTTTGTTTAACCGTCTGATTGGTGCCACTGTTTTCTCCAAGATACACTTAAGTCTGGGTTATCATCAACCTCAGACCAGGTCCGGGAATGTTTCTAAAATGGTTGTCAAAACTCGTTATGGTCTTAACGAGTACACTGTTATGTTTCCCGAACTCTCCAATGCTCCAACCATGCTGATGGGGCTTATGAAATCCATTTTCATGGAGTATCTTGACAAGTTCGTTGTGGTTTACCTCGATGATGTTATAATCTACTCCAAGTCCGAAGAAGAACATGCTGAACATCTTCGGCTATTTTTGACAAAGCTTCGTGAGCGTCGTCTCTATGCCAAATTCTCCAGATGTGAGTTCTGGTTGAAAGAGCTCATATTCCTAGGCTATGTCCTATCTGCTGAAAGAGTTGCAGTTCTCCCTAACAAAGTTCAAGCCATATTTGTCACGACCCCGGACCCCGAGATATACATACTGTTATGTGCTCCTATCCATGGACTCACAAGGGCTTCAGGGTTACCAGCCCCGGCCGCAACAAACAACGGCAGGCAGACTGGATTCATCGGCACGTAGTCCGGATCCCCAGTCTACTACTCCTTGTATCCATGCTAATCATAACCAACTATGCATATCAAAGCGTCCACGAATCGAATGAAACTGAAGGAAACGGGACCAAAGCTATACAGAGATGCTATGTGTCCAGAAAGTGCAACAACAATCGAGGGTTACTGGGGTTACCTCGCCCCAGGCCGATCACATCGACAGGCGGGCTCGGACATGGATCATCGGCTCCACAACCCCTCGACTGCGACAACTATGCAGGCATAGCCAAAACTGTATAACAATGAGCTCGAAACCAACAACCGATCAAAGCATTACTCTAAACATGAAAGTTGTATTAAACAGGTGTTACTAGAGTATAGCTTACAAGCAGAGGTCACACGACCCAACATTACATCAGACAATGGAAGGCAAATTATGTTGCTAATCAACAAGAACAAAAGAGGCCTAAGAGGCCGCAACATAAGGCGACGTCCCAGCCCATAGATTCCAGGCTGCTACCTGGGAACCCCAAACTACTCGTCGATGTCCACGTAGAAACACCACCGAACTGAGGAACTCCACCTGAACCAAGTTGAAGCAAACATGAGTACGGGAGGTACTCAACAAGACTTAGTTAACCTATTATATATCTGCTATCTTCAGAAAGGGTTTTATGAAGGCTGGTTTGCGTAAATCCATCTTTGTTTTGCAAGTTGAGGGAGGAATAGCACGTCTCATAGAAGGTTTTGAAAACAGATGAGAAACTCACTACTGTAATCATCATCTTTTGAAACCAGCAACATCATTACCAGCATCTCACATGCTACAAGGATCACCCCTCCCGGCATCTCCGGGGAGGCACCCTTGATCTATTGCCTCCATGCTTTGTCAACATCTTTTACGCCACGTTCAGGTTATCTATGACCCCGTGACTTTCACCAAGTCGTCCATAACCGTGGACACGGCTTTCCGAAAGATTTATCCCTGCAGGGTGGTACACTTTACCCACACGTACCATCCGACTCTTAATGCCAAGCTATTGGCACAATTCCGACGATGTGCCGGCAGAGTGTGGTTGGCTCCGACCTTTACCTTGTCGAGCCCTATCCATGAGTCAACCCAAACAGGGCCACCCCGTCAACAGGGAGTTGGCCACCTCCTGACGGCACCTGTTCTGTGAGTCGGGAACAAGATCCGTGTACGTCCATCACTTGTCCCGGTCACGCCCTAAACACCTCCAAAAGGTTTTTGACTCACACGCAGATGGAAATCCCAAACTACGTGACTCACGGATAGAACCAAACAAGTTAGTTAGTCAGGCGAGGTTCACTGGCTCGCTCGTGTGGTTGCACGCTCAGTCTTGGTTTCCGCGGCGAGACCTTAATCCTAGGGTTGGCAAGTACAGAACAAAGAACCACTTCCCAAGTGGCCTCCCGTCCTCGCCTTAGTCAGGTTAATCACACAATCCTCATCTCACCACGTCATCATATCATACTAGGTTATCGAAGCTCTGATTCATCAACCGGATGGAGCAGAGGTAAACCAACAGGTATGACTAAGCGAAGCAGATATGAGGTTCTGGCGATGCGCACAAGCAATTCTATGGCGGATAGGAGCAGTGGATCAGAGTATTGTGGCAATGCAGTATATAGGTGAACAATATCTAGTAGCATCAAATAGTTTAGAATCGAATGCAAAGTACGAGAATCAAATGCTGATGGAAAACATATATGAGCAGATAAGAGGTTATGCTTGCCTTGGTTATAAGAAAACCAGATAAAGATCTTTTGGAATAAGTGCTTGACTTGTCGGTTAGGATCAAGTATTCACCATTGGACTGCTGGCCTTCTCTTCGGAGTCACGTTCTACCGAAGGGGGACAAACACCGAAAAGAAGAACAATCAACCATGGCATCGATGCAATGCACAACATGTATTCATGAGCAAATTAATGCACTGAAATAAAGCCCTAAGAATGATCGTTGGGTTGCTAGGGTTCATATGTCAGTTCGGCATTTTTACTGAATTTATCCCGAAATAGACCCCGGAGGGGGTTTCGGGCGATTCTGGAAGTGAGTGCAATTTTAAAAGCTCAAATAAGGTTAAAAACATCATAAATAGGTTGCATTTGTCATTTTGAGCATTTTGGTATATAACTTTTAATTTTCTAATTTTATTGAATAAAAACTTATTTTTCTATTTTTAATTGAATAAACAACATTAAAATAATACTCATTTTTTTGGACTTTCTCAAATATGTTTGAAAATGACATATTCAGATAGTTTACATTTTTCTGAACACTCCCATTGTCGAGACATCGTAGTAGTTTTCATAGACTGGGGTGCCATGAGACTACGGTAGAGACGTGGGGTAACGGGATAGCGTAGTAATACAGAACACGGGATTTTACCCAGGTTCGGTACGTCGCGACAGTACGGCGTACCTACTCCTGCACTTCTCACTATGTGGGACTAAAGCCCGTATAATAAGGTTACAATGTAAGGGAATAGATCCAGCTACTCGTCGAGGATGAACTTCCCGGCGAGTTGCGTAAGGCTTGAGCTTGAACCTAGAACCCTTGGAACTAAGAGAACTTATGAAATCTATCTCCCGTCCGGCTTTATATAATAGCCGGATTAGGGCTTACAGAACCAGAAACCTAGAAGACTACGTTTAACTTGTAACTTGGAAAGTAAGGAATCCGTCTTCTCCTCCAAGCCAGATCACGCGGGCCGTGATCCGGGTTCTTCTAGAATCCGGCTTCTGCGCGTCGGACTACTGGGCCGCCCAATGGACCTAAGCCCATTACCATGTAGGCCACCCTGGTAGTCCGGCTCTTTTGTCTACCATCTTCTATACCCCTATTCAGTATATATCCGACAGTAGCCCCCAGGAAGGATCAAAACTCTGAAAATCCGCCTTTCGTCAAATACATTTTGTCCGGGAAAACTTGATTCAGCAGTCTTGATTCTTTCTTCTTTCCTTTTGAAGGAGATGGTAACATAAAACTCGGAACTATGAAAATCCGGCTTTTCTTCTCGCGATCCTTCGCGGAAAAGGAACCTATGACATCAGCGCCTCAATCACGCTGACGCAAGCGCCGCTTGGTTTCACGCGGGAAACCCTGCAACGTATCTCTGACAGATTCTCACGAGAAACGAGGAGATAGCCATCATTCCTCTGTCGTTCCGTTTCCCGGATTTTCCGGCGAGCGACACGCGTCGAACATCCAACGGTCAAAAGAGCCGTTGGCGCGTATCTAGAGGTTTTCGGGCTATAAATAGCCGTCCTCGTCGTCATCGGAAATCTTTCCTCACTCCACACTGCCCACGCCATTGACGCAAACGCGAGCACGAGAGCAAGAACGAGACCTTGCCCCGACGAGCCCTTTGCACGCCGGAGCGCTCACTCGCCACCGAAAAAGATGGCCTCTCCGTCGTCCTCACCAGCTCGCGCCTCCATCGACGAGCTTTTGGGCGACCTAGATCCACAGCTGGGGTCGCCCAAGCATGCCGGCGGCGGGCCGGAAAAGGCCACGGCATCCGCGGCGGGCGGAGGAAACGCTTCCGCCGCCGCGGACATAGCGGGCCCAAGCACCACGACAACCCCGCCGTTCACACCGGAAACGGCGGAGGAGAAAATCGAGCTCCTTGGCGAGAAACTTGCCGCCGCGAAGGCCGCCGCCGCTGCCGCCGCCGGAGCAGAAGAGGAAGAGGAAACTGCAGGCAACTGGAGTGCCTGCAGTATTCCCCCGGCTCTCCTTCCCAACTTGGAGAAGGAGGGTTTGGTGCTGAAAAAGAAATGGCGGCTCCCGGAAGAGGAGACTGAACCCATGCCACAAGAGGGCGAAAGGGTGCTCCTTGCCTCCCACCTTCTACGAGGTATGGGACTGCCACCTTCCTCTTTCTTCCTCCAGGTTCTGTCACACTACAGCATCCAACCCCATAACCTTCCTCCCAACTCTATTCTGTACATGGCCGGCTTCCAGGCCTTGTTCGAAGGTTACCTAGGAATAGAGCCTAGGTTAGATTTTTGGCTGTATTGCTTTGGGGTGAAGCGTAACTCTTCGGAGGGCGCACTCCCAAATTGCGGGACCATTTCCTTTACTCTTCGGAGATTCCGAGAGGATTGGTTCCCCAAAATCAAAACCTCAGAATCCGTCAAATTTTGGACGGGTTCTTTTTTCTATCATCCCGACGTGCCTTTTCCTAAAAAGGCCGTCGGGGTTCCACCTTTTGTGAACTCCGCCGTTGTTCCCCAGGATAACTGGGTGACAGAGGCCGTCCAGGTTCTGCCTCCAGATCTGCTAAGGATCAAGAGGCGCATCGCCAAGCTCACCTCCTCCAAACCTCCTTTGACCGGTATGGACACGGTCTTTTGCTGGCTGGATAGGCGGATTCAGCCATTAGCAAACCACGGAGGCCGTCTCCTGTGTGAATACACGGGAGCCAAGGATCCAATGCGGACAACCGACAAGGATTGGCCCGCAAAAGAGCTTAGGCGGCGCATCAATCAGTTGGTCGCTTCGCGCGACCAATACACGGAGAGTCGGCCAATGTACACGGCCGACAACCCAGCTCCTAAGGTAATTTTTCCGTTATTTGGGTATAATCTCACTTCCTGGATAATCTACCTTTTGAATCTGATTGGTTTTTCCAACAGCTTGTGGATCTTCCAGACTCGGAGTTAGCCTCCGAGGCCGAGCTGGATGCGCTGCGCACCGCCGCTACGGGTGGGCGCAAACGCAAGAAGATAATTTCTTCGGATGAAATTATCGACCTTGACGGAATCCCCGTCGCCACTTCCAGGTTATTTTCTTCTGGGTTTTTTCTTTTATGGGATCTTTTTTCTTCCACCTTCGGTGTTTTAACCTTTTCCGGGTTTTTGGTTTTTAGCCTACCCCCCTCCAACTTGAAGCCGAGAAAGTTGAAGAAACTCAGAGCTTCTTCCAACCGAGGCAGCCAACCATCTCCCGCCGTCGCCCCAGACACGCCGCAGACAATGGCGGAAGAGCCTACTGCAGCCACCACCACCAAGCCCCCAGAGCCCAGCCAGCCCGTTGTGTCCGAGTCGGACACGAGGGAAAGGGCGGCCCCAGAGGTGGGGAAATCTTCTCGGACTTTCGACGAGGAAATCCCCACCTTTGACAAGGATTTTAAGGCTATAAATGACGGCTTGGACGCAGCCGGAAATCACTTCGCGGAATACGCGAAAGAATTCCAAGAAAACTTAGCGGGTTTGCAGCGCATGAGCCAGGTATGTAACTCTAGCCCCCAAGCATTAAACAAAATGCATGCTTTTTTGCTTTGATGTTTTTTGTTAACCATACTTTTCCTTGCTGTGTTTCAGCAAACCTCCGAGGCCATAAACCTGGAAGTTTTCAGGAAGCTCACCATCAAGAATAAAGAAGTTCGAAGTCTTCTTTCTATTCTTGAGGAGAGAGAGGCGGAGCTGGAATCATCTCAGCTCGCTTTGACAGAAACGAAAGGTAAGCTTTTTCGTTTTGAAATTTCCGATTTAAGACTTTGTCTAAGTTTTTTCCCGAGGAAATTGATCAACTCAGATTTTCCCTTGCTTTTCAGCTGCCTTAGCTGAGGCTAAACAAGCAGCGGAAGATTCTGGCAACGCCGAAATTCTCCGCAATGAGAACATTGAGCTTCACAAGAATCTTGTGAAGGCTCAGCAAGACCTGGAAGCCAGCAACCTGGCCCTTGGAATGGCTAATTCCAAGGCTTCCGAACAGGCGGAGAAAGAAAAATCCACCATTCAGGATTTGACTGAAGCTCTGAACCTTCGCCTGGAGGAAGTTTCCGAGATCGACAAACTCATCGGTAAATTTCTTACCCTTGTCCTCATCTTTCCATGTTTTGCTTTCTCTGTTTGTCTCCTTAACCCTTTTGTATGTTTTATTGGATCAACCAGGAGACACCCCAGATGGCACTCGGGCTGCAGGCATCCGAGCTTTCGGGGAGACATGGAATTTGGTGAAGGCTGCTGTAACGCAGCTAGTAGGCAAGTTCCTTCCCGAAAAATCTGGGGAATGCTCGGAGGTTGAAAAACTTCCGGGTATCATCATGGAGGTGGCGGAGTCCAAGGAGTCTATTCTCCGCTCCGCTGCACGGGGTGGTGCGCGCATGGCCTTAGGCCTTATGCGCATGCACTACCCTAGTGCCAAATCCTGGCGTGTGGCCACCGGTGTCCCTCAGGGATACACGGATGCGCAACGATCCACCATCTTCGGTGAAGTTAAGGGCCACGCCACCCAGATTGCCGCCATGGTAAATGTCGCCGTCAACTATCCAGAAGAAGAAGCTCCTCCAATCCCCGATGAAGAAAGCAGCGAGGAGGAGTCGGATTCTTGAAGGGTTACCTGGAACCTGGATAGAAAAATTAGACAATAGGAGCATTACTGTTCTTTCATTTGTAATCCAAAATGTAATGCTTCTTATGTATTAATGAAAATTCCGCATTTTGCAGTTTGAACTATGAAATTACTTTGCAAGTTGTTTGTATTTTACCATTCCTTTATCTTCTAAGTTCTCTGGTGTATATGCTTTAACTGTCCTTAGTGTTTGAAATGGCTCAAATAGCATTGTGAATCGTTATGCCGAGTAACTGGGGACGAACCAAGCAGTTTTGAAACTCGAAAACATGAATCATGCTAAAGGCATTTTTACTAACTAGTTCCAGTAACCCAGCATACGCACGATCAGATAAGACTTAGAGAAACAAGGAAAGTTTTAAGTGAAACTTGGGCACGCAGGCAATTCAAGTTTCCTTTAGCCGTTAAAAGGCTGAAAAATCATTCAGTTATGTAACGCCGAGTACGCAAGCACAATTCGGGTTAACGTTGAGAAATTTGTAAGATCATTGGGAAATAGATGAGGCGGAAACACTTTGCACTTATAAGAAATATGGATGACAGTATTCCGACAACTTTATTTCATGATCTCAAAAGATGTTTACATAGATTTGAACTAAGTACAGAAGGGGACATAACTTGCTGGACGTTCCCAGGCTTCCGCAATCCACTTGACCTTGTCGAACTTCTCCAGCAGTTTGTGAAATGGTAAGGTTTTAGCCCCCAGCCAACTAAGAAATCTTTTTATGGCTGTGGCGAAACCCGGCAATTCTGGGACATCTTCTTCACACGTAAGTTCTGAGATGTTCGAGATTGCCTTAATCTTTTCCGGGTTAACTTCTATTCCTCTGTGAGAAACGATGAAACCCAGAAGTTTTCCTGAGGGAACCCCGAATACGCACTTAGATGGATTCAACTTCATCTTGTAAGTGCGCAAGTTCTCGAAGGTTTCTCGCAAATCCTCAAGGAGTGTATCTTTTTCCTTGGTTACGACAGCAATATCGTCCGCGTAAACATGAACATTTTTTCCAATCTGACTATGCAAACAACGTTGCATGCAACGCTGGTAGGTTGCACCTGCGTTCTTCAGGCCAAAAGGCATGGTTACGTAGTAATACGTCCCGTACGGGGTTATAAAAGAAGTCTTGATTTGATCTTCCTTTTTCATGCGTATTTGGTGGTACCCGGAGTATGCATCCAAAAAGCATAAAAGCTCAGAGCCTGCAGTGGCGTCTATTATTTGATCGATTCGCGGCAGCGCAAACCTATCTTTCGGACATAACTTGTTCAATCCTGTGTAATCTATACACATTCTGAGGGCAGTTGTGTCTTTCTTCGGTACTAATACCGGATTTGCGGACCAGTCAGTATGGATTACTTCCTTGATAAAATCCGCTGCTAAAAGCCGGATAATTTCCTTGCCAATAGCCTTCCGTCTTCTTCCGTCAAATCGACGGAGACCTTGTTTGACGGGTTTTGATCCGGGAATAACCTTGAGTTGGTGCTCAGCAAGTTCCCTGGGTACGCCTGGCATGTCAGCTGGACACCAGGCAAAAATATCCCAGTTCTCACGGAGGAACTTGATGAGCTCGCCTTCCTATTTGTCGGTCATCCCAGTCCCTACAACGACGAATTTTGTCGGATCTTTGGGATCTAGGATTACCTGTCTTGTATTCTCGGATGCCTTGAAGCTATCTGTTGGCTTCCGAGTTTCTTTTCCTGCCGGCATTTCTTTCGGCGATACCTCCTTGGCTAACTCCTTCAGTTCTTCCTGAGCTATAACTCTTTGAGCGCAAAGGGCGTTTTGCTTCTCCAACTCGTTTGCCAGCTTGAAATCACCGGCAATGGTGATTACTCCTCCTTTGGGTCCTGGCATCTTCAGCTTGTTGTAGATATAGCAAGATCTTGCCATAAACTTGGCGAAAGCCGGACGTCCGAGTATTGCGTGATACACGCTCTCGAACGGCACAACTTCGAAGGATATTTTTTCCTGCCGGAAGTGATCTTTATCTCCGAAGGTGACATCTAGGGAAATTTCTCCTAGGGATCGTGCTTGCCTGCCAGGAACAATGCCGTGGAAGCGTATATTGCTGTAATTGAGCTGGGACTCGGAAATCTTCAAGTGCTTCAGTGTATCCAAGTACATTATATTAATGCTGGATCCTCCATCCATCAGCACTCTTCTTAGCCTAGTGTTTTTAACAATAGGGCTTACAACAAGAGCTTGTGTGCCGGGTTCAGGGATATTTCCGGGATGATCAGACTGATCCCAGATTATGGGTGTGTTTGAGTACTTCAAGAATTTCGGGGTCGCAGGGACAACTGCGTTTATCTCCCGGAGTGTTCTTTTGGCCACCTTTGCTGACGGTGTTGCTAGGAAAGTTAACATTGCTTCTCCGTCAACTCTCGGAAATTTGGGTTCGCCTTTTCGCTGTTGTTCCTGGATTTTGTCATCAGTGTCCGATTCACTGTCTTCTTTATCAGCTTCTGGCTTTTGTTTGGCAGGTTTCCTCTTGGAACCCTTCCCTTTATTTCCGGATCCTGTATTGCCTTTCATATGCTTGTTTAGCCGGCATTGCGCGTTTGTGTGGGTTGGTTTCCCAAACTGAGAGTGGTGGACGCAGGGTTCCGACTTAATTCTCTCCCATTCCTCAGGAGTGTAATTGATGGGATCCGGACTGCGGCCTTTCCACTTGTTCCCTTTTTCTCCTCCAAAGGCTAAGTTAACCTCCTTGGGCTTTGTTGTTGACTCCGGAGTTCCTTTTTTATCAGAACGAGGTGTTTTCTTGGCCAGTATCAGTGACTCAATATTTCCTCCTCTTGCTCTGATATCGTCTTCGGCTGCAGCATGCTCATTAGCGGTTGTAAGCATAGATCCGAGATCTTTGTGCTTTTTAGATCCAACCATGAACGGTACAAGTCCGGGTTTTAGGCCATTGACGAAAGCATGCATTGCTTGTACGTCAGTTACTCCAGAGCAACTATTCTTCATCGCAGTCCATCTAGAGATGAAATCCACGTATGGTTCGTCTTCAAATTGGGTGCAACGGTTCAGCTGGTTGATGCTATTTGGGCGTTTGTATGTTCCCCTAAAATGCTGGGTAAATACTCTCGCCATATCATCCCAATTGTCGACAGTTCTTGATGGTAAACCATTAATCCAATCTCTGGCTCCGTCTAGCAACATTAGGGGAAGAAACTTGACAGCTTCCAGGTCTGTCCCGTTGTTGATTTGGACGGCTGTGTAATAATCTGAAAGCCAGGTATCCGGGTTTGTACTGCCGGTATATTTTTGGTAGGTTGGACCAACTTTGGCGAAGCCAGAATGCAGGGTTATCCTTCGGATCCTGTCAGTAAAACACTTAGGACCAAAGTATAGATCATCCTTTTCTGCTCTATCAATATGTGCAGAATATCTCCCGGCTGAATGGACAGAAGGGGATCTGCTCCTTTCTTTTCCATTGTTGCGCGGACGCGTTTTTCCGAGGTTATCTCTATCTCTTCCATTGTCACGTCCTCTGGGATTAGGTGGAGTCCTGCTCCTGTACCTTTCCTTATCTTTAGGCGGTGTCCGAGATCTTTCACGTCTGTGAGGTGTATCGTATCTTCCAGCTTTTTCAGCTGGGTTTCTCGGAGGTGGCATTATTTTGCCGTCATTCCGGTGTTTGTCTTCCCGATCGTGTGGTTTATATCCATCTTTCGGGAGATGAGGTCCGGTTCTAGACGCTGCGTCCCGGTTGTCGGGGTTTTTCTTGTCTTTTCTCGGATCCTCTTTTTTATCCGAATCTCCGGGTTCTTCCGGTCCAGGTGCTCCAGCAGCGCAAGTAACAGTTTTGCAGAGGGCGGAATTATCATGCAGCCTCCCTGATCGCTCTTGTCCTCGCTGTTGCTGTTGTAATGCTTTTCCTAGGAAAGCATACACCCCTTGGAGTTTTTCCCCGTTGGAGTACAGATCATTGTTCAGGATGGCGAACGCTGCTTCCGCGTTTTCAGCTGCGGTTTTGTATATTGGTTCGCCCTTGGCATCTTTGCCGTTTAACTGCTTTTGCCAAGATGGGTTATAGAACCTTTCTTTCGGCGGCAGTTCTTCCGGTTTTGCAATTCCGGGTAACCTCGTAGGTTTTAAGGCAGATCTATGCTTTCTCTCGTACTCCTCAATTTCTTCCTTCATGATTTTGATGTCATTATGGGTTTGTTGAAGATGTTGCCGAGATCTAAGCAGATGTTGTTGTTGCCGTTGGAAAGCTTGTCTCCTGGCTTCCAGCATCTCAGGGGGTTCATTGGGTCCCACTGGAGTTTGTAATAGTTCTTGCTCTTCCAGTTCTGTCATTGGTGGAGCAGTGATTTCCTTAGATTTCTTTTCCGTAGGCTTTGTGCCACTAATATCTCCAACTTCCAGGTTTTCATCAGCGAGATCGGCTGACTTTTTCTTCTGGAGTTTGTACTGGAGTTTTTTAGAAGCACGGTGCTTTTTCTTGGAAGACGGAGGTTTTTTGACAGGTTCATCCTCTGTCATCTCCTTGACATTAGGGAATATCGGAGAAGTTTCTCCGTCTTCCCTCTCTTCTACTAGCGGAGGGGTTTTAGGGCTTTCCTGGCTATCGGCACCCGTTGTATCGGCTGGTTTTGCCATTAGCACTTCATGGAACCCTTCTTGAAAGGACTTAACTTTTCTTACGAAGGCATCATCGTCCTCGTCTTCGGAATCGAAGTTATCCGATCCGGTTTCCGACTCCAATCTCGCCTCTATGGCGGCAAGCACGGACTCTGTTTCCGAGTTCATCGTCTGGTTGACGGATGTCGGATCTTCCGTCTCTGTGACGGGTATTGGTTCTTCCGTCTCTGTGACGGGTGTAATGTTGTTATCTGCCTCTTGCACGGGATTTCCGTCATCCGTGTTTTCAGCGATCTCGGATTGCACCATGCCGATAAAGTGCGTATCACTGTTTTGTCGGCGATCTGAGCAAAATCCGGCATCATAGTCGTCTTCGACTGGGTATAGGGCGGGTGGGAAATACTTGCTTTCACCGCAAAACCCCATTGCTTCCGTGGTTAATCCGATAAAGATGTTAGCAGATCCAATCGGTAAAACGCAGGCACTTACCAGGTGGTTTTGCGCCGGTATGTAGGATCCGTTGTCGAGGAAGCGCCCGACGTCGTCGTCGAATTCCAAGCTTCCGACAGTGATCGATCTTCCAATTCCGCCTAGTATCCCAGATCGGAACTTCACGCCTGACGTCGTTCGCCCCACGGTGGGCGCCAACTGTCGAGACATCGTAGTAGTTTTCATAGACTGGGGTGCCATGACACTATGGTAGAGACGTGGGGTAACGGGATAGCGTAGTAATACAGAACACGGGATTTTACCCAGGTTCGGTACGTCGCGACAGTACGGCGTACCTACTCCTGCACTTCTCACTATGTGGGACTAAAGCCCGTATAATAAGGTTACAATGTAAGGGAATAGATCCAGCTACTCGTCGAGGATGAACTTCCCGGCGAGTTGCGTAAGGCTTGAGCTTGAACCTAGAACCCTTGGAACTAAGAGAACTTATGAAATCTATCTCCCGTCCGGCTTTATATAATAGCCGGATTAGGGCTTACAGAACCAGAAACCTAGAAGACTACGTTTAACTTGTAACTTGGAAAGTAAGGAATCCGTCTTCTCCTCCAAGCCAGATCACGCGGGCCGTGATCCGGGTTCTTCTAGAATCCGGCTTCTGCGCGTCGGACTACTGGGCCGCCCAATGGACCTAAGCCCATTACCATGTAGGCCACCCTGGTAGTCCGGCTCTTTTGTCTACCATCTTCTATACCCCTATTCAGTATATATCCGACACCCATATTTTTATTATATTTTTCTGATTATCATTTTGGGAGATATTAATTTTACAAGTTTAAGGCATTTTATGGAATTACTTAAATAGGGGGGGTCCCACCTGTCAGTGCTCGGTTTCTATTTATAAGAAGAAAAAACGTCTGCCAACTGGGCCTTGCGTGACGTCATGCTGGCGTCAGCATGACGCCAGCAGCTGGCCACAGCAGCCATGCCGACGACGGCGACCTCGATTCAGCGCCGGAGGAGGGTCACGGGAGGGCGCGTTGGACGCACCGCGACTCACCCGACCTGGTAGGCCTAGCGCCACTAGTTTTTGGTCACCGGAGGAGCTCCGGTGACACCTCCCGCGGCGGCGAGCGGCGGTTCACGATGACGAGCTCGGAGACAGGAACGTAGAACAGATCGAAGACCACCACATGGTAGAGGAGCTCACCGGGGGCATGGGTGGAGGCTCGGTGAAGCAAGGAGTGGTCCTGGACAGCCGGAATTCGAGAAATCGATGGCGGCCGGAGATGAGGGAGAACACGAAATCCATCCGATTCAGGCCATCTCGTCGGCCTAGGTTGCTCGAGGAGGACCTGTGGGACTCTAAGGTGCTTCGTGTGTTCTCAATTCGTTCGAGGAAGCTTTGGAGACTCGTCAATGGCGGATTGGTAGAAGCTAGGGTTTCGGGTCACAGGGAGGTAACAGAGGACGAGGGGAGGAGTGTGGAGGGGGGGTAGGGAGAGGGAGGAGGTCAAGGCGATCTCCTGGACCTATCCACGCAAGCAGGGGCACAGGCAGGTGCGTGGCAAGGCGGCAGCGGCGCGGCCACGGAGCTGCTCCTACTGTCAAAGGTTGAAGACAACCTTTTTGCACAAAGCCCCCTGCGGTTTTCGGATTTACAGAAAAGCCCTTTTCTATTATAAAACAGAACAGAACAGAAGATTTGGGGACCTTTTTTCAAAGAGAAAATTTGGCAAAAATACTTTTTGGAAACCTCATAAAATTTCCAACCTCACCATGTATTGCTTTCGTGAAATTGAAATACTTTTAAGTACAAAATTTTGGAACCCCTTTTAAGTACCATTTGCTGGAAATTTCTCAAACCATTTAAATTGACAATTTAAATTGTTTCAACAGGGTTCAAATTATTGTTTCATGCATGTATGAGATGAACACACACCACACACCCTAATGTATCAAAAATTGGGATGTTACAAATCTACCCCCCTTACAAGAATCTCGTCCCGAGATTCCCGAAGGAGAAGAAAGAAGGAACACCGGTTTTGAACGATCTTCTCGAACCTTACGGTTCTCTTATTGAAGAGGTTGATCCATAGCACTTGCGAAGATCTCCAGAGGCTACACCTTAGGTAAGAGGGAAACTCTTAGGAAATGATCTTCACGAAGATCGAGTATCTCATGGCTAACTCATGACCAGAATGTTCGTAAAGAACTTTTGAGTTAACAGGCATGAAACACATCAAGATAACGGAGGGAATAGAAGATGGTTTCAAGTGTTCGGACGATTGATCTTGAAAGGATTTAGAATATGAGCTTTGCACAAGACTTTAAATCCTTTTGGAAAAGAACGGTTGGACAACTTATGATATCGAGGTTTCTTCAAACAGAAAACCAAGATGGAAAGTTTGGTCTTGGATACCACAATGTAATATCCGTAGACGAGAGGAATCACGAGAAAACACTGTAATCGTGAGTCGGAGAGAAATTGATACAAGATCATGTTCACTCTTCGGAGTGGACACGAAAGATAACGGAACTTTCATTCTGTTAAAATTTTGTCGAAAACTTTGTCAAGGATCGGGATGTTACTTCACGACAGAATATGAGTAACCACGGAAGGTTGGAACACCGTAATTAGGGAGGAATTATTGATCACACCATAAGGATGGGTAACCAACGAGGGTTGAAACCCCAGAAGGGATAGGGAATCTCTTTCCTATGGTGGATTTGACGTAGCAATACGTTTACCACATAGTTAAGATCCCACGGCTGGAGTGAATGACAAATTCACACAATGTGTGAGATGAACAAAATTTCAAGTACAAACAACTTGAGAAGGGAACTGATCAACGGCGGTTACGAAACACCAAGAGATGGTTCTCAGGATGAACTTTTTTCCACCAAAAGAAAGGTTTGGAGGATCAACTGAGAGATATTGGAAAGATCAACTTCCAAGTTATCCTTGATGTTTTAGATACCAACAGCAGGTTCTTAACAAGCCTTCAAAAGGTCATCAAGTGAAGGTCAAACTTCGGTTCAAAAGAACAATAAGGAAAAAAAATTCTAGAATAAGCATCACAGAAATCCTCACAGGGAGTGGTTGTTCTTACGGATTCAAAGAGATATGACATTAGGCCTTCCGGCTAATTGTGTCAACCACAACATCAACCATGCCGGATTTTGAAAAGACCTGATTCAATACTCTTGAGGAAACACCAACCATCATTGATGCTTGAGATTCAGCTCTGGTTAGTGGATTGTCAAACAAGACTCACTATGTTAGATCAGCGGAATTGCACCGGTTACAACTGAGATACCTTTACTGGATTCTCAAGATATGGAATACGATGCCACGCTCAAGAAGATGAGCGAGATCGCAGAACTCATGTATTAGCAAATTGCGAAAGACGGTTGCACCTACATGAATTACTTGCAACAAAACACATCAGAGTCCTTGGTTGGGAGATGATAACAAAGATCACCAAGATCTTGGACTTCTTCTTTCAAGGAAAATCAGTCAGTGGCTTAGCGTGGATGCAAACTTCTTTAAGTGAATGGAGGTAAAAACCAACCTACCATCTCAAGAATAGTCCACACGAGCATGACTGACTTAAGATTATTCCCGAGGGAACAAAAACTATTCTCGGATCCATGACGACAACTTTCACCAAAAGCACACGAACCCGAGAAAATCACTTCAAACATCTAGAACACAACTTCGCGATAACACAAAGTTGGTTCTCAAAAGTTTCCAACATTGTTGCCAATGTTCAACATGAGCCTCTCGCAACTTGGAGGAAATAGGAATGTCATCGATGGGCTCGAAAACATACTTATCAAGACACTCCAATAAGAGAGATTTAATATGATATATGAACAAGGCAGAACATTGGTCAGACCAAAGGACATGAGGTGTACTCGGTCCAAACACCATGAGTAAAAAAAACACCATCAGGATAGTCCTTGAATCTGGACTTGATCTGACGATAGCCCAAATCAAATCAAGGTAGAATGACAGCATGTCCACAAAAGAGATACTATCTTGCTTCAACACGAGGGAAAATGGATATCCCTTAACAAAGGATCAAGTTAGGCGGAGCTTTTGCCTTTCAACTCTCCAAGTTATTGTTTAAGCTCAACCAACTAGTACAGGATATCCAGCGCTGTTTCTTGGAGAAAAGAGTAGTTCAAACTACCCCTCGTTTAGACATCACGGTCAGGTAACAACCTGGTGATACTTCTAGAAAGACAACCAGAACATCACAACCCACCGGTATGTCTTGAAGTTCGAAAAGGAATCTTGCTTTTGAAAGCAACCGATAAGATCTTGAGAGCTTTGGTATGAACCTAACTCTCTGATCAACAATGTGCACCGGAATGAACGAATTTGGTAACACGACCGACTTTAGTAGAGACCGAGTGACCGATAGTGCTAAGAAGGATACAGATGTTTCATAGGTTTTTCGAAGCAATAAGAAATGCTAGGAACATCTGATACACACCTCAATGCACACCCAACATTCTTGAGCACTCAAGCTTGGAGTGAAGGTGGTTAAAGATATGTAAGAGCATCACTTCATCAACAAGGCCATGAAACTTAACACGACCTCTTGATATGTAAGAGTGTGATACTCGAAGGTAGAACAGAACAGAAGCTTATGAAACTTCCTTAATCTGCGAATTACAAAACTTTGACCTGGTCCTGGAGGTGAACGAGGTACTGGAGTTTGTTTCTCCGGACATTTCAAGGTGGAATGTTATGACGGGAACCAAGAAAAAAAAATGCATTGGAAGAATCCAACACCATATGTAACTTGGTTTCCAAACAACGGACGAAATTCGAAGAGGAACTAAAGAGTAGGAACGTGCTCTGGAAAGTCCTGAGATCACGTTGGATGCACAGGGTAATACTCATGTGTAGAACCCATGCCAAAAGGTTGGTATAGCTGAACCAAGAACAAAGATGTGGAATTCAGGATGATCACTCTTGCGGTGATCCCTTTTGACTCCAAGAGAAAGCCTACGGCTATGAGAGTTGGAATTTCCTAACCATCCTGAGGTAGAACAGATTCCTCAGGATCCAAAGAAACGGAACTTGGGTTAAAGGTCAGCATCCTGTACTGATAGCGTGAGCATCACATGTTTATGAAACCACACGATTCAACCCACCGCAATTCAGCACATTCCGGGACCTTCGGTTCAAGTCTAAGGTTGAAAACTCAACGGAAGGAGTAACTACTATTCAAGTGCCTTAGGACACTACCAGTAGCAATCACGAGGTGAGTTTCAAAAGCCAAACCTAACTCCGGAAGAATTTGAGCAGAGGATAACGGATACATTCGAGATGGAAAGCAGATCTCGAGGTTCAGGATTTAGAACTTTGAAACATGTAGGAATGTGGAATCCGGACAACACTGAGAGATTAGGATGGGAAAGAAATCTCCCAGTTTAAGATGTAACGGACTTTGGAACACTCACAACTCTAGAAACTTAACACTAGGTCAGCTGGGGTAAAAACGTCATTGCCAAAGAAGGCACCTAGGTTTTGAATGACTGGGAGAGATAGCAAAACCTTTTCAAATCAAAACAGGTAAGATGACCCAGAGTTAGAGCGATACCAGATAAGGAGTAAAAAGAATCCTAAGAAGGATTTTCACAATCATATGAAGTTACAAGTAGTTTTCACAAACACTAAACTCGACATCGACCAAGCAGTAAGGTTTTCCTACAGGCAGTCCTGCTCTGATACCATGACTTGTCACGACCCCGGACCCCGAGATATACATACTGTTATGTGCTCCTATCCATGGACTCACAAGGGCTTCAGGGTTACCAGCCCCGGCCGCAACAAACAACGGCAGGCAGACTGGATTCATCGGCACGTAGTCCGGATCCCCAGTCTACTACTCCTTGTATCCATGCTAGTCATAACCAACTATGCATATCAAAGCGTCCACGAATCGAATGAAACTGAAGGAAACGGGACCAAAGCTATACAGAGATGCTATGTGTCCAGAAAGTGCAACAACAATCGAGGGTTACTGGGGTTACCTCGCCCCAGGCCGATCACATCGACAGGCGGGCTCGGACATGGATCATCGGCTCCACAACCCCTCGACTGCGACAACTATGCAGGCATAGCCAAAACTGTATAACAATGAGCTCGAAACCAACAACCGATCAAAGCAGTACTCTAAACATGAAAGTTGTATTAAACAGGTGTTACTAGAGTATAGCTTACAAGCAGAGGTCACACGACCCAATATTACATCAGACAATGGAAGGCAAATTATGTTGCTAATCAACAAGAACCAAAGAGGCCTAAGAGGCCGCAACATAAGGCGACGTCCCAGCCCATAGATTCCAGGCTGCTACCTGGGAACCCCAAACTACTCGTCGATGTCCACGTCGAAACACCACCGAACTGAGGAACTCCACCTGAACCAAGTTGAAGCAAACATGAGTACGGGAGGTACTCAACAAGACTTAGTTAACCTATTATATATCTGCTATCTTCAGAAAGGGTTTTATGAAGGCTGGTTTGCGTAAAGCCATCTTTGTTTTGCAAGTTGAGGGAGGAATAGCACGTCTCATAGAAGGTTTTGAAAACAGATGAGAAACTCACTACTGTAATCATCATCTTTTGAAACCACCAACATCATTACCAGCATCTCACATGCTACAAGGATCACCCCTCCCGGCATCTCCGGGGAGGCACCCTTGATCTATTGCCTCCATGCTTTGTCAACATCTTTTACGCCACGTTCAGGTTATCTATGACCCCGTGACTTTCACCAAGTCGTCCATAACCGTGGACACGGCTTTCCGAAAGATTTATCCCTGCAGGGTGGTACACTTTACCCACACGTACCATCCGACTCTTAATGCCAAGCTATTGGCACAATTCCGACGATGTGCCTGCAGAGTGTGGTTGGCTCCGACCTTTACCTTGTCGAGCCCTATCCATGAGTCAACCCAAACAGGGCCACCCCGTCAACAGGGAGTTGGCCACCTCCTGACGGCACCTGTTCTGTGAGTCGGGAACAAGATCCGTGTACGTCCATCACTTGTCCCGGTCACGCCCTAAACACCTCCAAAAGGTTTTTGACTCACACGCAGATGGAAATCCCAAACTACGTGACTCACGGATAGAACCAAACAAGTTAGTTAGTCAGGCGAGGTTCATTGGCTCGCTCGTGTGGTTGCACGCTCAGTCTTGGTTTCCACGGCGAGACCTTAATCCTAGGGTTGGCAAGTACAGAACAAAGAACCACTTCCCAAGTGGCCTCCCGTCCTCGCCTTAGTCAGGTTAATCACACAATCCTCATCTCACCACGTCATCATATCATACTAGGTTATCGAAGCTCTGATTCATCAACCGGATGGAGCAGAGGTAAACCAACAGGTATGACTAAGCGAAGCAGATATGAGGTTCTGGCGATGCGCACAAGCAATTCTATGGCGGCTAGGAGCAGTGGATCAGAGTATTGTGGCAATGCAGTATATAGGTGAACAATATCTAGTAGCATCAAATAGTTTAGAATCGAATGCAAAGTACGAGAATCAAATGCTGATGGAAAACATATATGAGCAGATAAGAGGTTATGCTTGCCTTGGTTATAAGAAAACCAGATAAAGATCTTTTGGAATAAGTGCTTGACTTGTCGGTTAGGATCAAGTATTCACCATTGGACTGCTGGCCTTCTCTTCGGAGTCACGTTCTACCGAAGGGGGACTAACACCGAAAAGACGAACAATCAACCATGGCATCGATGCAATGCACAACATGTATGCATGAGCAAATTAATGCACTGAAATAAAGCCCTAAGCATGATCGTTGGGTTGCTAGGGTTCATATGTCAGTTCGGCATTTTTACTGAATTTATCCCGAAATAGACCCCGGAGGGGGTTTCGGGCGATTCTGGAAGTGAGTGCAATTTTAAAAGCTCAAATAAGGTTAAAAACATCATAAATAGGTTGCATTTGTCATTTTGAGCATTTTGGTATATAACTTTTAATTTTCTAATTTTATTGAATAAAAACTTATTTTTCTATTTTTAATTGAATAAACAACATTAAAATAATACTCATTTTTTTGGAATTTCTCAAATATGTTTGAAAATGACATATTCAGATATTTTACATTTTTCTGAACACTCCCATATTTTTATTATATTTTTCTGATTATCATTTTGGGAGATATTAATTTTACAAGTTTAAGGCATTTTATGGAATTACTTAAATAGGGGGGGTCCCACCTGTCAGTGCTCGGTTTCTATTTATAAGAAGAAAAAACGTCTGCCAGCTGGGCCTTGCGTGACGTCATGCTGGCGTCAGCATGACGCCAGCAGCTGGCCACAGCAGCCATGCCGACGACGGCGACCTCGATTCAGCGCCGGAGGAGGGTCACGGGAGGGCGCGTTGGACGCACCGCGACTCACCCGACCTGGTAGGCCTAGCGCCACTAGTTTTTGGTCACCGGAGGAGCTCCGGTGACACCTCCCGCGGCGGCGAGCGGCGGTTCACGATGACGAGCTCGGAGACAGGAACGTAGAACAGATCGAAGACCACCACATGGTAGAGGAGCTCACCGGGGGCATGGGTGGAGGCTCGGTGAAGCAAGGAGTGGTCCTGGGCAGCCGGAATTCGAGAAATCGATGGTGGCCGGAGATGAGGGAGAACACGAAATCCGTCCGATTCAGGCCATCTCGTCGGCCTAGGTTGCTCGAGGAGGACCTGTGGGACTCTGAGGTGCTTCGTGTGTTCTCAATTCGTTCGAGGAAGCTTTGGAGACTCGTCAATGGCGGATTGGTAGAAGCTAGGGTTTCGGGTCACAGGGAGGTAACAGAGGACGAGGGGAGGAGTGTGGAGGGGGGGGGTAGGGAGAGGGAGGAGGTCAAGGCGATCTCCTGGACCTATCCACGCAAGCAGGGGCACAGGCAGGTGCGTGGCAAGGCGGCAGCGGCGCGGCCACGGAGCTGCTCCTACTGTCAAAGGTTGAAGACAACCTTTTTGCACAAAGCCCCCTGCGGTTTTCGGATTTACAGAAAAGCCCTTTTCTATTATAAAACAGAACAGAACAGAAGATTTGGGGACCTTTTTCCAAAGAGAAAATTTGGCAAAAATACTTTTTGGAAACCTCATAAAATTTCCAACCTCACCATGTATTGCTTTGGTGAAATTGAAATACTTTTAAGTACAAAATTTTGGAACCCCTTTTAAGTACCATTTGCTGGAAATTTCTCAAACCATTTAAATTGACAATTTAAATTGTTTCAACAGGGTTCAAATTATTGTTTCATGCATGTATGAGATGAACACACACCACACACCCTAATGTATCAAAAATTGGGATGTTACAATATTGGACTGGGAGTCACCTAAATCCATCAAAGAGGTTCGAAACTTCCTCGAACTTATCGGTTGTTATCACCGCTCTATTGAAGGTTTCTCCAAAGCAGCCAAACCAATGACTGATCTTCTTAAGAAAGATAAACAGTTTGTATGGTCAAGAATGGCAGAAGAGAGTTTCCGGTTGTTGAAAACCAAGCTGGCTAATGCTCCTATGCTTGTCCTTCCGGACATGCGCAAGGACTTCGTCATCTTCTGTGATGCCTCTCGTCAAGGTATCGACTGCGGTCTATTGCAAGATGGTCGTGTGGTTTCTTATGATTCTCTACAACTGAAACCACATGAGCTCAAATATCCAACTCATGCTCTTGAGTTAGCAGCTGTTGTGTATGCCTTGAAACAATGGCGTCATCATCTGCTAGGAAATCACTGCGAGTTCTACTTCCACCAGCAGAGCTTCAGATATCTTTTTACCCAACCAGACCTGAGTCTCAGACAAAAGAGATGGTTGGAACTAGTCAAAGAACCCAATGTGGAGGTCGATTGTCAAGTTGATAAAGGTAAAACCGTGGCTGACACGACAATCCAGAAGTCTTACTGTAACAGCTTGATGATACAGCAAGATCAACCTTCTCTCCACAAAGAGTTCTCCAAGCTCAATCTTGAGGTTGTTCCCTCTGGTTATCTGGTTAATCCGGAAGTGAAACCATCCTTTGAACATCAAATCAAAGATGCCCAAAAGCGGGATCTAAGCATTACCTTGGTCAAGAGAAAGATTTCTCGTGGAATTCCTACATGTTTCTCTGTTGATGATCAAGATACCGTTTATTTTGGTGAACGTATTGTTGTGCCGAAGAAACGGAGTCTGAAACAACTGATCCTCCGTGAAGCTCATGAGTCACTTCTCTCTGTTCATCCTGGTAGCACCAAAATGTACTGTGATCTACGTCAAAGGTTCTGGTGGACCAAGATGAAGCGAGATATCGCTCAATTCGTGGCTGAATGCGACGTTTGTCGTCGTGCTAAAGCTGAACACCAAAGACCAGTTGCTACTCTCTACCCCACACCTATTCCTATTTGGAAGTGGGATGAAGTTGAGATGACTTTCTTTGTTGGTCTTCCAAGAAATGATCAGGGACACACCGCTATCTCGGTAGTGATTGATCGTCTGTTAAAGGTTGCTCATTTCGTTCCTATCCATCAGGGTATTAATGCTAAACAATTGGCAGATTTATATGTCTCTCAGATAATACCTCTTCATGGTGTTCCTAAGAAGATCCTTTTTGATCATGGAAATCTTTTTACTTCCAAAGGCTGGGCAAGTTTCAAGCAAGCTATGGGAAGTCGTATACATTTCACCATAGTTTATCAGTCATCCCGTAATGATCACCTCGGGAGTCTAAACCAAACACTTGATGACATGCTTCGAGCTTGTGTTGTATCCTTCGGTAATGATTGGGAGAAATGTCTTCCATCTGCCGAGTTCGTTTATAACAACTGCTTCCAAGTTATCTTGACCAAAGCTCCGTTTGAAGTTCTTTACAACAGAAGCTGTTCAATTCCGTTAAATTGGTCAGAAACCGGTGAAAGACAGTTCTTTGGACCGAAGAATCTGATCAACGAGACTGAAGAAACAGTTCGTATCATCCGTGAACATCTGAAAGCTGCTCAGTCTCGCCAGAAGAGTTATGGTGACCGTCAACAAGATATTCGTTATGATGTTGGTGGACAAGCCTATCTTCGAGTCACACCTCTGAAGGGTTTTCATCGTGAGGTCATGAAGGGAAAATTACCGCCTCGCTACGTTGGTCCTTTCCCTGTTCTTGCAAAAAGTGGGAATTTTGCTTATCATCTCCTTCTACCTTCAACGTTCCCACGGGTTCATGCTACATTCCATGTCTCACCACTCCATCGTTGCTTCAAAGATTCCAACCGTGGTGTTGATCATGAAACCATTGATCTCAAGGATGATCTGACCTACCGAGAATGTCCTGTCCGTATCCTCGAGGCAGCTGAACGGAAGATTCGATACCGAAGCATCAAGTGCCTCAAGGTTCAGTGGTCTCATCATTCTGAAGCTGAAGCAACCTGGGAACGAGAAGATCGTTTACGATCCGAGTACCCGTCCTTCTTTGCTAAAACCTAGGAATCTCGGGACGAGATTCTTGTAAGGGGGGTAGACTTGTAACATCCACCTTTTTGTAATAAAGTGCTTGTGTGTGTTTGTGTTGGTGCTCATGTCATATCATGCATGCAATTTTGAACCTAAATTGTGTTTAAAACAAGTGCATTAAAATTTAATACCGGAGTTTATTAAAATCCCTTAAAAGTGCCAATTTAGATGATGGTTTAAAATGGTGCAATTTTTGGCAAACTAAAAATATGTTGAGGTTTCCAATGTGTTAAGGAACTCAAAAATAATTTTTGTCAATTTTTACCTTTTACAGAAAAGCCCTCAAATCATTCTTTTAAGCTGCAGTTTTAAAAGGAGAAGGGACCTCTTCGCATTTTATGTCGTTTTAGGGGGGTTTTCGGAAATTCCCTTTTGTCATCTTCTTCCTCAGCCAGTAGGCCGGAAGCTCCTCGACGCCAACCTTCCCCGCCACCTCCTGCTTGCCCTTCGAGGGATAAGGCCGAGAGAGAAAGCCTCGCACCCCTCTATCCCCTCCTCCCCTCAGAGCTCCTCTTCTCTGTCTCCCTCACGCACACATCGAACCCAAACCCGAAACCCTAACACCAGCCTCCGCCGCTCGACGTCGGCGTTGCGGCCTACCCCGGCCCTCCCCGAGCACCCCACCGGCTCCGCCACCTCCCCTTCGTCCTCCTCGAGCACGCACGGCCGCCGGGACGGCCGGGAGGGCCTCAATTTCCCCGCCGGAATCCGCCACGGCCGCCGCCGTCTTCTGCTCCCCGCCGGCGTACGGCGTCACGACTCACCGCCCCGACTACCTCGACACATTCACGGTACCCTCAGGAGCACGCCGGTGCCCTCCTCCTCCTCCCTCCCTCTCTGGTTCTTTCTCCCGCCGCCAAACGCCGTCCGCCGCCGCGCCCAAGCGCTCCGGTGAGCTCTCCGGCGACCAATCGGTCCGCCGCGAGCCTCCCCGCACTCCCCGTGACCTCCTCAACCCCGTGGAGGCCTTCGATTCCAAAACCCCTCACAGGATCGATCAATTGCATCGAAGCAGAGAGGATTTGGGCTCGGGTGATGTCACTGTGACATCGTGCTTGCGTCACCAGGCAGTTTTCCCTGTTTTTTCAGTTTAAACGAATTGGTACTGCCACGTGGACCCCACCTGTAATTTAATTTCAGAAAAAGAATTAAATTTAAAAATGCAATAACTTTTGATTCATAATTCAGAAAAATATGTTCAATATACCATTTTGTTCAGAAAAATGTAATCTACATGTTTATGCCATTTGCACACATTTTTGACAAAGTTGAATTTTGAGCATTATTTAAATCATTTAAAATAAAGAAAATAAGTTTTTATTCAAGAAAATTAGAAAATTACAAGTTATATGTCAAAATGCTTAGAATGACAAATGCAACCTAGTTATGGTGTTCTCAGCCCTATTTGAGCACTTTAACTTGTCGCACTTCTAGGTTTTACCCGAATCGGTCTCCGAGGTCCACTTCGGGACTAATTTCACTAAAACTGTTTTCTTAACATATGAACCCTAGAAACCCATGAACCATGTTTAGGGCTTATCTTTAATGCATTCAAATGTTCATGCATACATATTGAGCATTGCATCGATGCCTGTTTTGAGTGTTGTTCTCTCTCTTTCCGGTGTTTGTTCTTATCGGTAGACCTCGAACCCAGAGAGAAGTTCGACACCCCTGTTGCCGAATACTTGGTCTAAACAACCAAGTCAAGCACTTATTCCTGGAAGCTTTCTCTGGTTTTCTTGAAGCAAGGCAAGCATAACCTCTTATCTTCCCATATATGTTTTCGAAATGTCTTCCTTCTCGTACAATGCATGCTTTACAAAGTATCTTGAGTCAATAGATAGAGTTATCCTATTTATTTGCATAAACCAGATATCATGATTCCATGCTCCTAGCAGACATAGGATTTGTTTGTGTGTATCGCCAAAGCCTCATATATGCCATGCTTAGTCATACATGTATGTTGATCTCTGCTCCATCCGGTTAATGAATCAGAGTTACGAAATGAATCTAGTATGACAGGATAACGTGGTAAGTTTCGAGATGTGTGGTTAATATGATTAAAGGCTTGGATGAGTTGCCACATGGAATGTGGTGATTTGCCTTGTTCATGCCCTAGGAGCGAGTTCTCGCCTTTGAAGCCAAGACTGATCGTGCAACCACACGGGGATTGGATTCCCCTCGGTTTCAACTTGTCTAGTTTGTTCCATGAGTTGCCTAGTTCGGGCGTTCCATTTGGATTTGCGGGGATGTTAAAAACGTTTAAAAAACTAGGACGTGGCGGTGTAACAGCCTGTGGCGAGACAGTAGTTGAAGCACCGCTCACAACGATAGAGACCCGGCAGGAGATGGCCACTCCCTATTGGCGGTCCATCTCTACTCGGAGCGACTCATGGAATAGGCGAAGCAAGGGAAAGATCGTGGTCAGCCACCCTCTGCCGGCACATCGTCGGAATTGTGCCAATAGCTTGGCATTAAGAGTCGGTTGATGCGTGTGGGTAAAGTTGTACACCCCTGCAGGGTTTAATCTTTTCGAAAAGCCGTGTCCGCGGTTAAGGACAACTTGGTGACGGATCCTGAGATCATAGATAACTTGAACCGAACGTAAAAGATGTTGGCAATGAATGTTTAGTTTTAAAAGGTGGTTCCAGTTATCGGTGCTGAAGATGATGCTTCGAAGGTTCTGAAGGCAATACCCGAGGAAAGGGTATTCTTTTAAAAGATTTGTGAAAAACTTCTCTATCTCCCTCTATTCGAAACAAAGTTGGCTTTACGCAAAACAACCTTCATAAACCCTTTTCGAACAAGCAGATATATAATAGGTTAGTTAAGTCTTGTTGAGTACCTCTCGTACTCATGTTTGCTTCAATTTGGTTCAGGTGAAGTTCCCTACCTTCGGTGGTGTTTCAACGTGGACGTCGACGGATAGTTTGGGGTTTCCCAGGTAGCAGCCTGGAATCTATGGGCTGGGACGTCGCCTTATGTTGCAGCCTCTTAGGCCCTTTTGGTTCTTGTTGAATAGCAACATATTTTTGCTATCCGTTGTCTGATGTAATGTTGGGTCGTGTGACCTCTGCTTGTAAGCTATACTCTAGTATTACTTGCTTAATAAAGCTTCATGTCTAGGGTGCTGCTTTAATCGATTGTTGGTTTCGAGCTCATTGTTATACAGTTTTGGCTATGCCTGCATAGTTGTCGCAGTCGAGGGGTTGTGGAGCCGATGATCCATGTCCGAGCCCGCCTGTCGATGTGATCGGCCTGGGGCGAGGTAACCCCAGTAACCCTCGATTGTTGTTGCACTTTCTGGACACATAGCAGCTCTGTATAACTTTGGTCCCGTTCCTTCAGTTTCATCCGACTCGTGGACGCTTGGGTATGCATAGTTGGTTATGACTAGCATGGATACAAGGAGTAGTAGACCGGGGATCCGGACTACGTGCCGATGAATCCGGTCTGCCTGCCGTTGTTTGTTGCGGCCGGGGCTGGTAACCCTGAAGCCCTTGTGAGTTCATGGCTAGGAGCACATAACAGTATGTATATCTCTGGGTCCGGGGTCTGACACCCATGACAGTCATCACCTTCTGTCTAGCGAGTTTCTCTACTTATAGCCTGAAACTCCTATATTGGACAAACCAGAGGGAATATTGTGAATATTGTGGTTATACCTTTGTCTTGGGTGTTACTAGGTACTATACCCAAAGAAATTAGTTGCAATCTTATACCCTCTTCTGGCTCCGGTCAAGGTGGTTGGCGGAAAAGTCAAATTTTGCTCCACCGGGGCTAGGGTTTTGCAGGAGAAGTATGCCATACCATGTATGTAAAATTGTATTTTGGGTTTTATATGTCAAATACCACACCGGTGTTTGACCGGCTTCACCGGCATCACCTTCTCTAAAGCAGTTATTTGGAATTATATCGTGAAACTCCAGATCGGACGAACCGGAAGGAATCTTGTGAATTGTCTAGGTAGACCTTTGTCTTGGGTGTTCCTAGGGACGATAAAACAAACAAGAAAGCAATTGCACTTTGCTACCATCTTCCAACTCCTGTTAAGGTGGTAGACGATAACTCGAACTTTTCTCCAACATGGCTAGGGTTTCGCTGGAGAGGGTCTCCGAAGCGTCAGAATCCCACCAAAAGTTAGGGGTGCCATACCATGTGTGTACAAGTGTGTTTTGGATTGTACATGTCAAAGATTCCACACCGGGGTTTGACCGACTGCACCGGCATCACCTTTGTTCCCCTCTCCGGTGGGAGCTTGGGCCATGCTAGGACGTCGGGATGCTCCTCGGAGCCACCGCCACAAGGAGCGGCATGGAGGAAGTAGGGCCACGATAGCATGTGCATCTTCTTTGATGTTGTCTCCTCCCTAGCTCTCCTCTGTCGCCGCCCTCCTCCGGCGACCACCTTCCTCCATCTATCGCCCTCTCTCCTTGGTAAGATGCTCTGAACCCTACCCCAATCCTATTAGGTTGTTAATTACGGTTTTTTCAGTGGCATGTTTTTTTGAGCGGCGCGTCCCAGACCTCTGGGTCACTGCTCATGGCCCACTGGTTCAACATGGCTATGGTGCCAGCAGGGATGAGGTGGCCGTCGACGTACGTGTCCGTGATCTCCATGTGGCGCCACGAGAGCAGCAGGCCTGGCTAGTGCGGAGGGCCTCCTTGAGGAGGGCATGCAGATAGGACAGGGTGGCGGATCCAGGATTGGAGCAAGCCCCAGGCCAAAACTTGGCGCAAAAAAAACCCTACTACAAAGCTCTTGTAATAGCACAAAAGAAATTTTGGTATATTGCAAATACGCACACATATTTTCGATCCATTGTTTATATGTTTCAATAAGAACTAAAGTTAGAGATGACTAAAAACTAAAAATAGTAGTACGAGGATAAAATGTCTCCATCTTTTCTTCAGTTTGAGAATTTACATTTTTATTTTTATTTTTTCGGTATTTAGATCATTGCATAAATTCAATTCATCATTTGTTCTTAAACATGAAATTGATTACAATTTACGAACAATGTTATTCAACAATTATGTCAAAGCCAAGGTAAACCAATTGAGTTATAGAAATTACCCAGCTGAGGGGATTTGCAGCCACTTTCAATCGAATCCTAACTACAAAATAGTGATGAGGAGATTAGCACTTTTTGTCCGTGGCAGAGCTGCAGCAAGCAGAGGAGCCTAGATAGGCGAGCAATAGCATTATAGCACCAGGACCTGGATCGCACGCAGTACGGCTGCAGGGGCAGGCGGCAGCGGCCGGCCGGGCGACGCTGGAGCCATGCAGGACATGCGACGGCCGGACCGCAGGTGGGTTCCAGTGAGCGCTCGGCTGCTCGCCGGCGTGCTGGCGCTGGCGCAGCGATCGAGGAGCAGTAGGCGCCCTACATGGAGCGAGAGATTCGACTACAGGGCAGACGAACAGAACGAGCGAGAGGGTTTCGCAGGCAGGGTTCGCGTCGCGTGAGGCCAGCACGAATCAGGCCAGACTGGGCTGCGGCCCGGGCCAAAGTATTTGTTCTGCAGATGGTAGGCCGATTGTTTTCCGACATCCCGGACAATGGCCCTTCTTGCCCTGGGCGTAGATCCGCGCCAGGGATGGCACAACAGAACCGGTGATATGGTTTCCACGACAGACCACCCCGTCGAGTTCGCGGTGCATGTTGTCCTGGATGTCGCGGTGGAGGACTCAGTGACGTGGTTGCCAAGACTTGCCATGGCCGACCACCTCGTCGTGATCGTGGTGCATGATGTCCTAGTCGACCGACTTCACAGTGTAGTTCATAGCCTTGGTACACGTGCCCTTCTCACCAGCTACGCTGGCTGCACACCCTTACTGCAACAATCTGCTTCATTTCCTCCATTTATTTTTAGTGCCGAAATTATATCTTGTCCGTACAAACTCACCTAGACTCGTGTTGCGCCTTTAGATGAATTAGATAATGGAGTGAAATTAGATTAATTTTTATTTAAAAAATTTGAAACATGCCATTAGCCGATACACGATCTTTTTAGTGTGTTAGTGCGACAAGAGTGTTACACGCAATAGCAAAACAATGATGAAATTAAGCAATATCGAACCAACGGTGACACGAGATTTTAACGTGGAAAACACTTCCAACAAGAAACAGAAAAAACAACGGACGCCAGCCAGCAATCACTGGTAGAAAAAAGGCATATAGTCCTGGTTCGCAAAGGCCATTAATCCCGGGCACGCAACCGGGACTAAATAGGCGCGACTAAAGCCCCCTCCCCCTTTAGTTGTCCATCTTACGAACCGCGGCTAAAGGCCCGTCCACGTGGGCGGGTGGCGTGCGCCGGGGGCGGAGGACCTTTAGTCCCGGTTGGCCACACGAACTGGGACTACATGTTTTAATTCGTTATTTCTTTAATTCATGTGGGTTTCTAATTATTTTTCACTCCCTTTTTTTTCAGAATTTTTAGGGCGGAGGACCTTTAGTCCCGGTTGGCCACACGAACCGGGACTACATGTTTTAATTCGTTATTTCTTTAATTCATGTGGGTTTCTAATTATTTTTCACTCCCTTTTTTTCAGAATTTTTATTATTTGCTTAGTGTCTAACTATAATTATCTCTAGTCAAATTTATTACTCGTGGTCAAACTTCCCGCTCGTTCACCCATCCTCCCACTACTCTAGTACTAGCACGCTTAACTTCTGAGCTCCATCCCGTCCCGCATCCAAGTGTTTCGCACGCATGTATGTGATAATAGTATCATATCAATCCTATTAACATGTTGGTCGATGCCACATTTCTTTATTGTCTGAATTTCAAATAAATCTTTTAATAAACAAAAGTAATGATGTAATTAATAATTTTGAATAAATAAATAAACATTAACTTTTTTATTTGTATTATTTCTAAAAAATATTCAGAAAAATAAAACTAGTTTATTCTATTAATATATCAAAATATTCAGAAAAATAAAACTAATTCATTTTTAAATCTTAAAAATACAAATAATATATCAAAATATTCAAAAAAATAAAACTAATACATTTTAAAATCTTAAAAATACAAGTAATATATCAAAAAAATTAGGAAAATAAAACTAATTCATTTTGCAGATAAAATTCATGAACCAAACCATATGAAATCTAAACCATATAATATTTGCAGATAAAATTCATGAACCAAACCATATGAAATCTAAACCATATAAAATTCTTTATTGTGAGAATGATTTGAACCTAACTTTTAAAATACATAACCAAAATGGACAAACTAAAATGTTCTGGATAGATATTGAAAAGATCTATCCATAGCACTTAGCCTCACATCAAGGTCAACAACCAAATGAAAATACCATCCTTTTTAATAAAAGACCAGTAGGCTCTTCTATTATTTTCTTGATGTGTTTTTGTTTGTTTTCTTGATGTGTTTTTGTTTGTTTGTTTTGAAATGTGTGTTTGACATAATATAGAAATAGTATAGCTAGGAATTAATGTAGAAATAATATCCATTACATAATAATATATCCATTACATACTAATATATCCATTACATGCATATATCGAACGCAAGATGCGGTACACAAACAACATCTACTCGAGCTCCGTCGAGTAGATGCGGAACAACTCGTAGGCAACGTATGCATCTATGGCTGCATAGTTGACGTTGGTCCGGTCCAGTAGGTTCTTCCCCCAATACATGTGATTCTTGGAGGGGAAACGAGACTTCATGGTTTTGTAGTCGTCGTGGATGAATGCGGTTGCCATCGGAGCCATCACGGTCTTGGGCCCATACAACTCATCAAAATGGATAAGGTCCTGAATATCAACATAGTGATCTTCAGGTATCACAATACCCAAGCGCATCAACTTCTGACGGTCTTGAGTGATGTCAACGCTGCAGGAGTCATACCCCTTGTTGACAAGAAAATCAACAAGTGCCGGAGAATGCTTTGAACTACCGCAACAACAAAAATAGAACACGTGTTAGATATGTTGCAACACATGTATTCTTCAGATGCAACAAACAAATCGAAAATGCAAGATTGTACGTGTGCGTTACCTTGACCATTGGAAGACCAAAACCATCTCCTTGATCGCAATCTGGATGACGGCAACATCCCGTTGATCCGCCGTATACTCTAGATCAAGCCCGAAGAACCTATGGTGTTCATCGGCTTCTTCACAGAGATTGCTCAAATGCTCAAGAAGACCGGGGAGCCTCTCGCACATATTGGTGTAGGCCACGTCGAGACTCTTGCGGCATGGTGTGGCCACACGGAGAGTCTTCCAAACTTGAGCCATGGGTGCTTGGTGGAGGAAGATCGAAGAGAGGAAGAAGAGAAGAGAGAAGAAGAAACAGAGACTCGGGTGCGCACTGTAGCAATGCCGCCCTTCTGCCTCTCGCTCGCGAAATAAAACCGCCGCGCGGGAGGCGAGCAGTTTGTATCTTTAGTCCCGGGTGGCCAAGCCAACCGGGACTAAAGACAGGGAGGCCAGCAGACTGGATCATTAGTCGCGGGTGGCGACGCCAACCGGAATTAAAGCCCTCCACGCGCCTCCACGCGCTTCCCAACCCACGATGCATGACCTTCTGTCGCGGGTCTCCTCCCGACCCGGGACTAAAACCCCTTTAGTCACGGTGCGCAAAGTTTAGGGACTGATGGGGGCGTATGGAAGGCCTTTTTTCTACCAGTGAATACTTCACTATTTAGGGTGAGGTTACAAACGTGCCGGGATTTACAATGTGTGGCTTATCCCGTGCGGCGGCTTATAAGAGGTATATCAAGGCGGTCCTGACCTAACTAGGTTGGTAACGGTGAAACCAACTCCAACTCGGTAACAACTCGTACCGTACCCCCATCCGTGCAGTCCACGTTTGTGTGGGGCGAGTGTTGGGCCAACTTCAGACTTTGTTGCACGTCCGCCTCCACTCGTCAGAAGTTCGGCTTTTATTAGTATATACGAATACGAATTTGGATCACACCAAAATAACAAAGAAGGTCATCCGCCTCTCGACATTGCAACAAGAGGGTCAACAAAGACTCATATTACGAAAAGAGGGTCGTCGTACTCCTAACTTTATTTGATTTCATGGTTATGACTGTGCTTATCTTGATTGTTAGTGTGCTTTTTTTAGATGTCGTAGGTCCCGTCACCCACCACAGCCGGTCCCCACACGAGAATCATCAGGCTCAGGAGTCATGACTACCGCAAATGGCTCGAGCAGATGCTCGGTGATGGTTCAAGGCTACATCCCCAAGGGAAATTGGAGAGTATTTGTGGAGCTGAGCTATTTCTTTTGTGTTCTTTGTGCTAAGGAGATATCTCATACTGTGACTGAAGAAATGGAAAAGTTGGCTCCAAGGTTTCTCTGTAAGTTAGAAATGATGTTTCCTCCTACTTTTTTCTGTTCCTATGGCACACAAGATTTTACACCTACCGACTGAGGCCCATATGGGAGGTTCTGTGTAGATCCGTTAGATGTACGGAATTGAGAGACAACATAAACCCTATAACTTAAATCTCGAAATAAATGCAAGATTGAAGCATCCATAGCCGAGGAATGTGTCATCGAGGAGGTGGAAAACGTGATCACAACGTATTATCCGCCAGAAGTTCCCACCATACATAATCCAGTATCTCGTTACAATACTAGAATCCTCGAACATCAATCCGAGCTTAGCCTCTCTTCAAAGGGAAACTGGGAACTTCGGGCAGGCACAAGATGCATGCACTTTTTTTTTTGAAATAACAGCCAATATATTAAGCAAGCAAGCCCGCCTCATTAAAAACCTTCCAGTCCCTTACGGTACCCTGGAAAGAAAAGAGTGCGTCAACAAACTTGCTGTCTTGCGAGTTCAATCCGGTTTACAGTCCTTCTTGATACATGCATCAAGAAAAGCAGGGGTATAATCAACCCAAAGGCAATGCCTCCTATCTGAACTACAATAACTAGCACAAAGGTGAGCAACACCATTAGCTCCCCTAGGTACAAACGAGAGAGAAAAATTGTCCAGATTTCCTACCAGCTCATGAACTTCCAATAAAATAGACGCCACTTCGGATTTGCTATAATTCTCATTCTTCCACATAGTAACCAATTGTTTAGAATCCGTTTCTACCTCCACTGATCTCATCCCACGATCTAGAGACACTCTAATACCATCCTTAATAGCCATGGCTTCAATAACAATAGGACTTGCAACAAACTCATACCAAATTGATTGGGCTCGAAGAAGCTTACCCTGATGGTCTCGAACACATACACCAGTACCACCATTGAAATTGGAAGTAGAACAGGATCCATCCACATTAATCTCGAGTTCACCCGGTTTCGGTGGCTTCCACCTTATATGTACAGAATTAACCAAAGGAGCATGTTCCCTCCCTGTAGCTCTCAAATCAGTAGATATATCAAAGACCCAATTAACTGATTGTGTTACCGTTCTCAAATTTTCTCCATGTCTCCTTGCATTACGTTCTGACCACACAGCCCAAGAACCACATAAGATGACACAACCACTGTTAGTCGAGACAAATTCCGGGTCCAGCATGTCCAAAGCCCAAGATTCCGGATGTAGGTTCAGTATTTTCACACCCAAAACCTCTCTGATCTTCTGCCAAAAGTTTTTCGCCCATGTACATTTAAAAAGGGCATGAAAAATAGTCTCCACCTCTCCACACTCCTCGCACCTACCCAGCACTTCAATATGGTGGTTACGAAGAATTTCTTTTGTTGGGACAAATTTTTTAATGACTCTCCACCAAAAATTCCTAACCTTTGGAGGGATAGGCATTTTCCAAAGTTTCTTCCAACTCTGTTTATCATCTCCACTCGAAGAACCAGGTGCATGTATTATGTTTGCAGAAGCTAGACATTTATAGGCCGAACGAACCGAGAAAAAGCCCAATCTTTCAGGTTGCCACGCCCATGAATCATCCATAAAATTGCCCACCGGGATACGCAAAATTGCCTCAGCATCACAATGCACAAAATTCTCTCTCACTTTATCCTGTAGCCACTGATTCGAGTCTTGGTCCAGCAGCTCTTCGGCCAAAACAATATCACACCCTGGTGACCTAACCATTGGTTTTCGAGATGAGTTATCAGGTATCCAGGGGTCCTCCCATATTTTCACCGAACTTCCATCGCCTATACGTTTTATAATGCCCAACTCTAAGGCATCTCGACCATGGGGAATAGCTCTCCAAGTGTGGGATGCCCCTCTCTTTCTTCTTGCTGTCATGAAATCCCCAGAGTGAAAGTACTTCCCTTTCAACACCTTAGCACACAAAGAATTAGGATTATTAAGAATCATCCATCCTTGCTTAGCCAACATCGCCTGATTAAAAAGTTCAAGGTCTAAAACCCATGCCCCCCCTCACACTTACGGATAGCCAGATCAAACCACCTCACCCAATGCATTTTCCTCTTTTGATCATCACCTCCCCACCAAAACTTAGCAATAACAGCAGCAATCTTTTTGCATAATTTTTTGGAGAGCCTGAAACAACTCATTGAGTATGTTGGTATTGCTTGACAAATAGCCTTAATAAGGACTTCTCTACCAGCACTATTAAGATGTTTAGGCACCCACCCATTAACCAATCTCTTGATCTTTGAAAGGATACCCTCATATTCAGAATCAGTGGAACTCCCAAGAGAGGTAGGGAGGCCCAAATATTTCTCCACCAATGCCTCATTAGAAATTTGAATAGACACATGCACTTCTTGTTTCATTGTATCAGTACAATTAGAACTAAAGAAGATTGCTGACTTATCTTTGTTTACTAGTTGACCCGAACCAATGTGGTATCTCTCAAGAATATCATTGATCCGTTGTGCACCTGTCAGACTAGCCTCAGTAAAAGTAATACAGTCATCAGCAAATAGCAAATGAGAAATCCATGGTGCATGAATTCCAACTCTAACTCCTCTTGTAATATGACCTGCACCTACATGCTTGAATAAACACGTTAAGCCTTGAGAACAAAGGAGAAATAAATATGGGCTTATTGGATCACCTTGCCTAATGCCTCTGGATGGCAAGAAAACCTCAGAAAGAACACCATTAACACGAACTGAGAAGGAAGCCGACTCAACACATGCCATGACCCTATCAATCCACAGCTCAGCAAAGCCCAATTTTTCCATAATATTACTCAAATAGGCCCACTCCACTCTATCGTAAGCCTTAGCCATATCCACTTTGATTGCACAAGCCCCACTTTTTCCCTTTTTCCTCTTTAGATAATGGATACACTCATAAGCCGTCAAGACATTATCAGTAACTAGTTGAATGCTCGTGCGTTGCCACGGGATATGTATTGTATTTGTTTCTCCATATTTTTTTTAGGTGAACAAGGATATGGCTTTTGTGACAACAATAAAAGTAAATAAAAATTATTAGTGTATATCCAACAAATGAAAATCTTTATCTTTATCTAATAATAAAAGCGTTAAGGCTTCCTCTGTTGGTTACTTGGTCGGTCGATTCGTCATCGAAATCGCCACCCAAATTGATAAAAATGAACCACCAGCGCCACCCATAATCATAACATATACCGGTTCATCTTTTAATCTCCCTGGTGAAACAAGTAGGCACACTCACGTTCCGATTGTTTTTTAGTGTTTAGTTTTTGGAGTACGTAACAAATTCTTTTTTTGTCCTTTTCACTCTACCCTACCTTACGTTGCTTGTGAATCTCCAAAACAGAAACGAAACCAACCTTGCCTATTTAATTTGGATGTGGCATGTATCCATATGTATATGAAGCCTGGCCCTGGCAAAGAACACAACACCACGTTGGAACAAACGTTCCTTTGTCGGTCGTTGATCCCGTGATGGTGCGGCTTCTGCTGTAAGGACGTCGCCGGGATCGCGTCCCAATGAGCCACAGGAGAAGGGGACGACGAAGCGCGATAGCTGCCTCCAAGGATGTCTCCGCCAGCCGTGCTCATGGTCCCGATGATCCGCGGAGGAAGAGGTGGCGAAGCGTGCAGCTACGGGACGTCTGAACGCCATAGGCGGCGGCCACATCACGGTCACATAGACCTAGCTGCTAGAGACTCGTCCTCGGTGCTTCCTGGTCGGCTTCCGTATTGATCGTCCTACTCCGCCACTGATCGGGTCGCCACAGAATGCCTCGGACGCCGCTCTCGGACATGGCCAGCTAGAAGCAATTGTGCTGCCTCGGCATAGGCAGATGATCCGACATCACCTTAGTGCTCGATGCATCCTTGTCCTTCTCCTTCTCATGAGGTCTACTAACTACAGCCGACGAAGCAGCACAAAGCTAATCAATCCATCGTTGGACCACACACAAAGGTAGCTCAATAGCCTTTTTGGAGTTTGGATCATGCAGGCAACAAACGGAAAACGCTGGATGTCGAGACATCGTAGTAGTTTTCATAGACGGGGGTGCCATGAGACTACGGTAGAGACGTGGGGTAACGGGATCGCGTGGTGGACAGTGAACACAGGATTTACCCAGGTTCGGTACGTCGCGACAGTACGACGTGCCTACTCCTGCACTTCTCACTAATCAGGACTAAAGCCTGTAAACAGGGTTACAATGTGAGGTTAGATCTAAGCTACTCGACGAGGATGAACTTCTCGGCGAATTGGCGTAGAGCTTCTCTGTTCTTCGTTCGTTGTTTAATCTATCTCCCGTCCGGCTTTATATAATAGCCGGATTAGGGCTTACAGAATAGGAAACCTAGAAGACTACGATAACTTGTAACTTGGAAAGCAAGGGATCCGTCTTCTCCTCCAAGCCAGATCACGTGGGCTGTGATCCGGGTTCTTCTATAATCCGGCTTCTGTGCGTCGGATTACTGGGCCGCCCAATGGACCTAAGCCCACTACCACTTAGGCCACCCTGGTAATCCGGCACTTTGTCTACCATCTACTATACCCCTATTTGGTATATATCCGACAGTAGCCCCCAAGAAGGATTAAAACTCTGAATCTCCGTCTTTCGCCAAATATAGTTTGTCCGAGAAATATTGATTCAGTAGTCTTGATTCTTCTTATTCTTCTCTTGAAAAAGATGGTAACATGAAACTCGGAATCCTGAAAATCCGGCTTTTCTCTCACGATACTTCGCGGAAAAGGAACTTCTGACGTCAGCGCTTGAATCATGCTGACGCAGGCGACGTTTGGTTTCACGCGGGAAACCCTGCAACGTATCTCTGACAGATTCTCACGGGAAACGAGGAGATAGTCATAATTCCCCTGTCGTTTCATTTCCCGGATTTTCCGGCGAGTGACACGCGTCGAACATCCAACGGTCAAAATAGCCGTTGGCACGCATCTAAACGGATTTCTAGCTATAAATAGCCATCCTCGTCCCCAACGAAATCCTTCCGCACTCCCCACTGACCACGCCATTGACGCGAACGAGCTCGAGAGCGAAGCACCGTCCCGAGCACACTTAGCCTTTAAGAACGCCAGAACGCAACGCACCACCACAAGATGGCAACCTCACCGTCTTCGCCCACTCGCGCCGCCATCGACGACCTCATCGGCGATCTAGATCCACAGCTGAGATCACCCAAGCTCGCCGGCGACGAGTCGGGGAAAACCGCGGCCTCCACGGCGGGCGGAGTGAACCTTTCCGCCGCCGCGGACGTTGTGGGCCCAAGCTCCGCAGCTTCTCCGCCGTTTGCTCCAGAAACGGCGAGGGTCAAGATCCATTCCCGCGACGATGAGCGCTTAGCTACCGGAACCAACAAGGAAACAGAGTTTGTCGGCAACTGGAGTCCGAGTAATACTTCTCTCGTCCTTCTTCGTCGGATGTCGAAGGAAGGATTAATAGTTAAGGGCAAATGGCGGATCCCGGAAGGTGAACCCAAGCCCAAGCCAAAAAACGGAGAACGCGTCCTCCTTACCTCTCATATCGCGAGAGGTATGGGTTTCCCCCCTTCCGCCTTTTTTCTAGACGTCCTTAACTTTTATGGCGTTCAACCACATAACCTTTCTCCGAATTCCATCCTCTATTTAGCCAGTTTCCAAGCCCTTTTCGAAGGATATCTCGGGATAACCCCTGACCTAGATTTCTGGCAATATTGTTTTGAGGTAAAACATAACATCACAGATGGTATTTCGCCTATCTGTGGGACCATATCTTTCACTCTCAGAAAATTTAGAGAGAACTGGTATCCAAAAATAAAAATGCCGGAACCTGACCAATCTTGGCTAGGTTCTTTCTTTTATCATCAGGACATTCCATTCCCAGGCAAAGAAACCGGGGTTCCTCCCTTTGTTAATTCTGCCGCTACTCCTTGCGAGAGTTGGACAACTGCAGTAGTAGAAAATTTGCCAGAAAACCTAATGAAGATAAAGCGGCGCATTGCCAAACTTTCTTCCTCTCAACCCTCTTTGACTGGGAAGGATACCGTTTTGTGCTGGTTCGGACGTCGTATCCAACCTCTCTCTTTTCGTTCCCGACTTCTTTGCTAATACCAAGGACCAGAAGATAGCATGAGAGGAACAAATAAGGCCTATACCAAAAATGATTTTATAAAACGACTTCACCAACTGGTCGCCACCAGTAGTCAGATTGAAGAAAATCTGGCAATTTATCACGTGGAAAATCTGGCCCCTAAGGTATCTATACTTTCCTTGTTTCCAGTTTTCTTCAGATTGGCTTCTTTTTCTGACTTTCGACACAATGTGAATTCTTTCCTAGTTCAATGAACTTGAAGGAGCTGATCTTGCTTCCGACATTGAGCTTAGCGAACTACATGCTAGCTTTTATAATGATCGGAAACGTAAAAAACAGGCGACTTTTGGCAATACGGTGACTGTTGACGGAATTCCTATTGCCACATCCAGGTATTTTACCGCAGCCTACCTAATCGTCATTCTTCGAGATTTTTAACTCTCGGATATTCTTCTTTCAGTCTTGCCCCAACTCCTCTGAAGACAAAGAAGCTGAAGAAACATAAGACTGCTATTAAAGAAGAATCTTCTTCTGCAGCCATGGACCTGAGGGGTAGAACGGAAGCACAGACAGGTGGAAATCTCCGGTCTCTGCTGGAAACGAACCCATCTCCAATTTGGACAGTAACATACGGATAAAAGAAGAACCGTTCGACGATCTTGGATATATTCGTCCGGAGGCTAAAAAATTCTTCGCTCCTGCCCCTCTAATTCGTCCTTGGCCACAGGGCGGATTAGTTGTTCGCAATGATATTATATTTTCCCCTCGCAAGGTCATACAAGATGGCCTTCATCACGTCGGGATTCTTTTCGCGGAATATGCCAAAGAATTCAATGAGACCTTGGCCGACTTGCGAGAAATGAGCCAGGTAATACTTCTAGCCCCCAAGCATTAAGTTGAAAACCTGAATTCTTCTTAATGTTTCTTCGTATGCTTGTTCAAACTTAAGCATTTGGCTTTCATTTCCGTGTTCAGCATTCCGCAGATGCCATAAACTTGGAAGTTTTTAAGAAGCTTAGTCTCAAGAGTAGAGAAGTAAAAACCCTTCAATCTGTTATTGAGTTGAAAAGCAACGAACTGGCGTCATCTCAGCTACAACTGTCAGAAGCCACAGGTATTTTACTTTATGCAGTTGTTTTCTCTGGAAAATGCTTGCCGAATCTTTTTGTAAACTCGGAATATTTCCTTGCCCTCCAGCCGCTTTAGCCAAAGCCAAAGAGTTAGCGGAGGACGCTGTCCATGTCTCTCGACTTCGTGAGGAAAACTCGAACCTTCGAAAGGAACTTTTGAAAGTTCAAGAAGACCTAGAAGCCAGTAATCAGGCCCTTGGGATTGCTCAATCCAAGGCTTCTTTACAGGCAGCGGAAGATAAATCTGTTATCGATGATTTGGAAAGTATGCTATTCCCGCGTATCAAAGAAGGCACCGAAATTGACAAGGTTCTTGGTAAGTTAACTCCTTTTACCAATGTCTTCATGTCTTATTTCTTGTATCCTTTCATCTAATCTTTGCTTTTGTCGAAAAAGCAGGAAATTTTCCAGGAATTTCTCGGACTGAAAAGATCCGGGCTTTTGGGGAAGTGTGGAATGCAATCAGGAATGCAGGAATGCAGCTGATTAACAAATTCCTTCCCACAAGTACTATAGAATTTTCGGAAGTTTACAAACTTCCGGGTGCCATCAAAGAGGTTGCAGAGTCAAAAGAATCCATCCTTCGCTCTGCCGCACGAGGTGGTGCGCGCATGGCACTCGGCCTTATGCGTCTACATTACCCTAATGCCAAATCTAGGATATACAGAAGCGCAACGAAATACGATTTTTGATGAAGTTAAAGGGCACGCTTCCAAGATTGCCTCTATGGTCAATATTTCTATTACTTATCCAGAAGAAGAAGTGCCCGCAGCCCCCGAGAATGATAGCAGTGATGAAGACTCGGATGTTTGAGGGAGTGCACTTGACCTGGATGACGGATGTGTATAGGAGCATTTTATTTTTACAATGCAATTCATATTGTAATGCTTCTATTCCATTTGTCGAAACAAGAACTCCGCCTTTTGCAGCTTTGAATTATGAAATTCCTTGCAAAGTTTTTCGGGTTTGACTATTCCTTTATCTTCTAAGTAATCTGGCATATGCGTTTTAACTGTCCTTTAGTTTGTGAAAAAATGACTTGATAGTATTATGAAGCGTCATGCTGAGTAACTGGATATAACCCATCAGTTTTAACTCAAAAACATGGATCATACTAAAGACATTTTTACGAACTAGCTTTTAGTGGTCCAACGCACAACCAATCAGATGATGCTTAGAGAATAGTAAGGAACTTTTTTGAAACTTGGGCACGCAGGCACAATCCGAGTTTCCTTTAACCTTTAACAGGCTGAATCATTCAGCTTTTAAACACCGAGCACGCATGCACAATTCGGGTTAACATTGAGTGTTTTGTAAGATCATTGGGAAATAGATAAAGATGGAATCATGCTTTGTACTGTAATGAACTTGTAAAAACATGGATATCAAAATTCCGACTTCTTTATTTCGTGATCTCAAAAGATGTTTACATAGAGATTGAACTAAGTATAGAAGGGACGTAACTGCTGGATGCTCCAAGGCCTTTTTGTCTCTCCTAGCTCATCATCTATTTTTCTCTTTCTTTTGCGATTCGGCTTCTCTGGATCATCTTCCGTATCTCGAATATCGACAAGATAATATGATCCATTCTTCATGGCTTTACTTATGACGAATGGTCCTTCCCAAACTGGGGCTAATTTGTGCTTCCTTTGCTGCACCAACCTCAGCACTAGGTCACCTTCTTTAAAAGAACGATGCCTGCTTTTTTCGACTATGGTAACGTCGCAAACCTTGCTGGTAAATGGCGGATCTTTGAAGCACAAGCTCTCGCTCTTCTTCTAAGAGATCAACGGCATCCTGTCGTGCTTCTTCGGCATCTGAGTCATCGAAATCCTGCACTCTTGGGCTGTCATGGATCATATCCGTTGGGAGAATAGCTTCCGCCCCGTAAACTAAGAAAAACGGGGTTTGCCCAGTTGACCTATTTGGCGTTGTACGAATACTCCAGAGCACGGAAGGTAATTCCTCTACCCACGCTCCAGCTGCTCTATGAAGAGGGGATTCGAGTCTTGGGTGTATTCCTTGCAGGATTGAGCTGTTCATTCTTTCAACCTGCCCATTAGATTGCAGGTGCGCCACGGATGCAAGATCTAGGTGGATTCCCGTTTGTTGGCAATATTTTGCCAACTCTCCAATGGAGAAATTTGTCCCGTTGTCAGTTATTATGCTGTGTGGGACGCCATATCTCATTACTAAATCAATGATGAAATTTCTGGCAGTTGCACCATCCAGCTTTTTGATGGGTTTAGCCTCCACCCATTTGGTATACTTATCTACCGCTACGAGTAGATGTGTAAGTCCACCTCTTGCAGTTTTGAACGGTCCCATCATATCTAGCCCCCATACTGCAAACGGCCACGTGATTGGGATAGTTTTAAGTGCTTGTGCCGGTAGATTGGTCTGCTTGGCGTAATATTGACATCCTGCACATGTATTAACTATGTGCTCGGCATCTGTCTTGGCTGTTAGCCAGAAGAACCCAGCGCGGAATGCTTTTTTGACTATGCTTTTTGATTGAGCGTGATGTCCGCAATCGCATGCATGGATTTCTTCCAGTATTTCTCTTCCTTCTTCTGGTGAGATGCACCGCTGAAAAATTCCGGAAGTACTGCGTTTATACAAGCATTCGTCAATTACCACGTATCCTTTGCACCGACGCTGTATTTGTCTTTGCAAGACTTGGTCTGCTCCTTCCGGGTACTTCTGATTGACTAAGAAGTTTAAGTATGGAACTGTCCAGTCCGGTTTAACGAGCATGACTTCGATTGATTCAGACGCCAGCGGATAATCGACGTCTCCACCTTTTATGGACGGCCCATGTAGGTGCTGGACAAATACCCCTGGTGGTAAGGTTTTCACCCTCTCTGATCCCATGCGGGCTAGTGCATCCGCGTTCCAATTTTCCTCCCATTTGATGTGAAGGACCTCGAATCCGAAGAAACAGATGGCGAATTCGTCCACCGTTCTCCGATATTCGGCCATTATAGGGCTTTTTGCGTCCCAGGTTTGGTTGAGCTGATGCTGTACCAAATCCGAGTCTCCATAGCACAAGATGCGCTTTACTCCTATTTCTTTTGCAATATGCAAGCCATGAAGGAGAGCTTCGTATTCTGCCACGTTATTACTGGCGTTGAAGTGTATTTGTAATACGTACTCCATTGTGTCTCCCTTAGGGGATTTTAAGACTACGCCAGCTCCAGCTCCTTCCTTCATCTTCGATCCGTCAAAGTGCATGATCCAGTACTCGGACTCCGGCATCGGTGTTTTTTCCATTGCTTCTGTCCAGTCGGCGACAAAATCTGCCAGAACCTGGGATTTTATTGCCGTCCTTGGCTGGTACTTAATGTCGAAGGCTGCCAGCTCGATGCCCCATTTGGCTACTCGGCCAGTTGCCTCCGCATTATTTATAATATCCCCTAGCGGTCCTTTACTTACCACCGTTATGGAATGCCCTTGGAAGTAATGGCGCAGTTTTCTAGATGCGAAAAATACACCATATGCTAGTTTCTGGTAGTGTGGGTACCTTTGTTTGGATTCGGAGAAGACTTCGCTTATGTAATATACCGGATGTTGGTCCGGTATGCTTTGCTCTTCCTTTATCCGCTCTACAACGATTACCGCACTAATAACCCGATTTGTAGCCGTAAGGTATAATAACATGGGTTCTTCGTCTTTTGGAGATGCCAAAATCGGAGCTTTCATCAAGGTTTCCTTCAACTGGGTTAACGCCGCGTCGGCCTCTTCTGTCCATTCGAACTTGTCGGATTTTTTCAACAGCTTGTAGAGTGGTAACGCTTTATCCCCCAGCCGACTAATAAATCTGCTGACGGCAGCGGCGGAACCCGTCAATCTTTGGACATCTTTTACACACGTGGGCTTTGAGATGTTCAAGATGGCTTTGATATTTTCCGGGTTAACTTCTATTCCTCTGTGGGAAACGATGAAACCCAGAAGTTTTCCTGAGGGAACCCCGAATACGCACTTAGATGGATTCAACTTCATCTTGTAAGTGCGTAAGTTCTCGAAAGTTTCTCGCAAATCCTCAAGGAGTGTATCTTTTTCCTTGGTTACGACAGCAATATCGTCCACATAAACATGGACGTTTTTGCCAATCTGACTATGCAAACAGCGTTGCATGCAACGCTGGTAGGTTGCACCTGCGTTCTTCAGGCCAAAAGGCATGGTTACTTAATAATACGTCCCATACGGGGTTATGAAAGAGGTCTTGATCTGATCTTCCTTTTTCATGCGTATTTGGTGGTACCCGGAGTATGCATCCAAAAAGCATAAAAGCTCGGAGCCTGCAGTGGCATCTATTATTTGATCGATTCGCGGTAATGCGAACCTATCTTTCGGACACAACTTGTTCAAGCCTGTGTAATCTATACACATTCTAAGAGCAGTAGTGTCTTTCTTCGGTACTAATACCGGATTTGCGGACCAATCAGTATGGATTACTTCCTTGATGAAATCTGCTGCTAAAAGCCGGATAATTTCCTTGCCAATAGCCTTCCGTCTTCTTCCGTCAAATCGACGGAGACCTTGTTTGACGGGTTTTGATCCAGGAATAACCTTCAGTTGGTGCTCAGCAAGTTCCCTGGGTACACCTAGCATGTCAGCTGGACACCAGGCAAAAATATCCCAGTTCTCACGGAGGAACTTGATGAGCTCGCCTTCCTATTTGTCAGTCATCCCAGTCCCTACGACAACGAACTTTGTCGGATCTTTGGGATCTAGGATTACCTGTCTTGTATTCTCGGACGCCTTGAAGCTGTCTGTTGGCTTCCGGGTTTCTTTTCCTGCCGGCATTTCTGACGGCGATACCTCCTTGGCTAATTCCTTTAGTTCTTCCTTTGCTATAAATCTCTGAGCGCAAAGGGCATTTTCTTTCTCCAGCTCATTTGCCAGCTTGAAATCACCAGCTGTGGTGATTACTCCTCCTTTGGGTCCTGGCATCTTCAGCTTGTTATAGATATAACAAGATCTTGCCATGAATTTGGCGAAAGCTGGACGTCCGAGTATTGCGTGATACACGCTTTCGAACGGCACTACTTCGAAGGATACTTTTTCCTGCCGGAAGTGATCTTTATCTCCGAAGGTAACATCTAGGGAAATTTCTCCTAGGGACCGTGCTTGTCTGCCAGGAACAATGCCATGGAAGCGTATGTTGCTGTAGTTGAGCTGGGACTCGGAAATCTTCAGATGCTTCAGTGTATCCAGGTACATTATATTAATGCTGGATACTCCATCCATCAGCACTCTTCTTAGCCTAGTGTTTTGAACAATAGGGCTTACAACAAGAGCTTGTGTGCCGGGTTCAGGGATATTTCCGGGATGATCAGACTGATCCCAGGTTATTGGTGTGTTGGAATACTTCAAGAACTTCGGGGTTGCCGGAACAACCGCGTTTATTTCTCGAAGTGTTCTTTTGGCCACCTTTGCTGACGGAGTTGCTAAGAAAGTTAGCATTGCTTCTCCATCAACTCTCGGAAATTTGGGTTCGCCCTTTCGCTGTTGTTCCTGGATTTTTTCGTCAGTGTCCGATTCACTGTCTTCTTTGTCAGCTTCTGGCTTTTGTTTGGCGGGTTTCCTCTTGGAACCCTTCCCCTTATTTCCGGATCCTGCACTGCCTTTCATATGCTTATTTAGCCGGCATTGCGCATTTGTATGGGTGGGTTTCCCAAATTGCGAGTGGTGGACACAGGGTTCTCACTTAATTCTCTCCCACTCTTCGGGAGTGTAATTGATCGGGTCTGGGCTGCGTCCTTTCCACTTGTTCCCCTTTTCTCCTCCAAAGGCTATGTTGACCTCTTTGGGTTTTGTCGTTGATTCCGGAGTTCCTTTTTTGTCAGAACGAGGGGTTTTCTTGGCTAGTATCAGTGATTCAATATTGCCTCCTCTTGCTCTGATGTCGTCTTCGGCTGCAGCGTGTTCATTGGCGGTTGTAAGCATAGATCCGAGATCTTTGTGCTGTTTGGAACCAACCATGAACGGTACAAGTCCGGGTTTTAGGCCATTGACGAAAGCATGCATTGCTTGTACGTCAGTTACTCCAGAACAACTATTCTTCATTGCTGTCCATCTGGAGATGAAATCCATGTATGGTTCATCCTCAAATTGGGTGCAACGGTTCACCTGGTTGATGTTGTTTGGGCGTTTGTATGTTCCCCAAAAATGCTGAGTAAATACTCTAGCCATATCATCCCAGCTGTCGACAGTTCTTGATGGTAAACCATTGATCCAATCCCTGGCTCCGTCCAATAACATTAGGGGAAGAAACTTGACAGCTTCCAGGTCTGTCCCATTGTTAATTTGAACGGCTGTATAGTAGTCTGAGAGCCAGGTGTCCGGGTTTGTGCTACCGGTATATTTTTGGTAGGTTGGACCGACCTTGGCAAAGCCAGAATGCAGGGTTATCCTTCGGATCCTGTCAGTAAAACACTTAGGACCAAAGTATAGATCATCCTTTTCCGCTCTATCAATGTGTGCAGAATATCTTCCGGCTGAATGGACAGAAGGGGATCTGCTCCTTTCTTTTCCATTGTTGCGCGGACGCGCTTTTCCGGGGTTATTTCTATCTCTTCCGTGGTCACGCCCATTTGGATTAGGCGGAGTTCTGCTCCTGTGCCTTACCTTATCCTTAGGAGGTGTCCGAGATCTTTCACGTCTGTGAGGTATATCATATCTTCCAGCTTTCTCAGCTGGTTTTCTCGGACGTGGCATTATTTTGCCGTCATTCCGGTGTTTGTCTTCCCGATCATGGGGTTTATATCCATCCTTCGGGAGATGGGATCCGGTTCTAGACGCTACATCCCAGTTGTCGGGGTTTTTCTCGTCTTTTCTCGGATCCTCTTTTTTATCCTTTGAATTGTCCGAATCTCCGGGTTCTTCCGGTCCAGGTGCTCCAGCAGCGCAAGTAGCTGTTTTGCATAGGGCGGAATTATCGTGCAGCCTCCCTGATCGCTCTTGGCCCCGCTGTTGTTGTTGCAATGCTTTTCCTAAGAAAGCATACACCCCCTGAAGCTTTTCCCCGTTGGAGTACAGATCATTGTTGAGGATGGCGAACGATGCTTCCGCGTTTTCTGCTGCGGTTTTGTATATTGGTTCACCCCTGGCATCTTTGCCGTTTACCCGCTTTTGCCAAGATGGGTTATGAAACCTTTCTTTTGGCGGCAGTTCTTCCGGTTTTGCAATTCCCGGGTAACCTTGTAGGTTTGATGGCAGATCTATTCTTTCTCTCGTACTCCTCTATTTCTTCCTTCGTGATTTTGATATCATGTTGGGTTTGTTGGAGGTGTTCCCGAGATCTGAGTAGACGTTGCTGTTGCCGTTGGAAAGCTTGTCTCCTGGCTTCCAGCATCTCAGGGGGCTCGCTTGCTCCCACTGGTGTTTGTAACATATCTTGTTCTTCTTGTTCTGTCATTGGCACAACAAGGGATTCTTTTTTCTTCTCCGCGGGCTTTTCTCCGCTTGCTTCTCCTATTTCCGGGCTTTCTTCAGCTGTATCAGCTAGTTTTTTCTTCCGGAGTTTTTTAGCGGACTTGTGCCTTTTCTTGGAAGAGGAAGGTTTTTTGACAGGCTCATCTTCTGTCATCTCCTTGACATTGGGGAATACCGGAGAAGTTTCTCCGTCTTCTCTCTCTTCCTCTGGCGGAGGAGTTTTGGGGCTTTCCTGGCTGCCGGCATCCGTGACTTCAGCCGGTTTTGCCATTAGCACTTCGTGGAATCCCTCTTGAAGAGATTTTACCTTTCTTTCGAAGGCATCCTCATCTTCATCTTCGGAATCGAATTTATCCGATCCGGTGTCCGACTCCAATCTCGCCTCAATGGCGGCTAGCACAGACTCGGCTTCCAAGTTTATCGTCATGCTGACGGATGTCGGATCTTCCGCCTGAATGACGGGTATTAGATCTTCCGTTTCTGTGACGGGTGTATTGTTGTCTGCCTCTTGCACGGGATTTCCTATCCATGTTTTCGGCGACTTCAGATTGCACCATGCCGATAAAGTGTGTGTCACTTTTTTGTCGGCGATCTGAGCAAAATCCGGCATCATAGTCGTCTTCGACTGGGTATAGGGCGGGTGGGAAATACTTGCTTCCACCGCAAAACCCCATTGCTTCTGCGGTTAGTCCGATAAAGATGTTAGCAGATCCAATCGGTAATACGCAGGCACTTACCAGGTGGTTTTGCGCCGGTATATAGGATCCGTTGTCGAGGAAGCGTCCGACGTCGTCGTCGAACTCCAGGCTTCCGACAGTAATTGATCTTCCAATTCCGCCGAGTATCCCAGATCGGAACTTCACGCCTGACGTCGTCTGTCCCACGGTGGGCGCCAACTGTCGAGACATCGTAGTAGTTTTCATAGACGGGGGTGCCATGAGACTACGGTAGAGACGTGGGGTAACGGGATCGCGTGGTGGACAGTGAACACAGGATTTACCCAGGTTCGGTACGTCGCGACAGTACGACGTGCCTACTCCTGCACTTCTCACTAATCAGGACTAAAGCCTGTAAACAGGGTTACAATGTGAGGTTAGATCTAAGCTACTCGACGAGGATGAACTTCTCGGCGAATTGGCGTAGAGCTTCTCTGTTCTTCGTTCGTTGTTTAATCTATCTCCCGTCCGGCTTTATATAATAGCCGGATTAGGGCTTACAGAATAGGAAACCTAGAAGACTACGATAACTTGTAACTTGGAAAGCAAGGGATCCGTCTTCTCCTCCAAGCCAGATCACGTGGGCCGTGATCCGGGTTCTTCTAGAATCCGGCTTCTGTGCGTCGGATTACTGGGCCGCCCAATGGACCTAAGCCCACTACCACTTAGGCCACCCTGGTAATCCGGCACTTTGTCTACCATCTACTATACCCCTATTTGGTATATATCCGACACTGGAGTAGATTGGGTTTACTACTCGAAGACCAAAAAAAAACCATACATGCGCCTCTGTGTTTTTCGACGGATCCGATTATCCCGAGGCTGCAACCCCAATAGCAGAGCACCCAGGCATATAGGTAGTTCAAGACATTGACAGTGTGTTTTGTCCTAACAGATAACTTAATTGTTCTGGTACAACAATATTTTTTCTGAAGTGCCACGAATTTTTAATTGTAAAAAAAAAACCATACTCGTGACCGGTCTGCTAATTTTTCCGAAGTGCCACGAATGCTGGCCGGCCACCACGTCGGTCACCGGGATGATTCTACTCAAGTCGATGACGCATGCATTGGACGACCAATTGAACTCGTTGACAAAGGACATACAATATGAGCAACGGCCGATAGAGACACAAGTAGCAGTGGCTGGCGGGACCAACCAGAAGCAGGGGCTAAGGCACATGGTTTGTAAATTTTCAGATTGATGATTGTCTTTTGTAATTGTCAATTGCTTAAATCAATCTTAATATGTTAATTTTATGAAAACAATATTTGGTTACACATGGATGAAACATTTTAATTCGGTATGAAGCGTATTAACCAATTAGCTAGAATGCCATAATTTTTTTATCTTCCGATGCAATGCACGGACAGGTTTGCTATTAGAGTACGAAGCGAATAAGATACAACTTAAGAAATTTGTCAAAATTTAAAGATTCGCAAGTTTGAGAATTTATGCAGCAAAAGTATCCTGAAATCTGATTGACGGGTGTTTCTATAAATCTGTAATGTAGGGTTGCTACTGGTCATTCAGTTTGTTATTTGCAAATGAGGACTCCAAAACTTTTGATTTGGTTCCACAGCCACTGAACCCAGGGGTTGCGGCAGGTAAGCCGGTCGAACCCTCGGAATTACTTACGGTCATGGCGACTTCCTCCTACAATCAATACTTTTTTTTTCTCAAGGCGCATCTGGCTTGACCATAACACGAGGTAATATCGTCATCTCAATATATATAATTTGCCTTATTTGTGTGATCTGGCCAAGCGAGATTATGTATGACTCCAGGACTAAAGAGTGTTAAGGATGGAAATTAGCACATATGTGTATGATTATGGACGTTTTTACATGCATACTTCCGCTCGGATAGTTTTGGTAACAATATTGTTGAACAATCCGGTTGTATTATGTGAGAGGCAATAGAAGATATGCATTGTACTTGTACTATTTATTTTCAAATATTCCTTAATTTGCATGGCTAATAATCTCATCACCAATAGATGAGATCAAGATTCATGTTATGCAGTGTTGGTTAATTAGTTGTAAATATTGGAGTTGAATAATTGTTTCTCTTTAAAATTGATGTCTCCATAAAATTAGATATTTTACAAATAATTTTCTTGAAAATATAGCAAACCGTAAGCGGTAAATCCACTATCTTCTGAATGTAATTGCATATTTAGCTCTTATCTTCCCCACATAATAGCTTGCTATAAAATAGGAAATGCATAAGAATTCAATACACTGGCTTCATAGTACTAACCTCTCATCTGAGCACGGATTAATCTAAGACAATATTGAAATTTTATAATTTTTGCCAACATCGTGTAACCTAGCATCACCATGCCAATGGGATTTTTCTCTATTTCCTTCGCGACACCAATTTTGTATCCCGTTGCAAAGCACGGGCATGTTTCCTAGTAACACCTAATTATCTCAAAAAAAATTGTAAAACACCCTTACATTGTCCAATGCTGATATGGAAGTCATCTACTTAGCCCAAACATATTCTGAATGTTGTTTCCATTATCATCTAGAAAATATATACTCGTACTACCATACAGATGTATCCTTTTTTTTCCTCCACAACTGAATCCAACATTTGTTTGAGCGGTTTACAATTGTAACTTGCTCATTCAATAGATCCACTAACTCAAATATTGTGTGCCAAACAAACTGAAATTGGAAAAAACAAATTACATGTCATCGCATATTCTTTATGACAGCATTTTGTTTACTCAAATGAAGATAGCTCAGACAAAATAATTACTTTATAGACCGAAGCCAGACCAGAATTTCCAAACAGATTTCCCCAAACAAGATATATCTTACAGAATGCCAATGAACCATTGACAACAAATAAACGATGTATAAATTTAAAAATAAATGGTTTTTGAACCATTGACAACAAAAGTTAATGCCTATTTTTTTCTCCCGCTCAAATAACCTCAATACAACCTTACCTATTTGCAGCTTCCCTTTATCCATTCTCACCATCCTTTTGTCATTCCTCCATCTAAGAATTAAGAATTTCACATGAAGCAATCAATACTGCTTGGAAACGATATTATGAAGAACTGAAATTTGAAATCAGTGACACCAGACCTGTGAACGCACAAGGACTAAAGGAAAAAAAAACATTCTAGAAATTGAGTGTGTACATACTACATAGACAATGCAAATCAAGGTACAGGCTGTTTGCTCACCCGAAATCATAATTTATATTACCAAATTCAATCAAGATCATGTTAAGTTCGAATTATATGGACGCCAAACAGAAATCTTAATGCAATGTCACCACCAGCAACATCTGCAATCCTAGAGGAAGTCTTTGGTTTCCAGCTAGGAATAGGAATCCCACGAGCACTCCATATCCAACAGCCTTGCTTTCTCTCTGGCAATGCTATCCTAGAAGCCTGATCTTCAAATCACATCATCATGCTAAGTCGGCTATTAAGTTACAGGTAGATAACCAAACTTTAGATCTGTCCCTGAGAATTTACCTAAGGATCATGGCCTATTAGAGCTATTTCGTACAACCTTAATGATCACTCATTTTTCACTGTGTTTCTGTAAAATGTTGCTGAATCAATAAAAGTTAATTTGTTAAAAAAAAACTCAGTAGGAAAGAACTTCTGATTCACAGGGCTATCATATCTGATATGATATATCAGTATAGTAAGTTGGTAAAACAAGTGTGGGACTCCTCTCGGGATGCGCAGAATATGTACCAGAGGCATACAACTTACATACAACAAGGTTGAGACATTAAAATAGTACCAAAAGTGACACCAGAAAGTAAAATTTTAGGTACCATGCAGAATAAGATGTAGAACAATGTGAAGATTTCTTGAAACAGTAGTACTCCCTTCTCTAAAAACATATACGTATGTTTTCCACAAGAATGGGGGTGATCAGAGATGCCATACATCCAAGTGTCATGAACAAAAGGATTCACTGAGATTTAAATGAATGGAAGACCTTAACTATATATCGTAAATAAGATCTTGCTATAAAATCGGGGAGCACTACATACCCCATGAACTGACTGACATCCTACTCGCTGTGGCACACTAACTAATCATGACAAGACTAAATGAAAATATTGTATTCATCATGGAAGCATGGACACCATGTATTCTTACTTTTCTTACTGGAAAGTGGCAGTGGCAAAAGGCGCTCATTTCTTTTTCATTACTTTATGGCCAGTGATTTCATTAAGCCACCATAGGTTAGCAGTGAACTCAGATTAAGATAGTAAGATACTCCACCTTATTCAACCAAACAGTTAATCATGTGCTCATAGCACATGACCCCGTTTGTGGTCTTCCAAAAAAAAAAAACTAACATCTTATGCCTAAACTGAAACCAAAGCCATCATCATCTATAACCACCATTTATTTTCCATGCATGACTCCATCCCGTCCCCTCCCTCAAGATATATATAACCATCACTAATCCATGCATCTTGAAGTTTCAAAAATTTAAGCAGATCACTCTTACCATCCCCGCAGCTCAAAAATACATCTTCGCTTTCACTGCCATATAAATCTTGCTTCCCGGTTATTTTTCTATGCATGTGTTTGGCCCTTCTGCGAGGAAACATCTTGTCACCTGCTGTAAAGGTAATTTCAAACTAATGTTGTGGGTCAAAACTATTAGAACCAGGTTTAAAGAGAAAAAAAGTATACCCAATCATTCTACGAGGCTAGAAAGTTTCCATATTAATCAACGTAGAAGATATGGACTCATATGTATATGTGTACAAATTATAACAATTCAGAACTCCAGAATTAGTCATTACTCAAACATAGATAATAATTGTGTAGTTTCTACCAAATTTAGCTCGTTTAAAAACATATATATATATATATATATATATATATATATATATATATATATATATGCACTTGAGTGCAGGGAATTGAACTGATTATGTATAGAAAGTCAAATATGGCACTAATTGTCGCCACAAAGCGGATGACCTCATCCACGAGCTCAACCCTACTATAGACTGCACTATTAAACCTCCTATGCTACATGAAATCTATTCAATTTTTTTCAGAGATGTAAAATTTCTAGCATATATAAAAATCTAAACAAACGAACATTTTGGCATGAAACAGCATTGGCTAGTTAACAACACAAGAAATGCGGAAATTCAGAGCAGTCAGCTTTCCGCCATCAGACACACCTTCATCATCTCTCAGCTTGACAGAAGGAAACTCCGCAACTTCAGCAACGTTAGCCGATGTTCGCTTCCTAAGATGCCCCAGGTTCATTGTGGAATTACCAATCAGTCGTCAGTATAAAAATGCAGGTAATTAGTTTAAATATAGAGTGTGAATGGGTTTTCACATCTGATGCATCAATCATGAGGAATTTGAATTGTCGAGCTCTCAGTCCTCAGCATGAATCACACAGGCATGCTTTAAAGATATTTTCCGCTGGTCTCCCTGCACCAGCGATTTCACTGTTTACTGGTTTCACTTGAGAAGCTGACTGCACATAGTCTGTAAAATAAAATTGCAAGTTTGAGCAACGAGAAGTGTAGCATGGCAACTGGGCAAGGAGACATGGTCAGGGCCTACAATCGTCTGGGTCAGTAGATGGATCGAGGAAGAAGGGAGAACCTCAACCCCGTGTAGCACACCGTCTTCGACCAGCTATTTGTTGGCCCGCTCTGTCGGAAGAGTCGGGGAGGGGGAGGAGGGGTTGAGGAGGCCGGAATCGCCTGGCGTTGTTGTCATGGTCAGGCCTACAACAGTGCGCTGCCGATTTTGGTGCTGTCAATTTCGGCGGACATTAGCGCCGGTGAAATCCGGTACGGCTGTGGCGGTAAAACTGCAGGTCTCACCGGTGAAAATACATACCGTGTGCGAGAGGCGTCGTGGATGAGTAGCTCGCTCGTTAGATGAAGGCGGCGGACATTAGTTCGCTCCTTTTCCAGTAGCCCGACGAAGAGGACATGGATGGCGGCGGGGCAAACAGGGCGACGATGGAGGAGCAGCTCCAGTCGAGGAGGCGGGGAAAGGATGCCGAGGGAGCAAGGGCCGAGGGAGGAGATCCGTTTCTGCCGGGCGTCTCTGGAGAACGACTGGAAGGGGCGGCGGCCGCAAACCCTAGCGCCGCGGCTCGACTCTCTTTTTTTTGACAACCGCTCGACTCTCTTTCTTCTCTCTGTGCGGTACCGGAAAAGGAGGGGTTGGCGTTTCAGGCTACGTTTTAGTTGGGCTCGTATGGATACCTGCGGGTTGATTTCAACTTTTGAATGGATCCAAACTCAAAAATGACGACGGGATCGTCTGCCGCACGACGTACGATACGTTGAAGTTCAATTTAGGGCGGTGGCATATTCTCCGTAATTATCTAGAAGTGGGATAGTTAGTTGTGCGGTGGCATTTCTTCTGTAATTTCGTTGAAGTGTGACACCGCCTCACTACCACTGTAATCTTAATAGTAAAGATAAGCCTCCCAGAACAAAAGCACTCTGTTTTCAGATATGATATCATCAAGGAATGGTCTCAATCTCATAGCTAGGACTTTCGAGACCAATTTAAAGAGAACATTACATAATGAGATAGGCCTATACTGTTTTAAGCTTGTAGGATTTTTAATCTTAGGAATAAGAACCAATGTAGTCTTATTTACCTCCGATGGCATAACCCCATCACTGAAAAAACCTTTAACCGCAGTGCATACCGAGGTCTTGATAATATTCCAATGTTTCACATAAAATCCCACAGTAAAACCATCAGGGCCAGGTGATTTATTTGGATGCATCATAAACAGAGCTTTTTCAATCTCCAAATCAGTCATAGGTGCACACAGAGAATTATTCATATCATCATTTACCATTTTTCCAACACATTCAGTTACTAGCTCTGGATTTGTATTAGTATCTGCAGTGAACAAAATATTATAGAAATCCATAGCCGCATCCTCCATACCTGATTGTGAAGAAACAATATTCCCATTATCCAATTGTAGCGATCGGATCCTGTTCACCCGGGCCCTCTCTCTTGCTCTAGCATGGAAAAAGGAAGTGTTGCGATCCCCTTCTCTCAGCCATTGGACCCTAGCCCTTTGCTTAGCCATTGTTTCTTCTCTTGCCAATAATTCCGAGATCCTCCTAGATATAGAAAATTCAGCTCTAGAAGGGCCCCCACGGATAGAATTCCTGCGGATATTTTGTAACTTATCCCTCAAAATAGCCAACTGTTTCCTCACATTGCCGAACTCATTTTTGCTCCAGTATTGTAGCTGATCACCTATCTTACCTAGAGCACCCGAAACATCTGACAGACTTCCATTAACTGGCACCGACACTCTCTCCATTGTGTTAACATAATTGTCATGACGAACCCAAGCATTTTCAAACCGAAAAGGTCTCGGTCCCTGTCTATTCAATGATCTCGCTGCATTAGTAACATTAATTAGTAGAGCACAATAGTCAGATTGTATTGTCTAAATATGAGTTACTGTTGTGTTTCCGAAAATTTCCAGAAATCTATCATCGCTCAATCCACGATCCAGCCGAACCTTTATGTTCCTCCTTGCTTGTTGTCTGTTATCCCACGTGTAAGGTAGGCCAGAATAACCAAGATCAGTGAATCGTCAACAATCCACTGCCTCTCTAAAACCCTCCATTGCCCAATCTTGCCTCGGATTACCACCAATCTTCTCATCCTCCTCAAGAATTTCATTGAAATCTCCCACGCACAGCCACGGTAAATCGTACAAAGTACGGAGATACTCTAATAGCTGCCAGCTCCGTTTCCTCCTCGATCTCACTGGATCCCCATAGAAACCCGTGAGCCTCCACTCCACCGGTCCCAAGCCTTCATTCTGAATAATCACATCAATATGAGTCCTACTAAATGTTTTCAAACTAATAGTTGAGTCATTATTCCAATAAAGCGCGAGACCACCACTAAGGCCCTCACTTTCACTGCAAAAGCATGTTGAAAGCCAAATTTAAACCGCAACGTTGTTGCTCTTGTATCAGACATCTTGGTTTCCGAGAGAAAAACCACGACGGGGCGATGCAGCTGAATCAAACTGCATATTTCATGAACTGTCTCAGGCCGCCCGCAGCCTCGACAGTTTAGGCTGAGTAGACTCATTGCTCCCGGCGGTCTCCTTCCGAAGGAGCTGCCGATCTACTCTCATTAAATTTAGCACTACCATCACCTATCTTTTTAGGCCTCCTGTTCTCTCTTGGATTCTTATACCCGGGAGGAGGGGTGGGACTTCGCCTCCACCCTTCGGTTTGTTAAGTACAGTACTCAACTCGTTCACTGTCTCCTCTTCCTGATACTGAAGCTGTCGAGCCGTATTCAGTTTTCCTGAGTCTGAACGTTCCTGTAGCTCTTCCGACAACGGACCATCAACCTTCTTGAGAGGGCTTGAGGTTGTATCGCTGAATAAGTCTTCATCCTCCTCCATATCCGCAGACGATCTTTTGCGCGGATACGGGTCTCTCCCTCGCCCTCTGCCCCTTCCACTAAACCTTCCAGTTGTACTCTCTCTGAAAGAGAATTGGTTGGGCTGAATTCTCCTCTTTTCCAAAAGCCATTTACCATATTGAATAGCCTTGCTATCATGAACTCCATCACCACACTCTTCTAAATCATGCCCCATTATGCCACAAACATCACAAAAAAAATCCAATCTTCTCATATTTAACATGGAGAAGTTCTCTTTTCCCTCCCACATTAATCGGAACAAATCGTATGAGAGGAGAGCCAACATTGATGCTTACTCGTATCCGCACATAATCTCCTTCAAAGAAACGAGTTGGCTTCATCTCCACACTCAAAACCTTGCCTACCCGTCTTGCTAGATCATCAACAATTCTCGGGATTCTGTATAACTCCGGGATTGAGTGGATTTGAGCCCACACATTTGTTCTATCAAGCATAACCTCCTTTGGATTACAGAGCCCATCATATTCTGCAATGACAACAACCAATTTCTTGTAGAGGCACGGTCCTTGATGAAGAACCTTGTTCCAATCCCCTAGGCAGAAAAATTTAAGCGTGAACAGATTATCATCCACCTCTCGAAGCTCGGGGTCATGCGCCAACCCCCAAACCCCTCTCAAAGTCTGGAATACTGCTGTTGCGGATATGGGTTTGCTCGTGTGAACTTTAGCCACCGCTAGCCATCGAGCTTGTTTCTTGAGATCTTGTAGATCCTCCAGACCGATGAACACATCATCTAATTCCCCCTCCCTCAATTCGAGGTTCTCCATTTCCCTGGCCAAATCACCATCATCAGCCAGCTTGTTTGATCCCTCCCCCGAGATCTCTCCGATCGTAGCCATTGTCAATCAGAGCTTTCCGCCTGCAACCCTAGAACCCACGGGTACTTCTGAGAGGAGAGGAAACCGACCACAGACAATCTCCGTCTAAAACTACCTCTGGGAGAAATAATTCGATCCGGAGCCGAGAAGGAATCGAACAAGGACACATAGATCTCACCCTGGCGAAAAATCGCCAGAGGAGCCAAAAAACCTAGGAAACCCTAGTCTGCGGCTACTCATGTCAAATCACAAGATGCATGAACTGGATACAGAAGAGTGGGCTTATATAGCGTTAATGTCTTGATAAACATAAGAGAAGAATGGAAGTACCAATCGTAAGCGCTCTTTACAATAATTGTATCGCAACTCTTCAAAATTAAGTTTGTGTCTAACTTTAAATTTTGCCCCTTTGTAGCGAATTTAAGGATAAATATTGGCTCGGTGCCAATAGACCGACCCCAAGTGAGACATACCGATTTTGTTGGTGAAGGTGGCGGAAATGGCCAACCAACTTTCATTGATTGGTTCCGAGCAAAAATAATTCTATCTCCCCTCCTCTTAGTTTATCATCTCAATTCCGTCGTACGCGCGTTGCCTTCGGTTTTGACTATAAGTTCTAGAAGTATGAAATGTACGACAATTCACGTGTTAAACTTGAAAAAACACGACCTCTATAGCTCTTCTTAGGTTCTACATCTCAAACTGGGCCATTTTTTAATTTGGGCATGGAGTTTGGGCCAGGCTGCACCGCACCTTGTCGTCCTGTCTTGACCCGACTATTCTTCATCTCGTCAGATACAGTCTACAGAGGATCATGCCCTCCACTCAATCGATCCTCACTGACGAAGCCCGCCGATCATCGGCTCAGCCGCTAGCACATCGTGCGGGCCGTGTTGACGCCACCCAGGCGTCCAACCCAACAATGCAGCCCTTCCCCTAATCCCGGCCGTGGAGCCAAGTATCTGGTCGTCTTGCACGCAGTTGCAAGTTCGCGCCTCGCAGCCGCGCGTCGGCGGCGCCGGCGGCCGAATATGGCCGGAAGAGTCAAACCCTAGAGCAGTTGGGCCTCATATCTTCCTCTTTCTTGGACACCACACAAGAGAGTTTCTGGTGCAGAGAAGTGTTGGCGGTTGGCCAAGTCGCTGGTGCTCGTGGAGGCGGGAACTCCCGGATCGTGGAGGCAATGGATGGATCTAGGAAGGAGATCATGTGCTAGGGGTGAGGTCTTCTCGATTTTGCATAGAGGCATAGCAGTTCGGGGTAGGAGGGACATGGAGACGGAGTTTCTGGCGGCGTTGACGGTCAGAACTTGTGTCGGACTTCATGGCAGCAACTCTGAGCTGAGACGCCAAATGTAGGCATGTCGGAGGGGCTCGGCCTGGGGCTAGGAGGCAGAGTATCTGTTGGGGGATGATAACCCGGCAGGTCCATGCCTGGGACGAGACCCGGCCAAAGGGAAACTACACGAGACCTTGGGCTGTGATGCCGGGCCAGGTATTATTAATGGGCGAGTGATTGCGGTGATAACCCGACCCAAGAGAAGAGAAGTTCTAGAAGAGCTAAGAGGTGGCGCAAACCCTGTGATCCATGACTTTGGGGTCACGGGAAGCAATTTAGGGTTCCGTACAGACCCCGGATAGGGTTCCCGAAGTATCTTGTAAGGAAAGTCAGGAACCCGGGTATTATATAAACCGGCTTCCAGAGTAGAGAGGGGGATCAAGAAAGAATAGGAGGATTCAAGTACTCGAGTTGTACGAGAGCAAGTTTTTATAACCCTAGTGTCATGGGATAATCACGGCAGACGTTACCGGGGGTAACTGATCTTGGGGCAAGACGACACAGGCGTTTGGGAGAGGGTTTAGCTCAGAGGAAAACATGGTGCAATTCGATCTGGTAGCCGGCAATCAAAGTCGCCGAGTCTCCGATCTTGATATAACAACTCAACTCTGGGATTACACTAGATGCTCGATATCAAGCGATATTGCTAGGGTTCTTAGATCTCTGTCTAAACTAGGCCTGGGGGTCGGTTTATAAAGCACCCGTACCCCCTGGCTTACCCTCCAAGGCGCATCCTAGATCCTACCCGGACACGGCGCACAAACCCTAACTTTCCTTTACCATGACCCACAATCCGGGTTACTGGGCCTACAAGCTTGGGCCTTCCACAAGTTTCCTCATCCTTAGTCGGATCCTGCGCAGCGTCCTTTGGGCCGGGTTACTCCTTGGAGTTTGGCCTACCGGGTTATCATCCCCCCATCAGTAGTCCCCAGAATAGCCTAGGCTTCATGGATCCTCCTTGAAGCGCTCGCTATTCCCTGCAAAGATATCAAACACACAGGCACATGGAGGCCGGGTTAAGATGCTTTGATATTCAGCTAGGCCTCACTCCATGGTGGCCATGTAGTAACCCGGGTTTTTCCTCCGAACACTTTGGTTTAATTTTCCAGGTCCAAACCCTAACAAAAATGCCAAGATCCCATACTCGATAACCGATCCTGATATCACGGGGTAGATCTCCTTCTTTCTTTTATCCAAATGCTTTGCTCAATATTTGGCGCATATCTCGCAGAATCCACATGGATAACCATCACCCCACGACTTCCGGCTTCTGGCCGTTGAAATAGACTCACCCTCCCCTTATAAATAACACCCAGAGGGTAACCCTAAACCCATCACTACGCCTCAGCTCCCCCTTTCCTTCCTTGCCCCGTACACCCTTGCAGCGCCACCGCAAGGAGCTTGCGCTCGCCATCGAAGCTAGATCGCCGCCGGCCGCGCTCGCCCTCGAGATATCTCGCGCCGCTGTCAAGCTTCACTGTCGCACCTTCCTTCCCCGCGCCAAGAGCCGCGGAGGGGCGTTCAAGCCACGCCGCTCGCCGCCGTCGCGCTAGACTCCAATCTCTCCAGTAAGCCTCTTGCAGCCGTTTAATTTAGCCCCGCAATTTTTCAATTCATCCAGGATCGGATCTAGGCCAACCCGTGAGTCTTTCTTCCGATTGCATCAAGTTAGATCGATTCAATGCTCGCCAACTCTTTTAACCACCTGCTGGATAGTTACAACTCATCCTCCTACCCTTACTAGTCACCAAATCTCCTGTAAAATCGCTCACAAACTTTCCCATCTAGATCCATTCCTCCTTGATTTTCCGCTCATTGCGTTAACACCCGGAAAACCCTCCTTTTCCAGCTATTTTACTTGCGGTATACACATGGGCAACCATCCAACATCCCCAAATGCTTTTCCATACATAAGTGACCAACAATTTCCACAATTGTACTTAACACCCGGATACCTTGTAATCTCCACTTCATAGCATGATACCCGGATAATTCTTAGCTTCATACTTTCTTGATACCTTATACTCGGATAATCCAACACTTCCGGGTCTTATTTCCTATGCCTCTTTTTCTTGTGTTTTGCAGATTGATCCCATGGCTCCCAAACGACAAGGAAAACAGCCGACTCAGGCGAGGACTACCCAAACCATATCCGCCAACTGGGGGCGTTCCACAACTACGAAGGCCAAGTTGGACGAGCTAGCCGAATTAGGAATTCTCCCTTCTCAGAAGGACATTCACTGGAGGGCGCCGGGCAACGAGACCCGGCCCACACCCGCTGATAACGAGGTAATCTGCTTCGTAGAGCACGTGACCCGGGGATTCCGTCCTCCGGGTCACCCTTTCTTCAGGGAGGTCTTAAGCCATTATGGCCTCCGGGTATTCGACATAGGGCCTAACTCTATGTTGAATATTACCCACTTCATCGTTCTATCCGAGTCATACTTGTGCATGCCGCCAAGTTTGACTCTTTTCATCGAACTATTCCAGTGTAAGCCGTGCCGTGAAAGTGGTGACGGATCACTTCTTACTTGTGGCGGGGTATCCATCCAGCGCCGCAAGAATTCACCGATGCCAACCCTCAATTTAAACTCCCACGTCAAACATTGGCAGCTGTCTTTCTTTTATTGCCACGATACCTCCCCAGACGGCGAAAAGAAACTGCCGGCTTACTCGGAAAGCCTCCTCGAACCTTCCGAGTCTTTTAATGCCTTTGCACCAGATTCGGACAGGGAGGCGATCCTTCCCTCATTAGACAAGATAGCCATCCTCTCAGCCCAAGGCCTCTTCGGGCTAAATTTAGTAAAAACATGGGTTGATTTTCGGATCCAACCCAACTCCATCCGCACCAAATTGATGTGCGAGTATTCGGGGCACACCACAGATGCACTCCGATACTCCACCAAGAGCTTTGCGACCGGCGATACCAACAAGACCATCAAGGGCTTCTTGACAGAGAAGCTAGAGGTGATAAAGGGCATCACCGGGTTACCCCCGTTCACTCGGGAAAACCCGGCTCCAGCGGTAATATTTGATATTCATAACTTATTTCCACATTTTGACTTGATACAACTTCTGACCCTTAATCTCGTTCTTTTGACTTAGGCTGATGACCCTTTCTGGAGAGTTGAACCCTCCCCCCCTTCCAGAGACCCAGAAGAAGAGGACGAGCCGGCTGATGATAGTGAAGGTATTTGCACAGAATTTGTATATCTTTACTTGTATTACTTTCCTTCCGTTTACCTTTTTTCCAACTAACACACACCCGGTTCGCAGGGCTGGAGGACGAAGGTGAGACCAACGAGGATGACCCGGAGGCAACCGAATCAGACCAAGAAGCAACAGTTGGAGCCAAGAGGAAGGCCAGAGGGGCAGTGTCCAAGGTTCCTTTTTCCTTGTTATCCTCTGAACCTTACTCCTTTGACGCCATGCGACGACTTAACCATCAATTATCAAATTCGTCGTGCTTGAAGGATTCTTTCCCAGCCAAGCGTAGAGTAACTCGGAGCTCTCCGGGTGAAGATCCCCTTAACCCGGGCATCTCTACCCCCTCGGTCCATCGTGCCAGTGCTCCTCCGTCCCATCCTTCCGACTCTCCTCGACGCCACCCTTCTCCTAACCACCCACGTGCTGGGCAATTCCAGGTTCCGCTAGTGGTCCCTGTGACGACCTCATCTGCTTCCAGCGGCGAGCTCCCGCCGGACTACACCGTAAATGCCGGGTAAGTTTTTGCTACATGATTTCCTTTGACGTCTGACAAGTTTTCACTCAAGCCATCGCCACCACTAATAACTGCCTTTTCTCATCTTTCTTTCAGCACTCAAGTCACCGTCAGTGACCCGGAAAATGTGGATGCAGATAACCATCAGGTAGAGAAGCCGACTGAAAACGTAGACACCGCGACTGGTGGTGATATGGCGAATAACCAGGAACAAGGCCCTCTGAACAATCCGCTTCCCCGAACCGCCGGATCTCCTTCCTCATCGGAACCAGTGGACGAGGAGATCGAGGTTCTGGATACAAGGATGGGTTCTCCCAACCCGGGTACTCAAACTGTCCGGGTCTCGACCCCAAGGGCGGGGAGAACTCCCCCACCAGGCGACCAGGCTGCCGGCTCTTCCGGTACTCGACCCGAGGAACTGACATTTGCCCAGATGCTGGAAAACCTACGCACTTTAAGGGCTAATGAAGAAAACATCTTGGGGGCCTTAATAGCCAAACACGAGGTAAATCCGACTGATATTGCTTGTACCCTTATCCAGTCCCCAAGTTCCGAGTGAATTGACTCATAATTTGCTTGGGACTTTATTATACAAGCAACTGATAACTTGCCCCTTTACCCGACTAACCCTTGTTTGCATCCATGCAGTCTTTCGTGACTCAATCTGAAGAGAAACTGGCGGACGCCACCAAGCTCATTGAAAAGGAGGTAGCTTTGCGTGAAGCAGCCGAAGCTGAGGCCAGGAGAAATAGGCTGATAATGAGGAAATATAGGAAAAGGGCTCACAAAGCAGAAGACGATCTAACAAGCCTTTCTGTCCAAGTATCTGACACATATCGTGCTTTACTTGGTACGTTCCCTCCTCCGAGTTTATCCTTTTGATAGATAGCGAGAGTTTTCCCGATTTACGTTTCCATTTCTTCAGGCCCGGACGAAACCATGCCGGAAGAGGATGACATTGCCAAGTTGAAAACCATGAAGAGCGTTATCCGGCAACTATGTGCCGGAACCAAATGGATCCTTCAGGAATTACGGTGGCCGGGTAAAGGACATGTTGATCTGAAGAGGATGTTGGATGCCTTCTCCACTATTCCTGAGTGGATCTGGCACTGGAAACGCTCGTCTTGCCGGGTTGGAGTGACCCGGGGGCTTGCACTTGCCAAGGCTTACTTCCCCAAGCTCGAGCTAGCGAAGCTTATGGGCGGTTTCCCAGAGTTCAAGCTTGATGGGTCCAAGTTCTCGGTGAAGGATTTCCAGGCCGTCCAAAAGGAGGTCCGTTACCCGGCCAGCGTGATCGCTGACGAACTGGATGTTAATATTCTTGTTCCAGCATATGATGCTGCTGGTGAAGCAATTAAGTCGGATCTTCCCGAGCCGTATGATATGCTGGCTCGGTGGAAGGAGGAAGCTGCTGCGTTGAGGGCGGAGGCTGCCAAGAAGCAAGCTGAAGCCGGCTCTGCCCCCGCTACCTCAACGCCGGTCGTTCCCCCTCCTGCACGGGCTGGTACCGCTGATCCGGGTGCTGCTGCTACCACCAATGATGGCAAGGGCAAGGCCAAGATGAACGCCGAGTGACATCTGATCTCTAATGCCTCTTCTTATGCACTGGTTGGTCAACATGCTGCTTAAACAGTTATATTTTTGGGTGGTGCGCCTGTGCATCTTTGATATCTTGTCACCGGGATTTTGTAATGCACGCTAAGGTCTTGATATACTTTATGCCTCTGCTGGCCTTTTTAAATTTATCCATTATTGAGCTCATCTGTTCTCGATATCCGGCTTTCTTTATTGTTCCTTTTGTGAAAACTCGATTTCCGGGTCTCATGGGTATTGACAAGCGGATTTGCTTCTAAGTCCCCAAGTCCCCAAGACTCGGATATTTGGGTTTTTGGAATTCTACAAGTAAGCAATTTTTTCTCTTTTCAAGATTTCAAGTCACCCGGACCCGGATCTCCAAGTCTAGGACACTTGATCTTGAAAGGGGAACGAACTGCCTACTGCTAGATTCACAAAGATCCCTGAGTCGTTTCACATAGGATTTGAAGTTATGCTTAATAATCGTTGAGTTTCCAGCTGTTTAGCCTTGTACTCTGCATAACTTGTGGTTTAGATGACCCTTTTGACTATCTTGTACTGTAAGCCGGCTTTCGCGTGGATACCATGTTGTTACATCTATACGAAAACGTAGCCAGTCAAGCCCCGTCGGGTTTCATGACTAACTGTAATCGTAAGCGAACAAATCATGCCACTTTAATGCGAGTCACATCGAGCTTAAGTAAGAATAGCCAAGGAATTTGGACTTCTTTGTCCGGTTATAAGATTGTAGCCGTACTCGTTTGCAAGTAATCGGCCCTTATAACTCATAGGCATCATGGCCGGGTCTTTGAGTTTGTAACTGTGCTATTCAAGCGACCAGCCCCCAAGACCTAGATATACGCATCATACTGAGAGTACATAACCTGATAATAACCATCTCTTTTCTTGATAATCACCTCTTTACTTGATATAAAAGATCTAGGTCAGCAAGCCGCCTCATTAAAAACCCGTCCAGTCCCCAAGGGTACCCTGGATAGGAAAAGAGTACGTCTGAAAACCTGCTGCCTATTACATCGTTCAATTCCATATGCCAATATCATTTTTGCTAAGTATAATATGGACGTAGCTGAGCCACGTTCCACGGCCTGTCTCTTTCTTGCATAGATGAAGTGGTGCGAGCAGTGTCATTAACTGTGGTCGACTCTTCCCTTGCATCTATCAAGTAATATGACCCATTATGCAAATTTCGGCTTATGATAAACGGTCCTTCCCAGGGTGGTGATAACTTGTGCTTTCCTTCGTTCGACTGTACCAGGCGCAAAACCAGGTCTCCTTCCTGGAAGACCCGGGTTTTCACGTGTCGGCTATGATACCTTCGTAAATCCTGCTGATATATGGCTGACCTTTCCAGGGCTTGTTCCCTTTGCTCTTCTAACATATCCACGGCGTCTTGCCGGGTCTTTTCATTTTCCACTTCGACGTATGCTGATACTCGTGGTGAATCGTGAATAATATCACTCGGTAGTACTGCCTCCGCGCCATAGACCATGAAGAAGGGTGTCATCTGAGTAGATCTATTAGGCGTAGTATTGATGCCCCAAACCACAGAAGGGAGTTCTTCGACCCATGCGCCAGCTGCCCTGATACAGGGGACTCATAATCGTGGTTTTAACCCGCGAAGCAATTCTTGATTTGCCCTCTCTGAACGGACAACGACGTCGCCTAGAGGGGGGGGGTGAATAGGCGATAAAAACTTTTCCGGTTAAGGCTTGCTAAATGCGGAAATAAACTAGGTGTTTAAATTAACAAGCATACAACCTAAATATTCTATGGCCAACTAGATGCACCAACAACTTATGCTAAGCAAGACAAGTAACAAGGTGATAGCAAGATATATAACTTCAAGCTCGAAGGCTATCACAATGTAAATTGCATAAGTAAAAAGCTCGGGTATAGAAATAACCGAGGCACACGGAGACGAAGATGTATTCCCGAGTTCCTCCCACAAAGGGGAGTACGTCTCGTTGGAGGGGTGTGAGCTCACCACGAAGGCCTACTCAACGCCACAAAGGCCTCACCCTATTCTCCGATGAACCCCGCCACAAAGGCCTAGTTCACCTTCCACTATTGGCAACCTTCAAACCCGAGGCACGCATCCACAACTCAATTGGAGGCTCTCGGTGTCACCACAATCTTGGGGCACGCATCCACAACTCAATTGGAGGCTCCCAAGAACACCACAAGTCGTCTAGGGTCCAAGACCCAAGAGTAACAAGCTCACAAACTTTCAACTTCCACGAATCCTCGTGGAGAGAGCAAACCGATGCAACCGATGCAAATGGCAAGAGCACAAGTGCTCAAATCCTTCACTCTCAAATTCCAACAAAGCAACAAATGCTTATGGGGGAATAAGAGAGGAAGAACAATGGAGGAGAAACACCAAGAACTCCAAGATCAAGATCTACTAAGTTTCCCTCACTAAGAAGGAAGATGGATTGGTGGAAATGTAGATCTAGATCTCCCCTACCTTCTCCCTCAAAGATATGCAAGAATCATAGGAGGGATTGGGAGAGGGGCAAGCTTTCCAAGGTCAACAATGGTGAAGGAGAGGGAGAAAAACTTGCTTAGAAGACTTGGGGACCAATGGGGAAGAAAGCCCCCTTAAATAGGTCCCCACAAAAACTAGCCGTTTGTGCAGGAATCTGGGACCGGAATATCCGGTCCAAGTTTGGACCGGAATATCCGGTCTCAAGATCTGCTCGAAACCTGTTGACTTTAACCGGAATATCCGGTCCCATTGGAATAATCCGGTACCAATAATCCGGTTCACTCCAGTGCGAAAACTGGTCTAAAATCCGTCCAAACCGGAATATCCGGTATGCCCCGAATAATCCGGTTCAAATAATCCGGTTCACTCCAGAAGGTTCAAGCTTCCAGTCCTTAGCCATTTTTCGCAGCAACCGGAATATCCGGTCCAGGATGAATAATCCGGACCAAATAATCCGGTTGACTCCAGTAGCTCCAAGCTTCGAGTCCGAAGCACCGTATCCTCTTGACGTTCATCTCCTTAGCTGCCCTTAGGCCGTGCAATAGGGCCTCATACTCGGCCACGTTGTTGGAACAGTCGAAGTGGATTTGTAGTACGTAACTTAGTTTATCTCCTTTGGGTGACGTTAGCACCACCCCAGCTCCTGATCCCTCGTATTGCTTAGATCCTTCGAAGTGCATGATCCATGATTCGGAATTTGGAACCGTTGTAGTCATGCCTGTATGTGTCCAGTCGTTAACGAAATCAATTAAAGCTTGAGATTTGATTGCTGACCTGGGTTCATAGTTGATGTGATAATCCCCCATCTCTATCGCCCATTTGGCTATTCTTCCCGTCGCGTCCGAGTTTCTGATGATATCCGACATTGGTATTGAACTAACCACTGTTATGGGGTGTTCTTGGAAGTACGGCTTCAGTTTCCGGCTAGCCATAAAGACCCCGAACACCAACTTTTGCCAATGTGGATAGCGCTGCTTTGCTTCTGATAATACCTCGCTGACGTAATAAACCGGTCTCTGAACCGGGTAACCTTTCCCATCCTCTTTGCGCTCCACAACAACTACTGCGCTGACGGCTCGGGGGCCAGCTTACACGTATAGCAACATAGGCTCTTTAGGACCCGGCGCCGCTAGTACTGGTGCTTCAGATAACTGCTTCTTTAGTGCCTCAAACGCCTCATCCGCCTCTTGATCCCACACGAATTTATCTGATTTCCGCAAGAGCCGGTACAAGGGTATTGCCTTTTCTCCGAGTCTGGATATGAATCGGCTCAAGGCTGCTACGCAGCCCGTGAGCTTTTGAACATGCTTCAAATTTTCCGGTTTTTCCAGACTCTGGATGGCCTTGATTTTATCCGGGTTTGCCTCGATTCCTCTCTCGGAAACTATAAAGCCGAGCAATTTCCCGGCTGGAACTCCGAACACGCACTTTGTCGGGTTAAGCTTCATCTGGTACCTCCTCAAGTTTTTTAACGTCTCCTTTAGATCATCGATAAACGTCTCCGCCTTCCTGGTCTTGATGACCACATCATCCACATAGGCATGGACGTTGCGTCCGATTTGGTCCTCGAAGCACTTTTGAATACACCGTTGGTAAGTTGCGCCGGCGTTTTTCAATCCAAACGTCATAGTTTTATAACAGAAGGCCCCAAAAGGGGTTATGAATGATGTTTTCTCCCAATCCTCCCTCTTGAGCTTAATCTGATGATACCCGGCATATTCGTCCAGGAAGCATAATAGATCGCTTCCAGCTACTGCATCTATAATCTGATCTATCCTTGGTAGCGCGAACGGATCCTTTGGGCAATGTTTGTTGAGACTCGTAAAATCAATGCACATCCTCCACTCATTGGTCTTTTTCATCACTAGAACCGGGTTTGCCAACCAATCCGGGTGAAATACTTCCATGATAAAGCCGGCTGCCAATAGCCGAGCGATCTCTTCGCCTATAGCCTTCCTTCTTTCCTCATTCATTTTCCTCAAACCCTGCTTCACGGGCCTGGACTTGGGATCCACATGCAAACTGTGCTCGGCCAGCTCTATAGGGATACCCGGCATGTCGCTAGGTGTCCAGGCGAACACATCTGCATTTGAACGAATAAACTCCACAAGCGCTTTCTCCTGCTCTTTTCCCAAGTTAGACCCTATGGTAAACTGCTTAGTAGAATCACCTTCGACAAAATCTATCTTCTTGGTGTCTTGTGCTGCCTTGAATTTTGCTCTCTCATCCTCGGTATTCGGCTTTTTCAAGGCTGTTCTATCATCCGGATTTACTTGAGACCGGTAATATTCAAGTTCTTCCTTTCTGCATGCTTGCTCAGCCATAACCGAATCTCCTTCGTCACACTCGGCCGCTATATCCCGGTTCCCATGTATGGTGATGGTCCGTTTAGGACCCGGGATCTTTAGCTGCAAATACGCGTAGCACGGCCTAGCCATGAATTGGGCGTAAGCCGGTCTTCCAAACAGCGCGTGATAAGGACTGCGCAATTTGACCACCTCGAACGTGAGCCACTCAACTCGATAATTATCCGTCGATTCTCCAAAAGCAACCTCCAAGGTGATCTTTCCCTCGGGGCTCGCCGAGTGACCTGGCACGATCCCATGAAAGATTGTCGAACTTTTCTGTAACTGGGACTCTTTGAGACTCATCCGTAAGAAGGTTTCCCAATAAAGGATGTTGATGCTACTTCCACCGTCCATCAGGACCCTCTTCAGTTCGTAACCATTAACCTGTGGCGCAACCACCAATGCCAAGACTCCTGGACGCTCTACTTTTTCCGGATGATCTCTTCTACTCCACGTTACTTCTTGTTCCGCCCATCTAAGGTATCCCGGCGCGGCCGACAAAACCGAGTTTGCCGCTTGCTTTAATGTCTCTTTGTTCCTGCTAGAAGTTCCCGTAGTATGCACATGATATTGTCCTTTTAAATTAGACGTTCGTACCATACCGACGAAGATGTTGATCCGGCCGATCGTCACCATAGATCCGGACTCGAGGTGATCCGACTCTGGCCCCCAGCCGGAATCGTCCACCATCTTTTCTCCTTTGTGGTCGATGTAGATTTCGCCGACGACAAGATTCTCCATGTTCTTCCGAGCTTCTCCCGTGATGTAAACACCTTTGGACGCAGGCCCCACGGTGGGCGCCAACTGTCGTGGGATAATCACGGCAGACGTTACCGGGGGTAACTGATCTTGGGGCAAGACGACACAGGCGTTTGGGAGAGGGTTTAGCTCAGAGGAAAACATGGTGCAATTCGATCTGGTAGCCGGCAATCAAAGTCGCCGAGTCTCCGATCTTGATATAACAACTCAACTCTGGGATTACACTAGATGCTCGATATCAAGCGATATTGCTAGGGTTCTTAGATCTCTGTCTAAACTAGACCTGGGGGTCGGTTTATAAAGCACCCGTACCCCTGGCTTACCCTCCAAGGCGCATCCTAGATCCTACCCGGACACGGCGCACAAACCCTAACTTTCCTTTACCATGACCCACAATCCGGGTTACTGGGCCTACAAGCTTGGGCCTTCCACAAGTTTCCTCATCCTTAGCCGGATCCTGCGCAGCGTCCTTTGGGCCGGGTTACTCCTTGGAGTTTGGCCTACCGGGTTATCATCCCCCCATCACCTAGATTGGAGTCTCGGTGACATTGCAGTCCGAGCCTCTAGATCGCCAATCAGTATGATTCCAGCTCATGTTCATCCTGAGCAAAACTCTCTCCCAAACACCAGAGTCAAAATACCCCAAAGCAAGTTACCTCTTGTAACATCTGCCGTGATTTTCCCACGACAGTTGGCGCCCACCGTGGGGTCTGTGTTCAAAGGTGTTTACATCACGGGAGAAGCTCTGGAAAACATGAAGAACCTCGTCATTGGTGAGATCATAACCAACCCTGAAGGAGAGAAGATCGTAGACGACCTTGGCTGGGGGCCAGAGTCGGATCAGCTAGAAATCGGATCTGTCGTCACGATTGGCCGGGTCAACGTCTTCGTCGGTATGGTACATGCGTCTGGTTTTATTTCTGACAATAACGAATATGATTCTATGTCAAAGAATGCCACCTGTGTTCAATCGGACGGGGAAGAGTCGGTAGGGACAGCAGAACCAGAGAAGGTACCCACCACGAAGAGGGAACAGCCGGAGGAGCCGGTATGGACCCCGCGTGGCCGGGTCACTGGAGAGGACGATACCGAATCTATCTTGCACCTCCTCGAAGATCGGTATGAAGAAGATAGCTGCGAGAAGGAAGAGTATGAGTCTTCACCAGGCATTGCGCACCGAGTCGCGGTCTATACAGCCCCTGCGATAAATCTCAATCAGGGTGATTTGTCAGTAGCCGCGGCTGGTGCGGCGCAAGCGCTGGCCCAATAAGTTCCGGTTAATGGAAACCCGACTGGAGTCAGAGTCGACGGAGAGCCGACATCTGTTACCAGCGAAACAGGGGAAAGCGCTCAGCTCATAAACATGTTCGGATTCAGGACGAACATAACAGCTGGGGTGGGGACGTCACACCCACCGAATCCGGTTCTGTTTAGCAATAACTTGATCTGATCCCACAGTCTTGGCAACGGTGATAACCCCGGAAAACGCGGCGGCACGGACCGGAGACCTAGAGGTAGCCCGCCGGGAGTTGGAACAACAGAGGAGAGATGTAGAAGCTGAGAAACAGAGGATGGCCGCACGTCAACGACAATTGGATGAGTTAGAAGATCGAATACATGCACAAACAACTAGAATGTACAATCAGAGGCATCAGACGAGGCTGACCGCGACAGGCGGAGACCTACAGCCGGCCGCGCTATTCGTTACGCCTCAAGACCAGCAAATCTCGGTTGTGAATCAGGGAACCGGGTATGCGGGTGCGACGCTTGGAGGACAACCGGGTAATATGCCAGTCGGGCCACCTATGCAACCCACCGGGACTGCCGGGACCAACGTCGTGCCACCACCATCGCGATTCCAGACCCCACCGGGTCACTTCAATAACCCCATGGATAACCTGTACGCCGCAACTTTAGGGATCGACCATATTCCATTGGGAGAATCGCCCCAAGCGATTGAAACCCGGTGAGTTATAGAGATGTTACGCACCGCGGTGGCTCAGCAGGTCAATTACCCAGATAACAGGAGCGGTTTGCACGGGACGCCGTATGTCAGTCGGCAACACGGAAATACGAGGAATATTCACTCAAGTTCAGCACGACGGAGGGCATAGCAGCAGCAAATGCCGCCTCCTCCCCACAGACCAGCAACTCCCGCGGTTTCAGCGGCGCAAGCAATTGTCGATAGTTCTCGGGCGAGGCGTATGGCCGGGTCTGCAGCGCGAGGGGCGGTAGGTGGCGTGCCACCCAATGCGCCCGCCGAGGCTTCTGATGTTTCACGAGTAAGGCCGGTACTAGCAAACTTAGCTGGACCCAAGTGCTTGTCAGATGCCATCAGGGCTGAGCCATACCCGGACAAGTTCAAGGAACCGGGTAAAGTTGTCAACTATGAGCCAACCATGGATCCTGAAACATGGTTGAGCAGTTACGAGATGGCCATGTCTATTCGCAACGCTTCAGAGAGGCTCCAAGCTAAATTCATGTATCTTATGATGTCTGAAGGAGCAGCAAAACTATGGTTCAACAATCTGCCTGAGTTAAAATCGGCTTTCATCAAACATTTTCATGGAACATGCAGAAAATTGTACACAGTCGACGACTTAGATAGGTGTGTCCAATGAAAGGGAGAGTCGGCACGTAGTTGGGTGCGCCGGGTCATGGAAATACTCCACTCCTCCACTGATATCCAGCCGAAAGACGCGATACAAGCTATGGAAAAATCATGCAGATACACACCCTTGGTGCAAAAATTGGTACGCACGAAGTCCAGCAGGCATGTTTCGGAAATTACTATGGGGGAGTTAATGGACGCGTGCAACAAGCACTCCTCTACTGACACCACAGAAGAAGATATTGAGGACAAGAAAGGAAAGGCTAACGTGAATAGTAATGGAAGACCCGGCAATGGGGCTACGCCGGGTAATAATGGGGGTAACAATGGAAACAATCAGCATAAGCGACCATATGAGGGGGGCTCCGAGTTAGTCGCCAGTACCGAATCCGGGTTTGCAATACCCAGAGCGGACGGAAACTTTAACGGAGGAAACTTCAACGGAGGAGGCAATTATCAAGGACCACCGCGGCCGGCTAGCCACATCGAGGCCTTCAAGATGCCTTGCCCGCGCCATAGTAGGAACGGCAGGCCGGCTAACCATTCATTGGAGCAATGTGTGGATTTACATAGGTGGAAGAATGAGAAGATACAAAAATCCCTGCAAGGTGCAGGCCGGGGAGGAGGACCGGGTCTGGGTGAAAACCCGGGAAACGGCCCACCCCCCGCAGGGAATGCAGGAGCTGACAATCCGTTTAATAATCAAGGTGGTGCAGGTGGTTTTCAGGCTAACCCAAAATAGCTAGGACAGTATCATGTCCACACCACCGGGACCTCCAAGAGGGAGAGGAATATACTCAAAAGAGCTGTAAACTCGGTTTCTTCAGGTGTTCCAAGATACCTGAGATGGTCAGATCAGGAGGTAACATGGAGTAGAAGGGATCACCCGGAAGCAATAGAACATCCGGGTTTGCTAGCCCTAGTTGTAGCGCCACAGGTCAATGGCTATGAGCTAAAAAAGGTCCTGATGGATGGTGGGAGCAGTATCAATATCTTATACTGGGAGACCTTTTTGCGTATGGGGCTCAAGGAGTCTCAGTTGCTGAAAAGCTCCACAGTTTTTCATGGGATTGTGCCACGACATTCGGCCTGCCCTCAGGGAAATATATCTCTGGAGTTTTCTTTTGGGGAATCCAAGGATAATTACAGGGTAGAGTGGCTCACGTTCGAGGTGGTGAAATTACGCAGTCCTTATCACGCGCTGTTCAGAAGGCCGGCTTATGCCAAGTTCATGGAGAGACCGTGTTATGTGTATTTGCAGTTGAAAATTCCAGGTCCTAAACGGACCATCACTGTGCATGGTAACAGGGCGGTGGCGGCCGAGTGTGATGAAGGAGACGCGACACTTGCAGAATAAGCTTGTGCAAAGGAAGAGCTGAGATATTACCGGTCTCAGGTAGACCCGGAAGATCGAACAGCTTTGAAGAAACCGAACACAGATGACGAGAGAGGTAAGTTTAAAGCAGCCCAAGACACAAAGATGCTGGCTTTCGTTGAGGGCGACCCTTCAAACATTTTTCTATAGGGTCCAACCTGGATAATAAGGAGGAAGGTGCACTCATCGAGTTTATCCGAGAGAATCATGATGTTTTTGCTTGGACACCTAGCGACATGCCGGGTATCCCGACTGAGCTTGCTGAGCACAGCTTGCACGTTGACCCCAAGTCCCGGCCGGTAAAGCAGGCTTGAGGAAAATGAATGAGCAGAGAAGAAAGGCTATAGGAGCAGAGGTAGCTCGGCTCCTAGCAGCCGGCTTTATCATGGAGGTTTTTCACCCGCAGTGGTTGGCAAACCCGGTTTTAGTGCTGAAAAATAATAACGAGTGGAGGATGTGCATAGATTACACGAGTCTCAACACGCATTATCCTAAAGATCCGTTTGCCCTTCCAAGGATAGATCAGATCATAGATGCAGTGGCGGGAAGTGACCTGTTATGCTTCCTGGACACCTATTCCGGGTATCATCAGATAAAGCTCAGAGAGGAGGATTGGGAGAAGACATAGTTCATAACGCCCTTTGGAGCTTTTTGTTACAAAACCATGACATATGGATTAAAGAATGCCGGTGCAACATATCAAGGATGCATTCAGGAGTGCTTTGAGGATCAGATTGGGCGCAATGTCCATGCTTACGTCGATGATGTGGTGATAAAAATGAGAAAGGCAGAAACGTTCATTGATGACCTTAAAGAAACCTTCAAGAACCTGAGAAGATACAAAATGAAGCTCAACCCAACAAAATGTGTGTTTGGAGTTCCTGCGGGAAAGCTACTCGGTTTCATCGTTTCCGAGCGAGGGATCGAGGCTATCCCGGAAAAGATCAAAGCTATTCAAGGCCTAAAAAAGCCGGAGGAGCTGAAACATGTTCAGAAACTTACAGGGTGTGTAGCAGTGTTGAGCCGGTTCATATCTCGGCTCGGAGAAAAAGCAATACCCCTATATCAACTCTTGAAGAAAACAGATAAGTTTGTGTGGGATCAAGAGGCGGATGAGGCGTTCGAGGCCCTGAAGAAGCAGTTATCCGAAGCACCGGTTTTGGCAGCGCCGGGTCCCAAAGAGCCCATGTTACTGTATGTTGCGGCCGGGCCTCGAGCGGTTAGTGCAGTTGTCGTGGTCGAACAATAGGAGCAGTAGTTAAAGCCTTCTTTAGAGTTTCAAAATCTTCCTTGCAATCATCATCAAAACCGAAAGGTACATCTTTTTGAAGAAGATTAGTAAGAGGTTTTCATATTTTAGATAAATCTTTAATAAACCTCCTATAAAAGCCAGCATGACCAAGAACACTACAAATACCTTTAACATCCCTAGGACAGGGAATTTTCTCGATTCCTTCCACTTTAGCTCTGTCAACTTCAATACCTATTTCAGAAATTTTATGTCCAAGAAAAATTCCTTCATTAACCATAGTGGCATTTCTCCCAGTTAAGAACCAGATTAGTTTCTTCACATGTGTGCAAAACTTTATCAAGGTTGTGCAATCAATTACCAAAAGAAGTTCCATAGTAGGAGAAATTTTCCATGAATACTTCCACAATTTCTTCACAAAAACCATGAAAAATACCAGACATGCATCTTTTAAAAGTAGCAGGAGCATTGCATAAACCAAAGAGCATACATCTATAAGCTCAAGTACCATAGGGACAAGTAAAGGTTATTTTCTCTTGATCTTGCGCCCTAACAGAAATTTGAGAAAACCCAGAATAACCATCAAGAAAGCAAAAATGAGTTTTCTTAGACAACCTCTCTAACGTTTGATCAATAAAAGGCAAATGATAATGATCTTTCTTAGTAACCTTATTAACTTTCCTAAAATCAATGCACATTCTATACCCAACTACTACTCTTTGTGGAATAAGCTCATTATTTTCATTAGGCACAACAGTCATTCCACCCTTCTTAGGAACACAATGCACATGGCTTACCCATCTACTATCAGCAATAGGAAAAAATAATACCAGCATCAATGAGTTTTAATACCTCATTTCTTACCACTTTCTTCATATTAGGAATTAAACGGTGTTGATGTTCAACAACTGGCTTTGCATCAGGTTCAATATTAATAGCATGCTGACATATAGTAGGATAAATCCCCTTCAAATCATCCAGAGTATAACCAATAGTTCCACTATGTTTCTTTAAAATTCCCAGTAATCTTTCGTCTTCTTCACCTAAAATTTTAGCACTAATAATAGCAGGATATATTTTCTTATCCTCAATATAAGCATATTTAAGATCATCAGGCAAAGGTTTTAAATCAAAGACAGTATCCTCCTTGGGTGGCAAGGTGGTACCAAAATCTTCCACGGGTAAATTATGTTTCAGTATAACCGGTTGACGAAGGAGAATATCGTCAACTCATTTCTCTCTTTCATAAAGACCTCACTTTCATGATCCTCCATATATTGCTGCAAAGCATTGTTAGGTGCAAGAGCAATAGAAGCAAGTTGTTCAAGTTTAAAATTCTCATCAGGTAATTTAGATTCATAAGGTGCTCTAGCAAATTTAGAGAAATTGAACTCATAAGATTTTCGATCAAATTTGTTCAATATCGTGTCTCTCTTACAATCTACAATAGCACCAAAAGTGTTCAAGAAAGGTCTACAAAAAATAACAGGACAAGTTTTACTTGCAGCCTTACCAAGTACTACAAAATCACTGGGATATTTAGTTTTACCACATAAAACTTCCACATCCCTAACAATACCAATCAAAAAGACAGTTTCTCTATTAGCAAGCTGAATAGCCACATCAATATCCTCAATCTCACAAGAACCAATTTCGTGCATAATTTATTTATAAATATCATAAGGTATAGTACTAGAACTAGCACCAATATCACATAAACCATAATAGCAATGATCACAATCTTAACAGAAAGCACAAGAACACTAGTTTTATTAGGTCTATGAGGATGTTAAACAATATTTGAGGCATCCTCACAAAAGACAAACGTGCATCCTCTACATTCCCACAAACAAGATCTTTTACTATTGCTACTTCAAGTTCAACAATTATTTGTTCATCAGGTTCAATAGATTTCTTAATGCTCTTATTAGCAACACTAATTACAATAGAGTGTTCTTTCACTCTAGCAGGGAAAGGCATTTCTTCTATATAAGGCTTAGGAACAGCAGGATTAACAACATGCACTTCTATATTACTAGCAGGAAGAATGTCTTTATAAGGTGCATGATATTTCTGATAATCTTGCTTAGGAATATAAAGATATGAGGCCAAAGCTTTAAGACAGTTTGCAAATATTTGAGAATCAAGACCACAAACAACACTAACATTATAGAGATCATCGGTTCCCATAAAAGTTTTACCGCATTCATAATCTTAATTTATAACTGACTTTCTACCTTTGTCATTCTCCCATCCTTCAGTGTTTTCTTGAATACGATCAAGAAGATTCCGTTTAGCTTCTTCCTTCATACGTGTGAATTATCCAGAACAAGAAGCATCCAATAAATCCTTGTCATGAATTGAAATCCCTGCATAAAAATTATTGATAACAACATTACGCCGGAGGTCATGAACGAGGCATTTGAGCATTAATAACTTCGTTCTCCCCCAAGCTTGGGCAATACTCTCTCCATCATGAGGCCAGAAATTATATATTTGATTCCGGTCTTTATGAATCTCACTAGGAGGATATAATTTAGAATAAAAGAGAGGAAAAATTTCCTCCCATCCAATGGATTCACAATTCTTCAGTAATTTGAACCATTCAGCGGCTCTTCCTTTCATCGATAAAGAGAATAATTTCCTTTTAACTTGATCCATAGTAATACCTGCACATCTGAATAACTCGCATAAGTCATGTATAAAGAGCAAATGATCACCGGGATGGACAGTTCCATCTCCATAATAGCAGTTATCCATAACACGTCCAAAAAAATTCATAGGTATTTTATAAGGATCTAGTTCAGCAGATAACGAGTCACTTACTACCCTAGCAGTGATAGTAGTAATACGTCTAAACAGGGAATCAAAAGTATTATCCATAATGAAATAAAACAGTAGACAGAAATAAAAACATCACGCAGAGTAACGGTTTCTCTTACCAACTCCACTTCCCAATAGCACTTCACTCCCTGGCAACGGTGCCAGAAAATAGTCTTGATGACCCACAAGTATAGGGGGTGTATCATAGTACTTTCGATAAATAAGAGTGTCGAACCCAACGAGGAGGAGAAGGTGTTGACAAGAAGGTTAGATAGAGGATTCATTGTAAACACTAGCAAACGGGGTTTTGGTGGTTTTTTATATAGCAGATAAATAAAGTGCGAGTAAATAAAAGACAATAAATAATATTGCAGCGAGTGGCCCAATCTTTTTGAGAGCAAAGGACAAGGCAGTTGTTCTACTTATGTTCACCAAACGTTCTCGAGGACACATGGGAATTTCGTCAGGTGCTTTCGCTTCATAAAGTTGATTAATATTTATGGGTTTGTTAAGTGTTGTGTGGGTGAACCTATGCTAATGCACCGCCCAACTAGGACTAATACATACTTGTGATTATACCCCTCGTAAGCATCCGCAAATACAAGAAATTAATTAAGATAAATCTAACCATAACCTTAAAACTTCGGGACCCAACACTCCCTCATGCATTGGTTTCCTAATGGGGGTTTAGGTTTCTGTCACTCTGGCAACCCCACAATTAGTAGCCTAATACACAATGCACACTCCTATGCCCATAAAGGTGAAGTATCATGTAGTTGACTTTCACATGACACTACTAGAAGAATAGCAACACAACTTAAATACCAAACAGAGAGATATTACTTCAACATAACTTCACTACTAACATTATGACTTCTCCCATGTCCTCAAGAACTAAATGAACTACTCACGATACATCATATGGATCATAATAAGAAGTGATGTAATGGATAATAACATTCTGGTCATAAAGTGTAAACACCGATAAATCTCACAAGCATCAACTACTAACAAGTAATCCACATCGGGAGAGAGATCTACTGAAAATCAACGATAAAGACCCCTAATTGTTACAGCGGGATGAAGGTGCACGGTGGCGGTGATGGTGTTGGTGGTGATGATGATGATCTCGATGATGCCCGGAGTGATGACGGTGACGATGGCGACGATTTCCCCTCTCCGGGGAGGAATTTCCCCAGCAGATTTCTTCATGCCGGAGAGCTTTTCTCTCTCTGGTGTTTTCCTCCCCGCAGCGGCGGCCGAATAATTATTTTATGATGTCCTAGGGCTTAGGTTTCCCTCGGGGTTAAGTACACGAAAGGGGGCGCCTAGGAGTGGGCCAGGGGGGCAGACCACCCGAGGCGCAGCCAGGGGGTGCGCCGCCTGGTGGTGTGGGCCCCAGGTGGCTCCCCTATGGGTGCTCTTCTGGCTCACTTCCTCCTTGGAACTTCTCAGACTCCTCCGGTATCCCCCCTCTTCTTTTGATCTTCTGAAATAGGATATCTCGACGGTGCTTTTTCCATCAATTTTCCGGTTCCGATGTTTCTTCTCCCATAGTTATTAAACATGCAAAAAAAAGATGAAATAACATAATTAAGTATCATAACATGAAATATATCGATGAATAACAGAAAATAACGATATAAAATAGTGATGCAAAATGGACGTATCAATGACCATGAGGTGGAGCAGCGGGAGAAGGGAGAGAGAGATGATAACAAGTTGTGTGGGGGAGAGGGAGCTCACACTCCTTTTTCTATAGAAGAGGGAGGAAGACAGAGATTTTGAGTGTCCCCACCTCTCCCCTCATCATGTGAGTGGAGACTCAACCAACTCATTCTCTCGAAATTCCAAGGGTTTTTCTTTAATAAATAAATAAATTTCATTTTTATTTTAATATTTGTTAATTCCATTAACAATCATTAATACACGACCCATTGAGTTAGTTGTTAAATCTATTAACAACCATTTGATAAAATCCCCTTGAACTATTTCAAAATTACATGAAACAATTTCGGTGTTGTCCAAACTTTTATCCGATATTACGTATCCACTCAAACGCGTGATCGAAACTTAAGTGTGTCAACTTATGGTTCGTGAATAATGTAGAAATGATAGAGACACCTCTCTAATCAATTGTCAACAACGGGATTTGGAGATCCGTAATGATTCCTACACATTCAACGATGAATCTAGTGATTGTGTGAACCATAAACGTCGTAACCAATTCCCTTTGTCACACGATATTTTACTTGTCGAGATTAGATCTTTGCTGTCAACCATACCTAGTTCAATCTCATTACCGACAAGTACTCTTTTAATCGTTCCATGATATGAAATCCCTGTGACTTAGTCACGTGCTTGCAAGCGGTGTCGATGTGATATCACTCAGTGGTCCCAGATTATTTCTCTCCGTCATTTGGATTCATGATACTCAACTAATGCTTTTTGAATACCCAACGCCACCTTTATAGTCACCCTGTTACGGTGTGACGTTTGACGACATGAAAGCACTCTTCCGGTGCTAGTGATTCACATAATCTCATGTTCTGAGGGATTAGGGTTACTTCGTATGTTTGATATAACCATGTAAACTTAAAGAATTGATTGCATAGATGTATTCACTTTGGTTCTATGTTCATCGCATCATTCAATCAATGACATGACCCCGTTATTAACAACATCCAATGTTCATGATCAGGAAACCTTGATCATCTGTTAATCAACGAGCTAGTTAAACGAGAGGCATTACTAGGAACTCTTGTTTGTTTATTAGACACGCATGTATCCACATTTACGGTCAATACAATTCTATCATGAGAAATAAACATTTATCATAAACATGGAATAATATAATAACCACTTTTTTTATGGCCTCTCGTGCATATTCCCTTCAAGTGAGTCTATTAATTTTTTTTTACCATTCAAGCCTTTGAAGAAGTGAAAACTTTTAGTACCCATGAGTATCCTAATGCTTCTAAACATGTTGATCTGAAAAAATGGGATTTGATAGGTCATGACTTTAGGTAGAAGGAGACCCAAAAATTTGGAGACTGAAATTTTTTCTACTGTGAAAATTGTTGGAAGTGGGATTGATGATAATATGACTTTAGGAGAAACTTTTCCCACTATGTTTGAGGATGATAAACTTAATTTTTATAATTTCACCATCTCTGATTTTATTAAGTGTTTTAAAAAATTAGCTTAAGATCCTAATGCTAGTAAGTTAAATATTGCTTTCACTAAACATATCACTAATGCTCTCATTGAAGCTAAGGAAGAAAGGCTCAAACTTGAAGCCTCTATTCCTAGGAAATTATAAGATGGTTCGGAGACCACTATTAAAATAAGAGTGAATGCTTTTTATTGCAATGTTTAGTGTGATCTTGGTGCAAATTATTCTACTATTTCTAAAATTTTATATGATATGCTTGATTTTAAACCTTTGCATGAGAGTATTCTGGGAGTGCATCTTATAGGCTCCACTATTAAAAGACCTTTGGGAAGGATTGATGATGTTCTTATTATTGTGAATGATAATTATGTCCCTGTTGATTTTCTTGTTTTGGATAGTAAATGCAATGCTTCTTGTAATATTATTTTGGGGAAACCTTTTCTTCGCACCGTTGATGCCATTATTGTTATGAAAGAGGGAATTATAATATTTCAGTCCCCCCTTAAAAAGGGAATGGAAAATTTCCCTATAAATATAATAAAGTTACCTTTTGAGTCCATTGTAAGGACTACCCACAATTCTATTGATAATACTTGATTCATTCTTCATGCCTAGCTAAAAGGCGTTAAAGAAAAGCGCTTGTGGGAGGCAACCCACTTTGTTTTCCTTTGTTATTGTTATGTATTCTTCTATTTTCTTTTGTTTTCTTTGAGTATTGGAAGTTTTTTTACTTATGTAACAACCGCTCTTTATCCTTTTTATTTTGTATTTGTGCCAAGAGTAACCTCTAATCGAGAGGTAGTGTGATTTGGGGAACTTGCTGTTTTCTGTCCTGATTTTTGCGTTTCACCAAAAACCTCGGTTCTCTCAACCATAAACTGATGTGTTTTTTATATCTTTTGGACACCTGGCACAGGTTGTTATCTAACTATCATTAGTTTCTTAATTTTTTATTTGAGCTACAGAAGTTCCTCTAAGAAATCCATAATTTGACGGATTTCTGTCAATATTTGCATTTGTCTCTCAATATTCTTATTTTTTGATTCTTTCAAGAGGAAGATCCTTGAAAGAATTTGTGACGGTAGATAATGTTTTAAAATAGAGTGTTAGACTTGTTTTAAAACTTAACCAAGTGGATTTATTATTTTCATGCACTAACGTTGCTAATGAAGATTGTGAGAAGTTTTAGGTGGAGGAAGTTTTCAAGTGTAGGGAGAGAAGGATGATATGAGGAGATGAAGGATGGAAAAAAGTTCAATATTTGGGATGCCAATGTCACCCCAAGAAATATCCAATAATTACAAGCGTCAAAGCTTGGGGATGCCTAAAATATTCTTCATCAACAAAAATATCAGGTTTCTTTCAAAACACTATATTTTTATTCCTTCGCGTGATATGTGTTATTCTTGGAGCGTCATGTTATTTTGATTTCAATTTGGTTTTATTCTATTGCTGTAATAAATGTTTGGATCTATCATGTTTTAGTTTGTAGAGAGACACACTTCGTTTTCATTGTCTATAACACTCTAGTTTTCACTCTTACTATGCTACGAGTGTTCAATTTTGCTAGTACTGCATTTAGCTCTTATTTTTCACCAAATTTTGTTCTGAGCTTGTTGTTTTGCTGTAGGTATATATTATTACCTCTATGGTATTTAATTAATATTTGTTTTGAGAGTTTTTTCAAATAAGTTAATTGGTGTTGTAAAAGAGTAAATTATTTCATGCTTATAGTAGTGCAAGAGGAAGCTTGTTTTGACTGTGGATTAGACTTTAACATGTCATGTTAGATGCTATTTTAATTTTGTTCTTAGTAATATATGATGTATCATTAATAGTCTCAAATAACTGATAGTGCTTAATGTGCCATTGAAATTAAATCATGTGTTGTTTCCTTATATCAAAGCATAGTATTGTGGTATTCTTCTTTGAATGATTCACTTCGATTGACTTGGAGCACGCTCACACCATGTCATGTCTATAAAACCAGTCACGCTTAGCCCTGATGATCATTTAGTTTTTTACTTGTAATATCACTTTATGCTCTGATTAATAATGTTTTGTCTCTATGCATGATTATGTCCGTTATTGCTCTCTTAGTTGGTCACTCCCAGTCTCTTGCTAGCCTTGACCATGTACTGAGTATGAGATCTACTCGTGCATCCAACTCCCAAAACCCAAAGTTATTCCAATGTGTCCACCATACTTACCTATATGTGGTATTTCACTGCCACTCCAAGTAAATTTCTTATGTGCTACCTTTAAAACTTTCAAAATTATTAAACCTAGTTTGTGTTTCTGTTTTAGCTCATGAGAAAGTATTAAGTGCTTTATTATTTCTTCATGTTTGATAGATTCACACTTGAATAGCATGAATAATATTCTAGTCCTTAATATTGCAAAAAGAGAAGGCATTTGGGTTCCTAGCCCACAAAAGATAATCTACAACAATCATATTTAATCTTTTCACACTATGGACTTGAGAAATCATGAACTTTTATTGTGCAAACAAAGGAGAAAGGAGAATGTTATGATTCTCCTATGGGAGCCGCACTTGAAGCCACTAAACATGAAAAGATGGTAAGGCATTTGATAGCACTAGTTGGCATAGACATACACGTCTCTCAAAAATTATATTTTCCATATCTCTGTTTTATTATATAAAAAGCTCTAGCACATGAGTAATCCTTGATTCCCTCTACGAAGGGCCTTTCTTTTACTTTTATGTTGAGTCTTCATCTTCTTGCTTTATCCACCAGTTAAGAGAGCATAGTTCTCATTCTGAGTATAATGTGCATAGTCCAAAAATTTATTGTTGGTTGATTCATGACGATGTTATTACTTGCTCTCAAATTATTTGTATCTAGTCACCATTTGAACTTTGAAGGGGTCCTACCATTTATGTTTTGCTACCACACAAAGGACAAGTTAGATACCATTTTATTATGTTTTTCTTTAGGATTGAAACAAACTTATCACTTTAAATGTATTATTACTCCTTGTCAATTATTTTTGTTACTTTTCATGTGCAACATAGTTGCTAAGTTTACATTAGAATATTTATCATGCTTTTCTTAAGATACTTTGATCTTAGCTTGCAATGCTTTTACATAAAATTCATGAAGATTGTGTTTGCTTCATGTCACCTAAAAAATTATTTTGTTATCACTTACCTACTCAAGGACGAGCAGGAGTTAAGCTTGGGAATGCTGATAGTTGCAAAGTATCTATAATTTTTTATGCTCCATGCTTGTTTTCTATCCAATGTATTTAGGTTTTTTATCATGCTTTCACACGATTTTCGTCGTTTTCTGGATGTTTTCATACATTAACCTATTAACAACATGCCCAGGCCAATTGCTGTTTTTTTTGTGTTTTTCTATTTCAGAAAAGTTGTGAAGGAAATATTCTTGGAAAGGGCTGAAAATCCACAGAGATGATTTTTTACTCGGAACGAAGAGGGATTACAAAGAAGAGCCTAAGGGGAGCCAGGGGCCACCAGTGGGTGCCAGCCCCGACCCCACCCTAGGTTGCGCCTAGTGGGCCCCTGGCTGCCCTGGCCACAGCCTCACGCCGCCGGCTCTTCGCCTATAAATTGCCCTAAACCCTAAAGGGTTTGGGGACGGAGTTATTTTCCACAAAACATATATAGAGGCGCCATCACCTCGAAAGTCCAATCTAGGGTTTATGCAGCCATGTTCTGTCACCTTGTCGGATGGGGGAATCGTCATCGGAAGCCTCTACATCGCCATGATTGCCTCCATGATGATGCGTGAGTAGTTCATCTTGGGACTACGGGTCAATAACAGTAGCTAGATGGTATCTCTCTCTGTTATGCCTCCATGTTAAGATTCTCATGAGCTTCCTCACATGATGGAGACCACTGTTATGTAATTGTGCAAGTTGTGTTTCCGGGGATCCGATGAACCATGAGATTATGATTATTTTGTTCATGTCATTCTGAGATGCTTCACTTATCTTTTTAGAGAGTTTTAATATTATCTTGCAATGCTCTCCGATGTTTATTATTACCTTGGCCACGTAGTTGTTTTCGCCTCCAAGAGAGGGTTTATATGATAGATAGTGGGTTCGTGCCTCCCTAACATCTGTGCTCGAGTGACAGAAACGTGACTGATGAGGGATGTGATGTTGCCACTAGGGAGAAAACAGTTGTGCTTTTGTCTACGCATGAAAACCACTACTTACATTACGTACTTGTTCTTAATGCAATTGTCTATTGCACACAAAGAAATCACTTCGGTGATGCAACTTAATACCAGCAAGATTTGCTGGATAGCTTTCTCAAGGTGGACTATTAGTAATAGATGCATGCTGGATAGCGGTCTATTTATCTTGACGTAATGCCTGCAATGTTGGAACCCGTGAACTATATCTCATCATAATAGTATTGTTATACGTTAACCATTTGTCAATTGCCCATCTGTAATTTGTGCACCCAACATGTCCGTCTTCTTTGAAGAGATACCACTAGTGAACCTATAACCCCCGGTCATATTTTCTTTATTGACAAAACCTTATTTTAAGCACTTTCCTAATTTTTTCTTTGATGTGCCATTTTTTACTTTTATTGCTTTTCAATCTTCTTTATATTTAATTCTCTAGTTTCAGCAAGACCGGAAAACTGACAACCTTCCGGAAAGTTGGGGCAAGAGAGAGTTTGTGTGTTGTGTGCAGGCTCCACGCTTGTTGATACGCCAGACAACAAGAATCCTTCTACAAGTCTCCGAAGTCCTACTAGTTGATAAACCCTGGTTCCACAATTAGAGGGATATTTTCCGTAGACTACATCATACCTTCCACTTGGGGTAACCCAACGAACGTGTGATCATGTCAGCAGCATCAAGGACCTCTTATTGATAATTACAGGAAATTTCTGGGCATGAATTTCATCTTTTAAATAAGAAACTCAATACCTATCGAGGTAAAAAAAAATCATGAGGTATTGGGATTTCATATGACGAATGGTTTATCTGATAACAATGCATATTTTTATTACGGTATGTTAATTGTTTGATGTTCAAGTTTATATTCTTCTAATCGGGGAGAACACGGAACCGACAGACCCCCCCAGGCGGCTCCTCCTGCCCGCGCTACCCCCTCCTCCCCCACCGTCGCCGGCAGGTTAGGCCCATGCGATGGCAGGTACTCCCTTCTCCGTGCATATGGACGGCCCGATGGGGCGGGCCCGGTCCGGTTGGGTGGCCATGACACGACGACGACATACTCAGGTCTGTGGGGTAGCATGGTCCTTGGAGGCCAGTATACTGCAGGATGGCGCCGGCGGAGATCCGTGTCATAGATCTAGGACTGTCGGCCCCCCATCTAGGTCGAGGCGGGCCGGTCTGACCAGTGGTGCTATGTGCAGGAAGTGACGATAGTGGGGGTGCAGGAGACAGCCGTGACGGCGGACGGCTTGTTGCAGCGTGGTGGCGAGCTCCATGGGCCTGATTTTGGGCCCGGGCGGGCCTTATTAGGACTGTTCAGCCTTTGCGGGGGCTTTACGGGACCGATGGCCTGGCCGGACCTAACGGAGACTGGTGTGTTGTGCAGCCGCGTCCGGTCGACTACCATCCTCCGCGTTGCAGGTAGTTCCCTCCCGCGCGGGCGCAATACCGTGGTTCCACGTACTTGCCTATCCTCTCCTCCGCCTTGCAGAACTCGTCTCTTCTCCTTCACGGAGACGACAATAGTGACTTCATGACTGGGGTGGAGCATGTACGTGGGTGGCTGGTCCAGTGGTGTTGAGGCTCGTCCATGCGTGGATCTTGGGCGTCTGATCGCTTGGGGCGTGGATACGGTTTTTTAGGAGAAATCCTTGTCGGTTTGTCTGACACCGGCGCGGTTCCTCCTCCGGGTGGCACTTTCCTTCCTGAAGGACGTCATGGCTACCCTTCATCCGCTAGACCGCTACCCCATGTGGGCGGGGGAAACCCTAGAGCCAGTGCGTCATTCTGGGCAGAATCATGGCTTTCCTTCCTGTAGGCGCTGCTTGGCGCTTGATGATTCGATTCTAGAAGCGTGGTGGTACTTTGTCGGAGGGCGCAACACTTGCGGGTAACCATCATTTTAGTCAATCCGCCTATGTTGCATTTTGTTTTCTTTCTTTCTTTGGGCGTGTTTTGGCTGCTGCCCCATTCGTTATCCTGGTTTCATGTCTATTGTATCGAGTGGTTGATATATTAATATAGCTGTGCTACGTCCTATTTCAGAATGTTCAAGTTTGTGGAAGCTCTTTCTGATGCGTAAGATTTACGTGTATATGTTCCAATAACATCTGCAACCTTTACGATTTTCCACATCATTACCATTTCAACATTACAAAGGCATATAGTTATATGAAAATGTTGATCACGTGTATGCACTTCTTTGTAAATATTTTAAAAGGTCCCACCACAGTTCGCATGATTTTCATCATCTTTCTCATTGGGGTTGTTGTTCTTACTCAAATATTTGAAAAAAATACAAACATAATGAAATTTCTGATATTTCATAATTTGATTTCATGTGAAAATTAATAATTCCGTGTTCATGTTATCAAGTCCAGAAAATTATGCCTCTTCAAATAAAATAAATTTTTTGAAGAAAAAGTGAGAATCGGCTAATTTCATATTTTCTTTGGAGAAGAAAATTTAGCGGATCGAGTTCCTAAATTAGATCCAAATAATCTTGCAGTAAATCATGAATCATATTTAATTAGACTATTCAAAGTTCATACCGCTTAGTTCAAAGATTCTAGAAGTTTTTCCGCGTTAATTGAAATGTGGCCTTTACAGAAAATTGAGAAATTGTCAACTCAAGGAAGAAAAAAAAATATAAACTCATTAGTGTGCTCATCCTGACTATCATCTGAAGTTAGAATAACTTGGTATTTTTTTCGGATAATTAATACTCATGGCTAAATAATCGTAGCATCTCAAGGCATACTAGTGGAACAGTCGTACAAAAACCTTTTTTTAGTGGTCCAAATACCAGTCTTGCAGGCCAAAACATTCTATCCCAACAGTAGAGCCTATATAGTGGCCTGAAGCGTCGAGTTATTATCTGCACCTTACTGAGGTTGTAGTCGCACTGGCTTGTCTATGGTTCTACTCTCCTGCTATAGCCTCATATTAGGTACTCGAAAATGCAAGATTAGGTAAAAACATGGAATTGGATGCCATGGTTAGTGAAATCTCACGGGATTTAAACGGGAAACAATTAATTGACTGGGATGAGATCTACAGGAAATCATAAGACATTTAAAAAAATATGCATCTTGAAGTTGAGGGGAGATAGAAAATGATGATGTTTTATTGTTTTTAATGCGCCAAAAGGAAATGAAGGAGCATCGTCTGAAATTCTAGAGCCCGTTCCAAAATTTCAGAGTGCTTGGTTACGAAATTCATTTTAAGATTTCAATCATATAACTTTTTTTTATTAAGTATGTTCCCAAACAAGGCCTAGAGCTGAGGGTTTAAGCAATTAATCTGAGCTCTCTCATTGATTTGCTCTCATTGGGTTATTGATTTTGTAGGCATACTGCTGCGTATACTAATGGTTCAGACAGGTTTGTGCACATGTAGACGCTATTTATCTATGCTTGTTTCACTCAAATTCAGTAAAATGACAAGTTTTGTGTAAATGCGCTGAATGAAAGTTGGCGAGTGCCCAAGTAATATTGGTGCTATCTACTCCCTTTGTATCAAAATATAAGATATTTTAACGTTTTGTCTTTCTAGACAAAACGTATGTAGACATGTTTGGTGTGTAAATCCAGTTACATTTTACACTAAAACATATCTAGTTATGTGTTGTCTAGAGAACGTTAAAACATCTTATATTTTGATTCGGAGGGAGTACCACTTTATGTGGGCATAGTGAAAGATCGAGAGAATAAACAAGATATTGTTTAAATATAGATTGTCTAGATTATGCAACTAGGTGAACAGTCCTATATGTTGAGCAAATACAACTAGCACAAGGTATATATATGACTAAGCTAGTTGCAACGAGTAAAGGTAAGTTGAGGGATAACCGAACACAATGACGCGGAGATGTGTCCCGAAGTTCACTTCCCTATGCAAACTAATCCCCGTTGGAGCGGTGCGGTGTCACCAAAGTGGAACACCGAGTAGCCCTCAAATGGCACACCGTATCTCCTTCGATTCCTCCCACCGATGTGGAGAGACTCGAATCACTATTTTACCGTTGAGGTTGACACCTAGAACCTTTACAAGGATGAGACACACTCCACAGCTTTGGAGGGTCATCACCAAATCCCGAGAGCCACCAAGACTCCAGGAAACAAGATCCACGAGCACAAGAGCTTCGGGGATACCAACAAGGCTCCAAGCTCTGATGAGCTAAGACCAACAAGGTTCTTGGCTCGAATGAACTAAGAACAACAAGATCTCTAAAGGATGAGTTGGGTGATTTCGAATCGGCTTGGTGGAGTTGTAGATCTAGGGTGTCTCCTCCAAATCTCAAAGGATCACGAGCTTTTGTTGGGTATTTGGAGAGAAGCTTGAGCTTGGATGTGGTCAACAATGGTGGAGAGAGAAAGCTTAATTGACCCTTTCTAGAGGTAGGGGATGAGTGCTTTTTATACCCCGAGTCTAAAAGTGGCCGTTGGGGGGGGGGGTATCCTCTTCACTGCAGAGCTCCCCGGCCTAGGGGGGTGGCCAGGCCGGCCAGGAGGGCCGGGAAACCTGTCGCCAGCCCACCTCGGCCTAGATCTCACTTGGGGCCGGCTGGAAACCGGCCTGGGGCCGACGCCCCCTTCCCATCATGGCCTGGAAACGTCGCGAGACCGGCTGGAAACAGGCATGGGGCCGACGCCCCCTTCCCACCATGGCCTGGAAACGCCGCGAGGCCGGCTGGACCCGGCTTGGGGCCGGTATGTCCCACCCTGGCCTGGGGCCGGCGTGGAAGAACATCTAGGACGGGGCAGTGCCCGAAGTGCCCGGCCTCGTGTCCGGCCTGGGGCTGGCGTGGAGGAAGATCAGGCCGGGGCATAGCCTGAGCCTCTCGGCTAGGCCGGCCAGGCAGTCTGGCTACCCTGTTTTCCCATTCTTCTCTTCCCTTTTATTTTCTCCCTTTTGCACTAACTTCAATATTGGTTTGTCAATCAAATGGATGTCATAGGGAGCTTGTGTTTGCATTTCTCCATGATAAATCCTAAACACACTTAGGGAAAAGATTAGATCATCCATATGTTGTGACCAAACACCAAAACAAGATTAGGAACAAAATGTCCTTTCAATCTCCTCCTTTTTTATGTTTGATGACAACACACGGATTTGCATTAAAGATAGTTATCATAGCTATTTGCAAGGGGATAAAAGTTATAGAGGGACTCCCCCTATTTGTGTGCCCAATCATAAGGTATATATCTGGTAAACAAATGGGATGCAATGATTATGATTCCTATCTCCTATTATGTTTTATAGGTCAATAACATATGTGATGCTGAGCAACTAGCAATGGTAACATGATATTCATATGTAATTGTGAGGTTGATTAGTGCATGGTATAGCACTATAGATGAATATGTATAAGCTATGTGTTTTTCGAATCAACTTGAACCAAGTTGCCAAAACACATGTATAGGCATGATGAAATCTTATATAAGTGGTTGTATTGCAAGAAAACAAAAAAAAATCTCACCATATCCTTCATCTCATAGTAGATAGATAGAAGAAATATAACCTCACAATGATCTTCATCACATCAAATAGTAGATAGAAAGATAGTACGATAGATAGTAGAGACATAGTCTTACAACAACAATGAAGTTCAATGAAACACACAAATAGTAAGTTCATCTAAGATCGAAGAAAGAAATAACCATGATAAGACGCAAATGGATGCATGATATGCAATGGACCTAATGCAAAGCGTCGAGGATCCTAATATTTCTCTCCCTTAGCATCAAGACACCAAAAAGGGAGAAAATGATGCACCGCCAATCACTCATCATCATACGTCTCCTCATCCTGCGCATTATATTCCTCAGTGGCATTGGGAGGTGCCTGACTGGAGCTTGCCACGGCTGCAAATGATGCCCCAAATGGTCCGAGAGAACTAGCATCATCACCAAGCCAAAAAGTGTGCGCGGACTTCCATGCATCCTCAGTGAGCTTCTCCGAGCTAGGAGAGCCAAGTGGAATCTGAAGAGCTATCATGATGGCCCTCTGGTTGCTACGAGAAGCCTTTACTTTTCTATAGGATTGATAGTCTCGGTGGTGCTTATCAATGAAGAAGAAATTCATCTTCTGAAGAGCCTTCTTGATGCTGAATGAGCCAGAAGCTGGGATAGTACGATCTGGAGAAGGAGAGTGAGTGATACCATGGGATGTACTGGGCCCAGTGGAAAATTAGCGAGTACGCTTAGGGTGTTGGGAAGCTGCCACCTCGATCAGCCTCAACAGCCGTGAGAAGAGCACAATGTTTGGGAGTCGCCTTGGAGTAGTTGTTGATGAGACCCATTAGAATCCTAGTCTCAAAGAGTGTCTGAAGGTATGAGGCATAGATGGGAACGCTCTTATCACGAACCACAGTCCTCATCTCATGCCACATGTAATCCAGAATATCCAAAGGATTTTTGTGTTGCATAGCAGGCCCAATATGATAGAGAAGATTCACCATCCACTTGCGAACCTCGCCTTCCTCACCAAACTTTACATTGATAGTGTTCCGGAAAATGGTGTGAACAATGTACCAGAAATCAGTGAAATATTTAACCTTGGGAATATGTTGAGTTCCAGTACCCTCCGGATAGCAGTGACACAGACCATCCTGAGCCTTGAGAAGTTGCTTCGGATTACCATGGATTCTAGTGTGGGACATGGCATGATAGATAACCGACAGAAGACCCAGAATGGAGCCAAACTCATCCATGGTGGCGGTACATTTGACACCACCACTCATCCAAGTCAATATGCGAGGTCCCTCAGTGGAAAAGTGAATAGTAGCATAGAATTCCTTAAGCAGTTCAGGGGAAAAGGAGCGAGAGTTGGAGTTCCCCATAAGAGTAGTGATGCCATGAAAATCTATAAGCTCCATAATCCCAGGCCAATGCTTGCGGGCAGAGTCCACATCAAAGTAATACTGATCCACATGAGTGTTCTGAAGTTTACCAAGGACGAACTCATACACATTCTCATGCATCTTGCAGTAGAACCGGGGATCTACACAGGTACGCTGCCCAAAAGCATAAATATTGAGCTTCAGACGAGCAGTCTCAAAATCGTCTACGCTTAGACCGCCCCAATTATTAAATACGGGCTCTTGTGGATTAACAGGAAGTGGAGCACCCTAATCCTGAGAGGGAGTAGAGCCAGCAACATCAGCAACACTTTTCGTGCGGGTACGAGGAGCATGCTTTCCCTTTTCTTGTGGTGCATCGACATTGCCTGAGAAGAATTATTCATGGATATGGACAATCATAGTAAGTGCACATGGTCATTTTTGTTTTTATAAAAAAATTGTTCCAATGAGATGAGTTATAATGAGAATAGCAAGAACAAACACATCTAGGGAACAATAGTAAAACAATGAATAATTATGGGCATGGCAAGATTGGAATGGCATGTATAAGGTTGGACTACATCAAAATTACCACAACTAGAGGAAATTGGTAAGCCTAGGTGATGGTGAGTAAGATATATGAACTAGAGGATGAACCCTAGGTGAGATGTCCCCCAAAAAATGAACTGAGCCATCATAACGAGATAAAGAGAGCAAAGAAAACATGGTATAGAAGATGAGCCCTAGAAATTACCCGAGTTGGAGTCCATCTTGAAAATAACCCCACAATTTCAAAGGAGAGGATCTCTCCCAAGAAGGCACCCAAGAGGATTCCCCGTGGAGGAGACTGTGGAGAAGAGCGGGGGCTTTCAGATTTGTGGATTATGGGTGGTAGGGAGGGGCTAGGTTGTGAGGGGGGAGGGGATGATGGTGCAGGTCTTGCATTCGTTGGGAAACCCCAAGAGGAAGGTATGACGAGCACAACAGCAGTTTTCCCTCAGAACGAAACCAAGGTTTAATCGACCAGCAGGGTGAAGGAGTAACTTCAGAAGGTTGATGCAGCTGAGATGGCAGGGCGCACTACTGGTTCAGCAGCAACGTGGAACCTACACAACACAATCAAATCACTTTGCCCCAATGAAACATTGAGGTTGTCAATCTCACCGGTTTTGCTGATAACAAAGAGGTTAAACGTATAATGTGGAAAATAGTATGAAAACAGTAGCAGGAGTATGAGAGCAGTGGAAAAAGTGGTTGTATTATCAGTATGAGGAAATGGACCGGGGTCCACAGTTCACTAGTGGTGTCTCTCCGTGAAAGATAAATAACATGTGTGGTGAACAAATTCAGATGGGCAATTGACAGAAATGAAGGTTGCACCGTAGTGCATATGCAAGACATAAAGATTACTATGTGATTCATGCTGGCATTACAACAAGATACATATATCGTCATCCAACTACATATATGACTAATAATCCACATTCGGAGTGTCGTCCGAGCAAACCTTGGGTATTAAGTTGCAAGCAACAGATAATTGGATTAAGCAAAGTGTGTATTGTAAACAATAGAATCATCCTTAGAGAAAGCATTGTTGTTTTCTCCCTAATGGAAACAACACATCCTCCATCTGTCATGTTTCTGTCATTCCAGCACAGATGCAAAGGAGGCATGAACCCACTATCGAGCATAAATACTCCCTCTTGGAGTTACTATCATCTACTTAGCCAGAGCATCTACTAATAACAGAGAGCATGCAATATCATAAATAACATATGCATGAAGATAGCATGATAAATTGATAATCAGAAGACAGAGCATTCAACATTCATCAAATCCCAGCAAACACAACATGTAGCATTACATAAACATGGTCTTGATCATGTGAGGCATTTCACGATATCTAAACGTCAGGCATAAAGTGGAGGATACAACCATCTAGCTACTGCTATGGACCCGTAGTCCAGTGATGAACTACTCATACATCACTTCGGAGGAGGGCATGGTGGTGTAGACCCCTCCGGTGATGAATTGCCCTCCCGACAGGGTGCCGGGGAGAGCTCCAGAACCATCCCGATCTTGGGATGACGATGACGGAGGCCTCGGGTGTTTCTCGGGAAAAAGTGGTATGTTTCTAGGGTTGATATATATGCCGGGGGGTTATATAGGCGAAAGAGCGATGGCAGAGGCCACCTGGGGGCCCATATCACCCCGAGGCATGGCGAGGGGGGCGCACCGCCCTATGGTGTGGCTCCCATGTGGCACCTCTCCGTGTCTCTTCGGGACTCTGTGGAACCTTCGGGAATTCTAAGACTTCCGGACTTCAAATTTTCCAATTTCGAGGATATTTCCAGAACAAATTTTCTAGAAACTAAAAACGGCAGAAAACAAGGAACTGGCTCTCTGGCATCTTATTAATAGGTTAGTCCCGGAAATCGATAATAATGACATAGAGTGTATAGAAAACATGTGGGAAATAACATGAAAACAATATGGAACATCAGAAATCAAGGATACGTTTATGACATATCAGGGGAGGAGAGCTTGAAGGATGGGTCTCTAATGGTGGTTGTGTGAGGAGAGGGGAGGAAAAAGGGGGGTTAGGAGATCAATCGTGTCCCCCTTTTTTTGTGCAGTTCGGGGCACCCGACCTGGGGAGCTGGCCAGGTCGGCATGGGCGAGGGCGAGGCTGGGCGTGTGGCCGAGCGACCTGGCCTGAGAACCGGCCCAAGGCCAACGTGGGTGAAGGCGAGGCCGGGCGCGTGGACGAGCGACCCGGCCTAGGTTTCGGCCTAAGGCCGGCGTGGGCAGGAGGCGAGGCCGGGCGCGTGGCCGAGCGACCCGACCTAGGATCCGGCCTGAGGCCATCATGGGCACGAGGAGAGGACGGGCGCGTGGGCAAGGAAGCCGTAATTTCTCCCTGTAATTTTTTTAAGAAAAACTTTGCAAGGATACAATTTATTTAAGCAAGTCGTGCAGTATAAATTTTATTTTAGCAAGTTTTACTTCATTTGTTTGGAATTGTTTTTCTTGACCATGTGCACATGTTTGATGAGATGAGATGAGATGAGATGATCATGATGGTTTCTGTATGCATCCAATGGAAAAAAATAGAAAATTCAACAAACAACATTGAATGCAATATGAAATATGAAGAACAAACATGCATATGAGTTGAACACCAAATTCCTTGTCAATATAAACCTCAACCAACACTTGAATATTTGATTTGGGCGGTGGCCTTAGCCACCATGTATGAGTATGCTCGATATGACACCGTGAAGATATATCTTGGGTGCATTGTCGAAACTCACCATTGAAGCATAGTATGTCATTTGAAATGACCATTATGCATGATTTGTTTATTTATGCATTATAGGAGTAGTGTTGACTCATTGATTGAGCTACACTCCCCATATATCTATGCATATATCTAAGAGCCTAATAATAGTCTAATAGAGGTGTGTATGCAAGATTTTCAATCGACTAAAATTGTTTGCACATACGATATTGAGTTCGCTCCTTAATTGCCTGCATCTCTTCTCATCTAGAGGTTTTGTGAGGATGTCGGCGAGTTGATCTTTGGTGTTGACATAGGAAAGTGAGATGTCTCCATTGGCCACATTATCTCGAATGAAATGATACCGAATCTCAATATGCTTGGTCTTGCCATGAAGTACCGGATTGTGACCAATCTTTATAGCACTCTCATGGTCACATAAAAGAGGCATTGTCTTAATCTCAATTCCAAAATCCTTAAGAAATTGCCTCATCCATAAGAGTTAAGAGCAACAAATAGCGGAGGAAATATACTCCTCTTCCGTGGAGGATGTGCCAATACAATTTTGCTTCTTGGAAGACCAACACACAAGTGACCTACCAAGGAATTGGCAAGCACCCGAGGTTGATTTTCTATCCACCTTGTCACCTCCCCAATCCGCATCTGAATATCCCACAAGATCAAAGATTGTGTTTGATGGATACCAAATACCATGTTTAGGAGTGTCAACCAAATACCTAAGAATCCTTTTGACCACAATCATATGGCTTTCCTTGGGGTTAGATTGAAATCTAGCACACAAACCCACACTAAACATAATATCTGGTATAGATGCACAAAGATAAAGCAAAGATCCAATGATAGACCGATAAAGTTTTGGGTCTACCGGTATACCTTCGTGATCCATAGTAAGATTCACGGTTGTTGACATTAGATAAGCTAGTGGCTTGGAATTGTTCGTATCAAATTTCTTGAGCATGTCTTGAATATATTTTGCTTGACAAATAAAAATTCCTTCATAATTTTGCTTGATCTCAAAACCGAGAAAGAACTTCAATTCGCCCATCATAGACATCTCAAACTCACTTGTCATTAGTTTGGAAAATTGTCTACAAAACTCACATTAGATGACCCAAATAAAATATCATCAACATATACTTGACATATGAAGAAATGTCCGTCTACACTTTTGGTAAAGAGTGTGGGGTCAATTACCCCAAGTACGACACCACGATCTATTAAAAACTTCTTTAAATGATCATAAAAAGCACGTGGGGCTTGTTTGAGGCCATACAAAGCCTTATGGAGGAGGTAGACATGGTTAGGATACTTGGGATCCTCGAACCCCGGAGGTTGCTTAACATATACCAATTCATTTAGAGGACCATTTAGAAAAGCACTTTAACATCCATTTGATGCAAGATGAAACTATGACTAGTGGCAAATGTAAGTAATATACGAATGTATTCAAGTCTAGGTATGGGAGCGAAAGTTTCACCGTAGTCAAGTCCTTCGACTTGAGAGAGCAACCAATCGAGCCTTGTTGTGAATCACTTGCCCATGAGTATCTTGCTTGTTCTTGTATACCCATTTTGTTCCAATGACATTATGATCCTTGGGTCTTTTTACTAGAGACCATACTTTGTTACTCTCAAAATTATGGAGCTCTTCATGCATAGCTTGAACCCAATCTTCATCTCTAAGAGCATCATACACTTGAATAGGTTCAACATGAGAGACATATGAGTGAAAACGATAAAACTTGAGAAGTTGACCACGTGTGGACACACTTCTTCCCAAGCCACCAATAACATTCTTTTTGTGATGAGAACCTTGACGCAATTTTGCGGATTGACGAGTCATGATACGAATTAGTGCATCATCGGGATTCTTATTTGGAGGAACATCTCATCATTTCCTTCCAAGACCATGATCTATCCAAAGTGGAGTTCTTCGTGAGGAGTCACCATCATCATTTCCACCATTATCATTGGGTGGATCTTGATCACTTTCTTGATGAGTGGTATCAATTTGAAGGTATTGTTCTTGGTCTACCATTTGATTGATGGTTTATGTAGAGGGCTCCACTTGCGTAGAGCTTGTCCCATCCTCCTTTGCCACAAGGTGCCCCTCAACGGGTATAAGCGGACCTATAACCATTCTTCCTATGGCTATGGAGGGAGGTTCATCACCTACATCATTACAATAAATTTGCTCTACTTGGGAGCCGTTATCCTCATGAAACTCCACATTCATAGATTCTTCAACACACCTGGTGAATATGTTGTAGACACTATAAGTGTGAGAGTTTGTGGCATAACCAACAAATATGCCTTCAAAAGTTCTAGGATCAAATTTAGACAATCTAGTGCCTTTAATGTAAACTTGCCATTTGCACCCAAAAACTCGAAGATACTTGAGGTTTGGTTTGTTACCGGTTAGGAGTTCATATGGAGTCATACCAATCATCATATGAAGGAAGAGTCGGTTAGATAGATGACAAGAGGTGTTGATAGCTTCAGCCAAAATTTTATATGGGGGTTTGAACTCGGCCATCATAGTTCTTTCCATATCAATAAGTGTGTGATTCTTCCTCCCCGCTACACCATTTTTTTATGGGTGTACGCAGCGTAATATTGATTTCTTATCCCCTCTTCACTCAAGAATTCATCCATGGTGTAGTTCTTGAACTCGGACCCATTGCACTCCTTATAGACAAGATCTTGGTGTCATATTGGCGTTGCACTTCCATGGCCCAAGATATGAACCTTTCTTGAGTCTCACTCTTCTTCTTGATATAGAATACCATGTATCTTGTATAGTCATCAACAATCACCAAACAATACTTTTTCCACCAAGACTATCATATGTGGGAGGCCCAAATAGGTGGCCCAAATAGGTCCAAGTGAATACTCTCAAAGGACCTTGTTGTGGAGATGATTGATGTCTTGGGATGGTTCTTCTCATGCATCTTTCCGGCAATACAAGAGCTACAAGGGCGATCTTTGGAAATATTCACACTTGTTAGACCTACCACATGCTCACCTTTCACAAGAGTTTGTAGATTTATCATACCGACGTGGCCCAAGCGGCGATGCCAAAGCCACCCCACGTCGGATTTATCCATTAGACAAGTGGCGATATGTGTAGTTTCTTTCGAGAAATCCACTATATACATACCGTTTTCCACAAATCCAACAAAGGCTACTTTAAGAGAAATGGTGTGAAGAACAAGGACGTGATGACGCCCAAATACACATGTGAAATTGCATTCACAAAGTTGCAAGACGGAAAGGAGATTATAGCCAAGAGACTCAACAAGCAGGACTTTCTCAATGGATGAATCCGGAGAAATGACCACCTTGCCATGTCCCATTACTTTAAGTTGTGAACCATCACCAATAGTTACTTGAGAAATTTTAGGAGTTGGAGTTTTAAGTCATCTAACACTTCCTTGCTTCCGGTCATGTGTGCGGAACAACCACTATCAATCATCCATGATGTTCCTCCGGAAGCACAACCCTACAATGACTCAACTTCTTGTCTTAGGTACCCATTTTTGGATGGGTCCTTTCTTGTTAGTAACAAGGGTCTTAGGAACCCAAATAGCATACTTGTAATCATCACCATATGAGGTGCCAAAATATTTTGCATATACATGACCATCAATAGATTTAAGAAGCACATAGGATGGGTTGTACTTTCCCGCAAAGTTGTTGTGGGTAGTAGTGTTCCTAGGAACAATACTCCTAGCAATTATATCAAACTCATCTTCATCATTAGCCAACTCCCCCTCCTTCACAAAAACAATAGATTTAGTGGAGGGAGTTGACTTCTTCTTGTAGGCCACCTTGGATGTGGAACCAAACCCAAGGATTTCCTTGCCAATAACTCTCTTTTGACTACTCAAAAGATCATTAAGGTTATTTTTCCCTTGGATGCACGTGGCAAGACCTTTGTTGAGTTGGGCCTTCAACCTATTGTTCTCCTCAATGAGAGTTGCCTTGACACACAAAGGGTTAGTAGCACAAGAGTTTTCATTTACATCTTTAACCCTTTTAAGGTCTTGAGCTCATTTGAAATTGTTCGATGATCACTTTTAAGCTTATAAAAATCCTTAATGAGCTCATTGTAACCTTAGATAGTTGCATCATTTAAGGCCATGAATTCTGTTACCTTAGGAAAAGCATGCTCATGATCAAGTTTTACTTTAGCAATGTCAATTGCAAAGGTATCCTCTATGCTTTCTCTAAAGCAATGTGATTCATCTAAAGCTTTCTCAAGCTCCTCAATTTTACTAGCATCATCACGAGCAAAATTTTCAAGTAATATTATTCTCTCCTCATGTTCATCAATGAGGCCATGTTCCTCACTTAATTGATCCATGAGAGAGACAAAGATAGATTTAGTTTATCCTTATAGTTTCTCCACAAAGTTTTCCTCAACTCAATTTAATAGTGAAGGAGTAGAAGAGTTTGCAATTTTGAGTGTAGGAGTCACCTTTGGGGATATACCCTTGGCCATGAAGCACTTGTGACTCGAGGGGCCCTTGTTGTAATTGTGGTTGGAGAAGAGAGAGCTTAAGTTAGGAGGAACGACGCCCTTAGCCATGGCCGCCATGCCTACTTGTTCACCATCATCATCACTCTCTTCACCGCCGGACGTGTACTCAACTTATTTTGCAATCAATGCCCTAGGAGGCCCTCTCTTGATGAAGTTCTTGGACTTGGGATCTCTTGATGAAGTTCTTGGACTTGGGAATGAAGGTGGCTTTCTTGATAAGTCTTCCACTATTTTCAATCCTACTCTTGAAGGACCACTCGGCAACAAAATTCTCACTATCTACACAATTGAAGCAATTCCTTGCCTTCTTCATGCTTGAGACTTCCTTTCCCTTGTTCTTGGTGGCATTTCATCTAAAATCTCCCTTCTTAGACCACTTGTGTTGATCAAGGGACAAGCATTCTTCATGTGATGTATTCATCTCTTTCTCGGAGACAACATGCGTGGAACCACCATCATCACTTGAGTCGTTTTCTTCATGGTGAGTGGACTTGGCCTTCAAGGCAAGAGAGGTTCTCTTCATTCCATTTACACGGGCCATGACATCATCAGAGGGTTTTTTCATGACCTTTAGAGTGAGACCCAAAACATCATTGGGGGATAGATCCAAGTAATCGGCCCTTGATTGCACATTCATCACCATGTGTTCATTGTATGGAATCAAGGTGAGTAGAAATTTCTCCTTGATTCAATCCTCAATACAATCCTTGAACCCCCAATCTCTCATGTAATTTACGAAAGCCTTGAGTATTCTAAACATGTCTTCAATGTTCTCTCCATCCTTTAAATGAAAGTGTTCAACTTTCCTTTGGATGATTGACTTCTTGGATCGTTGAAGTTTGATGTTGCTGTCATACATATCAACAAGGCTATCCCAAGCTTTCTTTGCACTTGAGAAGGACCGTATGTGCTCGACTCCTTATTTCTCCATTGTCGTCTCCAACATGTGCATGGAATGAGCGTTGAGTTGCTCATCTATGATGTCACTTGAGATTAAGTTCTTGGGGTCCTTTGGCTCATACCCTTTATCAACAATTCTCCATATTTGCATTGAAGAGATGCACATGTAAGACTTCATGGAAGCTTTCCAATTAGTAAAACGATTCCTATCTACCATAGGGGGTGCACCAAGATGATTAACGTGTGGATGTTGAACATTAGGAGCATTGTTATAAGCAAAACCAAAGGAGTTTCCATTACTACTAGTTCTAGGCGCCGAAGTTTCGGATGCTTCCTTAGGAGCAATGGGATTTCCATTTTCATATAAGACAACATTATCTCTAGATTGATTAGATGAAGATGCCAATTCTTTTATTAGTCCCTCCATCTTCTTCTCGGAGCTATCAATCATAGCTTGAATTAGCTTTTGAATACCGTCCATGGTGACGGGTTCATTAGCCATCCTCCTCTTTAGGCGGTAAAGCCCTTAATAAAGGTACAAGGCTCTGCTATCAATTGAAAGATCGAGAGGTTAACTAGAGGGGGGGTGAATAGGTTAACTACAAATTTTAACTTCTTTTTCGATTAAACAAGATAGTGCTTAAATATAAATTGTCTAGATTATGCAACTAGGTGAACAATCCTATATGTTGAGAAAATACAACTAGGACAAGGTATATATATGACTAAGGTAGTTGCAACAAGTAAAGGTGAGTTGAGGGTTGCAACAAGTAAAGGTAAGTTGATGGGTAACCGAACACAATGACGCGGAGATGTATTCCCAAGTTCACTTCCCTATGGAAGCTAATATCCGTTGGAGCGGTGAAGTGCCACCAAAGTTGAACACCGAGTAGCCCTCAAATGGCACACCGTATATCCTTCGAGTCCTTCCACCGATGTAGATAGGCTCGAATCACTATGTTTCCGTTGAGGTTGACAACTAGAACCTTTACAAGGATGAGGCACACTCCACAACTTTGGAGGGTCCTCACCAAATCCCGAGAGCCACCAAGACTCCGGGAAACAAGATCCACGAGCACAAGAGTTTCGGGGATACCAACAAGGCTCTAAGCTCCGATGAGATAAGAGCAACAAGGTTCTTGGTTCCGATGAACTAAGAACAACAAGATCCCTAAAGGATGAGTGGGGTGATTTCGAATCGGCTTGGTGGAGTTGTAGATCTAGGGTGTCTCCTCCAAATCCCAAAGAATCACGAGCTTTGGTTGGGTATTTGGGGAGAATCTTGAGCTTGGATGTGATCAACAATGGTGGAGAGAGAAAGCTTAATTGACTCTTTCTAAAGGAAGGGGATGTGTGCTTTTTATACCCCGAGTCTAAAAGTGGACGTTCGGGGTATCCTCTTCACTGCAGAGCTTCCCGGCCTAGGGGCCGGCCAGGAGGGCCGGGAAACCTGTCGCCGGTCCACATCGGCATGGATCTCACCTGGGGCTGACTGGAACCCGACCTGGGGCTGGCGTCCCCTTCCCACCATGGCCTGGAAATGCCGCGAGGCCGGCTGGACCCGGCTTGGGGCCGGTTTGTCCCACCCCGTTCTGGAGCCCGGCCTGGGGCCGGTGTGGAAGCAGATCTAGGCCGGGGCAGCGCCCGAACTGCCCGGCCTCGTGCCCGGCCTAGGGCCGGCGTGGAGGAAGATCAGGTCGGGGCACAGCTGAGCCTCCCGGCCTCAGAGCCCGGCCAGGCCGGCTGCCCTGTTTTCCAATTCCTCCCTTCCCTTTTCGTTTCTCCCTGTTGCACCAACTACAATATTGGTTTGTCAATCAAATGGATGTTCTAGGGAGTTTGTGTTTGCATTTCTCCATGATAAATCCTAAACACACTTTGGGAAAATATTAGATCGTCCATATGTTGTGATCAAACACCAAAACAAGATTAGGAACAAAATGTCCTTTCACATAGATCTGTGATTTCACGCAAAAGACATTTCCACGGTTCTTTGTGGACCAACGGATGTTGTTTGATACGAAGGAGAAATTCCTCCTATCCCATTAATGGCCGATATAACAACTTTTGTCCATCTTTGTGACAATTAATTTGAGAGTGTTAGATACATCAACTTTTGTCCATCTTTGTGACAATTAATTTGAGACGGAGTGAGTATATATTTTTACTATATGCCCTCAAATAATCCTAGCGACCAAACCCATTCAGTTATGTGCACCAACCCCCTTTTTTTTAGAGCAACCACATATTTCATTAATAGAAAATCAAGTCACAATGAGGAACACATATGGAAACTAAAAGACAAACCGGGATAAAATGATTGTCCTGAATTTGCAAATAAAACCCTAAAGGATCGAGAAATACAAAATGACCCCTGGGGTTTACTGCAACCATAGTAGCGAGCGGCCGCCATTCTCCTCCAACGCCGCCGAGACGACTGCCGAAAGAAACGCCGAGGCTCCACCATTGCAAAATTCGAGAAAACATCATTGCCAACGAGGCTTTGTGAGTTGATGAACAGGTCCGCTGCACGCAGCAAGGCACATGTCGTTGTGGCACGTCGAACGGGGGACGTCCCCGTGCTGTCTTAGACCAAGATATGTCGCCTTCCATCGACGAAGTCGGAGAGGAACGGCAGATCCACCACCTCCGGACCAGCATCCTCGCTCCAGAAGAACCATCCCCCCTCGGTCGCCAACGCCGTCGCGAATAACCACGAACGCCAGCGACACACCGAGAAACTGATCTCGCCAGATCTGAAGAACGGCGAGAAGACCAAGCTGCTGATCCGAAGGACCAAGCAGCACACTTTGCCATCAACTCCGGGGCGCCGCCCAGAAGGTCGCCGCTGGTATGGGAGTGGAGTTGAGCAGATTTATTTGGCTGGGCGCCGCTCCCACCACCCCAACGACGCCCCAAGAAACCAGTAGGCTAACCCTAACTACAACCCGGCGCCGAAGCGCCATGGTCCCCACCTCCTCGCGTTGCCGGAGTGGCCAACGGAGGAGACGGGGACCGGCGGCGGCCGGTGTAGTTGGAGCTTGAAGCGTCGCCTGCCTAGATCGCTTTTCCCTGCGGAGGAGCGAAACGAAACTGCTATGTGATTTGGCCAGCCACCAACCCCTATATTTCAGATGTACATCCTTGTCTTGACGAACAATGAGCCGTACTTTGTGTGTTTTGCTGTTCTCATACATGCGTACTTTGTGTGCTTTGCTGTTCTCGTACGTGCGTACTTTGTGTGTTTTGCTGTTCTCATACATGGCGTTTGCAAAAATATATGTCGGATAACATAAAACCATTCCTTGATTTGGTGAAATCCAAAATTTCGACAACCGAAGAACTAATGTCGACTTCCTACTACTCCCTCCGATCCATATTAATAGGTGGTGAAGTGGATGTATCTAGACATGTTTTATTGCTAGATACATCCACTTCACCACCTATTAATATGGATCGGAGGGAGTATTAATACATGGCAGTTTTAAGGAACGAAGTTGTTGTGTCGCCACTTCAAATGGCAACAACGATGGCTTGTAACCATTTCAGAACACGAAATGTAGTCTTTCATGTAATGAAATATGTTTAGTTTTACTTTCTTTTATTTTGTTCATTTTGCAAATTATTAAGTGATGGTGAATGATGTTGATTTTGTGTCGCTTGTAACTTTTTGTACGAGCAAGCGGATATTTTCATTGCTTTCTCAAATGGAGTCGGGGAGCTACAAAAAACCACAACATGCATCCTGACTAATAATGAAACATAGTAACATGACGCGACTACATTTAGACTTGACGAGATATGCACAACACAACACACAGAGCACCACATTCAGACATACCCGTAGTTAAGTGCGCAACAAATAATCTTAAATACACCAAGAGTACAACCAGAACTATTATAAGCTAGCTAGGACTCTTACCAAGTTTATGTTGGAGCATCCTCCTTATCCCACATATAGGAAGTTGGTATGACAACGTCAACAAGACACCACTACAGAATCTGTTAGCTTTCTACTAACCCGTAAGCTTTAATAGGCCGAGATCCTCAGCAGCCTCAAAGTCATACATATAGCAAGTCGGTCCAAGAAGGCTACGTGGTATGTCCAAAGTCGACCAGGTCACTTTCACCTTCGCGGTGGCAAAACCAAGCTCGAAAGTAAGGTTCTGATATCCATGCTTGTGAGGGGAGCAGAGAAAGAATTTTTCAAAAGAATGGCCTGAGCCACCAATCTGACTGACCTGTAACTTAAGACCCAAGGTAACCTCCCATGGCACAGCAACCACATACTTGTTCTGCCCACACGTCTCAGGATCAACAACACCGTCAAAGAGACGGATTCCTTCACGCAAAAGAAAACGTGTGTTGATATAAGTCGCCGTTAGACGCAGGCTCAAGCTGCTGTCATGCTCTACATCTGATATCCCAACCTGTACCGTGGCCTCCACCGCGCATTGCAGGAGCGAGAGGGTTAAGTCCACTGCGCCGCAATCACCATCGATACGTTGCTTGTGCTCACTAGCATTCATTGTGGTTAGGTTGTTGAAGGAGGCAACACCATCGATGAGCTGTAAATCATCCCTTTCTTCATCTCCAGTCTTGATCTTCATGTCGAACTCGAGTAGCACATAACCGTCCATTCTGATTCCTCTCTTAGGACCGGTCATCTGTATAAACCCGTCCTCCTGTTTCACGATAAAAGGATCGTCCCTGCTGCGGTTGAAGATGTAGTTTCGGAAAGGGTTCAAAAGATCCCGGACAGCCATGTATCCATACAACTGAACTGGGCTACAGGTAGAAGAAGTATAAGGTAGCTTCAGCGAGAATATCTGCATCATGGTGCAACTGTCGTGCCTTTCGCAGTCCCCCCAGTCCGGAGAGCAAGAGGTCCATGTGTCCGTCATCATCATTGGCTCCAGACAAGCTGATCGGGCAGCATTACGGACATTGCACATGCAGTAGATGAATAAAATTGTTAACCCAGTATTTAATCGAAGGAGGTAAAAAAGGATACAAGGATACAATCAAGGTTCAAATTACGATTTATGGTTAGGCCCAGAAGAGGCTGTTTGGAAAGCTACCCGCCATAATAATTTTTAATTGATACCATAATACCCAGTGTTTTCTAAAACTTGAAGATGAATCAAAAAATAATTAACATATGTCAACTCAATTTAGGACTTAGGACAAAATAACTTTAAGCTGGAGTGAATTGACCAGAAGAAAGGGAGACACCACATACACATAGGAAGTTTCTGGTGGTGACAAGCAGTCAATAATTAAGTGTTGAGCACATTAAAAGTGTGAAGAAATCTTATTGAGTAGGCACGTGCATGTAAAACTAGTAAAAATATTGCTAGCTTCTCTGATAGATGAAAATTGCATATGTTCCGAGCAAATTACAAATCAAATCATCAACCATTCATGTTGCTAATGCCTTTCAGACTGTGAGGATGTCTCTTTAACCGTTAACAATACTTATAGGACAGTGGATAAACAATTTAAAAAAGAAGACAAGAGCATAAAGCATAAAGTGCTATTGAGGGACTAATGTATATTTTGGATGGCATAAGTGTAAATGAAGTACAAGAAATTTGGGTAAGAACTCCATGTAGAAAGCCTAGATTACACCACGCATGGACAAATTTCTGTGGCTACTTTCATAACAAGAAACTGATGGCTTGAGAAAATCCCAGGAAAAGATATGTTAAAACAGCAAGGAGTTATGAGTAAAGCTTAAGAAGAGCGAGTAAATGTGGAGGTATTTGTTTGTAAATTGTTAGAAGTGTGACACCACATCCACCTTGATAGTAATAAAAAAGTTGAGCTTGTGGCTCGTTTCAGGATAAGCAGTGTGAACAATTTGGTAGCTTATGTAATTAGGACTCAAAAATTATTATTTTGGATACCAGACGAGATTCGATTGGAGGACGGTATTAAACAGGCTTTGAACTGGGAACAACCTCTTCCGGCTGCAAACAAAATTGACCTTGACACGGTAACAAGTAAAATAAACGGAAGAGCTAAACTACTTAGACGACGCAAGCTAACAGGTCATTGACAATTATTAAGACGGGAAGGCTGTAGTGCTCTTACTCTCTCTGGTATCACCGAGACGGTAAACTTGACTCCAGTAGTCGACCGTGTAGATGGATCCATCGCTATGCTTGCAGTTGGGGAGGAGGACGGCACGTGACACGCCGTCGAGGGGACGCCCGTCGGGGCCGTATGCCACCTTGCTCCGTGGAGGAGCCGTCGACGATGCGACGGCGCCTTTCTCCGTCCTTCTCCTCTTCTCGTCGATTGGAAGCCCGTCGTCGCTGTGGGAAGGGGTCGCCAACGCGCCCGCTAGAGCACCGCCGCTCTCCATTCCTCGATTTGGATTCTCCTCGATTCGGGTTCTAGGGTTTCCGTGGAGGGTTCCTCTTCTCTTCTCCTCGATTTGGATTTGTGATTTGATCCGACCCAGTTCAGTTTCGCCACGCTTTGTACCAGAGCCCCAACGGAACTCATTTTTGCAAATAGGTTCCAAAGGCACTTTGCGTTGAACCCCCTGCCCTGATCCTTTCTACTCTTTCCGAGTTAGATGACTCATGTCTGTTTAAATATGGATGTATTTAGACATCAAGCATGGCTATAAATGCACCCTCCCTGGAGCCTCAGCCGATGATGTGCATGGAATCCCCCCCCCCCCCCCCCCCCGAGTATCCTTGATGTGTGGGGAAACCCCGAAGTCCAACTTTCCCCGAGGTGTAGACACTCCCACTGTTCTTCTCGGCTAGCTAGGAAGCCTTGAATGTGTCTCATCTTGTCATGTTTCTTTGGATAGGATATGTATAAACTGCTGCCGACCCAACTTCCATAGGTTTCCCAACTTTCTTGATAGATAGCCCGTGCATTAACTCGAGGGGGTGTGAATGAATCCTTCGGGCAATCTTCCTTGAACCTAGCAAAGTCGATGCATATCTAAAGTTTTTCATTCGGCCATAGGTCGAGAATCTCATGCAAAATCGACTAGGTATAAAATCTCCGATGAAACTAGCTGCCAGTTGCGAGGATATCTCTTTGGATATAGTTTGTCGGCAATCCTCCGCAAAGTAGGAAAGTCCTTACTTGACCAGCTCTGCATCCAACATGACCTTGAGAGAGTGCTCGACCTAATGGAAATATTCCCTAGAGGCAATAATCAAGTGTTATTATTCATATGTTTGTTTCATGATTAAGTTTATGTTATGTTCTATAATTGTGTTAGTCCCGGTTAGTTATTATTTGGAGGAAAACCCTAAAACATGTGTGGAATATAAACACCAAAGGTATGCCCGGTTATGCCTCTTTGATTGTCTCGTATATTCTAATAGTCACGGTTTCCTGACTATGTGGAAAGTTAAAAAGGTGTTGTGAGGTTGCCAATAATATATGGGATCAAATTTGTTTGGGAAAACAATGACGATGGACAAGACCCTATCAGTATATTGTTGAAACACGTCGTTGATACGTCATAAACGTATCCTTAATTTCTTATGTTTCATGTTGTTTTCATGTAATTTCCTACATGTTTGCTATACATTTTATGTCATTTTTATCAATTTTCGGTACTAACCTATTGGCAAGATATCACGGAGCCACTTCCTTGTTTTCTACTGCTTTTAGTTTCAGAAAAGTTATTCTGGAAATATTCGCGGAATTGGAAAATTCGAAACCCGGAAGTCTTGGAATTCCCGAAGGTTCCACGGAGTCCTGAAAAGGCCCGGAGGGGGGCCACACCATAGGGCGGCGCGCCCCCTGGCCGTGCCTGGGGGTGGTGTGGTCCCCCAGGCATCCATCGACATCGCCCTTTCGCCTATATAATTCCCCTGATACGTGAACTCTAGAAATATCCCACTTTTTTCCGAGAAACACTCGAGGCCACCGTCATCGTCATCCCGAGATCGGGAGGGTTTAGGAGATCTCCCCGGCACCCTGCCGGGGGGAAATTCATCACCCGAGGGGTCTACACCACCATTCCCTCCTCCGCATGAGTAGTTAATCCCTAGACTACAGGTCCATAGCAGTAGCTAGATGGTTGTCTTATCCACTTTATGCCGCATGTTTAGATCTCGTGAGCTTCCCTACATGATCAAGATCATTTTTATGTAATGTTGCATGTTGTGTTTGCTGGGATCCGATGAACGTAATGCTATGTCTTCTGATTATCAATCTATCATGTTATTTTCATGCATATGTTATTTATGATCTTGCATGCTCTCCGTTATTAGTAGATGCTCTGGCCAAGTAGATGGTAGTAACTCCAAGAGGGAGTATTTATGCTCGATAGTGGTTTCATGCCTCCTTTGCATCTATGCTCGAGTGATAGGAACGTGACGGATGGAGATGTGTTGTTTCCATTAGGGAGAAAACAACGATGTTTACTTCGTTTACATTGTTTACATTACACACTTTCCTTACTGTGATTATCTATTGCTTGCAACTTATAACCCAACGTTTGTTCGGATGATATTCGGAGGGTGGGTTATTAGTCATAGATGAAGTTGGATGACGGTCTATGTATTTTGTTGTAATGCCCGCATGAATCACTGATACGTCATAAACGTATCCTTAATTTCTGATGTTCCATGTTGTTTTCATGTTATTTCCTACATGTTTTCTATACACTTTATGTCATTTTTATCGATTTCCGGGACTAACCTATTGACAAGATGCCACAGAGTGAGTTCCATGTTTTCTGTTGTTTTTAGTTTCAGAAAAGTTGTTCTGGAAATATTCTCAGAATTGGAAATTTCGAAGCCCTGAAGTCTTAGAAATCCCGAAGGTTCCAAGGAGTCCTGAAGAGGCCCGGAGAGGGGCCACAGGGGAGCCACACCATAGGGTGGCGCCCTCCTGGCCGCGTCTGGGGGTGGTCTAGGCCCCTCAGGTGCCCACCTCCATCGCCCTTTTGCCTATTTATTCCCTCCGATATATCAACCCTAAAGATAGATCACCTTTTCCCGAGAAACACCTGAGGCCGCCATCATCGTCATCCCAAGATCGAGAGGGTTTTGGAGCTCTCCCCGGCACCCTCCAGGGAGGGAAATTCATCACCGGAGGGGTCTACACCACCATGCCCTCCTCCGAAGTGATGCGTGGGTAGTTCATCTCTGGACTATGGGTCCATAGCAGTAGCTAGATGGTTGTCTCCCCCACTTTATGCCTCATGTTTAGATCTCCTGAGCCGCCTCACATGATCGAGATCATCTTTATGTAATGCTACATGTAGTGTTTGCTGGGATCTGATGAAGGTTCCATGGAGTCTCGAAGAGGGGCCACACCATATGGCGGCGCCCCCCCCCCCCCGTATGCGCCTAGGGGTGGTGTGGGCCCCTCGGGCGTCCACCGGCATCGCCCTTTCGCCTATATAATCCCCCCGATACGCGAGCCCTATATATATACCACCTTTTCTCGAGAAACACCCGAGGCCGCCGTCATCGTCATCCCGAGATTGGTAGGGTTCTGGAGCTCTCCCCGGCACCCTGTCGGGAGGGAAATTCATCGCCGGAGGGGTCTACACCACCATGCCCTCCTCCGATGTGATGCCTGAGTAGTTCATCCTTGGACTACGGGTCCATAGCAGTAGCTAGATGGTTGTCTTCTCCACTTTATGCCTCAAGTTTAGATCTCGTGAGCTACCCTACATGATCGAGATCATCTTTATGTAATGCTACATGTTGTGTTTGCTGGGACCCGACGAATGTTGAATGTTATGTCTTCTGATTATCAATCTATCATGTTATCTTCATGCATATGTTGTTTATGATCTTGCATGCTCTCCGTTATTAGTAGATGCTCTGGCCAAGTAGATGCTAGTAACTCCAAGAGGGAATATTTATGCTCGATAGTGGGTTCATGCCTCCTTTGCATCTGTGCTCGAGTGACAGAAACATGAAAGATGGAGGATGTGTTGTTGCCATTAGGGAGAAAACAATGGTGTTTACATTGTTTATATTACACACTTTTCTTACTACGATTATTTGTTGCTTGCAACTTAATACCCCAACGTTTGTTCGGATGATATTTGGAGGGTGGATTATGAGTCATAGATGCAGTTGGATGACGGTCTATGTATCTTGTTGTAATGCCCGCATGAATCAAGTAATATTTATGTCTTGCATATGCACTATGGTGCGGCCTTTTTACGTCATAAACGTATCCGTAATTTCTTATGCTCCATGATGATATTATGCCAATTGCTACATGTTTTCTCCCTTCTTTATGTCATTTTTACCGATTTTCCGGACTAACCTATTGACAAGATGCCACAGAGCCAGTTCCCTGTTTTCTGATGTCTTTAGTTTTAGAAAAGTTGTTCTGGAAATATTCTCGGAATTGGAAAGTTCGAAGCTCAGAAGTCTTATTTTTCCTAGAAGCATCCAGAAGACCGAAGAGGAGACGAATAGGGGCATCAGAGGGCCCACACCATGGGGTGGCCCCCCCTTGGCCGCGCCAGGGGGTGGTGTGTCCCCTGGACCTCCACCGCCTCTGCCCTTTTCCTATTTAATCCCCCCGGATGGAAAACCCTAGATATATCGACCTTTTTCGCAAAATACATCCGTAGCTTTGCCGCTGCCACCGACAAGTTTCGAGGGACAGATCTCTATTCTTGCACCCTGCCGGGACGAGGAAGTGCCCCCGGAAGTCATCTCCTTCGACTCCACCGCCATCTCCATCGTCGTTGTTGTCTCCTATGATGAGGAGGAAGTAGTTCTCCCCCATGGCTGAGGGCTCTACCGGTAGCTATGTAGTTCATCTCTCTCTCCCATGGTGTGGTCTTTATGTGATCATGAGCTTTGTAATCTAGTTGAATATGTAGATTTATCTTCATCTGTTATGCTACTCAAGTGGTTTTGTTATCTCCGTAAACACTTTGATCGCAGTGTAAAGGTGATAGTGTTTGCACAGTGTGGTTTATCATGATATTTGTATCTTGTGTTGGAAGATGAACCTATGAAATTGTGGCGTTTGTTTAGTACTAATTTAGGGCGCTCAAGGTGATAGTGTGGGGTGCCCTAGAGAGGGAATATAGACTTGAGGAGTGTTGTTACAGCCCTACGCAATGATTAGTGTTCGTTATTCGACCGGAGAGTGGTTCGGAGTAGCATAGTGAAGAAATGATATTTATGCATTCAATTATGTTTTCGTTGTTGAGAGTGTCCACTAGTGAAAGTAGGATCCCTAGGCCTTATTTTCAAGCATTGAAACACCGTTTTCCGCCTGTTCTGCTACATGTTTGCGTGCTGCCATTTTTATTTCAGATTGTTAGTATCACTTATTATGATCCATATTACTTGCATTTTACTCTCTCATCGCCGAACTAGTGCACCTATATACCTGACAAGTATATTGGGTGTGTTGGGGACACAAGAGACTTCTTGTATCTTGATTGCAGGGTTGCTTGAGAGGGATATCTTTGACCTCTACCTCCCTGGGTTCGATAAACCTTGGGTGATCCACTTAAGGGAAACTTGTTGTTGTTCTACAAACCTCTGCACTTGGAGGCCCAACACTGTCTACAAGAATAGAAGCGTGCGTAGACATCAAGCTTTTTTCTGGCGCCGTTGCTGAGGACGTAAGGTAAAACGTACTCACATCCTCGGGTGTGAGTGCTCGAAGTTATTCCTTTAGATCCTACAATTATATATTTTTGTTTCTTGTTTTTATTTTCACTGGTTAAGCTTAATGGAAAACAACAAAAATATGAGAGATCTTTATAATCTTTATCTTTAGTTAGCACATGAAGTGTTTTAAGAGAAAATTAAAAAACCTATGGAACTTTATTTGCATGTTAATAGCAATGTTATTAGTATGAATGCTTTGAACACTATTATTTCTAATGCTATGGAAAATTATAAGATTGTGGAAGCTAGTTTATATGAAAACGATCTTTTTAGTTCCCCAAGCATGGAGGAGAAAATTTTCTTTGATGATGAGCCTATGCCTGTTACATATAGTAGTGATCATGATTGGGAAAAGCGCACTACTTTGGATATTCGAAATGATGATATAGAAAGCTCTAAACTTATGGATGATGTGTTTGAAAATCCTTTTTCTACTGAGGATTATATGCTTGATACATCTCCTCCTAGTAAAAATAATGATATGTTTACAAATGAACACATTTTGGAGGATAACTATTCTATTGCTTATGACGATATTATTCTTCCTATATATGATGATTACAATGATGAATATGATATTTTTTGTCCACCTACTATTGAGGAGAAAATTTATTTTGATGATACTATGCCTCCTATATTTAATGATTATGGTGACGAGATTAATAATGATAGCTATTTTGTTGAATTTTCTCCCACTACTATTAATGAGAATGACTTTGCTTATGTGGAGAGTATTAATTCTTTTATGGATGTGGCTCATGATAAGAATGTTTCTTATGATAGTTATATTGTTAATTTTATTCATGATGCTACTTAAAGTTATTATGAGAGAGGGAAACATGGTTTTATGCATCTCAAAAATATGAATTTTCCTCTCTTTTTGTTTAAAATTTTGAAGTCGCACTTATTTTGCTTTCCTATGCTTGTTGCTTTGTGTTTTCATGACTTGTTTTTCTACAAGATTATTTTTCATAGGAAGTTAGTTAGACTTAAAAAAATATTATATTTTCTTAATGATGCTCTATTATTGTGCTTCAACTCTTATTCTTATGTGAGCATCTTTTAAAAAATCATTATGCCTAGCTGAAAGGCGTTAAAGAAAAGCGCTACCGGGAGACAACCCGTTTTATTTCTATGTTTTCATTCAGTTTTCCTTTGTTTTCTTTTGGGTGCTTTGCACCTGGGTGTTTTATATTTCCTTAGAAACCCCGCTGTATCTTTTCTTTTGTGTTTTTGTTGAGCCAAATAAAGCCTCTAGTGGAAAGTTGAGACTATATTTCGGATTTCTGCACAGGAAACAGATTTCTGCTGTCCACTGTTAATTACGTATAAAATCACATAAAATTCAAAATGACTTGATCTTTTTTGTGCTTAATCCTGGGCTATATACTCAACTTTTCTTAGTTGACCACTGTTTTATTTGAGCAACAAAAGATTTTCTAAAAAATCGATCTCTGCCTGCTGTTCTGTTTTGACAGATTTCTGCCAATTATTGCATTTGCATCTTAATCTCTTTCTTTTGGCGTTCTTTTGAGAAAAATATTTTTAAAAAAAGTTGTGACAGTAGCTAATGTGTTTTTGAGTGCTAGTATTGTGTTGAAACTGAACCATGTGAGTTTATTATTTCGATTGCACTAACATTGCTAATGAAGATTGTGAGAATTTTGGTGTGAAGGAAGTTTTCAAGGGTCAAGAGAAGATGATGGTATGATGTGATCAAGAAGAGTAAAAATCCTAAGCTTGGGGATTCCCCGGTGGTACATCCCAGAAAATTCCAAGATGACTTAAGCGTCTAATCTTGGGGATGCCCAAGGCATCCCCTTCTTCATCGACAAATTATCAGGTCACTTCTACTGAAACTATATTTTTATCCAGTCACATCTTATGTGCTTTACTTGGGGCGTCTTTTATTTTTGTTTTCAGTTTGTTTGGTTTTCTTTACTGTAATAAATATTTGGATCATATCATACTTGTGTGGGAGAGAGACACTCTCCGTTTTCATTGCTTAGAACAATCTACTTTTTATTCTTATTGTTCTATGAGTGTTCACTTTTTGCTAGGACTGCGTTTAGCCTTTTTTTCATGAATCTCTTATTAATACCTGTTAGTTTTAGTAGTATTATATTATTACTCTCATGTTTGTTTCCTGTGTCATAAAGAGTAGTTTTGTTAAAACATATTTTCTATGGTGCTTGTTGGGAAAAAAGAAATTGTTGCTTGATGTAGAATTTATAACAGTGCCAGTAGAAGTTTGTATAGACTGTGGCTAGAACTTTTTCATGCCATGCTAAATGTTATTTTAGTTTTAAATCCTTGTGGTTATTGAGTAGCATGAATAGCCTCAAATAGCTGAGAGTGTTTAATATGCCATTGAAAGATTCACGAGTTGTTCTTGTCATAGTAAAGCATAAATTTATGATATTCTCTTTCGAATGTTTTATTTGGTTGACTTGGCGCTTGCTCACACCATGTTTATGACTATGAACCAGTCACGAATAGCCTCCATGAACGTTTAGTTTTTGAACCTGTGATGCCGCTTATGCTTTAATTACTGATGTTTATGTCGCTATGCATGATTATTACTCTTATGCTCTCTTGATTTGTCGTTCCCAGTCTTTTGCTAGCCTCCACCTGTACTGAGTATGAGCTCTACTCGTGCATCCAAACTCCTTAAACCAAAGTTTTCCCATTGTGTACACCATAACTACCTACATGTGGTATTTCACTACCACTCCAAGTAAATTTCTCATGTGTTACCTTTAAAACTTTCAAAATTACTCCTGCTTTGTGTTCTTGTTTTTGCTCATGAGGACGTAAATAAAGAATCTTTATCTCACTTGTTGATTGGATTTCACACCCTCGACTAGTGTTGAATAGTCACCTCAACAAGTCCCTCGGATGAACCAGTAGGGTTTCGATTAAGAGAACGTATAGGCGTTGGTGACGATCGTCGGCTAACAGGGGCAAGATTTACCCAGGTTCGGGACCCTCGTAGAGGTCAAACCCTTACTCCTGCTCTTGTCGATATGTATTATCAATAGATCGGTTACAATAGGGGTGCTCAAGTCGAGAGTATGATCTCGAGCTCAAGGCTTTGGTGGCGAGAAATTGCTTGGATCCCCCTCCCGGTGGTTCTCCTAGCCTTATATAGGTGGCCAGGTCTCAAACCGTGCCCGGGGGGTTATAAACCCTAGCTCTAGGTCGGATTACATGTTTCCTTCTTGACCCGCAAGATTCTGAGGGTGGGCTTCAATTGGGCCTTCTATAACTATAGGTGGCACCTCCCTCTGGGCTTAGGTGTTGGGCCTTGGACCGGGTAGCCTCACCCAATAGGTCCAGGATTCATCCCCACGTCAATAGCCCCCGAGTGTTTACTTGATTGAGAATCCGTCGGGTGGACACTCAAAGTTCGTCTTGATTTCCTTCGATTGACTCTTTCAATCGCTTAATTTTAGAGGGTGCATACCCTATGCATGATGCGCTTCAGTACTCGAGTATCGAGCGATAAATGTGCATGTGTACCGGCTATTTTCGCAGAAGGATGTGGCTTAGTCGTTTGGCTCTCCCGAAAGTTCAGGGCAATTAATTGCTACTAGGGCAAAAACGGTTCTGGCCTACACAGACTCGAATCCGGCGAGGTGATCGTTGCGACTGGGCCATGGAGGCCTTACCGAGTCGAACTTAACCTATAGGGGTACCCGGCACGTCCGCTTGGATTTTTCTTCGTGTTGTTGACACGGAAATTTACCGGAGGACACAGCTTGAGTGCGATTGCAGGCCCACAAGAGATATTTTTGGGTCTTACCTTCGTACTCCAAAGAATACGGCATCCGGATGTGCCTAGTCGGCCGAACGATCCAGGGTAGGGATGTGTATATAAATCGTGTGATAGAGTAGGGGGAGCCGCGTACTCGCGAGTTTACCTTTAATCATCTTCTTGAGAATCTTCGAGTGAAGAGATCTTCCTGCTTTCTTGTTCTTATGCGAGTAGATATTTTCGCGTTATCATAAATTTGTCTTTGTCTTGCCCATACGAAAGAGTTTTCGCGTCTGGGTGTTTATGTGAAAGAGATTTCGTGCCTTGATATACCCATACGAAAGAGATTGCGTGTCAGGGAGCTGTTGTGAAAGAAATTTCGCGTTTTGATATACCCATACGAAAGAATTTTCGTGTTAGAGAGATTATGCGAAAGAGATTTCGCGTCTTGATATGCCCATACGAAAGATTTTTTTTTGTTAGGGAGCTTATGCGAAAGAGATTTCGCGTTTTCATATGCCCATACGAAAGAAATCTCGTGTTTAGGGAGCTTATGCGAAAGAAATTTCGCGTTCTGATGAGGTATGCAGTGATGTCACTGCGCACTCGTCTGTTCTAACTCCTCCCGATGGGACGTGACGGAGCGAAGCAGAGCATGCGGGCCCACCTTGTCAGCTTTTGACCGGAAACGATAGGTCGTGTCCAGTTTTTCCGCTAGCCATGTGCTGTAAAATGCGCACGATCTTTTGTAAAGATCGTGCCAGAGTAACCGTTCGTCGCCGCTTTGTTACCACTTCACACGTGGCGGCCGCGATGGGTGCCATGTTGCCAAATCCTCGGCTTAGATCAGCCCGGCTTGGGTATAAATAATGACCCTTAGGAGATGGGTAAATCTCTCGGCCCTTTGTTCACCTTCTTCCTCCTCGCGCACACCTCCTATTCCACAAGCACAAGAGAGCTCCAATGGCTGGAGGAAAGAAACGCAGCTCCGCCGTGTCATCCTCGAAGGATGTGGAAGGTGCTTCCACACCGCCTCCCGTGAAGACGGGCGATTGGCGCGCCGCCATCACCACCAAGAAAAGCATCACCGAGATGCAGCGGTAAGGACTGCTCCCGCCTGACGCTGACAAGGGCGTGCGCTTGTCCAAGAAGGAGGAGGTGCCCAACCCGCACGTGAACGAGCGCGTGTTCTTCTCCGAGCACGTCTCGCACGGTCTGTCCCTTCCTCTCCACCCTTTCCTTCTCGGGATGTTGTATGTCTACGGCATACAGCTGCACGATCTCCCTCCAAACGCGATTCAGCACATATCATGCTTTGCGAGGGTTTCCTGGGTATCCGCCCGCACTGGGGACTCTGGAAGGCCATCTTCAAGGTGCAGATCTTCCGGGAGAAGGCGCGGACAGGCGAGAAGCTGGGGGAGCCGTTGCGCACCGGAGGCTTCGGGATCCAGGCGAGAACGGACATCCCCTACATGGAAATGTATTTCATCGACTCGGCGCAAGGGTGGCGGAAGAAATGTTTCTACGTCATCGACAACAGCACGAGTGGAGCCCCCGAATTCCATCCATTCGCCATTCTGAAGCGGAGGAAGTCCTGGCTGCAGAAGCTCACCGCTGAAGACAGTAAAATCTTCTCTCCCCTACTCGCGAAATTGGCGAGCTTCCGCGACAAGGCGTTGGGGACTCCGTTGAATGGGATACAATTATCTAGTGTGTTTCTTCGTCGAAGGATCCAACCCCTTCAGGAGAGGCCATCCGCCATGTGGGAGTACCAGGGCACCAAGGACCCGAGCCGTGTGATGGGGGGATAGTAACCCGGTAGGCCAACTCCAAGGTGTAACCCGGCCCAAAGGACGCTGCGCGAGATCCGGGCAAGGGTGAAGAAACTTCTAGAAGGCCCAAAGTTTGTAGGCCCCGTAACCCGGATTGTGGGTTGCGGTAAGGAAAGCTAGGGTGTGTAAGCAGAGTTCGGATAGGACTCAAGCTGCGCCTTGGAGGGCAAGCCAGGGGGGGTACGGGTACTTTATAAACCGGCCCCTAGGCTTAGCTTGACAGAGATCCACGACATAATCATATTACCTGTTATCGAGTATCCAGTATAAATCGAGAGCTATATTCGAGACTCGGCGAGTTGATTACCGATCCCTAGATCGCTTATCATCATGTTCTCTTTCGAGCTAAACCCTCTCCCAAATACCTGTGTCGACTTGCCCCAAGATCAGTTGCCTCTGGCAACATCTGCCGTGATTATCCCACGACAGTTGGTGCCCACCGTGGGGCCTGCGTCCAAAGGTGTTTACATCACGGGAGAAGCTCGGAAAAGCATGAGGAACCTCGTCGTCGGAGAGATCTACGACGACCACAAAGGAGAGAAGATGGTGGACGACTCCGGCTGGGGGCCAGAATCGGATTGCCTCGAATCCGGATCCGTCGTTACAATCGGCTGGATCAACGTCTTCATCGGTATGGTATGTTCCTCTGGCTCGGCTCCTGACTATGTTGGATCTGATTCTGTGTCAGGGGAGGATGCTTGCGACCAATCAGATAGAGAAGAATCGGTTGGAGCGACAGACCAGATAGAAGAACCCATTGCGCAGTGGGAACAGCCGGAGGAGCCGGCATGGGCCCCGCGTGACCCGGACGACGGAAAGGATGATACTGAATCCATCCGGGACCTGCTAGAAGACCGATACGGAGAAGACAACAGCGGAGAAGAACAGCATGAACTCACAACAGGCGTAGTACGCCGAGCGGCGGTCTACACGGCTCCCGCAGCCAACCTTAATCAAGGAAACATCACCACGGCTCCGGTCGGGGCGGCTCAGGCGTTGGCTCAGCGACAGGACGCGGCTAACGGAAACCCGGCCCCGGCTCGGGTCGACGGAGAGTCGGCATCAGTGACTAGCCGTGCGGCGGATGAGGAGTTGCATGCAAATACGTTCGGATTCCTGGGAAACCGGACACCGGGGGCGGGTCCGTCAAACCCGCGCAACCCGGCCTTGTTTGACAACAATCTGATCCTAGACCCCACTGTCCTCGCTACAGTTATCACTCCAGAAAACGCAGCTGAACGTGTCAGGGACCTGGATGTGGCTCGCCGCGCGTTGGAACAGCAAAGAAGGCAAGTGGAAGCAGAGAAACAAGGGATGGCTACGCGTCAACGCGAGCTGGATGCATTGGAAACCCGGCTTCGAGAGGAAACATCCAGAGTACACCAGAGACATCAAACTAGACTACCGGCCACGGGTGGGGTCATTAACCCGGCAGCTTTGTTTATTACGCCTCAGGACCAACCGATCCCAGCCGTAAACCAGGGGACTGCGCCTCAGCCGGTGACAGCGGAAGCCCGCGCGGCAAATGTCCAGGCCGGGTTACCCCCACCACGAACCAGAGGCACAACCGGCGTCGAGTTGCCGCCGCAGCCGCCGTCACGGTTTCGCACACCAGCAGGCCACTACAACAATCCCATGGACAACGTGTATGCAGCAACGCTCGCGTTGAACCAGATCCCGGTAGGAGAATCACCCCATGCAGAAAGGACCCGGCAAGCGATCGATCTATTGCACACTGCAGTGGCGCAACAGGCCAATTACCCGGACCACAGAAGCGGGATGCATGGGACGCCATACGCCAGTCAACAACAAGGGAATATTCAAGCAAACTCGGCGCGGCGGAGGGAAGAGCAGCAGCAAATGCCGCCTCCTCCCCGTGTTCCGGCAGCATCGGTGGCGCAGGCCGTTGTGGATAGCTCCAGGGCTCGGAGAGCCGGGGCCGGGTCTGCTGTACATGGGCTGCCTGCAGCACCGCGCCCCGCTACGTCCCCGGCTGGATCGCATGCTCCCCGAGTAAGGCCAGTCTCAACCGTCCTCGCAGGGCCCAAGTGTCTCTCGGATGACATCAGAGCTGAACCTTACCCGGAAAAATTCAAAGAGCCAGGAAAAGTAGTGAACTATGAACCGACCATGGATCCGGAAACATGGTTGAGTAGTTATGAGATGGCAATGTCAATTCGCAATGCATCCGAGAATCTTCAAGCCAAATTCATGTACTTGATGATGTCAGAAGGAGCAGCAAAGTTATGGTTTACCAACCTGCCAGAAAAATCGATCAAGTCTTGGGAAGAACTAAAGACCGCGTTCGTCAAGCACTTTCATGGAACGTGCAGAAAGCTATTCACTATTGATGATTTAGAGCGATGCGTTCAGAAAAAGGGAGAATCAGCACGCAGTTGGGTACGCCGGGTTATGGAGATACTTCACTCATCCACAGACATTCAGCCCAAAGATGCGCTACAAGCTATGGCAAAAACATGCAAGTATATTCCTTTAGTACAAAAGTTAACTCGCATGAAGTCCAGTAGGAATGCATCGGAGGTTACAATGGGAGAATTAATGGATGCATGCAACAAACACGCTGCAACAGACACTACAGAGGAGGAAGTTGATGACAAGAAAGCGAAGGTGAACACCAGCAACAGTGGAAGAACCGGCAATGGATCAGCGCCGAGTAATAACGGAAACAGTCAGAACAAGCGCCCATTTGAAGGAGGTTCCTAGTTTGTAGCTAATACTGAAGCCGGGTCTTCAAGACCCAGATCTGAAGGAAATTTTAATACCGGAAATCATAATGGAGGACACTATCAGGGACCTCCAAGGCCGGGTAACAGTTGGGATATATTCAGGATGGCGTGCCCGAAGCACAGCAGGAACGGCAAGCCGGCTAATCACTCCCTGGAGCAATGCGCCGACTTACAGAGATGGAAGAATGAGGAAGTAAACAGAGCCATGCGAGGAGCGGGTCGGGGAGGAGGCCCGGGTCCAGGTGGAAATTTGGGCAACGGTCCACCCCCAGCCGGTAACCCGGCAGCAGGAAATCCGGGCAATAATCAAGGGGGAGCGGGAGGTTTTCAGGCTAACCCCAAACAGTTGGGTCAATACCACGTGCATACTACGGGAGGCTCTAACAAGGATAAAAAGATACTAAAGCAGACGGTTAACTCAGTTTCTTCTGCTGTTCCGAGGTATTTGAGGTGGTCAGAACAGGAGGTAACATGGAGCCGGAGGGATCACCCGGATAGAGTGGATCACCCGGGAGTCTTAGCATTGGTAGTGGCACCACAGGTCAACGGGTATGAGCTGAAAAAAGTCTTGATGGATGGAGGAAGTAGCATCAATATCCTGTACTGGGAAACTTTTCTGCGCATGGGCCTCAAGGAATCTCAACTGCAAAAGAGTACAACAGTTTTCCACGGGATAGTGCCGGGTCATTCAGCGTGCCCTGAAGGAAAAATGGCGTTGGAGGTAGCTTTTGGGGAATCAAAGGACAATTATCGGGTTGAGTGGCTCACTTTTGAGGTGGTTAAGTTGCGCAGCCCCTATCACGCATTGTTTGGAAGGCCGGCTTATGCCAAGTTCATGGCAAGACCGTGTTATGTGTATCTACAGCTGAAAATCCTGGGTCCTAAGAAGACCATCACCATACACGGAAATCGAGATATAGCAGCTGAATGCGATGAAGGAGATGCAGCAATGGCTGAGCAAGCCTGCAGGAAAGAGGAGCTCAAGCGTTACCGATCGCAGGCAAACCTGGAGGAAAGGGCAACGTCAAAAAGGCCAACCTCTGAAGGGGATAAAGCAAAAACTAGGGCAGAACAAGATCCTAAGATGGTGGCCTTCGTCAGGAGCGGTGCTTCCAAGCTCCCTGGCGTAGAAGAGGAAAGCACACCGCTATCTACAACTAGCCGCGCTACAAGAACGACATACCCGGATTGGCTAACAAACCCGGTACTCATTATGAAAGGGACTAACAAGTGGAGAATATGCATCGGCCGTGCCAGCTTGGGGCCGATTCTCGAGAAGAACTAAAGCCGTGTAACGGACATCAGGTTTCATACGCGCTCTTTTCCTACCCAGGGTACCTAAGGGGACTGGGAGGTTTTTAATGAGGCGGCCTGCTGCCACAAACTTTTTCGCATCAATAAAAGAGATGGTTTTCAAGTCTTATCATGGTCTTTGCTTCAAGTACAAGTAAGTGACATTTGTTATTATTAATACATCATTATCATCAAAATACGTTGCACGTACATGAGTCTTTGGGAATTGAACTGCTTGAGTAGTAGTCACAAACCCAGAGACCTGGCCTTGATGCCTATGAGTTATGAGGGCCGATTACTTGCAAGACGAGTACGGCTGCAATCTTATAACCGGACGAAGGAGCCAAATTTCTTGGTTATTCTTACTTAAGCTCGATGTGAATCGCACCAAAGTGGCATGATCTGTTCGCTTACGATTACAATCAAACCATGCAGCCCAATGGGACTTGCTTGATTCTGTTTTTCGTATAGATGTAACAACATGGTATCCACGCGAAAGCCGGCTTATAGTACAAGATAATCAAAAGGGTCATCTAAACCACAAGTCTATGCAGAGTACAAGGCTAAATAGCCGGAAACTCAACAAGTATCAAGCATGACTTCAGTATTTACGTGAATGGCTATTGGTTTTCGGCTTAGTAAAGAACAATTTGTCATCTGAGAAAGACCGCACCCCCCTGGCTCGTACTCTGGGTCATGGGGACTAGGGACTTCGAAGCAGAAACAAACTGTTTATCTATTAAAGCTCGAAAAACCTTGGCTTCCGAGTCTTGGGGACTTAGAGAAAAGTCCAGTTATCAAAGCCCATGATACTCGGTTAACCGAGCCTCGAAAAGGGAATCAAAAGCAATCGGGTATCGAGAATAAGCTTAAAAACAAGGGTCGAGATTACCAAAAGCCGGGAAAGGCACAAAGTTATCACGAGTTAAAAGTACAAAGTGACAGTACCAGTATTAATGGCGCAACAAGCGCGTCATCAAAATCACACCAGTTTTTTACAAAGCATCATCCTACTCGGCATCCTGGGAATGGTTTTCTGGGTCTTGGTCTTGGACCTGCTCCTTAGCCTTTCCAGCAGCATTACCCGGACTTTCCGCATCAGGACGGACAGGTGGAGGAACAGCTGGCGTAGAGGTAGACGGCCTTAAACCTAACTCGGCCTCTCTCTTAGCAGCTTCTTCTTTCCTCCTGGCCACGTCAGTCGCCCACTTTTCCAGCATGTCGAAGGGAGGAGGTGCCTCCACCAAAATGGTTTTGCCTTCAGCGTCATACGAGCTCATGATTGTGTCCAGTTCCATCTTATCAGCCAAGGCAGTAGCCGAGTGGCGCACGGCGGATTGTATAACTTTGAAATCCTTGGGCGTAAACTTGGAGCCGTCAGCCTTGAATTCTGGAAACCCGGATATCACCTTTGCCGGGTCAAGCTTAGGAAAATAAGCTTTCGCCAGCGTAAAGGCCCGGGTCATACCGACTCGGCAAGACGAGCGCTTCCATATCTCAATCCATCCAGGCACCGTCGAAAAAGCTTTCATAAGGTTTTCTTCGCCTGGGTACACCTCGGAAGGCCATTTCACGGCATCCAGTAAAAGCTTTGTGCCGGCAAAAAATGTTCGGAGCACAGTCTTTAGCGTTTTAGTCATAGTAATGGCATCGTCCTCTGAAGCAGCAAGGTCAGCGCCTGAAATTGAAATAAAAAGAAAGCATATCAGTAATCTTGATTATTATAACGATAAGATAGAGGCATGCAAGTTAATCATAAACAAATACTTACTTAGCAAGATGCGATAAGTGTCCGCAACCTGGTTCGACAAGTTTTTCAGCGTAGATTGGGCCGCATTGTATTTCTTCTTGTATCTGGAGACATCTTTTTTCAAAGTCTTCACCTCCGCCTCAAGGGTTTTGTCGTGGGATAATCACGGCAGATGTTACCTGGGGTAACTGATCTTGGGGCAAGACGACACAGGCGTTTGGGAGAGGGTTTAGCTCAGAGGAAAACATGGTGCAATTCGATCTGGTAGCCGGCAATCAAAGTCGCCGAGTTTCCGATCTTGATATAATAACTCAACTCTGGGATTACACTCGATACTCGATATCACGCGATATTGCTAGGGTTCTTAGATCTCTGTCTAAAACTAGACCTGGGGGTCGGTTTATAAAGCACCCGTACCCCCTAGCTTATTCCCCAGGTCGCACCCTGGATCCTACCCGGACACGGCGCACAAACCCTAGCTTTCCTTTATAATAAAACACAACCCGGGTTGCTGGGCCTACAAACTTGGGCCTCCACAAGCTTCCTTATCCTTAGCCGGATCCTGCGCACCGTCCTTTGGGCCGGGTTATTCCTTGGAGTTTGGCATACCGGGTTATCATCCCCCCGTCAGTAGTCCCCAGAATAGCCTGGGCTTCATGGATCCTCCTTGAAGCGCTTGCTATTCCCTGCAAAGATATCAAACATACGGGCATATGGAGGCCGGGTTAAGATGTTTTGATATTCAGCTAGGCCTCACTCCATGGTGGCCATGTAATAACCCGGGTTTTTCCTCCGAACACTTTGGTTCAAATTTCCAGGTCCAAACCATAATAAAAATGCCAAGATCCCATGCTAGATAATCAATCCTGTCATCACGAGGCAGATCCCCTTCTTCTTTTATCCAAATGCTTCGCTCAACGTTTGGCGCATATCTCGCAAAATCCTCGTGGACAACCATTACCCCACGATTTCCGGCTTCTGGCCGTTAAGATAGACTCACCCTCGCCTTATAAATAGCACTTAGAGGGTAACCCTAAACCCATCACTGCGCCTCAGCTTCCCCTTTCCTTCCTTGCTCCTAACACCCTCACAGCACCACCGCAAGGAGCTCGTGCCTGTTACCAACGCAAGATCACCATCGGCCGCGCCCGCCCTCGAGTCATCTTGCGCCGCCGTCAAGTGTCACCGTCGCGCCTCCATTCCTCTCATTCGAGCCACGCCGCTCGCCGCCGTCACGTTAGACTCCAATCTCCCCAGTAAGCCTCTCGCAGCCGTTTAATTCAGCCTCGCAAGTTTTCGATTCATCCAAGATCAGATCTGGGTCAACCCGCGAATCATTTGTCCGATTGCATCAAATTAAATCGATTCGATGCTTGCCAACTCCTTTAATCATCTGCTTGATAGTCGCAACTGACCCTCCAACCATTACCAATCACCAAATCTACTGAAAAATCGCCCGCAAACTTTCCCATCTAGATCCGTTCCTCCTTGATTTTCCGCTCATTGCATTAACACCCGGAAAACCCTCCTTTTCCAGCTATTTTACTTGCGGTATAAACATGGGCAACCATCCATCATCCCCAAATGTTTTTCCATACGTAAGTGACCAACAATTTCCACAAGTGCACTTAACACCCGGATACCTTGTGATTTCCACTTCATAGCATGATACCCGGATAATTCTTAGCTTCATACTTTCTTGATACCTTATACTCGGATAATTCAACACTCCCGGGTCTTATTTCATACGCCTCTTTTTCTTGTGCTTTGCAGGTTGATCCCATGGCTCCCAAACGACAAGGGAAACAACCGACTCAGGCGAGGACTACCCAAACCATATCCGCCAACTGGGGGCGTTCCACAACTACGAAAGCCAAGTTGGACGAGCTAGCCGAATTAGGAACTCTCCCTTCTCAGAAGGACATTCACTGGAGGGCGCCGGGCAACGAGACCCGGCCCACACCCGCTGATAACGAGGTAATCTGCTTCGTAGAGCACGTGACCCGGGGATTCCGTCCTCCGGGTCACCCTTTCTTCAGGGAGGTCTTAAGCCATTATGGCCTCCGGGTATTCGACATAGGGCCTAACTCTATGTTGAATATTACCCACTTCATTGTTCTATCCGAGTCGTACTTGTGCATGCCACCAAGTTTGACTCTTTTCATCGAACTATTCCAGTGCAAGCCGTGCCGCGAAAGCGGTGACGGAGCACTTCTCACTTGTGGCGGGGTATCTATCCAGCGCTGCAAGAATTCACCGATGCCAACCCTCAAATTAAACTCCCACGTCAAACATTGGCAGCTGTCTTTCTTTTATTGCCACGATACTTCCCCAGACAACGAAAAGAAACTGCCGGGTTACTCGGAAAGCCTCCTCGAACCTTCCGAGTCCTTTAGTGCCTTTGCTCCAGATTCGGATAGGGAGGCGATCCTTCCCTCATTAGCCAAAATAGCCATCCTTTCAGCCCAAGGCCTCCTCGGGCTAAATTTAGTAAAAACATGGGTTGATTTTCGGATCCAACCCAACTCTATCCGCACCAAACTGATGTGCGAGTATTCGGGGCATACCACGGACGCACTCCGATACTCCACCAAGAGCTTCGCGACCGGCGATACTAACAAAACCATCAAAGGCTTCCTGACAGAGAAGCTGGAGGTGATAAAGGGTATCACCGGGTTACCCCCGTTTACTCGGGAAAACCCGGCTCCAGCGGTAATACCCGGTATTCATAGCTTATTTCCACACTTTAGCTTGATATAGCTTCTAACCCTTAATCTCATTCTTTTTTCTTAGGCCGATGACCCTTTCTGGAGGGTTGAACCCTCTCCCCCTTCCAGAGACCCGGAAGAAGAGGACGAGCCGGCTGATGATAGTGAAGGTATTTGCACAGCATTCGTATATCTTTACCTGCATCACTTCCTCCCGTTCACCTTTTTTCCAACGGACACACACCCGATTCACAGAACTGGAGGACGAAGGTGAGGCCAATGAGGATGACCCGGAGGCAACCGAGTCTGACCAAGAGGCAACAGTGGGTGCCAAGAGGAAGACTAGGGGGGCAGTGTCCAAGGTTCCTTTTTCCTCATTATCCTCTGAACCTTACTCCTTTGACGCCATGCGACAACTTAACCATCAATTATCAAATTCGTCGTGCTTGAAGGATTCCTTCCCAGCCAAACGCAGAGTAACTCGGAGCTCCCCGGGTGAAGATCCCCTTAACCCGGGCATCTCTATTCCCTCGGTCCCTCGCGGAGGCGCTCCTCCGCCTCGTCCTTCCGACTCTCCTCGACGCCACCCTTCTCCTAACCATCCACGTGCCGGGCAATTCCGGGTCCCGTTGGTAGTTCCCGTGGCGACCTCATCTGCTTCCAGCGGCGAGCTCCCGCCTGATTACACCGTGAATGCCGGGTAAGTTTGTGCTACATGATTTCCTTTTACGCCTAACAAATTTCCACTCAAGCCACCATCATCACTAATAACCGCCTTTTCTCATCTTTCTTTTAGCGCTCAAGCCGTCGTCAGTGACCCGGAAAACATAGAAGCAGATAACCATCAGGCGGAGAAACCGACTGACAAAGCAGACGCCGCGACTGGCGGTGATACAGCGAATAACCAGGAACAAGGCCCTCTGAACAATCCACTTCCCCGAGCTGCCGGATCTCCTTCCTCATCGGAACCAGTAGACGAGGAGATCGAAGTTCTAGATACGAGGATGAGTTCTCCCAACCCGGCCACCCAAACTGTCCAGGTCTCAACTCCAAGGGCGGGGAGAGCCCCCCCACCAAGCGACCAAGCTGCCGGCTCTTCCGGTACTCGATCCGAGGAACTGACATTTGCCCAGATGCTAGAAACCCTTCGCACTTTAAGGGCTAATGAAGAAAACATCTTGGGAGCTTTGATAGCCAAACACGAGGTAAATCCGACTAAAGCTGCTTATGCCTTTGTCCAGTCCCCAAGTTCCGAGTGAATTGATTCATAATTTACTTGGGACTTTATTATACAAGCGACTGATAACTTGCTTCTCTGCCCAACTGATCCTTGTTTTCATGCATGCAGGCTTTCGTAACTCAATCTGAGGAGAAACTGGCGGACGCCACCAAGCTCATCGAAAAGGAGGTAGCTTTACGCGAAGCAGCCGAAGCCGAAGCCAGGAGAAATAGGTTGATAATGAGGAAATATAGGAAAAGGGCTCACCGAGCCGAAGATGACCTAACAAGCCTTTCCGTCCAAATATCGGACACATATCATGCTTTACTTGGTACGTTTCCTCCTCCGGGTTTATCTTTTTGATAGATAGCGGCAGTTTCCCGACTTACGTCTCCATTTCTTCAGGCCCGGACGAAACCATGCCGGAAGAGGATGACATGGCCAAGCTGAAAACCATCAAGAGCGTCATCCGGCAGCTATGCGCCGGAACCAAATGGATCCTTCAAGAATTACGGTGGCCGGGTAAGGGGCATGTTGATCTGAAGAGAATGCTGGATGCCTTCTCCACTATCCCTGAGTGGATTTGGCACTGGAAACGCTCGTCTTGCCGGGTTGGAGTAACCCGGGGGCTTGCTCTTGCCAAAGCTTATCTCCCCAAGCTCGAGCTAGTGAAGCTTATGGGCGGCTTCCCAGAGTTCAAGCTTGACGGATCCAAGTTCTGGGTGAAGGATTTCAAGGCCGTCCAAAAGGAGCTTCGTTACCCGGCCAGCGTGATTGCTGACGAACTGGATGTTAATATTCTTGTTCCAGCCTATGATGCCGCCGGTGAAGTAATTAAGTCGGATCTTCCCGAGCCGTATGATATGCTGGCTCGGTGGAAGAAGGAAGCTGCTGCGATAAGGGCGGAGGCTGCCAAGAAGCAAGCTGAAGCCGGCTCTGCCCCTGCTACCTCAACACCAGTCGTTCCACCTCCTGCAGGGGCTGGTACCGCTGATCCGGGTGCTGCTGCTACCACCAATGATGGCAAGGGCAAGGTCAAGATGAACGCCGAGTGATATATGATTTCTAATGCCTCTTCTTATGCACCGGTCGGTCAACATACTTTTTTTTTAAAACAGTTATATTTTGGGTGGTGCGCCTGTGCACCTTTGATATCTTTTTCACCAGGATTTTGTAATGCACGCTAAGGTCTTGATACACTCGATGCCTGTACCGACCTTTTTAAGTTTATTGAGCTCATCTGTTCTCGATATCTGGCTTTCTTTATTGGTCCTTTTGTGAAAACTCAATTTCCGAGTCTCATGGGTATTTGACAAGCGGATTTTGCTTCTAAGTCCCCAAGTCCCCAAGACTCGGATAATTGTGTTTTTGGAATTATACAAGTAAGCCATTTTTTCTCTTTTCAAGATTTCAAGCAATCCGGACCCGGATCGCCGAGTCTAGGACACTTGATCTTGAAAGGGGAACGAACTGCCTACTGCTAATTTCACAACGATCCCTGAGTTGTTTCATAAGTTTTGAAGTTACGCTTAATAGTCGTTGAGTTTCCAGCTGTTCAGCCTTGTACTCTGCATAACTTGTGGTTTAGATGACCATTTTGACTATCTTGTACTATAAGCCGGCTTTCGCGTGGATACCATGTTGTTACATCCATACGAAAACGTAGCCAGCCAAGCCCCGTCGGGTTTCATGACTGACTGTAATCGTAAGCGAACAAATCATGCCACTTTAATGCGAGTCACATCGAGCTTAAGTAAGAATAGCCAAGGAATTTGGACTTCTTTGTCCGGTTATAAGATTGTAGCCGTACTCGTTTGCAAGTAACCGGCCCTTATAACTCATAGGCATCATGGCCGGGTCTTTGAGTTTGTAACTGTGCTATTCAAGCGACCAACCCCCAAGACCTAGATATACGCATCATACTGAGAGTACATAACCTGATAATAACCATCTCTTTTCTTGATAACCACCTCTTTACTTGATATGAAAAATCTAGGTCAGCAAGCCGCCTCATTAAAAACCCGTCCAGTCCCCAAAGGTACCCTGGATAGGAAAAGAGTACGTCTGAAAACCTGCTGCCTATTACATCGTGCAATTCCACTTGCCACTATAATCTTTTTTAAGTATAATATGGACGTAGCTGAGCCACGTTCCATGGCCTATCTCTTTCTTGCATAGATGAAGTGGTACGTGCGGTGTCGTTAACTGTAGCCGACTCTTCCCTTGCATCTATCAAGTAATATGATCCATTATGCAGATTCCGGCTTATGATAAATGGTCCTTCCCATGGTGGTGATAATTTGTGCTTTCCTTCATTTGACTGAACCAGGCGCAGAACCAAGTCTCCTTCCTGGAATACCGGGTTTTCACGCGCCGGCTATGATACCTCCGTAGATCTTGCTGATATATGGCTGATCTTTCCAGGGCTTGTTCTCTTTGCTCTTCTAACATATCTACGGCGTCCTGCCGGGTTTTTTCGTTCTCCACTTCGACGTAAGCTGATACTCGCGGTGAGTCGTGGATAATGTCGCTCGGTAACACTGCCTCCGCGCCATAGACCATGAAGAAGGGCGTCATCTGAGTGGATCTGTTAGGTGTAGTGTTGATACCCCAAACCACAGAAGGAAGTTCTTCGACCCATGCACCAGCAGCCCTGACACAGGGAACTCGCAATCGTGGTTTTAACCCGCGAAGCAATTCTTGGTTTGCTCTCTCCACTTGTCCATTGGCCTGCGGGTGAGCCACCGATGCAACATCAAGCCGGATTCCATTGTTGCCGCAGAACTTCTCCATCTCACCAAGAGACATGTTGGTTCCATTGTCGGTAATTATGCTGTGGGGATACCCGAACCGGTAGATAATCCTTTTCAGGAACTTGACTGCTGTAGCTGCTTTGCAATTAGTAACTGGCATAACCTCAACCCACTTGGTAAACTTATCAATAGCCACCAAAAGATGTGTCTTCTTGCATGGTGACATATGAAAGGGGCCAACCATGTCCATACCCCAGACAGCGAACGGCCAAGTTAACGGGATGGTCCGTAACTCCATAGCCGGCACATGGGTTTGGCGAGCGTACCTTTGACATCCGTCACACCTTGCTACCAATCGTTCCGCATCCGCTAGAGCCGTGAGCCAGAAAAATCCGTGTCGATAAGCTTTAGCCACAAGAGACCTTGTGGATGCATGATGTCCACAGTCGCCTTCATGGATTTCCTTGAGAATCTGTCGGCCTTCTTCTGGCGCTACGCAGCGCAAAAAGAGTCCTGCTGCGCTTCTCTTGTATAATTCTCCATTGATGATAGAATATCCCTTTGCTTGCCTTAAAATTTGCCTTGCTAACACCTCCTGCTGTGGTAACTCGCCCCGCGACAGGTAGGCCAAAAACGGTTCTGTCCATTCGGGAACAGTGCGTACTGTAGCCACAAGTCCTGAATCCGGGTCTTTATTTGCCATTTCCCCCTCTGACTCGGTTTTAACTGATGGCCGCCATAATTCATCCAGGAACACGTTAGGTGGAACCGGCTCTCTGCGCGAGCCGAGTCTAGCGAGCGCGTCGGCTGCCTCATTCTTTCTTCTGTCTATATGCTCCACCTCATACCCGGAAAAACATCCTGCAACCCTATCAACTTCCCTGCGGTATGCTGCCATAGTTGCATCCTTTCTATCCCAAGTTCCTGATACCTGCTGTAGCACAAGGTCCGAATCTCCGAAGCACCGTATCCTCTTAACGTTCATCTCTTTAGCTGCCCTTAGGCCGTGCAATAGGGCCTCATACTCGGCCACATTGTTGGAACAGTCGAAGTGAATTTGTAGTACGTAGCTTAATTTATCTCCTTTGGGTGAGGTTAGCACCACCCCAGCTCCTGATCCCTCGTATTGCTTGGATCCATCGAAGTGCATGATCCATGATTCGGAACTTGGAACCGTCGTAGTCATGCCTGTATGTGTCCAGTCGTTAACGAAATCAATTAAAGCTTGGGACTTGATTGCTGACCTGGGTTCGTAGTTGATGTGATAATCCCCCATCTCTATTGCCCACTTGGCTATTCTTCCCGTTGCGTCCGAGTTTCTGATGATATCCGACATTGGTATTGAACTAACCACTGTTATGGGATGTTCTTGGAAATACGGCTTCAACTTCCGGCTGGCCATAAAGACCCCGAACACCAACTTTTGCCAATGTGGATAGCGCTGCTTTGCTTCTGATAATACCTCGCTGACGTAATAAACTGGCCTCTGAACCGGGTAACCTTTCCCATCCTCTTTGCGCTCCACAAAAACTACTGCGCTGACGGCTCGGGGGCCAGCTGCCACGTATAGCAACATAGGCTCTTTAGGACCCGGCGCCGCTAGTACTGGTGCTTCAGATAACTGCTTCTTTAGTGCCTCAAACGCCTCATCCGCCTCTTGATCCCACACGAATTTATCTGATTTCCGCAAGAGCCGGTACAAGGGTATTGCTTTTTCTCCGAGTCTGGATATGAATCGGCTCAAGGCTGCTACGCAGCCCGTGAGCTTTTGGACATGCTTCAAATTTTCCGGTTTTTTCAGACTCTGGATGGCCTTGATTTTATCCGGGTTTGCCTCGATTCCTCTCTCGGAAACTATAAAGCCGAGTAATTTCCCAGCTGGAACTCCAAACACGCACTTTGTCGGGTTAAGCTTCATCTGGTATCTCCTCAAGTTTTTGAACGTCTCTTTTAGATCATCGATAAATGTCTCCGCCTTCCTGGTCTTGATAACCACATCATCCACATAGGCATGGACGTTACGTCCGATTTGGTCCTCGAAGCATTTTTGAATACACCGTTGGTAAGTTGCGCCGGCGTTCTTCAACCCAAACGTCATAGTTTTATAACAGAAGGCCCCAAAAGGGGTTATGAATGATGTTTTCTCCCAATCCTCCCTCTTGAGCTTAATCTGATGATACCCGGAATATGCGTCCAGGAAGCATAACAGATCGCTTCCAGCTACTGCATCTATAATCTGATCTATCCTTGGTAGCGCGAACGGATCCTTTGGGCAATGTTTGTTGAGGCTCGTAAAATCAATGCACATCCTCCACTCATTGGTCTTTTTCATCACTAGAACCGGGTTAGCCAACCAATCCGGGTGAAATACTTCCATGATAAAGCCGGCTGCCAACAGCCGAGCGATCTCTTCGCCTATAGCCTTCCTTCTTTCCTCATTCATTTTCCTCAAACCTTGCTTCACGGGCCTGGACTTGGGATCCACATGCAAACTGTGCTCAGCCAGTTCTGTAGGGATACCCGGCATGTCGCTCGGTGTCCAGGCAAACACATCTGCATTCGAACGAATAAACTCCACGAGCGCTTCCTCCTGCTCTTTTCCCAAGTTAGACCCTATGGTAAACTGCTTAGTGGAATCCCCTTCGACAAAATCTATCTTCTTGGTGTCTTGTGCTGCCTTGAATTTTGCTCTCTCATCCTCGGTATTCGGCTTTTTCAAGGCTGTTCTATCGTCCAGATTTACTTGAGACCGGTAGTATTCGAATTCTTCCTTTCTGCACGCTTGCTCAGCCATAACCGAATCTCCTTCGTCACACTCGGCCGCTATATCCCGGTTCCCATGTATAGTGATGGTTCGTTTAGGACCCGGGATTTTTAGCTGCAAATACACGTAGCACGGTCTAGCCATGAATTGGACGTAAGCCGGCCTCCCAAACAGCGCGTGATAAGGACTGCGCAATTTGACCACCTCGAACGTGAGCCACTCGACTCGATAATTATCCGTCGATTCTCCAAAAGCAACTTCCAAGGTGATCCTTCCCTCGGGGCTCGCCGAGTGACCCGGTACGATCCCATGAAAGATTGTCGAACTTTTCTGCAACTGGGACTCTTTGAGACTCATCCGTAAGAAGGTCTCCCAATAAAGGATGTTGATATTACTTCCACCGTCCATCAGGACCTTCTTCAGTTCGTAACCATTAACCTGTGGAGCAACCACCAATGCCAAGATTCCTGGACGCTCTACTTTTTCTGGATGATCTCTTCTACTCCACGTTATCTCTTGTTCTGCCCATCTGAGATATCCCGGCGCGGCCGATGAAACCGAATTTGCCGCTTGCTTTGACGTCTCTTTGTTCCTGCTAGAAGTTCCTGTAGTATGCACATGATATTGTCCTTTTAAATTAGTCGTTCGTACCATACCGACGAAGATGTTGATCCGGCCGATCGTTACGACGGATCCGGATTCGAGGTGATCCGACTCTGGCCCCCAGCCGGAATCGTCCACCGTCTTTTTTCCTCTGCGGTCGATGTAGATTTCGCCGACGACGAGATTCTCCATATTCTTCCGAGCTTCTCCCGTGATGTAAACACCTTTGGACGCAGGCCCCACGGTGGGCGCCAACTGTCGTGGGATAATCACGGCAGATGTTACCTGGGGTAACTGATCTTGGGGCAAGACGACACAGGCGTTTGGGAGAGGGTTTAGCTCAGAGGAAAACATGGTGCAATTCGATCTGGTAGCCGGCAATCAAAGTCGCCGAGTCTCCGATCTTGATATAATAACTCAACTCTGGGATTACACTCGATACTCGATATCACGCGATATTGCTAGGGTTCTTAGATCTCTGTCTAAAACTAGACCTGGGGGTCGGTTTATAAAGCACCCGTACCCCCTGGCTTATTCCCCAAGGCGCACCCTGGATCCTACCCGGACACGGCGCACAAACCCTAGCTTTCCTTTATAATAACCCACAACCCGGGTTGCTGGGCCTACAAACTTGGGCCTCCACAAGCTTCCTTATCCTTAGCCGGATCCTGCGCACCGTCCTTTGGGCCGGGTTACTCCTTGGAGTTTGGCATACCGGGTTATCATCCCCCCGTCAGGTTTCTCTACGCTTTACTTCAGCAAGCAGGAGTTGCTCGGTTTTGAGTAATACCTCGTCGGACCGAGTAATTTCCGCCTGCAAGGAACGAGTAAAACTGTAAGTCAGATATCATGACAAGCCGAATATTGCATGAAGTACCGAGCACAACTTCAGCAAGTTATGCTCGGAACTTGGGGACTGGGCGTATAGTTAGGAATATTAAATAATGTTACCTGATGTGCTGCGGCCATACGCTCCAGGACATTTCCCTCTGAAGCTTTCATGGACAGGAGAGCACTCATCAGCTGGTTAAAATCATTGTTATCCGAGTTAGAAGACTCGGGGGCGTGGAAATTTGGAGAAGAAGTTTTCTTCGTAACAGGAGACGGCACCCGGGTCATCCGAATGTCGGAGTTTGGCCCTCCTCCCGCGCCCGCAGCTGCGCCTTTTTCCTTCTCGCTTGCGTGCGAGGCTATTGGATACCCGGTTTCTTGCCTAGCCGGGTTCATTGGTGACGCTTGCTCATCACCAGCTGTGGTGAATGCATCGTCAGTCGGTTTATTCTTACCCCGGTCTTCAACTTCCATGTCTTCCTGGTCGCTAGCAACGACCGTGGCTCTATATAAAGTGCAAGGGTGCAGTTAGCGCATAAGTCATGAAAAGGGGCGATAAAGGTTCGGCATAACATCAGGGAAAAGGACTTTACCCGGGGTTCACTGCGAAGTCCGAGGGAAAGCCGCTGCTGGACCCGGAAGATACTGAAAAATACCAAGCAAGGTGTGAGATTACTTTGTGAGGGAATGGTTGGGAAAGATTCTTGTGTATGGTGAATACCAGTATGTTGAGCTGGAGGCGATGAAGTACCCGGGTTAAGGGTCTCGTTACCCGGATGGTTCCGGGTTACTCTACGCCTGGACGCAGGTGGCTCCTTCAGTATGGCCAAAGGGGTGATGACAGGGTTAGCTCATGGATGATACCACGGGAACGCAAATTAAGCACAAGGAAATGAAATGAAACCTGGAAGACAATTCCTTGGGGTTTTCTTTTGGATCCGGCTTTAATCGCTGGCTCCGGTTCATCTTCATCACTGGCAGACTCCACCTTGCCATCCGTTTCTTCCTCCCCGTCCTGGTCTTCTTGCTCTGAGAGTAATCAAGATTATAGTATGGAAATGAGAAATAGGGCATGACGTATTCAAAGGGACTAAGTATGTACCTTCGTCCGAGTTAACGGCGTCCCCTTCCTCTTCCGGGTCTCCGGAGTTAGGAGGAGTATCCGCCTTCCAGAAGTCATTGTCGGCCTGAGGTGGAGACACCAGAGCAAGGGTTAACAGTTGTATCAAGAGGAACGAATAGAATTGAACTTGTTAGAGTTAGGTCCTTACCGCAGGGGCCGGGTTCTCGAGGGTGAAAGGTTCTAATCCGGCTATGTTCCGGATCACCTCGATCTTTTCCGTCAGAAAGCCCTTGATTGTTTTGTTGGCATCGCTAGGAGCGAAATTGCTGGTGGAGTATCGGATCGGGTCCGTGGTTTGCCCCGAGTATTCGCACATCAGTTTTGTGCGAATAGAGTTGGGTTGGATGCGAAAATCGACCCAAGTCTTCACCAGGTTAAGCCCGATGAGGCCTTGGGCAGAAAGGATGGAGATTTTGGCCAATAGAGGCAGAATTTCTTCCCTTTCCGGGTCAGGGGCAAACCTATTGAAGGCTTCGGAAATATCAAGTTGACCCTCCGAGTAACCCGGCAACTTCTTTTCGCCGGGTAGGGAGGTGTCCTGGCAGTAAAAGTAGGAGAGCTGCCAGTGCTTTACGTGGGAGTTAAGGGTGAGAGGAGGCATTAGGGAGTTCTTGCGGCGTTGGATGGAAACCCCGCCGCAAGTAAGAAGTGCACCATCGCCGCTTTCGCGGCACGGTTTGCACTGGAAGAGTTCGACGAAGAGGGCTAGACTTGGTGGAGTGCACAAGTAAGACTCGGAAAGAACGATAAAATGAGTGATGTTTAAAATGGAGTTGGGTCCTATGTCGAAAATGCGAAGGCCATAATGGCTTAAAACGTCGCGAAAGAAAGGATGACCCGGAGGCCGGAAGCCCCGGGTCACATGTTCAACAAAGCATATTACCTCGTTTTCTGCTGGAGTAGGCCGAGTTTCATTACCCGGCACCCTCCAGTGGATAATTTCCTGAGGGGGGAGAACCCCTAACTCGACCAATTCTTCTAATTTGGCCTTGGTGACCGAAGATCGCGCCCAGTTGGCGGATATGGAGTTTGTGGTCTTGGCTTTGACTGGCTGCTTTGCCTGCTTCTTGGGTGCCATGGGGTTAACCTGTAAAGCATCAGGTAGAAAAACATGAGAAACGAGACTCGGAAACTGTCAGTTGGCCGAGTATTGATAAGGGGTATTGAGGCAATTTGGAAGTTAAATGTTATCCGGGTATTGTTTTGTGGAGCGCGGTACAAATTGTCCGGGTATCGTGCATCCTTATAAAAATTATGGAGATTAGTGTGTGGATAAGTGTTTAGAAGAAATAGGTGGTTGTCCGTGCATCTATCGCGAGTAAATGAACTGGAAAGGGAGGATTTTCCGGGTGATAGAAGCAAGGGCGGAAATTTTAGGCAGCTCGGGCCCAGATTAGGAATTCCATTTCTAGATTTACGGTGAAATTAATGATTACTGGTAGTAGAGGAGTGAACTGAAGTCTATATCTTATCTATTGAATGGGTTAGGATGAATGCTAGCAACCTAATTCGGTGCGCCCCGAGAAATCGCGGGCGGGCTGATTTAGATCCAATTTGACGCAAAACCAAGAAATTGCAAGGGCAGATTAATGAGTGGTGGGGACTTACTGGAGGAGGTTGAAGTGAAGCCTTGCGGAGGCAAATAGCGCAGGCCTGGTGTCCTTTCGCGACTCTTGGCGGGCAGGTCGGGTGTCTGGCGGTGGATCTCGGCGGCGGGGCTGAGCGCGCTGTGGCGGAGCGCAACCGGCGGCAAACGGACTCCGGTGATGTGCGCGGAATTCCCGTAATGGCGCTCTGTGGGTTTGGGTACGGAGGAAAAGGAATGAGGAAAGGTGAGACGTTGGGGTTAGGATTACCCCTAAGGATCTATTTATAATGGTTCGGGTGGAAAAACCAAGTCCAACGGGCAGGACCCGGAAATTGCGGGGTAACGGCTACCTATTCAAAGTTTACGGGAGGTGCATCGAGTGTTGAGCAAGAGATCTTGGCAAAAAAGAGAAAGGGGTACTTTCCATGGTATCAGGATTGATTATCGAGAAAAGTGTAGAATCGTGGAGTTTTTATTAAGACTTAGACCTGGAAAATTAGGGGGAGCACTCGGAGGAGAGCCGGGTTATTGCATGGTCACCATGGAGTTGGACCCAGCCATTTATCAAAGCATTGTAACCCGGCCTCCATACGCTTGAGCGTTTGATATTTTTGCAGGGAATAGCCAGCGCTTCAAGGAGGAATCCAGGAAGCCCAGGCTATCCTGGGGACTACTGATGGGGGGATAGTAACCCGGTAGGCCAACTCCAAGGTGTAACCCGGCCCAAAGGACGCTGCGCGAGATCCGGGCAAGGGTGAAGAAACTTCTAGAAGGCCCAAAGTTTGTAGGCCCCGTAACCCGGATTGTGGGTTGCGGTAAGGAAAGCTAGGGTTTGTAAGCAGAGTTCGGATAGGACTCAAGCTGCGCCTTGGAGGGCAAGCCAGGGGGGGTACGGGTACTTTATAAACCGGCCCCTAGGCTTAGCTTGACAAAGATCCACGACATAATCATATTACCTGTTATCGAGTATCCAGTATAAATCGAGAGCTATATTCGAGACTCGGCGAGTTGATTACCGATCCCTAGATCGCTTATCATCATGTTCTCTTTCGAGCTAAACCCTCTCCCAAATACCTGTGTCGACTTGCCCCAAGATCAGTTGCCTCTGGCAACATCTGCCGTGATTATCCCACGACACCGTGCCTGCGAGGATATTCTTTCGAACGCTGAATTCGAGAGAAAGATCGCGGCCATCACCAAGCTGATGAAAGGAGAGGCCTGCTCGGCCTGTTCTCTCGAGCCATTCGAGGCTTCGAGACCTCCCCCGGCTGAGGTGAGTTTTTTCTTGTTCTCCTTTCTTGCTTTTGTATCTTTCTAGACCGAATCTTTGTCGATTGAGGATCTTCTCTTCTTTTTCTTTTCTACCTCCGTAGAGCTTGAATATGGCGACGTGCTACCTGCCAATTACTGCCGAAGAGGCCTCAGATCTACTAGCGAGTAACGTCCAAGCCCCTCTCGAGACTAGCGTCACAGAAGCTGACTCAAGCTCCGAGCGCGACTATATGGATGACGAGGAGGAGTCGGGCAGCGACCAGCTGAAAGTGCATGGTGCCCCATATGTGGTTTTGGTAATTAATGACAATCCTTATGGACTAATGTTTTGTCGCACCCTGATTTCTAGGGGATACTCACCGTACGAACTGGATAGCAGATGCTTGGATTATGGGACATAACTGCTCCCACGTCCCAGCTTCCTGGTAGGCCTGCGCTTATGCGCGACAACACAAGCCCTGCTATTCCATCGTCGATGTAAACTATCCACTAGAGATCAAAGGCACTTCCGTCGACGTACTTCAAACCATACACACATGGTACGTCAACGGCGTTTAACAAGTGATATCACAACAGATCTCTACGACACAAAAGATTGAAATAAGTTGCAAATGGCTCTCATTAGAGCAGAGATAGCAAATACAATCATTCAGAGGGCACATGCCCCAACAATACATCATTACAATACAGCGGAAGCATTCAACATGTCTGAGTACAGACAAGAACCAAATGGGCCTAAGAGGCCGGAAACAAACAGACGGAGCCCATCCACGAAGTCTCGGATCCTGCCCGGGTCCGTTATCTACTCGTCAGCAGTCTCGTCATACTCCACGTAGTAGCCACCATGTAGATCTTCGGAAACGTAGGTCTGCGGAAACCACAGCCCCAAAGGGGTCAGTACATAAACGTACTGGCAAGCAAGACTCACAGTTCACCAAAATGTAACCCGTCAACACCAAGCACAGATGCCTTGGGTTCAACGGAAGAGAGGGGATATAAAAGATGCTGCAACTGGCTGCACTAACCAACTACGGAGATTCTACCACTTCCGGCTAACAGAAAGGAGATAAGATCGAGGATTGTAACCAACTGAAAGATAACTTCAAACAAACCCATCCTGGATCTCGCCCCTTATCCAAAGAAGCAATCCGAGGATAACTCACACAGTTGTATTAAAGGTGAATCAAGTTGTTGTGTCATCAACCTATTACTAGTCAAGTTCTTAATCATGGGGTGTAACATGTTTGATCATTATGTTTAAGTTGTCCTGAGTACTTGTTACCCAGTACTTTCACCAAGTAATCCATAACCGCGGAAAACACGGCTTCTCGAGAATATTATCCCTGCAGGGTTGCACCAATTTGGCCGTACACTCATGAATATCCCGCCAGATGGGAGATCACCCCACCAAGCGGGGCACTCAACACAACCAACCATTCTTCGCATCAAGCCCAAAGAACCTTGGGCGCACGGCTAATCAAGCCCCGAAGAAAAGGGACCCTCATAGCACTCTAAGACCGTGTCCCCCTATATGCCGACTACAAAAGTTCCACCCTGGCCTGGGCTCGCAAAAACATGCATGCGGCAAATGGAAAACACGAACTAAATGAGGCGATTTGGACGAGATGCGAATCAGGTCAAGTTGAGGGGGGCGCCCATACTCGCTTCCCAAATGCGGGTAGTGCGCTCATCATGGATCAGTAGACAAGACCCTTTTCCTATTAGGGTCGACACTAGCAGGCTTCAAAACCTCTCATGGGCCTCCTGCCGGTGCCTTATCATCAAATTTATTATTAATAGTAACATTAGCATGATTGATTGATTAAACATCGAGCCCCCAGAACATAATAGAGTAGTAACAGAAAGTAACGGGTAACAGACTCGAGCAAAACAACCTAAGCATGCTAGTAAGACACTGTCTCAACCAAAGGGGTGATAGGAGGGGAGGTGAGGCAATATCAAGGTTAAGGGATTCATGTGATGGGTTCGTAACAGAAACAACTAATCATAGGGCTAGCAGAATAGACAACGGAAAGTATCGGTAACCAATGTTGAAAGGAACACGATGGTTCATGTGAGTGATAACTTGCCTGCAAAACCCAGTAGCCTGGTACTGAGCTAACTCCTTAGAAGGGGTGTCGTAATTATCGTCGGTCTCAACGTCGTCGTGTATCCGAGAAGAAGCAAACAAGCAAGGCAGAAATATAAACAATCAATACCATGGCATAGTGCACAATCAAATATGATGCATGACAAGTTAATAGATGCATCAAAATAAACTAATTGATATGATAACACAATTTAAATGGACATATGCAATTTTGAGTTGCATATGAAAAGCCCATGGATTTTGGTTAGGTTATTTGTTTTCCAACTAAATAACAGGTGCTAGTGGTTTAGTATGATGCATGCAAAAGGAAAACATCAAAATAACAACATTAGAAACAAATTAAAATAGGGTGTAGCAATTTAGAATTTTATTATTAATTTAGGGAATTTTTGGGTGCCTTAAAGGTGACACACAAGTATTTGTTGTTTTCAACCATTTAAAATGTTCAAAACAAATAACAAAGTTGATATTTGAAAATAACATCAAATTTTAGTTGGATTACATGTTTCAAATATTGAAATTGGAATTAGGATGAATTTATTATGAATTAAACAATATTAAACAAGTTTTAATTGAATTAAACAAGATTTTAAATTGTTTAGGCATTTTAAATTATTCAAACCAGGAAACAAAAACTATATTTGAATAGGTTATTTAAAATGGTATGGAAAACATATTTTATTTGCATTTATTGGATTAATAAATAATTAGTTATTGATTTTATCAATTAGCAATTGAATTATTCAAATTTGAATTTTAAATGTATTTGGAAAAGTCAAAACAGTGCACAAATATGTTATTTGGAAAGATTATTAAATTTGGAGCAATAGACATGTACAACTTTTATTTATTGGGGTTATAGATTGAAAGTTATGGATTTTTAAAGTTTATTGTTTATTCTGCTATTTTAAAAGTAAATAGGAAAAACAAAACAGATTCGTTTAATCCTTTTGTTACCGTGCTGGGACGTACCCACACGCTGCCAGGGGGCCCCGTGGCCAGCGTGGCACACGAGTGGCTGACAGGTGGGCCGCCCTGTCAGCACAAGGTGTAAAAAAGATGGGGTTTAACTGCGTTGTCCAGGGATCGAACCCTGGACCTGCCCTCACGCTGCGCTAGTCTGAACCACTGGGGTGGAATCGCTCTGTTGTCAGTAAACGCTAAGCAGACTGGTTGAGGTGTTGCTCGCTTCTGAACTTTACTGAATCGTAACTGAAACTGCATCTCGACAGAGCGAGGCCAGCGACGGCAGTGTGCTCGCCGTGGTGGTCTGCGGCTGCGGCGGGTGGTGCCGTGAGGTGCCGAGCGTGCTCGTGCGGAGGCCGTGCGGTGTGCAGGAGGGACCGGGAGGGAGAGAGCTCGGGCAGTGGGCGCTCACCGTTGGAGGACGCAGAGGAGGGAGCCGCTGCAGATGGCAGCCGCGGCGTGACCTTGCCGGCGACGGCGCGGTCCACACCATGGATACCGGCAAGCGGCGAGGGGGGCGGTGAGGTCCAGGGATCGTGGCGGTTCCATTTCACCCCTTAGAGGCCCCCTCGAGGCGACCAGGCTACCGGCGGTGAGGAGGCAGTGGCTCACGGTGGTTGGTGATGCGAATTCAGTCAGGTTCAGAGAAAGGAAACTGCAGAGAGGAGGAAGATAGGGAGGACGGCGGCGATGGGGAAGGAGGGGCTAGGGTTTCTAGGGTTGGGCTAGCTGTGGTAGGTTAGATATAGGGGGTGAGTGAGCTCGTACGGCGAGCATCGAGCGGAGGGAGAGAAGATCGATCGGTGGTGAGCCATGTCGTACAGAAAGATGACCTCAGCTAGAGGAGGACGACAGCGACATTCGCTGGAGGGGTACTGGGCCAAGTGGTTGGTGGGCTTAAGTGAAAGGATGGGCTGGCTTTCTCCCTCTCTCTTTTCTATTTCCTGTTTTCTGCTTTATTTTTTTTGCTGAAAACCATATGGAAGAAAAAGGAGATATTTTAGGTTAGTAAAATTGTAGGAAAATTAGGTTAAGCTAATTTGATTAAAAGAAAACACTGCCAAGTTTTTGTTTTACAGAAGGTTTGAAAATAAATTGTTGTTTGGTATTTAAACCAACTTTGAATGAATTTCATATTAAGTCAACATTATGAAATAGAAGCATTTTGATAGGGTAGCCCCTATGAATTAAAAGATTAAAATTAGTTGATTGAAGTGATAATGTTTATAAATTGGTTATAACTCAACTTGTGCTGTTTGAAAGAATTTGATTTGAAATTGGAATATTTGGTTAATTAAAATAGAAACCACAATTTAATAGGGTGAACCCTATTATTAGTTGGGTTAGAATTATTGGAATGGTTTGATAATTGATAATTTCCAAATGAGGTGTTGATGATGATTTTGCTTTGAATTTGAAAACCAATTTGGAATTAATTACTTGAAATAAAAGCACCATTTTATTAGTTGTTCAACATGGAATAAAATGGAACAATTTGGTTGTTTTCACTAGTTATTTTTATTCCAAAAGTTGTAACAGAACAAGTATGAAAACATTGTTTGAGTAAGGTTTGAATTTGAGTTGTGAAAACAGTGGAAAACAAATGCAACAATATGATGACATGATGCAATACTTAAATAAACAGGAAATCAAACATTCTAATTGGGAGTTTTCACACTTGGGCTGTTACAAAACGCCCCCCCTTGAAGGAATCGCGCCCCGAGATTCCTACTGAGAAAAGAAAGGGTCCGGAAACTTCTTGGGTAGACGTCAGGGAATTTGGAAACCACCGGAACATTTTCAAGTAAAAGGGGAGAGGTTTTGCACCAAGGGTGTAAAGTTGAATGGAACTTGATTCATTTGGAGAATAGATTATCTGGCTAGAATGGTGGAACAGAGTTATTGACATCAATGCAACACCAAGAATAATCATCAATGTCAGAATCATCAACATGAGAGTAACGAGGGATATGTGGCCTCCCATTAGAATTGGATTGTTCTTACTTATCTTGGAAGTCAACATTTGAGATCCCGGGGAGTGAACAGAGATTTGATTGCTTAGTGGAACCAGAATTAGGTTGTATGTTGTGGAAAAGATCTTTGACACAAAAGGATATGATGCTCCGGTATGAAACACCACTTTAGCTGGAATAGAGTTTAGTAGATGAACGAAAAACTTTGATTAAAACAGAACTTGATCCATATGGAGAATAGACTATTTGGAATGTGGTGCTTGAGGAATGAAAACAACAACAACAAGAACCTCTCTGGACAGATAGATTTGATATTTGGGAAGTTGATTTGACGCCGGTAGCAGAATTGAAGTGGAAAACAACAACAAGATTTCAACGGACGAAAAGGATGTTGAGAAGAACAGGATATCAACATCGGGGAAAACGAGAACAAAACTCCTGAGGTACTATGGAAAACCCATCCGGGCTTCTAAAGGATCATTATCTACTGCTTAAGGAATAGAGGATCTGCTTCCGGGGCTTACACGCCTCCGTTCTCAATCATGAGTAGGCAACATGATAAATCATGTCACAACCACCTCCATTCCTATGGTCTAGTAGATATAACCATCCTAGAGAAACCAGGATTCGTGAAATCCTAACTTGAAAGTTTAGATGAGAAGGGAAAACAACGTTGCACTTCCTTACCAGAAAAAGGGAGGGTGGGTGGGGAAAGAAGAAAAAGAACAGAATTCCTACTCTCACGTTTCATTTTTCCTATATAGCTACAAAATAGTTTCTAGACTCAACTGCGACCAGTAAAAAGGGATCCTACAGGCAGACAGGCTCTGATACCATTTGTCGCACCCTGATTTCTAGGGGATACTCACCGTACGAACTGGATAGCAGATGCTTGGATTATGGGACATAACTGCTCCCACGTCCCAGCTTCCTGGTAGGCCTGCGCTTATGCGCGACAACACAAGCCCTGCTATTCCATCGTCGATGTAAACTATCCACTAGAGATCAAAGGCACTTCCGTCGATGTACTTCAAACCATACACACATGGTACGTCAACGGCGTTTAACAAGTGATATCACAACAGATCTCTACGACACAAAAGATTGAAATAAGTTGCAAATGGCTCTCATTAGAGCAGAGATAGCAAATACAATCATTCAGAGGGCACATGCCCCAACAATACATCATTACAATACAGCGGAAGCATTCAACATGTCTGAGTACAGACAAGAACCAAATGGGCCTAAGAGGCCGGAAACAAACAGACGGAGCCCATCCACGAAGTCTCGGATCCTGCCCGGGTCCGTTATCTACTCGTCAGCAGTCTCGTCATACTCCACGTAGTAGCCACCATGTAGATCTTCGGAAACATAGGTCTGCGGAAACCACAGCCCCAAAGGGGTCAGTACATAAACGTACTGGCAAGCAAGACTCACAGTTCACCAAAATGTAACCCGTCAACACCAAGCATAGATGCCTTGGGTTCAACGGAAGAGAGGGGATATAAAAGATGCTGCAACTGGCTGCACTAACCAACTACGGAGATTCTACCACTTCCGGCTAACAGAAAGGAGATAAGATCAAGGATTGTAACCAACTGAAAGATAACTTCAAACAAACCCATCCTGGATCTCGCCCCTTATCCAAAGAAGCAATCCGAGGATAACTCACACAGTTGTATTAAAGGTGAATCAAGTTGTTGTGTCATCAACCTATTACTAGTCAAGTTCTTAATCATGGGGTGTAACATGTTTGATCATTATGTTTAAGTTGTCCTGAGTACTTGTTAGCCAGTACTTTCACCAAGTAATCCATAACCGCGGAAAACACGGCTTCTCGAGAAGATTATCCCTGCAGGGTTGCACCAATTTGGCCGTACACTCATGAATATCCCGCCAGATGGGAGATCACCCCACCAAGAGGGGCACTCAACACAACCAACCATTCTTCGCATCAAGCCCAAAGAACCTTGGGCGCACGGCTAATCAAGCCCCGAAGAAAAGGGACCCTCATAGCACTCTAAGACCGTGTCCCCCTATATGCCGACTACAAAAGTTCCACCCTGGCCTGGGCTCGCAAAAACATGCATGCGGCAAATGGAAAACACGAACTAAATGAGGCGATTTGGACGAGATGCGAATCAGGTCAAGTTGAGGGGGGCGCCCATACTCGCTTCCCAAATGCGGGTAGTGCGCTCATCATGGATCAGTAGACAAGACCCTTTTCCTATTAGGGTCGACACTAGCAGGCTTCAAAACCTCTCATGGGCCTCCTGCCGGTGCCTTATCATTAAATTTATTATTAATAGTAACATTAGCATGATTGATTGATTAAACATCGAGCCCCCAGAACATAATAGAGTAGTAACAGAAAGTAACGGGTAACAGACTCGAGCAAAACAACCTAAGCATGCTAGTAAGACACTGTCTCAACCAAAGGGGTGATAGGAGGGGAGGTGAGGCAATATCAAGGTTAAGGGATTCATGTGATGGGTTCGTAACAGAAACAACTAATCATAGGGCTAGCAGAATAGACAACGGAAAGTATCGGTAACCAATGTTGAAAGGAACACGATGGTTCATGTGAGTGATAACTTGCCTGCAAAACCCAGTAGCCTGGTACTGAGCTAACTCCTTAGAAGGGGTGTCGTAATTATCGTCGGTCTCAACGTCGTCGTGTATCCGAGAAGAAGCAAACAAGCAAGGCAGAAATATAAACAATCAATACCATGGCATAGTGCACAATCAAATATGATGCATGACAAGTTAATAGATGCATCAAAATAAACTAATTGATATGATAACACAATTTAAATGGACATATGCAATTTTGAGTTGCATATGAAAAGCCCATGGATTTTGGTTAGGTTATTTGTTTTCCAACTAAATAACAGGTGCTAGTGGTTTAGTATGATGCATGCAAAAGGAAAACAGCAAAATAACAACATTAGAAACAAATTAAAATAGGGTGTAGCAATTTAGAATTTTATTATTAATTTAGGGAATTTTTGGGTGCCTTAAAGGTGACACACAAGTATTTGTTGTTTTCAACCATTTAAAATGTTCAAAACAAATAACAAAGTTGATATTTGAAAATAACATCAAATTTTAGTTGGATTACATGTTTCAAATATTGAAATTGGAATTAGGATGAATTTATTATGAATTAAACAATATTAAACAAGTTTTAATTGAATTAAACAAGATTTTAAATTGTTTAGGCATTTTAAATTATTCAAACCAGGAAACAAAAACTATATTTGAATAGGTTATTTAAAATGGTATGGAAAACATATTTTATTTGCATTTATTGGATTAATAAATAATTAGTTATTGATTTTATCAATTAGCAATTGAATTATTCAAATTTGAATTTTAAATGTATTTGGAAAAGTCAAAACAGTGCACAAATATGTTATTTGGAAAGATTATTAAATTTGGAGCAATAGACATGTACAACTTTTATTTATTGGGGTTATAGATTGAAAGTTATGGATTTTTAAAGTTTATTGTTTATTCTGCTATTTTAAAAGTAAATAGGAAAAACAAAACAGATTCGTTTAATCCTTTTGTTACCGTGCTGGGACGTACCCACACGCTGCCAGGGGGCCCCGTGGCCAGCGTGGCACACGAGTGGCTGACAGGTGGGCCGCCCTGTCAGCACAAGGTGTAAAAAAGATGGGGTTTAACTGCGTTGTCCAGGGATCGAACCCTGGACCTGCCCTCACGCTGCGCTAGTCTGAACCACTGGGGTGGAATCGCTCTGTTGTCAGTAAACGCTAAGCAGACTGGTTGAGGTGTTGCTCGCTTCTGAACTTTACTGAATCGTAACTGAAACTGCATCTCGACAGAGCGAGGCCAGCGACGGCAGTGTGCTCGCCGTGGTGGTCTGCGGCTGCGGCGGGTGGTGCCGTGAGGTGCCGAGCGTGCTCGTGCGGAGGCCGTGCGGTGTGCAGGAGGGACCGGGAGGGAGAGAGCTCGGGCAGTGGGCGCTCACCGTTGGAGGACGCAGAGGAGGGAGCCGCTGCAGATGGCAGCCGCGGCGTGACCTTGCCGGCGACGGCGCGGTCCACACCATGGATACCGGCAAGCGGCGAGGGGGGCGGTGAGGTCCAGGGATCGTGGCGGTTCCATTTCACCCCTTAGAGGCCCCCTCGAGGCGACCAGGCTACCGGCGGTGAGGAGGCAGTGGCTCACGGTGGTTGGTGATGCGAATTCAGTCAGGTTCAGAGAAAGGAAACTGCAGAGAGGAGGAAGATAGGGAGGACGGCGGCGATGGGGAAGGAGGGGCTAGGGTTTCTAGGGTTGGGCTAGCTGTGGTAGGTTAGATATAGGGGGTGAGTGAGCTCGTACGGCGAGCATCGAGCGGAGGGAGAGAAGATCGATCGGTGGTGAGCCATGTCATACAGAAAGATGACCTCAGCCAGAGGAGGACGACAGCGACATTCGCTGGAGGGGTACTGGGCCAAGTGGTTGGTGGGCTTAAGTGAAAGGATGGGCTGGCTTTCTCCCTCTCTCTTTTCTATTTCCTGTTTTCTGCTTTATTTTTTTTGCTGAAAACCATATGGAAGAAAAAGGAGATATTTTAGGTTAGTAAAATTGTAGGAAAATTAGGTTAAGCTAATTTGATTAAAAGAAAACACTGCCAAGTTTTTGTTTTACATAAGGTTTGAAAATAAATTGTTGTTTGGTATTTAAACCAACTTTGAATGAATTTCATATTAAGTCAACATTATGAAATAGAAGCATTTTGATAGGGTAGCCCCTATGAATTAAAAGATTAAAATTAGTTGATTGAAGTGATAATGTTTATAAATTGGTTATAACTCAACTTGTGCTGTTTGAAAGAATTTGATTTGAAATTGGAATATTTGGTTAATTAAAATAGAAACCACAATTTAATAGGGTGAACCCTATTATTAGTTGGGTTAGAATTATTGGAATGGTTTGATAATTGATAATTTCCAAATGAGGTGTTGATGATGATTTTGCTTTGAATTTGAAAACCAATTTGGAATTAATTACTTGAAATAAAAGCACCATTTTATTAGTTGTTCAACATGGAATAAAATGGAACAATTTGGTTGTTTTCACTAGTTATTTTTATTCCAAAAGTTGTAACAGAACAAGTATGAAAACATTGTTTGAGTAAGGTTTGAATTTGAGTTGTGAAAACAGTGGAAAACAAATGCAACAATATGATGACATGATGCAATACTTAAATAAACAGGAAATCAAACATTCTAATTGGGAGTTTTCACACTTGGGCTGTTACAAAACGCCCCCCCTTGAAGGAATCACGCCCCGAGATTCCTACTGAGAAAAGAAAGGGTCCGGAAACTTCTTGGGTAGACGTCAGGGAATTTGGAAACCACCGGAACATTTTCAAGTAAAAGGGGAGAGGTTTTGCACCAAGGGTGTAAAGTTGAATGGAACTTGATTCATTTGGAGAATAGATTATCTGGCTAGAATGGTGGAACAGAGTTATTGACATCAATGCAACACCAAGAATAATCATCAATGTCAGAATCATCAACATGAGAGTAACGAGGGATATGTGGCCTCCCATTAGAATTGGATTGTTCTTACTTATCTTGGAAGTCAACATTTGAGATCCCGGGGAGTGAACAGAGATTTGATTGCTTAGTGGAACCAGAATTAGGTTGTATGTTGTGGAAAAGATCTTTGACACAAAAGGATATGATGCTCCGGTATGAAACAACACTTTAGCTGGAATAGAGTTTAGTAGATGAACGAAAAACTTTGATTAAAACAGAACTTGATCCATATGGAGAATAGACTATTTGGAATGTGGTGCTTGAGGAATGAAAACAACAACAACAAGAACCTCTCTGGACAGATAGATTTGATATTTGGGAAGTTGATTTGACGCCGGTAGCAGAATTGAAGTGGAAAACAACAACAAGATTTCAACGGACGAAAAGGATGTTGAGAAGAACAGGATATCAACATCGGGGAAAACGAGAACAAAACTCCTGAGGTACTATGGAAAACCCATCCGGGCTTCTAAAGGATCATTATCTACTGCTTAAGGAATAGAGGATCTGCTTCCGGGGCTTACACGCCTCCGTTCTCAATCATGAGTAGGCAACATGATAAATCATGTCACAACCACCTCCATTCCTATGGTCTAGTAGATATAACCATCCTAGAGAAACCAGGATTCGTGAAATCCTAACTTGAAAGTTTAGATGAGAAGGGAAAACAACGTTGCACTTCCTTACCAGAAAAAGGGAGGGTGGGTGGGGAAAGAAGAAAAAGAACAGAATTCCTACTCTCACGTTTCATTTTTCCTATATAGCTACAAAATAGTTTCTAGACTCAACTGCGACCAGTAAAAAGGGATCCTACAGGCAGACATGCTCTGATACCATTTGTCGCACCCTGATTTCTAGGGGATACTCACCGTACGAACTGGATAGCAGATGCTTGGATTATGGGACATAACTGCTCCCACGTCCCAGCTTCCTGGTAGGCCTGCGCTTATGCGCGACAACACAAGCCCTGCTATTCCATCGTCGATGTAAACTATCCACTAGAGATCAAAGGCACTTCCGTCGATGTACTTCAAACCATACACACATGGTACGTCAACGGCGTTTAACAAGTGATATCACAACAGATCTCTACGACACAAAAGATTGAAATAAGTTGCAAATGGCTCTCATTAGAGCAGAGATAGCAAATACAATCATTCAGAGGGCACATGCCCCAACAATACATCATTACAATACAGCGGAAGCATTCAACATGTCTGAGTACAGACAAGAACCAAATGGGCCTAAGAGGCCGGAAACAAACAGACGGAGCCCATCCACGAAGTCTCGGATCCTGCCCGGGTCCGTTATCTACTCGTCAGCAGTCTCGTCATACTCCACGTAGTAGCCACCATGTAGATCTTCGGAAACATAGGTCTGCGGAAACCACAGCCCCAAAGGGGTCAGTACATAAACGTACTGGCAAGCAAGACTCACAGTTCACCAAAATGTAACCCGTCAACACCAAGCACAGATGCCTTGGGTTCAACGGAAGAGAGGGGATATAAAAGATGCTGCAACTGGCTGCACTAACCAACTACGGAGATTCTACCACTTCCGGCTAACAGAAAGGAGATAAGATCAAGGATTGTAACCAACTGAAAGATAACTTCAAACAAACCCATCCTGGATCTCGCCCCTTATCCAAAGAAGCAATCCGAGGATAACTCACACAGTTGTATTAAAGGTGAATCAAGTTGTTGTGTCATCAACCTATTACTAGTCAAGTTCTTAATCATGGGGTGTAACATGTTTGATCATTATGTTTAAGTTGTCCTGAGTACTTGTTAGCCAGTACTTTCACCAAGTAATCCATAACCGCGGAAAACACGGCTTCTCGAGAAGATTATCCCTGCAGGGTTGCACCAATTTGGCCGTACACTCATGAATATCCCGCCAGATGGGAGATCACCCCACCAAGAGGGGCACTCAACACAACCAACCATTCTTCGCATCAAGCCCAAAGAACCTTGGGCGCACGGCTAATCAAGCCCCGAAGAAAAGGGACCCTCATAGCACTCTAAGACCGTGTCCCCCTATATGCCGACTACAAAAGTTCCACCCTGGCCTGGGCTCGCAAAAACATGCATGCGGCAAATGGAAAACACGAACTAAATGAGGCGATTTGGACGAGATGCGAATCAGGTCAAGTTGAGGGGGGCGCCCATACTCGCTTCCCAAATGCGGGTAGTGCGCTCATCATGGATCAGTAGACAAGACCCTTTTCCTATTAGGGTCGACACTAGCAGGCTTCAAAACCTCTCATGGGCCTCCTGCCGGTGCCTTATCATCAAATTTATTATTAATAGTAACATTAGCATGATTGATTGATTAAACATCGAGCCCCCAGAACATAATAGAGTAGTAAGAGAAAGTAACGGGTAACAGACTCGAGCAAAACAACCTAAGCATGCTAGTAAGACACTGTCTCAACCAAAGGGGTGATAGGAGGGGAGGTGAGGCAATATCAAGGTTAAGGGATTCATGTGATGGGTTCGTAACAAAAACAACTAATCATAGGGCTAGCAGAATAGACAACGGAAAGTATCGGTAACCAATGTTGAAAGGAACACGATGGTTCATGTGAGTGATAACTTGCCTGCAAAACCCAGTAGCCTGGTACTGAGCTAACTCCTTAGAAGGGGTGTCGTAATTATCGTCGGTCTCAACGTCGTCGTGTATCCGAGAAGAAGCAAACAAGCAAGGCAGAAATATAAACAATCAATACCATGGCATAGTGCACAATCAAATATGATGCATGACAAGTTAATAGATGCATCAAAATAAACTAATTGATATGATAACACAATTTAAATGGACATATGAAATTTTGAGTTGCATATGAAAAGCCCATGGATTTTGGTTAGGTTATTTGTTTTCCAACTAAATAACAGGTGCTAGTGGTTTAGTATGATGCATGCAAAAGGAAAACAGCAAAATAACAACATTAGAAACAAATTAAAATAGGGTGTAGCAATTTAGAATTTTATTATTAATTTAGGGAATTTTTGGGTGCCTTAAAGGTGACACACAAGTATTTGTTGTTTTCAACCATTTAAAATGTTCAAAACAAATAACAAAGTTGATATTTGAAAATAACATCAAATTTTAGTTGGATTACATGTTTCAAATATTGAAATTGGAATTAGGATGAATTTATTATGAATTAAACAATATTAAACAAGTTTTAATTGAATTAAACAAGATTTTAAATTGTTTAGGCATTTTAAATTATTCAAACCAGGAAACAAAAACTATATTTGAATAGGTTATTTAAAATGGTATGGAAAACATATTTTATTTGCATTTATTGGATTAATAAATAATTAGTTATTGATTTTATCAATTAGCAATTGAATTATTCAAATTTGAATTTTAAATGTATTTGGAAAAGTCAAAACAGTGCACAAATATGTTATTTGGAAAGATTATTAAATTTGGAGCAATAGACATGTACAACTTTTATTTATTGGGGTTATAGATTGAAAGTTATGGATTTTTAAAGTTTATTGTTTATTCTGCTATTTTAAAAGTAAATAGGAAAAACAAAACAGATTCGTTTAATCCTTTTGTTACCGTGCTGGGACGTACCCACACGCTGCCAGGGGGCCCCGTGGCCAGCGTGGCACACGAGTGGCTGACAGGTGGGCTGCACTTCTTTTATACAACTCCCCATTGATAATAGAATAACCCCTTTGTTCGTCTCAGAATTTTCCTTGCTAAAACTTCCCGTGGTGGTAACTCGCCCCGTGATAGGTAGGCCAAAAACGGCTCTGTCCACTCGGGAACAGAACGTACTGTGGCCACGAGCTCCAAATCCGGGTCTTGGTTAGCCACCTCTTCCTCAGACTCGGTTTTAACAGATGGCCGCCATAATTCGTCCAGGAAAACATTAGGTGGAACCAGCTCTCTGCGCGAGCCGAGTCTTGCGAGCGCATCTGCTGCCTCGTTCTTTCGTCTGTCAATATGTTCAACCTCATACCCGGAAAAAGACCCGGCAACCCTGTCCACCTCTCTGCGATATGCTGCCATTGTTGCATCTTTTATATCCCAAGTTCCTGAGACCTGTTGTACCACAAGATTCGAATCTCCATAGCACCGTATTCGCCTGATGTTCATCTCCTTTGCTACTCTCAATCCATGTAATAATGCCTCATACTCGGCCACGTTGTTGGAGCAATCGAAGTGAATTTGCAACACGTAGTTCAATTTGTCCCCTTTGGGTGATGTAAGTACCACCCCAGCTCCTGATCCCTCGTACTGCTTATAACCATCGAAGTGCATCACCCAAGACTCGGAACTTGGTACCATTGGGGGCCTGCTTGTGTGAGTCCAATCATTGATAAAATCAACTAAAGCTTGAGATTTGATTGCAGACCTGGGCTCGTAGTTGATGTGATAATCTTCCATCTCAATGGCACACTTGGCTATTCTACCTGTTGCGTCTGAATTTCTGATAATGTCCGCCATTGGTATAGAGCTAACCACTGTTATGGGGTGTTCCTGAAAATATGGTTTCAATTTCCAGCTGGCCATGAAGACCCCGAAAACTAACTTTTGTCAATGTGGGTAACGCTGCTTTGCTTCCGATAGTACCTCGCTCACATAATAAACCGGCCTCTACACCGGGTGATCCTTTCCATCCTCTTTACGCTCAACAACAACCACTGCACTGACCACCCGGGGCCCGACCGCAACGTATAGTAACATGGGCTCTTTAGGACCCGGAGCTGCCAGAATCGGTGCCTCAGATAGTTGCTTTTTTAGGGCCTCGTACGGCTCATCCACCTCTTGGTCCCAAACAAATTTGTCGGTTTTCCTCAAGAGCCGGTATAAAGGTATCGCCTTCTTTCCAAGCCTGGATATAAACCGGCTTAATGCTGCTACACATCCTGTAAGTTTTTGAACATGCTTCAGGCCTTCCGGCTTTTTCAGACTCTGAATAGCTTTGATTTTGTCCGGGTTTGCCTCAATTCCTCTCTCGGAAACAACGAAATCAAGTAATTTTCCTGCTGGGACTCCAAATATGCATTTTGTGGGGTTAAGCTTCATCTGATATCTTCTCAAATTCCTGAATGTTTCCTTTAGGTCATCAATGAATGTTTCTGCCTTCCTTGTTTTAATCACCACATCATCAACATAAGCGTGAACGTTGCGTCCAATTTGATCCTCAAAACACTTCTGAATGCACCGCTGGTACGTTGCACTAGCGTTCTTTAGCCCAAAAGTCATGGTTTTGTAACAGAAAGCTCCAAAGGGGGTTATGAATGATGTTTTCTCCCAATCTTCCTTCTTGAGCTTGATCTGATGATACCCGGAATAAGCATCCAGGAAACACAATAGGTCACTCCCAGCCACTGCATCTATGACCTGATCTATACTTGGAAGGGAAAACGGATCCTTTGGGCAATGTTTGTTGAGACTCGTGTAGTCTATGCACATCCTCCACTCGTTACTCTTTTTCATCACTAGAACCGGATTTGCCAACCAATCCGGGTGAAAAACCTCCATGATAAAGCCGGCTGCAAGTAGCCGAGCTATCTCTGCTCCTATAGCTTTTCTTCTTTCCTCATTCATTTTTCTCAGGCCCTGCTTCACGTGCCGAGACTTGGGATCAACATGCAAGCTGTGCTCATCTAACTCGGTCGGGATACCCGGCATATCGCTAGGCGTCCAAGAGAAAACATCTGGATTTGCACGAATGAACTCTACGAGTGCTTCTTCTTGCTTATTGTCTAGGTTAGATCCTATAGCAAATTGCTTGGAGGGATCACCTTCAACAAAAGCCACCATCTTTGTGTCCTGTGCTGCTTGGAATTTTGCTCTCTCATCCTCTGCATTCGGTCTCTTCAATGCTGTTCTGTCATCCTGATCTACTTGGGACCGGTAATACTTGAGCTCTTCCTTCCTGCAAGCCTGTTCTACCATTGCCGCGTCTCCTTCGTCACACTCAGCTGCTATAACCCGGTTCCCATGTATAGTAATGGTTTGCTTGGGACCCGGGATCTTTAGCTGTAGGTATACGTAACACGGCCTGGCCATGAACTTGGCGTAAGCCGGCCTTCCAAACAGCGCGTGATAAGGGCTGCGCAATTTTACCACCTCGAACGTGAGACACTCCACTCGGAAATTATCCTTTGATTCTCCAAAGGCAACCTCTAGTGTTATCTTTCCTTCACAACACGCTGAGTGACCCGGCACGATCCCATGAAAAACTGTTGAACTTTTCTGCAGCTGAGACTCCTTGAGCCCCATGCGTAGGAAAGTTTCCCAATATAAGATATTGATGCTACTCCCACCATCCATCAGAACCTTTTTTAGCTCGTAACCATTGACCTGCGGCGCAACCACCAAAGCTAACACACCCGGATGTTCTATTGTTTCCGGGTGATCCCTTCTGCTCCATGTTACCTCTTGATCTCACCATCTCAAATATCTCGGAACAGCTGAAGAAACCGAGTTTACTGCTCTTTTAAGTATTTTTCTATCTTTGTTAGAAGTCCCTGTAGTATGAACATGGTACTGCCCCAACTGCTTAGGGTTAGCTTGGAAACCTCCAGCACCTCCCTGATTATTACCCGGATTACCACCTCCTGCGTTGCCAGGTGGGGGTGGCCCGTTGCCCGGGTTTCCACCCGGACCCGGTCCTCCTCCCCGGCCTGCGCCTCGCATGGCCTTACTTATTTCCTCATTCTTCCATCTTTGTAGATCCACGCACTGCACCAATGAATGATTAGCCGGCCTGCCGTTCCTGTTGTGTCGCGGACACGGCATCCTGAAGGCCTCTAGATGATTAGCCGGCCTTGGTGGTCCTTGGTAATTTCCTCCATTAAAATTTCCTCCGTTGAAATTTCCCTCTGCTCTGGGTCTTGCAAACCCGGCTTCTGTATTGGCGACAAACTCGGAATTTCCCTCGTACGGGCGCTTGTGCTGGTTATTTCCATTATTTCCTCCACTGTTACCCGGCGCTGTCCCATTGCCGGGTCTTCGACTGTTACTTGCGTTAGCTTTTGCTTTCTTATCATCAACGTCCTCCTCTGTGGTATCTGTGGCGTCGTGCTTGTTGCACGCATCCATCAACTCTCCCATTGTAACCTCTGAAGCGTGCCGACTAGATTTCATGCGTGTCAGCTTTTGCACTAAAGGTATATACTTGCATGTTTTCGTCATAGCTTGTAGTGCATCCTTTGGTTGAATATCCGTGGACGAGTGGAGAATTTCCATAACCCGGCGCACCCTTCTTCTGGACACATCGCTCTAGATCATAGATCGTAAATAACTTCCTGCGCGTTCCATGAAAGTGCTTGATGAAGGCCGTTTTCAACTCACCCCATGAATTGACGGATCTTTCGGGTAGGTTATTGAACCATAACTTTGTTGCTCCCTCTTACATCATTAAGTACATAAATTTGGCTTGAAGATTTTCCGATGCGTTGCGAATTGACATGGCCATCTCATAACTGCTCAACTAGGTTTCTGGATCCATGATCGGCTCATAATTAACCACTTTACCCGGTTCCTTGAACTTATCCGGGTAAGGCTCAGCCCTGATGGCGTCCGACAAACACTTAGGCCCGACGAGATTTGCCGGTACTGGCCTCACCCGGGAAACGTGCGATCCTGCAGCCGGTACGGCGGGGTGTGCAACCGCTACTGGCCCTCGTACCGTAGACCTGGCCGCTGCACGCCTGGCTCGAGAACTATCCACGATAGCTTATGTTGCTGATGCTGCGGGTGCTGCCGGACCACGGGGAGGAGGCGGCATTTGCTGCTGCTCTGCCCTCCGTCGTGCTGAACTTGTCTGAATATTGCCAGTATTCCCGTTCTGCCGGCTAACATACGGTGTTCCGTGCATTCCACTCCTGTTATCCGGGTAATTGGCCTGCTGAGCCACTGCTGTGCGTAACATGTCTATCGCCCGCCGGGTCTCCTCTGCATGGGGTGACTCTCTTACGGGGATGCGATCAAGTGCCAATGTTGCTGCATATACGTTATCCATGGGGTTGTTGAAGTGACCTGGTGGAGTGTGAAATCGTGATGGGGGCGGTGGTACAGTATTGCCAACAGCTATCCCTGTCTGCAACGTGGGTAACCCGGCCTGTACGTTTGCCGGCTGTCCTCCCAGGGTCGCAGGCTGATGTCCGGTTTCCTGATTCACAGCCAGGATTGGTTGATCCTGAGGTGTAATGAATAGTGCGGCCGGGTGTATAGTTCCACCCGTTGACGGTAATCTCGACTGGTATTTCTGATTGTGCATCCTAGTCGACTGAACCTGGAGCCGGTTCTCCAATTCTTCCAGCTCGCGCTGGCGCGCGGCTATCCCTTGCCTCTCAGCTTCTGCATCTCTCCTCTGTTGATCCAATGCACGGCGAGCCACATCCAGATCCGCGACACGTGCCGCCGCGTTTTCTGGGGTTATCACCGCCGCTAGCACCGTGGGATCCAAGATCAGGTTATTGTTGAACAGAGCCGGATTTCGCGGATTTGAAGGGCCCGCTCCTGGCGTTCTGTTCGTCATAAACCCAAACATATTTCTCCGCTGCTTGCTTTCTGCAGTACGGCTGGTGACTGAAGCCGACTCTCCGTCAACCCGGGCTATGATCGGGTTTCCATCAACCGGATTTTGCTGCTGGGCCAGCGCTCGCGCCGCTCCGACCGCGGCCGTAGTCACGTCCCCCTGATTGAGATTAGTTGCAGGGGCCGTGTAGACCGCGACCTGGCGCGTGATGCCTGGTGAAGATTAATATTCTTCCTCATCACAACTATCCTCCTCGTACCGGTCCTCCAGCAGGTGCAGGATAGACTCGGTATCTTCTTCTCTCATGACCCGGCCATTCGGGGTCCATGTCGGCTCCTCCGGCTGTTCCCTCTTCGTGGTGGGCTCTTCTATCGGATCGACCATACCGACCGACTCTTCTCCATCCGACTGAACGCAGGTCGCTTCTCCTGACACAGAATCATACTCAACATCATCAGGAACAGAACCGGACGTATGTACCATGCCAACGAAGACGTTGACCCGGCCGATTGTGACGATAGACCCGGTTTCTAGCAGATCCGACTCTGGTCCCCATCCAAAGTCGTCTACCATGTTCTCTCCTTCGGGGTTGGTGTAGATCTCGCCGATGACGAGGTTCTTCATGCTTTCTCGAGCTTCTCCCGTGATGTAAACACCCTTGGACGTAGGCCCCATGGTGGGCGCCAACTTTCGTGGGATAATCACGGCAGACGTTACCGGGGGTAACTTATCTTGGGGTAATTTGACTCTGGTGTTTGGGAGAGGGTTTTAGGTCAGGGGAAATCATGCTATCGATCGATCTGATAGCTCTGGAAATCAAGTCGCCGAGTCTCCGATCTAGGGTTACCAATATCAACTCTCGTATTACAGGGATACTCGAATATCTGGTAAAAAGCTCCCTTTTCCTAACCCTAGGAGCCGGCTTATATCTTACTCGGATCCCTGGCTTCCTATACAAGGCACACTCGGAATCCTACCCGGAAACCGCATACAAACCCTAAGTTTCCTAATAGTAACCCCAAAAGCCGGGTTACGAGACCTATCTCCTTCTTGGGCCTTCTAGAAACTCCTCTTCCTTGAGCCGGGTCTTGCGCAATTCCCTTTGGGCCGGGTTACACCTTGACGTTAGCCTACCGGGTTATGATCCCTCCATCAGTTCTTATTTGGGTTTTCTCCATGTAAGGTTTTAGATCTTGTCATGGTCTTCATGTCAAGCTCAAGTGTATCAAAAATGGATTTCGTATGAAAAACTTATCGCAATTTTGTTGTTGGAGGTTTCTACCAGTTGTCCTTTATTGGTAGGACAAACCTTTCATCATTTGGTTTTATATTCCCAATTTTACTATTATGTTTCTCTGCATATTCTTTTAGTGCTCGTCGTTGCGATTTCAACGAGCCCAAGAACATCAAAAAACTGAGTTCGGATGCAAAAGGTACGACCGTTTTCATATCGGGTGTTCTGCAGTTTTTTCCAGCACCGGAGGTTCCGGTGCTGGCTATGCCAAAAACCCTTTCGGGATGATGTTGGCGGAACCTCCAGTGAAACCACCGGAGGTTCCGGTTCTTGGGGAAGTTTTCAAGCCCTTTTGCTGTTCTAACTCATCCGGGGGACAGAGGTTCTGGTGGTTTCACCGGAGGTTCCGCCCCTGCGCGATTTTCCCCCCAACGGTTAGATATTTGGGTGACCTATTTAAGGGTTCTTCTTCCCCAATGGTTACCTAGCATTTTGGGCAAGTTTGACCTCCATTGTTGACCTCCAAAAGCTTTCTATCTCTCAATCCCTCCAATGATTCTTGCTTCCACTTGAGGGAAAAGAGAGAGGAGATTTAGATCTACCACTTTACCAATCAATCCCTCCTCTTTGTGAGGAGAACCTATTGGATCTAGATCTAGGGATTCATTTGTTGTTTTCCTTGTTCTTCCTCCTTCCTCCCTCCATAGCATTAGTTTCTTTGGTGGGATTTGGGATAGAAGTTCTTGACCACTTTGTGTGTTCTTGCCATTGCATTAGGTGCATCGGTTTGAGTTCCCCACGAGATTCGTGAAAGAGAAGTTCGTGAGCTTGTTACTCTTGGGTTCTTGGTCACCGGAGAGATTTTGTCTTGGGTGTATTGAGCACCCTAGATGGTTAGTGCTTGGGGTTTCCACCTTGTTGCAAGAAGCTTCATTGAGAGCCTCCAATTGAGTTGTGGAGATAGCCTCAACCCCGTGTAAGGTTTGGTCAACGCCTTCAAGTCGACCTCATAGTGAAAACGAGCATCTCCCTCACCGGAGAAGCTCAAGGGAAATAATGGGTGCACATCCGTGCTATTGAGGAGCGCCTAGGTGGATCCCCACCTCTCCAACGAAGACTTACTTCCCTTGGGAAGGAACTTCGGTAATCACACCGGTGTCTCCTTGTGCTTCAGTTATTTATATACTCTAGCTCGTTACTTATGCATTTACCTTTGTGATATCCATCGTGCTTGAAGTCATCTATATTTCTAGCTCATAGTTCTATATCATGCCTAGCATAAGTTGTTGGTGCACATAGGTAAACCTAGCTTGCATAGGTTTTGTGCTTGATAAATTAAACGCTAGTTTTATTCCGAATTTACTCAATCTTAAACCGTAATTGTTTTAAAGCGCCTATTCACCCACCTATAGGCGGCATCCTTGTACTTTCAATTGGTATCAGAGCCATGGCTCTCATTATTAGGCTTCACATCCTTGAGAGTAATGGTGTCGCTTAGTGAATTAGTGCATGATCCCACATTTCATTTCGATGGCACAAATTATGATGTTTGGAAATTTCGCATGCTTATTTATTTTCGGGTCGTGGACCCACATATGGAGCAAATTGTAGAGATGGGTTTTTCTCCTCCAAAGGATCCTCAAAATACAACTTTAGAGGAAGAGAAAAACTTATCTCTCGATGCTCTTGCTATTAATGCGTTTTTCCTTCTTGTGAGCCTTGTAGTTATTAAACCACTCTTTCCTATCAGGAATGCTCATGAGTTATGGACAAAGATTCAAGATAAATATGGTGTGTCCAATGTTGGAGAGGATGATTGTTATCCCTCCACTTCCGATCGTGATGTGTTATCAACTTCTTCTACTTCACCAACATGTGGTAAGCCACAAAATAATGAGATGGTGAGTAGTGATAGGCTTTGCAATAATGATAGTGAGCTTATTATTGATGATCCTTCATCTCTATCTTATTGTCATGCCTCATCTTTGGACTTAAACACAACTAGAACCAAAAAATGTTTTACATGCTTGTGTTGATAGTCTTTGCATATCATGTCGACATTGCTTGACTAAATCTCATGATGATATGCTTGCTTTATCTTGTTCCAATCATAAAAATGATTGTGTTTCCTCTAGTATTTGTATTGCTAACAATGTAAAGGAAACCCAACTCTCTATGGAACAAGATATGGACTTGAGTGGTGCCTAAAGTAATGATCTATCATCATCTACCACCTTTTGCCTCATGGCCAAGGATTCAAAGGTATCCTCCACTTTGAACCCCAATATATCTTATGATGATAGTAGTGATGATGATGTTGGTAAGGAGGTTGATGACGAGTCTAAGAAATTAGGCTTATGGTTATCAAGCCTTGTTGATGAGACCAAAGAAAATGTGAATGCTCTCCTAGAACAACTTGATAAGGCTAACTCGCTTATAGATGAAAAGGAGGATATCATCGTGACTTTGGAAAGTCATAGTGGTAGTCATTCTATCAAGGACAAAGAGCTTGAAAAGGCTTTTGAGAAAGAGCGGTCTCTTAGATCTTCTCTTGAAGAGAAACTATATAGTCTAGAAGAAACATATGCTATTAGCGTTTCTAAGCTTAGAAGAGACAATGAATTATCTCTTGCTCTTGCTAATGACCTCAAAGCTAAAAATCTTGATGCTTGTGCTACTAACTCTATTTCTTGTGAAGCATCCATATTAAAGGAGAATGTTGAGCTACGGGCTCAACTTGAGTTGCTAACTAGTAATTATGGGAAATTGGAAGAAACTCATGAAAAGCTCTCAAGCTCTCATAAGGATCTTCTAGTCTCCCATGAGAGGCTAAAATTAGCTCATAAGGCTATTTTAACTAAGATAACATCTTGTGAGCCTCATGTGGAAGAATACACAATATCTACTCTAAATGCTATATTGCCTTGTGCTAGTCCTAGTAATTCATCCTCTCATAATGTTCCCACATCTTATGATGAATTGCTTTCCTTACCTTGTTGCTCTAATAATTATGCATCTACTTCTCTAGCTCTTGTGTTGATACTAACCATGTAGAGGGAATCAAAGAGCTCAAGGACCAAGTCACTTCATTGGAGAAAGACTTGGAGAAGTGTCATAAAGGGAAGTCCACACTTGACAATATGTTGAGTGCCCAAAAATCCCCCAATGACAAGAGAGGACTTGGATTCATTTCCAATCACAAGAATAAGTCCAAGGTCGACAAGATGAAGGGCCATGAACAAGACAAGAATTTGTCCAAGATTGTTTGCTTCAAGTGCAAGGTTGAAGGGCATCATGTTAGATCATGCCCTTTGAAGAAGAAGAAACTTAGCGAGAAGCAACAAGGGAAGCGGCCACAAGTTCAACCTCAATCTCAACTTCAAGTTGAAGAAAGGCCTCTTCCCATGAAGACTCAAGCTAATTATTCTCAAGTTGAGAAATCAACTAAGAAGAATAGAAGGAGTCATTGTTGCTACTTATGTCGTGAAAAGGGCCGTCTTTCTTCTTCATGCACTAATGGTACATTATCCAACCCTATCATAATTGATGATGTGTATTCCATTCGGATGGATAATGTGGGCAATGTGTTTGCCAAATATGTTGGTACTTGTCGTGGTTTTGTCACAGCAAGTGTCCTCATACGAGAACTAGATTGCGAGGCCATTGCTTCTAAGCGAAACTTCGAAAGGGTTAAGGCAGAAACGACAGACGCAAATTTACCCAGGTTCGGCCCCTCTATTGAGGGAAAAACCTACTCATGCCTTCTTACTATCCGGGAACAAGGTCTCGATTACAAAGGGAGATTCTGGCTCTCGATGTCTCGAGCTCTTAGCTATCAACTTAGAACTTGCCTTTCTACGTCCCAGGGTCTCGCCTTATATAGTGGACGAGACCTCCGGGTTACAAGGAGAGTCCGGGTCACGCCCGTCCTCGGAGTCTTAATCCCTTCCTACTCTTAGCTACCTCGTTCTGGTTCTCATCATGACCCAGCTCTTCCTTACTGGCCTTGGGCTGTCCTCCGGGTTCCCGGGCCTCCATGTCTTCCTTCCCGGGCCTTGGGCCAGTCTCTTTATCCAGTCCGGGTTATGATCACAATAACCCAGTTCTTCTTTGATGTAACCCGTATCCACCAGTTATAACCAAGATTAGGTAGCCTCCATTCTTCTGGACGATATCCGGCTTATATTAGTGGCTGGTAAGGCTCCCCCTTACCTGTTCCCCCAACATTAGCCCCTAGGTTAACATGAACGCCTAAGTTTGAGCCTAATAAGTTTACATTAAGCTTTTTCCACGTAAACTTAAATGAAAATATTAAGTCTAAAAATAAATAACCTCCCAAAGATATATGTCCCGGATTACTCGGGAACCGTCATTTATTATCAGGATCATATCTTTCCGATTTCCAGAAAGATAACCCCGCATCTTATCACCAAGATCCTGATAACCGAAAAGTTTTTGACCTATCCCGGATTCTCCTCGGCGCAGTTTCCTCGGGAAAGATCCTAGTTTCCAGATCCAATCTTGCCATAATTTTCCTTCAAAAATGTTGATCTGGAGGGTCCTTTGTGTAAAATTACCACAAAACCCTAGGTTTTTAGCCCCGTCTATAAATAGTGGAGGTACGGTCCCCCTGGGTTCATTCGCCCCTCGTGCTCCCCACTTCATCTTCCACCTCCAACTCCTTGCTCACGAGCTCTAATTTCTTTCCCTCACCGCCGCGGTCGGAGCATCGCCGACGTTTGCCTCAGAAGAAAAATGGTGAAAGAAAAAAGGTTGGTGTCCAAAGCCGGCGCTAAGGGGAAGAAGAAAGCTGGAGGAACGTCCGGTTTTGGAGTTGCCGGCATAGGGCGAGGCAAACTCCAAGTGAACTGGTGTAAGTAGGACATGACCCAAGGCCGGCTTACGGAGATGGAGGAGTCCGGGTTACTGCCCAAGAACTTGTCTTGGCGCGCTCCTAGGAATGAGATCCGGCCCGAACCTGGGCCGGGCGAGGTAATAATTTTCGAATCCCATATTCTCCACGGGTTCTGTCCAACCGGGTCTCTCTTTTTCCGCGGGCTTCTGAACTACTATGGCCTCCATCCTCAAGACCTCCCTCCAAATTTCATTCTTAACGTTAGCAACTTCGTAGTTCTCTGTGAGGACTACCTCCAAATAGAGCCAAACCTAGATCTCTTTCTCGAATAATTTTATTGCAACAAACATCCAGAGGTCGCTGGGGGCGAACTTACGCACTGCAGGGGGGGTTTCATTTCAGAGGCGTAAAGACATCGCCTATCTGGGTATCCCTTTGGCTAGCCACCCCAAGATATGGAAAAAATCCTACTTTTACATCAAAAACACTTCTCCTGAAGGTAAGCCGGCTTTGCCGGGTTACCGCTCTGAACGTTTGACCTGTACCAGTACCATGAATTCTTATGCCAAGCCCTCTGATAGAGTCAAGATCCGGCCTTTACTGAAACACGTAACCTCGCTTATAGTTCACGGGCTTACGGGTTTATATCCGACCAAGAATTGGGTAGATTGGTGCATCCAGCCCCTCAGTGTTAGGGATCGGCTATTCCATGAATACTCCGGTTTTGTGGATCCCATGCGATATTCAGAATCTATCGTGTCTAGGTTAGAGATGATAAACTCTCTAAAACTGTTAGTTGGAGTTAAGCAAGACAAGTTCTTCGATGTTGTCATGGCACCATATAACTCCACCAACCCAGCTCCTCCTGTAAGTTCCTTGTTTGCGTAACTTTTGCTTTTCATAACTGTGCACAGTCTAACCCTGATTTTGTCTGGGTTACAGCTATCAGATCCCTTCTGGGTTACCATAGAGGACCGTGCCACTCCCGAAGAAGAAGAATCGAGTGACGACGAGGATGAGGTTTCTGAATTTGATTCCCTCGGTCACTTGCACAATGAGTTAGCTGACGCTGGTTACTCGCAGGGTGAGCAGGTAGAGCAAGAGGGCGCCGGGTTAGCTGAGGGTCAAGCAACTGAAGATGCGCCGGGTCATGGAACTGAAGAGGCGCCGGGTCATGGATCGCCGGTTCACAGCCCCCCGGGTCTTGGTCCTTCCACTGCCATCACCGGTTCCAACATGGTGATTGATAAAGATTCCCCCATAGGCCACAAGAGGACCCGCCAAGCAGTTGCAAAGGTGTCTATCTCTAGATTGTCCAAAAATCCCTTGAAACCATCTTCTCATGTAAAGCAAATGCAGGATGATTAGGAGGTAAGCAAGAGAAGAAGGACCAGGAGCTCCGGCTCCAGTGAGTTAGAACCAGGTTTGCCTGAGAAAACTCCGCTTCGGCGGGTCTCCCAAGCTCAAGTTTCGCCCACTGATCTCACCCTTTAGCTGGACAATTAAGGACCGAGCTGAGTCAAACTTTTCATTCAGATTCTCCTGTCTCACACTCGTCCCATTTTAGCGGGGCCAGTGAGTTCTCCATTAACTCTGGGTAAGTTAGCTTTTCCATCTCATCCTTTATTTGTGCTAACTCTTTGCTTGTATAACCTAACTTGTTTTTTTTGTCACCGTAGAGCTCAAGCCGTGCTGAAGGTGAACCCTGTCTCATCTGCTGCCCCAGTCGTGGACCCGGAGAGGAGATACCTAGAGGAAGAAAAAGATGAACCGGCTGCTCCATCGTCGGATCACATGGATGTGACTACCGGAGAACAAGAAGAGGTGAACCCGGTTGATAGTATCCCGGGTAATGATCCTCCGGTTAAAAAAGAGGCTGCTCAAGGTCCAGATGTGGTAATCACCGGGTCTCAGGTTACCAAAGTTATTGAGACCTCGACAGTGCTCTCCAAGGTCACTCAAGACCTAAAAGTGAAGCTAGAAGAGAAGAGAACTCCTCCTAACCTGAACATTGAAGGTCAGGGTTTTGATGCGCTAACTCAAGAGCTTACTGAGATCCGACATTGCACTGATGATATCATAGAGTTTCTGAAACAAAGATACGTGGTAACCTTGATGTACATAACCTATATCCCCCAATCTTCTAGTTTATATCTAATAATATATAGTTGAAGATTATGTCGCATTAATTTTTTGAAAACTGAATGCATGTAGCCCCCAAGTGCCGGTTCATAATCTATTGGACTTTTCTCCATTTGTACTATAATCTGTAGAATTTGGACTGAAACTGTGTAGCCCCCAAGGGCCGGTTTATAATCTATCGTACACCGGGACTTTTTCTCAATTTGTACTTTAATCTGTAGAATTTGAACTGAAACTGTGCCCAAGGGCGGGGTTACAAGCCTGTTGTTGCCCGAGACTTATCATAATCTTGAAAAATGTTGAATTTGTAATGACATTGTCATTGTCCGGGTTATAATCTTGTGACGCCCCGGGATCGGGCACTATGCAGATTTCAGCGTTTCCGCCAAAATCCACATAATAACCGATTCCAGGTTCCCACTTGTGATAACATTACAACAGTTCACGAATATTCCGCAACAACAATAGAAAAGATATATAAAAGACGACTCAAACGAGTGAAGGATACAACTGATACAATACAAAGATCCAAATGACAGCGGAAGACGAAAATATCCGACTACGGACAAGATACAAATTGGACTAAGAGTCCTGAAGATAACCGATGGCGTCCAATCCCTGCCCAGGCCAAGCCGGAGGGATTCCCAAGCTAACGTCGTCAGACTTCAAACCTGTTGACTGCACTGTGGAATATGCAGCCACGAAATGGATTCGTGGGTCAATACTATTAAGTACTGGCAAGTGGATAAACCATACTCACAAGCTACCAGCGTAACCAATCATCACAAGATACAAATACTTTGGGTAGAACGGAAGGAAGGGATTATTGCAAAGAAGCGGCAGCGGGCTGCAATAACTAACTACAGAGACGCGCTACAACATCCGGCTATTAGAGAGGGATAAGAGAGCGTATCAGAACCAGCTATAACTACTCACCAAACAATACCCATCCAGTGTTACCCCCTACTAAGGAAGCAACCCAAGGAAACTCACACCGTTGATTAAGGTGACATACATTTTTATGGTGGAGGTAATCTATATTATTAGTCAAGTTATCATCGTTAAGTGTAAGTTGTCTGAGTACTTGTTAGCCAACACTTTCACCAAGTCATCCATAACCGCGGACAACTGTAGTAGTACAGCCCATCACGAGCTATACTTTTGTGTGTAGTACTGGCCCCTGGACCGTTCACCAGCACACACAACTAGATAGATATCCAAAGAAGCAAATGTATCTCATATCTAGCGAATAATCCAGAGTGCAAAATTCTTTACAAGTTGCATAGCGGAAGCTAGCTCAAAACTTATTCAAGTATAACAAAGCGAATATAAGGGCTCCAGTCTTCAATTTGTGCCACAGGCGAACAAACATGTTGAGTGGAGTCACGAGACCTACGTCGATCACTCTGAAATCGAACAACCTGCACGTTGGAATATGCAGCCCCCAAAAGGAGGTCAGATCATTCTGAGCAATGATGGCAAGTGACACTATGGTGGTATATAATTGGCAAGTGCTAATCTACATGCATATTTGGCTAGTGGAGTTTCTAGGCTATTTTGCATAAATGCATTTGTCCTATCATTTGATAATAAATTAGTTTTGCTCATATTCTGGACACTTTGGTTGATAGCAAAGTGCTCCTAAATAATTGGACACCTTGGTTGATAGCAAGGTGCTCCTACCCTTTGGATTAGCACACTGAAAAACCATCAGGCACTTCTCCAATAACCCATAGTCAAATTTGGTAGTAATCAATAAAACAAGATGAACGAGATATGTCATGTTTCCCATCTAGTTGTTGAATTGTCCCTAACCAATGGAACACGGCTAAGATCTTAGTTTTAACCCTCGCGAGGTTTGTGCCCTTTACCCATGTTGCCTAATCGACCCCAAACACCATGATACACCACTAGTACCACGGAAGGAAAGAAGATCAAGCCATAAACCATAAGAAGTAGATCCCCAAACCCACCACGAGCCGGACCAACCTACCACTAATCTACATCTCTGGACACGTTGGGTTCGAGTCACCACAACTTACAATCTATGTCTAGCCCATACTAATATGAAACATGGTTGCACGCAATAACAACTACATAAAGAAAGTAAACATGATCTCAAGATACTGGGCGGCGGTCCCCACCAAACTTTGTACTCTGATGACACTCTAGCAATCCGCCCAGTGGTTAATTAATTATCATGTTGTTTTCATATGCAATTAAAATAACAATTTTCATCATAACATGATAATGATCCCATCCACGAATAGCTAGAGCATGGCTAAGCAATCTACAACTACGATGTTTTCTATCACATGGATGCTACAATCTAGGGGTAACATGTGATTACTCCACCTGGGTGTTAATGGAGCAATCCCTAATAATAACTAGCATAGCTATAACACTCAACTCCTACTCATGCATAACTACTGTAAAACTCTAATGCATATAGTAAAATAATGGGTTCATGTGTGTCACTTGCCTTGATAGAAATTGGAGTCGTTCACGCACTCGAGTCAGTCGCAACCGTAACAACCACGGTCCTCACACGAACAGCAATCGCAAATCTCGCAATCTACACGGTACAAGCATACCACAATAAATAACCAAACCAGGCAAAACAACAATGCAACATATGGATGCATGATGATTTAATAATGCAAGACAACTAATTTACTAGTTCTCTGGTTACCTAAACAATATATGATGCATGAAAAAGTTTGTAATGCAACAAGAGGCAAAGAAGCAGCTTAACCAAATTAAATAGGGTTAATTAACTATCTACATGATATTATCGAAATAAAGTTCATAAAAAGGTAGATCTAAACCTAACACATTAATAAGATCTAAAAAGCAAGTAAAACAATCAACGACAACTTTATGGATAAATAAGAACGAAGTATAGATTTGAAATTTCGAGTTACTCCGGTGGTCAAAAGTAGATCGGAATTATAGAAACAGATCTGTATCTCAAATCGAAAAACTCAAAGAACTAAAGTTGTAGATAATGATGAGATGCAACGTCAGTAGAAATTTGAGCGAAAACGGACAAACGGTTGAAGAGTAATTGAGCAATTACCGCTTCAAATCTGAAAGAGTAGATCGCGAAATTCTCCGGCTGTGGTGGATGAAAAGAGATGAGGTTTCTTGGGATGGATCGGTATCGACGAGATCTAAAACTCTTGTGAAGACTTGAACGTCATCCGAGCAACTTACGGACCGTGGCGAGTAAAATACCACGAAACCGATCTGAAATTGGAGTTTCGAGTTTGGGACGACCTCACGGGCCGGGGCTGGGGTATTTATAGGTGGGGAGGTCGGTGGAAAGTTGCTCCTTGGAGTAGGGAACAAGAAGCGGAATCGAATTTGGACTCTACAATGAAGAGATATGCGAGTTTGAATGAGAATAGGTAAAGAAAAACGGGATTTGTACCGGATTACTACGATCGTACGAGGGCTGTGCATTCCTCGGCCGGCCCATGTGGTGCGGCTGAGTTTTTTTTTTCCTTTTATCACTTTCTTAAATCTTTCATAACTTTTGAAATATAACTCGGAATCGAGTCAAACAAATTTCTAAAAAATTTAAATTTAAAACTCTATCATATTTTACTATTATTAAGTAATTTTAGGCAAAATAAAATATTTAATTATCCTTTAGCTTATAATCGCCTTATAGCAGGATTTTGGGCTTTTTAAAACATGAATTGGTTTGGGGGTTCAAATGCAACAAACAAATGCAATTTTTGTAACATGCCATGCTATGCATATGCTCTAAATGCAAAACATTCCAAATGTAAGATTTGGGATGTTACAACAACACGGCTTCTCGAGAAGATTAACCCTGCAGGGATGCACCAATTTGGCCGTACACGTAAGAATAACCTGCCAGGTGGGGATCAAACCCACCAAGCAGGCCACTCAACACAACCCAACTCTTCTTCGCATCAAGCCCAAAGAACCACGTGTTGTGCGTGCGCGGCTAATCGAGCCTCCACGAAGAAAAGGGGGACCCTCATAGCACTGGAAGACCACGCCGCCCTTAATGCTGACTACAAAAGTTTCATCCTGGCGCCAAGGGTTCGCATCTGCATATGCATGCATCAAATGGAAAGCCCGAACTAAGTGTGGCGATTTGGACGAGATGCGAATCGAATCAGAATTGCGGGGGGCGCCCATACTTGCTTCCCACATGCGGTTAGTGCGCTCATCATGGATCAGTAGACAAGACCCTTTTCCTAATTAAGTTCGACACTAGCAGGCCTCAAAACCACGCCGGACCTCCTGCCGGTGCCTTATCATCAAATTATTATTACCCAAAACATTAACATGTTGTTGATTAAGTTGAAACCCAACTATTAAACTAAACAGGTGATATGACAAAGGACAACAAGACTCGAGCGCAAACAACACTAAGCATGCAACTACGACACGAGGGCCAACAAGGTAAACAAACAACAGTTAATAGGAAGTGGAAGGAAGTCTATATCATGGTTGCAAGGTAAACATATGATAGGATCGAGACACAAGCATCGAATCATAAGGCTAGCATAAAGACAACAGAAAGAATCGGTAACAAGTGAGGAAAGGCAACATGGGTAGCAAGTGAGTATACTTGCCTGGAATCCAGCAAGTAGAGGTACATCCGCAGAACTTGTCGGTGCTCACATCATCTCAACGTCCTATCCGCGAAGAAACAACAAACTAGAACAAACACCGGATGCAACAATTACTACTACGGCAAAAGATCCAGCATGATCCTAATTTTATATGCATGACATGCGGGATGCAACACAAAATTACAACTTAGACAATTTAATCGGACCCGGAGTCCAGACAAATAATTATGGTTTAAGTTGTTTATCTAACCATCATATTAAATGTTGATTAACATGCAAAACAGTAAGTAGGTGAGCTAAACAATATTAAATGGAATAGGGCAATATTTAGTTAATACCCCAACACATTCCATATTTAAATATTAGATGAACATGCATAACAGAACTAAAATGCAAGATGCAATATGCAAACAAAGGCATGGATGGCATATTAATGTTCCTTGCATTTTTCTGATAAAAATAGATATAAAGTTTGTATTAGTTGGATTTATAAAACATGAGATATGATAGGTACAAGATTATACATAATATTGGAATTTCTGGAGAAAAAAAAAGAAGAAACAATGGGGGGTTGTGCTCCGAGGGATTTGAACTCGGGATCTCCTTACATTGGATCGAGAGGCATACCACTGGACTGGATCGCCGTCATTGTTTGCAGACAGCCACGATACAAGATGAAATACAGTAACTGAATTTTACACAGAAGCAGGTTCAGAGATTTGCGCCTGCGTGAAACAAAAAAAACGGAGGCTTATGTGCTCCGGACGGGGATCGAACTCGCGATCTCTCGCTGAGAGCCAGGGAACAGAGCCACTGGGCTAGGTGCGGTTTGTGTGTGGATACAGATATCAGGAACTATGAGTGATACCAACGAGGGTTAACTGAATTTTGAAGAACCAAGGTTCAGACTTGGACAGATTCGGAGATCAATAACAAAAGAAAAGAAAGGAGATCTTGGGGCAGGCGAGATTCGATCTCGGGACCTCCAGATCGATCGACAGGGCGCAAGCCACTGGAATAGCTAGGCTTTGGTGAAACAATCGGGGATCCGTTGTAGGTATCCTCGCCATCCGTGAAAATCTTTTATGACGAAACCAACGAGAAGAAACAGGGTGCTGCACGCACGGTGATCGAACACCAGCGGCCGACGGTGTCGCTCGAAGGCGGGGTACCCAGAGCAAAGGGGAGGATGCAGAGACTCGTGGACGAGGTTGAAGGGGTCGTTGCCGTGGTTGCTGTCATGGATGTGTGGCCGTCTGTGCCGAGGACAGAGGAGGAAGATGAGCTCGGTGGCGACGTCTCGGGCAGCTCTGGCTCTCAATTCTCCCACGAGGACGGCGAGGATCACGCACTGGTTCCGTTCCCACGATCAGCTCATCTCGAAGTAGACCATGACGGTGGGGCGGCGACGATGAGGTCCTCCCGTGCTCTCTCTCTCTCTCGCCACCCGAAAAATTCGGAGGAAGAGAATAAAAGAGAGGGGAAAGGAGAGGTGGCGGCGGAAGGAGAGGGGAAGAGGGGAGGCTAGGGTTTGGATGGAGGAGGGGACGGCTAGGGTAGATAAAGGAGGGCGGAGAGGGGGACCATGGCGTGGTGGTTGTGCGCTGGTGCGGCGATGGAAAGCGACAGGGGCACCCTCCTGCGTGTGTTCTCCTGTACGGACAAAGGAGGAAGAGGCTTCTATGGGTTTGCTTGGAAGAGGATAGTGGGCTGGGTTGTTGGGCTAGCCGGGTTGCCTCCTCCTAAAACATTTTTGTTTTGTTTTGTTTTGTTTTGTTGTTTTATTATTTTACAGAAATTATTTTTAGGCACTGTTAGTAAAAGGTTCATACATCAAACAAATTTTAGAAAAATAGGAGTTGATGAATTTTAAAAGGTGTGCAAGTGTTTAAATGCATGATGATGCATTATGCAATACGATGCAAAAGAAAAACAAGCAACTTTCTATTTGGGAAAAACCCCGGGTGTTACAGACGACACCACTAACAAGGGATTGCGCCCCCGCAATCCGCTCCAAGCCGGTAAGAGAGAAGAGATGGTTATACTATCGGGTAGTCATGCTCCATGTCGATCTTCTCGACACCACTAACAAGAGGTTCTTGCTCACGTCGATGACGATGTTCTTCCGTTGAGAGATCTTCCAGTGGTCGAACCTATTAGGTTTAAAGGCTAAGAGAACGTCCAACCCACGTAGGCGACTAACACTTTGAAAGATAGATAAGAGAAGAGACTCCAAAACAAATAAGATAGAAGGAGAAGTAGAATAGAGGAAAGAAATAAACAAGAATCCTATCGAGAGGTTTCCAAAACAGTTTAGCAGAAATAGTTTTTGACACTCTAGAAACACGACCGTTAGCGAGGTTATCCTACAGGCTTTGCGGACCCGTTGCTTCGATAACCATTCGTATCGAAACAACTTTGGGAATCGGAAACCATGCTCTGATACCATTTGTGACGCCCCGGGATCGGGCACTATGCAGATTTCAGCGTTTCCGCCAAAATCCACATAATAACCGATTCCAGGTTGCCACTTGTGCTAACATTACAACAGTTCACGAATATTCCGCAACAACAACAGAAAAGATATATAAAAGATGACTCAAACGAGTCAAGGATACAACTGATACAATACAAAGATCCAAATAACAGCGGAAGACGAAAATATCCGACTACGGACAAGATACAAATTGGACTAAGAGTCCTGAAGATAACCGATGGCGTCCAATCCCTGCCCAGGCCAAGCCGAAGGGATTCCCAAGCTAACGTCGTCAGACTTCAAACCTGTTGACTGCAATGTGGAATATGCAGCCACGAAATGGATTCGTGGGTCAATACTATTAAGTACTGGCAAGTGGATAAACCATACTCACAAGATACCAGCGTAACCAATCATCACAAGATACAAATACTTTGGGTAGAACGGAAGGAAGGGATTATTGCAAAGAAGCGACAGCGGGCTGCAATAACTAACTACAGAGACGCGCTACAACATCCGGCTATTAGAGAGGGATAAGAGAGCGTATCAAAACCAACTATAACTACTCACCAAACAATACCCATCCAGTGTTACCCTCTACTAAGGAAGCAACCCAAGGAAACTCACACTGTTGATTAAGGTGACATACATTTTTATGGTGGAGGTAATCTATATTATTAGTCAAGTTATCATCGTTAAGTGTAATTTGTCTGAGTACTTGTTAGCCAGCACTTTCACCAAGTCATCCATAACCGCGGACAACACGGCTTCTCGAGAAGATTAACCCTGCATGATGCACCAATTTGGCCGTACACGTAAGAATAACCCGCCAGGTGGGGATCAAACCCACCAAGCAGGCCACTCAACACAACCCAACTCTTCTTCGCATCAAGCCCAAAGAACCACGTGCTGTGCGTGCGCGTCTAATCGAGCCCCCACGAAGAAAAGGGGGACCCTCATAGCACTGGAAGACCACGCCGCCCTAAATGCCGACTAAAAAAGTTCCACCCTGGCGCCAAGGGTTCGCACCTGCATATGCATGCATCAAATGGAAAACTCGAACTAAGTGTGGCGATTTAGACGAGATGCGAATCGAATCAGAATTGCAGGGGGGGCGCCCATACTCGCTTCCCACATGCGGTTAGTGCGCTCATCATGGATCAGTAGACAAGACCCTTTTCCTAATTAAGTTTGACACTAGCAGGCCTCAAAACCACGCCGGGCCTCCTGCCGGTGCCTTATCATCAAATTATTATTACCCAAAACATTAACATATTGTTGATTAAGTTGAAACCCAACTATCAAACTAAACAGGTGATATGACAAATGACAACAAGACTCGAGCGCAAACAACACTAAGCATGCAACTACGACACGAGGGCCAACAAGGTAAACAAAAAACAGTTAATAGCAAGTGGAAGGAAGGCTATATCATGGTTGCAAGGTAAACATATGATAGGATCGAGACACAAGCATCGAATCATAAGGCTAGCATAAAGACAATGGAAAGAATCGGTAACAAGTGAGGAAAGGCAACATGGGTAGCAAGTGAGTATACTTGCCTGGAATCCAGCAAGTAGAGGTACATCCGCAGAACTTGTCGGTGCTCACATCATCTCAACGTCCTATCCGCGAAGAAGCAACAAACTAGAACAAACACCGGATGCAACAATTACTACTACGGCAAAAGATCCAGCATGATCCTAATTTTATATGCATGACATGCGGGATGCAACGCAAAATTACAACTTAGACAATTTAATCGGACCCGGAGTCCGGACAAATAATTATGGTTTAAGTTGTTTATCTAACAATCATATTAAATCTTGATTAACATGCAAAACAGTAAGTAGGTGAGCTAAACAATATTAAATGGAATAGGGCAATATTTAGTTAATACCCCAACACATTCCATCTTTAAATATTAGATGCACATGCATAACACAACTAAAATGCAAGATGCAAGATGCAAATAAAGGCATGGATGGCATATTAATGTTCCTTGCATTTTTCTGATAAAAATAGATATAAAGTTTGTATTAGTTGGATTTATAAAACATGAGATATGATAGGTACAAGATTATACATAATATTGGAATTTCTGGAGAGAAAAAAAAAGAAACAATGGGGGGTTGTGCTCCGAGGGATTTGAACTCGGGATCTCCTTACATTGGATCGAGAGGCATACCACTGGACTGGATCGCCGTGATTGTTTGCAGACAGCCACGATACAAGATGAAATACAGTAACTAAATTTTACACAGAAGCAGGTTCAGAGATTTGCGCCTGCGTGAAACAAAAAAACGGAGGCTTATGTGCTCCGGACAGGGATCGAACTCGCGATCTCTCGCTGAGAGCCAGGGAACAGAGCCACTGGGCTAGGTGCGGTTTGTGTGTGGATACAGATATCAGGAACTATGAGTGATACCAACGAGGGTTAACTGAATTTTGAAGAACCAAGGTTCAGACTTGGACAGATTCGGAGATCAATAACAAAAGAAAAGAAAGGAGATCTTGGGGCAGGCGAGATTCGATCTCGGGACCTCCAGATCGATCGACAGGGCGCAAGCCACTGGAATAGCTAGGCTTTGGTGAAACAATCGGGGATCCGTTGTAGGTATCCTCGCCATCCGTGAAAATCTTTTATGACGAAACTGACGAGAAGAAACAGGGTGCTGCATGCACGGTGATCGAACACCAGCGGCCCACGGTGTCGCTCGAAGGCGGGGCACCCAAAGCAAAGGGGAGGATGCAGAGAAGGGTCCCAAGGGACGGGAGGCTCACCGAGAGACTCGAGGACGAGGTTGAAGGGGTCGTTGCCGTGGTTGCTGTCATGGATGTGTGGCCGTCTGTTCCGAGGACAGAGGAGGAAGATGAGCTCAGTGGGGACGTCTCGGGCAGCTCCGGCTCTCAATTCTCCCACGAGGACGGCGAGGATCACGCACTGGTTCCGTTCCCACGATCAGCTCATATCGAAGTAGACCATGACGGTGGGGCGGCGACGATGAGGTCCTCCCGTGCTCTCTCTCTCGCCACTCGAAAAATTCAGAGGAAGAGAATAAAAGAGAGGGGAAAGGAGAGGTGGCGGCAGAAGGAGAGGGGAAGAGGGGAGGCTAGGATTTGGATGGAGGAGGGAACGGCTGGGGTAGATAAAGGAGGGCGGAGAGGGGGACCATGGCGTGGTGGTTGTGCGCTGGTGCGGCGATGGAAAGCGACAGGGGCACTCTCCTGCGTTGTTCTCCTGTACGGACAAAGGAGGAAGAGGATTCGGTGGGTTTGCTTGGAAGAGGCTAGTGGGCTGGGTTGTTGGGCTAGCCGGGTTGCCTCCTCCTAAAACATTTTTGTTTTGTTTTGTTTTGTTGTTTTATTATTTTACAGAAATTATTTTTAGGCACTGTTAGTAAAAGGTTCATACATCAAACAAATTTTAGAAAAATAGGAGTTGATGAATTTTAAAAGGTGTGCAAGTGTTTAAATGCATGATGATGCATTATGCAATACGATGCAAAAGAAAAACAAGCAACTTTCTATTTGGGAAAAACCCCGGGTGTTACAAATCTGTCAAGTTATGACTCCTTGTATCATATAATTGAAATTTTGATGATAACTTGTACTAATTTAACCAATAATTGTGCAGAGTCTTGAATCCTCCTCTCAAAAAGAGGTTTCCAATCTGAAGAACTTGCTTACCCAAGAGGCAAAGAAGACTGAAGAGGCCAGGACCCGGAAGAGGGAACTTTAAGATAAAAATACTGAGGCAGCTAAGACCTGGTCTGTGCTGCAACAGGACTTTGAAACCCGGGAGAAGGCCCTTATTGCAAGGGCTAAAAAAATCCAAAAAAGAGCTAGAGGAAACCCTCACCAGTTTTACTATTGTCAAGAATCTGCTGAGAGACATCACTAGCGGTGTTTTTGGTAAGTTAACCCAGCTTGAGTCTCCTAGCTTAAAGTTTTTTCCTTTCTGCTTCATAGTCTTGTTTTGCTAAGTTATGCATAACTAGGTTCTTATCAATAATATTACTTCAACTTGTAGGCAGGAAACACGGCAATAATCTCCAACTCCCTGACATGAAATTGAAAGCTCTATTTACCCTGATCCGGCAGTTATATGTTGGTGGTGGAGAATGTATCAAAGCTGTCCGGGGCTGGGATAACCTCCCCCTGGGGCTCAGTGATATGCTTGTGGAACTATCTCATGTTCCTCAATGGATACAAGAACACATGTTATCATCCTGCCGCCGTGGAGCTATCAAGGTGATGTCTGTAGCGAAAGCTTATCATGCATCCAGAACTGGATCCGGGTCTTCTCGCCAAAGGTTTTCTAGAATACAAAGCTGATATGTCCAAGTATGAGAAGAAAGACTTCGCCAAGATAGAAAGGGAGTGTCGGTTCCAGGATTGTATTATTGCTGAGAAATTCAAGCTGAAGGAGATGTGTCCGGGTTATACTTCATCAGGTGAGAGCAAGACGACCTTTTGTCCCCAGAAAATCGCTACTATCCTCCAAGTCCCGCAGAAGAGCCATCTTTCAGTAGCATTTTTGTCTGGCGTGCCTCATACTGTCACCCCATCTGTTTCTGCTCCACCTCGTCCTTTGTACGAACTGGAGAACACTATTGATGCTCTAGCTCAGCTGGAGTGGAAGTACGTTCCTGTTGATGAGGTCAAAGAGACAGAGGCCATTCATGCGACAGTTGAAACAGAGACTGAAGACCTGGCGCTTCAAGACCCGGCAGCTAAAGACCCGGCAGCTGAAGACCCGGCCCAGCAGAAAGGAAAAACTGTTGCGGATTAATCTTTGAATTTCTTAGAAACAATAAATTTGGCCCTGATGGGTCTGTAATAGGCTAGATGAACTGCTTTATTTCTAGTCTTATTTTTGGAAGTGCGCATGTGCACTTAAGATACAATTGGTTTGTGATAACCTAGTTTCGTGCGAGGTTATGGGAAATTTTTGTTTTTCGTGTTACAATTTTTGCAGTACCCTTAATTTGTTATTCGAGATTTTCCTTGATTTGGTTTTTCTTTGCTATCTAGCTCAGTCGGTTTTTTGCATGACATAATCTAGTGTTTTAACTCTCGTGAGTTCAGGGTCATAGTAGCCCGGTTTTGCCGGGTTATAGCATGATTAACTCATCCAGGTTTAAACATCTAGGTCATAAATTGGCGTGTAACCACTGACTGGCAGGCAAGTATAACCAATATATTTTGGCGTTTGCCAGATTCGCGAGATATAGACTATGCTCTAGCATCAGCCCCCAAGTAATCATGAAAAAAGATGTTTTGCTGTAATGATAAATTTATGAGACAAATACTAGTAACTCAGATTTTGTCTAAGTTTACCTTTTATTGCCAATTATAACATAGTGATTACTGAAGGGAATATGCCCGAGAGGCAATAATAAAATGATTATTATCTTATTCCTTGTTTATGATGAATGTTTATTTCTCATGCTAGAATTGTATTAACTGGAAACGTTGATACATGTGTGTTTAATAAACAAACAATGGTTCCTAGTAAAGCCTCTCTTTTAACTAGCTCGTTGATTATTAGATGATCAAGGTTTCCTGATCATGAACATTGGATGTTGTTAATAAAAAGGTCATGTCATTAGAAGAATGACGTAATGAACATATACCAAAAGTGAATATAGCAATGCGATCAAGTCATTAAGTTTACATTGTTATGTCAAACATACGAAGTAACTTATTCCTTAGACCATGAGATCATGTCAATCACTGATACCGGAAGGGTGCTTTTGATGTCATCAAACGTCGCACCGTAACAGGGTGACTATAAAGGTATCGTAGGTATTCGGAAAGTATTAGTTGAGGATCATGGATCAAGAGTGGGATTTGTTCATCCAAAATGACGGAGAGATATACTCTGGGCCCTCTCGGTGATATCACATCGATACCAAGCACGTGATATGATCACAAGGATGTTATATCATGGGAATAGAAAAGAGTACTTGTCGGTAACAAGATCAAAACAAGGTATGGGTGATACCGATGATCGGATCTCGGACAAGTAAAATATCGCGAGACAAAGGGAATAGTCACAACGTTGATGGTTCACACACGATCACGAGAGCCATCGTTGAATACATAGGAGTCATCACGGATCTCCAGATCCCGTTGTTGATTATTGATCGGAGAGGAGTCTCGATCATTTTTATGTTATTCGAGAACTGTAGGGTGACACACTTAAGGTTCGATGACGCATTTGAGAGGATACGGAATATTGGAGAAAAGTTTGGACAACACCGGAATTGTTTCGAGGAATATTGAAATAGTCACCGGAATTGTTTCGGGGAATATTGAAATAGTTCAAGGTGGTATATGTTAATGTTTGATTAACAAATAGTTTAAGGGGGTAAGTGTTAATGTTTGTTAATAGGATTAACAAATATTAAAATAAAGAAATAAAATTGTTTTATTAATTTATTAAAGAAAACCCTTGGAATTTTGAGTGGGAATTGATGAGAGAATGAGTGGGTTGAGTGGAGACTCCACCCACATGATGAGGGGAGAGGTGGAGGCACCAAAATTTCGTGGCTGCCTCCCCTCCTATAAATAGAGGCATGAGATCCCTCTCCCTCACACACTTGGTGTCATCTCCATCTCCATCCTCCTGCTGATCCACCTCATGTTCATGCACTTGGCGAAACCCTGAACGAAGTTTTTCTCCACCACACTACGCCGTCGTGCTGCTGGTTTCCGAGGGATCCTCGACTTCCGCTACCCCGCTGGATCGAGGGAACGTAGGTCGACATCAACCGTACGTGTGACCGATCACGGAGGCACCGCCAGATTGTGGTGCACATCTTCTCGCTTTTGGGGTCGGTGTGAGTACGACTACACCAACAATGAGATTTGATCTTGTAATGCTTTGTGTCTTCGAGGGTATGTGTTCTCCTTAACCCTCTATTTTCTCATTGCACTTCGTCTCCTAGATTAGATCTTGGCCTTTCGGGTGTCTCTCGCGTAGGAATTTTTTTATTTTCTATGCAACGACCCCTTCAGTGGTATCAGAGCTGGATCTATGCGTAGATGTCTTGTACGGGTAGAACACATATGTGTATGTGGATGTTGATGATCATGTTATTGCCTCCTTGAGTATTTTATGATCTTAGTGGCATAGTTGGATGAAGCTTCCCTAGACTAAGTTTACGTGTACTATGTACGCGAGATTTGTCTCACTTGTGGCTGAGGGGGTGTCCGTTTCTCCAACTATAGTTAAGATCTTATCTACGAAGGGTTGGCAAAAATATGTTTATCAACGTTGTGGTTGATGTTCGTAGGTATGAACGTTTATATCCTCAAAAGCCCTAAGCCACGTAAAATATGCAAAAATAAATTAGAGGCGTCTAACTAGTTTTTGCTGGGCATGTGATGTGATATGGTCAATGTTACAAATTTGATTATGGGATGATATCTTTTGTAAATTATCTGTATACCGGAAGGTATCCATATGGTTGTATTATTATTGATGGACAATCAAGATTGGGGTGCCATGGAACTTGGTACCATGCCGGTGGAATGATGAAGATTATACCATGATGCACGTGATGGAGATCAAGTGCAAGAAGGACCATATCATATCATGTTATCCCTACATGTGATGTCTGTGATGTTAATCCTTTTTTGTATCTTATTTTTCTTAGATAGCAAAGGTAGCATTATAAGATGATCCCTCTCACTTAATATCAAGATAATAATGTGCTCTTCCTTAAATATGCACCGCTAATAAAGTTCGTCGTTTCGAGACACCACTTGATGATCGGGTGTGATAGACTCAACGTTCGCATACAACGGGTGTTTTCAAGCCTAGCATGTACAGACATGGCCTTGAAACACACGCAATACTACGGTTCTACTTTGCGAGCCTAGCATGTACAGACATGGTCTCAAAACACGTAAACGAAAGGTAAAGCATGAGTCATATGGATGATATGATGAACATGTCGATGTTCGCCTTTGAAGCTACATCATCTCACGTGATGATCGGTTTTGGTGTAGTGAATTTGGTTCGTGTAATCACTAAAGACGACTAAGAGGGATGTTGTTTTTGAGTGGAAGTTCATGGTGTAATTTTGAATTAACTTGAACTTATTTATCATGAACAACCAATCAAATTGAATCTGCACAAATTGTAGTATTCATTGGCATCCACATAACTAGCTTACACTTAGATTGTTAATTGAGATATAATTGTTATGATCTGGTAAAAATCATTTAAGATTGGTACCGTATAAGTGAAATTTAAAATTGAGTCCTATTGTAGATTTTTGGTATTTCCTACCTAGCTCCATATGGTTAATGATTGATTGATCTAGAGAGCAAATAATTCCTACTTAGAATCCAGATTCATGGTTGCTTCCATATTACTTTATCTTCAAAAGAATGTTTTGTTGATTAGGGTGATTTAGGAGCTGAAAAGAATTATTTTCAGAAACAATCAAGCGAAAGATATATTGATATCTAGAAACTTATTTGTGGCAACATGACTGAGTATAATTTAGCGTGACAATGTATGCTCATATTATTTGAATATATACAATGATTGAAGACGCTAGGCGTTTGAATATTCCAAGAAATTGGGCGCTAAACATTATCCTCTAAATTCCTTCCTTCGAGCTATAGTAGCTTAATCATAAAATTGTTATGATGGGATAGATTAAAAGTATGGGTAAAGTCGTTTACCTTACTTGGATATTGCTAAGAGTGGAATCTATAAGAATACTATTAATATGGTGATATTAGTAGAGCAACCAAACTCAAAGTATGACTCAATGGGTGATAGTATATGACTAACACGCCAAATAAAATGAGCTAGTACAACTAGCATTGTTTGATGTTGAATGATTCTTCTGTAAAGGAAAGGGAATATTGAAAATACAATTACAAAAGGTATATGGCAGAAAAGAATATAACTGGAAAAGTCCAACTTAGGAGTATATCCTTGATATACAAGTTATAGATGTATTACTAGTTAACAAAGTATTTTTTTGGGTATTTTGATACCACATTGGTTGGTATGAGTTGTCATACAAAGCAACACAATGCAAGAAATACAAGGGCCTAAAAGGAACTAGTACTAGATGTGGAATCGATTATGACGAGAACAAAAATAAAGTGTTATTGTGTTCATTGTCATATCGAATCAAACATTCAAGATTTATATTAAGAACTTAATAAGTTTTTATTTTGTTCTGGTCTTTTGTGAGAGCAAATGAGATTGTTCAAACAATGACCATATTCTATAATTGATGGATGAGTTAATATAAATTGTGTTGGTAAAGTAAACATCTATAAGACTAAATGCTAAACGTTGCAAGACGTAAAAGAGTTTCACTTAAATTGTGACACCACCATTTTAGTTCATATCGGAAAGGAAAACATGAAGGAACTCCATATTGATGGACTTCTAGAGTCATTTTGTTGTGAATAAATTGACGCTTGTGAGACCTCTTCCAAAAGATGACTAAAATTCCGTTCATAGGCTAAAGTAGAATGGACGACTAATTTAGTGGATATTATACATATTGATGTATATAGTCCATTATGTGTAGTAATGTATGGTGGATTAATTTTTCCTTCATAAAATTCCGTCGATGATTTGAGTAGATATATGAGTATATCTATTTAAAGAGAACGGAGTTTGACATTTTTTGAATTGGTTCAAATTATTGTTAGTATGAAGTAAAAATCATCGTAACAAGATAATTAGGTATTTATGATTGGATCATAAAGGATAAAGTTTTGAGTTACAAGTTTAGCAAAACATCTGAGGAGTTGCAGAATTGTTCTACAACTTATACGTCTCGAATACCCACATTAGTTTGGAGTATTCAAGAAACAAAATCAAACCTTGTTGGACATGGTAAGATTGATAAAATTGCCATTATAATTTTGTAGTTTATACATTAAGGACAACAACTTTTACACTGAAAAGAGCACCATCATGATCCCTTGAAATTGACAACATATAATATATGATTTGGGTAGTGACCCGAATTGTCATTTTCTTAAGTTTTGGTATGCATAGCATGTGTAAAATGTTTACAACCAAAATGGGATAAATACATGTTTATAAGGCTATCCTAAAGAATACATTGGGTATTTCTCCTATCATCGACCAAAGACAAATGTTGTTTGTCAGAAAAGGTTGATTTCTCGAGAAAGTAGTTCTTGCGAAATAAGTGAGTGTGAGGATAGTACAAATTCAACGAGATTAGAGAATCTCCGTAATCATGTCAAGAGTAGCGCAACACTAGAAGTTGTTCCGGGGTTTCCTATTTCGACTAAATAGAAGACACTACATATGTTGTAGATACTTCGAATGAGTTTGCGAACTGAACCACAAAAGTCCTAAAACTTTGTACTTAGACCAACTTGTGGTTTAAAATTAAAGTGTTGTTTTGACAACAAAGGACATGGACCTTATAAAGGAAGGAAATGATGGGCCCTGACTTCGTAAAATTGACTATGAGTCATTATATCCGCCATAGTATCCTTGTATGATTATCAAGTATGTGACTTGGTAGTCCTTTTGATAGGCATGATGCCTAACGATAGCAAAAGGGTCTATATAGCGACAAAGACATGGATTTTTACATCCTTTCAAAGTTGTACTTATCGAACAGTTGTTTTCGACAAAGTTCAAAAAGTTGAATACTACAAGATTTTGATCTTCCGTAGTGATGCTTTAGTATTTGAGGATAGTTCTAGCAAAAGTCACATATTATGATATGGCAGTTGAATAAGAAAACCAACTCTCCTCTCGAGGAAGTTTGATCGAGGGTGCGTACTTGACACAGTCTGAGAGTTTTGTAGAATTCAAAAGGTTGTTGGAAAGGTATGCAAACTTCAAAGGTTGAAGTGAGCATAACGAAGTAGGAATCTTTACATTAATGAAGTTATCAAAAGAGTTTGATTCCATCATGAACGATAAAGATGCTTGTAAATTTACAAGAAATTAAGTGGGAGCGCTATGACATATTTCCAATGCTTTATGTAGATGACATATGGTTGATTGGAAAATATGTATTTTAAATTAACACGGTTAAGAGTTTCATATTGATGAAAGGCTTAGAAGATATTGGGCATCGATATCTATAAAAGATGGATTGAAGCGCCTGATATGATTGAAGCCAAATTACATAGATGAAATATTGAAGTAAGTCAATATCAAAATGACAAGATGGAGTTCTTGTCACATGGAAAATAATTGAGCAAGATTCAAGTGTTTTGACACATGATGAGCATCATTGAAATTGAGATTTCTAAGTCATGCTTCCATGCTTTGTACACAACCAGATGAGTCTTATGCTACAAAATGTTATAGCAGGATAATTCATATGATGATTAGACAACAGTGGGAGAGATCCTTGTGTCATTTTAGAAATGCTAAGGATATGTTTTCCTATGTATTAATGACAAAATATTAGTTGTAATATGTCACACTAATAGTCTTGTCATTTATTCAAGTAATTTTATCTCAATTAAAATATGTGATGAAGAGTAGCACAATAGGCTGGAAGAAAGTTCCATGCTGGATTTGAAAGAGTTTCAATTAAAATATTGTGACAGATACTACAACAAAGGCTAAAGTATATCGTTGTGTTGACAACTGATAATAAACGTATTTTGTGTCAAGGAGTTCTTTATTGAACTTGGTAAATTTCCAAGAATGCTAACACTATGAAGCTACATTTTCACAATGTTAGTGACATTGTTTTAAGCAGAGGAATTAAGGTTTCACCGATTGACCAAATATGTACAAAGCCATCTCATTAGAGAATGAGTGATGCGTGTAGACGCAAATAACATGCAAATACAATAGGACATGAACAATTCAGATCTTTTTAATGATGTTTACCACATGCGAAGCATGGTAATAACACTGGAACGCCATATGTATTAAGTGCTTACAGACTAGATTATTGACTCTAGTGCAAGTGGGAGACTGAAGGGAATATGTCCGAGAGGCAATAATAAAATGGTTATTATCTTATTCCTTGTTTATGATGAATGTTTATTTCTCATGCTAGAATTGTATTAACCGGAAACGTTGATACATGTGTGTTTAATAAACAAACAACGGTTCCTAGTAAAGCCACTCTTTTAACTAGCTCGTTGATTAATATATGATCAAGGTTTACTGATCATGAACATTGGATGTTGTTAATAACGGGGTCATGCCATTAGAAGAATGATGTGATGAACATATACCCAAAGTGAATATAGCAATGCGATCAAGTCGTTAAGTTTACATTGTTATATCAAACATACGAAGTAACTTATTTCTTAGACCATGAGATCATGTCAATCACTGATACCGGAAGGGTGCTTTTGATGTCATCAAATGTCGCACCGTAAAGGGTGACTATCAAGGTGTCATTAGGTATTCGGAAAGTATTAGTTGAGGGTCATGGATCAAGAGTGGGATTTGTCCATCCGAAATGACGGAGAGATATACTCTGGGCCCTCTCGGTGACATCACATCGACACCGCTTGCAAGCACGTGATATGATCACAAGGATGTTATATCATGGGAACGAGAAAAGAGTACTTGTCGGTAATGAGATCAAAACAAGGTATGGGTGATACCGATGATCGGATCTCGGACAAGTAAAATATCGCGAGACAAAGGGAATAGTCACGAAGTTAATGGTTCACACACGATCACGAGAGTCATTGTTGCATACATAGGAGTCATAACGGATCTCCAGATCCCTCTGTTGATTATTGATCGGAGAGGAGTCTCGATCATGTCTATGTTATTCGCGAACCGTAGGGTGACACACTTAAGGTTCGATGATGCATTTGAGAGGATACGGAATATCGGAGAAAAGTTTGGACAACAACAGAATTGTTTCGGGGAATATTGAAATAGTCACCGGAATTGTTTCGGGGAATATTGAAATAGTTCAAGGTGGTATATGTTAATGTTTGATTAACAAATAGTTTTAAGGGGGGTAAGTGTTAATGTTTGTTAATAGGATTAACAAATACTAAAATAAAGAAATAAAATTGTTTTATTTATTTATTAAAGAAAACCTTTGGAATTTCGAGTGGGAATTGATGAGAGAATGAGTGGGTTGAGTGGAGACTCCACCCACATGATGAGGGGAGAGGTGCAGGCACCAAAATTTCGTGGCTGCCTCCCCTCCTATAAATAGAGGGCATGAGATCCCTCTCCCTCACACACTTGGTGTCATCTCCATCTCCATCGTTCCGATGATCCACCTCATGTTCATGCGCTTGGTGAAACCCTGAACGAAGTTTTTCTCCACCACACCACGCCGTCGTGCTGCTGGTTTCCGAGGGATCCTCTACTTCTGCTGCCCCGCTGGATCGAGGGAACGGAGATCGTCACCAACCGTACGTGTGACCGATCATGGAGGCACCGCCGGATTGCGGTGCACAACTTATCGCTTTCGGGGTCGGTGTGAGTACGACTATGCCAACAATGAGATTTGATCTCGTAACGCTTTGTGTCTTTGAGGTCATGTGTTCTCCTTAACCCTCTCTTTGCCCGTGGCACTTTGTCTCCTAGATTAGATCTTGGCCTTTCGGGTGTCTCTCGCGTAGGAATTTTTTTGTTTTCTATGCAACCACCCCTTCAATTACAATGATCCTATGTATAATATGGCCTCAACTGGGCTATGTTCCATGGTCTTCCAGTTTCATCCTCAGATGTTTGTGATTTATCAGCATCACACATATCAATGAGGTAATATGACCCATTGTGTAGTTTCTTACTTACTACAAATGGCCCCTCCCATGGAGGACTTAGCTTGTGCATCCCATCCTTCTTTTGGATCAATCGTAACACTAAGTCCCCTTCTTGAAAACTTCGAGTTTTAACTCTGCGGCTATGATAGCGACGCAGGTCCTGCTGATATATGGCTGACCTCGATGTTGCGAGATCGCATGCTTCTTCTAAAGCATCAAGCAAGTCTTGACGAGCTAACTCATTCTGAGTCTCCACATAAGCAGCCAATCGTGGTGAATCTTGACAAATATCACTTGGCAAAACGTCTTCAGCTCCATAGACCAGAAAAACAGTGTATAACATGTTGATCTGTTTGGAGTAGTTCGTATGCTCCACAAGACAGCTGGTAACTCGTCGACCCAGCACCCCGTAGTTTTTTCCAGTGGTACCTGAAAATCAACTTTTTTAAGAACTTGACTGCTGTAACTGCGTCACATTTGCTGATTGGTTCTGCTTCTACCCACTTTGTAAACTATCCACTGCCACTAGAAGATGAGTCTTTTTATCTCGTAAGGTATGCTAGGTATGGTTCAGTCCACTCTGGCCTAGTATGCAACACGGCTATCAATTCTGATTCCAGGTCTGGGTTTGCTAGGTCTTCCTCTGTTGGAATCTTGACCGACGGGCTATGAAGTTCGTCCAGGAAAACATTGGGTGGAACTTTTTTCTTCTGGGAACCCAAACGAGCTAGTGCATCCGCTGCCTCATTAAGACGTCGATCAATGTGATCAACCTGATATCCCTGAAAATATCCGGCTAGCTGGGTAACCGCTCGCCTGTAAGCTGCCATAACTGGATCTTTAGAATCCAAGGTTCCTGTAACTTGTTGAGAAACAAGGTCTGGATCACCAAAACATCGCATCCGGGTTGCGCTCATCTCCTTTGCAATTCGAAGTCCATGAAGTAAAGTGTTGTGGTGAGGTAAAGACAGATGCCATAGGATGGCTAAAGATTTGGGCCGATGGATGTTGTAGGTATTCGGGGAGGGATCGCACGCCAAGTAGACGCGCTCAGGAACACTGCAAACAACACGATCTACCCAGGTTCGAGGACCTCGTGTGGAGGTAACACCCCTACTCCTTCCTATCTCTCTGTATATATCTCAACTGAGTAGCCACAGTACAAACTCTACTCTCAGCCGAGTAGCCAGCTGCTAGCTCTCCCTCTGTGTGGTGCTACGACTCGCAATAAATGCGCTCGGAGCCAACGTCCCTCGCGCAGGAGGGGGCTGGCCACCTTATATACTGGTGTTCAGCGAGTAAATTACACTTAAAAGTACTAGAAGTGACAACACCACTGTCCAAATGTCGCACGCTTCTGTGTTACCGCCGACGCCGTGCCGAAAGTCGCCGTGCCGTTCGGCTGACAGGTCTTGTCCACCCTGTCAGCCCCTTAGGGTAGGTCACTGACATGTCCTGTCCCCCTGTCAGTGACAGGACTTGACAGGCACCAACCCGTACTGTGCCCACACCTTAGCGCGTATAATCATGCTCCTTGTAAGTTGAACCGCACGCCTGTACGGCTGCGGGATCTCCCACAACGGCTCCATTGACTTTGTTCCCAAGTAGGATTGCTTCCCATCTACTCGGACCTCCCGAGCTCTACCCGGATGATCCAGAACATCACTTGTTATCTTCTCTTGGCCTTCAGTACTTATCACCGAGTAGCGTCTACCCGGCAAATCGCACATTGATCACTGTTTTACCACCAGTCTTATCCCTACTCGGGGTAGCCCCCCGACATTAGTCCCCGAAGCTGGTAGAGTCCAACGAACTTGCTCGTTTGGCTCTGCCAGCTTTAATCAAATTGCCTCCATGATGAAGTGTGGCCGAGTTGCTCCTCAACTCGGATGCACATAATCTTTATTCGGACCTTTCTTATTATGGCCTTCAGAGTTTTATTCTCGTCAACGAGTAGACCACGCGATGCTGAGTTCCACCGAGAACCCAACACTTAGCAAAATTTTCAACACTTTGCCGCTCGATGCAGAGCGACTTTATCTTCTCGTGTCCAGGGTGGGCATGTGTCACGCATCCGTACCCCTGACGCCTCGGTTCTGGCGTTACTGCGTGGCACACGCCCATCACTGCGCCTAGGGCCCACATGCCGTTTTGTCACCTCGCGCATGTACTCGAGAGCCCACGACGCGCGTCGTGGGATTAACTGCGCCCGTTACGCACGCATTTCGCGCTGTGTGCGTTTCTAACAAGCGCGTTAACTCCCACTCCGCACGATCTTGCCCACGATTAATCCAGATGATAAATGCACACTGAGGCGAGTTAAATACCCCGCGCCGCCCTCCGTACCTGTTTCCTTGCACTTTCCCCACTTCGTGTTCCCTCTTCGCGTTCGCCTCCGCAGCGGAAACTAGCGCCGTCGCGAGCTCGCTGCACACCGCCGTTCCACGCACAGAGAGCGAGAGAGATCATCCCCGTGCGCCTCCGCCTCCGGCCTTCGTCTCTATCCTCGACGCGCCCGCCTCTCCATCGAAGGAACCGCCATGGAGATCGAGAACACCGCTGGAGATTTGCACGAGGAGGAGGTGGCGCCGCCGCGTGCAGGCTGGAAGGGCTCCGACGTGAAAGCGTCGGACCGCCAGTGGCTCGTCAACACGTGGCGAGTCCCTCCCGGCGTCATCTGCCACCCTCCCGGAAAGGATCTTGTTCCCACTCTTGAACCTGGTGAGTACGTGGTGTTCTTAAGCCATTTCAAGGGGGGATTCGGGCTTCCTATTTCCAACTTTATGCAGGACTTCCTGCGACATTTTGGCCTCCAGCCACACCACCTACCCGCCAATGCGGTAGCCATGCTCTCCACCCATGCCGCAGTCTGCGAAGCCTTCCTGGGTGTCTATCCCACCGTTCACACCTGGGCCAAATTCTTCTTTGTCCACCAGCAAAGTATCCCCAATCCTTCTAATCCTCTTACCGCGAAGGTGATGACCCAGACCGGTAGCGCCATGATGCTCCAGCGCTCCACCGAGTACCATCCGCGGGTACTCGGGCTGGAGACTTTCCGCAAGTGGCAAAGGGGCTTCCTCTACGTGAAGAACTCCCCTCCCGCAGAAGGAGAGGAAGCCGTGGACTTGATCAAGCTTCCCAAGTTCCAGAACGTCGCCCCCGCCAAGATGCGGAATTGGGGTTACCATCCCAAGAAGACGGTGAAGGACGCGAACCAAGTTCACGACCGCCTACAGATGCTGGTGCAAGAAGGGCTCCTCCAGGACGATCCGATGGCCTGCTGGGTGGAGCGCCGAGTCCTCCCGCTCCAACACCGGGTACACAAGATGTGTTATATGGGCGGCCCCGCGACTGCACCCGGACGACCACCTTCGAGCTCTCCAAACCGAAGGTGGCGATCTGGGTCAAATCCATCCTCCTGACCACGCTCACGGACAACTGGTTCTACGGCTTCATGCCGTATAGCCGCACCAAGCACATTCCTCAGGTAAGTTTTCCTCTCTGCACCATTGCTGATCTTAATTCTTTACTTCTTTGTTGTATACCGAGTAGGAACTACCTCAGCCTCTTATCGCAATCATGCCTTATGTTTGAATTTCATACCGGGTAGGGCTCCTCCGTTGGAACTTAGCTTAATATGCTTTATGCTTGCACGCTGTTCAGAGTAGAGCCTCTACCTGTTTTCCTTCTTAGGCCTTAGTCTCAAATGCTCTCTGTTTGCTTGTTAGGCCGAGTAGGACTTTTTCTTACTTTCCTCTTCTAGGACTCTAGCATATTTGTGCTTTATGCTTGCACGCTAGACCGAGTAAAACATTTACTCGTTTATCTCTTCTAGGCCTTAGCATTTTGTGTTTTATGTTTGCACGCTAGACCGGGTATCATTCCTCTACTCTACTTAGCGTGCTTTATGTTTGCACTTTCAGCACATCGCTCGCCAAAAACTGGAGGATGGTGCCGTTTTTGAGAGAACTGGAAGCCGGACCGGACCCTGGATGACGTGACAGCGTTTGACGTCCAGGATACACTCTGTATCCCTCGTGCTGGCCAGGACGGCAAGTCCCGAGACTATGCCTCTATTTGAGACTGGTCAGATGATGAAGAAGGTGACCGAGTTCACCTGTTTGCTTGCTTGCAGCGCGCCTTGATCCTTCTCTTTTCTCATTCTCACCTTTGCTTCTTTCAATCATAGACGAAACGGAACTGGAAGAGGGGGAGGAACCACTGGACGTGGCACCTATTTCCGTGGTTGTCCCCACCGAAACCAGGAAGAGACCGGGTAGCGGGGCACTGGAGCCCGTGCCAAGAAGATAAAGAAGAAGGCATGTAACAAGAAGACCACCGTGCGCAAGAAGCGTCCCACTGCCGACGGGTAAGTGCTTCCGAATTGATCTTAGCCTTTTGCCTTCTATGCTCTTTACTGTTTTCTCCCTGGCTTTCTTCTCTGCATCCCTTTGATTCTCTTTCTCCTCTGCTTACCTTACTTCAGTGCTGCCCCTGACGCCGAGGCCACCAATGAACCAGCCCCCAAGAGAACCTGTAGCGTACATGCACTTAAAATTTGGCAAGGTACCTATGTATAGTGCAAACCCCTGGATCGATTTCATTTGCACACACAGTTTAAGATGAATATCACAACATGGTATCATTATTACACGAATGATCCAGACTTGGTAAAATAAATTGTTCAAATACAACTTTGCATAGCACAAGGCTAGCTTAAAAGAGTACAGCAGCGGAAATTTATTCTTCAAGGAGTCTCCATCATCTTCATGTGCCACAGGCGAAACATGTTGGTTGCAGACTCGAAACCTTAATCGTAATCTCACTCGTCATCTGAACAATCTGCAACAAATAAAATGGTTGCAACGGAGTGGGTCAGAACCATTAAAAATGGATCTGGCAAGTGACACTATGTGGACACTTAATGGAATAACTCTAATAACCTATATGCATATTTGGCTGGTGGAGTTTAAGGCTAATTTGCACAAAGCCAATTTTTCCTAATTCTTTATAAAACATCCTTCTTTTGTCAAAGCAGGTATGGCATGAAAACCACCCTCTTTTCCACCTTAGTTCAACCTTCAAAATTTTAACTTCAGAAATTGGAATGTTGGGAAACCTCCATTGAATCCTTGATCAGCTGCTCAAATTGTCCGTAACCGGGGACACGGCTAAGTACTTAGTTTTAACTCTGCAGAGGTTGTGCACTTTCACCATGAGACCCAACAAACCCAAACTATCCTCAAGCACTCAATTTGTGCTAAGGAAAAGGAGAGAGTCGAGACGAGACCTTTGGGGAAAAGTCAAGGCAGAGCCATTATACCACATGGTTGCACGGGAAGCATCTTCACTTGGACAAAACTTTGGTCCCTTTGTACCTGGGTGGCAATCCTCAAGTGAACTCTCAGGTGAGAACCCCCACATACCATGGTCCTAAGTATAGTAAACTATCTTAGGTGAAAACCCCCATGTACATGGTCCTGAGTAGCCACTCAACATAAACCATTCAAAACCACTTCCACCCATATTATTCATTAACTTGGTAGATTTTAACATTTCCAGAAAGCAATTTTTGCATAGCATCAATAATTCTACTAAGTTGTCATGGGTGCTAGACACAACTAGTATAAAGGAGATAGTGGTTTTAGCATAGCAATACTATCCAACACATGCAATAACAGAAATACACTAAGTCATGCATAGAAAATACATAGGAAATTTATGAGGGGTGTGCCACTTGCCTTGGCAATAGGAAGAGCAGGAGTAGCAGTTGCAACAGCTTTCGTTTCTCTCCGAAAATTCTAACACAATAAAACAACCACAATAAACATACAAGCAAACCAACAAATCAATTGTATGATGTGCAAAATATTCTAAGGCAATGATATGCATGACATGCAAAAATTACTCAAGGCACATAGACAATAATAACTTAAACAAGTTAAGGAAGGTTGGGAAACATGAATTTGATAAAATTGACTTAGAAAAATCTGCAGCTTGCATTCTAAGGATTTAATCATAGACACAAGGACTTGTTTTATGTCCAATGTGACAAATAGAAGAGAGAAGTTAGTATTCAAGAACCATCTTCTGGTCTAAGGTTAGTCCTTAGCACAAATTATCTAGAGAAACCATATTGAAAATAATTACAGAAAATAAACTAAGTCAAAAATAGTCACATGAGCATAAAACAACCAAAACCCTTTTAACTTAGCCAAAAACTATTTTGGGCGCCAGGGACTGTTAGCAAACATCATAAGGTATCCAAAAATATTTTATTTGCAATTTTTAGATGTATACAATTTAAACTATGCCAAAAATCACCAAACAAGCCTATTTAAATTTGAACCAATTTATGTTTGTCAAATTTGAATTTGGACAGTTCTAAAAGATTCTATGTGTTCGGGGCTTTTCAAAAAGTCCAAATTTGCTAAATTTGGATCTACGGTTAAAAAGTTATGATGATTCTAAGTTTGGGGGACGTTTCTGCAAAACTGCCAATTAAACCGATTCGGAAAAAATAGCTTCGCTCACGCGGCTGCTGACTGGATGCTGACTTGGCCGTCACGTGGTGCTGACGGGGCGCTGACGCTGCGATGACAAGGCGTTGACTGGGCTGCTGACGAAGCGCTGACGAGGCGTTGACTTGACTTTGACTACTGATTTTAACCAAAAAATAAAGTTGCTCGGATGGAAAAACAATCTAAACGAAAGTTGTAGAGCATTACGTGCTCTTTCTAACTAGCACAAATATAACATCAGTAGATGAATAGTTTATTCACAAATCACAATTTACCTTTCTGGTCCAAAACTTTGACCGTGAATAACTCCTAGCTCGCTCGACCAAAAGAGGTGAGGTTTGGGGCAAACGAAAGTTCTTGATCAGGAGAACAACTTTGGTTATCAAGCCCCGAAGATTTGAGATAGTTTTCTTCTCCGAAAAACATCAAACGCCAACTGTATTGTACAGAAAATTCCGTACGTCAAAACAAAAAGTGTTTAAAAACAAAGTTGTAGATCAGGGTTCAATCTAACTTCTCACCAAAGGAATTTCGATTTGAAGATCCGAGCACGAAGAGATCTAGGAATTACGAATTCAGATCTGAAAGATGGCCCTTCGAAATTCTTCCTCCACGGTTAATGAAAAGAGTTGAGGCCTCTCGGGATGGAAAGATATTGGAGAGAGCTTCAATATTGCTTCAGACTCCGGTGCGATTCGAGATCGTTTTGGTGGGTAGATAAGCGAAATACTTTTTTGCTGATTAGGGTTTCGGTGGGACGAAAAGAGGAAAAGAAATGCCGGCGCCTACAGGTATTTATATAGGCTAATGGTCGGTGGAATAGCTTGGGCTCGAAGTTATAAACGCGTAGCAACAAGCGGATCCGGATTTGGAGTCATATTTGTTAAGATATTCGCGTTTAAGCGAAGGTGGTTTAGAAAACACGTTTTCTGGAAAATTTGGTTCGATCGTTCGTGTTAACTCGTTCCCTCCTTCATGGGCCGGCCCAGTTCGGCCGATTTTTTTTTTTTTTTTTTTTTTACTGTTTTCTTTATAACTTTTGATTTATAGATCCAAATGATGTCAAACCAATTTCTATAGTTTTGTAAACAAAAATAACTTGATTTAAACTTTCAAATAAGATCTTTCCAATTTAAATAAAATTCCAAAAAATTCAAAATGTGTTTAAATGGATTTTGACACTTAATGTCGGGAAAATATTTATGCCTTAATAAAATAATACAATTGGAAAATTAATTATTTTCCAATTATATACAAACAATACAACGCATTTGACAAACATAGCACATAACTAAAATAATGTGAAGGGCATACCTTGCCCCCTTTTATTTTTTTTAAATATGTTTTCAAGTGAAACTATAAATCCCCATTTTGAAAATCTTCAAATGCAACAATGAAATATGCTCATGAATGCATGCATGATTTTATTTTTAAAGCAAAATACTTAGTAGTTTTTGAAATTTTTAAATTTTTCTGATTTTTCAACTTTTTGAAAAATTGGGATGTTACAGACTACCACCCTTAAAAAGAATCTCGTCCCGAGATTCGGAAAGGTTAGCAATAGGTTGTGACTGTATGGCTACCACCCTTAAAAAGATTTTTGATGGTAGTGTAAAACTTCTAGATGCAAACTTGATTTATAGTATACCTTCCACTTCTTCCACTTCTTCCATATTGATGTGGTTCACATATCCTTTATCAAAAGGATTTGGCTTGGCAGCTGCTTCGGCCTTCTTTGCTGGGCACTCGTTGGCATAGTGGCCCTTGTTCTTGCACTTGTAACAAAGCACCTGGCTGATATCCCTGTATTCAGAGTTTGGGCGGGGTTGTCCATTGTTATGTTCGTGATCAGCTTGTCCATTTCCCTTGTGGCCTCCATTGCTTCCTTTGGATCCACCATTGTGATCTTGATGCTTGTGGTGACTTCCTCCATTATGATGTTTCCCATGTTTGTGACCATTGTTCCCATCATGGGTGGAGTGCCTCTTGAATGAAGGCTCAACATGATGCTTGTTAATACTCAGCTTCCTCTTCCTGTTTTCTGCCTTCTTGATGTTATCCTCCAGCGTGATGGCTTGGTCAAGGAGTGCCTGATAGTTTGGAGCATATGCCACAGTCAAAGGAATCTTTAGGTCATCACTTAACCCTTTGAGAAATTTTGCCTTCCTTTTTGCATCAGTATCTACATCTTCAGGAGCATAACGGGACAGTGCAAGAAAGTCATCCATATACTCTTTGAGTGTTTTGTTCCCATGTCTCAGGTTCCTGAACTCTTCTTGCTTCAAGTTCAATATGCCTGAGGAGATATGAGCATTACGAAAGCCATCCTTGAAATCCTCCCAAGTCAAGGTGTCCAGTGGGTGAGTGATTTGAAATGTTTCCCACCATTGGGCAGCAGGTCCTTCCAGCAAATGTGCGGTGAATCTCACCTTCTCAGCGTCATCGCATTCAGTTGTCACCAGATCCTTTTGCACAGAACGCAGCCAGTCATCAGCTACAATTGGTTCAGGTGCAGTTGAGAACTTGTTGGGCTTAAGCCTTAGAAATCTGGCAAGCCTGTCCACTTGGGGAGGTGGTGGTGGTGGAGGTCCTTGTTGGTTGGCCATGAATTGAGCCATCATGGTCATCAGCTGAGTTTGGGCAGCCATCATCTGCTGCATCATAGCTTCATTGTCGTTGTTGTTGTTGCCCTCAGGGTCACGACGAGGAGGCATCTGTGATTTAAGAATAGATGAGCAACAAGATAGACAGGTCTAGAAGAAGTATTCCTACCCATACAAGCAACCACAACACACAACACAAACAAACAAACAAGCACAACTCAAACCTAAACTTTTAAACTTTTCAATTGTCCTTACACGAAAATAATCATACGGATGTTCGGAAAATAATGCCTAAGTACTGCCCTACCACAATTTGGTAGATCAATACTTAAAGGAGCTTTTATTATTCTATTTCCTAGGAATGGGGTCTAGTCTATTTCTTTTCTAAGTGCATCAAGTTCATCTCCTATTTCTTTCAGCTCATCAAAGTACTTCTGGGTGTTATGGAGTCTGAAACGAAGCCTCCTTCCAAGGTTTTCGATGGCTTCCCAAGCTGCACTTCTTGCTGAATCGAAGAATGATGGGTACACTATTGGGTTTGTGTACATGCAGCAACCTTGAGTCTTATGGTCATCTCCCTTGTTCTTGTATATGTGGAGTTGCACCCACCAGTACTCTTTACCATCATCAGCTTTCATTGGAAATCCTTTGTAAACAGCGTCTCCTTCATATCCCAGGTCCTTCATGATGTCCTTAAGTGCTCTTGGGAACTTAGTGTCACAATGAAGAGTCATGGTCATCTCTGGTCCTCTCCTGATTGATTCAATGAGGCTGATCATCTAAAAACCAGAGAGGATGTTTAGAAAGCAATTAGTTAAGAAAGTTACAAGAATGATGGTAGAAAAGTTTTCGACTTAGAGCAAATAAATTTTTATCCTAGTGGCTTTCTTATTTCTAACCAAACTTAGGGTTTCGAATCTACAGGCAACACAGTGCTCTGATACCATCTGTAGCGTACCTGCACTTAAAATTTGGCAAGGTACCTGTGTATAGTGCAAACCCCTGGATCGATTTCATTTGCACACACAGTTTAAGATGAATATCACAACATGGTATCATTATTACACGAATGATCCAGACTTGGTAAAATAAATTGTTCAAATACAACTTTGCATAGCACAAGGCTAGCTTAAAAGAGTACAGCAGCGGAAATTTATTCTTCAAGGAGTCTCCATCATCTTCATGTGCCACAGGCGAAACATGTTGGTTGCAGACTCGAAACCTTAATCGTAATCTCACTCGTCATCTGAACAATCTGCAACAAATAAAATGGTTGCAACGGAGTGGGTCAGAACCATTAAAAATGGATCTGGCAAGTGACACTATGTGGACACTTAATGGAATAACTCTAATAACCTATATGCATATTTGGCTGGTGGAGTTTGAGGCTAATTTGCACAAAGCCAATTTTTCCTAATTCTTTATAAAACATCCTTCTTTTGTCAAAGCAGGTATGGAATGAAAACCACCCTCTTTTCCACCTTAGTTCAACCTTCAAAATTTTAACTTCAGAAATTGGAATGTTGGGAAACCTCCATTGAATCCTTGATCAGCTGCTCAAATTGTCCGTAACCGGGGACACGGCTAAGTACTTAGTTTTAACTCTGCAGAGGTTGTGCACTTTCACCATGAGACCCAACAAACCCAAACTATCCTCAAGCACTCAATTTGTGCTAAGGAAAAGGAGAGAGTCGAGACGAGACCTTTGGGGAAAAGTCAAGGCAGAGCCATTATACCACATGGTTGCACGGGAAGCATCTTCACTTGGACAAAACTTTGGTCCCTTTGTACCTGGGTGGCAATCCTCAAGTGAACTCTCAGGTGAGAACCCCCACATACCATGGTCCTAAGTATAGTAAACTATCTTAGGTGAAAACCCCCATGTACATGGTCCTGAGTAGCCACTCAACATAAACCATTCAAAACCACTTCCACCCAGATTATTCATTAACTTGGTAGATTTTAACATTTCCAGAAAGCAATTTTTGCATAGCATCAATAATTCTACTAAGTTGTCATGGGTGCTAGACACAACTAGTATAAAGGAGATAGTGGTTTTAGCATAGCAATACTATCCAACACATGCATTAACAGAAATACACTAAGTCATGCATAGAAAATACATAGGAAATTTATGAGGGGTGTGCCACTTGCCTTGGCAATAGGAAGAGCAGGAGTAGCAGTTGCAACAGCTTTCGTTTCTCTCCGAAAATTCTAACACAATAAAACAACCACAATAAACATACAAGCAAACCAACAAATCAATTGTATGATGTGCAAAATATTCTAAGGCAATGATATGCATGACATGCAAAAATTACTCAAGGCACATAGACAATAATAACTTAAACAAGTTAAGGAAGGTTGGGAAACATGAATTTGATAAAATTGACTTAGAAAAATCTGCAGCTTGCATTCTAAGGATTTAATCATAGACACAAGGACTTGTTTTATGTCTAATGTGACAAATAGAAGAGAGAAGTTAGTATTCAAGAACCATCTTCAGTCTTGTCATTCTTTTCTTGGTTTGAAAACTCCATTTCTTCTTGTAGACTTGAGGATTTGTAGACTTTATCATTTGGTGCCGCCTCTAAGTTAAATAGAGAAGAAAAGACAAGAAGAACAGAAAGAAAACAAGACTTAGGGAAAGGTAGGGGTTGATCATATTGAAGCTCCTCTTGATTTTCTTCTAAGTACTTTTCTTCTTGGAGATGCTTCTGAAATTTCTAAGTCCTTCAGGAGTCTTCTATCTTCATGTTGGAAATCTTCGAGTTGACAATTGTAGCATCCTCTCCATTGATTTTCACTAATCCAGACTTAGTGGTTTTCAACTAGGAGGGTCAACTAGGAAAAATAACTTAGAAATATTATAAGGGCTTTCGTTTTGTCTCTCTGGTCTAAGGTTAGTTCTTAGCACAAATTATCTAGAGAAACCGTATTGAAAATAATTACAGAAAATAAACTAAGTCAAAAATAGTCACATGAGCATAAAACAACCAAAACCCTTTTAACTTAGCCAAAAACTATTTTCGGCGCCAGGGACTGTTAGCAAACATCATAAGGTATCCAAAAATATTTTATTTGCAATTTTTAGATGTATACAATTTAAACTATGCCAAAAATCACCAAACAAGCCTATTTAAATTTGAACCAATTTATGTTTGTCAAATTTGAATTTGGACAGTTCTAAAAGATTCTATGTGTTCGGGTCTTTTCAAAAAGTCCAAATTTGCTAAATTTGGATCTACGGTTAAAAAGTTATGATAATTCTAAGTTTGGGGGACGTTTCTGCAAAACTGCCAATTAAACCGATTCGGAAAAAAATAGCTTCGCTGACGCGACTGCTGACTGGATGCTGACTTGGCCGCCACGTGGTGCTGACGGGGCGCTGACGCTGCGATGACAAGGCGTTGACTGGGCTGCTGACGAAGCGCTGACGAGGCGTTGACTTGACTTTGACTACTGATTTTGACCAAAAAATAAAGTTGCTCGGATGGAAAAACAATCTAAACGAAAGTTGTAGAGCATTACGTGCTCTTTCTAACTAGCACAAATATAACATCAGTAGATGAATAGTTTAGTCACAAATCATAATTTACCTTTCTGGTCCGAAACTTTGACCATGAATAACTCCTAGCTCGCTCGACCAAAAGAGGTGAGGTTTGGGGCAAACGAAAGTTCTTGATCAGGAGAACAACTTTGGTTATCAAGCCCCGAAGATTTGAGATAGTTTTCTTCTCCGAAAAACGTCAAACGCCAACTGTATTGTACAGAAAATTCCGTACGTCAAAACAAAAAGTGTTTAAAAACAAAGTTGTAGATCAGGGTTCAATCTAACTTCTCACCAAAGGAATTTCGATTTGAAGATCCGAGCACGAAGAGATCTAGGAATTACGAATTCAGATCTGAAAGATGGCCCTTCGAAATTCTTCCTCCACGGTTGATGAAAAGAGTTGAGGCCTCTCGGGATGGAAATATATTGGAGAGAGATTTAATATTGCTTCAGACTCCGGTGCGATTCGAGATCGTTTTGGTGGGTAGATAAGCGAAATAATTTTTTGCTGATTAGGGTTTCGGTGGGACGAAAAGGGGAAAAGAAATGCCTGGCGCCTACAGTTATTTATATAGGCTAATGGTCGGTGGAATAGCTTGGGCTCGAAGTTATGAACGCGTAGCAACAAGCGGATCCGGATTTGGAGTCATATTTGTTAAGATATTCACGTTTAAGCGAAGGTTTAGAAAACACGTTTTCTGGAAAATTTGGTTCGATCGTTCCTGTTAACTCGTTCGCTCGTTCATGGGCCGGCCCAGTTCGGCCGATTTTTTTTTTCTTTTACTGTTTTCTTTATAACTTTTGATTTATAGATCCAAATGATGTCAAACCAATTTCTATAGTTTTGTAAACAAAAATAACTTGATTTAAACTTTCAAATAAGATCTTTCCAATTTAAATAAAATTCCAAAAAATTCAAAATGTGTTTAAATGGATTTTGACACTTAATGTCGGGAAAATATTTATGCCTTAATAAAATAATACAATTGGAAAATTAATTATTTTCCAATTATATACAAACAATACAACGCATTTGACAAACATAGCACATAACTAAAATAATGTGAAGGGCATACCTTGCCCCCTTTTATTTTTTTTAAATATGTTTTCAAGTGAAATTATAAATCCCCATTTTGAAAATCTTCAAATGCAACAATGAAATATGCTCATGAATTCATGCATGATTTTATTTTTAAAGCAAAATACTTAGTAGTTTTTGAAAGTTTTAAATTTTTCTGATTATTCAACTTTTTGAAAAATTGGGATGTTACAGAAACGCGCCAAGAGACGTCATGGAGCTTTCCGACGACGAAGGGGACAAACAACCAGAGGGCAGGACGCAGGTGTCCTCCCTTCTCGAGAAGAGCATGATCTTTGCGCCGAGAACACCACTGCCGAGATGGAGACCGAGCAAGCTGCAGAGCAGCCGCAGTCCAACACCCAGCACGCTGCCCAGGAGCCCACCGCCGAGAGACCACCAACGCCGCCAGCTGCCTCCACTGAGGAGACCACAGACAACGCCTCCGAGCGGCGGCAAGATGACACCGCCATGCAGCGACCAGACCCTGCTGCCGAGCAACAACAAGAAAACCCCGTCGAGCAGCAGCAAAGGACCCCGCCCACGCAGGACCGGGTTGTAGAGAAGCCACCACTCCAAGACCAAGTACAGCCAGATGTTGCGCCGGTTGGCCAGCCTCAGGCGCCGCCAACCAATAAGATGCCTCCGCCACCGCAGCAAGCTCCCGAGCCCATCTCCAAGAAGCAGCCAGCGCCCTCAACAGCAAATACGGCTTCGCAGCTGACCAGGGTGCAACCCAAACGAGGCGCAGGGCAGACCGGTCCGCAACCAACCGAGAAGCGGCAGACCGGGCAGTAGCAGCGGACCCCTCAGTCTTCAGAGCCCCAGCAGCCAGGCGCTCAGCAAGGCGAGCAGCCTGCGTAGCAGCTACCGCCACCCAAGAAGACCGACTGGCCACTCAATAAGCCCAAGCAGGCAAAGGCCCCTAATCGGAACACCAAACTGGTACAGACCAACATCAAATATGCCCCTGCCGAAGAACAAGCTCCCGACTCGGGCGCCAGTTGATGGGGGGATAATAACCCGGTAGGCCAACTCCAAGGTATAACCCGGCCCAAAGGATGCTGCGCGGGATCCGGCAAAGGATAAAGAAACTTCTGGAAGGCCCAAAGTTTGTAGGCCTCGTAACCCGGATTGTGGGTTGCGGTAAGGAAAGCTAGGGTTTGTAAGTGGTGTTCGGGTAGGACTCAAGCTGCGCCTTGGAGGGCAAGCCAGGTAGGGGTACGGGTGCTTTATAAACCGGCCCTAGGCTTAGTTTTGTAGAGACCCAGGTAGTAATCATATCGCCGAATATCGAATATCCATTGTACACAAGAGATCGAGTTAATATATTGAGATCAGAGACCCGGCGACTTCATCGCCGACTACCAGATCGAATTCCATCATGTTTTCCTCTGAGCTAAACCCTCTCCCAAACGCCTGTGTCGACTTGCCCCAAGATCAGTTACCCCTGGTAACATCTGCCGTGATTACCCCACGACAGTTGGCGCCCACCGTGGGGCCTGCGTCCAAAGGTGTTTACATCACGGGAGAAGCTCGGAAGAGCATGAAGAACCTCGTCGTCGGCGAGATCTACGACGGCCACGAAGGAGAGAAGATGGTGGACGATTCCGGCTGGGGGCCAGAATCGGATCGCCTCGAATCCGGATCTGTCGTGACAATCGGCCGGATCAGCGTCTTCATCGGAATGGTATGTACTTCTGGTTCGGTTCCTGACAATTTCGGATCTGATTCTGTGTCAGGGGAGGCTGCATACGCCAAATCAGATAGAGAAGAGTCAGTTGGAACAACAGGCCAGGTAGAAGAACCCATCGCGCAGTGGGAACAGCCGGAGGAGCCGGCATGGACCCCGCGTGACCAGGACAATGAAAAAGATGATACTGAATCTATCCGAGACCTGCTGGGAGACCGGTACGAAGAGGATAACAGCGGAGAAGAACGGCATGAACTCACAACAAGCACAGTACGCCGAGTTGCGGTCTACACGGCCCCCGCAGCCAACCTCAATCAAGGGAACGCGACCACGACTCCAGTCGGGGCGGATCAGGCATTGGCACGGCAGCAGGATGCAGCTAACGGAAATCCGGTCCTGGCTCGGGTCGATGGAGAGTCGGCATCAGTAACTAGCCATGCAGCGGACGAGGAGTTGCACGCAAATACGTTCGGATTCCTGGGAAGCCGGACACCAGGGGCGGGTCCTTCAAACCCGCGCCACCCGGCCTTGTTCGACAATAATCTGATCTTAGAACCCACGGTCCTTGCTACGGTTATCACTCCAGAAAATGTAGCTGAACGCGTCAGGGACCTGGATGTGGCCCGTCGTGCGCTGGAACAGCAAAGAAGGCAAGTAGAGGCAGAAAGGCAAGGGATGGCCACGCGGCAGCGTGAGCTGGATGCGCTGGAAACTCGGCTTCGAGAGGAAACATCTAGAGTACACCAAAGACATCGAACCAGACTACCGGCCACGGGTGGGGTCATTAACCCGGCGGCTCTGTTTATTACGCCTCAGGACCAACCGATCCCAGTGGTAAACCAGGGAACTGCACCTCAACCGGCAGCAGCGGAAGCCCACGCGGCAAACGTGCAGGCCGGGTTACCCCCACCACGAACCAGAGTCACAACCGGCAACGAGTTACCGCCACCGCCACCGTCACGGTTTCGCACACCAGCAGGCCACTACAACAATCCCATGGACAACGTGTATGCAGCAACACTCGCATTGAACCAGATCCCGGTAGGAGAATCGCCCCACGCAGAAAAGACCCGGCAAGCGATCGATCTACTGCACACTGCAGTGGCGCAGCAGGCCAATTACCCGGACCACAGAAGCGGGATGCATGGGACGCCATACGCCAGTCAGCAACAAGGGAATATTCAAACAAACTCGGCACGGCGGAGGGAGGAGCAGCAGCAAATGCCGCCTCCTCCCCGCGTCCCGGCAGCATCAGTGGCACAGGCTGTTGTGGATAGCTCCAGGGCTCGGAGAGCCGGGGCCGGGTCTGCTGCACCTGGATTGCCTGCGGCACCACGCCCCGCCACACCCCCGGCTGGATCGCACGTTTCCCGAGTAAGACCAGCCTCAACCATCCTCGCAGGACCCAAGTGTCTCTCGGACGACATCAGAGCTGAACCTTACCCGAAAAAATTCAAAGAACCGGGAAAAGTAGTGAATTATGAACCGACCATGGATCCGGAAACATGGTTGAGCAGTTATGAGATGGCAATGTCAATTCGCAACGCGTCCGAGAATCTTCAAGCCAAGTTCATGTACTTGATGATGTCAGAAGGAGCAGCAAAGTTATGGTTCACCAACCTGCCGAAAAAATCGATCAAGTCCTGGGAAGAACTGAAGACCGCGTTCGTCAAGCACTTTCATGGAACGTGCAGAAAGCTATTCACTATTGATGATTTGGAACGATGCGTTCAGAAGAAGGGAGAATCAGCACGCAGTTGGGTGCGCCGGGTTATGGAGATACTTCACTCATCCACAGATATTCAGCCCAAAGATGCGCTACAAGCTATGGCAAAGACATGCAAGTATATTCCTTTAGTACAAAAGTTAACTCGCATGAAGTCCAGTAGGAATGCATCGGAGGTTACGATGGGAGAATTAATGGATGCGTGCAATAAACACGCCGCAACAGACACTACAGAAGAGGAAATTGATGACAAGAAAGCGAAAGCGAACACCAGTACTAGTGGAAGAACCGGCAATGGATCGGTACCGAGTAATAACGGAAATAGCCAGAACAAGCGCCCATTTGAAGGAGGCTCCGAGTTTGTAGCTAACACTGAGGCCGGGTCTTCAAGACCCAGATCTGAAGGGAATTTTAATACCGGAAATCACAATGGAGGACATTATCAGGGACCTCCAAGGCCAAGCAAAAGTTGGGATATATTTAGAATGGCATGCCCGAAGCACAGCAGGAACGGCAAGCCGGCTAATCACTCCTTGGAACAATGCGCCGACTTGCAGAGATGGAAGAACGAAGAAGTAAACAGAGCCATGCGAGGTGCGGGTCGGGGAGGAGGCCCGGGTCCAGGGGGAAATTTGGGCAACGGTCCGCCCCCAGCTGGTAACCCGGCGGCCGGAAATCCGGGCAATAGTCAAGGGGGAGCGGGAGGTTTCCAGGCTAACCCCAAACAATTGGGTCAATACCACGTGCATACTACGGGAGGCTCTAACAAGGATAAAAAGATACTAAAGCAGACGGTTAACTCAGTTTCTTCTGCTGTTCCGAGGTATTTGAGGTGGTCAGAACAGGAGGTAACATGGAGCCGGAGGGATCACCCGGATAGAGTGGATCACCCGGGAGTCTTAGCATTGGTAGTGGCACCACAGGTCAACGGGTATGAGCTGAAAAAAGTCTTGATGGATGGAGGAAGCAGCATCAATATCCTGTACTGGGAAACTTTTCTGCGCATGGGTCTAAAGGAATCTCAACTACAAAAAAGTACAACAGTTTTTCACGGGATAGTGCCGGGTCATTCAGCATGCCCTGAAGGAAAGATTGCATTGGAGGTAGCCTTTGGGGAATCAAAGGACAATTATCGAGTTGAGTGGCTTACTTTTGAGGTGGTTAAGTTGCGCAGTCCTTATCACGCATTGTTTGGAAGACCGGCTTATGCCAAATTCATGGCAAGACCGTGCTATGTGTATTTACAGCTGAAAATTCTAGGTCCTAAGAAGACCATTACCATACATGGAAATCGAGATATAGCGGCTGAGTGCGATGAAGGAGATGCAGCAATGGCCGAGCAAGCCTGTAGGAAAGAGGAACTTAGGCATTACCGATCTCAAGCGGACCTGGAGGAAAGGGCAACTTCAAAAAGGCCGAGCTCTGAGGAAGAAAAAGCAAAACCCAGAGCAGAGCAAGATGCTAAGATGGTGGCCTTCATCAGGAGCGATCCCTCCAAATTGTCTGGCATAGAAGAGGAAAGCACATAGCTGTCTACAGCTAGCAGCGCTGTGATAACGGCAAACCCGTATTGGCTAGCAAACTCGGTGCTCGTCATGAAAGGATCTAACAAGTGGAGAATGTGCATCGGTCGCGCCAGCCCGGGACCGATTATCGAAAAGAACTAAACAGTGTAACAGGCAGCAGGTTTCAGACGCGCTCTTTTCCTACCCATGGTACCTAAGGGGACTGGAAGGTTTTTAATGAGGCGGCTTGCTGACCCAAACTTTGTCGTATCAATAAAAAGAGATGGTTTTCAAGTATTGTCATGATCTTTGCTTCGATTACAGGTAAGTGGTACTCGTTATTATCAATACATCAGTATCATCAAAAAACATTGCATATACATAGGTCTTTGGGGGCTGAACAGCCTAAATAGTAGTCACGAACCTAAAGACCCGGCCTTGATGCCTATGAGTTATGAGGGCCGATTACTCGCAAGACGAGTACGGCTGCAATCTTATAACCGGACGAAGGAGCCAAATTTCTTGGTTATTCTTACTTAAGCTCGATGTGACTCGCACTAAAGTGTCATGATCTGTTCGCTTACGATTACAATCAATCGCGCAGCCCAATGGGACTTGCTTGACCCTGTTTTTCGTATAGATTTAACAACATGGTATCCACGCGAAAGCCGGCTTACAGTACAAGATAATCAAAAGGGTCATCTAAACCACAAGTCTATGCAGAGTACAAGGCTAATAGCCGGAAACTCAACAAGTATCAAGCATGACTTCAGTATTTATGTGAACGGCTATTGGTTTTCGGCTTGGTAAAGAGCAATTTGTTCTCTGAGAAAGGCCTCACCCCCTTGGCTTGTACTCTGGGTCATGGGGACTGGGGACTTCGGAACAGAAACAAATTGTTTAGCTATTGAAGCTCGAAAGGCCCTAGCTTCCGAGTCTTGGGGACTTAAAGAAAAGTCCACTTATTAAAAACCCGTGATGCTCGGAAAAACCGAGTCTCGCAAAGGGAATCAAAAAATAGTCGGGTATCGAGAATAAGTTTAAAGAGTGAGACAAGTGTCAAGATTATCAAAAGCCGGGAGAGGCTCAAATATATCACGAACTAAAAGTACGTTACAAGTGATGGTACCAATATCAAGGGTGCACAGGCGCACCATCAAAATCATATTAGTTTTAAAAACACAAAGTACCAGGTATCGCCCTACTCGGCATCCTGAGAGCGGTCTTCCGGGTCTTGGTCCTGGATCTGCTCCTTAGCCTTTCCAGCAGCATTACCCGGACTTCCCGCGTTAGGGCGGACAGGCGGAGGGGCAGCTGGTGTAGAGGTAGACGGCCGTAATCCTAACTCGGCCTCTCTTTTAGCAGCTTCTTCTTTTCTCCTGGCCAGATCAGTTGCCCATTTTTCCAGCATATCAAAGGGAGGGGGTGCCTCTGCCAAATATGGTGTTCCCTTCAGCGTCGTATGAGCTCACGATTGTGTCCAGTTCCATCTTGTCGGCCAAAGTGGTGGCCGAGTGGCGTACTGCGGATTGTATGGCCTTGAAGTCCTTGGGTGTAAATTTGGAGCCATCAGCCTTGAATTCTGGAAACCCGGATATTACCTTTGCCGGGTCAAGCTTAGGAAAGTAAGCTTTCGCCAGTGTAAAGGCCCGGGTCATACCGATCCGGCAGGACGAGCGCTTCCATATTTCAATCCATCCAGGCACCGTCGAGCAGTCTTGCATAAGATTCTCCTCACCCGGGTATACCTCGGAAGGCCACTTCACGGCGTCCAATATAAGCTTTGTGCCGGCAAAAAAGGTCCGGAGCACAGTCTTCAATGTTTTAACCTTGGCAATGGCATCATCCTCTGGGGCAGCGAGGTTCGCGCCTGCGGTTGAAATAAAAAGAAAGTATATCAGTCATCCCGATTATCATAACGATAAAGTAGAGGCAAGTAAGTTAATCGAAAGCAAAAACTCACTTAGCAAGATGCGATAAGTATCCGCAATCTGGTTCGATAAGTTTTTCAGCGCGGATTGGGCAGTGTTGTACTTCTTCTTGTATTTGGAAACGTCTTTTTTCAAAGTTTTCATGTCAGCCTCAAGGGCTTCTCTTCTTTTTACTTCAGCAAGCAGGAGCCGTTCGGTCTTGAGTAACACCTCATCGGACCGGGTCACTTCCGCCTGTAAGGAACAAGGAACGAAAGTGTCAGTCAGATGTCATGGAAAGCCGGGTATTGCGTGAAGTACCGAGCACAACTTCGGTAAGTTATGCCCGGAACTTGGGGACTAGGTATATGCCAAGAGATGTCGAGTGTTGGTTACCTGATGTGCTGCGGACATGCGCTCTAGGATGTTGTTCTCCGAAGCTTTCATGGTGATGAGAGCGCTCATCAGCTGGTCAAAATTATCGTTACCCGAGTTAGAAGACTCGGGGTCACGGAAACTTGGAGAAAAAGTTTTCCTCTTAGCAGGAGACGGCACCCGGGTCATCCGAATGTCGGGATCTGGCCCTCCTCTCGCGCCCAAATTGGCAGTATTTTCTTTCTCGCTCGCATGTGAGGCTATTGGATACCCGGCTTCACCCCTAACCGGGTCTGTCGGTGACGCTTGTTCATCACCAGCTGCGGCGAACACATCACTAGTTGGCCTCTCTTTACCCGGGTCCTCGGTTTCCATGTCTTCTTGGTCACTAATAATGACCGTGGCCCTGTGAAAAGTGTGAAAGTACAGTGAGCACATAGTCGTGAAAAAGACGGCAAAAGTAGGGTATGACATTAAGAAAAGAACTCTACCCGGGGTTCACCATAAGGTCCGCAGGGAATTCGCTGCTAGAACCGGATGAAACTGAAAAGTACCAAACGAGGCGTAAGGTTACCTTGCGAGGGAGTGTTTTAGAGGGATCTTTATGTTTAAAGGAGGGTAAGGTCGTTACCGGTGTGCCGAGTTGGAGGCGATGAAATACCCGGGTTAAGGGCATCATTGCCCGGGTGGTTCCGAGTCGCCCTGCGCTTGGTCATAGGCGACTCCTTCAGGTATGGCCAAAGGGGGTAATGCCATGGTCAGCTCAGGAATATTATCACAGGAACGCGAATTAGATGTGAGAAATTGGTGCAAAACCTTAAAGACGACCCCTTGGGGTTTTCTTTTAGATCCGGCCTTAATTGCCGGCTCTGGTTCATCTTCATCGCTGGCGGACTCCACTTTGCCGTCAGCTTCTTCTTCCTCGTCTTGGTCTTCTTGTTCTGAAAGTTACCAAGGTTACCATAGAAAAACGAAAAGTGGGATGCGACAAACTCAAAGGAACCGGGTATGTACCCTCATCCGAGTTAACGGCATCCTCCTTCTCCTCCGGGTTTCCGGAGTTAGGAGGAGTGTCTATCTTCCAGAAATCATCATCGGCCTGAAGAGAAAGTGTAAGAACAAGGGTTAATGGTTGTATCCAGTGAAGAAGATAAAAGGTGAAATCATGAAAGCCAGGTCCTTACCGCGGGGGCCGGATTCTCGAGAGTGAAGGGCTCTAATCCGGCTATATTCCGGATTACCTCGAGTTTCTCTGTCAGAAAGCTCTTGATTGTTTTGTTGGTGTCACTAGGAGCAAAGCTGCTGGTGGAGTATCGGATTGGGTCCGTGGCTTGCCCCGAGTATTCGCACATTAATTTTGCGCGAATGGAGTTGTGTTGGATACGGAAATTGACCCAAGTCTTCACCAGGTTAAGCCCGATGAGGCCTTGGGCAGAAAGGATGGAGATTTTAGCCAATAGAGGCAGAATTGCTTCCCTGTCCGAGTCAGGGGCCAATGCGTTGAAGGTTTCAGAGATATCAAGCTGGCCCTCTGAGTAACCCGGCAATTTCTTTTCGCCGGGTGGAGAGGTGTCCCGGCAGTAAAAGTACGAGAGCTGCCAATGCTTGACGTGGGAGTTAAGGGTGAGAGGAGGCATTAAAGAGTTCTTGCAGCGTTGGATAAAAACCCCGCCGCAAGCAAGAAGTGCACCGTCGCCGCTTTCGCGGCACGGTTTGCACTGGAAAAGTTCGACAAAGAGAGCCAAACTTGGCGGAGTGCACAAGTAAGACTCGGAGAGAACGATAAAATGGGAGATGTTTAGTACAGAGTTGGGCCCTATGTCGAAAATGCGAAGGCCATAATGGTTTAAAACGTCGCGGAAGAAAGGGTGACCCGGAGGCCGGAAGCCCCGGGTCCCGTGTTCAACAAAACAAATTACCTCATTTTCTGCTGGAGTGGGCCGGGTTTCGTTACCCGGTACCCTCCAGTGGATAACTTCTTGAGAAGGAAGAACCCCTAGCTCGACCAGTTCCTCTAGTTTGGCCTTGGTGATGGAGGACCGCGCCCAGTTGGCGGATATGGAGCTCGTGGTCTTGGCTTTAACCGGCTGTTTTCCCTGTTTCTTGGGCGCCATGGGGTTAACCTGAAAAAGTGTCAGAAGAAAGGATGTGAGAAGCGAAACTCGGAAACTATTCAGTTGACAGGGTATTGACAAGTGGTGCCAAGTTAACCTGGAGGTTAAACATGATCCGGGTATCACTTTGCTAAGCTAGGCATGAATTGCCCGGGTATCGCGCATTATTACAAAAGTTGTAGAATTTTATGCATGGGTAAGTGTTTGGGGATGATAAGTGGTTGTCCGTACATCTATTGTGAGCAAATGAGCTGGAGAAGGAGGATTTTCCGGGTGATAGGAACAAAGGCGGAAGATTTGGGCGGCCCGAGCCAAGATCGGGAATTCCATTTCTAAATTTGTGGTAAAATTAATGATTACAAATGGTAGGAGAGTGAATCAAAGTGTATACCCTACCTATTGGGTGGGATAGAATGAATATTAATGACCTAATTCCGCGTGACCCGAGAAATCACGGGCGGCTCGATTCAGATCCAATCTGAGGGGAAGTTAAGAAGTTGCGAGGGTAAATTAGAGGGTGTAAAAGACTTACCGGGGGAGATTGAAGTGAAGCTTTGCGGAGGCAGATGGCGCAAGCTTGGTGCCCCTTCGCGATTTTTGGCGGACAGATTGGAGGTCTGGCGGTGGATCTGGGCGGCGGAGCGGAACGCGCTGTGGCGGAGCGCAACCGGTAACGGATGGGCTCCAGTGATCCGCGCGAGGCTTCCGTAGTGATGCTCTGTGAGTTCGAGCTTGGAAGAAGTAAGGAAGAGGAATGGGGGAAAGTGAGCCGTTGGAGTTAGGGTTACCTCTAAGGGCTTATTTATAACGGCCCGGGTGGAAAAACTCAGCCCAACGGGCGGGACCCGGAAATTACGGGGTAACGGCTATCTATTTGAAATCTGCGAGGTACGCCTTAAGTATAGAGCGAGGTCTCCGGGCGAAAAAGAGAAGGAGATCCTCTCCGCGGTATCAAGATAAGTTATCAAGAAAAGTATAAAGTTTTTCTATTCTTGTCAAGGCTTAGACCCGGGAAGATAAGCAAGGCATCTAGAGAAAAGCCGGGTTACTATATGGCTACCAGGGAGTTGGACCTAGTCATTTCACAAAGCATTTCAACTCGGTCTCCACACATTTGTGCGGTTGATATTTTTTTACAGGGAATAGCCAGCGCTTCAAGGAGGAGTCCGTGAAGCCCAAGCTATTCTGGGGACTACTGATGGGGGGATAATAACCCGGTAGGCCAACTCCAAGGTATAACCCGGCCCAAAGGATGCTGCGCGGGATCCGGCAAAGGATAAAGAAACTTCTGGAAGGCCCAAAGTTTGTAGGCCTCGTAACCCGGATTGTGGGTTGCGGTAAGGAAAGCTAGGGTTTGTAAGTGGTGTTCGGGTAGGACTCAAGCTGCGCCTTGGAGGGCAAGCCAGGTAGGGGTACGGGTGCTTTATAAACCGGCCCTAGGCTTAGTTTTGTAGAGACCCAGGTAGTAATCATATCGCCGAATATCGAATATCCATTGTACACAAGAGATCGAGTTAATATATTGAGATCAGAGACCCGGCGACTTCATCGCCGACTACCAGATCGAATTCCATCATGTTTTCCTCTGAGCTAAACCCTCTCCCAAACGCCTGTGTCGACTTGCCCCAAGATCAGTTACCCCTGGTAACATCTGCCGTGATTACCCCACGACACCAGTGGCACCAACAAGCCTCCCACCTTCCCGAAATATTGGGTCGAGCTGCAGGAGCGGCATAAGATCAAGATGGCGCAAGAGGCCGAGCGGTTGGCTGATCTGAAGCAGCGGAAGGTCCTGGACCACTCCGGATCCAAGGGAAAAAACACTTCCCTGGCCATTCGAGATAATACTCCACCCACAGAGGATGAGTCCGAGTTCCCAGAAGACCTAGAGACTGTCCTTGACCGGATAGGATTTATCGAGAGGGACTGGGGCAGCAAGAAATTCGGCCACCCCGAATGGGACGGTGTTGAGCTAAGGAACCTTGATAACTACCGGCAAATGTGGAACAAGGCCGATGTTGGTCCTGTTACCATGGCCGTGGCCTCCTCCAGCAGCACCCTGGCGCATAAGCTGTTGTGCATGCGCAAAGTTGCTGAAGATATTGAAAAGACCAACCGGGTAAGCGCCTTTCCTTTTTTGATTTTTCTGAGTTGCTTTCCGAGTTGCCAGCTTTTTAGACTTTGCCCTATTTACCATCCAGTCCCCGAGATTTGGGCCGAGTAGATAAGGCTCAAACGAGTTGCAATTTATTTGGTCCGAATCTTCCCACTCACAATGCTTTTTTCTTCTCTGCAAGAGAGCACTGAGACCCAGACCAAGGTCTTCCGCCAGGTTCTGTGGCCGCACCGGTCCATCCGAGATAGGAACCGGGTGCTGGAGTTTGAGAAGAGCGAGAGGGATGCTTTGGAGAAGCATGTCACGGAAACTACCATCAACTTGTCCTCTGTTGAAAGTAAGTACGTAGCATTTCAGTTTGTGCGCTTTTTTGTTTACGCCCGTTTTTGCTTTTGTTCAATCGTTGTCTTCTCTGCAGGTGAGCTCAAGGCGCTCGTTGACAGGCACCAAGACTGCGAGGTCATGGCTCCATCAGCGCGGAGCAAAATTTCCTCCTTGGAAGGTGAGCTACTCCTTCTCTTCTCTTCACTTATCTTCTGTTGCTTGCTCACTTTGCTAAATGAGTTGTTGTACTCGCAGAAGAGTACAAAACCTTCCGAGAGCAGCACCTGGAGTGCCTCACCCCGGCTGAAGCGCATCAGCAAGCGCAGGTCCGAGAGGCCCAGCTACAGCAAGAACTGGATGCCGAGAAGGCTGAAGTTGAGAAGCTCAAACTCTAGCTCACTGACGTACTCAAGGCTGCGATTACCGCCGGGAATGAGAAGAACGCAATGATGAACCAAGCTGCCTCAGAGAGGCAGGAGCTCAAGAGGGAGATTATATCTCTAAAAGAGAGAAATCAAACTCTCGAGGGCATGGTCAATGATTCAGGCCGTCTCCAAGACAGGCACATCCGACTTGCTCAAGACTGGAGGACCCGACTAGGGAGCCTTGTCCTGGAACTAAGCTGTGAGTTCTCGCCATTCTTCATTCTATTCGGTCTTTGTCTTCTCGACTTCTTCTAATCGATTTTCCTTCTTCTTGGTTCTCTTTTCTGACTCAAACTAGCATGTCCTGACCCAGATACCTTCTCGGACCTCAACGATGCCGCTGAGACCCTTGTGGAGAAAGCGAGAAGAGCCAGGGAAGCTTCTGACCTGAACACTAACGAATCCGCCAGCATCGACGATCATATTGTAAACATCAAAACTCGGGTGACATCCCTCAAGGGTCTAGGAACTTCCATGGTATCCACCACCATGAATCTGCACAAGTTGTTCTGGCCACAGCGACAGGTTCCAGACACAATCAACGAGATGGCGGCCAACCTGAATCATGTTAAGTAGGAACTAAAGAAGTGGCGCGCCTCCGCAGCCCGGGCTGGTGCGGACGAGGCCTTGCACTTCATTCTATCATGGTACGAAAATCTTGATCTTGACAGGATTGGTACCCTCCGAAATGGATCCAAGTGGACTGGCTGGGATGAGTGCGTCTTGCGTCGGAAGGAAGTGGCCTACGAGCTTGCATCCTATGCTGAAACCAACCAGTACATAGACGGCCCCACGGAGCCGGACACCGATGTCGAAGGAGATGACGACGAGGAGGAGGAAGCTGAGGGTGATGAAGATGCTGGCAAAGATAGCAACTTGGGTGACGAAGAGGAAGAGCACGAGAAAGCCGAAGACGAAGGGACCGGGCAACACAACACCGCTGAGGAGTCCAGGATGGAGGCGGACCCGGAGATCATCAAGCCAGCAGCTGGTTCTGATGAGGCCCGAGTTGAGTCGTAGCTCGCCGCACAGGAGGAAGTTGTCACCACCGAGATGGTGATCGACGATCCCGCTCCTGAGTTGAGCGCGACTGGGGCTGCAACAGAAAATATCACCTCCGAGGTCTATCCTCTACCCAGCGCTTCCGCTGCCCAGGTCACCAACTCTGCATCCGAGCCAGCCCCCGCCACTGAGACTTCGTCTGCACCAGAGCCTGCTTCCACAACTCCTGCTAGCGAGCCCGTGGCGCCTACCAACACCGAGATGGACACTACCTCTGTTGCTTGAATTCCTGCACTACTATCCTTAAACATATATCAGATCCCCCGTATGCCGGGTGCAGATGTAACAAACATTTTTATGGTTCCTCGTGCTACTCGGTTTTAGTTGATTCTTTAGCAAGACTGTCTCAATGCCGGATTGTGCTAAAATGCAAGTCCCCGAGTTCCTTTTTTCATCCACTTAGCTCTTTTGTCTTTGCTCTTACCTTCCAATTGTGGCTTTTTTGGTAGTCGAGTCACAAGATTTCAAAAACCAAGTTTCAGATACTTAACCACTTTGAGATTTGAATGTTAATGCTGCCCACCACTTAGCCGAAAAGAAAACAGAGAAGTAAAAAACACCCTACTCGGTTGCTACAGTTCTCTTTTCCTTAGCAATTTTTCGTGTGTTCATTGACCTTTGGCTTGTTCTCTTGCTTTCCATGAAAACGGGTTGCAGACAACAGCAGAGTCAAAGAGTTGGCCCTTGGGTTTAAACACACTACTAGATATGCACGTGAAATTCTAAGTAAATCAACCGAGTAGACAAAGTAAACAGAGTAAATAACACAGAGCAAGTTTGGTAAGGGCAGTCCCCGAGTTCAAATTCGGAGTGCCGACTTGAATTTAACTCGGTTGAGGAGATACATACAATGCTTGCGCATGAATGAAAACGGCGGAGTAGAGCTACATTCTTGGGACGCTTGGATTCCTCTCCAGATCTATCCGGCCTGTTCTTCTTCGGTGCTTGTACGTCGATGAGATAATAGGTGTCATTGTGCAGCGCCTTGGTCACAATGAAAGGCCCTTCCCATGGAGGGGATAGCTTGTGCATCCCGGTTGTGCGCTGCACGAGCCTAAGGACCATGTCTCTATCTCGGAAAACCCTTGGGTTTACTTTCCGGCTATGATACCTCCTAAGATTCTGTTGATATACAGCTGAGCGGGACAGAGTTAACTCTCTTTCTTCCTCAAGCAGGTCCACATCATCTTCTCGGGCTTCTCTTGCCTCTGCCTCAGTTTAGAGGGTTACTATGGGTGAGTCATTCTCAAGGTCAGTGGGCAACACGGCCTCAGCTCCATATACTAGGAAGAATAGTGTGTATCCGGTTGATCGGTTAGGGGTAGTCCTTAGACACCACAACACCGCCGGCAACTCGTCCAGCCAACAACCAGGGGTTTGCTGTAATGGCTCAATTAGCCTTGTCTTAATCCCGGATAGGACCATGCCATTTTCTCTTTCAACTTGCCCATTTGAGGACGGATGCGCGACCGACGCAATGTCTAGCCGGGTCCGCTTCTCCTTGCAGAATATTGCAAATGCTCCCTCAGCAAAGTTTGTTCCATTATCTGTAATGATGTTGTGCGGGTACCCGTATCTCAGAATGATGTCCTTCAGAAGGCTCACAGATGTGACTCCATCACACTTCCGGATAGGCTTGACCTCAATCCACTTGGTGAACTTATCAACCATGACCAAGATGTGAGTCATGTTGCCTCTAGCTGGCTTGAAAGGTCCAACCATATCCAAACACCATACGGCAAACAGCCAAGTAATGGGGATGGTTTTCAACTCGGATGCTGGTATATGTATCTTGCTTGCAAATATCTGGCACCCATTGCACTTCCTCACTAGATCTTCAGCTTGTCGTAAGGCAGGTGAGCCAAAAGAATCCATGCCGAAAAGCCTTGTTGACTAGAGCCCCTAGAAGAGGCATGGTGCCCGCATTCTCCTTGGTGTATTTCTCTGAGAATCTCTTCTCCTTCTTCTGGCTCAACACAGCGTTGCAGCATGCCAGTAGGACTTCTCATGTGTAGCTCCTTGTTGATGATGGTGTAGCCCTTCGATCTTCTCTGTATCTGCCGGGCTGTGACCTCGTCTTTTGGCAGCGCACCATCCATCAGGAAGGACAGTATGGGCAGAGCCCAGCTCGGCGTGGGCCGGACAGGGAATACAGGTTCATCCACCTCCATTAGATCAGCCACCATTACTTTCTCCGAGTCGGAAACGAGTCCCCGAGTACTGAGAAATGATCCCCTCGATGAAGGCGAAAGTCCCCAGTCAAGAGGGTCAGTCCCCGGGTTGCGGACAGCAGTCCCTGGGTTCTCCTTTGCACTTTCCCAGTAAATTTCCATGGGAACAGCCTCTGACCCTGGAAGAGATGGAATGAAGATGGATTCCGAGTTGGGTGATGGCTTGATTGATGGCTTTCTCAAATGCTCCAAGGCAACCCGGGTGGGATAAACTGCCGAGAACATCCCAACTTGGACAGGGTATCAACTGCATCATTCTCAGCTCGGTGTATGTGATGGAACTCAGAACCGTCAAAGAATTTGGTCATGTTCTGCACGACAAATAGGTAGGATGCCATGTTGGCATCCAAGGCATCCCAATTTCCTTAAACTTGTTGAACCACCAAGTCCGAGTCGCCATAGCACACAATGTGCCGGACTCCAATCTCCTTGGATACCCTTAAACCATGTACCAGTGCCTCGTACTCGGCTACATTGTTGGATTTTGAGAAGTGGATCTGTCGTGGGATAATCACGGCAAACGTTACCGGGGGTAACTTATCTTGGGGAAAATCGACTCTGGTGTTCGGGAGAGGGTCTAGCTCAGAGGAAAACATGATGATACGCGATCTGGTAGCCGACAATCAAGTCGCCGAGTCTCCGATCTAGATATATTAACTCAACTCTCGTGTTACACTGGATACTCGATACCTAGCGATATTGCTTGAACTCTTGGATCTCCTCTAAACAAAACCTAGGGGCCAGCTTATATAGTATCCGGACCCCCTGGCCTGCTCTCCAAGGCGTACTCTGAATCCTACCCGGACACTGCTTACAAACCCTAAACTTCCTTATCGGAACCCACAATCCGGGTTACGAGGCCTACGATCTTGGGCCTTCTAGAAGCTCCTTTATCCTAAGCCGGGTCTTGCGCAACGTAATTTGGGCAAAGTTACTCCTTGGCGTTGGCCTACCGGGTTATCATCCCTCCATCAGTAGTCCCCAGAATAGCTTGGGCTTCACGAGATCCTCCTTGAAGCGCACGCTATTTCCTGCAAAAATAACAAACATACAAGTTCATAGAGGCCGGGTTAGATTGCTTTGATAAACAGCTAGGCATAACTCTATGGTGGCCATATAGTAACCCGGCTTTCTCTAAGTTCATTGTTCACTCTCCCGGGTCATTTCCCTGAGGAAAATGCCAAAGATCCGGCTTATTTCACTCGTTTAGCCGATCCAACTATCGCGGGAGAGATTTGCTTCCTGTCCGTTCCGGATATCCCGTCCAGCACTTAACGCATATCCCGGAAAATCAGGACGGGTATCCCTTATCCGAAATTTCCGATTCCCGCCCGTTGGCCTAGGTTTACCCACCTGTACCTATAAATAGGTACCTAGGGGGTGACCTAATCCCAACGGTCCATTTTCTCCTTCATCTTCCTCCGCGCCGGCGTCCTCTCACCCGTGCTCGCTCATCACCGCCATGGAGACCTCGAGCGCGCCACCGGAACAGAGCCGCCGCCGGCTGCGTTCGCCACTGTTCGCCTCGCGCCGTCGCGAAACTCCACCGCCGCGCCCTCGACTTGCCCGCCGGGAATCGCACGCGGGCACCACGACTGCGCCATCTGTCGCCGTCGCATCCTCCTTCAATCCACACCGATAAGTCCTCTATTCCTCTCGATTCAACTCATAATTTCTTCGTTTTGCTCTAGATTGGATCTAGGTCCTCCGCGGCCATTTCTTGGCCCGCGCCGAATTAGGTCACCCAATCCCTCTCTAGCTCATTCAAGCGCTTGATAACTGATCCCATTATACTCTCCTACCACTTGTAGTCACTAATTTCACCGCGAATTCGAAAATGAAATTCCCAATCTAGGCTCAGTCCGCCCAAATTTTCCGCGGTTGCCACTGATACCCGGAAAATCCAAATCTTCCGGTTCTTTTACTTGCACTAGATACATAGGCAATCAACCTTTTTCCATGAATGCTTGCCAATACGTAAATATCCCATATTTTCTGTACTTCTACTCGATACCCGGATAACCTATAATTTTCGCTCCGTCCAGTGATACCCGGACAATTCATAGTTCCCATGCCTATTACTGATACTGCTTGTATATAACCGGATAACTCATGATTTTTGAGTCTTATGTCTTGTACCTTTTTGTCTCGTGTTCTGCAGACTGAACCCATGGCTCCCAAGAAGCAGGGGAAGCAGCCGGCTAAAACAAGAATGACTCAATCAATATCCGCCAACTGGGCGCGATCCACAGTCACCAAGGCCAAGCTGGAGGAGCTGGCCGAGTTAGGGGTCCTCCCCCCTCAGGAAGATATCCACTGGAGGGTGCCGGGTGACGAGACCCGGCCCACACCTGCTGCCGATGAGGTAATCTGCTTTGTCGAGCATGTGACCCGGGGGTTTCGCCCTCCGGGTCACCCTTTTTTCCGTGAAGTCTTGAGCCACTACGGCCTCCGGGTGTTTGACATAGGGCCTAACTCTATGTTGAACATAACCCATTTTATCGTCCTTTCCGAGTCATATTTGTGCATTCCGTCAAATTTGGCTCTTTTCATTGAACTTTTCCAGTGCAAACCGTGCCGCGAAAGTGGTGACGGGGCGCTTCTGGCTTGCGGCGGGGTTTCCATCCAGCGCCGCAAGAATTCCCCAATGCCGACTCTTAACTTGAATTCTCACGTTAAGCATTGGCAACTCTCCTTCTTTTACTGCCGAGACACCTCCCCACCCGGCGAAAGGAAACTGCCGGGTTACTCGGAGGGTCTCCTTGATATCTCCGAAAACTTCAATGCATTTTCCCCTGAGTCGGACAGGGAGGCCATCCAACCCCACCTATCTAAGATAGCTGTCCTCTCCGCCCAAGGTCTCCTTGGGCTCAACCTAGTCAAAACTTGGGTGAACTTTCGCATTCAACCCAACTCCATCCGCTCAAAACTGATGTGCGAGTATTCGGGGCACTCTACGGATTCCCTCCGATACTCTTCCAAGAACTACCCGGCCGGTGACACCAACAAGACCATCAAGAGCTTCTTGACGGAAAAGCTGGAAGTAGTCCGGAACATTGCCGGGTTGGAGCCTTTTACCCGCGAGAATCCGGCTCCTGCGGTAAGATCTAGTGCTTATACCTTCATTCTCACGCTTTCACTTGATACGGCTATTAACTCTCATCTTTATACCTTTATTTCAGGCTGATAGTGGTTTCTGGGATGTTGAGACCTCCCCTTCCTCCGGAGACCCGGAAGAAGACGAAGAACCGACTGATAATGATGAAGGTATTATCCGGGACTTTAACCAGCTTCACTTGTATCACTTTGATTTCACATATCTCGTTTTTTCTGACTGTACATTCTTGGCTCCCAGAGTTGGAGGACAAAGAAGACAAGGGCAAGGAGGACCGGGAGGCCACCGAGTCAGATGAACCCGAACAAGAAGTAGCGGTCGGGGCCAAGAGGAAAATCAGAGGAGTGGTATCCAAGGTTCCCTACTCCTTCATGTCCAAAGAACCCTATTCTTTTGCTAACATGTGCAAACTTAATCAACAACTATCCAACTCATCACATTTGAAGGATCCTCCTCCGACCAAGCGTAGGGTGACCCGGAGTTCCCCGGGTGATGATCCCCTCAACCCGGGTATCTCCACGTCACCAGCTCGCCGTGCCGGTACTCCTCCACCTCACTCTTCCAACTCTCCTCAGCGTCACCCCTCCCCCAACCATCCACTGGCCGGGCAGTTCCGGGTCCCGCTATCAGTTCCTGTGAGAGCTTCATCTGCTTCCAGCAGTGAACTCCCACCGGATTATGCTGTGAACACCGGGTGAGTCTTTGCTATATGATATCCTCGTATACTTGATCATTTTCATTCCCTGTCGCTAACTATTTATCTTTTTTTTATTAGCGCCCAAGCCACACTTAGTGACCCGGAGAACATGGATACAGACAACCGGGAGACGGAGGGGCCGACTGACGATGTGGACGCCGCGACATGCGGTGGTATTGAAAACGACCAAGAGCAAGATCCTTTGGCGAACCCAGATCGGCAGGAAGCCGGGTCTCCCAAGCCATCGGAAGAGGCTAAGGACGACGAGGTCGAGACCCTGGACACGAAGACGGGCTCTCCCAACCCGGACATCCAGACAGCCCGGGTCTCGACCCCAAAGTCGGAGAAGGTTCGCCCGCCGGTTGATCAAGCTGCCGGCCCTTCCAGTGTCAGGCCCAAAGATATGTCTTTATCCCAGATGCTTGGTGCCCTGCACACCTTGAGGGCCGATGAAGAAAATATCCTAGAAGCTTTGATAGACAAACATGAGGTAAATCCGAATGATATTGCCTGTATCCTTATCTAGTACCCAAGTTCCGAGTGATCTTATTGATAATTTGCTTGGAACTTTCACATATAGCTGACTGATAATTTTTTTTTGTCTGACTGACACTTCTTTGTGTCTTCGCGCAGGCTTACGTAATGCACTCTGAAAAGGCGTTGGCTAAAGCCGACAAACTTCTCAAGGCGGAAACGAAGCGGCGTGAATCGGCTGAAGCTGAGGCGAAGAAAGCCGGGAAGCAGGTGAAAAAGTACAAGAAACGATGTAATGCTGCAGTAGGTAGAGTGAACGAGCTGTCTGGCCGGATTGCCGACACTTATCGTTCTGTGATAGGTAAAAATTCCCGACTGATTGGTTTTACACTTGGCTCTGATATTCTGATAAACACTCGGAGTTCCTGACTTTGGGCATTTTCTGCTTGCTTGCAGGGCCGGATGAAGAGGTTCCGGATGTGGATGAAGTGATTTTGCTGAAGAACATAAAGGACAACATCCGGCAATTCTGTGCTGGGACCAAGCTAGCCCTGAAAGCTGTCAAATGGCAAAGCCTCGGGGAAGTTTGTTTGAACACGCTGCTTGACGCATGTTCTACCATCCCCGAGTGGATCGAGCACTGGAAGCGCTCGTCCTGCCGGGTTGGCGTGACCCGGGGTCTTTCTTTGGCGAAAGCGTACTTTCCCAAACTTGACCCAGCGAAGCTTGTGGGCGGGTTTCCCGAGTTCAACCATGACGGGACTCCCTTTTCACCTCAACACTACAAGGTTATCCAGACGGAGGTTCGTCACTCGGCCAGCCTGATTGCTGACAACCTGGATATCGGCCGGATGGTACCGTCATATGATAAACAAGGTAAAGCCATTAAGTCGGATCCTCCTAAGCCCCTAGACACGCTGGCGCGATGGAAGGCGGAAGCTTCCCGAGTGAGGGAAGAAGCTGCGAAGAAAAAAGCTGAAGCTGATACCGCGCCTGCTAGCTCCACGCTGGTTGTCCCTCCTCCTTCACGCGCCAGTGCCAGTGTCAATCCGGATGCTACTGCTGCCAAAACTGCTGAAGAAGAAGTCAAGGAGCAGGACCCGGCTGGCAAGGGCAAGGGCAAGATGGATGCTTCCACCCAAGATGCCGAATAACTCTTTTCTTTCTGCTGTCATACCCGATGCTTCATTCGGCCAATGGTCCTTGTAAACAATTGTTTCTGATGGTGCGCCTGTGTACCTTTGATATTACTATCGCGTCATGTAATACATTTTGAAAATTGAGTAACTTTCGTGGCCCTTCTGGCCTTTGGATGATCTTAATATTTATCTGCTTGTGAGCTCATTCGTTCTTGATATTCCGACTTTCTTTATGGTTCCTTTTGTGAGACTCGGTTTCCGAGTCTCGTGGGTATTGACAGGTGGACTTTTCTCTAAGTCCCCAAGTCCCCAAGACTCGGATGTTTGGGTTTTTTGAGCTTAGTAACTAAGCAACTTGTTTCTTTTTTGAAAATCCCCAGTCCCCAAGACCCGAAATTCCGAGTCTGGGATGTGTGGTCTTTCAAAGAGAACAAGTTGTTTTCTTGCTAAGCCCAAAACCTAGAGCCGTTTCACATAGGTGTTGAAGTTATGCTTAATAAACTTTGAGTTTCCGGCTATTAGCCCTGTACTCTGCATAACTTTGTGGTTTAGATGACCCTTTTGACTATCTTGTACTGTAAGCCGGCTTTCGCGTGGATATCATGTTGTTACATCTATACGAAAACAGGGTCAGGCAAGTCCCATTGGGCTTCATGGCTGATTGTAATCGTAAGCGAGCAAAGCATGCCACTTTAGTGCGAGTCACATCAAGCTTAAGTAAGAAAAATCAAGAAAGTTTGGCTCCTTTGTCCGGTTATAAGATTGTAGCCGTACTCGTTTGCAAGTAATCGGCCCTTATAACTCATAGGCATCGTGGCCGGGTCTTTGAGTTTGTAACTGTGCTATTCAAGCAATCAGCCCCCAAGACCTAAATATATGCAACATACTAAAGAAACTAATGTACTAAGAAAACAATAAATAATACTTACCTGGAAGAAAAGTAAAAAACACAACATAAAAATAAAACTAGATAAAACATGTGAAAAAGATATATTGCTTAACCATCTCTTTATTGATATGAGAAAGTCAGGTCAGCAGGCCGCCTCATTTAAAACCCTCCGGTCCCCTTAGGTACCCTGGATAGGAAAAGAGTGCGTCTGAAACCTACTGCCTGTTACATCGTGTAATTCCACTTGTGAATCTAGTCTATACTAGGTATAGTAGGGACGCAGCTGAGCCACGTTCCATGGTCTTTCTCTCTCTTGCATAGATGAAGTGGTATGAGCGGTGTCGTTAACCGTAGCCGACTCTTCCCTTGCATCTATCAAGTAATATGATCCATTGTGCAGATTCCGGCTTATGATAAACGGTCCTTCCCATGGTGGTGATAACTTGTGTTTTCCCTACCTTTGATTGCACCAAGCGCAGGACCAGGTCTCCTTCCTGGAAGTCCCGGGTTTTTACGCGTCGGCTATGATATCTCCGCAGGTCCTGCTGATATATGTCTGATCTCTCCAAAGCTTGTTCCCTGTGCTCTTCTAGCATATCCACGGCGTCCTGTCGGGTCTTCTCATTCTCCACCTCGACGTAAGCCGATACTCGAGGCGAGTCATGAATAATGTCACTCGGCAACACCGCCTCCGCACCATAAACCATGAAGAACGGTGTCATCTGAGTAGATCTGTTAGGTCTAGTGTTGATACCCCAAACCACTGAAGGTAACTCCTCAACCCATGCACCGGCAGCTCTGATACACGGAACTTGCAATCGTGGCTTTAATCCACGAAGCAACTCTTGATTTGCCCTCTCCACTTGTCCATTAGCCTGTGGATGGGCCACTGATGCTATGTCAAGCCGGATTCCATTGTTACCACAAAATTTCTCCATCTCACCAAGGGACATGTTGGTTCCATTGTCGGTAATTATGCTGTGGGGATACCCGAACCGATAGATAATCTTTTTCAGGAACTTGACTGCTGTAACTGCTTCACAATTGGTAACTGGCATAACCTCAACCCACTTGGTAAACTTATCAATAGCCACCAAGAGATGTGTCTTTTTGCAAGGTGACATGTGAAAGGGGCCAACCATGTCCATACCCCAAACAGCGAACGGCCAAGTTAACGGGATAGTCCGTAATTCCATAGCCGGCACATGGGTATGGCGAGCGTACCTTTGACATCTGTCACACCTTGCCACCAAGCGCTCCACGTCTACTAGGGCCGTGAGCCAGAAGAAACCATGTCGATAAGCTTTGGCCACAAGGGATCTTGTGGATGCATGATGCCCACAATCACCTTCATGGATTTCCTTGAGGATCTGTCGGCCTTCTTCTGGTGCTACACAGTGCAAAAGACTCCTGCTCCTGTTGTGGGAACTCGCCCCGTGATAGGTAGGCCAGGAACGGTTCTGTCCACTCGGGAACAGCACGTACTATGGCCACGAGCTCTAAATCCAGGTCTTGATTTGCAAGATCTTCCTCAGACTCGGTTTTAACTGATGGTCGCCATAGTTCATCCAGGAAAACATTAGGTGGAACCGGCTCTCTGCGGGAGCCGAGTCTGGCGAGTGCATCTGCTGCCTCGTTTTTTCTTCTGCCTATGTGCTCCACCTCATACCCGGAGAAACACCCGGTAACCCTATCAACCTCTCTGCGGTATGCTGCCATAGTTGCATCTTTTCTATCCCAAGTTCCTGGGACCTGCTGTACCACAAGGTCCGAATCTCCAAAGCATCGTATCCTCTTAATGTTCATCTCCTTGGCTACATTTAAGCCATGCAATAAGGCCTCATACTCGGCCACGTTGTTGGAACAATCAAAGTGAATCTGCAGCACATAACTCAACTTGTCTCCTTTGGGTGATGTTAGCACCACTCCAGCTCCTGACCCCTCGTATTGCTTGGAAACATCGAAGTGCATGATCCAAGACTTGGAGTTTGGAGCCATGGTGGGCATGCCTGTGTGCGTCCAATCGTTAATAAAATGGATTAGAGCTTGAGACTTGATTGCTGACCTTGGCTCGTAGTTGATATGATAAACCCCCATCTCGATCGCCCACTTGGCTATTCTACCTGTTGCATCCGAGTTTCTGATGATATCCGACATTGGTATAGAACTAACCACTGTTATGGGGTGTTCCTGAAAGTACGGCTTCAGTTTCCGGCTGGCCATGAAGACACCGAAAACCAGCTTTTGCCAATGTGGATAGTGCTGTTTTGCCTCTGATAATACCTCACTGACATAGTAAACCGGCCTCTGGACCGGGTGATCTTTCCCATCTTCCTTACGCTCCACAACAACTACTGCACTAACCGCTCGGGGGCCAGCTGCTACGTATAGCAACATAGGCTCTTTAGGACCCGGGGCCGCTAGGACTGGTGCTTCAGATAGCTGCTTCTTTAGTGCCTCGAACGCCTCATCCGCCTCTCGATCCCAAACGAATTTATCGGATTTTTTCAAGAGTCGGTACAAGGGTATTGCCTTTTCTCCGAGTCTGGATATAAACCGGCTCAGGGCTGCTACGCACCCTGTGAGCTTCTGAACGTGCTTCAAATTTTCCGGCTTTTTCAGACTCTGGATAGCTTTGATTTTATCCGGGTTTGCCTCAATTCCTCTCTCGGAAACTATAAAGCCGAGTAACTTCCCAGCTGGAACTCCAAATACACACTTTGTCGGGTTAAGTTTCATCTGGTACCTTCTCAGGTTCTTGAACGTTTCCTTTAGATCATCAATGAATGTCTCCGCCTTTCTGGTCTTGATCACCACATCATCTACATAAGCATGGACGTTGCGTCCAATTTGGTCCTCGAAGCACTTCTGAATACACTGTTGATAGGTTGCGCCAGCGTTCTTCAATCCAAATGTCATGGTCTTGTAACAAAAAGGCCCCAAAAGGGGTTATGAACGACGTTTTCTCCCAATCTTCCTTCTTGAGCTTGATCTGATGATACACGGAATATGCATCCAGGAAACATAATAGGTCACTTCCCGCCACTGCGTCTATGATCTGATCTATCGTTGGTAGTGCGAACGGATCCTTTGGGCAATGCTTGTTGAGACTCGTATAATCAATGCACATTCTCCACTCATTAGTCTTTTTCATCACGAGAACCGGATTTGCTAACCAGTCCGGGTGAAATACTTCCATGATAAAGCCGGCTGTCAGCAGCCGAGCAATTTCTTCTCCTATAGCTTTCCTTCTTTCCTCGTTCATCTTTCTCAAGCCCTGCTTCACAGGCCTGGACTTGGTATCGACGTGCAAACTGTGCTCTGCCAACTCTGTGGGGATACCCGGCATATCGCTAGGCGTCCAGGCGAACACATCCTGATTTGAACGAATAAACTCCACAAGTGCTTTCTCCTGCTCGCTGTCCAAGCTAGATCCTATAGCAAATTGCTTGGAGGGATCACCCTCGACAAAAGCTACCATCTTGGTGTCCTGTGCTGCCTTGAACTTCGCTCTTTCATCTTCAGTATTTGGTCTTTTTAACGCTATTCTGTCATCCGGGTCTACTTGAGACCGGTAATACTTGAGTTCCTCTTTTCTACAAGCTTGCTCCGCCATGGCTGCATCTCCTTCGTTGCACTCAGCTACTATATCCCGGCTCCCATGTATGGTGATGGTCTGCTTGGGACCCGGGATTTTTAGCTGTAGATACACATAACACGGCCTGGCCATGAACTTAGCATAAGCCGGCCTTCCGAATAGCGCGTGATAAGGACTGCGCAACTTAACCACCTCGAAAGTGAGCCACTCAACTCGGAAATTATCCTTCGATTCTCCAAAAGCTACCTCCAATGTGATCTTTCCTTCGGGGCACGCTGAGTGACCCGGCACAATCCCATGAAAAACTGTTGAACTTTTCTGTAGCTGAGACTCCTTGAGACCCATGCGTAGAAAGGTTTCCCAATACAGGATATTGATGCTACTTCCACCGTCCATCAGGACCTTTTTCAACTCATAACCATTAACTTGTGGTGCAACCACCAATGCTAAGACTCCCGGGTGTTCTATCCTTTCCGGGTGATCTCTTCTGCTCCACGTTACGTCTTGCTCCGACCATCTCAGGTATCTCGGAACAGCCGAGGAAACCGAGTTTACCGCTTGCTTCAGTATCTTTTTATCCTTGTTAGAAGTTCCTGTAGTATGCACGTGATATTGTCCCAACTGCTTGGGGTTAGCTTGGAAACCTCCAGCTCCCCCTTGGTTGTTGCTTGGATCTCCGCCTGCCGGGTTACCGGCTGGGGGTGGGCCGTTGCCCGGGTTTCCACCCGGACCCGGTCCTCCTCCCCGACCTACACCTTGCATGGCTCTGTTTACTTCCTCGTTCTTCCATCTCTGTAGGTCCGCGCACTGCTCCAATGAGTGGTTAGCCGGCCTACCGTTCCTGCTGTGCTTAGGGCACGCCATTCTGAAGATATCCCAGTTGTTACCCGGCCTTGGTGGCCCTTGATAATTTCCTACGTTATGGTTTCCTCCATTGAAGTTTCCTTCTGCCCTAGGTCTCGAAGACCCGTCTTCTGTGCTAGCGACAAACTCTGAGCTTCCTTCAAATGGGCGATTGTTCTGGTTGTTCCCATTGTTACCTCCATTGTTACCCGGCGTTGATCCATTGCCGATTCTTCCATTATTATTTGTGTTTGCTTTTGCTTTCTTGTCATCGACATCCTCTTCTGTAGTATCCGTTGCAGCGTGTTTGTTGCATGCATCCATTAGCTCTCCCATCGTAACCTCTGAAGCATTCCGACTAGATTTCATGCGAGTCAACTTTTGCACTAAAGGTATGTACTTGCACGTCTTTGCCATAGCTTGTAGCACATCCTTGGGCTGAATATCTGTAGATGAATGAAGTATCTCCATAACCCGGTGCACCCAGCTGCGCGCCGATTCTCCCTTCTTCTGGACACATCGCTCTAGGTCATCAATAGTAAATAGCTTTCTGCACGTCCCATGAAAGTGCTTGATAAACGCAGTTTTCAACTCCTCCCATGACTTGATAGATCCTTCCGGTAAATTATTGAACCATAACTTTGCTGCTCCTTCTGACATCATCAAGTACATGAACTTGGCTTGAAGATTTTCGGACGCATTGCGAATCGACATAGCCATCTCATAACTGCTCAACCATGTTTCTGGATCCATAGTCGGCTCATAATTCACTACTTTACCCTGTTCCTTGAATTTATCCGGGTAAGGCTCAGCCCTGATGTTATCCGACAGACACTTAGGCCCACCGAGACTAGTCGGAACTGGCCTTACTCGGGAAACGTGTGATCCTGCGGGAGGTACGGCTGGACGCGGTACTGCTAGTGGTCCATGCACCGCAGACCCGGCCGCGGCTCTCCTGGCTCTGGAGCTATCCACGATAGCTTGCGCTGCTGATGCTGCTGGTACTGCCTGAACGCGAGGAGGAGGCGGCATTTGCCGCTGCTCTTCCCTCCGCCGCGCTGAACTTGTCTGGATTTTGCCGGTATTGCCTCGTTGCTGGCTGATATATGGTGTCCCATGCTTTCCACTTCTGTGATCCGGGTAATTGACTTGTTGCGCCACCGTAGTGCGCAATAGATCTATCGCCCGCCGGGTCTCCTCTGCGTGGGGTGACTCTCTCACGGGGATTTGATTCAATGCGAGTGTTGCTGCGTACACGTTATCCATGGGGTTGTTGTAGTGACCTGCTGCTGTGCGAAATCGTGATGGTTGTGGTGGTGGTAATGTATTGCCGGTAGTAACTCCAGTCTGTGGTATGGGTAACCCGGCCTGCACGTTTACCGGCTGTACTCCTCCGGTTGTTGGCTGATGCACAATTCCTTGGTTTGCCGCTGGAATCGGCTAATCCTGAGGTGTGATAAATAGTGTGGCCGGGTCTATGACTCCACCCGTTGCCGGTAATATGGTCTGATGCCTTTGACGTACTCTGGTTGTTTCTTCTCGGAGCCAGTTTTCCAGTGCGTCCAGCTCACGTTGGCCCGTGGCCATCCCTTGCCTTTCTGCTTCTACTTGCCTTCTCTGTTGCTCCAATGCACGACGGGCTACATCCAGATCCCTAACACGTTCCGCCGCGTTTTCTGGAGTGATAACCGTGGCTAGAACGGTGGGATCTAGAATCATATTGTTATTGAACAGGGCCGGGTGTTGTGGATTTGAAGGACCCGCCCCTGGCGTCCGGTTTGCTAGATATCCGAACATGTTTGCCTGCAACTCATTGTCCGCCGCATGACTCGTAACTGATGCCGATTCTCCGTCAACCCGGGCCAGGACCGGGTTTCCGTCAACCGGACCTTGCTGCTGGGCCAATGCTTGTGCTGCTCCGACTGCGGTTGCGGTCACGTTCCCTTGATTAAGGTTGGTCGCAGGAGCCGTGTAAACCGCCCCCTGGCGCACAATGCTTGGCGCAGATTCGTACTCTTCCCCTTCGCTGCTATTTTCCTCGTACCGGTCCTCCAGCAGATGCAAGATAGACTCGGTATCATCTTCTCTCACGACCCGGCCACGCGGGGTCCATGCCGGCTCCTCCGGTTGTTCCCTCTTCGTGGTGGGCTCTTCTGTCGGATCTACCGTTCCGACCGATTCTTCTCCATCTGACTGAACGTAGGTGGCCTTCCCTGACACAGAATCAAATCCGAAATCGTCAGGGATCGAACCGGACGCACGTACCATGCCGATGAAGACGTTGATCTGGCCGATTGTCACGACAGATCCGGATTCGAGCAGATCCGACTCTAGCCCCCAGCCAAAATCGTCCACCATCTTCTCTCCTTCAGGGTCGGTGTAGATCTCGCCGATGACAAGGTTCTCCATGTTCTTCCGAGCTTCTCCCGTGATGTAAACACCCTTGGACGTAGGCCCCACGGTGGGCGCCAACTGTCGTGGGATAATCACGGCAGACGTTACCGGGGGTAACTTATCTTGGGGAAAATCGACTCTGGTGTTTGGGAGAGGGTTTAGCTCAGAGGAAAACATGATGATACGCGATCTGGTAGCCGGCAATCAAGTCGCCGAGTCTCCGATCTAGATATATTAACTCAACTCTCGTGTTACACTGGATACTCGATACCTAGCGATATTGCTTGAACTCTTGGATCTTGTCGTGGGATAATCACGGCAGACGTTACCGGGGGTAACTTACATTGGGGCAAATCGACTCTAGTGTTTGGGAGAGGGTTTAGCTCAGAGGAAAACATGATGATATGCGATCTGGTAGCCGGCAAGCAAGTCGCCGAGTCTCCGATCTCGATATATTAATCTCAGCTCTCGTGTTACACTGGATACTCGATACCTAGCGATATTGCTCGAACTCTTGGATCTCCTTAAACCTAACCTAGGGGCCGGCTTATAAAGCACCCGGACCCCTTGGCCTGCTCTCCAAGGCGCACCCTGAATCCTACCCGGACACTGCTTACAAAACCCTAAACTTCCTTACCGGAACCCACAATCCGGGTTACCAGGCCTACAATCTTGGGCCTTCTAGAAGCTCCTTTATCCTTAGCGGGGTCTTGCGCAGCGTCCTTTGGGCCGAGTTACTCCTTGGCGTTGGCCTACCGGGTTATCATCCCTCCATCAGTAGTCCCCAGAATAGCTTGGGCTTCACGAGATTCTCTTTGAAGCGCACGCTATTCCCTGCAAAAATATGAAACTTATAAGCTCGTGGAGGCCGGGTCAGATTGCTTTGATAAACAGCTAGGCCTAACTCCATGGAGGCCATATAGTAACCCGGCTTTCTCCAAGTCCTTTGCTTATCTCTCCGGGTCCGTGCCCTGATAACGATGCCAAAGATCCGGCTCACTTCACTTGTTTAACCGATCCAATAGTAACGGAAAATATTTGCCTCATATCTGTTCCGGATATCCCGTCTAGCACTTAACGCATATCTCTGAAAATCCGGGCGGATGTGTTTTATCGGCAATTTCCGGCTCTCGCCCGTTAGCCTAGGTCTATCCTCCCGCACCCTTATAAATAGGTACTTAGGGGTCAACCTAACCCCAACGGCTCATTTCTCCTCCTTCCTCCTTCTCTTCACTTCCGCGCTCAAGCTCGCAGAGCACCGTCACGGAGACCTCGCGCGCGTTACCGGAGCCAATCCGCCGCCGGCTACGCTCCGCCACGATTCGTCCCGCGCCGCCGCCAAGATCCGTCGCCGCGCCCTCGACCTGCCCACCGGGAGTCGCAAAGGGGCACCAAGATTGTGCTATTTGCCGCCGTCGAGCTTCACTTCAATCCGCTCCGGTAAGCCTCTTATTCTCTTTAATCTATCTCTGCAATTCCTCGATTTTGTCCAGATTGGATCTAGGTCAATCCGCGGGTCATTTTTTCTTGCCGCGCCGAATTAGACCCCACAATCCCACGATAGTTCATCCAATAGCATGATAGATGGGAACATATCACTCCCCTATCATCATTAATCATTAATTTCTCCGTAGAATCGTCCGCAAGTTTTCCAATCTAGATCCATTTCGTCCAAATTTTCCGCGCATGTCATTGACACCCGGAAAATCCTCTTCTTCCGGTTCTTTTGCTTGCAGTAGATACATGGGCAATCATCCGTCTTCCTCAAACACTTTTCAATACATAAGTACCCAATAGTCTCCATAATGATATTTGATACCCGGATAACTTGTAGTCTTTGCTCCGTAGAATGATACCCGGATAATCTTTATTTTCCATGTCTTATCGATACTGCTTGCACATGCTCGGATAATTCATGATTTCCGAATCTCATTTCCTGTACCTCTTTGTCTTGTGCTTTGCAGGTTGATCCCATGGCTCCCAAGAAGCAAGGGAAGCAACCAGCCAAGGCAAAGACCACCAATTCCATATCCGCCAACTGGGCGTGATCCACGGTCACGAAGGCCAAGCTAGAAGAGCTGGCTGAGTTAGGGGTTCTCCCTTCTCAAAAAGATATCCATTGGAGGGTGCCGGGTGATGAGACCTGGCCCACGCCTGCCGACGACGAGGTAATCTGCTTCGTCGAACACGTGACCCGGGGGTTCCGTCCTCCGGGTCACCTTTTCTTTCGTGAAGTTCTGAGCCATTATGGCCTCCGGGTATTCGACATAGGGCCTAACTCTATGTTGAATATAACCCATTTCATTGTTCTGTCCGAGTCATACTTGTGCACTCCGCCAAGTTTGGCTCTCTTTATTGAGCTTTTCCAGTGCAAGCCGTGCCGCGAAAGCGGTGACGGAGCACTTCTTGCTTGCGGCGGGGTCTCTATCCAGCGCCGCAAGAATTCTCCCATGCCGACTCTCACCCTCAATTCCCACGTCAAACATTGGCAACTTTCTTATTTCTACTGCCAAGACACCTCCTCACCCGGCGAGAAGAAATTGCCGGGTTACTCCGAGGGCCTTCTCGATATCTCTGAGACTTTAATGATTTCGCCCCTAAACTTGAACAGGGAGGCAATCCAGCCTATGTTGGCTAAAATTGCTATTCTTTCGTCCCAAGGTCTCATTGGGCTTAACCTGGTGAAAACTTGGGTTGATTTACGGATCCAACCCAATTCCATCCGCACAAAGTTGATGTGCGAGTACTCGGGGCACTCCACAGACTCCCTAGAATACTCAACTAAAAACTTCACGGCCGGTGACACCAACAAGACCATCAAGGGCTTCTTGACAGAGAAGTTGGAGGTAATCCGGAACATCGCCGGGTTAGAACCCTTTACACGCGAGAACCCGGCTCCTGAGGTAAAGATCCGGCTTTCATACTTTTACCTTCATGCTTTCCACTCGATACAGCTGTTAACTCCCATTCTTATACCTTTGTCTCAGGCCGATAATGCTTTTTGGAAGATTGAAACTCCCCCTAACTCTGAAAGTCCAGAGGAGAAAGAGGACGCCATTAACTCGGATGAAGGTATATTCCGAGTTTCACTTAGTTTCTTCAAGCTTATTGCTACTCATTCTTCATTTTCCAACTGTAAACCTTGATAACTTTCAGAACAAGAGGACAAGGACGAAGAAGAAGAAGCTGAAGGCAAGGTGGAGTCAGCAAGCGACGAAGATGACGCTGAGCCGAAAGCGCCGAATGACTCGGAACTTTCCGGGTGATGGCGCTCTTAATCCGGGTATTTCGTCGTCTCCGGCTCGACGCGCTGGTATTCACCTAATCCTTTCTTGAATATCAAAGTCTTTCTTAACCATCCCCTTATGGGACAATTCCATGTCTTGCTTGATGTTTTTCAGTTTCGTCCGGGTCCAGCAGCGAGTTCCCCTCGGACTACATGGTGAATCCCGGGTAAAGTTCCTTTCCTGATGCTTTATCACCTTTCCATAACTTTTTTCCAGTTGTATGCTAACTGCTTACTTATACTGTCCATAGAGCCGCGGTCACTATTAGCGACCAAGAAAATATGGAGACCGATGACCCGGGTAACGAGAACCCCACTGACGATATGACGGCTGCAGCTGGCGGCAAAGAACAACAAGTGCCACCAATAAACCCGGCCGATCAAGAAGCCGAGTACCCAATAGCCTCGCATGCACACGAGGAGGAAGAAGCTGCAGCCTTGGGCACGGGAGGAGGAGCACTAGACTCCGATACTCGGACGACCCGGATACCTTCTCCCGCCAAGAAGAGAGCTCCTTCTCCGAGTCTCCAAGATCCCGGGTCTTCCAACTTGGGCAACAATACTTTCGATCAAATGATGAGCGCTCTCCTTGCCATGAAGGCCTCGGAGAGCGATATGCTAGAGCGAATGGCAGTGGAGCACCAGGTAACGTTACCTGATATCTCTTAGTATCCATCTAGTCCCCAAGTTCCGAGTATAACTTGTTGAAGTTGTGCTCGGTACTCTGTGCGATACTCGGCTTGCCATGATACCCGACTAATTCTTATACTTTGGTCTCTTACAGGCACAGGCCACCCGGTCTGATGAAATTTTTCTCAAGACCGAACAACTTCTGCTTGCCGAGGTAAAGCGGAGAGAGGCCTTTGAGGCTGAAGTGGAAACCTTGAAGAAAGATGTTTCCAAATACAAAAAAAAGTGCACCACTTCTCAAACCGCACTGAAGAAGTTATCGGACCAAGTTACCGATACTTATCGTATCTTGCTTAGTAAGTTTTTTGCTGCTGATTGCTTTCATGCCTCTGCTTTGTTACTTGATTCATGATACTCGGAATTACTGATGTGGCCTTTCTTGTTTCAACTGCAGGCGCGAACCTTGCGGCCCCAGAACAAGATGATGTTAAAAAGGCTAAGACTTTAAAGACTGTGCTCCGAACCTTCTTCGCCGGTACCAAGTGGATATTGGAGGCCGTACAATGGCCGACTGAGGCATATCCGGGTGAAGAAAACCTTGTCCAAGCGTGCTCGACTGTGCCTGCGTGGATCGAGCTCTGGAAACTCTCGGCATGCCGAGTTGGTATGACCCGGGCCTTTATGCTGGCTAAAGCTTACTTTCCTAAGCTTGAGCCGGCGAAGGTAACAGCCGGGTTCCCAGAGTTCAAAGTTGATGGCTCCAGGTTTGGGCCCAAGGATTTCAAGGCCGTACAATCCGCGGTTCGTCACTCGGCAACCACATTGGCCGATAGTATGGACCTGAGCTCGTTTATGTCTCCGTATGATGCTGAAGGCTAGATCGTGAAGGAGGAAGCACCCCTGCCCTTCGTTATTTTGAAGAAATGGAATGCTGATTCGGCCAGGAAGAGGGAAGAGACCGCAAAGAGGGAAGCCGAATTAGGATCGGAGCCAACCACCTCTACGCCTGCTGTCCGTCCACCTGTCCGTCCTGATGCTGATAATCCGGGTGATGATGCTGGGAAAGCAGAGGAGCGAGCCCAGGACCAAGACCCGGAAGGCAAGGGCAAAGATGTAGACCCGACTCAGGAAGCCGAGTAAACAGATGCCATTATGATACCTTGGTCGTTTGATGCTTTTTGTTGGAACAAATATTCTTTTGACGGTGCGCCTGTGCACCTTTGATACTGCATCGTGTAAATATGCTTTGAAACTTTTAATAGCTTTTCGCGGCCCTTCCGGCCTTTGAATGAGCTTGATACTTGTCTGCCTATGAGCCCATTTATCCTTGATATCCGTCTTTCTTTATGGTTCCTTTTGTGAGACTCGGTTTCCGAGTTTCATGGGTTTTGACAAGTGGACTTTTCTCTAAGTCCCCAAGTCCCCAAGACTCGGATGTTTGGGTTTTTTGAGCTTTAGTAACTAAGCAACTTGTTTCTTTTTCAAAATCCCCAGTCCCCAAGACCCGAATTTCCGAGTCTTGGATGCGTGGTATTTCAAAGAGAACAAGTTGTTTGCTGCTAAGCCCAAACCCAGAGCCGTTTCACATAGGTATTGAAGTTATGCTTGATAAACGTTGAGTTTCCGGCTATTAGCCCTGTACTCTGCATAACTTGTGGTTTAGATGACCCTTTTGACTATCTTGTACTATAAGCCGGCTTTCGCGTGGATACCATGTTGTTACATCTATATGAAAACAGGGTCAGGCAAGTCCCATTGGGCTTCATGGCTGATTCTAATCGTAAGCGAGCAAATCATGCCACTTTAGTGCGAGTCACATCGAGCTTAAGTAAGAAAAGTCAAGAAAATTTGGCTCCTTTGTCCGGTTATAAGATTGTAGCCGTACTCGTTTGCGAGTAATCGGCCCTTATAACTCATAGGCATCAAGGCCGGGTCTTTGAGTTTGTAACTGTGTTGTTCAAGCAATCAGCCCCCAAGACCTAGATATATGCAACATACTAAGGAAACTAATGTAAATAATACTTACCTGGACGAAAAGTAAGGAACATAAGAATAAACTTGATAGAACACGTGAAGAAGATATATTGCTTAACCATCTCTTTATTGATATGATAAAGTTAGGTCAGCAAGCCGCCTCATTAAAAACCCTCCAGTCCCCTTAGGTACCCTGGATAGGAAAAGAGTGCGTCTGAAACCTGCTGCCTGTTACATCGTGCAATTCCACTTGCGAACATAGTCTATACTAGGTATAGTAGGGACGCGGCTGAGCCACGTTCCATGGTCTGTCTCTCTCTTGCATAGATGAAGTGGTATGAGCGGTGTTGTTAACTGTAGGCGACTCTTCCCTTGCATCTATCAAGTAATATGATCCATTGTGGAGATTCCGGCTTATGATAAACGGTCCTTCCCATGGTGGTGATAACTTGTGTTTTCCTTCGTTTGACTGTACGAGGCGCAGAACCAGGTCTCCTTCCTGGAAGACCCGGGTTTTCACGCGTCGGCTATGATACCTCCGTAAATCTTGCTGATATATGGCTGATCTTTCCAGGGCTTGTTCCCTTTGTTCTTCTAACATATCCACGGCGTCCTGCCGGGTCTTCTCGTTCTCTACCTCGACGTAAGCTGCTACTCGAGGTGAATCATGGATAATATCACTCGGCAACACCGCCTCCGCACCATAAACCATAAAGAACGGTGTCATCTGAGTAGATCTGTTAGGTGTAGTGTTGATACCCCAAACCACGGAAGGTAATTCTTCAACCCATGCACCAGCAGCTCTGATGCACGGAACTCGCAGTCGTGGCTTTAATCCACGAAGCAACTCCTGATTTGCCCTCTCCACTTGTCCATTGGCCTGTGGATGAGCCACTGATTCTATGTCAAGCCGGATTCCATTGTTGCCACAGAACTTCTCCATCTCACCAAGGGACATGTTGGTTCCATTGTCGGTAATTATGCTGTGGGGATACCCGAACCGATAGATAATTCTTTTCAGGAACTTGACTGTTGTAACTGCTTCACAATTGGTAACTGGCATAACCTCAACCCACTTGGTAAACTTATCAATAGCCACCAAAAGATGTGTCTTCTTGCAAGGTGACATGTGAAAGGGGCCAACCATGTCCATACCCCAAACAGCGAACGGCCAAGTTAACGGAATAGTCCGTAATTCCATAGCCGGCACGTGGGTTTGGCGAGCGTACCTTTGACATCCGTCACACCTTGCCACCAAGCGCTCTGCATCTGCTAGGGCTGTGAGCCAGAAGAATCCATGTCGATAAGCTTTGGCCACAAGGGATCTTGTGGATGCATGATGCCCACAATCTCCTTCATGGATTTTCTTGAGAATATGTCGGCCTTCTTCTGGTGCTACACAACGCAAAAAGACTCCTGCTGCACTTCTCTTGTATAACTCCCCATTGATGATAGAATATCCCTTTGCTCGCCTCAAAATTTGTCTTGCTAATACCTCCTACTGTGGTAACTCGCCCCGTGATAGGTAGGCCAAGAACGGCTCTGTCCACTCGGGAACAGCGCGCACTATGGCCACGAGCTCCAAATCCGGGTCTTGATTTGCCAGTTCTTCCTCAGACTAAGTTTTGACTGATGGTCGCCATAGTTCATCTAGGAAAACATTGGGATGGAACCGGCTCTCTGCGCGAGCCGAGTCTGGCGAGTGCATCTGCTGCCTCGTTTTTTCTTCTGTCTATGTGCTCCACCTCATACCCGGAAAAACATCCGGCAACTCTATCAACTTCTCTGCGGTATGCTGCCATAGTTGCGTCTTTTCTATCCCAAGTTCCTGAGACCTGCTGTACCACAAGGTCCGAATCTCCAAAGCATTGTATCCTATTAATATTCATCTCCTTGGCTACCTTTAAGCCATGCAATAAGGCCTCATACTCGCCCACGTTGTTGGAACAATCAAAGTGAATCTGTAGCACGTAACTCAACTTGTCTCCTTTGGGTGAAGTTAGAACCACTCCAGCTCCTGACCCCTCGTATTGCTTGGAACCATCAAAGTGCATGATCCAAGATTAGGAGGTTGGATCCATGGTGGGCATGCTTGTGTGCGTCCAATCGTTAATGAAATCAACCAGAGCCTGAGATTTGATTGCTGACCTTGGCTCGTAGTTGATATGATAATCCCCGATCTCTATCGCCCACTTGGCTATTCTTCCTGTTGCGTCCGAGTTTCTGATGATATCCGACATTGGTATCGAACTAACCACTGTTATAGGGTGCTCCTGAAAATACGGCTTCAGTTTCCGGCTGGCCATGAAGACCCCAAAAACTAGTTTTTGCCAATGTGGGTATCGCTGCTTTGCCTCTGATAGTACTTCACTGACGTAATAAACCGGTCTCTGGACCGGGTGATCTTTCCCATCCTCTTTATGCTCCACAACAACTACTACACTAACTGCTCGGGGGCCAGCTGCTACGTATAGCAACATAGGCTCTTTAGGACCCGGGGCCGCTAGAACTGGTGCCTCAGATAACTGCTTTTTTAGTGCCTCGAACGCCTCATCCGCCTCTTGATCCCAAACGAATTTATCGGATTTCTTCAAGAGCCGGTACAAGGGTATTGCTTTTTCTCCGAGTCTGGATATAAACCGGCTCAAGGCTGCTACGCATCCTGTGAGCTTCTGAACATGCTTCAAATTTTCCGGCTTTTTCAGACTCTGGATAGCTTTGATTTTATCCAGGTTTTCCTCAATTCCTCTTTCGGAAACGATAAAGCCGAGTAACTTCCCAGCTGGAACTCCAAATACGCACTTTGTCGGGTTAAGTTTCATCTGATACCTCCTCAGGTTCTTGAACGTTTCCTTTAGATCATCGATAAATGTTTCCGCCTTTCTGGTCTTGATCACCACATCATCTACATAAGCATGGACATTGCGTCCAATTTGTTCCTCGAAGCACTTCTGAATACACCGTTGATAGGTTGCGCCAACGTTCTTCAATCCGAATGTCATAGTCTTGTAACCAAAGGCCCCAAAAGGGGTTATGAATGATGTTTTCTCCCAATCCTCTTTCTTGAGCTTGATCTGATGATACCCGGAATATGTATCCAGGAAACATAATAAGTCACTTCCAGCCACTGCGTCTATGATCTGATCTATCCTTGGTAGTGCAAACGGATCCTTTGGGCAATGCTTGTTGAGACTCGTAAAACCTCCATGATAAAGCCGATTGTCAGCAACCGAGCAATTTCTTCTCCTATAGCTTTCCTTCTTTCCTCATTCATTTTCCGCAAGCCCTGCTTCACGGGCCTGGACTTGGGATCGACGTGCAAACTGTGCTCTGCCAATTCTGTAGGGATACCCGGCATGTCGCTAGGCGTCCAGGCGAACACATCCTGATTCGAACGAATAAACTCCACAAGTGCTTTCTCCTGCTCGCTGTCCAAGTTAGATCCTATGGCAAATTTCTTAGAGGGATCACCCTCGAGAAAAGCCACCATCTTTGTATCCTGCGCTGCCTTGAACTTTGCTCTTTCATCCTCAGTATTTGGTTTTTTCAACGCTGTTCTGTCATCAGGGTCTACTTGAGACCGGTAATACTTGAGTTCCTCCTTTCTACAAGCTTGCTCTGCCATGGCTGCATCTCCTTCGTCACACTCGGCTGCTATATCCCGGTTCCCATGTATGGTGATGGTCTGCTTGGGATCCGGCATCTTCAGCTGTAGATACACATAACACGGTCTGGCCATGAACTTAGCATAAGCGCGTGATAAGGACTGCGCAACTTAACCACCTCGAAAGTGAGCCACTCAACTCGATAATTATCCTTTGATTCTCCAAAAGCTACCTCCAATGTGATCTTTCCCTCGGGGCACGCTGAGTGACCCGGTACAATTCCATGAAAAACTGTTGAACTTTTCTGTAGCTGGGACTCCTTGAGGCCCATGCGTAGAAAGGTTTCCTAGTATAAGATATTGATGCTGCTTCCACCGTCCATCAGGACCTTTTTAAACTCATAACCATTAACTTGCGGCGCAACCACCAGTGCTAAGACTCCCGGGTGTTCTATCCTTTCCGGGTGATCTCTTCTGCTCCATGTTACGTCTTGCCCTAACCATCTCAGGTATCTCGGAACAGCCGAGGAAACCGAGTTTACCGCTTGCTTCAGTATCTTTTTCTCCTTGTTAGAAGTTCCCGTAGTATGCACATGATATTGTCCCAACTTCTTGGGGTTAGCTTGGAAACCTCCAGCTCCCCCTTGGTTGTTACCCGGATTTCCGCCTGCCGGGTTACCGGCTGGGGGTGGGCCGTTGCCCGGGTTTCCACCCGGACCCGGTCCTCCTTCCCGACTTGCACCTCGCATGGCTCTGTTCACTTCCTCGTTCTTCCATCTCTGTAGGTCCGCGCACTGCTCCAATGAGTTGTTAGCCGGCCTACCGTTCCTGCTGTGCTTAGGGCACGCCATTCTGAAGATATCCCAGTTGTTACTCGGCCTAGGTGGCCCTCGATAATTTCCTCCATTGTGGTTTCCTCCATTGAAATTTCCTTCTGCTCTGGGTCTCGAAGACCCGGCTTCTGTGCTAGCGACAAACTCGGAGCTTCCCTCGAACGGGCGCTTGTTCTGGTTGTTCCCATTGTTACCTCCGTTGTTACCCGGCGTTGATCCGTTGCCGGTTCTTCCATTGTTGTTGTTCGTGTTTGCTTTTGCTTTCTTGTCATCGATGTCCTCTTCTGTAGTATCCATTGCGGCGTGTTTGTTGCATGCATCCATAAGCTCTCCCATCGTAACCTCTGAAGCATTCTGACTAGATTTCATGCGAGTTAACTTTTGCACTAAAGGTGTGTACTTGCACGTCTTTGCCATAGCTTGTAGTGCATCCTTGGGCTGAATATCTATAGATGAATGAAGTATCTCCATAACCTGGCGCACCCAGCTGCGCGCCGACTCTCCCTTCTTCTGAACACATCGCTCTAGATCATCAATGGTGAATAGCTTTCTGCACGTCCGATGAAAGTGCTTGATAAACGCGGTTTTCAACTCTTCCCATGACTTGATAGATCCTTCCGGTAGATTAGTGAACCAAAACTTTGCTGCTCCTTCTGACATCATCAAGTACATGCACTTGGCTTGAAGATTCTCGGATGCATTGCGAATCGACATAGCCATCTCATAACTGCTCAACCATGTTTCTGGATCCATAGTCGGCTCATAATTCACCACTTTATCCGGTTCCTTGAATTTATCCGGGTAAGGCTCAGCCCTGATGTTATCCGACAGACAATTAGGCCCAGCGAGATTAGTCGGGACCGGCCTTACTCGGGAAACGTGTGATCCTGCGGGGGGTGCGGCTGGGCGCGGTACTGCGGGTGGCCCGTGCACAGCAGACCCGGCCGCGGCCCTCCTGGCTTTGGAACTATCCACGATAGCCTGTGCTGCTGATGCTGCTGGTACTGCCTGAACGCATGGAGGAGGCGGCATTTGCTGCTGCTCTTCCCTCCGCCGCGCTAAACTTGTCTGCATATTGCCGGTGTTGCCTCGTTGCTGGCTGATGTACGGTGTCCCATGCATTCCACTTCTGTGATCCGGGTAATTAACTTGCTGCGCCACCGCAGTGCGCAGCATATCTATCGCATGCCGGGTTTCCTCTGCGTGGGGTGACTCTCTCACGGGGATTTGATTCAATGCGAGTGTTGCTGCGTACACGTTGTCCATGGGATTGTTGTAATGACCTGTCGGTGTGCGAAATCGTGACGGTGGTGGTGGTGGTAACGTATTGCCGGTTGTAACTCCAGTCTGTGGTAAAGGTAACCCGGCTTGCACGTTTGCCGGCTGTGTTCCCACAGTTGCCGGTTGAGGTGCAGTTCCTTGGTTCACCGCTGGAATCGGCTGATCTTGAGGTGTGATAAACAGTGTAGCCGGATTTATAACTCCACCCAACGCTAGTAATCTGGTTTGGTGCCTTTGATGTATTCTAGTTGTTTCCTCTCGGAGCCGGGTTTCCAGTGCATCCAGCTCACGTTGGCGTGTGGCCATCCCTTGCCTTTCTGCTTCTACTTGCCTTCTCTGCTGCTCCAATGCACGACGGGCTACATCCAGATCCCTAACACGTTCCGCCGCGTTTTCTGGAGTGATAACCGTGGCCAGAACGGTGGGATCTAGAATCAAATTGTTGTTGAACAGGGCCGGGTGTTGTGGATTGGAGGGACCCGCCCCTGGTGTCCGGTTTGCTAGGAAATCGAACGTGTTCGCGTGCAACTCGTTTTCCGCCGCTTGACTGGTAACCGATGCCGACTCTCCGTCAACCCGGACCAAAACCGGGTTTCCGTTAGCCGGACCTTGCTGCTGGGTCAATGCTTGTGCTGCTCCAACTGCGACCGCGGTCACGTTCTCCTGGTTAAGATTGGTCGCAGGAGCCGTGTAAACCGCCACCTGGCGCACAATGCTTGGCGCAGATTCGTATCGTTCCTCTTCGCTGCTATTTTCCTCGTACCGGTCTTCCAGCAGATGCAAGATAGATTCGGTATCATCTTCTCTCACGACCCGGCCACGCGGGGTCCATGCCGGCTCCTCCGACTGTTCCCTCTTCGTGGTGGGCTCTTCTGTCGGATCTATCGTCCCGACCGATTCTTCCCCATCCGACCGAACGTACGTGGCCTCTCCTGACACAGAATCAAATCCGAACTCATCAGGGATTGAACCGAGCGTACGTACCATGCCGATGAAGACGCTGATCTGGCCGATTGTCACGATAGATCCGGATTCGAGGTGATCCGACTCAGGTCCCCAGCCAGAATCGTCCACCATCTTCTCTCCTTCAGGGTCGGTGTAGATCTCGCCGATGACAAGGTTCTCCATGTTCTTCCGAGCTTCTCCCGTGATGTAAACACCCTTGGACGTAGGCCCCACGGTGGGCGCCAACTGTCGTGGGATAATCACGGCAGACGTTACCGGGGGTAACTTACATTGGGGCAAATCGACTCTGGTGTTTGGGAGAGGGTTTAGCTCAGAGGAAAACATGATGATATGCGATCTGGTAGCTGGCAATCAAGTCGCTGAGTCTCCGATCTCGATATATTAATCTCAGCTCTCGTGTTACACTGGATACTCGATACCTAGCGATATTGCTCGAACTCTTGGATCTCCTTAAACCTAACCTAGGGGCCGGCTTGTAAAGCACCCGGACCCCTTGGCCTGCTCTCCAAGGCGCTCCCTGAATCCTAACCGGACACTGCTTACAAAACCCTAAACTTCCTTACTGGAACCCACAATCCGGGTTACCAGGCCTACAATCTTGGGCCTTCTAGAAGCTCCTTTATCCTTAGCCGGGTCTTGCGCAGCGTCCTTTGGGCCGAGTTAGTCCTTGGCGTTGGCCTACCGGGTTATCATCCCTCCATCAGATCTCCTCTAAACAAAACCTAGGGGCCGGCTTATATAGTATCCGGACCCCCTGGCCTGCTCTCCAAGGCGTACTCTGAATCCTACCCGGACACTGCTTACAAACCCTAAACTTCCTTATCGGAACCCACAATCCGGGTTACGAGGCCTACGATCTTGGGCCTTCAGAAGCTCCTTTATCCTAAGCCGGGTCTTGCGCAGCGTCCTTTGGGCCGAGTTACTCCTTGGCGTTGGCCTACCGGGTTATCATCCCTCCATCAGGATCTGCAGCACATATTTGAGCTGATCTCGCTTGGGTGAAGTGAGCACCACACCAGCACCAAGAACTTCTTTTACTTTGGAGCCATCAAAATGCATCTTCCGGAAATTGGTTTCCGGCAAGGGAGGCTCATACTGCATCTCAGCCCAATCCACCAAGAAATCCTCTAGGGTCCGAGACTTGATTGCTTCTCTTCTTACATACATAGGGGTGTACGCGGCTAGTTCAATTGCCCATTTGGCTACCCAGCCTCTTGCATCCTTGTTGCCCATGATCTCCAAGATGGGAGCAGTGCTCACCACTGTGATGGGATGCTCTTGGAAATAGTGATTGAGCTTGTTGGCACCCCGGTACATGCTATATGTCATCTTATGATAGTGCGGGTAGTTTTTCTTGGAGCTGGATAGCACCTCACTGAGATAGTACACCGCCCGCTGCATAGTTTTGCCTTCCTCTTCTCTTTCTACTACCACCACCACACTCACTACCCGGTTGGTAGCTGCAATGTAAAGTAGCATTGGCTCCTTGGGCAGAGGGCTCGCTAGGATGGGAGCGCTATCCAACATGGTTTTGAGTTCCTTGAAGGCCACATCAGCTTATGGTGTCCAGACAAATTTGTCACTTTTCTTCATGAGCTGATAGAGAGGCAAGGCCTTCTCACCCATCCTTCCCAGGAAGCGGCTAAGGGACGCCAGGCACCCGGTAAATTTCTGCACATCCTTTAGTGATCTCGGCAAAGACATGCTCTCTATAGCTTTTATCTTTCAAGGATTGGCCTCAATGCCCCGACTGGATACCAAGAAGCCGAGTAGGTTGCCAGCCGGGACGCCAAAGGTGCACTTGGTTGGATTTAATTTCATCCGGTATTTGCGCAAACTGGCAAATGTTTCCTCAATATCGCTCAGCAGAGTGTGTGTTTCTTTTGTTTTGATGAGAATGTCATCTACGTACACCTGCACATTCTTGCCTATCTGGTCATGCAAACATTTTTGCATGCACCTATGATAAGTAGCCCCAACATTTATCAACCCAAAGCACATAGCACGATAGAAATAAGCCCCGTACGGGGTAATGAAAGCAGTATTTATTTGATCAGCCGAGTTAAAAGGTATATGGTGAAAACCAGAGTAGGCATCAATGAAATACAAAAGTTCGCACCCGGCAGTGGAATCTATCACCTGATCTATGCGGGGTAACGGGAACGGGTCCTTGGGGCAGGCCTTGTTCAAGTCGGTGTAGTCCATGCACCGCGGCCTTGGGGTCCTCCTCCTTCTTCTCCACCATGACCGGATTGGACAGCCAATCCGGATGCAGTACCTCCATGATAAATCCACTTATCAGCAACTTGGTGATCTCGTCACCGATAGCTTTTCTTCTCTCTGCCGCAAAGCGGCGCATAGCCTGCTTAACCGGCTTGGCGTCAGGGCGCACATGTAGCGAGTGCTCAACCAACTCCCTCGGGACACCTGGCAAGTCCTCATTGGACCATGCAAAGACATCCCGATTCTCACGGAGGAAGTGGATGGGCTCGCTTTCCTATTTCTCCTCCAACCCGGCGCCAATGATGGTAACACGCTCTAGGAACTCTGGGTCAACCTGCACGTTGTTGGTTTCTTGGGAGGCCTGGAAGGTGGCTCCATACTGAGAACTTGGCCTGCCGGGCATACCGACTTGAGCTGCTTGGGCCATGGCCACCACCTCATGTGTCTTCTTCTTCTCGGCAGCAATGACCAAGGACTCGGCCAACCAAGATCCAACAGATGCGCAATCCAGGGAGCGATTGTAGTCACCCAAGATGGTGATGACGCCATTGGGACCGGGAAGTTTCATCTTCAGGTAGGCCGCATGGGTTGAGGCCATGAACTTGGTGAGTGCAGGCCTACCGAGTAGAGCATGGTAGGGGCTCTAAAGATCAACTACTTCGAACTGCTGGCACTCGGTGTGGCAGTTCTCCCTGGTGCTCAATAGCACATCAATCCAGATGCGGCCGATTGGAGTGCAAGACACTCCCGGCACAATGCCATGAAAAGTGGTCCGGCTGGGTAGGAGCACGTTCTCGACAAGGCCGAGCTTCTCCAAGGTAGCTCGGTACATGATGTTGATGCTGCTCCCATTGTCAATCAACACCTTGGTGAACTTCACGTTCTTCTTGGTCCCCAGGAAGGTGGGATCCACCACCAGTGCATACGTACCCAGATTGGGCATCATCGTGGGATGATCATCTTTAGACCAAGTGATCTCTTGGTCGCACCAGTGCAGGTAATTCGGCACAGCCGGCATTACTGCATTCACCTCCATCGCGCGCCTGCGCTGCGACTGCTGGTCATCCAGCTCAGTGGTGAACACCATGTAGCTCTCATGATGTTCCTGGTACTGGTTCCGGTCTCCACCACCATCGCTTCCGTTGTTGTTGTTGTTGTTGTTGTTGTTGTTGTTGTTGTTGTTGTTGTTGTTGTTGTTGTTGTTGTTGTTGTTGTTGTTGTCATTGTTGTTGTTGTTGTTGTTGTTGTTGTTGTTGTTGTTGTTGTTGTTGTTCCAGTTGTTGTTGTGGGTGTAGTAGTTGCGGTTGTTGTAGTTGCGGTTGGCTCCCTGAGCCACTTGGTTCACATTCTCCCTCCTCGGGTTCTCGGCCGGCCTGGGAGGAGCTGTCCGAATAGGCTGCACATTGGATCCCGAGAGCGGAAGAGGAGGAGGAGGGGGCAGTTGGCCAAAGCCTTCACTCTTGATGCAATCCCACCAGCTGCATTGCCGGGTAGTGTGGTTGGCTGGCCTACTCGGATGCCGAGTATGGAAGCTGCAAGGCCCATCCTTCATGTTCTCAAAGATAAATCTCTAAGCGGCATCTCCGGCTTCCTGGGTAGCATTACCCTACTGGGGAGCATTGTACTGCTTCTTGAAGTTCTAGCCCTGGTTCTGATTCTGCTAGTATTGGGCTCCAGCTGTTTTTTGCCTTTGGCTGCTCCCAGCAGCTGCAATATCCTGGTTCATAGCATTCACCTGCTCCGAGCCATACCGAGTATCAGGGCGATCATCTCGGCGCTTGTTGCGGAAGTCTTGGCGGTCATTGCGCCTGTTGCCGTCCCGTTTTCTTCTTCTCGGCTCGAAGGAATCGAGCAGAGGCTGTGTAGGGTCACCGAGTGGATACATATCAGCTATCTTGATTGTCTCGGGGAGCGTACTCGGCATCTCCCTCTACAGCTTTTGCCACAGCATGCTGCCATGCCTGCAGCCTTGAGCAAACCAGGCGATCGCCTGTGACTCGTTCACACCCTCACAGGTGTTCCTCAGGGTGCTCCACCGAGTAAGATACTCGCGGCGAGTCTCCTCTTCTCGCTGCTTGCATGCCGAGAGCTGCTGCGGCCTATTCGGCCTCTTGTAGGTGTTGGTGAAGTTGCTGATGAAGGCCTCCGAGAAGTCGAGCCAGCAGTTGATACTGTCTCGTGGCAAGTTGTTGAGCCAGATCCGGGCATGGCCCTCCAGCATCTGGGGCACGTACCTCACAACACATTTCCAGTTACCGCCAGCGATGTGCACCGCGGTGACATAGTCGTTCGGCCAATCATCCGGCTTGGTGCTCCCATCGTAAGACTTGGTCCCTCTGGCTAGCTGGAACTTGGGCACAACACGCTCTCCCATGATCCTGAGACCAAAACAGCTTGGGTCGGGTGGGCCTCTTGCTTCTATCTGCTCGGACCGATGAATACGGTCCAGCTTGTATCTTGCATCACTTGGCTCCAACACTCGGCCACCCAATCGATCAGTAACATCTCTTGGATCAGCGTACCCGGCTAGCTCCATCGCCGAGTACCCGTCATCGTAGCAGTCCTGCTGCATCGGACCGGGTTGAGCAACCGGGTTGGCCGATGCCACAATTGCCTACGGCTGCACCGTCTGCTGAACCGGGTTGACAGCCTGGTGCCGAGATGGACCATCTCGGTTTCCTCCTTGTCCCTTGCCGCGAGCTTTGGTGGCTTGATAGCCAGCTCCTGCAGCATTGTGTTTTTGGTCGGGCTGCCGCTCTACAGCGGGCTGTTTTCCAGTGACAGCCGGGTCGTACACCTGCATCTGTTTGTTTCTCCCAGAGTTCACACTCTAGGCTCTCTCACCGCTGGGAAGCGGCGATGAGGCCTGGTCCACGGATCTAGCCCATGCGAGTGAACAACATGGGACGCACCTGCTCCCGGGTTGGCCTACCGGAAAGCCTCATTCTGCCTGCCAGCCTCTAGAATTAGCTCATTAAACCGCTCCTGCTGCCTAGAGCGAGCGTCGCCAGTGAGATGCGGCAACTCGGCCGCGACTCCCTCTGCAGCCCTAAGTGTTTTGTTAGGGGAGCTATATTTTGGCCTACCAGCAGTGTTCAAACTAGCTGATTGACTAGCGGCCCTACCATCTCTAGCTAGCTTCGCGCCAAGGTTGCGGCGAATAGTACCTAACTTGCCAGGATGTCAAGAAACGGGAGTAAAGCCATGCGCACTATTGTACTCGTTTTGATCTAGGTTAAGCTCAAGCCTAACCTTCTCCAACTCCTGGGCCTCCACGAGTAGCACCTGGCGCTGTTGTTCGAGCTGCGCCCTCTCCACAGCGGGATCCACGTCTGTGGCGAAAGGCATAGACAGCTGCTCAGTGGCGCCAACGTGAGCAGCCGATACAGCAGTTGACGTGGAAGGATCCACGTAGCCCGGCATGTTCCGGGGCATGTCGTAGGGCTTGTGGCTCCTGCGAGCAGCCGAATCCTCAATGACTTCAGGCGTAGCGGGCGCGCCTTTCCCGGCATCGATAGTCGGGCCCGTCATCAGCACCTCCACGCTGCCCACAAAGCAGCCGGCCGGCTTCCCGCGGACAGCGAGTACAGCGGGAGGATCATCAGCGACGAGCACCTCCTTCGGGAACTTGCGGATGACGGTGGTGGCGACGTACACCAGATGCGCGCCGAAGGAGAGGACATAGCCACCTGCAGGCATGGTCCTGCCGCCGAAATCGCTTGCGTTCTCTGTGACGAAGTCGAAAGAGCCAAATCTGTGGACAAGGCCATAGACCACGCGCTCCCCCGACGGAGAAACGGGTCCCGTCCGAATATGAACCCCAGCCAGCGCCGCTGCTGGCCCCATGGTGGGCGCCAACTGTCGTGGTGAGGTAAAGAAAGATGCCATAGGATGGCTAAAGATTGGGGCCGATGGACGCTGTAGGTATTCGGGGAGGGATCGCACGCCAAGTAGGCGCGCTCAGGAACACTTCAAACAACACGATCTACCCAGGTTCGGGGCCCTCGTGTGGAGATAACACCCCTACTCCTGCCTATCTCTCTGTATATAGCTGAACCGAGTAGCCACAGTACAAACTCTACTCTCAGCCGAGTAGCCAGCTGCTAGCTCTCCCTTTGTGTGGTGCTAAGACTCGCAATAAATGCGCTCGGATCCAACGTCCCTCGCGCGGGAGGGGCTGGCCACCTTATATACTGGTGGCCAGTGAGTAAACTACACTTAGAAGTACTCGAAGTGACAACACCATTGTCCAAATGTCGCACGCTTCCGTGTTCCCGCTAACGTCGTGCCGAAAGTCGTCGCGTCGTTCGGCTGACAGGTCTTGTCCACCCTGTCAGCCCCTTAGGGTAGGTCACTGACATGTCCTGTCCCCCCTCTCAGTGACAGGACTTGACATGCACCTACCCGTACTGTGTCCATGCCTCAGCGCGGATAATCATGCTCCTAGTAAGTTGAACCGCACGCCTGTACGGCTGCGGGATACGCGGGACCTCCCACAGCGGCTACATTGACTTTGTGACCGAGTATGATTGCTTCCCATCTACTCGGACCTCCCGAGTTCTACCCGGTTGATCCAGACCATCACTTGTTATCTTCTCTTGGCCTTTAATACTTATCACCGAGTAGCGTCTACCCGGCAAATCGCACATTGATCAATGTTTTACCACCAGTCTTACCCCTACTCGGGGGTAGCGCCCCGACATAAAGCTTCATACTCTGCTGCATTATTAGTGCACTTGAATGACATTTGTAAGACGCAGCGAAATTTATCACCTTTGGGGATGTTAACACCACACCAGCTCCTGAACCTTCCAGTTGTCAAGACCTTCAAAATGCATAGTCCAGTATTTTGTATCAGGCTTATCCGGTGGAACCTGTAATTGTGTCTAGTCATTTATAAATTTGATCAAGGCCTGAGACTTTATTGCGGTCCTGGGCTCATATTTGCTGTGATATGCCCCCATCTCAATAGCCCATTTTGCAACTCTCCATGTTGCTTCTCTGTTCTGAATAATATCTGACAAGGGTGCTGAACTGACCATAGTAATGGGATGTTCCTGAAAGTAATGTTTCAGCTTACGACTGGCCATGAATACCCCAAAAACTAACTTCTGCCAATGTGGGTAATATTGCTTGGACTCTGTCAAGACCTCGCTGACATAGTAAACCGGGCGCTGGACAAGACCCTCCTTTCCTTCCATCTTACGTTCCACAACTACGACCGCACTGACTGCACTGTTATTAGCTGCTATGTATAGTAACATTGGTTCCTTTTTCTCAGGCGCAGCCAAGATTGGTGCATTAGAAAGTTGTTTTTTCAAAGCCTCCAAAGCCTCATCTTCCTCTTGATTCCATACGAAGGTGTCAGTTTTCTTCAAGAGTCGATACAAAGGTATAGCTTTTTTGCCCAACCTGCTTATAAACCGGCTTAAGGCAACGACACAACCTGTAAGCTTCTGAACGTCCTTCAGGCAAGCCGGCTTCTTCAGGTTATGTATAGCCTGATTTTTTTTCGGGTTTGCTTCAATACCTCTCTCTGAAATAATGAAACCCAGTAACTTTCCAGCTGGCACTCCAAAAACGCATTTTGTTGGGTTAAGTTTCATCTGGTACTCGCGTAAGCTGGCAAACGTCTCTTCTAGGTCTAAGATCAAAGTGTCACCTTTCTGGGATTTTACCACTATGTTATCCACATAAGCGTGCACATTTCGCCCAATCTGACTTTCCAAACAGTTTTGAATACATCTCTGATAAGTTGCTCCTGCATTTTTAACCCAAAAGGCATTCACGTGTGACAGAAAGCTCAAAACAGAGTAATAAATGACGTCTTCTCTTGATCTCTTCCTTCATTTTGATTTGGTGATAATATGAGTATGCATCCAGGAAACATAGCAATTCGCAACCAGCCGTTGAGTCTATAATCGGATCGATACGGGACAGAGCGAACGGGTCCTTAGGGCATGCTTTGTTCAGGTCTGTGTAGGTGATGCACATCCTCCAAGTTCCGTTTTTCTTGAGAACCAGGACTGGATTGGCTAACCACTTTGGGTGTAACACCTCAACTATGAACCCTGCATCAAGTAACCATGCTATCTCCTCTCCAATTGTCTTTCTTCTGTCATCATTAAAACGACGGAGGAATGGACGAATAGTTTTCAGGTTAGGATCCACACTTAGCTGTGCTCAGCAAGATCCCTTGGGACACCTGGCATGTCAGAAGGTTTCCATGCAAAGATGTCCCAATTCTGACGGAGGAACTTGATGAGCGCGCTTTACTATTTTTCTGTCATATGAACCCCCACGCTGAACTGCTTGGACGAGTCCCCGGGGGTAAAGTCCACGAACTTGTTGTCTTGAGCAGATTGGAATTTTAACTTAGACTCGGCTGTTGGCTTTTTGAGCGAGGTCATATCTCCTGGATCAACTTGCGACTTATACAACTTCAACTCTGCTTCTGCACATGCAGTCTCTGCATGTGTTGCATCACCTTCCTCGCATTCCAAGGCTATGCCTCTGTCCCCATTGACAGTTATGTTTCCGTTAGGTCCTGTCATTTTAGCTTGAGGTAGACGTAGCAAGGCCTTGCCATGAATTTTGCATAAGCCGGTCGTCCAAACAAAGCATGATACGGACTTTTGAATTTTACCACCTCAAACGCTAGCATCTCCGTCCTGTAATTTTCAAATACTCCAAAAGAAACCTCAAGGTATATTTTTCCAATAGGCTGTGCGGACTTACCATGTACAATCCCATGGAAAACAGTTGATCATGGCTTGCAGGTTCATCCTTTTGAATGTGTCGTAATAGAGTATGTTTATACTGCTTCCTCCATCCATCAACACTTTGTCAAACTTATAACCTCCAACTTGTGGAGCCACAACGAGAGCCACGCTTCCCGGACTTTCAATTCTAGGAGGATAATCTGCCCGACTCCAGGTTATGGGCGGATCTGACCAGTTGAGCCATCTAGGGACAACAGGGGCTACCGTATTGATTGCACGTTTCTGCACCTTGTGTTCCCTCCCGCATGAACTTCTAGTAAACACATGGTATTGGCCTGAGCTTAACTGTTTCGGGTTTGTTTGAAAACCGGAATTTCCTCCTTGGTGACCGCCTCCTTGAGTGTTTCCCAGGTCACCCTGACCAGGGTGACCCGGATTTTGATTTCCGGGTGACCATGTATTTATTGATATGGCTGAGAAGCCATTTTTTTTGATTGGGCTACAAAGTGTCGTGTACAGCCTTATTTCTTGCGAGTAGAGTAATCCTAGGGGTAGAACTTGCGGAGATGGGCCATGTTCCACGGGTTGGAGTAGATACCGCCGGTATTCGGGTTCTTCAATCGATAGGCGCCTCCTGGGATGACTTCATGTATTATGAAGGGTCCTTCCCATGGTGGCTCGAGCTTGTGTCCTTTCTTTTGTTTGAGCCGCAACATCAGGTCTCCTACCATGAAGGATATGTGGCGTATACGGCGACTGTGATAGTTGCGCAGTGATTGCTGATAGATTGCGGATCTTGCGAGTGCAATGTCCCGTATCTCGTCAAGTGCATCCACGTCCTCTACGAGTGCCTTGTTTGAGGTTTCTTCTCTTTATGCGACGACTCGTGGGGCACTGAATTTGATATCTTCGGGTAGGACGGCTTCAGCTCCGTATACCATGAAAAATGGCGTGCAGTTTGTCGACCGATTTGGTGTTTTGCGTAGGCTCCACAATACCGATGGTAGTTCTTCGGCCCAGTGCCCTGCCGCTGGGTGCAGTCGATCAAGTAGCCGCTTCTTTAGGCCGGCCGAAACTAATCCGTTGGATCGTTCGACTTGGCCGTTAGTTTGCGGGTGAGCCACCAAGGCGAAGCTAAGGGTGATTCCTTTTTCCTCGTAGAAGTCATGTGTTTCCTTGGGTGTGAAGTTGCTTCCATTATCCGTGATGATATTGTGTGGTATGCCAAATCTGCACACGATGGAGTCGAGGAATCTCACGGCATACTGGGCATGCGCGGAGGTGACTGGCATAGCCTCTATCCACTTCGTGAACTTGTCGACTGCCACGAGCAGGTGGGTGTATCCTTTGGGTGTTGACTTGCGCAGTGGTCCCACCATATCTAGCCCCCATTGAGCAAAGGGCCAGGCGATAGGGATCATGTGGAGTTTTGTGGCAGGGGTGTGTGGCTTGGGCGCGAACCTCTGGCAAGAATTGCATCTGTCGACTAGGTCTTTAGCATCTCTGGCTGCCGTGAGCCAGTAGAATCCTGCCCTGAAAGCCTTGCCTACGATTGCCTTCCAACTGGCGTGGTGCACGCAATCTCTTTGGTGTATGTCTCGTACTATGCATCTCTACAATACTCCTGATATGCTTTGCTTGTATAGCTCTCCATTGATCACCCGAAAGGATTTGCTACGTCGTACTATTTATCGGGCCTCGCAAATATTTGCTGGGAGCTGTTTGTTGGACAAGTAGTCGAGGTATTTCTGCGTCCAGACTGGCTCGACCAGAAAAACTTGCCTTGAAATGTTGTGGATGAGCTCGATAATAGCAATTTGCGGGCTGGTGTCCGTCTCCACTGTTGCGGTTGTTCCCGCTGGCTTTTTGACCTTGACTGATCGCTTGATCATTCTTTTGAAGTAGATTCCTGGAGGTATAGGGGCGTTTGTGGACCCCATGTTTGCCAGCTTATCTGCCTCCTCATTGCTTGATCTCGCGATGTGCTTCAGTTCACATCCTTAGAAACTTCCTTCGAGCAGATTGTACATGTCACGACAGGTGACCATGTTATCCATGATAGCATCGCACTCCTTCATCGTCTGCTGCACGATGAGGTTTGAATCTCCATATATCTTCAATCGGGTGGCTCCGCAGGCGATCGCCATTTTCATGTCGTGGAGGAAGGCCTCGTATTCTGCGTCGTTGTTGGATGTTGGATCCTCAGGTGGGAAGTACAATCTCAAGACATCCTGCAGCTTATCACCCCTGGGAGAGATGAGAATGACCCCGGCTGCGGCTCCTTTGTTTCTTTTCGACCCGTCGAAATACATGATCCAGTTGCTCGTGTATTCTGTTGGTCCTGGTGTTTGCAGCTCCGTCCACTCGCTTAGGAATTCCACGACGACCTGGGACTTTACAGAGTTGCGTCCTGCGTATATTATGACCCATGCACCTAGCTTGATGCTCCACTTCGCGATTCTTCCGGATGCCATGGGATTGTTCATGATAGTACCGAGCGATGCGTTGTTTAGCACCGTGACAGTATGTTACTGGAAGTAATGCTTGAGCTTTCCGGTTGTGAGCACCACGCCATACGCGAGCTTGTGATAGTGAGGGTATCGCTATTTGCACGGAGAAAGAACCTCGCTGATGTAATATATTGTCCGATGAACGTCATATGCCTTTCCCTCCTCTGGACGCTCGACTACGATAACCGTGCTGACGACTTGGTTTGTCGCGGCTAGGTAGAGGTACAAGGGTTCTTTCTCCTGTGGCGGTGCTAAGACGCATTTGCTCTGCATTACTTGCTTCAGATCAATGAACGCCTTGTTTGCTTCGGGTGTCCACTCGAACTTATATGTTTTCTTCAACAGCGTGTAGAAGGGCAATGCTTGCTCGCCTAATCTTGCGATGAATCTGCTCAGAACGGCTAGTCGTCTTGCGAGCTGCTGCACGCCGCGAAGAATGGTTGCCTCCTTCATTTTCATGATTGCTTGTATTTTCTCCGGATTGACTTCAATTCCTCGGGCGGACACCAAATATCCGAGAAGTTGTCCTGCAGGAACGCCAAAGACGCATTTTGTCGGGTTGACCTTGATCCTGTACGCATTGAGAGCGTCGAATGTCTCCTTGATCCTCGAGGAGCGTGTCCTCCACTCGAGTTTTTATGACCATCTCGTCAACGTACACTTGTACGTTCTTGCCAATGAGCTTGGCGAGGCATTTTTGCATGCAGGACTGGTATGTTGCACTGCGTTTAATAGCCCGAAGGGCATTGTCGTGTAGCAGTAGACACTATGAGGTGTGATGAACGTTGTCTTATCCTCATCCTCCTTTTTCATCCTGATCTGATTATAGCCCGAGTAGGCATCCAAGAAGGAGAGGCGATGGCAGCTTGCAGTGGAGTCCACAATCTGGTCTATCCGTGGCAAGGGAAATTTATCCTTGGGGCAGTGTTTGTTCAATGACGTGTAGTCGATGCACACGCGAAGGATGTCAGTGTTTTTCTTCAAGATCAGCATCGGGTTTGCTAACCAGGTGGATATTTTTATCTCCTGGTGAATTTTGCAGCGAGTAATCGATTCACCTCTTCTCCGAGTGCCTTCTTCTTTGGCTCGGAGAATCGTCGGGTCGTTTGCTTGATAGGTTTGGCATCTTTGAAAACTTCAAGTGAGTGCTCGGCGAACTCCGTGGGTATCCCTGGCATATCTGAAGACTGTCAGGCAAAGATTTCCCAGTACTCACGGAGGAGTTCGACGAGCGCGCCTTCCTATGCGGGCGAGAGGGTGGTGGACACCATCGCCGTCTTCGCAGATTCTGTCGGGTGCACTTGATTCTTTTGAGTGTCGTTGTTTACACTGAACTCGAGTTCGGGAGAGTTCTTCTTGGTGAGTGACATCACGGAGTGATCCGTGGTCTTTGCCTATTCCTCCAGCTCTTCCTGCATCCAGATTTTGCGTCTCATTGAACTCAATATCGCACTTGTCTGACTTTTGGAAGTCGCCATCTATGGTGATGGTGCCGTATTTCCCTGGAAGTTTGAGCTTCAGGTAGTCGTAGTGGGGTACTGCCATTAATCTCGCGAACGCTGTTCGGCCGAGAATGGCGTGGTACTGTGAGGGCCAGTCGACTACCTCGAAGTCGAGGAATTCTTGCCTGTAGTTTCTTGGGTTTCCGAGCACCACCTCCAAGTTGATAGTTCCGAGTGGTCGGACTGCTTTGCCTGGTACTATCTCGTGGAAGGATGTTTATGACTCTGCGAGTCCGTCCAGGTTCCTGTTCATTTTACGGAGTGTGTCCGCGTAAATGATGTTGATCCTGCCGCCGCCGTCCGTGAACACTCGCGCGAGTTCGTAGTTGCCTATCTGCGCCTAAATGACGAGCGCGGCGTGTCCTGGTCGGTATACCCGAGGGGGATGGTCATCTTTGGAGAAATTTATCGACTGATATGCCATCTTCAAGTATTCGGGTGTGGACGGTGGAGCTTGTACTGCCATGACCACTTGGCGTGTGTTTGATTTCTAGACCCTGTGGGAGGGGCAGACTTTCTGTATCATCCCTAGGAACCCTGTTGGGTTCAGGTACCCATTGCCTCCCTGGTTTGCGGCGGGTGGCGCGGGTAGTGCGGCCAACACCGCGTTTTGATGTCCTGGTGGAGGTAGGGAATGCGGCGGGTGGAATCCCTGATGTCCTCCTCCTAGGAGCTGTGGGTATCCCTGATTGACTGCGGCTCTGTTTTTCTTCGTGTAGCCCTCGTGGATGTCCTGAAACTTTCGGGAGTCCTTGAGGAGGTGGGTTGTCTTGGTCTTGCCTGTGCGCTTATCTGTAAATAGATGTAGCGTGCAATAACTGTCAAGGTCCTCCTCGAAAGTTTTATCCTCTTGCTTTGGCTTCCAGTCGCGATTTCCACGAGGTCCGTTGTCGAGATTTCTTGTAAACTCTGCCTCCACCAGTTCCTTTCGATCATCGTGACCGTAGTGCTTTCTCTTTTTCTTTCGGCCGTGGCAATCATCCTCAGGCGCTGGCGAAGATGCTTTCTCGTTGCGCACAGAGTCTTCACCGTTGGCCCATATGTCGGCTATTGCCATCAGCTCCCCGATAGTTTTAGGTGCAGCTCGCCCCAGCTCTTCTCTAAAGGCGGCTCGTCGAGCTCCTTTGGTGAAAGCTTTGACTGCAACTTCCTCCGATATGTTTCCCGCTGTATTTTTTAGCATGGTCCACCGCTAAATGTACTCGCGAGTAGACTGACCACTCTTCTGCTTACAAGACCGCAGCACCTCGATAAACGCGGGTCTTTTGTATGTTGCTTGGAAGTTTTTGCGGAAGTCGTAGGTTAGATCGTCCCATGATCCGTAGCACGCTCTCGGTCTTCCTTCAAGCCAGCTGCGCGCGGCGCCTACAAGATGTAGGTTGAGGTACTGCATAGATGTTGTCTTGTTTCCACGTTGGCATTTTACTGCCGTGAGGTAATCTGATAGCTAGGATTTGGGCTCCAGCGAGCCGTCGTACTTTGGGACCTCCGTAGTAAGCTTAAATATCTTGGTCATTGGTGCCTCGCGGATGTCGCGAGTGAAACACAACGCACCACAGTCCTCTTCGTCGAAAGAGGTGGATAGTGACCCTGCACGGTTCCTGATCTCTCGGGCCTTATTGACCTTGTTTTGTGCGATGTCAGATCGCGCGTTAGATCGCGTTTTGTATTCGGTCCGGTCGCGTTCGTCCTCCTTCCGCTGCGGTGTCGCGAGCGGCTGCTATGATGCCGCGGACTGCGATCACGATCCCTCGGGCGCTGCTACTCGGGCTATCACCGCGACGTCGGGCTTCCTTTCCTCGGGCGCGATGAGGTGATTCCTTTCTTCTAGGTGATGTCCTCCCGTGTCTGTGGGGTGTTTCTTTGTCTTTTCGAGGGGTCTTCTCGGTCTCTTGAGCTGTCGCATGCTTGCGGCCTTGGGCGGCAAGTCTTGCGGCTGCCATGCCTAGCCCCTTCTGGACTTGTCGATATTGTTCCGTGCGGGGGTCATTTTCTCCTGGTTGGTTTGCCTGCAGTTATGTGGCTGGTGCCAGGAACGCGGAGGCGGGAGTCATAGGGTGCACGTTGCCGTCGTCGTCGACATGCATGAGGGATTTCTCAAATGTTTTGCTGATCCCGCTAAGGGATTCACGATCCAGGGCTGCGGTCTTTGAGACGTATCTTTTCTTTGGGGGATTGTTCCCTACCGAGTGAGTTTTGGAGAGTGCCGCACGGCGTAGACTCGATTCGTCCGCTAGTTTCTCCCGCTCGTCTAGATTCTTGCGGGCCTCCTTGATCAATTCCGCTGCTTTCACTAGATGATAGTGGTATGCAGTTAGATCTTCTTGGGGGGCTCCTTCTTCAATCGACTGGCCTAGATGTACATCCATCTTTTCTTTAAGCTAGGCGTCACGCGACACTTTGATGTGCTCTCGCTCTTTCAGGCTGTTTTCAGTTTCTTCGGGTGGCTCACTCGGTCCTGCCATGCAGACCTGGGCCAGATATTGCCCGCGATTCCTAGGCGTAGGTTGACAAGTTTTACCAACCCGATAAGGTTCTTCGACCGCTATGGTGTGGAAGTTGCGAGTGCTGGGGCGGATGGATCCGCCGCTGGGCGCTAAGTCGCGAACAGTGTCGCTAGGCAGCGAGTCGAAGATCGCCGGGCTCGAGATGGACTCGGAGTCCGATTCGCCGAGATCGATCTGCTCGGGGAAGTGCAGGATTCCTGATTTGTTGGCGTGGAAGCGGAGGCTACCGAACGTCAGGCTGACGCTTTTCTCCAATCCGCTGAACACCGGGTGCGATTCCGGCGAGTGGGGCGCGATGATGATCGACCCGAATTGGATCGGATCTGCTGAAGTCGAGGTTCCGTGGCTCCAGCTCAAGTTTGGCAATGATGAGGCCGAAGACATCGTAGATCCAGCATCCTCCTTTCCCACATACGGCGCCAATTGTCGAATAGTCATCTCAACAAGTCCCTCGGATGAACTGGTAGGGTTTCGATTAAGAGAACGTATAGGCGCTGGTGACGATCGTCGGCTAACAGGGGCACGATTTACCCAGGTTTGGGGCCCTCGTAGAGGTAAAACCCTTACTCCTGCTCTCGTCGGTCTGTATTATCGATAGATCGGTTACAATGGGGGGGTGCTCAAGTCAAGAGTATGATCTTGAGCTCAAGGCTTTGGTGGTGAGAAATTGCTTGGATCCCCCCTCCCGGTGGTTCTCCTAGCCTTATATAGGTGGCCAGGTCTCAAACCGTGCCGGGGGGTGGGTTACAAACCCTAGCTCTAGGTCGATTTACATGTTTCCTTCTTGACCCACAAGGTTATGTGGGTGTGTTTCAATTGGGCCTTCTAGAACTGTAGGTGGCACCTTCCTGTAGTCTTAGGTGTTGGGCCTTGGACCGGGTAGCCTCACCCGACAGATCCATGATTCATCCCCACGTCAACTAGTGGCTTCATCCGCTTATCCAAATGATAGAAGAGCTGGCAGCGGGGTGCCCAGCCCCAGATTAATACAAACAAATTCTCTTCACTATTTTTGCCCCTGATTTATCAGTCAAAGCATAATTGTGTAAAAAAAAGAAACAAGGATGACTTTCTACACCAGTTGCGTCCTTCACCATGGGAGCCTCTCTTGTGAACCAGTTGGCTTGTGACGTACTGTATTGTCTGTTTACCATTCGTTGACATTAGCATACACCTCTCCTAAAATATAGACACTCCTCCACGGTGTCAAACTTTTAATACCTCTGTTTAATAAAATAAAAATCTCTAGCACATGAGTGATCCCTGGTTCCCTCTGCGAAGGGCCTTTCTTTTACTTTTATGTTGAGTCTCCATCTTATAACTTTATGCACAATTGAGAGAGCATTTTTTCCATTCTGAGTTCTATGTGCATTTGTCGCATAAACATCAATAGTTACTTCATGATGTGATATTATTTGTTCTTAAATTATTGTTCTAGTCTTCCTCTTGAACTTTGAAAGTGTCCTGGCATTTATGTTTTGTCCCACTCTTAAGGAGTATCGAAATATCACTTTGCCATGCTTTCTCTATACCTGAAAAAAACATCTACATTTCTTTGCATTATTATTCATGATCCTTTGTTTGAGTTACTCTTTGTGATGCAAAGTAATTGCTATGATTTATTATTAATGTTTTATTTATCATGCTTGTGTTTAAAGTTTTATGATCTAAGCGTATATATGCTTTTTACATTAGATTGATAAAGTTTATGTTAGTAGAATGTCACCTCAGAAATTACTGTTTTATCGTTTACCTACTCGAGGAAGAGTAGGAACTAAGATTGGGGATGCTTGATACGTCATAAACGTATCCCTAACTTCTGATGCTCCATGATGATATTATGCCAATTGCTACACGTTTTCTCCCTTTTTATGTCATTTTTATCGATTTTCCGGACTAACCTATTGGCAAGATGCCACAGAGCCAATTCCTTGTTTTCTGCTGCTTTTAGTTTCAAAAAAGTTGTTCTGGAAATATTCTCGGAATTGGAAAGTTCGGAGCCCGTAAGTCCTATTCCCCGGAAGCATGCAGAAGACTAAAGAGGAGACGAAGAGGGGCATCAGGGGGCCCACACCATGGGGTGGCTCCCCCCTTGGCCGTGCCAGGGGGTGGTGTGGGGCCCGTGGACCTCCACCGCCTCTACCCTTTCTCCTATTTAATCCCACCAGATGGAAAACCCTAGATATATCGATATTTTCCGCAAAATACATCTGTAGCTCCGCCGCCGCCACCGACAAGTTTCGGGGGACAGATCTCTGTTCTGGCACCTTGCCGGGACGGGGAAGTACCACCGAAAGTCATCTCCTTCCACTCCACCGCCATCTCCATCGCCGTTGCTGTCTCCTATGATGATGAGGGAGTAGTTCTCCCCCGGGGCTGAAGGCTCTACCGATAGTTGTGTGGTTCATCTCTCTATCCCATGGTGTGATCTTTATGTGATCATGAGCTTTGTAATCTAGTTGAATATGTAGATTGATCTTCATCTGTTATGCTACTCAAGTGGTTTTGTGATCTCCGTAAACACTTTGATCGCGGTGTAAAGGTGATAGTGTGTGCACCGTGTGGTTTAGCATGATATTTATATCTTGTGTTGGAAGATGAACCTACGAAATTGTGGCGTTTGTTTAGTACTAATTTAGGGCGCTCAAGGTGATAGTGTGGGGTTCCCTAGAGAGGTAATATAGACTTGAGGAGTGATGTTACAGTCCTACGCAATGATTAGTGTTCGTTATTCGACCGGAGAGTGGTTCGGAGTAGCATACTGAAGAAATGATATTTATGCATTCAATTATGTTTTCATTGTTGAGAGTGGTGGGCCCTACCATTCCCTTGGTGTTCCTTGGTCCTAACTTAACACAACAAAGCAGTTGGTTCCATTTGCTACCCCGTTTCGGCTCATGTGGAGGGGCCATAATGGTAGTTTCGTCCTTTTCCCCATTAGGGCTATATATGGCTTCTCCGGAGATGGGGCTCTAGATCGTATGAATGCCACCAAATACCGTTGCACGCCATACCATGTGTGCTAGAGTGTGGCATGGGTCTTGGATGCCCAAGATTCCGTCCCTCTCTATGTTAGGATTTCACCGGTGTCGGATTCTCTCTCGTGTGTTCGAGGACTAATTAATGAGAGCCCAAAACTCCTGGGTGTGACGGAACTAGGGGAATCTTGCCAAGAGGTGGGCCCTACCATTCTCTTGGGTGTTTCTTGGGCCTATCCTAACACAACCAAACAGTTCGTTCCACTTTGCTACCCCCTTCCGGCTCTCGTAGATGCGACAGAACAACCGTTTTTTCCCCATCTGGGCTTTATTTTCTTCGGAGGGGGCTCCGGATCGTATGAATGCCACCAAATCCCATGGTATCACATACCATGTGTGTTAGAGTGTGTCATGGTCTCGGAGACCCGATATTACCTTGCTCTCTGTGTTAGGGCTTCACCGGCGTCGGATTCTCTCTGGCGCGTTCCACGACTGCTTAGAGCCTGAAACTCCCAGATCTGACAGAACTGGGGGAATGTTGCCAAGAGGTGGTCCCTACCAATTTATTGTGTGTTCCTTGGGCCTAACCTAACACAAAAAAATGGTTCCACTTTGCTACCCCCTTCGGCTCACGTAAAGGGTCAGAACGACAGTTCCTTCTTTTTCCCCAACGGGGCTATGGTTTCTCCAAAGAGGGGGCTCCAGACTGTATGATTACCACCAAATCCCATTGTATGCCATACCATGTGTGTTAGAGTATGACATGGGTCTTGGATGACCAAGATTCACTCGCTCTCTGTGTTAGAGCTTCTACGGCTTTAGATTCTCTCTACGGGTTCCAGGACTACTTAATTAGAGCCCGAAACTCCCGGATGTGACGGGGCTCGGGGGATCTGTCGAAGAGGTGGGCACTACCATTTTATTGGGTGTTCCTTGGTCTTAAACTAACACAACCAAGCAGTTGGTTCCACTTTGCTACCCCGTTTCGTCTCATGTGGAGGAGCCAGAACGATAGTTCCGTCTTTTTCCCCATCATGGCTATATATCGTTTCTCCGGAGATGGGGCTCCAGATCGTATGAATGAAACCAAATCACATTGAACCCCATACCATGTGTGCTAGAGTGTGGCATGGGTCTTGGATGCCCAAGATTCCCTCGCTCTCTCTGTTAGGGTTTCACCGGTGTCGGATTCTGTCTCGTGGGTTCCAGGATGTAACATCCCAAGTATGAAAATACCCCCTAGAATGTTTGTTTTCATGTTTAATCAAAGTATTGCATCATGTCATCATGTTTAATTACTTGTTTGCATTTGTTTACTATTTGTTTGCATCTGTTTTATCTTGTTTTCATAATGAAACTCAAACAAATTTCAAATGGTTATTTCATACTTGCTCTGTTACAACTTTTGGAATAAAAATCACAAATGAAAACAACCAATTTGTTCCATTTTATTCCATGTTGATCACTCATTAACTTGTTGGTTTTAATCAAACAATTAATTCAATCAATAAATTCAAATCACCTTCAATTTCAAATCAAATGCATCAAACAGAACCACTTTGAACTTATAAACATTATCAAGCCAATCAACTAATTTTAATCATTTTAACCATAGGGGTCACCCTATTTAAAAGTGTGTTTTTATTAATATTCATCTAATAAAGAAACTCTTTCTAATTTGGTTTATTTTCCAAACAGCACAAAAATTTAAACATTTTTGAAATCCAAACTTGTTAACTGTTTGAAATTAACATAACAAGCACACCCTAATTTTCTAGGATTTTTCCTAACACAACCACTTAACAATTTCTTCCATTTCTAATTCCTACAAAAAAAAGGAAAAGCAAAATAGAAAGCAGAAGAAAACGGCCGCGCGCGCAACACACTAGCCAGCCCAGCCCTTTTCTCTCCCCCGCGCGCGTAGCCCAGCCCGCTAAGCATCACTTACCGGTTCGTTTAGAACGCGCTGTCGTCATCCTTGCGTACGGCGGCCATCGGAGCGAGCCACGTCGCCGTACGGCGGCGCCCGACGGCCAGGAGCTGCCCTAGGGTTCTATAAGAAGCCTAAACCCCCCTGGCGCCGTGCCCTAAGCTCTAGGGTTCCTGTTCCCCCCTCGAATCCGCCGCCACCTCTTCCTCCCTCGCCGGATTTCCTTCTGTATCCACCTCGCCGGAGTCGCTCGCCTGAATCTTCGATGGCGCCGCCCACCTCCTAGCTCCACCTAGCTATCTAACACCTGGAACAGAACCTCCACCCTGCCAGCTCGCGTTGGGACACCGCCGCCAAGCACGCCACCGACTGGATCACCGCCGCCATCTACTGTATCGCCGCCGGCCGCGCCACTCGACCGTCTGCTTCCACGACGCACCGCGGTGAGCACGCCACCGTCCCATCTCCCCTTCCTCTCTGTCAGCTTCGCAAGCACGCACGCATCCAGCCCTGCATCGCGCACAGCCTCCACGCGCACGACGGTGATCGCCGCCGGCCGCTATCGGCCTCCGTCAGTTCGCGGAAGAATTCGTTCGTCAGTTAACTGTTTATCCCCGAGCAACACCATATCCTCCTTGCGTTTCTGAACCTGACAAGCAACGCAGCACAGCCCATCTGGTTCAGCAACCGCGCAGCGAGCGAGAGGTGCAGGGTTCGAGCCCCTGCCCTCGCGGGATTTTCCCCCAACTTTTTCCACGCCACGCTGACAGGGAGGGCCCCCTGTCAGCCGCACAGTGGCCACGCCAGCACAGTGAGCCCCAGGGCCCCCCTGGCAGTGTCTGGGTGGGTTGTTCTGTGCGTATAAAAAGTCTAAAACACTTTCTTTAATCAAATCCAGGTCCAATTAAATCACAGATTGGTCCCTAGTTTTCTTTTGCTTATAACTTTTATTTTATAACTCTAAAAAATGAAAATAAAATATGCACACTGGTCTAAATTAAATTCTCTATCTTTTGGTATCATTTGTTTACTGTTTTGAAATTTCAAAATGCCATTTAAATTTGAATCCAAATAATTCAAATGCAAATTTCTAAAATGAATAACTAATTCATTATTAATCCAATAAATGCAAATAAAATATGTTTTCCATACCATTTTAAATAACCTTTTCAATATAATTTTTGTTTCCTGTTTTGAATAATTAAAATTGCCTAAACAATTTAAACCTTGTTTATTTCATTTAAAATTACTAAAATCATAACTTGCTCAAAATAAAATATTTTTGAACATGCAAAATATGTTTTCAAACCATCAAAAGTGTGAACTTTTCAAATGTGAGTTTGAATTTATGTTTTGAACAAATAAAAATTCAATTAAATTCAAACTTGTTTTAAAATCATTTAAAACTTGTTTAATCTTGTTTAATTCATAATTAAATTATCCTAACTCATATTTCAATATTTGAAACATGTAATCCAACTAAAATTTGATGTTCTTTTCAAATATAAACTTTGTTATTTGTTTTGAACACTTTAACTTGATGAAAACAACAATTGCTTGTGTGACATGTTTAAGTAACCCAAAATTTCCAAACTTGTTTTATTCTTTTAACACTTGCATCTCTTGTTGTTAATTTGTTGTCATCATGCATGCATCATGCTAAGCAAACTTCACATGATAATAACTTGTAGATCATTTGTTTCCACTTAACTCATGGACTCTTGCCATATGCAATCCAATTGCGTATGGGTCCATTTAAATTGTGTTATCATGTTAGCTAGTTTATTTTGATGCAACCATTAACTTGACATGCATCATCCCATGATTGTGCACTATGCCATGATATTGATTGTCTATCTTTTCTGCATTGTCTGTTTGCTTCTTCTCGGTTAGACGACGAGGTTGATACCGACGATCCTTACGACACCCCTTCTCAGGATTTAGCTCAGTACCAGGCTGTTGAGCTTCCAGGCAAGTTATCACTCACATGAATCATCGAGTTCCTTTCCACACTTGTTATCGATACTATCCTTTGTCTACTATTGCTAGCCCTATGTATCGTTGCTTGTTCTCCGAACCTATCACATGATACCCTGAACCAATGATATTGCCTCACCTCCATACCTAAAACCCCTTGCGTGTTGCCTTAGTCTTATCTAGCATGCTTAGGGTTGCTTCTGCTCGAGTCTGTTGTCGGTTACTTCTTTTACTATTATTGTTGTACCGGGGGCTCGAATGTTAATCAATCAATCCTGTTAATGCTAATGGTAATAATAATAATTTGATGATAAGGCACCGGCAGGAGGCCCTGTGTGGTTTTGAGGCCTGCTAGTGTCGACCCTAATAGGAAAAGGGTCTTGTCTACCGATCCATGATGAGCGCACTACCCGCATGTGGGAAGCGAGTATGGGCGCCCCCCTCAGTTTGACCCGATTCGCATCTCGTCCAAATCGCCTCATTTAGTTCGTGTTTTCTATTTGCCGCATGCATGTTTTTGCGAGCCCAGCGCAGGGTGGAACTTTCGTAGTCGGCATATAGGGGGACACGTTCTTAGAGTGCTATGAGGGTCCATTTTCTTCTGGGCTCGATTAGCCGTGCGCCCAAGGTGCTTTGGGCTTGATGCGAAGAACGGTTGGATTGTGTTGAGTGCCCCGCTTGGTGGGAGGCATCCCATCTGGCGGGATATTCATACGTGTACGGCCAAATTGGTGCAACCCTGCAGGGATAATCTTCTCGAGAAGCCGTGTTTTCCGCGGTCATGGACTACTTGGTGAAAGTAATGGCTAACAAGTACTCAGGACAACTTAAACCTAATGATCAACCATGTTACACCCAATGATTAATAACTTGACTAGTAATAGGTTTATTCACACAATAACTTGACTCATCTTTAATACAACTGTGTGAGTTATCCTCGGATTGCTTCTTCGGATAAGGGGCGAGATCCAGGATGGGTTTGGTTGAAGTTATCTTTCAGTTGGTTACAATCCTCGATCTTATCTTCTTCTGTTAGCCGGAACTTGTAGTTATCTTCTGTAGTTGGTTAGAGCAGCCCGCAGCAAATTTCATAACACCTATCTCTTCCGTTGATCCCAAGCATCTATGCTTGTGTTGACGGGTAACTCTTTGATGAAGTGTGAGTCTTGCTTGCCAGTACTTGGATGTACTGACCCCGTTGGGGCTGTGGTTTACGCAGACTACGACTACGGCTACGATGATCACCAGGATGGCTACTTCGTGGAGTTCGACGAGACTGCAGACGAGTAGATAGCTGGACCCCGGGCAGGATCCAGGACCTACGTGGATGGGCTTCGTCTTCTTTATTTTCCCCGGCTTCTTAAGCCTTTTGGATTTGTCTGTACTCAGACACCTTGTTTGCTTCCGCTGATGTAATGAATGCTATGTTGGGACACGTGTCCTCTGAATGAGTGTATTTGCTATTCTCTGCCTTAGTGAAGGCCATTTGCAACCTTATTTCAATCTTTTGTGTCTTAGATACATTCTGTGTTATCATTCCGTTTAACGTTGTTGACGTACCCTGCGTGATTGATATGAAGTACGTCGACAGTAGTGCCTTTGATCTCTAGTGGATAGTTTACATCGACGATGGAATAGCAGGGCTTGTGTTGTCGCGCATAAGCGCAGGCCTACCTGGAAGCTGGGACGTGGGAGCAAGTATGCCCCATAATCCAAGCACCTGCTATCCAGTTCGGCCCGATGAGTATCCCCTAGAAACCAGGGTGCGATAAATGGTATCAGAGCCTGTCTGACCGTAGGATCCCTTTTACTGGTCGCAGTTTGAGTCTAGAAACTATTTTGTAGCTATATAGGAAAAATGAAACGTGAGAGTAGGAATTCTGTTCTTTTTCTTCTTTCCCCACCCTCCCACCCCTTTTTCTGGTAAGGAAGTGCAACGTTAAATTTTTAACCCTTAGGATTTCACGTGTTTTGGGTTCTCCGTAGTACCTCAGGTTTTTGGTCTCGTTTTCCCGATGTTGCTTCAATATCCTGTTCTTTTAAAGAACCTTTCGTCCGTTGAAATCTTGTTGTTGTTTTCAACTTCAACTCTTCTACCCGCGCCAATCAAAAGCTGTACTTCCATGCTCATAGCTGAGTACCGATGTATCCATTCCTAGTTATGTCTAGTTATCCTTTCGTTTTAGAACCATTTATGGTGTGAGATTCTGATGTATTCGAACCTATGATGTACCTGTTGGTTATCTATTCATGCGTCGGAATAATCTCTTTTTCGGTTGCTAAGTCTATCACTTCCTATTGTTGTGCTAAAATGAATTTCAATTCAGGATGCCTCCAACAAGGAACAACATGCCTGAGCCACCGCCACTTGGGGAACTGTTAACTCAGATGACCCAAGTCATGGCTCAAATGGTCCAGGTTCAGAACAATCAGCACAACCACCAGACTGCTCCAAGGGTCACCATCAAGGACTTCCTCAGTGTGGGCCCTAAAGCTTTTGTGGCAACACGTGAGCCTCTGGATGCTGATGACTGGATCCGTGACGTAGCAAGAGCTCTGGAGATTGCTCATGTTGCTGAAGAGGACAAGGTCAACTACGCTACCTACCTACTGAAGGGTCAGGCAGCCTCGTGGTGGGAGAACTACCAGGCTATGAGAGCTGGCTATCCTATCACCTGGGGTTGTTTCAAGGATGCCTTCCTGAAGTACCACATCCCAGATGGTCTCATGGAGAGGATGCATGAAGAGTTTTGCTCTCTAAAGCAAGGCAAGCTCGACGTCATCGGCTATCAGAATGAGTTCAATCGCCTCGCTCGTTATGCTGGAGACGAGGTGTCCACTGAGGCCAAGAAGATGGCAAGGTTCCGCCGAGGTTTTAACCCGGAACTGAAGTACGCTCTCACAAATATCAAGTGCAAGGACTTCGTCGAGCTCGTGAACACCGCGCTCAATGAGGAGAATGGGCGCAAGGCGTTCGAGGATTCGCGCAAGCACTCGCGTGAGGGTGGTTCCTCCTCCAACATGACCACCCCTCCGCAGAAGCGCCGCATCTGGGTGCCAAATGGTGCTGTCACTCGGGCTCGAAATTCCCAAGATTCTCCAGGCTTCGCTCCCCGCCCACCCAACCCAGCTCAGATGCAGGGTCAGAGGGTTCCGATGGGGCAGCCAAGGCCAGGCACTCCTCGTGTCGTCACTTGCTACAAGTGCAAGGAGACTGGACACTACGCTGATAAGTGCACTCAGAGGCAGCTACCTCCACCTACTCGCCCCAACACCAGCCAGGCAATGGTTCGTGCTCCCCCGGCTAAAGCCTTCAACTCCAACAACAGGCCTGTCGGGAGGACCGCGAGGGTGAACCATATCAAGGCCGACAAAGCTGTGGAAGCTAACGACGTTGTTCTCGGTATATTACCCGTAAACTCTTATCAAGCAAAAGTGTTGTTTGATACCGGAGCATCGCATTCCTTTGTGTCAAAAATCTTTGCCTCAACATACAACCTAATTCTGGTTCCACTAAGCAATCAAATCACCGTTCACTCTCCGGGGCCTCAAATGTTGACTTCCAAGATAAGTATGGACAACCAAATCCTGATTGGAGGTCGCATATTCCTTGCTTCACTCATGTTGCTGGGAAATTCTGACATTGATGTCATTCTGGGCATGGATTGGTTGAAGACCAACAAAGAAAAAATTGACTGTGCTCAAAAGTCAATAACTCTCTCCCACCCCTCTGGCCAGATAGTCTATTCTCCATATGGATCAAGTTCCACTCAGCTATACACACTCGATGCAAAACCTCTACCTCTACTCGAAAATGTTCCGGTGGTTTGTGAATTCCCTGACGTCTTTCCAGAAGAATTGCCAGGAATGCCTCCGGACAGAGCAGTTGAGTTCGTGATCGAGCTTTAACCAGGTACTGCTCCAATCTCTAAGCATCCATACAAGATAGCTCCTCCTGAACTGAAGTTGTTGAAGGAGCAAATCGATATGTACATGGAGAAAGGCTACATTCAGCCTAGTTCCTCCGCTTGGGGTTGCCCAACTCTGTTCGTAGCCAAGAAAGACCAAACAAAGAGACTCGTGGTGGACTATCGTCCTCTCAACGAGAAAACCATCAAAAACAAGTATCCAATTCCTCGTATCGATGATCTTTTTGATCAACTTGTTGGAGCCTCAATATTCTCAAAGTTGGACTTGAGGATGGGTTACCATCAGATAAAGATCAGAAAGGAAGATATTCCTAAGACAGCTTTCACCACTCGGTACGGTCTATATGAATACACCGTCATGTCCTTTGGTCTCACCAATGCACCGGCGACCTTCTCTCGACTCATGAATTCTGTCTTCCACGAATACCTCGACAAGTTCGTTGTGGTATATCTTGATGATATCCTGGTCTACTCAAAATCCGAGGAAGAGCATGAAGAACATCTTCGTCTCACTCTCATGAAACTCCGCGAGCATCGTCTATATGCCAAGTACTCCAAATGTGAGTTCTGGATTCCAGAAGTGGCCTATCTTGGTCATATCATCTCTGCCAAGGGCATAGCCATTGACCCAGAAAAGGTTAAGGCAATTGTTGACTGGAAACCCCCTAAGACGGTGAAGCAAGTCAGAAGTTTTCTTGGCTTGGCTAGCTATTGTCGTCGTTTCGTCCAAAACTTCTCCAAGATTGCAAAACTTCTCACTGATCTCACCAAGAAGGACAAGAAGTTCGTTTGGTCTCCACAGTGTGATGAAAGTTTCAATCTCCTCAAAACTAAACTCACTTCTACTCCAGTTCTAGTTGGCCCAGATACCACCAAACCTTTCCAGATTTTCTGCGATGCGTCTCTCCAAGGTCTAGGAGAAGTTCTTATGCAAGAACGTCAAGTTGTGGCTTATGCTTCACGCCAGTTGAATGCACATGAGAAAAACTATCCCACTCATGATCTTGAACTTGCAGCAGTTGTGTTTGCCCTCAAGAAATGGAGACAATACTTGTTGGGTAACAAAACTGAAATCTTTTCTGATCACAAGAGTCTGAAATACATCTTCACTCAACCAGATCTAAACCTCAGGCAAAGGAGATGGATTGAAAAGATCAAAGACTTCGATATCACCATTTCTTACACTCCAGGCAAGGCTAATGTTATGGCCGATGCTCTCAGTCGCAAGTCATATTGCAATTATCTCATGATCATGGAAAGCCAACCTCCACTTCATGAAGAATTCCAGAAGCTGAACCTTGGTCTTGTTCCTCAAGGTTATCTTGCTAGCTTGACAGCCACTCCAACTCTCGAGGACAAGATTCGTTCTGAACAATTTCGTGATGCTGAAATCAAGAAGATTGTAGAGCACATCAAGGAAGGCAATGATAAGTTCAAGTCCTTCTCAATTGATGACAAAGGAGTTGTGTTCTTCGAAGGACGCATTGCAGTTCCTCAGATTCAAAGTCTCAAAGATGTCATTCTCAAGGAGGCTCATGAAACTCCTCTCTCTATCCACCCTGGAAGTAAAAAGATGTACCAGGATCTCAAGACTCTGTATTGGTGGTCTGGCATGAAACGTGAAATTGCTCAATACGTTTCTGAATGCGACGTTTGTCAACGTGTTAAGGCAGTTCATCAGAAAACAGCCGGTCTCCTCCAACCTCTCAAAATCCCTGAGTGGAAGTGGGACATGATTGGAATGGACTTCGTTACTGAATTTCCAAAGTCCAAGAAGGGCAACGATGCAATCTTCGTTGTTATTGATCGTCTCACTAAGGTTGCTCACTTCTTTGCTGTCAAAGAAACTATCTCAGCTAGCCAGTTAGCAGAACTCTACACAACAAAGATTGTTCCTCTTCATGGTGTTCCATTGGAAATAAGCTCAGACCGTGGAAGCATATTCACTTCTCATTTCTGGAAGAGTTTCCAAGATGCATTGGGCACTAAACTTCTGTTCAGCACAGCTTATCACCCTCGGTCTCAGGGGCAAGTCGAAAGAGTCAATCAGATTCTCGAGGATATGCTCAGAGCATGTGATCTCTCCTTTGGCATGAAATGGGAGGATTGTCTTCCATATGCTGAATTCTCCTACAACAACAGTTTCCAGGCAAGCCTAGGCATGGCACCATTTGAGGCATTGTATGGCCGCAGATGCAGGAGTCCAATCAATTGGTCTGGAGCTGGTGAACGTTCACTCTTAGGTCCTGACATGGTCAAGGAAGCAGAAGAGAAAGTTCGCATCATTCGTGACAATCTCAAGATTGATCAGTCTCGTCAGAAGAGTTACTATGACAGCAAGCACATGGACATGATCTATGCACCTGGTGACAAAGCATATCTCCGTGTAACTCCCCTCAGAGGCACTCATCGTTTTGGTGTGAAAGGAAAGCTGGCACCAAGATACATTGGTCCTTTCAACATCCTCTCAAGGCGTGCAGAGAATGCGTATCGTCTTGAACTTCCAGAAAAACTATCCAAAGTGCACGATGTGTTCCACGTGTCACAGCTCAAGAAGTGTTTCAAAGATCCAGATCGTGCAGTTGATCATGATTCCATTGAACTGCAAGATGATCTCTCTTATGAGGAGCACCCTATCCAAATTCTCGATGAGACCGTCCGTAAGACTCGCAACAAGAGCACCAAGTTCTTGAAAGTGCAATGGTCGCATCATTCCGATAAAGAGGCAACATGGGAGACCGAAGAGGATCTTCGCAAGAAGTATCCGGACCTTTTCATTTCTCAGTAGGAATCTCGGGGCGCGATTCCTTCAAGGGGGGGCGTTTTGTAACATCCCAAGTATGAAAATACCCCCTAGAATGTTTGTTTTCATGTTTAATCAAAGTATTGCATCATGTCATCATGTTTAATTACTTGTTTGCATTTGTTTACTATTTGTTTGCATCTGTTTTATCTTGTTTTCATAATGAAACTCAAACAAATTTCAAATGGTTATTTCATACTTGCTCTGTTACAACTTTTGGAATAAAAATCACAAATGAAAACAACCAATTTGTTCCATTTTATTCCATGTTGATCACTCATTAACTTGTTGGTTTTAATCAAACAATTAATTCAATCAATAAATTCAAATCACCTTCAATTTCAAATCAAATGCATCAAACAGAACCACTTTGAACTTATAAACATTATCAAGCCAATCAACTAATTTTAATCATTTTAACCATAGGGGTCACCCTATTTAAAAGTGTGTTTTTATTAATATTCATCTAATAAAGAAACTCTTTCTAATTTGGTTTATTTTCCAAACAGCACAAAAATTTAAACATTTTTGAAATCCAAACTTGTTAACTGTTTGATATTAACATAACAAGCACACTCTAATTTTCTAGGATTTTTCCTAACACAACCACTTAACAATTTCTTCCATTTCTAATTCCTACAAAAAAAAGGAAAAGCAAAATAGAAAGCAGAAGAAAATGGCCGCGCGCGCGCAGCACACTAGCCAGCCCAGCCCTTTTCTCTCCCCCGCGCGCGCAGCCCAGCCCGCTAAGCATCACTTACCGGTTCGTTTAGAACGCGCTGTCGTCATCCTTGCGTACGGCGGCCATCGGAGCGAGCCACGTCGCCGTACGGCGGCGCCCGACGGCCAGGAGCTGCCCTAGGGTTCTATAAGAAGCCTAGACCCCCCTGGCGCCATGCCCTAAGCTCTAGGGTTCCTGTTCCCCCCTCGAATCCGCCGCCACCTCTTCCTCCCTCGCCGGATTTCCTTCTGTATCCACCTCGCCGGAGTCGCTCGCCTGAATCTTCGATGGCGCCGCCCACCTCCTAGCTCCACCTAGCTATCTAACACCTGGAACAGAACCTCCACCCTGCCAGCTCGCGTTGGGACACCGCCGCCATCTACTGTATCGCCGCCGGCCGCGCCACTCGACCGTCTGCTTCCACGACGCACCGCGGTGAGCACGCCACCGTCCCATCTCCCCTTCCTCTCTGTCATCTTCGCAAGCACGCACGCATCCAGCCCTGCATCGCGCACAGCCTCCACGCGCACGATGGTGATCGCCACCGGCCGCTATCGGCCTCCGTCAGTTCGCGGAAGAATTCGTTCGTCAGTTAACTGTTTATGCCAGAGCAACACCATATCCTCCTTGCGTTTCTGAACCTGACAAGCAACGCAGCACAGCCCATCTGGTTCAGTAACCGCGCAGCGAGCGAGAGGTGCAGGGTTCGAGCCCCTGCCCTCGCGGGATTTTTCCCCCAACTTTTTCCACGCCACGCTGACAGGGAGGGCCCCCTGTCAGCCGCACAGTGGCCACGCCAGCACAGTGAGCCCCAGGGCCCCCCTGGCAGTGTCTGGGTGGGTTGTTCTGTGCGTATAAAAAGTCTAAAACACTTTCTTTAATCAAATCCAGGTCCAATTAAATCACAGATTGGTCCCTAGTTTTCTTTTGCTTATAACTTTTATTTTATAACTCTAAAAAATGAAAATAAAATATGCACACTGGTCTAAATTAAATTCTCTATATTTTGGTATCATTTGTTTACTGTTTTGAAATTTCAAAATGCCATTTAAATTTGAATCCAAATAATTCAAATGCAAATTTCTAAAATCAATAACTAATTCATTATTAATCCAATAAATGCAAATAAAATATGTTTTCCATACCATTTTAAATAACCTTTTCAAATATAATTTTTGTTTCCTGTTTTGAATAATTAAAATTGCCTAAACAATTTAAACCTTGTTTATTTCATTTAAAATTACTAAAATCATAACTTGCTCAAAATAAAATATTTTTGAACATGCAAAATATGTTTTCAAACCATCAAAGTGTGAACTTTTCAAATGTGAGTTTGAATTTATGTTTTGAACAAATAAAAATTCAATTAAATTCAAACTTGTTTTAAAATCATTTAAAACTTGTTTAATCTTGTTTAATTCATAATTAAATCATCCTAACTCATATTTCAATATTTGAAACATGTAATCCAACTAAAATTTGATGTTCTTTTCAAATATAAACTTTGTTATTTGTTTTGAACACTTTAACTTGATGAAAACAACAATTGCTTGTGTGACATGTTTAAGTAACCCAAAATTTCCAAACTTGTTTTATTCTTTTAACACTTGCATCTCTTGTTGTTAATTTGTTGTCATCATGCATGCATCATGCTAAGCAAACTTCACATGATAATAACTTGTAGATCATTTGTTTCCACTTAACTCATGGACTCCTGCCATATGCAATCCAATTGCGTATGGGTCCATTTAAATTGTGTTATCATGTTAGCTAGTTTATTTTGATGCAACCATTAACTTGACATGCATCATCCCATGATTGTGCACTATGCCATGATATTTATTGTCTATCTTTTCTGCATTGTCTGTTTGCTTCTTCTCGGTTAGACGACGAGGTTGATACCGACGATCCTTACGACACCCCTTCTGAGGATTTAGCTCAGTACTAGGCTGTTGAGCTTCCAGGCAAGTTATCACTCACATGAATCATCGAGTTCCTTTCCACACTTGTTATCGATACTATCCTTTGTCTACTATTGCTAGCCCTATGTATTGTTGCTTGTTCTCCGAACCTATCACATGATACCCTGAACCAATGATATTGCCTCATCTCCATACCTAAAACCCCTTGCTTGTTGCCTTAGTCTTATCTAGCATGCTTAGGGTTGCTTCTGCTCGAGTCTGTTGTCGGTTACTTCTTTTACTATTATTGTTGTACCGGGGGCTCGAATGTTAATCAATCAATCCTGTTAATGCTAATGGTAATAATAATAATTTGATGATAAGGCACCGGCAGGAGGCCCTGTGTGGTTTTGAGGCCTGCTAGTGTCGACCCTAATAGGAAAAGGGTCTTGTCTACCGATCCATGATGAGCGCACTACCCGCATGTGGGAAGCGATTATGGGCGCCCCCCTCAGTTTGACCCGATTCGCATCTCGTCCAAATCGCCTCATTTAGTTCGTGTTTTCTATTTGCCGCATGCATGTTTTTGCGAGCCCAGCGCAGGGTGGAACTTTCGTAGTCGGCATATAGGGGGACACGTTCTTAGAGTGCTATGAGGGTCCATTTTCTTCTGGGCTCGATTAGCCGTGCACCCAAGGTGCTTTGGGCTTGATGCGAAGAACGGTTGGATTGTGTTGAGTGCCCCGCTTGGTGGGAGGCATCCCATCTGGCAGGATATTCATACGTGTACGGCCAAATTGGTGCAACCCTGCAGGGATAATCTTCTCGAGAAGCCGTGTTTTCCGCGGTTATGGACTACTTGGTGAAAGTACTGGCTAACAAGTACTCAGGACAACTTAAACCTAATGATCAACCATGTTACACCCAATGATTAATAACTTGACTAGTAATAGGTTTATTCACATAATAACTTGACTCATCTTTAATACAACTGTGTGAGTTATCCTCGGATTGCTTCTTCGGATAAGGGGCGAGGTCCAGGATGGGTTTGGTTGAAATTATCTTTCAGTTGGTTACAATCCTCGATCTTATCTTCTTTTGTTAGCCGGAACTTGTAGTTATCTTCTGTAGTTGGTTAGAGCAGCCCGCAGCAACTTTCATAACACCTATCTCTTCCGTTGATCCCAAGCATCTATGCTTGTGTTGACGGGTAACTCTTTGATGAAGTGTGAGTCTTGCTTGCCAGTACTTGGATGTACTGACCCCGTTGGGGCTGTGGTTTACGCAGACTACGACTACGGCTACGATGATCACCAGGATGGCTACTTCGTGGAGTTCGACGAGACTGCAGACGAGTAGATAGCTGGACCCCGGGCAGGATCCAGGACCTACGTGGATGGGCTTCGTCTTCTTTATTTTCCCCGGCTTCTTAAGCCTTTTGGATTTGTCTGTACTCAGACACCTTGTTTGCTTCCGCTGATGTAATGAATGCTATGTTGGGACACGTGTCCTCTGAATGAGTGTATTTGCTATTCTCTGCCTTAGTGAAGGCCATTTGCAACCTTATTTCAATCTTTTGTGTCTTAGAGACATTCTGTGTTATCATTCCGTTTAACGCTGTTGACGTACCCTGCGCGATTGATATGAAGTACGTCGACAGTAGTGCCTTTGATCTCTAGTGGACAGTTTACATCGACGATGGAATAGCAGGGCTTGTGTTGTCGCGCATAAGCGCAGGCCTACCAGGAAGCTGGGACGTGGGAGCAAGTATGCCCCATAATCCAAGCACCTGCTATCCAGTTCGGCCCGATGAGTATCCCCTAGAAATCAGGGTGCGACACAGGATATTTCATGAGATCCCGAAACTCCTGAGTGTGACGGAACTTGGGAAATCTTGCCAAGAAGTGGGCCCAACCATTCTCTTGGGTGTTCCTTGGGCCTGTCCTAACACAACCAAGCAGCTAGTTCCACTTTGCTACCCCCTTCCGGCTCTCGTAGATGGGGAAGAACGGAAGTTCCGTCTTTTTCCCCATCGGGGCTTTGGTTTCCCCGGAGGGGGCTCCGGATCGTATGAATGCCACATAATCCCATGGTATTCCAAACCATGTGTGTTAGAGTGTGTCGTGGGTCTGTGATGCCTAAGAGTCCCTCGCACTCTAATTTAAGGCTTCACCGGCGTCGGATTCTCTCTAGCGGGTTCGAGGACTACTTAGAGCCCGAAACTCCCGGATTTGACAGAACTAGGGGAATATTTCCAAGAGGTAGACCCTAAAATTTTATTTGGCGTTCCTTGGGCCTAACCTAACACAACAAAACAATTGGTTCCACTTTGCTACCCCCTTCCGGCTCATGTAGAGGGGCCAAAACGGCCGTTCCGCCTTTTCCCCAGTGGGGCTATGGTTTCTCCGGAGGGGGGCTCTGGATCGTATGAATTCAAGCAAATCCCATGGTATGACATAACATGCGTGTTAGAGTGTGTCATGGTCTTGGATACCCTAGATTACCTCGCTCTCTATGTTAGGGCTTCACCGGCGTCGGATTCTCTCTAGCGTGTTCCATGACTACTTAGAGCCCAAAACTCCCGAATCTGACGGAGCTGGGGGAATCTTGCCAAGATGTGGCCCCTACCAATTATTTGGTGTTCCTTTAACACAACCAAGAAATTAGTTCCGCCTTCCTACCCTCTTCCGGCTCACGTAGAGGGTCAGAACGACAGTTACTTCTTTTTCCCCAACGGGGCTATGGTTTCTCCAGAGAGGGGGCTCCGGATCGTCTGATTACCACCAAATCCCATTGTATGCCATACCATGTGTGTTAGAGTGTGGCATGGGTCTTGGATGACAAGATTTCCTTGCTCTCTTTGTTAGGGCTTCACCGGCGCCAGATTCTCTCTACGGGTTCGAGGACTACTTAATTATAGCCCGAAACTCCCGAATCTGACGAGACTGGGGGAATCTTTAGAAGAGGTGGGCACTTCCATTGTATTGGGTGTTACTTGGTCCTATCCTAACACAACCAAGCAGTTGGTTCCAATTTGCTGCCCCGTTTCGGCTCATGTGGAGGGGCCAGAACGGTAGTTCCGTATTTTTCCCCATCAGGGCTATAAATGGTTTCTCCGGAGATGGGGCTCCAGATCGTCTAAATGCCACCAAATCCCATTGCAGGCCATACCATGTGTGTTAGAGTGTGGCATGGGTCTTGGATTCCCAAGATTCCCTCGCTCTGTGTGTTTAGGCTTCACCGGTGTCGGATTCTTTCTGGCGGGTTCTAAGACTACTTATAACCTGAAACTCCCAGATCTGATGGAACGGGGGAATTTGGACAAGAGGTGGGCCCTAACATTTTCTTGGATGTTCCTTGGGCCTAACCTAACACAACTAAGCAATTGGTTCCACTTTTCTACCCCCTTCCAGCTCACGTAGAGGGGCCAGAACGACAGTTCCGCCTTTTCCCCCAGCGGGGCTAGGTTTTCTCCGGAGAGTGGCTCCAGAGCGTTTGAATGCCACCATAACACATGGTGGCATAAGATTCCCTCACTCTCTGTGCTAGGGCTTCACCAGCGTCGGATTCTCTCTGGCGGGTTCTAGGACTACTTAGAGCTCGACTTCTTTCTCTCTGTGTTGCTCTATCGAATTTACGTGCCCTATAGGCCCAAAACTCCCGGAACGGAGAAACGGGATGGAATATTGTGAAGAGTTGGGTCATACCATCGTATTGGGACCTTCTAGTGTCCACCCTAATGCATCCAAGCAAGTAGATAATCATTTATATAAAAAAGGAACGATATCACTAAATAATCAACACAAATCAGATAAGCTTGGTTTTCAAAAAATTGTATCTGCATTTTGTCTTTCAAAAAATTCGGGGAAATTGTTTTTATTCTGTCAGATCAAACGGATGGATTATTTTGTGATTAAGTTATTATTATTCTGTATTAATTGTTTTTCTTTCCATTTCAAATTATTTTTCTTCTCTTTCGTGAAATGTTTTCGGCAACTGGCGCCAGGCCGGTCCTTTATTGCGCGGGAGACGCAGCGTCAACCCCTTCGGGAAGGCGCGCCCTTTAATTGCTCTCACCTCCCCCTCTCTCTCTCTCTATCTCTCTCTCTCTCTCTCTCTTCTATTCATATCACTCGCTCTATCTCTTTCATTGCCTTCCTAAGCTTCCCCTCTCTCCGTCGGTGGGTTTTCTACCGCCGGGACATCGACAGCACCGCGACGACCATCCTCGGCGGGACACGAAGGCCAGGCCTCCTCTTCCTCCCTGGGCAGGCAGGATCTTCATCGGCTTTTTTTCAGATCACCGCGTGCGTCGTCCCGTCCTCTTCGAGTGCTTTGGCAATGGCGGTAAGATGATATCTAACCCTCTTATCCCTTGTATGTATCGTAGATTTGTATATTGAGCTCAATTTTTCTGCGTAGCACGACATGCACGGTAGATCTACATGTTTTTACCGTTCATTCTGCGTCTCTGCTTCGTATTTTCTCCCGTAGACGTGGTTTTGTTCTATGGCTTAAGTTTGGGATATCCGGCACGCTTAGTTCATCTATTTTCACCATGATTTCGATAGGTTATGGTTTAATTCCGTACCCGATTTGGGTGCTTCAGTTAGATTAGGCTTAGATTTGGGGAGGGGGGTTTGGGTTCACGGCTTAGATTTGGTATTTTTGCAAGGTTATTTCAATTTTGTCCAATTATTAATACTTTGTCTAATGATTTACCGAGGCCATATGCTAGGAGTGACTATACTTGTTGTACTTAGAAATTCTGAGGTCAGATTCATTTTTTCTGTGCATTTTCTATTGTTCCACATGTTTTTCTTTTGTGTATCCTAATTTATCAACAAGATGAATGTCCTCCTAGTTATATGCCGATGATTAAACTAGGCCATGGTAAAGGCAAAGAGAGTGTCTAAAATACCTTGTAGTGTATAAAATTTTAGTATTTGCATTCGTATATGCTATTTTAGGAACTCTCTTGGCCTTGGTTTGCATGGCAATGATATATGAGGCTCGTATTACATTTGTTTCTATTGTTCCACTTTTTCTTGCCTTGAATGTCCTCCTAGTTATATGCCGATGATTAAACTAGGCCATGGTAAAGGCAAAGAGAGTGTCTATAATACCTTGTAGTGTATACAATTTGAGTATTTGTATTCGTATATACTATTATAGGCACTCGCTTGGCCTTGGTTTGCATGGCAATGATATATGAGGCTCGTATTACATTTGTTTCTATTGTCCCACTTTTCTTTGCTTTGAATGTCCTCCTTGTTATATGCCGATGATTAAACTTGGCCATGGTAAAGAGAAGAGAGTTTCTATAATACCTTGTAGTGTATACGATTTGAGAATCTGTATTCGTACATGCTATTGTAACCACTACTTTTTCCCTTGGTTTGCATGCCAATGATATATGGGGCTCGTATTACATTTGTTTTCATTGTTCCACTTTTTCTTTGCCTTGAATGTCCTCGTTATATGCTGATGATTTAAACTAGGCCATGGTAAAGGCAAAGAGAGTGTCTATAATACCTTGTAGTGTATACAATTTGAGTACTTGTATTCGTATATGCTATTATAGGCACGCGCTTGGCCTTGGTTTGCATGGAAATGATATATGAGGCTCGTATTACATTTGTTTCTATTGTTCCACTTTTCTTTGCATTGAATGTCCTCCTTGTTATATGCCGGCGATTAAACTTGGCAATGGTAAAGGGACAGAGAGTGTCTATAATACCTTGTAGTGTATATAATTTGAGTATTTGTATTAGTACATGCTATTGTACGCACTCTTTTATCCCTTGGTTTGCATGGCAATGATATATGAGGCTCGTATTACATTTGTTTCCATTGTTCCACTTTACTTTGTCTTGAATGTCCTCCTTGTTATATGCCGATGATTAAACTTGGCCATGGTAAAGAGACAGAGATTGTCTATAATACCTTGTAGTCTACACAATTTGAGTATCTTTATTCGTACATGCTATTATAGCCACTTCTTTTTCACTTGGTTTGCATGGAAATTATATATGAGGCTCGTATTACATTTGTTTCCATTGTTCCACTTTTCTTTGCCTTGAATGTCCTCGTTTTATGCCGATGATTTAAACTAGGCCATGGTAAAGACAAATAGAGTGTCTATAATAACTTGTAGTGTATACAATTTGAGTATTTGTATTCATACATGCTATTATAAGCACTCTTTTTTCCCTTGTTTTGCATGCCATGATAAATGCTAGGAGTGCAGATACAATACGTGGAAGTGATACAAGGCCACGTCTTGTATTACGTCCTGGTATTGTGTTCGTTCTTCTAGCAAGTGTTGGCAATGTGTTTATGAGGCCTGTTTTACACTTTCTTTTGCATTGTTCCATATGTGTTTATTCTGACTGCATGTTATAATGAATTCTAAGGATACCCTTTAGTGCATGATCACCTATGTGTTTATGAGGCTTGTTATCACTATGCACAATTTATGAGCTGATTTGGTCAATGATGATGACTTTGACACGTGTATATTTGGCTGATGCCTCACTATCTCCACCAGATGGCCAGCAAAATTAAGAACCAGACACAAATAGATGTGCCATGTCTTTGTTTTTGCTAGCCCACCTGGTGTAGCAAAGTTGTGTATGCTTGCTATGTCTCTATGTTCCCCGAGGCCAATGATTACAAAGCTGTGACTATAGATGTTGTTTTGAATGTGAATGATCCCTTTAAGTCGATGACTAAAATGTGTCACCATATCATTGCAACGAGGGTTCCATACTATCTTGTGCAATGTACAAGCACATTCATTGTGCATTGCTCTTGGTAGTGTAGAATTACTTCTTGGATAAACATGGTTGTGCTTTTATTATGAGGCATTACCAGTTGTTCGTAGTTTGGCCCCAGTTCTACATAAATGTCTTCATGAAAGAATTGTTCCTTTTTTAGAACCAATCTGCTTATATGCAGTTTTTGTAATTTCCGCTTCTTTTTTGTTTGATTAACAGGGTATTCCATGCCCTGTCTGCAAAAATAATTGCCCAAATGTTGATCCTTCTACATCCAAGTTCGGTGTTGCTGTACAAGAGTGTCACCTCAAGTCAGTGGTAAGAAAACAATTCTTCTTCTTACACTTGTATTATGTTTTGTGTTTTTATTACAATATCTAATTTCCACGTTTCCTATTATTTTTGATGCACAGGTTTTACCGTGCACTGCTCGGATAGCATTCAACAAGTTAGTAGGCGAGCGTGTGTTGTTTAGTTCCCATGGCAGGAAGTACACCTTTCGTGTGTCAAAAGAACAGAGCAAGACCTGTTTACACGGGATACAATGGGACTGGTTTATCGAGGAAAAGAACATCTCCGTGGGAGACATACTAGTGTTTTCCATGATACCAAGACCCACTATCTACGTTGCTATTATTGGTGACGCCCAAGATGACTCACTTTTGTTTTCAAGCGAAGATGACTCAGTTTGCAGCTTAGACGGCAGTTCTGATGATGAGATGCATGATGATGATTCTAGCAATTCTGATGATGAGGTCCATGATGACGATTCTGACAATTCTCCTGATGAGAGCCATGATGATGCCAACATCGTATATGCCCAAAGAGCCAATCTCGACAATCACGAGAAGAACCGCCTGGCCCGGCTTCTACCTCTTCGACCCTATGTTGGGCTTCCTTTTGTGACTCGTTTCACCGTCACAAACTTGCAGCACTATATTATGGTATGTATCTATAAGACGCCCTCCTCATTTTGCAAGTAAATTTCCAAGAACCATGAGAAGGTCTGCTAATACCGTATGTTATCTTTCATGCTTAGAAACTACCAAAGTTGATAGGGGAACACGCTGACCTGGGAAATCATGGCAGGGTTGGTCTACGACTTAGAGCAGAAGAGCATGTCACCACCATTTTTTACAACAAGAAAATCGACGGCCGCATTATACTCGACAAGTTGGTGTGGATGGTTTTCGTCCAAGGCAATTTTCATAATCGGCAACCTTTGATCATTGTGACGGAGACCGATGACCCTAGGTTGGAGGCGGTCATTGAGATGGGGGTGATATAGAACCGGAGCAAAGGATATGCATTGTTGGTGAAGAGGTTGCTGCTGAGTTAGCCCTATGAACTTCTTATTTTGTCTGGCTAGAGTGTAATTTCGTTTGTTTCCTGGACTTGCTAAGGTTTAGTTTGTTTCGTGAACTTCTAAGGTATATTATCGCTGGTAGATCCCTCGTGCTAAAACGCGAGTAAAGATCAAATCGCTAATAGCTGCTAAAACCTCGAGTTTAGATAAAATCCCTCGCGCTGCTAGATCGTGCAACTCATCAGTGAAGAACTCAACAAAAGCCTAGCAAGCCAACGGTCACTGAATTTCTCGACCTCGTCGCTATCGCATAAATATGACCAAGCACGAACCAGGAAACCTACCCTGTACGCCGCCGACACAGCCCCCGACCCCCCTCACTCTCGGCGCTGATTACTGCATCCCGCCACAGCCCCCCGACCTCCCCCCTTCACTCTCGTCGCTGATCCACCCAATGGCGCCGCGGGTGAGAAGCAGCACCGGCTTCCGAGGTGTGCAGCTGCGGCCGTCCGAGTGCTGGTCCGCGGAGATCACACACAACGGCGTGTGGTGGTGGATGGGCACCTTCGACACGCCCGAGCTTGCCTCCCGCGCGTTCGACGTGGCGGTGTGGCGGTTTGGCTGCCCGCGCGCCGAGCTCAACTTCCGGGACGTCGAGAGCAGGGAAGCTGCCGAGTTCCTTGCCCCGGATCTGAAAATTGTGACCCGCAAGGAGGAGCAGGACACCGCCGCGCGTTGGTGCAGCTGCGCATCCGCCGGGACGACGAGGCCAGGATGAAGAGGTTCCGTCGTGATCACCCAGATCTGGTACAGGCGCAGTTGCGGCTTGACACTGAGGGTGACACGAAGATGCGATAGCTCGTACATCCCGGGGGGATGCGATAGCTCGTCTCATCATCAGACGAGGAGATGGACGAAGCATTCTGGGAGAGCCTTATGCAGGACTCCGATGACGACGAACTTGACGACACATTCTGAGATGATGTGTAGTGTTTTAGAGTGTGTAAGATGTTGAAAATGTGTCAAAATAATCAAAATTTCGACGTTTTATGTGTTTGTTGAAGTTTCAACATTTCTTCCTTCATATTTTGGGTTGCAACTGTAATAGGATAATTATGGGCTACGGTGTGCTACAAGGCCCAATAAAAATGGCCTGACAGGAGAGGGCCCAAGAAAGTGCCATCATGGCCCAAGTCTGGAAACAACCGCTCTTCCACTCACCGCCGTAACCCTGGCATGCAGCACGCCACGCATGCGTTGGTTACTTCGTCGAGATATTGTGAACGTGAAACGTGTCACTTTAGTTCCGGCGGCCAGTTATTGCTCCGTCGTGCATGCGGCTCCTCCGTTCCACTCCCCCTCCCGGTGTATAAATAGATGCACTCTTCAGTTCATCCTCTATCTGCCTCACCGCCTCCCCTCAAGCGAAAACCCTTTGACGTAGTAGCTGCTCGAGCATTACTCCAGACGGCCATGGCTCCACCGGCAAAGCGGTTTGCTGCCATCATGTAGGTTCCGTTTCCGTTCACGTACTTCTGATCCGTTTCTGGATTCCTCGTGTTTTCGTCTTTCTTAGATCCTTTTCAGAATTCCTTGTGATTTCATCTTTCTTAGATCCGTTTCTGAATTCCTCGTGATTTCATCTTTCTTAGATCCATTTTGCCTTTTATATTAACATCAACTTACTATAATGCAACTATCTACATGGCACATGAAGCCGAGCAGAGGGTCATCTTCGCCGCTCTGGCGGAGAGGGTAACCATCCTAGAAGCTGAGCTTGAGAAGGCCTTGAAGCTTGCCTACGACAATCTCAAGAAGGCTCGCGATGCCAGGTTGGAGCAGGTGGAGCAGGGCGAAGCTTCCCTCGTAGCGTATCGGAAGTTGATGGATGATATGTCGAAGATGATGGCCAGCAACATCGAACTGACCTCGCAGGTTGGGGAACTGAAGATCGGTTTAGCCCTGGCAGAACAGAAAACTCTGATCGCTCTCCTCGTACCTGTGAGGCCCCAAGCAAGGGAGGATCTAGTGCCGTCAGAGGATCCAGTGCCATCGGAGGATCCAGTCCCGTCGGAAGATCCAGTGCCATCGGAGGAGCTGTCGCCCCCCTACTGATGCTCTTTTAGCCCCCTACTGCTTCCCCCGTGCTTCTGATGTTCTATTTAGATTGAAAATCTCGTTGTTTGTATTGGGTGGTTTCTATGAATATGTAGTCTATGTTTATTTTCTTAAAATAGATATAATTCGAGTTCACAATATGGAGAAATAGATGACAGAAGTTTCGATGGATCTAAGTGACAGAAGTTAAAAGGGTTACATTAGCCTAATGACGATGCAAAAACATATACCAAACAGATAATTCGATTTCACAATATGGACAAATAAATGACAGAAATGAAAAGGGATACATTCGACTAATCTGCGATGTTCTCGTGGAACAAAACTCGCCTCCAACTGGGACTATTGGACCGGGAACAAAAATCCGCGACGGAAAATATAAGAAACATCGAAATCGACCGCAAAGTTGAGAGCAAATTCCACCTTTCAGCCATCCGCGACGAAACCACACGACGTTATCAAATCGTTCCGCTCAAAACGTCCCTGATCGCGCGGAATTTGGTAGTGCCTCTTGTATCGTCCATGGCCGCACTTCGGACATGTGGTTCTGTCCTTGTACTCGCCCCGATAAATTACGCAATCATTGATGCAGGCATGGTATTTTTTGTGCGGCGGGTCAAGAGGGCACACGAATTTCTTCGCCTTGTTGATGCTACTTGGCAATGTGTTACCCTCAGGAAGGCGATCGTGCCAGAATTTCATGTTCTTGTTGAAGCTCGAGTCGGTTCATTTGTTTTGCGTCATCATCTTCAAAGCAGCAAGCATTACATGCAAGCGCGTATCCTCGGGCGACACCCAGGAAACAACGGAGTCACCTCATCTATCTCCATTTACGCCAGCTTGGCTTTCTCCCTGGTTGCAGCTCTTTCGTTGCTCGTCTCGTTGAGGAGCAGATCCTGAACATGAGAGTCCCGCAAGGCCAAAATGAGCGGGGTCACTCCTTCGTCGTCATGATGATCTTCTCCGCCGACATATCCTTCTTGATGATGATCTTCTCCGCCGACATTTCCTTCGTCATCTCGCTCTCCCTTGTCTTTATGTGCACCTTTTGCTACCGATGCCAGCTTGTTGTGGTCGTCAATGAAACCGCGTCTGAGAAGGTTCTCCTCCAATTGTTCGGAATCAGGGTCAATCCAGCGCACAAGTTTTCATGATCGACACAGACATCTTATCTGCCGCTTGTTGCACTGAATCATGTCTGCCTTTGCGTCTTTCTTGTATCTAGCGATTACAACGAAGCTCATTTGGAGGACCATGGTTGCATGCACACACGTAGAGCAGAAAAATAAGAACCGCAACATGCACACACACATGCATGGTCGCCGGAAAAATTCGGCATGACCTCTCCCATTTCCATTTCGGCAAACATCCATGCACCATGCCGGCCACGGCCGCTCGTGCGCGAAAATCGCTTGACCTGCATGAAAAGCATCCATACACACCGATGGCCACACAAGATATGCATATGCACCTCCAACTATACCCACCTAGTAGATTCGATACCGAGACGAAAAGAGAGAGGAGGGAGAGAGTATAAATGGAGGAGAGGCTTCCCCTCAACAACAAGAAACCTCACCAACAATTATATATCGATTGAAGTAGGTTCACCTACCCAAAATGGAGAATTGAATGGGTAAACTGGGAGGGGAGAGAACGGGGGTCGAGCTAGGAAGATGTGTGAATGAAATGGGAGGGGAGAGAGAGGGGTTGCCACCTTTATGTGCACATCCGGAAAATTACTCTGGCGCACCAGCAACCTATTTTGTGCCGCACAGAGAGGATGCACCACAGAAACACCTGTGCACATGCGCCACAGAATATAGCTTTTCTGTGGCGCACCGACAGAGATGCGCCATAACAAGGGTTGTTTGGACAGCTAAGGCAATTATTGGGGCGGGCCCCACAAACTTTTTGCGGCGCACTCTTATCCTGTGCGCCACAGGAATGGTCTTTTCTATGGCGCATTTCTCGTCGTGTGCCACAAAATTTATTTTCTATGGCGCATTGTTTCAAGGTGCGCCACAGAACGCCATCCATAGAAAGGCAGTTTCCTACTAGTGGTTTGTCGGGTCACTGATGCCAAAATATGACTCATGATTCTAAGTTTAGACTGATTGGTTTCATAACCCGGTTGCTCGGCGTGAAGATTTCATAGTTTTGGAATCACTCAAACACTAAGAAAGATTAAAGCATGCAAACCAGAGAACTTAAAACAAAAGGAGACAAAATTAACTTGCAAAGATAAATTATACTTCAAAATCATAACTTGTTCATACAAAATAGGCATTCCAAATGCATTACATATGAATATTACATTGTTAAAACAAGTAAAGCATTCCTTCTCCTTCCAGCAGTGTAGGGACAAGATCTATTCGACATCCGCTTACTCGTCGTTGTTGCTGTCACTCGGATTCTCCGGAGTAGAAGGAATTTCTTCCTCCGGGTAGAATGTGGTGGTGGACACCATCCGAGAAATCTTCGACACAAACCCCTTCATAGACTCGAAGATGTCTGTCCTTTGAGCTTCTGTGTAGTCTTCGGGGATGTCGATCGCGATGCGCCATGTTTTCCGTGGAGGGGTAATGTATAAGCATGATCCCAAGGGCCATGCGCACCCCACCGCGAGCGGCAGACTGCATCCATGACTCCCTCCGTACGATGACTTCGGCAAATACAATGGGAAGCTCCGAAATGTCGGGATATTTGTTCTTATTATCCAGAAGGCACTTGCTGACAAGTTTCCTTGTGACTTTTTCATGTTGTTGACGAATATGCCGAAAGCACGGATACGGTCGATCTGTGAAGAAGTGTCTCCTACTATTAAGTATGCAAAAAGGCAGACGTTAAGAAAACTCAGTAAGGGAACACTAAGTTCAAAACTCAAAGTAAATCCAGTAAAGTTCAAAAGCATACAGAGAATGCACTTATCTGTATCTGCGATCTCCTCAAGGTGATCACGCAGAGAAGACTCTAAATCCTAGATGGTAGATGTGTCCTTCTTGCCCTGAGCCTTAAGCCAAGCCTCAGAAGATTCCAAAGCTTTCCGACTTTCAGCCAACTCCTTCTGGATCTTCACATTTTCCTTGTGAAGTTCTAGATGTTCATTTCAGAGTTGTTGGGCGCTGCCGGCATCTGCAGCGGTATGCCGAGCTTCAGCCAGCGAAGCTGTAAAGGCGGAAAATTAGTAAAAAATCGAAAGTATAAAAACTCGCAAGGCATACAATGAAAATTGTACTTACAAGCATTCTTTTCGAATTTCTTTTGAAGCTCCGCTAGCTCCTTCTACTTATCTTCTGTGATTTGGAGAAGGGAGATCACTTCCTTGTTTTTCATGGAAAGCTTTCCAAGCACTTCTTCCGTCGGTTTGCTAAGAAAGAGGGGAATAGAAAACTCGGTTAATCCAACAGAAGATTGTATCCTAAAAAAGTATCAATACAAAAAGAATGCTTGTGTACTAAGACTTGGGGGCTACAGGCATACCTGGCCCATCTTCTGGAGACCCGAAAGAATTTCGGTGAACTCCTTGATGTATTCTGCAAAGGAGATCCCCAGATGACAAGTGTCGTCTTGGATGACCTGCCGAGGGAAGAAAGTGTAGTTATTCCGGATAATTAAACCCCCTTGCGGCCAAGGACGGGTCAGGGGGCTTTGACGAATTGTTTTTTCACCCATTGATGTATATAGCCATTCTTGTCAAAGCACACTTCCTGCTTTAGCTTGAACTTTTCGTCAAAAGAAGGAGCATCTTCTTTCACGTTCATGAAAGACGGCTCTCTTGTTTTACATGGAAGCTCAAGTGAAGCATCTCAAAGAAATCCTATGCTCGATGCTTGCCACCCATTTGGATATTGTGTCATTTTAAAGATTTTTTTTTTGAAACATTTTCTACTGCAGGGGAGTCCCCCACAGCCCTTTATTACCAACCAGAGAGTTACAGTTACAGATATGTACAAATAAACATGGGAATAGACTAAGACAGTCTATTCCAGGCTAATGTAAGGAGTTAATCCATAAAACTAAATCAGCAGCCACAGAAGCACTCAACCTATGCTTAAGCATAAGGAGATCTAACATGAAGCCCACTTTCCATCCCAAAAAGGAATGTCTTTCCGATTTAAAAATGACTCCATTCCTCTGTTTCCAAATATTCCAGCAAGCAAGAATCACTATCTCAGTGAAACAGGGCCCTTTGAAAGATTTTTTGGCGACAGTAAGATTTTGCACAAGTGTGTTATCACTCCAGCTGATTTGCAAATAATTCCAAATCCTGGAGCTAAATACACATTGAAAGAACAAATGTATCCAGTCTTCATTGCAATGCGTGCAACAAAGAACACAATAATCAGTACCATCAATCTTCCAGTTTCTTCGCTTGATCATATCCTTTGTATTAATCCTATCCTTGAGGATCAACCAAGCAAAGAATTTATGTTTTGACATGCATTTGGATTTCCATATCCACTTTGCAGGCCCATCTGGAGGTAAATGAGCAAATTGTAGCTGATAGAATTTGCTGGAGGTATATATGCCTTTATTGAAATTGCATCTCCAACTGTCCTCACTGTCAGACAACTGAACATTATTCACAATGACACTCAGATAATTAAACTCCTGGAAAGCTTCAATTGAAAACGGCAAGTGGAAAGCATCCGAGAGGTCTGTCATCAGTATTAAATCTCTTACTGAGGACAAAGGATCCTTGGTGAAAGAGAATAATCTCGGGAATTTTATAGCCAAAGGTTGTCCAATCCACGAATCCTTCCAAAAAAGCCCCGAAAAACCATTTCCCAAAACGCAAGAGGATAAGGAACACCAGGTATCTGCTAATTGCATAACTCCTCTCCACCAGAAAGAACCACAGGATGTGACAGCATGTGGTACTGTTTGAAAATAATAAGCATTCTTGACTAAATGAACCCAAGGGATATCCAAATTGTTATAGAATTTTGCCAAGAACTTCAGTAACAGAGCTCTATTTTGAATCTGGATATTGATGATCCCTAATCCTCCTTTGAATTTGGGTCTGCATACCATATCCCAGGCAGCTAAAGAATTCACTCTTTGCTTATTCTTGTCCTTTCTCCATAAGCATCTCCTCCTTGCTTTATCTATTATATCAATGACACCTTTAGGGATTACAAGAGTGCACATGTAGTATAAGGGCAAGGAGGAAAGAACCGAGTTCACCAGCACCAAACTATCTCCATAAGAAAGAAATGAGACTGTAGCAGAAAGTCTCCTCTCAATTCTGTCAATTAATGGTGCAAAGTCCTTGATATTTGGCTTAGTGGTACCCATAGGCAAGCCTAAATAAGTAAATGGCATAGAAGCCACGGTGCAATCAAGAACAGAAGCCAAATCAACACTTTCCTGCTGTGATAAATTAATCGGGATCATCGAAGATTTATTATAATTCACCTTTAGCCCATAATGGTGTATGGGGGAGCTAGTCTCTCCCATAATGGTGTATGGGGAACAACTTGCAAAGTCTTCATCAAGAGGATCATGTGCTAGCAAGCGCGATCAAGAAAGAGCATCCAACTTGAGAGAGCACTAGTAGGAAACAAACTTTCTGTGGAAACACAAAAAATATTTCTGTGGTGCACGAAACCACATGCTCCACAAAATTTGCATTTCTGTGGCGCATGGAACCACATGCTCCATAGAAAGTCGCATTTCTGTGGCGCACGAAACCACATGCGCCACAGAAAGTCACATTTCTGTGGCTCATGTTGGATGTGCGTATTTCTGTGGCGCATGTAGCTACATGCGCCATAGAAAGACAAATTTCTGTGGAACATGTTGGATGTGTGCCACAGAAATGTGTATTTCTATGGAGCATATGCTATATGCGCCAAAGAAAGGTTTTAAAAAAGTAAATAAAATTCAAAAAATCCAAAAAAAACTCAAAAATCCAAAAAAGCGCAAAATTTTCCAAATATAGAAAATCCAGAAATATACATAAAAAAAATTAGAAAACTTTAAAAAAATTGAATTACGTTTAGATTTTTAATTTTTTTATTTGTTTTGAGTTTTTTGAATTTTTTTTTGTTTTTTGATTTTTCTTTTGTTGATATTTTGATTTTTTTTTAATTTTTTTTAAATATATTCACATACATGCCTTAAGAGAGTTTATATGATACATATATCAATAAGAACTTAAGTAGCATAAGGGTGGGTGAATTGAATAGAAAGTAGAAGTTAAGCGTGCTTGGTTGGAGCAATTTGAGGATGGGTGACATAGCTGGAAGTCATCGTTTGAAAAGTTTAGAAACTTCAAAAAAAAAACAATAAAGATTTCCATTTTTTTTTCAAAATTTTTGGAGTTTTTTAAGCTTTTTTTCATAAAATAATTTTTTGAGGAATTCTGTGGCGCACACAACTTGGTGCGCCATAGAAATGTGAGAATTTTGTGGAGCACCAAGAAGCGTGCGCCACAAAAATATAATTTAGTGGCGTGGATTTTGTGGCGCACCGGGGTGCGCAACAGAATCCTAAATTGGTGCGCCACTAAAGAGCTTTTCTAACCTAGTGGAGTCAATATCGTCATCATCTAGCTCAAGTTGAATTCTCAAGGCAAAGGTATGATACTGATAGGTTTTCTATTTTACCGGTCTCATACCTTTTGGAGACCGGGTTATAGGAGAGATAGTCGTACTATCAAGAGGGGCTCTCAAGTGACTAACTTGATCGAACGTTTGCGGAGAGCTCAAACCTTTACATACTTGCATATCATCTTTCTTGGTTCTTATTTGTATGTTATCTCCATGAGGTTTTGGTGCTTGTCGTGATCATCATGACAAGTCAAGGTTTATCAAAAACGGATTTCGTAAGAAAAATTTGTTGCGTTTTCCATGGTGAAAATATCTGGTTCGTCTTTAAAAATGTTCCCACGCCTTCTACGTGTGGTAACTTCTCCATACTTTGAGGTATCAAGATTCTCTATTTTTCTTTGGATACCCTTGTTGTTATCTTTCCAATCCAATTCGATTCACCTCATTCGGAGTTCATTCGCAAAAGTTATGTGTGTTTTCGGTGTTGGAGGTTTTACCGGTTGTTCCTTTTAGAGAGGGTAAACATTTCCCCATTTGGTTTTAAGTTCCATTAGTGGGCAATGATGTTTCTCAACGAGCGAAAGATCATCAAAAATGGAGTCTGAACGCAAAACTTATGGGGTTTCAGGTTCAGCCTCATAGATACAAAAGGTAGCTGGAAATTTCCAACCGGAAATTTTGGTTCAACAGAAATATTTGGTTATGAAGAGGAGCTTGAAAAATTTCTAAGGACTAGAAATTTTTTGGTCCTAGTAGGTACCAGAAATTCCTTGACCGGAAATTTTCAACCGGAATTTCCTGTCCAAGTCTGAACCGGAATTTCTTGTTCCATTCCTGCACACCAACAATCACATTTTGAGGGGACCTATTTAAGGGGTCTTGTTCCCCATTGGTCCTCAAGTTTCCCAAGCAGGTTTTCCCCTCTCCCTCTCCACCAGTGTTGACTTGGAAAGCTTGCCCCTCTCAATCCCTCCCATTATTCTTGCACATAATAGAGGGAAACATAATAGATCTTTATCTTGGAGTTCTTGGTGTTTCTCCTGCTTTGTTCTTCCTCTCTTATTCCCTCATAAGAATTTGATGCTTTGTTGGAATTTGAGAGTGAAGGATTTGGGCACTTGTGCTCTTTCCATTCGCATTGGTCGCATCGGTTTGCTCTCTCCACGAGGATTCATGGAAGTAAAAGTTTGTGATCTTGTTTTTCTTGAGTCTTGGACCCTAGATGACTTGCGGTGCTCTTGGGAGCCTCCAATGGAGTTGTGGATGTGTGCCCCATCATTGTTGTGACATTGAGAGCCTCCAATTAAGTTGTGGATGCGTGCATCGAGATTGAAGGTTGACAATAGTGGAAGGTGAACTAAGCCTTTGAAGCGAGGTTCATCGGACAATAGGGTGAAATGTGGCGTTGAGTAGGCCTCTTGTGGCGTTATCACACCCTTCCAACGAGATGTGCTCCCCTCAAAAGGAGGAACTCGGGAATATATCATCGTCTCTGTGTGCCTCGGTTATTTCTATACCCGAGCTATTTACTCATGCAATTTACATTGTGATAGCCTTCGTGCTTGAAGTCATATATCTTGCCATCACCTTGTTACTTGTCTTGCTTGGCATAAGTTGTTGGTGCACTTAGTTGAGCCTAGATTATTTGGGTTGTGTGCCTGTTATTTTAAACACCTAGTTTATTTTCACATTTAGCAAGCCTTAACCAGAAAATTTTTATTCGCCTATTCACCCCCTCTAGGCGACATATTTGTTTATCCGCAAAAGAGACCCAATAGGAGAAAAGAGGAAAATGGAGGGAAAATGGAGAAACAACTCGCATGGACTTTTAGGGGCCCATGAGGGGTGCGGATTGGCTCCCTTGGCCGGCCATCCATGTGGAGATTAGTCCCACATGGCTAAGACAAGGGAATTGCTATTTCGGTTATCGTTAGTACAAAAATTGTCCTATTACTTCATATCTGCATAGTAATTAATAGATCTTGGCTATTTCGGTTATCGTTAGTAGGAAAATTGTTGTTCATCTGCTACGAAACCCCTTTATTATCGTCTACCACCTTGACCGGAGCCGGAAGAGGGTAGCAACATGCAACTACTTTCTTAGTTGTGTTAGGTTAGTCCCTATGAACACCCAAAACAAAGGTCTACTCACACTGTTCACAAGAGTCCCTTCGGTTCATCTGGTCTAGAAGTTTCGGGTTATAAGTCAAGAAACCCGCTAGAGATAAGGTGAAGCCGGTTAGACCCAGTATGGAATCTTTGACATCTACAACCCGAAACACACTTCTGCACACATGGTATGACACACACTAGATTTGGGTGGGATTACGGCGCTCTAGAGCCCCTCTTCGGCGAAACCCTAGCCCCGCCGTAGAAAAATCGGACTTATTGTCTACCACCTTGACCGGAGCCGGAAGAGGGTCCCAAAGTGCAAAAAAATTGTTTGGTTGTGTTAGGGTAGTCCCTAGGAATACCCAAGACAAAGTTTTACCCACACTCTTCACAAGATTCTCTTTGGTTTGTCCAATGTGGGAGTCTCGGGCTATAAGTCCAGAAACCCAATAGAGAGAAGGTGATGCTGGTGAAGCCGGTCAGACCCCGATGTACAGTATTTGACATCTACAACCCAAAACACACTAATACACACATGGTATGGCACCTCCTTTCTTTTGGTAGGATTTCGAATCCACGAAGCCCTCTCCTGCGAAACCTTAGACCCGCTGGAGAAAAGTCCGAGTTTTCCGTCTACCCTCTATAGATGCGCAGGAAGAGGGTAGCAAAGTGCAGCTACTTACTTTGTTGTGTTAGGGTACGCAAGTTGATATATTATAAAACATAAAGCAAAGTTTGTGAAATAATATTAAATCTGGCAGCTTATTGCCATGTACAGGCACACGACAAACATTCTGCGTGTGGCGTGTATTGGCACATGGCAAAGAGCTGACAATGGGCCATGGTCTCACAAAAACATGTCAGATCACACGGCAAAGAGCTGACAATGGGCCACGGTCTGACAGTAAGACACATGGTAAAGATCCCATGTGTGCCGTGGGTTGACACACGGCAAAGAAGTGACATGGCTGTCCAGTTTGCGTGTCCGTCCGGAGGGACACGTGTCCATGTTCTTTGCCGTGTGCTTTTTTCAGTCTTTGCCGTGCAATTCTTTGACGTGTACTTTTTCCTGCACTACGTTGTGCGCGATTCGTTGTTGTGTGTGCCACACGACAAAGATTGTCTTTGGTATGTGCCTGATATGCATCATAAAGTAAGCTTGCCGGCAAACGGCAGCGTAGCGCTCTCCTATAGTGTTACGAGATGAAATCGTGAAACATAAAAAATATAACTTAGAAGGATTAATTGAAGTGACTCGTTTTCGAATCCACCTTCCAAGTGGAGTTCGAAGAAGCGGTGGCTACGCTGCACGTTGTGGAGTGAGAATTGGGAAGACCCTAACACGCTAAGATCAAGTTTTTTTTTTCCACTTTTAAGATCACAAGTCGTTAATGGCTGCAGGAGGCTCATGCAAAAGTTAGACCATACTACCGTGCACAAGTAAAAAAGGGTTCGTTTTAAATATATTAGTTTGATGTAATCTGCCTCGAGATTCGTGAGTGCACCAGCACACCTCATGAATTAAATAAACACATGCAATTCGTAAAACAAAACAAAAACTAAATAAACCCATTGTTGATGAGAATTCGCGCTTGACTAATTTCTTTTGTTGATGAGAATTCGCGCTAGACTACTCTGAGAGATGAGAAGAAAGTAGATGGTATAGCCACGTCAGTCTAGTACTGGTAGAAACACAACCTAGGCTAAACCCAAGCCACTGCTCTGCCCTGCCCTGCCCTTCCCTTCTTCTACACCACCAAGCAGGGCAGTCCCTTCGTCTCGACCAAAACCCCCAAAGAAAGCAGGGCTTCTCCTTCTCTTCATCGGAAATCCAGGGCGAGATGGCTCCGAAGAAGGCGAGAGTGCGCAGGTTACCTAGGGTAATTGCTCCTTCCTCGCCCGCCCTTCCCCCACATTCACGTGTCCTAGATCTGCCCCGTTGCTGAACGAAAAAAGTAGCCACTTTCTTGATTCTTGGAGTTGGAGGAAGAACATGGTCTTTGTGTTCCCTTTCTCCTTCTTGATTCGTGCTATCTACTTCGCATTGTAGCGTTTAGCGCGGTCTTTTTCTGTTGTTGGGAAAAAGTGGGGTTTTTTTTTTCTCGCGCCGAGCACTCCGCCGTGTGCTGTGCCTCCTTGTGCTGGGCCGCCAAGGAGTCGAATTGGTGAGGATGGTCAGGCGAGCCTTGCGATTGGGGCAAAAACAGGAGTATTTGTTTTTTTTGGGCACTAGAACGAGTCCGACCCCCCCACGATGGCCGGGGCGTGCTGGCCGGCGATCAAACTATCTCCCCGCCAAGGTGCCAAGGCGCCGATTATATATGTCCTACTAAGAAAGTCGCCAGTTTTTTCCTTTTTTTTCTTCTATAAACAGGGGCACCATCATTAAATCTTCTTTTCTGTTGATTATTGTGCAATGCAGAACACAGTGACATGGGTGATCGATGGGACAGTTGAAGTGGTTCTTACCAATTTCAGAGATTGCCGGCGATACTTCAGGTATTGGAACTTCTGCAGGGGGGCCTTTCGAGTGAGAGTGGGAAACAGAGTCATGTATACCACGCCTCTTCAAGGAACGTTTTACTATGTTCTGCGCTATAGAAACAGATCTCTGGTGTTCGTGATAGTGGCAAGACAGTACTGGTTGATTGGATTTTTTGGTGCAAATGGATTTTATCAGATGAAGTTTGAGGGCCAGACAAGTCTATACATGGACAGCACCAAAGGGACTGTGATGACACCATTCGGTGCCAACCACAACGAAATCTCTCCGGGGGGTGTGGAAAACACGAGCTTGGACCTACATGCTATCCGCGAAAGCTTCGACTCGGTCGATGCTTACCGTGGACCTAACCATGCCCAGCCTGAGGGGTTCCCTGCCGCAATTGGGCGCATCGCCGTTCTCATAATGGAGACAAAGTTCACAGAGATCCATGAGCGCTGTGATCAGGCAATGGTTGCGCATGTGCACACAACACTCGGAAGCGAGCTAAAGATGCTTGTGGTGAACTGGTCGACATTGTGCAAAATTGTGATGAACGGCATCATGAAGGGGGGAAATACAGAGGAGGAGATAGCAAAAATAAGATTGCTTTTGGGAAAAGTTCTAATCTTCCAAGTCGACGCAGTGAACAGAGGACTGTTTGCACATCGACCACTTCCTCCGGAGCCTAGGACAGAACGTTGGCAACCTATTGATGAGGAGTATAGCGATGGGGGCGAGGCAGACAACTCCGTGCCCAACTTTGATGCCCCGCCACCAGCAGCAATCCCAAGGCACACTGCTAGACGTGGGTTAAAAAGAGGAATCAGCGCGATGAGCCAGATTGGAGGGAAAAGGACAAGAATAGGATTGAGGGGAGGAGGAGCCGGGGGTTTGCCAACTGTGCCACATTGGTTTTCTTCTTGGAAACAGAAAGATGAAGACAAAATCCAGTGTGATTTGTTGGTAGCTGAAGCTAGAGAGCTTGGTCTCTCGATCCTTGAGGTGAGTTCATTAGATGCGAGCAAAAGCGCAGAACAGAAAAATGGGAGTGGAGGCGAAGTGCCATTGACCAAGAACAGAGTGTCCAACTCTGATCTTCATGATCTTCGGAATAACGAGTTCTTATCCGACACCCTAATCACCAACTTCTTCAATGCGCTATCTTCCAGGCTAAATACTGATGATATACTTCTCGTTGACACAACAGTGGCTGTTGCATACGCCCAAGATCCTGCCAGTATACCAGAGATGCTCAGAGACCGGCGTATCGTGGTCTTGCCTGTGAATAACAGCACTGAGTTTGGGCATCCTGGCCGTGGTACACACTGGTCTGTCCTCGTTATCAATAACACCTCTGAAAGCTCGCCGCGGTTTATCCATCACGATACGTCGGATGGACTAAACCGAGTTGCTGCACAGGAACTTGCGAGTAGCATGCGCAGAATCTTTCCTGCAGCGCAGGAGGTTGAGCATGTGGCGTCACCAAGACAACAAAATGGTTATGATTGCGCTGTGTATGTTATGGCCATAGCAAGGCTCATCACTAGATGGTGGAGAAACAGAGCATCGGAGGAGGATTGGATGGGCAAAATGTGGACTCATGTGAATGATCAGAACGTCCGTACCTTGAGACGAGAGTTTGCTGAACGACTCGAGAAAGAACACCAGTTGACTGACCTTCGGAATAACGGGTTCCTATCCGACACCGTGATCAGCAACTTTTTCAATGCGATATCTTCCCGGCTAGGCACTGATGATGTACATCTTGTTGACGCAGCAGTGGCTATCGCGTACGCCCAAGATCCTGCCACTATACCCGAGATGCTCAGAGACCGGCGTATCGTGGTCTTGCCTGTGAATAACAGCAATGATTTTGAACATCCTGACCGTGGTACACACTGGTCCGTCCTCGTTATCGATAACACCTCTGAAAGCTCGCCGCGGTTCATCCATCACGATTCGTCGGATGGATTAAACCGAGACGCTGCACAGAATCTTGCGGCGAGAATGCGCACAATCTTTCCTGCAGCACAGGAGGTTGAGCATGTGGCGTCACCAAGACAACAAAATGGTTATGATTGTGCTGTGTATGTTATGGCCATAGCAAGGTCCATCACTAGATGGTGGAGAAACAGAGCATCGGAGAGGGATTGGATCCGCACAATGTGGGATGATGTGACTGCTGACAACGTCCGTAGGTTGAGACGGGAGTTGGCTGAACGACTCGAGAAAGACATGAAGAAGGTCGAGGGCAAGGAAGAGAAAGCCAAGGACTGACTGAGCATAATTGGATTCGCAGGAAAGACAACAATTCACATTAAGGACATAGAAATTTTCAAGATCTACCCATAATTTTGTAACATACAAAAGCTTGAGGTGTCATCAGAACATCGAGAGAGTTTTGCGCTTCAATTTTTTTTCACGTGCATTGTCTGTGCTTAACTGCTTACCGAAGTAGAATGTTTGGAACTTGTTGTGTTTTCTTTAAACAAGTTTCTTGGAATAGCTTTTAGAGTTGGTTTGTTGTCATATGGTAGAAGACAGAAGAGTAAAAATTGTGCCGGCAGTGTGCTCTCATTTGTCTTGTGTACTGGAAACTAGTGGAGAAGGGATGCTGAACTAATATTGTTCGTGAAGCATGGAAAAAAATTAGATGGGATGCTGACCGGTTGTGTGCAATTTTTTTCCATGATATTTTTCCTGCATTTTTACTGCTGAATATATATAACTGCACATCTAACAAAGTAACAGATTGCAGCGAACATAGGTATTATTAGGATTATCTGAATGCAAGTTCCATCAGGAAATCTGACTTTATGTGGATGCTATTTATACACCATTATGTACAGCTTTAAACGAGATTAAGAAAATGAAGATTTTACTATGTCTCTTATGTGTGAGTGGTAAGGCGTTAAAAATATAGTATGGTTTTATATCTAAAATTTACTCTTCAGATTGTATATTTTCTAAAGAAGTATTGTGTTCGTATCAGCGGTTAGCTCAGAAATAGTCCAATTTATGTCTGTCCGCCAGTATACCCCAGATTTGGTTGTGGTTACTGGAAGTAGGCCAAATTCTATTGTGATTCCTAGCAGATGTGTGTTGCTCTACCCTTATTTATCGTACAGAATTCAGTTTTCAGGAGGGGAAGAAGATTCAGTTGTAAGGATGGTAATCTGAGTAGTAAAACTGATGTATGACTTGTCTTCTTCGTTGTTAAGACCGTCTTGAACGAGAAAACAGTTGGTTAAATATTTTCCTTATTTTGCTCAAGACCGATTGTGGTGGAAAGTATCTTGGCCATCTGGCTGCTTGCTGTATCTTGGTTATCGTCTTTCTAAGCAACTCGATCATCCATATACCATTTTTGCAAGAACAATTCCAAGCGTGCAATAGAGATTTACATTATTTCTTGAGCTGATAGCATCCATGCAGGCTTCCTCTAACAAGGTTTACGACTTGTTATATCTATTTTTACAGAAGATGTACAGCACATGGGTGATATTGTAAACAGGTTCAGTTTTGGACTGCAGGCAGTACTAGTTTCAGGCTGGGAAGATACAGAGATGGTTCATAGTATCCTGACAGCTCCCGAAGCACGGAGAATGAATGGTGTGGCATAAGTGCAGATGAAGATCAACTTAGACATCTGCATCAGACCTTAGTATCATTTCAACTGTATCAGCTCCTGAAGCATGGAGAATGAATGCTCCTGAAGCATGGAAATTGCACGTACTTTATGAACTGTCGCTGGATGTCATACTGATTTTTTTTTTTCTTATCACGCATGTCCGGACTTGTGCTAGCTACACCGTCTATGTCGATTTGCACTCAGAGTCAGGATTTGACCTTTCTCTCAAAAAATGGGGATATCAAGATTTGGAGTCTGCTGCTCTCTCACTTTCAGTTCAGAGCAAGCCTTGCGCCGACAACGAAGACAAACAATTTAGCTCCCTGGTGGTCTAAGGCTGTTGATCAAGCATCTACCCGGATTTTCGACATGAAGGCAATGAATGCAAACCTCCTGGCGGACAAGATCGTTGATGTCTTGATGAACTTGTGTCCTGCCATCTGGCTGTTGCTGCTCTATCATTCGACCACCAGACTAGTGTTGCAACTTGGCTCTTCCCCTACCCGCAAAAAAAAAAAAAACTTGCTCTTCCCCTATAGTTTCAGTTTAAACCTGTGTGTAGCCCGTACAGGTTTCACTTCCTTGATATTCTCTGGCTCTGCCAGTTCTCTCGAGGAATGAAATGTGGCGCTGCTACTTTTCCTCAAAAAAATAAAATAAAATGTTACTTCATACAGATTTTGCTTTCAGCCTTCTGACCAGTATTTGATCTTCGCTCGTTGTTTCATCGTTGAAATCAGGCTGTTTGATTTAACGCCTAACTAATCTGTGTGTGTGGGTGTGAGGCCGCTCGGCCGAATGGGGGCCGAGCCTCCTGCACTGCACCACTACCGCTCCCGCTCCGCCTCCTCCTTCGCGCGCTCGCCGGACGCCTCCGACATCCACAGCCGCGCGGCCACCGATGCCCTCGACTGCCCCCTTCAGCCTCCTCGATAGTCTCGCCCACGCCGATGTCTGCTTACGAGGTCTTCTTTGTTAGGACTTGCTCTTATCTCTGTAAACCGAACGCATCCCATATGAGTTGGTTCGGGTTGTAGTTATCCATCCTCCCTAATTTCTCTGTATTCTGTTAGGGCCTTCGAGCCCCTATATATCAACACGAAACCGATGCGATGACAAGCATCCTCCCTGCCTATTCGCATTGATATGGTATCAGAGCCTATACCTCTTCCGTGACATCAACCCTAGAACACCAAACACCAAATACCCGAAACCCAGAAAAACCAATCTACCACAGATCAATCTACCAAATACCCAACACCCAATCCACCGAAAAACCCAAGAACCATCATGATCACCACCATGGCGTCGTCATCTACCTCGAGCGCTCCACAATCCCTCGGCACTCCCCCTGCTGAGAAGCTCAAGAGGAAGAACTACCTCCTCTGGAAGGCCCAGGTCATGCCGACCCTGCGCGGTGCGCGGGCGCTCGACTTACTGGAAGGAAAAGACCCTGCGCCGCCGGAGTTCATCACCGAGAAAAAGGATGATAAGGACATCTCTGTCCCAAATCCGGCCTATGACACCTTGGCTTCTCCGAGATCAACAAGTGTTGAGCTATTTTCTCAACTCCCTCTCGGTGGAAATCTTAGCTCAAACAGTTGGGCTAGATCATGCATCTGAGGTGTGGGAGCTGATCACCTCGATCTTCTCCTCCCTCTCCAAAGCCAATGTTGCACATCTCCGTGGCGAGCTTGCAAACACCAAGAAGGACAACCTCTCCGCTGATCAGTACATCAGCAAGATGCGAGGTTTCGCAACCGAGCTTGTGGCAGCGGGCCGCACCATTGATGAAGATGAGTTGGTGGAATTTATTCTCAATGGGTTCGACGACGAGTATACATCTCTGGTGTCCTCGGTGAACGTCATGGCTAGCTGTTCCGTTAGTGAACTTCATGCCATGATCTCGGCCTTTGACATGCGGCAGTCACGGTTGTCCGGTGGTGGCCAGAGGAGCTTCAACAACTCTGCCAACGTGGCGCGCCGAGACCGTGGTGATCGCTACTACACCAACAACTACAGAGGCAATGGTCATGGCCGTGATGGTCGTGACTATGACCGTGGAGACTCCGATGGCGCCTTCCGTGGTCGCTACCAAGACCGCGGTGACACTGGTGGACGCCGCAGCTATGACCAGAGCGGTGGTCACCGTGGCGGGCGCGGCCGTGGACCTCGAGGACGGTCGCCCTCATGGTATCAATATGTGGATTGCCAAATCTGCAAAAAGCACGGCCACCCAGCCAATGAGTGCGGGTGGCGCTATGAACAGAGCCGAGACAACGGTGGTGCCTTCCGTGAACGCGCTGGAGACCGTGGTGACCGCGGTGATCGCGGTGAGCACGTCAAGGGCGCCAATGCAGCATACGGCGTGGATACCAACTGGTATCCAGACACCGGGGCGACCGACCACATCACCGTAAACCTGGAGAGACTCATGACAAGGGACAAGTTGTAACATCCCAATTTTGCTATATTAGGGTGTGTGGTGTTGTGTTCATGTCATACATGCATGAAACAAAACTTTAAACCATGTTTTAGCCAATTTAAATTGTGAATTTAAATGGTTTCAGAAAATCTCACAAAAAGTACTTATTTTCGTTCCCAAAATCTTGTTCTGAAAAATATTTCAATTACACCAAAGAAGCACATGGTGTTCTTGGAAATTTTACAAGCTTTTCAAAAAGTATTTTTGCCAAATTTTCTGTTCACAAAAAGGTCCCCAAAACTTATGTTTCTGTTTTCTTTTCAAATAGAAAAGGACCTCTTTGTGGTTTTTGAAAATTCCAGGGGGTTTCCGAAAAGGCCCCTTTGTCTTCTTCCTCCTCCCGCCAGTAGGAGGAGCTGCGTGTCGCTGTCGCCGTCCTCGCGTGGCCACGTCGTGCTTGCTTCTCCCCGAGGGGATAAGGGTGAGGAGAGTCCCTCCCGTGCGCTGCTCTACCCTCACTCGCAGCTCCCTCTCTCTCGCTTACTCTCCTCTGAACCGGAACCCTAGCCGAGACGGTCGCCGGCGAGCGCCGTCGCCTCGAGCAACCCCGCAGCCTGCTGTTAGTCCCAGGAGCTCCGCAAGGTCCTACTCTACCTCCCCGTCAACCGTTGCTTCCCGGGATGGCCTGAATCGGCCGGATTTCGTGTTCTCCCTCATCTCCGGCTGCCGGCCGCCGTGGGCGATTCCGGCGCCTCCGCCGCCCCTCCGGCCTCCTCCGCCCCTCCGGCCTCCTCGACCCTTCCATGACGCTCCCGGTGAGCTCCTGGTCCTAATGGACCCCTCCCCTGCCTTCCTTGTTCTCTGTACCGCATGGGAGCCGAGCACCGACGAGCTCCGCCGCCGTTTGAGCTCGCCGGCGCGAGCTCCGGCGACCAACCGGCCAGCCGTGACCACCCCCAGAACCCGCTCGGTCCCCTCCGCCTAGTGGAGCAATTCGATTCCAAAACCCCGCGAGGAATCGACGGATTGCGTCGGTTCTGTGAGATTTTGGGCACGGATGACGTCATCACGACGTCATGCACGCGTCACTGGCCCTGTTTCTTTTTAATTCTTTTAAATGAAAACGGTTCTGCCACGTGGGCCCCACCTCTGTTTAAATTAAAGAAAAAGAACAAAGTTTGTAAATGCAATATCTTCTAATTGGCTAATCAGAAAAATGTGTTCAATATACCATTTTGTTCAGAAAATTATTCTCTATCCAAATATGTCATTTTCACACATGTTTGGCAAAGTCCAAAAATGAGTATTTATTTTAATGTTGTTTAATCATTTTAAAATGGAAAAAATAAGTTTTTATTCAATAAAATTAGAAAATTAAAAGTTATATACCAAAATGATCAAAATGACAAATGCAATCTAGTTATGATGTTTTCAAACCCATTTGAGCAACTAAAATTGTAACCACTTTCAATATCGTCCGAATTGCCCCTCTCGGGTCTATTTCGGGCTAATTTTAGAGAAATTGCATAATTGCCATACGAACCCTAGCAACCCTATCTTCATGTCTAGGGATTTATTTCAGTGCATTAGTTTGCTCATGCATACATATTGCGCATTGCATTGATGTCATGGTTGATTGTTCTTCTTGTTTCGGTGTTTGTTCCCCCTCGGTAGAACGTGACTCCGAAGAGAAGGCCAACAACTCCAATGGAGAATACTTGATCTTAACCGACAAGTCAAGCAATTATCCCTGAAGACTTTATCTGGTTTTCTGGAAGCAAGGCAAGCATAACCTCTTATCTGCCCATATATGATTTCGAAAGACTTTTCATTCTCGTACAAATGCATTCGGTTCCAATGTATCTTGAGTCAATAGATAGAGTTATTCTATTTATTTGCATAACCCAGATATCATGATTCAATGCTCCTAGCAGACATAGGATTTGTTTGTGTGTATCGCCAGAGCCTCAAATATGCCATGCTTAGTCATACATGCCTGTTATCTCTGCTCCATCCGGTTGATGAATCAGAGCCGCGAATGAATCTAGTATGGTAGTATGTTGTGGAAAGTTAAGAGATACTTGATTAAGATGACTTAAAGGTGTGGATGAATCTAGTATGGTAGTATGTTGTCTCGTTCATGCCCCTAGGAGCGAGTTCTCGTCTTCGAGCCAAGAATGAGCGTGCATCCACACGGGGCTTAGATTCCCCTCGATCTCAACTTGCCTAGTTTGTTCCATGAGTTGCCTAGTTCAGGAGTTCCATTTGAATTTGCGGGGATGTTAAAAACGTTTGCAAAACTAGGACGTGGCGGTGCAACAGCCTATGGCGAGACAGTAGTTGAAGCACCGCTCACAACGATAGAGACCCGGCAGGAGATGGCCACTCCCTATTGGCGGTCCATCTCTACTCGGAGCGACTCATGGAATAGGCGAAGCAAGAGAAAGGTCGTGGTCAACCTCCATCTGCCGGCACTTCCCGGAATAGTGCTAATGATCTGGCATTAAGAGTTGGTTGGTAAGTGTGGTTAAAGTTGTACACCCCTGCAGGGTTAAATCTTTTCGAAAAGCCGTGTCCGCGGTTAAGGACGACTTGGTGACGGATTCTGTGATCATAGACAACTTAAACAGAATGATTAAAACTTGTTGATAACGAATGAAGGATGCCTCCTCGGAGATGCCGAGAGGGGTTACCTTGTAGCATGAGATAGTGTGGAACAACTGGAGGAGGTGATCTTTGAAGCACGATGTGCTGATGTGTTTTGGTGGACTAAAAGATGATGATCTCAATAGTTGAGTAGCTTTCTTATCTGTTTTCAAAATACTCCATGAGACGTGCTATTCCTTCCTCAATTTGGAAAACAAAGATGGCTTTACGCAAAATAACCCTCATAACTCTTTCTAAAAGAAGCAGATATATAATAGGTTAACTAAGTCTTGTTGAGTACCTCCCGTACTCATGTTTGCTTCAACTTGGTTCAGGTGGAGTTCCTCGGTTCGGTGGTGTTTCAACGTGGACATCGACGAGTAGTTTGGGGTTCCCAGGTAGCAGCCTGGAATCTATGGGCTGGGACGTCGCCTTATGTTGTGGCCTCTTAGGCCTTTTTGGTTCTTGTTGACTAGCAACATAATTTGCCTTCTGTTGTCTGATGTAATGTTGGGTCATGTGACCTCTGCTTGTAAGCTATACTCTAGTATTACTTGCTTAATAAAGCTTCATGTCTAGAGTGCTGCTTTGATCGATTGTTGGTCTCGAGCCCGTTGTTATACAGTTTTGGCTATGCCTGCATAGTTGTCGCATTCGAGGGGTTGTGGAGCCGATGATCCATGTCCGAGCCCGCCTGCCGAAGATATTCGGACTGGGGCGAGGTAACCCCAGTAACCCTCGATTGTTGTTGCACTTTCTGGACACATAGCAGCTCTGTATAACTTTGGTCCCGTTCCTTCAGTTTCATCCGACTCGTGGACGCTTGGGTATACATATCTGGTTATGACTAGCATGGACACAAGGAGTAGTAGACCGGGGATCCGGACTGCGTGCCGATGAATCCGGTCTGCCTGCCATTGTTTGTTGCGGCCGGGGCTGGTAACCCTGAAGCCCTTGTGAGTCCATTGCTAGGAGCACATGACAGTTTGTATATCTCTGGGTCCGAGGTCCGACAAATCTTGGTATCAGAGCAGCACTGCCTGTAGGAAAACCTTACTGCTTGGTCGATGTCGAGTCTAGAGTTTGTGAAAACTACTTCGAAACTCCAAAATGGATTGTGAAAAACCTTCTTAGGATTCTTTTTACTCCTTACCTGTTATCGCTCTGACTCTGGGTCATCTTACCTGTTTTGATTTGAAAAGGTTTTGCTATCTCTTCTAGTTATTCAAAACTTAGGTGCCTTCTCTGGCAAGGACGTCTTTTACCCAAGTTGACCTAGTTATGAGTTTCTAGAGTCGTGTGTGTTCCGTGTTCCGTTATCTCTTAAAACTAGGAGATTTCCTTCCCATCCTAATATCTCAGAGTTGTCCGGATTCCACATTATCCTTCTCTAAAGTTTAAAATCCTGACCTCGAGATCTGCTTTCCATCTCGAATGTATCCGTTATCTTCTGCCCAAACTCTTCCGAAGTTAAGTTGTCTTTTGAAGGATACTCCAGGATTGCTATTTGTAGTGTCCTTGTGGCATTCATATAGTAGTTTCTCTTTTCTCTGTGTTTCTAACCCTTGGACTTGAACCAAAGGTCCCGGAATGTGCTGAATTGCAGTGGGTTGAATCGTGTGGTTTCTTAACCACGTGATGCTCATGCCATCAGTACAGGATGTTGATATTTAACCCAAGTTCCGTTTCTTTGGATCCTGAGGAATCTGTTTTACCTCAGGGTGGCTAGGAAACTCCAACTCTCATAGCCATAGATTTTCTTTGGAATCAAAAAGGGTCACAACAAGAGTGGTCATCATAATTCCACATCTTTATTCTTGATTCATCTATATCGATCTTTTAGCATGGGTTCTACAAATGAGTATTACCCTGTGCAATCAACGTGATCTTAGGAGTTGTCCTGAGCATGTTCATGTCTTCCAGTTGCTCTTGAATCCCCATCCGTTGTTTTGAAACCAAGTTGTATATGTGTGTTGGATTCTACCAATGCATTTGCTATTGTTTTCGTCAAAACATTCCACCTTGGAATGTCAGGAGAAACAAACTCCAGTACCTCGTTCATCTCCCGGACCAGGTCAAAGTTTTGTAATTCGCGGATCCAAGAAGTTCCGTTAGCTTCCGTTCTGTTCCAGCTTCGAGTATCAAACTCTTTGGTATCAAGAGGTAGTGCTGAGTTTCATGGCCTTGTTGATGAAGTGATGCTCTTATACATCCTTACTCACCTATCCTCCAAGCTTTAATGCTCAAGAAAGTTGGGTGTGCATTGAGGTGTGAATCAGTTATTCCTAGAAATTCTTTTTGCTTTGAAAAATCTAAGAAAACCTTTGTATCCTTCTTAGCACTATTGGTAACCCGGTATCTACTTGAAATTGACTGTGTTACCAAATCCGTTCATTCCGGTGCACACTTTTGGTCAAAGAGTTAGGTTCACACCAAAGATCTCAAGACCATATCAGTTGCTTTGACAAGCAAGATTCCTTTCAAACTCCAAGACATATCCGTAGGTTGTGATATTCTGGTTGTCTTTCTAGAAGTATCACCAGGTTTTACCTAACCGTGATGTCTAAACCAGGAGTAGTTTGAACTACTCCTTTCTCCAAGGAACTCTGCTGGATATCCCGGACTTGTTGGTTGAGCTTAAACAACAACTTGGAGAGTTGAAAGACAAGAGCTCCGCCTAACTGGATCCTTCGTTAAGGGATGTCTAGTTCCCCTCATGTTGAAGCAGGATAGTATCTCTGTTGTGGATATGCTACCTAACAAACACTTGATTTGATTTGGGCTATTGTCAAACCGAGAAAAGATCTAAGGACTATCTTCATGGTGTTTTTCCTAGGTACACCTTCATGTCCTTTAGCCTAACCGACATTTTGCCTTGTTCATGTGTTATATGAATACTCTTTCTTGGAGTGTTTTGATAAGTGTGTTGTCGAGCCCAACGATGACATTTCTAATCATCCAAGTTACAAGAGGTTCAAGTTGAACACTTGGCACCAATGTTGGAAACTTTTGAGAGCCATCTTTGTGTTATCATGAAGTTTGCTGCCTCGATGTTCGAAGTGACTTACTCCGGTTCATGTGCTTATGGTTAAAGTTGTCGCCATGGATCCGAGTAAAGTTTTCTTGTTCCTTCGGGAATAATCCCAAGTTGGTCATGCGAGTGTGGACCCTTCTTGAGATGGTAGGTTGTTACCTCCATTTGTTTGAAGAAGTTGCATCCACACCAAGCCATTGACTGATTGTTCATAAAAGGAAAGAAGTCCAAGAGCTTACTTACCTTCATAATCATCTTCCCAACAAGGACTACAATGTGTTCTTTTGCAAGTAAACCATGTAGGTGCAACCGTCTTTCACAAGTTGCTAATACATGAGTTCTACAATCTCACTCATCCTCTTGAGTGTAACATCATAGTCCATATCTTGAGAATCCAACATATGTATCTCGTTGATAAACGGTGCAAGCTCTTCGATCAAACACGTTGAGTCTTAGTTATTCAATCCACTAACCAAAGCTGAATCTCAAGCAGCAACGATGGTTGGTGCTTCCTCAAGGGTATCGAATTAGGTATTTTCAGAATCCGGCATGGTTGATGTTGTGGTTGACGCAATTAGCCGGAAGGCCTATTGTCATGTCTCTTTGAATCCGTAAGAACAGCCATTCTCCATGAGAATTCTTGTGTGGCTTGTGCTAACTAGTTTTCTCACCGTTCTTCGAAACCGGAGTTTTACTTTCACTTGATTACCTATAGAATGCTTGTCATGAGCCTGCTATCGGTATCTATAACATCCAGGATAACTTGGAAGTTGATCTTTCCAATATCTTTCCGTTGAACCTCCAAAACTTTTGTTCTAGTGGAAACAAGATCATCGTGAAGAACGTCTCGTGGTGTTTTGTAACCGTTGTTGATCAGTTCCCTTTCTCAAGTTGTTACTACCTGAAGCTATGTTCATCTCACAGATTGTGTGAATTTGTCAGTCACTCCAGCCGTGGGATCTTAACTATGTGGTAGATGTATTGCTACGCCCAAAACCGCAATAGGAAAGAGATTCCTTATTCCTCTTGGTGTTCCAATCCTCGTTGGTTAACCAGCCTTATGGTGTGACCAAGAATTCCTTCTTAATTACGGTGTTCCAACATCCTTTGGTTACTCATCTTCTGTCGTGAAGTAATATCCCGATCCTTGACAAGGATTACCAGAAAACTGTTATGGAATGGTTGAAAGTTCCTTCATCTTCTATGTCCTCTCCGAAGAGTGAACATGATCATGTATCAAATTTTCTCCCACGCACGAATTACAATGTTTTCTCGTGTTTTCCACTCGTCTACGGATATTTACTTTGAGGTATCCAAGACTATCCTCTCCATCTTGGTTTTCTGTCGTGAAGAAACCTCTATGTCACAAGTTGTGCAACCCTTCTTTTCCAAAAGGATTTAAAGTCTTGTGAAAAGCTCATATTCTAAATTCTTTCAAGATCAATCGTCCACAAACTTGAAACCTTCTCTTATGCCCTCCGTTACCTTGATGTGTTTCATGCTTGTTAACTCAACAGTTCTTTATGAACCTTCCTGTTATGAGTTACCCATGGGATACTCGATCTTCGTGAAGATCATTTCCTAAGAGTTTCCCTCTTACCTAGGTGTATCCGTTCAATACTTCAAGATGCTACGGGTCAACCTCTTCGAGAAGAGAACCGTAAGGTTCGAAAAGATCGTTCAAAACCGGTGTTCCTTCTTTCTTCTCCTTCAGGAATCTCGGGACGAGATTCTTGTAAGGGGGGTAGATTTGTAACATCCCAATTTTGCTACATTAGGGTGTGTGGTGTTGTGTTCATGTCATACATGCATGAAACAAAACTTTAAACCATGTTTTAGCCAATTTAAATTGTGAATTTAAATGGTTTCAGAAAATCTCACAAAAAGTACTTATTTTGGTTCCCAAAATATTGTTCTGAAAAATATTTCAATTACACCAAAGAAGCACATGGTGTTGTTGGAAATTTTACAAGCTTTTCAAAAAGTATTTTTGCCAAATTTTCTGTTCACAAAAAGGTCCCCAAAACTTCTGTTTCTGTTTTCTTTTCAAATAGAAAAGGACCTCTTTGTGGTTTTTGAAAATTCCAGGGGGTTTCCGAAAAGGCCCCTTTATCTTCTTCCTCCTCCCGCCAGTAGGAGGAGCTGCGTGTCGCTGTCGCCGTCCTCGCGTGGCCACGTCCTGCTTGCTTCTCCCCGAGGGGATAAGGGTGAGGAGAGTCCCTCCCGTGCGCTGCTCTACCCTCACTCGCAGCTCCCTCTCTCTCGCTTACTTTCCTCTGAACCGGAACCCTAGCCGAGACCGTCGCCGGCGAGCGCCGTCGCCTCGAGCAACCCCGCGGCCTGCTGTTAGTCCCAGGAGCTCCGCAAGGTCCTACTCTACCTCCCCGTCAACCGTTGCTTCCCGGGATGGCCTGAATCGGCCGGATTTCGTGTTCTCCCTCATCTCCGGCCGACGGCCGCCGTGGGCGGTTCCGGCGCCTCCGCCGCCCCTCCGGACTCCTCGACCCTTCCATGACGCTCCCGGTGAGCTCCTGGTCCTAATGGACCCCTCCCCTGCCTTCCTTGTTCTCTGTACCGCATGGAAGCCGAGCACCGACGAGCTCCGCCGCCGTTTGAGCTCGCTGGCGCGAGCTCCGGCGACCAACCGGCCAGCCGTGACCACCCCCAGAACCCGCTCGGTCCCCTCCGCCTAGTGGAGCAATTCGATTCCAAAACCCCGCGAGGAATCGACGGATTGTGTCGGTTCTGTGAGATTTTGGGCACGGATGACGTCATCACGACGTCATGCACGCGTCACTGGCCCTGTTTCTTTTTAATTCTTTTAAATGAAAACGGTTCTGCCACGTGGGCCCCACCTCTGTTTAAATTACAGAAAAAGAACAAAGTTTGTAAATGCAATATCTTCTAATTGGCTAATCAGAAAAATGTGTTCAATATACCATTTTGTTCAGAAAATTATTCTCTATCCAAATATGTCATTTTCACACATGTTTGGCAAAGTCCAAAAATGAGTATTTATTTTAATGTTGTTTAATCATTTTAAAATGGAAAAAATAAGTTTTTATTCAATAAAATTAGAAAATTAAAAGTTATATACCAAAATGATCAAAATGACAAATGCAATCTAGTTATGATGTTTTCAAACCCATTTGAGAAACTAAAATTGTAACCACTTTCAATATCGTCCGAATTGCCCCTCTCGGGTCTATTTCGGGCTAATTTTAGAGAAATTGCATAATTGCCATACGAACCCTAGCAACCCTATCTTCATGTCTAGGGCTTTATTTCAGTGCATTAGTTTGCTCATGCATACATATTGCGCCTTGCATCGATGCCATGGTTGATTGTTCTTCTTGTTTCGGTGTTTGTTCCCCCTCGGTAGAACGTGACTCCGAAGAGAAGGCCAACAACTCCAATGGAGAATACTTGATCTTAACCGACAAGTCAAGCAATTATCCCTGAAGACTTTATCTGGTTTTATGGAAGCAAGGCAAGCATAACCTCTTATCTGCCCATATATGATTTCGAAAGACTTTTCATTCTCGTACAAATGCATTCGGTTCCAATGTATCTTGAGTCAATAGATAGAGTTATCCTATTTATTTGCATAACCCAGATGCTCCTAGCAGACATAGGATTTGTTTGTGTGTATCGCCAGAGCCTCAAATATGCCATGCTTAGTCATACATGCCTGTTATCTCTGCTCCATCCGGTTGATGAATCAGAGCCGCGAATGAATCTAGTATGGTAGTATGTTGTGGAAAGTTAAGAGATACTTGATTAAGAAGACTTAAAGGTGTGGATGACGAGACCACAGAGGGTCTGTGGTGGTTTTCTCGTTCATGCCCCTAGGAGCGAGTTCTCGTCTTCGAGCCAAGAATGAGCGTGCATCCACACGGGGCTTAGATTCCCCTCGATCTCAACTTGCCTAGTTTGTTCCATGAGTTGCCTAGTTCAGGAGTTCCATTTGAATTTGCGGGGATGTTAAAAACGTTTGCAAAACTAGGACGTGGCGGTGCAATAGCCTGTGGCGAGACAGTAGTTGAAGCACCGCTCACAACGATAGAGACCCGGCAGGAGATGGTCACTCCCTATTGGCGGTCCATCTCTACTCGGAGCGACTCATGGAATAGGCGAAGCAAGGGAAAGGTCGTGGTCAACCTCCATCTGCCGGCACTTCCCGGAATAGTGCTAATGATCTGGCATTAAGAGTTGGTTGGTACGTGTGGTTAAAGTTGTACACCCCTGCAGGGTTAAATCTTTTCGAAAAGCCGTGTCCGCGGTTAAGGACGACTTGGTGACGGATTCTGTGATCATAGACAACTTAAACGGAATGATTAAAACTTGTTGATAACGAATGAAGGATGCCTCCTCGGAGATGCCGAGAGGGGTTACCTTGTAGCATGAGATAGTGTGGAACAACTGGAGGAGGTGATCTTTGAAGCACGATGTGCTGATGTGTTTTGGTGGATTAAAAGATGATGATCTCAGTATTTGAGTAGCTTTCTTATCTGTTTTCAAAATACTCCATGAGACGTGCTATTCCTTCCTCAATTTGGAAAACAAATATGGCTTTACGCAAAATAACCCTCATAACTCTTTCTAAAAGAAGCAGATATATAATAGGTTAACTAAGTCTTGTTGAATACCTCCCGTACTCATGTTTGCTTTAACTTGGTTCAGGTGGAGTTCCTCGGTTCGGTGGTGTTTCAACGTGGACATCGACGAGTAGTTTGGGGTTCCCAGGTAGCAGCCTGGAATCTATGGGCTGGGACGTCGCCTTATGTTGTGGCCTCTTAGGCCTTTTTGGTTCTTGTTGACTAGCAACATAATTTGCCTTCTGTTGTCTGATGTAATGTTGGGTCATGTGACCTCTGCTTGTAAGCTATACTCTAGTATTACTTGCTTAATAAGGCTTCATGTCTAGAGTGCTGCTTTGATCGATTGTTGGTCTCGAGCCCGTTGTTATACAGTTTTGGCTATGCCTGCATAGTTGTCGCAGTCGAGGGGTTGTGGAGCCGATGATCCATGTCCGAGCCCGCCTGCCGAAGATATTCGGCCTGGGGCGAGGTAACCCCAGTAACCCTCGATTGTTGTTGCACTTTCTGGACACATAGCAGCTCTGTATAACTTTGGTCCCGTTCCTTCAGTTTCATCCGACTCGTGGACGCTTGGGTATACATATCTGGTTATGACTAGCATGGACACAAGGAGTAGTAGACCGGGGATCCGGACTGCGTGCCGATGAATCCGGTCTGCCTGCCGTTGTTTGTTGCGGCCGGGGCTGGTAACCCTGAAGCCCTTGTGAGTCCATTGCTAGGAGCACATGACAGTTTGTATATCTCTGGGTACGAGGTCCGACACAAGTACCGCGGCAACGACAAAATTCACACCGCAAATGGTGAAGGTATGCACATTAGTCATGTTGGTGATTCATTTATTCAAACCCCCATTAATAATCTTCATCTCAACAATGTTCTCCATGTTCCTAGTGCGACAAAGAATCTCCTTTCCGTGCATAAACTTGCTCTAGATAACAATGTGTTTCTTGAATTTCATCCTTGGTATTTTTTGATTAAGGATCGAAACACGGAGAGCACTCTTCTTAAGGGAAAATGTGAGGGTGGTCTCTACCCCATCATCTCATCATCACCATCCAAGAGCAAGCAAGCCCATGTCATCACAAATCCCACCTCTTCAAAGTGGCATAGTCGCCTAGGCCATCCAAATAAAGTTGTAGTTCAACACATTCTCAATAAGTTTTGTCTTCCATACTCTAGAGATTCTAGTCTTGAAACCATTAGTGATTCATGTCAAAGAGCAAAAAGTCATCAATTACCATATCATGTTTCCACAAGTGTTTCCAATTTTCCTCTATAACAAATAATTTCTGATGTTTGGGGTCCTGCAAATACTTCTGTGGGACGTCATAACTATTATGTTAGCTTCATTGATGATTTTAGCAAATTCACATGGATATATTTGCTGAAAAAGAAATCTGGCGTCCTTAATGTTTTTCATAACTTCATGAATCATGTTGAGAGAAAATTTGGAAGGAAAATTATCACTATGCAAACAGATTGGGGAGGAGAGTATGAAAAATTAAACCCTTTCTTTCAGAAACTTGGCATATCTCATCATGTATCATGTCCATATGCACATCAACGAAATGGATCAGCAGAAAGGAAACATCGTCACATAGTAGAAATTGCTCTTGCTCTTTTAGCTCATGCATCCATGCCTTTGAAGTTTTGGGATGAGGAATTCCTTACGGCCACCTATCTTATTAATCTTATGCCAAGTAAAGTCATCAACAATATTAGTCCCTCTGAAAAATTGCTAGGAGTCTCACCAAACTATACATCTCTTCGAGTCTTTGGTTGTGCTTGTTGGCCAAACCTACGTCCTTACAACAATAAAAAATTGTCCTATCGATCCATACAGTGTGTGTTCCTTGGATATAGTCCAAGACATAAAGGAGTAAAATGCTTGGATGTGTCTACTAGTAGGGTATACATATCACGAGATGTTGTGTTTGATGAGGAAATTTTTCCCTTTGCCTCTTTGCATCCAAATGCCGGTGCTCTCCTTAGGAAAGAAATTTTACTTCTTCCTAAACATCTTTTTCTAGAAAATGGGGGCCCGAATAATGATGAACAAATGACTAATGATACATTACCACAGAATACTACTAGTATTGTGCAGGCTACTGCAGAAAAATTCGCAAGATTTGATGCAGATTTGAGCCAAAACGGAGAAGAAGAAGGTGGTGATTTTATGCCACAAAACGACGGGCCAGACAACAGCAGATCCGAGGCAGATTCGGGGTCTGGCGCGGACTCTGACGCAGACACCGATCCCGGGGTGGATTCCACCCCCAATCATGAGGAGCCAGACGTGCAGACGGAGACAAACGCGCAGACCCCGCGTTCCGTGTCCCCGACAACACCCCCGACACCGCCAGCAGCTGCGTCACCCTCGGGCTCTGCTCCGAGCCAACCAACAGCCGCCACGCGGGACGCTGCTCTCGCGCCATCATCACCTGCATGCACCGACCCCGCTCCAGGACAAAGCAGCGACCAGCAGGTGGCCACGCGTCCTGCTCGCGTTCGTCGCCCGCGCTCCAAGCCAGCGGAGGGATCTTCTGTGCTTGGAGATCCGCTGCTCCTCCTGCACGCAGTACACGACTACAAAAAGGGATTTCAAATCCCAAAATAATTACTGACGGTTGTGTTCGTTATAACTTTTTGTGTACTTCAGGAGAACCAAACACACTGCAAGATGCATTGGATCACCCTGACTGGCGTGCAACAATGGATGAAGAATACACTGCTCTTCACAAAAATCAAACATGCCATCTAGTACCGTCACATCATGGTAACAACAATATTATTGACTGCAAGTGGGTTTATAGAATTAAAAGAAATGCTGATGGTTCTATTGATCGTTACAAAGCTCGTTTGGTAGCAAAGGGATTTAAAAAGCGTTATGGCATTGATTATGAGGACACTTTTAGCCCTGTTGTTAAAGCTGCTACAATTCGTCTTGTTCTAGCTATTTATGTTTCTAGGGATTGGCATATTAGGCAGCTTGATGTCAAGAATGTGTTTCTTCATGGCGTTCTGGAAAAGGAAGTCTACATGAAACAACCTCCTGGGTATGAAGATAAAAGTAAATCTCATCACATATGCAAACTTGACAAAGCTTTATATGGTCTTAAACAGGCACGAAGAGCTTGGTATTCTCGATTGAGCACTAAACTTCAGTCCTTGGGGATCAAACCATCACAAGGGGATACATCTCTGTTTATTTATAATCAGTCAGGTATAACAGTGTTTGTTCTTCTCTATGTGGCAAGCTCCTCTCATCAAGCTATCACAACTTTAGTAGATGATTTGAACAAACACTTTGCTATTAAGGATCTTGGAGATATTCATTTTTCTTGGGTATAGAAGTAAAGAAGTTTGATAAAGGATTAGTTCTTACTCAAGAAAAATATGCTTCTGAATTATTAGCAAAAGTGGGAATGAATAATTGTAAGCCCTCAGTTACACCTTTATCTTCTGTCGAAAAATTATCAGCATATGAAGGAGAACCTCTTAGCCTAGATGACAGCACCAGATACAGGAGCATAGTTGGTGGCTTGCAGTATTTAACACTTACAAGACCTGATATTTCTTTCTTAGTTAATAAAGTATGTAAGTTTCTTCGTGCACCCACCTCTGTACATTAGACTGCTGTTAAGAGAATATTGCGCTATGTGCAAAGTACTCTCACCACTGGGCTTACTTTCACAAGATCAACCTCTACTCTTATTAGTGCATTCTCAGATGCTGATTGGGCTGGTTGTATTGATGATAGAAGATCAACTGGTGGATTTGCTATATATTTTGGTCCTAATCTTATATCTTGGAGTGCTAGGAAGCAGGCAACTGTCTCAAGATCAAGTACAGAAACTGAGTACAAATCTCTTGCAAATGTCACAGCTGAAGTTATTTGCGTTGAAACTCTTCTGAATGAACTTGGTATTGAACTCAATGAAACACCATGCCCGTGGTGTGATAATATGAGAGCTACATATTTATCTGCTAACCCCGTTTTTCATGCAAGGACCAAACATATTGAAATTGACTTTCATTTTGTTAGAGAAAGAGTTGCTCAGAAGAAGCTTGATATACGTTTCATTTCTACCAAGGACCAAGTTGCAGATGGATTTACCAAACCATTAGCTCATAGAGAATTAGAGATTTTTAAACATAATCTAAACTTGTATAAGTTTTGATTAAGGGGGATGTTAGCATTTGCTCTTATCTCTGTAAACCGAACGCATCCATATGAGTTGGTTCGGGTTGTAGTTATCCATCCTCCCTAATCTCTCTATATTCTGTTAGGGCCTTCGAGCCCCTATATATCAACACGAAACCGATGTGATGACAAGCATCGTTCCCGCCTATTCGCATTGATATTCTACATGTCCTGCCGCGCTGACGGGCGCCGACAACAGCCACAGCGCCTCCGTGCTCCGGGTCCGCGAGGTCATGCAGGCCGCCGAAGCCCGCGCCATCGACACCGGCAGGGCGCCGACGCCATGGGAGCGCTCTGCAACACCGTGCTCGCGCTGGTATGGCGCTCTGCGCCCGCCGGCGAGGCATACCACTGGGCCGACGGGTACCCTCTCAACATGCTCCTCTAAGTTTCCCTCCTACGGGCCATCTTCTACCTCCGAGACGAGATCGTGCTTCGACGAGGTGGACGAGCTGCTGGAGCTGATAAGAAGGCATGGACGACGCTCGGCAGCAACAAGATGATTCACAATGTGTGCTTCGCGTGGGTCCTCTTCCAGCAGTACGTGGCCACCGGGCAGGTCGAGCCGTACCTCGTTGGCGCGGCGCTCGCGATGCTCACGGAGGTGCTCTTCAGCGCTCTCGGAGTCTCGGTGACTGGTCCGGGAAGCGCCTGCTTGACTAGCACGAGACATACGCCAAGTACGGCATCGCCGCGATGCAGAGTGCTCTGTCTCTGGCGCTCGCCGCGGGCAAGATCATCGCCGATAGCGTAGGGAGCATCTCCTGTCACCGCATGGACTAGTACGTGCGCTGCTCCATGAGACGCGAGAACGGGCTTGGGCAGGAGGATGGCATGGTCCGCGGCGATGACGGCGCCAGAAAGATCCTGACACAGGAGGAGCTGGCGCTGTCTGAGCGCGAGAGATCTAGCACAGTGCTGAGGCAGTGACATCCGTTCCCGGCGGCGGTGACCCTGCACAGTGCACGGCTGTTTCAGTGTGTTGCTGAAGCAGTACATGTCCAAAGCCATCTGCCTGACCGACGAGCTGGCGCCGCGGGCACGCTGGAGAAGACGCTGGTGCAGGTGGTGGCGGATGACATTGCCGACAGCGACTACGGCGGCAGCTCGGTGGCGCCGGTTTCCTCCGGACTTGGATCCAGGAGCGCCTCCGGGTTGCCAAGGAGCACATCGTCAGAGCCAAAGACACCGAGGTGAACTTTCTTGGTCGCACGTTTCGTCCATCGATCAGACATGTCCATTGTCCGATTCGTCTGGCCCCTGCTGGCTACCCGTGCGGCCTGACGTTGTTCCTGCTCGTCGCCAGCTGTCACTGCCATCGTGACCAGGGAGCAGGGCCGGGCTGGGCAGCGGGGCGCCCGCCCTGGGCCCCCGGATGTCGTCTGGGGCCTAGGCCCAGGTAATATTTCAATACTACTACTGCAGTAGGCATTAGGTCCAGAAAAGGAAGAGAAAAAGGATAAAATGGCCCAAGAATGATGTTCAAACCCACCACAAGCTTGATAGTGGACTTGCGCATTTCCTATTTGCCGCCAGCAATTTGATCGCGCCGCCTGCGGGAGGGCGTCTGATTGGCCGGCTCATTTTCGGGGGTCCGGTTCTTTTTCTGTTTTTATTTTAATTTTTTTGTTCAACTTTATTTTTATTCAGAACTATTTTTGTTCAATTTTTTATTTAGCTTTTATTTTGTCTAAATTTATTTTCTGTTTATTTTTTGTTCAATTTGTTTTTTTTTCCTCAAAAGGGGAGAGGGTAAGTGAGCCGACCTATTTGCCGCGCAATATCGCTGCAGGGTGGCAAATAGGAGCCTCGCGTGTCGTAAAAAAGTTAGTGTATCATTGGGCCAATCACATGCTATCTTACTGTTTGTTGAACAACGTTCAGCCAGTCACCACGTCTATCATTTGACATGTCTATTTGTTTCGTAGATGAAAACGATGGTCTCCTTGTCACACTTAGCAAATCCATCTTTTGTACTTCCTCCGTCCTAAATTAATCGTCGTGGATTTGTCAAAATATGGATATATCCGCACATGTTTTACCGTACTGGTACATCGATATTTTAATAAATCCACGACGATTAATTTGGGACAAAAGGAGTACAATTATTGTTCTCATAGTGTAGTTTGCTCGATACAAATAAAGAAATAGTTTGTTATGTGATTTTTATAGTTCAAAGATCATCGATCTGAGCTATGTGTTGGATTGCTTTCTGTCGAGACATCGTAGTAGAGTTCATAGACGGGGGTGTCACGAGCCTACTGGTAGAACTACGGGGGGCGTGATAGTACGCCAAACGAGAACACCAAGTTTACCCATGTTCGGTACGACGCAACTAGGCGGCGTTCCTACTCCTTCAGTCTCAATACATCAGGGCTAAAGCCTGAAGTATACAAAGTACAATGTGAATATGGTTTCGCTAACTCGTCGAGGATCAACTTCTCAGCGAGTTGGCTTCTAGCTAATTGTTGTCTATCTGTTCGTTGCTCCCATCTGGCTTTATATAGATAGCCAGATTAGGGCTTACAGAAAGGAAATATAGAATACTACGGAAAGTATCTAACTTGGAAAGTAAGGAATCCGTCTTGTCCTCCAAGCCGCACCACTTTGGGCCGTGGTCCGGGTTCTTCTAGAATCCGGCTTCCTGCGCATCAACTTACTAGGCCGCCCAACATACTATGATCCATTACAATGGGCCATCCTGGTAATCCGGCTCTTAGGCCAATACCGGACATACCCCTAATCGGTATATATCCGACAGTAGTCCCCAAGAAGAATTAAGACTTCATTCTGAAGCTCTTCGTCCATTAGCATTCCTTCTAAGAAATATCAGTGTTTTGTCTTGATTCTTCTTTTACCAAAAACCTCTTAACCCAAAACTCGGATTTTACCAAACTCCGGATTTTCTTCCACAAGCCTTCGCGGAGAAGGAACCTCATGATATCAGCAATAAAATCCTGCTGATGTCAAAGACGTTTGTCAAAACCCTGAAACGTATCCTCTGACAGATTCTCTCGCGGGAAACGAGGAGATAGCAATAATCACCCCGTCCCCTCATTTCCCGGAAATTTCGAGCGTTACACGCGTCGCGCATCCAACGGCTAAAATAGCCGTTGGAGCTAATCTCCGCGCATCTGGGCTATAAATAGCCATCTCGGGGGCTCCGTTTTCCCTTTCGCTTCATTCTTCCTCCTCGAGCACACAACGCACAGCATCCAGAGCCCAAGTTCGAGAGCACGCGGAGACCAAGCCCCCGAGTTTCTCCCTGGAAAGAGCATCGGAGGAACTAGCTCACGACCGCACCGCCAGAAAATGGCCACCGAAGATTCCCCCCACGCCTCTGACTCGGCGAGCGCCGCCGCGGACATCGAAACCATCATCAACGACCTGGACCGTCTCCTGGACTCTCCGCTTCACACCACTGCAAATGCGCCGGAGGGGGTGAACGGACAACGACGTCTCCTAGAGGGGGGGTGAATAGGCGATTAAAACTTTTCCGGTTAAAGCTTGCTAAATGCGGAAATAAACTAGGTTTTTAAATTAACAAGCATACAACCTAAATATTCTACGGTCAACTAGATGCACTAACCACTTATGCTAAGCAAGACAAGTAACAAGATGATAGCAAGATATATAACTTCAAGCGCGAAGGCTATCACAATGTAAATTGCATAAGTAAAAAGCTCGTGTATAGAAATAACCGAGGCACATGGAGATGATGATGTATTCCCGAGTTCCTCCCACAAAGGGGAGTACGTCTCGTTGGAGGGGGTGTGAGCTCACCACGAAGGCCTACTCAACGCCACAAAGGCCTCACCCTATTCTCCGATGAACCCCGCCACAAAGGCCTAGTTCACTTTCCACTATTGGCAACCTTCAAACCCGAGGCACGCATCCACAACTCAATTGGAGGCTCTCGGTGTCACCACAATCTTGGGGCACGCATCCACAACTCAATTGGAGGCTCCCAAGAACACCACAAGTCGTCTAGGGTCCAAGACCCAAGAGTAACAAGCTGACAATCTTTCACTTTCACGAATCCTCGTGGAGAGACCAAACCGATGCAAATGGCAAGAGCACAAGTGCTCGAATCCTCCACTCTCAAATTCCAACAAAGCAACAAATGCTTATGGGGGAATAAGAGAGGACGAACAATGGAGAAACACCAAGAACTCCAAGATCAAGATCTACTAGGTTTCCCTCACTAAGAAGGAGGATGGATTGGTGCAAATGTAGATCTAGATCTCCTCTAACTTCTCCCTCAAAGATATGCAAGAATCATTGGAGGGATTGAGAGAGGAGCAAGCTTTCCAAAGTCAACAATGGTTGAGAGAAAGAGGAAAAACGGGTTGGGAAAGGCTTGGGGGCTTTGGGGAAGAAAACCCCTTAAATAGGGGCTCAAAACTGCCGTTTTCTGCCCAAAACGCGTCCAGGCCGGATTGGTCCGGAATATTCCGGACCCCCGGAATATTCCGGATGCAAACAGAGCGTTTTCCCATTATGGCCGGAATGGCCCGGAATATTCCGGATGCAAAAACTGAGACTGACAACCGACACGAGAAATGCTATAACTTTTGTATACGGACTCCGTTTTCGATGTTCTTGGGCTCGTTGAAATCGCAACGACGAGCACTAAAAGAATATGCAGAGAAACATCATTGTCCATGAATGGAAGATAAAACCAAATGGGTAAAGGTTTAGACCTCTCAAATAGGAACACCCGGTAAAACCTCCAACACGAAAACACACATAACTTTTGCGAACGAACTCCGAATAAGGTGAAATCAAAAGGGTTGGAAAGGTAATAACAAGGACTATCGAAACAAAAAGGAATGGAGAATTTACCACACATTTAAGGTGAGGAAACATTCTAAAAACTGAACCGGATATTTTCACCACCGAAATCGCAACAAGTTTTTCTTACCAACAAGATCATGACAAGCACTAAAACCCAAAGGAGACAAAATCCAAATAAGAACCAAGAAAGATGATATGAAAGTATGCAAAGGTTTGAGCTCTCTATAACCGGGTCTCCCGAAGACACGAGACCGGTAAAATAGAAAACCCATCAAGATTATACCTTTTCCTTGAGCATTCCACTTGAGCTAGATGATGACGATCTTGACTCTCTCAAGTTGGATCTTCTTTCTTGATTGCGCTTGCTAGCACAAGCTCCGCTTGATGAAGACTTGCAAGTTGCTCCCCCATACACCATTATGGGAGAGACTAGCTCCCCCATACACCATTATGGGAGAGACCCTTCGGCAAATATTCACAATGCCACAATCTCCAAAAGGGTGGCAAGCATCAAGCATAGGATATCTTCTAGATGCTTCACTTGAGCTTCCACGTCAAGCTAGATGACGAACACCGCTTGACGACGACATAGACCACGGGCTATATGAAATCTTCCTTTTGGTTCATGCCCATGGAAAGATACCTAACCACACATAGAGATGCGAAACAAACATATCATGGGTTAGTTCACAAAGCTATATTGACAAAAGCTTACCATACCATGAGATACACAATCCCACTTGGTACAACTTGTAGCTTTGTGTGTTGATCGCTTGCTTGATCAACCTTGTATCTTTGCTTCTCACTTCTAAAGATGATGTCTTGAAGATGATAATGAAAGATCACCTAATCCTTTTCTTCAAGACATACTAGCAATAAGCTCAACTCAAACCATGACCATTCTTCATATAAATCCATGAATATAACAATGGCCATCAAGGAAGCTAATAGAGTTCAACACATGAACTCCATTATTTCCTATGGACAAGATCTACAAGGATAACTCAATGCAAACATTAGTCCATAAGGATTGTCATTAATTACCAAAACCACATATGGGGAACCATGCGCTTTCAATCTCCCCCATTTTGGTAATTGATGACAATCCCTTTTTACGAGGGTTTATATGATGAATAAAGCAAACATGCTAAACAAGAGCAAGGATGCAATAGCATGGAAAGGAAAATGCTTAAGAACGAAACTAAATCATAAAACAAATTCCCTTAAACCCTCTAAACTTCTCCCCCATTGGCATCCATTGCCGAAATGGGCAAAAAGATTAGAAGACCAATATAGAAGAGCTCCCCCATAGAGTATGCATTCCTCATGATATGAGTGAACTCAAGTGCATATATCCAACTATAAATAGATGGAGGGAGATCAAACTATATTGAGGATCCAAAGGTTTGCAAGCAAAGTAAAATTGAAGGTTACTTTCACAAAGAAGCAACCAACCACAAGGATCCGAAAAACCGATTGACCAACATCAATATTTTGATAGGATCGACCAAGTGTTCTAGAAATCAAGAGGGAACTCCCCAAGGTACATGCACAATGTTAGATTTGAATTACTATATAGTGTGTATAACATGGAATCATCACTCCCTTCTAGATAATTTTGAACACAAACAAGTGCAACCGAATAGATTGTAAAAGAAGCAAAGCAACTTGCAAACAAACAAAAGTTGAGCAAAAGGATCAAGAAGTGACAAATGAAGACTTACTCAACCGAAATAGATGCGTGTGACAAGGAAAAACATTTTTAGGAGACTAATAGAATGATAGAATCATCAACATAGTCTTTCAATATAAGAAGCACCTAGTGCATATCATGTCTTTCCCATACACACAAACCATCAAATGATAAAACACATAGGTCAACAAGCTTATTAAGATGCAAAAGGAATACCAAAAGAAAAACGAAGCTTGTGCCTTTTAGGAACCACCAAGGAATATAAAGCAATAAAACGTGGTCACTAAAGAAATAGAATATCAATAAAAGATGTAACTATTATCGTGTGTATAAGTTTCTAAGTAGACACCAATCACAAAGATATATATCCACAAAGAAACATGCACACACAAAATAGGTACAAAGGTGAAGAACATGATATCCAAGAGAGGTTCATAAATATACCAATAAGATTTTTGCTTGAAAGCAAAGCACTAGGCTTAGTTTAATCTTAAGGGGATATAGATGAACACACAAAACTCATCAAAGCATCACAAATATCACAAGGGAAAAGTGATAGTTAGAATGCTTCGAGAAAGGTAACGCATATCACAAAAGATTCAAATGGTTTTTGAAAATTCATCAATATTGAATATGAGAGACTTAAAGTAGAAGTTGCTAGATTAATATACTTGGGATTGGTGAATCATGAAAATGATTATAAATATCCCCTTAGTATGTAATCATCCCGGCTTACTCATAGTTGCAATAAAGATTCTTTTGAAAAGATATTTGCAAGAACCAAATGAAATGCAACAAAGGGAAATCATGCCAAGATGCAACCTACACAAGGTTGAAAGCTATAAATGTATGCATGAGATAGATACTTGTTACCGAGACGACATTGGTGATGAAGAGGATGCGAGTTTGATAATCGTCAAAGCTTGACTCCTATAATACCATGGTGAGAACACCTTCCTTATGAATGGAGCAAGCAACCAATGTATCTCCATTTGTACCTAAAAACAAAATTCAAGTACAAAATGGTACCCAAACTCATTGGGTCCAAAGTAGTTAGAACAACTATAATATATAGGACAAACTCCACATAAATATGTGCATATTAATGTGAATTTGAATTTCATGCACATCTTAGCCACTTAGGGTTAGATGGAGTTTATCCTATATATTGGATCAACGAAAGTAAGTATGCCAAAAGATATACATAGTAAATATGCATGCACAAAACTTTCAAGATCCAAAACAAGATACAAATTGGACAAAGAACCAATTAAACCAAGAAGCCACTCACAAGAGTGAAAAGAAAAACAATTGTCCAAATTATATCAAGACCCAAACCAACACATGATTGAGGAAACCAAATCGAGAAGATACCAAAAAAAACATCAAATAATAAACAAACCCTCTACACGTTTCATGATAGCACACAAGTACCAAGACGAAAAATGTTTGTCTTCCAAAGAGACAAGTCATTGGGATAACAAACAAATTTAAAGACAACCAGTGTTCAACCGCATATAGGATAGTTCTTCCAATAATAGTGCATTATTTATGATCTTGCATTACAAAATGCACACAATGGAGTCATTAATCTCCATATATATTATTCAAACACTAGTCATGTTTAAATAAAAAACAATTAGATGCAATACCGATTTAAGGAATGGTGATCTACTCAATGTAGGATAGCTTCCCCAAGAATAGTGCAACCCAAAGAAGTATGACTTTGAACACAAGTGCACAAGTATGGGATCATTGCTTTTCCTAATTCAAGAAAGCATAAAACAAATTTGGAGTAGAGCAAGGAAGACACAAAGGAGTTTGAACCAAACAAAATCCTTGGCAAGAAGCAAGGAAATATTAGAGCAATGGCCAAAGTAAATATGATCAATAAACTTACCACAAATTATTATAACTTGTCAAACAAAAGAGATGTATGGAGATATTTCTCGGTGGTAGATTTGTTCACAACCATATTCACAAAACATAAGCATGTGGAAAAAGATAGGAATAAGAAAACATGCTTAGATAGAGATTCTTGAAGGCTTCAAATAAAACTCGAAAAAGCAAGGCAACAAGAAACTCTCTTACAAACAAGATACCAAAGAAGAGAGACACAAGATATTTTAAGCAAATATGGAACTTGCTTGAGCAACATGCCACTTAGGAACAAGATAACTAGAATATCAACTCTAGGTGGCAATACCTCACATGTTCACATTTTATAGGCTTGTAATATGCACATAGCTTATTACTCCCCCATAATGTGATAATCCATTGAAAACAACAAGAGGCAAAAATAAATTCAACTAGAGAAAGTTAATGGACATTTAGAAATGAATTTCTCATGAGAATGACATACCACATAGAGAATAGATAATATTGATATATCAACACTAAGTGGTATTCCTCATGTACACACATTTTAGGATAGTAAAGTGCAAAGCTTATTACTCCCCCAAAATGGGATAGTCCATTAATCTCCCAAAGAGCCAACTAAGATAAGCAATGAAAGCAATGAAGGCTCAACACAAAGAACACAAGTAAATGGAGTGCAAACCAACAAACATAACTAGATTACTCAAGATAGGTAAGTAGGAAGCACAACATATACAAACACATGCTAGAAACAAAACTAACATATGCAAGGGAGCAAGCAACTTTCAATGTATATAGAATTAAATACAAGTTACCGCTTGGAGGAACATAGGGTAAGAGATATATATAATCCAAGTGACTTGGCTTGAGGAAATAAAATTGATGAAGATCCCTTAATTCTTCATGAAATAGCCAAGTCTCCAATGCCCTCCAACTCCACCTATTGATCAAGTTTGAGCTTGTTGGTCCCCAACCAAGTTGGGTCCTAAGAGGTTAGTCACAATAGGTTTGGCAACCCAAATGGTTCTTTTCTTGAAACCACTTGGAGCACCAACATACTTGGAAAACACATTGCCCACATTATCCTTCCGAATGGAATAAGCATTATAAACAAGGATAGGGTTGGATAATGTACCATTAGTGCATGAAGAAGCAAAGTGTCCCTTCTTGCGACAAAGGTAGCAACATCGACTCTTTTCTTTCTTCTCAATAGGCTTCTCAACAAGAGGAGCATTGGCTTGAGTCTTCTTAGGAGGTGGCCGCTGTTCAACTCGTGGTTGAGCATGAGATTGAACAAGAGGCCTCTTCCCTAGTTGCTTCTCACTAAGAGGCTTCTTCTTCAAAGGGCAAGATCTAACATGGTGCCCTTCAATCTTGCACTTGAAGAAAATAATCTTGGCCGGATCTTTGACTTGTTCTTGGCCCTTCTTCTTGTCAATAATGGACTTGTTCTTGATATTGGAGTTGAATCCAAGTCCACTCTTGTCATTGGGAAGTCTTCGCACTCTCAACATCTTGTCAAGTGTGGAACTCCCTTCATGACACTTTTTCAAGTCTTTCTTAAAAGAAGTGACTTGGGCCTTGAGCTCTTTATTTTCCTCTACATGGTTAGAATCAACACAAGAGCTAAAGGAATTAGATGCTTCATTGTTAGAGCAACAAGGCAAGGAAAGCAATTCATCACAAGATGTAGAAACATTATGGGAGGATGAATTACTAATACGAGCACAAGTCAATATAGCATTATTAGAAGATATTGTGCTAGTAACCACATGAGGCTCACAAGATGTTACCTTTGTAGTGATAGCCTCAAGAGCTAATTTTAGCTTGGTATGGGATTCTAGAAGATCCTCATGAGAGCTAGATAGCTTTTCATGACTTTCTTCCAATTTCCCATACTTGCTAGTCATTAGCTCAAGTTGAGCCCTTAGCTCAACATTCTCCTTCAAAATAGATGCTTCACAAGATGTGGAGTTAGTAGCACAAGCATCATTAGAAATAGAAGAAGATAACTTGGCAAGCTCATTCTTTAACCTAGAGTTTTCATCAATTAGATTAGCATTGCCAACAACAAATTCAACCTTTTCATTTTTAAGCACTTTATATTTAGCATTGGTATGGTCACGTGCTTTAGTGAGATAGGCTATTTGTTCATTATAGAGCTCCTCGATAGATTCAAGTTTCTCCTCAAGAGTAACTCGGAGCTCATACTCTTCCTCAAGAGACGTAGTGAGGGATGCCTTTTCATCGGCATCACTTCTTTCAATCTCACCTTTATTTTCAATTATTTTAGCGCTATAAATAGCAAAAGCCAATATTTCACTAAAAGTAGTGATAGATTTACTACCTTTAGGGAGATCAAGAAGAACTAACTCACCCTTCTCCATTAAGGAGACCTCATCCTCATACTCTCCACAATATAAATCCTCATCCTCATCATCACAAGATGTAGTGGGTTCCAAAGGTGGAGATACCTTTGAATCCCTAGCCATAAGGCATAAGTGAGGATAGGAAGGTGATGAAGAGAGAATGCATGAAGCTCCATTGAGGTCCATGTCTTGTTCCAACAAAAGTTGGGATTCCTCTACATTGTTAGTCACACAAGTACTAGAGGAAATGGAAGCATTGTTTTTATGAGAACATGACATAGGAAGCATATCATCATGAGATTTAGTTAAACAACTATTACATGATATGCAAGGACTATCAATACTAGCATGTATGGAACTTTGAGTGCTAGAAGATATTAAGTCGAAAGATAGATCATTGCAATGGGATAGAGATGAAGTATAGTCAATAGCAAATTCACTATCCACAATGCAATTTCTATCACCACTCACCATATCATTACCTTGTGACAAATCACATTTAGGTGGAGTGGAGAAAGATGTGAACTCATCACGGCCGGAAGTGGATGGAGAACAATCATCCTCAATAATGTTGGACACATCATATATATCTTGAAGTTTTGTCCATAGCTCATGAGCGTTCCGAAAAGGCATGATTGATTCAATAACTACATCGCTCAAAATGCACAAGAGACCATTAGATACAAGAGTATTGAGATAAGAGTTTTCCTCATCCTCTAAAGATAAATCTTGAGATTCCTTTGGAGGAGGAAAATCCATATCTACAATTCTCTTAACATACTTTGGACCCATGTCCTCAAGAAAATTAAGAACGCGAATTTTCCAAGCATCATAATTTCTACCATAGAATATAAAAGCGGGATCATGTTCTATTTCTCTAAACGGCATCGTACTCTCTAGGATGTAAAGCCTAATAAAGAGAGACGAGGCTCTGATACCAATTGAACGGACAACGACGTCGCCTAGAGGGGGGGTGAATAGGCGATTAAAACTTTTCCGGTTAAAGCTTGCTAAATGCGGAAATAAACTAGGTTTTTAAATTAACAAGCATACAACCTAAATATTCTACGGTCAACTAGATGCACTAACCACTTATGCTAAGCAAGACAAGTAACAAGATGATAGCAAGATATATAACTTCAAGCGCGAAGGCTATCACAATGTAAATTGCATAAGTAAAAAAGCTCGGGTATAGAAATAACCGAGGCACATGGAGACGATGATGTATTCCCGAGTTCCTCCCACAAAGGGGAGTACGTCTCGTTGGAGGGGTGTGAGCTCACCACGAAGGCCTACTCAACGCCACAAAGGCCTCACCCTATTCTCCGATGAACCCCGCCACAAAGGCCTAGTTCACCTTCCACTATTGGCAACCTTCAAACCCGAGGCACGCATCCACAACTCAATTGGAGGCTCTCGGTGTCACCACAATCTTGGGGCACGCATCCACAACTCAATTGGAGGCTCCCAAGAACACCACAAGTCGTCTAGGGTCTAAGACCCAAGAGTAACAAGCTCACAATCTTTCACTTCCACGAATCCTCGTGGAGAGACCAAACCGATGCAACCGATGCAAATGGCAAGAGCACAAGTGCTCGAATCCTCCACTCTCAAATTCCAACAAAGCAACAAATGCTTATGGGGGAATAAGAGAGGAAGAACAATGGAGAAACACCAAGAACTCCAAGATCAAGATCTACTAGGTTTCCCTCACTAAGAAGGAGGATGGATTGGTGGAAATGTAGATCTAGATCTCCTCTAACTTCTCCCTCAAAGATATGCAAGAATCATTGGAGGGATTGAGAGAGGAGCAAGCTTTCCAAAGTCAACAATGGTGGAGAGAAAGAGGAAAAACGGGTTGGGAAAGGCTTGGGGGCTTTGGGGAAGAAAACCCCTTAAATAGGGGCTCAAAACTAGCCGTTTTCTGCCCAAAACGCGTCCAGGCCGGATTGGTCCGGAATATTCCGGACCCCCGGAATATTCCGGATGCAAACAGAGCGTTTTCCCATTATGGCTGGAATGGCCCGGAATATTCCGGATGCAAAAACTGAGACTGACAACCGACACGAGAAATGCTATAACTTTTGTATACGGAATCCGTTTTCGATGTTCTTGGGCTCGTTGAAATCGAAACGACGAGCACTACAAGAATATGCAGAGAAACATCATTGTCCATGAATGGAAGATAAAACCAAATGGGTAAAGGTTTAGACCTCTCAAATAGGAACACCCGGTAAAACCTCCAACACGAAAACACACATAACTTTTGCGAATGAACTCCAAATAAGGTGAAATCAAAAGGGTTGGAAAGGTAATAACAAGGACTATGCAAACAAAAAGGAATGGAGAAGTTACCGCACATGGAAGGTGTGGAAACATTCTAAAAACTGAACCGGATATTTTCACAACCGAAATCGCAACAAGTTTTTCTTACCAAAAACCGTTTTCGAGAAACCTTGGCTTGCCATGAAGATCATGACGAGCACTAAAACCCAAAGGAGACAAAATCCAAATAAGAACCAATAAAGATGATATGAAAGTATGCAAAGGTTTGAGCTCTCCACAACAATTCGATCACGTTACTCACTTGAGATCCCCTCTTGATAGTACGACTATCTATCCTATAACCGGGTCTCCCGAAGACACGAGGCCGGTAAAATAGAAAACCCATCAAGATTATACCTTTTCCTTGAGCATTCCACTTGAGCTAGATGATGACGATCTTGACTCTCTCAAGTTGGATCTTCTTTCTTGATTGCGCTTGCTAGCACAAGCTCCGCTTGATGAAGACTTGCAAGTTGCTCCCCCATACACCATTATGGGAGAGACTAGCTCCCCCATACACCATTATGGGAGAGACCCTTCGGCAAATATTCACAATGCCACAATCTCCAAAAGGGTGGCAAGCATCAAGCATAGGATATCTTCTAGATGCTTCACTTGAGCTTCCACGTCAAGCTAGATGACGAACACCGCTTGACGACGACATAGACCACGGGCTATATGAAATCTTCCTTTTGGTTCATGCCCATGGAAAGATACCTAACCACACATAGAGATGCGAAACACACATATCATGGGTTAGTTCACAAAGCTATATTGACAAAAGCTTACCATACCATGAGATACACAATCCCACTTGGTACAACTTGTAGCTTTGTGTGTTGATCGCTTGCTTGATCAACCTTGTATCTTTGCTTCTCACTTCTAAAGATGATGTCTTGAAGATGATAATGAAAGATCACCTAATCCTTTTCTTCAAGACATGATAGCAATAAGCTCAACTCAAACCATGACAATTCTTCATATAAATCCATGAATATAACAATGGCCATCAAGGAAGCTAATAGAGTTCAACACATGAACTCCATTATTTCCTATGGACAAGATCTACAAGGATAACTCAATGCAAACATTAGTCCATAAGGATTGTCATTAATTACCAAAACCACATATGGGGGAACCATGCGCTTTCAGGGGGCCGTCGGCGAGCCGGCTAGCGGGGATTTTCCTCCCGTGGCCGAAAAGACGCCACCATCGTCGTCCACTACTCCTCCTCCTCCTTCCTTCTCCAAGCCTACGGAGGAGGATACTACGCGAGGCGGTGATGATGTCGTCGCTTCCGCCACCGCCGGAGGTGAAGACGAAGGAGAAGAAAATTCCGCGAATTGGAGCCACTGCAATGTGGTTCCTTCTCTTCTCCCGGCATTGGAGAAGGAAGGGTTCATGGTGAAAGGCCAATGGAGGGTGAACGAGGACGACACCGAGCCGTCTCCGCAACCCGGCGAGCGGGTTCTACTAGCTTCCCATATCAACCTAGGTATGGGATTCCCACCTTCCGCCTTCTTCTGCCAAGTCCTAGATCACTATAGGATTCAGCCACACAATCTGCCACCCAACTCCATTCTCTATTTAGCAGGCTTCCAGTCCCTTTTCGAGGGTTATCTAGGGATAGAACCCCGCCTGGATTTCTGGCAATATTGCTTTGGCGTTAAACGCAACCCCTCTGAGGGCGCTCTTCCGACTTGCGGGACTATCTCCTTTACCCTCCATAGGTTTAGGGAAGATTGGTTTCCCAAGATCAAGACATCCGAGTCCGCCAAATTTTCGACGGGCTCGTTCTTTTATCATGCGGATGTTCTGTTTCCTATAAAGGAAACGGGCATTCCGCCTTTTGTCAATTCCGCGGCCACGCCCCAAGACAATTGGGCGGTCGACGCGGTCCAGGTTCTGCCTCGAGACCTGATGAGGATCAAGAGAGGAATCGCCAAACTAGTCTTTGCCACTCCTCCGCTAACCAGCATGGATACAATCCTTTCCTGGTTCAGAAGGCGGATCCAACCCCTTGCATATCGCGGAACCTGGCTTTTGTGTGAATACACGGGCCCAGACGACACGATGAGGGCGACGAAGAGCGCACTTTCTAAGAAAGACTTCAAGAAGCGAGTGAATCAGCTGGTTTCTACTCGTGACCAATACGAGGAGAGCCGGCCAATGTACCACGCCAAAACCCCTGCTCCAAAGGTATACTTCTTTCCTTTGGGAATTTCTTGAATCCCTGTCTTATTTTTCTCGGATGCTTTTCGATACTAACCCGGACTTTGCTTGTTTTGTCAGATTCTTGATCTTTCCTGAAGCAGAACTTGCTACCTATGAGGAGTTGGATGCACTTCGCGCCAACTTACAATCTTGAGGGCGGAAGTGCAAGAAGCCAACCGTTGCTCAAGAGGTCATCGATCTTGACGGCTTGGCTGTTGCTACTTCCAGGAAAAAATCCAGGTTTTCCATGTGTATGCTTTTTGTTGCACGTTTTTTGTTTCTCGAAATCTCAGTTCTCGGAATTTTCTTCTCTTTTCTTTTCTAGCCTTGTCCCTACCACCTTAAAGGGGAAAGACCGGAAGAAACATAAGGTTGTTGCGCAAAGAGGAATGAAGCCATCTCCCGCCGCTGAGCCAGACACTCCAACAACGGCCGGGGAGGAGAAATCGGCTGCCCGGGAAGGAGAATATCCCGTGCAGTCCAGCCAGCCCATTGCATCCGACTCGGATGCGAGGGAAAGGGCGGTGCCGGAAGAGGTTGGGCCTTCAAATATTCCCAAGGAAGAGCCCATCCCGGATTTTGACAGTGAGTTTAAGGTAAATCAAGAAGATTGTTTTGACGAACACGGATATATTCATCCGTGGGCAAAAAAACATTTTGCTCGTGCTCCCTTAATCCGTCCTTGTCCACATGGCGGACTTATTGTCAGGAATAATTACACATTCTCGCCTCGCCAGGTCATATAGGACGGCCTCCACCATGTGGGAATAACCTTTGCAGAATATGCTAAGGAATTTTCTGACAACGTTGCAAGCTTGCAAAGGATGATCCAGGTAAATACCTCTAGCCCCCAAGCGTTAAGTCAAAAGTATTCCTTCTGTTTTTGGCATAATGCTTTTCTCTTTTGCCTGCTTATTTTTTGACTAAGCAACTTTTCCTTTATCTATGCCTCAGCAAACTGTCGAGACCATAAACATGGAAGTTTTCAACAAGCTTACCATTAAGAACAAGGAGGTTAAATCTCTCCTTGGTATTCTTAATGACAAAGACTCGGAGTTGGCCTCAGTTCAGCAACAACAGAAGGATTCAGCAGGTAAATATCTTTTCCATTCGCACTGCTGTTTTATGAAATTTTTCTAAGTCATTTTCCGAGTTTCAAACTCTTCACTTTCCACTCTTTTAAGCTTCCTTGGCCAAAGCCAAACATATTGGTGAAGATGCTGGCAATGCCGAAAACCTCCGCAAGGAAAATTCGGAGCTTTACGAGATGACGGTAAAGCTTCAGAAAGACCTGGAGGCTAGCCAGCTGGCTATTGGAATTGCCGAGCCCCGAGCTTCCTCCCAAGCTGAGAGGGATAAGACTACCATCCAGGATTTGGAGAATGCCCTCAACCAACGCCTTGAGGAAGGCGTTGAGATGGATAAAATCATGGGTAAGTTTTTTTTCTCTTTTACCAAGGTTTTTCTTGTACTTTTAAAGCACGTCTTACTTTTCCTCCTTCTGTGAGTTTCTAACTTTTCCTTATTATTTTGAACAGAAGGGAACCCTTTGCTTACCCGGATTGATAGAATCCGAGCTTTCGGGAAGATCTTCGCCGACCTCAAGACTGCGGGGATGCTACTTGTGAACAAGTACATTCCTGACAAAGCTGAAGATTTCTTGGAGTCAGCAAACTTCCGGAGGCGGTATAAGAGGCCACTTTTGGCAATCCGTGTTTATGAGTGACGAACGGGACCGAAGAGATCTATCGGAGCGCTCATTTCCACTCGTGTTGTGATTGTCGAAGTACTCCTTCATCCTAAACAATATGTGTCCCTCGTTTGGTCCGTGCCAGCAGTAGAATCCATAGCCACTTTCAAGTATATCTTACATAGAAGGATGTCTTCATTCGCGGTGTAATTGGACGACCTCCCTCCAATTCTTTGGGGTCAACCATACCCTCACCTTCTTCGCCCATTTCGAAGTCCCTCTCATATGAATAGTTGGAGCCAACATTCATAGCCTCCAAGTATGTGTCATCATCAACACTACAATAGGCATATTTTTGTTTAGATACTATAATAATTCTACATTTTATTTCTATTCATCTATCTCAAGCCAAACAAAGAAAATGATTATGTTTGTAACTTGTTGGCATTTGGCCGAACACGTTGGGCGCGTCGGACGTTGCAGCTACCTCCGGCGCCTCGAGCGGCGCTGCTGGGCTGTTGTTCAAGCGCCCTAGAGCGCCTGCTGCAAGCGCGCCACCGGTCGTCCCCTTCCACCTCTTTTGGCCCGCCGCTACAGCGGCACCACCTGCGGGCTGGCTCTTCACACCCGGCTTTGGCCGCACTGTCGCTACAGCGGCACCACCTGCGCGCGACTGTCCCTGTGCTCGTCCGCGGCGCGACGAATAGGCCCCGAGCGACTCCGACGTTGGAGCTTCCGGTGCGGGCGGAATCGGCTGCGGCCGTGCTAGGGTTCGCGGTAGCGGAGGGCGCGACAACGGCAGCGGCGAGCGCGGCAGGATCGCGGGAGTACAGAAGGGAGGGAGGGGTTCCAGAGGAGGCTTGCTTCGCCGGAATTTCGCCAGCGCGTGCGCGAGGTGGGGCAGAGCGGCGGCGCAAGGAGTATTGCAATCTGCAATTGTTTCCTCCCACGCGTTTTGCTTTTGCCCGCGCGGTAGCCGAAGCCTAAAATATGCCTCCCTGGATCCCGCGCGCTGGCGAAAAAAAATCACGCGTGCCATTGTGCAGCGGCTGCTTGGGCGTCGTTTTCTTCCGCGCGCGGCATATTGGTGGTTTTCTCCGTGCGGGGCATTTTAGCGCGCGGCTGGAGTTGCTCTAGGAGCCAAGCGGTTCTGGGATGCCAGTGTTGACAAGAAGGGGAGCTGTAAGCTCCTAGCTACGGTGGAATCAACTCAAGTAATCGGGGAAATTGGATGAATTAAGCTCGTTCCTCCCAACCTCCCCCGAGCTAGTTCATTACAGACGGCATCGCCGTTTCTTTCGTACGTTCCAAGCCAAGTTTTACAGAGACGATGCTAAGCTTAAGTAGAGGGCCTCGTCTCCGTGGCAACTTCCCATTCGCCGTTGCTTAGCCATCTTGGGACCCTTCGTTCTCTCGTGGGCCTGCCTTCCGCGTGATCCTGACCGTCCGCTGTGCCTGGTGCGTGGTCCACGGTAGCTGTGTGAGCTGGGTCGTTGACAATCCCCCCGGGTTGAGTGCCTGCTTGCCCCCAAGCAGGCGCACGCGGGAATTGCTGCTGGAGAGCTTCAGCGTCCTCCCAGGTCACCTGTTCCTTCTGCGACCCACTCCACTGGACCAGAACTTGCGGCACCACGCGCTGCCCCTTCGAGCGAGATCGCGAGTCCAAGATACGCACTGGAACCTGAAACATGGCAGCTGGGTCTGGCAAGTTAGGCGATACCTGCGGCCGCGGACCAATGAATGGTTTGAGTTGCGAAACATGGAACACCGGGTGCACGCGGCTCCCAGTAGGAAGATCTAGCTTGTACGCCTCTGCGCCCACGCGTTCGATGATGCGAAAAGGGCCGAAGAACTTGAAAGCAAGCTTGTGGTTGGCGCGGCGATGCACCGAGGACTGGATATACGGCTGCAAGCGCAGGAACACTTCATCGCCCACTGCAAAGGTGCGTTCGCGCCTGTTCTTGTCGGCCTGGCATTTCATGCGCTGCTGCATGCGCAGCAGGTGTTGACGAACTGACGCAAGGACAATCTCACGATCCTGAAGCCATACTTGGACATCATTGTTAGCAATAGAGTCAGAGGAAACAATACCAAAGTACCTGGGCGGGTGTCCATACAGGAGCTCGAATGGTGACTTGCCCAATGATGCGTGCCAATTCGTATTGTACCAAAATTCGCATAAGGTGATCCATTTCGACGAATTCTGCGGGTGCGCACCAATGAAGCAACGCAGGTAGCACTCTATTGATTGATTCACCCTCTCTGTCTGACCGTCAGTCTCCGGATGGTTTGCTGTACTGAGCTTAAGCTGGGTGCCGGTGGCGCGGAACACTGATTGCCAGAACGCGCTCGTGAAGATGGGATCGCGGTCCGAGACCAAAGAACCAGGCATACCATGAAGTCGATAGATGTGATCCACAAACAATTCAGCTACTTTCTAGGCTGTGAATGGGTGCTTAAGGGGAACAAAGTGGGCGTACTTGGTAAGTTTATCGACCACGACGAGGAGGCAGTCGAATTGACGCTACGGAGGCAAGCCACTGATGAAATCCATGGTTGCCACCTCCCATGGAGCTGATGGAATTGGTAGTGGCTGCAGAAGGCCCGCTGGTGGCATGCGCTCAGATTTGGCTTGCTGACAGATGTGACATTCACGAACATACTCGCGCACCATGTGCTTCATCCCATCCCAACTGAAAAGCGACAGCAGACGACGATACGTCACTGGAAACCCCGAGTGCCCCCTGCGGGCTGTCGTGAAACGCCGAGATGATTTGCTTCTGTACTTCACTATCGTTGCCCAGCCAGATTCTGTTCTTGTGACGCAGAAGACCTTGAGACAATGTGTAACCTGGAACTGACGCAGGGTCGAGCGACAGTTGCTGTAGCAGAGTTTGCGCGCGCGAATCGCTGGCATACGTACGCGCCACAGAGGTGAGCCAAGTGGGCTGGACTGCTGTGAGAGCGAAAACTTCTGAATTTGCAGGTGGCTTCCTGGAGAGTGCATCAGCAGCACCATTCTGTACCCCCTTTTTATACTGAATCGTGTACTGGAGGCCCATGAGCTTCGTCAATGCTTTGCGTTTCCAATCCGTGTGCAACCGCTGGTCAGCCAAATGAATAAGACTCTTATGATATGTTCGAATAACGAAGTCCCTTAGCTGCAGATACGATCGCCAATGCTGGATAGCAAGCAAGATAGCCAGGTACTCTTTTTCGTACACTGAGAGTCCTCTGTTCCTAGGTCCAAGAGCACGGCTCACGAACGCAATGGGGTGCCCCTTCTGAGATAGGACGGCTCCAATGCCCACATCGCACGCGTCCGTGTCCACTACAAATTGTTCAGTGAAGTCAGGCAACGTTAACACCGGCGCAGTCACCATGGCAGTTTTCAGAGCCTGAAATGCCGTTTCTGTATCAGCTGTCCAGACGAACACAACACCTTTCTTGAGCAGGGCTGTTAACGGCTGACTGATAATGGCGTAGTGGCGGATGAATTTACGGTAGTAACCTGTTAATCCAAAAAATCCTCGCAGTTCCTTTTGATTGACTGGACTGGGCCACGACTGGGTCGACTGAATTTTACTGTCATCGGTGGCAACTCCCTGGGCAGAGATAACATGGCCTAGTTATGCCACTTGCGACTGGGCAAATGCACATTTGGATAACTTGACCTGCCAATGATCTTTCTGCAGAATGGCGAGCACTTGCGCCAGATGGTCCAGGTGATCAGTGTAGGTTCCGCTGTAGATCAAGATATCGTCGAAGAACACGAGCGCAAAACGGCGCAACACAGGCGCCAGTGTTGCGTTCATGGCGTGCTGGAACATGGCCGGTGCGCCCGTCAATCCGAACGCCATAACCTTGAACTCATAATGTCCGTTATGTGTTTGGAACGCCGTCTTGTGCTCTTCCCCGGGAGCAAGACGAATTTGGTGATACCCTGCTTTGAGATCCAATTTGGAGAACCACTTGGCGCCAGCAAGTTCATCGAGGAGCTCATCGATGATAGGTAGCGGGTATTATCTATAGCTGTAAGCTCCATGGAAAGCAAGCCTTCTCAGGCCTCCTTGCCGCGCGTGGTGTCGCTGGCTGTGGGCCTTTGCACGCATTGAGTAAAAGTCGTTGCTCTCCACTCTTCGTGGTGGGTCCTCTTTGAGGGAGAGGGTGTACACGTAGAAACCTAGCGCCGTCCCGAAGAGCGACGACCCCATTCATCCTCTTCTCGTCCTCACACCAGTCCTAGCCACCGCCGCCGCCGTCGCCATGGAGATCGCCGTCCAGATCCCTGACATCATGGGTGAGCTAGGTTTCGGGCCGCTTTTCTTCTGGATCCTCTCTCCTCTTCCTCCCAAAAGCACCTGCGTGCTAGGTTTCGGGCCGCCTCCCGCCCACCTCTGGTCGAAGCTTCTCTCGGTGTCTACTCCCCCACCGCCCCTCCTTGCTCCCTGTCCAGATCGAAGATCTTCCCATGAGCTTGCACCCGGCCCGCCCACAAGGTCGCCGGCCACCACGGGATGCCCCACCGTCCGCCTTCGACTCTGCTGCTCATGTTAAGATCTGTGTTGTTCGAGTCTCAGCGCGGCCGCCTGACTACCCGCCGCGACCTAGGTACACGAGCCCCACCTTCAGGAGCACTCCACGACTGCTGATTTGGTGATGCACTGCTAGCCACACCTCCGCTGCTACTCTCAGCCCCTCAGCGTCTTACCTCTCGGTCGTGGGAAGAGGGCATCAGATGGGGTGGCGTGATGGCCCTAATTTTTTGTGATGTTATTGCTGCCTGCTCTTTGCCTCCCCATCCCCAGTGTTACAAGGAATTTCTGGTGGAGGAAGAAAAAAGAAGCTATGTTTGTGTGCAAACCCATGTGAGTTCCTCCTGATTCTTTTCTCCCCAATTTATTTTAATTGTTTTGCAACTAGGGTTTGACTGGCCGGTAGATTCTTACAATGAAGGTGATCTTATGCTACACGTTTGCCAACTTTAATAGAAGTTTATAGTTTGTCATGTAATTTGATAAAAAAGGGTCTTTGTCATGTCTATGCATCCATTTTAGTTATCTCTTATGCTACATATTTTTCATCCGATTACATAGGTTGTTCTGTGTCCATGTTAGCTAGGATAGAATCCTAAATGTTTATAATTGTTTGCATTCTACTGGTGTGGTCAACCGGTATTTCAAATGTATAGTTCACTGCTTCCAAATAGGCACTGCTCGCTTGATTTTATTTCATGGTTATGGTATTACAAAGTTGTAGTTATGCTTTTTTTCCTTGAATTACTCACGCTGCAAGGAGGTACAAGTGTGCACAGTTATCAGTGATGATACGCATTAGTGGATCAGCAGCCGTGGTGTGCTTCAGATGTGAATTCAAGTAGTGTCTGATTGTCTGAATCTATATTCATTAAGCAGTTTTGTGCTGATTGGGTATTTGGGACGAAGATAAGAACTAGATGTTGATGTTGATCAAGAGTTGATGCCTCTATCATTTTAGTTCCAAGTCAAACTATCTTGATATTTTGTATTGGCAATATATTCTTGCCAAGAGCAATTGTGGTGTCACTGCTGATGGATACCACAAGCATCAGGTACACACTTCTAAATTTTGCTATTTTCTTTATCTGTGTAGATAATTCCCCTACTGATTGTACTGATGTTTAAGAAATTATTAAGAGTAATGTGTAGTTGTTTGCTACCAGGTTGTACCTAACAATTTCTGCATAGTTTTGTTCTTTATTCTCGGCCAAAAAAAGTTAGCCCTCCAAGCCACAGTAATTTCTGCATTCAAAGTGTTGTAGTTTCCAGACTGAACATTTTTGTTTTATCAAAACATCATGTGAGATTCTCCATCCTCTGGTCGATGCAACCGTACATGGTGAAGCATCTAAGCTACATCTGGACTCACGTATTGTCCTTTTGGCCATCACTTTTCATACCTAATGTGCTTGGACAATTTCTCATATTATAGTGGTCCCTCTATTTCTATCCAATTGTTGCTCGCATGTTACTTCTTGTTTATCGCTAATGCCAATAAGTTAGTGTTTGTTTAATCTTCTTTTGACATTTAAAAGTTTCCTGCCTTTTCAAGCAGTTAGGCTAACAAGTTTTATTTTCGTCGCTCTGGCCCTAATAGAATCTTTGTCATATGTCATCTGGAAATTCAATACACTACATAGAAGTGTGTTAGCTGTCGTTTGTGTAGTCTTTCTCTTGCAGCTCCTAATTTTATAGTCACCACTTATAGGGCTACTCTGGTTTGTTGTTCTTCATTTGTAACTTCCCAAAATATCATTATGCATATGGTGTTTCATCATTTTCTGTTTTGTAGTGGACAGATCATTTGGAGACTTTTGCGCTAAGATACCACAAGGAGCCACTGACCAATCTAATGGGACTCCCATTGCTCACGGATGTTGTCCAGCAAATGGAGCAAGCCATCGTATCTAAAGAAGGTATTATCACTACGACAATTCCTTAGTCACTACATTTCGTCATTGTGGTTAGAATAAAAGAACCATTTTGGATTCCTTGTGAGCTCAGCCATTCAAAAAAGATTTGCGATCATTACAACCCATCTCAACATTGTTGATAGATTTAATCGCATTGTCAATCTACCAAAGAATTATATGTTGCTGCTTCAGAAGATGGAGCTTCAGTCTGTAGATTGTTTGCATTGCAATTTTGTTTATAGATAATGGACATGTCAGATTATTTTTATTGCAGTACTCTAAATATTTTGGTACTAACTAACCAACTTTGATGTTTGTCCATTCATTTGTAATAATCACAAAAAAAAATTACTAAGGTGTCTTTTTTTTCGAGAAATATGAACCACCAGTCCTATCAATTTCCCAAAATGAGATGACACCATCCTACAAAACGAGTAGACAGATTCTCCCGAGAAAAATGGATCCATTGGCAATGTCACACCAGTGTGCAAGGTAATTATTATGTTTTCCCATCGACAAGCTCTGTTTTCCCATCGACAAGCTCTGGAGCAGTTTTATTTTCATTTTATCCTGATGCATCTCCTGCCTACTGACACACTGACTTATTTTCAGGTCACTAGGTTCTATACCAGGTTTCAAAATTGAGCCTAATTAATTAATGCGAAAATATTACTTAGAGCACCTCAGTACATCGCCATTGGCTGCTTCCCTGCATATAAACGCGCCAAACGTTATAACATTTTCACCTTCATGTGGATTGATTACTTCTCAGTATCAATGTTGGATACTTACAGAAAGGATCATAGGCCAGCTCATCATCGGCCCCTTCAGTGTGATTTTGTTGTGCTAGGCTGATCAGTTACGTCATTCCCAGTATCAACACATATGCTTAGCCAGATCTACAAAGACTGCTTGTGGTTGATATTAATTTGTACATTTACCTCTGTAAAGAATCTTAGCGTGTTATGCTTGATAAAATCATGATATAGTATCTTAGTTTATAGTATCTTAGTTCATGCAGTACACTGAGCTTTGTTTCTCAGGCCAATGTATGACAATGTCTTTGTAGATCATTTCTCTGATTTACCTTTGTACAGATTTTGGGTCATCCATTGAAGTATATAGTACCGATTTCTTCATGTTTATTTGTGAGAATGAGTTCAAACTTTTTTGGTCGAAAAAAAGTAGGTTAGTATTTTAAACCTTATGTATATAGTTAATTTGATATCTAAAAACTGAATATAATCCTCTTTAAGTGTTCTTAGATGCTTATTGGAACCTTTTATTGCCTACAAATGAAGTCTACAAATTTGAAAATCATGCTGTTATGAAGTAGGCAAGAGAATTATATGTAAACGGACTTAACCAAACAATTGAACATGTTGGCTACATGAGTTCAGCATAACAGTTTATATACATCTCAAAGACAGGATTTTTGGAGCCGAGCTTTGCATTCCCATCTTCTAGAGCTAGGTTGTACCGTTTATATGCATCTCAAAGACAGGATTTTTGGACCTGAGCTTTGCATGCCCATCTTTTACCATCTGATACAACGGAGCCTGTGTGGCTAAGCACGCACCTTTCCCAAGGTTAGTATAATTAAAAAAATGTTATTTTTACTAGAGGTCCGAACTTAGGGCATCTCCAGTCGCCCCCCAGAGCCCCCCCACCCCGGCGGGCTTTTTCGCGCCGGAAGCGGCGAATAGCGCCGTTTCCTCACCAGTCGGCCCCCCCGGAAGCCCAAATAGCGCCGTTTCGGCGCTATTTCGCGCCGCGGCACCCAGGCCAAACCCAGCCCGCTGGGTTCGGCCTGGGGGGCGAAACTGCGCGGCAGCACGCGCGGGACAGCTCTGTCAGTGACGCGACGAAAAAGCGCGGGAACAGAACCGCCCCGTGATCATCTTCTTGGCTCGCGCGTCGGTCAAAGGCTGCCGGCGTTTATGGCGTGGCGGCCGTCCAGTGCATGCGCCCGTTCAAAGGCTGCCGGCGTAATGGCGTGGCGGGCGGCAGCGAGGGGACGCGCCGCAGTAAATACCCGGCAGCCTATAAAATCCCCCCGCCGCTCGTCGCGCTCGCCATTCTTCCACCTCGCTCCTCTCCTTCCCTCGGCGCTCTCCTCTCCCCCGTGCTCTCTTTCCTCCACGCAGAACAATGGCGAGCTATAAGGACAACGCCGCAGCCAACGGCTTCCCCCGCCGTCACCTTCGCCGCGACGAGGCGATGGCGCTGTACCGCGCGGGCTACCCGTGCCCGCCGGACAGCCGCCTCCCTAGCTATGGCGCCGGGCAGCCGCGCTGGGCTCTCAGCACGGGCGGGGTGCCCGTGCCTCCGCTCCCGAGCACGGACGCGGAGTTCCGGCGTGCAATCCGCGAGGTGCGCGCCGGCATGGAGGCGGCTGACCGCCTGCCGGAGGAAGGCTTCGACGAGTTTTGGTGGCAGGAGATCACCAGACGCGGCGACACGGAGCTCACCTCCCTTGGCGACAACGGCCCCGTCGACGGCCGCTACAACGCCAATGGGCGCCGCCGTTGGTGGGGAGGCCACAACCGCACCATCGAGTGGGTTGTGGACTACATCCACGCCGGCAATGCGCCACGCTTGGAGATGCCACCCCGGTAGAACCCGGCGTGGGATGCGCGCCGGACGGGCGCCTCCTCCTCGTCGGCCACCTCGAGCTCCTCCGGCGCCCACTCCCTCTCGGTCTCCCCCCCCTTCCTGAACTCCGGCGCGCCAGCCCGCAGGCGTAGCGGCGGCGCCCTGCGCATTGGCGAGCCACGCTTCGAATGCGTGGTCCGCCAAAAGACTGAGGACGCCGGCGACGACGAGGAGTGGCCCGGCCAGAAGACCGCGGAGCAGCTCTCCCTGAACACGCTCCAGCCCCTCGCCGATGAACTCGCCGCGGACTGGAGCTTGCGGGAGAGCACCGCCCAGGAGATGGAGCTCCAGCGCCGCCTGCTCGCTGAGGCGGAACAGCGCAAAGCGGCGCGCGACCAGGAGGCTGCCGCCAACGCGGCGCGCCGCCGCGTCCCTCCCCCGCCGCCGACGAAGGACCCTGTCTACGTCGTCCTCGACCCCGACTCCGACGAGGAGGACGAGATCCAGCGTCCCCTCGCGGCGAGCAGATGGGGCAGCTGCGGCGACGCCGGACAGGGACCGAGCAAGCGCCCCGGCGACGGCCCAGACGACGACGACGACGGCGACGACGTCGACTACAGCCAGGCCATCGCAGCGCGCCTCGGCCTTCAGTAGTTTTAGTTTAGATTTAGTTTAAATTTGCGTTTTAGTTTAAATTTGCGTCGAACTTGTACAGACTTTGCTGAATTCAATAAAATGCGCCGAGTTGTTCAAATCGAGTTTTTTGGGCCGAAACTTGGGCTCGGGGAGCGACTGGGAAGCCTGCCCCCAGGTTCCAGATTAGCGCCGTTTGACGCCGCGGCGGCCCCAAAACGGCGACGTTTTGGGCCCTGGGGGGGGGGGCAACGGCTGGAGATGCCCTTAAGCCTGTAGGAATATGAGAAGCCTCGGCCGCTAGAGAAGGGATAGGTGCCGCTGTGGTTAGTAACACTAAAAAGTACTCCCTCCGTTTGTTTTAACTCCGCGTACTCTCAGGCCTCCTTGCCGTGCGTGGTGTCGCTGGTGGGCCTTTGCACGCATTGAGTCAAAGTCGGTGCTCTCCACTCTTCGTGGTGGGTCCTCTTTGAGGGAAACTCGGTAAACGAGAGGCATTAAAAAAAGCAAAGGGGAGCCAAACTTCTCACGCCTTATCTCTTCTCCCCAATTCCTCCAGCTCGGGAGAGGGAGACGAGACCATCTCAGGATGAAAGTTCTCTGGCCGCCCGGGCTACCTCCAAATTTTCCCGACCTGCACTGGATAAGAGAGAGATTAGAGGGGAGGGAGAGAGAAGATGCGGCGGGGATGGAGAGAACAGGCGGAAAGGTGAGAGGGTATCTGGGAGGTAGCCAGGTAGAGGATGTCCAGCGCCTCCGCCATCCCTAGGTTCGCGCGAGGGGATGGAGAGGCGCCGCCGAGCTCGGAAGGTGTACCGGTCGCCGGCCGCCGGGTCTGCTTTTGATCTTTCCAAATCTACGGGGGAACACCACGAGATGTGAGGGCAGGGGGAGAGAGCAGCGCAATGCCAAGGAGGGGAGAAAGTAGCGGCAGATATGAGGGTGGTGGGACTTGGGAGGCGGTCACCGGCCGCTGGATGGGAGGGAGGAAGGCCGAACCTGTGTCGTCGCCGCCGTCCTAGGTATTCTGCGCGAGGAAGGAGCAGAGGCGCAATCGGTGGGCTATGTCTGCTCTTTCGCAAAGAGGTACGTGGGTGCTTCTCACGAATACAGAGCCAGTCTCCAGGGGCGTAGCTCGGGATTGTTCTTGGTGCAGTTTTGCCTTCGCGCCGGCTCGCTCAATATTCAGCCGAATGTCACGGTCCAAAACATCCAAACGGTGACATTGGAGATATTCAGGCCTCAATGCTATGAATACCTAATACCAAGGCTGAAAGCAAACATCCGAACGAAGAGTTAGGGTTTCTGGCCGCTGGCGTCCTATTAATTTTTTGTCAATCCGTCTGTGCATCTGATGGTGTTGGCTCGACGGCGGCCGGAGGTGAAGTTGTCCTTGTGTGTCTGGTTTGGTTGCTGTCTGCCACATGGCGGCTCGGCGGTGGTAGACAGCACGGGTTGTCGGTCGCGGAGCCAAGGCCGCCCGCCCTCTCCTCTCCTCCGTTCATACTAGCGACGGTGAGGCTCGAGTTGTAGCACGGAGGCGTCAGAGTGCGGCCGACAGCCTGCAAATTGCGGAGAAGAGATCGTGGCTATAGCCACACCAGCGGCTGCCACACTGGACGGCTGGAGCAACAGCATGACAAGAGCCCCTTGCCTAAGGCCAGCACGAGTGCTCGCTCTTCCATGTGGAGATATTCGTGTAACCAAGGTTGTGATACAGTGCTCAACTTGTGTGTTCATGCTATACATTTATCTTTGGATTTTCATCATGTGTGTTGATTCTTAACTTTATGCTCCACGGTTGTCCTATTTGTGCTTCGGCTGAAGTAAAGTTTATGCTCCTCAGCTTGATTCTTCTATTAAAGTCGTAAAAATAACTACTTATAGAGAAGAGGCGAAATCTGAATGCGGACAAGAAGTTCTTCTTTTAATGATATGTCTGCAGCTTTGAGCATATGATCATATTTGCAACTTGTGCTGAACTCATGGTGGCAAAATAAAGTTGAGCCAGACTTGATTGAAATTCAATCCTTGATGTTCATAAGGAATATGCGTGCAGACAGTTGTGTCACAGACAACAATACCTATTTATGTAGTTGATTGAGAAAATTGAGCCGTGTTATTTACACTACATTTATTTGCCTCTCATAAGGAAATCTGTTTGTTGCATAGTTGTATCATAGCCAGATTAGAATGTTGCTAATGTAGTATGTTAAGTTTAAGTACATTCCAATCAGCGAGCTGAGATTTTTTCATCTATCATATAACTGTTGCCTCAATCTCACAATGCCGTCTCCTGTTTTTCTTAAGGTTTAGGAATTAGGGAGTTGACTGTTGCCTCAATCTCACAATGATAGATGGCGATTCAAACAAAAACAAGGCAGGGGTCAGATTAACATACACATTAGTTTGTGATGTTTTGTTTCAATGTTCAGAAATGGGTAGTTGTGTAATATTTTTAGCTATGCCTTCTTCGAATGTATCAACTGAACTAGGATCATACTACAACTGTAAATAATTCCCTTTCAGCTTATTTTTTTTTGTACCTTTGCAGTTTTGTAAATACACATCTTAAAGAAGGCTGGTTAGTATTTAGAATGTGTATTATTTCTTAGCACCTGTTGCACATTTCTTGACTGCAAATATAAAGGAAAATAAATTGTAGTTTTGGAATGGCGCACAACACTTAGACTTAGAGGTGCTCATTTTTTTTTTAAATCTGGAAAAAATGCATTTTCATTCATCGGATGCACAATATCGTGTAACTTTTCTGTTTGTCCATGTATGGACAAAATTTCGTACAGAAAATCCCTATGGCCCACCGTTATGGCCGGTTGGCTGGTCTACCCCTGCCTCCTTTCTTGCCACCGGATTTCTCAGCCTTCTGGAGTTGCTGCAGCCTAGGCGTAGATTGTCCGGTCCGTTGTACTACTTCACACAACAGAGCACGAGGGCCAGCAGAGTGTTGTTGAGGAGCGGGAGAAAAAGACAGAGCACGAGGATCAGTGAGGAGCGGGAGAAACATAAAAGCTAGCAGAATCTGCATCACTCTACCCAAAATGCAACTACCATGCTCTCCTCATCTTCCTCGTGAGGTTCACGATGGCGCCACCGAACTAAGCACCGTTATGCTATCGTCGGCTCAACAAATTCCTAAAACAGTACACTGTTTTTATATTTGTTTGAGAAGATTTTTCACTGCCAGTATCAAGAAATAGGTCATGCTAATATAGTTCAAACTTGAGTTTGCGCTAGACTATGTCAAATAATGCATACGTGGGAAAGTATTTGTCTAGAGGATTATGACATGCTGAACAAAACCATCCTCTTTCTTAGTAAACACATTAGTTCAAAGTTCCGATTTGGATTAAAGAGAATATGAAGGTTTTACGTTTGTATTATTTTTTTCTCCTTTCCTACTCATCTGAAGGTGTTCTTTGGTGTGCTTTGCCTATCGAGTTCGTTTTGTTTTACATCAAATTCGTAGTCCTGGAATGTTCTGCAGTTAAATTCATGAAGAACATCCATGTTGCTCCTATCTTTCAGGAGGTGGGGTGGTGAGTAGGGACGCTAACAGATGAGGTGCCGAAGGGGCGCGTATTTCCTGCTCTTCCAGTTCAACCTGATGTTGACGGGCTACACGGGCGTTAGCACAGCTATGACGCCTCGAACAAAACCAAGTCCTCCTGACTGCGCTCCAAGGCAACGCCACCTTTTGACGTCAACTCTAATGGCCTCCTTTTAGGTTGCTTATGTCATGTGGTCAACCTTTTACACTGGCAAGACGAGACCGCTGGTGCATAAGGTATGCTACTACACCACTGTTACCATTAGTGTTGCGTCATTCTTCTTTTATGGGTTTCCTTCAGTAGATTTAGCTTGTGGTCGCCCCCCCCCCCCCCAATTAGTAAGTTCAAAAGAAGAACAATCCAAACATTAATGTGTTCATGTATTTAGTTTTTATGCGCTCCTGGTGGAATTTGTTTTGATGATAAGGCTTACAAGTTTATTGATTTCTCGGCATTAGCTGCTGAAATGTCTCATCTTTGGACCTTGTCAGAGATAGCATGCTTGTGTTTGCTACACCCTTTGTGGTTTGAATGTTAACGATTCAGCTGGTTTATTGCAGGGGTAAATTTTTATATCGTAAGTATGCTTTGCAACACCTTTGTTGTAGCATATGATATTTTTGTCCAGATTTGCACATGTCAAGGTTGCTTACTTAGTCACACCATATCGATCTGAAGAATGTGATTGGTCCAATGCCGAGAAAGTCCGTTGTGCAATGATTTAGGATTTTATAGGTGTTTTTATTGTTAGCTGTAAGGGTTCTTCTCACCTGAGCTTTGGCGTATACCGTTCAATGGCATGGCTTTCTGTGATGTCGTTTCACCCACGTGATTTTAAGTTCTAACATTTAAGTATACCTTCTATGATGAAAATAGGGTTTTATGTCTTTATTTGGTTACATACTTTAGTTTGTTGCTTAATACAACTGCTGATATTTGTGCTTGTGTGGTGCATAAAAAAGGTGCCGCCACCAAATGCAAGTATTCAAAGAACATAAATATTGGTTTGTCAAAGTACTCTTAATCCTCTGCGGTAGAGGTGCTTCATGTTGTGAGAGTTGGTTGCTGGCATCTTCCCAGACTTTTGCGTTGAGTGCTATCCTATTAAATGTCAACTTGGAAAATAATTTATATGGTCGATATTTCCCTCATTGTTTGGATTTGAGTTCTGGTGGGTATCTCGTTTACCTATAAATGTGCATAAGATGTTCCGTGAGGACACAATGAGAACGACTCAACAGCTTAGGTATTAATAATGCAACTGTGTCGTTCTTTTACCATGAAAAGTTTTGAGCAGCTTACTAGGGTAGCCCAACTTTGATTCATAAGTTCGTGTTCTTCTCCAATACATTTCCTCTTGATGCTCTATGATGTTCACCATGCATTTGTGGTACCCGACCATCTACTACAAGATATAGTAATCTCACGTCTTTAATAGGGTGTAGGAAACCTGGCGGTTGTATTTCGTAAACTAGGAAAATAATTCTCCATGAGAATTAAATAATATAATACATTAGACTGGGTGGTTTTCAATTGTGCTTTCTTTTCTTTCAACTTTAGAGGTCCAACTTTAGTCAATTTTGTAAGATCTGATTGTGCGCTACCTTTTGCTGTACCTCTTTGTACATCACTTTTTCTTTGTTTCTTAGCTTCTTTTGCACGAGTGGCAATTGTCATTCGCTGTACCTCTTTGTACATTTCCAACCCTGTATCTTCTCTAAAAATAAAGGTAGAAAGTCACCTACCTTTTATGGTAAAAAATGTTATTCCCACTTTTCTTTGATTAAGCAACTTTAAAGGTCCAACTAGGCCTTTAATTTGTTTTTCCCACATGTATTTCTTTTTCTGAATATGTCTGCTAACAACGCTATGAGGACGGCGCGGCGAAGCGCGCTGTCTGTCTAGTTTGCCTTTAACGGTGAGTGCGTTGAGAGGTCTATAGTCGATCACGAGCCGCCACGGCTTAGCCCCTTGCTCCTCCTTCTTCTTAACCAGCAGTACTGGAGCCGCGAAGGCGCTGTCACTGTGCACGATAACCCCTTGGGCAAGCAGTTCTTTCACTTGGTTCTCGATTTCCGTTTTCAATTCTGGCGCTACCCTGTAGGGTCTCACTGACACAGGCCTAGCCCCTGGAATGAGTGGAATACGATGGTCGTATTGGCGTCGTGGCGGCAGTCCAGCTGGGGCTGCGAACACAGACTCAAATTGGTCGAGGATTGCCTGCACATCCGAGGGAATTGGAACATCGACTTGCCTTTGTTCACTCAGCATCTGAATTTCGACAATCGCGTGCGCGCATAGACGAGATTCGTCGCCATGAAGAATCACTTGCCTGCCCTTGTGCTGAAACGAAATCCATCCCTGCTCCCAGTGAGTTAACATTGGACTGTATTTGCCCAACCAATCGAGGCCAATGATACCGTCGTAGCTCGCCAAGTCAAGCACGCGAAAAGTGTCAGTAAAGTCTGCGCCATCGGCAGACCATTGCAGCTCTGGAAACTGAGACGAACATGTGAGTATGGCTCCACCGGCCACCTTCACAGGGATGTGCACTGGTAACTGAACTTCACCCGCGAGCAATTGCGACAAACGACGGTCGATGAAACACGTGGAACTCCCCGAGTCGACGAGGAACAAAAACGAGTATCCTTGGATGCGTACTTGTAACTGCATCGTGCGTGGAGCGGCAGTACCTGGTGCCAATGCCGCTGCTGACAGTGTGTGGAGAGACTGCGGCGAGCCTTGCTCAGTCGATGCTGCTTCTGACGGAGTAAGCTCCTCGCCCTCTTCAGATAAGCGCATAAATTCCACCATTTCCTGGACGACATGCAGAGATACAGATGTCTTGCACTGATGCGCAGGGCTCCATTTCTCGGCGCAAGTGAAGCAGAGCCCCTTAGCTCTTCGGTATGCTTTGAGGCTGTTCCATTTTTCATCAGCAGCTCCCCTTCCTTGCTCTGCAACGCGTTTTTCTTCTACAGTACGAGAAATCCACTTAGCCGGTGGAGTCGGGGGTTGTGGCGGCGAGTTGTTGCGGCGCCACGGTACAGATGATGTGACGGGCACTTGCAATGAAGCAGTACCATCTCCGAGCTCTTCATACAACAGAGCTAATGAGTATGCGTTTTCCAATGTTGCCGGCTGCTGAATGGCCACCAAAACACGCACGCCAGGTTGCAGGCCATCAAGAAATTTGGTGACATAATGCACACTGTCAGGCCGTGGTTCATAAACTGCGATTTGATCCACTAATTCAGAGAACCGCTGCACGTAATCCTCCACAGAGCTTGTCTGATGGATGTGGATGAGCCGTCTGACCAAGATAGAATGCTGGTTGCGACTGAACCTTGCCTGAACTGCTGACACGAACTCCTGCCAAGCGGGGGCTGGTGATTTCTGCAGATAAGACTCCAGCCACGTCGCTGCGCCCCCCGTGAACAACGATGATGCGTTGGAGACCCAGTGTAGTTGCTGTGTCTGCCATCGATCAAAGTACTCTTCACAACGAATTTGCCATAATTTGGGGTTGGCTCCATCGAATTGCGGCAGGCTCGCACGGTAACCAGAGGAATAAGCGTCAGAACTCGCGGTCTGAACATGCCCCGTATCCAATTCAGTAAGAGAGCAACGGCCGGAATTGTTACCTCCGACTGAGGAGGACGAGTGATTGACAAACGTCGGTCCCCGGTGTAGCGCCGTCGAGTGGTGCCCTTGGCTGGAGTCGCCAGCTCCTCGAAACGGTGAGCCAGCATCTCGATCCATCGACACGCTTGGATCCGGGCGCGATCCCCATGCCAGTGTCGCGGTGAGGGCCTTGATCTCGGAGCTGAGGGAGTCGTTGACGATCTTCAGATCTGAGCCGATGGAGACCTTGAGCGTCTCCAGATCAGCTGCCGCGGACGCCCTGACGGCCTCGACCGCATCGCCCACCGTCTTGACTTGCTTGTTGGTCTCGAGCACGAACTTCCGAACCTCGTCCAGGGTCCTCTTCTGGTAATCGAGGAAGCGAGCCTCGTATTCCGCCGTATTCTCCGAGCGGATCAGCTCGTAGAGAGTGCGAGATTCATCGGAGAGCTGGTCCATGGCTTCCGATCGAGCTTTGGTGGAGAATCGCGTCAGGTAGTGGTGATTTGGCAGATCCAGGGTAGGGAAAAAATTTGGGCGTGAGAAGGCTCTGGATACCAATTGTAAGTTCCTAGCTACGGTGGAATCAACTCAAGTAATCGAGGAAATTGGATGAATTAAGCTCGTTCCTCCCAACCTCCCCCGAGCTAGTTCATTACAGACGGCATCGCCGTTTCTTTCGTACGTTTCAAGCCAAGTTTTACTCAGACGATGCTAAGCTTAAGTAGAGGGCCTCGCCTCCGTGGCAACTTCCCATTCGCCGTTGCTTAGCCATCTTGGGACCCTTCGTTCTCTCGTGGGCCTGCCTTCCGCTGATCCTGACCGTCCGCTGTGCCTGGTGCGTGGTCCACGGTAGCTGTGTGTGCTAGGTCGTTGACAGGAGCTTTGCTTTTTTTAACAAGTTGAAGCCTCCGGCACACACACTGACACAGTGACAGTGTGACACCACGCACTACACTCCCAGCTAGCTTTCCCCACTCCCACTCGTCCAGGAGCGGCGGCGCCTCTGCTCTCCACCAGCGATCTCTCCATCACACTCCTGCGGGCGCCGGCAATCTCTGGTATGCTACTTTCTGCCCATCTCCCCGCTCTCTTCCCTTTCCTCCCACGCATGCTGGGCTGCTGGCTGCTTCCCACCTCCTCGCCAATGCTACTCTCCTAGTCTGCAATGGCAGTGCACGCGAGGTGTTCGACGTGTTGCTGCTATGCGCACAATGCCTTACTGCTCCAGCTCCTCACATGCTCTGCACTACAGCGACGATGTAGGCATGTAAAACTAACGCGCGTGCTCTTTCCTTGCAAGATTTGACTCGGAGAGATGGCGGAGGCACCGAGCGCGGGGACGCCGCCATCCTGGGCGGAGCTCCCGGAGGACTTGACCCGCATGGTGCTCCGCCGCCTCCCGGCCTTCGTGGATCATGTCCGCTTCGCCGTCGTGTGCCCGCAGTGGCGCGCTGCCGCGCGGCAGCACCCCGTGCCCCGGCCGATGCCCTTGCTCGCGCTCCCAGACGGCACCTTCTACAGCCTCCCCGACGGCAAGCCCTTCCGTTTCCCCGGCTCCGGCTGTGCTGGCTACAAGAATGCCGCAGATGGCAGCTGGCTCGTCTTCTCGCGCGACGACGGTTGCTTCCTGGTCGACCCCTTCGCCGGTGCCACCGTGACGCTGCCTCCTCTGTCTACCATCCAGCTCCATCCTCCCGATGCAGTTCCTAAGTATTTAAGGCTTGGGAATGTAAGCATTTTCTACCCTTACGCTACTTGGGTGCACATCAGGGACCCAAACGAGATGCCCGTTCTGAACAAGCTCATCTTGTGCTCCCCAAACCTTGTCGCTGCATTCGCAGGCAGTACAATGGTCCAGTGTGGACACAACAGTCAGATTCTAGTGTGCCAGCCCGGGGCTTCCTCTTGGTCAGTACGCGCGAATGATAAGTGCAAGTTGTTTGAAGATATGGCATTCTATCAGGGGCATCTCTACGCCCTTGCTGATGACGAGAACCTTCTCATTGTCAACATCAGCCACGACCCTGTAACGGGTGATCCACAGGTCTCCCAAATTGACCAGGTCATTACGGCGGGCGATCCATTCCATACAGACACCAACACTATGGTAAAAAAGAAGCTCTACCTTGTGGAATCATGTGGTGTGTTGCTGATGGTACGCAGGAAGGTTTTCTGCAGAATGGCAGCAGGAGAGCAGAGAGTTGTGGCTGGACTGGAACATGCTGAGTTTGAGGTCTTCGTGGCGGACTTGGAACACTCACAATGGGTGAATGTCAAAACCCTTGGGGATGACCAGATGCTTTTCCTTGGACGACCGTGCTCCAGGGCTGTCTCCGCATCTCAGCACGGGATGCAGCGCGACCAGATCTTCTTCTTGGATGATATAATGGAGAATGCTTACGAGGAGTACGCTTTTGAGGAGGAGAACACGTGTGTCGGTGTCTACGACATGGGAACTGGTAAGGTCTCCTCCCCTCTGCCAATGGTCTGGAAGCACGAGATGATTCTTGCCACATGGTTGTTCCCTTGGGAGTGAAGTGAAGGTGCTACTATATATGCAGTCTGTTCAATGGATTATTAATTGTCTACCATGATGTGGTGGTTATTCCGCCACAAGATAATTATTGACTCTATTTGTGTTTGTCGACCTGGACTTTAATTTGTATGGTGGGTACCTCTCTTTTGAGGAACTATGGTATGGTTACTAATTCCAGTGCTTATGCAGACTCTAATTCGTATTGTCTGTTTCTCTCCATGGTATCTGTAAGAACATGGGAGTTGATCATGCATGGCTCATGTTGTGAACTTATGATGAATCTTAGTGCAACCAGTTGGTCTTTTTTCCTCCTTTTTTCAGAGGGCAGTCAATTGTGCCTATTTAACTTGTGCATTCATCAATTCTTCAGAGTGCAGGTTGAGTAATTTTTCCTTGTGATGTGCGTATGCATCTGTGCACTGTGCTTGAATTGTGCCTGTTGGAGAGGCATACATATATCGCAAGCTATCTGTTTTTTATTGCGCTTGCTAGTGTCTACTGTCTAGTGCTGGTAGAATCAAAAGTGGCATCTAGCTGCATGTTAGCAATCACGATAAGTAGTACTCCCTCCCTAAATATAAGATGTTGTAGCTATTATTCATATTTGTCTACATACATGCTAATATGAGTGAACATGTGCACTAATATTGTCTAGATACATGTAGATATGTGTGTATATGGAAAAATGCTAAAACATCTTACATTTAGGAACGGAGGGAGTACTTGGGACTGCCTCTTTAATATTCAGCTATTTTTGTTCCATATTGCAGTCAGGTTTTTGGGCCAATAGCAAAGTAACTAGTATGGCACACGTTTTGCAACCTGAGAAATCATCAGATAAATTTATTTCCATTTTAGTCACTTTTTTGGAATTCCAAGTAGCAAGCCTAGAATCGATTGCAGTTTCTCTGAATCGTTTGTCACTTTAGTCGATTTAATAGATACATCATACTGTTGTGCTACAGAAACCTTCAAGTATAATACCTGCTCTTAGGATACTTATAATCATTATGGTTATTCCTGGGATTTATTTTCACCTAGTTTTTTATGCCAGGCATCTAATGCTCACAGATGAAATGATTACATGGAAGAGTATATTTTTTTCCCTTACAAATTGTTAGCTATTTATTATGTGATTATCAACAGCCTCCAGTATGAAGTGTGATGTCTGTCTTGTTTGTAGAGCGCCTGCTCGTGGTAGATAAGTTTCTTTGCACTGAGGATGATTTTGTTGTCATTTGAATAGAGGAAGTGAAGATGTTGTACTTCTTTTTGGTGTATTATTTACTGGTTATATGTTGCTTGATATCGTTACAAAAGGTTGGCGCTGATACATTGCCTCATAAATACTGGTGGTTCTATTGCACTGACATTGCAAAATCATACTTTGCTGGATGATATGTTGTATGTATTGACTATTGAACCATCAATATTTTTCGCACTAGTAAAATACAACCAGAGCTTCAGGGTCATCGTCAAATTGGTGATTTCTCTCTCGAACATCTTCTTTAGGTCCCTCTTTTAGTAGTTACTTTCATGGTGAAGGTTATTTTGTTTCCCTGGAATGGATACATGTACTATGTACTGAAAGATGACACTTTACTCTCTGTTTGGTCCTGCTTCACAGTGCCAAAAGTGATTTCTGCAGGCATCCTCGTTTGGTACTGTATGGGAACAGATTTCAGGCCATCCTTGTTTGGTACTTATTTCAGCATTTAATTTTAGTGCTGCCATTTTGCTTGACGAAACTTCTACTTTAACTGTGCTTAGAAAAGTTGAATGTTTGTTTAAATCTTGCACTAAGTATTCTACTCCCTCTGTCTGATATTAAGTGTCGCTAAAACGGATTTATCTAGCACTAAAATACAATATAGTACATCCTTTTTCGAGGCGCATAATATTAAATACATGGTGGATGAGAGAGCAAAGTCAGGCAGTGACAATCTTTCCGTAATGGATCGTCTCTTATCGCGGTATCATAGGTAATACACGATTGCAAGATACAACCATTCTAAATGCATTGTATGTTAAGTGGTGTATCTTAGTAAACATGTATTTAATGATTTTGGCCTCATACTAATATGTGATTGGTCTAACAAGTTATTTTGCCTATGATACCGTGCAAGAGCCGTATCCTAAATAAGATACAACACCCTTCTCTTTCCTCATTAAACATAGTGCCACATCAGCATTTTGCCTATGATACCGCGCTAAGATACCCCCATTACGGAAGGCCTTATGTAGTTTTCATAGGTTCGGACCTATTGAATTGCATTCAAGGACGTGGGCACCAGCAGAGGGCTGGCGCTGTCCGGCGATCGGAACGCATAGCATACCTGATGCATGTACTGCGAATTTTTTTTCGGACCCGTATTTAGGGTTAGCCCACTGAGCTCCCGATTGGTCTATGTTTGCACGTACAAAACGTCCGCTTCAAACTGTGCGCAGCTTCTCCGAGTCCGAATTGCCACCGACTCCTACACGTGTTCATGTACTACGTCGGACGCCGCGCGTAGATAAAATCCCGGCCCCAGGCTACCGCAGTTCCATATCCACATACACCCCATCGAAACATCTCTCCTCTGTCGCCTACCGATGACGCACCACGACTGCTCGATAACGATGACGCACGACCACCACCACTCCATGCCGACGGCGACGCACAGCCACCACCACCATCACGAGCAGCGGCTTGCGGCGTTGCCAGCTGGGTTCCAGGTCCCGTACCCATACCACCCGTCGTCGACGACGAGGCAGCCGCCTTCGGTGCTGCCAACCACGGCCGGCGCGCCGGTCGGCGAGCCCAAGACGGACGCCTGCATCGTAGCAACAATGATGGTACGTTGTTTTCACGTGAGCGTGCATGCTTTGGTTTGTCAATTTTTGTTCCCTTCTTTAATCTAACTCGATCCTTGTCTTGTCACTCTTGTTTTCGGTGCATGCATGCAGTTGGCCTTCTTGATCGTCCTGATCGTGGGTAGCATCCTCCTCTATATATTCAGATGATCCGACAGGAGCGCACGCGTGCCGATTAAATAGTGCTACGCCTTCAGTGACATGCATGGACATTGCATGGCATGACGGCAGCAGATCATATAGTACTACCTGTATTGGTAAAAAAAAAAACTAGTTTAATCGGAAGAATATATATCGAGTAGACTTGGGGCCATGTAACGATTGTTAATTATTATTATTATTACTACGTAATTTAACCTAATGTGACCATGCTGTTTGAGAAAACTGTTTTACAACTGTTATTGTCGCTATGGACCTAAGGGAAATAGCTGCCGGAATAATAAAAAAATCGAAGTTCTAGAATTTATGTTCTTTTTATTGAGTAACTATTCCCTCTTTTCGCGCTATCCTTTATGTACTGGAAATCTTTGGTTGAACTCCTTTGACGACAGTCGATGTACAGCTTATAAATTTATTGAATCTCTATAAATTGCATAGGTGGATTTTTTTGAGCATCACCAAAGGAAGAAATATAATTATGAATGGTGCCGAACGAACTCACCACCCATGTCCTCACCTTTCTTGAGTTATGAGCATCCTAAATAACCCTTTCGTGGCTTTCCCTATTATAGGTCCCTCATTTGTTTTCTTCCATTTCCCGAACACCCCGTTCCAAGCTCTACCACCATCCGCCTCATGCATGAGCTTATCTAGACATCCCCATTAGTCTAACCTCTTTCAAGGCCGAGGATCCATATTCCTAGATAGGAGGCGGGGTGCCATGCCAAAGCAGCAGCTTTCCTGCACCAAGTAGGTCCGGACCCGGACTCACAATTGTGTGAACCACTAAGTGCACGACCAATGACATCCACCACATACCAATGGTCGTCCTGGTGTCCGAGCTCCACAGCCGGATTGCCACTTGGAGGCCCTTACCCTCCCTAGGGGACGAGGACGGTCGCCGCCATGGACACGGTAGTGACAGTGTCTGTGGGGAGAGATCGATGTACTCGCCCCATAAATGGTAGGCCTTGTCACCCCTAGGTCATCTTGTGGGGCGACATGGTGGTTCGGCTCTAACGGCAAGGAGGAGAGGGGAGATCGGCAGACGGGAATGACATGGTTGCAGGATGGCGGTGGCGCCGTTAGAGAACGACAACGATGTGGGGAAGACCTAGCAGAGATAGCACTTGGTTGCGACTTCCATATGGTTCTAGTTGAAATATTATTTAAAACAACTTTGGTAAAACTTTGGCAAGTGAAAAATAGTGCAATCAATAAGGTTTTTTTTTTTCAAAATGGAGGTTAAACACCCCCCCCCCCCCCCCCCCCGCGCTTCTGTACCGATGGGTGCACACCGAGTTTTTTTTATTAATTATTCCACGAAGACTTACAAATTAATACATTAAAAATACTGAAGCCACCGTCCTGACAAAAACTGTCGCTACATCTACCAACTCGATGAAGATGGTTCACTTGGTCATAGCCATCTGCCCAGACCTCACACCAACACACATCATCTAAAATCGAATGCCTCAAACCGAGCCGCCCAATGTATTACAGGAATCACACTATATGTCGAGGTACCGTCGACATAGCCCCATATGCAGAAAGCAAATCCCTATGCCGACGGTATCCGAGGGTCGCCAACTTTTTTCTCGGCATAGCCCAAAACAAAACGCCAGCATAGAAAATCCGTCGGCAAAAAGATCTATGTCGACGACCAATTTGGACATATGACGACGGCTTCTCACTGCCACGTGGCGTCCCCAAATGGGGAGGCCTATGCCGACGACCAGACGAGGTATGCTTCCGGCCTTTGTAGGCCACGTGGCAGCCCCTGGTGGCTGGGGGCAGATCTATGTCGACGGCCAAATGGGTGGTATGCCGACGGCCTCGAAGCCATGTGGCAGCCCCTGGTGCCTCCCGCGAAGTAGCTATGCCGACGGCCTTGTGCACCACGTGGAAGCATCTGGTGCCTCCCGCGAGGTAGATATGTCAACGGCCAGTTTGTGCTATGCTGGCGGCTATTACCTTCAGCATACATTCGTGTCTATGCCGACAACAAAATCCGTCGGCATAGTTCCAGTCCTGCAGTCACGACATGATCTTGTGCACCTTGAGGGAGCTACGCCGACGGTTTGCCGTCGGCATACATATTACCAGGTTTTTTCCCCTGCTGTTTTTTGCAGCCATTCCTGTATTTGTAAATAGAAAATTTGGACAGGTAAATTCACACATCCTGAACACAATACACACATTTCATCAACTCATCGACATATTGGACAATGCACACATTTCATCAACATATAGGACAAAGTAACATGTTCACAAGCACACATACATGTCAAACGATATGTTCCCGAGCACAACGAGTACGGAAGCATGAGTAAGTCGACACATGGATGTCACAACCTGACATGTTTGATACAACAAAACAACCGAGTCCCTAGCACCGCTACGACACCAAGTGAAAGTACAAGTATGATCACTAGATGGGTTGGATAGGTGACTACCAATTTTTTGTTTGTTTATTTTATATTTGATTAAGTAAGATGAATCGCAAGGTTGAATAGATGTGCAACTAGAGGAACAACCTATGTGACACTATACAAAGTATGCAACAGAAGCAATATGTAAAGCACAAGATAAACCACAAGTATAAACAAGGAGACAAGAATATGTTTCCCGTAGTTTCTTCTCATGAGAAGTACGTCTACGTTGGAGAGGTGAGGAGCCACCTAGGCACCCCAATAACACGAAGGTGCAAACCTTATTCTCCTTGAGCTTCTTCGGTGAAAGAGATGCTCTTTTCCACTATGAGGTCGACTTCAAGGCGTTCACCAAATCGTTACACAAGTTTTAGGCGACTCCACAACTTAATTGGAGGCTCTCAACAATCCGAAACTTTTTAAATCGAGGTGGAAGTTACAAGCACTAGGGTTTTCTCTAGGGTTACAAGTACCCAAGAGATCTCGAGATCCACTAGGATTTGATGGGTGAATTTGCAATTCTTTTTTGGGAATCACAGATCTAGATCTCCTCTATCACTCCACAAAGTGTTGGCTCGATTGAGTGGTCGGAGCGGGAGATCTAGGAAGATGAAGCTTGCACTAATGGCTTGGATAGAGAGTGTGAAGCTTAACTCATTTTGGGGAAGAAGGGGTGCACCAAATACCCCCTTGGAATATGCCCATTGGGTACACCAACCCTCACCAGCGGTACTACCACCGCAAGCACTGGTACTACCGCTGGGCTGGTGAGCAAAGTCGCTACACGGCTTTGCAGGACGCTCCCGACCCCGCACTTCTGGTACTACCGATGGCATGAGAAGTTGATAACCCACAACTGTAGGGGACCGCGATAATTTTCGAGGGAAAATATAACCCAATTTATTTATTCGACATAAGGGAGCCAAAGAATACCTATAAGTCTTAGCAGCTAAGTTGTCAATTCAACCACACCTGAGAAGCACTTAAAGAAAGATATTACAAACAAAAGGTGGATTCTCTTGCTTTCTTAACACATCTAATACAATTGTCAGTATCATAGGTGCACTGGTTCAACGAAGAGATGATAAAATATGGGTAATATGGATGGGAAAACAAGATTTTCTAGATCAGTAATAAAAATGGCTGCAAGCAAAGAAGTAGTAAAATAGAGAGCAACCAATATAACAATGGTGGAAAACAAGGCCTAGGAATCATACTTGCACTAGTGGACACTCTCAATAACATTAACATAATTAAACATATGATACTTTCTCTAACAACATGCATGAAAGGCGTAGCTCGGAAATTGTTCCTCGTGAATCAAGTAGGATGAGAATCGCGTAGGGCTACACAATCGCACCTTAAAGTTCACGTTTCTGTCAATGAACACCCCAACCCTATCACTTTGAGCATCCAAAGATAGTACTAATAAACACCACAACCTCTCTCTTGAATAGCATCTTTCTAATAAATCCACAACACCCTCACAGTCAGCTTGGCACTACCAAGTGGATTTTGCATCCAATTCTCGACCTAAGGCCGAACGGAAAACTTTGGATGTGCATCGAATTTCTAGGTTCAAGGAAGCTTGCTCGAAGGATTCATTCACCCCTCCTTTGAGTTAATGCACGTGCAATCTATCAAGAAAGTTGTGACACCTATAGAAGTTGGGTCGGCGGCAGTTTAGACATATCCCATCGAAAGAAAAAAGACAAGGTGAGAAGAACTAAAATCTCCTAGCTAGCCAAGAAGAACAGTTGGAGGGGGTATCCCTCGGAAAAGGGTGGACTTTGGGATTTATCGAAACATCAAGGACACTTGGGAGCATGCACATCGTCGTCTGAGGGAAAAGGGAGTGTGCATTTTTAGCCATGCTCGATTGGGCACAATATTTCCTCATCTACATCAACAATAAAATTTCTCCATGTGATGAAGCCAAAGCTCAATAACAGAGAAAGGGAAATCATCACCAGGGTGTGGAACACCGAACACCTATGCCTCTTATACACATAAAGTTCAAAAGTATTTCCAACAAAAGGAGTAAAAAAAAAAAAATTCCACCCATATGTATGTCTATGATTCAGTTGTCGCACTAGAATTTTCTAGGCTAAAATATGGGGGGGAGGGGGTAACACTCTGACACTCGCCTTTATGCTTGCTCTACTACTATGCATGAAACCTGATTTGGCCTCTTCTGTCTCCGACTTCCTATCTACGTCTCTACTGATATGATGAGTTGAAAGAAACTAAGCCCTTATGTCATGGAGGGCATAGTAAAGAGTTGATAAAACAGAGATGTATAAAAAAAAGACTATTTTTAACGATACAGTTTTCAACTCATCATTCCGACTGAGTTCTAAATTTCAGCAACAAGACAGACTTCACCCATTTTCTCATGCATCTAGGTTGAATTTGCGATAAGGCGTGCATGGACATCAACCTCCTTCTTCAGCCGGGCGAGCTCCACTACGTCATCTATCACTATGTCATAGTGGGATTAGCCAAGACCAAGGCCTTCAAAGAAACCAAATGCCCTGCAACCCTCCTCTGGTCATGCACCTACTGCCAAAGCACACAGATATGATCCTTCATGGTCATTTTATTAGTCAGAACAGGAAGATCACCGAACAACATCCTCGCTACATGGCCCGAATGGCAGGAAATAGAAGTTCATCCTTGGTGCACTCAACGACAATCATCCTACTGCAGAGGAAACACAACATAATCGAATTGGGGTCCTAGACATCATAAAGAAGTCACAAATGAGATTGAGGGAGTTACAGAGTTGATGCCTTGGGGGAGTGTTGTTTGTTAGGTTAGTCGAGGCGCAGAGTTTGATGTACAATAGCGACAAGCTTTTTCTTGAAATTAACCAAGGTTATCGAATCCAGGAGGATACATAGGTTCTTCAGAAGGTTGTCAGCGGCGCAACTGACGTGGAACATGCACACAAACAAATACATTACTTTTCCCCAACGAAACAGAGAGGTTGTCAATCTCTCCGGTCTTGTTGAAAACAAAGGGATTAAACGTATGGTGCAGAAAATTGTGATGACGGCAGGAAACATTAGAGAACAGTATGATTGCAGTAGGTGGTTTAACAATATGAGGAAAATGGACCAGGGTCCACAATTCACTAGTGGTGTCTCTCCATAAATATTTCTAGCATGTTGGGTAAACAAATTACAGATGAGCAATTGACAAATAATGAGGGCATGACAATGCAGTATATGACAAGATGTTCACTATGCGATTTAACAGGGCATTACAACAAAGTACATAGACTTGCCATCCAACGCATCTATGTCTAAATAATCCACCTTTGGATCAACATCCGCATCATTTCTAGTATTAAGTTGCAAACAATAGATTATTGAATGAAGTATTGTGTGTAATGTAAACAATGCAAAAGACACGTAGACTAACCATCATTATTTTATCCCTAGTGGCAACAACACATCCACAACCATGCACGTTTCGGTCACTCGAACGCTGATTTCTGGAGGCATGAACCCACTATCGAGCATAAATACTCCCTCTTGGAGTCACAAGAATCTACTTGGCCAAAGCATCTACTAGCAACGGATATCATGCAAGATATAAAAACATAGACATGTGGTTAAATAAACAACTTGCTCATAGTATCAATATCATTAGATCCCAGCAAACACAACATGTAGCATTACATAACAATGATCTTGATCATGTAGGCCAGCTCACAAGATCTAAACATGATAGCACAAAGTGTAGAGACTACCATCTAGCTACTACCATGGACCCGTAGTCCAAGGATGAACTACTCACGAATCACTCCGGAGGCAGGCATGGGGGTGTAGAGCCCTCCGGTGATGATTCCCCTCTCCGACAGGGTGCTGAGAAGAGCTTCAGAACCCTCCCAAACTAGGGTTGATGACGGCGGCGACGTCTGAATGTTTTGTGGTTTCTCTATCGGGTCTTTAGGTTTTTTGGGGAAGAAGGAATATATAGGCGAAAGGGCGGCATCGGTGGACAATCGAGGGTCCCACGCCACAGGAGGGCGCCGGCCAGGGGTGGGCCGCGCCCTGGTGTGGCGTGGCCGCCTCCTGGATCGGCTTCTCATCTCCTTCTGGCTTCTAGAGTATTCTCTTGTAATATTTGCGTACGCCAATTTTCGTCCGATTTTGAGAATATTTTGCGACTAGTTTTTCTGAAAGAGAAAAAAAGCAGAAAACAGGAACGGGCACCTTGGCATCTTGTTAATAGGTTAGTACCAGAAAATGCATAAAAATGCTATGAAGTGTAAACAAAACATGTGGCAATTGATATAATAACAACATGGATCATAAAAAATTATAGATACGTTTGAGACGCATCAAGCATCCCAAGCTTAGTTCCTGCTCGTCCTCGAGTAGGTAAACGATAAAACAACATAATTTTTTAGGAGACATGTCACTAACACAATCTTTATCAAATAGTAATGCAAAGCACATGAACTGAATGAAGTGATCCAAGTCAATGGTCTATACTTTGCTAACAAGTAAACAAAGAGTAAACAAAATGAATCATACAAGTGCAAACTTTCATGAATAGTACTTTGGAGACAATGCGGCTATAAGAATTTGCATAAAAGTTAGCTCAGAAAGCAATAGGTTCTAAATAAAATTGTTTGACCAACACAAAGGAAGAATCAGTTTCAGCACTGACTATAACTTTTTTAACATATATATCTCATGGATATTAATGCAATAAGTCAAACATATCATTATATAACAACTGATGTACCAAAGTTGACACTAGTGTTTTCTTGTGGAGATAGAAAGAAGTAGGAAAACTGACTCAACAATAAAGTAAAAGAAAGGCTCTTCGCAGATGGAAGCAGAGATTAAATCATGTGCTAGAACTTTTTGGTTTTGAAAAACATATAGAGAGAGCATAAAATATTTTACTCTCCTCCCAACCTTTGCTATCACAAACCATGGCTAACCGAATCCTCGGGTGCCTGCCAACAATCACTACCATCTAGGAGTGTCTATTTTTGGGGGTAGGTGTGTATGTTAATGGTCAACGTATCAACAAGTAGACAATACATTAAGTCACAAGTTAACTAGACTTTACAAGAGCGGCTCCCATGAAGGACGTTATTTCTACTCTGGTTAGTAGATCATCGCTCTTCTCTTTTGTTTACACACTTATGAACTTTGCTTAACTGGTAAATTAGGGGGAAAAGAGTGAAGAGAATTTTGTAGTAACCAAATTTGGGGCTGGGCACCCCGTTGCCATCTCTTCTAGCGAATTGGATAAGAGGATGTATATGCCACTAGTCCATGTGTGTAAAGTCTAATCAATAAGAGAAATAAAGACCGTCTACCCGTGTCCTCATGAGCTGGTAAATAGTGACACAAAAAAGGGAGTATACGAGTTTTGAATATTTTAAAGGTAGCACATGAAAAATTTACTTGGGGTGGCGGAGAAATACCACATAATAGGTAGTTATGGTGGACATATATGACATTTATTTGGCTTAAGGGTTTTGGATGCACAAGCAACATTCCCGCTTAGTACAGAGTTTAGGCTAGCAAGGTTATTCAAGCAAACACAACTATAAACCGATACAACAAGAATTTATACAAAAAACATGGTTGAAAAATTATAAGACTCCACATTGTCTTACTTGTTAACCAAAACATTTTACTAGACACTATCTAGACTTTGGAACCACCAATGATGCAAACCAAATATCAAGAAGCTTTATGGTAGTTCTTCACTAATAGCCATTACTTACATGATTCATAAGTTTAAACATTACTTACTTGGTAACTCAAAACAATTGCCAAGCAGCCAATTACTCAAGACAGTGATCTTCAAGACTTATGTAAGCATTTTTATTATACCAAACCACATGCAGCATTTTTTGTTCCAACCAAACACCAATCAACTTATTTATCAACTATCCAAACAAATATAAGTGAAGCAAGAGAGTGCTTTCTTCGAAAGAAACTAATAGCTCTGACAATAGATACATGAAAACAGAGAGCTAAAAGTTCTAGTAGTAGCAAACAGGAATACTCAATAAATATAGGCGAAGCACATGAGTATTCTAATAAAAAGCAGAGCGTGTCTCTCTCCCAAACAAGAATGCTAGGATCTAGCTAGTATAGAGAAGCAAACAAAACATAAAAAAACTAAAAACAAAAACACACTGACACTCCAAGAAAAGTGCACTAGATGTGACCGAATAAAAATATAGTCTCACTAGAGATGACCTGATAATTTGCCGATGAAGAAGGGGATGCCCAGCTTAGACGCTTGAGTCTTCTTGAATATTTTGAGGAGGTCTGGAGGAGCTTCCCCAAGCTTAAGCTTTTCAGTCTTCTTGATCTTTCATTATCATCTATCTCGCTTAACACTTGAAAACTTTCTTCACATCAAAACTTCAATGTTTTTCTCATTAGCGGGGTTAGTGCATCAAAACAAAAATCTCACTGGGTTCCTTTTGGACAAAAAATTATAAGAAAATACTTTCAAACGTTATCTACTGTTACTAGCATTGAGTGAAGCTATTTCACCCTAAAAGAATCCACTCAAAACTCGTAAAAGAGAGAATGCAAAATAAAGACAGGATCTATAGAAACCAGAACAGTTTGTAAAGATGATTTTTTTCGGGGCATTTACGTTGCTCAGATAAAAAACTTTAGTCTAAAAAAGATGGCTACATATATCAGAAATACGCACACAAAAATTCAGATCAAAATCATTTTCCGATAAGCGTATGGAATTTTTCTAGTGAATACAAGAAATCTATTCCTGCGCAGTAATCCCAATAAAAGTACCTTCTAGTCATAGATACTCTTCTTGGCACAACAAAACAACAAATGAAAGATACAAAGATGTTGTTACAGAAGCAACAATTTTCTTGACTCAACAAAACAAAAAAAAAAACCAAAAAAAACCGATGGGTTGCCTCCCATAAGCGCTTCTCTTTAACGCCTTGTAGCTAGGCACAAGTAGGGAATCAAGTATTATCAAGTTAAAATATACCACCACTGTTACCTTTAGACCTATTGTTCTTCTTCTTGATCTTCTTCCTAGGAAGGGTGTAGTTGCCATTTGGGGAGCTGAATTTCAAGATTCCTAAGTTCATGTCAATGACTGCTCCAACTTGTTTCAAAAGTGATCTTGCAAATGTAATATTCCCTTCTCCTGCACATTCAATGACATGGTAATCAATAGATACAACCATCCCACAGATTTTTGTAAACACTCCTTCAGCAGTTACCATAGGTAATTTAATAGAATTATCAACCAAGGTTATAAAAACCTCACTTTTAGAGAGCCCCCACAGATTTAAAGAATCATAAATATTCATCGGCATTAGGCAGAATTCAAACATAGTATCACAACGAGCATGAAATATTTCACCATTGATAACGATTTTTACTGAAGGAACCCAGCCTGAAGGTTCTAAGTTTGGAGGAATATTTTCATAATGTATGAATCTGATTATAATCTTCTTTCAGGCTAGATATGTCTATCTCAAGGGAATTCGGTCTTTCATTAATGTTCTCAATAGTTGAATATATTTTACTGTTTGAGGAGGTAGATGCTGCAATTAATTTTTTTTATAGCACTAAAGGCTTGATCCCGATCATGACGAAGGAAATCTCCCCCATTATTGCATCTAGAGCATATCTATAACATAGAACAAGTCCAAAATAAAAACTACTAAGAAGAAGACTTAAAGTTATTTTAGGTTCATTTCTCACATAAGATTCAAGAATTCTAGACCAAGCATCTTTAAAATTCTCCTCGTTCCCTTGCTTAAAAGTGACAACGTCTTCTTCAGGTGACATGATGCAAGAAACAGAACTAGATATGATGATAAAACAACAAAAAAAACTGAAAATAAATTAAATGCAGGAATCCATTTTTTTGTGTGTGTTTTTGGGTTTTAGAGCAAACAAACTAAAACAAAAAGAAAACAAGCAAGACAAAAAAAACAACTTGGATGTGTGAGACTCCCCTATCTGGATATTCCAGTATCCCCGTAAACGGCGCCAGAAAGCTTGATGCCATGGGGGCGTGTTGTTCGTTAGGTTAGTCCAAGCGCAGAGTTTGATGTAGGACAATGGCAACCTTTCCCTTGAAATTAACCAAGATTATCGAATCCAGGAGGACACGGAGGTTCTTCAAAAGGTTGTTAGCGACGCAATTGACGTAGAACCTGCACACAAACAAACACACTACTTTGCCCCCAACGAAACGGAGAGGTTGTCAATATCTCCGGTCTTTCTGAAAATAAAGAGATTAAACATATGGTACAAAAAACAATAATGATTGCAGGAAACAGTATGATCGCAAGTATGAGGAAAATGAACCGGGGTCCACAGTTCACTAGTGGTGTCTCTCCATAAATATTTCTAGCATGTTGGATAAACAAATTACAGCTGGGAAATTGAAAAATAATGAGGGCATGACAATGCAATATATGACAAGATGTGCACTATGAGATTTAACAGGGCACTACAACAAAGTACATAGACTTGCTATCCAGCACATTTATGCCTAAATAATCCACCTTCGGGTTAGCGTCCGCATCAGTTCCAATATTAAGTTGCAAACAATAGATTATTGCATGAAGTATTGTGTGTAATGTAAACAATGCAAATGACACGTAGACTAACCATCATTATTTTATCCCCGGTGGCAACAACACATCCACAACCTTGCACGTTTCAGTCACTCGAATACTGATTCCTGAAGGCATAAACCCACTATCGAGCATAAATACTCCCTCTTAGAGTCACAAGCATCTACTAGCAACGGAGAGCATGCAAGATATAAAAAATATAGACATATGGATAAATAAACAACTTTCTCATAGTATCAATATTCATCCGATCCCAACAAACACAACATGTAGCATTACATAACGATGATCTTGATCATGTAGGGCAGCTCACAGGATCTAAACATGATAACACAAAGTTGAGAGACTACCATCCAACTACTACTATGGACCCGTAGTCCAAGAATGAACTACTCACACATCACTCCGGAGGTATGCATGGCGGTGTAGAGCCCTCCGTTGATGATTCCCCTCCGCGGCAGGGTGACATAAAGAGCTTCCGAACCCTCCCAAACCAGGGTTGACGACGGCGGTGGCGTCTGGATGTTTCGTGGTTTCTCGATTGGGTCTTTAGATTTTCCGGGGAAGAAGGAATATAGGCAAAAGGGCGACGTCGGTGGCCACCCGAGGGGCCCATGCCACAGGCTGGTGCCGGCCATGGGTGGGCCGCATCCTGGTGTGTCGTGGCCGCCTCCTGGGTCGGCTGCTCCTTCCCTTCGGGCTTCTGGAGTCTTCTATTGTAATATTTGCGTACGCCAATTCCGAGAATATTTTGCGACTAGTTTTTCTAAAAGAGAAAAACAACAGAAAACATGAACTGGCACTGTGGCATCTTGTTAATAGGTTAGTCCCAGAAAATGCATAAAAATGCTATGAAGTGTAAACAAAACATGTGTCAATTGATATAATAACAACATAGATCATAAAAAATTATAGATATGTTTGAGACGTATCAGGAGTACGAGTTGATATCTATATTTTTTTACGGACTAAAATGAAAAATGACGTGACTAGCGACAGCTAATGTTGTTGACCACCACGTCGATGTCCCATACCACGGCGCCATCCACCAAAGAATCCTCCATCAAGGAGGTGCAGGTGTGGTGGAGACCACATGAGTCGATCGCCGCAGTGTTCGCACCGTGCACCCTGGCAGGCAATCTATTGAGGTCCGGGCCCCATCCCCGTTGTCTCGCATCCACACCGGCGATGTACCACCCCCGTCGTCTCCGGGTAGCCGATTCTTCTGGTGAGGGTGGCCAAACCTTTGGTTGGTTGGGTGACGGACGACTCGGTGGAAAACAAATCAACTGGGACAAAGGGGTAGTGCGGACGAATAGAGAAAACAATGTGTTTAATGTCTACGTTAAAACGTAAAATGGATGACGAACTAATAGGAAATCTTATTGTTTGTAATATTAGGTATAGATGTAGATTAGGCACAAAAGGACCTACAATGGACGACGAACCAAGTTGGGCTTAGGCCTAAAATTTTAGCCCGTTATATGTTTCGGGCCGGGCTCGGGCCTAGATAATCAGGCAATTTACACGTAGGTCTTGCCCAACTCGGCCCAAAACTGCTCTTTTTATCCATTCAGAATGGGTTCGAGGCTACATTTTGGGCTTTTAACCGGGCAAGGATAGGCCTGGGATTTGCATATCGTTTTTTATTACCCGGCCCGGCCCGATAAAAAGACATAAAGAGGAGTTTAACAAAGGAACCGGCTAAATATTTACGAGTGTAAGTAGCAAGGATCAGGTCAGGAGGTTCAAAGCAAAGTGCCTTTGGGAACCATACAAACCGGGCCAACGTGCCAACCCGGCACGACACATGCACATTCACGCGAACACGTATACGGGCCAAGCCCGACACTGCACTGTGTGGCCCGTGAATGAAGTGTGTCGTGCCGCCGCTTCGGGCACGAGCTGTAAATGAGCCGGCCCACTGGGGCCTAGGGCTGGGGCCACGACACAGAAGTCTGACAGCGGAGCGGGGGGGGGGGGGCGTGGGGGGTCTGTTTTTTCGGAATTTTTTGGTGGGGTGCAGCTGGGAGGGGTGATTAGGGGGTACCTAGTTGGTTTTAAGTTCATTCAGAGATTATTTAGGTGAATTTAGTCAGGATTTTGAGTTTCTATCCTTTGGAGGGTCATATTAGTCCAAAAAATGACATTTTTTCCTATAAAAAGGGTTGTCACACCCCTCTTATTTCCCACTATCAAACATGGCTAAACCACAACCCAACCAAGTAGTTTTTAGAAATCCTAGAAGGATCTCTCCGGCTTGGGAGCACTTCGATAAAGAAGACGTCGAAGTGAATGGTGTCACGAGGGTAAAAACGAAGTAAAAATCTCCTAGATACTCGCAGGAGTTCACCGTGACAAGAGGAGGTCAACCAGCTACATGTTTAGACACCATCATAATCACCTCAGGCGTGCATGAGAAAATGCGCCGCGCGGTGGTACCAATAATTAGCATGTTTTAGATAGAAGTTGTACTCTTTTTCCTTCTTAGAATTATAATGTTTTTTAATGAGGCAACTCAATGTATCTTTTTTAAATGTATCATGTATATTTTTTCAATGTATCATGTATCTCATTTTAATTTTTGTCGTGGAAATAATGAGGCAAAGTGTCATTTGGAATAAAACTGAGCTTTATTATTAGCTGACTCATTAAAAGAGCATCCATACCTAGGAAGGAAAAAGAGTGCAACTTTCAACTCTAAGTTACAAAAGGATTAAAAAAATTACAAAAAGAAAAAGAAATTACAAAGACTACTCTATCAATCATCTTCTGCTTCACGCATGGCAAGGTTGAAGAATGTGGCCGCCAGTTCTTCTTTAGCAGCAGTGTGTTGGGCCCTCCTTCTGGCTAGTTCTCCATCTTTCACGGTTGTTAGTTCTTTCACCATATCCGGTGTGAGACTAGTTGTCGAGTGTTCGTAGTAAGGTTTATGGAAAGGGGTGCCCTAAGCCCGATTGTAGAGTGTGGGTGGAAATGTAGGGGAGTTGCCGGAGGCGAGGATACAGTTTACCCAAGTTCGGTACGTTGCAACTAAGGCGGCGTCCTACTCCTGCAATCTTACTAAATCACAACTAAAGACTTAAGTATACAAAGTACAATATGAGTCTAGGGTTTTGCTATCTTGGCGAGGTGGTGATCTATGATCTTGTGTTGTTTGATGTTGCTCCCGTCCGACTTTATATAGGTAGACGGACTAGGGCTTATAGGAAGAAAATCTTAAAGTATAAGGAAAGTATTCCTGTTCTTGGTTAGTAAGACATCCAAGTTCTTCTACAAGCCGGATTACGTATTGGGCCGTAATCCGGATTCTTCTAGAATCCGCCTTCCTGTGTGTCAGCTTTACTAGGCCGCCCAATTGACTTTACTCCATTGTCTGTGGGCCAACCTGGTAATCCGGTCATCGACCAATGCCGGATATACCCCCATTTGGCATTTATCCGACACTAGCTCCCAAGGAGAATTAAAACATCCATTCTTCGTATTTTGCTGGAAGTTGTGCATTCAGGAAAGTCGGCTTTAGTCTTGAATCTTCCTTCATCATGCTTTCATGCCAAAGACGTCTTTTGGAGAATCCGGCATTTCTTCGCAAGCTTTGCTTAGAAGGAACCCGTTAATCGTGATGTAGGCGCACAAATCATGCTTACGTCACCTCCGTCCAGATTTGGTAAAAAACTGAAGAACGAATCCTTGCCAGATTTTGGCGCGAGAAACGAGGAGATTAGGCATCAATGTGCCAACTCGCTGTATCCCGGGTTTTCAGCGGGACACGTGGGATGCATCCAACGGGTAAATTAGCCGTTGGGATAATCTTGGCAATAATGATTATAAATACCATTTGGTTGTTCATGTTTCATCTTCTCCACTCCACTCACATCGACCTCCCCGAGACAAATCGCCTGAGAGCTCCCTGCACAAGATTGAAGGAGTGAGAGAGATTTCCCCGCCGGAGAACTTCCACCACCGGAGGATCTGGCTCTCGACCGACGAAACTCTTCTCCATGATGGACACCGGAGAGAACACAAGGCTCCTGCGACCGCCAACGACGCGCACCCGATTGCATCCTCCATAGATCCCGTGGCACCGCCCGCGTCCGCCTCTATGGGATCTCCACCGACCACGGCGGGCTCTCCCACGGCTCCATCGGTTGCTCCAGAGGCCTCCATGTCCGCGCCAGAAATTTAAGCGGGCTCATTGGCGGGGGAAACCCTAGCATCCCCGCCGGATCTACAATGCCTCCTCCTTCCACCACTCTGCAGCCCCCCAGTCTCGGAATAGGGGGCGAGGATAATGCAACTCGCGCCTCCAATGATGTAGAGAGCAAAGCAACTGTTGGAGGCAAGGAAGAAGAAGGAGTCGAGGCCGGTAATTGGAGGCTCTCCACCACTTCTCTGGCTCTTCTTGAGAGCTTGGAGAAGGACAACTTTATCCTTCAGGATAAGTGGTGGCTCTTGGATGAGTATGAAGATCCAAAGCCTAAATACGGAGAAAGAGTGGCCCTAGCATCTCATATTCTCCGAGGTATGGGATTCCCACCTTCCGCTTTTTTTTTCTTCAAGTCCTCAAACACTATGGCGTTCAACCCCACAATCTCTCTCCAAACTCCATTCTCTACATTGCAGGCTTTCAGGCTTTGTTTGAGGGATACCTAGGGATAAAGACTAGGTTAGATTTTTCCAATTATGCCTCTACGTGACGGTCTTCCACCCGTCTGTGGAACCATTTCTTTTAATCTGCACCATGGCAGGGAAGAATGGTTCCCTGAAATCAAAATTAGTGAATCCGTCAAATTCTGGACGGGTTATTTCTTTTATCATCAGGATGTCCTTTATCCTAAAAAGGATACTAGGATTCCGGCTTTTGAAAACTTCGCCGCCTCTCCCAGAGATAACCGGGCTCTCGATGCCGTTCAGATTTTGCTGCTAGATCTTCTGATGATCAAAAGGCGGATTGCCAAGATGGTTGCCTCCACCCCGCCTCTCACGGGGATGGACACTGTCTTGTGCTGGCTCGAACGGTGGATCCAGCCTCTCTCTTTTTGTTCCACCCGCCTTCTTTACACCTACTCGGGCCCTAGGAACACCATGCGGGTAACCTGGAATAGTATGCCGGAGAAAACTTTCCGAAAGAAGGTGAACCACCTGGTGGCCACCTGCACCCAATACACGGAAAGCTTCCCCATGTATACTGACGAGAACTCTCCTCCCAAGGTAATGCATACTTTTGCCTTCTTAGAAGGTTATACTTTACACAAATGAATGCATACTAACTGCTATTCATGTTTTGCAGCTTGAGAATTTTACAGATGATTAACTGGTGTCTGCAGACGCGGAAGCGACTCTGAAAGGCCGGTTTGCAGCAGCCGGAGGCAGGAAACGCAAGGAAACTACCGCCAACATAGAATTCATAAACCTAGACGGGGTTTCCTTTGCAACTTCCAAGTATTTTACTTTTCATACTTTCCTCTTCCTTGCACTAGTTTATTCGCATAATATCTTAATATCATTTTCCTTCTTTTTAGCCTTTCTCATGCCCCTCCAAAAGGTAAAGGGAGCAAAAAGCAAAAGGTGGTCTCCCGGCGAGGGGTGATGCGTGTGAACACACATTCGTTGGGAGACCCCAAGAGGAAGGTATGAAGAGTGCAGCAACAAGTTTTCCTGCAGAAAGAAACCAAGGTTTAATCGACCAGTAGGAGGAAGGAGTAACTTCAGAAGGTGAAGCAGCTGAGATGGCAGGGCGCACTACTGGTTCAGAAGCAACGTGGAACCTACACAACACAATAAAATCACTTTGCCCCAACGAAGTAGTGAGGTTGTCAATCTCACCGGTTTTGCTGAACATAAAGAGGTTAAACATATGGTGTGGAAAATAGTAAGAAAACAGTTGGAACAATATGAGAGCAGTATGAAAGTAGTATGTGTTTATCAGTATGAGAAAAAAGACCGGGGTCCATAGGTCACTAGTGGTGTCTCTCCGTGAAAGATAAATAACATGTGTGGTGAACAAATTACAACTGGGCAATTGATAGAAATGAAGGCTGCACCATAGTGCATATGCAAGACATAACTATTACTATGTGATTCATGCGGGCATTACAACAAGATACATAGACCATTATCCAACTGCATCTATGACTAATAATCCACCCTCCGAATATCATCCGAACAAACGTTGGGTATTAAGTTGCAAGAAACAGATAATTTCAGTAAGAAAAGTGTGTAATGTAAACAATAACATCATCCTTGGACAAAGCATTGTTTTTTTCTCCCTAATGGCAACAACACATCCTCCATCCGTCACGTTTCTGTCACTCGAGCACATATGCAAAGGAGGCATGAACCCACTATCGAGCATAAATACTCCCTCTTAGAGTTACTAGCATCTACTTGGCTAGAGCATCTACTAATAACGGAGAGCATGGAAGATCATAAATAACATACGCATGAAGATAACATGATAGATTTATAATCAAAAGACATAACATTCAACATTCATCAGATCCCAGCAAACACAACATGTAGCATTACATAAACATGATCTTGATCATGTTAGGCAGCTCACAAGATCTATATATGAGGTACAAAGTGGAGAGAACAACCATCTAGCTACTGCTATGGACCTGTAGTCCAGGGATGAACTACTCACGCATCACTTAGGAGGAGGGCATGGTGGTGTAGACCCCTCCGGTGATGATTTCCCCCTCCGACAGGGTGCCGGGGAGAGCTCGAGAACCCTCCCGATCTCGGGATGACGGTGACGGCGGCCTCAGGTGTTTCTCGGGTAAAAGTGATATATCTTTAGGGTTTTTGCCTCGGGGGGGGGGATAAATAGGCGAAAGGGCAGAGGCGGTGGAGGCCTGGGGGCCCCACACCACCCCCCGGTGCGGCCAAGGGGGGGCGCCGCTCTATGGTGTGGGCCCCTTGAGGCCCCCTCCGGTTCTCTTCAGAATTCCGTGGAACCTTTGGGATTTCTAAGACTTCCAGACTTCGAATTTTCCAATTCCGAGAATATTTACAGAACAACTTTTCTGAAACTAAAAACAGCAGAAAACAAGGAACTGACTTTGTGGCATCTTGTCAATAGGTTAGTCCGGAAAATCGATAAAAATGACATAAAGTGTATAGAAAACATGTGGAAAATAACATGAAAACAACATGGAACATCAGAAATTAGGGATACGTTTACGACGTATCAACATCCCTAAGCTTAGTTCCTACTCGTCCTCGAGTAGGTAAACGATGAAAACAAACAATTCCTGAGGTGACATGCTACCAACATAAACTTGATCATCAAAATAATGTAAAAACATATGTAAACTAAGATCATAGAACTTAAACACAAACATGATAATAGAACTTTTAATAATAAAGCATAGCAACCATCATGCATCAAGAGAATTAACTCAAATAAAATATCATGAATAACAATGCAAAGAAAGATATACGTTTGTTTCAAGCATAAAGAAAGCATGGCAAAGTGATATTTCGCTAGTCCTTAAGAGTGGGGCAAAACATAAATGCCAGGACACCTTCAAAGTTCATGTCGAAGACTAGAACAAATAATTAGAAAACAAGCAATAACACATCATGAATCAATTAATAATGTTTCTGGGAAAAATGCACATAAAACTCAGAATGGCAAAAATGCTCTCTCAACTGTGCATAAAGTTAGAAGATGGAGACTCAACATAAAAGTAAAAGAAAGGCCCTTCGCAGAGGGAAGCATGGATCACTCATGTGCTAGAGATTTTATTTTATTAATAGAGGTATTAAAAGTTTGACACTCGTCCCATTCATCTTACACAAACCATGGCTAACCGAATCCTCGAGTGCCTGCCAACAATCACATACCATGGAGGAGTGTCTATATTTTGGGAGATGTATGCTAATGTCAACGAATGGTAAACATATTACAGTACGTCACAAGCCAACTAGATTTCACAAGAGCGGCTCCCATATGAAGGACGCAACTGGTGTAGAAGGTCATCCCTCTTTCTATTTTGTTTACACAATTATGCTTTGACTGATAAATCAGGGGCAAAAATAGTGAAGAGATTTTGTGTGTATTAATTTGGGGCTGGGCACCCCGCTGCCAGCTCTTCTATCAATTGGATAAGCGGATGAAGCCACTAGTCCAGGGTGTGAAATCCAATCAACAAGTGAGATAAAGATTCTCTCTTTACGTCCTCATGAGCAAAAACAGGAACACAAAGCAGGAATAATTTTAAAGGTTTTTAAGGTAACACATGAGCAATTTACTTGGAGTGGCAGTTAAATACCACATATAGGTAGGTATGGTGGACACAATGGGAAAAATTTGGTTTTAGGGAGTTGGATACACGACTAGAATTCCATACTCAGTACAGGTGGAGGCTAGCAAAAGACTGGGAACGACAAATCAAGAGAGCATAAGAGCTATAATCATGCATAGCGACACAAAAATCATTAATCAAAGCATAAGTGGTACCACAAGTTCAAAAACTAAATGATCATAGAGGCTACTAGTGACTGGTTCATAGTCATAAACATGGTGTGAGCATGCGCCAAGTCAACCAAATAAAACATTCAAAGGAGAATACCGCAAATTTATTCTTCAATATGACAAGAACAACTCATGATTCTTTCAATGGTGCATTAAACACTCTCAGATATTTGAGGCTGATCATTGTACTCAATAACCACAAGGCTTAAAAACTAAAATAACATCTAGCATGATATGAAAAAGTTCTAGCCACAGTGTATACAAGCTTCTACTTGCACCGTTAAAAATCTTACTTCAAGCAGCAGTTTCTTTTCCCAACAAGCACCATACAAAATATGTTTTAACAAAAATTCTCTACATGCTACAGAAAGAAAACATGAGAGTAATCACATAACACTACTAAAACTAACAGCTCTGAACAAGATATGCAATGAAAACAAGAGCTATACAGGAATTTACGCAGTAACTAGAAGAATAACTAAGAGTACTGACATAGCAAGTTTTCAAATGAAAAAGAGAAGCGTGTCTCTTTACCAAACAAGGATGCTAGGTTCAATGATATTATTGCAGCAAGGAAAACAAAGAAAACAAAAGAAAATAAAATAAAAACAAACAGACGCTCCAAATAAACTTCATATGATGTGACCGATTAAAAATACAGTCTCACGAGAAGTGACCTGATAGATAGTTGATGAAAAAGGGGATTCCTTGGGCATCCCCAAGATTAGATGCTTGAGTATTTTAAAAATATTCTTGGATGAACCAAGGGGGCGTCCCCAAGCTTTAACCTTGCACTCTTCTTGATCACATATATCACCTATTCTCTTGAACCTTGAAAACTTCCTTCAAACCATACTCAAACATCAATTCGCGTTAGAGGGTTAGTGAAACAAATAAAAATTTAATGGTTCTGTATGGCACAAGTGCTATTGATACTTCTAAACATAGCTACAACCTCTGATGTTTCGTGAAGCAAAGAAATCTACTTGACATCGCAAAAGAGCCAACGCAAGAAAAATGGCAGAATCTGTCAAAACCAGAACAGTCTGTAAATACGAATTTTTTCGAGGCCCTTAAGTTGCTCAAATAGAAAAAACCAGAGAACAAAAAATTTGCGGAATTAGCCCCTGAATAAGCACAAAATTTTCTGATCTTCCAGGATTTTATACGATGTTTTACGGTGGACAACAGAAATCTGTTTTCTACGTAGAAATCTGAAAACCAACTCCAACTTTCGTCAGAAACTTTACTTGGCACTACTAAAACATGAAAACAAAGATACAAAGGAGTTGCTACAGAATTATAAAACCCCTTGACTCAAATAAAACAGAGAAAAACAAAGCAAAAAAAAACCATGGGTTATCTCCCAGGAAGTGCTTTTCTTTAACGCCTTTTAGCTAGGCCTAGAAAAAATGGAATCAAGTGGTTTAAAGTGAAGAAGATGCTGACATATGAATTAAGTAAAAGAGAGCATCAAGAAGAAAGTATATTTTTTTTTAAGTCTAACCCACTTCCTATGCATAGGAATCTTGTAAAGAAATAAATTAAAGAAGCTCAAACTAGAAATCATGGGAAGGTAGAACACGAGCAACTTCAAAACTTTCCACAAAAAGAGAGGTGTTTTAGTAACATGAAAATTCCTACAACCATATTTTCCTCTCTCATAATAATTTCTAGTAGAACCATGAACAAACTCAACAACATAATTATCACATAAACCATGTTTGTCATGGTCTAAAAGCACACAATTCATATCAAGCTCAAAAACAATGGGATCAAAATTTAAAATCAGCTCCTCTTTTTCCCCACTTTTAGCAATAGCAAAACAAGATGATTGATCACTCATAAAAGGTATAGGACACATTATAGCAATCCTATTTTCAGTAGCATTATGATTTATAACATCAAGTAACATAGGACCATCATCAAGAACATTATCATATAAATTTTCTAAACAAACTTCCTCAGTATCATGCATATCAATAGTTGGAATAAATAGATGATTATCATAGGATTTATCAAGGTAGCATGGATTATCATAAATAATAGTAGCACTATTGATAAGTCCATTTTGCATCACTATTTATATCATAATTTTCTGTTATTCATCGATATATTTCATGTTATGATGCATCTCTTATGTTATTTTATCTTATTTTGCATGTTTTATAATTTTTGGAGCATAAACACCGGGACCAGAAATATGATGGAAAAAGCACCGTCGAGATACAATATTTCAGAAGATCAGAAGAAGAAGGGGGACATCTGGGGTTCCTAAAAGTTCAGAGGAGGAACCTAGCCAGAAGGAGAGCCAGAGGGGGGCCACCAGGGGCCCACACCTTGGGGTGGCGCGCCCTCCCCCTGGCCGCGCCACCTAGGGGTGTGGCCACCCTGGCCCACCTATGGGGGTCATCTTTGGCGTGCCTGGCCCCCAGGGAATCCTAAGCCTCATTCCATCTTCGAAGAATTCTTCCGCCGCCGCCTCGGGGCGAAAAACACCCGAGAGAGAAAAGCTCTCTGGTAGGGAGAAATCTGCCGGGGAAATTCCTCTCCGGAGAGGGGAAATCACCGCCATCGTAATCGTCATCACTCCGGGCATCATCAAGATCGTCATCATCATCATCATCATCAACACCAGCACCATCACCCTCATCATCCACCTTCATCCCTCTGTAACAATTAGGGGCCTCTATCGTTTTTTTGCATTATATCTCTCTCCCGGTGTAGATTACTTGTTAGTAGTTGATGCTCTTGGAGATATTCCCGAGAGGCAATCATAGAGATGATGATATATCTATGTATCCATGATTTGTAATAATGTGCCTTGAATAATATCTTTATATTGATTGGAAAGTATGTGACTTGTTTGTGAAACTCTTTACTTACATGGTTATTCTAAATATGTCCCTAGTCGGAGTTCATGTGAGGACACACCTGAACATTAGACTAGCACATGTATTGGTTGATGGCTATGTTTCGCAAGTCATAGACATGGTGATGTCAAAATAATAATGTGAACTCATGTTACAAACATGGTGTTGGACCGACCCAGCTTGAGACATTATAACAGTGCTAATAGTTCTCTCTCTACACGTTGTGCTTGCTTTGTCCTTAGACCTGAGATTGTCGCATGTTCTTGAGATGTGAATCTACCTACTTTGGGGCTATCAAACGCTACACCGTGATAGAGTAGTTATAAAGGTAGCTTTCGGGTTTGTCATGAAGCATGCTGCAAGGCATGGTCAGTCAAGATGGGATTTGCCCCTCTCTTCACTAGAGAGAGATATTTCTCTGGGCCCCTCGAGTGATCGGATCCAGAAATGCATGGCCATGCTGAATAAGGTTAGTTGTTAACCTGGAAAGGGATTCCGATTCACAAGATCGAGAAAGAGTGATCAGCTAAGAGCATGATCAAATATCGTGAGGCAAAAGGAATAGCATAAACATGTGATGGTTCGTCCGATGTGATCTTTATGCATGTTTGGGAGTTGGCATGTTTTTCTAGAAGCCGCTACCAACTATTGGCCGAGTAGGTGTACTCGTGTCATGTCTAAACGTGCATGAACCTATAGGGTCGCACACTTAAGGCAGAAGAAGCAGAATTCAGATTGGATCCGAAATGTGCTGGAAATGGACTCTAGAGTGGGTTGTTTTAGTGGCAGCCCATTCTGGGGACGTCTATATAAAGGAGAGGAGGCTGTGTCTTTTAGGGTTACTAATTCCGCACCACATACCACCGCAGCCACCGTCTCTCCACGACCCTGCCGACCGCGCGGACCTAGCAGTAAGGCGAGCGGTGCTTCCACGCCGCACGTGTGGATACCGATAGAGGTGCTGCATCTGTAGCACTTGGACGAGCCGCCAACAGGAGTTGTTCGTGGGAGCGACGGGATCCAGAGGATTCGTACGACTACCCTGCCCCGACCCACTTCACCGAGATCGGCACAACGCGTCTAGTGGTAATTTCGTGATCTATATCTTGCAGCAGATCTTGGTTGACGCGGTAGAAATTTTGATTTGCGCTAGTGTAGCCTACCTCGTTTTCCTATAGTGGTATCAGAGCCGATGTTGCGTAGTTATAGATTCGGATCGTTCGCATATGTGATATGTAGATGGGGTATGATCGATGTGATCGATTGTATGGAGTAGATGTTTCGATCTGTGATTTGGATTCCATGATCGTGATACGAGGGGTCGTGGAATGACATACCCCTACCGGTCGGTTTCCGCCATCGGGGTAGACTGTGACATGTAAATCCAATTGCAGCATGCGAAGATCATTATGATTGGTCGAATTGGAGTCTAGATCATATACGATGTGCATGAGATGCGCGGGGTGACAGATTGGATCTGCCGCCGGTTTCGGGGAATTCGCAGAAATGGACAGTCTGATTCAAAAGGCTGTAACTTTTGCATACTACCTCGGATCGAAAAACTTTCAACTGGAAAAAGTTGCGTAAATTTTTTTTCTACTAAGGGGCCGTAGACCGAAGGTCGGCGGAGACAGACTTTTAGGCCCTGCAAGTTTTGGCGTTAGAACGTCTAACTCGTTTTTGCAGATTTTGTGACCGGTATGGCCCTATGTGTATGTGATGCATGTGTGTAATATTTTCATGACCTGCGTGTCGTGAGTATGTCAACACGGCTGAAGCCATATGTGTTGTCACTTATTGTATTAACGGCCTGCGTGCCGACTTGTGATGATTCCCTCTATCCATGTAATCTTCTTTTCTAGCTGTTAGTAGTAATAGCTTGTAGAAGTTTCTTGGAGGACTCATCACCCGGAGGGATGGCGCATATGGACCATGGAGATGGAGATCATCATGGTGGATAGGTTCCATGGAGATTGAGATCACCATGGGAGACGGGCCATACTGTGCCACAACTATGTGATCGCTATTCCTATTGTTTTACTCTTATGCATGTTAGATTCATAGAAGTAGAACGATCCCTCGCAAATGTTAAGTCCCCATGCCCCCCAAGTAAAACTTGCACCATCCCATGTCTTCTACGATTGATGGTGGGTCTGTTGCAGCAGGGCGCCATCAGTTTTCGTTGACTAGGTGGGTATGTATCGGTTAGGTGGTACGACTGTTGCAGCAGGGTGCCATTTGCTGATGCTTACGCGCATAAAGGGTTGTTTAACTCATCAAGTTAATCTTAACGGTTAAGCTCCTTGGGGCATAAAGATTGGTATTTTTGACATGGAGATGTCACCGAACAACAAGAGTCATATGTGATATGATTTAGCAAGTGTTGCTTACCGATCTACCTTGTCTTCTAGCAGTGATGCAAACGTCACTAGTCGACTTGTTCGTTGCGGATCTTGAATCACTAAGTACCAATAGAGGGATGTTTGTTTTAGTGGGAGTAGACCACGTTAAATTGTTTAATGTCTTTTACTCTATCATGAATTTTTTTCTTAGTATTTTGCATGTTTTTCTGTTGTAGATCAATGACACGTAACAACCAACCACCCCTTTTGCGTTGCGATCTGTCCTTGAAAAGGAAAAGTTAAATGGAACAAACTATTCGGATTGGATCCGAAACCTGAGAAATGTTCTCAGGGATGAGAGAAAGGAAAGTGTTCTGGATATCCCAATCCCAGATGTGCCTCTTGATACTGACACTGCTGCCGTTAGAACTGCCTTTAAGAGAGAATGTGATGAGTCTCTTGAGGTTAGCTGCCTTATGCTTGCATGCATGAAACCCGACCTTCAAAAGCAATTTTATGGTCAGGAAGCGGATGGTATGATCATTGCGCTGAAGGATATGTTCCATACTCAAGCCAGGACTGAAAGGTTCAATGTCGCTAAGGCTTTTGGTGAATGCAAGCTAGCTAAGGGCGGAGCAGTAGGGCCGCACGTGATCAAGATGCTTGGTTATGTGCAGACTTTGGACAAACTTGGTTTTCCATTGGACCCTAAGTTGGCCACAGATTTCATTTTGTCTTCGCTTCCATCTAGCTATGCGAACTTCATTTCGAACTACCATATGCATGGGGCGGAGAAGGACCTTAATGAACTTTGTGGGATGCTCAAGACGGCAGAGAATGACATTAATAAGAGTGTAGGGCATGTACAAGTGTTGGCTGTGCAGAACAGGCCTAGCTTCAAGAAGCGGGGTAAGTCTAAGGGAAAAGGGAAGGCTAATGATTTGATCTCCAAGCCACAGCCTAAGCCTAAGGATGGACCTAAACCTGACACGAAGTGCTTCTACTGTCATAACACTGGACACTGGAAGAGAAATTGCAGCAAGTACCTTGCTTCAGTGAAGAAGAGTGGAAGTAAGACTTCTAGCTTAGGTACACTTGTAATTAATGTTATAGAAATTTTTCTCGCCGACTCTATTATTAACTCTTGGGTATTTGATACCGGATCAGTTGCTCACATTTGCAAATCGATGCAGGGGATAGTAAGGAGTAGAAGCGCGAGACAAGGAGAAGTTGATCTTCGCGTCAGAAATAATGCAAGGGTTGCTGCGTTGTCCGTTGGCGTCTACCAACTGCACCTCCCTTCAGGATTTATTATGGAATTGAATAATTGTTATTATGTTCCTAGTTTTAACCAAAACATTATTTCTCCTTCATGTTTGATGAGAGATGGTTATTAATTTGCGAGTAAAGACAATGGTTGTTTAATCTCCAAGAATGATATGTTTGTGGCTTTTGCTTCCATTGTGAATGGGCTTTTTATTATAAATCCTACTGATGCTCATGATGATGCACATGTTTATAACGTAAGTGCTAAAAGGCTACGGCCTAATGATTTGAATCCCACCTATTTTTGGCATTTTCGGTATGGTCATATAAGTGAAAAGCGTATGAAGAAACTCCATAATGATTGTCTTCTAACTTCGTTTGATTTTGAATCATACGATACATGCGAAGCTTGTTTACTTGGAAAGATGACCAAGTCGCCTTTCAACGGTTCTCCTGAGAGGGCGACAGACTTAATTATTGGAACTCGTGCATACTGATGTATGCAGACCAATGAGCACGGCAACAAGAGGTGGTTTTCACTACATAACTTTCACTGATGATTTTAGTAGATACGGTTATGTCTACCTAATGAAGCATAAGTCTGAAACTTTTGAAAAGTTCAAAGAGTTCCAGAATGAAGTAGAGAATCAACGTGGCAAGAAAATTAAAGCTCTACGATACGATCGTGGAGGAGAATATTTGAGTCACGAATTTAGCGATCATCTTAAGAGTTGTGGAATTGTTCCTCAAATTATGCCGCCTGGAACGCCTCAAAGGAACGGGGTCCCCGAACGGCGTAATCGAACCTTGTTGGACATGGTTCGGTCAATGATGAGCCAGTCTGATCTTCCATTTTCATTTTGGGGTTTTGCTCTAGAAACAGCAACACTGACACTAAACAGGGTACTGTCTAAATCCGTAGTTAAGACTCCATATGAGATGTGGAATGGGAAGAGTCCCAACTTGTCTTTTCTAAAGATTTGGGGCTGTGACGTGTTTCTCAAGCGACTTCAGTCAGACAAACTCACACCCAAGTCGGATAAATGCATTTTCGTGGGAAATCCAAATGAAACATTTGGGTATTACTTCTACAACGAGAAGAGGGCAAAGTGTTTGTCGCTCGGAATGGTGTTTTCTTAGAGAAAGAGTTTCTCACAAAGGAGACAAGTGGAAGAACATTGCAGCTTGATGAAGTTCAAGATGAGCCTACCAGGGAGGACTCAATGAGTGATGCTATAATGGCAGAACGAGTTGAAGAACCCGTGGCGAGAGAAGCACCACCACCACGAAGGTCGGAAAGGCTCCGTAACTCGCGAGAGATATTATTGTTAGACAATGATACACGGGAAATATTATTGTTAGACAATGATGAGCCTACGACCTATGCGAAAGCAATGATGGACCCAGACCTTGAGAAATGGCAAAGTGCCATGAAATCCGAAATAGATTCCATGCGTGACAATCAAGTTTGGAACTTGGTTGATCTGCCTGATGGTCATAAGACCATAGAGTGCAAATGGATCTATAAGAGAAAGATTGATATGGACGGAAATGTTCATGTCCATAAAGATCGACTTGTCGCAAAAGGTTTTCGGCAAGTTCGAGGTATTGACTACGACGAGACCTTCTCACCCGTAGTGATGCTTAAATCTATTCGGATAATTCTAACTATTGCTGCATATTTCGACTATGAGATATGGCAAATGGACGTCAAGACGGCTTTCCTAAATGGAAACCTAACCGAGGACGTGTATATGATGCAGCCCGAGGGTTTTGTCGATCCTAAAAATGCTGGAAAGGTATGCAAGCTTCATAAATCCATTTATGGGTTGAAGCAAGCATCTCGGAGTTGGAGCATTCGGTTTGATGAGGTAGTCAAAGGTTTTGGCTTTATCAAAAACGAATCAGAGTCTCGTGTTTACAAGAAAGAAAGTGGGAGCTCACTCGTATTTCTAATCTTATATGTGGATGACATACTACTGATTGGAAATTACATTCCTATGCTCGATTCCGTTAAGACCTCATTGAAAAATAGTTTTTCCATAAAGGACTTAGGGGAAGCGGCATACATTCTGGGTATTAAGATCTATAGAGATAGATCAAAGAGGCTAATAGGATTAAGTCAGAGTACTTACATTGACAAAGTGCTGAAACGATTCAGCCTGGAAGAGGCAAAGAAAGGGTTCTTGCCCATGTCACACGACATAAATCTTAGCAAGACTCAGTGTCCTTCGACAACTGATGAGCGAGAGCGCATGAGTAGGATTCCATATGCTTCGTCAATTGGGTCTATCATGTATGCAATGATATGTACTCGCCCAGATGCCTCATATGCTCTAAGTGCTACGAGAAGGTACCAAGCTAATCCCGGTGAGAGTCACTGGACAGCGGTAAAGAATATCCTTAAGTACTTGAGAAGAACTAAGGATATGTTCCTAGTTTACGGAGGTGAGGAGGAGCTCGTTGTAAATGGTTACACCGATGCTAGTTTCCAAACCTATATGGATGATTCCAAATTGCAATCGGGCTATGTGTTCACGTTGAACGGTGGAGAGGTTAGCTGGAAAAGTTCAGCAGGACACGGTTGCTCATTCTACAATGGAGGCCGAGTACATCATGGCAGCTAAAGCCAGCATGGAAAGTGTTTGGATGAAGCAGTTCATTTCTGGTCTAGGTGTTGTCCCTAGTGCGTCCAATCCATTGGATCTCTATTGTGACAATAGTGGGACCAATGTGATAGCCAAGGAGCCAAGGAGTCACCAGAAAACCAAACACTTTATGCGGCGTTATCATGTCATTCGACAATTCATCAAACGAGGAGATGTAAGCTTATCCAAAATACATACGGATCTGAATGTTGCCGAGCCTTTGACAAAACCTCTCCCCAAGCCTAAGCATGACGCGCACACAAGAGCTATGGGTATTAGATATCTTATAGATTGACTCTAGTGCAAGTGGGAGACTATTGGAGATATGCCCGAGAGGCAATCATAGAGATGATGATATATCTATGTATCCATGATTTGTAATAATGTGCCTTGAATAACATGTTTGTATTTATTGGCAAGTATGTGACTTGTTTGTGAAACTCATTACTTACATGGTTATTCTAAATATGTCCCTAGTCGGAGTTCATGTGAGGAAAAACCTGAACATTAGACTAGCACATGTATTGGTTGATGGCTATGTTTCACAAGTCATAGACATGGTGATGTCAAACTAATAATGTGAACTCATGTTACGAACATAGTGTTGGACTAACCCAGCTTGAGACATTACAACAGTGCTAATAGTTCTCTCTCTACACATTATGCTTGCTTTGTCCTTAGACCTGAGATTGTCGCATGTTCTTGAGATGTGAATCTACCTACTTTGGGGCTCTCAAACGCTACACGGTGACATGGTAGTTATAAAGGTAGCTTTCGGGTTTGTCATGAAGCATGCTGTAAGGCATGGTCAGTCAAGATGGGATTTTTCCCTCTCTTCACTAGAGAGAGATATTTCTATGAGCCCCTCGAGTGATCGGATCCATAAATGCATGGCCATGCTGAATAAGGTTAATAGTTAACCTGGAAAGGGATTCCGATTCACAAGATCGAGAAAGAGTGATCAGCTAAGAGCATGATCAAATATCGTGAGGCAAAAGGAATAGCATAAACATGTGATGGTTCGTCCGATGTGATCTTTATGCACGTTTGGGAGTTGGCACGTTTTGCTAGAAGCCGCTAGCAACTATTGGCCGAGTAGGTGTACTCGTGTCATGTCTAAACGTCCGTGAACCTATAGGGTCGCACACTTAAGGCAGAAGAAGCACAATCCGGATTGGATCCGAAATGGGCTGGAAATGGACTCTAGAGTGGGCTGTTTTAGTGGCAGCCCATTATGGGGACGTCTATATAAAGGAGAGGAGGCCGTGTGTTTTAGGGTTGCTAATTCCGCACCACATACCACTGCAGCCACCATCTCTCCGCGCCCCAGCCGCCCGCACGGACCTAGCAGTCCGACGAGTGGTGCTTCCACACCGCACGTGTGGATACCGATAGAGGTGCTGCATCTGTAGCACTTGGACAAGCCGCCAAGAGGAGCTGTTCGTGGGAGCGACGGGATCCGGAGGATTCGTACGACTACCCTGCCCCGACCCGCTTCACCGAGATCGACACAGTGCGTCTAGTGGTAATTTCGTGATCTATATCTTGCAGCTGATCTTGGTTGACGCGGTAGAAATTTTGATTTGCGCTAGTGTAGCCTACCCCGTTTTCCTATAGATGCTTGTGAGATTTCTCGGTGTTTGAACTTTATGACCAGATTGTTATCATCCATTATATCACCTCTGATCATGATCCATATGATGTGTTGTGAGTAGTTCGTGTTGTTCTCGAGGACATGGGAGAAGTCAAGTTGTTAGTAGTGAAGTAATGTTGAATAATATTTAATGTTTGATATTTAAGTTGTGTGTTATTCTTCTAGTGGTGTCATGTGAACGTCGACTACATGACACTTCACCATTTATGGGCCTAGGGGGATGCATCGTGTATTTGGCTACTAATTTTGGGGTTGCCGGAGTGACAGAAACCTAAACCCCCGTTAGGAAACCATTACACGAGGGAGCGTAGGATCCCAGAGTTTAAAGTTGTGGTTAGATTTATTTCTTAATTAGTTTCTTGTAGTTGCGGATTCTTGCAAAGGGGTATAATCACAAGTATGTATTAGTCTTGGATGGGATGGTACATTAGCATAGGTTCACCCACACACCACTTATCAAAACACCTAACATTATTCAACTGCATGGAACAAAAGCACTGGACAGAAACCTCCCGTGTGTCCTCGAGAACGTTTGTTAATCATAAGTAAACTCACCGGCTTGTCCTTTGATGAAGAAAGGATTAGGCCACTTGCTGCAATTATTATTACTGCATTTTATTTACTCGCACTTTATTTATCTGCAATATCAAAAACCCCTACAAATGTATTTTCCAGTATTTACAGTTATTCCTTCATCGAAACCGCTTGTCAACACCTTCTGCTCCTCGTTGGGTTTGACACTCTTATTTATTGAAAGTACTACGATACATCCCCTATACTTGTGAGTCGTCAAGACTATTTTCTGGCGCCGTTGCCGGGGAGTGAAGCGCTATTGGGAAGTGGAATTGATAAAGGAAGCTTCTGCTGTAAGTGCTGTTTTTATTACTGTCTACTGCTTTATTACGCTATGTTTGGGACTCCTTTTGAGTCCTTATTTGCGGGCACTGCTGCCAATGCTAGGGTAGTAACTGACCCACCGCCTGATGATTTGTATCCTTATGAAATACCTATAAATATTGTTAAACATGTTATGGATAACTGTTATTCAGGTGATGGAAATGTCCATCCTGATGATCATTTGCTCTTTTTACATGAATTATGCGAGTTGTTCAAGTGTGCAGGTATTACTATGAGTCAAGTGAAGAGGAAATTATTCTCCGTATCATTGACAGGCCGAGCCGCTGAATGGTTCAAACTGCTAAAAAATAGCCAGACTATTGAATGGGAGGAAATTGCACCTCTCTTTTATTCTAAATTCTATCCTCCAAGTGAAATCCATAGAGATCGTAATTATATATATATATAAGTTTTGGCCTCATGATGGAGAGAGTATTGCCTAAGCATGGGGGAGATTGAAGTTACTAATGCTCAAATTCCCCATTCATGAGCTCCCCAGTAATATTGTTATTAATAATTTCTATGCAAGGCTTCCTCTTCATGATAAGGATTTATTGGATGCTTCTTGTTCTGGATCATTTACACGTATAAAGGATGAACTAAATGGGGTCTTCTTGACCGTATTCAAGAAAACACTAAAGCATGGGAGAATGACAAAGGTAGAAAGTTAGGTATAAATTATGACTATGAATGCATTAAAACCTTTATGTCATCTGAGGATTTTCATAATGTTAGTGTTGTTTATGGTCTTGATTCTCAAGTTGCTGCAAACTTATATAAGGCTTTTGCTTCTTACATTGATATTCTTTAAAAGGAATGGGATAAGTACCGTGCACCTTATAAAGATACTATTAATTGTATTACTGCTAGAGATATAGAAGTTCATATTGTTGATTCTATTGTGCCTGGACCTTATATTGAGAAAATGCCTTTCCCTGCTAAGGTAAAATAACACTCTATGTTAGCTAGTGTGATTAATAAAAGTGCAAGGAAACTTGTAGAACCTGAGGAAAAAATAACTGTAGAACCTACAGTAGCTATAGTAAAGGACCTTGTTTCTGAAAATGTAGAAGAGGGACACATTATATTCTGTGAAGATGCTTCTAATATTGTCTCTCATCCTAGTAAATCGAGGAAAACTAGTGTTCCTGTGCTATCTGTTAGGATAGGTGATCATTGCTATTATGGTTTATGTGATATAGGTGCTAGTTATAGTGCTATTCCTTATGAGCTGTATAAAGAAATCATGCATGAAATAGGTTCTTGTGAACTTGAAGACATTGATGTGATTATTCAACTTGCTAATATGGAAACTATTTCTCCAATTGGTATTGTTAGAAATGTGGAGGTCTTATGTGGTAAAACTAAATATCCTGCTGATTTTCTAGTACTAGGCGCTTCTACTAGTGATACTTGTCCTATCATATCTGGTAGACCTTTCTTAAACACTTGTGGTGCTGTTATAGATTGTAAAAAGGAGAAAATCCTTACAAAGTTTGATGGAGAATCTTATGGATTTAATTTTCCAAATTTGCTAAAACTCCTTATGAAGCTGAATTACCTAATGAGAATTATAAAGTTGAACAGTTGGTTGCTATTGCTCTTGCTCCTAACAATCCTTTCAGCAATACATGAAAGACCATGAAAGTGGTCTCTTTATGGAAGAAAGGAATGAAATTGATGATATTTTCTTACATCAGCCAGCAATGCTGAAACATAATTTACCCGTGGACGACTTGGGTACAACATTACCACCCAAGGAAGATCCTGTTTTTGATTTAAAGCCTTTGCCCGATAATCTTAAATATGCTCATATTGATGATAAGAAATTATATCTTGTTATTATTAGTTCTCAACTTTCTGATAAAGAAGAAGAGAGATTATTGGGGATATTGAAGAAACATAGAGGTGCTATTGGTTATACTTTTGATGATCTGAAGGGGATTTCACCTGCTATATGTCAGCATGCTATTAATATTGAACCTGATGCAAAGCCAGTTGTTGAACACCAACGCCGTTTAAATCCTAAGATGAAGGATGTGGTAAGAAATGAGGTATTGAAACTCCTTGATGCTGGTATTATTTATCCTATTGCTGATAGTAGATGGGTTAGTCCTATGCATTGTGTCCCTAAGAAAGGAGGGATGACTGTTGTGCCTAATGAACTTATTCCTCAAAGGGTAGTAGTTGGTTATAGGACGTGCATTGATTTTAGGAAGGTTAACAAAGTCACTAAGAAAGATCATTATCCTTTGCCTTTTATTGATCAAATGTTAGAAAGGTTGTCTAAGAAAACTCCTTTCTGCTTTCTTGATGGTTATTCTGGGTTTTCTCAAATTGCTGTTAAAAAGATTGATCAAGAGAAAACAACTTCCACTTGTCCTTATGGAACCTATGCTTATAGACGTATGCCTTTTGGTTTATGTAATGCTCCTGCTACTTTTCAAAGATGCATGTCTGCTATCTTTCATGGTTTTTGTGAAGAAATTGTGGAAGTTTTCATGGATGATTTTCCCGTCTATGGAACTTCTTTTGATAATTGTTTGAAGAATCTTGATAAAGTTTTGCAGAGATATGAGGAGACCAATCTTGTTCTTAACTGGGAAAATGCCATGTTATGGTTAATGAAGGAATTTTTCTTGGACATAAAATATCTGAAAGAGGCATTGAAGTTGATAGAGCTAAGGTTGAAGCTATTGATAAAATGCCCTATCCCAGGGATGTCAAAGGTATTCGTAGTATTCTTGGTCATGCTGGTTTCTATAGAAGGTTTATTAAAGATTTCTCTAAAATATCAAAGCCTCTTACTAATCTTCTTCAAAGGGATGTACCTTTTGTTTTTTATGAAGATTGTATAGAAGCTTTTGAAATTTTAAAGAAGGCTTTAATATCGGCCCCTATTGTTCAACCACCTGATTGGAATTTACCATTTGAAATTATGTGTGATGCTAGTGATTATGCTGAAGGTGCTATTCTTGGACAACAGATAGATAAGAAGTTAAATGCTATTCATTATGCTAGTAAAACTCTTGATGCTGCTCAAAAGAATTATGCTACTACTGAAAAAGAATTCCTAGCTGTAGTTTTTGCTTGTGATAAATTTAGGCAGTATATTGTTGATTCTAAAGTTACTATTCATACTAATCATGCTGCTATTAAGTACCTAATGGAAAAGAAAGATGCTAAGCCTAGGCTTATTAGATGGGTGCTTCTTTTACAAGAATTTGATTTACATATTGTGGATAGGAAGGGTGCTGAAAATCCTGTTGATGATAATTTGTCTAGATTAGAAAATATCCCTGATGACCCTCTTCGTGTTAATAACAGTTAGCTGCAATAAAAGTGAGCTCTCAAGAGAGTCCATGATATGCTGATTATGCTAACTTTATTGTTTCCAAGTATTTGCCTCCTACCTTTATAGCTCAGCAAACAAGAAAATTCTTCTATGATTTGAGGCATTATTTTTGGGATGACCCACACTTATATAAAGAAGGTTTTGATGGCATAATGCGAAGATGTGTTCCTGAAAATGAACAACGAGAGATATTGAGAAAATGTCATAGTAGTGCTTATGGAGGACATCACGTTGGAGATAGAACCGCACATAAGGTTCTACAATCAGGTTTTTATTGGCCTACTCTCTTTAAAGATGATATAAAATTTATTTTATCTTGTGATCAATGTCAAAGGGTTGGAAATATTTCTAGACGTAATGAAATTCCTATGAATTATTCTCTTGTTATTGAACCGTTAGATTCTTGGGGTTTTGACTTTATGGGTCCTTTCCCTCCTTCACAAGGCTATACTCATATTCTTGTTGCTGTTGATTATGTTACTAAATGGGTATAAGTTATACCTACTAAAAGTGCTAATGGGGAAACCTCATTAAAAAATGCTTAAAGACATTATTTTCCCTAGGTTTGGTGTACCTACATATCTTATGACTGATGGGGGTTGTCATTATATTCATGGTGGTTTTAGAAAAACCCTTTCTAAATATGATGTTAATCATAGAATATCCTCACCCTATCATCCTCAAACTAGTGGGCAAGTAGAATTATCAAATAGAGAGATCAAATCTATCTTGCAAAAGACTGTTAACAAATCTAGAAAAAATTGGGCTAAGAAATTAAATGATGCTTTGTGGGCTTATAGAACTGCTTATAAAAACCCCATGGGCATGACTCCTTATAAAATGGTTTATGGAAAAGCTTGTCACTGGCCTCTAGAATTAGAACACAAAGATTATTGGGCAGTGAAAGACCTAAATAGTGATTTTAAACTTGCCGGTGAGAAAAGGTTGCTTGAATTAAGCTCTTTAGATGAATGGAGGAGTGAAGCATATGAAAATGCTAAGCTCTTTAAAGAGAAAGTTAAAATATGGCATGACAAGAGAATTATTAAAAGAGAATTTTGTGTTGGTGAGAAAGTGCTATTGTATAGGTCTCACCTCAGATTTTTTTCAGGAAAATTACTCTCGAGATGGGAAGGACCTTTTGTTGTCGAAGAGGTATATCGTTCAGGGGCAATTAAAATTGTTTCCCTTGAATACAACACTTCACAAGTGGTGAATGGCCAAAGACTCAAGCATTATATCTCCGGAGATCCTTATAATGAAAATGTTGATTGTATTCAAGCCATGATCCCAGAGGAGTTTATTAAGAAGCATATTTCAGAAACTGCAGAGTCAGTTTTCGAATAGGTATCAGTTTTGGTAAGAAAATGTTCGCGAAACATCTTCCAACATATATTTTTTTACTGTTTTTAGAAAAGATGAAAAATTATGAGCAGGAAACGAGAGGGAGACGGAGCCCGGAGGCTCAACACCATAGGGTGGTGCAGGCCCACTCCTGGCCGCGCCAGCCCATGGTGTGGGCGCCCCGGAGCCCCTCTCCGATTCATTTTTGACCTGGACTTTCCATTCGTTATGAAACTTTTTGCTATATAATCCCCCGGATCCCCCGAGGTCCGTATATCTTTTTCTCGTCGTGTTTCTGTTTCGAGCTGTTTCTGCCAGGTTACATCTTTAGATCTAGAGCCACAATGTCCTTTCCTGGATCTCCCAAAGACAGTTTCTTTGAGAACGCCGTCAACCCATACATGAATGAGTTGAAGATGCATCCCAAGGAATTGCTACTTAAGGACGAGAAGGTGCAGATTGAAGATGTTCGGGGCCCTGAAGGAGAAGGCAGTCTGGAGGCTAGGATGAAGGAGCTGGAGTAAGAAGTCTTTAGGTACAAGAAGATGGCGGAGCGTGAAGTTGAGATCATTCACAGGATAAAGATAGAGCAGATCGCTGAATATAAGAGGGAGAATTTGAAGCTTTGGGAGGAGATCTTCTCACTCACCAAGACTACCAATGATCTGCAAGCACAACTCTATGATGTGCATAACCAGAACTGTGAGTATGAGAGAAGGTTTAAACATATAAGCTCTGTTTCTAGTTTCAGTATGATGGAGACCAAGACATCATTTGTGGATGGAGAACCTTTACCTTGGAAGGCCGAGGATGAGAAGGATTCACCACCACCACCGAAGAATTGATTCATCATTGGGTTTGGCATCCCGTTGGCTTGTTCCAAGCTTGGGGGGAGTGCCGCGGTATCACATCACTATCTTTCATCTTTTTACTTTTCAGTAGAGTCATATCATGATTAGAGAAGTTATCATATAGGATGGTTTGCAATATGGAAGTGTCTCTCCTTAGTTGGTTATCGTTGTATCCATTGGTGTGAGTTGCGAGTTTGAAATATTAATGAGAAGTTTCATCATTTACTTTCTGCACATATTATTTTAGTTTTCAATTTCTGTCATATGGTTGAGCTTGTTATTAGTATTTGGTATCACTCTAGAGATCATTAAGTTAATCTAGTTGGTTTTGGCAAAATTAGCTTGGGTCAGCAGAAATAATAATTTGAGATACTAGTATAAGAAAGAGGAATTTGCCTATTAGCTCGTAAACTTAGTATTCACAAGTTAAGATCGCTTGGGCTTTCAATGAAGATTGCATGATTGGTTTCATCATATATGTATTTGTTTGTTTTCCCTCAACTCTTACGCTTGCTACCCAACCTTGCTAGCCAAAAACCCTGTACTGAGTGGGAATGCTTCTCGTGCATCCAAAACCTTGAGCCCTAAAACCTTGCCATTGTGTACACCATACCTACCTACATGTGGTATTTAACTGCCACTCCAAGTAAATTTCTCATGTACTACCTTTAAAACCTTCAAAATTATTCCTGTTTTGTGCCCCTGTTTTAGCTCACGAGGATGTAAATAGAGAATCTTTATCTCACTTGTTGATTGGACTTCAAACACCTGGACTAGTGGCTTCATTCGCTTATCCAAATGCTAGAAGAGCTGGCAGCGGGGTGCCCACCCCAAAACTAATATACAAATTCTCTTCAATATTTTTGCCCCTGATTTATCAGTCAAAGCATAATCGTGTAAACAAAAGAGAATGAGGGATGACCTTGTACACCAGTTGCGTCCCTCAGATGGGAGCCGCTCTTATGAAGTCTAGTTGGCTTGTGACGTACTGCTTTGTCTGTTTATCATTCGTTGACATAAGCATACACCTCTCTTAAAAATGTTTTCAATACCTCTGTTTAATAAAATAAAAGCTCTAGCACATGAGTGATCCATGCTTCCCTCTGCGAGGGGCCTTTCTTTTACTTTCATGTTGAGTTAGTAAACCCATTTCTCTCTGTCTCCAGCAAGCATTTGAGTTGTTGTGATCCCATCATCTATATGTTGATTTATTCAATCATGTTATCTATCCTTCTTTGTTTAGCACATGCTTTATTATCTGAATGAATATTACTTTGAAAATCTATGAACCACTATAAAATAATTGCTAGTTAAGCTCTACAAGTTGAGCCTTATTATAAAGACTTCACCTGAGATAAGCAGGATGTCATTAAATGTTCTCTGACCAAGAATGAATTTCCCTTTACCAATTTTGATTCTCTCTTTTGCATCTTTGTTTGTGACCCCCATTACTTGTTTCAAGTTAGGTTATATGAGAGGAAGTTGCTGTTTATAATGATTGATGCATAGATAGATGTGATGCTTCTTGTCTGTATTTTATTTATCGACTCTTCACTCCATAAACCTGTGGTCATGTTTTGCTTGGGGACAAGCGAGGTATAAGATTGGGGGAGTTGATACGTCCATTTTGCATCACTATTTATATCATAATTTTCTGTTATTCATTGATATATTTCATGTTATGATGCATATCTTATGTTATTTTATCTTATTTTGCATGTTTTATAATTTTTGGGGAATAAACATCGGGACCAGAAATCTGATGGAAAAAGCACCGTCGAGATACAATATTTCAGAATATCAGAAGAAGAAGAAGGGGAACATCAGGGGGTTCCTAAAAGTTCAAACGAGTAACCTAGCCATAAGGAGAGCCAGAGGGGAGCCACCAGGGGCCCTCCCCCTGGCCGCGCCACCTAGGGGTGTGGCCACCTTGGCCCACCTCTGGGGGTCATCTTTGGCGTGCCTGGCCCCCAAGGAACCCTAAGCGTCATTCCATCTTCGAAGAATTATTCCGCCGCCGCCTCGGGGCGGAAAACCCCCGAGAGTGAAAAGCTCTCTGGTAGGAAGAAATCTGCCGGGGAAATTCCTCTCCGGAGAGGGGAAATCACCGCCATCGTCACCGTCATCACTCCGGGCATCATCAAGATCGTCATCACCATCATCATCACCACCAACACCATCAACCTCATCATACACCTTCATCCCGTTGTAACAATTAGGGGCCTCTGTCGTTGTTTTGGATTAGATCTCTCTCTCGGTGTAGATAACTTGTTAGTAGTTGATGCTTGTGAGATTTATCGATGCTTGCACTTTATGAACAGATTGTTATCATCCATTATATCACCTCTGATCATGATCCATATAATGTGTTGTGATTAGTTTGAGTTGTTCTCGAGGACATGGGAGAAGTCAAGTTGTTAGTAGTGAAGTAATGTTGAATAATATTTAATGTTTAATATTTAAGTTGTGGTGTTATTCTTCTAGTGGTGTCATGTGAACTTCGACTACATGACACTTCAACATTTATGGGCCTAGGGGGATGCATCGTGTATTTGGCTACTAATTGTGGGGTTGCCGGAGTGACAGAAACCTAAACCCCCTTTAGGAAACCATTACACGAGGGAGCGTAGGATCCCGGAGTTTAAAGCGGTGGTTAGATTTATTTCTTAGTTACTTTCTTGTAGTTGCGGATGCTTGCAAAGGGGTATAATCACAAGTATTCATTATTCTTGGATGGGATGGTACATTAGCATAGGTTCACCCACACAACACTTATCAAAACACCTAACATTATTCAACCGCATGGAACAAAAGCACTTGACAGGTACCTCCCGTGTGTCCTCGAGAACGTTTGTTAATCATAAATAAACTCACCGGCTTTTCCTTTGATGAAGAAAGGATTGGGTCACTTGCTGCAATTATTATTACTGCATTTTATTTACTCGCACTTTATTTATCTGCAATATCAAAAACCCCTACAAATCTATTTTCCAGTATTTACAGTTATTCCTTCATTGAAACGGCTTGTCGACACCTTCTGCTCCTCGTCGGGTTCGACACTCTTATTTATCGAAAGTACTACGATACACCCCCTATACTTGTGGTTCATCAACTATCATTCTCACAAGTTTCATTCATAGTAGTATCAAGGTCACAATTATAGAAAGTATCAACTGCATCAAAAAGGGATATTTCAAAAGAATCAATAGGATCATCACAATTATGAGTTAAATATTTACTGTCATTCGGAGGTAGACATGGGTTCCATTCTTCCTCCTCTTGATCATCAATCTCCTCCTATTTTTCATCTAATGGGCTTCCAGTTTCAGCAATTTGTTCTTCCATAGGTTCCTGCAAGGCATTAGTCTCTCCCTTAGATTGAGAGCATTTATTAAGATATTCCATTATGTAGTAATTACAATCCTTGTAATTATCAAAGCAATATTCAATTATAGCATAAATCTCGTATTTATAAGGTGCATCATCAATACTTTCAAGCAAATAGGCAATTTCGAATGCACCCTTCCAAGCAATAAATTCCTCAATTTGTTCCACATCATAAAATTCATAATTTCCCTTAACATAAGAAGATATGGTAACATTATCATTATACTCACATTAAAAAGGGAGGTGTTTATAACTCCTACAGTAAAGAGATTTATCAAAACAATAAGTCCTACAGTCCTTCGATATTTATCCATTAGGGGGCTTTTAGCATCCCATGTCTCGTTAAGGTGGTGTTGTATTAGATCCGAGTCTCCATAGCATAGTATGCGTTTGACGCCTATTTCCTTTGCAATGTGCAAGCCATGAAGTAGTGCTTCATATTCTGCCACGTTGTTACTTGCATTGAAGTGAATTTGCAGTACATTGATACGTCTCCAACATATCTATAATTTCTTATGTTCCATGTTGATATTATTGCCAATTGCTACATCTTGTCTATATACTTCATATCATTTTTATGCATTTTCTAGGACTAACCTATTGACAAGATGCCACAGCACCAGTTCCTGTTTTATGCTGTTTTTTATTTCAGAAAATTTGTTATAGAAATTTTCTCGAAATTGGACGAAACAAAAGCTTAAGTCCCTATTTTGCTGACACGTACACAGAGTCCGAAGGAGAACCGAAGGGGGGCACGGAGGCGGCCACACCATATGGCAGCGCGCCTGCTGCACCACCACATGGTGTGCCCCCCCTGGGCGCCCACCGACATCACCCTTCCTCCTGTAAACTGTCTTCCTCGAGAAAATGCTAAATACCCGAGCCTCCATCCACGAAAAGTTTTGTGGCTGACGTCATCGTCAACCCTAATTCGGGAGGGTTCTGATGCTCTCCCCGGCACCCTGCCGGAGAAGGAAATCATCTCCGGTGGCCTCTTCATCACCATGCATGCCTCCGGAGTGATGTGTGAATAGTTCATCCTTGGACTACGGGTCCATAGCAATAGCTAGATGGTTGTCTTATCCTCCTTTTGTGTCATCATGTTTAGATCTTGTGAGCTGCCTAATATGATCAAGATCATCTTATTGTAATGCTACATGTTGTGTTTGCTGGGATCCGATGAATATTGAATACCATGTCAAGTTGATTATAGATCTATAATGTATGTTATTTGTGATCTTGCATTGTCTCTGTTAATAGTAGATGCTCTGGCCAAGTAGATGCTTTGACTCCAAGAGGGAATATTTATGCTAGATAGTAGGTTGATGCCTCCAGTAATCTAGGAGAGTGACAATAACTTCTAAGATTGTGGATGTGATGTTGCCACTAGGGATAAAACAACAATGCTTTGTCTAAGAATAATTGTATTGTTTACATTACACACTTGACTTAATGCAATAATCTATTTCCTGCAACTTAATACCCAAAGTTTGCTCGGATGACGTCCTGAGGGTGGATTATAAGTCATAGATGCAGTTGGTTTATGGTCTATGTATTATGTTGTAATGCCCAAACGAATCTCATAGTAATCATCATATCATGTATATGCACTACGGTGCAGCCTCTATTTTTTCAATTGCCCAGCTGTAATTTGTTCACCCAACATGTTATTTATCTGTTATGGAGAGACACCACTAGTGAACTGTGGACCCCGGTCCATTCTTTACGCTGATAATACAACCTACTGCAAACACTATTCTTTTTTCACTAAAAACACCGTTCTCATTTCATTCACTGCAAACAAACATCATTTTCCACACTATACGTCTAATCCTTTGTTTTAAGCAAGACCGGTGAGATTGACAACCTCACTGTTTCGTTGGGGCAAAGTATCTTGGTCGTGTTGTGTGTAGATTCCATGTTGCTGCTGAGCCTGGTAGTGTGTCCTACCAATATTAGTTGTCAACAACCTTCAGAAGTGATTTCTTTCTCCTACTGATCATATTAAACCTTGGTTTCTTTCTGAGGGAAAATCTTGTTGTTGTACCCATCATACCTTCCTCTTGGGGTCTTCCAACAAACTGAAGGGTACGTTGCATAGAAAACAAAAAATTTCCTACGCGCGATAAACCCGAAGGGCCAAGATCTAACCTAGGAGATGAAAGGTAACGGGCAAAGAGAAGGTTCAGGAGAACATACCCTCGAAGACACAAAGCGTTACGAGATCAAATCTCATTGTTGGTGTAGTCGTACTCACACCGATCTTGAGACCGAGAAGATGTGCACCGCAATCCGGCGGTGCCTCCATGATCGGTCACACATACGGTTGATTACGACCTCCGTTCTCTCGATCCAGCGGGGCAGTGGAAGTAGAGGATCCCTCGGAACTCCAGCAGCACGACGGCGTGGTGGAGGTGAAGAATCCCACAGTCAGGGCTTCGCCAAGCCGGAGACCATGGAATGGAACAGCAGGTGGATAAGAAGTGAGGGGGGCAAGTGTGTGTAGGAGGGAGATCTCTCACCCTCCTTTTATAGGGGAAGAGGCGGTAGCCCAAAGGGGTGGTGCGGCCAGCCCATGGTGGTGCCCCCACCTCTTCCCTCATCATGTGAGTGGACACTCCACTCACACCCACTCATGCTCCCATAATTTCTCACTTAGAAAATCCAAAGGTTTTTCTTTAATAAGTAAATAAAACATTTTTATTTCTTTATTTCAGCATCTGTTAATTATATTAACAAACATTTGCATATAGCACCTCAAATCATTTGTTAATTCCATTAACAACCATTTAACAAAAAAACTCTTGAACTATTTCAATTTTCCCCGAAACAATTTCGGTGCTGCCCAAAACATTCTTCGATATTCCGTATCCTCTCAAATGCGTAATCGAACATTAAGTGTGTCACCCTACGGTTCACGAATAACATAAACATGATCAAGACTCCTCTCCGATCAATAATCAACAGCGGGATCTAGAGATTTGTGATGGAATCTCGTGATCGTGTGAACCATTAACGTCGTGACTAATTCCCTTTGTCTCGTGATTTTTTACTTGTCCAATATCCGATCATTGGTATCAACCATACCTTGTTCAATCTCGTTACCGACTAGTACTCTTTTCTCGTTCCGTGATATGACATCCTTGTGACCTAGTCACGTGCTTGCAAGCGGTGTCGATGTGATATTACCGAGAGGGCCCAGAGTATATCTCTCCGTCATTTGGATGAACAAATCACACTTGATCCATGAGGCTCAACTAATACTTTCTGAATACCTAACGACACCTTTATAGTCACCCTATTATGGTGTGACGTTTGATGACATCAAAGCACTCTTCCGGTATGAGTGATTGACATGATCTCATGGTCTAAGGAATAAGTTACTTCATATGTTTGATATAATAATGTAAACTTAATGACTTGATCGCATTGCTATATTCACTTTGGGTATATGTTCATCACATCATTCTTCTAATGACATGACCCCATTATTAACAACATCCAATGTTCATGATCAGGAAACCTTGATCATCTATTAATCAACGAGCTAGTTAAAAGAGAGGATTTACTAGGAACCATTGTTTGTTTATTAAACAACATGTATCAACGTTTATGGTTAATACAATTCTAGCATGAGAAATATTTATTTATCATAAACAAGGAATAAGATAATAACCACTTTATTATTGTCTCTCGGGCATATTCCCTTCAGTCTCCCACTTGCACTAGAGTCAATAATCTAGTCTGTAAGCACTTAACACATATGGCATTCCAGTGTTATTACCATGCTTCGCACGTGGTAAACATCATCAAAAATATCTGAACTGTTCAGGTCCTATTGTATTTGCATGTTCTTTGCGTCTACACGCATCACTCATTCTCTAATGAGATGGCTTTGTATATATTTGGTCAACTGGTGAGAGTTTTATTCCTCAGCTTAAACTAATGTTACTAACATTCTGAAAATGCAGCTTCATAGTGTCAGCATTCTTGGAAATTCACCAAGTTCAATAAAGAACTCCTTGACACAAAATACTCCTATTATTTGTTGTCAACACAATGATATACTTAGCCTTTGTTGTAGTATCTGTCACAATACTTTAATTTTGAAACTCTTTCAAATCCAGCATGGAACTTTCTTCCAACCTATTGTGCAACCCTTCATCACATATTTTAATTGAGATAAAATTATTTGAATATATGACAAGGCTATAAGTGTAACATATTACAACAAATCGTTTGTCATTACTACATAGGAAAACACATCCTTAGCATTTCTAAAATGGCATAATGATCTCTCCCACTGTTGTCTAATCATCATTTGAATTATCCTGCTATAACATTTTATAGCACAAGACTCATCTGGTTGTTTACATAGCATGGAACACATGACTTAGAAATCTTAATTTCAATTATGCTCATCATGTGTCAAAACACTTGAATGTTGCTAAATTCTTTTCCATTTGACAAGAACTCCTTCTTGTCATTTCGATATTGACTTACTTCAATACTTCATCTATGTAATTTGGCTCAACCATATCAAGCGCTTCAATCCATCTCTTATAGATATCGATGCCCAATATCTTCTAAGCCTTTCATCAATATAAAAATCTTAATCGTGTTAATTTAAAATACATATTTTCCAATCAACCATATGTCATCTACATAAAGCATTGGAAATATGTCATAGCGCTCCCACTTAATTTCTTGTAACTTTACAAGCATCTTTATCGTTCATGATGGAATCAAACTCTTTTGATAACTCTAGTAAGGTAAATATTCCAACTTTGTTATGCTCACTTCAACCATTGAAGTGTGCATACCTTTCCAGCAACCTGTTGAATTTTAAAAAACTCACAGACTGTGTCAAGTACACATGCTTGATCAAACTTCCTTGAAAGGAAAGTTGGATTTTGTTATTCAACTGCCATACCATAATATATAACTTTTCGCTAGATATATACGCAAAGACTAAAGCATTACTACTGAAGATAAAAATCTTGAAGTAGTCAACTCTTTGAACTTTGTCGAAAACATCTTTTCGATAAGTACAACTTTCAAAGGATGTAAATATCCATGTCTTTGTTTCTATATAGACCCGTTTGCTATCGTTAGACACCATGCCTATCGAAAGGACTACCAAGTCACATACTTGATATTCATACATGGATACGATCGCGGATATAGTGACTCATAGCCAATTTTAACGAAGTCAGGGCCTATAATTTGCTTCCTTTATAAGGTCCAGGTCCTTTGTTGTCAAAACAACACTTTAATCTTAAACCACAAGTTGGTCTAAGTACAAAGCTTTAGGACTTTTGTGGTTCAGTTCGCAATCTCATTCGAAGTATGTACAACATATGTAGTGTCTTCTACTTGGTCAAAATAGTAAACCACGGAACAACTTCCAGTGATGCGCTACTCTTGACATGGTAACTAGGATTCTATAATCTCGTTGAGTTTGTACTGTACTCCCACTCACTTGTTTTGCAAGAACTACTTTCTCGTGAAATCAACCTTCTCTGACAAACAACATTTGTTTTTGGTTCGGTGATAGGAGAAATACCCAATGGATTCGTTGGGATAACCTTATAAACATATATGTATCCTATTTTGGTTGTAAACATTTTACACATGCTAAGCATACCAAAACTTAAGAAAAAGATAATTTGGGTCACTACCCAAACCATAACTCATATGGTGTCAATTTCAACAGATCATGATTGCGCTCTTTTCAGTGTAAAAGCGGTTGTGTCTAATGTATAAACTACAGAATTATAATGGCAATTTTATTAATCTTACCATGTCAAATAAAGTTTGATTTTGCCTCTCGAACACTCCAAACTAATGTGGGGTTATTCGAGTAGTTTAAGTTGTTGAGTAATTCTACAACTCCTCAGATGTTTTTCTAAACTTGTAACTCAAACTTTATCCTTTATGCTCAAATCATAAATACTTTATTGTCTTTTTACGATGACTTTTACTTCATACTAACAATAGTTTGAACCAATTCAAAAAATGTCAAAATCCATTCTCTTTAAATAGATATGCTCATATATCTATTCAAATCATCGACGAGATTTTATGAAGGAAAAAATTAATCCACCACACATGACTATACATAATGGACTATATACATCAACATGTACAATCTCCATTAAATTAGTCGTCCATTCTACTTTGGCCTATGAACGGAATTCTAGTCATCTTCTGGAAGAGGTCTCACAAGCATCAATTTATTCAAAACAAAATGACTCCGAAAGTCCATCAATATGGAGTTCCTTCATGTTTTCCTTTCCGATACGAACTAAAATGGTGGTGTCACAATTTAAGTGAATTTTTTTACGTCTTGCAACGTTTAGCATTTAGTTTTATAGATGTCTACTTTACCAACACGACTTATATTAAATCATTCATCAATTATGGAATATGGTCACAGTTTGAACAATCTCATTTGTTCTCACAAAATACCGGAACAAAATAACAACTTATTAAGTTCTTAAAATAAATCTCTAATGTTTGGTTCGATACGACGATGAACACAATAACACTTAATTTATGTTCTTGTCATAATCGATTCCACATCTACTACTTGTTCCTTTTAGGCCCTTGTATTTCTTGTATTGTGTTGCTTTGTATGACAACTCATACCAACCAATCTGGTATCAAAATACCCAGAAATACTTTGTTAACTAGTAATACATCTATAACTTGTATATCAAACATATACTCCTGAGCTGGACTTTTCCAGTTATCTTCTTTTCTGCCATATACCTTTTTGTAATTCTATTTTCAATATTCCCTTTTCTTTTTAGAAGAATCATTCAACATCAAACAATGCTAGTCGTACTAGCTCATTTTCCTTGGCGTGTTAGTCATATACTATCACCCATTGAGTCATACTTTGAGTTTGATTGTTCTACTAATATCACCATATTAATAGCATTCTTCCAGATACCACTCTTAGCAATCTCCAAGCAAGGTAAACGATTTTTACCCATACTTTTAATCCATCCCATCATAACAATTTTATGATTAAGCTACTATAGCTCGAATAAAGGAATTTAGAGGATAATTTTTAGCGCCCAACTTCTTGGAATATTGAAACGCCTAGCGTCTTTAATCATTGCATATATTCAAATAATATAAGCCTACATTGTCACGCTAAATTATACTTAGTCATGTTGCCACAAATAAGTTTGTAGATATGAATATATCTTTCACTTGATTGTTTCTAAAAACAATTCTTTTCAGTTCCTAAATCACCTTGATCAACAAAACATTCCTTTGAAGATAAAGTAATATGGAAGCAATCATGACTCTGGATTCTAAGTAGGAATAATCTGCTCTCTAGATCAATAAATCATTAATCATACGGAGCTAGGTAGGAAATACCGAAAATCTACAATAGGACTCAATATTAAATTTCATCAATACGGTACCAATCTTAAATGTTTTTTACCAGATCATAACAGTTATATCTCAATTCGTGTAAGGTAGTTTGTGGATGCCAATGAATACTACAATTTATGCAAATTTACTTTGATTGGTTGTTCATGATAAATAAGTTCAATTTAATTCAAAATTAACACGTGAACTCCCACTCAAAAACAACATCCCTCTAGTCGTTTTAGTGATTACACGAACCAAATTCACTACACCAAAACTGATCATCACGTGAGATGATGTAGCTTCAAAGGCGAACATCGACATGTTCATCATATCATCCATATGACTCATGCTTTACCTTTAGGTTACGTGTTTCAAGGCCATGTCTGTACATGCTAGGCTCTCCAAGTAGAACCGTAGTATTGTGTGTGTTCCGAGGCCATGTATGTATATGCTAGGCTCGTCAGCACCCGTTGTATGCGAACGTTGAGTCCGTCACACCCGATCATCACGTGGTGTCTCGAAACGACGAACTTTCTTAACGGTGCATACTAAGGAAGAACACATTATTATCTTGATATTAAGTGAGAGGGATCATCTTATAATGCTACCATCGCTATATAAGCAAAATAATATGCATAAAAAGGATTAGAATCACATGTAAGGATAATGTGATATGATATGGTCATTCTTGCACTTGATCTCCATTTTGTGCATCACGGTATGATCTCCATCATTCCACCGGCGTGACACCAAGGTCCATGGCACCTCCATCTTGATTGTCCATCAATAATAAGACAACCATATGGATCTCTTCCGGTATATCAATAATTTACAAAAGATATCATCTCATAATCAAATTTGTAACATTGACCATATCACATCACATGTCCAGCAAAAACTAGTTAGACGCCTCTAATTTATTTTTGCATATTTTACGTGGCTTAGGGCTTTCGAGGATAGAACCGTTCATACCTACGAACATCAACCACAACATTGATAAACACATTTTTAGCAACCCTTCATAGATTAGATCTTACCTATAGTAGGAGAAATAGACACCCGCAAGCCACTTATGCAATACACGTTGCATGTTAGTTGTGGAACAAGTCTCATGTACGCGGACATGTAAGGTTAGTCCGGGCCGCTTCATCCCACTATGCCATTAAGATCATAAAATACTCAAGGAGGCAATAATATGATCACCAACACCCACATACACCTATGTGTTCTACCCGTACAAATCGTCTACGCATAGATCCGACTCTGATACCACTGAAGGGTACGTTGCATAGAAAACAAAAAATTTCCTACGCGCGATAAAACCAAAGGGCCAAGATCTAATCTAGGAGATGAAAGGTAACGGGCAAATAGAGGGTTAAGAGAACATACCCTCGAAGACACAAAGCATTACAAGATCAAATCTCGTTGTTAGTGTAGTCGTACTCACACCGATCCCGAGACCGAGAAGATGTGCACCGCAATACGGCGGCGCCTCTCCGTGATCGGTCACACGCACGGTTGATGAAGACCTCCGTTCCCTCGATCCAGCGGGGCAGCGGAAGTAGAGGATCCCTCGGAACTCCAGCAGCACGACGGCATGGTGGTGGTGAAGAATCCAACGGTCAGGGCTTCACCAAGCCAGAGACCATGGAATGGTGCAGCGGGTGGAGAGGAAGTGAGGTGGGAAAGTGTGTGTAGGAGGGAGAGCTCTCACCCTCCTTTTATAGGGGAAGGGGAGGCATCCCAAAGGGGTGGTGCAGCCAGCCCATGGTGGTGGCCCCACCTCTTCCCTCATCATGTGAGTGGACACTCCACTCACACCCACTCATGCTCCCATAATTCCCCACCTAGAAAATCCAAAGGTTTTTCTTTAATAAATAAATAAAACATTTTTATTTCTTTGTTTCAGCATTTGTTAATTCTATTAACAAAAATTTTCATATATCACCTCGAATCATTTGTTAATTCCATTAACAACCATTCGGCAAAAAACCCTTGAAATATTTCTATTTTCCCCGAAACAACTTCGGTGCTGCCCAAAAGATTCTTCGATATTTCGTATCCCCTCAAATGCGTCATCGAACCTTAAGTGTGTCACCCTACGGTTCGCGAATAACATAGACATGATCGAGACTCCTCTCCGATCAATAATTGACAGCGGGATCTGGAGATACGTGATGACTCCTATATATTCAACGATGAATCTTGTGATCGTGTGAACCATTAACGTCATGACTAATTCCCTTTGTCTCGCGATATTTTACTTGTCCGATATATGATCATTGGTATCAACCATACCTTGTTCAATCTCGTTACCGACAAGTACTCTTTTCTCGTTCCGTGATATGACATCCTTGTGACCTAGTCACATGCTTGTAAGCGGTGTCGATGTGATATCATCGAGAGGGCCCAGAGTATATCTCTCCGTCATCTGGATGGACAAATCCCACTCTTGATCCATGAGCCTCAACTAATACTTTCCGAATACCTAACGGCACCTTTATAGTCACCCTGTTTCGGTGTGACGTTTGATGACATCAAAGCACTCTTCCGGTATAAGTGATTGACACGATCTCATGGTCTAAGGAATAATTTACTTCGTATGTTTGATATAACAATGTAAACTTAATGACTTGATCGCATTGCTATATTCACTTTGGGTATATGTTCATCACATCATTCTTCTAATGACATGACCCCGTTATTAACAACATCCAATGTTCATGATCAGGAAACCTTGATCATCTATTAATCAACGAGCTAGTTAGAAGAGAGGCTTTACTAGGAACCATTGTTTGTTTATTAAACACACATGTATCAACATTTCCGGTTAATACAATTCTAGCATGAGAAATAAACATTTATCATAAACAAGGAATAAGATAATAACCACTTTATTATTTCCTCTAGGGCATATTCCCTTGACGAACGTGTGTCCACACGCCATCAAGCTCTTTTCCGGCGCCGTTGCCCGGGAGGAAGAGGATTTCTGCAAGTGGAGTCTCTCACCTCCAATGTTTTTTACCTTTTTATTATTTTGCTTAGTTTATTTTATCTTGTCTTGCTTGATTCTTTATATCAAAAACACAAAAAAATTTAGTTCTTATTATAGTTGTTATTTTTGTTATCCTGTTCTAATATTGCTAAAATGAGTAACCCTGAGAACACTAAGTTGTGTGACTTTACTAGCACAATAAACAATGATTTTATTTGTACACCTATTGATCCACCTGCTCCTAATGCAGATTTTTATGAAATTAAGCCTTCCCTGTTAAATGTTGTTATGAGAGAGCAATTTTCTGGTGTTAGTACTGATGCTTCTGCTCACCTTAATAATTTTGTTGAACTTTGTGAGATGCAAAAGTATAAGGATATAGATGGAGATATTATTAAACTGAAGTTTTTTCCTTTACCTTTGAGAGGAAGAGATAAAGAATGGTTGCTATCTTTGCCTAGAAATAGTATTGCTTCTTGGACTAAATGCAAAGATGCTTTCATTGGAAAATATTATCCTACTGCTAAGATTATATCTTTAGGAAGTAGCATTATGAATTTTAAACAATTTGATAATTAGCATGTTTCTCAAGCTTGGGAAAGAATGAAATCTTTGGTAAAGAATTGTCCCACTCATGGACTGGCTACTTGGATGATCATCCAAACCTTTTATGCAGGTCTGAATTTTTCTTCAAGAAACCTTCTGGATTCAGCTACAGGAGGTAGATCTGGAATGCTTATAGAAATAATTTTGGTATTAACAAATTACATGCCATATCCTTCTAATAGTGGCAATAGTTATTCTTATGGTAGATCTGGAATGCCTAGTGAGAAAAGGATTTTAGAAGTTGAAAGAGCCACTAAGAACTTTATGAAAATGCAATGTGAGAAGAATAAATTATTCACTAAAACCTTGGAGGAACAATCTGCTATGTTGAAAAATATTAGTCATCAAATTGAGAATTTAAATAGGGAAATTTCTGGTTGGCAAATTGAAATTTCAAGTGTTGAAACCTGTATTTTATCCATGTGTGAAGCAAAATCTTATTTGATTAACAAAAGTGCTCCTAAACCTAAAACTATGGATAGCGATGTCTTTGCTGATATTAATGCCATTCAAGTTAGAATTGATGACAATGTTAGGGTGTTGGCTGAATTGCATGCTAGGTAAGAAAGAGAAGATGAAATTTATAACCAGAGTTTATACTATGACCACCACTAGTAATGATGAAGTTTCAAATTCTAGTAAACCTCCTACTATTAATGGTAAAGTAATTGGTGTTGGCAATGTCTCCACTTCTGTTAAACGTTTAAAATTGCCTGAAACCACTCAAACTGTTCCCGATAAAAGTGCTGAGTTTTTGAGATATGGGAGAGAATGGTCCCATTACCTTTGATAATAATGATTTTGATTTTGATTTGATGGTTGCAATATTTCTGAAGTAATTACGTTCCTACAAAAGCTAGCTAGAAGTCCTAATGCTAGTGCTATAAATATGGCTTTTACAAAACATATTACAAGTGCTCTCATGAAAGTTATAGAGCAAAAGTTAAAACGTGAAGCTTCTATCCCTAGGAATTTGGAAGATGGTTGGGAGCCCATCATTAAAATGAAGGTGCATAATTTTGATTGTAATGCTTCATGTGGTCTTGGTGCTAGTATCTTTGTTATGCCTAAGAAACTCTATGATATGTTTGATTTACCACCTTTGGAACAATGTTATTTGAATGTTTGTCTTGCTGATAATGCTAAGAAGAAACCTTTGGGGAGAGTTGATGATGTTCTTATTATGGTTAAAAATAACCTTGTCCCTGTTGATTTTGTGGTTATGAATATTGAATGCAATGCTTCTTGTCCTATTGTTTTGGGAAGACCTTTTCTTAGAACTGTTGGTGATGTTATTGATATGAAAGAGGGGAATATTAAATGTCAATTCCCACTCAAGAAAGGTACGGAACACTTTCCTAGAAAGATAATGAAGCTACCTTTTGATTCTATTATTAGAACAAATTATGATGTTAATGCTTCTTCACTTGAAAATACTTGATTCTTGCTTTCTGTGCCTAGCTGAAAGGCGTTAAAGAAAAGCACTCCTGGGAGATAACCCATGTTTTATTTCTGTAATTTTATTTTGTTTTCTTTGAATCAAGGAGTTGTTTACTTTTGTAACAACTCCTTTGTATATTTACGTTTTTGAATTGTTGTCCTAAGTAAAGTCTCTAGTGGAAAGTTGATGCTAGATTTGGATTTCTGCACAGGAAGAAATTTTTGCTGACCACCATTTAATTCTCCATAAATTCCAAAGAAATTGAAACATCCTGAAATGTTTTGTGCGTGATCCTTAGATATGTACGCAAATTTTCTTAGTTCCGAGTTTTCTGATTTGAGCAACGTAAGTGCCTCTAAATGTTTTGTCTTTACAGACTATTCTGGTTTCGACAGATTCTATCTTTTACTTTGCATTCTCTGTTTTACTGTATTGAATGGATTTCTTTGCTGCACAAAACATCAGTGGTTGTAGCTAATGTTGAGAAAGTATTGGTAATTCTTTTGCCAATTCATAACATGTGAGTTTTTGATTATGCAAAAACCCTCTAATGAGAATTACTTCGAGTTTGGTGTGAAGGAAGTTTTCAAGGGTCAAGAGAAGAGGATGATATAATGTGATAAAAAAGAGTGAAAATCCTAAGCTTGGGGATGCCCCGTGGATCATCTCAGAAAATTTCAAGAAGACTCAAGCGTCTAAGCCTGTGGATGCCCAAGCCATCCCCTTCTTCATCAACAACTTATCATGTCACTTCTAGTGAAAATCTATTTTTATTCGGTCACATATTATGTACTTTACTTGGAGCGACTGTTTGTTTTTATTTTCTTTTATTTTCTGTAATAAACTTGGCTGGGTCCTATCATTATTGTGTGGGAGAGAGACACACTCCCCTTTTTTCATATGAATACTCGTATTCTTCATTTATCGTGTTGCTGCTGCAATTCTTTTAGCTCATGTTTTAATGCGTCTCTTATTTAGAGTTATAAGTTCTTGTAGAGTAGTACTCTCTTGTTTTATTGAAAAATTATTTGGAGAGTTTTTGTTGAAATAAAGTGATTGGTGTTGGAGAACAATAAAATACTTCATGCTTATATTGGTGCAATAGAAGCTTCTTTAGACCGTGGCTTAGACTTTAACATGTCATGTTAGATATTATTTTAATTCCATGATTAGCAGTTATTGATGTAGCATGACTTGTCTCAAACATCTGGGAGTACTTAATGTGCCATTGAAAGAAATCATGAGTTGATTTTATCATATCGAAGCATAATATTGTGGTATTCTCCTTCGAATGCTTTATTTGGTTGACTTGGCGCATGCTTACACAATGTTATGACTACAAACCAGTCACCTTTGTGCCTCTATGATCATTTAGTTTTTTACTTGTAATAACATTTATGCTTTGATTAATAATGTTTTGTCGCTATGCATGATTATGGCTATTATTGCTCTCTTAGTTGGTCGCTCCTAGTCTCTTGCTATCCTTCACCTATACCAAGGATGAGCTCTACTCGTGCATCCAACTCCCAAAAACCAATGTTTGCCAAATGTGCCCACCATACCTACCTATTTGTGGTATTTAACCGCCACTCCAAGTAAATTTCTCGTGTGCTACCTTTAAAACCTTCAAAATTAACCTATTTTGTGCCCTTTTTTTTAGCTCATGAGGAAGTAGTTTAAATTTTATTGTGGTTTATGTCAAGCAAAGTTCTTCTCCCTCTTTCACCCGATGAGTCATCTAAATTTACAGAGAGATGGTGTCAATTAACACAACCAAAAAAGGCACTTCCCCATGGTTTGATGAAAGTTGGTGCGTACCTGTGGATACGGCTAGCCCTGGTTTGTGAAAGGCATGGTGGGGGAAGTGCCAAACTAAATAAACAACGGAAACCGCTCTCAACAGTCTAAACACTTTGATTGGCATGAGTGATGATAAGTTTTTCATTACCATTCATTGACATAGACATACACCTCTCTCAAAATTGTTTTCAATACCTCTCTTTATCAAATAAAAAGCTCTAACACATGAGTAACCCTGCTTCCCTCTGCGAAGGGCCTTTCTTTTACTTTTATGTTGAGTCTTCATCTTCTAACTTTATGCACAAATTAGGAGAGCATAGTTGTCATTCAAGGTATAATGTGCATTAGTCCCAAAATTTATTATTGATTTATTCATGATTATGTTATTACTCGTTCTCAAATTATTTGTATCTAGTAACCACTTGAACTTTAAAGGTGTCCTGGCATTTATGTTTTGCTATCCTTTTAAGGACAAGTTGAATACCACTTTGCTATGTTTTCTCTATGCTCGAAACAAACATATAACTTTCAGTGCATTATAATTCATGATCTTTTATTTGTGTTATTTTCCATGTTGCAACATAGTTGCTAAGTTACATTGTTGGAATTATATCTATCATGCCTATATTTAGAGTACTTTGATCTCAGCTTGCAATGCTTTTACAATAATGTTGATGTAGATTGTGTTGGTAGCATGTCACCTCAGAAATTATTTTGTTGTTATCATTTTACCTACTCGAGGACGAGTAGAACTAATCTTAGGGATGCTTGATATGTATCCAACGTATATATAATTTCTGATGTTCCATGTTGATATTATGACAATTGCTACATTTTTCTATACACTTCGTATCATTTTTATGCATTTTCTGGGACTAACCTATTGATAAGATGCCACCGCGCTAGTTCCTGTTTTTTATTTCAGAAAAGTTTTTCTAAAAATATTCTCGGAATTGGACGAAACAAAAGCCAAAGTCCCTATTTTGCTGACATGTACACGGAATCCGAAAGAGACCTAAGGGGACGAGGGAGGCGGCCACACCATAGGGCGGCTCGCCCCTGGCCGCGCCACCACATGGTGTGGGCCCCTGGGCGCTCACCGACATCTCCCTTCTGCCTATAAATTGTCTTCCTCGGGAAAACGCTAAGTACCTGACCCTTCATCCACGAAAAGTTCCGTAGCCACCGTCATCGTCAACCCTAGTTCGAGAGAGTTCTGAAGCTCTCCTCGGCACCCTGCCGGAGAGGGAAATCATCACCGAAGGGCTCTTCATCACCATGTCTGCCTCCGGAGCGATGCGTGAGTAGTTCATCCTTGGACTACGGGTCCATAGCAGCAGCTAGATGGCTGTCTTCTCCTTTTTTTGTGCCATCATGTTTAGATATTGTAAGCTGACTAACATGATCAAGATAATCTTATTTAATGCTACATGTTTTGTTTGCTGTGATCCGATGAATATTGAATACTATGTCAAGTTGATTATAGATCTATCATATATGTTATTTGTGAACTTGCATGCTCTATGTTACTAGTAGATGCTCTAGCCAAGTAGATGCTTGTGAGTCCATGAGGGGAGATACGTATCAAACGTATCTATAATTTCTGATGTTCCATGTTGTTTTCATACCAAATGCTACATGTTTTCTATACACTTTATAGTATTTTCACAGATTTCTAGGGACTAACCTATTAAGAAGATGCCACAACGCGGGTTCCTGTTTTCTGCTATTTTGGGTTTCATAAAATTTGTTCTGGAAATATTGTCGGAATTGGACGAAACAAAATCCCAGGGGCCTAGTTTTCTGTCAAGTACACGGAGTCCGGAGGAGACCCGGAGAGGGCCACAGAGTGGCCACACCATAGGGCGGCGCCCCTGGTCGCGCCACCACATGGTGTAGGCCCCTCGAGCGCCCACCAACATCGCCATTTCTCCTATTTATACTTCTTCTCGAGAAATCCCTAAACACCCAAGCCTCCATCCACAAAAAGTTCCAATGGACTTTGCTCCATTGCCTGTAGGCCACCCTGGTAATCCGTCCTTCGGCCAATGCCGGATATACCCCCATTCGGCATTTATCCGACACTAGTTCTTCTCTCCTCGATTATTCTTCCAGATAGACTGAAAGCAGACTCCGATGATAACGTTGAGACGGGCACTGATAACACATCTTGTGCTAATATTGGACGCACCGGATATGTAAGTTAGTGGTTTTGCCACCACTATAGTATCTTGAACTCTTTTCTTCATCAGGATTATAGGGCACTATGTGGCTGTTGAGGTATTTCGCTAGCTCCCCATCACCTGGAAGAAAGGGAGTTGTTCGACCTGAAGAGCCCGAGGCCGCACCAGACCTTCCTAAAATCTTGCTCCGCACTCCTTTCCCATTTCCTTAACTTAGTATCAGTGGAGGCCTTTGTCGCCTACTACCGCCATACTTTTTTTCGTATTTAGAAAAAAGGCGGAAAGCTTATCACGAACATCAGTGAAATAAGCAGTATAATCTGCACGTACACACTCCATTAGTAAAGCCAAGACACTACCACACCCTTCAATTTTATCCCTAGGATCCAAAATAAAGGCAAAAATATACAACATATGAATAGTTGCCCAATACTTCTCAACTTTCGTTTCATCCTAGCAACAGAAGTTGTGAAAATTGTATCATTTCTATATGATTTAAAATGACTAGCAATGTCTAAAATGACATGCACTATCATATGCTATGTGGGATAATAAACTCCAGAAAAAGAAATAGCTGCATCATAAAACATCTCCAAAAGTTAGTCAAATGTTCAGCAATATGCAATATTTCTAGAATTATTAGCTCGTATCCAACATTTGCATTAAAAATCCCGCAAGCTGCACTTTCTCCTTCACAATTGCTTTAAGCATCATATATGTAGATTTCCATCTAAGAATCATGTCTAAAGAATATTTATGAGGTGTCACACCTAAAGCAATGCAATAGTTTTCATAGTATGCACCTCTAACATTGCAACTACCGAGCTAAGAAATGCCGATGCACAAATTTCCAATTCCATCTTCAACTTTCTTTAAACAACATTTAGCAATAAAATTAATTATATGACAAGCACAACGTTGATGAAGTAAATAAGGTGCATCATACATGTTATATAAAGGAGTGAGATAATCCATTGCCCTACTGTTTCTGAAGCATTATCCAAAGTAATTCAAAAGATTTTGGAATCAATAGAAAAATCATTCACAACTTTCTTTATAGTGTTAGCAATGTTTACGCCACTATGTGATACATCTAGTAATTCGAATCCTATGACTTCTTTTTTGTAGATCCCACTTCTTATCAACATAATGGGCAACCACACTAATGTAGGATTGCTTTGTCCTACCACTCCAAATATCAAATGTTACAGCGAGTAAAAATGTGGCGTTGGCTAATTCATCCTTTATTTTAGCAAGATTGTTTGTGCATAACTTTCTCATATCCCTAGATGTAGTTTGTCTAGAAACAGGTGTAAAATTTGGATTATGAGAAGTTTGAATATATTCGACAAAAGCTTCGGATTCACCAAAACCACAACGATAAATCAAGAGCAGTAATCATACGACATGGATTTTCTCTTTGCCGATTAGGATCATAAGAGAAGTTACATACATAACCGTCGGGGCTGAACTTGAGCGTATCTTGTCTCCATGCCGTCACCGCATTGGCAGCATCGTGCTTCTTCACGTGGCCGTCGTAATGCCTCTTCATGTGTCTATTCCCTCCTTTTTGCATGGAGAACACACTTCCACATTCATGCCATTTGCACCTCGCCTTGAGCACATCGACACCGTCCACCACCGCGGTCTCTTCTTCGAAGTGCTCCCATGACGTTGAGGTTTTCTTACGACGCCTTTTTGCGGTGGTGGTGGTGGAGGTGCTGGCATTGAAAGTTTGAGAGGCATGGGATTGTGCATATGAGGGAGGTGTATCGTCGTAGTAGTCGGTGAGAGGTGAAGTGGGAAAAGGCCCGTGAGCCCCAAATTCGGGATTGTCGAACTCGGGGTCAAGATCACCCATAGTGAAGGTGGAAAACTGGTTGGGATCAACCATATTTGAGTGTGAGAAATGAGATAGGTGGACAGCCCTTTTTATTGCAAGAAAATGATTTTTTTTTGGCCCTCCAACACCTACATATTGGAAATCTTTCTAAAACTACAAATCCTAATTAAAACTGGTAAAATCCCTTAAAGCGTGCCTGGTCGCAGGCGTAGGCGTGCCTACATGCCGCCTCGTGCTGCACCAATTAAATGGGCCGTGCCGGAGAAGCCCGCGTGCTTGACCTGCCGGCACATGCACCTTACGGGCTGTGCTGGTGGGCTCGGTGCCGGCACGCGAAGCCCAGCCCAGTGGCCAGGTTTGGAACCGTATTTGCAAAAATGAGGTCCGTTGAGGCTCTGGTACAAAGCGTGGCGAAACCGAACTGATCAGATCACAATCTAAATCGAGGAGAAGAGAGAGGAATCCTCCACGGAAACCCTCGAACCCAAATCGTGGAATGGAGAGCGGCGGTGCTCTAGCGGGCGCGTTGGCGACCCATTCCCACAGCGACGACGGGCTTCCAATCGACGAGAAGAGGAGAAGGACGGAGAAAGGCGCCGTCGCATCGTCGACGGCTCCTCCGCGGAGCAGGGTCGCCTACGGCCCCGACGGGCGTCCCCTCGACGGCGTGTCACGTGCCGTCCTCCTCCCCAACTGCAAGCATAGCGATGGATCCATCTACACGGTCGACTACTGGAGTCAAGTTTATCGTCTCGGTGATACCAGAGAGAGTAAGCGCACTACAGCCTTCCCGTCTTAATAATTATTCAATGACCTGTTAGCTTGCGTCGTCTAAGTAGCTTAGCTCTTCCGTTTATATTTTACAGTAGTACTTGTTACCGTGTCAGGGTCAATATAGTCTCAGGTCAAAAAAAAAATGTCAATTTAGTTTGCAGCCGGGAGAGGATGTTCCCAGCTCAAAGTATGTTTAATACCGTCCTCCAATCGACTCTCGTTTGGTATCCAAAATAATAATTTTTGAGTCCTAATGACAGGAGCTGCCAAATTGTTTTAACATATCTTTTCCTGGGATTTTCTCAAGCCATCAGTTTCTTGTCATGAAAGTACCCACAGAAATTTGTCCATACGTGGTGTAATCTAGGCTTTCTACATGGAGTTCTTACCCAAATTTCTTCTACCTCATTTACACCTATGCCATCCAAAATATCAATAGCACTTTATGCTTTATGCTCTTCTTGTCTTCTTCTTTTTTGAATTTTTTATCCATTGTCCTATAAGTATTGTTAACGGTTAAAGAGACATATCCTCACAGTCTGAAAGGCATTAGCAACATGAATGATTGATGATTCGATTTTGTAATTTGTTTGGAACATATGCAATTTTCATCTATCAGAGAAGCTAGCAATATTTACTGGTTTTACATGCACGTGCCTACTGATCAATAATATTTCTTCACACTTTCAATGTGCTCAACACTTAATTATTGACTGCTTGTCACCACCAGAAACTTCTATGTGTATGTGGTGTCTCCATTTGTTCCGGTCAATTCACTCCATCTTAAAGTTGTCCTAACTCCTAAATTGAGTTGACACATGTTATTTATTTTTTAATTCATCTTCAAGTTTTAAAAAACATTGGGTATTATGCTATCAATTAAAAATTGTTATGGCAGGTAGCTTTCCAAACAGCCTCTTCTGGGCCTAACCATGAATCGTAATTTGAACATTGTATCCTTTTTTTACCTCCTTCGGTTAAATGCTGGGTTAACAATTTTATTCATCTACTGCATGTACAATGTCTGTAATGCTGCACGATCAGCTTGTCTGGAGCCAATGATGATGACGGACACATGGACCTCTTGCTCTCCGGACTGGGGGGATTGCGAAAGGCACGACAGTTGCACCATGATGCAGATATTCTCGCTGAAGCTACCTTATACTTCTTTTTCTATCTGTGGCCCAGTTCAGTTGTATGGATACATGGCAGTCCGGGATCTTTTGAACCCTTTCCGAAACTACATCTTCAACCGCAGCAGGGACGATCCTTCCATCGTGGAACAGGAGGATGGGTTTATACAGATGACTGGTCCTAAGAGAGGAATCAGAATGGACGGTTATGTGCTACTCGAGTTTGACATGAAGATCAAGACTGGAGATGAAGAAAGGGATGATTTACAGCTCATCGATGGTGTTGCCTCCTTCAACAACCTAACCACAATGAATGCTAGTGAGCACAAGCAACGTATCGACGGGGATTGCGGCGCAGTGGACATAACCCTCTCGCTCCTGCAATGCGCGGTGGAGGCCACGGTACAGGTTGGGATATCAGATGTAGAGCATGGCAGCGGCTTGAGCCTGCGTCTAACGGCGACGTATATCAACACACGTTTTCTTTTGCGTGAAGGTATCCGTCTCTTTGACGGTGTTGTTGATCCTGAGACGTGTGGGCAGAACAAGTATGTGGTTGCTGTGCCATGGGAGGTTACCCTGGGTCTTAAGTTACAGGTTAGTCAGATTGGTGGCTCAGGCCATTCTTTTGGAAAATTCTTTCTCTGCTCCCCTCACAAGCATGGACATCAGAACCTTACTGTCGAGCTTGGTTTCGCCACCGCGAAGGTGAAAGTGACCTGGTCGACTTTGGACATACCACGTAGCCTTCTTGGACCGACTTGCTATATGTATGACTTTGAGGCTGCGGAGGATCTCGGCCTATTGAAGCTTACGGGTTAGTAGAAAGCTAACAGATTCTACGAGGTGGACGAGCTGCTGGAGCTGATAAAGAAGACATGGACGACGCTCGGCACCAACAAGATGATTCACAATGTGTGCTTCTCGCGTGGGTCCTCTTCCAGCAGTACATGGACACCGGGCAGTTCGAGCCGTACCTCGTTGGCGCGGCGCTCGCGATGCTCACGGAGGTGCTCTCCAGCGCTCTCGGTGACTGGTCTGAGATGCGCCTGCTTGACTAGCACGATACATACTCCAAGTACGGCATCGCCACGATGCGGAGTGCTCTGTCTCTGGCGCTCGCCGCCGGCAAGATCATCGCCGAGAGCGTAGGGAGCTTCTCCTGTCACCGCATGGACTAGTACGTGCGCTGCTCCATGAGAAGCGGGTTCACCATGGTGTTCGAGAACGGGCTTGGGCAGGAGGATGGCATGGTCCCTGGCCACGACGGCGATGACGACGCCAGAAAGATCCTGACACAGGTCGGCAAGGACACGGAGGAGCTGGCGCTGTCTGAGCGCGAGATAGTCCTGAGGCAGTGACATCTGTTCCTGGCCGCGGTGACCCTGCACAGTACACGGCTGCTTCGGCGTGTTGCTGAAGCCGTACATGTCCAAGGCCATCTGCCTGACCGACGAGCTGGTGCGCGTGCTGCACGCCGCGGGCAGGCTAGAGAAGACGCTGGTGCAGGTGGTGACGGCGGCAGGTCGGTGGCGCCGGTTTCCTCCGGACTTGGATCGGATCGAGGAGCGGCTCCGGGTTGCCAAGGAGCGCATCGTCAGAGCCAGAGACACCGAGGTGAACTTTCTTGGTCGCACATTTCGTCCATCAATCAGACATGTCCATTCTCCGATTCGTCTGCCCCTTGCTGGCTGCCCCCCCAGCTGTCACTGCAGGGTGCTACTGCCATCGTGTTTGTGACCAGGGAGCAGGGCCGGGCTGGGCCCCCGGATGTCTGGGCCTAGGCCTAGGTAATATTTCAATACTACTACTCCAGCAAAATATAAAATGGCTCAAGAATGATGTTCAAACCCGCCACAAGCTGGATAGTGGACTTGGGAGAAGCACTCACAGACCCGTACTGCAAAAAAAGTTAGTGTATCATTGGGCCCGTCAACGGCTATCTTACCGTTTCTGGACATCGTCACCACCGTTTGACATGGCTAGTACTCCGTATTTGTTTTGTAGATGAAAACGATGGTCTTTTTGTCACACTTAGCAAATCCATCTTTTGTATGTACAATAAATAGTTTGTTCTGTGATTTTTATAGTTCAAAGATCATCGATCTGAGCTATATGTTGGATTGCTTTCTATGTATAGTACATCCCAATTTATTTTTAAAAGGACCCATTCTTATTGTCTTGCCCCAGCGCACTTAATATGCGTGGACCCGTCCTGCCAGGGAGCTGGCGCTCCTCCGTCGAGCAGGGGAGCCGTGATCTCGAGCAGGAGCTGCTCAGAGCATCTCTAACAGCCCTACATAGGGCAGTTTGTTCCATAAAATGAGCTCCAACAGTTGCCCTATCTAGGTCCCGTGTTGTAAAAATTATAAGGCAGTGTCCCATATCGTCGTGTAGTTTAGCTCGGCTGGATCCCGCGGGCATGCAAGAGCATCCCTGTGGCCGCTGTTGGATAGGGACGCTTGACACGGCGGAGCTCGCCGCGTGTGCCTACGACCCGGCGGTGGTGGGGCTTCGGCGCCCACACGCCTAAACTACCCGACGAGACGCGGCGCCGCCACTGCAACTCATCAACGCCACCGCACATCGGCAGGCCCGCCACGAGCGGATCACCTGGGTAAAATTATCCACTCGTTGGCCTTCTTCCAGCCCATCTGACCAGGCCCAGCAAGTAAGATTGTCTGCCAGTAAAATTATCTGCTCCCGAGCAAAGAAAAAAAAGAGTAAAATTACCAGCTCATGTGCTATTTTCAACCCTCAAACTAGGAGTATATGGAACAGAGGGACAACCTACTGAACTACTCCCTCCGTTTCCCTCCATTTTTAAATGTAAGATGTTTTAGCCATTTTTCATATTCACATATGTCTACATGTATCTAGACAACTTTTAGTGCATATGTTCACTCATATTAGTTTGCATCTAGACAATATGAGCAATAGCTAGAACATCTTATATTTAGAAACGGTGGGAGTATAATTTAGTTTGATTCACATTCTCAAATATACAATACCATATTATTAACCACTTAAGTTGGTCGTTTCAACTCACATACCATACATTTAGGTGGTTTCAACGTATATTAACCCTCCTTTCGATGGAACTGAAAACTGAATATTTGTGTAATATCCCCTGAGATTTATGAACTGGAGCAAGAGTTGAGACAGACATAATTTGGGTTCGAAGAGAAAGGATAGTCTAGATTAATTAGCACAAAATAGTTGGTTATACAATTTCATCGATTTGTTTCTCTCCACTCATATGATCCTCGGTGACACAAGCCATAGCTAGGACGAACATTCCACGGGCTAAATCCCGGCTCACGTGCACAACAAGGTTCACTTTCCATTTAAGCCCTTACCAATCGAATCCAACCGTTAACAGTGAGGAGGAGGTCCTGCTAAAATCTGGGATGGTCTTTTAGCCCACTAGGCAATTTCCATTTAATCCCTAAGGCCCATGCTGCCATATCAAATGGTGGGAGTTTAGTCCCATATCTAGTTGAGAGAGTTTTGCACCAGTTTATAAGGTGAGCTCTCTCCCCACTAGTATGAGTTGGTATGAAGAGAGGAGTTGTGGAGGCGTTCCACATGCGCACTCCTGCTCCTCCGCCGCCCGCCCCGCCTCGTCACGACGTGCCACACCACGCCGTGGGTTGCGGGAATGAGACAATGCGTTTATTTTTGGCAGTCGGAAACGGAGAGTCAACAGACATACCAATAACAGTAAACGCCCGGTGATCCCATCCTGTCTACCGCGTACACGGCCGACGGGAGAGCATGCCTCTGAAACCCCGCCTCTCCAGATCCTGTACGGGAGAGCGGAGATTATGTTTTTAGGTAGCGTCTCCTACGCGACTGCTCGCTGTCGTACGTCTACTTCGACTACTACCGCATCGCCCTCATCGTCAACATGTCCACTGAAGCCGAACGCGCTGCTGCTGAGACGACCGCTGCAGCCGCCACTTCTGCTGCAACTGCCGCCGACGCCGCCACTGCTGCTGCAACCGCCGCCGCCTCTGCCGCGGGTACTGCCAACTGGCCAACTTCAGGGTATAATATGTTTATCCCTCTTCTGATTATTTTCATGTGTGCAATACTAATAGTTTGCGTAGATGTATCTACCATTAATCTAGTATGCAAGAATATGGTCAATTATCAGTATGTTTACGTCATGCTCATGATTTATACTTAGATTAATTTAATCTATAAATTGCCTAAATCCTTAACAATCCAAAAACCTAATATGTGTAGGCAATTTTCGATTCATGGTTTTGCTACTGCACTGAAACCAGACCCGTTTATGGGGACGTACTTTAAGCGTTGGCAGACCAAAATAATCTTATGGCTCAAAGGAGCGATTATTCCTGAACAGGAGAAGGCGTTTAAGGATGCCACTGTCGTCTTTGTTAGATGCGTTCTAAGCGCGATCGGAGATAAGTTTGTTGACGCATATTTACATATGCGGGTTGCCAAGAACTTGTGGGAGGCGCTCGAATCCAAATTCGGCGCAACCGATGCTGGAAGCGAGATGTACAGTCTAGAGTAGTTACATGGTTAGAGAATGGTCGAAAACTTTTGAGCAGGCTCATGAGATACAGTGCATCGCTAAGGAGCTTGAAATTCTCAAGTGCGTTCTACCCGGAAAGTTTGTCGCGGGATGCATAATCGCCAAACTGCCTAATTCCTGGAGGAGCTTTGCCACTACTCTGAAACATTAGAGGCGTGAATTCTCAGTAGAGGATGTCATCGACCATCATCGGAGTGTTGAGCAAAATTCGAGGGCAAAGGACTCGTACGGAAAAGGGAACGAAGGGACTTCTGCGGCTAATATGGTACAGAAGAACTACAACTCCCACAAGAACAAGGCGAGGACTGGTGTCCAACAAAATACCGACTTTAAAAAGAAGTCTAAGAAGACCTTCAAGAAGGATAAGAAGAAAGATGGTTGCTTCACTGGAACACTGGGCTGTGAAGTGTCCAAACAAGTACAAGAAGCCAGGACAGGATTCCAAGCCTGTCATCATGATTATGAGCAACAATGAGAATGGGGCATCTGGTATGGTAATTTGTTTACTGTATTTTCAGTTTGTCAGTCTACAGATTGATGGATTGACATAGGTGCAAATATTCATGTGTGTGCTGACATCTCACTGTTTTCTTGTTATCAGGTCACAAGGAACGGGTCCGTATTGATGGAGAATGGTGCAAGTGCTTCTGTACTTGGTGTTGGCACGGTCAATCTGAAGTTTACTTCGGGAAGAATCGTGCAACTCAAGAACGTGCAGCATGTCCCCGCCATCAAGAAGAATCTCGTTAGTGTCTCCCTTCTATGTAGAGAAGGGTTTAAGTTGGTCTTTGAGTCTAATAAAATAGTCGGAACGAAATATGGACTGTTTGTTGGAAAAGAGTATGAGTGCGGTGGTCTGTTCCGCTTTTCTCTCGCTGGTCTCTGTGAGATGAATGGTGTGTTGACTAAAGGTGGAAAGAGATACTTCATGATGTTGATAGACGATTCCACTAGGTTTTTCTATGTATATATGTTAAACACTAAAGACGAGGCTCTGCACTACTTTAAAATCTATAAGGCAGAAGTTAAGAATCAACTTAAAAAGAAAATTAAACGAATCCGGTCAGATCGTGGCTGAGAGTATTTCTCTAATGAGTTTGACTCTTTCTGTGCGGAACATGGTATTATTCATGAGAGGACGCCTCCCTATTCACCTTAGTCAAATGGGGTTGCCGAACGAAAAAACCGTACTCTAACAGATTTGGTTAACGCCATGTGAGATACATCGGGTTTATCCAAGCCATGGTGGGGGGAGGATATATTGACATCATGTCATGTCCTGAATAAAGTTCCGACAAAACATAATGAGATCACTCCCTATGAGGAATGAGAGAAGAGAAAAACAACACTCTCGTACTTACGTACTTGGGGCTGTTTGGCAAAAGTCAATGTGTCGATCCCCAAAAAAGCGTAAACTTGGACCAAAGACCGTGTATTCCGTTAATTTGGGATACGCTAAGAATAGTGTTGGCTATAGATTTCTAGTAGTGAAATCTGACGTACCTGACGTGAAGGTCGGTACGATTGTGGAGTCTAAAGATGTTACATTGTTTGAGGATATTTTTCCTATGAGAGATATGCAAAAAACTTCTAGACAGGAATCAGAGGAGACTTCTGAGCCTGCCATTCCTATGGAATATTGTGAACAAACACATGATGAAAATACTGAGAAGGATGACGAGGAAACCCTTGGCAGGGGAAAGAGACAGAGGACCGCACAGTCTTTTGATGATGACTTCCTTATGTACCTTGTGGATGATACTCCCACTTCTATTTCAGAAGCTTATGCATCTCCATATGGTGACTACTGGAGAGAAGCGGTCCGTAGGGAGATAGATTCCATCATGGCTAATGGGACGTGGGAGATTACTGAACGTCCTTATGGCTGTAAACTATTAGGATGTAAGTGGGTGTTCAAAAATAAGCTTAGGCCCGATGGTACGATTGAAAAGTACAAGGCTAGACTTGTGGCCAAGGGTTATTCCTAGAAAGAAGATGAAGATTTCTTCGATACTTATTCACCTGTGGCCAGACTGACCACCATTCGAGTATTACTCTCATTGGCGGCCTCGCATGGTATTCTCGTCTATCAGATGGATGTTAAGACGACTTTCCTGAATGGAGAGCTAGACGAGGTAATCTATATGCAACAACCAGATGGCTTTGTGATAGATGGTTAGGAAGGAAATGTGTGCAAGTTACTGAAATCTTTATATGGGCTGAAACAAGAACCTAAGCAATGGCATGTGAAGTTCAATACAACTTCAACATTTGTTGGCTTTGTTTTTAATGAAGCTAACAAATGTGTATACTATCGCCATGGTTGGGGCGAAGGAGTTATAGTGTGTTTGTATGTTGATGCCATACTGATATTTGGGACCAACCTCAAAGTAATCACTGAGGTCAAGCCGTTTCTATCCTAGAACTTTAAGATGAAAGATCTTAGTGTGGCTGATGTTATAAGCTATTGAGAGACAATGAGGGTGGGATTACAATTTTGCAATCCCATTATGTTGAGAAGGTTTTGAGTCGTTTTGGATATTCGGACTGCAAAATTTCTCCAACACCATATGATCCTAGCGTGTGGATTCGAAAGTTCGAAGGCACAACTAAGGATCAGCTGAGGTACTCTCAAGTAATTGGTTCACTCATGTACCTAGCGAGCGCTACGAGGCCTAACATCATGTTTGCTATGTGCAAACTAAGCCGGGTTGTTTCCGATCCGGGTGATGTGCATTAGCATGCTATAGAAATTAGAAAGAATTTGAACCATGGACTTCACTATAGTGGATACCCTTTGGTACTGTAAGGGTATTCTGATGCGAATTGAATCTCTGATGCTGATAAGATGAAAGCCACAACGGGGTATGTGTTTACCCTTGGAGGTGGTGCTGTTTCCTAGAAGTCTTTCAAGCAAATGATCTTAACGAGATCGACAATGCAAGCAGAATTAACAGCATTAGACACGTCTAGTGTCGAAACAGGATGGCTTCGAGATCTTTTGATGGACTTGCATGTGGTTGAAAAGCCAGTACCGGCTATCCTTATGAACTGTGACAATCAAACAATAATTGTTAAGGTGAAGAGTTCAATGGACAATGAACTCATTTTTATATGCTTTGTGTACTGCGCTCCTCCTCCTCTGCCGCCCGCCTCGTCACGACACGTCACGTCACGACGCGTCGCGGGTTGCAAGAATGAGCCGAGCCTATGTCTTTATTTTTGCAGTCGGAAATGGAGAGTCAACAGACACGCCAATAATATGAGACGTCATATTGATTGTTGTCTGTAATTGCGTCACATTTATTTTGGTAACGACCACAGTAAACGCCACATTGATCATGTGGTAAGGGCTGTAGTAAATGCCAATTGATTCTGTGAGCTGACCGTTCTCCTACCCGGCCATGCCTATATATTGGAGGCTTAGGCGGACACAGAAACATATCTCATACGCTCTTCCTCTTCGCGTCCATTGTCATTCCACTCTCTATTGCTGCCGCCGGTGATCCCATCCCGTCTACCGCGTACATGGCCGACGGAAGAGCAGGCCTCCGAAACCCTGCCTCTCCAGATCCTGTATGGGAGAGGGGCGATTAGGTTTTTGGGAAGCGTCTCCTACGCGACTGCTCGCTGTCGTACGTCTACTTCGACTACTACCGCATCGCCCTCGTCGTCAACATGTCCACCGAAGCCGAACGCGCTGCTACTGAGACGACTGCTGCAGCCGCCGCTGCTGCAACCGCCGCCGACGCTGCCACCACTGCTGCTGCAACCACCGCCGCCTCTGTTGCGACTACTACCAACTGACCAACTTCAGGGTATAATATGTTTATCCCTCTTCTGATTATTTCCATATGTGCAATACTAGTAGTTTGCGTAGATGTATCTACTATTAATCTAGTATGCAAGAATATGGTCAATTATCAGTATGTTTACGTAATGCTCATGATTTATACTTGGATTAATTTAATCTATAAATTTCCTAAGTCCTTAACAGTTCCCAACGCCCTAATTACCACCCTAGTTGTCTACAAGGGGCAATTTTCTTGCACTACCTCTAACAACTGCCAGATGCATTGTATAACATGGTGACATCCATTTGTTTGTTTTGGGATTTGCCTCAACCTCAATTATTTGTTGTCATAATTTCATAACCAGAGGATTGTAGGCTCTTAAAACATGAACCAATGATGTAGTTTTGGATGATTGTAGGTACCTCCTTTTCGTGGAATGGAGCAATGCGTCATGTTTCTAGTTAGACATATGGTCTCGAAGATCACCCAGGCTCTAGGAGTGTTTTTTGTGTTTCTGTATCCACATATGCATGTTGTCAAGGATCTCCGCTACGTCTCGCGCGTTTGCTACAACAACAACATTCATAATGACTATGATTTTCCTGGTGTGATCACACTTAAAGGCAAAGTATGTCGGTTGCTTTCTCTTGTGTCGCACTCTCCCAGATTTTACTTATTGAGTGATCAACCCCCTCCCCCACCCCCACCCACTTCATAATTTCATACTCCCTATATTCCTAAAGAAAATCCTATATATTTTTTCGAAATTCAAACAAAGCAGAGTTTGATCAATCTTATAAAAAAGAAAAAAACTATAGTACTATGAACATCATATGAAAATATATTTCATGATGTATCTAACTATAGTTATTAATGATTTTTTCTAAAAAAAATGCTCAAAATTTACATAGTTTAACTTCTGAAAAAATATGCCTTACTTTGAGGAATAGATGGAATACATGTTTCTGACGGAGAATATTTATACGGATTGAGCAGCCAAACTCTCTTGTCTAGGGACTTCTCATCTAATATTCATTCTTGCAGGAACATGTTTGGCGTGAGGGTGTGCTAGAAGATAGGTGCAAAATTGGATGTACAACCGACCCTTAGATGCTCCATCCAGGAATTCCGTGTTCGATCCATCATAAAGTTGAACATAATTTATATGACGATAACCATTGATAAACCAACCGATTTGACTCCAGGTTCTTGTAGAATTTGACATATGTCCCTAAATCTCACCATTTAGGTGAACCATGCGAAATGAACGTGCCCATATGCTTCATAGTACTAGTATTAGCAACATCATGTGTTTTACTTAGGAATGTTCTTAAGTACCAGAATTAATGATTAGAACAAAGTTGGTAGAATATGTATTTTTTATTTTGTGTCCCTGGTTTGTCTACCAAAACTCCGAGATAACAACAAGGCCTCGAAAGCTTCCAAAACTCCCAGGGTACAATCAACCGTCTAGGGAACTCCAAGTAGCCAAGAGGACAAGCTCAAGGGAACTCCCGAAACCCAAGAGTAACAAGCTTCTCAACCTTTCTCTCGAACGAATCCTCGTAGAGAACTTAAACCGATGCAACCTATGCAATGGCAAGAACACAAGAAGTGCTCAAATCATTCACTCCCAAATCCCACCAAAGAAACAAATGCTATAGGGGGAGAAGAGAGGAAGAACAAGGAAGAACTCAACAAATAAATCTACAAGATCTAGATCCAAAGATTTCCCCTCACTAAGAGGAGAGATGGATTGGTGGAATAATAGATCTAGATCTCCTCTCTGTTTTCCCACTAGTTGGAGACAAGAATCATGGAGGAATGGAGAGAAAGAAAACTCAAAGAGGTCAAAAATGGTGGGGTAAAACTTTCTTAAGAATTGGGGAACCAATGGAGAAGAAGACCCCTTAAATAGCCCCCCCCCCCTCCCGAAATCTACCCGTTGGGCAGTTCTACGTAACCCGGCCTGGTCGGCCTCATGGGCTGGCTTCTCTGCGTGTCCCGGCCTGAGAGCCCGACCTAGGATGGCCTCTCTACGCGTAGTACAGCAACCTAACAGAGATGCCCGGCCTTGGAGCCCGACCAGGCTGGCCTCATAGGCTTGTTTCTCTACGCGTCACAGACTGCACTAAAACCACGATATCTTTTGTCTCCGGACTCCGTTTTCGATGATCTTGGCCTAGTTAAAATTGCAAAAACAAGCACTACAATATTATGAAATTAAATATCATAGTACATCATTGGAGGATAAAACCATATGATGAAAGGTTTTACCTCTCTATAAAGGAACAATCGGTAAAACCTCCAATATAAAAAATGCAATAAGTTTTTCATGTGAAACCCGTTTTTGATGAACTTGAGATTGTACTGAAGCACATGAAAATCTCTAAAACCACACATGGAGAAAACAAAATAAGAACCAATAAAGATGATTCCAAGTATGCAAAGGATTGAGCTCTCTCCGAATGATATGATCAAGTTGCTAATATGAGAGCCCCTTTTGATAGTAGGGTTATCTATCCTATAACCCGGTCTCCCTCCTAATGCTATGAGACCGATAAAATAAAAAAATATCAAGATCATACCTTTTCCTTGAGCATTCCACTTGAGATAGATGATGAAGATCTTGACCTCCTCAATATGGAACACCTTTCTTGATTTTGCTCTGCTCGGTGAATACACATAGATTGCTCCCCCATACGCCACTATGGGAGAGGATCTTTTAAGAACATCTTCACTTGGCCATTATCTCCAAAAGGGTGGCAAGATACAATCATGTGATCTCTTTGATATGATCCTATTAGACTTGCACTTGTCAAACTTGGTGACGACCACAATGTAACGTCATCCACCATGGACTATATGAAATCTTCCTTTTGATGCAAGCCCATGAAAAGATACCTAAACCCATAGAGATATACCACACACATATAATATGGTTTAGTTCAAAAATCTATATGAACAATTAATTACCACACCATGATCCCACATGGTACATCTTCTAGCTTTGTCAGTTGATCAACTTTAACCATCGCTTAGCACTTTGCCTTAATCAACCTTATATCTTTTCTTATATCTTCATAATAATGATGCCTTGAAGGTAAACATGATTGTTCACATGATATTCTTCTTCAATGCATACTTGCAATATGCTCAACTCTCTCATGACCAAATTTGGGATATTCACATGAATAGCATCTTGGTCATCACTTGATCATCTTGAATCCAACACATGGACATCGAGCATTTCCTATGGACAAACTATACAAGTATAGGTTAATGCAACCATTACTCTATGGTGATTGTCAACAATTAACAAAACCATACATGGGACACCATGCCCTTTCAATCTCCCCTATTTTGGTAATTGATGACAATATCTTTTACGAGGGATTATATAATGAATTTGAGCAACCATTATATGCATGATCATGAAAGGAAAATGCTTAAGAACAAAACCAAAGCATAAAACCAAATTCCCTTAAACCCCCCAAACTTTATCCCCCATTGGCATCCATTTCAAAAATAGGATCATGGAAATTTTGCATGGCCAATATAGTAGGGTTCCTCTGTAGGATGTGCATTTCTCATAATGTGATTTAAATTAATTACACTTATCCAATGATAAATATTGGGAGGAAATCAAACTATACCGAGGATCCAAAGATTGAAAATAGGAAGCTATACAAATATCTAATCTTATCCCAAAGAGAAGCAAGCAATCAAAAGATCCAACAAACCAAATGAACAAATGATATTACTGTTTGAGAAAATGAGTGGTTTTAAATAAAATAGAGGAGCTCCCCAATATTTGTGCATGATTTAGAAATATTTCATTTTGAATGCAAAGTGCACAAAAATGGAATCATAACTCCCCCGTGGTAGTTCAAAATACAAAGCAAGTGCAAGTGAGCATACAATAAAATGAGGTATATCACTGGGAGTAAGAGGTGGTTAAGCGATAAGAGAAGTTACCAATAAAATAATGTGACTTAAGACGATGCTCAACCAAACATATATGTGTGTGAGACAAGACAAGGCATGAGAAAAGACTAATAACATTATGAACATTTAAGAATCATCATATTCTCAATATAATGATAGACATAGAGCCAAGAGTTTATTTTCCCCACATAAGAAAAGTTTTTCAAACCAAATGAAAATAGCTAGGATCAAAAGCTTAACAAGTTGTAAATAAAGAAGCAAGTCTTATGAAACCATCATAGCAAGAAACTAGCATGATCGCCAAAGAAAGCACGAGGGTCGAAAATCTTCAATACATACGAGTGAAAATGGGTTTTTGAAAATATGACAAGCACTCATAAGGCAAATTCTTTTCGGAACCACCAAAAAGTAAATAAGAATAAAAGGATGGACGTCGAACCATTAAGATACCAATAATACATGCAATTATTCTCATGTGTATAAGTTTCTAAATAGACCACAATCATGATGGTGTACATCCATAAAGAAACATGTAGACAGAATATAGTTACAAAGAGAAAGAGCAATATATCCAATTTGAAGACATAAATACGACAATAAGATCTTTAATTGAAAGCATAGCACATAGATTTAATTTTTATCTTAAGGATATAAATGACCTTCCAACACAAACACATCAAAGACATCACAAACATCAATAAGAGAAAAAGAGATAGTTGAGACATTTTGATAAAAGCAACAAGTATCACAAAGAGTAAATATGTTTCATGCGATGATACAGCCTACAAAAGTTTGAAATGTTAGAGTATATACATGAGGTAGATACTTGTTTTCGAGGTAGCACTGGTGATGTTGTGGTAGATAAGAATTCATCCATCATCATAGCCTGTCTCCAATAAGCATGTGGTGATAACACCTTCTTTGAGAATGAGGCAAGCACCCAATGCATATCAAATGTACGTAAAACATATTTAAGTACAAAATGGTCCTCAAACACATTGGGTCCAAAGTAGTTAGACAAAACTACAATACATAGGAAAAACTCGACACGAATATGTGCATATAGATATGAAATTGAATTTCATGCACATCTTAGAATATTTAGGAATTGATGGAGATTATCATATATATATCGGAAATTACCTACTGTCAAGGACGGCAGCTGCGCATGCACGATCCACCGCATGCTTGCATATGCCTCGGGATGGATGCTAAAACACTTTGCGTGCTCGAGTATGGTTCTTAGCATATCATCGCCAAGAGGCGGCATTTGCCACCGATCGTGATAGGTAACGGCCGTTACCAGGGGAATGGCCTAAGATAGATATGCTTCATAGCTACAAAAGAATAGGTGCAAACCATGTTAGAACATATAGTTGTCATTCTTATTTAGAGCATGCACCCAAATCAAAAACAGTTTGTCTTTGCATGTACCAGCACCGATAAGAACAATGTTTTTTTTTCGGGGCAATGGTGTTAGCTGCGTAGGGGGGAGATGGTGTTATCAGCATAGCGTCCAAGTAGTAAAGCAAAGGCTGGCAGGGGGCATGACAATGCAGTACAAAGTCTGACATGCAGGACTGGGTAGAAATAATGGCATAGACCTACGTGCTAACTGCATGTTGATATTTGGTTGACCAATCCACACAAGCACACAAGGAGCAAGCACACAAGCACACAAGCACACAAGGCACAAGGCATGCATGCGTCCTGGTAGTGCCAGTGCATGCATCGATGGTAGCTTGGTGCCATGCATGCATTTACTTGTATTACTAGTGTAATCTATTAGGTAGATTTTATGCATGCGCTCACACATTGCACTAGAAGTAGTACCAGTTGTGCATTACTAAGCAAACCAAGTACGAGTTTAAGCGTTAAGATAAATAAGCTAGGCAACAAGATGAGGGAAAAATAATTTTGCTCAATGTATACATCTCGACTCAGCATCCAGCTAATCTTCTTCATCTCTATTTGGGGAGGAATTTCCGTGCTGCCGTGCGTCCTCAGGGTGGGCCCGCTTGTCGGTCACCCAATTTTTTGTTCGCTGATGTTCTGTTCTGTCGTTCTGTCCTGGGGTGGGTCCGCTTGTCTGTTGCTGGAATTGATGCGCGCCGCTGCTCCGGTTTGTCCTGCGTCCTCATCTCTATCTCTCCAATTACTAACGGAGCGTGGAATCGCGCTCCCTCCCGCGTCCTCGGCTGGGCCCTGTTCGTCGGTCTCTGATTTTGCTCCCCGTATGTTTCAGTCGGTTGTTTCGGCGCGTGGGCACGTGTAGGGCCAACCGTGTGTGAACGTATCCTTCAGGCGGTTCGTTCCTTTCGCTCATGAGGGCCGCGTGGCTGGGAGAGAGCCGGTTCGCCGCGGCGTGCTCTTTCTCTATTCTTCCCCTCTCGCTCTCTTCCGCCGTCCTCCTTTCTTTCCTGTGTTTTTTCTTCGCGGCTGTCTGGTGAGCGCCCGTCCGTTGCGATTCTTGCCTTCCATTCAATCTGCTTGTTTCACCTCTGCTTTCCTTCATTTTTTTATGCTTTTCAGGTCTGCTGCTGGGGATTTTGGGGGTTGGCGGCGCTTTGGGAGCAGGAGCTTACTAGATTTCGTGTTGGGTTGCTTGGGGCTGCGGTGCGCAGGTTTATTCTCGATGATTCTCTTTCTCCTATCCGGTAGCTGCGGATCCGGTTGTTTAGCTTGGTTAGTCAGATTCGGTGTTGGGTTGTTAGTTTCCTGTCCGATCTAGGGTGTGTGGGGCGCGTGGGGTTCGTCATAGTCGCCGCTCGATTGGCTCTGCTAGGGCGTCTATGCTTGCCCCCTTCTTGGATTTGGGTGGCTCTAGGGGATGCTTTTGCAGGTTCACGTCGTTGTCCGGCTGATTGTAGGGTTCTATGGCGTACATATAGGCGGCATCTAGGTGTGTCTTTGATCACGTTGATTGGTCGAGGTTGACTGCATGCTGTGGACTGTGGTTGCTTCTTGATACTGTTGTATTGGCTTGCTTTCTTCAGGTCCGTATTTAGTGTTGAATCAGGAATTGGTATTAGATATGATGAGATGAGTATGGTATCTTTTTGCGTCTTCCGATGTGCTCTCTTTCGTTGTTGGCCAAGAAAGGTAGTGGTTGTTGCACTGTTAGTGTAGTGTATTTTTGTAGTTTCTACACTCGAGCATCGGAGCATGGGAGTGTATTCTGGAAATGTGGTGTGCGTGCTTCCTATGTGCACATCGTTTTATTAGGGAAATGTCTTTCTGGGTTTTTATGGATTTGGGGGTGCCTGAAAAATAGCAGCTATACAATTAAGAGGCTTTGGAGGTTTCGGGTGGTGCTTCAGAGATGCCAGGCTCTCAGTGATTTTTCATTAGTCTCTGGTCACTGGTTGTCGTTGTTTTTGGTCAGGGTTGAGGGTTGCCTGAAACATAATAGGATGACAGTGTGTTTTAAAGGCTTGGAGTGGTGCTTGAGAGATGGTACGCTCGTGGTATTTTACTATTGGGTTGTGGTCGTTGATTGTCATTGTTTTTATCCAGGGCTGAGGGTATACTGCTAATTTTATTGCTTAGGCTGTTTCTCTTTTTTGCCTTCTTTCTTTGTTGGATGCGATTGGTGTATAGGTGGAAAAGGCAGCTCACCATGAGAGAGATATATGAAGAAAGACACGTCACAGATTTCCAGGAGAGATGAGCACAATCTTCTGTGGGTGAAAATATAAGCCGGTGTTGCTTAATTAACACAATTTTTTTCCTCTGCTGTCCACTTTCTGAAGACCATCCTGTCCGGGCTTTGTCGAAATAGAAGGATATCATTTTAAAGCTGCAAAGCAGAGTTATCATCTTCTTTAAGGGATGCACTTTCAAATTTCATTTGCAATAATTTGTTTAAAAGGATTCGACCCTTCATTTTCAACCAAAAGTAAAGTTGTGTGCATTAATTATATAATTTTCTTAGGGTGCATCTCAGGAGAAGACCTCTTGCCAGTTGAGCTATCCATCTGAGTCATCGTTCTCGGAGATCTTATAAATCTGGAACGGGACTAACAATATTAGATGGTCCATGCCCAAGAATAACCTGCACAAATCAGTAAATGGCGTACGCATTTGATTGATGCGATAAGATTGCCAAATTCTTCCATTATCGAGAAAAAAACATTTGACTGACCGAATGCTTTTCCTAAAAAATAAGACGGCCACACTTGTTAAGCGGTTGAGATAGTATTCATATGGAAGAATAGCACAGATGACTTAAAGCATAACATGTATGAATTGTTTAGTTGAATTACTGATTAATCTGGTTTTTATTTCGAATTAAAATTTGCAATGACAGACATTTCAAACCATTTTCTTATACACATGATGTAAGCATGTATTTCATTTACTAATTAATTTGAGTATAAGAAGTAATTAAGCATGTAAGATTTTTTTTCATTTATTAATTAATTTGAGTATAATCAGTACATTAATTACTTCACGATGCATAAAGTCACAAATAACTACCTTCATTACTACTGCAGATATCTACGAATGTATACGTCCAGGAGACTACCCATGCCATGGCCATTGCACAAATTTGATAGCATCATATACCTATACCTGCCCAGATGGCATCATGCAAAATGGATGTTTTTCAACCAAATCAAAATTTTCAGGTAAAAACTGTTATATGTTCATAAAGTCCAAAACTAAGTGAAGATCATTGGTATTGTTAGTAAAGTTACTCTTTTATACATTTGTCTATTTACTCATGGTTAGGGCTGGAATTCGAGTCGAGCCGAGCCGACTCGACTCGACTCGCTCAAACTCGGTCAACTGACGAGTCGAGCTCGGCTCGACTCGTTCAACAAACGAGTTCAAAATCAAAACTCGGCTCGGCTCGGTGAACTCGCGAGTAGCTCGCGAGCTACTCGTTTAACTTATCTAATTTTATAAAATTATGAAAAGTCAACATAATATAATTTATATATAATTATTTTTGATTATTTGGGTCATGTATAATAAAATCATCACAATAATCAGTGAAAATATGTCACCATCCAACAATTTGTAATAAACAAACTATAATAATCAGTAAAAAAGTATTCAAATAAACAAAAATATCATTAAAAACTATTTTGACCGAGTTAAACGAGCTAAACGAGTACTCGGTAAACTCGGCTCATTTAGCTTGAACTCGTTTACCGTCGAAAACGAAAACTCGGCTCGGCTCGTTGGACAACGAGTTCGAGCCGAGCTGAGTCGAGTTGCGAGCTGCTCGTTTAACTCGCGAGTTCCGAGTTTTAATTCCAGCCCTACTCATGGTCTATGATGCAACCTAATTGATTATGTATTCTCTAGGAATTACTACTGCAATAGGAATCAACGGCGGTTTATGCGTTCTGCTAATTATCCTTGGTTTTCTCTTAGTAAGACAAAAGCTCATTGTTTGGAAAGCAAAGAAGTCAAGAGAATTTTTTTTCAAACAGAACAGAGGGTTGCTGCTTCAACGGCTTCTGGACAAGGATATTGCAGAAAGGATGATGATCGGATTAGAAGAGCTTGAAAAGGCACACATAAGTTTGACAAGGCTCGAAAACTTGGAAGAGGAGGCCACAGTGGTGTCTATAAAGGGATTTTATCTGACCAAAGTGTTGCTGCCATCAAGAAGTCAAAAGTTAAAATTCAGAGAGAGACAGATGGTTTCATCAATGAGGTTGCCATCCTTTCTCAGGTAAACCACAGGAATGTAGTGAAGCTTTTTGGATGCTGCCTCGAGACAGAAGTTCCATTGTTGGTCTATGAATTCATTTCAAATGGAACTCTTTCTGATCATCTTCATGTCAGTACTCCACTATCATTGGCATGGAAAGAGCGGCTAAGAATAGCCCTTGAAACCTAAAGATGTCTTGCTTATCTGCACTCTGCTACTTCAGTATCGGTAGAACATAGAGATATCAAGTCCGCAAACATACTACTTGACGACCGGCTTACAGCAAAAGTGTCAGATTTTGGGGCGTCTCAAGGCATCCCTATTGATCAAACTGGAGTTCAACTGCCGTTCAAGGAACTCTCGGATATTTGGATCCAGATTACTGCCACACACAGTGACTCGCCGAGAAAGGTGATGCATATAGCTTTGGTGTCGTGCTTGTGGAGTTATAACAAGAAGCCATGTGTCCACATGCCATCAGGAGGAGCTGAGTCTAACTGCAGAATTCATCTTGCGAGTGAACAAAGACAAACTCTTCGAGATGCTAGATAAGCAAGTCATCGAGGAAGGTGCTGAAGAAGCCAAAGAAGTTGCATCTGTAGCAGTGATGTGCTTGAGCTTAAAAGGTGAAGATAGGCCCACAATGAGGTAAGTTGAGATAAGACTTGAAGCGATGCAAACTGTGGTAGGCAACACACCAATGGATCAGAACAATATCAATGTTGATGATGACAACTTCAGTAGGCGTACAGTATGGAGGAAGAATGCATGTCCTCTATGGGTTTCCCGTGGCAACCTTATTGATATTCCTTTTATTAGTACAGTAAATATAGTCAGTGGTTCTTCTTCTGGGATGAGAAGAATTTTCTGCCAAAAAAAATCTTGTATTTTTGTCTTTTTCATTCTTCAGTAAATTACGGGTGTCCTTTTTAAGTATGCTTAGAAATAAGCTACAGTAATAAAAAATTATTTTGATAGCTTGTCCAGGACAAGATTTTGATTACCTGTTATAAATTTAAAGAAAATAAATAATAAGTGACCAAGCGCTTGAATTTTCGAAAACATACCATGTGCCTCAAGTTGGATGTCATCATCAGCTATATCTTTTACAGCATTTCCTAGCTGTAACTAATCAAAGAATTATCATATATCTGCAAAATTATAAGAAAATTTAGTAACTAGCCTATTTGCATATGTATCGAAAAAAATCTGTAGCGTTCTGCTGACTCTCCCTCTTAATTTACACAGTCCGAGCTCATCAACTTTCTATTGCTGATTCTTTATGGAAGTTCCAATGGGAAAGATTCTTCACCTATTCTCTATATTAGTTCTATTTTTCTTGGTTTAAAAGTGCATTTTATATTTCATAACTAAACGAGTAAGATCTGCATGGTTGGTCTTTTTTGTACAGATTTGTCCCTTCATAAAGATAGTCTATTCGGTTACATTGGTACCAAACGAAATTGCATTGCATTGGTAACTGAGTGTTACCTAACCCATTTGGCCCAGATCAAGATGAAATCTCATGATTGCTAAATTGTTTCTACTTCAGGTTGCCGTGAAAATGGGACATGAATTGCGACGAGTGTTATTTGACCCACTACCTTGGCAATAATAGTTGGTCAATTGTGCTTCTAAGTTTTTAAATTTCCTGGAGGTATCTTTGTATTTGTGGAGCCTGTTGTGAGTTCTGACAGCATGCGGAATGTGGAGACATTGCTTGCCGATGGTTTGTTCATAGGGAGCCGCACCTGATGCTAATGCACCTTGTCATTTATCCGTAAAAGTATAAATAAACAACCTTATGTCAATTTAATGTTTATTATTTACATAGTATGTGATTGGCTAATGCATATGTACTAATTTTATGTGAAGTATACGTATTGGCTAATTGTTTTCTCTTGGTAGTACTTCTGATTTCTGAATGGTAGCTAGGGAGGTGCTCCGTGTTTTGTAAACTGTAAAAGTATGTGTGGTCCGATGCTATATTTTACGATTATCCTGCCAAACTTTGCATAAATTGTATAACGGCAACTCAATGTTCGCAACTGGCATCAAAAGTGAATTTTGAAATTTTCTACCGTTATGCTCCACGGGCGCAGCAAAGCGCGCATATACCCTTCTAGTGTAATTTACATGGGGAAGAATAGGATAAAGGAGCTAGCCTCTATGTTCGTGGGGAAGAATAGGACAAAGGTTTTTTTTTAATAAAGTTCAACAGATTCACACAATGGGATACAAAAAAAAAAAGATGGATATGGACGTTTACACAAATCGCATCACACACACCACACACATGCTCGGTCTCCCCCAACATGTGTGTGACATCGTTTTCTTTGGCATGTACTGCTAGGGGATGGAAATGGTGTTATGCACACATATTGTAATATCCCTCTTCGAAAAGGAAGATAAGGGGAAGGAAACAAGAAAGCATATAGTGAAAAAGACAAATGGTTAGGACTCGCTGACCATGCATGTCCGACGCCGTATGTCCACCGTCAAATGGTTTGGACAACCTAACAAAATTAGCATCCAGCCGGTCTGCTACTCGTGCATGCCGATGTGAATCTCTAGGAAGTATCGAACGGCAGATGTGGCGGGGGGGGGGGGGTGTGGGGGAGAGCTACCCCCGGTGACAGGGAATCCTATATATATAGAGAGAGGATCAAGGACGATAAACATGCCATAACATATACATTACTAAGTATGCATGCAAACACTTTGAAGGACCAAAGCCGATGTAATTTGGACAAAACACCAAGTAAAATAAGGTATGCACACAAAGATTTGACACGACATAATTGTTTTCCAAATTATATCTAATATCCAAATCAATACATGAAAGGAGATACCAATTGGAACCAAAACAAATAAACTCATGATCGATAAGATGTAAATTGGAAAATATACCAAGTGAAAATAAAATAACAAAGAAGTCATTATCACTGGAGGGATACCGAATAAAAGATGCATCAAGGAGTAAAATATTGAAATCCCAATAGACATCAAATGAAACATGTCAAATTCCAAGATATGTCAATTGAAGCAAATATCTATGAATGAGATATTGAACTCCAATTAATACCAAATGAAGGTATTAAAGAAAAAACCAATGAGAATAGAAGATAAAAAAAATGCTCAAGGACTTATCTCATTTAAAACGATAGACCGTAAAACAATGAATGAGATAACCAACTCCCAAAAGAGAGCGAGGTTCTAACAAATAAACCAAACCCACTACAATTTTTAATGATGGCACCAAGTACCAAAATTTGTCTTCCACAAACACACAAGATGGGAATTAAAATACCAATTGAAAAAAATCTAATATCAATTGAAGACAACTAGTGCTCAAAAGGATATAGGATAGCTCCCCCATGATTTGTGCATGATTCTGGATTTTGCACACAATTGGGATCATCATTCTCCATATTAATATTCTAGACTCATTCATGAAATGGAAAGAATATCCAATTGAAAATATAGTGTTCTAAAAGAAATAAGATAGCGCTCCCATGACTTGTGCATTATTTAGAAGTTTGTATTTGAATACAAAATGCACTAGAGAGGGATCCTCGCTTTTCTTACAAACATTACACTATAATTTTATTTGAGTAGAACACATAGATCTTCAAGAGGTAAGGAAGACAACAGGAGTTAACACAAAAAATTTATTGGAAAAAACATAAGACAAATGGAAGCAAAGGCCAATGTGAATATGATCAATAAATTCTACCACACATATGGTTATCACTTGTCCAATGACAAGGGGGGTTTGGTGTTACTCTTAGTGGTATATTGCAAAGATATTCATCACCATGTTCACAACACAAAATCATATGGAAAAGGATAGAAAATCTTTCACAATCAAGAAATCAAAATATGACTTACAGAACTCATTTAAACAAATATGGAACTTGTTTGAGCTAATCATGCCACATAGGAACAAGATAATTTAGAATATCAATTCTAAGTGGTACTACCTCACATGTTCACATTTTCTAGGATGGTAATATTCACATAGCTTATTACTCCCCCATAATGTGATAATCCATTTGTTTCCAACAAGAGGAAAGTGAAATCCAACAAGAGATAATTAATGAACATTGTAGAATTTGAATTTCTCATGAGAATGGCATACCACATGGAGACTATATAATCTTGTCATATTAATAATAAATGGTATTCTTCATGTACACACATTTTAGAATTGTGAGATATCAAAGAATATCACTCCCTCAAAATGGTATAGTCCATTAATCTCTCAAAAGAGTGAACTAAAATAAACAATAATTGCAATAAAGGCTCAACATAAAATAAACAAGTATATGAAGTGCAAATCAACAAACACATACTAGATTACTAAAGTTTGGTAATTAGTAAACACATCATATACAAACACATGATAGATAGAAAACTAACACATGCAAGGGGAAATCAACTTTCAATGTATATAGTGTAAATACAAGTTACCGCAAGGAGACACATTGGATATGAGATAGGTATATGATGATACAAATGAATTGGTTTGAGTAAATATAACTGATGAAGATCCCTTAATTCTTCATGTGATAGCCAAGTCTCCAATGACCTCCAACAACACCTATTGATTATTTTTTATCTTGTTGGTCCCCAACAAAGTTGGGTCCTAAGAGGTTAGTCACAATAGGCTTGATAACCTAAATGGTTCTTTTCTTGACACCACTTTGAGTTCCAATATATTTGACAAACACATTTCCAACCTTATCCTTCCGAAGGAAATAAACATCGTCAATTATAATAGGGTTGGATAAGGTACCATTAGTTCATGAAGAATCAAAGTGGCCCTTTTCACGGAATACGTAGCAACATTGACTTCCTCCTTTCTTCTTAGTTGATTTGTCAACTTGAGGAGTTATAGCTTGATTCTTCTTGGGAAGAAGATTTTCTTCAACTTGAGGTTGAGAATGAGATTGACCTTGTTTCCTTTTCCCTTCTTGCTTCTCAGTAAGATGGTGCCCTTTAACCTTGCACTTGAGGCAAACAATCTTGGACGAATTCTTGTTGATCTTGTAATTTTTTATTATTATTGGACTTCTTGTTATTGTTGGAGTTGAATCCAGGTCCACTCTTGTCATTGGGTAATCTTTGCACACTCAACATATTGTCAAGTGCAGACTTCTCATGACGCTTTTCCAAGTCTTTCTTCAACGAAGTGACTTGGGACTTGAGCTCTTTTATTTCCTCTACATTGTTAGTGAAAACACAAGTACTAGAGGACGTAGATGTTTCGTTGTTAGAGCAACAAGGAATGGAAAGTATTCATCACAAGATGTAGCAATATTATGAGTGGATGAATTACTAGGACTAGCACGAGGCAAAATAGAATTTTGAGTAGATTTTTTGCTAATGTCCAAATGAGTCTCACAAGGTATCACCTTGGTAATAATAGCCTCATGAGCTAAGTTTAGCTTATCATGTTAGACTTAAAAATCCTCATGAGAGCTTGAGAGATTTTCATGACTTCCTTCCAATTTCCCATAATTGGTAGTTAGCAACTCAAGTTGAGCTCTTAGCTCAACATTCTCCTTCAATGTAGATGCTTCACAAAAAATATAGTTAGTAGCATAAGAATCATTATTAATGGCAATAGGAGAATGCAACTTGGCAATCTCTTTTGAGTATGAAGCTTTAAGTTGAGCATGTGCAACTTTTGGCTCATCATTTTTAGTTTTAAGACAATTAACCACCTCAATATTTCTATCATGAGATTCTTTGAATTTTGATAACTCTAGAGTAAAGGTCTCTTCAATATATTCATTGGTGGTTTGTTCTTCGACAAGTGCTTCCTATAGTTTTGCAATCTCATTGGCATAATCACGCTCACGGCTATAACACCCGTAAATGCATTCTTACAAATCCTTAATGGTGAGATTGCGCCTAACAAATGCACTAATGATTTCTAGGAAATTGTCACAAGCATCTTCATCCTCATAAAGGATATTGTGAATCATTTTACCTTTCTCCATTAACGAATCATCATCATTATCATCATTGTCATTATCATCATCATCATCATCATCATCATCACCATCGTCACTAGATAATTGGTGTTCAAAGTAGGAGCTACCTTTGAACCTTTCGCCATAATGCATAGGTGAGATATGGTAGATGATGATGAACTATTACCTGAAGCACCACTTAAATCCACATCATGTTCCGTGGAATGTTGAATTTCTTCTACATGGTTAGTAACACAAGGACTAGAGGAAATACAACCATTTTTATTATGGAAACAAGATGTATATAGAACATCATCATAAGATTTAGTCAAAAAAATTCTACATGATATGCATGGCTAACCGAATCCTCGGGTGCCTGCCAACAATCACATACCATGGAGGAGTGTCCATATTTTGGGAGATGTATGCTAATGTCAACGAATGGTAAACAGAAAATACAGTACGTCACAAGCCAACTGGATTCACAAGAGCGGCTCCCATGTGAAGGACGCATCTGGGTAGAAGGTCATCCCCCTTTCTCTTTTGTTTACACAATTATGCCTTGACGGATAAATCATGGGCAAAAATAGTGAAGAGATTTTGTGTGTATTAATTTGGGCTGGGCACCCCGCTGCCAGCTCTTCTATCATTTGGATAAGCGGATGAAGCCACTAGTCCAGGGTGTAAAGTCCAATCAAGAAGTGAGATAAAAATTCTCGATTGACGTCCTCATGAGCAAAAACAGGAACATAAAGCAGGAGTAGTTTTGAAAGTTTTAAAGGTCACACATGAGCAATTTACTTGGAGTGGCAGTTAAATACCACATGTAGGTAGGTATGGTGGACACAATGGGAAAAACTTTGGTTTAAGGGAGTTGGATGCACGAGTAGATCTCATACTCAGTTCAGGTGGAGGCTAGCAAAAGACTGGGAGCGACAAATCAAGAGAGCATAAGAGTCATAATCATGCATAGCGACATAAACATCATTAATTAAAGCATAAGGAGTATCACAGTTCAAAAACTAAGTGGTCATGGAGGCTATTCGTGACTGGTTCATAGTCATAAACATGGTGTGATCATCCGCCAAGTCAACCAAATAAAACATTCGAAAGAGAATACCATAAATTTATGCTTCCTTATGACAAGAACAACTCATGAATCTTTCAAATGACATATTAAAAACTCTCAGCTATTTGATGATATTCATGCTACTCAACATCACAAGGCGTTAGAACTAAAATAACATTTAGCATGGCATGAAAAAGTTCTAGCAACAGTCTATGCGAGCTTCTATTTGCACTGTTATAAATTCTACTTTAAGCAGTAGTTTCTTTCTCCCAACAAGCACCATACAAGATATGTTTTACCAAAAAACTCTTTATGATACAGCAAGCAAACATGAGAGTACTCACATAACACTACTAAAACTAACAGCTCTGATAAGAGATGCATGGAAAACAGGAGCTAAATAAATGCAACAGCCAGGCATAGATTAAGAATACAAAGTATTCCCATGAAAAAGCGGAGCGTGTAACTCTCCAATAAAAGAATGCTGGGGTCCAACCAAGCTTATTGCAAAAATAAAAACAAACTGAAATCAAAAATAAAAGACGCTCCAAGTAAAGCACATAAGATGTGACCAAATAAAAATATAGTTTCACTAGAAGTGACCTGATAATTTATTGATGAAGAAGAGGATGCCTTGGGCATCCCCAAGCTTAGACGCTTGAGTCTTCTTGGAATTTGATGGGATGTACCACCGGGGCATCCCCAAGCTTAGGCTTTTCACTCTTCTTGATCACGTCATATCATCCTCTTCTCTTGACCCTTGAAAACTTCCTTCACACCAAACTTCTCACAATCTTCATTAGCAACGTTAGTGCAATCGAAATAATAAATGCACATGGTTCAGTTTCAACACTTGTATAACACTCAAAAACACATTAGCTAATGTCACAACTTCTTTTAAAACTCTTTTTCTCAAAATAACACAAAAAGAAAGCGATTAAGATGAAATGCAATTATTGGCAGAAATCTGTCAAAACAGGACAGTAGGTAAACATGGTTTTCTTTTTTAGAAAATCTTCTGTTGCTCAAATAAAAAAGTGGTCAACTAAGAAAAGTTGCATATACATCCCAGTATTACGCACAGAAAAACTCAGTTCGTTTTGAATTTCTGTGATTTTATACGGAATAAACAGTGGACAGCAGAAATCTGTTTCCTGCGCAGAAATCCGAAATATAGCCTCAACTTTCCACTAGAGGCTTTACTTGGCTCAACAAAAAATTAAAAGAAAAGATACAGCGGGGTTGCTAAGAAAATAGAAAACACTCAGGTGCAAAGCACACAAAAGATAACAAAGGAAAACGGGTTGAAAACGGAGAAATAAAACGTGTTGTCTCCCGGTAGCGATTTTCTTTTACGCCTTTCAGCTAGGCACGGAAAAGTGGAATCAAGTAGATGCCCACACAAGACATATGAAGTAAGTAAAAGTGAGCATCAAGAAGCAAGTATAAAACAAATTTAAGTCTAACCCACTTCCTATGCATTAGGATCTTGTAAAGAAATAAATTAAAGAAGCTCAAACTATAAATCATGGGAAGGTAGAACAAAAGCAACTTCAAAACTTTCAACAAAAAGAGAGGTGTTTTAGTAACATGAAAATTCCTACAACCATATTTTATTCTCTCATAATAATTTTCAGTAGCATCATGAACAAACTCAACAACATAAGTATCACATAAAGCATGTTTGTCATGGTCTAAAAGCACACAATTCATATCAAGCTCAAAAACAGTGGGACCAAAATTAAAAGTAAAGACCTCTTCTTTCCCACTTTTAGCAATAGAAAATAAGATGATTGATCACTCATAAAAGCTATAGGACACATTATAGCAATCCTTTTTTCAGTAGCATTATAGTTTATAACATCAAGTAACATAGGACCATCATCAAGAGCATTATCATATAAATTTTCTAAGCAAACTTCCTCATTATCATGCATATCAATAGTTGAAATAAATAGAGGATGATCATAGGATTCATCAAAGTAGCATGGATTATCATAAATAACAGTAGCAATATCATTCTCACATGTTTCATTCATAGTAGTATCAAGGTCACAAGTATAGCAAGTATCAATTTCATAAAATAATGTATGAGTTAAAGAGTTACTATCATTGGGAGGTAGACATGGGTAGCTCCATTCTTCCTCCTCTTGATCATCACTCTCCTCCTCTTTTTCATCCAATGAGCTTCCACATTCAGCAATTTCTTCTTCCACAGGCTCCTTCAAGGCATCAGTTACTTCCTTAGGTTGAGAGAATTTATTAAGATATTCCATTATGTAGTAATTACAATCCTTGTAATTATCAAAGCAATATTCAAGTATAGCATAAATCTCATATTTATAAGGTGCATCATCAATACTTTCAAGCAAATAGGCAATTTTGAATGGACCCTTCCAGGCAATAACTTCTTAAATTTGTTCCACATCATATAATTCATAATTTCCCTTAACATAAGAAGATATGGTAACATTATCATTATACTCACATTGAAAAGGGAGGTGTTTATACCTCCTACAGCAACAAGATTTATCAAAGCAATAAGGAACATTATAAGTAGAGCACGAGTTTTTTGCATAGTCATGCAATTTATTAATTTGCTCCCGCAAGTGTATCCCTTTTTGTGACAAGCGGTGTTCCTTATAATGTTTTTGTTGTTCATCCGTGAACCCACCTTTCCTAAAAGATCTAGTTTCAAAGACATCAAACATTGATACCAAGCATGATAACGCAAAAATAACAACTAGAATAAGAACTAATTTTTTTGTATTTTTGATATAAAGAAGCAAGACAAGAAAAAAAATAAAAACAAGACAATAAAAAAAATAAAGAGGTTGAGAGTGAGAGACTCCCCTTGCCAGAAGAATTCTTTCTCCCTGGCAACGGCGCCAGAAATTTCCTTGATGCTACATGTTGGGAACCCCAAGAGGAGGGTGTGATGAGCACAGCGGTAGGAAATTCCCCTTAGTTAAGAACCAAGGTTATCAATCCAGTAGGAGGAAGAGGATCTTTGGAAGGTTGATGCCACTAACGGTGGTGCTGGCACTTCACCTGTATCAGCAAGAACGTGGAACCTGCACACAACACAACCAAAATACTTTGTCCCAACGGTACAGTGAGGTTGTCAATCTCACTGGTCTTGCTGAAAACAAAGATTAGACATATAGTGTGGAAAATAGTGTATGCTTGCATTAAGTAAAGAAACCAGGAAATTGTGGTGGTTTGTTTAACAGTGTAAGAAAATGGACCGTGGTTCATAGGTTCACTAGTGGTGTCTCTCCATAAAAGATAGCATGCTGGGTGAACAAATTACAGCTGGGCAATTGAAAAATAAAGGTTGCACCTTAGTGCACATTCATTACAGCTGGGCAATTGAAAAATAAAGGTTGCATCATATTTAGTGTGGGCATTACAACAATATACATAGACCGTAATCCAACTGCATATATGACTGATAATCCACCCCCAGGTTATCATCCGAACCCCCTTAGGTATTAAGTTGCAAGCAATAGATAACTGCATTAAACAATGTGTGTAATGTAAGCAATGATTGTACACGCGGGCACTCTCACCGTTGTTTTCTCCCTAGTGGCGACAACACATCCTCCCCTGTCACGTTTCTGTCACTCGAGCACAGGCAAAAAGGAGCCATGAAGCCACTATCAAGCATAAATACTCCCTCTTGGAGTCACTAGCAACTACTTGGCCAGAGCAACCACTAGCAACGGAAAGCATGCAAGATCACAAATAGCATATACAAATAAAGACTATAATCAACTTGGCATAAGTTAAATATTCATCGGATCCCAGCAAAAACAACACATAGAATTACATAAGATCAATCTCGATCATGTTAGGCAGCTCACAGGATCTAAACATGGAGGCATATGAGGAGGAGACAGCCATCTAGCTACTGCTATGGACCCGTAGTCCAAGGATGAACTACTCACGCATCACTCCGGAGGAAGGCATTGTGATGAAGAGGCCTCCGGTGATGATTTCCTCTCCGGCAGGGTGCAGGAGACAGCTTCAGAACCCCCTGATCTAGGGTTGACGATGACGGCGGCTGCAGAACTTTTCGGGGATTTTTTATCAGGTATCTAAGGTTTTCCATTCGGGGGAATAAATAGGCGAAAGGGAAGAGGTGGTGGAGCACTGGGGGCTCCACACCACCCCCTGGCATGGCCAGGGGGTGCCACCCCATGGTGTGGGCCCCCTGGTGCCCCTCTTCGTCTCCTCTTCGGTCTTCTGGATGCTTCCGGAGAAAATAGGCACTTCGGGCTTTGTGGGGTCCAATTCCGAGAATATTTTCAGAACAACTTTTCTGAAATAAAAACAGCAGATAACAGGGAACTGACACTTGGCATCTTGTTAATAGGTTAGTCCCGGAAAATCGATAAAAATGACATAAAAAGGGAGAAAACATGTAGCAATTGTCATAATATTATCATGGAGCATCAGAAATTATAGATACGTCGGAGACGTATCAGCTAGGCACTCCGCTGCCAGCTCTTCTATCAATTGGATAAGAGGATGAAACCACTAGTCCAGGGTGTGAAAGTCCAATCAACATGTGAGATAAAGATTCTCTATTTACGTCCTCATGAGCTAAAACAGGTGCACAAAACATGAGTAATTTTGAAGGTTTTAAAGGTAACACACGAGCAATTTACTTTGGAGTGGCGGTTAAATACCACATGTAGGTAGGTATGGTGGACACATTTGGCAAAATTTTGTTTTTGGGAGTTGGATGTACGATTAGGGCTCATACTCAGTACATGTGGAGGCTACCAAAAGACTGGGAGTGACAAATCAAGAGAGAAATAATGGCCATAACCATGCATAGCGACAAAAACATCATTAATCAAAGCATAATTGGTACTACAAGTTCAAAAACTAAATGATCATAGAGGCTATAAGTGACTGGTTGTAGTCATAAACATGGTGTGAGCATGCGCCAAGTCAATGAAATAAAACATTCAAAGGAGAACACCACAAATTCATGCTTCAATATGACAAGAACAACTCATGATTCTTTCAATGGAACATTAAACACTCTCAGTTATTTGAGACAAATCATGCTACAAAAATAACCACTAGGCTTTAGAATTAAAACAACATCTAGCATGACATGAAAAAGTCTAGCCACAGTCTATACAAGTTTCTATTTGCACCGTTATAAGCAGGAAAACTGTACTACTGCTTTCCAACACCAAGCATTTTTTACTAAACAAAAACTCTCCCAGAGATACAACAATGAAAAAAGAGAGTACTAAAACAAATCTACTAAAACTAACATCTCTGAATAAGAGATGCAAGAAAAAACAGGAGTTAAACAAGGAATTTTGCAGCAACTAGAAGAAAAACTACGAATACAAGCATACCGAGTATTCAAACCCAAAAGCAGGGAGTGTATCTCTCCCACACAAAGAATGATAGGTTACAACTATATTATTTCAACAAGGAAAACAAAATAAAACAATGGAAAACAAAAGAAAAACAAACAGACGCTCCAAGTAAATTTCATATGATGTGGCCGAATAAAAATATAGTTTCACTAGAAGTGACCTGATAAATTGTTGATGAAGAAGGGGATGCCTTGGGCATACCCAAGATTAGAAACTTGAGTCTTCTCAGAATTTTCTAGGATGAACCACGGGGGCATCCCCAAGCTTTGACCTTGCACTCTTCTTGATCACATTATATCACCCTCTTCTCTTGACCCTTGAAAACTTCCTTCACACCACACTCAAAGTAGTTCGCATTAGAGGGTTAGTGAAACAATAAAAAATTCATGGGTTCTGCATGGGCACAAGTTCTATTGATACTTTTGAACATTAGCTACAGCCATTGATGTTTTGTGAAGGAAATAAATCCACTTGACATAGTAAAAGAGCAAATGCAAGAAAAATGGCAGAATCTGCCAAAACCAGAACAGTCTGTAAAGACGAGTTCTTTCGGGGCACTTACATTGCTCATATCAAAACACATAAAGAACGAAAAAGTTTCGTAATTAGCTGAGGAATAAGAAAAAAATGTTTCAGGTCATTTTGATCTTTCTGGAATTTATACGATTTCTTACGGTGGACAACAGAAATCTTTTTCCTACGTAGAAATCCAAAACAACTCCAACTTTCGCTAGAAACTTTACTTGGCACAACTAAAACATGGAAATAAAGATACAAAGGAGTTTCTACTGAAGTATACAACCCCTTTAATCAAAGAAAACCAAGGAAAACAAAGCAAAAAATAAAACCATGGGTTATCTCCCAAAAAGTGCTTTTCTTTAACGCCTTTTAGCTAGGCCCAGAAAAGTGGAATCAAGTGTTTTCAAGTGAAGAAGCATCCAAATAAAGATGAGGCAATTCCTCAATAATGCATTGTATTTTATCTAAATGAGTTTCAGAAGCTCCTCTCTTAGAACTTTTAGGTTTACTATTCTCATCAAATAAGTTTTTAGGAACAATCCAATCGAAATTCTTATCTTGGGTTTCCTGTAGAGCTACCAATTTAAAGGGGATTGGTATTTTCATCTCCTTTTCACTTTTAGGTTCAGTTTTTTTGAGAGCACCAACAACATCTACACATGAGCCTAGCATATTGAAACGATAAAAAACTTTTCTAGATTCTATAGCAACATCTCCAAATTCTTTAAGCATGGTTTCTAAGATAAAATTTATTTTTTCGATATCTTCAATATTATTCAAGTTGAGGAACATATGCTGCAGTATGGGATGAAGGTTAACAAACCTAGCTTCAAACATGTGAATTAAATAAGTTGCAGCAGTTTCATAATTTGGAGCAAATTCTACTATGGATTTCTCCTCAAAATTATCATGCTTACTAACATGATTAAAGAATTATTTAATGCTATCATTTCCAAGTATAGAGCCACTACCAACTGAAAGATCCTTCACAACAAGCTTAGGGAGCAACATGACGAAGAAAAACAAGAAGGTACCAAAAATAATAACTAGAATAAGAACTAATTTTTTGTGTGTTTTTGATAAAGAGAAGCAAACAAGACAAAATAAAATAAACTAGGCAAAACTTAAAAAAAGTAAACAGATTGGAAGTGAGAGACTCACCTTGCAGAATTTATCTTCCTGCCCGGTAACGGCGCCAGAAATTAGCTTTATGCGCGTGTAACACACGTTCGTTTGGAGACCCCAAGAGGAAGGTACGAAGAGCACAGTAGAAAGTTTCCCTTTGAAAGAAACCAAGGTTAAATCGACTAGTAGGAGAAATAAGCAACTTCCGAAGGTTGATGCAGCTGAGATGGCAGGGCGCACTACCGGTTCAGCAGCAACGTGGAACCTACACAACACAATCAATTCACTTTGCCCCAACGAAGCAGTGAGGTTGTCAATCTCACCGGTTTTGCTGAACTCAAAGAGGTTAAACGTATGGTGTGGAAAATAGTATGAGAACAGTATGAAAATAGTAGTAGCAATGTGAAAATAGTGGAAGCAGTGGTTGTATTATCAGACTGAGAAAATGGACCGGGATCCACAGTCCACTAGTGGTGTTTCTCCATAAAAGATAGCTAATATGCATGGTGAACAAATTACATCTGGGAAATTGATTGAGAATGAAACATGCATGGCATAATGATTACTATGATATTCATGCGGGTATTACAACAAGATACATATACCGTCATCCAACTGCATCTATGACTAATAATCCACCCTTCGAATATCATCCGGACAAACATTGGGTATTAAGTTGCAAGCAACAGATTATCGCAGAAAGCAAAGTATCTAATGTAAACAAATTAAAAATCGTTGTTTTCTCTCTAATGGCAACATCACATCCTCCATCCGTCACGTTTCTGTCACTCGAGCACAGATGCAAAGGAGGCATGAACCCACTATCAAGCATAAGTACTCCCTCTTGGAGTCACTAGTATCTACTTGGCCAAAGCATCTACTAACAACGGAGAGCATGCAAGATCATAAATAACATACACATGAAGACAATATGATAGATTGATAATCAAGAGACATAGCATTCAATAATCATCGGATCCCAGCAAACACAACATGTAGCATTACAATAAGATAATCTCGATCATGTGAGGCAGCTCACGCGATCTAAACACGAGGCATAAAGAGGAGAGGACAACCATCTAGCTACTGATATGGACCCGTAGTCCAAGGATGAACTACTCACACATCACTCCGGAGGCGGGCATGATGGTGTAGAGCCCTCCGGTGATGATTTTCCCTCTCGGCAGGGTGCCGGGGAGAACTCCAGAACCCTCTCGATCTTGGGTTGACGATGGCGGCGGTCTCGGGTGTTTTTCGTGGAAAAGTGGTATATTTTTAGGGTTCATGCATCAGGGGGATTAAATAGGCGAAAGGGCGATGGCGGTGGGCTCTCGAGGGGCCCACACCACCCTAAGGCGCGGCCGGGGGCGCGCCGCCCTATGGTGTGGCCCCCCTCTGGGCCTCTTCGGGACTCCCTGTAACCTTCGGGAATTCTAAGATTTCCGGGCTTCGAATTTTCCAATTTCGAGAATGTTTCCAGAACAACTTTTCTGAAACTAAAAACAGCAGAAAATAGGAACTGGCTGTGTGGCATCTTGTCAATAGGTTAGTCGCGGGAAATCGATAAAAATGACATAAAGTGTAAGGAAAACATGTAGCATATAGCATAAAAACAACATGGAACATCAGAAATTAAGGATACGCTTATGACATATCTGTCGGATATATACCAATTAGGGGTATATCAGATGGTGTCCTAAAGTGCCGGATTACCAGGGTGGCCTGAATGGTAATGGATCACGGTCCATTAGGCGGCCCAGTAAGCTGACGTGCACAAGCCGGATTCTAGAAGAACCCGGACCACGACCCACGTGGTATGGCTTGGAGTAGAAGGTGGATTCTTGCCTTCCATCTTATAACTTACCGTAGTCTTCTAGGTTTCCTTTGCTCTAAGCCCTAACCCGGCCATTATATAAAGCTGGACAGGAGATAAGAAAGAGAGAGAATAAGCTAGAAGATAACTCGCCGAGAGGTTGATCCTTCTCGAGTAGCTAGACCTAACTCACATTGTACTTTGTATACTTCAGGCTTCATCCCTGATTTAGTGAGATTGCAGGAGTAGGAACGCCGCCTAGTTGCAACGTACTGAACCTGGGTAAAACCTTGGTGTCATTGTTCCTCATACTACCACGTCCCCCCACGTCTCTATCGATAGTCTCATGGCACCCCCGTCTATGAATTCTACTACGATGTCTCGACAGTTGGCACCCACCGTGGGGCCAGCGACGTCAGGCGTTATGTTTCAATCGGGGATACTGGGCGGAATTGGGAGTACCATAACGATCGGAAGCCTGGAATTCGACAGCGACGTCGGGCGCTTCCTCGACAACAGATCGTACATGCCAGCATGGAATCATCTGGTAAGTGCTTGCGTTTTACCGATTGGATCTGCAAACATCTTTATCGGATTAACTGCAGAGGCAATGGGATTCGTGGTGAAAGTAAATTTATCCCACCCGCCCTATACCCAATCGAAGAAGACTATGACGCCGGATTTTGCTCAGATCGCTGATATGATGCTAAATCGCACTTTTTCGGTATGGTGCAATCTGAGGTCGCCGAAAACACGGATGAAAACAATCATGTGGAAGAGGCAGAAAACAACAATCCCACAATAGAGGTGGAAGATCTGACATCCGTCAATATGACGACAAACTCGGAAAGTGACTCCGTATTAGCCGCCATTGAGGCGAGATTGGAATCAGAACCCGGGTCAGATGAATTCGATTCCAAAGATGAAGACGCTTTCGAAAGAAAGGTCAAATCCTTTCAAGAGGGGTTCCACGAAGTACTAATGGCAAAACCGGCTGAAAACACGGATGCCGAAAGTCAGGAAATCCCTAGAACGCCTCCGCCAGATGAGGAAAGAGAGGAGGGGGAAACCACTCCAACGTACCCGGATGTCAAGGAATTGACGGAGGACGAACCTGGTAAAAAACCTCCCTCTTCCAAGAAAAAACACAAAGCTTCCAAGAAACTCCAGTTTCAAGCTCCGGAAGAAAAAACTGGTTGATTCAGCCAACGAAAACCTGGAAGCAGGAGGAGGAAGTGGAGTTAAGCCTGCGGAGAAGAAAGCGAAGGAAATATCTGTTCCGCCAATGTCAGAACAGGATGAACAGGATCTACCTCAAACACTAGTGGGACCCCACGAACCCCCTGAAGTGCTGGAAACCAGGAGACAAGCTCTCCAAAGGCAACAACAACATCTATTCAGAACTCGAGAACATTTCCAGAAAACCCAAGCTGACATTAAGTTAAAGCAGGAAGAAATCGAGGAGTACAAGAAAAGGAATAGATCTGGCATTAAACCTACACGGTTACCCGGAATCGCAAGACCGAAAGTACTGCCGCCAAAGGAACGGTTTCAAAACCCGGCCTGGCAAAAGCAAGTAAACGGCACAGATGCCAGGGGCGAACCTATATACAAAACCGCAGCGGAAAACGCGGAAGCCGCGTTCGCCATCCTCAGCAATGACATGTACTCCAATGGCGAAAAACTTCAAGGGGTGTATGCTTTCTTAGGAAAGGCATTGCAACAACAACATTGAGGACAAGCAAGATCAAGGAAGTTGCATGACGACTCAACCCTATGCAAAACAGTTACTTGCACTGCTGGAGCACCTGGACCTGAAGAACCTGGAGATTCAAATAATTCGAAAGAGAAGAAAGGAGATCCAAGAAAGGACAAGAAAAAACCCGATAATAAGGATGCAGCGTCCAGAACCGGATCCCATCCGCCGAAAGATGGAATTAACCCCCGAGAACAGGAGGAACAAATCCGGAAGGACGGAAAAGCAATGCCGCCTCCGAGACGCCCTCTGAGAAAGCCGGAAGACATGACATTCCTCACAAGCGTAAGAGATCCCGTACACCCCCTAGGAATAAGGAAAGACACAGGAGTATAACTCCACCTTATCCCAAAGGGCATGATAACAGTGGAAATAGAGACAATCCCGGAAAAGCACGCTCGTGCAACAATGGAAAAGAAAGGAGTAGATCCCCTTCTATCCATTCAGCCGGTAGATACTCCGCACACATCAATAGAGCGGAAAGAGATGATCTATACTTCGGACCTAAGTGTTTCACCGACAGGATCCGAAAAATAACTCTACATTCTGGCTTCGCCAAAGTTGGTCCAACATATCAAAAATATACCGGTAGCACAAACCCGGATACCTGGCTCTCAAACTATTACACAGTCGTCCAGATTAACAATGGGACAGACTTAGAGGCAGTAAAATTCCTCCCCCTTATGTTACTGGATGGAGCCAGAGATTGGATCAACGGGCTTCCGTCAAGAACTATCGATAGCTGGGATGATATGACTAGAGTTTTTACTCAGCTTTTCGGGGAACGTACAAACGCCCCAACAGCATCAACCAGCTAAACCGCTGCACCCAGTTTGAAGATGAGCCATACGTGGACTTTATCTCAAGGTGGACTGCAATGAAAAACAGGTGCTCTAGAGTAACTGACGTACAAGCAATGCATGCTTTCATCAATGGCTTAAAACCCGGACTCGTACCATTCATGATCGGTTCAAAAAAGCACAAAGATCTCGGATCTATGCTTACAACCGCAAATGAGCACGCAGAGGCCGAAGACGACATCAGAGCGAGAGGTGGAAATATCGACACTTTGATTCAAGCAAAAAAGACCCCTCGTCCTGAGAAAAAAGCAACTCCAGAAGCACAGCAAAAGCCCAAAGAAGTTAACATAGACTTTGGAAGAGAAAATGGAAGCAAATGGAAAGGACGAAGCACAAAACCGATCGCCTACACAAAAGAAGAGTGGGAAAGAATTAAGTCGGAAAACTGTGTCCACCATTCGCAATTCGGGAAACCCACCCACACCAACGCACAATGCCGGCTCAACAAGCATATGAAGGGAAGTGCAGGATCCGGAAGCAAAGGGAAGAATTCCAAAAGGAAATTCTCCAAGCAAAAGCTAGAAGCTGAAAAAGAAGACAGTGAATCGGACATTGATGAAAAAAATCCAACAACAACAGCGAAAAGGCAAGCCTAAGTTTCCGAGAGTTGACGGAGAATGCAACCTAACTTTCCTGGCAACTCCCTCGGCAAAGGTGGCAAAGAGAACATTTCGAGAAATAAACGCGGTTGTCCCACCAACCCCGAAATTCTTGAAGTACTCAAACACACCAATTACCCGGGATTAGTCTGATCATCCCGGAAACATCCCAGAACCCGGCACGCAAGCTCTAGTTGTAAGTCCTATTGTTCAAAACACTAGGCTAAAACAGTGCTGATGGATGGAGGATCCAGCATCAACATAATGTACCTGGATACATTGAAGCATCTACGAATCTCCGAGACCCAGCTCAATCATAGCAACATACGTCTTCACGGCATCGTCCCTGGCAGGCAAGCATGATCCCTAGGAGAAATTTACCTAGACGTAACCTTTGGAGAGAAAGAACATTTCCGGCAGGAAAAAGTATCCTTCGAGGTTGTGCCGTTCGAAAGCGTGTATCACGCAATACTCGGACGTCCAGCTTTCGCCAAGTTCATGGCAAGATTATGTTATATCTATAACAAGCTGAAAATGCCAGGGCCAAAAGGAGGAGTAATCACCATAATGGGAGACTTCAAATTGGCAAACGAGATGGAAAAAGAAAAAGCCCTTTGCGCAGAAAAGGTGATAGCAAAGGAAGAACTGAAGGAGCTGGCAAAAGAAGTATCGCCAACAGAAATGCCGACAGGAAAAGAAGCCGGAAGTCGGCAGACAGCTTCAAAGCTTCCGAGAATACAAGACAGGTTATCCTAGATCCCAAAGATCCGACAAAGTTTGTCGTAGTGGGATCTAGCATGACCGACAAATAGGAAAACAAGCTCATCAAGTTCCTCCGTGAGAACTGGGATATTTTTGCATGGTGTCCAGCGGACATGCCAGGCGTACCCAGGGAACTTGCTGAGCACCAACTCAAGGTAATTCCAGGATCTAAACCCGTCAAACAAGGTCTCCGTCGATTTGACGGAAGAAGACGGAAGGCTATTGGCAAGGAAATTATTCGGCTATTGGCAGCTGATTTTATCCGGGAAGTTATACAGACTGAATGGTCTGCAAACCCAGTATTAGTCCCGAAGAAAGATAGTATTGTTCTTAGGATATGTATAGAGTACACCGGCCTCAACAAATTGTGTCCAAAAGATAGATTTGCGTTACCGCAAATCGATCAAATAATAGATGCCACTGCTGGCTCCGAGCTTTTATGATTTTTGGACGCTTATTCCGGGTACCATCAAATACGTCTGAAGGAAGAAGACCAAATCAAAACCTCCTTCATAACCCCATATGGAACATACTACTACATAACCATGCCTTTTGGCCCGAAGAACGTAGGTGCAACTTACCAGCGTTGCATGCAACGATGTTTGCATAGTCAGATTGGCAAAAATGTTCACGTTTACGTGGACGACATTGCCGTCGTTTCCAAGGAAAAGAACACGCTCCTTGAAGATTTGCGAGAAACCTTCGAAAATTTGCGCACTTATAAAATAAAGTTGAATCCATTGAAGTGCGTATTCGGAGTTCCCTCAGGAAAACTTCTGGGTTTCATCGTTTCTCACAGAGGAATAGATGTAAACCCGGAAAAGATCAAGGCAATCCTAAACATCTCAAGGCCTACGTGCTTAAAATATGTACAAAGATTGACGGGTTCTGCAGCTGCCGTCAGCAGGTTTATAAGCCAGCTAGGAGACAAAGCTCTTCCATTATAATGTTTTTTGAAGAAATCCGACAAATTTGTGTGGACAAAAGAGGCGGATGCAGCATTAACCCAGTTAAAAGAAACCTTGATGAAAGCTCCGATTTTGGCGTCACCAAAAGACGAAGAACCCATGTTATTGTACCTCACGGCGACAAACAGGGTTATCAGCGCAGTGATAGTTGTGGAAAGGCGGAAAGACGAGCAAACCATACCAGATCAACATCCGGTGTATTATGTAAGTGAAGTTTTTTCCGAGTCCAAACAAAGATACCCGCACTATCAAAAACTGGCATATGGCGTATTTTTCGCATCTCGAAAACTCCGTCATTACTTCCAAGGACATTCCATAACAGTGGTATGCAAAGCACCACTAGGGGATATAATCAACAATGCGGACGCAACAGGCCGAGTAGCCAAATGGGGCATCGAGTTGGCTGCGTTCGACATTAAGTACCAACCCCGGACGGCAATAAAATCCCAGGTGTTGGCATATTTCCTCACTGACTGGACAGAAGCAATGGAAAATACACCAATGTCGGAGTCAGAATACTGGGTTATGCACTTTGATGGATCCAAGATGAAGGAAGGCGCTAGAGCTGGTGTAGTCCTAAAATCCCCCAAGGCAGACACAATGGAGTATGTATTACAAATACACTTCAACGCCAGCAATAATGTGGCAGAATACGAAGCTTTGCTTCATGGCTTGCATATTGCAAAAGAAATAGGTGTCAAACGCATCTTATGTTATGGTGACTCAGATTTGGTACAGCATCAGCTCAACCAAACATGGGACGCTAAAAGCCCCATCATGGCCGAATACCGGAGAACGGTGGACGAGTTTGCAATTTTCTTCCTGGGATTTGAAGTACTTCATGTCAAAAGGGAAGAAAACTGGAACACGGACGCATTAGCCCGCATGGGCTCGGAAAGAGTGAAAACCCTACCACCAGGTGTGTTTGTCCAGCATTTGCATGAACCATCCATAAAAGGTGGAGATGTTGACTATCCTCTAGTTTCCGAGTCAATCGAAGTCCTGCTCGTTAACCCGGATTGGACAATTCCATATCTAAACTTCTTAGTAGATCAGAAGTACCCTGATAGAGCAGACGAGGTCTTGCAAAGACAAATAAAGCGTCGATGCAAAGGATACACGGTAATCAATGGTTGCCTGTATAAACGCGACACTGCCGGAATTTTTCTACGATGTATTTCGCCAGAAGAAGGCCAAGAAATTCTGCAAGAAATCCATGTTAGAGATTGCAGACATCATGCTCAATCAAAAATCATAGTTAAGAAAGCATTCCGTGCAGGGTTTTTCTTGCTAACAGCCAAGACAGACGCCGAGCACATAGTCAATACATGTGCCGGATGTCAGTATTACGCCAAGCAGACGAATATGTAAGCCCAAGCACTCAAAACTATCCCTATTACATGGCCTTTTGCGGTCTGGGGGCTAGATATGATGGGACCATTCAAAACTGCAAGAGGTGGACTTACACATCTACTCGTTGCAGTGGATAAGTATACCAAGTGGGTGGAAGCAAAACCCATCAAAAAGCTTGACGGTGTAACTGCCAAAAATTTCATCATTGACATAGTCATGAGGTATGGCGTTCCACACATCATAATAACCGACAACGGGACAAATTTCTCTATTGGAGAGTTGGCAAAATATTGCCGACAAACGAGAATACGCCTAGATTTTGCATCTGTGGCACACCCGCAATCCAATGGGCAGGTTGAAAGAATGAATAGTTCCATCCTGCAAGGAATACACCCAAGACTCGAATCTCCTCTTCATAGAGCAGCTGGAGCATGGGTGGAAGAGTTACCCTCTGTGTTTTGGAGTATTCGAACGACGCCAAACAGGTCAACGGGGCAAACCCCGTTTTTCCTAGTTTATGGTGCAAAAGCAGTCCTTCCAACGGACATGATCCATGATAGCCCAAGAGTGCAGGCTTTCGATGACTCGGATGCCGAAAGTGCACGACAGGATGCCGTCGATCTCCTAGAGGAAGAACGAGAATTTGTGCTTCAAAGATCTGCCATTTATCAGCAAGGTTTATGACGTTACCATAGTCGGAAAATCAGACATCGTTCTTTTAAACAAGGTGACTTAGTGCTAAGATTGGTACAACAAACAAAGCACAAATTGGCCCCAGTTTGGGAAGGACCATTTGTCATCAGCAAGGCTATGAAAAATGGATCATACTATCTTGTGGATATTCGAGACGCGGAAGATGATCCCGAAAAGCCGAATCGCAAAAGAAAGAGAAAGATAGATGACGAACTAGGGGAGACCAAAAGACCCTGGAGCATCCAGCAGTTACGTCCCTTCTATACTTAGTTCAATTTCTATGTAAACATCTTTGATATCATGAAATAAAGTTGTCGGAATTCGTACATCTAAGTTTTTTACATGTTTATTATAGTATAAAGCATAATTCCGTCTTATCTATTTCCCAATGATCTTTCAAAATACTCAATGTTAACTCGAATTGTGCCTACGTGCTCGGTGTTAAAAAACTGAATGATTTTTAGCCTAAAAAGTCTTAAGGAAACCCAGATTGTGCCTGCGTGCCTGAGTTTCATTCAAAAAATTCCTTACTATTCTCTAAGTATTATCTTATTGTTTTTATATTGGGTCACTGAAGCTAGTAAGTAAAAATGCCTTTAGTATAATCCATGTTTCCGAGTTTCGACTGATTGGTTATACCCAGTCACTTGGCATGAAGATTAAAATACTATCGAGCCATTTCAAACACTAAGGACAGTTAAAGCATATAAACCAGAGAACTTAGAAGATAAAGGAATAAACCTCGGAAAACTTGCAAAGATTAAAAAATATTACTGCAATAGGCGGAGTACTTGTTTATACAAAAGAATAGAAAGCATTACAATAAGTTTACATTGTAAGATCAGTAATGCTTCTATTTCCTATCTCCTACCCAGGACCAGGCAGCTTCCTTCAGGCATCCGAGTCGTCTTCGCTGCTGGATTCCTCGGGAGTTTCCGGAATAACTTCCTCCGGGTAGAAGGTGGAGACGTTCACCATGGTGACAATCTTGGTAGCATGACCTTTGATTTCTTCAAAGATGCTGGCCCGTTGCGCCTCCTTATATCCTTGAGGGATGTCGGAAGCCACACGCCAAGATTTGGCAGTTGGGTAGTGCATGCGCATGAGCCCTATGGCCATGTGCGCACCACCGCGTGCCGCGGAGCGAAGGGTGGACTCCCTGGACTCCGCCACCTCCACGATGGCTCCCGAAAGTTTTTTAACTTCCGAGAACTACCCAGTCCTAGAGGGAAGGCATTTGTTGACCAGCAACATCCCCACAGCCTTGATTGCGGTGAATACCTTCCCAAAAGCTCGGATTTTCTCAATCCGAGTAAGGTAGGGGCTATCTCTTGTTTCAGTAAAACACAAAAGTGTTAGAGAAAACAGAGAAAGATGTAAACATGGAAAATCCGGTAAAAGGTAAAGTACTTACCGAGAATCTTGTCCATCTCGGTGCCCTCCTCAAAGCGCTGGTTCAAGGCATTCTCCAAATCTTGGATGATGTCCTTGTCCTTGGCTGCTTGGTTGGAGGCATTGGACTCGGCAATGCCAACGACCAGTTGGCTGGCCTCCAGGTCCTGCTCCAACTTCACAGTGAGCTTGTGAAGATCCAGGTTTTCTCGGCGGAGGTTTTCGGTGTTGCCGGCATCTTCAGCAATTTGTTTGGCTTTCGCCAAAGAAGCTGAAAAGCAAGTAAAAAAGACGAGTTAGAAAACTCGGAAAAATACTTAGAAAAAATTACACAACTGGAAGCAGAGAAACGTCTTACCTGCTGATTCCTTCAACTGCAGCTGAGTGGATGCAAGTTCTGCCTCCTTAACATCAAGAATAGAAAGAAGGTTTCTCACCTCCTTGTTCTTAATGGTAAGTTTGTTGAAAACTTCCAGGTTGATGTTCTCAGCAGTTTGCTGAAAGACGGAAAAGAGACAAAAAAATGCTTAAGTTAAAAACAAGCATAAAAGTGAAAAAAAGCATTAGGCAAAAGCATGCAATTGCCTTATTTCTTGGGGGCTAGAGGTATTACCTGGCTCATCCACTGCAAACCTGACAAGTTTTCGTTGAACTCTTTTGCAAACTCTGCAAAAAGAGTCCCGACATTCCTAAGGCCTTCATGGATGACCTTGAAATCCTTATCAAAAGTGGGAATGGGATCTTCCTCAGTTGGCTGAGAAGGACCTCCCATTTTCGGAGCCTCCCTTTCCCTCGTGTACGTTTCCATCACAATGGGATGGCTGGTCTGCTGGGTTTCTTTGTTCGTAGAAGCCGTATGCTCTTCTACAGCAACTGGAGTATCTGGGGCAGTTGCAGGAGAAGGATGTGGCCCTCTTTTGTCCACAGACTGAAGCCTTTTTAGCTTTTTAGGCTTCAAGGTTGTGGGAGCGAGGCTAAAAAAAGAATTACCGGGGAATTAAAAAACCGAGACAAAGGAAGAAAGTTCCGACAAAAATAGCAAATCCGGAGGTCAAACCTGGAGGTAGCGACGGGAACCCCGTCAAGATCGGTTATTTCCTGGGAGACGGAAATCTTCTTGCGTTTCCGTCCACCTGCACAGTTGGCACGCAGTGCATCCAACTCGGCATCGATTGCGAGGTCCGTCTCAGGAAGATCGAAAATTTGTCAAACAAGGCAAAGTCCGGGTAAATACAATTATCCGAGAAAGAAAGAACAAAAAACCCAAAATGTAAAAGATATACCTTTGGAGCCGGTTTTGTCGCCGTGTACATCGGCCGGCTTTCCTCATATTGGTCGCGTGATGCGACCAACTGGTTCACACGTTTTCTTAAATCCTTTGCCGTCAAGGATTTGTTCGTCGTCCGCATGGCGTCCGCGGTTCCTGTATAGTTGCATAAGATCCGGGGACCGTGGTCAGCCAAAGGCTGAATTCGCCTCTCTAACCAGCATAGAACTGTATCCATGCCGGTCAGAGGTGGATCGGAAGTGACGAGTTTGGCGATGCGTCGCTTAATTCTAAGAAGATCCGGCGGCAGGGTCTGCACTGCTTCGGTTGCCCAGTTTTCCTGGGGAGTGGCGGCAGTGTTGGCAAAAGGTGGAATCCCCGTTGTCTTTCCAGGAAACAGGACATCTGGGTGATAGAAAAAGGAACCCGTCCAGAATTTGACGAATTCCGAGGTTTTTATCTTGGGGAACCAATCTTCCCTGAATCTACGCAGGGTAAAAGATATGGTCCCGCAAGTCGGGAGTGCGCCCTCAGAGGGGTTTCGCTTAACCCCGAAACAGTACATCCAGAAATCTAACCTAGGGGCTAAACCAAGATACCGTTCGAAGAGGTCCTGGAACCTGGCTAAGTATAGAATGGAGTTAGGTGGCAAGTTGTGAGGTTGGATATTGTAGTGTTTGAGTACCTGGAGGAAGAAGGCGGATGGCGGAAATCCCATACCTCGTGAGATATGAGAAGTGAGGAGAATCCGCTCTCCGGCCTTAGGTGAAGGCTCTGACTCTTCTTCCTCGTACCGCCACTTTCCCTTCCCAACCAACCCCTCCTTCTGCATTGTTGGAAGAAGGGAGGGGGGAATTTTGCAACGGCTCCAATTGCCGGAAGTCTTGCCCTCGTCCTCAGCTCCGGCGGCGGCGGCGGCGAGCTCCTCTCCGACGAGGATGACTTTTTCTTCCGCCGTTTCGGAGGCGAGAGGCAGAGGCGGCGCAGAGGAAGATGCGGCCAGGTTATCGGCCGTGAGATATAGTTCCTCGCGGGCCTGGCCGCCGGAAACGTTCTCCGGCGCGTCGACGGTGCCACGGATCGACGAGTCGAGCAGCGGGTCCATCGTGTTGATGATGTCGTCGATGTCCGCGGGGACGGAATGCTCCTGGGAAACGTGCGGTGTCGGGGGGTTACCCCCGAGTAGGGTAAAGACAGGTGGTAAAGGCCGCTTACAGAAGAGAGGTTTGGTCGAGTAGCCGACTACCAGGTACTCGCTACCCGGTCGACTGCTACTCGGTCTCACCTCAAGATGACCAGAAGGAGATATCAATCAAGTTCTACCCTGACGAGTAATGGTTTGGCCCGAGTACAATTGGCGGGAACCATTGGCGGGAACCTACTCGGGCCAGAAAGTCAAAGGAGCCGTTCTGACACAGGATCCCGCGTATCCTGGGTCCGTACTTGGCAGCATTCGAACTACTGTTCACGTGGGGACGGCCTGCCTGACAGTGACAGCATGGAAGCAGGCCGTGGCAGGATAAGGGGGGCCTACTCTGTGCCTAGGTACAGTGATACCAGTCTGTCCCCTAGTTTTGCCCAACGACTTTACAGAAGCAGCCAAGGTTAGGAACCAAAGCTGTCAGCGGGTACTCGGAGAAAGGACGATGTGCACACTATGTCGACACTTGTCTAGATTTGGACGTATCCGGCTGGGCACCGTGTATATAAGGTGCCCCGCCGCCTCCTGCGCGAGGCACGTACACACAGGCTCATAGTGAACCCTAGAAACCCTAAGTTCTTGACCTAGCTCTACTCGGAGAAGAGAGAGGGGCTACTCGGTAGCGATACCATTTGTACTGTGGCTACTCGGAGAGACATCGTAATACATAGAGAAAGGCAGGAGTAGGGGTTTTACCTCCTCACGAGGGCCCTGAACCTGGGTACATCGTGTTGTTTGTGTTGTGTGGATCTCACCTCACGCGGCTACTCGTCGCGTGATCCCTCCCCGGACACCTCCAGCGTCCATCGTCCCCACATCTTTAGCCATCCCATGGCATCTGCCGTGACACCACCACGACAGTTGGCGCCCACCGTGGGGCAACCAGCGGCGCTGGCTGGAGTGTCTGTTCGGACGGGATCTTCATCAGCGGAGCGCGTAGTTTGTGGCCTTGTCCACAGATTCGGCTCCTTCGACTTCGTCACCGACAACGCCGGCTGTTTCGGCGGCATGGCCATGCCCGAGGGCGGCTCGGTGATCTCCTTCGGCTCGCATCTCGTCTACGTCGCCACCGTCGCCAACAGCGCCTACCCCGAGCTGGTGCATGACGCGGAGGATCCTCCCGCGGTGGTTGCTGCTCGCGGAAGGCCTGCATGTAGCTCTGCATGCTGCGCTGAGGTGATGGTGACGGGCTTGGCGGCAAACACTGGCGCAGCTGCTACTGGCGCTGCGGCCGTCGTCGAGGAGGTTGACGACCCGCCTGCTGGTGGCAGGAACCATCGGCCCTACGAGAAGGAGAGCAACCTGCCGCCTTCCACGTCTACGGTCATCCCCGCGTCTGCCGCGCGAACCGGTATGCCTACTCCCACCGACGTCGAGCTCCTAGCCGCGAGGGAGCAGCTCGAGCGGCAACGCCAGGAGCTGCTCGCCGAGCAGGCGGAGTTGGAGAAGATCAGGCTTGAGCTGAGTTTGGACCAGCTCGAGTACAACAAGGCTCACGGCTTCACGCCGGTCGCCAGGAGGCCTAGCAGGGTAGGCGCTACGCGGCGCAACCTGGGCGCCGAGATGGCGACAGTTGCGGAGGTGCCCGCGCAGTACGCCACCGCGAACACCTTCACAAGGCCAAGGTACAGCACACCCGCCAAGACGCTCAGAGCTGCGCAGGCCGTGGCTGCCGAGTTGCCGCGCCTAGATGGAGAGGCGCGTCTCAGGCAGCAGGAGAGGCTCAATGAGTTGGTGCTGGAGGCCGCCAGGCAGAACGAGGAGTTCCGGAAGGCCAATCCGGGAGCTGGAGCTTCGCAGGTGGTTCACTCGCACGCGGCTAGATCTAACGATCAGGCCTCGTCGCCGCATCCCAGCCGCGAGAAGAGCCGCAGCGGGCGCTCGGGTAGAGACAGGCAAATGCAGGTGTATGACCCGGCTGCTGCCGCGAAACAGGTTGCTGTGCCGCAGCAGCCCGGGCAGGAACACAACGCTGCAAGAGCAGGCTCTCAAGCCCATCAAGCTCAAAGCCGTGCCCGAGAAGCCGCGCGTCCGGGTACTTCTCGGCAACCCGCAGCTCAGCCTACTCGGCAGAGGCAGCAGCCGCGCCCAGTGGCACCAGTCGCCAACCCGGTGGAGCAGCCCGCAGCTATACAGGTGGATAGGTATGATGATGGCTACTCGGCTATGGAGATGGCTGGTTATGATATCCATGACCGCGTTGGTGAGCGCGTGTTGGCGCCTGGAGATGCAAGGCACCAGTTGGACCGCATCAGCTTGTCGGCGCGGCTTGAGAGCACGGGTCCTCCTGGCCCCGAGTGCTTTGGCCCGCGCATCATGAATGAGCCTTCCGTGAAGGGCTTCCAGCTTGCAAGAGGCACCAAGAGCTACAATGGTAGCACCAAGCCTGAAGATTGGCTCAATGACTACGTCACCGCGGTCCACATCGCGGGTGGCAACAGGAGATGGGCAGTGCGGTACGTCCCGCAGATGCTAGAGGGTCCAGCTCGCACTTGGCTCAACAACTTACCCAAGCACAGCATTAACTGCTGGCTGGACTTCTCGGACGCCTTCGTCAGCAACTTCACGAGTACATACAAGAGGCCGAATAGGCCACAGCAGCTGTCGGCCTGCAGGCAGCGAGAAGACGAGACGGACCGCGAGTACCTTACTCGGTGGAGCACCTTGAGGAACACTTGTGAGGGTGTGAATGAAGCGCAGGCCATCACTTGGTTTGCGCAGGGTTGCCGACATGGCAGCATGCTTTGGCAAAGATTGCAGAGGGAGATGCCGAATACCCTGGCCGAGACCATCAAGATTGCGGATCAGTACGCACTCGGTGATCCCACTCAGCCATTGATGGACTCCTCTGAGCCGAGAAGAAACTTCAACAGCAGCAAGCGCAACGAGTTCCGCAACAAGCGCCGAGTAGATACTCGGTATGATCCCGAAGAGGTGAATGCAGTGAATGTTGGAGGCGGTGGTGGCCAAAGGCAGAAACCTGCTGGAGCCTACGGGCAGAACCAGAATCAGGGCCAGGGCAACAAGAAACCGTTCCGTACTGCGCAGTCGGGTAGCGGGAACTCCGAGCAGCCGAAGAAGTTTGTCTTCGATGACATGAAGGATGGCCCATGCAGCTTCCACACTCATCATCCCTCGAGGCCCGCTAACCACACTACTCGGCAGTGCGAGTGGTGGGATGTGATCAAGAGTGATGGCTTGCCTCCTCCACCTCCTCTGCCAGCCGCCAATGCTACTGTTCAGCCTACTCGCGCGCCCGCAACTCGGCCGCCAGTCTACCCGAGAAGAGAGAATGTGAACCAGGTGGCTTTAGGAGCTAACCGGAACTTCAACAATGAGAGATACCGCAACAACAACAACAACTACAACCGCAACAACAACAACAGAGGCAACAACAACTATCAGGGCAACAACAATGGCAACAATGGCAACAATGGGGGCAATGGCTCCAACCAGTACCAAGAGCACCATGAGAGCTATATGATCTTCACTTCTGAGGCAGTCGACAAGCAGTCACAGCACAGGCGGGCCATGGAGGTCAATGCGGTGATTCCGGCTGTCCCTCACTACATGTACTGGTGCGACCAGGAGATCAGGTGGACTCGGGCAGATCACCCCAAGGTGATGCCCAATCCGGGAACCTACGCCTTGGTGCTGGATCCTACCTTCCTGGGCCCCGAGAAGAATGTGAGGTTCAGCAAGGTGCTAATCGACAACGGCAGCAGCATCAACATTGTGTACAAAGACACACTCGAGAAGCTTGGCCTGGCCGAGAACATGATGCTGCCCAGCAAGACCACTTTCCATGGCATTGTGCCCGGGATCTCATGCAACCCGATTGGCCGAGTGTGGATTGATGTGCTATTCGGTACTCGGGAGAACTGCCGCACAGAGCGCCTGCAGTTTGAAGTGGTGGATCATCAGAGCCCCTATCATGCTTTACTCGGCAGGCCTGCTCTGAGCAAGTTCATGGCCTCCACACATGTGGCTTACCTGAAGATGAAGATCCCCGGCCCCAATGGCATTATCACCATCTCGGGAGATTACAAGAAGTCCATGGAATGTGCCTCTGCTAGCTCCCAGCTGGCAGAATCAATGGTGATTGCTGCCGAGAAGAAGAAGATGTACGAGGTGGTGGCCATGGCTCAGTCCGCACAAGCTGGCGCACAAGGTGTGCCGAGTACCCAGCATGGTACAGCTTTCCAAGCTGCCAAGGAGACCAAGACAGTCCAGGTTGACCCCGAGTTCCCGGAGCGCGTGGCCATCATTGGTGCCGGGTTGGCGGAGAAATAGGAAAGCGCGCTCATCCACTTCCTCCGTGAGAATCGGGACGTGTTCGCCTGGACCAATGAAGATCTACCAGGAGTCCCGAGGGAGTTGGTTGAGCACTCTTTGCATGTGCGTCCGGACGCCAAGCCCGTGAAGCAGGCTTTGCGCCGTTTCGGGGATGAGAGAAGGAAGGCCATCGGTGATCAAATCACCAAGTTGCTGATCAGTAACTTCATCATGGAAGTGCTGCACCCGGACTGGTTAGCCAACCCGGTCATGGTCGAGAAGAAAAAGGAAGATCCCAAGGCTGCCACTGCATGGCGCATGTGTGTCGACTACACCGACTTGAACAAGGCATGCCCCAAGGATCCTTTCCCGCTACCTCGCATCGATCAGGTGATCGATTCCACTGCCGGCTGTGAACTGTTGTCTTTCATAGATGCCTACTCTGGTTTCCACCAGATTGCACTCAACCCTGCTGATCAAATAAAGACTGCTTTCATTACCCCGTACGGGGCTTATTGCTATCGTGTCATGTGTTTTGGCCTGAGGAATGCGGGTGCAACCTATCAGAGATGCATGCAGAAATGCTTGCATGACCAGCTCGGCAAGAATGTGCAGGTGTACGTAGATGACATTGTCATCAAAACGAATAAAACACATACTCTGCTTGCCGACCTGGAGGAAACCTTTGCTAACCTACGCAGGTACAAAATGAAACTGAATCCGAGTAAGTGTACCTTTGGTGTACCAGCTGGAAAGCTACTCGGTTTTCTGGTTTCTAGTCGGGGCATTGAAGCCAATCCTTCTAAGATAAAAGCTATTGAGAGCATGTCTTTGCCGAGATCATTGAAGGACGTGCAGAAGTTCACGGGTTGTCTGGCATCTCTGAGCCGTTTTCTGGGCCGAATGGGCGAGAAGGCTCTGCCTCTGTACCAGCTGATGAAGAAAAGCGACAAGTTTGTCTGGACTCCGCAAGCGGACGTGGCATTCAATGAGCTGAAAGCAATGCTGGCTAGCGCTCCCGTCTTGGCTAGTCCGCTACCCAAGGAGCCTATGCTGCTGTACATTGCCGCGACTAACCGAGTAGTCAGTGTGGTGATAGTGGTGGAACGAGAAGAAGAAGGCAAGAGTGTGCAGCGCCCAGTCTATTATCTCAGTGAAGTGCTGTCCAGTTCCAAGCAAAACTATCCTCACTACCAAAAGATGACATATGGTGTGTACCTGGGCGCCAGGAAGCTGAAACATTACTTCCAGGAGCACCCCATCACTGTTGTGAGCTCTGCTCCCATCTCGGACATCATGGGAAACAAGGAGGCGAGTGGCAGAGTAGCCAAGTGGGCAATCGAGCTAGCCGCGTACGCTCCCTGGTATGCGAGAAGAGAAGCAATCAAATCTCAGGTCCTGGCGGAATTTCTTGTGGACTGGGCCGAGATGCAGTATGAACCTCCTGCCCCAGTTTCCAACTATTGGAAAATGCACTTTGATGGCTCAAAGGTGAAAGAAGGCCTTGGTGCTGGCGTGGTGCTTACATCACCCAAGCGGGATCAGCTCAAGTATGTGTTGCAGATTCATTTCAAGGCATCCAACAATGTAGCCGAGTACGAGGCGGTGGTGCATGGTTTGCGAGTAGCAAAGGAGGTTGGTGTGCAGCGCATTATATGCTATGGCGATTCAGATCTAGTGGTGCAGCAAGTCTCGGGTACCTGGGATGCGTTGGATGCCAACATGGCATCGTATCGCTTCCTGGTGCAGTCAATGACTGGGTTTTTCGAAGGCTGTGAGTTCCAGCATATTCACCGAGCAGAGAACGAAGCGGCAGACGAGCTATCCAAGTTGGGATCTTCTCGGCAGTCCATCCCGGCAGGGATTGCCTTGGAGCATTTAAGGAAGCCATCCATCAAGCCTTCTCCCAACTCGGAATCTATCTTTGTTCCTTCTCTGCCGAGTGAAGAATCTGACCCAATGGAGATTGACTGGGAGAGTGCTGCAGAGAACCCGGGGACTGCCGTCCTCCACTCGGGGACTGCCATTCCCTACTCGTACTCGGGGACTGCCGTTCCCTACTCGGGGACTGCCGTTCCCTACTCGGGGACTGCCGTTCCCTACTCGGGGACTGCCCTTCCCTACTCGGGGACTGCCGTTCCCTACTCGGGGACTGCCGTTTCCTACTCGGGGACTGCCACTCCTTACTCGGGGACTGCCACTCCGTACTCGGGGACTGCTGCCCTCAACCCAGAAGCTGTCGCATTCATTGAAGAAGTTCTCGCCAATCGGTCTGGGCTGCAAAGAAGCGCTCCTACTCCTCCTGTGCAACCACCAGAGCCTGTCCCAATGGAACTGGACGAACCAGTGTTTCCCATACGGGAGACACCGAGTTGGGCTATGCCCATATTATCCTTTCTAAGGGACGGCACTTTACCTGAAGATGAGGTAACTGCGAGGCAGATTCAGAGAAGGTCCAAGGGCTACACTATAGTCCGAGATGTGCTGCACAAGAGAAGTGCCACTGGTGTGCTGCAACGCTGTGTAAGCCCAGAAGAGGGAGAAGAAATCTTGGTGGAGATACATCAAGGGGAATGTGGGCATCACGCCTCATCTCGGGCTTTGGTCAAGAAAGCTTTTCGGCATGGCTTCTACTGGCTCACTGCACTGCAGCAAGCTGAAGATATTGTGAGGAAGTGCGCCGGCTGCCAGATGTTCGCAAGTAAGATTCACATGCCAGCTTCCGAGTTGAAAACAATTCCTATCACATGGCCATTTGCTGTTTGGTGCTTGGATATGGTTGGTCCTTTCAAGCCGGCTAAAGGCAATATGACACATATCTTGGTCATGGTGGACAAGTTCACCAAGTGGATCGAGGTGAAACCTATTCGGAAGTGTGATGGGGTCACAGCTGTGAAGTTTGTGAAGGATGTGATCATGAGATATGGCTACCCGCACAGTATCATCACCGACAACGGCACCAACTTTGCAGAGGGGGCAATGGTGCGATTCTGCAGAGATAAGCATATCCGACTAGACGTTGCGTCAGTCGCGCACCCTGCCTCCAATGGGCAAGTTGAGAGAGCAAATGGAATGGTACTGGCAGGCATCAAGCCAAGGCTGATTGAGCCATTGCTGAAAACACCAGGGTGTTGGCTAGAAGAGTTGCCAGCGGTGTTGTGGAGTCTAAGGACTACCCCTAACCGGTCAACCGGCTACACGCCATTCTTCTTGGTATACGGGGCTGAGGCCGTGTTGCCAATAGACTTAGAGCATGACTCCCCCCGAGTAGCCCTCTACACTGAGGTGGAGGCGAGAGAAGCTCGAGAAGACGACGTTGACCTGCTTGAAGAAGCAAGAGAGCTGACTCTGTCACGTTCGGCTATCTACCAGCAAAACCTGCGGCGCTATCATAGCCGAAAGGTGAACCCAAGGGTTTTCCGAGAAGGAGACATGGTCCTTAGGCTTGTGCAGCGCACAGCCGGGATGCACAAGTTGTCTCCTCCATGGGAAGGGCCCTTCATTGTCAGCAAAGCGCTGCACAATGACGCGTACTATCTTGTAGATGTGCGCCCATCGCAGGCGAACAGGGCAGATAAAGCTGGAGAGGAAACCAAGCGTCCCTGGAATGTAGCTCTACTTCGTCGTTTTCATTCGTAAGCAAAGATGTGTATGTACCCTCTCATCCGAGTTGAAATTCTACTCTGCAATCTGAAATTGTTCTCGGGGACTGCCCTCGTCCAAATTTGCTCTAAGTATTTTTACTCGGCTTGTTCCTTTGTCTATTCGGTTGCTCCACTTCAGAACTCATAAGTGCATTGAGTACTGTGTTTAAACCTATATGCCAACTCTTCGACTTTGCTGCTGTCCGAAACCCGGCTTCATGGCAAGCAAGAGAACAAGCAAAAGGTCAATGAGCACACGAAAATCGCTAAGGAAGAAAGAGTGCAGGAACCGAGTAGATCGTTGGTTACTTTTTGTTCCCTGTTCTCGTCCTCTCGGCTAAGTGGTGGGCTGCGTTACCATGATTGTTTCTAGCGGCTAAGTATTTGCAGCCCTGCTACTTGATTCTTGTGACTCGAATACCAAAAAAGCGACAAGTCGCAGGTAGAGCAGAGATGAAAAGACAGGGTGAATAAGAAATGCTACTCGGGGACTCGCATGGAAACACAACTCGGCATTAAGCCAGTGTCGTTCAAATTGATTAATGTCAACATAAACAGAGTGGGCATAAAAACTAAGTAGCAAGCAAGATAAAGATAGTCTATTACATCTGCTCCCGGCATCCCGGGGATCTGATAAGTGTTCGAGTTTGAAAGAGAGTGCAGGTTGCTTCAAGATGAGGAGGCAGTGTTCTCGGCGCTGGCCTTGGCTGATGTTTCCTCGGCGGCGGTCTTGGCAGCAGTTTCTTCAGTAGCGGTCGCGGCAGCCGTTCCTTTGGTGCTGGCTTGGGTGGCATCCGCTCCCGTCTGGACGGTGGCGGATTCCGTCATCTCGGCATCATCCTGGGTGGCCGCCTGCTCGGATGTGGCTGTGGCCACCGAGACGGGTCCTGGAGCCGAGGAGGAACCTGAAGCTTGGCCAGGAGGGGGCACCGTGTCGTCGAGAGCAGCACCTGAGGAGGTGCCAAAGTCGAGTGCGGCGGTGTCGATGTGGGCGTACTCGTCCTCATCGCTACTCGCGACGGCGACGCCTTTCCCCTTCCCGGCCTTGCCCTCAGGAGATTCAAAGTGGCCTTCCAGGTCGGACTCCACTTCGTCGTCCTCCTCCTCGTCCTCTTCGTACTCGGTGTCGGGCTCGGGGAGGCCATCGATGAAGATCTCCGTCTCAGCGCACTCCGCGACCTCGTAGGCGATCTGCTTGCGTGTGGCCACGCAGTCGGGATCCACCTCCCACTTGGAGTTGTTGCGCTTCCCGCGGATGAGCTGCATATTGAGGTTTTCATACCAGGACGCAATGCAGAGAAGCATCACGTCCGCACCAGCACGGGCGCCCGAGGCACGCCACTTCTTCAACTCCTTCTTCACGTTCTTCAGCTTGAAGGCTAGGCCCTTCATGGTGGTTGGACGATCGTCATGAGGCCAAAACAGCCTGTGGAGCTCAAAGCCCTCGTGCACCAAGTCAGTTCCAACGCCAGCCAGCTGTTCGAAATAGTCCTTGAGCACCAGCAAGCTGTCCTCGATCCCGGCCCTGGTATCTGCTGCCTCACCTTTTGCAAGGCGAGCTGCTTGGGCCTTGGCCACCTTAGGCGCAGAAGGGGAATCGAGATGAGGCCAGATATCTGAAATAGCATGTGGTAATTTCAGAGCCAGGAAGAGAAGAACCGGGTAGAGGAAAACCGAGAAGAAATACGACCGAGAAGAAAAGAAGCAGCGAAGAAAAGACTTACCGGACAGTTCGTTGCGCAGCCGCTGCAGCTGGGTCCTCCAGGACTCCTCGTTGGAAATGTGCTTTTCTTGGATCAGACGCAAGCTATCCATCTGAGCGAAGAGATCAGCGTTGGTCTTCTTCAAGGTCTCACATTCCTGCTCAAGGGCCCTCTCCTTGGCCTTGAAAGTGGTCTCGGCCTTGGCCTTCTCGGCGATTGCCTTGTCCCTCTCGGCGCCAATCTTGACGGCATCTTGGAGTGCCTTCTGCAACTGGAGCTGCAGCTTCTCGGTCTCCGTGGTGTGGTCCTTCAACAGCTCAACGGCCTGGTCGGACAGCTGCTTCTGGACCTCTGCTGGCTTGACACAGTCTTGGTGTGCCTCAGCAAACAACTTCTAATCTTCTGCGAAGAGATAGATGAGGTTAGCAGAGGAGCAGAGAAGAAACAAACTCAAAGTCACATCGAGTGAACAACAAGCTTACCTTCTAGCCTTTTGATGGTGGCCTCGGAGTTCTCCACGAAGCTGCGGCATTTCTCATGTTCGTCTGCTAAGGCCTTCAGTTTTTCTGCAGAGAAGGAGAGGTTAGCGCATAAGAAAGCATAAGCGAGCGTAAACAAAAACGCATAAATCGCACAGCTAAAAGCGTACCTTGTACTTCAGTCAGCTGCTGGGAGCTGTCCTTGGCGTTCTTGCTGGCTGCCTCCGCAGCTGCCTTTTCCTTCTCTAAAGCAGCAATTCGCCTCCTGGCGATGGAGTGGTTCCAGAGAAGATGGCGGTATAGGTTGGTCCGCTTCAGGACGCTATCCTGAGAAGCGAGAAGAAAATGAGATAGGCAAAGCAGAGAAGATTCAGCCCGAGTAGGAGGCTACTCGGAGAGTATCCATCTACTCGACCCGAATCTCGGGGACTGGGGGTGATGGTAAGAAAGAAGAAAGGCGAGTAGAAGAGAAGAAAATTCAACTCGGAAAAGGCAAGAAGGACTTACTGCGTAGGACTGCTCGATGTCCTCGGCATTCTTGCGATGCAAGAACATCTTGGCTGCGAGCGTCGCGGTCTCGGTGGAGACGGACATGGGATTGCGTCCCAGGTCAACCTTGTTCCAGTCCACGCGCATGTGGTCGATGCCGCCAAGGCTAAGACCGTGCCATTTATCCACGCCGAGAATCTTGCTATCCCATTTGGCGTCGATGAAGCCAATGGTGTCCAGTACCTGCTCAAGGCCTTTGGAGGTTATTGGTTTGTCTTGGACTCCACGAGAAGCAATGTTGATAGACTGGGGTTGGCTTGGATCCGGAGGAGGGGAGTTCACGGCTACAACTTTCCTTCCCCTCTGGATAGCTAAAGCTTTGTCCTTGGGAGGGAAGCCGATTGAGTGCTGTTGGCTAACCTCGATCATGTACTCCGGGTAGCAAGGCTGGCCAGCAGCGCGAGCGTCTGCAGAGAGCGCAGCAGGAATCGGGCCGGACTCGTGGATCACGAGCGCTCCGCCTGAGGACGTACTCTGGTCTCTGGCCCGCTTCTTTGTTTGCTCCTTCTCAACCTTCTGCTTCTCGGGATCCTCAGTCGTCTTCCCGTCAGTCTTGGCCCTCGCCTTCTCGGCGACTGCCTTCTCGGCAGCTTGCTTCTCGGCCTTCTTCTGTTCAGCCCTGGCTTTCTTCTGCTCGGCCTTGGCTCTCTCAGCAGCTTCCTTCTCAGCCTTGGCCTTCTCGGCGGCTTCCTCCTCGGCCTTGGCCTTCTCAGCAGCTTCCTTCTCGGCTGCCCTTCTGTCAACCTCACCCCTCAGAGCATCCAGGGCTCGTTGCCTGGTTACTCGCCCGGCGGGAGGGCTGGATGTATCCTTGGTCTTCGACAGCGAGGAGGAGGTTGGCGGTGTAGGGCCTTGCGCAGTTGGAGGTGTAGGGCCTTGCGCAGTTGAAGGTGTAGGGCCTTGCGCAGTTGGTGGGGTAGGGCCTTGCGCAGTTGGTGGCGCCGCAGATCCATCGCCTTGTGCAGCTCCTGGCTGGGCGCTACTCGGTGTCACGCCCGTTTGCACGCTGCTCAATGGATAAGCAGTGGCATCCGTGGCGGTGGTGTCTTCTGCCCGCTGCGCGGCAGCGAGGCTCTCTTGTGCAGCAGCCCCTGTGGCGGGCTGCTCTTGCTCTGCTTCAGGCCGCTCGGCGGCGGTGTTGTCTTGCATCTCGTGATCTTGGTTCTCCTCGGCGTTGCTAGCCGGAGGAGAAGGGGCTCTCTCATCGTGGACGGCAGTGTCCTGTGCTGCTGATTCTGATGCTGCTCCTTGTGCTGGATTGGCAGCAGCAGCATTGGCGGTGTGGTCCTCATCATCATCGTCCAGGTTGACCAGAGGTACTGGTTTCTCCTTAGTATGGTCAGACGCGAGAGCTGCGTTTGCGTCCATAGGAGGTCTGCAGAGAAAGGGAAACCAGAAATTAGAAGGAATTTGGGGAAAATAGTACCGCGCGAGAAGGGAAACGACCGAGAAGAGGGCTTACGCGGTGGTGCACTTGAGTTCTCGTCTGGTTCTCTTCACGACCGCCTTCTTCTCGGCGGGTTTCTTCTTCTTGGCAGGAGGCGCTGGTGCCCCGCTACCAGCCCGTTTGCGGGTCTCAGGAGCGGCGACGGCCAGGGGCTTGACGACTAGGGGCGCATCGCCCTCGTTCTCGTCTTCGTCCTCGTCGTCCTTGTCCGCGGCAACTTCATCTGGGAATCAAAGAGAAAAGAGGAAAGAATCAGAAACAGCACACGAGGGATTGGTGCTTCTCGGAAGCAAACAGAATGAAAGTACAGTTACCATCAAAATCCTCGTCGGACCAGGTGCGGAGAGCGTCGCGCTTATCAGGGACGGGGGAACGAGAGAGGTTGGGCTGCTCCACGGCATCAAAAGAGGGCACATCATCCTCCTCACGGTCAGGAGACCAGTTGCCCTCAAAAACCTCGCAGCTCTCAATTATCTGGCGAGTGAGAACCTGAAAAGCGGAGAAGGATCACAGACTAGCCGAGAACCAGGAAGGAATTCTACTCGGATAGGCGTGCAGGTACAAAGCACACAAAGCCTAGGCAGTTTACTAAGCATTCTACTCGGATAGGCGTGCAAACACAAAGCATACTAAGCCTAAGCATGTTTGCCGAGAGATATCACTCGGAAGGGCGTGCAGGCATAAAGCACATGGAGCCTAAGAATCGTTCTCGAGTAGGCTACCCGGCAAGGCGTGCAAACACAAAGCATACTAAAGCCTAAGGCGATTCGGCTAGATGTCCTACTCGGAACGCAAGGCAATTGCTAGTTGATGCAAGAAGGAGAAGCTATCTACTCGGAAAATGTATGCGGAGAGCAAAGTAAGGAAGGCGTACCCGCTCAATCGGTTTTGTACGGCTGTACGGGACGAACCCGTATTGCCAGTGGTCGCCAAGGCTTGTCGTCAAGATGTTCCTGGCATGCCAGGGGACATCGATGTTGTCGATCTCGATGGTGGTTGTCCTGGTGCAGTCGCGAGGCCCTCCCATGTAACACATGAGATGGCAGCGCTCCTGCAAGGGCAGTACTCGGCGCTGGATCCAGCAGGCCACCGGGTCGTCGTTCTTGAGGCCCTCCGCCTTCAGCCAGCCGAGTCGATTCTCCATCTCGATGGCGTCGTCATCGTTGACGGGCTTGTCCTTCCAGTACATCCCGATTGGAGCGCGGTTGCACCAAACGGGCAGGTTGATTTTGTCGTTCACCGGGGCTCCTGGCTCGGCGGCAACGTTCCTGACGTAAAGGAACGTCTTCTGCCACAGCTTGACGGAGTCCAGCCCCTTGATGCGGGGGTGGTTCGTCCCGGACCGCTGCACCATCATGGCGCAGCCGGTGTCGGTGGCGCGGGCGACGCCCGCGGAGTCCTTCTTCCCGGTAGATTGCTGGCGCAGGTGGAAATACCTGAGCCACGTCTCCCACGTGGGCCGGATGCCGAGGAAGGCCTCGCAGACCACGGCGTGGTAGGCGAGGAAGACGACGGCGTTGGGCGGCAGATGGTGCATCTGGATGCCGAAGTGGTTGAGGAACTTCCTCATGAAATCGGAGGCGGGTAGTCCGAACCCGCGCTCGAAATGAGCCAGGAAGACGACGCGCTCCCCATCCCGCGGGGACGGCACGATTTCGCCGTCCGGCGCCCGGCACTCCACGCCGGGAGGGACTCGCCTGGTATTGACGAGCCAGGCGCAATCTTCCGCGGTGACGCAGGAGCCGGCCCAGCCTGACTTGGCCATTGTGGCGAGTTGGGAAGGTGGAAGATTTCGAAGGGAATTGGTTGGTGGATTGAGTCCGCGGCGGCGCGAGAGCTTGCGCGGCGGCGGAGAGCACGGTGGCGGAGAAGAGCAGGAGACGAAGAAGGAATAGTGCGAGGGAAGGGGAAAAGGAAGCTACCGGCGGGGTATTTATATCCCCTCCGCGAGTTTACCGTTACCGTCTCAGGAGTGGGATCGATTGTGCCGTGTGGTGGATCCTGTGGCCGGCTAGAAACGCACACAAGCGCCGGTTGCGCGCGTAGTGGCCACAGTTGATCCCACCACCGAATCGTGGCCTATAACTGCACTTGATGGGACATGACGGCCGGTGGGCCCATTGCGTGAAAACTGGACGCGTGGCAGGTCGTGTCCTGGGCAACCAAACGACAAGGTCGTGGATGCTTGACACGTGTGCAGTTGCTGCGCGAAGGGCTGGATTGTGCTCTGTGCTGCAGAGGCTCAATCTGAGAAATTTCTCTAAGTCTTTTTACTCGGTTACAGAGTAGAAAGCAAGTGCTACTCGGAAGAGAGGAAACTCAAAGTACTTTCCAGATAGCTACTCGGAGGTTCTACTCGGCATCTTGAGGTTCAAGAGCTGAGATGCAAAGGCTGGTTTTAAGCTGGCAGAGCCTAGTGAACAAGTTCGCAAGACTCAACCAGCTTCGGGGACTGCTGTCGGGGGGTTACCCCCGAGTAGGGTAAAGACAGGTGGTAAAGGCCGCTTACAGAAGAGAGGTTTGGTCGAGTAGCCGACTACCAGGTACTCGCTACCCGGTCGACTGCTACTCGGTCTCACCTCAAGATGACCAGAAGGAGATATCAATCAAGTTCTACCCTGACGAGTAATGGTTTGGCCCGAGTACAATTGGCGGGAACCATTGGCGGGAACCTACTCGGGCCAGAAAGTCAAAGGAGCCGTTCTGACACAGGATCCCGCGTATCCTGGGTCCGTACTTGGCAGCATTCGAACTACTGTTCACGTGGGGACGGCCTGCCTGACAGTGACAGCATGGAAGCAGGCCGTGGCAGGATAAGGGGGGCCTACTCTGTGCCTAGGTACAGTGATACCAGTCTGTCCCCTAGTTTTGCCCAACGACTTTACAGAAGCAGCCAAGGTTAGGAACCAAAGCTGTCAGCGGGTACTCGGAGAAAGGACGATGTGCACACTATGTCGACACTTGTCTAGATTTGGACGTATCCGGCTGGGCACCGTGTATATAAGGTGCCCCGCCGCCTCCTGCGCGAGGCACGTACACACAGGCTCATAGTGAACCCTAGAAACCCTAAGTTCTTGACCTAGCTCTACTCGGAGAAGAGAGAGGGGCTACTCGGTAGCGATACCATTTGTACTGTGGCTACTCGGAGAGACATCGTAATACATAGAGAAAGGCAGGAGTAGGGGTTTTACCTCCTCACGAGGGCCCTGAACCTGGGTACATCGTGTTGTTTGTGTTGTGTGGATCTCACCTCACGCGGCTACTCGTCGCGTGATCCCTCCCCGGACACCTCCAGCGTCCATCGTCCCCACATCTTTAGCCATCCCATGGCATCTGCCGTGACACCACCACGACATGCGGTGAATCCATGATTTGGCGGCGCGGTGAGGACCTCGAGTTCCCGACGAGAAGTACGGGAACGATGCTTGGATCAGTACGGGCTCTGCTCTGCTCTTCTCTCGCTGGGACTGTGGCTCGGGGGCTATGGCGCTTGAGCTAGAAGGTGAGAAGAGAGCGGAAGGATTGCCGAAGGGCACGAAGAGGGCTATTTATAGCCGGAAATCCTTTACGATGCGCGCTAACGACTCTTTAGACCGTTGGATTCTCAACGCGTGTCACTCGCGGGCAAATCCAGGAAAATGAATCGACAGGTGATTATGGCTATCTCCTCGTTTCCCGCGATAATCTGTCGGAGATACGTTTCAGGGTTTCACACTCGAAACCTAAACGTCCCTGACATCAGCATGATTTCATCAATGACGTAGGAAGTTCCTTCTCCACAAAGGCCCGTGGAAGAAAAAGGCGGATTTCCCGAAATCCGAGTTTCGCGTTAAAGCATGATTTGAAGGAAAAGAAGAATCAAGACGAAGAGCCGACATTTCTCGGCAAGAATGTGAATTTGACGAAAGGCGGCGAATTGAAGTCTCAATCCTTATTGGGGGCTACTGTCGGATATATACCAATTAGGGGTATATCAGATGGTGTCCGAAAGTGTCGGATTACCAGGGTGGCCTGAATGGTAATGGATCACGGTCCATTAGGCGACCCAGCCAGCTTACGCGCAGAAGCCGGATTCTAGAAGAACTCGGACCACGGCCCACGTGGTATGGCTTGGAGTATAAGGTGGATTCTTGCCTTTCATCTTAGAACTTACCGTAGTCTTCAAGGTTTCCTTTTCTGTAAGCCCTAACCCAACCATTATATAAAGCCGGACGGGAGATAAGAAAGAGAGAGAATAAGATAGAAGCTAACTCGCCGAGAGGTTGATCCTTGTCGAGTAGCTAGACCTAACTCACATTGTACTTTGTATACTTCAGGCTTCAGCCCTGATTTAGTGAGATTGTAGGAGTAGGAACGCCGCCTAGTTGCGACGTACCGAACCTAGGTAAAACCTTGGTGTCATTGTTCGTCGTACTACCACGTACCCCCACGTCTCTATAAGTAGTCTCATGGCACCCCCGTCTATGAATTCTACTACGATGTATTGACAGTATCAATGATCACAAAACACAATGTTGCGGATAACACAAATTTGGCTGATCTTTATGATCTGAGGGCCATTTTTGTTCCAGCGTATCACAAGCACCAGTTTTTTCCATTCCTACAAACTACACCCAGAAGTGAGGGGTTCAACGCTGTCCATAAGAAATATGTGAATCCACACAACAACCTGTACCATTTCTTTGAGCAGTACATGAAAATTCAAGAGAAAATAGATGTTGCAGAAGATAACAATGAGTTTGAAGGGGAATACAAGGTTCTTCAGGTGTGGGGAGATTACCCTATGGAGAAGAAAGATTCGAAGATGTATACATGCCCGATCTACCTGCGTTTCCGAGCTGAGTTGCATAAAGTTACTTCATACAATGTTATCCATATAGTTGGGGGGTTGTTTGATGTTGTGCCAATACAAGGTTCTGTGTTTGGGTATGGCAAGAGGCGATATAGGGTGGACGCTAACTTGCAGGAAACTACTTACAGTTGCGAGTGTTCTAAGATGAGTCGAGATAGAATTTTGTGTTGCCATATCATGAGAGTTATAGTACATCTAGGTTCTATAGACACAATTCCTCGGCAGTACATCCTACCTAGGTTGACAATTGCAGAAGAAGAACTTGTGGGTCAGAAAGTAGAAGTGCTGGAAATGCCAACTAACAGGAAGCTGACAAACAAAGAGAAAACCTTGGTCCGTTATGGTAACCTATGCAATGACTGGACAGATGTTGCAAAAATTGCAGCTACATCAGACAAAGGGAAAGCATTGGCTGATAATTACATGCGTGCCTTGGTAACTGAACTTAAAGAGATGAAGTTGACGGAGGCGGCTAAAAGGAAGAAGCAGAAATCCGAAAAACCAGGGGAAGGTGGTACTCCAGAAATGAGGGATGGTGTTCGAGATGTTGGTCAAGGTAGTTCTTATGGGCATCATAATATCCTGGATCCAACCTGCACTACTACTAAAGGGCGGCTTGTTGAGAAGATAAAGAAATCCGAGCTACATCTGAAGTTGACAAAGCCTGTAACATACAGTTTGTGCGGGTCTAAGCAGCACACTGCACCGAATTGCCCAAGAAAATTACTCCAAATGAAACCAATATGGAACATGACATGCGAAACATGGTTTGAGTTTCCGTATATGTACTTTGCTTCAAATAAAGATGGGTAATTTCTATGGAGAGGCATGTGCAACAAATTTAATGATTGGGGGAAAGGATGGTAGGAAACAATGTCAAGAAGTTTAGTGTCTGTCTAAAATAATGTACTATTTCATTGTGGGTGTATTTGTTTATGTTTTGCTTGTCTTTTTCATTCAAGTTTATTTTATCATCAATTTAGCATGTTGATATATCTATGGGTAATAACAACATTGAAGGTGCCTATGTGATGTAACAAGCCAAAATAGAAATGTTTTTAGATAGAACAAAGTTGCTGTGAGTAAAATGACATATATGATAGTTGATACAACGGATAAATTGGAAGTACCATATTTTTGGCTATACGTGATAAAAAAGGTACCTTCAATGCTAGAAAAGTACTTCGTGCCATGGGGCCTTGTTCTTCCTCAGATTACAAGTTTGTTCGCAAATAGCTTCCTGAAAATGACCATATCAGATGGGTTGAATGGAAACATTCTTCTGCCATCCCATGCTTCAATGAATTTCAACATGAAGTACCCGCAATCGTGGCTTGTATATACAAAAATTCAAACACACAACATGATGAGTATGAAGTAGAGTTGTAGTTAAACATTGTGTAAGAAAACGGAAAAGAACTGTAACATAGGTATGAAATTACACCATAGAAAAAAGGATAGTAAAAAAAGAACTTGTAATTACTTTGTTTGCCGCATTGGAGTATCAATATAGGAAGTCTTGAAGTTGGAGATGTTTATATTGAACTTGGAGCAGTTCAACATCCACACTTGCTTGATGGAACCAACTATAGCAGCCACATCTTTCATAAGTCCATCGTTACCCTTCTTCTGAAGTGAATCCATCACTTCAAACCTCCCCACCTTTAAATTCAGCACAATCAGGTAGTAGTACCTAGTGAAGACTTGAAGGTTTGGCGTCATATCTTGTAGGACTGAAAACATAAGCTGCACATGTACAAAAACACATCAAGGAAACAACTTAGTGTCGGCGAGGGATTTCTTAAACTGAAACTGAAAAAACACGCACGACAGAAGTAATCTTACCATTTCCTTGTGATCTAGGTTCTGAGAACTGGAAAGCTTTCTTGACGATCCGATCATTGTAAAAAATGGGATTCCTAAGCTTGGTCTGGTTACACAAAATGCAAGATTTCTGATGTAAGAAAAAATATGTCCTGAACACAAAAGCAAGGCTATGGCAGAAAAAACAAAAAAAAAATTGGCAACAGCTATCTACTTACTGCAATATTTAGAGGCATCACAAATTTCTTCTGGTCACCCATCTCCCAAGCAAGAACATGCAAAGAAACCTCGCAAGTTGAAATACTTAGCCATCCAGTTGGCCTTACAGAATCTGCCAAATCCCATAGGTATATGAACCAGCTGCCATAATCAACAATCTTCGGCCTGTCAGCCTCATTGAGTTCAGTTAGAGGGTTCCACCGTATGAACATATTTTTTTGTACAATTCGTTTGTAGGCTTTTTCGCAACAAGCTTGTTGGCATACTGGACATATGGAGACTTTCCCGCAGAGCCAGCCTTGACAAGCCTCGTCTGATGGGCTTGTCGAACTGGAGTGCAACTTGACTGCTCTTTAAGAGTTGTTTCACGAACCTTGATGCTCGCTGGAGACGTAACTGGCATTTCGATGGTGGCGTATATTTTTTCAAGATAATCACCACTATCTTCTTTGGTTGATAGTTGAACAGATTCTTCGGGAATTACATATGTCTTGGGCCCAAAAGTATTTTCTTGAGAAGGATGGCTGTCAAAACCAAGATCAAAGGACGGGTATGATGCTACCGGTTCTCTCCGTGTCCTCTCCTTTTCAGATTCAGTATGCGTTTCCGCAGAGCACTCATCCATATCGAGCTTCCTACTCATGTTGTTATTGAAGATTGAGGGTGTTGACTCATTCTGCATTCCACCAATAGTACCCACATGTGTGTTCTTCCCTAATCTTGCTTCAACAGTAGCAGACCGTGTTTGCCTTCAAGGGCTAGGTGTTTGTCTGCTGACAAGTACACCTTGCTCCCGAACTGGACTACCCTTCATAGGGGATACAGATAGCTCCCTAGACATTGATCTAGTGAGTGGTCTCATTGGACTTTTTTGGGCAGGCGCGATCATCGCATGTTGTACCTTTGTTGTTGTAGGAACGATTTTGTGTTCCATGGAAGCATGGTCCTTTCCAGTACCATCCTGAACCTCTTCAACATGACTTTCATCTGCCCATGTGACCTTCCGCTTACGATTCCCTGACGAGTCCTTTTCATAATGTTTTCCTGTGTTACTTCCATCACCTATTCTCTTCTTGAATAATGAAATAGCTGCAGCAGGTGACAGATTGGACTCCAACCCAACGACAGTATCAGCACTGGAGTGTGACCCTGATCCATGGAACTATAACTGTTTCAATGGATGGATGTTTGAAGCATTGGTATGAAACGGTAAAGAACCTTCCCCATCACCATTTGTGTCTGTGACATTTGCCTGATGTCCCTGTTCTACATATTCTTCAACTGGAACCTTGGGTATTGGAATGGGGGCAGCAATGTGAGCATCCATTTCCTGAAGAACTGCTTCTTCCTGCATCTGCATGTATTTCTCAGACATTATAACTTCAGCTTCTATAGTGGTTTTTGGGTTTGCTTTCCCCATTGAAATGACTTCACGCTATATTTTACTCTTTTTCAAACAAGGTTGCACCGTTTCTTCCTTGCCAACTTCAACTACATTTTCATGAACCGCCTTTTCGTTGCGTCTGGGTCTTGAAGGTTATGGTCTACATATCTCCTATCTAGTGACACCCATTTCCAATTCTTTTTCAGACCACTTGACATCTATATTTGACAGTGATCTGAGGAATTGTGCCAGCTCTTCTTCAAAACCATTACACATATCTGTAGCAGCTCCTCTGTACTTCGCCAACTCCAAGTTTACATGATTATGAGCAGAAAAAAAGATATAAGCAAAACAGAAAAGAATAACATTAACAAACCAAAAAAATGACAGTTCAGTACTCTTACAGCTTCACTGTTGTGACCAGGAACATGGCACTTGATGAAATGGTCCACAGCCTCAGGTCGTGTCGAAGACATTGTGGTCCTATTTCTGAAACACTCCTTCAGCCGTGAGCAAGAATTTTTTGTGAAGCAGAAAACGAAAAGTAATGAGCAGTCCGAATGAAAAAGAAAAGCACTTCATGTAGATGGGTAAAATGGTGAGAAAGGAGGTGTAAAACAGAACTTACGGGTAATTTCCCAAACGACCCGTCACTATTTGTATCCAGATCAACAACTACAGTGATCATCTGGTTCGTCCATACACAAATACGAGTACAAGTGTGCGGTACATTTACGCTAGTTGTCTCCAACGAATCAACGTACATTACGTGATTTTTTTTGGATATGGATGAAAATAAACAAAGATGTACAAGGATAAAAATAAAGCAACATGCAATAAGTGGTACATTTTCTTAAAAAACTTACCATGAGATAAGGCATGCAACCCTTGAACCAGTTTTTCTTATCCTTCGCATTTGCAGTCTGGATGAGAGTGTCTACAATGAATTTCGGCCAGTTGAGTTTATGTAATGCATCTATGTTGATTAATGAGGGGTAACACCTTGGACTGACTTCAATTCCTGTGGTTGGAGCAAAATCTGAGCAGAATAGAAATATCATCAACTTCTTGAGGTATATCTCGTCAGCCGTATAAGAGCGTCCTAGTTCCTTCTCAACTGCAACGAGGGTTGCTTCCCATCGGTAATTCCAAACAAGTTCAACATCAGGGTTGTGGCATTGAGATCAAGATGGTAGGCAACTGGCGTGTTACCCCATGGTACACCCATTACCCTGACAATAGACACAAGTGTAATAGAAACCCTCCCCCTGACCCCAAAATCGAGTTCACAAGTATGTGGGTTGAAGAACCCCATCAAATATCCGCACAACTCATGATTTAACTTGGAGATCTTCATGCCCAGTAACTGTCCAAACTCCGCATTACTGATCACAATGCGCTGTTCAATAGTCATCCCTTTGCACAGCCTTACCATTTTCATTGGAGAAGACTGGTTGAAGTTGTTATTCTGAAAAACAAAGCTTTGTTAAAAAAAGATCAATGTGATTAACTACAAAAACTGCATAACCATGCTAAGATTAGTGAACAAAAGGTGCAAAAAAAAAGGATGGAAACAGACAAGCTCACCTTGCTTGTCTTATCGACATTGTCACCTTGTTCCTCATCAGGCACATTGTCTTTGTCACCTGGAGCCTCTGATCCAGCTGCTTGAGCATCCTGAATAATATCGTCCATGTGTGGTTGTGAATGCCCTCCCAGAAAATCACCTGTCTCTTTCAGTTTAAGCCTCTCTTTCATCAACTTGTATTTGGACTGTGCATGTCTTGGTGTCCTCTAATTCTTCTGCATACAAGGAAGTGTAATCATGGTTGGTAAACAGGGAAACATCAATAATTTATTTTTTTAAATGGATATACCTTTATTTTACTCATGACACCTACACATGCTCCTAATATATTACAATTTTTCTAATATGTAGCTGCAAATACCAACAAAAAATCATCAAAACTCAAACTAAAAAACATAACTCATTGGAACAAGGTTGTGATGACAACAAATAAACTACAACCTGATTATTGAATAAATTATAACCATCTTAATATAATTATAAGCCCGACTATTTATTAAAACAAACTAAAAGATGATTATTTAAGAAGTACATCAAACAGTTCATACAAAGTACATCAAATCACTCAAAAATACAGAAAAAGATACCAATTTGTGATGATAGCTATGAGCCCACCTATTTCTGAATTAAGTTCATAAAAGTACATGCAATATTTCATATAAAATACGTCGGATCTCTCAAAAATACAGAAAAGGATCCCAATATGTGATGATAACTACAGGTCCACCTACTCCTGATTTAAAATCACTTTAATAAGTACATCTGACCGTTTGTATAAAATACATCGAATCGCTAAAAAAACAGAAAAGGTTCCAAGATCAAAGCTGCAAAAAGAAAATGACGATAACTACAAGTCCACCTATACTAAAAAGTACGTCCGACAGTTTGTATAAAATACATCGAATAGCTAAAAAATACAGAGAATCCAAGATAAAAAGTGCTGGTATGTGGTGATAACCACAAAGCCACCTATTCCTGAATAAAGTTCAGAAAAAATCCAACAACAAGTATATAATACATCGAATCACTAAAAAAAAGGTTCATAAAACAAAGTTGCCGATATGTTATCGTAACTACAAGCCCAGCTATTGCAGCAACTCGTATAAAGTACACCCATCAGTTCATATAAAAAATATGCTGAATAACTTGAAAAATACAGAACAAAAGTTCACATACAAGGTACAAAAAATGTGTGATGATAACTACAAAACTAGTTCATGAAAAACTACATCAGAGTCACTATGAAACTACAACAGAGTCACCATGAACACAAGTATGAATGACACATCATATGACAACAGGAAAAAAATGGCAAGGTGCAGGTGAGCTATGAACAACACAGAGCCAAATCTCGCTTGATTTGCCTAAGCTAGTCCTACTTCAGCTGCGAAAATGAAACATCGAGCAAAACGGGCTACTGATGTCCACTCAAACACAACGCTCAGTTGTGCACTTGGTAAAAATCAGACGAAATCGAGCTACAATCTTCCTCAAATAGACACAGCGAGGGTGCGGGATGAACTCACCAAGCAAGGGCGCTAGCTCGATTTGGATCTCTGTCGTGTCCCCGCTGAGTCCACCGCCGATTTCGCCTCCTCCGACGGCACAGCTAACACACAAACGACACTTTAATATACAACAGAACGAGTACGACCTCAAAATTGACACAACGAGTGGGAGGATGAACTCACTACGAACCTGAGGTAGCTCGATTTGGCTGTCCGCCGTGCCCCCTCTCAGTCCTTAACCGAAATCACCTCCTCTAACGACAACTAGTTCACTGAAATAACATGCAAAATCAGGCTCCGTTAGTCCTCAAAACAACACTAGCGGACGAGGATGAACTCACTACGCGAGGCACGGCAGTGGATTTGAATCTTCGGCGACGAAATCGACAACGCCGCGGCGGCGATTTGCCAGGAGAAACGAGACATGGAAGGAGGGACCGGGGAAGGAGAGGGCAGAGGTGAGAGGAGGGGAACGGGGATATCCGTTACTGTGCGGCGTGCGTTTCGAAACAGAGCGGTCGGTAGTCGGTTTGGCTTTGGACATATGCGCGCGTTCCTCGCTGCTCGCCTTGCGACGTGGTGCGTCCAAATTTGATCGGACGACGCAAAAAGTGGACACTCCGTAAGACACGAGGGACCACGCAAGAATAGAAAGAAGGTTTTGTTTTTTTAAACGAGTATCCGACCGGAGCCGAAAAACTGAGCATCTTTCCGCACCAAGTTATTAGATCAGCTAGTCGCCATGTTTCAGTTTCTTTTCCTTTTCCTCGCCATCTTTGTTCTGGTTTCACATGATCAGCTAGTATGAATCACGTGATTCTCTCTCTGTGTATGTTTTCTCAGCTGAAGATGAGCAAGGTAAAATCTCACAGCATAGTGCTGCTTCGGGCCAAAGCCTTGTTAGTTACAGATGTAAAAGATAGACGGAAAAAAAAAATATAATGCACCAGCCGGGAATCGAACCCGGGTCTGTACCGTGGCAGGGTACTATTCTACCACTAGACCAGTGGTGCCTCGATGATAGATTTCGAAACTTAGGTTATTAGACTTATCGGGACAATACAATGATTATCGAACCTTCAAGCAGTTGTTTGCCAAAGTATTTGTGTTGTGGCCGCCCAAGTGTCTATGTTCCGTTGCCATGCTACATTCTGTCACAACCCTAGTTACATTCCGTTGCCAATTCGAATCCCTAGCTTCACCGCATCGAAGTAGAAATCCCCAAATCGCCACCCCAAAGTCGAACTCGAGTCCCCGATCATGTCCGTGGCGTTGTATCCTGCCGTCGCCGGCCACCCTTCCCATCATGAGTGGCCCTGTTGGACCGCTGCCTCCGACAGCAACGCTCCACGCGGGGGAGAGAACTCCTACGCCTGGATCTGCGAGGACAACGGCGAGTTGGGGTCTCCGTCTCCCGTGCCCGCGGAGATTGCTGGATTCTTCATCGAGGCAGCTCGCCGCCTTCCCATCGCTGAAATCCCATACCTCGCCCGCTGCATCAGCCTGAGCGGTCTCGCCGTCGGCCTTGCTGATCCAGTCACCAACATCCTCCGCACCACCCTCGACGCATACGCCAACACCCCGTCATACATGTTCTCTTTGCCTGTGGACAGCACGTCAATGGAGGATTCCAGGAACTTTGCCGACCGTGCTCACAGCTCTTGGGTGGCTCTAATCAGATTCATGGTTTGTTATTTCCGGTACCTCACCGAGGCTCAAGCCGAGCTCTTACTCGACATGGCTGGCCATGATCTCCGTGTTGCCATCCAACATGTTCAGGGCTATATTGGTGGCAATTATCCTGAGCTCATTGTCCCGGATTCCGCTAGAACCAAGACAGCATTTGAGGAGGCAGCTTATGCTGCACGGTGTTCTGGGTCTGGCCTCGTGCGGCTCATGACGTCGAGTTACCCTAATGACCTGCTCGAGCCTGTCCTAGACGATCTGCGCCAAGGGGACAAGCTAACTGCTGACCGTGTCTTCAAGATCTGCAAGTTGCTGAGCAGTCCATGGTCGCCACCGCCGCTGTCATGCCCCCCTCCTATTACTCCCGGTATCTTTCGGGATAGCAGTGGCGGTGTCACCATGGTCGTTCGCATTGGGGACGACCTTGTATCCACAACAAGCATTTCAAAGGACCGTGTCGCCACAACCAATCTCATCTCAATTCCCCCGAGTGATGATTATTTCGCAAAAGATGCAAGCGATCTGTTAACTATGTTTCCTGTGCATCATGGAAGACTGATCAGCCAAATAGAGTTTCGCTTGGAGTACTTAAAGAGGCCTGAGTTCCTGCCCTTTCTGAAGCTGCAGCTCCTTGACATGATCCATGGGTTTTATTTGAAGGCCATTGCTATGCTACCTGTTCATGCTTTGCGTGAGGGCCACCTCATCCATGCTGTCCTAACAGCCGGTCACTGCTATGGACCCTTGGATCCTCTGTCCAATATAATCATCAACTCAATCTGGTATGATGCTGGCTTCCCGCTCTCAATGAATGTCGCTGACAAGCTTGGAGCAGCTGATATTCTCGATGCCCGCTCCATGCACCGTGTTGAATCCCGTTCACTCGATGGCCTAGTTGCCATCCTCTGCAGATCCCTCTCAATAGATGAGCAAGATGCAGTGATACTGCTCTGCCAATCTCGCTTGAACCTCCCAGTCTCGTACTTAAACAATATGCATGATGTGGCACTGGCTGCAAAACACCCGCAGCCTGCTGTCTTTGGGGCATTCCTCGAATGCGTGTCCACTCAACACATGTACAACGTGTACTGCCTTTCTAGGGTCCATGGAAATTCAGATGCGGCTTTCGAGCGGCTAAAGACGAGTCTGCTCCAGGAAACAATACGTGTTGCAGCAACAGTGGAAGCATCTGGTCTTGATTTTGACAAATCAGCTGCTTTGGAGTGGTTTAACAGCACGCTATGCCAAAATACAGCCTGGGAGACACTGTCCGCAAAGAGGTCGTCCTTCATTTTTCAGCAGGCTACAGTTCGTGGAGTGTTGGAAGAATTGCTGCTTGGTTATGGCCACAGTGATCCCTTGGTAAGTACATACTTTTGACCTGCCATTTAATTACAGCAGCTATATATTTCCATTCTGAACTAAGTGGGAGTGATATACACATTTACTTTGTTATAGAGGAAATCTGGCTGCTGTGTAGTTTTTTTGTCTGCAAAAGCAACACGTCCTTATACGTGATTTTTATTATTTTTGTACTAGATCTGGGTTACCAGATAACTGTTTCTTGGATGATGGAAGAGCTTTATGCCACCTCTCCTATAGTATAAGAGCATTGTCCGACTTTAGTAGATGTTTTAGGATTCCAAAATATTAAGACGCAACTGCCCCACTGGGGTATTTGACCTGCAATACCTCTCTGTACAGAAGTAGTTATCTCGTTTTATCATGGAAAAGCTTCAATTTGGATGATCTGCAGTATGTCTGTACAAAAGTAGCCATTGCTTTTTCCCTAACCATAGTAAATCACCTCCAAAGTATTGACCATTGCAGACCCCAGTCCATTATATTTTTAGAGACTTTTAGTAAATCTGCAATCTGAATAAATAATCACAAAAGAAGGGATTCCAGTTGTTGGAGCCCGACCAGAGTAATTTTAGGTTGAAACAGTCACCAGGGGGATTCGTAGGTCGCAGGAGAGAGGGGTGGGGGTGGGGAAGCGTATGTGAGGGGGAGAACCGGAGAGCTTGCCGCCAACTTCTGCGGCTGGTGACACTGCCTGTGAGCCGTGTCCATCATGTATCAGTGAGGTATCGAAAATACATCTGAATTAAATTCGTTAATTTCTATGGCTATATAACTATATTCCTTGATACATATCGGGGATGTATCTGATACGGATACGCTAGTCCCTAGAAAGTATGGTGCTGTGTAGACCATGGCTGTCCTAGCTTGCTTATTTAGTTTTAATTGATTACTGCAGCTTGCTTTTAATGTTGTAACTGCCAAGATGCTTAATTTTCCACCTTCTTGCGTGTTACAGGAACCAATATACAGGCTCGGTATAATCTGCGGAGTGGCGAGACAAAGATACTATAGCTGCACAGATTGCTACCATGTCAATTTTTTAGCTAGCTCGGATGGTGGGTCATCGTGTAAGCTGTTCTTCGCTGAATTCTGGAACCAAGCAGATCATAGGATTGAAGAATCAACAAAGTCTTTCTGCTGCATCATACCTGATTACCATGAATACCCGGGTAAGATCTTATCAGAGTAATTCAATTCTTTGTATTAACTTTGATGGTTGGGGTTCAAATGTATTGGCAGCATAAAACAATTTGGAACTTCTCAACTTTAGACTCTATCTTAACTCACAAATTTATTATTTCAACAAAGATGTAGTCCTGATCTTTATGCGGTTCATTTTTTTTCCCCGAACAGGTCGTTGTGTGGTTTGTGAGAATAATTCGAGCACGATAGTGCATCCACAGTCCAGACAATATCATATGGGCAACACCACATTTTCTTTTCCGGCACCAGGCCTGTTCGAGGCTGATACAAGTGGCAAGTTGGACTTTGACTTAATTTACCTTAATCTATATAGGAGGAGGAGCATGCAAGTGGCCTTGTGACACGTATCCATCTGCATACGTGAAGGAGGTTGCTGTTATGTTGTTGTGCACTTGTGTTATGTCGTGTTGTGTTACAGGTTGGTTAAACATATGCGGGCTTGTGCTTTGTTGTAGGAATATGCAAGTGGCCTTGTCGTACGTATTCATCTGCATACGAAGTTGCTGTTATGATGTTTCCGACTTATGTTATGCCGTATTGTGTTACAAATTGGTTAAACATACTGTTGTGGTCTGTGCCGTGTGGTATTTTGTGTTAGTAGTTTTTTTTTTGGACACATTACAGTGGGGAAAAAACCCCCATTGTGTCAAAAATTTCTATTTATATATAACATACTTACAATGATAGTTCATACAAAATCATAGTGTATCAAGCCATTGTGTCATACCATCTTTGAGAGATGGTTTTGTTTTGTGCCTGGCTAGAGTAAAAAATTTCTTGAAAATATTAATACATAGAGTAATATCTTTTTGGATTTCATCAAAGATGATTTTGTTTCTGTGATTCCAAATGGCCCAAGATCCAATGATGAGGATTTCATTGAAGTAAGATGGTTTTATATTTGATTATGCCCAATGGCATCAATACCATGTGATATTGCACATCATCCCATTGGAATACAATAAATTCCCAGAAATCCTTGCTGAAGGAGGAGCCGAAAATAAGATGGTGAAGGTCTTCATCCTGATCATCATCACATAGTACACAACGTTTGGTTGGTATATGGAATTGCTTTCTGCTGAGTAAGTCTCTAGTATTCAATCTGTCTTGCAACAGAAGCCAGAAGAAAAATTTATGTTTTGGAAGTGCACATGATCTCCAAATCCATAGGAATGTTTTAGTTGTCGTGGGGAAAGGCCTGAGTATTTTCTAAGTTTTGTTATTCCTGTATGTAGCATTGGTTCGTGGCACATGCCACTTGTCCATCTCATGGTTGTGTGACTGTAAGGACAGTTTCTCTTTGAAATTGTTGTACTGTTGCGTGGCAATATCAGATAGAGGGGTATGAAATAGGTCATAGATATCACCATTAGTGCGCATTCAATTGTTGTTTTCGGTGATATATTATCCTGCCTAGTATAGGATCATAGTTGTGGATATTGTCTGACAAAGGTAGTATCTTCCCCATAGGCCTCTCCATAGTCCAATAGTGTCCCTAACACCAGGCTTGCATTTGAAATGATCCATAAATTTATCCAATAGAGTGAGGCATTCTTTCCACCAAAAGGTCCATTATTCTCAGGTAATTTATCGTCATGATAGTGTGCTTGCCAAATCAAATTGACCCATGAGATATCTTGCTTATTCATGAATTTGTATAAATACTTCATCAATAGTGCAGTATTCTTGGTTCTAAGATCCAGAATTGTGTTAGTAGTTGGTTAAACATATGGCGGTCTGGTGGTTGCATGTGCATTTCCTACTTGTAGTGTCCTCATGTTCCTTTTCTCGTCTCTCTCCCAGACCGCACATGAGGCGGCGGTTCCGCTTCTGGATCAAGTACCTCGCAGGTGACTCCACCATTCCCCCTTCCCCTCGGATCGCCATCTTGACGTCTTGAGGGGAGGGGAGTCCTGTTCTTGGTTGTGCATGTGTTTAGTCCTAGTTTTTCTAGGTTTTCGAGTCTCCTCTATTAGCATCATATGGTGGAGTGGATGCGGATAGTAAGAATAATGGTCGGCCCATGCTCGGCTCGCTAGAGGTGTTGCTGGCGCCGGTGAGAGGCATACAGAGTCCAAGTTGTGGGAACCATTTGGATCTGCCGGCTTCCCTGCATGCAAGTGGATCTGCTCGGAGGCGCTGCTCTGACACGCGCTCCGGCCACGACAGGTCTGGCTCCAAGCCTCCAACCTGAGAAAGGCATCATCACTTTACGTGCACACTGCACCATCTCTCTGACCTGGTCACAAAGTTTTCGACAATTGAGATTCCTTTTATAAAGCCTGATTGCTGATCGACGAGGTGCTTGACTTGTAGTCAATGTTTGACGTCCAGGATCCTTTGCTCAGCAAAGAAATTTTTTCTGTAGAACGTCGTTGGGTTTTTCATCAGAGAAACTCTTGGAGTATGAGGGAAACCATCTGTCATTGCTTTTCATTTTTGTTGCCTAGTAGTTAAGATAGCACACATAAGTATTCTCCTTAGGACATGCTTCTATATGATATATGCAGCAAGTAAACCGATGAAGAAAGATTAATTTAGATATGCACAACACTCAGGTCCTCTGGTAATTCATCTTGAAGATAGGCCACAGTGTCTCACGATTCCTCTTCTGTACACACGGACTATTCTCGTCTGCACCACGACACATCAATAACTGCGCTATTTACCATTGAAGTCTCAACAACATATTATGTACATAGACTACTGAAATTCCCGACCAACCAAACAGATCTTCCCTCATACTGGAGTAGCGCTCTGAGATGGTGGTTACTATGAGCTCCCACCCATCGGGATGCTCGACACCACTCGTCTTTATCTCAGGCATGATAATGGACCTGAAATGTAAAACAGCATCATGCACAAAGAACTACACAACTGTTCAATGACAGTTAGAATAGATGCAAGACAATCAAATCAAAGAGGATTAGTTTCTCATGTTAAATAATCATGTGAGTGGAGATTTGCAGTAGCTTTGAACATGAGGAGGCTTTCTATATCTCAATATTTTACTGAATGCCAACAGAAAGATGCACCTCCGGTATATACCGTTAAAAACTATTATCATTAATCACATCTAAAAAATACAAAACCAAAATTACTGAAACTATTTGTTGGAATTCCCGAGCTACCCCAATTCATTTCCTATTTTATCTCCAGTTGTGTTCCTCATCTATTCTGGTCAAAGAGGATCACTCAAGTCGATGTAATACTTCCAATATCTGAAATTTGTATCAATGCTAATTTGTTTCCTCTTTATCTCTAGTCTTCTTTCTCATCTATTCTCGAGTGGTCAAGAGCATCCCTCAAGTCAATGTAATACTTCCTACATGTTGCACCTTCTGTATATTTCCTTCAAAACTTTCCTTAAGTAGAAACATTTTCACAAAATTCAAAACCAAAATTAATTAAAACTATTGGCGTTAAATATTACCCAGCTAGCCCAATTCATTCGCTCTATATCCAATCGTCTTCCTCATATATTCTCAACTGGTCAAGAGAATCACCAAAGTGGATGGAAACTAATAAGTCTTTGTCCACGGGGAGATGATGAAGAATATGAAAGAGCTATTTACTTAACTTTATTATTAGAATACAGTGCTAGCATCAAACATTTGTCAGTAAAAAAGGCATGCGACTCTAAACAGATAAATGCATAGAGCATAGTACATGAGAAAATTTTATATCAGATCCATGACTCTCATCATCCGGCCGTACTTTATTGACACTCTTTTGTATGTTTCTAGTTAACCAATTAATCTCAAACAACAACAGAGTTTCCTTTTTTTAGAATAAAACAACAACAGATTTATCAAGAGAAACTTTTGGTGATTCACAGTAGAAAACTGACCGCATTAGCAGTATATTCCTAACCAGAGAAATGATCTTTTCAACCTTGATACACTACACAAACCTGCATATAGTAGAAACAACATTAGGTGTATTTTTGTTAGACCGGTCTAAATAGAGAAGAATTAAAAATACCATAAGTATGACACAGGGCAGTATCAACATTGAATAATGTACCATCAAAACATAATTTCATACACAACTTACAATTTTGAGAGGGGAATCACACTCAACAACTTGTTCCCTCTTGCTACATATGACATGTTATTCTAGGTCTCAGTCCTACAAGACATCTCATTTGGTTCCAGCTAGAAGCCTTAAGTGAACCCTTAGCTCACTGAATACATAAGCGCCAGTGACTGATTGGTTGATAAGACAAATTATTACCATAGGCCATGGTAAAAAATATATATAGTATGCATCCTTCCTTCATATAAGAATAGTTCCGCTAAGCACCACGTTGTTGTAAAGCATCATGGACAGCTTCACGTCATTTTTTGGATTGAGCCGGACTGTTATGCTACGGCCCCAGGCCACAAACACACCTAGGTAAGGTTTTCTTGGGGTTAGGAAACCCCTGCATATGCAGGCATAGTATGAATTTCCTATACTAAAATATTTATAGTAGATTTTTTTTAAACTGATACTAACAGGAATGCGTATAAGATCATAGAAATTGTCTATGATGGCCACAACCACCAGTAAATGAAATGTAAATATTCAGAAATTCAGAGGATGAACCTTTGTCTATGCTAGCCATAGTCACTCCCTTCCTTGAATGATGCTCGATTTCGCAAAAGGAGCCTAACCATTTACCATCAGCACATAAAAAAATCATTGGACGTCAATCAATTCTATATTAAAATGGCAAGGCAGAACTGAAACTGAAATTGTGTATATTGACTTGTCTCAACATAGCTCTTGAAAATGCATGGATGGTCAGTATAGAAACAATAACAAATAGGTAAATATGGTACAAAATAACTTATATGTCTCAACAGAGCTCTAGGCCAAATAATTTAATATCTTGAATAAGCACGAAAATTTAATTCAGGATAACTTTGAATCACATATATAATTACAGGAATTCAAAGATAATTTTCAGACTTATCAATAACCTGCCCAGAGTTAATTAAGAAACATGCACAACTAAATATTACAATTAGCATACCAGGAGAAGTACTTACATTTTGCTTGCAGTTATAGCCGACCATGCATGATGCATTGGATCGGGAAGAGTAGTTTTGGTCTTGGGGAGTTGGGCATTTCAGCACGTATGCGATATTTCGAACTGAACTGAATTTAAACAAAATGGATCATCATATATTGACTGGAAAGCGGGGATGAGGGGATGCGTACCTGCATCCACTTGGTGGCGTGGCGCTGCCGAAGACGGTTGCAGCGCTGACCGACATCTCTATGGCGAGGACTCTAATGAGCGTCGGGCGCAGCTTCCTCAAGGTTTTCATGGCTTACGATGGGAGGAAGGGACGTGATGAAGGGACGTGACGGTGGCGGCGCGCTGTTGGACGAGAGCTCCTGGTGTGCGGGCGGCCGGCTGCATCAAAGGATGCTGCAGAGTGACTGAATCCTAGGCGAGGAGATCTGATCCGCATCTCCATGCCTAGATCTTGGGCACCTATCCCCAAAACCAGGCCCTGTGCCGCACCTCCGTGCCCGCTGCCCTTGCTCATGATTTTAGGAGACCACCAGGCCTCCATGTCCCAGGGAATTGCGGTGGAATGGAACAGTTCATGTGGAGGCGGTGATTGACGAATCTGCGCGGTGGTGGTGGTGATGGCCGGACCCGGCGGCCAGCGTGAGAGGCGCTGGAGTACGTGTGCGAGGTGTCGTTAGTGTGATTAGGGGATTATGACTCGCGTAATTACAGGATGCGTGGGACGGTGAGAGGAGGCTTCCACTGACGGATCAGTTGACGACAGGACGCCTTGCCGACGGTTGAAGGAACGAAACTTTTCTTTTAGAGGTATTAGCACTGGGGGTACATGAACTTGCACGGGGGGAACTAATTCATACATGAACTTCTAAAAGTGCACTAAGTGGTACACCAACTTGCAAAGTTGGAGCAAAAAGGCCCAAAACCAATCAGAACTCGCCATTTGGACGCCATGTTGGCACCTGCGTGGCTCTGGCACTTTACAAATAACCCCCTGCATGTTTTTAAGTTGCACGTACCGGTCCAAAGAGCTCAGGTGGTGCGAAATTAATGCCAGGGTCCCTGGATACTTCTCATTTATGCTGTCTGCCCCCTCCTCGCACGAACCGAACACACGCATACTGATCGTCATCCCCTCTCCTCGCACGAACCTGCAGGCGACGCGGCCGGCGCAGGCGACGCCGGCGGCGACCATGGAGGATGAACCTCGCCTGCGCAACTACAACGTCTCCCCGCCGTATTATGGTGCGTCCTACTCCTCGTCTGTCCCTTCCTCTCTGCCCCACTCCTTCTCCGCCCGTGCTCCCGCCATGGCCGGGTTTATCTAGGGTTCTTCGTCTCACTGATCGATGGTGCCGAACTTCAAAGTAGCGTTGGGGACAAGCATAGTATGTGTGTAGGAAGGATTCGCCCCTGTTTTCTTGTCCAATGTTGGAGGATTTCTGCATGACCTCGGCCATGTCCCTGATATGGTGTGCGCGCCTAATTTACTGCTTAGAGTTGTTTTTGATCAATTTGAATACCGTTTCGTTGATGTTTATGAAGTTGCTCAGGTTACTGAAGTGGTCTAACACGAATCGAAGCATGCCATGTTTCCACTTTTTGTGTTGTACTTCAGAAAAGGTTGGAGCTTGAACTGAATTTTGTGTTCTCCAATGCAGGTCCCGATTCAGATAGGTTCACTGTTGGATTTCACCACAATGGTTTCTTCACAGGAAGTGCAGAGATTGAGTATATTGATGGCAGTATGGCTTTCTTCGACAATTGCAATTGTGACACATGGTCTCTACTATGGATTCATGATTTAATTGGTCAGCTAAATCATGACATCGATGAAAGATTGCATGTGTATTGGTCTATGCCAGCAAAAGAAATCAATGATGGTTTAGTGTGCATTGAGAAGGATGTGTTGGGAATATGCCCTAGAGGCAATCATGTATGATGTAATTCCCACTGTATTCACAAAGTTATTAAGTTGTCCTTGTTTTGAACATCTGATACATGTCATTGAATATGTGATTCGATTGTGGAACCATGTATTCATGTTGTTCATACTAGATTGTCCTTGGTCATTTAGGTTGTGCTGGACACACACCCTAGACTAATGTAAGTGTTGGCTGATGACACAGTTCCACTTGTCATGGGCATGGTGATGCCATTCCAACGTTCACGGACTTGGCTAAAGAGTTTAGCAAGTCGGACTGACCCATATTGAGATGCAACGATCAAGTCGTCATTTGCACGTCTCAATCAATGTAATCCTTAGACCTGAGGTTGTCGCACAATCCGAGTTGTGGATCACCGACTTAGGTTCTGTCAAATGTTGTTCTGTGACAAGGCAACTATAAAGGCAGAGTTCGGGTCGAATGAGAAGCAAGCTGCGTGATGTGGATAATCAAGATGGGATTTTGCCCCTCCGAATGGAGAGATATTCTCTGGGCCCTCTCGAGTGATATGATTCAGTAAGCATGGCCATGCGCAACTCAGTTAAGTGTTAACTGTGTCTGTTGGCTAAGAGTTAGTCAGGTGAATCACATATCACGGATCGAGAAGAGAGTTGAGCTATTTAAGGGATGACGATAAATCGCCTATAGCTCGACAAGGTATATCGTGAGGCAAAAGGGACTAAGATGAATATCACATTGAAAGGTATGTCGTCATGACTCAATGGGACTTGGGAGTCGGCACGTTCTGCTAGGAGCCGCTACCGATTGATCGATTGAGAGTCGGACTCCAATCGTGTCCAAGTCGCCATGAGCCTGCAGGGTCGCACACTTAAGAGCGGGAGCAAATATTGGTTGGGTTGGACCCGAACCGGAAATGGACTGAATTAGTGAGTCGGACTCACAGAGGGAATGGGCCACAAGTGTTGTGCATCCCATTACCATACGCTATATAAAGAGGGGCGCAGGTTGCCCAGCGGGCACGTTAGTCCACTCTCCCATGCGTTGGGAACCCTAGCCCCACTCAGTCCAGCCGCCGCACCGGACCTAGCAGTCCGCCGTCGGAGCTCCTCCTCGTACGTGTGGATACCGGCAGAGGTGCTGTACGTTCAGCACTTCGACGTTCGAGGGATTGGATTGGCCGGACCGGATCGTGGGACTGCACTGCCCCGACCAGACGCGCTACATCGATAATCCGCACCTGCGCGTCTAGTGGTAATACTCGTGGCCTTCTACCTCGGCTAGATCTTGGGAGTACCGCGTAGGAAAAGTTTTTCGTTTATCTATACGCGACCCAACAGTGGTATCAGAGCGGTAGCTTCTGGTATTAGGCCCGAGATCCGTACATATGTGATATGTAGTTAGCGTTAGATGTGATCTAATTGCTGTTTTGGTGGTCGGTCTATGAGATAGATCGGTTTTGTACAAGGTTGATTGGATCAATCGTACTCGGGGTTAATGGATGATCTGGTTTCCGTGATCATACTGCTAAGGTCGTGGAACAACTTACCCCTACCGGTCGGTTTCCTCCATCGGGGTATACCGTGACACATAAATCCAGTTGCGGTGATCGAAGATCAAAGAGTTTGGTCGAATCGGAATACGGATCAGATTCGGGTAAAATCGTTTTATCCGATGAAGAAATCCATGATCGGAATGCAGATGAGATCTGCGTTTTCCGAAATCAACGGGCGCTGCCCGCACCCGCGAGGGGCGCTGCCCCTTTGATCCCCGCCCGCTATCCGGATAGCGGGACCGCCGTCGTCCTGTCGTAGCGCCTTAGATGTCGTTGCGAGTTTCACAACGCCGGTAGATATCGTATCTATGCATAACTTGTTTTTGCAGGAAGTTGTGAATGGTATGGCTTATGTGCATGTGATGTGTGTAATCCATACATGATCTGCGTATCATGTTTTTGTCAGCCGGCTGGAGCCTAGGTGCTGTCATTTTATTGTATACCGGCCTGCGTGTCGGAATCTCTATGTAAATTTCATTTACTTAGCTAGTGTAGCTTGTTGGAGAACCCAGAAGGCATGCAAGTCGATGTACAAGTCGGCTACATGGAGTAAGATGGCACGTGACAAGAGTTGGCACGAGTCGACTTACAAGCTTCGTGGAGATGGAGATCACCATGAAGAGAGCCATACTGTCGCACCCTGATTTCTAGGGGATACTCACCGTACGAACTGGATAGCAGATGCTTGGATTATGGGGCATAACTGCTCCCACGTCCCAGCTTCCTGGTAGGCCTGCGCTTATGCGCGACAACACAAGCCCTGCTATTCCATCGTCGATGTAAACTATCCACTAGAGATCAAAGGCACTTCCGTCGACGTACTTCAAACCATACACACATGGTACGTCAACGACGTTTAACAAGTGATATCACAACAGATCTCTACGACACAAAAGATTGAAATAAGTTGCAAATGGCTCTCATTAGAGCAGAGATAGCAAATACAATCATTCAGAGGGCACATGCCCCAACAATACATCATTACAATACAGCGGAAGCATTCAACATGTCTGAGTACAGACAAGAACCAAATAGGCCTAAGAGGCCGGAAACAAACAGACGGAGCCCATCCACGAAGTCTCGGATCCTGCCCGGGTCCGCTATCTACTCGTCAGCAGTCTCGTCGTCATACTCCACGTAATAGCCACCATGTAGATCCTCGGAAACGTCGTCTGCGTAAACCACAGCCCCAAAGGGGTCAGTACACCAACGTACTGGCAAGCAAGACTCACAGTTCACCAAAGTGTAACCCGTCAACACCAAGCACAGATGCTTTGGGTTCAACGGAAGGAAAAGGATATAAAAGATGCTGCAACTGGCTGCACTAACCAACTACAGAGATTCTATCACTTCGAACTATCAGACAGGGGATAAGATCGAGGATTGTAACCAACTGAAAGATAACTTCAAACAAACCCATCCTGGATCTCGCCCCTTATCCAAAGAAGCAATCCGAGGATAACTCACACAGTTGTATTAAAGGTGAATCAAGTTATTGTGTCATCAACCTATTACTAGTCAAGTTATTAATCATTGGGTGTAACATGTTTATCATTATGTTTAAGTTGTCCTGAGTACTTGTTAGCCAGTACTTTCACCAAGTAATCCATAACCGCGGAAAACACGGCTTCTCGAGAAGATTATCCCTGCAGGGTTGCACCAATTTGGCCGTACACGCAAGAATAACCCGCCAGATGGGAAGCTAACCCACCAAGCGGGGTACTCTACACAACCAACCATTCTTCGCATCAAGCCCAAAGCACCTTGGGCGCACGGCTAATCAAGCCCCGAAGAAAAGGGACCCTCATAGCACTCTAAGACCGTGTCCCCCTATATGCCGACTACGAAAGTTCCACCCTGGCCTGGGCTCGCAAAAACATGCATGCGGCAAATAGAACACACGAACTAAATGAGGCGATTTGGACGAGATGCGAATCAGGTCAAGTTGAGGGGGGCGCCCATACTCGCTTCCCACATGCGGTTAGTGCGCTCATCATGGATCAGTAGACAAGACCCTTTTCCTATTAGGGTCGACACTAGCAGGCTTCAAAACCTCTCATGGGCCTCCTGCCGGTGCCTTATCATCAAATTTATTATTAATAGTAACATTAGCATGATTGATTGATTAAACATCGAGCCCCAGAACATAATAGAGATAGTAACAGAAAGTAACGGGTAACAGACTCGAGCAAAACAACCTAAGCATGCTAGTAAGACACGGGCTCAAACAATGGTTGTAGGAAGGGAGATGAGGCAATATCAGGGTTAAGGGATTCATGTGATGGGTTCGTAACAGAAACAACTACTACTAAGGCTAGCAGAAAAGAACAACGGAAAGTATCGGTAATCAATGTTGAAAGGAACACAGTGGTTCATGTGAGTGATAACTTGCCTGCAAAACCCAGTAGCCTGGTACTGAGCTAACTCCTTAGAAGGGGTGTCGTAAGTATCGTCGGTCTCAACGTCGTCGTTTATCCGAGAAGAGGCAAACAGACAATGCAGAAAAGGTAGGCAATCAATATCATGGCATAGGTGCACAAACATGGGATGATTCATGTCATGTTGATAGATGCATCAGAATAAACTACTTGACAAGATAACACAATTTAACTGGATCCATATGCAATATGAATTGCATATGGATGCAAATGGTTTAGGTTGAAGCAATGATCTACATTTGATTAACAGGTATAAGTAGTTAAACATGATACTTGCATGATGATGATGACAAGATAACAACAAAATAACAATGATAGATGCAAAGGAAAAGGAATAAACAAGTTTGGAAATGATTTGTTAATTTTGGAAAGTTTTGGTTACTTAGACATGTCACACAAACAATTATTGTTTTCATCAATTTAAATTGCTCAAACCAAATAACAAAGTTGATATTTGAAAAGGTTATCAAATTTTAGTTGGATTACATGTTTCACATTTTGAAATTGGACTTAGGATTATTTAATTATGAATTAAACAATATTAAACACTTTTTAATTGCATTAACAAGATTTAAATGGTTTAGGCAATTTTAATTATTCAAAACAGAAAACAAAAATTATATTTGAAAAGGTGAGATGAAATGGTATGGAAAACATATTTTATTTGCATTTATTGGATTAGTAAAGAATTAGTTATGGAATTTAAGAAATTGCATTTGAATTATTCAAATTTGAAATTTAAATGCATTTTGAAAACTCAAAACAGAATACAAATAAGTTATTTGGAAAGAGTATGAAATTTGGGACAGAAATCATATGCAAGTTTTATTGATTGGACTTATGGTTTAAAAGTTATTGATTTTTAAAGTTAATGCTTTATTCTGCCAATTAAAAAGAAATAGGAATTAGACAGATTTGTTTTAAAACATTTGTTACCGCCACTGGAACGTACACACACACTGTCAGGGGGGGCCCCGGGGCCGCTGTGCGTGCGTGGCAAGATTCTGTATGGCAGGTGGGGCCCAGTGGTCAGACGCGGAAATATTGCGAAAAAGAGGGCCTTTGCGGCCGCGGGGATCGAACCCGCGACCTGCAGCAGGGCGCGCAAGGGACTGCACCAGTACGTCTCTCGCGTGTTTCGTGACAGGTAACAGGTTGCAAACTGGTTGAGGTTCAGGTCGCGCGTGGTCTGAAAGTTAACTGACGACCAAACTACTCCTCAACCTGACAGAGGAGATCGCCGGCGTTGAACAACAGACGCGGTGCGCGGATGTGTGCGTCGTGTGGACGATGTGCAGGTGCGGTGATGTGTGTGGTGCTTGGCGTGGAGGCGCACAGAAGAGGGGAGGGACAGGGAAAAGGAGCAGCGGGCGATCACCTGCGCTCGATGTCGCTGTTCGTCGTCGAGGCCGGCGGAGGGAAGACGTGGACGGCGGCGGCCATCTGGTCCTCCTCTCGCCGCCGCGTCTTCAGCAAAGGTGAAGGCCAGGCCACGGGGGCTCCATTCCCGTGGCTGGCTTGACCCGAGGTGGATCGTGGCGGTGGGACGGAAGCGGGAGGCAGTGGTGGTTTTGTGCGGTGGTTGCAGGGATTTCAGAAGCAGCAGGTTCAGAAGCAGAGGAACAGGGCGCAGGGGAAGGGAAAAAAAGGAGTCGGCGGCGATGGAGGGTGGGCTAGGGTTTAGGGTTTGAGGGGCAGAGGGGGGAGGTGCTACTTAAGGGGGAAGGGAACCTTGTACGGCTGATCATCTAATGGAGGTGGAGGAGATCCTCTGGCTCTCCTGCAGTCGTACAGGGAGAGAGGTAGGTGACAGCGACCTGGGAGAAGGAAAAGGTACTGGGCCAAGAGAGAACTATGTAGATGGGCTGGGCTTCGGGGTAGTTTAGGTGTAGTTAGTTGCTGCTCACTGTTGCTTTTTCTTCTTTTTGTTTTTTTTTTTTTTTTTTTTTTTTTTGCACAGAACCAAAGGGAAGAAAAGGAGGCTTTTTAAGTTAATAGAAATTTTATAAAAATTAGTGTTAGCTAGTTAGGTTAGAAGAAAACAAATGCCAAGTTTGGGTTTTGCAGAAGATTAATTTTTAATTACTGTTTTGCAATTTAAGTCAATATTTAAAAGAATGCTTCTTATTTGGTTTTTATTAAAAATCAACATGTTTATTAGGGGAACCCCAATGATTTAATTTGATTAAAACATTAGAATGGTTTGGTATTTTTCATGTCTTGGAAGTTGGTGTTGTTTGAAAGTTTTGCATTGAATTTGAAATCAAATTGGAGTTTAATTAGTGGAAAATAAAACACCATTTTATTAGTTGATCCACATGGAATAAAATGGAACAATTTGGTTGTTTTCACTTGTTATTTTTATTCCAAAAGTTGTAACAGAGCAAGTATGAAAATAACCATTTGAATTTGTTTGAGTTTGAATTATGGAAGCAAGATAAAACAGATGCAAAACAAATATTAACAATGCAAACAATAATAAAACAATGCAATGAAATGATGACATGATGCATTGCTTGAAATAAAACAAGGGATCAAACATTCTAGGGGTATTTTCATACTTGGGATGTTACACATACCATTTCACATTATAATTGCTTTATTTGTGTTATTGTTATGCCTCTATTTACCTCTATTTAGATAGTTGGTAGATTCTTTAATCCCTCAAAGAAGGTCTAGTCGGTCGCCCCGCCAGTGCTGCACCATCACAAGTCGGACATTCTTGGTAGTGGGCTCATAAAATTGAGGTGCTACCAATTCTTTCCGGTTAGGTGGGTTTGAGTCGGACTCTTACAAGCAGAAGCACTTGGTAATCTAGACGAGTCCATCACAACGGTTGTGGGGCTCGGGGCGAGGTAGATTGGGAGCCGGGGCATGTGATGTCACCCAACTAACAGGAGTCGTATAGAGATACGATTGGCAAGGTGTTGCCTACCTAGATCACTTGACGGCTAGCGGTGATGCTAAAGCTCACTAGTCGGCTTGCTTATTTAGGATCTTGAATCACTTAGCAACCATCGGAGGGATGTTGGTTCTAGTGGGAGCATAAGTATTAAATCGTTTAATATGCCTGCTCTTTTATGAATACATGTCTTAAGTGTTTTTGCGTATTTTCTGTTGTAGATCAATGGCACCTAGCAACCTTCCTCAGTTGTCCACTTTTGCGTTGAGGTCAATCCTAGAGAAAGATAAGCTTAATGGAATTAATTTCACCAACTGGTATCGTAATCTGAGGATAGTCCTCAAGCATGACAAGAAAGAACATGTTCTAGAAACTCCACTTCCAGAAGAGCCTGATGATGATGCGACGGTCGCTGTCACAAATGCCTACCGTAAGACTAGAGATGAGTCTACGGAGATTAGCTGTCTTATGCTTGCACACATGGAACCGGACTTGCAGCAGCAGTTCGAAAATGTTGAGGCCTACGATATGATCGAAAGCCTCAAAAGTATGTTCCAGGCTCAAGCAAGGACTGAGAGGTATCAAGTCTCTCAAGCTTTGCTTGGCTGTAAGCTGAAAGACGGCGATCCACTGAGTCCGCATGTAATCAAGATGATTGGTTACATACAGTCTTTGGATCGCTTGGGCTTCTCAATTAAAGAAGAGATCGCCACTGATATAATTCTGAACTCTCTTCCTAGTGCGTATGGTCCGTTCATCTCGAACTACCATATGCATGGTATGGATAAGAGTATCACTGAATTACATGGGATGCTCAAAACGGCAGAGGCTGATATCAAGAAAGGCGCCAGTCAAGTGTTGATGGTGCAGAATAAGGCTAAGTTCAAGAAGAGTTCTTGGACTAAGAAGAAGAAGGATAAGTCAGGAGGTAGCGCCCATGGCCCTGTCCAGAGTGCTTCCTCAAAGACTAAGCCTTCTCCTACAGCCGGAGCCAATTGCTTCTATTGCAAGCAGGATGGCCACTGGAAGAGGAACTGCACCAAGTATTTGGCTGACAAGGCCAAGAGTGGAGGTATGACTTCCGACTCAGGTACACTTGTGTGTAATGTTATAGACATTTATCTTGCTGATGCACCTAATAGTTCTTGGGTATATGATACCGGATCAGTCATTCACATTTGCAACTCGTTGCAGGGGCTGGTAAGAACTAGGAGCGTGGCAAGAGGAGAGGTTGATATTCGGGTCGGCAACAAGGCGAGAGTCGCTGCGTTGGAAGTCGGCACGATGCAACTTCATTTACCTTCAGGATTTATTTTGGAACTGAATAATTGTTATTATGTTCCAGCACTTAGTCGAAACATTATTTCCGCCTCATGTTTGATGAGACAAGGTTATGAGTCGAATATTAAGAATAATGGTTGTTCTTTATATTTGAAAGATATGTTTCATGGCTTTGCACCCGTTCAGAACGGGTTATTTATTTTAAATCTTGATAGTAAATCGGTCTATAACATAAATGTTAAAAGGTTGAAACCAAATGATCTGAATATGACTTACTTTTGGCACTGTCGGCTTGGTCATATAAGTTGGAAGCGCATGAAGATGCTCCATGATGATGGACTTCTAACTTCGTTTGACTTAGAGTCATTCGAGACATGCGAATCATGCCTACTAGGCAAAATGACCAAGACACCTTTTGCAAGGAGTTGTGAAAGGGCGTCCGACTTGTTGGAACTAATACATAGTGATGTATGTGGTCCAATGAGCACGACAGCCAGAGGTGGTTATGAGTACTTCATTACCTTCACTGATGATTTGAGTAGGTATGGATATATCTATTTAATGAAACACAAGTCGGAAGCCTTTGAAAAGTTCAAGGAATTCCAGAGTGAGGTACAAAATCAGCTCGGCAAGAAAATAAAGTTTCTACGGTCGGACCGTGGAGGCGAGTACATGAGCCATGAGTTTGATGACCATCTAAAGAGTTGTGGAATAGTTCCTCAACTCACTCCGCCGGGTACACCGCAGAGAAACGGTGTATCGGAACGGAGAAATCGGACCTTGTTGGACATGGTACGATCAATGATGAGTCGGACAGATCTACCTTTATCATTTTGGGGCTATTGTCTAGAAACTGCAGCTTTCACACTAAACAGAGTACCATCAAAGTCAGTAGAGAAGACACCACATGAGATGTGGACTGGTAAAAAGCCAAGTTTGTCTTTTCTAAAGATTTGGGGTTGTGAAGCATTTGTCAAGCGACTTCAGTCGGACAAGCTCACGCCCAAGTCGGATAAGTGTATTTTCGTGGGGTATCCGAGGGAAACCTTGGGGTACTACTTCTACAACCGGGAAGAGGGCAAAGTGTTTGTCGCTCGGAATGGTGTCTTCCTTGAGAAAGAGTTTCTCAGTCGGGAAGTCAGTGGGAGCACGGTGCAACTCGAAGAAATTCGAGAGGAACCCGCTAGGGGCGAGTCGGCGAACGCCTTGGAGGCTGAGCCGGTCGTGGTACCTACACCGGTAATAGCACCTGAACCACAGAGATCTGCCAGATTACAGAGTGCTCGTGATGTTTTACTGTTAGACAGTAATGAGCCGGCAACTTATTCGGAAGCGATGGTGGGATCTGATTCCGAGTCATGGCTTGGAGCCATGAGATCCGAGTTAAAGTCCATGGATGAAAACCAAGTTTGGAATTTGGTTGATCTGCCTGACGGTGCAAGACCCGTCGAGTGCAAATGGGTCTTTAAGAAGAAAATTGATATGGATGGAAATATTTCCGTCTATAAAGCACGACTTGTCGCGAAGGGGTTCCGACAGGTTCAAGGAGTTGACTATGACGAGACATTCTCGCCTGTAGCGATGCTTAAATCAATTCGGATCATGTTAGCCATAGCAGCCTATTTCGACTATGAGATATGGCAGATGGATGTCAAGACGGCTTTCCTTAATGGAAATTTAACTAAGGACGTGTATATGATACAGCCCGAAGGTTTTGTCGATCCAGCTAATGCTGACAAGGTATGCAAACTTCAGAAATCCATTTATGGGTTGAAGCAAGCATCTCGGAGTTGGAACATTCGCTTTGATGAGGTAGTCAAATCGTTTGGTTTCATCAAGAGCGATCATGATTCTTGTTTATACAAGAAGTTTAGTGGGAGCAAAGTAAACTTTCTAATCTTATATGTGGATGACATATTGCTGATTGGAAATGATGTCATGATGTTGCAAGAAACCAAGGAGTCATTGGAAAGGAGTTTCTCAATGAAGGATTTGGGTGAGGCAACTTACATATTAGGAATCAGGATCTATAGAGATAGATCCAGGCGGCTCATTGGATTGAGTCAGAGTACTTATCTGGACAAGGTTTTGAAGAAATTCAAAATGGAAGAGTCCAAGAAGGGATTCTTACCGATGTCCCATGGCATAAAACTTAGCAAGACTTAGTGTCCTTCGACAACTGATGAGCGAAGTCGGATGAGTGTGATCCCGTATGCTTCGGCAATCGGATCCATCATGTATGCCATGATTTGTACTAGGCCAGATGTTTCCTATGCTCTAAGTGTTACGAGCAGATACCAGGCTGACCCTGGCGAAGCCCACTGGGCAGCGGTTAAAAACATCCTTAAGTATTTGAGAAATACTAAGGAAATGTTCCTGGTTTATGGAGGTGATGAGGAATTCAGTGTAAAAGGTTACACGGATGCGAGTTATCTCACCGACTCAGATGATTCTCGTTCGCAATCGGGATACGTGTTCGTAATGAACGGAGGAGCTGTGAGCTGGAAGAGTTCCAAGCAAGATACGGTGTCTGCATCTACAACAGAGGCTGAGTATATTGCTGCCTCAGAGGCGGCAAAGGAAGCTGTTTGGATCAGGAACCTCCTGATTGATCTTGGTGTGGTTCAGGGCGCGTCCAATCCATTGGACGTATATTGTGACAACAATGGTGCTATCGCACAAGCCAAGGAACCTAGACAACACCAGAAGAACAAACATATACTCATGCGGTACCACCTCATTCGCCAGTTTGTCGAACAAGGTGATATCAAGTTATGCAAAGTACACACGGATGCAAACATTGCAGATCCGTTGACAAAGGCGCTACCACAGCCTAAGCATGAGGCGCACACGAGAGGTATGGGCATTAGATGCCTAGGCATATGATGCCAGGATGATTGACTCTAGTGCAAGTGGGAGACTGTTGGGAATATGCCCTAGAGGCAATCATGTATGATGTAATTCCCACTGTATTCACAAAGTTTTTAAGTTGTCCTTGTTTTGAACATCTGATACATGTCATTGAATATGTGATTCGATTGTGGAACCATGTATTCATGTTGTTCATACTAGATTGTCCTTGGTCATTTAGGTTGTGCTGGACACACACCCTAGACTAATGTAAGTGTTGGCTGATGACACAGTTCCACTTGTCATGGGCATGGTGATGCCATTCCAACGTTCACGGACTTGGCTAAAGAGTTTAGCAAGTCGGACTGACCCATATTGAGATGCAACGATCAAGTCGTCATTTGCACGTCTCAATCAATGTAATCCTTAGACCTGAGGTTGTCGCACAATCCGAGTTGTGGATCACCGACTTAGGTTCTGTCAAATGTTGTTCTGTGACAAGGCAACTATAAAGGCAGAGTTCGGGTCGAATGAGAAGCAAGCTGCGTGATGTGGATAATCAAGATGGGATTTTGCCCCTCCGAATGGAGAGATATTCTCTGGGCCCTCTCGAGTGATATGATTCAGTAAGCATGGCCATGCGCAACTCAGTTAAGTGTTAACTGTGTCTGTTGGCTAAGAGTTAGTCAGGTGAATCACATATCACGGATCGAGAAGAGAGTTGAGCTATTTAAGGGATGACGATAAATCGCCTATAGCTCGACAAGGTATATCGTGAGGCAAAAGGGACTAAGATGAATATCACATTGAAAGGTATGTCGTCATGACTCAATGGGACTTGGGAGTCGGCACGTTCTGCTAGGAGCCGCTACCGATTGATCGATTGAGAGTCGGACTCCAATCGTGTCCAAGTCGCCATGAGCCTGCAGGGTCGCACACTTAAGAGCGGGAGCAAATATTGGTTGGGTTGGACCCGAACCGGAAATGGATTGAATTAGTGAGTCGGACTCACAGAGGGAATGGGCCACAAGTGTTGTGCAGCCCATTACCATACGCTATATAAAGAGGGGCGCAGGTTGCCCAGCGGGCACGTTAGTCCACTCTCCCATGCGTTGGGAACCCTAGCCCCACTCAGTCCAGCCGCCGCACCGGACCTAGCAGTCCGCCGTCGGAGCTCCTCCTCGTACGTGTGGATACCGGCAGAGGTGCTGTACGTTCAGCACTTCGACGTTCGAGGGATTGGATCGGCCGGACCGGATCGTGGGACTGCACTGCCCCGACCAGACGCGCTACATCGATAATCCGCACCTGCGCGTCTAGTGGTAATACTCGTGGCCTTCTACCTCGGCTAGATCTTGGGAGTACCGCGTAGGAAAAGTTTTTCGTTTATCTATACGCGACCCAACAGGATGCAGACATTGTTGCAATGCTTGAAGCAGTGAAGGATGACAAGACACTGATACTGTTTGTTGATCACACCAACTTTCTGAAGAAATTCAGGCCAGATCTTATTATCAAGCTTGGTGAAGAGGTGGTTGATGATATTTGTGTTAGGGGCAGAGCAGTAGAAAATACAACCTCTTCATTAGTTTCTGCAGCTCAGGTTGAAATCAATGGAAGTGAGCTTGTTGCATATTCAGAAGGTGTGCAGACAGACAATGATTTTCATGACAGTGATTATGATGTAGAAGATGGAGATGATGATATATTTGATGCAACTATTGACAGGGAAGTCAATGATCACAATGAAAGGGTTGACATACCTGAAGAAGAGGATGATGCAGGCCTTGAGCATGATGATTTGCATCTGACCAGAGAGCAATCACTTATGCTGCAATACAAATTCAGTGAATTCAATGCTGAAGTTGACATGAGCAATCCTGATTTCAAGGTTGGGATGGTATTTTCATCCATCAAGGAGTTGAGAGATGCACTTAAAGCATACAGCATTAGAGAGAGAGTGAAGGTGAGTAAAAGAAGAAATGAGGCCACAAGGTTAGAAGCAGTGTGTGATGGAGATTGTGAATTTGGATGCACATGGTATCTCAAGGCATCACAGGACAGCAGGACAGAGGCAATTATGGTGAAACAATATTTTGGTACCCACAGATGTGAGAGAGTTTGGGAGACAAAGACCTTGACAGGCAAATTTCTGTGCAGTTATTTCATCAATGAGTTCAGGGACAACCAGAAAATGGATTTGGGAACTTTTAAGACAAAAATTCAGAGAGAGTTTAACATGACTCCAAACACATGGAAGCTGAGAAGAGCTAGGAAGCAAGCACTGAACATAATCTATGGTGATGAGACAGAACAGTTCAGGCTGTTGTGGGATTATGGTGCAGAGCTTAGGAAAAGGAATCCTGGGTCCACATTTTTCCTGTCCACTAATATTTCAAAGGAGAAGGGAGATGTTAATCCAAAACACCACTTGGCTACCTTGTATTGGTCTTATGATGCCAGCAAAAGAGGCTTTCTTGAAGGATGCAGGCCAATCATATGCATAGATGGGTGCCACATTAAAACAAGATATAAAGGAAATTTGCTGACTGCTGTAGGCATTGATCCAAATGACTGTATTTTTCCTATTGCATATGGCCTTGTTGAGGTTGAGTGCACAAGTGCATGGGAATGGTTTCTCACAACATTGAAAGAAGATTTGAACATCACTAACACTGCTCACTTCACCATAATGAGTGACAGGCAGAAGGTATTGACTATAGTTGTGTTCAATAAATTCTATGCTTTTTTGCTCCATTCTTTGAATGTTGGATGCTCAATAATTAGGATGTTTAAGGTTTTCTAATTTGAGTTTGTTTATTTCAATTATAGGGGCTCATTAAGGCTGTGAGTACTGTGTTTCCAGAAGCAGAGCACAGACATTGTGTGAGGCACATTTATCAGAACTTTCACAAGAAACACAAAGGGGAGACACTAAAGAATGATCTATGGGCAGTAGCAAGGTCAACCAATCTGCCTACCTACCAGAGAAACATGGATAAACTTAAAGTTGACAGTGCTGAGGCTTATGCTTGGGTGGAAGAAATGCCAGCAAACACATGGGTCAAGGCATTTTTCAAAGATTTCTCAAAATGTGACATGCTGCTGAACAATCATTCAGAAGTGTTTAACAGGTGAGAGACTTGCATAGTACCAATGTATTTTGTTTGCTGTCCACTTGTTTATTGGTACTGATGAATTGCAATTATTTATGCAGCTATATAAATGAGGCAAGGGAAATGCCAATGCTATCAATGCTAGAGAATATTTTCTACAAGATGATGCATAGGATAGTAGGCAAGAACCTGGAAGCTGCTGAGTGGGATGGAACCATTTGTCCCAAAATCAAGAAAAAATTGGACAAGTACACAGAATTTGCCAAGAATTGTGGTGTGGAAGCTTCAGGTGGTGGAATATTTAAAGTAACCTCAGGAGAATTTGAAACAGGATACATTGTGGACCTTGGAAAAAAATATTGTGACTGCAACAGATGGCAACTCACAGGGATACCTTGCCACCATGTCATTGCCTGTTGCAGACATGAAAGAATAGCCCCTGAAAAAATGGTGCATAAGTGCTACACCATTGAGACATACAGAAAGGCCTATGCTTACCATTTGGCTCCACTCAGAGCAAGATGTTTCTGGGAAAAACAAAATGGTGTGCTTGTCCACCCCCCTTTGTACACCAAGGTGATGGGAAGGCCTAAGAAAAACAGAAGGAAAACACCAGAAGAGAAGGACTTAAATGGTGGAAAAAAGCTCACAAAGGCAGGTGTTCAAATGCATTGTACAGTGTGCAAATTTTCAGGTCACAACAAGAAAGGCCATGCCAAATATATGGAAGAAGTAGCCAATGGCACAATTCAAGCTACAGATGCTAATGGAGACGTGGATAACCCTACAATACTTGAGCACATCATCCATCAGCCCACAATGCCTGAACTGGATCCTGCCAACCAACCCCACATGATGGTGCACATTTTGAGCCAGGAGGTACAAGTCATGTCTTTAGTACTTATGTAAGGTGCACTATTGTATTTATTATAGTCATGCTTGTTTGTTAACTCACAGTGTGCTTCTTCAGCAGACAAGAGCACCCATAGGAAGACCAACTGTTCCACTACCAGAGGAGAGTACTTTTGTGACTGAGGCTAGAGATGCTCTTCCTGTTGAAGGTGGTAGAGTAACAACTTCAAGCCTAAGGGGCAGGTTAGCTAGTAGGGGGACAGGAAGAGCTGGTGCAACAGAAAGAGGAACTACAACAGGAAGAGGTGCTCCATCAGGAGCATGTGATGCAACAGACAGTGTGATTGCACCAAACTCTGACAGAGGTAGTGGTCCAACAGGAAGAGGAACTCCATCAGGAACAGGAACAGGAAGAGGTGCTCCAACAGGAAGAGGAACTCCATCAGGAACAGGAACAGGAAGAGGTGCTCCAACAGGAAGAGGAACTCCATCAGGAACATGCAGTGAGAGAGGAAGAGGAAGAGGACCCAGCAAGAAAAGAAAAAATGATGCTACAACCAATGCTCAAGCCTTCAGACCACCAAGAAGCAATGCAGCAACACCAATTGATCTCAATGCAATTGATGAAACATGCCATGTGTCCACAAGCCAACCTGGAGAAGGACAGAGAGGTTACAACACTGGACCTGGAACACTACATTGGTGGCTATTTGGTGATGAGACAGTTACACCAGCACCAGGAGCAACATTGCCAGATTTGAATGAGAATATTCTGGTTCAACAGATGCCTGAAGAGATTCAAATAACACAGAATGCACCTGATGTGTAGGATTTCTTTACAATGCACCTTGTGAGGCCATTTTCATACTACATGTAATATGTGGAGAAGTTAATCTCTAGCCATTTTCCCAGTGGACTAGTGTATTTGCCTTGTGAGGCCATTTTGAGTTAAAGAACATGTGCTTGTGATGGTTCTGTTTCAGTAAAAATAACATGTGCTTGTGATGGTTTTGTTTCAGTAAAAAGAACATGTGCTTGTGATGCCATTTCAGTTAACAAGTAGCAAATGACATAACATACATATATTTAGCATACCACACATATTTAGCATATGTATGTGCCATTACACACCTTAACCTGTAGCACATGAGAGAACATAACTAGTAGATTCATTACAGACCATAAGACGTAGCATATAACATACTAATTGGTTCATTACAGACCATAACAAAGCTAAGCTAGAAACAATATAGCATTGCTAGCACTTGAGACCTTCTTTAGTAGCTTCATCTTGCTCCACAGCCCTCTAACTTTCACAGACCATGAGCTAGAAGGAGTCTGATGTGGTCCTCCTCAGAGAAGCCAAATGCACCTGGCTCTATCCTGTCCACAAAGCACCTCAGTCCACCCTCAGCAGCCCTCCTGAACCAGAACATCACTACCTCCCCCTCTTCATACTCCTCCTCATCTACCACTTCCATCCAGTGTGAAGTCATCATGCAATACTTCTTGCCCTTGTCCATCTTGATCCTCACTCTTTTCATCATGCTGGCTTTGTTGTAGTACATCCTAAGCTCATACCCACTCTTGGTCAGGTACTCCTTTAGGAATGTTTGGGTGTATTCCTTGTTGAAATACTGCAAAAGCACAATCAATGAATAATACAAGTGGAGGCATGTACTGAAGCAAACTAATACAAACATTACAACAAATTCATGAATGGATGGAACATACCATCTTGCCTTTGCCCCCTGCTGCAATCATTCCCTCTCTGATGGTGCATACATAGAGTGGAATCCTTGGTTGTTTCTCCTGACAGATGTCCTGCAGAATGAGTGCTTGGGAAGGCAGCAGTGCAACACGGTTGGAGTACTCACAGAAGTAGTCATACTGGTCCTCTACTGGCTTTTTGGGCCCTACATTTGAACCATGTCCAAAATTAGATCTGTTGGGACCACAAACTATATAACTATTTTTGGACATTTTGGACAAACAATACATGGACAAACCTTTGATTTTCATACGCAAATCCTCCTCCATCTCCCTCTCACAGTCAGAACAAAATGAGTCATCAGATGAGTCAGATGACTCAGATGAAAGGTCCACAAAGTCTACCATCTCTGAAAAGAACATTACAAATATTTAGCTACACAAAGTATGATCAGAAATCAACATGCAACCACACATCAGATCAGAAATCAACATGCAAATAGCAGATCAAAAAACCCTAGATGAGGGATGGCATTGCAGAACAAGGGGATCTAGTTGGTGGTCAACAAAAGAGGACGTGCATGCCAACAAAGAGATCATAAACTTGCCTGAGAAACTCTGGATGCGCCGTGCAAGAACTGAATCGCCTGAGAGAGAGGGGAAGCGGTGGTTGTGTCTGGAAGAGTGAGGGGCGGAGAGTGCTGCGAGCAACTGCTATTAATGCAGAGAGAGGTAAGAGTGGGTGGGGGATTTATTCTACGGTTACTCTCACTACTAACTTACTTCTCACTGGCATGTGGGCCATATGGAGATAAAATCAATTCAATTTTTTCCTGCTATCTGTGTACCGTTTTCGTGAGCACAATATACATCAACACGCATTTCAATTCAATTTTGTTAGCATATACTCAATCAAATAAGCACATACACAACATTTAGTTCATTGCTAAGACACAACATTGGCATCAAAATGCAACACAAAGTGATTTAGAGGTTCAAATAAACACCAATGCTAACACACAACAGTGACAACAAAGAGTTCTTGCACTACTAGCCATTCATAACCAAGATACAAACATGACTTATTCATCAATAATTTCCTTGATCTTCTTGAACTTATCCTTGTTAACATGGGCAACTTTCAGCAGATCAGCAATGTAGTACTCAAGTTTCTTTTTGTCTGCTTTTAGGACATCCCTGTTCTTCTCTTCTTCCTCCTTCATCTCCTGGAGTCTCTTATTTTCTGCCAGAAGCTGATTAATCTGCAACTCTGCTTTCTTCTTCTCATCAATCTGCAGCTCCAACTGATTCTGCATCTGGTTTGGCACTTGGTGAGCCATTAGTGCTTTTCCCAAATCAATCTGTAACTCCTTGACCTTAACTTCCAACTCCTTCTTCACTTGATTGAGCTTGTAATATTCTTCAGCTTGCTCAACTGCTCCTCCTATTCTCACACTGCATTCTTCATCATATAATTCCCAAAGCCTAACAAGACATTTCTTCATAGCAGGTGGCCACTCTGGATCAATCCAGTTCACAGTTGAACAGATACCACCACCCTGCAATGCCATGGTTGAACAACAATTTCAGTGCATATGCATCAAGATTTCTCTGACAGATAATAACATTACAGCACATTATAACTCATCTACAACCAATTCTCTCATTAAAATTAATGTGACCAAATACCATTTGTACTTAAGCATTTCTATTGGTACCATAAGCATTCATGTCACCAATTTCTCTGACAGAGATGAACAACATGATAACATTACTCTGATAGAGATGAACAACATGAATTGCTCTGACAGATGAACAAACATTGACAACATTCACATTCTTAGAATTATACTAACCGATCTAGCACAACCCAGAAACCTCCTCCCAGTGTATTCTCCTTCGAATGCAACAAATCTAGCCATTTTTTCAAAATGGTCACATTTTGCATCCCCAACCATGTGAGTGCCGCAGAAATCCGGGTCGTGGAGAGTCCTAGGAACCTAATTCATTAAGTAAAACAAGTTAATCGAAGCAAAGAACACACATTGCACATCGATTTCAAAAATCCCTAACCTTAACCCTAGGGAATACTCGGGGGCAGAGGACTCACATCGGGAGCGCCGTCTGACGAATCGCCGTCGCCGACGAAGAGATTCTCCTCGCAGCTACTCTCGCCGTCATTCCACGACGGCATGGCGAGGCGGCGGAGCAGGCGCGAAAGCGGCGGCGGAGAAACTGGCAGCGGGCGGGGTAAGCAGCGAGAGAGAAAGAGGAGAGGGGCCTGGTTCGTTCGGGCAGCCAGACAGCATAAATGAGAAATCTCCCAGGGACCCTGGCATTAATTTCGCACCACCTGAGCTCTTTGGACCGGTACGTGCAACTTAAAAACATGCAGGGGGTTATTTGTAAAGTGCCAGGGCCACGCGGATGCCAACATGGCGTCCAAATGTCGAGTTTTGATTGGATTTGGGACTTTTTGCTCCAACTTTGCAAGTTGGTGTACCACTCAGTGCACTTTTATAAGTTCATGTATGAAATAGTTCCCACCGGACAAGTTGTTGTACCCCCAGTGCTAATACCTCTTTTCTTTTAGATAGGATATTTTTGGCTTTCGTCGTTTGCAGTGTTGGAAGGTTACCGTTAATTTTTTACTGACAGAGCTTCCTGAACCTGAACTCAAGATCCGTCTGTTGGTGTCCTCCGTTCCTCCATAGCGTCCATGTACTCCCTGCATAACGTGCGAATTGTTTGACGGTAGAGTATCATTGGACCGTTGTGAACGTACGAGTACAACTTGTCTTGCTAGCACTTTTATGGTACCCAGGGTTGAATATAGGCCCTCCAATCGTCAGATCCAACCGCGCAGATCAACTATACTGCTGGACTTCGACTGCTCCGGAGCAGTTCGGGGACGCACCGCTCACCAAGGAGCCAATAGTATACTGTCAAGAGGGCATTTCGGGTAGATTAAAATTATTAACCCGCCGGACTCGATCTTTCTCCTTCTCGGTTTTCTCCATCAAAAAATACAAAATCTCCTCGGAGCTAGGCTTCCGGCCGCCATGCCGTGCCCCACCCGCAGCGGCCGCTGCTCACCAAGTTGCTTACCATGTCCGGCTCTCCCACGGCCGAGATGGGCCGGGGCTGGAGGGGACAGCTACTTTGCCCGCCACTCCACCATTGCACCGCTCCCGGCTCCCGCCAATGGACGCGCTGGCACTGCGACCGGTCATTGTCGTCGTTGCCACCCCACCCACGAGTGTGTTTGGCGATTTGATCTCTCCCCATAATATCTCCTGCTCGTAACTCATAAGTGTAAGTGCAACTTGCCATGCTACATTCTGTTACATTCTCCTGAAGCATGGAGAATGAATGGTGTGGCATAAGTGCAGATGAAGATAAACTCAAACATCTAGCCCGGATTTTCGACATGAAGGCAATGAATGCAAACCTCCTGGCGGACAAGATCGTTGATGAACTTGTGTCCTGCCATCTGACTGTTGCTGCTCTATTCATTCGACCACCAGACTAGTGTTGCAACTTGGTGTTATTTTATTGTGTTCCGAATCCCATACAAGTGTTGTACTACGATTGGAGTCCTAACAGACTACGGCAAGACAACCGTGCTAAACATAGCATGTCTACAACTCTATTCCGTGTCCGCCAAGAAATAGAGTTGTTTGCCCCAATATATAGTACGAGGTAGTCATAGATTAGATTGAGAGAGAGAAAGATGTGAGATCAAGAGAGATCCACCAGATTAGCACGTAGAGGGTTTGTCCTCTCGTGTATTGTAATACTCCTCCCAATTATAGTGATACGCCTTTGTGCGTGCCGTGGTTTTCTCCCGCAAGGGTTTCCACGTAAAAATCCGTGTTCTTGTTCTGGGTTGATCTACGTTTTGTTGCGCTTATTTGTAACAAGTGGTATCAGAGCTCCAGGTTTGAAGATCGATTGGCTGTCCGGGAGACTTTCCGCTGCGCTCCCGGGCAGCACCGCGCAACATCATCGGATCAACCGCCGCAATCTTGCGGCGTCACGCAGCTGTACCAAGATCAAGCATCCTCTGAGATCCAATCTGTGAGGAAAACTCACAGATTTTGTTGGCGTTCCGTGCGCCGCTATGGAAGATCTGTGTGTTGCAGTTTTGGATTCTTCGTCGGAAGTTTACGAGCAAGTACAACTTCAGATCGGGCGCTGTATCTCAAGTCGGTTAAAAATTCCGCATGAGAAGAAGTGCTACACGCCGTGCTGTATCAATCAGCTGAGATTCCCTGCTTATCCGACAGCCAAGCTGTGAATCGCCTGATCGCTGGAAGACCATGTCCCGAGGAAAGTATGCTATTCCGCTGCTTGGTTTTATCTACGTGAAGTGCTGAGGAGAAAAGATGCTACGTGCTCTCTCTTGTACTATTTCGCATGAGGCCTTGGGTCATCAGGACGTCAAGTCCCAAGGAAAAGTGCTGCCACGTTTTTGCTACAGCACATGAAGATTAGGCTGGTGCCAACCGGGGCTGTAAGGGGGGCGGTAGGGGGCACTATCGCCCCGCGCGGGGCGAGAGGAGGCGAGATGGCGGGCGAGAGGGAGCCGCCGGGCGGTGGCGCTGGCGCCCGGCGAGAGGGCGCTGGCGCCCGGCTTCCCGCCCGCGTTGGCGGGGCGACAGCGGCTGCCCGGGGCGAGAGGGGGGGCGAGAGGGCGAGAGGGGTGGGCGGCGCGCTGGCGCCATCGGGCGAGAGGGGGGGGGGCGATAGCGGGTAGCCGTTGGGGGGGGGGGGCAACGGCTAGCTGACGTGGCGCCCCCCCATTGGTCCACGTCAGCTAGCCGTTGGGGGGGAGCGTGGCTGGCTGAAAAAAAAAATTTTGACCCAAATTTCCATCTCCAATCCTATAAATACCCCCCCATATCCATTCCTTCTCTTCACACCATTTCCCTCTTCTCTTTCTCTCTTCTCTCATACCATCTCCGCCATGTCGGGTTGGACTCCAGATAACACCTTGTTCACGGAACTCTTGCAGTCCGACGGGTCACAACCTAGTCACATAGAAGATGTCTCTCCCACACATCGTCGGTCGAATGCCGGTTCTTCGCCGCATCCCCGAGTGTTGTACCCCTCCAACACACCACCTCCGGGGCCATATGGTCCGCTTCCTACGGGATATGGTTCATACCAGCATCCTCCGTATGCTTACCCACCACCACCTCCACCTCCACCTACAGGTAGCGGGAGTCCACTTCCTCTGTACCCTCCTACGGGATATGGTTCTTACGCTCCACCTCCATATCCATACGGTTCATACGCTCCACCTCCACCGTATCAGCAACCACCTCCTCCGTATCAGCAACCACCTCTATCGTCTGCTCCAGAAGGCAGTGCTCCAAGCGACGGGTCCGATGCCGCGGAAACACTGGTACCAACGTGTCCAAAGAGGCTCGAGTGGAAATGTTCTGACGAGGAAAAACTGGTACTTTTCTTACCCGTCACATGTTTATTTCGGAGTTGGTTTTTGTTTGGATTTTTCACTAAGACAATATCTATTTCGTTGCAGGTGAATGCTTGGATTTTCAACTCCAAGGACTCTCGCCATGGCAATAGCAAGACCGGCGATAGTTTTTGGGGTGGAATAGCGAAGACGTTCAACTCTACCGCCGATCCTGCCCGCCAAAGGACCGCGAAGCAACTGAAGGATCACTGGAACGTCTACAACCGTGAGGTGTGCTTGTTCAATGGATACCACATCCAAGAAGAAGCGGTACGTCAGAGTGGAGCAGACGATGCAATGGTCATGGACGCGGCACTGGCGAGGTACGCAAATGACCCTAGAGTGACCCAGCCTTTCAAGTGGTGGGAAGCTGTTCGCAAGGAAGCGAAGTGGAGAGCACAGCATAGTCCTGGTAGTGGGACTGACTCCAGTTCCAAGAGAACCCGTCTGGGGGTCGGAGGTGAGTACAGCTCTAGCGACGCGACGGAGGAGCAGCCGCGTCCTCCTGGCCGCGATAAGGCCAAGGCCGCGTTTCGCAAGGGAAAGAACAAGGAGAAGGAATCGTCCAGTGAGGCATCAAGTGCAACCTTCGGAATGAAGAAAATGTGGAAAGGTTTATTGAAGGTTAAGCTACTGAAGCAATATAACAAATTGCAAGACCGCTCAACCGCCGGCATGAACGAAGCTGAAAAGCGCAAACATGCCAAGGCCATCCAGATAGTGGAAAAAGAGCTAGGGCTGGAAGAGGATGACGACGACGAGGACGAGCACGAGGATTAGATTTTTTAATTTTTATGTAATTTTTACAATTTATTATGCAATTTTATTAATTAGTATGTAATCGGTAACAATTTTAGTTCAATAAAATTATTTCCTTGCATTATTTGTAATGTTTTCGTCTCAAAAATATGTGTTGACGTGGAGGAGAGAGAAAAGCTAATGTGGCAGAGAGAGAATCTTATAGCCCGGGCTATAGCCCGTGCACTGGCACCGTGCCCGTGAGAGTGGCGTGAGAGTTGTGAAAAAAGGTAACGTGGCGGGGCTATAGCCCGTGAATAGTGCGTGGTGCATTGGCACCAGCCTAAGCTGGTGCCAACTGGGCTGTAAGGGGGGCGGTAGGGGGCGCTATCGCCCCGCGCGGGGCGAGAGGAGGCGAGATGGCGGGCGAGAGGGAGCCGCCGGGCGGTGGCGCTGGCGCCCGGCGAGAGGGCGCTGTCGCCCGGCTTCCCGCCCGCGTTGGCGGGGCGACAGCGGCTGCCCGGGGCGAGAGGGCGAGAGGGGTGGGCGGCGCGCTGGCGCCATCGGGCGAGAGGGGGGGCGATAGCGGGTAGCCGTTGGGGGAGGCGACGGCTAGCTGACGTGGCGCCCCCCATTGGTCCACGTCAGCTAGCCGTTGGGGGGAGCGTGGCTGGCTGGAAAAAAAAAATTTGACCCAAATTTCCATCTCCAATCCTATAAATACCCCCCCATATCCATTCCTTCTCTTCACACCATTTCCCTCTTCTCTTTCTCTCTTCTCTCATACCATCTCCGCCATGTCGGGTTGGACTCCAGATAACACCTTGTTCACGGAACTCTTGCAGTCCGACGGGTCACAACCTAGTCACATAGAAGATGTCTCTCCCACACATCGTCGGTCGAATGCCGGTTCTTCGCCGCATCCCCGAGTGTTGTACCCCTCCAACACACCACCTCCGGGGCCATATGGTCCGCTTCCTACGGGATATGGTTCACACCAGCATCCTCCGTATGCTTACCCACCACCACCTCCACCTCCACCTACAGGTAGCGGGAGTCAACTTCCTCCGTACCCTCCTACGGGATATGGTTCTTACGCTCCACCTCCATATCCATACGGTTCATACGCTCCACCTCCACCGTATCAGCAACCACCTCCTCCGTATCAGCAACCACCTCTATCGTCTGCTCCAGAAGGCAGTGCTCCAAGCGACGGGTCCGATGCCGCGGAAACACTGGTACCAACGCGTCCAAAGAGGCTCGAGTGGAAATGTTCTGACGAGGAAAAACTGGTACTTTTCTTACCCGTCACATGTTTATTTCGGAGTTGGTTTTTGTTTGGATTTTTCACTAAGACAATATCTATTTCGTTGCAGGTGAATGCTTGGATTTTCAACTCCAAGGACTCTCGCCATGGCAATAGCAAGACCGGCGATAGTTTTTGGGGTGGAATAGCGAAGACGTTCAACTCTACCGCCGATCCTGCCCGCCAAAGGACCGCGAAGCAACTGAAGGATCACTGGAACGTCTACAACCGTGAGGTGTCCTTGTTCAATGGATACCACATCCAAGAAGAAGCGGTACGTCAGAGTGGAGCAGACGATGCAATGGTCATGGACGCGGCACTGGCGAGGTACGCAAATGACCCTAGAGTGACTCAGCCTTTCAAACGCTTCAAGTGGTGGGAAGCTGTTCGCAAGGAAGCGAAGTGGAGAGCACAGCATGGTCCTGGTAGTGGGACTGACTCCAGTTCCAAGAGAACCCGTCTGGGGGTCGGAGGTGAGTACAGCTCTAGCGACGCGACGGAGGAGGAGCCGCGTCCTCCTGGCCGCGATAAGGCCAAGGCCGCGTTTCGCAAGGGAAAGAACAAGGAGAAGGAATCGTCCAGTGAGGCATCAAGTGCAACCTTCGGAATGAAGAAAATGTGGAAAGGTTTATTGAAGATTAAGCTACTGAAGCAATATAACAAATTGCAAGACCGCTCAACCGCCGGCATGAACGAAGCTGAAAAGCGCAAACATGCCAAGGCCATCCAGATAGTGGAAAAAGAGCTAGGGCTGGAAGAGGATGACGACGACGAGGACGAGCACGAGGATTAAATTTTTTAATTTTTATGTAATTTTTACAATTTATTATGCAATTTTATTAATTAGTATGTAATCGGTAACAATTTTAGTTCAATAAAATTATTTCCTTGCATTATTTGTAATGTTTTCGTCTCAAAAATATGTGTTGACGTGGAGGAGAGAGAAAAGCTGATGTGGCAGAGAGAGAATCTTATAGCCCGGGCTATAGCCCGTGCACTGGCACCGTGCCCGTGAGAGTGGCGTGAGAGTGGTGAAAAAAGGTGACGTGGCGGGGCTATAGCCCGTGAATAGTGCGTGGTGCATTGGCACCAGCCGCTGGTGCCAACCGGGGCTGTAAGGGGGGCGGTAGGGGGCGCTATAGCCCCGCGCGGGGCGAGAGGAGGCGAGATGGCGGGCGAGAGGGAGCCGCCGGGCGGTGGCGCTGGCGCCCGGCGAGAGGGCGCTGTCGCCCGGCTTCCCGCCCGCGTTGGCGGGGCGACAGCGGCTGCCCGGGGCGAGAGGGGGGGGGGGCGAGAGGGCGAGAGGGTGGGCGGCGCGCTGGCGCCATCGGGCGAGAGGGGGGGGCGATAGCGGGTAGCCGTTGGGGGGGGGCAACGGCTAGCTGACGTGGCGCCCCCCCATTGGTCCACGTCAGCTAGCCGTTGGGGGGAGCGTGGCTGGCTGGAAAAAAAAAGAGCTAGGGCTGGAAGAGGATGACGACGACGAGGACGAGCACGAGGATTAGATTTTTTAATTTTTATGTAATTTTTACAATTTATTATGCAATTTTATTAATTAGTATGTAATCGGTAACAATTTTAGTTCAATAAAATTATTTCCTTGCATTATTTGTAATGTTTTCGTCTCAAAAATATGTGTTGACGTGGAGGAGAGAGAAAAGCTGATGTGGCAGAGAGAGAATCTTATAGCCTGGGCTATAGCCCGTGCACTGGCACCGTGCCCGTGAGAGTGGCGTGAGAGTGGTGAAAAAAGGTGACGTGGCGGGGCTATAGCCCGTGAATAGTGCGTGGTGCATTGGCACCAGCCTAGGCCACGCAACAAGAGTCTGAAATTGCTATGTCCACCAAAGAGCTACCAGGTGCAATCTCTTTAGTTCATTGCTCGGTATAGATTAATTTCTATGGAGATATATTCTGTTCTTTGGCTTGTACTGCTTTGTGCACAAATTATTTGCTCATGGTTATCATGAAGTACCAACGTTTATTGTTGGAGTGTGATACAAGGATTTTCATATGGCAAGTCAAGATACGAGCGAGTTTTTGGCGCAAGCCGATTATGGATGCACTGGATGGTTTTTTGTTTAAGGTGGAGTTTTCGGGATTATACCCCGTCAGATACAATGGATGCAATATTGCTGCAGTTTATTTGAAGAACACAATTAAGGTATGAAGAAAAAAGTATGGAGGAGGTAATTATTAAGCCTGTTGGTAGCCAGCATATACTCTTTGCTCTCCAGAGATATTTGATGTTATGCATGTGAAGTTTTGTTCATGTTCGTGATGAGGATCAGTTGTGATGTAAGGAGATATGTGTCTGCTAGATACTACAACATTAGTACTGTTCAGATTTAAGTACAATTCAGTTGTCTTTGCTCTTAAGAGGGGTCTATTGCAGAGTTTAATCTCCACTGCATATTCAGAAGGTTCCTTCATCCGACAATTGTTTTACATGGACAGTTTTAGACCAGGTCATGGATTTTTCAGACGGCAGTTTTTGGTGTACGTGATACGCTCCGTACAAGATGCTCTTGGCATGAGTATTATTTTGCCGAGATTTGTGCTATGTGTTTGTAGCATGGTCAGATTCCATGAGATGAGTTCTTCACAATGCGATGTGCATCAAGATGTTGCACTATGAGCTATGCGCTCGTTTATGCACCACAGGAGATATGATGACTTATGTCATTTGATGATTGAGCAGTTTCGGTGTTTTGAGGTCAGTGACACAGACTCAGACTTTTATTGGGAGTTCCCCAAGTTTCGTATGTCTGCTTTGTTGACAGCTGTGTGTTTTCGACGACCTACCGATTGATTTGCTCAGTATGACTTCGTGAGAAGTTTATTAGTCCTATGGACGTTTCAAAGCACAAGGTTTACTTGTGATGACTTTAATTGAGGAGTTGATGCTATCTATGATTATTGTACGGGATTTCGTTTCAAGGTGGAGTGTTATTTTATTGTGTTCCGAATCCCATACAAGTGTTGTACTACGATTGGAGTCCTAACAGACTACGGCAAGACAACCGTGCTAAACATAGCATGTCTACAACTCTATTCCGTGTCCGCCAAGAAATAGAGTTGTTTGCCCCAATATATAGTACGAGGTAGTCATAGATTAGATTGAGAGAGAGAAAGATGTGAGATCAAGAGAGATCCACCAGATTAGCACGTAGATGGTTTGTCCTCTCGTGTATTGTAATACTCCTCCCAATTATAGTGATACGCCTTTGTGCGTGCCGTGGTTTTCTCCCGCAAGGGTTTCCACGTAAAAATCCGTGTTCTTGTTCTGGGTTGATCTACGTTTTGTTGCGCTTATTTGTAACACTTGGCTCTTCCCCTCTAGTTTCAGTTTAAACCTGTGTGTAGCCCGTACAGGTTTCACCTCCTTTATATTCTCTGGCTCTGCCAGTTCTCTCAAGGAATGAAATGTGGCGCTGCTACTTTTCCTCAAAAAAATAAAATAAAAGTTACTTCATACAGATTTTGCTTTCAGCCTTCTGACCAGTATTTGATCTTCGTTCGTTGTTTCATCGTTGGAATCAGGCTGTTTGATTTAACGCCTAACTAATCTGTGTGTGTGGGCGTGAGGCCGCTCGGCCGAATGGGGGCCGAGCCTCCTGCACTGCACCACTACCGCTCCCGCTCCGCCTCCTCCTTCGCGCGCTCGCCGGACGCCTCCGACATCCACAGCCGCGCGGCCGCCGATTCCCTCGACTGCCCCTTCAGCCCCACGCCGACGTCCGCTTACGAGGTCTTCTTCATGTCCTGCCGCGCTGACGGGCGCCGACCACAGCCACAGCGCCTCTGTCAGCGTCCCTCCTACCTGCAACCCGGAGGCGGACACGTTGGGCCGGCCCAAGAGGAGTAAGCAGCTACCGCGTTGGCTTGCAAGGCCCAGTAGCCTTGTAACTTAACTAAGCGTTACGATACTTAAGGAGAGGAACTGGTGGTGTTAGAACTTGGCGAGGAAGTAAGGATTGGAACCGGATGGCAGAGCCGTGGAGAAGGAGTCGTTGGGTTGGATCTCGTGGTAGATCAGCTTGAACACACCTGTATCCGAAAATTATACCTCATCTATCGATTCCTCCTACCTCTGGTAGGTTACAGCCTCCGTGCCCCGGATCCGCGAGGTCGTGCAGGCCGCCGAAGCCCGCGCCATCGACACCGGCAGGGCGCCGACGCCATGGGAGCGCTCTGCAACGCCGTGCTCGCGCTGGCATAGCGCTCTGCGCCCGCCGGCGAGGCATACCACTGGGCCGACGGGTACCCTCTCAACATGCTCCTCTAAGTTTCCCTCCTTCAGGCCATCTTCTACCTCCGAGACGAGATCGTCGTGCTTCGACGGGGTGGACGAGCTACTGGAGCTGATAAACAAGGCATGGACGACGCTCGGCAGCAACAAGATGATTCACAATGTGTGCTTCGCGTGGGTCCTCTTCCAGCAGTACGTGGCCACCGGGCAGGTCGAGGCGTCGAGCCGTACCTCGTTGGCGCGGCGCTCGTGATGCTCACGGAGGTGCTCTCCAGCGCTCTCGGCGCGATACGTGACTGGTCCGGGAAGCGCCTGCTTGACTACCACAAGACGTACGCCAAGTACGGCATCGCCGCGATGCAGAGCAGAGTGCTCTGTCTCTGGCGCTCGCCGCCGGCAAGATCATCGCCGCATCAGCGTAGAGAGCTTCTCCTGTCACCGCATGGACTACTACGTGTCACTATACCACGTCCCCCATTTGGTGGCATTTTGGTAGAGGCATTTCCCCAATATACCTCAATTACACATAATAGAAGGCATTATTAATAAAATGCCTCAAAAGACTAGTGATTAGAAGGCATTTTTGCTGGCATGCCTCGGAAGGTATAAACATTAAAGGCAATTTGGGGAGAATGCCTCAAAAGCTTTTTTTTCCATCGGAGGCAATTTTTAAAAAATGCCTCAGATATGTAAACATCAAAGGCATTTTCTACAAAAGCCACATATTCATAATATTTTGGGGCAATTTGTCAATATGCTAGTGAGTATATACGGAGGCAATTTCAGGAAAATGCCTCCAAAACTCTGTCATTTATGCAGAAAATCCCTCACTTTAGAAATTTCGCAAAAACCATCCTTCCACTAGACTCCCGTACGGAACTGATCGGTACAGAAGGAGGAAATTGCACATAACACCAACTATTGGGGCTTTCGTTGCACCAAACCACAACTCTAACATTTTTTTGCACAAAACACCAATGTTTGGGGTAATTACTTGCACAGAACACAAAATACGATTTTAAGAGGTAATTAACTGTCTGGTTATTTTCATGATTATTTTTGAGACATAATTAACTAACTGGCACCAAACAGGTTAGACTCCCGAATAGAGAGCAGCATGATTATTTTCATGTACATAACTTTTGACAGCTTTTTTTTTACCAAATGGGACGCCACTGTGGTCTCTTGGCCTTTAGACAGATAATTGTTTTTGCTAAAAATTTGCAAAACGCATCATAAAACATATACAAAGATAGAGCATTTAGAACCTACTTATCTTTGTATATATTTTGGTGTCTTGCGTAGACCCAGATAATTAAATACCTCTCAAAACGTATTTGTGTTCTGTGCAAGTAATTACCCCAAACATTGGTGTTTTGTGCAAAAAAATGATAGGGTTGTGGTTTGGTGCAACAAAAGCCCCAATAGTTGATGTTATGTGCAATTTCCTCGTACATAAGCCTTCCACTCATATCGCGAGTGAGCTAGCCCGACGCGAGACCGATCGGTGCGGCGGCACGGTAGCCGATCCCCGCCACCGAGCCTCGCCGAGCCCCGCCGCCGTTCCCCGCCGCCGAGCCTCACCGAGCCCCGGCACCGAGCCTCACCGAGCCCCGCCGTCGAGCCTCACCGAGCCCCCTACCGATCCTCGCCGAGCTTCGTCGTGCCCCGCTGCTAATCCCTGCCGCCGATCCTCGCCGAGCCTCGCCTCGCCCCGCCGCCGATCCCCGCCGATGATCCCGTCGCCAAGCCCCGCCGCCGTCGACGAGCCTTTTGCTGGTTCCCCAAGCTCCGCCCCTGATTTTCGCCGTCGACGATTTGCCTCGCGATCCCCACCAGTGTTTGTCGCCAACTAGTCTGCCCCTTCACTGCAAACGGTTAGAGACCTTGTCCTCCTGACCTCATCCATTCACCATCATGTGATTTACTTATGTGCTGCTTGTGATACCCAACCTGTTTGCGATATTATTGCGATTGATTTGTGTGAAATATTAGTATGAGATATGGTTGCACACAAACTGTTTGTATTATTGCTTGCAAGAGTTATTTGTTTCAATTCGTTTTCTGTCATGACTAACATAGATATATGCATGCGCTTGTTGAATCCTGAACCAAATTGGTTGTAACCACCAGTTTATTTAGGAAAGTATCATCACATAAAAAGGCAGGTGGAATTAACATATGGTGTAGTACTTATTAATAGTGGTCAAAGTAATTCATCGACTTGGCTTATTTTACATTGTGTAACTGAATCAAGTTATTTTTTCATCATACATGAGTGTGATCTCAGTTTAGTTTTTAAGTTCAATGGCTTGTCCTGCTCCAGCCGCCAAAGCTGAAGGCCCGCTTGTTCGTCTCCAACCTGGTGAAGATCCCTAAGGTGAGCGCCTGTTCGTCTTTGCTTGGTCGCTGAATTGGTTAATTATCCTCCAATTGCTTGATCCCATGTTGTTTACTTGTCTGCTTGATTCGTCTCCAATTGCTTAGGAATGCCGTTTCAATAATGAACATTCTGTCTTGGATCAATAGCTAAAGTGCTTTAGAGATTGATGAACATTCTGTCTAGGATCAATAGCTTATTTAGTTGTATCAATCAATTGTTCATACACTGACATTCTGTCTTGGATCAGTCGAGAAATTTGGTATCTAGCAATGCGCAATAGGTTTCGTCTCCGTGCATTTGTTTTTCTCTCTTGGAAGTACTCGTATATAAGAATGAAATCTGCCTCTAGAAATCTGGTACTAGCTGCTGGCGCCTACGCGCGCGAGAAGGAAAAAGAAAGAGGCACCGTTTATTGACATTATGTCTACTAGACTGCTGCTCGTGCCAGGTTAAAGCTACCCTATCCGCTAATCTGTGTTGAATACGAAACGGAGCTGAACTGTTGAACTTGGTACACACCTTTTTTGGTGTGTATAATCGAACTCACACGTATCAGGATCGATTCTTTGATGAAACATATGTATAGTAACCTCCATCAGTCTAGTAGATTTGCTGCCTTCGTGTACTATTAGTACCTGTAGGAGTAAATTAATCGCTGCAACTAACAGCATGGTCAGTCATCTAAAAATAAGTCAAGTTAATTTGAGGCTTTTACTAAATTGTACTGCACGTAGCTACATCCATATAAAAATGACAGCTCAAATTCAGACATTACAGTGGTGTTTGTGTTCATCCAGCTAGCTTGCAACTGCATGGGTACAGCTTAGTATAGTTAGGTCTAAGATTCAATGTTATTTCTTTCTACTTTTTGGGCTAAGAACGGGTCTTAAGGATGGAGCAAGTTGTCAGTTCTTTCTACTGTTTGGGCTAAGATTCAATGTTAGGTCTGAATCTGTTTATTGAACACGAGCTATATGTATCTTGGACATGGTTTCCAAATTAAAATATGGGGATGGATATGATGTTAATGCTGAGTTTTGGTGGGCATTTTCATCCTAGTTGGAGCAGCAGCTGTTCAGTGAAATAATTTATGTCTTGTAGCCTGTTTTGTACATCATTTTTTGTAGGAGATTAAGTTTTTGTTTGGCTACTGTTTCCTTGCTTGATCAATCTAGAAAATTTTGTTTGGCCATTGTTTCCTTGCTCGAGTAATCTTTATCTCAGCCATGCCATTCTGAATATTTTTGTTAATCCCATATTTTAATGCTTCATGTACTTTTCAGCTCAGCGATGATTGGTTTGTACCCGCTGAAGCTTCTCTGAAGTTTTTGAGCCATTATGCTAAAATGCCCAAGTATAGCTAAGATGGTATTTTGATAAATGCGTGGGATTGTCATCTGAGGCATTTCTCATAATGCCAGAAATAACAATTTAAGGAATTTCACAAAATGCCACAAATAACTATAGGATGCATTTCTCAAAATGCCACAAATAACCATTGAAGGCATTTTTCAGAATGCCTCTGTTGTTATCTTTGGAGGCATTTTTTTGAAATGCCACAAATGGCATTTCCCTTCCCCTACTTTCTTGTCATATTTTGAAAAGCCTCCAAAGAGCTTTTAAGGCATTTTCCCCACTTTTTGAGGCTTTTTAAAATGCCTCCTAATCCCATACGTGGTTTAGTGTGTGCTGCTACATGAGAAGCGCGTTCACCATGGTGTTCGAGAACGGGCTCGGGCAGGAGGACGGCATGGTCCCCGGCCGCGACGGCGATGACAACGCAGAAAGATCCTGACACAGGTCGGCAAGGACACGGAGGAGCTGGCGCTGTCTGAGCGCGAGAGAGTTAGCACAGTGCTGAGGCAGTGACATCCGCGGTGACCCTGCACAGTGCACGGCTGCTTCAGTGTGTTGCTGAAGCAGTACATGTCCAAAGCCATCTGCCTGACCGACGAGCTGGTGCGCGTGCTGCACGCCGCGGGCACGCTGGAGAAGACGCTGGTGCAGGTGGTGGCGGATGACGTTGCCAACAGCGACGACGGCGGCAGGTCGGTGGCGCGATTTCCTCCGGACTTGGATCCAGGAGCGCCTCCGGGTTGCTAAAGAGCGCATCGTCAGAGCCAAAGACACCGAGGTGAACTTTCATGGTCGCACAATTCGTCCATCGATCAGACATGTCCATTGTCCGATTCGTCTGGCCCCTGCTGGCTACCGGTGCGGCCTGACGTTGTTCCTGTTCGCCGCCAGCTGTCGCTGCCGTTGATCGTACTGCAGGGTGCTACTGCCATCGTGACCACGGAGCAGGGCCGGGCTGGGCAGCGGGGCGCCTGCCCTGGGCCCCCGGATGTCGTCGGCCCAGGTAATATTTCAGTACTAGGAGTACTACTACTCTAGTAGGCATTAGGTTCAGAAAAGGAAGAGAAGAAGATAAAATGGCCCAAGAATGATGTTCAAACCCACCACAAGCCTGGACTTGCGCATTTCCTATTTGCCGCTGTTTGGCGGCACAATTTGGTCATGCCGCCTGGGGGGGGGGGGGGGTGGGGGGGGGGTGTATTGGCCGACTCATTTTCGGGGGTCTGGTCCTTTTTCTGTTTTTTTTTCAATTATTTTTGTTCAAATTTTTTTTCCGAACTTTTTTGTTCAGTTTTTTTTAACTTTTGTTTTGTCTAAATTTATTTTCTGTTTACTTTTATTTTTTTTAATTTTTTTTGTTCAATTTGATTTTTTTTCCTGAAAAGGGGAGAGGGTAAGTGAGCCGGCCTATTTGCCGCGCAGTGCCGCTGCAGGGCGGTAAATAGGAGCCCCGTGGACTTTGGGAGAAGTACTCATAAACCCGTGCTGGAAAAAAGTTAGTGTAACATTGGGCCAGTCAAGGGCTATCTTACTGTTTGCTGGACATCGTTGAGCCAGTCACCACGCCTATCATTTGACATGGCTATTTGTTTTGTAGATGAAAATGATGGTCTTCTTGTCACACTTAGGAAATCCATCTTTTGTACTCCCTCCGTCATGAATTAATCGTCGTGGATTTGTCAAAATATGGATATATCCAGACATGTTTTACTGTACTAGTACATCGATATTTTGATAATTCCACGACGATTAATTTGGGACGGAAGAAGTACAATTATTGTTATCATAGTGTACTTCGCTCGATACTAATAAATAAATGGTTTGTTGTGTGATTTTTATAGTTCAAAGATCATCGATCTGAGCTATGTGTTGGATTGCTTTCGATATACAATACATCCCAAACTTTTGTTTGTGAAAAAGGACCTATTATTATCTCGCCCCAACGCACTTAATATGTGTGGACCCGTTCTGCCAGGGAGCGGGCAATCCTCTGACGAGCAGGGGAGCCATGATCTCGAGCATGAGCTGCTGAGAGCATATCTAACAACTGCCCTACATAGGGCACTGCCCCATAAAAACTACATTATAGGGCGCTAAAATGAGCTCCAACAATTGCCCTATCTAGTGCTAGTGTTGTAAAAATTATAGAGCAGTGCCCCATATCGTCGTGTAGTTTAGCTCGGCCGGATACCACGACATCACTACTAAGAAACAACTTATAGCAGGACGCCGACGCACATACACTGCGCTCCGCCAGCACTATATAGGGTTGGGGCGCAATATGAGCGTGCGCCGGTGACAACCAGTTACCCCCGGCGCGCACAAAACCAGCCGCGTCTGCGCTAAAGGCACGCCAGGCACCCCCCCTCTATTAAACTTACCCCGACGCCCTCCGCACACACTAGCCAGTGTGCCGGCGCTATGCGCCTACTCCCAGCGGGTTTAGCCCGGCGCAATGCTATGCCCACGCGTCGACGCTAAATATATAGCCCCGGCGCGCCTTAATGCATGCGCCGGCGGTAATCTGTCATTACTACAAAGGTGGTCCAGCCAACCCACCACCACCCATTTGCACAACCACTCACTCCTTCTCATCCAAACTCGAAACTTATTTGTTCCCAACTTATTTTCTCACTCCGCTCCCAATTTTAGCTTATTTAACCAACCAAATTTGATATATTTTATCAAATCTTTCTCTTCCAACATATTCCTCCCTTATACCTAGTTAGATCTAGATCTACTATAAATAATCTCTCTCCCCACATGCAGCATATTCGTACATCTAGATCTAGATACATAAGATCCCACACCACTCTCCGGTCGACACATGTCGTGTGTGTACATTACGATCTTCGATATCTCGCGCCTATACATATATCGAGCTAATTATTGTGTTTAAACCGAAAGATGTGATGACATATTTATGGAAATTGTATTGTGTTTGCGACCGTAAGATGTGATGACATCAAAATGAGTTGGCAATGATTTACTGAAATGTTGATTCATTTCCGTTTCGGCAAATTTCTGCCACTCCGGCTTGATCTTTTTATCAAAGGTCATGCCAAAATTTTCTGTGAAAACCAGTGGTTCTAATCAATTTACTCTTGTCGATCATGCAGGCGACAATGGTCATCTCGATGAGGGAAAGAGTCGTGGATAGATATGTGGAACGTGTAACGACCGACATGTATCGAAAGAATCGCATAGACATAACTTGTCAGCGTCGAAGATGCAAATTTGGGTCTCTGTTCAATCCCTATTCGGGCATAGTGCAGGAGCACCTATTCAGGCGTGGTTTCATGGAAGGGTACACTCAGTGGATCATGAGTCATGATAAAGATGATCATGATGAGGGGGCGCGACAACAACTGAAAATGGGAAGAAGGGTAGGAGGACAACAACGAGGACGAATAGGCTACCGCACAAGGCGATGGAGAGGAAGCTGCAGACAACAATACTCTGCTAACTTCAGTCGTGCGGGACCCTCATGTTCAAGAGCTACTTCGCAGCGATAGGACGACAAATGAAGCTGAGGACGAGAACCCCCAGAGTAGTCTCTACGAGTGAAAGTGGACTTCCTCTTGCGAAAGGTACCACCACGAGAGCCTTCACCTGTGAATAGATGACATAGATAGGTAGCATGGGGTAAGTTCACATGCCAAACATAGAAAACAAATGCCCTAAGTTGGATGAAGTGCAAGTCTTCTGGATTTCTGGGATCAGTCGGATCAATCCGGAATTTTCGGATTTATTCCTGAATGTCGGATTATTCCGGCTGTCCGGAATGGTTCCGACATTTTCGGAATAATTCCGGAAACTTTGATCTGAATCTGAACTGCCACGAAATCTTGACCACTTGTCTCAAAAACTTCACCAAACTTAGAGAATACGAGGTATAGATCCTAAGTGGTGATTGATGGAGACTAAAGTGCGGGAAACCATGGATTTTAACAAGGAGAAAATAGATCTAGGCCTAAGATGGTAAGTGGAAAGGCTAGATCTCTAGAAACAAAGGAGTTAACCGGTAGATGGATTAGCCTAGGTGAGATAGATGAATAGAACTCGAAATCTAGATGAACCCTAGGTAAAGATGCATTTAGATAGAAATCTATTCAACAAAAAAGAATATAGTGAGGCCAAACCGAAATACCTTCCATGGGGCGATTCCTTGATAAGGAGAGGATAAAAAAATCCCTTCCTAGGGCAAGGGTACTAATACGTCTCCAACGTATCTATAATTTCTGATGCTCCATGATGATATTATGCCAATTGCTACATGTTTTCTCCCTTCTTTATGTCATTTTTACACGTTTTCCGGGACTACCCTATTAACAAGATGCCAACTGTTAGTTCCCTGTTTTCTCCTGTTTTTGGTTTCAGAAACGTTGTTCTGGAAATATTATCGGAATTGGACCCCACAAAGCCCGAAGTGCCTATTTTCCCCGGAAGCATCCAGAAGACCGAAGAGGAGACGAAGAGGGGCATCAGGGGGCCCACACCATGGGGTGGCGCCCCCCTTAGCCGCGATAGGGGGTGGTGTGGGGCCCCGAGGGCTCCACCGCCTCTGCCATTTCGCCTATTTATTCCCCTCGGATGGAAAACCCTAAACACCTAATCAAATATCCCCGAAAAGTTCCGCAGCCGCCGTCACCGTCAACCCTAGATCAGGGGGGTTCTAAAGCTGTCTCCGGCACACTGCGGGAGAGGAAATCATCACCGAAGGCCTCTACATCACCATGCCTGCCTCCGTAGTGATGCGTGAGTAGTTCATCCTTGGACTACGGGTCCATAGCAGTAGCTAGATGGTTGTCTCCTCCTCATATGCCTCCATCTTTAGATCTCGTGAGCTGCCTAACATGATCGAGATTGATCCTATGTAATTCTCTGTGCTGTGTTTGCTGGGATCCGATGAATATTGAAATTATGCCAAGTTGATTATAGTCTTTATAGTATATATTATTTGTGATCTTGCATGCTTTTCGTTGCTAGTGGTTGCTCTGGCCAAGTAGTTGCCAGTGACTCCAAGAGGGAGTATTTATGCTCGATAGTGGGTTCATGCCTCCTTTTCGCCTTTGCTCGAGTGACAGAAACATGACGGGGGAGGATGTGTTGTTGCCACTAGGGAGAAAACATCGGTGAGAGTGCCCTCGTGTACAATCATTGCTTACATTACACACATTGTTTAATGTAGTTATCTGTTGCTTGCAACTTAAGACCTAAGGGGGTTCGGCTGATAACCTAAGGGTGGATTATTAGTCATAGATGCAGTTGGATTACGGTCTATGTATACTGTTGTAATTCCCGCACTAAATATCATAGTAGTCATCATGTCATGAGTGTGCACTACGGTGCAACCTTTATTTGTCAATTGCCCAGCTGTAATTTGTTCAGCCAGCATGCTATCTTTTATGGAGAGACACCACTAGTGAACCTATGAACCCCGGTCCATTTTCCTACACTATTAAAACAAACCACCACAATTTCATGCTTTCTTTACTTACTACAAGCATACATTATTTTCCATACTATACGTCTAATCTTTATTTTCAGCAAGACCGGTGAGATTGACAACCTCACTGTACCGTTGGGACAAAGTATTTTGGTTATGTTGTGTGTAGGTTCCACGTTGTTGCTGACACCGGTGAAGCGCCAGTACCACCGTCAGTGGCATCAAGCTTCCAAAGATCCTCTTCCTCCTACTGGATTGATAACCTTGGTTCTTAACTAAGGGGAATTTCCTACCGATGTGCTCATCATACCCTCCTCTTGGGGTTCCCAACACGCACCATCAAGAAAATTTCTGGCACCGTTGCCGGGGAGGAAGAAGTCTTCTGGCAAGGGGAGTCTCTCACTCTCAACCTCTTTATTTTTCTTATTATCTTGTTTTTATTTTTGTCTTGTTTTGCTTCTCTTTATCCAAAACAAAAAAAAATTAGTTTACTTTATAGTTGTTATTTATTTGCTTGTTTTTATTTTGCTAAAATGAGTATTCCTGAAGTAGAGGTTCGTTCTTTTAGGCAACAATGGGGAGAGAGTTTAAAAGATGCTTGGTATAAAATAAATGATGCTCATAATGGGTGCACAAAGAAAATATTCTACCTTGATACTCCTGAGAAATTTTTATGTTGGTATTTCTGGCTGGTATAGGCATGTGTTAGATAATCTTACGGGTGGAGTTTTTCTAGGAACTCCTTCCTTAGAAGCCTGCAATTTGATTGAAAGTTTAGCAGGAGCACCCCCACTACAATTGTTAAAACTGAGACCACTTTGGAGGATGTTATTAATAAACTAAACTCTTTGAAATGAACTTACCAATTTTTCTTGATAATGCTAGCAAAGTTAATGAATCAGTAAATACTATTGATAAAAGAATCACTGCTCTGGAAGCTAGCAGCACTCACGATGATCAAAAGTTTAGGATTGGTAAACTAGAGGAGGCTGTGGGAACTTTAAGCTCAACTTTTTCATCTCTTAAATTCAAAAAGGAGAAAACCTTTGTGGGAAAGGAGCAAAGATTCATGTATGTTCCCAAGATAACTAAACCTAAATCTCAATATATGCTGAAAATTGCTAAAACAATTAATGAAACTAAGAGTGACCTTCATGTTGAATCTTGGGAAACACCTAGAGTGCCTAATGCTGCAAATAATGATTTAGAGGAAGTTATTGATGTTGATGCGTCTTCACTTGAAAATACTTGAGTTGCTTTCTATGCCTAGCTGAAAGGCATTAAAGAAAAGCGCTACCGGGAGACAACCCTTTTTATTTCGCTGTTTTCAACCCGTTTTCCTTTGTTTTCTTTTGTGTGCTTTGCACCTGGGTGTTGTCTATTTCCTTATCAACCCCGTTGTATCTTTTGTTTTGAGTTTTTGTTGAGCCAAGTAAAGCCTCTAGTGGAAAGTTGAGGCTATATTTCGGATTTCTTCGCAGGAAACAGATTTCTGCTATCCACTGTTTTATTCCGTATAAAATTACAGAAAATTCAAAATGACCTGAGTTTTTTTGTGCGTAATCCTGGGCTGTATACACAACTTTTATTAGATGACCAATTTTTGATTTTAGCAACAGAAGATTTCTAAAAAATCATCTTTACCTGCTGTCCTGTTTTGATAGATTTCTGCCAATAATTGTATTTGCATCTTAACCGCTTTCTTTTGGTGTTCTTTTGATAAAAAGAGTTTTAAAAGAAGTTGTGACAGGAACGTGTTTTTTAGTGTTATACATGTGTTTAAACTGAACTATGTGAATTTATTATTTCGATTGCACTAACGTTGCTGATGAAGATTGTGAGAAGTTTGGTGTGAAGGAAGTTTTCAAGGGTCAAGAGAAGAGGGTGATATGATGTGATCAAGAAAAGTGAAGAGACTAAGCTTGGGGATGAACCGGTGGTACATCCCAGCAAATTCCAAGAAGACTCAAGCGTCTAATCTTGGGGATGCCCAAGGCATCCCCTTCTTCATCGACAAATTATCAGGTCACTTCTAGTGAAACTATATTTTTATTCGGTCACATCTTATGTGCTTTACTTGGAGCGTCTTCTATTTTTTGCTTTCAGTTTGTTTTTGTTTTTTGCTTTCAGTTTGTTTTATTTTTTGCAATAAGCTTGGTTGGACCCCAACATTATTTTATTGGAGAGTGACACGCTCCGCTTTTTCATGGAATACTTTGTATTCTTAATGTTTGTCTGGCTGTAGCATTTATTTAGCTCATGTTTTGCATGCATCTCTTATTAGAGATGTTAGTTTTAGTAGTGTTATGTGAGTACTCTCATGTTTTCTTGATGTATCATAAAGAGTATTTTTGTTAAAGCATATCTTGTATGGTGCTTGTTGGGAGAAGAAACTGTTGTTTAAAGTAGAATTTATAATGGTGCAAGTAGAAGCTTGTATAGACTGTTGCTAGAACTTTTTCATGCCATGCTAAATGTTATTTTAGTTCTAAAGCCTTGTGATGTTGAGTAGCATGAATAGCCTCAAATAGCTGAGAGTGTTATTATGCCATTGAAATATTCATGAGTTGTTCTTGTCATAAGGAAGCATAAACCATGTTTATGACTATGAACCAGTAACGAATAGCCTCCATGACCACATAGTTTTGGAACTATGATACTGCTTATGCTTTAATTAATGATGTTTATGTCGCTATGCATGATTATGGATCTTATGCTCTCTTGATTTGTCGCTCCCAGTCTTTTGCTAGCCTCCACCTGTACTGAGTATGAGCTCTAATCGTGCATCCAACTCCATTAAACCAAAGTTTTTCCCATTCTATCCACCATACCTACCTACATGTGGTATTTAACTGCCACTCCATGTAAATTGTTCATGTGTTACCTTTAAAACCTTCAAAATTACTCCTGCTTTATGTTCCTGTTTTTGCTCATGAGGACGTCAATAGAGAATCTTTATCTCACTTCTTGATTGGATTTCACACCCTGGACTAATGGCTTCATCCGCTTATCCAAATGATAGAAGAGCTGGCAGCGGGGTGCCCAGCCCCAAATTAATACACACAAAATCTCTTCACTATTTTTGCCCCTGATTTATCAGCCAAAGCATAATTGTGTAAACAAAAGAGAATGAGGGATGACCTTCTACCTATATGCTTCTTTCACATGGGAGCCGCTCTTGTGAATCCAGTTGGCTTGTGACGTACTGTATTTTCTGTTTACCATTCGTTGACATTAGCACACATCTCCCAAAATATAGACACTCCTCCACGGTATGTGATTGTTGGCAGGCACCCGAGGATTCGGTTAGCCATGGTTTATGAAAGATGGATGGGAGGAGTGTCAAACTTTAATACCTCTGTTTAGTAAAATAAAAAGCTCTAGCACATGAGTGATCCCTGCTTCCCTCCGCGAAGGGCCTTTCTTTTACTTTTATGTTGAGTCTCCATCTTCTAACTTTATGCACAGTTGAGAGGGCATTTTTGCCATTCTTAGTTCTACGTGCATTTTCCCATAAACATCAATAATTGCTTCATGATGTGATATTATTTGTTCTAAAATTATTTGCTCTAGTATTCTTCATGAACTTTGAAGGTGTCCTGGCATTTATGTTTTGCCCCACTCTTAAGGACTAGCGAAATATCACTTTGCCATGCTTTATCTATACCTGAAACAGACGTTTATCTTTCTTTGAATTATTTCTCATGATCCTTTATTTGAGATACTCTTCATGATGAAAATTGATTGCTTTGCTTTATTATTAAAGTTCTATTTATCATGTTTGTGTTTGAAGTTCTATGATCTCAGCTTGTATATGCCTTTACCTTTTTTATGATCAAGATTATGTTAGTAGCATGTAACCTCAGAAATTATTGTTTTATCGTTTACCTACTCGAGGACGAGTAGGAACTAAGCTTGGGGATGTTTGATACGTCTCCAACATATCTATAATTTCTGATGCTCCAAGATGATATTATGCTAATTGCTACATGTTTTATCCCTTCTTTATGTCATTTTTACACGTTTTCGGGGACTAACCTATTAACAAGATGCCAAGTGTCAGTTCCCTGTTTTCTGCTGTTTGTGGTTTCGGAAAAGTTGTTCTGGAAATATTCTCGGAATTGGACCCCACAAGCCCGAAGTGCCTATTTTCCCCGGAAGCATCCAGAGAACCGAAGAGGAGACCAAGAGGGGCACCAGGGCTCCACACCATGGGGTGACGCCCCCCTTGGCCGCGCCAGGGGGTGGTGTGGGGCCCCCAGGGCTCCACCACCTTTGCCTTTTTTCCTATTTATTCCCCCGGATGGAAAACCCTAAACACCTGATAAAAAATCCCCGAAAAGTTCCGCAACCGCCGTCAACCCTAGATCAGGAGGATTCTTAAGCTGCCTCCGGCACCCTGCCGGAGAGGAGATCATCAGCGGAGTCCTCTACATCACCATGCCTGCCTCCGGAGTGATGCGTGAGTAGTTCATCCTTGTACTACGGGTCCATAGCAGTAGCTAGATGATTGTCTTCTCCTCATATTCCTCCATGATTAGATCTCGTGAGCTTCCTAACATGATCGAGATTGATCTTATGTAACCCTATGTGCTGTGTTTGGTGGGATCCGATGAATATTGAACTTATGCCAAGTTGATTATAGTCTTTATTGCATATGTTATTTGTGATCTTGCATGCTTTTCGTTGCTAGTGGTTGCTCTGGCCAAGTAGTTGCTAGTGACTCCAAGAGGGACTATTTATGCTCGATAGTGGGTTCATGCCTCGTTTTCACCTGTGCTCGAGTGAAAGAAATGCGACGGGGGAGGATGTGCTATTGCCACTAGGGAGAAAACAGCGGTGAGAGTGCCCGTGTGTATAATCATTGCTTACATTACACACAATGGTTAATGCATTTATCTGTTGCTTGCAACTTAATACCTAAGAGGGTTCGGATGATAACCTGAGGGTGGATTATTAGTCATAGATGCAGTTGGATTACGGTCTATGTATATTGTTGTAATTCCTGCACTAAATATCATAGTAGTCATCATGTCATGAGTCTGCACTACGGTGCAACCTTTATTTTTCAATTGCCCAGCTATAATTTGTTCACCCAGCATGCTATCTTTTATGGAGAGACACCACTAGTGAACCTATGAACCCGGTCCATTTTCCTACACTATTAAAACAAACCACCACAATTTTCTGCTTTCTTTACTTACTGCAAGCATACATTATTTTCCATACTATACGTCTAAAATTTGTTTTCAGCAAGACCAGTGAGATTGACAACCTCACTATACGGTTGGGACAAAGTATTTTGGTTGTGTTGTGTGCAGGTTCCATGTTGTTGCTGACACTGATGAAGCGCCAGTACAACCGTCAGTGGCATCAACCTTCCAAAGATCCTCTTCCTCCTTGTCGAATCCGCTGTTCGGCAAATCCCCCAGGTGACCCTATCGGGTTTCGAGTAGGAGAACCCATGAGCGCTGGTGGCAATCGTCGGCTAAACAGGGGGCAAGATTTACCCAGGTTCGGGGCCCTCGTGGAGGTAAAACCCTTACTCCTGCTTCTGTTGATCTGTATTACTCGATTAGATCAGTTACAATGATGGTGTCTCGAGTCGAGAGTATGATCTCGAGATCAAGGCTTTTGGATTGCCGTATTGCTTGGTCCTCTACCTGTGGGTCTCCTGGCCTTATATAGGTTGCCAGGTCTCGAACCCTACCCGGAGAGGACTCAAACTCTAACCCTAAGTCGGTTACAGGTTTCCTAACTTAGCCCGCAAGATATTGCAGGTGGGCTTCATGTGGGCCTTGCGGTGCTCCAAGGACTCCTCCTCTTGGGCCTTAACCTCGGGCCGGAGATGGGGGTGTCCTTTCCCGCAGGGTCTAATATCCATTCCTTCGTCAGTAGCCCCCGAGCGTTTGCTCGATTGGGATTTTCCAGTCGAGTAGACGGTCAAACTTTTTGCTTCTATCACCCTTAGATAACCAGTATTGGTGGTTTCTTGTTTTGGAGGGCGTGTACCCAGTGTGATGAATTTTGTACCCGAGCATCGATTAATGAAAAGTGCCTGTTTGTATGGCTGTTTTTCGCAGAAGGATATGGCGCAGTAGCTTGGCTCCCCCGAAAGTTCAGGGCCAATTAATTGCGACTAGGGCAAAAACAGTTCTGTCCTACACAGATTCGAGACCTCCGACTCGAACCCGACGAGTTGATTGTTGCGACTGGGCCGTAATGGTCTTACCGAGTCGAACTTAACCTATGGGGGTACCCGGCGCGTCCGCTAGGATTTTTCTTCGTGTTGTTGACACGGTATCATACCGGAGGACGCATCTTGAGTGCGATTCCAGGCCCTCAAGAGAGATCCTTCAGCTCGTATCTTCATATTCGAAAGAATATGGCATCCGGATTTACCTAGTCGGCTGAACAATCCAGGTTTATGATGTGCAAACATCGTGTGAATGAGTGGCAGGATCTGCCTACTCGCGCAGTTTTTGGGTTTGTAGTTCCTTGTCTATACGAAAGAGTTTTTGTGTTAGGAGTTTTACACCCATATGAAAGAGTTTTCATGTCTGGGATATTGTGCCCATACGAAAGAATTTCCGTGTGTAGGGTATTTTTTCCTGTGAGATTTCACTTCATGATTTGTCCATACGAAGTTACTTTTCGTGCTTGGACTTTTGTTCGAAGGATTTTTGTTCATGCGAAGTTATTTTCGCGTTTTGAACTTTTCAATCGAAAGATTTTTCAGCTTGATGATGCACGCAATGACGTCATGTGTGACGCCCCGAGATCGGGCACTATGCAAATTTCAGCATTTCCGCCAAAATCCACATAATAACCGATTCCAGGTTGCCACTTGTGATAACATTACAACAGTTCACGAATATTCCGCAACAACAACAGAAAAGATATATACAAGGCGACTCAAACGAGTCAAGGATACAACTGATACAATACAAAGATCCAAATAACAGCGGAAGAAACAACATAGTGTCCGACTACGGACAAGATACAACTTGGACTAAGAGTCCTGAAGATAACCGATGGCGTCCAATCCCTGCCCAGGCCAAGCCGGAGGGATTCCCAAGCTAACGTCGTCTGACTTCAAACCTGTTGACTGCAATATGGAATATGCAGCCACGAAAAGGATTCGTGGGTCAGTACGGTTAAGTACTGGCAAGTGGATAACCCATACTCACAAGATACCAGCGTAACCAATCATCACAAGATACAACTACTTTGGGTACAACGGAAGGAAGTGAGTATTGCAAGGAAGTGGCAGCGGGCTGCACTAACCAACTGCAGAGACTTGCTACAACATCCGGCTAAAAGAAAGGGATAACATAGCGTATCAGAACCAACTATAACTACTCACCAAGCAATACCCATCCAATGTTACCCCCTACTAAGGAAGCAACCCAAGGAAACTCACACGGTTGATTAAGGTGACATTCATTCTTATGGTGGAGGTAATCTATATTACTAGTCACGTTATCATCGTTAAGTGTAAGTTGTCTGAGTACTTGTTAGCCAGCACTTTCACCAAGTCATCCATAACCGCGGACAACACGGCTTCTCGAGAAGATTTAACCCTGCAGGGATGCACCAATTTGGCCGTACACGTAAGAATGACCCGCCAGATGGAAAGGCCCTTCCACCAAGCGAGGCACTCAACACAACCCAACTCTTCTTCGCATCAAGCCCAAAGAACCACATGCTGTGCGTGCGCGGCTAATCGAGCCCCACGAAGAAAAGGGGGACCCTCATAGCACTGGAAGACCACGCCGTCCTAAATGCCGACTACAAAAGTTCCACCCTGGCGCCAAGGGCTCGCACCTGCATATGCATGCATCAAATGGAAAGCCCGAACTAAGTGTGGCGATTTGGACGAGATGTGAATCGAATCAGAATTGCGGGGGGCGCCCATACTCGCTTCCCACATGCGGTTAGTGCGCTCATCATGGATCAATGGACAAGACCCTTTTCCTAATTAGGGTCGACACTAGCAGGCCTCAAAACCACGCCGGGCCTCCTGCCGGTGCCTTATCATCAAATTATTATTACCCAAAACATTAACATGTTGTTGATTGAATTGAAACCCAACTATCAAACTAAACAGGTGATAAGACGGACAACAAGACTCGAGCACAAACAAATCTAAGCATGCAACTACGACACGAGGGCCAACAAGATAAACAAACAACAGTTAATAGGAAGTGGAAGGAAGGCTATATCATGGCTGCAAGGTAAACATATGATAGGATCGAGACACAAGCATCGAATCATAAGGCTAGCATAAGAACAAAGGAAAGAATCGGTAACAAGTGATGAAAGGCAGCCATAGGTAGCAAGTGAGTATACTTGCCTGAGATCCAGCAAGTAGAGGTACATCCGCAGAACTTGTCGTTGCTCACATCATCTCAACGTCCTATCCGCGAAGAAGCAACGAACTAGAACAAACACCGGATGCAACAATTACTTCTACGGGAAAAGATCCAGCATGATCCTATTTTATATGCATGACAAGTTTAAGGATGCATCAAAGATAAACTAGTTGACATGGTAAACATATTTAAATGGGCCCATATGCAAATTTGGATTGCATATGGAAAAGCCCATGAATCAATGTTGAATTAAATGATCTACAAATAACCATCATGTGAAAGTTGATTAGAATGATGCATGGATGAGGAAAACAATGAGAAAACAACAATAGCTTCAATTTGATAAGGTGTTTACCAAGTTTGGAAATTTATTTATTAAGTTATGAAATTTGGCTTCTTAAATGAGTTACACAAGCATTTGTTGTTTTCACCCATTTTAATTGTTCAAAACAGATCACAAAAATTATATTTGGAAAGAACACAACTTTTAGATGGAATACATGTTTCATTTGTTGAAAAAGGAATTAAAATGAGCAAGTTATTAAGTTGACAATTTTAAATGCATTAAATAAGAAACAGTTGTTTTCAGCAATTTAATTTATTCAAAACAGAAAACAAAGTTTATATTTGGAAAGCTTATTCAATTTTGCATGGAAAACATATTTTACATGTTGGAATTGGATTTGAATTGCCCAAGTTATGAATTTTGCAATTTAAGAGGTTTAAATAAAGCATTGAATTATTGCACCACTTTTAATTAGGAAAAACAGTAAACAATTTGTATTGAAAAGGTTGAAAACATGTAGCAAATGTTTCACTGAACATTTTGAGCTATTAAACATAATTTTTGGGTTATTATTGAATTTATTATGCAATTTTTCATAAGTAGTCTTATTCTGCCCTTTTTAGTAAACAGAAGGAAACATGTTCAAATTTAATTCAATTGTGACCAAATAAAATACCAATGTGTAGAGTTTGTTAAGACAAATTTTTAGAGCCCAAGTTTGCTTAAATTGGATGAGCACAACTCAAGTTATGAAATTCCAAAATTTCCACTTTTAATTGCATTTTCAGTAATTAATTATTTAGTGCAAAAATTATTACAGAAACATGTTGCAAACTTGACATTAACAGAAAGGGCACAAGATTATGAATCCACAGGAATTTGAATCATTCAAATTGGAGCTAAATTCGATTTGTTATGGATTTTAGAATTAATGAGTCAGATCTGTGTTTCTGAAATTCGGGCAAAAAAAGGAAAAGGCAGAAAAAAAGGTGTGGCTTTTCTGCCTGGGGTGGGATTCGAACTCGGGATCCAGGGGGTGCAGCTTGTTTGCGCTGCCACTAGGCTATGCTCAACTTTGTGTTAGGAACAGAAACGGAAGCAAGAAGAGGTAAATAGCTGCCGTTAACTGAATTTTTTTTGGATCGAAACCAGGCAGTTCTTCAGGTCTGTAACCATCGAGCGACAATAGGAAACTAGCAGCAGCGCTGCTCGACTCCTTAGCTCCATCTGGAGGGCGACGGTGCGGGCAAGGATGTAGTGGGCGCGAGGACGTGTGGTGTGTGGTGCGCTACAGCCGCGAGTTGTGACGCTAGGGAAAAGCTAAGGCAGAGGATCTGCAACTGTGCACAGCTCGAGCTCGTTCATGGCGTGCAAGGGATTGTTCAGAAATTGAATCAACGTCACGGAGCGTTAAAGGGTCGGATTTCGAAGGGAATTGGAAGGGTGGCTCACCGGGAGGGGCGCGGTGTTGTCGTTCGTGCACGGCGAGGTCGGAGGCGGCGCTAATCGGAGGAGGAACTCCGGTGTATTTTCTCGGTTTTCAGAGAAGTTCAGAGGGATTCAGTTACAGGGGAGGAAGAGGAGAAGGGGATCAGCGGCTGGAGGAGGGAGAGGGAGAAGGGAAGAGCTGGGGCTAGGGTTTGGTGTGGTGAGAGGAGTAGATAAAGAGGGAGAGGGGAAAGCTAGGAGGAGGGGGGTCCATGGTGCGGACAGCGACAGGAGGAGGGGATCACGTCCTCCTCGTGGTTGCACTGTCGTATGGAGAAGAAGGTAGGTGGGCTGGGCTGATGGGGTGGTAGGTGGGCCGGTTGGCCTGCCTCCCCCATCTTTCTTTCCCTTTTCTTTTTATTCCCTCTGTTTTTTGTAAGAGATGAAAGAGAGAGAGATAAATAGAAGGGTTTTATTTTCATGAAATAATTTTATTAATTTTCAAAACAGTAAGGTCAAAATCATGTTAGCATTAACTTCAAAAAAAAATTGAAATGTTAATTGATTTGAATTTGTTAGTTGAATTTCAAATAGGGTTTCACATAGGTTTGATTTTTGAAATAAACAATTCTTTTATTCAATAACTCAACCAATTATGAAAACTTATTGATTTTAAAATGTTTGCAATATTTTAATTTCAAACCACAATTGGAACATGCCAAGTATGGATGATTTTGATTTGAATTTGAATTTGCCATTAGGGTGTTGATAAAAAGGAATTTTATTAACAAGAAATTTAAATAAATTCAACTTCAAAACTATTGAAAAAAACAATTTGAGTTGTTTTGAAAACATGGTGCAATGCATATGATGCATGTGATGCAAAGCAAAAAAAAGAAAACAACCAACTTTTCTAACTTAGGGAAAACACCCGAGGTGTTACATCATGGCGCACTTTTATCCTCCCGATGGGACGTGACGGAGTGAGAGCAGAAGAGCTGGCCCACTTTGTCATCTTTTTGACCGGAAACGAGGCGGCGTTTCCGGTTTTTACGCGAATTGCGCAGTAAATGCCCACGATCCTCCGTTAAGATCGTAGCAGGAAACAGCATCCACCGCCTCCTCGTTTCGTCTTCGCACGTGGCAGCAGCGATGGATGCCACGTGGCGCATCGAGTGGCCAGGATCGAGTAGCCCCGTGTATAAATATGGGTCTTGGTGGAACGGTGAATCTTTCCCAGCCTTCGTCTTCCAGTTCATCTTCTTCCTCGCGCTCGTCTTCCTTCTCCCCTCAAGCTCGTGCTTAGCAGTGATGGCGGGAGGCAAGAAACGTGGCGCTTCCGTTTCGGCGTCAGGAGAAGTTTCGACACAACCTGCACCGCGCTCGGGCGACTGGCGTTCGCCCAACACCACGGCGAAAAGCATCAAGGAGATGCAGCGGGAGGGGCTGCTGTCGGCGGAGTACGAGAAGCGGGTGCGCCTCGGCAAGAAGGAGGAGGTACCCAACCCGCACGGGAACAAACGCGTGGTCTTCGCGGACCACGTGCCGCGCGGTCTTTCTCTTCCCCTCTATCCATACCTCCCGGCATTGCTGTATGTTTATGGCATATAGCTCCACGATCTTCCCCCGAATGCAGTGTAGCACATATCGTGCTTCATTGTATTCTGCGAATGCTTTTTGGGCATTCGCCCACACTGGGGCCTCTGGAAGGCCCTCTTCAAAGTCCGGATCTTCCGCGAGAAGTCGCGGGTGGAATCCGAGCTTGGCGAGCTACTTAGCACGGGTGGCTTCGGGATTCAAGCAAAATCGGAGAATAGCTACTTCAGCATGTACTTCATCGACTCCGCCCAGGGTTGGAGAAAAAAGTGGTTTTACATCATCGACAACAGCTCGGGTGGGATCGAGGAATTCCACCCGTTCGCTGTCTTGAAGAGGCGGAAATCCTGGGCGCACAAATTGTCAGCTGAAGAAACCCAGGTCGTCACACCACTACTCGCAAGGGTGGCAGCCCTCCGTGATCAAGCTGCTGGAGTCGTGCTCAACGGGCTACACCTGGCGGGTATGTTTCTCAAGCGCAGAATCCAACCTCTGCAGCACAGACCCTCCACGATGTGGGAATACCAAGGCTCTGAGGATCCCAGTCGTGTGAGCTGTGAAGAGCTCTCGAACGTCGAGTTCGAGAAAAAGATTGCGTCCATCACCAGCTTGAAGGTGGGAGCAAAATTCCCCGACTGCACGGTCGCAGCCTTTGACGCGTCAAGGCCTCCACCATCCGAAGTGAGTTTGCCTTTCTTTTCTCATTATTTTTTCTTGGTCTGAATTTTGGTCGACTGAATTTCTTCTGTCTTTTCCTATAGAGCTTATCCATGGCCACCTGCTACCCTCCAGTATCTGGGGCGGAGGTCTCGGAGTTATTGTCGAGTAACCTGGATGGCCCAGCCGATACGAGTGTTGCCAACGCTTCTTCGAGCTTCGAGCAAGATTCTTCGGATGACGCAGGGGACTCGGGTGGCGGTCATCATAAACGCCGTCGAGTGGAAGGTGACGAGGCCACCTCTAAGGACAACTCCTTGGAGGAATCGCCCGGGAAGGAGCCCATCAACGCTACTCCTCTGCGTACGTGCGCCCCTTCCTCCTCATTCCCAGTTATCCAAACCGCCTGGAATGCGGATATGCTGGACGAGGAGGATGACGAAGATGAGTAAGTTTCTTTCCCTGTTCTTTTAGTCGAACGTTTTCCTTTGGCGTCTTGTTGACGCTTTGTCTTTGTCGCAGCCTGCATGCTATCAGCCCTCGCAGGTACGGCTCTTCCCTTCCTCCCGAAAAGAGGAATAAAACGGGAGCTGCAGGCGAAACTCCTACCGCCGGCACGGTCCAAAATTCTCCGAATGTCGCTCCTGACGCGACGACTCCAAAGGCTCCAAAAGAGGTGTCGGGCAGCTTGGCGGATCCCCTCTCACTCGCCCAAGGCCAGGTAAACTTCGTTGCCTGTTTTTTTAATGTTTTGTTGTCTTTGTTATCGGATGCACGTCAGTGCTCCCGATGGGAGTAGCCCCCGAGGCTGTAGTCGATCGCATGCGATCGGCTACAGGCTCAGAGACAAACATTTTCTTCTTCTTCTTTTTATCGGGTGCACGGCAGTGCTCCCGATGGGAATAGCTCCCGAGGCTATACTCGAATGTTTGCAATCGAGTATAGGCTCAAATTTTACTCTTCTGACTCTTCTATTTTCATGTTCCTTGCAGTCGCTTATTGACTCCCTTGCGGCAATTGGTCGCCGTGTTGTTCTTGCTGAGTCTGAATGCGGGTTTCTTCGAGCAGACCGCAGTCGACTCACCACTGAGAACGAGCTTCTTCAAGGTAAGTTTACCATCTTTTCTTGTATTCGTTTTCCACCAATTCTTTGACTCTGATGATTGTTGCTGTTTAGCTCAACTTGAATTTTTGAAGACCGAGAAGGAGAATGCCTCCACTCATGCAACAGCTCTAGAGGCAGAACTGGCGACTGCCCGACGGGAGCTCGAGTATTCCCGCATGTTATCTGCCGATTATGAGGGAAAACTTGCGGCTGCCCAGGATGCTCTGAAGAGCTTGGAAGATGCTGGCGCCAAGGCGGATGCCAATCTCGTCAATTTTCTTCGCCCCCTGACGAAGACATGGATCTTGGACCCCGCGGGTAAGGACACCCCATCTCAAGCCCAAGGTTAAGGCCCAAGAAGAGGAGCCCTTGGAGTGTTCCAGAAGGCCCACGTGAAGCCCACCCGCACTAACTTGCGGGTTAAGTTAGGAAATATGTAACCGACCTAAGGTCAGAGTTCGAGTCCTCTCCGGGTAGGGTTTGAGACCTGGCCACCTATATAAGGCCAGGAGAGCCACCGGTAGAGGACTAAGCAAGACCATAGCACCAAAAACTTGAGTTTGAGATCATACTCTCGACTCGAGCCATCACCATTGTAACCGATCTATTCGACTAATACAGATCGACAGAGGCAGGAGTAAGGGTTTTACCTCTACGAGGGCCCCGAACCTGGGTAAATCTCGCCCCCTGTCTAGCCGACGATTCCACCAGCGCTCATGAGTTCTCCTAGTCGAAACCCGATAGGGTCACCTAAGGGATTTGTAGAGTCAGAGATTCGACAATTGGCGCCGTCCGTGGGGACGACGGGCACTGGATCACCGGCATCTTCGGCTTCATCGACAACCAAATCCCGTTGGAAACCATCGACTACGGCTCCGAACAATCCTATACGGATCGGATCTGTTGTGGTCACACCTCACTCGCCGGAATCACGCCCGGTATTCGAGGATCTGGAGAAAAGCGTCACCTTAACGTTCGGGAGCCTGAAATTCGTGACCAACAGGGACGGGATCCTCCACTTCTCGGATGAATCAGAAACTGAATCTGGAGCTGCCGACTCGCGCCGTCATCTGGAGAAAAGCGGCGAGTCCATCCACTTCAACGCCAATGACTACCATACCCTCTCGACAGAGGAACCATCAAGAATTCAAAGGAACTTTCGATCTACGCCTAGGACGCACGAGCCTCGACTGGCTCAAGTCTGCATGGCAGGATCGGAACATGCCTCGGAAACGGAACATAGCGCAGCAGAGCGCAACATAATCGGCGTCTCACGGGAATCTTGGAACCGAGCGAAGGAGGCTATGCGAACGAGCAAGCCACCCGCAGCCGGGGCTTCACACGAAGACATGGTTGCCTACCACTATCACTTAGTGAGAGCAGCGACGACCATCAAAGACGCTTGGATAGATCTGGCCCGCCGAAGAAGAGCGGCGGATGAGTCGAGCCAAAGACGAGCTGGGCTGTCCATAACACCCTCGGTCGGAACCCGACCCGCGAGGAAGGGGCACGCATCTACATCCAGGAACAATGAATCCCTAGCCGGGACCAGCAGATCGATCACTCCTTCTCTCATGCGAGGCGATGACGACGGCAACGTCTACCCGCAAACTCCCGCTGCCGCGGTTCTAGCCGCAGCAACTTACATGCAGATGAATCAACCGACAGAAAGTGACCCTCGAGCGGAGCAGTATAAGCAAGTACGCAAGGGAATAGGACTAGCAGCCGCAAGGCTCGCCGCCTATGACCGAAGGAAAGTCGCAGAGCAGCTGGAGAAGGAACAGGAGAAAGAGAAAGAGAAGGAAAGAGAAGCATCCCGCAAACATAGGAGCCATTCGCCAAGAAGGGACAGATCGCCACGTCGTGGCCGAGGAAAAGAAGCACGGCGCCGTGATGACAGTCGAAGCAGCAGCGAAGGCAGTCCGAGAGACAAAAGCTCGCGACATCACAGCAGCCGCTCGTGAAAGCGAAGCAAGGAGCCAAGGAAGGACGCCGACCGCGATCGGCCAGGACATGACGCGCGATCGGACATCGCATAAAATAAGGTAGATAAGGCAAGGGCTTCGCGATATCGCGGGCGCTCTTCGTCCAGCTCCTCGGATGATGAAACCTACGGTGCGCTCTGCTTTGCCCGCAGCATCCGCGAAGCACCTTTACCCAGAAGATTCAAGCTCAGCACGGAAGTGACAAAGTACGACGGATCACTCGAGCCTTCTCAATGGCTAAGCGATTACCTCACGACAGTAAAATGCCAACGTGGGAACAAGAATACAGCTACGCAATATCTCAATTTGCATCTCGTTGGCGTGGCCCGCAGCTGTCTGGAAAGAAGACCAAGATCTTGTTACGCATCATGGGACAACTTGCACCGCGACTTTTGCAAAAATTTCCAGTCGACTTACAAGAGGCCGGCCACCATTGAAGAACTGCGAGCATGCAAGCAGAAAAGCGGTGAGTCTACCCGCGAATATATCCAGCGGTGGACCACGCTCAGGAACACTGCGGGAACTATCTCGGAAGAAGTGGCGATTGAGGCCTTTGCGAAAGGCGCCCGAAGAACTGCTTTCAGAGAAGAGCTAGGCAGGGCTGCACCCAAAACTATTGGGGAGCTAATGATCATAGCCGAAAAGTGGGCTAACGGAGAAGACGCAGTGCGCAACGAGAGAGCATCATCACCTGCGCACGATGAAGACCGCCATGGCCGAAGGAAAAGGAGGAAATATTACGATCACGAGGATCGAGAGGAGCTGGTAGCGGCGGAATTCACACGAAGCCGCGACTCCGGTCGCCGTGGGAATCGCGAGTGGAGACCGAAAGCTGAAGAAAAATCTCCCGAGGAAGACCTCGATGGATACTGCTCGCTACATCTATTTACAGATAAGCGCACGGGCAAAACTAAGGCAACACACCTTCTTAAGGATTGCCGAAAGTTTATTGATATCTCGGAAGCCCTCGCAAGAAAAAGAAACGCAGCCACTCAAAATTACCCACCGCTTCCAGGAGGAGGCCACCAAGGATTCCAGCCACCACAACGCCTACCTCCACCAGCAAATCCAAACATGGCATTAGCTGCACTACCCGCACCACCTGCACAAAACTCCGGGGCCAATGCATACCCGAATCCAGCAGGGCAACTCGCGATGATACAGAAGGTATGTCCATCCCGTAGAGCTCAAAAGACTAACACGAGGCAGTTGTGCATGGCTGTGCAGACTCCGGCAACAAAGCCCGAGTACTTGAAGATGGCGGATCAACCGATCACATATTCGATGAAAGATCACCCGCCACGAGTCCATCGACCAGGACACGCTGCCCTCGTCATTCAAGCACAGATTGGCAACTACGACTTGGCCCGCGTATTCATGGATGGTGGCAGTGGCATCAACATTATTTACGCGGATACACTCTGTCGGATGAACAGGAATCTGGACGGCCTCGCGGAATCAGAGACATCCTTTCACGGGATAGTTCTGGGAAAGGCAATCCGTCCACTTGGCACAATCAACTTAGAAGTTGTGCTGGGCACTAAAAGCAACTACAGAAGAGAATTCCTCGACTTCGAAGTCGTCGACTGGCCTTCACAATACCACGCCATTCTTGGTCGAACAGCGTTCGCCAGATTCATGGCAGTACCACACTACGCCTACCTGAAGCTCAAGTTACCTGGAGAATATGGTGTGATCAAAATCGATGGAGACTTTCAGAAATCCAACAAGTGCGACATTGAATTCAACGAGATCGCAAAATCTTTCGGGATGCAAGAAGAACTTCAAGAGCTGGCAAAAACCACGGATCACTCCGTGATGCCCCTCACGAAGAAAAACCCGCCGGAGCTGGAGTTCAGCGCCAACAGTGATACCCGAAAGCATTAAGTGCACCCGACAGATTATGCAAAGACAGCGATGGTTTCAACCACCCTCTCGCAAGCATAGGAAAGCGCGCTCGTCAAACTCCTCCGTGAGTACTGGGAAATTTTCGCCTGGCAGCCTTCAGATATGCCAGGAATACCCAGGGAGTTTGCCGAGCACTCACTCGAAGTCTTTCCAGATGCCAAACCCATCAAACAGACTACTCGACGATTTTCAGAACCCAAGCAGAAGGCGCTCGGAGAAGAAATAAACAGGTTGCTAGCAGCAAATTTCATCAGGGAGATCAAGATATCCACCTGGTTAGCAAATCCAGTGCTGGTTCCCAAGAAAAACACGGACATCCTTCGAGTATGCATCGACTACACGTCGTTAAACAAGCACTGCCCCAAGGATAACTTCCCCCTCCCGCGAATCGACCAGATCGTGGATTCTACGGCAGGCTGTCAACGCCTCTCTTTCCTGGACGCCTATTCAGGCTACAATCAGATCCGGATGAAACGGGAGGACGAAGAAAAGACATCATTTATCACGCCACACGGCGTATATTGCTACACGACAATGCCCTTCGGGCTCAAGAACGCAGGCGCAACATACCAGCGCTGCATGCAAAAATGCCTCGCCAAGCTCATTGGCAAGAACGTACAAGTGTACGTTGATGACATCGTCATCAAGACTCGAGTTGAGGACACATTCCTCGAAGACGTTAGAGAAACATTCGACGCCCTCAATGCATACAGGATCAAGCTCAACCCGCCGAAATGCGTCTTCGGCGTCCCAGCAGGAAAACTTCTCGGGTACCTGGTATCCGCCAGAGGCATCGAAGCCAACCCAGAGAAAATACAAGCAATCTTGACGATGAAGGAGCCAACCAATCTACGCGGAGTCCAGCAGCTCGCAGGGCGATTAGCCGCTCTGAGCAGGTTCATCGCCCGATTGGGAGAACAAGCGCTACCCTTCTACAAGCTGTTGAAGAAGACGGACAAATTCGAGTGGACACCAGAAGCTAAACAAGCGTTCGCAGACTTGAAGCGGTCCTTGCAAAGCAGGCGCGTCCTTGCAACACCGCGAGAAAGGGAGCCACTCTACTTATACCTAGCCGCCACAAACCAGGTCATCAGCACAGCAATCGTAGTCGAACGACCTGAGGAGGGCAAGGCATATGGAGTCCAACGACCAATCTATTACATCAGTGAAGTGCTCTCGCCATGCAAGCAACGATATCCTCATTACCAGAAGCTTGCATATGGGGTTGTTCTTACAGGCCGAAAGCTCAAGCACTATTTCCAGGAACACGCCATCACAGTGGTTAATGATGCGTCACTCGGGACAATCATGAACAACCCTATGGCATCCGGAAGAATAGCCAAATGGAGCATCGAGTTGGGCGCTTGGGACATCACTTATGCAGGACGCAACGCAATCAAATCCCTGGTACTCGTGGAATTCTTAAGCGAGTGGACAGAGTTACAAACGCCCGGACCGCCTGAGTACACGAGCAACTGGATAATGTACTTTGACGGATCCAAAAGAAACGAAGGAGTAGGAGCTGGAATCGTCCTCATATCGCCTATAGGGGAGATAAGCTGCAATACGTCCTACGATTGGACTTCCCACCCGATGATCCAGCATCAAACAATGACGCAGAATATGAAGCCTTGTTGCACGGGATGAAGATGGCAGTTGCCTGTGGAGCTACCCGATTAATGATCTACGGAGACTCCAATCTTATCGTACAACAAACAATGAAGGAATGTGATGCAATTGCTGAAAACATGATCGCATATCGCGACATGTACAAGTTACTCGAAGGAAGCTTCAAAGGATGCGAGCTGAAGCACATTGCGAGGTCCAGCAACGAAGAAGCAGATAGACTGGCAAACATGGGTTCCACAAACACACCCATACCGCCAGGAATATATTTTGAAAGGATGATCAAGCGCTCAGTCAAAGTCAAAAAAGCTGCAGGGGCACCCGCAGCACCAGAAACAGAGGTCAGCCCGCAAGTTGCCATCATCGATCTTATTCATAACATTTCACGACAGGTTTTTCTGGTCGAGCCAGTCTGGACACAGAAATACCTCGACTACCTGTCCTCCAAACAGCTCCTGGCCGATCCTCGCGAGGCTCGACAGACAATCAGGCGCAGTAAATCCTTTCGGGTAATCAACGGAGAATTATACAAGCAAAGCATCTCGGGTATACTTCAGCGCTGCATCGCACCCGAAGATGGCAAAGAATTACTCCAGGACATCCACCAAGGAGACTGTGGGCATCACGCTAGTTGGAAAACAATCATGGGAAAAGCCTTCCGAGCAGGATTCTATTGGCTCACGGCAGCCAAGGATGCGAAGGAGCTAGTCGAACGATGCAACGCTTGCCAGCGATTCGCACCAAGACCACACGCACCTGCTACGGAATTGCATATGATACCCATCGCCTGGCCTTTTGCACAGTGGGGGCTAGACATGGTAGGACCGCTACGGAAGTCCACGCCGGGTGGATATACACACTTGCTGGTCGCAGTCGACAACTTCACCAAATGGATTGAGGCCATGCCAGTAACTTCGGCTAGCGCCCAATGCGCCGTCAAGTTCCTCGATTCCATCGTATGCAGATTTGGGGTACCACACGATATCATTACAGATAATGGCACAAACTTCACGGTAAAGGAAACACAACAGTTCTCCGAGGAAAAGGGCATCAACTTCAAGTTTTCTTCAGTTGCCCACCCGCAAATGAACGGACAAGTCGAAAGATCCAACGGCTTAGTTTCAGCTGGCATCAAGAAACGTCTACTCGATCGTCTACAACCAGCAGCAGGACATTGGGCCAAAGAGCTACCCTCCGTACTATGGAGCCTCCGCACAACTCCAAACCGATCCACAAACTACACGCCATTTTTCATGGTATACGGGGCAGAAGCGGTCCTTCCCGAGGATGTTAGGTTCAGCGCCCCAAGAGTCGTGGCTTACAGCGAAGAAACCTCTAACAGGGCACTCGCGGAAGATATGGATGCACTCGACGAGATGCGCGATATAGCGCTCGCAAGATCAGCAGTATATCAACAATCACTGCGAAACTATCACAGTCGCCGCATACGCCATAGAGCATTCGCGGTTGGAGACCTAGTGCTGCGGCTCAAATAGAAGGAGGGACACAAGCTCGAGCCACCATGGGAAGGACCCTTCGTCATACACGAAGTTATTCCAGGCGGCGCCTACAGGCTGAAGAACCCATCGACTGGAGGAATCTATTCCAATCCTTGGAATATCGCACACCTCCACAAATTTTATCCCTAGATTTACTTGTTCTCACAGCGAATAAGGCTATACTAGCCATTCTTGTAGCTCGAATACATGACTTCTCGGTCATCGCAATAAAATACATGGTTTCTCAACCATATTTACTCGAAGATTATTCATTCTTATATGCTAAATAGTTACAGGTACACACCCCATAAACACACGGGGGTTACGCCTACAACTAAGCATTCAAGGAAAATTTATACATACAGGGTCACACACCTTACAACAGTTTTTTACAAACTATACAGCATCACAGGATGTACACATCCAACAATTAATCATGACGATAAGCATTCTCAGTCGCCAACACTCTACTTACATCCTCAGAGGTTAGTCGAATGATTTTCTCTGCTGCAGGACGAACAACATCATAGTGCGGAGAAATATCATCGATTGGACCATCTGGAAGCCTAGCTACGGAGTTAAAATTTATCTCAAGACGCCATATCCGGACAAAGGAGAGAGCCACCACCGCGCCGCAAGTCGTCTGATTGCGCACACACTCGCGAATTTCTCCTTCCTGCCCGAACAACCTGAGAAGATGGCTCCAGTCTTCGGGACCCCTTTCCAGCGGATAGAACGCGGCGTTCATCGCAATCAAGACCCCGTGAAAGGAACTCACGAGAACTTTTACCTGAGTGATACGGAACTTCAAAGTAGCCAGCATAAAGCCTCGACTGTGATCAGACCAAAAGTTACTCGCATGAGGCTTAGAGCTGCCAGCTTCTTGAAGAATGTGGTTTTCTACCCACTGTTTTTCCTCCCTATCATCCGGTTTAACAACTGAAGAGCAAAAGTGCATGATTAGGCAAGGAAACAAGACAAAGAAGATTCGGGGGCTGTATTACTTACACAGCAAGTCCCTAGCAACGGAAGCCAACTCATCCATCAGAAACTGCTCGCGTTCAGTTGCCAGTTTTTGCTTGGACTTCGCCACATCAGCTACCCCGCGCAACGCTTTCAGCCTGCGCTCACCATCAGCTACACAATCACGGAGACCCGCCAAAGTCCCAACAGCAGCAACAAGCGGATTTGTTGAGGCAGCAGGTCCACCTGAAGGTTCTGCGGCCACCCCGGATACCTGAAAAGCACAAAGAAGATTAAAAGGAATAAGGTGCCCCACTCGAGATTTATTTACCACCTATTCGACAGGTGCTCGGGGGCTACTCCCATCGGGAGCGTACGATCAATCGCGGGAAACATTTCAGCAAAAGCATCTCGATTAAAATATTGAGGAAACGGGAGCACATCCCAGGGTTCATTACAATCGAAGTCGCAAGATACAAACGAACTAAACTAAGAAGCTACAGTGGTACTCCCACTCGCGGCAGTCGCCCCCCCTTAAGTCGAGCAAACAGCTCAGATAACTTCCGAGCGAGGACAGCGGCTGGCTCACCAAAACAACGAAGCCCTACCTTTTTGCCCATGGAAGGATCGACTGGGAGATCCGAGTAGGCCTCCTCCAGGCCGCTAACTCCATGCGCCAGCGCAAACTGGATGGCCGTCTTCGCTCCAGACTCCGACTGAGCGACCGCGTAGGCATCAAGTAGATTGCTTTCCGAGAAGATCTTCAACAGGTCACCTAGCGCGGGTGGAGATGAAGCATTGACGAGAAGGCGACCATGCAGATGCGTCAACACTTCAGTAGCGTTGCCGACTAAGGAGCAAATCCCTGCAGCATGCCTCCTAAGCTGGGCGCAACAATCTGTCAATGCGTCCACTCGAGGAGTCCCAGCAAGCTCCAGGGGGACACCCAAAAGACCTAAGAACGAAAAAAAAGGGTGTCAGTCCGAAAGATCTACCAAGACAAAAAGAGGAGTGCAGAAAAGTACAAACTTACCCGCAAAGCGCTCAGCAAGGGGACGAATAAAGTTGACAAGATTGGCATCCACCTTGGCGCCAGCATCCTCCAAGTTCTTGAGGGCATCCTGGGCAGCCGCAAGTTTTCCCTCGTAATCAGCATTTAACATGCGGGAAGACTCGAGCTCCTGCCGGGCAGTCGCCAGTTCTGCCTCTAGAGTTGCTGCCTGGGCGGAGGCTTTGTCTTTTTTGGGTCTCCGAAAACTCAATTTGAGCTGCACGACAACATTTATCGGAATCGAAGAACGGATGGGAAAAATACAGAAAGAAGAAGAGGACCGAGCTTACCTCGAAGAAGTTCATTTTCAGAGGTGAGTCGACTGCGGTCCGCTCGAAGGAACGCGCAGTCGGACTCAGCAAGAACAACACGGCGCCCAATCGCCGTGAGGGAGTCGATAAGTGTCTGCGGGCAACACGAAAGTGGAAATCAGAAGAGTAAAATTTGAGCCTATACTCGATTGTAAACATTCGAGTATAGCCTCGGGGGCTACTCCCATCGGGAGCACTGTCGTGCACCCGATAAAATCAAGAAGAAGCAAAAGACAGACTTTGAGCCTGTAGCCGTTCGCATGCGATCAACTACAGCCTCGGGGGCTACTCCCATCGGGAGCACTGTCGTGCACCCGATAACAAACTAAAGGCAAGTAACAGAATTTACCTGGCCCTTGGCGCGGGAAAGAGGATCTGCTGAGCTACCCGTCGCCTCCTTTGAAGCCGAAGCTCCGACAGCAGAACTAGGAACTCCATGCTCCATAGTCGCCACTTTGGGGGCTACGCTGGGCGAATTCTGGACAGCGCCAGCGGTAGGAATCTCATCCGCAGCTCCTGCTTTACTCTTCCTCTCGGGAGGAAGGGAAGAGGCGTACCTGCGAGGACTAATGGTTTGCAAGCTGCAACAAAGGACAAAGCGTCAAACATAGATGCAAAAGGAAGACGTTCGGCTAAGAACAAGGACAAAGAAACTTACTCATCTTCGTCGACCTACTCATCCAGCATATCCGCATTCCATGCGGTCTGGATAACTGGGAATGAGGAAGAAGGGGCGCGTGCTTGCAGAGGAGTAGCGTTGATGGGCTCCTTCCCGGGCGACTCTTCCAAGGAGTTGTCCTTAGAAGTGGCCTCATCACCTTCTACCCGACGGCGTTTATAACGATCGCCACCCGAGTCTCCTGCGCCATCCGAAGAATCTTGGTCGGAGCTCGAAGAAGCGTCAGCGACACTGGTGTCGGCTGGGGCATCCAGGTTACTCGCCAATAACTCTGAGGCCTCCGCCCCAGATACAGGAGGGTAGCAGGTGGCCATGGATAAACTCTATGGAAGAAGACAGAAGAAAGCAAAGGAAAATTCAATCGACTGAAATTCAGAACGAGCAAGGAAATAAAGAAAATAAAAGAAGAGAAGAAAAATAAACTCACCGCGGCTGGCGGAGGCTTCGACGCGTCAAAGGCCGCGACTGTGCAGTCGGGGAACTTCTCTCCCACCTTCAGGCTAGTGATAGCCGCGATCTTTTTCTCGAACTCGACGTTCGAAAGCTCCTCGCGACTCACTCGGCTAGGATCCTCAGAGCCTTGATACTCCCACATCGTGGAAGGCCTGAGCTGCAAAGGTTGGATCCTGCGCTTCAGAAAGGTACTCGCCAGGTGCAGCCCGTTGAGTACAACTCCAGCAGCTTGATCACGGAGAGCTGTCACTCTTGCGAGTAGTGGGGCGACGACCTGGGTTTCTTCGGCTGACAACTTGTGCGCCCAGGACTTCCGTCTCTTCAAAACAGCGAACGGGTGGAATTCTACGATCCCACCCGAGCTGTTGTCGATGACGTAGAACCACTTTCTCCTCCAGCCCTGCGCGGAGTCGATGAAGTACATGCTGAAGTAGCTGGTCTCCGATCTCGCTTGGATCCCAAAGCCACCCGTGTTGTAGCGGCTCGCCGTGCTCGGAGTCTACCCGCGACTTCTCGCGGAAGATCCGGACTTTGAAGAGGGCCTTCCAGAGCGCCCAATGTGGGCGAATGCCAAGGAAGCATTCGCAGAACACGATGAAGCACGATATGTGCTGCACCGCGTTTGGGGGAAGATCGTGAAGCTGTATGCCATAGACATACATCAACCCGACAAGAAACAGATGGAGGGGAAAGGAAAGACCGCGAGACACGTGGTCTGCGAAGACCACACGCTCGTTTGCTTGCGGATTGGGTACCTCTTTCTTCTTTCCGAGGCGCACCCGCTTCTCGGACTCCGCCGGCAGCAGCCCCTCCCGCCGCATCTCCTTGATGCTCTTCGCGGTGGTGTTAGGCGAACGCCAGTCGCCCGAGCGCGGCGCAGTTTACACGGAAGCTTCCCCGGATGCAGAAATGGAAGCACCACGTCTTTTGCCTCCCGCCATCGCTGCTGAGCACGAGCTTGGAGGAAGAAAGGAGAGGAGCGTGAGAAAGAAGACGGATTGGAAGACGAAGGTGGAGAAAGTTTTACCGCACCGCAAAGACCCGTACTTATACACGGAACGAATCGATGCTGGCCACTCGATGCGCCACGTGGCGCCCATCGCTGCCACCACGTGTGAAGATGAAACGAGGAGGCGGTGAGCGCTGTTTCGTGCCACGATCTTAACAGAAGATCGTGCGCATTTACTGCATGGTTTCCGTAAAAATCGGGAGCGACGTCTCGTTTCCCGGTCAAAAAGCTGACTATGTGGGCCAACCTCTCTGCTCTCACTCCGTCGCGTCCCATCGGGAGGAGAAAAGTGCGCCATGACGTCATAGCGTGCATCATCAAATTGAAAAAAAATCTTCGAATGGAAAGTCCAAACACGAAAACTCTTTCGTATGGACAATATTCCTTCGAGTAGAAGCAACCTTTTCACTTCGAATGGAAAGTCCAAACACGAAAACAACTTCGTATGGAAAATATTCCTTCAAGTAGAAGCAACCTTTTCATGAAAAGATCATGAGGCAAGACTCCTTTAAAAACGAAGGAAAATACCCTACACACGAAAACTCTTTCGTATGGGCACAATCTCCCAAACATGAAAACTCTTTCATATGCGCATAAAACTCTTAAAACACGAAAACTCTTTCGTATGGATAGAGGAACTACTCATTCAAAATTACACGAGTAGGAAGAACCTATTCTTTTCTCACTCGCATGATATTTACATCATAAAAACCTGGATTGTTTGGCCGACTAGGCACATCCGGATGCCATATTCTTCGAGTATGAAGGTAAGACCTGAAAGATCTGTCTTGAGGGCCTGGAATCGCACTCAAAGCTGCGTCCTCCGGTATGATTCCGTGTCAACAACACGAAGAAAAATCCCAGCGGACGCGCCGGGTATGTAACATCCCTGTTTTGCTACAATAGGGTTTGTTGTGTTGTGCTCATGTCATTCATGCATCAAAGAATTTTGAAACAATTTAAATTTTGAATTTAAATGAAACTTGATAAAAAAAACCACTTAAAGTAATCACCCAAAATTTGTTTTAAAAACAAATTCAATTTGGAAAAAACAAAACATGGTTTTGTTGGAAATTTTGTGAGCTTTCCAAAAATAATTTTTGCCAAATTTTATTCTTGCAAAAAGGGCCCTCAAACAAGGTTTTATGTTCTGTTTTATAAAGGAAAAAGGACCTCTCTGTAATATTTCTAAAATTCAGGGGGGTTTCGTAATTTTTCTTTTCTTTCATCTTCTTCCTCGTGACAGAAAGCAGAGAAGCTGCTCGCTGTCACCATGGCCTTCTCCGTTCGACACCTCCTGCTTGCTTCCCCTCTGCGAGGATAAGGTCGAGGGGAGAATCCGTGCCCTCCTGTATCTCCTCCTCACCCCGGAACTCTCCTCTCTCTGTACCTCTGCACACAGGAACCCCAACCCGAACCCAAACCCTACCGCCGCGGGCGCTGCTCCTCACCGGCGATACGGCCGGCCCCGTGGCCAACCAAGCATCCCGCCGTCCCCGCCATCTCCCTACCGTCCTCCTCGAGCTTGCGCAGCAGCCGATAAGCCCGGGAGCCCTCCAATTTCGTCACCGACGAGCTCACCGGCCGCCGCCGTCTTCTGGTCGCCGCCGTCGTTTCCGGTCGCCCCACGCCTCCCCGTCAAGCTCTGTGAGCTCGCGGTGAGCTCATCTATCTTCTGGTGGCCTCCATCGCCTCCCTCCCCCTCTACAACTCGCCGCCGCCGACATCCTCTGTCCGGCCGCAGCTGCATCTCCTCGCCGGCGTAGTTCCGGCGACGCAAAAATAGCGGCGCCACCGCCTAAAGGCTCACCGTGAAGCCCTCTAGCCAGTGCACCACTCAATTCCACGGATCCCACAATCAGTCGTTCGAATTTGAGTTCAACAGAGAAGATCTTCTATGTATGAGGCAAGCATGATGTCATCCTGATGTCATTTTCCCTTTTTATTAATTTCAGGAATTTCAGAAAAGGAAATAAAATTGAATAATTAATAATTTCTGTTTTATAAATTAGAAAAATGTGTTCAATATACCAAAATGTTCAGAAAAATATAATCTCTCTGTTTATGTAATTTTCATACATGTTTGACAAAGTTGAATTTTGTACATTATTTGAATTTGTTTAATTCATTTAAAATGGAGAAAATAAGTTTTTATTCTCAAAAAATAGAAAATTAAAAGTTATATACCATATTGCTCAAAATTACAAATGCAACCCATTTATGATGTTTTCAAATCCAGTTGAGCAACTAAAGTGGTATTCACCTTCATAATCGCCCGAAACCCCCTCCGGGGTCTATTTCGGGGCTAATTTCAATAAAATTGAATAATTGCCATACGAATCCTAGCAACCCATAGAACATGTTTAGGGCTTCTTTTAGTGCATTAACTTGCTCATGCATACATATTGCGCATTGCATCGATGCCATGTGTTGATTGTTGTTTTTCTTGTTTCGGTGTTTGTTCCCCTCGGTAGAACGTGACTCCAAAGAGAAGGGCAACAACTCCATGGCGAATACTTGATCCTAACCGACAAGTCAAGCACTTATTCCTGAAGACTTTCTCTGGTTTTCTTGAAGCAAGGCAAGCATAACCTCTTATCTGCTCATATATGATTTCGAAAGATTTTCGATTCTCGTACATTGCATCCGGTTCCAATGTATCTTGAGTCAATAGATAGAGTTATCCTATTTTATTTGCATAACCCAGATATCATGATTCAATGCTCCTAGCAGACATAGGATTTGTTTGTGTGTATCGCCATAGCCTCAAATATGCCATGCTTAGTCATACATGTCTGTTAATCTCTGCTCCATCCGGTTGATGAATCAGAGCCGCGAATGAATCTAGTATGATAGTATGTTGTGGAAAGTTAAGAGTGTTTGATTAACATGATTTAAAGGTGTGGATGACGAGACCACAGAGGGTCTGTGGTAGTTGTCTCGTTCATGCCCCTAGGAGCGAGTTCTCGTCTTCGAGCCAAGACTGAGCGTGCATCCACACGAGGGATTGGATTCCCCTCGGTCTCAACTTGCCTAGTTTGTTCCATGAGTTGCCTAGTTCGGGAATTCCATCTGAATTTGCGGGGATGTTAAAAACGTTTACAAAACTAGGACGTGGCGGTGCAACAGCCTGTGGCGAGACAGTAGTTGAAGCACCGCTCACAACGATAGAGACCCGGCAGGAGATGGCCACTCCCTATTGGCGGTCCATCTCTACTCGGAGCGACTCATGGAATAGGCGAAGCAAGGGAAAGATTGTGGTCAACCTCCATCTGCCGGCACTTCCCGGAATAGTGCTAATCTAGTGGCATTAAGAGTTGGTTGGTACGTGTGGTTAAAGTTGTACACCCCTGCAGGGTTAAATCTTTTCGAAAATCCGTGTCCGCGGTTAAGGACGACTCGGTGAAGGATTCTGTGATCATAGATAACTTGAACGGAATGATTAAAACTTGCTGATAACGAATGAAGGATGCCTTCTCGGAGATGCCGAGAGGGGTTACCTTGTAGCATGAGTTACCGGAACAACTTGAGGTGGTGATCTTTGAAGCACGAGGTGCTGATATGTTTGGTGGATTAAAAAGATGATGATTTCAGTAGTTGAGTAGCTTTCGCATCTGTTTTCAAAATGCTCCATGAGACGTGCTATTCCTTCCTAAATTTGAAAAACAAAGATGGCTTTACGCAAAATAACCTTCATAACTCTTTCTAAAAGAAGCAGATATATAATAGGTTAACTAAGTCTTGTTGAGTACCTCTCGTACTCATGTTTGCTTCAACTTGGTTCAGGTGGAGTTCCTCAGTTCGATGGTGTTTCAACATGGACATCGACGAGTAGTTCGGGGTTCCCAGGTAGCAGCCTGGAATCTATGGGCTGGGACGTCGCCTTATGTTGCGGCCTCTTAGGCCTTTTTGGTTCTTGTTGATTAGCAACATAATTTGCTTTCCGTTGTCTGATGTAATGTTGGGTCGTGTGACCTCTGCTTGTAAGCTATACTCTAGTAACACCTGTTTAATACAACTTCATGTCTAGAGTGTTGCTTTGATCGGTTGTTGGTTTCGAGCCCGTTGTTATACAGTTTTGGCTATGCCTGCATAGTTGTCGCAGTCGAGGGGTTGTGGAGCCGATGATCCATGTCCGAGCCCGCCTGTCTATGTGATCGGCCTGGGGCGAGGTAACCCCAGTAACCCTCGATTGTTGTTGCACTTTCTGGACACATAGCAGCTCTGTATAACTTTGGTCCCGTTCCTTCAGTTTCATCCGACTCGTGGACGCTTGGGTATGCATGTTTGGTTATGACTAGCATGGATACAAGGAGTAGTAGACCGGGGATCCGGACTACGTGCCGATGAATCCGGTCTGCCTGCCGTTGTTTGTTGCGGCCGGGGCTGGTAACCCTGAAGCCCTTGTGAGTCCATGGCTAGGAGCACATAACAGTGTGTATATCTCTGGGTCCGGGGTCTGACAGGGTACCCCCATAGGTTAAGTTCGACTCGATAAGACCACAACGGCCCAGTCGCAACAATCACCTTACCGGGTTTGAGTCGGAGGTCTCGAATCTGTGTAGGCCAGAAATGTTTTTGCCCTAGTCGCAATTAATTGGCCCTGATCTTTCGGGAGAGCCAAGCTACTGTGCCACAACCTTCTGCGCTAAAAAGCCATAAAAGTAGGCACTTACATTGCTCGATACTCGAGTATGAAGAACTCATTATACAGGGTACACGCCCTCTAAACAGGAAGCAGCCAAACTGGTTATCCACAAGAAAGAAAAACCAAGATAGATTTGACCGTTTACTCGACTGGAAAAACCCCACTCGAGCAAACGCTCGGGGGCTACTGACGAAGACATGGATCTTGGACCCCGCGGGTAAGGACACCCCATATCAGGTCCAAGGTTAAGGCCCAAGAAGAGGAGCCCTTGGAGTGTTCCAGAAGGCCCACATGAAGCCCACCCGCACTAACTTACGGGTTAAGTTAGGAAATATGTAACCGACCTAAGGTCAGAGTTCGAGTCCTCTCCGGGTAGGGTTTGAGACCTGGCCACCTATATAAGGCCAGGAGAGCCACCGGTAGAGGACTAAGCAAGACCATAGCACCAAAAACTTGAGTTTGAGATCATACTCTCGACTCGAGCCATCACCATTGTAACCGATCTATTCGACTAATACAGATCGACAGAGGCAGGAGTAAGGGTTTTACCTCTACGAGGGCCCCGAACCTGGGTAAATCTCGCCCCCTGTCTAGCCGACGATTCCACCAGCGCTCATGAGTTCTCCTAGTCGAAACCCGATAGGGTCACCTAAGGGATTTGTAGAGTGAGAGATTCGACACCCCCTTGCTGAGCGCTTCGCGGGTAAGTTGTACTTATCTACAATCTGCTTTTTGTCTTGGTGGATCCTTTGGACTAACACCCTTTTTTGTTCTTAGGTCTCCTGGGTGTCCCCCTGGAGCTTGCTGGGGTTCCTCGAGTGGACGCATTGACAGATTCTTGCGCCCAGCTTAGGAGGCATGCTGCAGGGGTTTGCGCCTTGATTGGTGATGCCATTCGGGTGCTGACGCAACTGCACGGCCGCCTTCTCGTCAACGCCGTGTCTCCACCCGCGTTGGGCAATTTGCTAAAGGTTTTCTCGCAGGGCAATCTCCTTGAAGCTTACGCGGTTGCCCAGTCAGAATCTGGGGCGAAGACCGCCATCCAATTCGCGCTGGCGCATGGAGTCACTGGCTTGGAGGAGGCCTACTCGGAGCTTCCCGTCGATCCTGTTACTGGCAAAAAGGTAGGGCTTCGTCGTTTTGGTGATGCCGCCGGAGTCCTTGCTCGGAAGTTATCCGAGTTATTTGCCCGTGCTAAGGGAGGGACCACTGCCGCGAGTGGTACCACCACTGTAGCTTCTTAGATTATTTCTGTTGTACTTCGCAGCTTCGATTGTAATGAACCCTGGGATGTGCTCCCGTATTTTCAATAGTTGAATCGAGATGTTTTGCTGAAATGCTTCCTGTGATTGTGTGTGTGCTCCCGATGGGAGTAGCCCCCGAGCACCTGTCGAATAGGTGGTTAATATATCTCGAGTAGGGCATCTTACTCCTTAATCTTCCTTGTATTTTTCAGGTGACCGGGGTAGCTGCAGAGCCTTCGGGTGGACCTGCTACTCCAGCCGATCCTCTTGTTGCCGCTGTTGGGACCTTGGCGGGTCTCCGTGATCGTGTAGCTGATGGTGAATGCAAGTTAAAGGCGTTGCGTGGGGTAGCCGATGTGGCTAAATCCAAACAAAAGCTGGCGACTGAACGTGAGCAATTTGTGATGGATGAATTGGCGTCTGTTGCCAATGATTTTCTCTGTAAGTGGTTCAGCCCCCGAGTCTTTCTAATCTTGTGCTCTTCTTTTGATCATGTACCCTTGCTTTTCAGTTGTTCGACTAGATGACAGGAATGAGAAACAGTGGGTGGAGAACCACATCTATCAAGAAGCTAGTAGCTCAAGGCCTCACGCGAATAATTTTTGGTCTGATCGTAGTCGAGGGTTTGTGCTTGCCACCTTGAAGTTCAGAGTCAATCAGGCGAAGATACTCGTGAGTTCTTTTCACGAAGTTTTGATTGCAATGAACGCTGCTTTTTATCCGCTGCAAGGGGGTCCAGAAGATTGGAGCCATCTACTCAGGGTGTTCGGACGAGATGGAGAGATTCGCGAGTGTGTTCGCAATAAGATGACTTGAGGCTCGTTGGTGGCTCTCTCTTTTGTCCGTTTATGGCATCCTGAGGTGAACTTCAACTCCATAGATAGACTTCCTGATGGTCCAATCGATGATATGTCTCCTCATTATAGGGCTGTTCGACCTGCGGCAGAGGAAATCATTCGATTGACCTCAGATGAGGTAGATCGGGTTTTGGCGGCTGAGAATACTCATCGCCATGTATAAGTGTAGGATGTATATATCCTGTTGCATTATGTAGTTTGTAAAAAACTGTTGTAAGGTGTGTAGCCTTATATATATATAAATTTTCCTGTGATGCTGATTTTAGGCGTAGCCGCCATGTGTTTTTGGGGTGTATACCTGTAACTTTTAGCATGTAATGATGAATAATCTTCGGGTATGTATGGTTGAGAAACCATGTATTTTATTGCGATGACTGAGAAGTCATGTATTCGAGCTACAGGAGTGGCTAATATAGCCTTATTGCTGCGAGAAAGATAGATCTAGGGATAAAATTTGCGGAGGTGTGCGATATTCCAAGGATTGGAATAGATGCCTCCAGTCGCCGGGTTCTTTAGTCTATACGCTCCGCCTGGGATAACTTCGTGTATTATGAAGGGTCCTTCCCATGGTGGCTCGATCTTGTGTCCTTCCTTCTGCTTGAGCCGTAACACCAGATCTCCTACCACGAATGCTCTATGTCGTATGCGGCGACTGTGATAGTTTCGCAATGATTGTTGATATACTGCTGATCTTGCGAGTGCAATATCGCGCATTTCATCCAGTGCGTCCATATCTTCCGCGAGTGCCCTGTTAGAGGTTTCTTCGCTGTAGGCGACAACTCGTGGGGTGCTGAACCTGACGTCCTCGGGAAGGACTGCTTCTGCCCCGTATACCATGAAAAATGGTGTATAGTTGGTGTATCGGTTTGGAGTTGTGCGGAGGCTCCATAGCACGGAGGGTAGCTCTTCGGCCCAATGTCCTGCTGCTGGGTGTAGACGATCGAGTAGCCGCTTCTTGATGCCAGCTGAAACTAAGCCGTTGGATCTTTCGACTTGTCCGTTCGTTTGCGGATGTGCAACTGAGGCAAATTTGAAGTTGATTCCCTTTTCTTCGCAGAACTGTTGTGTCTCCTTGGCTGTGAAATTAGTACCATTGTCTGTAATGATGTCATGTGGCACTCCAAATCTGCATACAATGGAGTCGAGGAATTTGACGGCGCATTGAGCGCTAGCCGAGGTTACTGGCATGGCTTCAATCCATTTGGTAAATTTGTCGACTGCGACCAGCAAGTGTGTATATCCATCCGGCGTGGACTTGCGTAGCGGTCCTACCATATCCAGCCCCCATTGAGCAAAGGGCCATGCGATAGGTATCATATGAAGTTCCGTAGCGGATGCGTGCGGCTTTGGTGCGAATCGCTGGCAAGCGTTACACCGGTTGACTAGCTCCTTTGCGTCTCTGGCTGCTGTAAGCCAGTAGAATACCACTCGGAAAGCTTTTCCCATGATTGCTTTCCAGCTCGCGTGATGTCCACAGTCTCCTTGGTGGATGTCTTGGAGTAGTTCCTTGCCATCTTCAGGTGCTATACATCGCTGGAGTATACCCGATATGCTTTGCTTATATAATTCTCCGTTGATCACTCGAAAAGATTTACTGCGCCTAATTATCTGTCGAGCCTCGCAAAGATCTGCTGGGAGCTGTTTGGCGGACAGGTAGTCGAGGTACTTCTGTGTCCAAACTGAGTCGACCAGAAATACTTGTCGCAAAATATTATGAATAAGCTCGATAATGGCAACTTGCGGGCTAACCTCTGTTTCCGGTGCTGCAGGTGCCCGGGCAGCTTTCTTGACTTTGACTGATCGCTTAGTTATTCGCTCGAAATATATTCCTGGCGGTACAGGTGTATTTGTGGAACCCATGTTGGCCAGGCTGTCTGCTTCTTCGTTACTGGATCTCACGATGTGCTTGAGCTCGCATCCTTTGAAACTTCCCTCGAGTAGGTTGTACATGTCACGGTAGGCAACCATGTTTTCGGCGAGAGCGTCAGATTCTTTCATTGTCTGTTGCACGATGAGGTTTGATTCGCCGTAGATCATTAGTCGGGTGGCTCCACACGCGACTGCCATCTTCATCCCATGCAACAGGGCCTCATATTCTGCGTCATTGTTTGATGCCGGATCGTCGGGTGGAAAGTCCAATCGTAGGACATACTGCAGCTTGTCTCCCCTAGGTGATATTAGAACTATTCCGGCTCCCGCTCCTTCGTTTCTTTTGGACCCGTCAAAGTACATTATCCAGTTGCTCGTGTACTCGGGCGGTCCTGGTGTTTGTAGCTATGTTCACTCGCTTAAGAATTCCACTAGTTCCTGGGATTTTACTGCATTGCGTCCTGTATAGGTGATATCCCAAGCGCCCAACTCGATGCTCCATTTTGCTATTCTTCCGGATGCCATAGGGTTGTTCATGATTGTACCGAGTGATGCATCATTAACCACTGTGATGACGTGTTCCTGGAAGTAGTGGTTGAGTTTTCGAGCTGTAAGAACGACTCCATAGGCAAGCTTCTGGTAGTGAGGATATCTTTGTTTGCATGGCGAAAGCACTTCGCTTATGTAATAGATCGGTCGTTGTACTCCATATGCCTTGCCCTCTTTAGGTCGTTTGACTACGATTGCTGTGCTGATGACCTGGTTTGTTGCGGCTAGGTATAGGTAAAGTGGCTCCCTCTCTTGCGGTGTTGCAAGGACGCGTCTGCTTTGCAACGATCATTTCAAGTCTGCGAACGCTTGTTTAGCTTCTGGTGTCCACTCGAATTTGTCCGTCTTCTTCAGCAGCTTGTAAAAAGGCAGTGCTTCCTCTCCCAATCGCGCGATAAACCTGCTTAAGGCGGCTAGTCGCCCCGCGAGCTGCTGGACTCCGTGTAGATTGGTTGGATCCTTCATCGTCAAAATTGCTTGTATTTTCTCTGGGTTGGCTTCGATGCCTCTGGCGGATACCAGGTACCCGAGAAGTTTTCCCGATGGGATGCCAAAAACACATTTTGTTGGATTAAGCTTGATCCTATATGCGTTGAGGGCGTCGAATGTTTCTCTGATGTCTTCGAGGAGTGTGTCCTCTACTCGGGTCTTGATGACGATGTCGTCAACGTATACTTGTACGTTCTTGCCAATGAGCTTGGCGAGGCATTTTTGCATGCAGCGCTGATATGTTGCGCCTGCGTTCTTGAGCCCGAAGGGCATTGTCGTGTAGCAGTATATACCGTGTGGAGTGATGAATGCTGTCTTTTCTTCGTCTTCCTTCTTCATCCGGATCTGATTATATCCCGAATAAGCGTCCAGGAAGGATAGGTGCTGACAACCTGCCGTAGAGTCCACGATCTGTGGATTCGCGGGAGGGGAAAGTTATCCTTGGGGCAGTGCTTATTGAATGACGTGTAGTCGATGCACACTCGAAGGATGTCATTGTTCTTTTTGGGGACCAGCACCGGGTTTGCTAACCAGGTGGATATCTTGATCTCCCTGATGAATTTTGCAGCTAGCAATCTATTCACTTCTTCTCCAAGCGCTTTCTGCTTGGGTTCTGAGAACCGTCGAGTGGTATGGTTGATGGGTTTAGCATCCTTGAAGACTTCGAGTGAATGCTCGGCGAACTCCCTGGGTATTCCTGGCATATCTGAGGGCTGCCAGGCAAAAATTTCCCAGTACTCACGGAGAGCTCGACGAGCGCGCTTTCCTATGCTTGCGAGAGGGTAGTTGAAACCATCGCTGTCTTCGCGGAATCTGTCGGGTGCACCTGATGTTTTCGGGTGTCGCTGTTGGCGCTGAACTCCAATTCGGGCGCGTTTTTTCTTCGTGAGGGGCATCACGGAGTGATCCATGGTTTTTTCCAGCTCTTGCAATTCTTCTTGCATCCCGAAAGAATTTGCGATCTCGTTGAACTCAATGTCGCACTTGTTGGATTTCTGAAAATCTCCGTCGATGGTGATAACACCGTATTCTCCGGGTAACTTGAGCTTCAGGTACGCGTAATGTGGTACTACCATGAATCTGGCGAACGCTGTTCGACCAAGAATGGCGTGGTACTGTGAGGGCCAGTCGACGACTTCGAAGTCAAGGAATTCTCTTCTGTAGTTGCTTTTAATGCCCAACACAACTTCTAGATTAATTGTTCCGAGTGGGCGGATTGGCTTTCCCGGAACTATCCCGTGTAAGGATGTTTCTGATTCCGCAAGGCCATCCAGGTTCTTGTTCATCCGACGGAGTGTGTCCGCGTAGATAATGTTGATACCGCTGCCTCCGTCCATGAATACGCGGGCCAGATCGTAGTTGCCAATTTGTGCTTGGATTACGAGGGCGGCGTGTCCTGGTCGATAGACTCGTGGTGGGTGGTCTTTCATTGAGAATGTGATCGGTTGATCCGCCATCTTCAAGTATTCGGGCTTTGTTGGCGGAGTCTTCACAACCATGCATAACTGCCTCGTGTTAGTCTTTTGAGCTCTGCGGGATGGACATACCTTCTGGATCATTGCCAGTTGCCCTGCCGGATTCGGGTACGCATTGGCTCCGGAGTTTTGTGCAGGTGGTGCTGGCAGTGCAGCCAACGCCATGTTTGGATTTGCTGGTGGAGGTAGGGGTTATGGCGGCTGGAATCCTTGGTGGCCTCCTCCTGGAAGTGGCGGGTAATTTGGAATGGCTGCTGATCTATTTTTCTTCGAGAAAGCCTCGTGAATGTCATGGAACTTCCGACAATCCTTGAGGAGGTGCGTCGCCTTGGTTTTGCCCGTACGCTTATCTGTAAACAGATGTAGCGAGCAGTAAGCATCAATGTCTTCCTCGGGACTTTCTCTTCCACCTTTGGTTTCCATTCGTGACTTCCGCGTCGTCCAGTATCGCGACTTCGCGTGAATTCCGCTGCTACCATTTCCTCTCGATCTTCGTGATCGTAGTATCTCCTTCTCTTTCTTCGGCCATGGCGATCTTCATCGGCTGCGGGCGATGACGCTCTCTCATTGCACACTGCGTCTTCTCCGTTGGCCCATTTGTCGGCTATGTTCATTAGCTCCCCAATAGTTTTGGGTGCGGCTCTGCCTAGATCTTCTCTGAAAGCAGTTCGTCGGGCGCGTTTTGCAAAGGCTTCAACCGCTACTTCTTCCGAGATGTTTCCTGCGGTGTTCCTGAGTGTGGTCCATCACTGGATATACTCGCGGGTGGACTCGCCGCTTTTCTTCTTGCATGCTCGTAGTTCTTCAATGGTGGCTGGTCTCTTGTAGGTCGATTGGAAGTTTTTGCAGAAGTCGCGATGCAGGTCGTCCCACGATGCGTAACAGGACCTTGGCCTCGCTTCTAACCAGCTACGTGCCGCGCCAATGAGATGTAGATTGAGGTATTGCATAGCCGTGTTCTTGTTCCCACGTTGGCATTTTACTGCCGTGAGGTAATCGTTTAGCCACGAAGAGGGCTCGAGTGAGCCGTCGTACTTCGTTACTTCCGTGCTGAGCTTGAATCTTTTGGGAAGGGGTGCTTCTCGGATGCTGCGGGCGAAGCAAAGTGCACCACAGGTTTCGTCATCTGAAGAGCCGGATGAAGAGCGTTCTCGATATCGCGCTGCTCTTGCCCTATCCACCTTATTTTGTGCGAGATCCGATCGCGCATCGTATCCTGACTTGTCGAGGTCAGTGTCCTTGCTTGGCTCCTTGCTTCGTTTTCGCGAGCGGCTGCTGTGATGTCGCGAGCTTTTGTCTCTCGGGCTGTCCTCGCTGCTACTTCGACTGTCGCCACGGCGTCGAGCTTCTTTGCCTCGACCACGACGTGGTGACTTGTCTCTTCTTGGTGAAGGGGTCCTATGCTTGCGAGACGCCTCTTTTTCTTTCTCCTTCTCCTTTTCTTTCTCCAGCTGCTCTGCGGCCTTCTTGCGGTCATAGGAGGCGAGCCTTGCGGCTGCCAGTCCTAGCCCTTTGCGCACTTGTTTGTACTGCTCTGCCCGAGGGTCGCTTTCTGTCGGCTGGTTCATATGCATGTAAGTTGCTGCGGCCAGGACAGCGGTGGCAGGAGTTTCCGGGTAGACGTTGCCGTCATCATCGACTCGCATGAGGGAGGGCGTGATCGACCTGCTGGTCCCGCCCAAGGACTCGATATCCCTAGATGTTGATGCGTATCCCTTCCTCTCGGGTCGGGTACCGACCGAGGGTGCTAGGGATAGCTCAGCTCGTCGTTGACTTGATTCATCCGCCGCTCTTCTTCGACGGGCCAGATCTATCCGCGCATCCTTGATGGTTGCTGCTGCTCTCACGAGATGATAATGGTAGGCAACCATGTCCTCGTGTGGTGAATCTGCTGCGGGTGGCTTGCTCGTTTGCATAGCCTGCTTGGCGCGATCCCAATCTTCCCGCGAGACGCCGATTATGGCGCGTTCTGCTGCGCTATGTTCTGTCTTCGGGGGTTGCTCTGATCCTGTCATGAAGACTTGAGCCAGTCGTGGCTCGTGCGTCCTAGGCGTAGATCGGAAAGCTCTTTGTACTCGTGAAGGTTCCTCTGTCGAGAGGGTATGGTAGTCATTGGCGTTGAGGCGGACGGACTCGCCGCTTTTCTCCAGACGAAGGCGTGAGTCGACGGCTCCTGATTCAGACCCCGATTCTTCCGGGAAGTGGAAGATTCCATCCCTATCGGTCATGAACTTCAGGCTCCCGAACGTCAAGGTGACGCTCTTTTCCATATCGTCGAATACCGGGCGAGATTCCGGCGAGTGGGGGGTGACCACGACAGATCCGATCCGTATAGGATTGTACGGAGCCGCGGTCGAAGGTTTCCAACGAGAATTGGTTGTCGATGAAGCCGAAGACGCCGGTGATCCAGCGCCCGCTGTTCCCACAGACGGCGCCAATTGTCGAATCCGATGTTCGGCAAATCCCTCAGGTGACCCTATCGGGTTTCGAGTAGGAGAACCCATGAGCGCTGGTGGCGATCGTCGGCTAAACAGGGGGCAAGATTTACCCAGGTTCGGGGCCCTCGTGGAGGTAAAACCCTTACTCCTGCTTCTTTCGATCTGTATTACTCGAGTAGATCGGTTACAATGATGGTTGCTCGAGTCGAGAGTATGATCTCGAGCTCAAGGCTTTTGGATTTCCGTATTGCTTGGTCCTCTACCTGTGGGTCTCTTGGCCTTATATAGGTGGCCAGGTCTCGAACCTTACCTGGAGAGGACTCGAACTCTAACCCTAAGTCGGTTACAAGTTTCCTAACTTAGCCCGCAAGATATTGCAGGTGGGCTTCGTGTGGGCCTTGCGGTGCTCCAAGGACTCCTCCTCTTGGGCCTTAACCTCGGGCCGGAGATGGGAGTGTCCTTTCCCGCAGGGTCTAATATCCATTCCTTCGTCACTCCTACTGGATTGATAACCTTGGTTCTTAACTAAGGGGAATTTCCTACCTCTGTGCTCATCATACCCTCCTCTTGGGGTTCCCAACACGCACCATCAGGGACGACTTGGGGCGATTTTTTTGGTGGCTAGGGCTGGGGAGGAGAGGAAGTTGAGAAGAAAAGAACCCCTCCCGGCCATGCAACTGCCTCTTATAGGTGGAACTTGTCATTCCCGGAATGCTCCGGAGCGAATCCGGCTTGAGAGACAACACATAGAGAGGAACAACAAAGGAACAGTATGACTTGTGTGGAGTAAGGCATATGAATTTATATGAAGAGACAACACATAGGCGGCAAAGACACTAGATGGGATAGAGTTTCCTAGTCGATACATATCCAACGTATCTATTATTTCTAATGTTCCATGTTGATATTATGCCAATTGCTACATGTTTTCTCCCTTCTTTATAGCATTTTTACACGTTTTCCGGGACTAACCTATTAACAAGATGCCAAGTGCCAGTTCCATGTTTTCGGCTGTTTTTGATTTCAGAAAAGTTGTTCTGGAAATATTCTCGGAATTGGATCCCATGAATGCCGAAGTTCCTACTTTCCCCGGAGGCTCCCAGAAGTCCGAATAGGAGTCGAAGACGGGCCCCAGAGGGTCCTCAACATGCCCAGGCGCGGGCCCACCCCTGGCGCGCCTGGGGGTGGTGAGGAGCCCCGGTGCCCCCCTCACGTCGCCCTTTCGCCTATTTATACTCCCCTAAGGGAAAACGCTAGGAGAATCGGCGGAATTCCACGAAACCTTCCGTAGCCGCCGCCATCGTCAACCCAAGTTTCGGGGGGACAAATCTCTGTTCTGGCACCCTGCCGAGACGGGGAAGTGCCCCCGGAAGCCATCTCCATCGACTCCACCGCCATCTCCATCGCAATTGTTATCTCCTGTGACTATGAACCAGTAACAAATAGCCTCCATGATCATTTAGTTTTAGAATTTGTGGTACCACTTATGCTTTGATTAATGATGTTTATGTCGCTTTGCATGATTATGGCTCTTATGCTCTCTTGATTTTTCGCTCCCAGTCTTTTGCTAGCCTCCACCTGTACTGAGTATGGAATTCTACTCGTGCATCCAACTCCCTAAAACCAAGTTTTCCCACTGTGTCCACCATACATACCTACATGTGGTATTTAACTTCCACTCCAAGTAAATTGCTCATGTGTTACCTTTAAAACCTTCAAAATTACTCCTGCTTTGTGTTCCTGTTTTTGCTCATGAGGACGTAAATAGAGAATCTTTATCTCACTTGTTGATTGGATTTCACACCCTGGACTAGTGGCTTCATCCGCTTATCCAATTGATAGAAGAGCTGGCGGCGGGGTGCCCAGCCCCAAATTAATGCAAACAAATTCTCTGCACTATTTTTGCCCCTGATTTATCTGTCAAAGCATAATTGTGTACAAAAAAAGAGAAAGAGGGATGACCTTCTACCCAGATGCGTCCTTCATATGGGAGCCGCTCTTGTGAAATCTAGTTGGCTTGTGACGTACTGTATTTTCTGTTTACCATTCATTGACACTAGCATACACCTCTCCCAAAATATAGACACTCCTCCACGGTATGTGATTGTTGGCAGGCACCCGAGGATTCAGTTAGCCATGGTTTGTGTAAGATGGATGGGAGGAGTGTCGAAATTCTACCTGTGTTTAATAAAGTAAAAGCTCTAGCACATGAGTGATCCCTGCTTCCCTCTGCGAATGGCCTTTCTTTTACTTTTATGTTGTTTTCCATTCTAAGTTTCATGTGCATTTGTCTCAGAAATATTATTAATTGATTCATGATGTGTTATTGCTTGTTCTCAAATTATTTGTTCTAGTCTTCCTCATGAACTTTGAAGGTGTCTTGGCATTTATGTTTTTCCCCACTCTTAAGGACTAGCGAAATACCACTTTGCCATGCTTTCTCTATACTTGAAACAAATGTATATCTTTATTTGCATTGTTATTCATGATCTTTTATTTGTGTTACTTATCATGATGCAAGGTGATTGCTATGCTTTATTATTAAAGTTCTATTTATCATGCTTGTGCTTAAGTCCTATGATCTCAGCTTACATATGTGTTTACATTATGATGATCAAGTTTTGTGTGGTAGCTGTCACCTCAGAAATTATTTTGTTTTATCATTTACCTACTCGAGGACGAGTAGGAACTAAGCTTGGGGATGCTTGATACGTCTCCAACATATCTATTATTTCTGATGTTCCATGTTGATATTATGCCAATTGCTACATGTTTTCTCCCTTCTTTATAGCATTTTTACACGTTTTCCGGGACTAACCTATTAACAAGATGCCAAGTGCCAGTTCCCTGTTTTCTGTTGTTTTTGATTTCAGAAAAGTTGTTCCGAAAATATTCTCGGAATTGGACCCCACGAATCCCGAAGTTCATATTTTCCCCGGAGGCTCCCAGAAGTCCGAAAAGGAGCCGAAGACGGGCCCCGGAGGGCCCTCACCATGCCCAGGCGCGGCCCACCCCTGTCCGCGCCTAGGGGTGGTGAGGAGCCCCAGTGCCCCCTGATGTCGTCCTTTCGCCTATTTATACTCCCTCGAGGGAAAACCCTAGGAGAGTCGGCGAAATTCCACGAAACCTTCCGCAGCCGCCGTCATCGTCAACCCAAGTTTCGGGGGACAAATCTCTGTTCTGGCATCCTGCCGGGATGGGGAAGTGCCCCCGGAAGCAATCTCCATCAACTCCAGCGCCATCTCCATCGCCGTTGCTGTCTCCTATGATGAGGAGGGAGTAGTTCTCCCCCGAGGCTGAGGGCTCTACCGGTAGCTATGTGGTGCATCTCTCTCTCCCATGGTGTGATCCATATGTGATCGTGAGCTTTGTAATCTAGTTGAATAAGTAGATGTTACTCATCATCTTGTGCTACTAAAGTGTTTTATTAATATGAACTTTGGATTCACCTTGTCTCGCGGTGTGAAGGTGACAGTGTGCACATCGTGTGTGTCTCCTCTATGAATTGCGGTGTTTGTCTAGTACCTTCTAGGGCGCTCAAGTTGACAGTGTGGGGATAACTAGACATGGGAATGCTTACTTTAAGGAATGCTTTTTGTAGCCCTACGCAATGATTAGTGTTCGTTATCCAACCGAAGAGGGTTAAGAGTAGCATAGTGAAGAGAAGATGTTTAGTTATTCAAATATGTGATTATTTTTTAGAGTGACCACTAGTGAAAGTAGGATCCCTAGGCCTTGTTTCCAAGCATTGAAACACCGTTTTCCGCCTGTTCTGCTACATGTTTGCTTGCTGCCATATTTATTTTAGATTGCTATTATTACTTATAACCATCCATATTACTCGCATTTCACTATCTCTTCGCCGAACTAGTGCACCTATATACCTGACAAGTATATTGGGTGTGTTGGGGACACAAGAGACTTATTGTATATTAATTGTAGGGTTGCTTGAGAGGGATATCTTTGACCTCTACCTCCCTAAGTTCGATAAACCTTGGGTGATCCACTTAAGGGAAACTTGCTGCCGTTCTACAAACCTCTGCACTTGGAGGCCCAACACTGTCTACAAGAATAGAAGCGTGCGTAGACATCAATACTCATTGGAGAGAACATCATTAAAGAGACAAATAGCAACAAGGAGTAGTGTTCAGAAAAAAAAAATTAAAAAGACAAAGAGAAACAACTAAGAACCAACTCTTCATAGCGAAGAGGCTGGTGGCCTGATGCGCTTTGTTGGGAACCCCAAGAGGAGGGTGTGGTTAGCACAGCGGTAGGAGTTTTCCCCTTAGTTAAGAACCAGGGTTATCACCAGTAGGAGAAAGAGGACCTTCGGAAGGTTGATGCCACTGACGGTGGTGCTGGTGCTTCACCGGTGTCAGCAACAATGTGGAACCTGCACACAACATAACCAAAATACTTTGCCCCAACGGTGCAGTGAGGTTTTCAATCTCACTGGTCTTGCTGAAAACAAAGATTAGACGTGTAGTGTGGAAAACAGTGTATCCTTGCAGTAAGTAAAGAGAGCAGGAAATTGTTGTGGTTTGTTTAACAGTGTGAAAAAATGGACCGGGGTTCATAGGTTCATTAGTGGTGTCTCTCCATAAAAGATAGCATCCTAGGTGAATAAATTACAACTAGGCAATTGACAAATAAAGGTTGCACCGTAGTGCACATATATGACATGAAGATTACTATGATATTTAGTGCGGGTATTACAACAAGATACATAGACCGACATCCATATGCATCTATTACTAATAATCCACCCTCAGGTTATCATCCGAACCCCCTTAGGTATTTTTGATCAGGTGTTTAGGGTTTTCCATCCGGTGGGCATAAATAGGCGAAAGGGCAAAGGCGGTGGAGCTCCAGGGGCCCCGCACCCATTGGTGGCGCGGCCGGGGGGAACACGCGCCACCCTATGTTGTGGCCACCCTCTTGCCCATCTTCGACTCCACTTCGGTGTTCTGGATGCTTCCGGGGAAATAGGAACTTCGGGCTTTGTGGGGTCCAATTCCGAGAATGTTTGCTGAACAACTTTTCTGAAACCAAAAACAGCAGAAAACATGGAACTGGCACTTGGCATCTTGTTAATAGGTTGGTCCCGTAAAAAGTATAAAAATGCTATAAATAAGGGAGAAAAAAGTATCAATTGGCAAAATACGATCATGGAGCATCAGAAATTATAGATACGTTGGAGACGTATCAAGCATCCCCAAACTTAGTTCCTACTCGTCCTCGAGTAGGTAAACGATAAAATAATAATTTCTGAGATGACATGCTACTAACATAAACTTGATCAATCTAATTTAAAAGCATATGCACGCTGAGATCATAAAACTTTAAACGCAAGCATGATAAATCAAACTTTAATAATAAAGCATAGCAATTACTTTGCATCACGAAGAGTAACTCAAATCAAGGATCATGAATAATAATGCAAAGAAAGGTAAACGTTTGTTTCAAGTTTAGATAAAGCATGGCAAAGTGATATTTCGATAGTTCTTAAGAGTGGGGCAAAACATAAATGCTAGGACACCTTCAAAGTTCATGAGGAAGACTAGAACAAATAATTTAAGAACAAATGATATCACATCATGAAGTAATTATTGATGCTTATGGGACAAATTCACATAGAACCCAGAATGACAAAAAGGCTCTCTCAACTGTGCATCAAGTTAGAAGATGGAGACTCAACATAAAAGTAAAAGAAAGGCCCTTCGCAGAGGGAAGCAGGGATCACTCATGTGCTAGAGCTTTTTATTTTATTAAATAGAGGTATTAAAAGTTTTACACTCCTCCTATCCATCTTTCACAAATGTAGCATCCCAACTTTTAATAAAGATGGAATACCTGTGTTATTGTGCTAGTCCCTGGATCAATTGCTAGCACCACAGTACAAAATGAAATATCATGCAAATGCATCAAATTCTATTACATCGCATGATCCAGTCTTTACAAAATAGTATTACAACTTGCATAGTCTTAGAAGACTAGCAGAAAACAAAGTATTACAGCGGAAAACATAGAACAACATTGAGCCCATCTTCTTCATGTGCCACAGGCAAAACATGTTGGCGATAGTCTCGAGATCCTAAACGAAATCCTCACTCGTCTTCAGAAACATCTGCAATATGGAATATGCAGCCACAAGGGAGTCAATACAATTTAATGTATTGGCAAGTAACACTATGGTGGATATAAATGGCAAGACTAATACTACATGCTTATTTGGCTGAGTGGAGTTTTGGCTAAGTTTTGCATAAAGCCAGTTTTCTCCTATCACTTTTGTAAAACCAACTTTTCTTTTCAAGAGGGTGGCAACATTGGATTAAGATCCAAGCACCACAATACTGTTCACTTGGTCAAAATTTTACTTATTTAAATTGATGATGAGATTCTTCCGTCAATCCTTGTCCAGTTGCTCATAGTTGTCCATAACCGGGGACACGGCTAAGATCTTAGTTTCTAACTCTGCAGAGGTTGTGCACTTTCACCCTTTGTCTTCAATTAGCCCAAACATCCTATACACCCGGAGTGCATCATGGAAAGGAGAGAATTGAGACGAGATCTTTCAGAAGAAGAATTCAAACCCACCGGCAAGACCCGTTCCACCTATAATTTTGCTACATCTGCTTGTCAAGCCTGGGCTGAACTCTCACAACTTAGTTGATCAAGACAGAGCCCATAATGTCAAAAGGCTGCACGGGAAGCTACTAAACTTAGAAGGACATAGTAATCTCTTTGTTCCTGGGTGGCCATCCGCAAGTGACAACCTCAAGTGGAATAACCCTTAGATAAGGGCCCTGAGGAAACACTCAACATAACCCAGTCTTACCACTTCCACCCAGGTGGTTCATTCATTAGTTATACTTAGGATTTTTCCTCAACATCTAGTAAAACAATTTGTAACATTGCATAGCACCTAGTAAATTCTAAGGCTATCAAAATAACAAGGTAAAAGGGATGGCTACACACTACTAGGATAATAGCATAGCATGGTATAACTTAGTAACATTTCCTATCATGCATACTACTCAAAATCAACTAATGCATATAGAAAATAATGGGTAGTTGATGGTGTGTTACTTGCCTTGATGAAGTTGGTGAAGATATCACACTCTCTTCACAAAAGATCGTTGCTCTCCGTATAATCTATTCGTTGAAAACACAATAACAAAATAAACAAACATTCTACCAAACAACATACAAGTGTAGAAAACATACAGAGAAACTAACATATCAAAAAGGGGTTTAACCAAGTTGACTATGACAAGGTCAAGATTTGAGTTCATTACTTTTTAAGGAATTTCCAAGGTTTTACTTGGTATGGACTAGGTTGATTTTGATGTGATCTAACTTTATTGTAACCATACTTGTCGAGGAAGTTCCAAGAGTTCACTAAGAATAAACATATTACTTCTTCAACTAAAGTAATACATGCAAACACTTGGTCATATTCACCTTCAAAAATATTTGAGTGACTATGTTAGTATTTTCCATTGTGGCTAAGGTAGGTCTACTAACTTCATCATCAAAGGGAAAATATTACTAAGTCTTGGGTTTTCCATTTGGGTCAATGGTTGGACAAAATAACTTGTTATTCTTCAACTTGTATGGATTGCTTCTAGGCCTCATGTGATTGCCTTCTTGAAGATCATCATCATGCCATCTAAGTTGTTTCCTTCCTTGGTGTGGTGCTTCTCTTGGTCTTGATAGTCTTCATGGTTTTCACTTCACTAATTGGTTTGGGTATGGGATGGGCACAAATACTACTAAGTCAATTTGGAAAAAAAATAAGAAGAAAGATAGAAAGAGAAAGGGAGATGTTTTCTTCTGGATTTCTTCACACTTGTACTTCCTTGAGTTTCCTTTAGTGGTGGAGTCTTTTCTTCAAAATTTCTTCATTGATCCTCCTTGTATTCTCTTCATGTTGCCACCAAGTTGAAAGTGAAGAGCCTTCTATTGCTTGAGTCTTGTTTTTCATTTGCTAACTTGATGGATTCTTGAAGCAAGAATAGGGGGATGCAGGGGTAGATAGAAACCTATATTACTAGTGTTTGAGGTTCACTACTTGGTCTCTTAGAAGGTTTACATACAAGGGACTTGGTCTTGGATTCAAAATGACCACAACAAACAATGGTAGAAAGAAATAGAAACAAAATTTAAGACATAATAACTAGATGGACTACTATGATGGATTTTTGGCTAAAATACATGGTCATGGTCCAAGGGTGTCCAAAATGGTTGGGCAAGGTTGTTTCTGGTTCAAGGTTATCAAATGGAACAATTTTGCAAAAGGAACTATATTGAAATTATTTATACAAATTAATTTATGCCAAAAATACTCAAATAGACAACTTAATTCTAAATTCAATTTTAATTTGTTCAATTATTATTTTGGGACAGAGGATATGAAAGTACACATCCTAAGGTTTCCAAATATATTTTATTTACAATTTTTGGATTTGTAGAATTTGAATTATGCCAAATTTCATCAAACAAGCATATTTGAATTTGAACAAATTTAAGTTTGTCAAATTTGAATTTGGCCAGTGCCAAAAGTTTCTACATGTTCTGGTGATTTCAAAAAGTCCAAGATTGCTAAATTTGGCTTCATGGATCAAAAGATATGATAGATCTAATGTGCAGGGACTAATCTGTAAAACTGCCAAAAATTCTACCGGGAGATAAATTCGAATTAAAGGCTGGCCACATGGCAGTCTCTGATTGGTTGGTTCTGCTGACAGAGCGCTGACTGGGCACGCTGACGTGGATAAGTGATTTGATCAGGGCCATTGGATCCAGATCTGAGGGCGACGTACCCCTTCGCTTAAGTGATCTAATTTGGGCCTTAGGATCTAGATCTACGGCCACGATTAGATCAGGGGGTCGGGTTAGGGTTTCCTCACCGGAATCTCACCGGCGATGGCGTTGCGGTGGTCGGAGCGGCAGCAACTCGAAGGAGACGGCGCTACGGAGCGTTCCAAGGCACGGAGATGACACCACGGGAATCAGCGCGTCACGGAGAACTCGAGGGTGGCCACGGCGCGGGCTCGCGCTTCCCGGTACAACTCCTATGCGCGGACGGAGTCGAGCGGCCTCCGGTGAGTTGCAACCCGCACGGCGCCGTTGATTCCCTGCACGGAAAAAGCGACCAAAGGTCTCAATGGATGCGCACGGTCACGAGGAACCCAGAGGACCACAGTGGGGCGGCAGAAGGGGGCTACCTTGGCCGGGATCTTGATGGCTCGACGGCGGGATGTAGGAGCTCCGGCGAGGAATTTCCGTGGCTTGGGGGTACGATTAACAGAGGAGGGAGAGGGGAAATGTGGAGGGGGCCTGTGGCTATTTGTAGGCGCAAATATGACAAGGAATTATGGCCTTAATGGCCCTTAATCGTGCGGCAAAGAAATCGGCCGTGACAGTGTTCTTTCCAAACAGAGGAAGAAGATGATGACGTCATGGGTGACGTCATCCATTTTTTTCTTTTTATTTCTGTTTGTTTAATTAAATCATAACTTCTGTTTTAATTGTCCAAATGACATGAAACAAAATCCTAAATTCTTGAAATTTCAAATACTTTTCAACTATAACATTTTTGAAAACAAAGAAACATATTTTATTTTTGAATTTTGTAAAATTTATTAATTCCTTAATAGTCACTTAATGTGATTTTTTAATTTATGAACTCATAAATCATAGTTATTGGTCAATTATAATTTCAGTGGCATTCTAAATGTTGAAACATATTTTTGAAAGTCATTTCATCTTGTTTTCACAATTTTCTATTTTGAAATATAAATAAAACACTAATAATACTTTAAGGCCATTTTAAAATTTAGAAATTGATAAATTGATGTTATTATCTAAATAAAACTTCAGAGACATTTTACATGTCATATATTATTTTTGGAAACCCATTTTAAAACTATTTTCACATTTTATATTTTTTTGGATATGAAGGATTTACCATTAGTAACTTAATGTTATTTAATTAGTTCATATCAAATAATTAATATTGTTGATCAATAAAATTTAGAATAAAACCACAAGTCATAATATTGTTTTCAAAACCCTCTTTTATGTTATTTTCCAAACAATGCATTTTATTTTCACACCTTCATGTTTGAAACTTGGAATAACAACTAAAAGTTATTACTAATAATTTTATTCTCATCAAATACTTTTAAGGCCTAGAACTTTATTAAGGGTTATAAATAATTGAGTAATGTTGCCATAAGATAAACTTCAAACTTAATATTGGAGTTGTAAACATTTTAGATAAAGGTTTGTTAACAAAAGATATTCCCTTTGTATAAAGGAACTTATTTTTTGAATGAAGGTTTAGGGTTTAAGGATCATAGGCATAATTGGATTTCTAATTCCAATAAACTTGGTATAGGACCACATAATTCATTTTTGTTTGAGTTTTATTTGATTTTGGTGACTTGTATTGTCATGAAAACAAAAGTTTCAAATTTTTGTGATTTTTGCATTTTTTCAAAAATCAGGGATGTTACAACAAACCATGGCTAACCGAATCCTCAGTTGCCTGCCAACAATCACATACCGTGGAGGAGTGTCTATATTTTGGGAGATGTATGCTAAGGTCAACGAATGGTAAACAGAAAATACAGTACGTCACAAGACAACTGGATTCACAAGAGCGGCTCCCGTGGTGAAGGACGCAATTGGTGTAGAAGTTCATCCCTCTTTCTCTTCTGTTTACACAATTATGCTTTGACTGATAAATCAGGGGAAAAAATAGTGAAGAGAATTTTGTTGCATTAATTTGGGGCTGGGCACCCCGTTGCCAGCTCTTCTATCATTTGGATAAGCGGATGAAGCCACTAGTCCAGGGTGTGAAACCCAATCAAAAAGTGAGATAAAGATTCTCTATTTACGTCCTCATGAGGAAAAACAGGAACATAAAGCAGGAGTAATTTTGAAGGTTTTAAAGTTAACACATGAGCAATTTACTTGGAATGGCAGCTAAATACCACATGTAGGCAGGTATGGTGTACACGATGGAAAAAACTTTGGTTTAAGGGAGTTTGGATGCACGAGTAGAGCTCATACTCAGTACAGTTGGAGGCTAGCAAAAGACTGGGAGCGACAAATCAAGAGAGCATAAGAGCCATAATCATGCATAGCAACATACACATCATTAATTAAAACATAGGCAGTATCACAAGTTCAAAAACTAAGTGGTCATGGAGGCTATTCGTGACTGGTTTGTAGTCATAAACATGGTGTGAGCATGCGCCAAGTCAACCAAATAAATCATTTGAAAGAGAATACCATATATTGATGCTTTACCATGACAAGTACAACTCATCAATCTTTCAATACATATTAAACACTCTCAGCTATTTGAGGCTAATCATGATACTAAATAACCACAAGTCTTTAATACTAAAATAACATTTAGCATGGCATGAAAAAGTTCTAGCCACAGTCTATACAAGCTTCTACTAAAACTGTTATAAATTCTACTTCAAGTAGTAGTTTTATTTCTCCCAACAAGCTCCATACAAAACATGCTTAAAAAAATACTCTTTATGATACAGCAAGCAAACATGAGAGTACTCACGTAACACTACCAAAACTAACAGCTCTGGTAAGAGATACATGCAAAATAGGAGCTAAATGAATGCAACAACTAGAAAGAGATTAAGAATACAACGTATTCTCATGAAAAAGCGGAGCGTGTCACTCTCCAATAAAAGAATGCTGTGGTTCAACCAAGATTATTGAAAAGGTAAAAACAGACTGATATAAAAATAAAAAATAAACTGAAAACAAAAAAATAAAAGACGCTCCAAGTAAAGCACATAAGATGCGACCGAATAAAATTATAGTTTCACTAGAAGTGACCTAATAATTTGTTGATGAAGAAGGGGATGCCTTGGGCATCCCCAAGCTTAGACGCTTGAGTCTTCTTGGAATTTGCTTGGATGTACCACTGGGGAATCCCCAAGCTTAGGCTTTTCACTCTTCTTGATCCCATCATATCATCCTCTTCTCTTGACCCATGAAAACTTCCTTCACATCAAAATTCTCACAATCTTCATTAGCAACGTTAGTGCAATTGAAATAATAAATTCACATGGTTCAGTTTCAACACAAGTCTAACACTAAAATACTTTCACAACTTTTTTCAAAACTCTTTTTCTCAAAAGAACAACAAAACTAAGAGATTAAGATGCAAATGCGATAAATGGCAGAAATCTGTCAAAAGAGAACAGCAGGTAAAGATCGATTTTTTGAAAAATATTATGTTGCTCATATAAAAAAGTTCTCTTCTAAGAAAAGTTGCGTGTATAACTCAGGATTAAGCACAAAAAATATCAGGTCATCTTAAATTTTCTGTGATTTTTAACGGAATTAACAGTGGACAGAAGAAATCTGTTTCCTGCGCAGAAATCCGAAATATAGGCTCAACTTTTGACTAGAGGCTTTACTTGGCTCAACAAAAACTCAAAAGAAAAGATACAGCGGGGTTGCTAAGGAAATATAAAACACGCAGGTGCAAAGCAAACCAAAGAAAACAGGTTGAAAACAGCAAAATAAAATGGGTTGCCTCCCGGTAGCGCTTTTCTTTAACGCCTTTCAGCTAGGGATAAAAGGGAAACTCAAGTATTTTAAAGTGAAGAAGCATCAACATAATATTTTTCTCTAATAATAGAGTCAAAGGGTAGCTTCATATTCTTTCTAGGAAAGTGTTCCAAACCTTTCTTTAGGTGGAATTGATATTTAGTACTCCCCTCTTTCATATCAATAGTAGCACCAACAGTTCTAAGAAAATGTCTTCCCAAAACAATAGGACAAGAAGCATTCCATTCAATGTTCATAAAAAAAATATAAAGAGGGGAAAGGTTATTATTACCATAATAAGAACATCATCAATTCTACCAAGAGGTTTTCTTCTTAGCATTATCAGCAAGATGAACTTCCAAATAACAGTGTTCCAAAGGTGGTAAATCAAGCATATTATAAAGCTTCTGAGGCATAACAGAGATACTAGCACCAAGATCACACAAATAATTGCAATAAAAATCATTTACTTTTATATTAATGATAGGATCCCAACCATCGTCTAATTTCCTAGGGATAGATGTCTCAAGTTTCAACTTTTCTTCCCTAACTTTCATGAGAGCATTGGTAATATGTTTAGTAAAGGACATATTCATGGCACTAGCATTGGGACTTCTAGCAAGATTTTGTAGAAACATAATAAATTCAGAGATAATGCAATCATCAAAATAAATATTATTATCATCAAAAGTAATGGGACCATTATCTCCCACATCTCTAAAAATTTCAGCACTTTTATCAGAAGCAATTTCAGCAGTTTGAGGCAATTTAGCACGTTTCACCAAAGGAGTAGGGACTTTATTAACACCAACTACTTTACCATTGGTAGTAGGATTTTTACTAGCACTTGGAGCTTCAGTTTTACTAGTGGTTGTGATAGTGCAAACTCTAGCAATATTATTCTTTCTAGCCAATTCATCTTCTCTTTCCCACCTAGCACGTAATTCCGCCATCAACCTAACATTATCATCAATTCGAACTTGAATGGCATTCAAAGTTTTACTTTGTTTAACATCTTGTTGAAAAACCTTTAGTTTTAGAAAATCAACATCAATAGCAAGGCTATCTACTTTAGAGGCAAGAACATCTACTTTACCAAGCTTTTCAACAACAGATTTATTAAAAGCAGTTTGTGTGCTAATAAATTTTCTAAGCATGTTTTCAAGATCAGAGGTAGAGGTTTTATTGCTACTGTAGGAGTTTCCATAAGAATTACCCTAACCATTATTAGTAGGATAGGGCTTATAATTGTTTCCACCAAAATTTATTTCTATAAGCATTGTTGTTAAAATTGTTATTTCTAATAAAGTTCACATCAACATGCTCTTCTTGAGCAACCAAAGAGGCTAAAGGAACATTATTAGGATCAACTTGAGCTTTACCATTAATAAGCATAGACATAATAACATCAAGCCTTTCACTTAAAGAGGAGGTTTCCTCAACAGAATTTACCTTCTTACCTTGTGGAGCTCTCTCAGTGTGCCACTCTGAATAATTTATCATCATATCATCAAGAAGCTTTGTTGCATTGCCCAAAGTGATGGACATAAAGGTACCTCCGGCAGCTGAATCCAATAGGTTCCTTGAGGAGAAATTCAATCCTGCATAAAAGGTTTGTATAATCATCCAAGTAGTCAGTCCATGAGTGGGACAATTCTTCACCATATTTTTCATTCTTTCCCAAGCTTTAGCAATATGTTCATTATCAAATTGTTTAAAATTCATTATGTCACTTCTCAGGGATATAATCTTAGCAGGAGGATAATATTTTCCAATGAAAGCATCTTTACACTTAGTCCATGAATCAATACTATTTCTAGGCAAAGATAGCAACCATTCTTTAGCTCTTCTTCTCAAAGAGAAAGGAAATATTTTCAGTTTAATAATATCTCCATCCACATCTTTATATTTTTGCATCTCACATAGTTCAAAAAAATTATTAAGGTGCGCAGCAGCATCATCAGTACTAATACCAGAAAATTGCTCTTTCATCACAAGATATAATAAAGCAGGGTTAATCTCGTAGAAAGCAGCAGTAGGAGCAGGTGGAGCAATATGTGTACAAATAAAAATCATTGTTGTTTGTGCTAGTGAAGTCACACAACTTAGTATTCTCAGAGGAAATCATTTTAGCAGAATAAAGGAAGCAAATAAATAACAACTATGAAGGAAACTAATTTTTGTGTGTTTTCAATAAAGAGAAGAAAAACAAGACAAACATAAAAAGAAGACAATAAACAAAATAGAGAGGTTGAGAGTGAGAGACTCCCCTTGCCAGAAGACTTCTTCCTCTCCGGAAATGGCGCCGGAAAAATCCTTGATGCGCTTTGTTGGGAAGCCCAAGAGGAGGGTGTGATGAGCACAACGGTAGGAGTTTTCCCCTTAGTTAAGAACCATGGTTATCAATCCAATAGGAGAAAGAGTACCTTCGGAAGGTTGATGCCACTGACGGTGGTGCTGGCGCTTCACCGGTGTCAACAACAATGTGGAACCTGCACACAACACAACCAAAATACTTTGCCCCAACGGTACAGTGAGGTTATGAATCTCACCGGTCTTGCTGCAAACAAAGATTAGACATATAGTGTGGAAAACAATGTATGCTTGCAATAAGTAAAGAGAGCAGGAAATTTTTGTGGTTTGTTTAACAGTGTGGAAAAATGGACCGGGGTTCATAGGTTCACTAGTGGTGTCTCTCCATAAAAGATAGCATGCTGGGTGAACAAATTATAGATGAGCAATTGACAAATAAAGGTTGCACCGTAGTGCACATATATGACATGAAGATTACTATGATATTTAGTGCGGGCATTACAACAAGATACGTAGACCGACATCCATCTGCATCTATGACTAATAATCCACCCTCAGGTTATCATCTGAACCACCTTAGGTATTAAGTTGCAAGAAACAAATAATTGCATTAAAAAAAGTGTGTAATGTAAGCAATGATTATGCACGCGAGCACTCTCACCGCTGTTTTCTCCCTAATGGCAACATCACATCCCCCCTTTACGTTTCTGTCACTCGAGCATGGTGGTGAGGAGGCATGAACCCACTATCGAGCATAAATACTCCCTGTTGGAGTCACTAGCAACTACTTGGACAGAGAAACCACTAGCAACAGAAAGCATGGAAGATCACAAATAGCATATGCAAATAAAGACTATAATCAACTTGGCATAAGTTCAATATTCATCGGATCCCAGCAAACACAGCATATAGAATTACATAAGATCAATCTCAATCATGATAGGCAGCTCACGAGATCTAAACATGGAGGCATATGAGGAGAAGACAACCATCTAGCTACAGCTACGAACCCGTAGTCTAGGGATGAACTACTCACGCATCACTCCGGAGGTAGGCATGGTGATGGAGAGGCCTCTGGTGATGATCTCCTCTCTGGCAGGGTGCCGGAAACAGCTTCAGAACCCCCCCGATCTAGGGTTGACGGTGACGGCGACTGCGGAACTTTCGGGGATTTTTGATTAGGTGTTTAGTTTTTTCATCCGGGGGGCTTAACTAGGCGAAAGGGCAAAGGCGGTGGAGCTCTAGGGGCCCCACGCCCATAGGTGGCGCGGCCAGGTGGAGTAGCGCCACCCTATAGTGTGGTCCCCTGTTGCCCGTCTTTGACTCCTCTTCGATGTTCTAGATGCTTCCAGGGAAAATAGGAACTTCGGGCTTTGTGGGGTCCAATTCCGAGAATGTTTGCAGAACCACTTTTCTGAAACCAAAAACAACAAAAACAGGGAACTGGCACTTGGCATCTTGTTAATAGGTTAGTCCCGGAAAACGTATAAAAATGCTATAAATAAGGGAGAAAACAAGTAGCAATTAGCAAAATATGATCATGGAGCATCAGAAATTATAGATAAGTTGGAGACGTATCATGGCCGAGGCCACCATGTAAGATATTATGGTTTGTCACCGCAAGATATATCTTGGGTGCATTGCCAATTCTCAACATTTTAGCTCACAGTTCAACATTAGAAATAGAGAGATAACAATGATTTTTTTTTGGGAATAATGGGGGGAGGGAGAACCCAATGTGTTAGGATAAGACTCCCCCTATGTCCATGCCTACACCTAAACCCAAACAAATAGTCAACTATAGGGGTGTGTGAAAGATCCTCAAGTTAAACTCCTTGAATCGATGATAGTTTGCTCATTCCTCAAATACATGAATCTTGAATCATCTAGAGGCTTCGTGAAGATGTCCGAGAGATTATCCTTGGTTGAGACATATGCTAGCTCAATATCACATCTTGCCATATGATCCCGGATGAAATGATGACGAATCTCAATATGCTTTAGCCTTGTGTGTTGCACGGGGTTGTAGGATATCTTGATGACACTCTCATTGTCACACAAGAGTGGCACCTTTTCTAAGTGAACATCATACTCTTTGATGGTTTGCCTCATCCATAGTAATTGGGTGCAAGCACCAGCGGCCGCCACATACTCGTCTTCGGCAGTGGAGAGAAACATACACTTTTTCTTCTTGGAAGACCAACTCACCAAAGACCTACCAAGGAATTGGAAAGCCTCCAAATTATACTTCCTATCATCTTGATCACCGGCCCAATCCGAGTCTGTGCACCCTTTGAGAGAAAATTGTGCCCCCTTTGGGTACCACAAACCAACTATTGAGGCATGGACCAAATATAGAAAGATTCTATGGACCGCCACCAAATGGCTTTCCTTAGGAGCCGCTTGATACCTTGCACAAACACCTACACTCAACACAATATCGGGCCTAGATGTACAAAGGTAAAGCAAAGAACCAATGATAGAATGATGCGACTTTTGGTCCACATCTTTACCATACGGATTGCACTTGAGGTCGCATGACTTGCATTGGAGAGACCTTCTCTTTTGAACCTTGGAAGATAAACCTCTTGAGCATGTCTTGGGTATACTTGGCTTGAGTGATGGAAGTCCCACGAGCCAATTTCTTGATCTCAAAGCCAAGGAAGAATTTAAGCTCTTCCATCATAGACATCTCAAACCTATTAGTCATAAGCTTTGAGAACTCATTATTGAAAGCTTGGTTAGTTGAGCCATCCACATAGAGTTGGCATATGAAAAGCTCTCCTTTTACCCTCTTTGTAAAAAAGGTTGGGATCGATTTGCCCCACTTCAAACCCACGATCTTGCAACAACCCTCTAAGGTGCTCATTGAAAGTGCATTCTCGATATCTCGCTGTTTTGTGTGTTTGTTAACAACATGAAGAAGTTACTAACCGTATGTGCTACTTTGTCAAAGGATTTGGTCTTAAATCAGCATGTATACGGTGTCAAAGAAATGGTGAAGAAATCGAAGATCAACGAACCTTTTCGGGCCAGAAAAGGGATTTTCAGTGTGCAATCCGGATTATTCCGGATGGAGTCCGGAATCCGGATTCAGTCCGGATGAGTCCGAGTGCAACGCGAATTTCTCTGTTTCAATCCGGAATATTCTGGGTGAATCCGGGTGTCCGGACTGAGTCCGGACGAATCCGACTGCAACGGGATTTTCTCTGTTGCAATCCGGATTCAGTCCGGATGATTCCGACTGCAACGTGAATTTCTTTGTTGCAATCCGGAATCATTCCGGACGAATCCGGGAGGCCGGAAAAATCCGGAGCAATCTGGGCTTGTCGCATTTTGGGCAGAAAAACGGCTAGTTTGAGTGGGGGCTATAAATAGCCCCTCTCTTTCTTCCCCAAGGGTTAGCTCTCTCCTGCATTGAAGACACCATTAATGGAGATCACCCACTAGCTAGATCTCCCTCCTCCTCCACCCAAACTTGTTGATTCTTTGAGGATTGAAGGAGGACCACCGGATCTACATCTTCACCAACCGGATTTCCATTTCCCTCTCATTTGCTTGAGAGATCTTTGCTTAGGGTTTCCTCTTGTGGAGAACCTAAGATTCTTGTTCTAGTGGTGATTCAAGAAGAGTTGGGAGCCCCCAATTAAGTTGTGGGTGTGTGCCCCAAGTGTTTGTAAAGGATTCGATCCCCGCCTCAAAGGGGTTCAATAGTGAGAGGTGAACTAGGCCTTTGTGGCGCAAGTTCATCGGAGAATAGGGTGAGGCCTTTGTGGCGTTGAGTAGGCCTTCATGGCGAGCTCACACCCCTCCAACGAGACGTACTCCCCTAAAAAGGAGGAACTCGGGAATACATCGTGTCTCCGTGTGCTTCCATCGGTTACCTCGTTCCTTCCTCTTTACTTACTTGTACTTGTAGCTTTTATTGTAGTACTTGTTGTATTAATTGTTGTTCTAGTTGCATTAATTGCTTGCCTTGTCATATAGGTAAATTCACCATTAGTTGCACTATCGAGAGAATTTACCTTCTTGTTAAGCCTAAACCTTAAGAAAAATTAAAATTGGTCGTAGCACCTATTCATCCCCCCTCTAGGTGCTCATACTTTACTTTCACTCATACCACGCACGTGGAGCTTGTTTAAGTCCATAGAGTTCCTTAGAGAGATTGTAGACATGGTTAGGGGAGTTTGGGTTCTCGAAACCCAGAGGTTGCTTAACATATACCTCCTCTTTCAATGGACCATTTAGAAACACACTTTTTACATCCATTTGTTACAATTTAAAGTTGTGAGAAGATGCATATGCAAGGAGGATACAAATGGAGTCAAGACGAGTCACGGGAGCATAGGTTTCATCAAAGACAATGCCTTCCACTTGAGTGTAGCCTTGAGACACCAATCTTGCCTTGTTCCTCACAACAATACCATGCTCATCTTGCTTGTTCTTGAAAATCCATTTAGTGCCAATAACATTGTGACAATCTTTAGGCTTCTCAACTAGCTTACAAACTTTATTGCGCTAAAAGTTATTGAGCTCATCATGCATAGCTTCCAACCAATCGGAATCTTCAAGAGCTTCATCCACTTTGTTTAGTTCCACCATGGATATGTGAGCTTGATGCTCAGTAAAGCTTGCCAATTGAGCTCTTGTGCATATCTTGTTTTGCACATCACTCAACACCTTATTATCGGATGCATCAATATGCTTCAAGTCTTTTGCAATCCTTCTAGCACTATAGGCTTCGATATCCTCATTATTGCAAGGAGGAATCACTTGATCATCTTGATCATTTGGGTCCTTGTCTTGACCAGAATGTTGGACTTAATCATCATCATCATTTGCTTCAATTTGATATGAAGAAGGTTGATCTAGGCCTTGACCTTGGCTAGCTTGAGTAATAGGAGTGGTTGGTTCTTGCATAGCAACTTGGTCAACAATTGAGGGTCTTGAACTTGTTCTTGGTATGGTGCATCACTTGCTCCCTTAGTTTGATCTTCCAAAATAGATGAGGACCCTACTTGAGTAGTGCATAGTTCTTCTTGAATAGACACAAGATGTCCCTGAATGGGGCGCAAAAATCTCAGGCCCATTCTTCCTATGGCTTCTTGAGGTATTTCAACATCTTCATAGGAAACACGAAATTGCCCAAATTGGGAGCCATCTTTTTCTTCGAACACCACACTACATGCCTTTTCATAGACTATATAAGTGTGGGATTCGGCACCATAACCAAAAAATGTACCCACAAGAGATTTAGCTTGGAATTTAGACAAACAAACACCTTTGATCAAATAGAAATATTTATAATCGAAGACACGAAAGTAGGAGATGTTGGGTTTTATGCCGGTGAGAATACCATATGGAGTCTTCACTAAGCCCTTGTGAATGTAAAGCCGATTGTATGAATGACAAGCGGTGGAGATGGCTCCGTCCCAAAGATATTAGGGAGAATCAAACTCCGCCAACATGGTCCTAGCCATATCCAATCAAGTCTGGTTCTTTCTCTCGGCTACACCATTTTGTTGAGGGGTATATGCAGTAGAATATTGATGACGAATACCATCTTCACTTAGGAACTCATTAAGGGTGTAGTTCTTGGACTCGGAGCCATTATCACTCTAAATAGCCAAGATAGGAAGACTGTGTTTACATTGCACTTGATTGGAGAAGTCGCTGACGGTTTGTTGGATCTCACTCTTCAACTTTAATAAATATACCCAAGGGTATCTTGAATAGTCATCCACTATCACCAAGCAATACTTCTTTCCTCCAAGACTTTTCCTCGGACACGACATCAAAGAGATCAACATGGAGAAGCTCTAAGATCCTCTTTGATGAAATGATTGTCTTCCTTTTATGGGAGACATCATGCATCTTGCCTTAAACACAAGCCCTATGTGACGCCCCGAGATCGGGCACTATGCAGATTTCAGCATTTCCGCCAAAATCCACATAATAACCGATTTCAGGTTGCCACTTGTGATAACATTACAACAGTTCACGAATAATCCACAACAACAACATAGGTGGTATATACAAGACGACTCAAACGAGTCAAGGATACAACTGATACAATACAAAGATCCAAATAACAGCGGAAGAAACAACATAGTGTCTGACTACGGACAAGATACAAATTGGACTAAGAGTCCTGAAGATAACCGATGGCGTCCAATCCCTGCCCAGGCCAAGCCGGAGGGATTCCCAAGCTAACGTCGTCAGACTTCAAACCTGTTGACTGCAATGTGGAATATGCAGCCACGAAAAGGGATTCGTGGGTCAGTACGGTTAAGTACTGGCAAGTGGATAAACCATACTCACAAGATACCAGCGTAACCAATCATCACAAGATACAAATACTTTGGGTACAACGGAAGGAAGAGATTAGTGCAAAGAAACGGCAGCGGGCAGCACCAACAACTAGAGAGACACGCTACAACTTCCGGCTAAAAGAAAGGGATGAGATAGCGCGACAAAACCAACTATAACTACTCACCAAACAATACCCATCCAGTGTTACCCCCTACTAAGGAAGCAACCCAAGGAAACTCACACTGTTGATTAAGGTGACATTCATTTTTATGGTGGAGGTAATCTATATTACTAGTCAAGTTATCATCGTTAAGTGTAAGTTGTCTGAGTACTTGTTAGCCAGCACTTTCACCAAGTCATCCATAACCGCGGACAACACGGCTTCTCGAGAAGATTTAACCCTGCAGGGATGCACCAATTTGGCCGTACACGTAAGAATAACCCGCCAGGCGGGGAGCAAACCCACCAAGCAGGCCACTCAACACAACCCAACTCTTCTTCGCATCAAGCCCAAAGAACCACGTGTTGTGCGTGCGCGGCTAATCGAGCCCCCACGAAGAAAAGGGGGACCCTCATAGCACTGGAAGACCACGCCGCCCTAAATGCCGACTACAAAAGTTCCACCCTGGCGCCAAGGGATCGCACCTGCATATGCATGCATCAAATGGAAAGCCCGAACTAAGTGTGGCGATTTGGACGAGATGCGAATCGAATCAGAATTGCGGGGGGCGCCCATACTCGCTTCCCACATGCGGTTAGTGCGCTCATCATGGATCGGAGGACAAGACCCTTTTCCTAATTAAGTTCGACACTAGCAGGCCTCAAAACCACGCCGGGCCTGCTGCCGGTGCCTTATCATCAAATTATTATTACCCAAAACATTAACATGTTGTTGATTGAATTGAAACCCAACTATCAAACTAAACAGGTGATAAGACGGACAACAAGACTTGCACGCAAACAACACTAAGCATGCAACTACGACACTAGGGCCAACAGGGTAAACAAACAACAGTTAACAGGAAGTGGAAGGAAGGCTATATCATGGCTTCAAGGTAAACATATGATAGGATCGAGACACAAGCATCGAATCATAAGGCTAGCATAAGAACAACGGAAAGAATCGGTAACAAGTGATGAAAGGCAGCCATAGACAGCAAGTGAGTATACTTTCCTGGAATCCAGCAAGTAGAGGTACATCCGAAGAACTTGTCGTTGCTTACATCATCTCAATGTCCTATCCGTGAAGAAGCAACAAACTAGAACAAACACCAGATGCAACAATTACTTCTACGGCAAAAGATCCAGCATGATCAAGATATGGATGCATGACAAGTTTAAGGATGCATCAAAGATAAACTAGTTGACATGGTAAACATATTTAAATGGGCCCATATACAATTTGGATTGCATATGGAAAAGCCCATGAATTAATGTTGAATTAAATGATCTACAAATAACCATCATGTGAAAGTTGATTAGAATGATGCATGGATGATGAAAACAATAAGAAAACAACAATAGCTTCAGTTTGATATGTTGTTTACCAAGTTTGGAATTTTATTTATTAAGTTATGAACTTTGGCATTTTAAATGATTTAAACAAACATTTGTTGTTTTCACCAATTTTAAATGTTCAAAACAGATAACAAAATTTATATTTGGAAAGAACACAAAATTTCAGATGGAATACATATTTCATTTGTTGAATTTGGATTTTAGATGAGCAAGTTATTAAATTGACAATTTTAAATGCATTAATTAAGAAATAGTTGTTCAGCAATTAAATTTATTCAAAACAGAAAACAAAGTTTATATTTGGAAAGCTTGTTCAATTTTGCATGGAAACCATATTTTACATGTTGGAATTGGATTTGAATTGCCCAAGTTATGAATTTTGCAATTTAAAAGGTGTAATTAAAGTATTGAATTATTACACCACTTTTAATTAGGAAAAACAGTAAACAAATTGTATTGGAAAGGTTGAAACTTGTATAAAATGTTTCAATGAACATTTTGAGCTATTAAACATAATTTTTGGATCATTATTGAATTTAATATGCATTTTTCCATAAGCATTTTTATTCTGCCCCTTTTAGTAAACAGAAGGAAACATGTTCAAATTAATTCAATTGTGACCAAATAAAATACCACTGTGTAGAGTTTGTTAAGACAAATTTTTAGAGCTCAAGTTTGCTCAGTTTGGGTGAACAAAACTCAAGTTATGAAATTCCAAAGTTTCCAATTTTTATTGCAATTTCTGTATTTAATTATTTAGTGCAAAATTTATTACAGAAACATGTTGCAACTTTGTGACTAATAGAAAGAGCATAAGATTCTGAATCCACAGAAACTTGAATCATTGAAACTGGATCAATTTTCAATTTGTTATGGATTTTACAAATAAAGGTTCAGATCTGTATTTCTAAAGTTCGAGACATAAAAGAAAAAGGGCAAAAAAAATGGGTGTCTTTTGCTTCCAGGGGGAGTCAAACCCGCGCCTCGCGGGAGCGCACGGACGGCTCGGTCCACTGAGCTAGCGGTGCGTTTGTGATGGACAACGGGACGCGGACAGGATGAGGTGTTGCCTTCGCAACATCTGACGAAACTGAAGATTTTCTTCAGTTAGCAGCGTTGACAGGCCGTAACGACGGTGACACCAAACCGCAGCCAGCGACGATGATCCGCTCCAAGGCGGTACACAGAGCAAGGGGAGGGAAGCAGGGAGAATGCCCAAAGGCGAGGCTCACCTTAGGTGCGGCCTTGGCTCGGTGGAGAGGAGGTAGAAGCGACGGTGGCGACGATCGCGGAAGGAGAGGTCGTGGTGGCCGACGGGAAGAAGACGTGCACGGCGGGGACAGCCCGGGGCATCTCCGGCACCGATTTCCGGCGAGGACGACAAGGGCAGCGCGGGAGTTCCATTCCCGCAACTAGCTCGACGATCGGAGCTACGTTTCGGCGGGGCGACGACGACCTCTGACGGCGGTTTCTGCTCTTCGTGGTGTTACAGAAACAGAGAAACAAGAGATGGATGAGGAAGAAAGGGGCGGCGGATGGAGGAGATGGAGAGGAGAGGTTCTAGGGTTAGGGTTGGAGGGGGAAGGAGGTGCTTTAAGGTGGGGGGAGCAGGTGGAGGTGGGGGATCGATGGTGGGGGTGACGACAGCGACCTGTCCCCCTCGCCTGTACGGAGAAAGGAGAATAGGGAGGTGGGCTAGGCTTGGGGTGGTAGGTGGGCTGGCCCTTTTTGGGCTGGTCTGCCTCCCCCTTTGTTTTATTTTTATATTTTTTTTCCTTTGAAATAGAAAAGGTAGGAAAGAAAAGGATTTTGATGGTTGAAAACATGAACTTAATTTTAAATAGATGAACCACTTCATATGCCCAAGTGCACCAAGTTTTGTTTTCAAAATTTCAAATATTTATTTGTTGTTTGAATTTGAATTTGAAACTCAATTTAGGGTTTTAATAAAAGGTGATTTACTTAACCAAGCAACATTTATTTTTCCACTTCAATTTCATTGAAACAATTTGAGTGTGATACAAGAGGGCATTGTTTGAATTTCTTAAATTGGTTTGAAAGTCTTGATTGGTTTGAAAACAAGTGCAATGAATATGATGCATGATGCTATGTCATGTAAAAAAAAAAGAGAAGCAACCAAGAATTCTTTTGGGGGGAAAAAAATTCCCCGGGTGTTACACCCTACACATACGATCTTTGGCAAAGAAAACATTTTCTTTTAGTCCGAGGATGTGACCACCCTTGTGAAGAATTTTCAAAGTTCTCAGGTTGACATGGGATAAGCGACGATTCCACAACCACCCCATGGCGGCCTTACCGAAGAGACACATCGTTTGAGAGTTGGTGGACTCCAAAAAGTCTACCACATACAACTCATTTTTGACATATCCAACGTAAGAAACATCGAGAGACTTTCTCCACATGATCATCACCTTGTCAGGATCAAAGAAGACGAAAAATCCCATCTTTCCTAAATCACGAAGTGAAATCAAATTGAAACCAAAGGATTCGACAAGCATGACATTTACAAGGGTGATATTTGGGGCAACAACCACCTTGCCGAAACCATTTACCTCAGATTTTGACTTATCTCCATAAGTGACGGTTGCTTGATTTATATTTGGTTTCACCTCCGTCATTAGCTCCTGCTTCTAGTCATGTGACTTGTACACCCACCGGAAGCATAGCCCTACAAGGAATCATTGAATTGAGTTAGGACCCGAAAAGGGTCCTCTCATGTGAGCAACAAGGGTCTTTGGAACCCAAACAGAGTAATCAATGTAACCCTCAATAGTACCAACATATTTATCTTGTGCAACACCATAACAATCAACAAATAATAAATGGTGTGGATTGTTAGTTCCCACAGAGTTGCTACGAGTAGTGTTGTCCCTAACCCCAACATTCTTCTTATCTTGCGCGAGCTTGGCCTTGTTCTTGTTTTTATTCTTCTTGTTCTTGCTCTTGGCAACATAGCCAAGACCTTGCTTGCCATTTTGTGGTCTAGGAGCAACCACTTGTGGCTTGGGAGCCACAACCTTCTCAACACTAAGGCCCTTGCCCTTGATTCTTGCTAGCTCTTCCTTCAACCTAGCATTCTCCTCATTCACCTGTGGCCAGACTGACCACCATTCGAGTATTACTCTCGTTGGCGGCCTCGCATGGTCTTTTCGTCTATCAGATGGATGTTAAGACGGCTTTCCTAAATGGAGAGTTAGACGAGGAAATCTATATGCAACAGCCAGATGGCTTTGTGTTAGATGGTCAAGAAGGAAAGGTGTGTAAGTTACTGAAATCTTTATATGGGCTGAAACAAGCACCTAAGCAATGGCATGAGAAGTTCAATACAACTTTAACATCTGTTGGCTTTGTTGTTAATGAAGCTGACAAATGTGTATACTATCGCCATGGTGGGGGCGAAGGAGTTATTTTGTGTTTGTATGTTGATGACATACTGATATTTTGGACCAACCTCAAAGTAATCAATGAGGTTAAGTCATTTCTATCCCAGAACTTTGAGATGAAAGATCTTGGTGTGGCTGATGTTATCTTGAACATCAAGCTATTGAGAGACAATGAGGGTGGGATTACACTTCTGCAATCCCATTATGTTGAGAAGGTTTTGAGTCGTTTTGGATATTCGGACTGCAAAATTTCTCCAACACCATATGATCCTAGTGTGCGGATTCGAAAGTTCGAAGGCACAGCTAAGGATCAGCTGAGGTACTCGCAAGTAATTGGTTCACTCATGTATCTAGCGAGCGCTACGAGGCCTGACATCATGTTTGCTGTGTGCAAACTAAGCCGGTTTGTTTCCAATCTGGGTGATGTGCATTGGCATGCTGTAGAAAGAATTATGCGCTATCTGAAAGGTACCGTGAACCATGGACTTCACTACAGTGGATATCCTTCGGTACTTGAAGGGTATTGTGATGTGAATTGGATCTCTGATGCTGATGAGATGAAAGCCACAACGGGGTATGTGTTTAACCTTGGAGGTGGTGCTGTTTCCTGGAAGTCTTGCAAGCAAACGATCTTAACGAGATCGACAATGGAAGCAGAATTAACAGCAGTAGACACGTCTAGTGTCGAAGTAGGATGGCTTCGAGATCTTTTGATGGACTTGCCTGTGGTTGAAAAGCCAGTACCGGCTATCCTTATGAACTGTGACAATCAAACAGTAATTGTCAAGGTGAAGAGTTCAAAGGACAATGCACAGTCCACAAAGCACATAAAAATGAGATTAAAACCTGTCAGACATTTAAGAAACTCCGGAGTGATAGCGGTGGATTATATCCAGTCGGCTAAGAATCTGGCAGATCCCTTTACTAAAGGGCTATCACGTGTTGTGATAGAAAGTGCACCGAGGGAGATGGGTATGAGACCCACATGAGTTGCCATGGCAGTAACCCAACCTATGTGATCGGAGATCCCGTGAAGTGGGACCTGAGAAAACAAGCTAGTGGTTAACTGAGGAGAGTAATTTTTACTAACCCACTCCACTGGAGATGCAGTACTCTCAAAAGCTGTATGGCAGATTGACTTTTGTCTTAATGTGTTCCAAGGCTTGTATAAGCAAGATGCTATCCTACAAAGCGATCTTTGGAGGAACATACCTATATGATCCTGACTGCTGGTCACAGTCTATGAGATTGGGTGATCTCTAATAAGTTCATGAATAGGCCAGGAGTATGACTAATATGCTCCACCCGAGGGGTCAGCCTTCGGCAACCTAGTACTGGCAAGACATTTAGTGAAACTATTTTACGCCAAACTAACAATTCAAGGCATAGTCCATTGTTCAGTTGTGATGTAGTGTAGCTACTTGTTCTAGGTGGATGTTCAACCTTAACGGGTCTCCACTGAAAATGCCAGTATATAAAAACAGTGAATGGAACAGAGGACAACACCATGGGTCTTCGGGATCTGGTGGGGGATCGCTGAAATTTGGATGGACCTACAGGCCCATTAGGCAATTTCCACTTAATCCCAAAGGCCCATGCTGCCATAGCAAATGGTGGGAGTTTAGTCCCACATTGCTAGTTGGAAGAGTTTTGCACCAGTTTATAAGGTGAGCTCTCTCCCCACTAGTGTGAGTTGGTATGAAGAGAGAGGAGTAGTGGAAGTGTTCCACACGCGCGCTCCTCCTCCTCCGCCGCCCGCCTCGTCACGCCTCGCCTCGTCACGACACGTCACGACGCGCCGCGGGTTGCGGGAATGAGCCGAGCCGATGTCTTTATTTTGGCAGTTGGAAACGGAGTCAACAGACACGCCAATAATATGAGACGTCATATTGATTGCTGTCTATTGCGTCACATTTATTTTGGTAACAGCCGCGCGCAGTAAAACGCCGCATTGATCACGTGTTAACCGCGCGCAGTAAAACGCCGCATTGATTACGTGGTAACGGCTGTAGTAAACGCCAAATTGATTTGTGAGCTGACCGTTCTCCTACCGTGCCTATATATTGAGGTCGCAGGGGCGGACACAAATACACAACTCATACCCTCTTTGCGCCCACTGTCGTTCCACCACCTGTTGCTGCCTCCGGTGATCCCATCCCGTCTACCGCGTACACGGCCGACGGGAGAGCAGGCCTCCGAAACCCCGCCTCTCCAGATCCTGTACGGGAGAGGGGCGATTAGGTTTTTGGGGAGCGTCTCCTACGCGACTGCTCGCTGCTGCTGTACGTCTACTTCGTCTACTACCGCGTCGCCTTCGTCATCAACATGGCATCCGAAGCCGAATGAGCTGTTGCTGCCGCCGCTGCTGCCGCCGAGGCCGCTGCTGCTGCTGAGGCCGCCAACGCTACTGCTGCCGCCGCGGCCGCCGCCTCTGCTACGACTACTGCCAATTGGCCAACTGCAGGGTATAACACGTTTATCCCTGTCCTTGTTATTTCCATATGTGCGATACTAGTAGTTTGCGTAGATGTGTCTACAACCTAGTATGCATGAATATGGTTAATTATCAGTATGCTTACGTCATGATCGTGATTTATACTTGGATTAATTTAATCTGCAAATTGCCTAAATTCCTAACAGCGCCGGCACCGACGGATCATGGAGCAGCGCTCGAAGCCGTACCAGCGACCGTCGGCGTGGTCGCAGCCGGCGAACGGGAGCCTGGAGGCGTACGAGCAGTGGATGAGGATCAAGGAGGTGCGTCGGCACAGCCGGATCATGAACCTTGACAACCAACGGCAGCGGCTTCAGCTGGCGTGGCTGCAGCCGGGGAGCCTGGATGAGAAGAAGAAGGTGGCGAACATGATGGCGGGCGATGGGGTACGTGCCCGGCACGCCCCTCGGCAAGAAGCGCGTCGCAGCCGAAAGTCCGAGCGCGCGCACTGTTTCTGTGTGCCAGCAGTCTGCAGAATTCCGGTGTGGTCGCCACTGGCCAGGTCGCAGGGGAAGGATGATCCACCAGTTCACGTCACGGGCAGCAGCCGCAGGAAAATCTAGCCGTTTATCCCAAGCAACCCCAGGAAAAGGAACAGCAGCTAGTACGTACAACCCAGATAGCTAGTCTCGGAATGCGTATTCTTTAATTCTTTCCTTTTTCGGCACCAGGAAATCCGTATTCTTTTCTTGGTCAGATGTACTCGGGCAACCGTGAAGTAAGCTGATGGCTGCGCCAGAGCTGTTTTGGAGGCCGACCTCCACACCGCTCCTTTTTTTGAACAGCTCATAATTTGCATCTCAAGTTTCAAAAAAAAAAATCGTCAGTTTAGATAAAGTTATGATCTACTTTACATATGTCCAAAAAATCAATTCGAAAATGATCATATTAGTGTTTCAGGAGCAGCGCTTCCATCCTAGAATTAATAGCTTTTTTTTCGAGAACTTAGAATTAATAGCTTAAAACTAGAATGTGTCGTTTACACGAAATACACCGAAGCCCCCCTATATTAATATAGCAACCACCCGATACAACAGTCATGAAAGCGGTACAATGCCTGGGCAGCAGCCAAAACACACCCAAAGAAAAGAAACATATGCGGATTGATTAAAGGACGGTGAACCACATCCATTGCGCCCTCCGACAAAGTACCACCACGCTCCTAACACCGAACACCGAATCGTCAAGTACCAAGAAGCACCTAAACGAAGGAAGCCACGCTACTGCTCGGACCAGCGCACTGGTCCTAGGGTTTCCCCGGCACGCTGGGGTAGCGGATGAAGGGTAGCCACGACGCCCTTCAGGAAGGAAAGATGCAACCCGGAGGCGGCACCGCGCCGGTGTCGGACGAATCGACAAGGATTTCTCCCGAAAAAGCACTATCCCTAACCCCAGGCGATCAGACTCACAAGAGCCCCGCAAGGACTTGTTGCAAAAATATTTGGACGAGAAGGCTTGGTATACGTGTCACAAAAAAACCCAAGTCCTATACGCTATATATAGTAACAAAAAAAGACGTTTTATGCTGAAAAAATAGGATTATATTTGCTAAGCTAAGCTAGGCTAGCCACTAGCCGCGCCGTCGCCAAAGAGCCTAAAGTCTTAAGTCGCGAATATTCACGCGAGCGCACGCGCTATTTACGTATATGTGGTGCAGCACAATATGTGCTTCTAGCATTTTAGATGTGTGTAAGAGCTCACCTTATAAGTTGGTCTGATCCTTCTTAGCTTAGCAATGTGGGACTAAAACTTTGTCATGCCCTTCAAGATACCATTTTTCTGCGACTGGTTGGGCCACGGCCCATCGTGGGAACATAGCTCTGTAGGTCTTAGAGTTTGCATGATCACAAGAAGAAGTAGAGGTACTAGGCACATTGAATTGATCAAGTTGAGTTTGAAATTGTTCACGAGACTTGTTGAGGGTAGAGAGTTTACTCTCCAAAGCCTTGTGAGCCGCGGTGAGCTTCTCTAGCTCCTCGGTTACTTCTTAATGACCAACGCTAAACTCAACCTTCTTCTTTTTAGTTCTCTTATATTCAGCAATTACATGGTCACGTTCTTTAGTGATCTTAAACATTAGCTCATTATGTGACTCTTCAATGGATTCAAGTCTCTCCTCAAGAGATACTGATGAGCATGTAACACACGTTCGTTGGGAGACCCCAAGAGAAAGGTACGAAGAGCACAATAGCAAGTTTCCCTCAGAAATAAACAAGGTTGAATCGACCAGTAGGAGAAAGAAATCACTTCCGAAGGTCGATGCAGCTGATGTGGCAGGGCGCACTACCGGTTCAGAAGCAACGTAGAACCTACACAACACAATCAAATCACTTTTCCCCAACGAAGAAGTGAGGTTGTCAATCTCACCGGTTTTGCTGAAAACAAAGAGGTTAAACGTATGGTGTGGAAAACAGTACTTGTTTGCAGTAGATGAAAATAGAGAAGTATGAAAACAATGGTCGCAGTGGCTGTATTATCAGTATGAGGAAAACGGACTGGGTTCCACATTTCACTAGAGGTGTCTCTCCAAAACAGATAGATATCATGTTGGGTAAACAAATTACAGCTGGGCAATTGACAGATATAAAGGATCCACCGTAGTGCATATGCATGACATGATGATTACTATGTGATTCATGGGGCATTACAACAATATACATAGACTGTTATCCAACTTCATCTATGACTAATAATCCACCCTCAGAGTGTCATCCGAGCAAACATTGGGTATTAAGTTGCAGGCAACAGATAATCACAGTAAGCAAAGCGTGTAATGTAAACAGTATAAACATCGTTGTTTTCTCCCTGGTGGCAACACACATTACCTACCCATTTATGTTTCTATCACTCGAGCGTGAGTGAAAGGGAGGCATGAACGCACTATCGAGCATAAATACTCCCTCTTGGAGTTACTAGCATCTACTTGGCCAAATCATCTACTAACAACGGAGAGCATGCAAGATCATAAATAACATACACATGAAAAGAACATGATAGGTTGATAATTATTGGACATAGTATTCAATATTCATCGGATCCCAGCAAACACAACATGTAGCATTATAATAAGATGATCTTGATCATGTAGGGCAGCTCACAAGATCTAAACATGAGGCATACAGAGGATGGGACAACCATCTAGGTGCTGACATGGACCCGTAGTCCAAGGATGAACTACTCACGCATCATTCCGGAGGCGGTCATGCTGATGTAGATCCCTCCGGTGATGATTCCCCCACCCGGCAGGGTGCCGGGGAGAGCTCCAGAACCCTCCCAGACCAGGGTTGACGATGACGGTAGCTGCGGATGTTTTCGGTCGAAAAGGCTTTTGTATTTAGGGTTAACCCTTCGAGGAGAATATATAGGCGCGAGGGCAACATCGGTGGGCAGCCAGGGGGCCACACTACCCCTGGGCGCAGCCATGGGGCGCGCCCACCCATGGTGTGGGGGCCCTGTGGATCCCCTCCGGACTCCGTGTGCGTGACAACTTTCTTAGACTTCTAGGCTTCGAATCGTCCAATTCCGAGAATATTTCCAGAACAACTTTTCTGAAACTAAAAACAATAGAAAACATGAACTGGCTCTGTGGCATCTTGTCAATAGGTTAGTCCCAGGAAATCGATAAAAATGGCACAAAGTGTAAATAAAACATGTAGCATATGGCATCAAAACAACATGGAACATCAAACATTATGGATAAGTTTACGACGTATCAAGCTTAGTTCCTACTCGTCCTCGAGTAGGTAAACGATAAAAACAAATAATTTCTAAGGTGACATGCAACAACATAAACTTGATCATCATAGTAATGTAAAGCATGTAAACTAGGTTCAAATGAATAAAGGTTGTGGTTTATAGTTGATATCGAATAGAATAATGTATAAACCATTAGGAAGAACAAAGTAAAACTTTTCAATGAATCAATACTACAAGACAATCAACCGTGCAAAGTTTATTAAAGATGATTTAAGCTTCAAGAACAACAATATGATCATCCAAGGCATCAAACTCTCACAACAATTCCTGTTAGGATCAAGTCAAGTGACAACAATATGCACGTATGAAAATCATTAAGATATATGTGCAGTCAAAACAAGCAAGCGTTCTGTATTGGTCCCTGGCACCAGGATGTTATGGCTAAATGAACATTGGGGGGGGGTGTTGGATGGTCAATGGAAGAAAGTATCACACAACTGAAAGTGATCATTAGACAAGAGGAAGTCTTATAATCAAACTTATGCAAGGAGTAGTGATTGCCACCCAACGGATGCACATAGAGCTATAAGTGTATGAAAGCTCTCCAATGGAACTAGTGGGGGTGCATCCAACTTGCTCGCTCACGAAGACCTTGAGCTCTTTTGAGGAGGCTCATCATTGGAATATACAAGCCAAGTTCTATAACGTAAGTTCCCCACATAGTTATGCAAGTCATAATATGAAAACTCTCTCCAAAATGAAGTAATGATGCTAACCAAGCTTAAGTGTGGAATACATGATAGTAATACTTACCCATCTCTCTTTATTATCTCTCTTCTGCCCTTTATTTTTTTAGCTTTCTCTTCTTTTTTGATATATAACCTCACTGGTAGGGGAAACACTCTATTTTACAATGAATCATCACACTTTTAGTACTCATAACTCAAACTGAAATATCTCTGATGTATATAAAACTAAATGCTCCTGCCTTTGTAGCAGTATGCAACATAACAATGAAGCATGACATCAAGTAACATAATGAAGATGGATGTTGTACGGAAATATATCTCGGAATGGCTATGGAAATGCCATGGTAGGTAGGTAGGGTGGTTGTTTTGAGGAAGATAATTTTTGGCTTATGTGTAGAAGAACAAAGTTCTCCCACGGGGTTTGGATGACTGGCGAAGTTTGCACCAACTCTCAATGTGAGAATGAGCAATGCACAGTACCGAAGAGGCTAGCAAATATGGATGGTGGAAGTGCCAGAAAACCGTAGCATAGAACTCACAAGTTAAAAGATTACAACTAAAATCATGATATTACAAGGCATAATGAAAATCACTCCAAGAGGGTCCATGGCAGTGACAAGTCATTGTTAGCTACCCCGACCGTAGTGCGTAACAAAAAGCCATCATGTTTGCTATCAGCAAAGGAAGTCATATACACTTAACCTATCAACTGGTTATTTGAGTGTGGCACAGTTTCAAGCTTTTAGACCAACCATTAATTTTTTTACTCTACTAAACCAGCAAGTTTACCATTAAGCATATTAATATCTAAAAAACAACAAATAATCAAGTGAAACAGTTTAGTGATCTACAAGAATATGCAATTTTTTTCGTTATACCATCTACCACATGTAGCATTTCTATTTCCATAAAGCACCATTCAATATATATTTTGACACAAACTCTCCAAATGATTTAGAAATGAAAAAGAGAGTACTAACATAACTCTACTAGAACTAGCAGATCTGAATAAGATATGCATAAAAACATGAGCTAAAAGGGATTTGCAGCAGCTAGAAGAAAACTAAGAATACGAGCATAACGAGTATTCATATGAAAAGACGAAGTGTGTCTCTATCCATCACAAAGAATGCTAGGTTCCAACAATATTTTTGCAGCAAGGAAAACCAAATAAAACAAAATAAAACAAACAAACGCTCCAAGTAAAATTCATATGATGTGGCCGAATAAAAATATAGTTTCACTAGAAGTGACCTGATAAATTTGTGATGAAGAGGCCCCAATCTTAGACGCTTGAGTCTTCTTAGAATTTGCTGGGATGAACCACGGTGTCATCCCCATGCTTTGGCTTTGCACTCTTCTTGATCACATTATATCACCCTGTTCTCTTGACCCTTGAAAACTTCCTGCCCATCACACTCAATGTAATTCGCATTAGAGGGTACAATTACAAATTCACATGTTCTGCATGGAAACACGCATTATTGATACTTTTAAGCATTAGCTACAGCCACTAATGTTTCGTGAAGCATAGAAATCCACTTGACATAGTAAAAGAGATAATGCAAGTAAAAAGGCAGAATCTATCAAAACCAGAACAATCTGTAAAGACGAATTTTTTCGGAGCACTTGTGTTGCTCAAGTAAAAAAACATAAAGAACAAAAAAGTTTCGGAAATAGCTGAGGAATAAGAAAAAAATGTTCGGGTCATTTTGATCTTTCTGGGAATTATGCGATTTTTTACGGTGGACAACGTTAATCTGTTTCTTGCGCATAAATACAAAACAAACACCAACTTTCGCTAGAAACTTTGCTTGGCACAACTAATACATGAAAATAAAGATACAAAGGAGTTGCTACAAAATTAAACAACACATTTACTTAAAAAAACATAGAATAACAAAGCAAAAATAAAACCATGGGTTATCTCCCAAAAAGTGCTTTTCTTTAATGCCTTTTAGCTAGGCCTGGAAAAATAGAATCAAGTAGATGCTCACATAAGAAATATTAATTAAGAAAATGTGAGTATCAAGAAGAAAGGATAAAAAAAATTTAAGTCTAACCCACTTACTATGCATAGGAATCTTGTAAAGAAATAAATTAAAGAAGCTCAAACTAGAAATCATGGGAATATAGAACAAGAGCAATTTCAAAACTTTCAACAAAAAGAGAGATGTTTTAGTAACATGAAAATTCCTACAACCATATTGTCCTCTCTCATAATAATTTTCAGTAGCATCATGAACAAACTCAACAATATAATTATCACATAAAGCATGTTTGTCATGGTCTAAAAGCACACAATTCATATCAAGCTCCAAAACAGTGGCATCAAAATTTAAAATCAACTTCTCTTTTCCCCCACTTTTAGCAATATTAAAAAAAGATGATTGATCACTCATAAAAGGTACGGGACAAATTATAGCAGTCATAGTTTTAGTATCATTATGGTTTATAACATCAAGTAACATAGGACCATCATCTAGAGTATTATCATATAAATTTTCTAAACAAGCTTCCTCATTATCATGCATATCAATAGTTGGAACAAATAGAGGATTATCATAGGATTTATCAAAGTAACATGGATTATCATAAATAATAGTAGCAATATCATTCTTAGAAGTTTCATTCCTAGTAGTATTAAGGTCACAAGTATAGAAAGTATCCGTTACATCAAAAAGAGATATTTCAAAAGAATCAATATGATCATCCCAATTATCAATATAACACTCATCCTCCTTTGTTGAGCATGGAGGGAAATCAAATAAGGTATGCTTTAAAGAGTTACTATAATTGGGAGGTAGACATGGGTAGCTACTCCATTCTTCCTCCTCTTGATCATCACTCTCCTCCTCTTTTTCATCCAATGAGCTTCCAGATTCAACAATTTCTTCTTCCATAGGTTTCTGCAATGCATTAGTCTCCTCCTTTGAGGGAGAGCATCCATTAAGATATTTAAGTATGTAGAAATTAGAATCCTCGTAATTATCAAAGCAATATTCAAGTATAGAATAAATCTCATATTTATAAGGTGCATCATCAATACTTTCAAGAAAATAGGCAATTTCGAATGCACCCCCCCAAGCAATAAATTCCTTAATTTGTTCCACATCCTAAAAGTCATAATTTCCCTTAACATAAGAAGATATGGTAAAATTATCATTATACTCACATTGAAAAGGCAGGTGTTTATACCTCCTACAGCAATAAGATTTATCAAAGCAATAAGTAACATTATAAGTAGACCAAAATTTTTTAGCATAGTCATGCAATTTATTAATTTTCTCCCATAAGTGTATCACTTTTTGTAACAAGCGATATTCCTTATAATATTTTTGTTGTTCTTCCGTTAACCCACCTTGCCAATAAGATCTAGTTTCAAAGGAATCAACCATTGATAGCAAGCATGATAAAGCAAGTAACAAACAAAACAATAACAAAGTAAAGAGATTGGAAGTGAGAGACTCCCCTTGCATAAATCCTCTTTCTCCCCGGCAACGACGCCAGAAAAATAGCTTGATGCATGTGTAACACACGTTCGTTGGGAGACCCAAGGGGAAGGTATGAAGAACACAGTAGCAAGTTTTCCTCAGAAAGAAACCAAGGTTTAATCGACCAATAGGAGAAAGAAATCACTTCCGAAGGTTGGTTCAGCTGATGTGGCAGGGCGCACTACCGGTTCAGAAGCAACGAGGAACCTACACAACACAATCAAATCACTTTGCTCCAACGAAGCAGTGAGGTTGTCAATCTCACCGGTTTTGCTTAAAACAAAGAGGTTAAACGAATGGTGTGGAAAATAGTACTTGTTTGCAGTAGATGAAAAGAGAATAGTGATGGCAGTAGGAAAACAGTAGGAACAATATGAAAATAGTGGTTGCAGTGGTTGTATTATTAGTATGAGGAAAATGGACCAGGGTCCACAGTTCACTAGAGGTGTCTCTCCAAAACAGATAGATAACATGTTGGGCAAACAAATTACAACTGGGCAATTGACAAATATAAAGGCTGCACCATACTGCATATGCATGACATGATGATTACTATGTGATTCATGCAAGCATTACAACAAGATACATATAGCGTTATCCAACTGCATCTATGACTAATAATCCACCCTCAGAGTGTCATCCGAGCAAACCTTGGGTATTAAGTTGCAAGCAACAGATAATCGCAGTGAGCAAAGTGTGTAATGTAACCAATGTAAACATCGTTGTTTTGTCCCTAGTGACAACAACACACCCCCCCACCCATTTACGTTTTTGTCACTCGAGCGTGAGTGAAATGGAGGAATGAACCCACTATCAAGCATAAATACTCCCTCTTGGGGTTACTAGCATCTACTTGGCCAAAGCATCTACTAACAACAGAGAGGATGCAAGATCATAAATAACATACACATGAAAAGAACATGATAGATTGATAATCATTGTAAATAACATTCAATATTCATCGGATCCTAGCAAACATAACATGTAGCATTACAATAAGATGATCTTGATCATGTAGGGAAGCTCACAAGATCTAAATATGAGGCATAAAGAGGAGATAACAACCATCTAGCTAATGCTATGGACCGGTAGTCCAAGGATGAACTACTCACACATCATTCCAGAGGCGGGCGTGGTGATGTAGAGCCCTCTAGTGATGATTACCCCTCCCGGCAGGTTGCCGGGGAGAGTTCCAGAACCCTCCCAAACTAGGGTTAACGATGACGGCGGCTGTGGATGTTTTCGGTCGAAAAGGCTTCTCTATTTAGGGTTAACCCTTCGAGGAGAATATATAGGTGCGAGGGCAACATCGGTAGGAAGCCAGGGGGCCACACCACCCCTGGGCGCGGCCGGGGGAGGCGCCCACCCATAGTGTGGGGCCCCTGTGGCTCCCCTTCGGGCCCCCTCCAGACTTTGTGTGCACAACAACTTTCTAAGACTTCCGGGCTTCAAAGCTTCCAATTCCGAGAATATTTCCAGAACAACTTTTCTGAACCTAAAAACAACAGAAAACATGAACTCGCTCTATGGCAACTTGTCACTAGGTTAGTCCCAGGAAATCGCTAAAACTGGTATAAAGTGTAAAGGGAACATGTCGCATATAGCATGAAAACAACATGGAACATTAGAAATTATGGATACGTTTATGAAATTTCAGATACTCGAAGCTCATGTTCCTCCTCAAGAGCATTTGAGAGGGAACCCTTTTCAAAGCAATCATTCCTCTCTGTTTCACACTTCTTCTCAAGAGCCTCTTGGGCCTCTCCTAGTTGACTCATGAGAAGGGTGAAGTACTTCTTGTTCTCCCCTTGAAAGTTAGTCATATATAGGTTCAAGGAGGCAATTTCATCTTTGACGCTAGAAATAGCAAGTTTAGTGGTGGAAGAAGATGATACCTCGGTGGCCTTAGCCATGAAGCACTTTGCGGAGGGTTGAGGAAGATTCTCATTGGGGGATTAAAAGAGTAAGGGAGATGATGAAGATGCAATAGAAATAGCGGCCACTTAACTTGTGGTTTCTTCTTCATCACGGGAATCATACTCTTCTTGAGTCACAGACACATATCTAGGTGATGGCTTCTTGTTGAAGAGTTTCTTATTGAATTGAGGTTTCTTGTTAGGATCCTTTTACTTATCCTTGAGGACTAGCTTTCCTCCATGGTGTTCCCTATTCTCGAAGGGGCATTCGGAAACAAAGTGATATTTGTCTTGGAAATTGAAGCAAGCCCTCAATTTTTGAGTTCCTTCTTTCCTATAGCTTGACTTGGTCTTCTCCTCAACATATGCCTTGGCCTTGGGAGGGTTCTTCCAAAACTTTTGCAACGCAAGAGCAATGCAATCCTTGAGCATGGGATCATATTTTTGATCTTTGAGCGGGGACAAAGTTTCTTCCAAGGTAACCTCTTCATGTTGATCCACCATCTTGGTCACCACCTTGGCCTTCAAAGAAACTAAGACCCCTTTGGGCATAACAATAGCACGAGCACGTGTGTCATGGGTAATCTTTGCTTGCACCTTAAAGGAGTCCATCTCTTGCATCACCTCGGTTCTGGACATGGAGGAAAAGTTGTGTTTCCCTTGAAGAATATTCACATCCATGGGCTGAAACGGCAAGAGAGCATTGATATAATTTCTCTTGATCCAAGCATCATCCACATATTTATCACCAAGAGCACTAAAGGAGGTAGCTATGGTCTTGAGTCTTTGGTACATTTTCTCATGGCGCTCACCATCGAGCATATAGAACCCTTTGGCCTCATTGGACAAGGTATCATACCTATTCCTTTGCATGCTTTCATTGCCCACAAACATGGTGATGAGAGCATCCCAAGTTTCTTTGGCGGTGGAATATTGTTGAAGATGAGGCATGTGGTTTGGACCCACGGCTTGGTGAATTATCGACAAGGCGGTGTAGCTAAGTTTGCAATCTACCGCTTCTCTTCTCGTCAAGTTCTTGGGGCCATGAGGCTTGTATCCATATTGTGTGACCCTCCAAATCTCAATACAAGAAGAGTTCAAGTGATTTTTCATGATATATTTCCATTGATCAAAAGGATGTGCATCAATATTAGGAGGATCGCCTCTAGGATTAATATGAAGATGTGGGACGGGAGGATCGGGGGAGTATAGTCCTTCGACATCGTGCCACTCACCCTTATCATCCGTCCACCTTAGAAGTTTTCTTATTAGAGTGGGATTCACTTTTAGTTTCTTCACTATCCTCCTCCTCATCTTCCTTATTCTTTGGAATTTCTCCCGAAGGAATATATGATGAGGAGTCCGGGCCCTTAGCTTTCAAGAGTTGCAATAACATATCTCGCAACTCCGTCACTTTGACGTCCATTGATGAGTTAAAGTAATCTTTGAATTTCTTGAGATCATCCATAGTGATAATTTTCACGGGTTCGGCGGCTTCCCCTCCGATGATCATACTATAACTCGTAGGAGGTTAAGCCCAATACAAGAGCCGAGGCTCTGATACCAATTGAACGGATAGTATGGGCACGTAGAGGGGGGGTGAATAGGTGCTACGACCAATTTTATTTTTTCTTAAAATTAAAGCTTGACACAAAGGTAAATTCTCTAGATATGCAACTATGGTGAATTTCTATATTTCACCTTCCACTATTGATCCCCTTTTAGGTGGGAATCGAGTCCTTTACAACAAGCTTGGGGCACACACCCACAACAAAATTGGGAGCTCCCAAGAGTCATCAAGAGTAGCAAAGAGGTCCAGGTTTTCCACACAAGGAAACCTTAGACTTGGTTACCTCATGTGAACGAGGGAGAAACGAAGAACGGGTTGGTGAAGATGTAGATTCGGGCCTTCTCCTTCAATCCTCCAGGTTTCGACAAGTTTGGGTGGGGGAAATGGGATATCTAGCTTGGTGAGTGAGCTCAATCAATGGAGCAATGAATTATGGACGAGCTAACCCTTTGGAGAAGAAGGGGTCTTTTACTTATAGGTCCACTAAAAAACTAGCCGTTTTCCTGCAGCCTGCTTGCAATTTGGAATGAATCCGAAAAGAATCTGGCCACCTGGAATATTCCATGGCAATCCATATGCTAAGAGACGATTTCACGTTCATTCCGGAATGACATCGCAATGAATCCGATTGCCTGAAGTAGCCCAGAATGAATCCGTATTTTAACAGAGATTTTTGCGACAAAGTCAGAATGGATCCAGAAAGAATCATACTCCCGGAATCACCCGGAATGAGTCTGAATCCTAACAGAGGTTTTCGCGGCCAATCCGGAATCATTCCGGAATTTCTGGAATGAATCCGGAGGCCAACAGAAACCTCTCCCAGCAGGAAAAACAAGTCGCAATGTTTTTCTCCCTCACCGAATAGACACTACTTTTTGCTGGAAATAGGTGTACCTTAATACAAGAAGCAGATGGTAAGATTTCACTTATGTTGTGAACAAACACACAAAACTAAAGGGATTACGAAATGTTCTTTCACCAGATGAATCTATATAACATGTATTTTGTGCAAAAAAATCACAAATTACATGACGTTAGGACAAAGGAGTAGTTTGATTGGAGTGGTCGGTAAGATGTCAAACGCTTTTGCGACGATGCACTTCGCCCAGTGATAACTTCAACACAAAAAATTCTGCAATCTGTCTAACGTAATTACCACAAAAAATATTTTTTATATTGTTTTGACCATTTGAAGTTATTGTTTTCGTGTAAATAAAAATCCAGATCAGACCCGGACCCCACAGACATTTGGTTGGGACAATCTACTACATAGACTATGCAGTCGCTGACTGCTGGGTCCACCCGGTCCACTTTCTCTGGCGGGAACTGGGAGCCTACCCGGACCCTCTGTAGTAATCCGCGTGCGCCGGTGTAGACGTGGCCGCGCCAGTCAAAGCGCCGCGTCCCATTGCTCCCTAGTTATAGAGACCACCCCCCTCGCCGTGGCGTATCCCCACACACTCGTTGTCTTGCTTGCCGCTCTCTCTCCTAAAAAACCCCGAACTCGCAAACACGCAAGAACACCCACGAAATGATAAGTGAGAGGCTGGCGATGTGGACGCGGATGACCACCGTGCGCTACGCGGAGATGTGGGCGGAGTTCAAGGCCGGAGAAGCATCAGAATCGACCTCCGGAAATGGCCTAGCGGGGGAGGCAGTTGATACGTCTCCAACGTATCTATAAATTCTGATGCTCCATGATAATATTATGCAAATTGCTACATGTTTTCTCCCTTCTTTATAGCATTTTTACACGTTTTCTGGGACTAACCTATTAACAAGATGCCAAGTGCCAGTTCCCTGTTTTCTGCTGTTTTTTATTTCAGAAAAGTTGTTCTGGAAATATTCTCGGAATTGGACCCCACAAAGCCCGAACTGCCTATTTTCCCCGGAAGCATCCAGAAGACCGAAGAGGAGTCAAAGACGGGCAACAGGGGGGCCACACCATGGGCTACCCCCCTTGCCCGCGCCAGCTGGTGGTGTGGGGCCCCCAGGGCTCCACCGCCTCTGCCCTTTCGCCTATTTATTCACCCCGGATGGAAAACCCTAGGCACCTGATCAAATATCCCCAAAAAGTTCCGCAGCCACCGTCGTCGTCAACCCTAGATTAGGGGGGTTCTGAAGCTGTCTCCCCGCACCCTGCCGGAGAGGAAATCATCACCAGAGGCCTCTTCATCACCATGCCTGCCTCCGGAGTGATGCGTGAGTAGTTCATCCTTGGACTACGGGTCCATAGCAGTAGCTAGATGGTTGTCTTCTCCTCATATGCCTCCATGTTTAGATCTCGTGAGCTGCCTAACATGATCGAGATTGTTCTTATGTAATTATATATGCTGTGTTTGCTAGGATCCGATCAATATTGAACTTATGCCAATTTGATTATAGTCTTTATTGCATATGTTATTTGTGATCTTGCATTCTTTCCGTTGCTAGTGGTTGCTCTAGCCAAGTAGTTGCTAGTGACTCCAAGAGGGAGTATTTATGCTCGATAGTGGGTTCATGCCTCCTTTTCGCCTGTGCTCGAGTGACAGAAACGTGACGGGGGAGGATGTGTTGTTGCCACTAGGGAGAAAGCAGCGGTGTGAGTGCCCGCGTGTACAATCATTGCTTACTTGACACACTTTGTTTAATGCAATTATCTGTTGCTTGCAACTTAATACCTAAGGGGGTCGGATGATAACCTGAGGATGGATTATTAGTCATAGATGCAGTTGGATTATGGTCAATGTATATTATTGTAATGCCTACACTAAATATCATAGTAGTCATCATGTCATGAATGTGCACTATGGTGCAACTTTTATTTGTCAATTGCCCAGCTGTAATTTGTTCACCCAGCATGCAATATTTTATGGAGAGACACCACTAGTGAACTTATGAACCCCGGTCCATTTTCCTACACTGTTAAACAAACCACTACAATTTCCTGCTTTCTTTAATTACTGCAAGCATACACTATTTTCCACACTATACGTCTAATCTTTGTTTTCAGCAAGACCGGTGAGATTGACAACCTCACTGTACAGTTGGGACAAAGTATTTTGGTTGTGTTGTGTGCAGGTTCCGCGTTGTTGCTGACACCAGTGAGCCATCACCACCGTCAGTGGCATCAACCTTCCGAAGATCCTCTTTCTCCTACTGGATTGATAACCTTGGTTCTGAACTGAGGGAAGTTCTTACCGCTACACTCATCACACCCTCCTCTTTGGGTTCCCAACACGCCATCACAAGCAGCAAGAATTCCTAGCACCATCGAGGTGTAGCCAAAGAAGTTCTGGCGCCGCTGCCGGGGAGGAAGAAGTCTTCTGGCAAAGGGAGTCTCTCACTCTCAACCTCTTTATTTTGTTTATTGTCTTGTTTTTTTATTTTTGTCTTGTTTTGCTTCTTTATATCAAAACTCAAAAAAATTAGTTCTTATTCTAGTTGTTATTTTTGTCACTACGTTTTTATTTTTCAGCATGTTGTTTCCTAAGTTTACCATGAAAGATTTGCTGGTAGGAAGTGGTTCTATACTTGGAAAGGACACTATCAAAGAATTCGTTGATCATGTTCGTAAGCATGATAATTTTGAGGAAAAATACGTAGTAGAACTTGCTCCCAATTACGAGACTGCTGAAACTTCTTTAGTTCACATGCTAGAAGCTAGGTTTGTTAACCTCCATCCCATATTACAACATATGTTCCTTAACTTGAATAACATTGAATATGTTGAGAAAAGAAACTTCATCTTAGAAACTATGCTTAAAGAATTTGGAGATGTTGCTATAGAAGCTAGAAAAGTTTTTGATCATTTCAATATGCTTGGCTCATGTGTAGACATTGTTGGTGCTCTAGAAAAAACTGAATCTAATAATGAAAACGAGCATAAAATACCAATCCCCTTTAAATTGGTGGCACTACATGAAGGCCAAGAAAAGAATTTTGATTGGATTGTTCCTAGGAATTTATTTGATGAAGATAGTAAGCCTAAAAGTACTAAGAGAGGAGCCTCTGAAACTCACTTATATAAAATACAATGCATTTTTAAGAATTTCCAAATCTTGATTTGAATGCCACACTTGAAAATACTTGAGTTGCTTTCTATGCCTAGCTGAAAGGCGTTAAAGAAAAGCGCTACCGGGAGACAACCCGTTTTATTTCTCCGTTTTCAATCCGTTTTCCTTTGTTTTCTTTTGTTGTTTTTGCACCTGGGTGTTGTCTATTTCCTTAGCAACCCCTCTGTATCTGTTCTTTTGTGTTTTTGTTGATCCAAGTAAAGCCTCTAGTGGAAAGTTGAGGCTATATTTCGGATTTCTGCGCAGGAAACAGATTTCAGCTGACCACTGTTTATTCCGTATAAAATCATAGAAAATTCAAAATGACCTGAATTGTTTTGTGCGCACTCCTGGTCTGTATACGCAACTTTTCTTAGTTGGCCACTTTTTGATTTGAGGAACAGAAGATTTCTGAAAAAAAATCACCTTTACATGCTGTCCTGTTTTGACAGATTTCTGCCAATAATTGCATTTGCATCTTAATCTCTTTCTTTTGGTGTTCTTTTGAGAAAAAGAGTTTTTAAAAGAAGTTGTGACAGTAGATAATGTGTTTTTGAGTGTTAGTCATGTGGTGAAACTGAACCATGTGAATTTATTATTTCGATTGCACTAACGTTGCTAATGAAGATTGTGAGAAGTTTGGTGTGAAGGAAGTTTTCATGGGTCAAGAGAAGAGGATGATATGACGTGATCAAGGAGAGTGAAAAGCCTAAGCTTGGGGATTCCCCGGTGGTACATCCCATAAAATTCCAAGAAGACTCAAGCGTCTAAGCTTGGGGATGCCCAAGGCATCCCATTCTTCATCGACAAATTATCAAGTCACTTCTAGTGAAACTATATTTTTATTCGGTCACATCTTATGTGCTTTACTTGGAGCGTCTTTTCTTTTTTTATTTAAGTTTATTTTTATTTTTTTCAATAAACTTGGTTGGACCCCAGCATTCTTTTATTGGAGAGTGACAAGCTCCGCTTATTCATCGGAATACTTTGTATTCTTAATCTTTGTCTGGCTGCTGCATTTATTTAACTCCTGTTTTGCATGCATCCCTTATCAGAGTTGTTAGTTTTAGTATTTTTATGTGAGTACTCTCATATTTTCTTGATGTATCATAAAGAGTATTTTTATTAAAACATATCTTGTATGGTGCTTGTTGGGAAAAGAAACTGCTGCTTGAAGTAGAATTTATAACAGTGCAAGTAGAAGCTGGTATAGACTGTGGCTAGAACTTTTTCATGCCATGCTAAATTTTATTTTAGTTTTAAATCCTTGTGGTTATTGATTCGCATGAATAGTCTCAAATAGCTGAGAGTGTTTAATATTCCATTGAAAGATTCATGACTTGTTCTTGTCAAAAGGAAGCATAAATTTATGGTATTCTCCTTTGAATGTTTTATTTGGTTGACTTGGCGCATGCTCACACCATGTTTATGAGTATGAACCAGTCACGAATAGCCTCCATGACCACTTAGTTTTTGAACTTTTTATACCGCTTATGCTTTAATTAATGATGTTTATGTCGCTATGCATGATTATGGCTCTTATGCTCTCTTGATTTATCGCTCCCAGTCTTTTGCTAGCCTCCACCTGTACTGAGTATGAGCTCTACTCGTGCATCCAACTCCCTTAAACCAAAGTTTTTCCCGTTGTGTGCACCATACCTACCTACATGTGGTATTTAACTGCCACTCCAAAGTAAATTTCTCATGTGTTACCTTTAAAACTTTCAAAACTACTCCTGCTTTATGTTCCTGTTTTTGCTCATGAGGACATCAATGGAGAATATTTATCTCACTTGTTGATTGGATTTCACACCCTGGATCAGTGGCTTCGTCCGCTTATCCAAATGATAGAAGAGCTGGCAGTGGGGTGCCCATCCCCAAATTAATACACACAAAATCTCTTCACTATTTTTGCACCTGATTTATCAGTCAAAGCATAATTGTGTAAACAAAAGAGAAAGAGGGATGACCTTCTACCCAGATGCGTCCTTCACATGGGAGCCGCTCTTGTGAATCCAGTTGCCTTGTGACGTACTGTATTTTCTGTTTACCATTCTTTGACATTAGCATACATCTCCCAAAATATAGACACTCAGTGTCAAACTTATTAATACCTCTGTTTAATAAAATAAAAAGCTCTAGCACATGAGGGATCCCTGCTTCCCTCCGCGAAGGGCCTTTCTTTTAATTTTATGTTGAGTCTCCATCTTCTAACTTTATGCATAGTTGAGAGAGAATTTTTGCCATTCTGAGTTCTATGTGCATTTGTCCCATAAACATGAATTACTGATTTATGATGTGATATTGTTTGTTCTTAAATTATTTTCTCTAGTCTTCCTAATGAACTTTGGAGGTGTCCTGGCATTTATGTTCTGTCCCACTCTTAAGGACTAGCGAAATACCACTTTGCCATGCTTTCTCTATACTTGAAACAAACGTTTATCTTTCTTTGGATTATTATTCATGATCCTTTATTTGAGATACTCTTCATGATGAAAAGTGATTGCTATGCTTTATTATTAAAGTTCTATTTATCATGTTTGTGTTTGAAGTTCTATGATCTCAGCTTACATATGCTTTTACATTTTTATGATCAAGATTATGTTAGTAGCATGTCACCTCAGAAATTATTGTGTTTTATTGTTTACCTACTCAAGGACGAGTAGGAACTAAGCTTGGGGATGCTTGATACGTCTCCAACGTATCTATAATTTCTGATGCTCCATGATAATATTATGCCAATTGCTACATGCTTTCTCCCTTCTTTATAGCATTTTTACACGTTTTCCAGGACTAACCTATTAACAAGATTTCAAGTGTGAATTCCATGTTTTCTGCTGTTTTTTATTTCAGAAACGTTGTTCTGGAAATATTCTCGAAATTGGACCCCACAAAGCCCGAAGTGCCTATTTTCCCCAGAAGCATCCATAAGACCGAAGAGGAGTCGAAGACGGGTACCAGGGGGCCACACCATGGGCTGGCCCGCGCCCCTTGGCCGCGCCAACTGGTGGTGTGGGGCCCCAGGGCTCCATCGCCTCTACCCTTTCGCCTATTTATTCCCCTGGGATGGAAAACCCTATGCACCTGATCAAATATCCATGAAAAGTTCCGCAGCCGATGTCGTCATCAACCCTAGATCAGGGGGGTTCTGAAGCTGTCTCCCAGCACCCTGCCAGAGAGGAAATCATCGCCGGAGGCCTCTTCATCACCATGCCTGCCTCTGGAGTGATGCGTGAGTAGTTCATCCTTGGACTACGGGTCCATAGCAGTAGCTAGATGGTTGTCTTCTCCTCATATGCCTCCATGTTTAGATCTCGTGGGCTGCCTAACATTATCGAGATTGTTCTTATGTAATTCTATGTGTTGTGTTTGCTAGGATCCGATGAATATTGAACTTATGCCAAGTTGATTATAGTCTTTATTGCATATGTTATTTGTGATCTTGCATGCTTTCCGTTGCTAGTGGTTGCTCTGGCTAAGTAGTTGCTAGTGACTCCAAGTGGGAGTATTTTTGCTCGATAGTGGGTTCATGCCTCCTTTTCGCCTGTGCTCGAGTGACAGAAACTTGACGGGGGAGGATGTGCTATTGCCACTAGGGAGAAAACAGCGGTGTGAGTGCCCGTGTGTACAATTATTGCTTACTTTACACACTTTGTTTAGTGCACTTATCTGTTACTTGCAACTTAATACCTAAGGGGGTTCGGATGATAACCTGAGGGTGGATTATTAGTCATAGATATAGTTGGATTACGGTCTATGTATATTGTTGTAATGCCCGCACTCAATATCATAGTAGTCATCATGTCATGAATGTGCACTACGGTGCAACCTTTATTTATCAATTGCCCAGCTGTAATTTATTCACCCAGCATGCTATCTTTTATGGAGAGACACCACTAGTGAACCTATGAACCCCGGTCCATTTTCCTACACTGTTAAACAAACCACTACAATTTCCTGCTTTCTTTACTTACTACAAGCATACAATATTTTCCACACTATACGTCTAATCTTTGTTTTCAGCAAGACCGGTGTGATTGACAACCTCACTGTACCGTTGGGACAAAGTATTTTGGTTGTGTTGTGTGCAGGTTCCGCGTTGTTGCTGACACCGGTGAGCCATCACCACCGTCAGTGGCATCAACCTTCCGAAGATCCTCTCTCTCCTACTGTATTGATAACCTTGGTTCTTAGCTGAGGGAAGTTCTTACCGGTACACTCATCACACCCTCCTCTCTGGGTTCCCAACACGCCATCACAAGCAGCAAGAACTCCTAGCACCATGAAGGCGTAGCAGCGGTTGAGGACGTCCTGATGGCAGAGGCGAGCGGTGGCGATTGCGGTGAGCACGTTGCGAGGGGGTGGAGGAGGAGCCCGGCCAGGCGATGGCGCTGAAGGAGGAGGCAGATGGCGGTCGGTGGCAGAGGAGGAGGATATCCAGGGGCGGAGGCGGATCGCGGGCCAGGCGGCAGGGACGGCGGCGGCGGAGGACGGCATTAGCCTCTAGGAAGCACTAGCGATCTACGAGATCAACCAGCAGGTCTCTGCTTTTGAGGACGAGCACTTTGCCGTCCAGGGGCAGCTCGCTGACGAGCGCCTCGACGAGGCCGTAATCGGCAGATGCTCGACGATGTGGACCTCGTCTGGGAGAACCGTGCCCTCCTCAAGAGTTTCGAGGATGCGCGGCTCCACGGCGTCGACGAGGAGCACACGGACGGGGCGGAGGAAGAGGAAGCGGTGGTGGAGGAGGAGGAGGGGTACTCCGATTAGGAGTTCTCCGAGGACAATGAGGAGGAGGAGGACGTGGCGGGTGGGGATCAGTTCCCCGCCGATGACACCGGTGCGCATGCTCGCGGTGGGGATCACATCGCGCATGCGGCCATCGAGGACGTGGAGATGGAGGACGCTGGCGCCGCCCTCTCGGATGAGGATATGATCATCTCTGACATCTCCTTCTCATCTCGCAGGAGGTGGATGGCCCGGCCAGCCCCATCGTAGTCTCCTCTGACGAGGACTAGTTCTCCGTACGCGGCGAGTGATGTCTACGCACGCTTTTATTCTTGTAGACAGTGTTGGGCCTCCAAGTGCAGAGGTTTGTACAACTGTAACAATTTTTCCTTAAGTGAATCACCCAAGGTTTATCGAACTCAGGGAGGTAGAGGTCAAAGATATCCATCTCAAACAACCCTACAATTAAGATACAAGAAATCTCTTGTGTCCTCAACACACCCAACATATTTATCAGGTATATAGGTGCACTAGTTCGGTGATGAGATAGTGAAATACAAAGTAATATGGATGATTATAAGTGGTAATTGCAATCTGAAATAAAAATGGTAGCAAGCAAACATGTAGCAGAACTGATTGCAAACGGTGTTTCAATGTTTAGAAACAAGGCCTAGGGATCATACTTTCACTAGTGGACACTCTCAACAATGATATCATAATTGAATACATAAATATCCTCTCTTCACTATGCTACTATGAACCACTCTTCGGTTGGATAACAAACACCAATTCACCGCGTAGGGCTGCAAAAGCACCCCTTAAAGTCGCATTCCACATCTAGGGACACTCCACTCTGTCACTTTGAGCATCAAAAGATAGTACTAACAAACACCACAATTTCTTAGAGACACCTAACACAAATAGCAACTCATGATAAGTATTCCTGTAATATTTAACCTAAGAGCCACACACGGTGCGCACACTGTCACCTTCACACCATGGGACAAAGGTGTCTCCGGAGGTCACATTAATAAAAAAAATTGAGTAGCATAATAGATGAAGAGTAACATCTACTTATTCAAATAGATTAAAAAACTCATGATCACATAAAGATCACACCATGGGAGAGAGAACTACTCCCTCCTCGTCATGGGAGTCAGCAACAACGATGAAGATGGCGATGGAGTCGATGGAGATGGCTCCGGGGGCAATTTCCCATCCCGGCATGGTGTCGGAACATAGATTTTTGTCCCCCTAAACCTGTCTTCAATAGCGGCGGAGCTACGAAACTTTTCATGGATGGAGGCTGATTTATTTAGGGTTTTCGCGTCGGGGGAAATATATAGGCGAAAGGGCGATGTCGGTGGGCGCCTGAGGGGCCCACACCATGTGGCGGCGCGGCCAGAGGTGGGCCCGCGCCATGGCATGGTATGGAAACCTCGGTGCCCTCCTCCGTCTCTGCTTTGAACTCCGTTGACGTGTCGGAAAAAATAGGAGGTTGGGTCCCTGTTTCGTCCAATTCCGAGAATATTTCCTTAAGTAATTATCTAGAATAGAAAAACAGCAGAAAACAGGAACTAGCACTATGCCATATTGTTAATAGGTTACCCCCAGAAAATGCATAAAAAATTCTATGAAGTGTAAATAAAACATGTAGCAGTTGGTATAAAACAAGCATGGAGCATCCAAAATTATAGATACCTTTGGAACGTAGCGAGTAGTACTAGTATAGCTATAGATAGTACTAGTTTCGGCCGCCGGAAGGCTGGCCGGCGGCTATGATGTAATTATTTTGCTAGTGTAGTAATGTAAAATTGTATAACCCCAATGGTACTAGCGCAGTTCCACTACCGGAGTAAGGCCAGCGGCGATCGATCATGTAATTATTTTGCAAGATAATTAACGTACGTGGATGTCAATTATATATATATATAAGCAGCTTGGCTTGTGTTCTAATTTGCGATCCTATGTTAGTGTTTGTTTGATCAAATGGCGGGCACAGATGCAGCAACCGTATTTTTTCTAATTGGCGCCAAACAAACATTAGAGCCGGTCATTACTAGCAGCCGTCTGTAAACTTCAATATTAGGAGACGATCGTTTAAACTGGTCGTCTAACAAATAATTGGAGACGGTCAAATATAACGACGGACTGTAACCTGAGATTATTGGAGACGGTCGCTATTAACAACCGGCTCTAATAATTGTAGAGACGGATCTCAATTATTGACCGTATGAGGTACAGAATTACAGGCGATTCTGATTTTTTCGGCTCGAACAGGCTCTAGGGACCGTCTCGGATGCTTGGTTTTGTACTAATGACCCCGCACGCACCAGATCTGGCCTCTGTTCAGCCTGGACCAGTAGCCTGCTACAGCTCTCGGGTCACGCCGGGCATATTTCCCGATTCCCGAACCCGACACCCGAACAACCCAAACCCGAACCCGAATAACCCGAACCCCACAGTCCCGAACTGTTTATCGAGAATTAGTTTTGGAAACCCGAAATAATATTGGGTAATTCGGGAGTGTATTGTTAACACCCGAATACCCAAATATCCCGAAATATGGAAAACCCAGGCGGCTCGGCCCAACAAGGCAACACGTATAATATTGTCTCTCGTAGCCCATCAAGCTCTTGTAACTTCTCCCGTACCCTACTCTCGTTCCCCACCCCTGGCGCAACCACAGGAAAGTGGAGGCCATCACATCCATAGATCCGTCGGCCGCCGCCGCCATGCCCTACTTCTCCAATCCTTAGCACGCCGCCGCCTGCTCGCCCTCTCCGCGCACTGCCCATCACGCAGCGCTCGAGCCGCACTCACTAGCCCACTGCCTCACGCGCTCAATCACTGATGTAGCTCCAAAGGCCAGTGAACCATCATAGGCATTAGTTTTCCATATGCTCCAAGTCCCCAACGCGACACTTCCATACTCCTCGTTCCACGACTCAAGTCTAGCCACAGGGAGCAAGGTGTAGTGCTGCATGATGCATAGCGCTAAAACTGTTGCCGTCTTTTTTGCACTGTTATGAACTTTGGGCTATTTCGGGATTTTCCAAACCCGAATTGTCAGGTATCATTTTTTTTCATGTAAATTCGGGAGTCATTTTATGTAACCCGAATTTCCCGACCCAAAATTTTGGGAAAACCCGAACGCCTAGCCTGACTCTCGGGCCACGGCCTCGTAGCGAGCTAGAGTTCTACCTGGTCGTCGCTTCGCATCAGATGGCAACACGCGCGTTTCGGCTGATCAAAACCAGCTGCGCTGGCCACGGGATTGGAAAACCTAGTTCATTTCCCCCCGCGCACCGTGCGCACTCTTTCCTTCTCGCCCGCGCTCGTTCTCAGCTAGGGTTAGGGTTGAGCCGCCGGCAGGCCAGCAACGGTGCGCCACCGTGCGTGCTCCCCTCCCTTTCCCCCTTTCTTGTATCCTCTGTAACAAAGAGATGGTGAGATCCACAGAGAGATCCCAATGTACTCCCTCTGTTTCCTTGTCTCGTGCGTACGACGGTGGCGCCTTTTCCATACCATTTGTCGGTCGCACGTTCCCTTGCGGTGAGCGCGCCGCCGTCGAGCGGTTTGGCTGTGCTGCCCTCTTACCCCGGTTGTTCTTCTTCTAGGTCCCTCGCGAGGAGATGCACACCTGGATCGAGAGGAATGACGCGGCCACGGCGGCGGCGCACATCTCCGGTAGTTATACTTTTTCCCTCTCCTTTCTTTTCTCTGTTTAGGGTTAGGGTTTCTCTCGGGAGGGGTTCTTTTCTCTTTCTTTCTTTCTACCAAAAACAAATCTAGGTACTAGTGGCTCTGATACCATTTATAGATCCTAGAATCATCTAGAGCATATATGTATCGGTAGACGGTCTTTGTACGTGTTTGTTTCGGTGTATGAGTTTGATGACCCACAAGTATAGGGGGTGTATCGTAGTACTTTCGATAAATAAGAGTGTCGAACCCAACGAGAAGCAGAAGTTGTTTACAACCATGTTGGATAGAGGATTCACTGTAAACACTAGCAAACATGTTTTGGTAGTTTTGATATTGCAGATAAATAAAGTGCGAGTAATAAAGACAATAATTATAATTGAAGCGAGTGGCCCAATCCTTTTTAGAGCAAAGGACAAGCCGGATGTTCTACTTATGATTACCAAACGTTTTTGAGGACACATGGGAATTTCGTCAAGCGCTTTTGTTTCATACAGTTGATTAATATGTATTGTTTTGATAGGTGTTGTGTGGGTGAACCTAAGCTAATGCACCGCCCAACTAGGACTACTACATACTTATGATTAAACCCCTTGCAAGAATCCGCAAATACAAGAAGGTAATTAAGATAAATCTAACCACAACCTTAAACTCTAGGATCCTACACTCCCTCGTGCATCGGTTTCCTAATAGGGGTTTAGGTTTATGTCACTTCGGCAACCCCACAATTAGTAGCCAAGTACACAACGCATCGTCCTGGGCCCATAAAGGTTTAGTATCATGTAGTTGACGTTCACATGACATCACTAGAAGAATAACACCACAACTTAAATATCAAACCACTAGATATTATTTCAACATAATCCCACTACTAACATCTTGACTTATCCCATGTCCTCAAGAACTAAACGAACTACTCACAAGACATCATATGGATCATGATCAGAGGTGATATAATGATGAATAACAATCTGGTCATAAAGTACAAACACTGATAAATCTTACAAGCATCAATTACTAATAAGTAATCCATACCAGGAGAGAGATCTAGTGAAGAACAACGATATAGAACCCTTATCGTTACAGAGGGATGTATATGGATGGTGAGGGTGATGGTGTTGGTGATGATGATGATGACGATGATGATCTTGATGATGCCCGGAGCGATGACAGTGACGATGGTGATGATTTCCCCTCTCCGGGGAGGAACTTCCCGGGCAGATTTCTCCCTGCCGGAGAGCTTTTTATCCTCTGTTTTTTCCTCCCCAAGGAGGCGGAGGAATATTTCCTCGGTCGTTCTCTGAGGCTTAGGGTTCCTGGGGGGTCAAGTACGTGAAAGGAGGCGACTAGAGGTGGGCCAGGGGGCCACACCACACCCAGACGCGACCAAGGGGGGGCGCCCAGGCATGGTGTGGGCCCACGGTGGCCCCCTCCGGGTCTCCTCGTGGCTAGCTTCCTCTCCTGGACTTCTAAGACTTCCCCGATGCCCCTTCTTCTTCTTCTGATATTCTAAAGTAGGGTATCTTGATGGTGCTTTTTCCATGAGATATCTGGTCCCGGTGTTTATGCTCCAATAATTATGAAACATGCATAATAAGATGAAATAAACATAAGTAATGCATCATAATATGAAATATATCGATGAATAACAGAAAATTGCAATATAAAATAGTGCAAAATGGACGTATCAACTCCCCCCAAGCTTAGACCTCGCTTGTCCCCAAGCGAAACTGAACTCGGTAAACATGACCACAGGTTTATGGAGTGAGGTGTCGATAAATAAAGTACGGACCAGAAGCATCACATCTATCAATACAGAAGTCATTCTAGATAGCAACTTCCTCCCATATAATTGTACTTGAAACAAGTAGAGGAAATCACAATAAAGGTGCAAAAGGAAATCATAATTGGTGAAGGCAAACTTCGTTCTTGGTTAGAGAACAATTAACATATTGTACTTATCATTCGATCAGAGTCTTTATATTCGAGCTTATATCGCAGAGTTTGTCATGCTCAATCTATAACATCCCTACTTTTGTGTAATAAAGAGAGTTGTTGAGTACATGCCATGCATGCATGAAAAATGGACCAAAAATTTGCATTCAAATTTAACCAGTGAATTAACAGAAAACCACTTAATCTGGCTTTACATAAATTTGTTTTACAAAGTTTTTCAAAGTGAACCAACTATGTGATAGAAAGGTGGCAAATTTGAAGAGCTTTCCAACAAGTATTTTTGTGCAATTTTTGCTTCACAAAAAGGCCCTCAAAACCTGTTTTTGGTTCTGTTTTAAGTCCAAAAGGACCTCTTTGCAAATCCTCAGTTTTCCCAGCGGGTTATCCGCGAGGTACTCTTTTATCGTCTTCTTCCTTGTCGCCGGCCAGGAGGGCAAACCGCCGCCGCCCTCCACATCCTGCTTGCCCCTGTTGACGTGGAGACCTGGAAGCCCTCGAGGAGAAGTCTGGATCGTGCTAACCACAGAACCCCCTCGAGTTTCCTCCTCTCTCCTCCTATGTGTCTCCTCCCGCCACCGAACACACCGTCGTCGTCGATCCGCCGTCGCCGCCGTTGTACTGCCTCCCCGACCTCTCCGAGCATCCCGTTGGAACCGCCGTCGTCCCCTCTACCTCCACGTGCATCAGCAGCTTCCGGGATGGCCTAGGGGCCGCCAATCGCCGCCTTCTTCCCCGCGGCCGGTCACCGGAATTCCTTCACCGCGCCGCCGTTCCCGCCCTCCTCCGGCCCCACTGAGCTCCTCTACGTGTTCCTGGTGAGCTTTTGCTCCTTCCCATCCCCTCCGTTTCTCTTCTCCGGCCCGGAATCGTTGAACTCGCCGGAGCCTGAGCCGTCCGTCGCCGTCTTCTTCATGGCGTATCGCCGTCGAGCGCTCCCAGCAAGCGGCGCCGGCCACTTTAGGTTCCCCGCGTCGAGGCGCTTCCGAGGAGCCAAACGGCGCTTCCGGGGACGCCCCCGTTCGCCGCCGGCGAGCTCCTCTGTCCCCGGCCAGCCACACCGTGGCGTCACGGTGACGTCATCGTGACGTCACCTGCCCACGTGGCCATGCCAGGTGGCTTTTCCTTTTTCCTTTTTAAATTGAACCGTGGGCCCCGCAGATAAATAGAAAACAGAATTTAAATAAAATTTGGAAATTAAATAACTTTCATTTCATAACTCCAAATATTATGGAAAAATATGCAAATTGTTCAGAAAAATGTGAGCTATTTGTTTATACCATTTTCATACATGTTTAACCAAGTTCAAAATGAGGCCACATTTGTAGTTTGTTTTTAATTCATTTAAATATTGAAAATAAAGTTTTAATTCAATAAAATTAGAAAATTAAGTGTAATATACCAAATTGATCAGTGAAACAAATGCAATCCATCTATGAGGTTTCCAAAGTCATTTGAGAAACTAAACTTGGTCACACCTCTATATTAGGGCTCTCTTCCTCCTCCGGTGTTCGTTATTCACAGCGTAGCACCCTAGCTTCCTGTTCTATCCTCTAAGCTCCAAATCAACTGCATTGTTTTACTCATGCATACATGTTGTGCATTGCACGGTCACCAAGTATTGTTTGTTTGCCTTCTTTCCGGTGTTGCTCACTATCGATAGACCGAGATCCGGAGGTTGATCCGGCCTTCTACGACAACCCCAGCTACACCTTCGACGAGCAAGGCAAGCACCACCTCATGGCTACCCCATGTTTTGGGTCTTTTCAACCTCTTACTCATGCATGCGGTTCAACTTAGTTTTGAGTGTTGGCACGCGTAGAGATAAACGAAAACTTTTTCCTACGCGATACTACCAAGATCTAGCCGAGGTAGAAGGCCACGAGTATTACCACTAGACGCGCAGGTGCGGATTATCGATGTAGCGCGTCGGGTCGGGGCAGTGCAGTCCCACGATCCGGTCCGGCCGATCCAATCCCTCGAACGTCGAAGTGCTGAACGTACAGCACCTCTGCCGGTATCCACACGTACGAGGAGGAGCTCCGACGGCGGACTGCTAGGTCCGGTGCGGCGGCTGGACTGAGTGGGGCTAGGGTTCCCAACGCATGGGAGAGTGGACTAACGTGCCCGCTGGGCAACCTGCGCCCCTCTTTATATAGCGTATGGTAATGGGCTTCACAACACTTGTGGCCCATTCCCTCTGTGAGTCCGACTCACACAATCAGTCCATTTCCGGTTTGGGTCCAACCCAACCAATATCTGCTCCCGCTCTTAAGTGTGCGACCCTGCAGGCTCATGGCGACTTGGACACGATTGGAGTCCAACTCCCAATCGATCAATCGGTAGCGGCTCCTAGCAGAACGTGCCGACTCCCAAGTACCATTGAGTCATGACGACATACCTTTCAATGTGATATTCATCTTAGTCCCTTTTGCCTCACGATATACCTTGTCGAACTATAGGCGATTCATCGTCATCCCTTTAATAGTTCAACTCTCTTCTCGATCCGTGATATGTGATTCACCTGACTAACTCTTAGTCAACAGACACAGTTAACACTTAACTGAGTTGCACATGGCCATGCTTCCTGAATCATATCACTCGAGAGGGCCCAGAGAATATCTCTCCATTCGGAGGGGCAAAATCCCATCTTGATTATCCACATCACGCAGCTTGCTTCTCATTCGACCCGAACTCTGCCTTTATAGTTGCCTTGTCACAGAACAACGTTTGACAGAATCTAAGTCGGTGATCCACAACTCGGATTGTGCGACAATCTCAGGTCTAAGGATTACATTGATTGAGACATGCAAATGACGACTTGATCGTTGCACCTCAATGTGGGTCAGTCCGACTTGCTAAACTCTTTAGCCAAATCCGTGAACGTTGGAATGGCATCACCATGCCCATGACAAGTGGAACCGTGTCATCAGCCAACACTCACATTAGTCTAGGGTGTGTGTCCAGCACAACCTAAATGACTAAGGACAATCTAGTATGAACAACATGAATATATAGTTCCACAATCGAATCACATATTCAATGACATATATCATATGTTCAAAACAAGGACAACTTAATAACTTTATGAATACAATGGGAATTACATCATACATGATTGCCTCTAGGGCATATTCCCAACATTGAGTCTATTAGAGTTAACCTATCCACTGCATGACCCCCATACATGTCAACTTCATACCTGTTTACCCTCCTAGTATGACTAGGGTTGTTTGAGTATCATAGAGCCTTGTGTGTTATGCTTAGCCATGCTTAGTGTTCTGATCTAATTCATCCGGTTGATGATTTGGATCACTTTGATAACCTTGTATGTTGTTATATTTGTGAGTACTGAGCATGTGAAACTGACTAAGGCTTGCACGGGAGGCCACTTGGGTAGTGGTTATTCGTTCCGTACTCGCCAACCCTAGGAATTAAGGTCTCGCCGCGGAAGCCAAGACTGAGCGTGCAACCACACGCGGGGCCTAACAGACTGCGCTCGGCTGAATAACTTGTTTGATCACTTCCATGGGTCACATAGTTTGAGTTTTCCATTTGCGGGTGTGTCATAAAAGGTTTTGGAGAAAACTAGGGCGTGACCGGGACCAGTGATGGACGTACACGGATCTTGTCCCGACTCACATAACAGGTGCCATCAGGAGGTGGCCAACTCCCTGTTGACGGGATGGCCCTGTTTGGGTTGACTCGTGGATAGGGTTGAGCAAGGTAAAGGCCGTGGTCGACCACACTCTGTCGCGCTCTTAGAGAGGAGCTTTACCGTGTGGCACTAAGTGTCGGTCGATACGTGTGGGTAAAGTGTACCACCCTGTAGGGATAAATCTTTCGGAAAGCCGTGTCCACGGTTATGGACGACTTGGTGAAAGTCACGGGGTCATAGATAACTCTAACGGAATGACTAGAACTTGTTGACAGCGGATGAAGAATGCCTCCTCGACTACGGCAAGAGGGGTGATTCTTGTAGCATAAGGTAGTCTGGGGATGAGAAAGTACTTGGTGGACTAAAGAACATGATGATCTCAGTAGTTGAGTAGATTCCTCCTCTGCTTTAGAAATGCTCTATTACACGTGCTCTTCTTCCTCAACTGCGGAAAACAAAGATGGCTTTATGCAAAAGACCTTAAAATCCAAGTCTTGCTGAGTACCTTTTGTACTCAAACCTTGCCTCGTTGTTGTTTTGTTTCAGACTTCGGCGACGCAGCTGAAGAAGGGTTCTACCTCGACGTCGATGAGTAGTTAGGGGTTCCCAGGTGGCAGCCTGGTATCTGTAGTATGGGTTTGACTATGTTGCTTATGTTTCGGACTCTTAGTCCTTTTGCTGTCTTGTTGTATAGCAACATATTTGCTTTCGCTGCTTGTTGTAATGTTGGGTTGCCTGACCTATGTTGGTCGTGTAACCTCTGCGTGTAAGTTACTCTAGTATGCCTTGTTTAATACAACTTTCATGTCTAGAGTGCCGCTTTGATCAGTTGTTGGTTTCGAGCCCGTTGTTATACAGTTTTGGCTATGCCTGCATAGTTGTCGCAGTCGAGGGGTTGTGGAGCCGATGATCCATGTCCGAGACCGCCTGCCGAAGATATTCGGCCTGGGGCGAGGTAACCCCAGTAACCCTCGATTGTTGTTGCACTTTCTGGACACATAGCAGCTCTGTATAACTTTGGTCCCGTTCCTTCAGTTTCATCCGACTCGTGGACGCTTGGGTATACATATCTGGTTATGACTAGCATGGACACAAGGAGTAGTAGACCGGGGATCCGGACTACGTGCCGATGAATCTGGCATCATATGCCTAGGGCATATTCCCAACAGTCTCCCACTTGCACTAGAGTCAATCATCCTGGCATCATATGCCTAGGCATCTAATGCCCATACCTCTCGTGTGCGCCTCATGCTTAGGCTGTGGTAGCGCCTTTGTCAACGGATCTGCAATGTTTGCATCCGTGTGTACTTTGCATAACTTGATATCACCTTGTTCGACAAACTGGCGAATGAGGTGGTACCGCATGAGTATATGTTTGTTCTTCTGGTGTTGTCTAGGTTCCTTGGCCTGTGCGATAGCACCATTGTTGTCACAATATACGTCCAAAGGATTGGACGCGCCCTGAACCACACCAAGATCAATCAGGAGGTTCCTGATCCAAACAGCTTCCTTTGCCGCCTCTGAGGCAGCAATATACTCAGCCTCTGTTGTAGATGCAGACACCGTATCTTGCTTGGAACTCTTCCAGCTCACAGCTCCTCCGTTCATTACGAACACGTATCCCGATTGCGAACGAGAATCATCTGAGTCGGTGAGATAACTCGCATCCGTGTAACCCTTTACACTGAATTCCTCATCACCTCCATAAACCAGGAACATTTCCTTAGTATTTCTCAAATACTTAAGGATGTTTTTAACCGCTGCCCAGTGGGCTTCGCCAGGGTCAGCCTGGTATCTGCTCGTAACACTTAGAGCATAGGAAACATCTGGCCTAGTACAAATCATGGCATACATGATGGATCCGATTGCCGAAGCATACGGGATCACACTCATCCGACTTCGCTCATCAGTTGTCGAAGGACACTGAGTCTTGCTAAGTTTTATGCCATGGGACATCGGTAAGAATCCCTTCTTGGACTCTTCCATTTTGAATTTCTTCAAAACCTTGTCCAGATAAGTACTCTGACTCAATCCAATGAGCCGCCTGGATCTATCTCTATAGATCCTGATTCCTAATATGTAAGTTGCCTCACCCAAATCCTTCATTGAGAAACTCCTTTCCAATGACTCTTTGGTTTCTTGCAACATCATGACATCATTTCCAATCAGCAATATGTCATCCACATATAAGATTAGAAAGTTTACTTTGCTCCCACTAAACTTCTTGTATAAACAAGAATCATGATCGCTCTTGATGAAGCCAAACGATTTGACTACCTCATCAAAGCGAATGTTCCAACTCCGAGATGCTTGCTTCAACCCATAAATGGATTTCTGAAGTTTGCATACCTTGTCAGCATTAGCTGGATCGACAAAACCTTCGGGCTGTATCATATACACGTCCTCAGTTAAATTTCCATTAAGGAAAGCCGTCTTGACATCCATCTGCCATATCTCATAGTCGAAATAGGCTGCTATAGCTAACATGATCCGAATTGATTTAAGCATCGCTACAGGCGAGAAAGTCTCGTCGTAGTCAACTCCTTGAACCTGTCGGAACCCCTTCGCGACAAGTCGTGCTTTATAGACGGAAATATTTCCATCCATATCAATTTTCTTCTTAAAGACCCATTTGCACTCGACGGGTCTTGCACCGTCAGGCAGATCAACCAAATTCCAAACTTGGTTTTCATCCATGGACTTTAACTCGGATCTCATGGCTCCAAGCCATGACTCGGAATCAGATCCCACCATCGCTTCCGAATAAGTTGCCGGCTCATTACTGTCTAACAGTAAAACATCTCGAGCACTCTGTAATCTGGCAGATCTCCGTGGTTCAGGTGCTGTTACCGGTGTAGGTACCACGACCGGCTCAGCCTCCAAGGCATTCGCCGACTCGCCCCTAGCCGGTTCCTCTCGAATTTCTTCGAGTTGCACTGTGCTCCCACTGACTTCCCGACCGAGAAACTCTTTCTCAAGGAAGACACCATTCCGAGCGACAAACACTTTGCCCTCTTCCCGGTTGTAGAAGTAGTACCCCAAGGTTTCCCTCGGATACCCCACGAAAATACACTTATCCGACTTGGGCGTGAGCTTGTCCGACTGAAGTCGCTTGACAAATGCTTCACAACCCCAAATCTTAAGAAAAGACAAACTTGGCTTTTTACCAGTCCACATCTCATGTGGTGTCTTCTCTACTGACTTTGATGGTACTCTGTTTAGTGTGAAAGCTGCAGTTTCTAGACAATAACCCCAAAATGATAAAGGTAGATCTGTCCGACTCATCATTGATCGTACCATGTCCAACAAGGTCCGATTTCTCCGTTCCGATACACCGTTTCTCTGCGGTGTACCCGGCGGAGTGAGTTGAGGAACTATTCCACAACTCTTTAGATGGTCATCAAACTCATGGCTCATGTACTCGCCTCCACGGTCCGACCGTAGAAACTTTATTTTCTTGCCGAGCTGATTTTGTACTTCATTCTGGAATTCCTTGAACTTTTCAAAGGCTTCCGACTTGTGTTTCATTAAATAGATATATCCATACCTACTTAAATCATCAGTGAAGGTAATGAAGTACTCATAACCACCTCTGGCTGTCGTGCTCATTGGTCCACATACATCACTATGTATTAGTTCCAACAAGTCGGACGCCCTTTCACAACTCCTTGCAAAAGGTGTCTTGGTCATCTTGCCTAGTAGGCATGATTCGCATGTCTCGAATGACTCTAAGTCAAACGAAGTTAGAAGTCCATCATCATGGAGCTTCTTCATGCGCTTCCAACTTATATGACCAAGCCGACAGTGCCAAAAGTAAGTCATATTCAGATCATTTGGTTTCAACCTTTTAACATTTATGTTATAGACCGATTCACTATCAAGATTTAAAATAAATAACCCGTTCTGAACGGGTGCAAAGCCATGAAACATATCTTTCAAATATAAAGAACAACCATTATTCTTAATATTCGACTCATAACCTTGTCTCATCAAACATGAGGCGGAAATAATGTTTCGACTAAGCGCTGGAACATAATAACAATTATTTAGTTCCAAAATAAATCCTGAAGGTAAATGAAGTTGCATCGTGCCGACTTCCAACGCAGCGACTCTCGCCTTGTTGCCGACCCGAATATCAACCTCTCCTCTTGCCACGCTCCTAGTTCTTACCAGTCCCTGCAACGAGTTGCATATGTGAATAACTGATCCGGTATCATATACCCAAGAACTATTAGGCGCATCAGCAAGATAAATGTCTATAACATTGCACACAAGCGTACCTGAGTTGGAAGTCACACCTCCACTCTTGGCTCTGTCAGCCAAATACTTGGTGCAGTTCCTCTTCCAGTGGCCATCCTGCTTGCAATAGAAGCAATTGGCTCCGGCTGTAGGAGAAGGCTTAGTCTTTGAGGGAGCACTCTGGACAGGGCCATGGGTGCTACCTCCTGACTTATCCTTCTTCTTCTTAGTCCAAGAACTCTTCTTGAACTTAGCCTTATTCTGCACCATCAACACTTGACTGGCGCCTTTCTTGATATCAGCCTCTGCCGTTTTGAGCATCCCATGTAATTCAGTGATACTCTTATCCATACCATGCATATGGTAGTTCGAGATGAACGGACCATACGCACTAGGAAGAGAGTTCAGAATTATATCAGTGGCGATCTCTTCTTTAATTGAGAAGCCCAAGCGATCCAAAGACTGTATGTAACCAATCATCTTGATTACATGCGGACTCAGTGGATCGCCGTCTTTCAGCTTACAGCCAAGCAAAGCTTGAGAGACTTGATACCTCTCAGTCCTTGCTTGAGCCTGGAACATACTTTTGAGGCTTTCGATCATATCGTAGGCCTCAACATTTTCGAACTGCTGCTGCAAGTCCGGTTCCATGTGTGCAAGCATAAGACAGCTAATCTCCGTAGACTCATCTCTAGCCTTACGGTAGGCATTCATGACAGCGACAGTCGCATCGTCATCAGGCTCATCTGGAAGTGGAGTTTCTAGAACATGTTCTTTCTTGTCATGCTTGAGGACTATCCTCAGATTACGATACCAGTTGGTGAAATTAATTCCATTAAGCTTATCTTTCTCTAGGATTGACCTCAACGCAAAAGTGGACAACTGAGGAAGGTTGCTAGGTGCCATTGATCTACAACAGAAAATACGCAAAAACACTTAAGACATGTATTCATAAAAGAGCAGGCATATTAAACGATTTAATACTTATGCTCCCACTAGAACCAACATCCCTCCGATGGTTGCTAAGTGATTCAAGATCCTAAATAAGCAAGCCGACTAGTGAGCTTTAGCATCACCGCTAGCCGTCAAGTGATCTAGGTAGGCAACACCTTGCCAATCGTATCTCTATACGACTCCTGTTAGTTGGGTGACATCACATGCCCCGGCTCCCAACCTACCTCGCCCCGAGCCCCACAACCGTTGTGATGGACTCGTCTAGATTACCAAGTGCTTCTGCTTGTAAGAGTCCGACTCAAACCCACCTAATCGGAAAGAATTGGTAGCACCTCAATTTCATGAGCCCACTACCAAGAATGTCCGACTTGTGATGGTGCAGCACTGGCGGGGCGACCGACTAGACCTTCTTTGAGGGATTAAAGAATCTACCAACTATCTAAATAGAGGTAAATAGAGGCATAACAATAACACAAATAAAGCAATTATAATGTGAAATGGTATGGCTCTCTTCATGGTGATCTCCATCTCCACGAAGCTTGTAAGTCGACTCGTGCCAACTCTTGTCACGTGCCATCTTACTCCATGTAGCCGACTTGTACATCGACTTGCATGCCTTCCGGGTTCTCCAACAAGCTACACTAGCTAAGTAAATGAAATTTACATAGAGAATCCGACACGCAGGCCGGTATACAATAATATGACAGCACCTAGGCTCCAGCCGGCTGACAAAAACATGATACGCAGATCATGTATGGATTACACACATCACATGCACATAAGCCATACCATTTACAACTTCCTGCAAAAACAAGTTATGCATAGATACGATATCTACCGGCGTTGTGAAACTCGCAACGGCATCTAAGGCGCTACGACAGGACGACGGCGGCATCTAAACGCAGATCTCATCTGCATTCCGATCATGGATTTCTTCATCGGATAAAACGATTTTACCCGAATCTGATCCGTATTCCGATTCGACCAAACTCTTTGATCTTCGATCACCGCAACTGGATTTATGTGTCACGGTATACCCCGATGGCGGAAACCGACCGGTAGGGGTAAGTTGTTCCACGACCTTAGCAGTATGATCACGGAAACCAGATCATCCATTAACCCCGAGTACGATTGATCCAATCAACCTTGTACAAAACCGATCTATCTCATAGACCGACCACCAAAACAGCAATTAGATCACATCTAACGCTAACTACATATCACATATGTACGGATCTCGGGCCTAATACCAGAAGCTACCGCTCTGATACCACTGTTGGCACGCGTAGAGATAAACGAAAACTTTTTCCTACGCGATACTACCAAGATCTAGCCGAGGTAGAAGGCCACGAGTATTACCACTAGACGCGCAGGTGCGGATTATCGATGTAGCGCGTCGGGTCGGGGCAGTGCAGTCCCACGATCCGGTCCGGCCGATCCAATCCCTCGAACGTCGAAGTGCTGAACGTACAGCACCTCTGCCGGTATCCACACGTACGAGGAGGAGCTCCGACGGCGGACTGCTAGGTCCGGTGCGGCGGCTGGACTGAGTGGGGCTAGGGTTCCCAACGCATGGGAGAGTGGACTAACGTGCCCGCTGGGCAACCTGCGCCCCTCTTTATATAGCGTATGGTAATGGGCTTCACAACACTTGTGGCCCATTCCCTCTGTGAGTCCGACTCACACAATCAGTCCATTTCCGGTTTGGGTCCAACCCAACCAATATCTGCTCCCGCTCTTAAGTGTGCGACCCTGCAGGCTCATGGCGACTTGGACACGATTGGAGTCCAACTCCCAATCGATCAATCGGTAGCGGCTCCTAGCAGAACGTGCCGACTCCCAAGTACCATTGAGTCATGACGACATACCTTTCAATGTGATATTCATCTTAGTCCCTTTTGCCTCACGATATACCTTGTCGAACTATAGGCGATTCATCGTCATCCCTTTAATAGTTCAACTCTCTTCTCGATCCGTGATATGTGATTCACCTGACTAACTCTTAGTCAACAGACACAGTTAACACTTAACTGAGTTGCACATGGCCATGCTTCCTGAATCATATCACTCGAGAGGGCCCAGAGAATATCTCTCCATTCGGAGGGGCAAAATCCCATCTTGATTATCCACATCACGCAGCTTGCTTCTCATTCGACCCGAACTCTGCCTTTATAGTTGCCTTGTCACAGAACAACGTTTGACAGAATCTAAGTCGGTGATCCACAACTCGGATTGTGCGACAATCTCAGGTCTAAGGATTACATTGATTGAGACATGCAAATGACGACTTGATCGTTGCACCTCAATGTGGGTCAGTCCGACTTGCTAAACTCTTTAGCCAAATCCGTGAACGTTGGAATGGCATCACCATGCCCATGACAAGTGGAACCGTGTCATCAGCCAACACTCACATTAGTCTAGGGTGTGTGTCCAGCACAACCTAAATGACTAAGGACAATCTAGTATGAACAACATGAATATATAGTTCCACAATCGAATCACATATTCAATGACATATATCATATGTTCAAAACAAGGACAACTTAATAACTTTATGAATACAATGGGAATTACATCATACATGATTGCCTCTAGGGCATATTCCCAACATTGAGTCTATTAGAGTTAACCTATCCACTGCATGACCCCCATACATGTCAACTTCATACCTGTTTACCCTCCTAGTATGACTAGGGTTGTTTGAGTATCATAGAGCCTTGTGTGTTATGCTTAGCCATGCTTAGTGTTCTGATCTAATTCATCCGGTTGATGATTTGGATCACTTTGATAACCTTGTATGTTGTTATATTTGTGAGTACTGAGCATGTGAAACTGACTAAGGCTTGCACGGGAGGCCACTTGGGTAGTGGTTATTCGTTCCGTACTCGCCAACCCTAGGAATTAAGGTCTCGCCGCGGAAGCCAAGACTGAGCGTGCAACCACACGCGGGGCCTAACAGACTGCGCTCGGCTGAATAACTTGTTTGATCACTTCCATGGGTCACATAGTTTGAGTTTTCCATTTGCGGGTGTGTCATAAAAGGTTTTGGAGAAAACTAGGGCGTGACCGGGACCAGTGATGGACGTACACGGATCTTGTCCCGACTCACATAACAGGTGCCATCAGGAGGTGGCCAACTCCCTGTTGACGGGATGGCCCTGTTTGGGTTGACTCGTGGATAGGGTTGAGCAAGGTAAAGGCCGTGGTCGACCACACTCTGTCGCGCTCTTAGAGAGGAGCTTTACCGTGTGGCACTAAGTGTCGGTCGATACGTGTGGGTAAAGTGTACCACCCTGTAGGGATAAATCTTTCGGAAAGCCGTGTCCACGGTTATGGACGACTTGGTGAAAGTCACGGGGTCATAGATAACTCTAACGGAATGACTAGAACTTGTTGACAGCGGATGAAGAATGCCTCCTCGACTACGGCAAGAGGGGTGATTCTTGTAGCATAAGGTAGTCTGGGGATGAGAAAGTACTTGGTGGACTAAAGAACATGATGATCTCAGTAGTTGAGTAGATTCCTCCTCTGCTTTAGAAATGCTCTATTACACGTGCTCTTCTTCCTCAACTGCGGAAAACAAAGATGGCTTTATGCAAAAGACCTTAAAATCCAAGTCTTGCTGAGTACCTTTTGTACTCAAACCTTGCCTCGTTGTTGTTTTGTTTCAGACTTCGGCGACGCAGCTGAAGAAGGGTTCTACCTCGACGTCGATGAGTAGTTAGGGGTTCCCAGGTGGCAGCCTGGTATCTGTAGTATGGGTTTGACTATGTTGCTTATGTTTCGGACTCTTAGTCCTTTTGCTGTCTTGTTGTATAGCAACATATTTGCTTTCGCTGCTTGTTGTAATGTTGGGTTGCCTGACCTATGTTGGTCGTGTAACCTCTGCGTGTAAGTTACTCTAGTATGCCTTGTTTAATACAACTTTCATGTCTAGAGTGCCGCTTTGATCAGTTGTTGGTTTCGAGCCCGTTGTTATACAGTTTTGGCTATGCCTGCATAGTTGTCGCAGTCGAGGGGTTGTGGAGCCGATGATCCATGTCCGAGACCGCCTGCCGAAGATATTCGGCCTGGGGCGAGGTAACCCCAGTAACCCTCGATTGTTGTTGCACTTTCTGGACACATAGCAGCTCTGTATAACTTTGGTCCCGTTCCTTCAGTTTCATCCGACTCGTGGACGCTTGGGTATACATATCTGGTTATGACTAGCATGGACACAAGGAGTAGTAGACCGGGGATCCGGACTACGTGCCGATGAATCTGGTCTGCCTGCCGTTGTTTGTTGCGGCCGGGGCTAGTAACCCTGAAGCCCTTGTGAGTCCATTGCTAGGATCACATGACAGTTTGTATATCTCTGGGTCCGGGGTTTGACACAGTCATAACATTCTCTTTGAAGTCATTGGTAACTTTCAAAGTGCTATTCAATCGGGTAAAAACATTTGTACTAAACAAGCAAGAATAAAGGACATGATTGAGTAAATCAACATATAGATGGATGGATCACAACAGCTCAAATGCTTGGTTAAGACAGAAAGGAGTAGGTTACTGACTCAACATAAAGGTAAAATATAAGCCCTTCACGGAGGGAAGTAGGGATCAGCTCATGTGCTCGAGATTTTCATTTGATAAATAGAAGTATTGAAAACAATTTTGAGAGTGGTGTATGTTTATGTCAACGAATGGCAAACAAAAAATACAAAACGTTACAAGCCAACTGGACTTCACAAGAGCGACTCCCATTGAAGGACGCAACTGGTATAGAAGGTCATCCCGCTTTCTCTTTTGTTGACACAATTATGCTTTGAGTGATAAATCAGGGGAAAAAATAGTGAAGAGCATTTGTAGTAATTAATTTTGGGGCTGGGCACCCTACTGCCAGCTCTTCTATCATTTGGATAAGTGGATGAAGCCACTAGTCCATGTGTGTAAAGTCCAATCAACAAGTGAGATAAAGATTCTCTATTTTGCATCCTCATGAGCTAAAACAGGGGCACAAAACAGGTGTCATTTTGAAGGTTTAAAGGTAGCAGACAAACAATTTACTTGGAGTGGTGGTTAAATACCACATATAGGTAGGTATGGTGGACACAAATGGCATGGTTTTGGGGCTCAAGGTTTGGATGCACGAGAAGCATTCCCTCTCAGTACAGGTTTTTGGTTAGGAAGGCTGGGTAGAAAGCATAAGAGTTGACGGAAAACAAACAAATATACATATGATAGAACCAATCATGCAATTTTCCTTGGAGGTACTAACACTCTTATTTGAGAATACTAAGCTTATGAGCGAACAAGAAGGAAAGATCATGAAATATATTTACATGCAACTCCCTCTTCTCTACTTAAGTCTCAATATATTGTTGCTACTGACCAATGCTAAGTTTGCCAAAACCAACTAGATTAACTTGATGCTCCAATATTGATACCAATACTAATAACAAGATCAACCATATAACAAAAATTGCCACTAAAATAAAGTGTAGAAATTACATGATGAAACTTCTCATTAATATTCCATTATGGCAACTCAAACCAAGAGGTACATCGATAACCAACTAAAGGAGAGATACTTCAATACCGCAAACCGTCCTATATGATAACTTCTCTACTCGTGATATGACTCTACTAAAAGGAAAAAAGGTGAAAGATAAAAGTGTGATGCCGCGACACTCCCCCAAGCTTGGAACAAGCCAAGGGGATGCCAATACCAATGAGGAATTATTTCTTCGGCGGTGGTGGTGAATCCTTCTCAATAAGCTTATCAACTGACTCCTTCAAATCACCAATCACATAGATAAGCCTGCATATCAGCTCCGTATTGCTCTCAATACGGTTTGGGAACTTGTTAAGCGGTGAATCCCAGCTCTTGGAATTATTCCCCCACACTATATCATATCGGGGGCTTTCCTCACTTGCACGGTTAGAACGATCAATATACCTGCGAGAAGGAAACTTTGCCTCGGGTACCCTCATAGATTGATACTCATGGATTAAGGTATGGAACGGTTTCTTAATGCCTCGGAGTAGTGTCCTTTAAGCTAAGCAGTGACGTGGGGCCTTCCCTCCAGTGCTCATCCTCGCCGTTTGCTTGAAAGGTTTTGCAACCACTCCAATGCTTGCGACGGTGGCGCGTGGGTGCACGCGTGGGTCTTCTTCTACATCTCCTTTAGCTCCACTCTCGATCTCCTCCTCCGGCTTACGGTCTGGGAGATCATCTTTCATCGGTCCTTGCCCTTGTTGTTGTTGGCGGAGACCATGGTGCTTCTAAAACTGAAAACAGATCCTGGCAGAAACAACTCGAAATAGAAACACGATGAGAAAACGATATACGGACCTCGGGGGGTCCGGGGGATTATATAGCATAAATATGCGTAACAAAAGGAAGGTGTAGTGCGAAAACGGGTCGGAGAGGGGCTCCGGGGCGCCCACACCATGGACATTTTTTATCTCCAAGACCGTAAGCCAGAGGAGGAGATCGAGAGTGGAGCTGAAGGATATGTAGAAAAAGACCCGCGCGTTTCTGGGAATTATGCGATTTGTTACGGTGGACAATAGAAATCTTTTTCTTGCGCAGAAATACAAAACCAACACCAACTTTCGCTAGAAACTTTACTTGGCACAACTAATACATGAAAATAAAGATACAAATGAGTTGTTATAAAAGTAAACAACACATTTACTAAAAAAATAGAGAAAAACAAAGCAAAAATAAAACCATGGGTTATCTCCCAAGAAGTGATTTTCTTTAGCGCCTTTTAGCTAGGCCCAGAAAAATAGAATCGAGTAGCTGCTCACATAAAAATATGAATTAAGCAAAAGTGAGCATCAAGAAGAAAGTATAAAAAAAAATTAAGTCTAACCCACTTCCTATGCATAGGAATCGAGTAAAGAAATAAATTAAAGAAGCTCAAACTAGAAATCATGGGAAGATAGAACAAGAGCAATTTCAAAACTTTAAACAAAAAGAGAGGTGTTTTAGTAACATGAAGATTCCTACAACCATATTTTGCTCTCTTATAATAATTTTCAGTAGCATCATGAACAAACTCAACAATATAATTATCACATAAAGCATGTTTGTTATGGTCTAAAAGCACACAATTCATATCAAGCTCCAAAACAGTGGCATCAAAATTTAAAATCAGCTTCTCTTTTTCCCCACTTTTAGCAATATTAAGAAAAGATGATTGATCACTCATAAAAGGTATGGGACACATTATAGCAGTCATATTTTTAGTATCATTATGATTTATAACATCAACTAACATAGGACCATCATCTAGAGCATTATCATATAAATTTTCTAAACAAACTTCCTCATTATCATGCATATCAATAGTTGGAATAAATAGAGGATTATCATAGGATTTATCAAAGTAACATGGATTATCATAAATAATAGTAGCAATATCATTCTGGGAAGTTTCATTCATAGTAGTATTAAGGTCAAAAGTATAGCAAGTATCTGTTTCATCAAAAAGGGATATTTCAAAAGAATCAATAGGATCATCACAATTATCAATATAACACTCATCCTCCTTTGTTGAGCATGGAGGGCAATCAAATAAGGTATGAGTTAAAGAGTTACTATAATTGGGAGGTAGACATGGGTAGCTACTCCATTCTTCCTCCTCTTTATCATCACTCTCCTCCTCTTTTTCATCCAATGAGCTTCCATATTCAACAATTTCCTCTTCCATAGGTTCCTGCAATGCATTAGTCTCCTCCTTTGAGGGAGAGCATCCATTAAGATATTTAAGTATGTAGAAGTTACAATGCTTGTAATTATCAAAGCAATATTCAAGTATTTATAAGGTGCATCATCAATACTTTCAAGCAAATAGGCAATTTCGAATGCACCCTCCCAAGCAATAAATTCCTCAATTTGTTCCACATCCTAAAAGTCATAATTTCCCTTAACATAAGAAGATATGGTAACATTATCATTATACTCACATTTAAAAGGCAGGTGTTTATACCTCCTACAACAACTAGATTTATCAAAGCAATAAGTAACATTATAAGTAGAGCACAAGTTTTTAGCATAGTCATGCAATTTATTAATTTGCTCCCATAAGTGTATCACTTTTTGTGACAAGCGGTATTCCTTATAATATTTTTGTTCTTCTTCCGTTAACCCACCTTTCCAATAAGATCTAGTTTCAAAGGAATCAACCATTGATAGCAAGCATGATAAAGCAAGTACCAAGCAAAACAATAACAAAGTAAAGAGATTGGAAGTGAGAGACTCCCCTTCCGTAAATCCTCTTTCTCCCTGGCAACGACACCAAAAAATAGCTTGATGCGCGTGTAACACACGTTCGTTGGGAGACCCAAGAGGAAGGTATGAAGAACAGTAGCAAGTTTTCCTCAGAAAGAACCCAAGGTTGAATCGACCAATAGGAGAAAGAAATCACTTCCGAAGGTTGGTGCAGCTGATGTGTCAGGGCGCACTACCGGTTCAAAAGCAACGTGGAACCTACACAATACAATCAAATCACTTTGCCCCAACGAAGCAGTGAGGTTGTCAATCTCACCGGTTTTGCTGAAAACAAAGAGGTTAAACGAATGTTGTGGAAAATAGTACTTGTTTGGAGTAGATGAAAAGAGAAAAGTGATGGCTGTAGGAAAACAGTAGGAACAATATGAAAATAGTGGTTGTAGTGGTTGTATTATTAGTATGAGGAAAATGGACCAGGGTCCACAGTTCACTAGAGGTGTCTCTCCAAAACAGATATATAGCATGTTGGGTAAACAAATTACAACTGGGCAATTGACAAATATAAAGGATGCACCATAGTGCATATGCATGACATGATGGTTACTATGTGATTCATGCGGGCATTACAACAAGATACATATACCGTTATCTAACTGCATATATGACTAATAATCCACCCTCAGAGTGTCATCCGAGAAAACCTTGGGTATTAAGTTGCAAGCAACAGATAATCGCAGTGAGCAAAGTGTGTAATGTAAACAATGTAAACATCTTTGTTTTTTCCCTAGTGACAACAACACATCCCCCACCCATTTACGTTTTTCACTCGAGCGTCAGTGAAATGGAGGCATGAACCCACTATCAAGCATAAATACTCCCTCTTGGGGTTACTAGCATCTACTTGGCCAAAGCATCTACTTACAACGGAGAGGATGCAAGATCATAAATAACATACACATGAAAAGAACATGATAGATTGATAATGATTGTAAATAACATTCAATATTCATCGGATCCTAGCAAACATAACATGTAGCATTACAATAAGATGATCTTGATCATGTAGGGAAGCTCACAAGATCTAAATATGAGGCATAAAGAGGAGATAACAACCATCTAGCTAATGCTATGGACCCGTACTCCAAGGATGAACTACTCACACATCATTCCAGAGGCGGACGTGGTGATGTAGAGCCCTCTGGTGATGATTCCCCCTCCCGGCAGGTTGCCGGGGAGAGCTCCAGAACCCTCCCAAACTAGGGTTAACGATGACGGCGGCTGTGGATGTTTTCGGTCGAAAAGGCTTCTCTATTTAGGGTTAACCCTTCGAGGAGAATATATAGGTGCGAGGGCAACATCGGTAGACAGCCAGGGGGCCACACCACCCCTGGGCGCGGCCGGGGGAGTGCCCACCCATAGTGTGGGGCCCCTGTGGCTCCCCTCTGGGTCCCCTCGAGACTCTGTGTGCACAACAACTTTCTAAGACTTCCGGGCTTTGAATCTTCCAATTCCGAGAATATTTCCAGAACAACTTTTCTGAAACTAAAAAAAAACAAAAAACATGAACTGGCTCTGTGGCATCTTGTCAATAGGTTAGTCCCAGGAACTCGATAAAAATGGTATAAAGTGTAAAGGGGAACATGTAGCATATAGAATGAAAACAACATGGAACATTAGAAATTATGGATACGTTTATGACATATCAGATACTCGAAGCTCATGTTCCTCCTCAAGAGCATTTGAGAGGGAACCCTTTTCAAAGCAATCATTCCTCTCTGTTTCACACTTCTTCTCAAGATCCTCTTGGGCCTCTCCCAGTTGACTCATGAGAAGGGTTAAGTACTTCTTGTTATCCCCTTGCAAGTTAGTCATATATACGTTCAAGGAGGAAATTTCATCTTTGACACTAGCACTAGCAAGTTTAGTGGTGGAAGAAGATGATACCTCGCTGGCCTTAGCCATGAAGCACTTTGCGGAGGGTTGAGGAAGATTCTCATTGGGGGATTCAAAGAGTGAGGGAGATGATGAAGTTGCAATAGAAATAGCAGCCACTTCACTTGTGGTTTCTTCTTCATCTTCATCACGGGAATCATACTATTCTTTAGTCACAAGCACATATATAGATGATGGCTTCTTATTGATGAGTTTCTTCTTGAATTGAGGTTTCTTTTTAGGATCCTTTGACTTATCCTTGAGGACTAGCTTTCCTGCATGGTGTTCCCTATTCTCGAAGGGGCATTCAGAAACAAAGTGATATTTTTCTTGGAAATTGAAGCAAGCCCTCAATTTTTGAGTTCCTTCTTTCCTATAGCTTGACTTGGTCTTCTCCTAAACATATGCCTTGGCCTTGGGAGGGTTCTTCCAAATCTTTTGCACCGCAAGAGCAATGCAATCCTTGAGCATGGGATCATATTTTTGTTCTTTGAGCGGGGACAAATTTTCTTCCAAGGTAACCTCTTCATGTTGATCCACCATCTTGGTCACCACCTTGGACTTCAAAGCAACTGAGACCCATTTGTGCATACCAATAGCAGGAGCACGTGTGTCATGGATAATCTTTGATTGCACCTTAAAGGAGTCCATCTCTTGCATCACCTCGGTTCAGGACATGAAGGAAAAGTTGTGTTTCCCTTGAAGAATCTTCACATCCACGGGCTGAAACGGCAAGAGAGCATTGTTATACTTTCTCTTGATCCAAGCATCATCCACATATTTAGCACCAAGAGCACTAAAGGAGGTAGCTAGGGTCACCATCGAGCATATAGAACCCTTCGCCTTCATTGGACAAGGTATCATACCTATTCCTTTGCATGCTTTCATTGCCCACAAACATGGTGATGAGAGCATCCCAAGTTTCTTTGGAGGTGGAATATTGTTGAAGATGAGGCATGTGGTTTGGACCCACGGCTTGTTGAATTATCGATAAGGCGGTGTATCTAAGTTGGCAATCTACCGCTTCTCTTCTCGTCAAGTTCTTGGGGTCATGAGGCTTGTATCCATATTGTGTGACCCTCCAAATATCAATACAAGAAGAGTTCAAGTGAGTTTTCATGAGATATTTCCATTGATCAAAAGTATGTGCATCAATTTTAGGAGGATCGCCTCTAGGGTTAATATGAGGATGTAGGACAGGAGGATCGGAAGAGTACATTCCTTCGACATTGTGGCACTCACCCTTAGCATCCGTCCACCTTAGAAGTTTTGTTCTTAGAGTGGGATTCACTTTTAGTTTCTTCACTATCCTCCTCCTCATCTTCCTTATTCTTTCGAATTTCTCCTGAAGGAATAGATAATGAGGAGTCGGGGCCCTTAGCTTTCAATAGTTGCAATAACATGTCTTGCAACTTAGTCACTTTGACATCCATGGATGAGGTCAAGAAATATTTGAATTTCTTGAGATCATCCATAGTGATACTTTCCACGGGCTTGGCAGCTTCCCCTCCGATGATCATACTATAACTCGTAGGCGGTTAAGCCCAATACAAGAGCCGAGGCTCTGATACCAATTGAACGGATAGTATGGGCACCTAGAGGGGGGGTGAATAGGTGCTACGACCAATTTTAATTTTTCTTAAAATTAAAGCTTGACACAAAGGTAAATTCTCTAAATATGCAACTATGGTGAATTTCTATATGACAAAAACAAGGTACACCATACAAACACGAAATAAAGGAGAGGGAACAAGGTAACCGATAACGGAAGCACGCGGAGACAAGTATGTACTCCTGAGTTCCTCCTTTTGAGGGGAGTACGTCTCGTTGGAGGGATGTGAGTTTTTCCACAAAGGCCTACTCAATGCCCAAAGGCCTCACCCTATTCTCTGATGAACCTCGCGACAAAGGCCTAGTTCACCTTCCACTATTGATCCCCTTTTAGGCGGGAATCGAGTCCTTTACAACAAGCTTGGGGCACACACCCACAACAAAATTGGGAGCTCCCAAGAGTCACCAAGAGTAGCAAAGAGGTCTAGGTTTTCCACACAAGGAAACCTTAGACTTGGTTACCACAAGTGAACGAGAGAGAAACAAAGAACGGGTTGGTGAAGATGTAGATCCGAGCCTTCTCCTTCAATCCTCAAGGTTTGAACTAGTTTGGGTGGAGGAAATGGAGATCTAGCTCGGTGAGTGAGTTCAATCAATGGAGCAATGAATTCTATACGAGCTAACCCTTTGGAGAAGAAGGGGTCTTTTATTTATAGGTCCACTAAAAAACTAGCCGTTTTCCTGCAGCCTGCTTGCAATTCGGAATGAATCCAAAAAGAATTCGGCCACCTGGAATATTCCGGGGCAATCCATATGCTAACAGAGGATTTCACGTTCATTCCGGAATGACTCTACAATGAATTCGTTTGCCCGAAGTAGCCCAGCATGAATCTGGATTGTAACAAAGGTTTTTGCGGCAAATTCGGAAGGAATCCAGAAAGAATTTGACTCCCGGAATCACCCGGAATGAGTCCGGATCCTAACAGAGGTTTTTGCGTCCAATCCGGAATCATTCCGGAATTTCTGAACGAATCCGGATGCCAACAAAAACCTATCCCAGCAGGAAAAACAAGTCGCAGTCTTTTTCTCCCTCACCGAATAGACACCGCTTTGTGCTGGAAATAGGTGTACCTTAATACAAGTAGCAGACGGTAAGATTTCACTTATGTTGTTAACAAACACACAAAACTAAAGGGATTAATAAATGTTCTTTCACTAGATGAATCTGTATAACATGTATTTTGTGCAAAAAAACACAAATTACATGAAATTAGGACAAAGGAGTAGTTTGATTGGAGTGGGCGGTAAGATGTCAAACGCTTTTGCGACGATGCACTTCGCCCAGTGATAACTTCAACACAAAAAATTCTGCAATCTGTCTAACGTAATTACCACAAAAAATAATTTTATATTTTTTTGACAATTTTAAGTTATTGTTTTCGTGTAAATAAAAATCCAGATCAGACCCGGACCCCACAGAAATTTGGCTGGGACAATGTACTACCGAGACTATGCAGTCGCTGTCTGGTGGGTCCACCCGGTCCACTTTCACTGGCGGGAACTCGGAGCGTACCCGGACCCTCTGTAGTAATCCGCGTGCGCCGGTGCAGACGTGGCCGCGCCAGTCAAAGCGCCGCGTCCCATCGCTCCCTAGTTATAGTGACCACCCCCCTCGCCGTGGCGTATCCCCACACACTCGCTGTCTTGCTCGCCGCTCTCTCTCCTAAAAACCCCGAACTCGCAAGCACGCAAGAACACCGACGAAATGGTGCGTGAGAGGCCGACGATGTTGACGCGGATGACCGTCGTGCGCTACGTGTAGATGTGGGCGGAGTTCAAGAACCGAAGGCCCAAAATGGCCTAGAGGGGGAGGTGGTTGATATGTTTCCAATGTATCTATAATTTCTGATGCTCCATGATAATATTATGCCAATTGCTATATGTTTTCTCCTTCTTTATAACATTTTTACACATTTTCCGGGACTAACCTATTATCAAGATGCCAAGTGTCAGTTCCCTGTTTTCTGTTTTTTGTGATTTCAAAAAAGTTGCTCTGGAAATATTCTCTGAATTGGACCCCACAAAGCCCGAAGTGCCTATTTTCCCCGGAAGCATCCAGAAGACCAAAGAGGAATCGAACACGGGCACCGGGGGGCCACACCATGGGCTGCCCCCCTTGGCCGCGCCAGTTGGTGGTGTCGGGACCCTAGGGCTCCACCGCCTCTGCCCTTTCGCCTATTTATTCCCCCCGGATGGAAAACCCTAGGCACCTGATCAAATATCCCCGAAAATTTCCGTAGCCGCCGTCATCGTCAACCCTAGATCAGGGGGGTTCTGAAGCTGTCTCCCGACACCCTGCCGGAGAGGAAATCATCACAGGAGGCCTCTTCATTACCATGCCTGCCTTCAGAGTGATGCGTGAGTAGTTCATCCTTGGACTACGGGTCCATATCAGTAGCTAGATGTTTTGTACTAGTGACCCCACACGCACCAGACCCAGACCAATGGCCTGCTACCGCTCTCGGGTCACGCCGGGCATATTTCCCGATTCCCGAACCCGACACCTGAACATCCCAAACCCGAACCCAAATAACCCGAGCCCGACAGTCCCGAACTGTTTATCGAGAATCAGTTTTGAAAACCCTAAATAATATTGGGTAATTAGGGAGTGTATTGTTGACACCCGAATAGCCCAAATATCCCGAAATACCGAAAACCCAGGCGGCTCGGCCCAGCAAGGCATCACGTATAATATTGTCTCTCGTATCCCATCAAGCTCTCGTAACTTCTCTCGTACCCTACTCTCGTTCCCCACCCCTGGCGCAGCCACAGGAAAATGGAGGCCATCACATCCATAGATCCGCCGGCCGCCGCCGCCATTCCCCACTTCTCAAATCCTTAGCACGCCGCTGCCTGCTCGCCCTCGCCGCCCACTGACCATCACGCAGCGCTCGAGCCACACTCACTAGCCCACTGCCTCATGCCCTCAATCACTTATGTAGCTCCAAAGGCTAGTGCACCATCATAGGCATTAGTTTTCCATATGCTCCAAGTCCCCAACGTGACACTTCCATACTCCTCGTTCCACGACTTAAGTCTGGCCACAGGGAGCAAGGTGTAGTGCTGCATCGCCGGTCGATGATGAGAAATGATGCATAGCGCTGAAACTGCTACCGTCTTTTTTGCACTATTATGAACTTTGGGCTATTCGGGATTTCCCGAACCCGAACTTGAATTTTCGGGAACCCGAATTTTCGGGTATCATTTTATGTAACCCAAATTATTTTTTTCCCGAATTTCCCGACTCGAAATTTCGGGAAAACCCGAACGACCAGTCTGACTCTCGGGCCACGGCCTCGTAGCGAGCTAGAGTTTTACCTAGTCGTCACTTTGCATCGGATGGCCACACGCGCGTTTCGGCTGATCAAAACCAGCTGCGCTGGCCACGGGAGAGGAAAACCTAGTTCATTTCCCCCCGCGTGCTGTGCGCTCTCTTTCCTTCTCGGCCCCACGCGTTCTCAGCTTGGGTTAGGGTTGAGCCACCGGCTGGCCAGCAACGGTGCGCCACCGTGCGTGATACCCTCCCTTTCCCCCTTTCTTGTATCCTCTGTAACAAAGAGATGGTGAGATCCACATAGAGATCCCGATGCTTCCTCTGTTTCCTTGTGTCGTGCGTACGACGGTGGCGCCGTTGCCATCCCATTTGCCGGTCGCGCGTTCCCTTGCTGCGAGCCCGCCGCCGTCGAGCGGTTTGGCTGCGCTGCCCTCTTACCCCGATTGTTCTTCTTCCATGTGCCTCGCGAGGAGATGCACACCTGGATCAAGAGGAATGGCGTGACCACGGCGGCGACGCACATCTCCGGTAGTTATACTTTTCCCCTCTCCTTTCTTTTCTCTGTTTAGGGTTAGGGATTCTCACGGGAGGGGTTCTTTTCTCTTTCTTTCTTTCTACCAAAAACAAATCTAGGTACTAGTGGCTCTGATACCATTGTTAGATCCTAGAATCATCTAGGGTATATATGTATCGGTAGATGGTCTTTGTACGTGTTTGTTTCGGTGTATGAGTTTGATGACCCACAAGTATAGGGGGTGTATTGTATTACTTTCAATAAATAAGAGTGTCGAACCCAACGAGGAGCGGAAGATGTTGACAAGCATGTTGGATAGAGGATTCACTGTAAACACTAGCAAACAAGTTTTTGGTGGTTTTTGATATTGCAGATAAATAAAGTGCGAGTAATAAAAGACAATAAATATAATTGAAGCGAGTGGCCCAATCCTTTTTAGAGCAAAGGACAAGCCAGATGTTCTACTTATGATTACCAAACGTTTTCAAGGACACATGGGAATTTCGTCAAGCGTTTTCGTTTCATACGGTTGATTAATATTAATTGTTTTAATAGGTGTTGTGTGGGTGAAGCTATGCTAATGCACCGCCCAACTAGGACTACTACATACTTATGATTAAACCCCTTGCAAGCATCCACAAATACAAGAAAGTAATTAAGATAAATCTAACCACAACCTTCAACTCTAGGATCCTACACTCCCTCGTGCATCGGTTTCCTAACAGGGGTTTAGGTTTATCTCACTCCAGCAACCCCACAATTAGTAGCCAAGTATACAATGCATCGTCCTGGGCCCATAAAGGTTAAGTATCATGTAGTCGACGTTCACATGACACCACTAGAAGAATAACACCACAACTTAAATATAAAACCACTAGATATTACTTCAACATAATCCCACTACTAACATCTTGACTTCTCCCATGTCCTCAAGAACTAAACGAACTAATCACAAGAAATCATATGGATCATGATCAGAGGTGATATGATGATGAATAACAATCTGGTCATAAAGTGCAAACACCGATAAATCTTACAAGAATCAACTACTAATAAGTAATCCACACCAGGAGAGAGATCTAGTGAAGAACAACGATATAGAACCCTAATCGTTACAGCGGGATGGAGATGGATGGTGAGGGTGATGGTGCTGGTGATGATGATGATGACGATGATGATCTTGACGATGCCCGGTGCGATGACAGTGACGATGGCGATGATTTTCCCTCTCCGGGAGGAATTTCCCGGGCAGATTTCTCCCTGCCAGAGAGCTTTTCTCCCTCTGTTTTTTCCGCCCCAAGGAGGCGGCGGAATATTTCCTTGATTGTTCTCTAAGGCTTAGGGTTCCCTGGGGGTCAACTACGCGAAAGGAGGCGACCAAAGATGGGCCAGGGGGCACACCACCCCTAGGTGCGACCAAGGTGGGCGCCTAGGCATGGTGTGGGCCCATGGTGGCCCCCTCCGGGTCTCCTCGTGGCTAGCTTCCTCTTCTGGACTTCTAAGACTTCCCCGATGCCCCCTTCTTCTTCTGATATTCTGAAGTAGGGTATCTTGATGGTGCTTTTTCCATGAGATTTCTGGTCCCGGTGTTTATTTTCCAAAAATTATTAAACATGCTTAATAAGATGAAATAACATAAGTAATGCATCATAATATGAAATATATCGATGAATAACAGAAAATTGCAATATAAAATAGTGATGCAAAATGGACGTATCAACTCCCCCCAAGCTTAGACCTTGCTTGTCCCGAAACGAAACTGAACTTAGTAAACATGACCATAGGTTTATGGAGTGAGGTGTCGATAAATAAAATACGGACAAGAAGCATCACATATATCAATACAGAAGTCATTCTAGATAGCAACTTCCTCCCATATAATTGAACTTGAAACAACTAGAGGAAATCACAATAAAGGTGCAAAAGGAAATCATAATTGGTGAAGGAAAACTTCGTTCTTGGTCGGAGAACAATTAACATATTGTACTTATCTTTCGATCAGAGTCTTTATATTAGAGCTTATATCGCAGAGTTTTTCATGCTCAATCATAGCAGTCTCTTTGAATTCATTGGTAACTTTCAAAGTGGTATTCAACCATGTAAAAACAATTGTACTAAACAAGGAAGAATAAAGGACATGATTGAGGAAATCAACATATATATGGATGGATCACAACAGCTCAAATGCTTGGTTAAGATAGAAAGGGTCAGGTTTACTGACTCAAAATAAAGGTAAAAGATAGGCCCTCGACGGAGGGAAGCAGGGATCAACTCATCTGCTCGAGATTTTCATTTGATAAACAGAAGTATTGAAAACGATTCTGAGAGTGGTGTATGTTTATGTCAACGAATGGCAAACAAAAAATACAGAATGTCACAAGCCAACTGGACTTCACAAGAGCGACTCCCATTGAAGGACTCAACTGGTATAGAAGGTCATCCCTGTTTCTCTTTTGTTTACACAATTATGCTTTGAGTGGTAAATCAAGGGCAAAAATAGTGAAGAGCATTTGTAGTAATTAATTTTGGGGCTGGGCACCCTACTGCCAGCTCTCCTATCATTTGGATAAGCGGATGAAGCCACTAGTCCATGTGTGTAATGTCCAATCAACAAGTGAGATAAAGATTCTCCATTTGCGTCCTCATGAGCTAAAACAGGGGCACAAAACAGGTGTCATTTTGAAGGTTTAAAGGTAGAAGACAAGCAATTTACTTGGAGTGGTGGTTAAATACCACATATAGGTAGGTATGGTGGACACAAATGGCATGGTTTTGGGGCTCAAGGTTTGGATGCACGAGAAGCATTCCCTCTGAGTACAGGTTTTTGGCTAGCAAGGCTGGATAGCAAGCATAAGAGTTGAGGGAAAACAAACAAATATACATATGATAGAACCAATCATGCAAGCTTCCTTGGAGGTACTAACACTCTTATTTGAGAATACTAAGCTTATGAGCGAACAAGAAGGAAAGATCATGGAATAATATATCTACATGCAACTCCCTCTTCTCTACTTAAGTCTCGACGTATTGTTGCTACTGACCAATGCTAAGTTTTCCAAAACCAACTAGATTAACTTGATGCTCCAATATTGATACCAATACTAATAACAAGATCAACCATATAACAAAAATTGCAACTAAAATAAAGTGAATAAAGTACATGATGAAACTTCTCATTAATATTCCATTATGGCAACTCAAACCAAGGGATACATCGATAACCAACTAAAGGAGATATACTTCCATACTGTAAACCATCCTATATGATAACTTCTCTACTCATGATATGAATCTACTAAAAGGTAAAAAGGTGAAAGATAAAAGTGTGATACCGTGGCACTCCCCCAAGCCCGGAACAAGCCAAGGGGATACCAATACCAATGACGAATTATTTCTTCGGTGGTGGTGGTGAATACTTCTCAATAAGCTTATCAACTGACTCCTTCAAATCACCAATCACATAGATGAGCCTGCGTATCAGCTCCGTATTGCTCTCAATACGGTTCTGGAACTTGTCCAGCGGTGAATCCCAGCTCTTGGAATTATTCCCCCACACTATATCAGATCGGGGGCTTTCCTCACTTGCACGGTTAGAAGGATCCATATCCCAGCGAGAAGGCAACTTTTCCTTGGGTACCCTCATAGATTGAAACTCATGGATTAAGGTATGGATAGGTTTCTTAATGCCTCAGAGTAGTGTCATTTAAGCTAAGCAGTGACGTGGGGCCTTCCCTCCAGTGCTCATCCTCGCCGTTTGCTTGAAAGGTTTTGCAACCACTCCAATGCTTGCGACGGTGGCACGTGGGTGCACGCGCAGGTCTTCTTCTACATCTCCTTCAGCTCCACTCTCGATCTCCTCCTCCGACTTACGGTCTTGGAGATCATCTTTCATCGGTCCTTGCCCTTGTTGTTGTTGGCGGAGACCATGGTGCTTCTAAAACTAAAAACAGATCCTGGCAGAAACAACTCGAAACAGAAACATGATGAGAAATGATATACGGACCTCGGGGGGTCCGGGGGGATTATATAGCAGAAATATACGTAACAAAAGGAAGGTGCAGTGCGAAAACGGGGCGGAGAGGGGCTCCGGGGCGCCCACACCATGGGCATGCGTGTCCATGGGTGGGCCCGTGCCCAGGATGGTGTGATGCCCTCAGGCACCGTCTCCTACCCCTCTTTGGCTCAATATTTTACATATTTCCATAAACGATAACAATAAAAGTTGGAAAGCGATATTCGAACTTTTTTCTTAACAAAACTGTTACCTATTCGAAAACGGACTCTACAGATTCTGAAATCTTCCCTCTAATAAAATTCTCCGGAGTCATTACTTGTATAATATCAACATCTTCATCATAAGAATCCCTGAAAATATAATGTTTGAGTCTTTGCCCATTGCACAAAAACGATATACTTCTTCGATAACATAAGGTCCTTCCCATCTTGAGAGTAATTTTCCTACAAAAAATATGAGACGAGACCTATACAATAAAACTTTCTCACCAACATGAAACTCTATTTTAAGAATTCTCCTATCATGCCATTATTTAACTTTCTCTTTAAAGAGTCTAGCATTTTCATAAGCGGCACATCTCCATTCATCTAGAGAACTCAAATCAGACATTCTTTTATTACCAGCAAGTTTAAAATCTTTATTAAGTTCTTTCACTGCCAAATAAGCTTTGTGTTCTACTTCTAAAGGCAAGTGGCAAGATTTTCCATAAACCATTTTATAAGGAGACATACCCATAGGATTTTTATAAGCGGTTCTATAAGCCCATAAAGCATCATTCAACTTATCAGACCAATTTTTCCTAGATTTATTAAAAGTCTTTTGCAAGATAGATTTAATTTCTCTATTTGATAATTCTACTTGCCCACTGGTTTGAGCATGATAAGTTGAGGCAATTCTAAGATTAACATCATATTTAGCAAGGTTTTTTTTTTCTAAAACTACCATTAATAAAGTGAGAACCTCCATCAGTCATAAGATATCTAGGCTCACCAAACCTAGGGAAAATAATATCTTTAAGCATTTTTAAAGAGGTCTCACCATCAGCAGTTTTTGTAGGTATAGCTTCTACCCATTTAGTAACATAATCAACAAAAACAAGGATATGAGTGTAACCATTCGAAGGAGGAAACAAACCCATAAAGTCAAATCCCCAACAATCAAAAGGTTCAATAACAAGAGAATAACTCATAGGCAATTCATTACCTCTAGAAATATTACCAACTCTTTGGCATTCATCACAAGATAAAACAAATTTACGTGCATCTTTAAAGGGAGTAGGCAAATAGAAACCTGATTGTAGAACCTTATGTGTGGTTCTATCTCCAGCGTGATGACCTCCATAAGCACTACCATGGCACTTTTTCAATATTTCACGTTGTTCATGATCTGGAACACATCTTCTCATAATACCATCTACTCCTTTTTTATATAAGTGTGGGGCATCCCAAAAATAATGCCTCAAATCATAAAATAATTTTCTTCTTTGTTGAGATGTAAATGTTGGAGGCAAATACTTGGAAACAATAAAGTTAGCATAATCTGCATACCATGGACTATCCTGGGAGTTTACCTTTATTGCAGCCAACTATTCATTTGTAAAACTATCATTAACAGGAATATGGTCATAAGCAATGTTTTCCAATCTAGACAAGTTATCCGCAATAGGATTTTCACAACCATTTCTATCCACAATATGCAAATCAAACTCTTTTAAAAGCAGCACCCATCTAATAAGCCTAGGCTTAGCATCTTTCTTTTCCATAAGGTATCTGATAGCAGCATGATTAGTGTGAATAGTAATTATCGAATCAACAATATAAGGTCTAAACTTATCACAAGAAAAAACTACAACAAAGAACTCTTTTTTAGTGGTAGCATAATTCTTTTGAGCAGCATCAAGAGTCTTACTAGCATAATGAATAACATTCAATTTCTTATGTACTCGTTGTCAAAGAACAACACCTACAGCAAAATCACTAGCATCACACATAATTTCAAAAGGTAAATTCCAATCAGGTGGTTGAACAATAGGAGCAGTAGTTAAAGCCTTCTTTAAAGTTTCACAAGCTTCCTTACAATCATCATCAAAAATAAAAGGTACGTCTTTTTGAAGAAGATTAGTAAGAGGCTTTGATATTTTACAGAAATCTTTAATAAACCTCCTATAGAAACCAGCATGACCAAGAACACTACAAATAGCTTTAACATCCCCGGGACATGGCATTTTCTCTATTGCTTCCACTTTAGCTCTGTCAACTTCAATACCTCTTTCAGAAATTTTATGTCCAAGACCAATTCCTTCATTCACCATAAAGTGGCATTTCTCCCAATTAAGAACAAGATAAGTTTCCTCACATCTCTGCAAAACTTTATCAAGATTGTGCAAGCAGTTATCAAAAGAAGTTCCATAGACGGAGAAATCGTCCATGAATACTTCCACAATTTCCTCACAAAAACCATGAAAAATAGCATACATGCATCTTTGAACCGTAGTAGGAGCATTCCACAAACCAAAAGGCATACTTCTATAAGCATAAGTACCATAAAGAAAAGTAAAGGTTGTTTTCTCTTGATCAGTTGCCCTAACAGCAATTTGAGAAAACCTAGAATAACCACCAAGAAAGCAAAAAATGAGTTTTCTTAGACAACCTCTCTAGCATTTGATAAATAAAAGGCAAAGGATAATGATCTTTCTTAGTAACCTTGTTAACTTTCCTAAAATCAATGCATATTCTATAACCAACTACTACTCTTTGAGGAATAAGCTCAGTATTTTCATTAGGCACAACAGTCATTCCTCCCTTCTTAGGAACACAATGCATAGGGCTTATCCATCTACTATCAGCAATAGGAAAAATAATACCAGCATCAGGAGTTTTAATACCTCATTTCTTACCACTTCCTTCATAGGAATTAAACAGCGCTGATGTTCAACTACAGGCTTTGCATCAGGTTCAATATTAATAACATGCTGAAATATAGTGGGAGAAATCCCTTTCAAATCATCAAGAGTATATCCAATAGCTCCACAATGTTTCTTCAACATTCCTAATAACCTTTCCTATTCCTCACCTGAAAGTTTAGAACTAATAATAACATGATATGTTTTCTTAGCATCAATATAAGCATATTTAAGATCATCAGGCAAAGGTTTTAAATCAAAATCAGGATCCTCCTTGGATGGTAATGTGGTACCGAAGTCTTCCACATGTAAATTATGTTTCAGTATCACCGGTTGACGAAGAAAAATATCGTCAATCTCAGTTCTCTCTTACATAAAGACCTCACTTTCATGATCCTCCATATATTGCTGCAAAATCATTGTTAGGAGCAAGAGCAATAGAGGCAAGTTGTTCAACTCTAAAATTTTCATTAGGCAATTCAGATTCATAAGGAGCTCTAGCAAATTTGGAAAAATTACACTCATAAGATTTTCCATCAAATTTAGTCAATATCTTCTCCTTCTTACAATCTATAACAGCATCACAAGTGTTCAAGAAAGGTCTAGCAAAAATGATAGGACAAGTTTTACTAGCAGCTGTACCAAGTACTATAAAATCAACAGGACATTTAGTTTTACCACATAAAACTTCCACATCTCTAACAATACCAATCGAAAAGATAGTTTCTCGATTAGCAAGCTTAATAGCCACATCAATATCTTCAAGTTCACAAGAACTAGTTTCATGCATGATTTCTTTATAAAGCTCATAAGGAATAGCACTAGAACTTGCACCAATATCACACAAATCATAAGACCAATGATCACCAATCCTAACAGAAAGCACATGAACTAGTCTTAGGTCTATTGGGATGTGAAACAATATTAGAAGCATCCTCACAAAAGACAATATGTTTATCCTCTACATTTCCGGAGACAAGGTCTTTAACTATAGCTACTCTAGGTTCAACAATTATTTGTTCATCAGGTTCAATAGATGTCTTTATTTAACCACACTAGCTACAATAGAATGTTCTTTTACCTTAGAGGAAAAGGCATTTTCTCAATATAAGGCTCAGGCATAGCAGGATTAATAGCATGCACTTCTATATTTCTAGGAGGAACAATATCTTTATAAGGTGCATGGTACTTGCTCAACTCATTTTTAGGAATATCAAGATAGGAAGCAAATTTTGTAAGACAATTTGCAAATATTTGAGAATCAAGACCACAAACAACACTAACATTGATAATCATAATTTATACCTGACTTTCTACCTTTGTCATTCTCCCATCCTTCAGCGTTTTCTTGAATACGGTCAAGAAGATCCCATTTAGCTTATTCCTTCATACGTGTGAATGATCTAGAACAAGAAGTATCCAATAAATCCTTATCATGAAGAGAAAGCCTTGCATATAAATTATTGATACCAATATTACTCGGGAGCTCATGAACGGGACATTTAAACATTAATAGCTTCAGTCTCCCCCAAGCTTGGGCAATACACTCTCCACCATGAGGCTAGAAATTATGTATTTTATTCCGGTCTTTGTGAATCTCACTTGGAGGATAGAATTTAGAATAAAAGAGAGGTACAATTTCCTTCCATCCAATAGATTCACCATTCTTCAGTATTTCAAACCATTCAGCGGCTCTACCTTTCAGCGATAAAGAGAATAATTTCCTTTTAACTTGATCCATTGTAATAATTGCACACCTGAATAACTCGCATAATTCATGTATAAAGAGCAAATGATCACCGGGATGGACAGTTCCATCTCCAAAATAGCAGTTATCCATAACACGTCCAACAATTTTCATAAGTATTTTAAAAGGATCCAATTCAACAGATAACAGGTCATCTAGCACCCTAGCAGTAACAGTAGTGCCCTTAAATAGAGAACCAAAATGATTCTCCATAATGAAATAAAACATCAAACAGAAAAAACAACAACACTCAGAGTAAAAGTTTATCTTACCAGTTCCACTTACCAATAGCGCTTCACTCCCCGGCAACAGCGCCAAAAAATAGTCTTGATGACCCACAAGTATAGGGGTGTATCGTAGTACTTTCGATAAATAAGAGTGTCGAACCCAATGAGGAGCAGAACGTGTTGACAAATAGGTTGGATAGAGAATTCACTATAAACATTAGTAAACGGGTTTTTGGTGATTTTTGATATAGCGGATAAATAAAGTGTGAGTAAATAAAAGACAGTAAATATAATTGTAGCGAGTGGCCCAATCCTTTTTAGAGCAAAGGACAAGCCGGTTGTACTACTTATGATTCCCAAACGTTCTCGAGGACACATGAGAGTTTCGTCAAGCGGTTTCGTTCCATACAGTTGATTAATATTTATTGTTTTGATAGGTATTGTGTGGGTGAACCTATGCTAATGCACCGCCCAACTAGGACTAATACATACTTGTGATTAAAACCCTTGCAAGCATCCGCAAATAAAAGAAAGTAATTAAGATAAATCTAACCACAGCCTTAAACTCTGGGATCCTACACTCCCTCGTGCATCGGTTTCCTAACGAGGGTTTAGGTTTCTGTCACTCCGGCAAATCCACAATTAGTAGCCAAATACACAATGCATCCTCCTAGGCCCATAAAGTTGAAGTATCATGTAGTCGACATTCACATGACACCACTAGAAGAATAATACCACAACTTAAATATCAAACCACTAGATATTACTTCAACATAATTCCACTACTAACATCTTGACTTCTCCCATGTCCTCAAGAACTAAACGAAATACTCACAAGACATCATATGGATCATGATCAGAGGTAATATAATGAGGAATAACAATCTGGTCATAAAGTGCAAACACCGATAAATCTCACAAGTATCAACTACTACTATGTAATCCACACCGGGAGAGAGATCTAGTGAAGAACAACGATATAGAACCCTAATCGTTACAGCGGGATGGAGATGGATGGGAGGGTGATGGTGCTGGTGATGATGATGACGATGACAATGATGCCCGGAGCAATGACAGTGATGATGGCGATGATTTCCCCTCTCTGGGGAGATATTTCCCTAGCAGATTTCTCCCTATTAGAGAGCCTTTCTCTCTCCGTTGTTTTCCGCCCCGAGGAGGCGGCGGAATATTTTATCGATTGTCTCTGAGGCTGCGGATTCCCGGGGGGTCAAGTACGCGAAAGGAGGCGACCAGAGGTGGGCCAGGGTGGCCACACCACCCCCAGGCGTGACCAAGGGGGGTGCCCAGGCTTGGTGTGGGCCCCTAGTGGCCCCTCTCCGGGTCTCCTCGTGGCTAGCTTCCTCTTCTGGACTTCTAAGACTTCTCCGATGCCCCCTTCTTCTTCTGATCATCTCAAGTAGGGTATCTTCTGGTCCCGGTGTTTATTCTTCAATAATTATGAAACATGCAAAATAAGATGAAATAACATAAGTAATGCATCATAATATGAAATATATCGATGAATAACAGAAAATTAAAATATAAAATAGCGATGGAAAATGGACGTATCAGATTTCTAGAGAGAGAGAGAGAGAGAGAGAGAGAGAGAGAGAGATGAGAGGAGGAGCTACCTTCTCCTTGGCTCGAAGAGCCGGCGGTGCCAACCATGGTGGCACGTGGGTGGCGACGGTGAGTGGATGACGGCGGCTGCAGTGCTTCCCGTCGCCACTGGGAACCCTATATCGGTAGGGGATGTTGGTGGGGGCTTGGCAAAACGTCAAACCTCGTGTGGTTTTCCAGCCAGCCCCGCCCTGTATATGTAGCGCAGCACGACGGGGGCCCGTCAACCATAGGTGGTTAGGCGCCCCCGATAAGGGTGCGGGTCGAGGGCTCGATTGGCCATTGGGCCTATGCGGAGGAGATCAACCTAACATTGGGAGCAAGTAGTGAGTGAGAAACCGGACGATGCGGTGGTGGATTAAACTACTGCAGGGTTGGTGGCGGCGGCGCTGGCGGCGATACGGGGTTGATGGGATGGTGGCGACGACGGCGAGGCGGGGTTTGAAGGGACGGTGGTGGCTGCGGCGGCGAGGCGGGGTTAAAGGGATGGTGGCGACGACGGCGAGGTGGGGTTTGAAGGGACGGTGGTGGCTGCGGCGGCGAGGCGGTGGAAATTTGCTACATACTCGTATTTTTTTTTCTATAATTGTATATTTTTATTACGACTTCTCCGGCGAGATCTCCGGCATTGTCAACTTTTGCTACAGTAGATTTTTTTTTACTACAACTATTCTATGGTTCTGCTATAGCAGTAAACAAAATTTCTACGACATTCGCCGGCGATATCTCCGGTGAGAGTCTCATGGCGATATCTTCGGCGAAGTCGAGTTTTGCTACAGTACCCGACGAGGTCTTCGGTGGGGTCTGACTTTTTTGTTTTGTGTTGTGGGGTGAACCTTTTTCTTGTTACATAGGAGTAAAAGCGAGGATGTTTTTAATACATAGGAGAACATATGCGGGTTTTGAACTAAAACTGGGCACGTGTGAGCAGAAGCACCCGGGTGCTAGAAATTTTTTAGACGCTCAGCAGCGTCCTATGTCCTACACTCCTTCCGTTCAGAAATAAATAACTCTAAAATGAGTGTACCTATACCACAAACATGTCCATATACATCTATTTCATAGTCATGTACTTCCTCCGTTCGAAATTAAATGATTTGTGTTTGTCTAAATATGGATATATCTATATTCTAAAAAATGTTTAGATACATCCATATTTAGATAAAACGTATGTCATCTAATTCTGAACGAAGGAACGCAAGTCGTCTAAAATTCTGAGCGGAGGAAAGTATCTGTGAACGGAGGGGAGTACGACGTAGCTTAACTGAGCAGGAGTGCATGCAAGCAGCCGGGAAGGCCCAAGGCCAAGCGACCCAACTAACTCCCACTAGTCCCGGTGGTTGGTAGACGTGTCGCACGCGCCATCCATTCCATCCTCATGCACTCGTGGCTTCCATCCTCCCGTCCAACTAACCTAACCCCGTTTTCAAAAAAAAAAAAAACTGACCTAACCCCTCTTCCCCGCGGCCGTCTCTCCTTCACCCACCCTTCCCGCCTATATATCCCGTCGCCGCACACATGGCAGAACACCACACCAGTACAAGATAGCTCATCTGTCGACATTCATCTCCTGCTTCCCTCTCCTGCAACCGTACACATCCAGCCTCTCACGCAGCTGGGCACTGGTGAGCTACTAGTCGACGCGGCCGGCCGGAGATTGATATGGCTGCGACGATGACCGTCGAGGAGGTGAGGAAGGCGCAGCGGGCGGAGGGACCGGCAACAGTGCTGGCTATCGGCACGGCGACTCCGGCAAACTGCGTGCACCAGGCTGACTACCCGGACTACTACTTCAAGATCACCAAGAGCGAGCACCTCGCCGACCTCAAGGAGAAGTTCAAGAGGATGTGTAAGTATATACAGCTAGCCATGCATGCATTTTTTTCTGTTCATGGGCTTGCTTCCCATGGGCACTAACTTGACCAGTACATGCATGCCTTGGTGGGAGCCTTTTTAATTAGTAGTTTTAGTACTATGCATTAGTCATGTCTAGGGAGGATGTATATATCTTGCACGCATGGATATTTCCATATATGTACATGGCATGTGTGTGGGTGCATGTCTTCTTGTTAAGTACTCCGTAGTACTACTCCCTCCGTCCGGAATTAAATGTCACAAAGTTTGACAAAAGTGGACGTATCTAACACTAAATTTATGTCTAGATACATCCACTTTTGTCAAACTTTGTGACATTTAATTCCGGACGGAGGGAGTATTAATAAACTTCTTCGATAGTAAAAAAAGGGGTATGGGGGTAAATCAATCACTATAGATTAACCAAGATATTTGTCTAGTGAAGTGGCCAGTATGTCAAAAGCACACAAGAAGCACGGCCATGAAAAAGTGGCAACAGCTTCACACGCTGAACTTATTTCCCTTTTAACCGCTGTTCAGTTTTTAACTGCAAGTTAGGTAATGGTAACACTAGCTAGTGGCACGCTGTACACTCGAGTAGCATGTTTAAATGTCGCTAGTGGCTCCATCGACCTATTCCCATCCTTTAGTATTTCAATGTTTTACCTAAAACATCAATACTCTGTTTTTTGCGAAAAATGTAAATATTTCAGAAGATGCTTACAAAACAACTATTATTAACGTGCACACATGAATGTACCAAGAATTTATTTTCCTAGGACAAAGTAGTCCAGAGTGTTACTACCGGACACGACCATGACCATGACATGGCACGCTACCTAATTAAGAACTAATGGGACCACGCTATAGAGACAGAAAGCACACTGAACACGATTCACAGTGAATCCACTCCATGAGTTGACTTGAGAGCTAATTAATACTTCACAGTTCACACATCCATTTTGCCTCGTGTGGGATTGACCATTTCGGTTCGTGCTTGCAGGCGACAAGTCACAGATCAGGAAGAGGTACATGCACCTGACGGAGGAGATTCTAGAGGAGAACCCCAACATGTGCGCCTACATGGCGCCCTCGCTGGACGCGCGCCAGGACATCGTCGTCGTCGAGGTCCCGAAACTTGGCAAGGCCGCCGCGCAGAAGGCCATCAAGGAGTGGGGCCAGCCGCGTTCCAAGATCACCCACCTCGTCTTCTGCACCACCTCCGGTGTCGACATGCCGGGCGCCGACTACCAGCTGACCAAGATGCTCGGCCTGCGCCCGTCCGTGAAGCGCCTCATGATGTACCAGCAGGGCTGCTTCGCCGGCGGCACGGTGCTCCGCCTCGCCAAGGACCTGGCTGAGAACAACCGTGGAGCGCGCGTCCTAGTGGTCTGCTCCGAGATCACCGCCGTCACCTTCCGCGGCCCGCACGAATCCCACCTCGACTCGCTGGTCGGCCAGGCGCTCTTTGGGGACGGCGCTGCCGCGGTTATCATCGGCGCCGACCCCGACAACTCTATTGAGCGTCCGCTGTTCCAGCTGGTGTCGGCGAGCCAGACCATCCTGCCGGACTCGGAGGGCGCCATCGACGGCCACCTCAGGGAGGTCGGACTCACCTTCCACCTGCTCAAGGACGTGCCCGGGCTCATCTCCAAAAACATTGAACGCGCCCTGGAGGATGCCTTCAAGCCGCTAGGCATCGACGACTGGAACTCCGTCTTCTGGGTGGCGCACCCGGGCGGGCCGGCGATCCTGGACATGGTCGAGGCCAAGGTGAAGCTCAACAAGGAGCGCATGCGGGCCACCAGGCACGTCCTCTCTGAGTATGGCAACATGTCCAGCGCATGCGTTCTCTTCATTATGGACGAGATGCGCAAGCGCTCCGCCGAGGATGGCCACACCACCACCGGCGAGGGAATGGATTGGGGCGTTCTCTTTGGCTTCGGCCCCGGCCTCACTGTCGAAACCGTCGTCCTTCACAGCATGCCCATATCCGCTGGTGCCACCGCTTGATCGATCGATCCATCGTTCCTTCTCCGTTTGTATGCCCACATCGATAAATCTCTCCCTCCGTGTCAAAAATAATTAAGTTACATTTGTCTAAATATAAATATATGTAAACCTGTTTTTAGTGTACTAGTACATATTCCCGTACGTTACAACGGGAGAAAAGTTTGCTTGTGTTAAAATTTGATGAGAATTGTTAGATGTCGCTCCTTTCAGAAAACCTGCTTCATGTACTACACTAGTGGAAACAACCCCTCTCGTCCAGGGGGCCAGGGGGCACCTGTCCCGGTTGCAACCAGATCCGGGACATATGCCACGCATTGGTCCCGGTTTGTGTGACCGGTGCAACAGAAACCGCCTGGGGGCATTGGTCCCGGTTCGTGGGGGACATATTGGTCCCGGCTCGTGCCACTGACCGGGACCAATGCCTAGCCACATGCCACGTGGCACGCGCATGAGAATTTGTCCCGGTCCAGGCCACGAACCGGGACCAATGTCCCCCTTCCCCCTATATATACTGCCCCAGCCCCCCCACCCTTTTATCTTTTTTTTTTGCTTGGAGGTGTGAGAGAGGTGGGTGTTAGTGTGTTTTATTTTACTATACACATGAGGTGTTCGACGAAATTCCCGAGCCACATATAAGCTCACTAAAAATGGTATTTCTTCGATCGAGGTTAACAAACTTATCTTTTTCATCTGTAACTGATACATAAAAAAGTAGTATTTGTCGTATTAATATGTTATTGTAATGTATTTTGATAAACTTAATTATACGATGCAGCTGGATGCACGGCAGCGATGGATGTATGGTGACCGACGCACTTCCGAGTATATGGCAGGCCTGAATGCATTTCTTGCTGTAGCTCAGGCGAACAAAGATAATGGCTTCATGTGGTGCCCATGTGTTGATTGTCGGAATGTCAGAGAGCACTCTTCCGAAAGAATCATTCACGGCCATCTACTTCGGAGAGGTTTCATGCCCAGCTATAATTGCTGGACGAAGCATGGAGAAAGAGGGGTTGTGATGGAAGACGATGAAGAAAAAGAAGAAGATCCTTTGTTCCCTGAATACGACGATACTGCAATGGAAGAGAATGGAGAAGAAGGAGGTGATCAAGAACAGGCATCAGAAGAGCCCGATGATGATCTTGGCCGAGTTATTGCTGATGCAAGGGAAGACTGTGAAAACAAATTGGAGAGGTTGAAACTGGACAACATGTTACAGGATCACAAAAAATTGTTGTACCCAAATTGCGAAGATGGTAGCACAAAGCTCGGTACCACACTGGAGTTGCTGAAATGGAAGGCACAGAACGGTGTGACTGACAAGGCATTTGAGAGTTTACTTCAACTAATGAAGCCAAAACTTTCAAAGGATAACGAATTGCCTGAGAGTACGTACGAAGCAAAGAAAACTCTCTGTCCTCTAGGATTAGATGTGCAGAAGATACATGCATGCATTAATGACTGCATCCTCTTCCGCGGTGAGAAGTACGAGAATTCGGATGAATGTCCGATATGCACTGCACTGCGGTATAAGATCAGAGCAGAGGACCCTTGTGATGTTGACGGCGAGCCCCCGCGTAAGAGGGTTCCTCCTAAGGTGATGTGGTATGCTCCTATAATACCACGGCTGAAACATCTGTTTAGAAACAAAGAGCATGCTAGGTTGTTGCGATGGCACAAAGAAGACCGTAAGAAAGACGGAAAGTTAAGGCACCCCGCCGATGGATCGCAGTGGAGAAAGATCGAGAGAGACTTCCCAGACTTTGCAGGAGAGGCGACAAACATATGGTTTGGTCTAAGTACAGATGGCTTTAATCCTTTTGGGGAGCAGAGCTCCAGTCATAGCACTTGGCCTGTAACTCTATGTATGTACAACCTTCCTCCTTGGTTGTGCATGAAGCGCAAGTTCATTATGATTCCAACCAGCGGCACACCCACCCACTTTTCTGTTTCTCTCTCCTCCGTCTGTTGGTGATGTGTAATAATAAGCGTGGAATACATGATCATATAGTTCTGTTTGATCAGTATTTTGTATTGACCGGTAAAAAGCTGACAACTATGACCAGTCTGACTTCATTATTATTCCAACCAGCGGCACACCCACCCGAGTATGAGATAACTGTAGGCAGATATTGCAGGCACACTTCGAAGTGATAGTACGGATACCATCCTGACAAATATCCTTAAAATAGAAATAGTTCTTCGGTACTACCTTGGAGTTCAAATGACGCAAAGGGTTGCACCTCTGCGGTTACTTTGGCAAGCTGCTAATGCATACACTACTGCACTGTTTGAGATTTTCAGATTAGAATTTGAACTGATCTTGGATTGCGTGGTCTATAACTGTGGCGAAATTGGACCCATATCCGAGTATGAGATAACTGTCAAAAACAGGCGTCGGGGTCATTTTGTTAGATTCGACTCATCAGAATACATTTGTAGCTGCAAGAAGTTTGAAAATGTAGGTCTTCCGTGTTGCCAGGTACTGAAGGTTCTTGAGATCAGAAATATCAAAGAAATTCCACCACACTATGTTTTGAAAAGATGGCGAAAGAATTCTCAGAGTAAAATCTTCGAAGGAAAACTATGGTTTTTCTGTTGTAGACGAAGATCTCAAATTCACCGTGTCAATAAGGTACAACTCTTTTTGTCGAACTTTATATAAATCACCCGGGATGCCTTGTATGCTCTAGACTAACTCGGAAGATCACGAGAGAAAACAAAAATTGTAAGATATTTATATTCAAATTATATACGAATGGTAAAATAAATAATAGTTTCAATAGTTAGAATAATTATTTAGTTGAACAAAAAATGGATTTGAATTAGTTATGCAAATTCTAGCATTTTTCATGTTGAAATTTTTGTCAAATTCGAAAGTATATAGAAGTTGTTAATGTGCAAACTTAACAATTTTCAAATTTTGGCGCTAAAAATTTTTGGGCGCGCAGGGTGCCACCAAAATTCGAAATAAGTTTTTGGTCCCGGCCCGTAGTACCAACCGGGACCAAAGGGGCTCTAGTCCCGGTTGGTGGCACGGGCCGGGACTAGAGGCCCAGCTGTATAAATATCTCGGCCCTCTCTCCAGGCCGAGCGACCACCCAGGACAGCGGACATGGCTAGGCGAAGCCCTGCCGGCGGCGGGAACGAGTAGGAAGATCCCGCCAGCGCTGGTTCCGCCGGTGGGGTTGGACTAGGGACACAAATATATATTAAAAAAGGCCCGGGGGCCGTGCTTACATAGGGGGCGGCGCGGCCACAGGCGGTCGGCCGTGCGTACATATAGGGGGCGGCGGCGCGGCCACAGGCGGCCGGCCGTTTCTTGGGGGGTAGGTAGCTTAGCCTAGGGGGTGGGCGCACCGGTGCCGGCCTACTCCTCCTCGTCGGAGGAGATGCAGTGGTAGGGTGGTGCCTGCCACAGGTGGGCAGGCAGCTGGGACGGGCCCGCCGGTGGCTGCGGAGGCATCGGGGGCGCGTGCGGCAGTGGCGGGGGCAGCTCCTCCTGCCGCGGTAATAGACGTTATTTTACTTGAGCCTACCCGTTCTTCAGCGGTAATAGACGTTTGCTGGTATTAAAGGTACCTTGATTGTTCTTAGCTTGTGCACGGTTTGTGTGGTTTACTTTGGCATGGTGTTTTTACTTGTTCCCTTGTTGTGTGTGTTTTTGAACCCGTTTTCATGTGTGTGTCACAAGCACGCCTTTTCGGCAAAGCAAAGTTACCACACTTTTATCTCTTGCTTTGTTCCTGTTTGTTTGCAAAAACTATTTTTGCCTTGTCGGCCTTAGTTACACTTTTGGTACCTCTTCAAAGGTATAACTTAGCAAAACCCCTTTTTAAAAAGTTTTATCCCCCATCCCTTCATGAGAAGTGCAAGGTGTGGAACCCACTCTACTTCAACCCGAGAAGCTCAAGCCTATGTAATCTTCTCCAAGACCGATAGTGTACTTCACACGCCATTTTGTGCAAATTACATCAAGAGCCATCATGAAGAACGAAGAATTCAGATTCAAGCCCGAGAAGACGCGAGATGTGTCTCGCGACACCAACAAAAACTTTTAATAGTCTAACACTACTAACATAACTATCTAATTTTAGACTAACATCTAACCGAAGGTTTGATTAAGGCACTAGCTAGTTTTTCCCGAGGGAAAATCTAACTATGTGATCCTAAATCACCTATGAAGACGCCTGCAAAGCTCCGTGAAGATCAAGACACAATAAAGTCTTCCACGACCTGCCATCGCCACCAAGCAAAATTGAGACGAAGATGAAGATAATCCCCGACAACCTACAAAGACTAATCAAAGGGGGAAAGCATCCGCACTTCAACGCAGTCAACCACTCAAGAAGCAAAGAAGCATATAGGAGTTTCCTGACAGCTTTCCAAACAGTAATCGGAGAGAGTCAAGTCTACAGACCTGACGCCCTGTGAGGCCAGATGGTTGCCGTGGGTAACTATCTGCGCTACCCCTAAAAGAAGACCAAGTCCAGACAACGACGGAAGATCTACGAAGCAGCAAAATCAAGACCCTTCATTAGCTTGTGTCGTTCCACCAACATCAACAACAAGGACATGAAGTGTCAAGTGAATATATCCATCTCCTCGACAAGCACCATTCTGAAAACATCAACACCTCGAGTTCTCAGAAGACCACCTCGTCAAAGGATCTTCATTTACAAAAATTGAAGAAGCCCGAGACTCTTGTTTTTAGTTACACTCTTAAGTACCCACTTACGAATCTCGGGGACGAGATTCATTTTAAGGGGGGAAGAGCTGTAACAGCCCAATTTTTGGAAGACAGGAAAAACTTGTTTTCAATAACCCACAAATCAGGGCCAACAATTTTTTTTTAATATGTTTGGCTAATGCTTGTGTTTCTTTGCTGTTTGCTTGTTGATTGTGGTTGTGTTTGTGTTTGATAACACCTAACATTAAAACCAATGATCATTAACTTTCTTAAAACACAACCCTTGTGATCAAGGCATGACAAGAAAACTTATCCTCTTCACCCATTACACTCTTTTGGCAAAAACCTTTTGGAAAATGTTTTGATTTGAGAAGAAACCCAAAGGTCAAGTTTTGAGAAAACAAAGATAATTTCCAAAACTATATGAAAGGTATTTTGGAGCTAATCATCTCCAACCTGTTTTCAACCAATATGTTTTTGCAAGTATTTCAAAAACACCTTCTCACTTCCTTCTTTTGCAAAAACTATAAGAGGGGATTATGTTACCCCTGTGTTTGACCTAAATTATATTCTTTTGGAAATAACAAGCTTTGAGGTAAACATTTTTACAAAACCCTCTTGTCATGGTATTCCTTGATCACTACCTCTATTTAACACTTGAGAGAAACACCTGGAAATTAATTTGAAACTCAGTTGTTTGAGTGATCTTGTGTGATCTTGTCCTGTGTTTGCTTGAGGTATTTATTTCTGTTTGTTGATAAGTGTTTGCTATTTTAAAGATAATAAAACTTAGCAATAACAAGATCAAGCATCTATATCATATTCCATCACATGTCCATATCATCTTCTGTTTTCTTAAAAACTTCCAACCTTGGAGACATGCCTTTATGTCAAATGTTGTTCTATTCATCAATGTTTCCTCATCTATATCATGTTTAACACCTATGCTATCTATCCAAGTTGTTATCTTGGATGTTGAAACTCTTTTGTATCATCTATCCAAGTCCTTTAGAAGGCATCCCTAAATATTGGTCATATCCCTGTTATCTTGATGCACTTTTCCTGTGATACTCAAAATCACCCCTTATTGTTTTCAGGACAAATGAACCTACACTTTTTATCTCCTTGACCTATACATCACCTCCATATGGTCCATTTATTCTCCGATGGCCATTTAATTATTCTTCTCTCTTGGTTTTTAGCCTATTAAATAAACACCTGTTTTCACACTTTTTCCACTTGGTGTCTCAAATATTTTCAAAGGAGTTGTTTATTAAAAATCTTTTAAGACCTATATTATGTACTCTATCATCCCAACTAAAAAATATTTGATTTAAAAGCATTTTACTATTTATTATTTTCCATTTTCCAAAAGGCCAGAAATGGACTTTAAAATATTTTGTGAAGAAAAGTATTTCCTAAAATCTTGGAAAAATTACCCAACATGCCTATGGTCATGTGGGACTTACTTATACAAAAACATTTGCAAGTTGTTTTGAAAATTTTGGAGAAAACATTTAAAAATAGTTTCTGCCATTTTTGAATTTCTAAAATTTTGTGAAATAAATGTTTTTAGAAAACTTTGAGGCCACCATCCCTAGACTCAATTTTTCACCCTCTATCCAATGGACATGATATTTCATATCTGTTATATTCAAAATTTTGGTGAAAACAATCAAAAACCACTTCTGGTTATTTTGGACATGGTTGTTCACACATGTTTTGATCAATTATTGGACCCTATCCACCTCTCTCTTGTACTGAGCAGTAGTAAACATCTTCCTTCACCTCCTGGACATGGTCTACCCACCCATATATCTCTCTCCCTCTAGCTCAGCCACCTACATGAAGACAAGGATGGTGATCACCACCCCAAATTTTCTACTCCACCTCCTCTGTCCAACCCAGAAGCAGCCCTTGCGCCAGCACACCCCTCTCACCCCGTGAACAACTCTGGAAGAAACCCACCCCCTATCCTTGTCTCCTTTCTCCTCCCCTTGAGCTGTCCATGGCGCCCAAGACATCCCCGACACGTCGCTCGTGTTCCAACGCGTGTGCAGCAAATCTCACCCCCTCCCCTTGTCTACAAGCTTCACGAGACCTCCACGATCACACCCGTGACTCCCACTCGTCTCCTCTCGCTCTCCTTCATCCCTTCCTCGCTGTCGAACACCTACGGGTGCAGAGCAAACGACGGCGATTTTCCGACGCTCCCGTGCACCTCCTGCCACCGTACCTAGCCATGAGAACACTCTCACCATGCCCTACCTTTGTAGCCGCAAAAATCTCGAAGAAAACCCTCGTTGGCCAGCTCGACCTCAACCACCGTGGCCGCCATGGGAGCCCAGCACCGAGCTCTGCGGCCAGGCCTCCCCGAGCCACCCCCTTGCTTCCCACCTTGTCAACCCACCTCCCCTACTCCTCAATCGGGAAGCTGCATCAAAATCCCCCTCTCATTCCTCTTGCCTCGCCGGAATCGAGTGCCGCAACCCGCCGGCGAGCGCCCCGTCGAGCCGGCGATTCAGTCAACCTCAGCGTCCGATTCTTTCTCCCTCCACTCCCTCTTGAACTGTATGAACTCGTGCGCCCTCTTTATTCATTGATTTTCCCTCGCAGGTGCAGCATCCGTGGATGCCTGGCACGGCAGTCGCCGGACTCCGTCGAACTCTCACCTGCAGTCGCATCTGGCAAGCGTGGATGGCACCACGGGATCCACCGAGTTCTCAGGAGCGTTTTTATGCTCGCGGCGCTTCCATGCGGTCACCAGGGCTCCCGGCGGTGAGCCCGGCAGCGATCCGCGGCGGAGGAGGCGGACACCACCGTTATTTTGGGTCAACGCCGGCAGCCTCCTGCGGGATCGCATCCTAACCGTCAGATCTGCATCTGACGGTGCGATACCCCTTCGCCAATCTTTTGGTTTTCGTCTCCGCGCGGGAGAACGCCGCGGGCCGGCCCAGCTAGCAGATCCGGCCTCTGCGCTGTTCTCTGGAGCAGATCCGGCCTGCTACCCTTTTTCTGAAGGTTGTTTTCTTATTATCCTCTGATACTTTACTTTAATTCGAAATGAAAATTTAAATGACCAAATATTGCCAAACTAAAAATCACAGTGCTAGATCTACTATTTCTTAACCATCTCCAATTTGCAGATCTAGTTTTTGCGCTTTATTTTGGAAGAAATAAAATAAATGGCAGAAGCACTCATTAACACCTTTTATTTAATAACTTGAGTTTTAAGTATCCAAATCATGCAAACTCAACTGTTTTGAGTAGACCTTGATAATATCTATCTGTTGCATTGTTGTTGATTTAAAATGGCATGCATGTTAGGTTTTAGTCGAGAGAGCACTTATGTGAATTGTTTAATTTTATTGGTGATGTTTTTTGAAGTGAATCCAATTGGGTTGGTTTTCTAGTGACTAGGAGGACTTTATACTAGATTTTCATGATGTTAGGAGTTACATAATAAGATTGGTGCAATATTTAGTGTTTAGCCATTTTCTGCATTTTATTGTTATGACTTGATAAATTGTGGTGTTATTATGTTCTTGTTATAAAATTTATTCCTAGCATATGAAGGTTATTTATACATGTTTGAAAGGTGTCTTGAGTGTTTCACTAGTATTATAGGGTTTGTGTGTGAAAGCCATGCTTGTTATAGTTTAAATCTCAATATGGTGTTTTCCTAGTAAAAATAGGTTAAAATTATGTTATTCTTCATATTGGTATGATGAATTGAATAAATGCTTTAGTATTGTTATCTATAGAATAGCTACTGTTATTTTGCATGTTATAATTGCTTGCATGATTGAATAAGGTCTAGAATCATTTTGGCATGCCATGCTAGTTTTAGGTGATTTCTGCCATAGTAGTATCTGCATACTTAGTTTTTGATAAATTGTTTAGGTTGTTATTTTGATATTACTAGCATGTCTAGGTGTTGTTTTCTCTGTTATTTGGATGATATCTTACAGATACATCATGTTAGAATAAATCATGTTTGATGATCTAGTATTGTTATGCATGTATGCATGTCTAAATGGCCCTTTTGCATCTCTAGTTTTAGTAGTCTTTTGCTCCATGATTATTTTCATGTATTGAGTGATGCCATGATATGTTTGGTATTGATTTATCTCTGTTATTAGGTTGCTTATCTACTGGTTATATTATTTCTCCATGTTTAGAAAAGCATGTGTTACTATGGGCTTGTAGTATTGCTTGTTAATATTTTCCTATGCATGTGTATGTGTTCCTAGGTTGTTTTCTTGTTATTTTTCTCATCCTTATGAATGAACAGAGAGTCATTTAAACTTATTTTAGCATGTTATGAGAGTGGCACACCCACTGGACTCATTCCATTTTGGTTGAGGATCCATAACACCAATTCTAGTGTTATTCGTGTGTATTGTCTGTGTCTGTTTTGCTTGATGGTGTGCACCCTAGTACCATTGTTTGTGAGTGTACTTGTTTGATGAAATGCTTGCTGTATGTTTACTTTTTGTCTAGTGCTTTCCTTTGTTTGGTTCTGATTGGGTGTTTTCCTTTTTGTGTTTACGACGTTAGATAACGAAGACGGTATTATTTCCCGGAGAGGTTTTTATTGCAACTCTTGTTTATTTCAAGAGCGACCAAGACCAGTGCCAAGGCAAGCCATTCTAAATGCTTGCTTTTGTTTTACTTATCATTATCTATCATGCATGCTTTACTTCTGAAGTTTGCAAAAGTTTGATTCAAAAACTATTCTTTTAAGTGGACTATACCACTATTTATTTTATGTATCTAATAGGTTATATCCACTATATAATCTTGGTGTTACCAAGCCCTTTAGATATTTTAGTATCATCACTTAATCAACTTAAGTCCCCTAGTGGACATTTTAACTTGGTGTTTTTTTGGAAAGCAAAAGCTTGGAAAAAACCCGAGGAAAGGTGGGACCTTGTCCGAGGGAGGTTTGTGAAGAAGGAAATGTTTTCGACTTGTTCTTCCAAAAATGACACATAACCTAGTCTTCGCCGGACAACCAAGCCGTGCTGCCACATTACCCCAATATGGGAACGGGGTCTAGCTAATTGCTTGTCGGTGTTAGTCCGTGTCTACCTCAAAGTGCTATAGGGGTTAGAGTCCCCCGAACCGAATTGTCGTCGGGAGGGAGAAACGGGACATTCACAGTGTGGGATTAAGTTCACTACCGGTTGCAGCAATTGGGTCTCCTGCCATGGCGGTGTGTTGTCAGGGGAAACCGGATCGATACGGCTGACTCACTCGGTGCCGGGGAGAACAAACCCAGTTGAAGAGGTAGTCATTTACTAGCACTGACATAGTGGATGGTTAGGACCAGTTATCCGATGTTTGCATACTGTCTCGGACAGTCCGTGGTTGTTCACGGCGGATGTACTGGATCTTGTGGATTGTGTACACCTCTGCAGAGTAAAACTATTCAGAATATCCGCGTCCTCGGATATGGACAGTTGAATGGCCATGTAGCTAGCATTGTGTCAATGTTTTCAAAAAGCTGGAAAAGTGTTTTGGAACTTGTACCTGGGAGGTATGTTGCAAGGGAATTATTGTACCTTTGAGGTACCGGATAAATGATGATCTTGAAGATGTGATCTTCCAAGAAGTTTTGCAAAGAGAAACTTTTATTCTATTTAAAAAGCTTTATCAAAACCTTGTGGACATGCTATATCTACAAGAGAAATAAAATATCTTTTGAAGTATCTTCTTCAACAAAAACAACTAAAACCTGTGCAACCATGATGTGTCTTAAATTCATCATGGCTAGTTGAACCTTAACTACATCCTTCCTACCACCTATATATACGCATACTTGCATGTTTAGCTTTCATTTGGGGTGTCTTGCGGAGTACATTCAAACGTACTCACATTGGTTTCGTCCCTGGCTATTGTCTTAGCTAGACTTTGAGCAGAAACCCGGAGAACCTGAAGAAGATGGTGTCGCTGACGGCTATGCGAACTAGGAACGTCCCCGAGTCAGTAGCCTGTAGGTAGTCAAGGCGTGACTTGGGTTTACCACGAGTGTGTTTTGTAGTCTTCCGTTGTTCTTAGTGTGTGTTCCTGCCCTACGTGGCAGTTGTTTTCAACTGAGTCAAGTGACCAGTTGTGTAAACCGTGTATTCGTGTAGTGGATGTTGTTATCTGCAATGCCAACTCAAGTATGTTGTTCACGACTAACTAATCATGGGATCGTGAATGTATGCATACTGGAGGTCTCGGACTGCTAGTCTGAGGTCCCCACACGCGGTCAAGGGGGGCCGCTCCTGGCTATGGTGAGGGCCCCCTGGTGCCCATATTTGACTCCTCTTCAGACTTCTGGATGCTTTCAGGCAAAATAGGAACTTCGGGATTCGTGGGGTCCAATTCCGAGAATATTTCCAGAACAACTTTTCTAAAATAAAAAACAGCAAAAAACAGGGAACTCGCACTTGGTATCTTGTTAATAGGTTAGTCTCGGAAAACGTGTAAAAATGCTATAAAGAAGGGAGAAAACATGTAGCAATTGGCATAATATCAACATGGAACATCAGAAATTGTAGATATGTTGGATACGTATCAGATGGCAGGGCACACTACCGGTTCAGCACCAACGTGGAACTTACACAACACAAACAATTCACTTTGCCCCCACGAAGCAGTGAGGTTGTCAATCTCACCGGTTTTGCTGATAATAAAGAGGTTAACTTTATGGGGTGGAAAACAGTGTGAGAACAATATGAAAACATGAGCAGCAGTGTGAAAACAGTGGAAGCAATGTGAAAGCAGTGTGTGTATTATCAGAATGAGAAAATGGACCAGGGTCCACAGTTCACTAGTGGTGTCTCTCCATAAAGGATAAATAACATGTGTGGTGAACAAATTACAACTGGGCAATTGACACAAATGAAGGCTGCACCGTAGTGCATATGCAAGACATAAAGATTACTATGTGATTCATGCGGTCATTACAACAAAATACATAGACCGTCATCCAACTGCATCTATGACTAATAATCCACCCTCTGAGTATCATCCGAACAAACGTTGGGTATTAAGTTGCAAGAAACATGTTATCACAATAAGCAAAGTGTGTAATGTAAACAATGTAAACTAAGTAAACACCATTGTTTTCTCCCTATTGGCAACATCACATCCTCCATCCATCACGTTTCTGTCACTCGAGCACAGATGTAAAGGAGGCATGAACTCACTATCGAGCATAAATACTCCCTCTTGGAGTTACTAGCATCTACTTGGCCAGAGCATCTACTAATAAGGGAGAGCATGCAAGATCATAAATAACATATGCATGAAGATAACATGATAGATTGATAATCAGAAGACATAGCATTCAACATTCATCACATCGTAGTAAACACAACATGTAGCATTACATAAAGATGATCTCGGTCATGTAGGGCAGCTCACGAGATCTAAACATGAGGTACAAAGTGGAGAAGACAACCATCTAGCTAATGCTATGGACCCGTAGTCCAGGGATGAACTACTCACGCATCACTTCGGAGGATCGCATGGTGGTGTAGACCCCTCCGGTGATGAATTCCCCTCTTGGAAGGGTGCCGGGGAGAGCTCCAGAACCCTCCCGATCTCGGGATGATGATGACGGCGGCCTCGGGTGTTTCTCGGGAAAAAGTATTATATCTTTATGGTTGACGTATCGGGGGGGATTATATAGGCGAAAGGGCGATGGCGGTGGACGCCCGAGGGGCCCACACAACCCCCAAGCGCGGCCAGAGGGCGCACCACACTACGGTGTGGCCCCCATCTGGGCCTCTTTGGGACTCCATGGAACCTTCAGGAATTCAAAAACTTTCTTCTAATTTTCCAATTCCGAGAATATTTCTAGAACAACTTTTCTGAAACTAAAAACAGCAGAAAACAGGGAACTGGCTCTGTGGCTTCTTGTCAATAGTTTAGTCCAGAAAATCGATAAAAAAAGACATAAATTGTATAGCAAACATGTAGGAAACAACATGGAACATCATAAATTAAGGATACATTTATGACGTATCAGAGGTCGTCATCAAGCTAAACGTGTGACCGATCACGGAGGCACCGCTGAATTGCGGTGCACATCTTCTCGGTCTTGAGATCAGTGTGAGTACGACTACGCCAACAACAAGACTTCATCCCGTAACACTTAGAGTCTTCGAGAGTATGTTTTCCTAAAGACTCCTTCTCCCCGTTGCCTTTCATCTTCTAGATTAGATCTTGGCCCTTCGGGTTTATCTCGCGTAGGAAATTTTTTGTTTTCTTTGCAATGTACCCTTCATTGGTATCAGAGCCGGATCTATGCGTAGATGTTTTGTACGGGTAGAACACATAGGTGTATGTGGGCGTTGATGATCATGTTATTCCCCCTTTGAGTATTTTATGATCTTAGTGCCATAGTAGGATGAAGCGGCCCGGACTAACCTTACATGTCCACGTACATGAGACTTGTTCCACAACTGACATGCAACTTGTATTGCATAAATGGCTTGCGGGTGTCTGTTTATACTACTATAGTTAAGATCTAATCTACGAAGGTTTGTTCAAAATATGTTTATCACCGTTGTGGTTCATGTTCGTAGGTATGAACGGTTCTATCCTCGAAAGACAAAGCCACATAAAACATGCAAAAATAAATTAGAGGCGTCTAACTTGTTTTTTTAGGGCATGTGATGTGATATGGCCAATGTTACAAATTTGATGTATGAGATGATATCTTTTGTAAATTATTGACATACCGACAGGAGCCATATGGTTGTCTTATTATTTATGGCATGTGTGCTATATATCATATCCATGTGAATGTTGTAATTTTTATGGACAATCAACATGGAGGTGCCATGGACCTTGATGCCACGCCAGTGGAATGATGGAGATCATACCATGATGCACAAGATGTAGATCAAGGTGCAAGAAGGACCATATAATATCACATTATCCATGCATGTGATGTTAATCCTTTTATGCATCTTATTTTGCTTAGATCGCAACGGTAGCATCATAAGATGATCCCTCTCACTTAATATTGAGACACCACGTGATGATCGGGTGTGACAGACTCAACGTTCGCATACAACGGGTGTTGACGAGCCTAGCATGTATAGACATGGCCTCGGAGCACACGCAATCCTACGGTTCTACTTGGCGAGCCTAGCATGTACCGACATGGCCTTAGAACACGTAACCGAAAGATAAAGCATGAGTCATATGGATCATATGATGAACATGTCGATGTTCGCCTTTGCAGCAACATCATCTCGCGTGATGATTGGTTTTGGTGTAGTGAATTTGGTTTGTGTAATCACTAAAACAACTAGAGGGATGTTGTTTTTGAGTGGGAGTTCACGTAGTAATTTTGAATTAACTTGAACTTATTTTATCATGAACAACCAATCAAAATGAATTTGCACAATTTGTAGTATTCATTGGCATGCACAAACTACCTTACACTTAGATTGTTAATTGAGATATAACTGTTATGATGGTAAAACCATTTATGTTTAGTACCGTATTAGTGAAATTTAAAATTGAGTCCTATTGTAGATTTTCGGTATTTTCTATCTAGCTTCATATGATTAATGATTGATTGATCTAGAGAGTAAATAATTCCTACTTAAAATCCAGTGTCATGCTTGCTTCGATAATACTTTATCTTCAAAGGAATGTTTTGTTGATCAAGCCGATTTAGGAACTAAAAATAATTGTTTTCAGAAACAATCAAGTGAAAGATATATTGATATCTAGAAACCTTTTTGTGGCAATATGACTAAGTATAATTTAGTGTGACAATGTATGCTTATATTATTTTAATATATGCAATGATTGAAGATGCTAGGCGTTTGAATCTTCCAAGAAGTTGGGCGCTAAAATTTATCCTCTAAATTCCTTCCTTCGAGCTATAATAGCTTAATCATAAAATTGTTATGATGGGATGAATTGAAAGTATGGGTAAAATCGCTTACCTTGCTTGGAGATTGCTAAGAGTGGAATCCGGAAGAATGCTATTAATATAGTGATATTAGTAGAACAATCAAACTCAAAGTATGACTCAATGGGTGATAATTTATGACTAACACGCCAAGGAAAATGTGCTAGTACGACTAGCATTGTTTGATGTTGAATTCTTCTTGTAAAGAAAAGGGAATATTGAAAATAAAATTACAAAAATGTATATGGCAGAAAAGAAAAATAACTGGAAAAGTCCAGCTCAGGAGTATATGTTTGATATACAAATTATAGAGGTATTGCTAGTTAACAAAGTATTTTTGGGTATTTTGATACCAGATTGGTTGGTATGAGTTGTCATACAAAGAAACACAATTCAAGAAATACCAGGGCCTAAAAGGAACTAGTAGTAGATTTGGGATTGATCATGACAAGAACATAAATAAAGTATTATTGTGTTCATTGTTGTATCGAACAAAAAATTCAAGATTTCTTTTTAAGAACTTAATAAGTTGTTATTTTGTTTAGGTCTTTGTGAGAACAAATGAGATTGTTCAAACTATGACCATATTCCATAATCGATGGATGAGTTAATAGAAATTTTGTTGGTAAAGTAAACATCTATAAAACTAAATGATAAACGTTGCAAGACGTAAAAGAATTTCACTTAAATTGTGACACCACCATTTTAGTTCATATCAAAAAGAAAAACATGAAGGAACTCCATGTTAATGGACTTCCGGAGTCATTTTATTTTTGAATAAATTGACGCTTCTGAAACCTCTTCCAAAAGATGACTAGAATTCCATTCATAGGACAAAGTAGAATTGACGACTAATTTAATGGAGATTGTACATAATGATGTACATAGTCCATTATCTATAGTCATGTGTGGTGGATTTGTTTGTCCTTCATAAAATTTCGTCGATGATTCGAGTAGATATATGAGTATATCTATGTAAGGAGAACGGAGTTTGACATTTTTTGTCGTGGATTTGTAAAGACAGATGTCATAGGATGGCTTAAGTTTGGGGCCGATGGACACTATGGGTATCAGGGGAGGGATCGCACGCCTAGCTGGCGCGCTCACTACACTGCAAACAACAAGATCTACCCAGGTTCGGAACCCTCGTGTGGAGGTAACACCCCTACTCCTCTCTCTCTCTCTGTATATGTGGAAACCGAGTACAAGAACTCCTCAAGCTCAAGGAGCTAGAGGAAGAAGAATCTCTCCTACTGCTTTTCTCTACTCAAACTAGCAACGCTCCTCTCTTCACGTAACATATGATCTACCAAAGAAGCGACCCTCACGCGGGAGGGGGGAGACGACCTTATATACTGGTGGCCACAACCTAATAGTACAAATTAGGTGACTATACACTGTGCCGTAGCGCACGCCTCCGATTCTCCGCTGACAAACACCGAAAGTCTTTGCAGTCTGGTCGCTGACATGTCCTGTCCCCCTTGTCAGAGACAGGACGTGGCCCCGCCCATACAGCGCACTGTACCAGCGTATGCATACGTATCATCACGCCTAGTAAGTTGAACCGCACGCCTGTACTCTTCCTGATTATATGGGATCACAATGGCTCCATTGACTTTCCCTCCGAGAAGAGTAGCATCGTGCCTATCCGGACCCTCCAAGTGCTACTCGGACAATCCAGACAAACACTCATATCTTCACTTGGCTCCTTGTTCTTCCTACCGAGATAGCTCCAACTCGGTAGTAACCCGACTCGGTACATTTTATCCGGCATGTACCAACTCGCTAAGCAGTACCTCAAGTAGCATTTCTCACCATCCATGCCCCTACTCGGGGTAGCCCCCCGACATTAGTCCCCGAAACTAGTATGGTCCGGTGAACTCGGACACTGGGCTGTGGCAGCTTAAACCAATCTCTTTCCAAACGCGTAACCGAGATGCACCTCATCTCGGTCGAGTTCCAATCCGAACTGGAATTTGATCCATCACTCCTTGACGAACTTTTTTATACCAACCGAGTATACTGCGGTGCTTTGGATTTTGCCGAGATCCCAGCCCTTAGCCAATTTCTCATGGATTTTGCCGGTCAAACCAGGGCCGCCTAGTTATCTTCGCGTGTAGGATTCACCATGTGGCGCAACACCGCTGCCCGCGTCACATCAGTTCCTGCGCGGTCCCAGCGCATGCGCCCTACCCACGTTAGGAACTGCACCCCTGGCCCACGCGCTGTCGCGTCCATTCGTAGACAGGTACTCAAGTGCTCACGTTGCGCGGCGTGGGATTAACTGTGCCAGTTACGCGCGGTAATACCGCTGTGTGCGTTTCTTTTGGGCACAGTAACTCCCATACACCCACGTCCGCCTCTGCACCGGATCCGGAGAGGTTACTGTGCTTAGGGGTTATAAATACCCACGCGCCACCCGTCGCATCGTTTTCCTCGCCATTTTCCCCCTTCTTCGTCTTCCTCGCTCCTCGCACACACATAGCACTCCGCTCCGCTGCGCGACGACGAGCACCACCGCACGGTAGAAAACACTCCACCACTGTGCGCCACCGCTCGCCGGAGCGCCGCCGCGAAAAAATATCTCTACTGCGCCGCGCGGTTCCCCGCAAGTTCACGCCACCACCGTAATGTTTTATCCCCGTGGCTCCTCTTCGAGTTCTTCGCCACGGGAATCACGCCACGGTGTTTATTCTTTGCGCCGCCGCAGCCCTTCTTCGACCCCTGCGGCCCGAGCCACTTCTTGCGCCCACGCTAATCTCGGAGGATCCGAGATCCGAAACCGCCCCGATGGTGCTCGATCCCGTCTACGACATCGACCTTGAGGGACCCGCGTCGACCCGCGGGAACTGGGAGGGCTCCGACGTGACCGCCACTGATATTCAGTGGCTCGTCAACACTCGGTGCGTGCCGTCGGGTTTCATTTGCCGGCCTCCAGGCGATGAGGTGGAGTCGCAGCCCGGAAAGGGCGAATACGTGGTCTTCCTCAGCCATTTCAAGCGAGGATTCGGCCTCCCTGCCTCCAAGTTCATGCAGAGGTTCCTCCGTGTAACACCTGGGGTGTTACCTGTTTGTTTTCTTTTTGTTTGCATCATCTGCATCATAAGCATTGCATCATGTTTTCCAAAACCCTCAAAACTTCAAAACAAATTAAATTGTTCAAAACCCTAATGGTAAATGCAAGTAACACATCCAAATCCAATCAAATCCTACTTGGCAATATTTCAAATGGGAGTTTGAAAATTAAAATCTTGCAAACAAAATTAAAGCTAATAATGTTTTCATAATTGCTTGAACTTATTTAATAAAATTTGTGTATTTCCAAAATTCCCAAATCCAACATTATTTAAAATTCAACTAGCAACTTTAAAACAATTAAAGTTTCAACCCTGGAAAATAATGTTACCTTTTGCTTTAATCTCTGTTTTGAAAATTTAACACAAATAGTCCATAAAAAGAAAACCCCTATTTTCTTTTCTATCTCTCTCTCTCTCTCATTATCTCTTACAAAAAAAAAATTAATAAGTGAAAACAAATAAAAAGAGAAGCAAGCAAGGAGAGAGAGCAGCCCCATCATCTTTTTTTTCCAAAGCCCACCCCCTATTTTTTTCCCTTTCCACCTCAAGCCCAACTTCCTTGGGCCCGTTACCCCTTCGATCTGAGCATCTTCCACCTCCGTACGGTCCCCTTCCCCCTCTCTGTCGTTTTCCCTGTGCAGAAAAAGCATCAACACCACCAACTCCCCCCCATGTGCTGCTCCTTTTCCCCCCTCTACAAGAAGGTCCCGAGGCCCTACAAACCCTAACCCTAATCCCCTCTCCTCCCCAGGCCGCCGCCACCCTCTCTCCCCCTCGATTTCATCTCCAAAACTACTGCTTGTCTGAATGTCTGAAACTCCACAAAGAGGGCTGCGGTGGGCGTGTTTTGGCGGGCATGGCGCCTCCGATCGCGGCCCTGTCGTGGCCCGGCAGCGGCGGGAATGGAACAAGGGGGCCTCCCCCTTCCTTTTTGCTGAAGGATGCCCGGCCGGAGGAGGCCCGGGTCGGCGCCGCCGTGAGGGTTTCTCCGGCCGTCGCCCTGCCTGCTACTCCGCTCCCTACTGCATCGACAAACACCAGCGAGGTGAGCTCGCCTCCGTTCCTTCCCTTCCTTCTCTGCCCTCGGGGCCCCCACGCCCACCAAGCACCGCAGCCCCGCCGCCCTAGCCGCCTCGCACCGCAACAATCGCGACCACCGCGGCGAGTCGCTGCCGTCGCCGCACGATTCTTCTCTGCCAGCGACCTTCGTTCAGTTAATTTCAGTTAACACCCCGCAGAACACCTTATCCAACCTCGCTGCGTTTCCCTGACAAGGATTGGCTCACAGCCCAACTGGCAACAGTCCGTTGCGCCCGAGCGAGAGCTCGCGGGTTCGAGCCCCGCGCGGAGCGATTTTTCGCCTCCTATTTTACCTTCCACGCGCGCCCGTGGGCCCCGCGCGTCATTGACCGGCAGGGCCACGTCAACCACCAGCTGCGCCCCCTAGGCGCCACGCTGGCCCCCCTGGCCCACGGTCAGCGGCCAGGGGTAGACCACAGTGCGGTGCTTCTTGTTTTCCTGCACGATTCTTTTACCTCTAAGTCCTTAAAAAAATAACAGATTAGTCCCTAAACTTAAAAACCTAATAACTTTTATTTTATAATTCCAAATTACAAAAATAAAATATGTGCACTGGTCTAAATTCAAATCTCTATCTTTTGGTATCATTTGTTTCCTGATTTGAACTTTCAAAATGCAATTTAAATTTGAATTCAAATAACCCAATTGTAATTTGCAACAATTCTTAAATAATTCATACTATTTCCAAATAATGCAAATAAAATATGTTTTCCATACCATTTTGAATACCCTTTTCAAATATAAAATTTGTTTTCTGGTTTGAACAATTTAAATTGCCTAAACAATTTAGATCTTGTTTAATTCAAATTAAAACTTGTTTAATATTGTTTAGTTCATAATTAAATAATCCAAAGTCCAATTTCAAAATGTGAAACATGTAATCCAACTAAAATTTGATAACCTTTTCAAATATCAACTTTGTTGTTTGGTTTGAACACTTTAACTTGATGAAAACAACAATTGTTTGTGTGACATGTTTAAGTAACCAAATTTTCCAAACTTAATAAATAATTTCCAAACTTGTTTTCTTCCTTTTCCTTTGCATCTATCAATGTTATTTGTTGTTATCTTGTTATCATCATCATCCATGCATCATGCTAATCCACTTTCACCTATTGGTTAGTTGGAAAACAATTGTTTCAACCATAATTCATGGGCTTTTCATATGCAACTCCAATTGCATATGGGTCCATTTAAATTGTTTATCTTGTCAACTAGTTTACCTTTATGCATCTTTAAACTTGTCATGCATCCATATCTTGATCATGCTGGATCTTTTGCCGTAGTAGTAATTGTTGCATTCCGGTGTTTGTTCGAGGTTCGTTGCTTCTTCTCGGATAGGACGTTGAGATGATGTGAGCAACGACAAGTTCTGCTACCTTGCGGGATCTCAGGCAAGTATACTCACTTGCATGCCATATGGCTGCCTTTCATCACTTGTTACCGATTCTTTCCGTTGATTCTTTTCTGCTAGCCTTAGTGGTAGTTGTTTCTGTTACGAACCCATCACATGAATCCCTTAACCTTGATATTGCCTCACCTCCATACCTACAGCCTTTGTTTGTGCCTGTTCTTATCTAGCATGATTAGAGTTGCTTTTGCTCGAGCTTGTTGTCGGTTACTTCTTTTACTATCGTACTATTATTGTTGTTACCGTTCCGGGGGCTCGAAATATTAATCAATCAATCCTGTTAATGCTACTGTTAATAATAATTTGATGATAAGGCACCGGCGGGAGGCCCTTTGAGGTTTTGAGGCCCGCTAGTGTCGACCCTAATAGGAAAAGGGTCTTGTCTACTGATCCATGATGAGCGCACTACCCGCATGTGGGAAGCGAGTATGGGCGCCCCCCTCAACTGACTCGATTCGCATCTCGTCCAAATCGCCGTACTAGTTCGGGTGTTCCATTTGCTGCATCATATGCAGGTACGAACCCTTGGCGCCAGGGTGGAACTTTCGTAGTCGGCATTTAGGGCGGCGTGGTCTTCCAGTGCTATGAGGGTCCCCTTTTCTTCGTGGGGCTCGATTAGCCGCGCACGCACAGCACGCGGTGCTTTGGGCTTGATGCGAAGAAGGGTTGGTTGTGTAGAGTACCCCGCTTGGTGGGAGGCATCCCATCTGGCGGGTTATTCTTGCGTGTACGGTTACTATGGTGCACCCCTGCAGGGTAAATCTTCTCGAGAAGCCGTGTTTTCCGCGGTTATGGATTACTTGGTGAAAGTACTGGCTAACAAGTACTCAGGACAACTTAAACATAATGATTAACCATGTTTCACCCAAGGATTAATAACTTGACTAGTAATAGGTTATTCACACAATAACTTGACTCATCTTTAATACCACGGTGTGAGTTATCCTCGGATTGCTTCTTCGGATAAGGGGCGAGATCCAGGATGGGTTTGTTTGACGTTATCTTTCAGTTGGTTACAATCCTCGATCTTATCCCCTTTCTGATAGTTGGAAGTAATAGAATCTCTGTAGTTGGTTGGTGCAGCGTGCTGTCAATTATTTGCAATAACCCCTTCCTCTCCGTTGATCCTAAAGTATTTGTATCTTGTGATGGCTGGCTACGCCGGTAACTTGTGAGTATGGGTTCTATCCCCCTTGCCAGTACTTAACCGTACTGACCCACGAATCCTTTTTCGTGGCTGCATATTCAACATTGCAGTCAACAGGTTTGAAGTCTGACGACGTTAGCTTGGGAATCCCTCCGGCTTGGCCTGGGCAGGGATTGGACGCTCTCGGTTATCTTCAGGACTCTTAGTCCAATTTGGATCTTGTCCGTAGCCGGACGTTTGTTTCTTCCGCTGTTATTTGGATCTTTGTATTGTATCAGTTGTAACCCCGGCTCGTTGAGTCATCTTGTATCTATCTGATGCTGTTGTAATTGTGGATTATTCGTGAACTATTGTAATGTTATCATAAATGGCAACCTGGAATCGGTTATTATGCGGATTTGGCGGGAATGCTGAAATCTGCATAGTGCCCGATCTCGGGGCGTCACAAATGGTATCAGAGCCTTGGTTCCGATTCCCGAGATTGTTTCGATACGAATGGTTATCGAAGCAACGGGTCCGCAAAGCCTGTAGGTTAACCTCGCTAACGGTCGTTGTTTCTAGAGTGTCAAAAACTATTTCTGCTAAACTATTTTGGGAAAAACATCTCAATAGGATTCTTGTTTTCTCCTTATCTCTATTCTATTTCCCCTCCCATCTTATTTGTTTTGGAGTCTACTCTCGTACTCAATCTTTCAAAGTGTTAGGATCCTACGTGGGTGGACGTTTTCTGAGCCCTTAACCTAATAGGTTCGATCATCGGAAGATTCCTGGTGGAAGAACATCGTCATCAACCCGAGCCAGAATCTCTTGTTAGGGGTGTCGAGGAGATCAACTGGAAGCACGAAGAATCGATAGTCGAACCTCTTTCCCCTCCCGGGTTAGCAGGTGGATTGCGAGGGCGCAATCCCTTGTTAGTGGTGTCGTCTGTAACACCTGGGGTGTTACCTGTTTGTTTTCTTTTTGTTTGCATCATCTGCATCATAAGCATTGCATCATGTTTTCCAAAACCCTCAAAACTTCAAAACAAATTAAATTGTTCAAAACCCTAATGGTAAATGCAAGTAACACATCCAAATCCAATCAAATCCTACTTGGCAATATTTCAAATGGGAGTTTGAAAATTAAAATCTTGCAAACAAAATTAAAGCTAATAATGTTTTCATAATTGCTTGAACTTATTTAATAAAATTTGTGTATTTCCAAAATTCCCAAATCCAACATTATTTAAAATTCAACTAGCAACTTTAAAACAATTAAAGTTTCAACCCTGGAAAATAATGTTACCTTTTGCTTTAATCTCTGTTTTGAAAATTTAACACAAATAGTCCATAAAAAGAAAACCCCTATTTTCTTTTCTATCTCTCTCTCTCTCTCATTATCTCTTACAAAAAAAAAATTAATAAGTGAAAACAAATAAAAAGAGAAGCAAGCAAGGAGAGAGAGCAGCCCCATCATCTTTTTTTTCCAAAGCCCACCCCCTATTTTTTTCCCTTTCCACCTCAAGCCCAACTTCCTTGGGCCCGTTACCCCTTCGATCTGAGCATCTTCCACCTCCGTACGGTCCCCTTCCCCCTCTCTGTCGTTTTCCCTGTGCAGAAAAAGCATCAACACCACCAACTCCCCCCCATGTGCTGCTCCTTTTCCCCCCTCTACAAGAAGGTCCCGAGGCCCTCCAAACCCTAACCCTAATCCCCTCTCCTCCCCAGGCCGCCGCCACCCTCTCTCCCCCTCGATTTCATCTCCAAAACTACTGCTTGTCTGAATGTCTGAAACTCCACAAAGAGGGCTGCGGTGGGCGTGTTTTGGCGGGCATGGCGCCTCCGATCGCGGCCCTGTCGTGGCCCGGCAGCGGCGGGAATGGAACAAGGGGGCCTCCCCCTTCCTTTTTGCTGAAGGATGCCCGGCCGGAGGAGGCCCGGGTCGGCGCCGCCGTGAGGGTTTCTCCGGCCGTCGCCCTGCCTGCTACTCCGCTCCCTACTGCATCGACAAACACCAGCGAGGTGAGCTCGCCTCCGTTCCTTCCCTTCCTTCTCTGCCCTCGGGGCCCCCACGCCCACCAAGCACCGCAGCCCCGCCGCCCTAGCCGCCTCGCACCGCAGCAATCGCGACCACCGCGGCGAGTCGCTGCCGTCGCCGCACGATTCTTCTCTGCCAGCGACCTTCGTTCAGTTAATTTCAGTTAACACCCCGCAGAACACCTTATCCAACCTCGCTGCGTTTCCCTGACAAGGATTGGCTCACAGCCCAACTGGCAACAGTCCGTTGCGCCCGAGCGAGAGCTCGCGGGTTCGAGCCCCGCGCGGAGCGATTTTTCGCCTCCTATTTTACCTTCCACGCGCGCCCGTGGGCCCCGCGCGTCATTGACCGGCAGGGCCACGTCAACCTCCAGCTGCGCTCCCTAGGCGCCACGCTGGCCCCCCTGGCCCACGGTCAGCGGCCAGGGGTAGACCACAGTGCGGTGCTTCTTGTTTTCCTGCACGATTCTTTTACCTCTAAGTCCTTAAAAAAATAACAGATTAGTCCCTAAACTTAAAAACCTAATAACTTTTATTTTATAATTCCAACTTACAAAAATAAAATATGTGCACTGGTCTAAATTCAAATCTCTATCTTTTGGTATCATTTGTTTCCTGATTTGAACTTTCAAAATGCAATTTAAATTTGAATTCAAATAACCCAATTGTAATTTGCAACAATTCTTAAATAATTCATACTATTTCCAAATAATGCAAATAAAATATGTTTTCCATACCATTTTGAATACCCTTTTCAAATATAAAATTTGTTTTCTGGTTTGAACAATTTAAATTGCCTAAACAATTTAGATCTTGTTTAATTCAAATTAAAACTTGTTTAATATTGTTTAGTTCATAATTAAATAATCCAAAGTCCAATTTCAAAATGTGAAACATGTAATCCAACTAAAATTTGATAACCTTTTCAAATATCAACTTTGTTGTTTGGTTTGAACACTTTAACTTGATGAAACCAACAATTGTTTGTGTGACATGTTTAAGTAACCAAATTTTCCAAACTTAATAAATAATTTCCAAACTTGTTTTCTTCCTTTTCCTTTGCATCTATCAATGTTATTTGTTGTTATCTTGTTATCATCATCATCCATGCATCATGCTAATCCACTTTCACCTATTGGTTAGTTGGAAAACAATTGTTTCAACCATAATTCATGGGCTTTTCATATGCAACTCCAATTGCATATGGGTCCATTTAAATTGTTTATCTTGTCAACTAGTTTACCTTTATGCATCTTTAAACTTGTCATGCATCCATATCTTGATCATGCTGGATCTTTTGCCGTAGTAGTAATTGTTGCATTCCGGTGTTTGTTCGAGGTTCGTTGCTTCTTCTCGGATAGGACGTTGAGATGATGTGAGCAACGACAAGTTCTGCTACCTTGCGGGATCTCAGGCAAGTATACTCACTTGCATGCCATATGGCTGCCTTTCATCACTTGTTACCGATTCTTTCCGTTGATTCTTTTCTGCTAGCCTTAGTGGTAGTTGTTTCTGTTACGAACCCATCACATGAATCCCTTAACCTTGATATTGCCTCACCTCCATACCTACAGCCTTTGTTTGTGCCTGTTCTTATCTAGCATGATTAGAGTTGCTTTTGCTCGAGCTTGTTGTCGGTTACTTCTTTTACTATCGTACTATTATTGTTGTTACCGTTCCGGGGGCTCGAAATATTAATCAATCAATCCTGTTAATGCTACTGTTAATAATAATTTGATGATAAGGCACCGGCGGGAGGCCCTTTGAGGTTTTGAGGCCCGCTAGTGTCGACCCTAATAGGAAAAGGGTCTTGTCTACTGATCCATGATGAGCGCACTACCCGCATGTGGGAAGCGAGTATGGGCGCCCCCCTCAACTGACTCGATTCGCATCTCGTCCAAATCGCCGTACTAGTTCGGGTGTTCCATTTGCTGCATCATATGCAGGTACGAACCCTTGGCGCCAGGGTGGAACTTTCGTAGTCGGCATTTAGGGCGGCGTGGTCTTCCAGTGCTATGAGGGTCCCCTTTTCTTCGTGGGGCTCGATTAGCCGCGCACGCACAGCACGCGGTGCTTTGGGCTTGATGCGAAGAAGGGTTGGTTGTGTAGAGTACCCCGCTTGGTGGGAGGCATCCCATCTGGCGGGTTATTCTTGCGTGTACGGTTACTATGGTGCACCCCTGCAGGGTAAATCTTCTCGAGAAGCCGTGTTTTCCGCGGTTATGGATTACTTGGTGAAAGTACTGGCTAACAAGTACTCAGGACAACTTAAACATAATGATTAACCATGTTTCACCCAAGGATTAATAACTTGACTAGTAATAGGTTATTCACACAATAACTTGACTCATCTTTAATACCACGGTGTGAGTTATCCTCGGATTGCTTCTTCGGATAAGGGGCGAGATCCAGGATGGGTTTGTTTGACGTTATCTTTCAGTTGGTTACAATCCTCGATCTTATCCCCTTTCTGATAGTTGGAAGTAATAGAATCTCTGTAGTTGGTTGGTGCAGCCTGCTGTCAATTATTTGCAATAACCCCTTCCTCTCCGTTGATCCTAAAGTATTTGTATCTTGTGATGGCTGGCTACGCCGGTAACTTGTGAGTATGGGTTCTATCCCCCTTGCCAGTACTTAACCGTACTGACCCACGAATCCTTTTTCGTGGCTGCATATTCAACATTGCAGTCAACAGGTTTGAAGTCTGACGACGTTAGCTTGGGAATCCCTCCGGCTTGGCCTGGGCAGGGATTGGACGCTCTCGGTTATCTTCAGGACTCTTAGTCCAATTTGGATCTTGTCCGTAGCCGGACGTTTGTTTCTTCCGCTGTTATTTGGATCTTTGTATTGTATCAGTTGTAACCCCGGCTCGTTGAGTCATCTTGTATCTATCTGATGCTGTTGTAATTGTGGATTATTCGTGAACTATTGTAATGTTATCATAAATGGCAACCTGGAATCGGTTATTATGCGGATTTGGCGGGAATGCTGAAATCTGCATAGTGCCCGATCTCGGGGCGTCACACTCCGCCACTTTGGTTTTCAACTTCATCACCTTCCTGCAAATGCAATCACCATGCTTTCCACTTTTGTTACCTTCTCGGAAGTGTATCTCGGTATCTACCCCACGGTAGATATCTGGACCAAATATTTTCATTTCCGCCAACAAGTTCTCCCCAACAAAAACAATCCAAATGCTCCCAAAGTCATGACTCAATGTGGCGCATCAATGATAGTTTATCGGAACTCCACCGAGTACCCCCGGGTTCAAGGGCTTGACACTTTCCGCAAGTGGCAGAGGGGAGTCTTCTATGTGAAGAATCCTGCCCCGGAGGAGGGCGCCGAGCCGGTTGACCTCATCAAGCTTCCCCCTTACTGGGTCAATCCATATGATGAACTGGGGGTATAATCCGAGGAAGACTGTGCCCAAGGAGAATGCTGCAGACAATTGATTGAAGCATCTCATCAAGGGAGGCCTCCGATCTGACGACATGATCGCCACATGGGTGAGCCGCCGGATTCTGCCTCTGCGGCTCAGGGCCCACAAGATGTGTTTCATGGGCGGGCCCCGTGACTGCACGTGCACCACCACTTTGGAGGTCAGCAAGGAAGAGGTGGCCCTCTGGACCAAGTCCATCACCAAGGCCACCCTCACGGATACTTGGAGCTGGGGATTCGAGCCCTACAGCCGAGATAGGCTGGCGCCCCGAGTAAGTTTTGCCATCCTACCGAGATGCTTCCATCTCGGTATCTTCCGAGTTCATTTAGTTCTTTATGCTTTATGTTTCGCATGCTCTATCGAGTAGAGTCCATCTCGGTATCTTCCGAGTTCCCTTAGTTACTTATGCTTTATGTTTCGCATGCTCTACTGAGTAAAGTTCATCTCGGTATCTTCCACGCTCACTTAGTTCCTTATGCTTTATGTTTCGCATGCTCTACCGAGTAGAGTTCATCTCGGTATCTTCCAAGTTCACTTAGTTCTGTTGTTTATGCTTTGTGTTTCGCATGTACATCACTTTACTCGTCAGAGAGAGAAAGACAAGGCGGTCCTCTCGGATAACTAGAAACCTGACAGGACAAAAGATGACGAGGAGCAGTTTAGAAACCAAGACACGCTCCCTATTCCGCTCGCTCAATCTCCTGGTCAAGATGGCAAGTCCTCAGTCCCAACCTCAATCCGGGACTGGTCTGAGGACGATGAAGGTGATAGTGATGATGATTGTATATCTTTGGAGGTATCCAACCCCTTCTCGGTCTCATTAGTGCACTTTCTTTTCTCGTTCCCAGCTGACATGGAAGAAGAGATGGTCGAGGCGGAGCCCTTGTCCATTGTTGCGCCCGCGCAGCTGAGGAAGCGGTCCGGAAGCGGCACCGTCGAGCCCCCATCCACCAAGAGGCAGAAGAGGTCCGGGAACAAAGGGCCCAAGGGCGGCAAGGCCACGGCGAAGCGCCGTAGGAACTCGCGACCCAACCGTTTGACGGGTAAGTACCTTCCGAGATGCTTTATGTTTGCATATTTTTTTTTTCTTTGCCTCTTCGAACCGGGATGCTTTGTAGTTGCATTTTCCTTAACTTTTCCGTTTTCCTTTCCTCCAGTGATCCCCTTGATGCTGAGGACCTCGGTGCGCCCATGGGACCGAGTAGCGCCCGCGGCGTTGTCGACCTCGACCCCGAGGACATGGACGCCCACACCGACGACCGGACCGAGATGCCCCTCCCGGACCGAGAAGACCAGGATCTCGGCGCAGGCGACACGAGCGCCAAGATGGATACTCAAGAGACTCTAGAACAACCGGAATCGTCCACCGAGCAGCACCAGGAACAACCACCAGAGCAACAGCAACCGGAGCAGCAGCCCGAAGTCGCGGCGCAGCAGAAAGCACCGCATTAACAAGTTTCTCCAATCTCCACCACAGCAACACCGCCAACCCCTCCGAGAAGAACTTCCCCACTGGAAGTAGCAGCAGCAGCATACAAAGCCACAACCACCACCGAGAGAGTAGAAGCAGCAACCAGCTCAGCACCAACGACCACAGGCCCAATCCTATCCGCACCAACAGCCACCAGCTCAGCCTCCACAGCAACGAATACAGCAGCAGCATCAACATCACCGAGCCCACCACCTCCGAGAAGTCCAGCGGGCCCTCGCACTCGGTAGACAGCCAAGTTTGCGCCATCACAGGGCGTGGTGGCTGGAGAGGGTAGTTGCAGCCAAGCGACGGGACTTGTAAAAGTTTCGGTGCACTAGCGGAAACCACAGCAGGCGTAGAAAAAGAAGACCGAGGCAAAGGGGAAACCCGACACCCTGGCCATCAACAAGGACACTCAACTCGTGGCCCGCCAGGAGCTTGCCGCAGAGTTGCGGGAAAACATTGACTCTATTCTGGACCGGATTGGCCACATCGATCCCGAACACAACGGGAAGAAGCTAGGCTCGCTGGACCACTATCAGAAATCCTGGAACCAAGCTGATGTCGGCCCCATCTCCATGCCGATTACATCTCATAGCAGGACCTTGGCGCACAAGATGTACTTCCTGCGCACTGCTGCAGAAGATGCCGAGATCACCTCCCGAGTAAGTCTCGTTTTCTATCCGGTTCTTCCGAGTTGACAAATCTTCCCTCCGAAATTCATATATCATCCAGGCCCCGAGATTTGGGCCGATAGGCAATACTCGACCGAGTTGAAGTTTACTCGGCTCGAATCTTCTAATTAATAATTTTCTTATTTCTCTTCAGACTTGCACCGAGTCTCGTGCTCTGATCTTCCAGAAGCTTCTCTGGGCTCACCGAGATGCCAAGGAGTAGAACCACACAACCTGCAGGAGGAACTGGGGGCAAAGGTAACTTAACCTTGCCGAGATACTGCATATGCTTCTTTTGCATCAGTTTTCTAACTCGGTTTCTGTTTTCTCTTTCACAGCTATCTTGGAGAAGCAGCTGACGGATTCCGTCACCAAGAATTCTGCTTTGGAGAGTAAGTACCATATTTCTTATCCTTGCGTTTTATCTTGACGGTTTCCCTTCTTTTTTGTTAACTTTACTTATTTGTGCAGATGAGCATCAGGTCTTTGCCAAGAAGCACCAGGATTGCACTGTGGTAGCCGAATTGGCACAGAGCAAGATCACAGCTTTGGAGAGTAAGTTCCTTCTACTTTCTTCTTTGCAGCTAACCAGACTGCTTTTCTTTGCAACTGAGCACCAATCCTTTGTCGAGAAACATCAAGAGTGCCTCTCCCTGGCCGAGGTGCAGCAACAGATTAATGACAGCACCTCCCAGCTCCGGGTAAAACTCCAAGCCGAGAAGGACGAAGTGGGTAAGCTCAAGCTGGAGCTGGCTAATGCTATCAAGGTGGTGCTGCAGACCGGGAAGGAGAAGGCCGACCTAGAGAACACCACTGCCACCGAGAAGCTTTAGCTGTATTAGGAGATCGATGTCCTGAAAGAGCGGAACACTGCACTCGACCGGATGGTGAGCAGCTCCCGCCTCTTGCTGGATAAGCATGAGTCCAATGCCGATCTGTGGCTCCGCGGGCTTAAGAACCTTACCATAGAATTGCGATGTAAGTCTTGATTTTCCTTCACTTGCTCTATCCGGTTTCCTCTATCCGGCTGATTTCTTTCCCTAACTCGGGCATCCTGCTTTCCAGGGACATTCCCCAATTTTGGCTTGGGTGCTGAAAGGGCTGTTGAGAGAGCTAGGCAGCAGCGGGCAGATGTTGGCTTCGACGTCACCGACATGATCACCATGGAGGATCAGATCGAGGACATCAAAGCCCGAGTTCTGCCCCTCAAGGGTTTGGGAACCAACATCGTCTCCACCGCCATCCGGCTACACAAGCTCTTCTGGTCGGAAATTGAGCCTCCCAAGACTGTCCACGAACTGGCCTCCAAGCTGAATTACATTAAGGAGGAGCTCAAGAAATGGCGCGCCTCAGCAGCTCCAGCCGGCGCAAACGAGGCCCTACACTTCGTGCTTTCCTAGTACAAAGACCTTGATCTGAGCAAACTCGAGAAGCTGCGGAATGGATCCCGGTGGACCACAGAAGAAAACTCTATCCGGATCCGCCAGGAGACGGCTTATCGGCTAGCGTCGTATGCCTACACAAAGGAGTTTGTGGAAGTCCCCACCGAGCCCGACACCGACGGCAAGGCCGAAGATGATGAGGACAACAGCGATGATGGCGACGAGGGTGGCGAGGGCGATGAAGGCGACGATCAAACTGAGGTTGACGAAAACTCCGAGGAGGTGGATGAGGAGATCCAGGCCGATCCAGAGCTGGGTGCGGACTCTGAGATCGTCACCACCGAGATGATCATCTCGGAGCCTGCTCCCGAGTTGAGCGCCTCAGAGCCCACAGCCAAGAACGCCGCCTCCGAGCCTCCGACTTCAACTGCTACCTCCGAGCCCCCCATCGAGTCCTCCAACTCGGCAGGTGCTGAAGCTGATGCAACTCCTTTGGCCGCGGCTGTCGGATATATACTGAATAGGGGTATAGAAGATGGTAGACAAAGAGCCGGACTACCAGGGTGGCCTACATGGTAATGGGCTTAGGTCCATTGGGCGGCCCAGTAGTCCGACGCGCAGAAGCCGGATTCTAGAAGAATCCGGATCACGGCCCACGTGATCTGGCTTGGAGGAGAAGACGGATTCCTTGCTTTCCAAGTTACAAGTTAAACGTAGTCTTCTAGGTTTCCTATTCTGTAAGCCCTAATCTGGCTATTATATAAAGCCGGACGGGAGATAGATTAAAACAAGTTAAGTTAGACACAAGTTCAAGCTCTACGCAACTCGCCGAGAAGCTCATCCTCGCCGAGAAGCTAGATCTACACCCTCACATTGTAACCCTGATAAACGGGCTTTAGTCCCAATTAGTGAGAAGTGCAGGAGTAGGTACGCCGTACTGTCGCGACGTACCGAACCTGGGTAAAATCCCGTGTTCTGTGTTACTACGCTATCCCGTTACCCCACGTCTCTACCATAGTCTCATGGCACCCCCGTCTATGAAAACTACTACGATGTCTCGACAGTTGGCGCCCACCGTGGGGCAAACGACGTCAGGCGTGAAATTCCGATCTGGGATACTCGGCGGAATTGGAAGATCGATCACTGTCGGAAGCCTGGAGTTCGACGACGACGTCGGGCGCTTCCTCGACAACGGATCCTACATACCGGCGCAAAACCACCTGGTAAGTGCCTGCGTGTTACCGATCGGATCTGCTAACATCTTTATCGGACTAACTGCAGAGGCAATGGGGTTTTGCAGTGGAAGCAAATTTATCCCACCCGCCCTATACCCAGTCGAAAACGACTATGATGCCGGATTCTGCTCAGATCGCCGACAAAAAAGTGATACACACTTTATCGGCATGGTGCAATCCGAAATCGCTGAAAACACGGATGACGGAAATCCCGTGCAAGAGGCAGATAACAACCTACCCGTCATAGAGACGGAAGAAGAAACACCCGTCACAGAGGCGGAAGACCCGACATCCGTCAACAAGACGATGAACTCGGAAGCAGAGTCCGTGCTTGCCGCCATTGAGGCGAGGTTGGAATCGGAAACCGGATCGGATAACTTCGACTCCGAAGAAGAAGACAAGGATGCCTTCGTAAGAAAGGTTAAGTCCTTTCAAGAGGGATTCAATGAAGTGCTAATGGCAAAACCAGCTGATACAACGGGTGCCGGCAGCCAGGAAAGCCCTAAAACCCCTCCGCCGGTGGAAGAGAGAGAAGACGGAGAAACTTCTCCGATATTCCCCAATGTTAAGGAGATGACGGAAGATGAACCTGTCAAAAAACCTCCCTCTTCCAAGAAAAAGCACCGTGCTTCTAAAAAACTCCAATACAAACTCCGGAAGAAAAAATCAGCCGATCTCGCTGATGAAAACCTGGAAGTTGGAGATGTTAGCGGCACAAAGCCAGCGGAAAAGAAATCTAAGGAAATCACTGCTCCGCCAATGACGGAACAGGAAGAGCAAGAGCTATTACAAACACCAGTGGGACCAGATGAACCCCCTGAGATGCTGGAAGCCAGGAGACAAGCTTTCCAACGGCAACATCAACATCTGCTTAGATCTCGGCAACATCTCCAACAAACCCATAATGACATCAAAGTCATGAAGGAAGAAATAGAGGAGTACGAGAGAAAGCATAGATCCGCGTTAAAACCTACTAGGTTACCCGGAATCGCAAAACCGGAAGAACTGCCGCCAAAAGAAAGGTTCTATAACCCATCTTGGCAAAAGCAGTTAAACGGCAAAGATGCCAAGGGCGAACCAATATACAAAACCGCAGCGGAAAACGCGGAAGCAGCGTTCGCCATCCTAAACAACGATCTGTACTCCAACGGGGAAAAACTCCAAGGGGTGTATGCTTTCCTAGGAAAAGCATTACAGCAGCAACAGCGAGGCCAAGAACGATCAGGGAGGCTGCATGATAATTCCGCTCTCTGCAAAACAGCTACTTGCGCTGCTGGAGCACCTGGACCGGAAGAACCCGGAGATTCGGATAAAAAAGAGGATCCGAGAAAAGACAGGAAAAACCCAGACAACCGGGACGCAACGTCTAGAATCGGACCTCATCTCCCGAAAGATGGATATAAACCACACGATCGGGAAGACAAGCACCGGAATGACGGCAAAATAATGCCACCTCCGAGAAACCCAGCTGAAAAAGCTGGAAGATATGATATACCTCACAGACGTGAAAGATCCCGGACACCTCCTAAGGATAAGAAAAGGCATAGAAGCAGAACTCCGCCTAAAGGACGTGAACACGGAAGAGATAGAGATAACCTCGGAAAAGCGCGTCCGCGCAACAATGGAAAAGAAAGGAGCAGATCCCCTTCTGTCCATTCAGCCGAAAGATATTCTGCACACGTTGACAGAGCAGAAAAGGATGATCTATACTTTGGTCCTAAGTGTTTTACTGACAGGATCCGAAGGATAACCCTGCATTCTGGCTTCGCCAAAGTTGGTCCAACCTACCAAAAATATACCGGCAGTACAAACCCGGATACCTGGCTCTCAGATTATTATACAGCCGTCCAAATCAACAATGGGACAGACCTGGAAGCTGTCAAGTTTCTTCCCCTAATGTTGTTAGACGGAGCCAGAGATTGGATCAATGGTTTACCATCAAGAACTGTCGACAGCTGGGATGATATGGCTAGAGTATTCACTCAGCATTTTCGGGGAACATACAAACGCCCAAATAGCATCAACCAGCTGAACCGTTGCACCCAATTTGAGGACGAACCATACGTGGATTTCATCTCCAGATGGACTGCAATGAAGAATAGTTGTTCTGGAGTAACTGACGTACAAGCAATGCATGCTTTCGTCAATGGCCTAAAACCCGGACTCGTACCGTTCATGGTTGGTTCTAAACAGCACAAAGATCTCGGATCTATGCTTACAACCGCTAATGAGCACGCTGCAGCCGAAGATGACATCAGAGCAAGAGGAGGCAATATTGAGTCACTAATACTCGCCAAGAAAACCCCTCGTTCTGACAAAAAAGGAACTCCAGAGTCAACGACAAAGCCCAAGGAGGTCAACATAGCCTTTGGAGGAGATAAGGGAAATAAGTGGAAAGGTCGCAGCCCAGATCCGATCAATTACACTCCCGAAGAATGGGAGAGAATTAAGTCGGAACCCTGCGTCCACCACTCGCAATTTGGGAAACCAACCCACACAAACGTGCAATGCCGGCTAAACAAGCATATGAAAGGCAATGCAGGATCTGGAAATAAAGGGAAGGGTTCCAAAAGGAAACCTGCCAAACAAAAGCCAGAAGCTGAAAAAGAAGACAGTGAATCGTACACTGATGACAAAATCCAGGAACAACAGCGAAAGGGCGAACCCAAATTTCCGAGAGTTGACGGAGAAGCAATGCTAACTTTCTTAGCAACCCCGTCAGCAAAGGTGGCCAAAAGAACACTTCGAGAAATAAACGCGGTTGTTCCGGCAACCCCGAAATTCTTGAAGTACTCCAACACACCGATAATCTGGGATCAGTCTGATCATCCCGGAAATATCCCTGAACCCGGCACACAAGCTCTTGTTGTCAGCCCTATTGTTCAAAACACTAGGCTAAGAAGAGTGCTGATGGACGGAGGATCCAGCATTAATATAATGTACCTGGATACACTGAAGCACTTGAAGATCTCCGAGTCCCAGCTCAACTACAGCAATATACGCTTCCATGGCATTGTTCCTGGCAGGCAAGCACGATCCCTAGGAGAAATTTCCCTAGATGTCACCTTCGGAGATAAAGATCACTTCCGGCAGGAAAAAGTATCCTTCGAAGTAGTGCCGTTCGAAAGCGTGTATCACGCAATACTCGGACGTCCAGCTTTCGCCAAATTCATGGCAAGATCCTGTTATATCTATAACAAGCTGAAAATGCCAGGACCCAAAGGAGGAGTAATCACCATAGCCGGTGATTTCAATCTGGCAAATGAGTTGGAGAAAGAAAACGCCCTTTGCGCTCAGAGAGTTATAGCAAAGGAGGAACTGAAGGAATTAGCCAAGGAGGTATCGCCGAAAGAAATGCCGGCAGGAAAAGAAACTCGGAAGCCAACAGATAGTTTCAAGGCGTCCGAGAATACAAGACAGGTAACCCTAGATCCCAAAGATCCGACAAAATTTGTCGTCGTAGGGACTGGGATGACCGACAAATAGGAAGGCGAGCTCATCAAGTTCCTCCGTGAGAACTGGGATATTTTTGCCTGGTGTCCAGCTGACATGCCAGGCGTACCCAGGGAACTTGCTGAGCACCAACTCAAGGTTATTCCCGGATCAAAACCCGACAAACAAGGTCTCCGTCGTTTTGACGGAAGAAGACGGAAGGCTATTGGCAAGGAAATTATCCGGCTTTTAGCAGCGGATTTCATCAAGGAAGTAATCCATACTGATTGGTCCGCAAATCCGGTCCTAGTACCGAAGAAATACACCACTGCTCTTAGAATGTGTATAGATTACACAGGATTGAACAAGTTGTGTCCGAAAGATAGGTTCGCATTACCGCGAATCGATCAAATAATAGATGCCACTGCAGGCTCCGAGCTTTTATGCTTTTTGGATGCATACTCCGGGTACCACCAAATACGCATGAAAAAGGAAGATCAAATCAAGACTTCTTTTATAACCCCGTATGGGACGTACTATTACGTAACCATGCCTTTTGGCCTGAAGAACGCAGGTGCAACCTACCAGCGTTGCATGCAACGCTGTTTGCATAGTCAAATTGGCAGAAACGTTCATGTTTACGTGGACGATATCGCTGTCGTAACCAAGGAAAAAGATACACTCCTTGAGAATTTGCGAGAAACTTTCGAAAACTTACGCACTTACAAGATGAAGTTGAATCCATCTAAGTGCGTATTCGGGGTTCCCTCAGGAAAACTTCTGGGTTTCATTGTTTCCCACAGAGGAATAGAAGTTAACCTGGAAAAGATCAAGGCAATCTTGAACATCTCAAAACCTACATGTGTAAAAGATGTCCAAAGATTGACGGGTTCCGCTGCAGCCGTCAGCAGATTTATCAGTCGGCTGGGGGATAAAGCCTTACCACTCTACAAGCTGCTGAAGAAATCCGACAAGTTCGAATGGACAGAAGAGGCTGATGCAGCGTTGGCCCAGTTGAAGGAAACGTTGATGAACGCTCCCATCTTGGCATCTCCAAAAGACGAAGAACCCATGTTATTATACCTTACGGCTACAAGTCGGGTTATTAGTGCGGTAATCGTTGTGGAGCGGACAAAAGAAGAACAAAGCATACCAGATCAACATCCGGTATATTACATAAGCGAAGTTTTTTCCGAATCCAAACAAAGGTATCCGGACTACCAGAAACTGGCATATGGCGTACTTTTTGCATCCAGAAAACTGCGCCATTACTTCCAAGGGCATTCCATAACAATGGTATGTAAAGCACCACTAGGGGATATTATAAACAATGCGGAGGCAACCGGCCGAGTAGCTAAATGGGGCATCGAGCTGGCAGCCTTCGACATTAAGTACCAGCCAAGGACGGCAATAAAATCCCAAGTTCTGGCAGATTTCGTCGCCGACTGGACAGAAGCAATGGAAAAAACACCGATGCCAGAATCCGAGTACTGGATCATGCACTTTGACGGATCCAAGATGAAGGAAGGAGCTGGGGCTGGCGTAGTCCTAAAATCTCCCAAGGGAGACACAATGGAGTACGTATTACAAATACACTTCAACGCCAGTAATAACGTGGCAGAATACGAAGCTCTGCTTCATGGCTTGCATATTGCAAAAGAAATAGGGGTAAAACGCATCTTATGCTATGGAAACTCGGATTTGGTACAGCATCAGCTCAACCAAACCTGGGACGCGAAAAGCCCTATAATGGCCGAATATCGGAGGACGGTGGATGAGTTCGCCATCTGTTTCTTCGGGTTCGAAGTCCTTCACATAAAAAGGGAGGAAAACTGGTATGCGGATGCGTTAGCCCGCATGGGATCAGAGAGAGTAAAAACTTTACCACCAGGGGTATTCGTCCAGCACTTGCATGAACCATCCATAAAAGGTGGAGACGTTGATTACCCTCTGGCATCTGAAACAATCGAGGTCATGCTCGTTAAACCGGATTGGACAATTCCATACTTAAACTTCTTAGTCAATCAGAAGTACCCGGAAGGAGCAGACGAAGTCTTGCAAAGGCAAATACAGCGTCGGTGCAAAGGATACGTGGTGATCAACGACCACTTGTATAAACGCAGTACTTCCGGAATCTTTCAACGGTGTATTTCACCAGAAGAAGGAAGAGAAATACTGGAAGAAATCCATGCCGGCGATTGCGGACATCATGCTCAATCAAAAAGCAAAGTCAAAAAAGCATTCCGGGCGGGGTTTTTCTGGCTAACAGCCAAGTCAGACGCCGAACGCATAGTGAATACGTGCGAAGGATGTCAATATTACGCCAAGCAGACCAATTTGCCGGCCCAAGCACTTAAAACTATCCCTATCACATGGCCGTTTGCGGTCTGGGGGCTAGATATGATGGGACCGTTCAAAACTGCAAGAGGTGGACTTACACATCTACTCGTAGCGGTAGATAAGTATACAAAATGGGTGGAGGCTAAACCCATCAAAAAGCTGGATGGCGCAACTGCCAGAAATTTCATTATTGATTTAGTAATGAGGTATGGCGTCCCACGTAGCATAATAACTGATAACGGGACAAATTTCTCCATTGGGGAGTTGGCAAAATACTGCCAACAAACGGGAATCCGCTTAGATCTTGCATCTGTGGCACACCCGCAATCTAATGGACAGGTTGAAAGAATGAACAGTTCAATCCTGCAAGGAATACGCCCAAGACTCGAATCTCCTCTCCATAGAGCAGCTGGCGCGTGGGTAGAAGAGCTACCTTCCGTGTTATGGAGTATTCGAACGACGCCAAATAGGTCAACTGAGCAAACCCCGTTTTTCCTAGTTTATGGTGCAGAAGCTATTCTTCCAACGGACATGATCCATGATAGCCCAAGAGTGCAGAATTTTGACGACTCGGATGCCGAAGAAGCACGACAGGATGCCGTCGATCTCTTAGAAGAGGAACGAGAACTTGTGCTTCAAAGATCTGCCATCTACCAGCAAGGTTTACGACGTTATCATAGTCGGAAAATCAGGCATCGTTCTTTTAAAGAAGGTGACTTAGTGCTGAGATTGGTGCAGCAAAGGAAGCACAAATTGGCCCCAGTATGGGAAGGACCATTTGTCATCAGTAAAGCCATGAAGAATGGATCATACTATCTTGTCGACATTCGAGATACGGAGGATGATCCCGAGAAGCCGAATCGCAAAAGAAAGAGAAAAATAGATGATGAACTAGGAGAGACAAAGAGGCCTTGGAGTATCCAGCAATTACGTCCCTTCTATACTTAGTTCAATTCCTATGTAAACATCTTTGAGACCATGAAATAAAGTTGTCGGAATGTTGTCATTCATATTTCATTATAAGTACAAAATATTTCCGCCTCATCTATTTCCCAATGATCTTACAAATACTCAATGTTAACCCGAATTGTGCCTGCGTGCTCGGTGTTTAAAAGCTGAATGATTCGGCCTGTTAAAGGTTAAAGGAAACTCGGATTGTGCCTGCGTGCCCAAGTTTCAAAACAGTTCCTTGTTTTCTCTAAATTTTATCTGATTGTGTATGTGTTGGGTTACTGAAACTAGTCAGTAAAAATGCTTCTAGCATGATCCATGTTTTCGAGTTTCAAAACTGTTTGGTTCGTCCCCAGTTACTCGACATGACGATACATATTGCTAGTTGAGCCATTTTTAAACACTAGAGCAGTTAAAACACAGTTGCCAGATTACTTAGAAGATAAAGGAACAGTCAAACCCGGAAAAACTTTGCAAGAAACTTGAAATTGCAAAAGGCGGAGTTCTTGTTTCGACAAACGACATAGAAGCATTACAATATGAATTGCATTGTAAAAATGCTCTTATACACATCCATCATTCGGGTCGAGTGTATTCCCTCAAGCATCCGAGTCTTCATCACTGCTATCATTCTCGGGGGCTGCGGGCACTTCTTCTTCCGGATAAGTAATGGAAATGTTAACCATAGAGGCAATCTTGGAAGCGTGCCCTTTAACTTCATCAAAAATCGCATTTCGTTGCGCTTCTGTATATCCTTGAGGGATACCGGATGCTACGCGCCAAGATTTGGCATTAGGGTAATGTAGACGCATAAGGCCAAGTGCCATGCGTGCACCACCTCGTGCGGCAGAGCGAAGGATGGATTCTTTCGACTCTGCTACTTCTGTGATGGCACCCGGAAGTCGGTAGACTTCCGAAAAGCGTACAGTACTTGTGGGAAGGAATTTATTAATCAGCTGCATTCCTGCATTCCTGATTGAATTCCACACTTCCCCAAAGGCCCGGATCTTTTCAGTCCGAGAAATTCCTGGAAAATTTCCTGCTTTTTCGACAAAAGTAAAGGTTACATGGAAAGATACAAGAAATAAGACATGAAGACATTGGTAAAAAGAAGTTAACTTACCAAGAACCTTGTCAATTTCGTCGCCTTCTCTCATGCGCGGGAGTAGCATACTTTCCAAATCATTGATAACAGATTTATCTTCCGCTGCCTGTAAAGAAGCCTTGGATTGAGCAATCCCAAGGGCCAGATTACTGGCTTCTAGGTCTTCTTGAGCTTTCAGAAGTTCCTTTCGGAGGTTTGAGTTTTCCTCACGAAGCTGAGAAACATGGACAGCGTTTTCTGCTAATTTGTTGGCTTTGTTTAAAGCAGCTGGAGGGCAACAATTAATTTGAGTTTACGAAACAATTCCGAAGAATTCTCCAGAGAAAACAAATGGCACAAAATAAAATACCGGTGGCTTTTGATAGTTGCCGCTGAGATGACGCTAGTTCGTTGCTTTTAGACTCAATAACAGATTGAAGGGTTTTTACTTCTCTGCTCTTGAGACTAAGCTTCTTAAAAACTTCCAAGTTTATGGCGTCTGCGGAATGCTAAAACATGGAAATGAAAGCCAGATGCTTAAGTTTGAACAGGCATATGAAGAAACATTAAGAAGAATTCATATTTCAACTTAATGCTTGGGGGCTAGAAGTATTACCTGGCTCATTTCTCGCAAATCGATCAAGACCTCGTTGAATTCTCTGGCATATTCCGCGAAGAGAATTCCAACGTGATGAAGGCCATCGTGTATAACCTGACGAGGCGAAAATGCGATATCATTGCGAACAACTAATCCATTTTGTGGCCAAGGGCGAATCAGAGGCGCAGGAACAAAGAATTTCTTTGCCTCCGGACGAATATATCCGAGTTCGTCGAATGGTTCTTCTTTTATCCGGATATCGTCCAGGTTGGGAATAGATTCCTCTTTGGTAGCTGATTGCCTTTTGCGCTTCCGATTGTTGTGAAACTCGGCATGTAATTTGTTGAGTTCAGCGTCGGAAGCAAGATCATTTTCTCCAAGTTCATCAAACTGGGAAGGAGTTAACAATATGTTAAAAAGCGGATAGAGAAGATAATCTGAAGAAAAACGTGGAAACAAGGAAAGATAAATACCTTAGGGACCAGATTTTCCACGTGATAAATCGCCAGACTTTCCTCAATCTGACTACTGACGGCGACCAGTTCGTGAAGTCGTCCTATAAAATCCTTTTTGGTAAAGGCCTTATCTGTTCCTCTCATGCTATCTTCTGGCCCTTGGTATTCGCAAAGAAGTCGGGAACGAAAAGAGAGAGGTTGGATACGGCGTCCAAACCATCACATAACGGTATCCTTCCCAACCAAAGAAGGTTGAGAGGAAGAAAGTTTGGCGATGCGCCGCTTTATCTTCATCAGGTTTTCTGGCAAATTTTCCCCTACTGCGGCTGTCCAACTCTCGCGAGGAGTAGCGGCAGAATTAACAAAGGGAGGAACCCCGGTTGCCCTGCCTGGGAATGGAATGTCCTGATGATAAAAGAAAGAACCTAGCCAAGATTGGTCAGGTTCCGGCATTTCTATTTTTGGATACCATTCCTCCCTAAATTTTCTGAGGATGAAAGATACGGTTCCGCAAATGGGCGAAATGCCATTTGTGATGTTATGCTTTACCTCAAAGCAATATTGCCAGAAATTTAGGTCAGGTGTTATCCCGAGATATCCTTCGAAAAGGGCTTGGAAACTGGCTAAGTAGAGGATGGAATTCGGAGAAATATTGTGTGGTTGAACGCCATAAAAGTCAAGGACGTCTAGAAAAAGGCGGAAGGGGGAAAACCCATACCTCTCGCAACATGAGAGGTAAGGATGACGCGTTCTCCGACTTTTGGCTTGGGCTCGGGTTCATCTTTCGAGATTCGCCATTTGCCCTTAACTATGGATCCCTCCTTTGACATCCGACGAAGAAGGACGAGAGAAGTATTACTCGGACTCCAATTGCCGACAATTTCTGTTTCGTTGTTGGCTCCGGTGGCAAAGCGCTCATCGCCACGGGAATGGATCTTGACCCTCGCCGTCGTTGGGACGAACGGAGGGGGTGCTGCGGAGCTCGATCCCGCTATGTCCGCGGCGGCGGAAGTGTTTTCTCCGCCCGCCGCGGAAGCCGTGGTCTTCTCCGGCTCGCCGCCGGTGTGCTTCTTTGATCCCGACTGTGGATCTAGGTCGCCGATGAGCTCGTCGATGGCGGCGCGGGTCGGCGACGACGGCGAGGAGGCCATCTTTTGGTGGCGCGTTGCGTTCCGGCGTGCGAAGGATGCGTGCGCTGGGACAAGGAACTTGCTCTCGAGCTCGCGTTCGCGTCAATGGTGTGGGCAGTGAGGGAGTGAGGAAAGTTTCTGATGAGGACGATGATGGCTATTTATAGCCGGAAACCCGTTTAGATACGTGCCAACGGCTCTTTCGACCGTTGGATGCTCGACGCGTGTCGCTCGCCGGAAACTACGGGAAATAAAACGGCAGAGGAATGATGGCTATCTCCTCGTTTCCCGTGAGAATCTGTCAGAGATACGCTGAGGGGTTTCCCGCGTGGAACCAAGCAACGCTTGCGTCAGCATGTTTAAGACGCTGACGTTATGAGTTCCTTTTCCGCGAAGGATCGCGAGAAGAAAAGCCGGATTTTCACGGTTCCGAGTTTTATGTTACCATCTCCTTCAAAAGGAAAGTAGAAAGAATCAAGACTGCTGAATCAAGATTTCCCGGACAAAATGTATTTGACGAAAGACAGAGAATCGGAGTTTTGATCCTTCCTGGGGGCTACTGTCGGATATATACTGAATAGGGGTATAGAAGATGGTAGACAAAGAGCCGGACTACCAGGGTGGCCTACATGGTAATGGGCTTAGGTCCATTGGGCGGCCCAGTAGTCCGACGCGCAGAAGCCGGATTCTAGAAGAATCCGGATCACGGCCCACGTGATCTGGCTTGGAGGAGAAGACGGATTCCTTGCTTTCCAAGTTACAAGTTAAACGTAGTCTTCTAGGTTTCCTATTCTGTAAGCCCTAATCCGGCTATTATATAAAGCCGGACGGGAGATAGATTAAAACAAGTTAAGTTAGACACAAGTTCAAGCTCTACGCAACTCGCCGAGAAGCTCATCCTCGCCGAGAAGCTAGATCTACACCCTCACATTGTAACCCTGATAAACGGGCTTTAGTCCCAATTAGTGAGAAGTGCAGGAGTAGGTACGCCGTACTGTCGCGACGTACCGAACCTGGGTAAAATCCCGTGTTCTGTGTTACTACGCTATCCCGTTACCCCATGTCTCTACCGTAGTCTCATGGCACCCCCGTCTATGAAAACTACTACGATGTCTCGACAGCGGCCTAATTATCTGTCTGTCTCAATCTCAAACATTTCATCAGATCCACGGTATATCGGGTGCAATTGTAACAAACTATTATCTCACCGCTTTGCTACTCAGTTTTATTTAAGTTCTAGCAAGACAGGCTGAATGTCGGGTTGTGTTAATTCCAAGTCCCCGAGTTGGTTTTCTTATCCACCTGGCTTTTTTCGTCTTTGCTCTTGCCTGCCACTTGTGGCTTTTTGGCAGTCGAGTCACAAGATTTGGAAAACCGGGTTTATAATACTTCACAACTTTGAGATTAAAATTAAAACTCCCCAGCACTTAGCCAAAAAACAGAAGAAAAGAGCGAGCCATCTCGGTTGATTAACTCTTTATTTCCTTAGTATTTTTTCGTGTGCTCATTGACCCTTGGCTTGTTCTCTTGCTTGCCATGAAGCCGGGTTGCGGACAGCAGCAAAGTCGAAGAGTTAGCTATTCGGTTTAAACACATTACTAGACATACGCATGAAAATCATAGATAATTAACCGACACAGCAAAGTAAGAAGCAAATAACACAGAGCAAGTTAGGCAGAGGAAGTCCCCGAGTTCCTACTCGGGGTGCCGACTTGGATTTCAACTTGGTAAGGAGATACATACAATGCTTTTTCAGGAATGGAAACGACAGAGTAGAGCTACATTCCAGGGGCGCTTAGTTTCCTCTCCGGATTTATCTGCCCTGTTCTTCTGTTGCTCCTGTTCATCAATGAGATAGTACGCATCATTGTGCAGAGCCTTGCTCACAATAAAAGGCCCTTCCCATGGAGGGGAAAGCTTGTGCATTCCGGTTGTGCGTTGCACCAGCCTATGCACCAAATTTCCTTCTCGAAAAACCCTTGGGCTTACTTTCCGGCTATGATAGCATCTCAGATTCTGTTGATATATAGCTGATCTCGACAGAGTTAATTCTCTTGCTTCTTATAGCAAATCAACATCATCTTCTCGGGCTTCTCTTGCCTCTGCCTCAGTATAGAGGGTTACTCTTGGTGAGTCATGCTCAAGGTCAGTAGGCAACACTGCCTTTGTTCCATATACCAGGAAGAATGGTGTGTATCTGGTTGATCGGTTAGGGGTAGTCCTTAGACTCCACAACACCGTCGGCAACTCGTCCAGCCAACATCCAGGGGTTCGCTGTAATGCCTCAATCAGCCTTGGCTTTAGTCCCGATAGGACCATGCCATTAGCCCTTCAACTTGCCCATTTGATTCCGGTTGCACGACTGATGCAATGTCTAGTCAGATCCTCTTCTCCCTGCAGAACCGAGCAAAGGCTCCCTCAGCAAAATTTGTTCCATTATCCGAGATGATCCCATGCGGGTAGCCATATCTCAGGATAATGTCCTTCAAGAATGTTACTGTTGTGTTTCCATCACACTTCCGGATTGGCTTCAACTCAATCCACTTGATAAATTTGTCAACCATGACCAGAATATGAGTCATGTTGCCCCGAGCTGGTTTGAAGGGGCCCACCATGTCCAAGCACCAAATTGCAAATGGCCAAGTGATGGGAATTGTTTTCAACTCGGAAGCTGGCATGTGTATCTTCCTTGCATATCGCTGGCACCCATTGCACTTTCTCACTATATTTTCGGCTTCCTGCAAGGCAGTGAGCCAAAAGAATCCATGTCGGAAAGCTTTCTTCACCAAAGCCCGAGATGAGGCGTGGTGCCCGCATTCCCCCTGATGTATCTCTCTGAGAATCTCTTATCCCTCTTCCGGCTCGACACAGCGCTGGAGCACGCCTGTGGCACTCCTCTTGTACAGTTCCTTGTTGATAATGGTGTAGCCCTTGGATCTTCTCTGTATTTGCCTGGCCGAGATCTCGTCATCCGGCAGAGTGCCATCCGCTAGAAAGGATAATATGGGCTGAGCCCAACTCGGTATCGCCCGAGTAGGAAACACTGGTTCATCCACCTCCATTGGATCAGCGGACATGACTTTCTCTGAGTTGGAGATGAGTCCCCGAGTACTAAGAGATAATCCCCGAGATGAATGCGACAGTCCCCGGGTTGAGTTAAGCAGTCCCCGGGTTCTCCTTCATGATCCCCCCATCAATCTCCATGGGAACATCTTCTGAGTCCGGCTGAGCTGGAACGATAATCGAATCCGACTCAGGTGAGGGCTTGATGGATGGCATACTCACATGCTCTAGAGAAATTCCTGGCGGGATGAACTTCCGAGAAGAGCCCAACTTGGACAGAGCATCAGCAACATCATTCTCAGCCCGATGAATGTGGTGGAACTCACACCCATCAAAGCATCCAGACATATTTTGGACAAGGAACCGATAAGACGCCAAATGGCATCCAACGCGTCACAAGTCCCCGAGTCTTGCTGAACCACCAGATCCGAGTCTCCATAGCATATTATCCGAAGGACACCAATTTCCATGGATACTTTCAGTCTGTGGACCAAGGCCTCGTACTCGGCCACATTATTGGACACCGCAAAATGGATTTGCAGGACGTACTTGACTTGATCCCGCTTGGGTGAGGTGAGCACAAAGCCAGCACCGAGTCCCTCTTTCACCTTGGAGCCATCAAAATGCATTCGCCAAAAGTTTGTTTCCGGCAACGAAGGCTCATACTGCATTTCGGCCCAGTCAACGAAGAAATCCGTCAGGGCTTGAGATTTGATGTCTTCTCTTCTCGCATACATCGGGGTATAAGCGGCTAGCTCAATTGCCCACTTCGCTAGTGGGCCACTTGCATCCTTGTTTTCCATAATTTGCGAGATGGGTGCAGTGCTCACCACTGTAATCGGGTGCTCTTGGAAATAGTGCTTGAGCTTCTTGGTAGCCATATAGACATCATATGTCATCTTCTGGTATTGAGGATAGTTTTTCTTCGAGTTGGAGATCACCTCACTGAGATAATACACCAGCCTCTGCACCGACTTGCCCTCGTCCTCTCGCTCCACTACTACCACCACACTCACAACCCGGTTGGAAGCTGCAATATAGAGCAACATTGGCTCCTTATGCAAGGGAGAAGCCAAAACAGGAGCGGTACCCAGCATAGTCTTGATTTCCCGGAAAGCCACATCAGCTTGTGGTGTCCAAACGAACTTGTCTCTTTTCTTCATGAGCTGGTACAGAGGTAAGGCCTTCTCGCCCATTCTCCTAATGAACCGGCTAAGGGAAGCCAGGCACCCGGTAAACTTCTGCACATCTTTCAGTGATCTTGGGAGAGACATTCTCTCAATAGATTTTATCTTGGAGGGGTTGGCCTCGATACCTTGGCTAGACACGAGGAAACCGAGTAACTTTCCACGGCCGGAACTCCAAAGGTGCACTTGGTCGGGTTCAGCTTCATCCGGTACTTTCACAAGTTTGCGAATGTTTCTTCAATGTCAGTTAGGAGTGTGTGTTTATCCTTGGTCTTGAAGACTATATCATCCACATACACCTGCACATTTTTGCCTATCTGCTCGTGCAAGCATTTCTGCATGCATCTCTGGTATGTGGCCCCAGCATTTCTCAACCCAAAGCACATGACACGATAGCAATAAGCCCCGTACGGGGTAATGAAAGCAGTCTTTATTTGATCAGCCGGGTTCAGTGGAATCTGGTGAAAACCAGAGTAGGCATCAATGAAAGACAAAAGTTTGCACCCGACAGTGGAGTCGATCACCTAATCTATCCTAGGCAGTGGGAATGGGTCCTTGGGGCAGGTCTTGTTCAAGTCGGTGTAGTCAACGCACATGCGACACACCACAACGACCATGGGATCGCCATGACCGGATTGGCCAGCCAAGCCGGATGCAGTACCTCCATAATGAATCCGCTTGCTAACAGCCTTATGATCTCGTCACCAATGGTTTTTCTTCGTTCTGCCGCAAAGAGGCGCAGGGCTTGCCTTACAGGCTTGGCATCTGGCCGTACATGCAAAGAGTGATCAACAAACTTCTTCGGGACACCTGGCAGATCCTGATTGGACCAGGCAAAGACATCCCGATACTCAGGGAGGAAGTGGATGAGCGCGCTTTCCTGTTTCTCCTCCAACCCGGCACCAATGATGGAGACCCGCTCTGGGAACTCCAGGTCAATCTGAACATTCTTGGTCTCCTAAGAGGCCTGAAAAGTAGCACCGTGTTGAGAGCTAGGCATCCCGGGCATGCCGAGTTGAGCTGCCTGGGCCATGGCCACCACCTCATGTATCTTCTTCTTCTCGGACGCAATAACCATGGACTCAGCTAGCCCAGATCCAGCAGATGCGCACTCCACAGAACGCTTCTAATCACCCGAGATGGTGATGATGCCGTTGGGACCGGGAAGATTTATCTTCAAATAGGCCGCATGAGTAGAGGCCATGAACTTGGACAGAGCTGGTCTGCCAAGTAGAGCATGGTAAGGGCTCTGGAGATCAACCGTGGAAGGTAGTCCGGCTAGGCAGCAGAATGTTCTCGGAATAACCGAGCTTTTCCATGGTGTCTCGGTACAGAATGTTGATGTTGCTGCCGTTGTCGATCAGCACCTTGCTGAACTTCGCATTGATGTTGGGACCAATGAAGGTTGGGTCCACCACCAAGGCATATCTACCCGGGTTAGGCATAATCTTGGGATGATCATCCTGAGATCAGAAAATGTCCTGGTCGCACCAATGCATGTAATCCGGCACCACCGGCATCACGACGTTTACCTCCATCGCCCGCCTGCGCAGGCTCTTCTTGTCATACGTCTCGGTAGTGAACACCATGTAGCTCTGATGGTGCTCCTGGTACTGATTTCGGCCTCCACCGCCTGCATTTTCATCATTGTTGTTGTTGTTGTTGTTGTTGTTGTTGTTCTGGTTGAAGTTGTTGTTGCGGTTGTTGTTGCAACTGTAGTAGTTGTTGTTGTAGTTGTTGCGGGTGTTGTTGTTGTTGGCCCCCTGCGCCACTTGGTTCAAATTTTCCCTCCTCTGGTTCTCGGCAGGCCTGGGAGGAGCTGCCCGGATAGGCTGCACATTGGAACCCGAGAGCGGTAGAGGAGGAGGAGGCAACTGGCCAAAACCCTCACTTTTGATCTGGTCACACCAGCTGCACTGTCGGGAAGTATGGTTTGCCGGCCTAGTCGGATGCCGAGTGTGGTAGCTGCACAGCCCATCCCTCATCATCTCAAAGGTAAACCTCTGAGGAGCATCTCTGGACTGGTTGGGATCATTGTACTGCTTCTTGTAGTTCTGGCCCTGATTCTGGTTCTGCCCATACTGGGGCCCAGTATTCTTTTGCCTCTGGCTGCTTCCTGCATCAGGTTGATCCGGATCAACCGCGGCTACATGATCCGAGCCATAGTGGATATCCGGCCTATCATCATGCCTCTTGTTCCGGTAGTCTTGGCGATCGTTCCGCCTACCACCATGATTTCCTTGGTTTCTCCTTCTCGGCTCAAACGCATCGAACAGAGGCTAAGTAGGATCCCCAAGTGCGTACATATCCGCAATCTTGATGGTCTCGGCGAGCGTACTCGGCATCTCCCTCTACAATTTCTGCCACAGCATGCTGCCATGTCACCAGCCTTGAGCGAACCAGGCAATAGCCTGAGACTCATTCACACCTTCATAGGTGTTCCTTAGTGTGCTCCACCGAGTAAGATACTCTCGATATGTCTCCTCTTCCCTCTGCTTGCACGCAGAGAGCTGTTGTGGCCTGTTTGGCCTCTTGTAGGTGCTTGTGAAGTTGCTAATGAAGGCCTCCAACAAATCAAGCCAGCAATTGATGCTATCTCTCGGCAGGTTGTTGAGCCAAATCCGGGCTGAGCCTTCCAACATTTGGGGCACGTATCTCACCGCCCATCTGCGGTTACCACCGGCAATGTGCACGGTAGTGACATAATCATTCAGCCAGTCTTCCAGCTTGGTGCTCCCATCATAAGTCTTGCTTCCTCTTGCCAGCTGGAACTTGGGCACAGCTGGTTGATTCATTATTCTGGGACCAAAACAGAGCGGTCCTGGAGGGCCTTGCAGCTCCATTTCCTCCGAATGGTAGATCCTATCCAGCTTGTGTCTTGCATCACTCGGCTGCAGCACACGTGCCCCCAATCGAGCTCCAACTCTTCCAGCATCATCATATCGCTCATTTCTTTGGTACTCGGCTTGCTCCATTGCCGAGTAACCGTCATTGAACCGGTCCTACCGTGCAGCACCAGGTTGGGGAAACGGGTTGACCACATGGGCAGCCACATGTAGCTGAACAGCAGCTTCGGCACCAGGTTGAGGTTGAACCGGGTTGGCAGTCGGGTGCTGATATGGACCATCTCGGTTGCCTCCTTGTCCCTCTTGCTGAACTCGGGCAGCATTATGGCCACCACCTTGAGCAATGTGTTCTTGCCCAGGCTGCCGCTCTACAATGGGCTGTTTTCCAGCGACAGCTGGGTCGTACACATGAATCTGTTTATGTTTCCCGGAGTTCACACTCTGAGATCTCCCACCACCGGGAAGAGGTGAGGAGGCCTGGCCTCCAGATTTCGCCCCATGCGAGTGAACAACATGAGACGCACCAGCTCACGGATTCGCTTTCCGGAAAGCCTCGTTCTGCCTGCCAGCTTCAAGAACAAGCTCATTAAGCCGGTCCTGCTGCCTAATGCGAGCTTCACCGGTTAGATGTGGCAACTCGGCAGCAACTGCCTCTGCCGCCCTAAGCGTTTTAGCAGGAGTACTGTCCTTTGGCCTATCATGCGAAGTAAAGCTAGCATATTTACTAGCGGTTCTACCATATCTATCCAACTCGACACCAAGGTTACAGTGGATGAGCCCTCTGAATAGGGTTCTTGGCAACAGGAGTAAGACCATGAGCCCCTCATTCTGGTTGAGATCGAACTCTTGCCTAATTTTCGCCATCTCGGTAGCCTCCAGCAGGAAGGCCTGGCGCTGCTCCTCGAGCTGCTCACGCAGCACAGCCGGATCCGCATCCGCGGCTAGCGGCATGCTCAGCTTCTCAATGACGTTGGCGAAGGGAGCGGTCGATGCAGAAGGACCGTTGTAGCCCGGCTGGTTCTCCTTTCTCTCCAAAGGCTTGTGGGCCGGCCGAGCCAACTTGCCAGCAGCATCGGGCACACCGGTCGCGCCCTCTCGACTGCAGGAGCCGGACCGGTCATCATCACCTCCATGCTGCCCGCAGAGCCACCGATAGGCTGCCCGAGAACGGTAGGAGGATCAGCAGCAACGAGCACCACCTCGGGGGTACTCGCGGATGACGGTGGTGGCGACGTACACCAACTGCGCGCCGAAGATGATGCCGGAGCCGCCTGCGGGCATGGGCCTGCCGCAGAAATCACCAGCGTTGTCGGTGACGAAGTCGAATGAGCCGAATCTGTGGACAAGGCCACAAACCACGCGCTCCCCCGAACGAAGAAGAAGTCCTGTCCGGATAGAAATTCGAGCCAGCGCCGCTGATGGCCCCACGGTGGGCGCCAACTGTCGTGGATGTGTAAAGACAGATGCCATAGGATGGCTTAAGTTTGGGGCCAATGGACACTGTGGGTATCCGGAAAGGGATCGCACGCCTAGCTGGCGCGCTCACTACACTGCAAACAACAAGATCTACCCAGGTTCGGGGCCCTCGTGTGGAGGTAACACCCCTACTCCTGCCTCTCTCTCTGTATATGTGGAAACCGAGTACAAGAACTCCTCAAGCTCAAGGAGCTAGAGGAAGAAGAATCTCTCCTACTGCTTCTCTCTACTCAGACTAGCAACGCTCCTCTCTTCACGTAACGTATGATCTACCAAAGAAGCGACCCTCACGTAGGGGGGGGGCACCTTATATACTGGTGGCCACCAACTAATAGTACAGATTAGGTAACTACACACTGTGTCGTAGCGCACGCCTCTGATTCTTTGCTGACAGACGCCGAAACTCTTCGTGGTCTGGTCGCTGACATGTCATTTCCCCCTTGTCAGAGACATGACGTGGCCTCTCCCATACAGCTCTCTGTACCAGCATATGCATACGCATCATCACGCCTAGTAAGCTGAACCGCACGCCTGTACTCTTCCTAATTATACGGGATCACAACAGCTCCATTGACTTTCCCTACGAGAAGAGTTGCACCGTGCCTATCCGGACCCTCCAAGTGCTACTCGACCATCGAGACAAACACTCATATCTTCACTTGGCTCCTTGTTCTTCCTACCGAGATAGCTCCAACTCGGTAGTAAGCCGACTCGGTACCTTTCTATCCGGCACGTACCAACTCGGTAAGCAGTACCTAAAGTACCATTTCTCTCCAACCATGCCCCTACTCGGGGGTAGCCCCCCGACATTTTTGAATTGGTTCAAACTATTGTTAGTATGAAGTAAAAATCATCATAACAAGATAATCAAGTATTTATAATTGGATCATAAAGGATAAAGTTTGAGTTACAAGTTTAGCAAAACATGTGAGGAGTTGCAGAATTGTTCTACAACTTATACTTCTCGAATACCCCACATTAGTTTTGGAGTGTTCGAGAGACAAAATAAAACCTTGTTGGACATGGTAAGATAAATTAAAAATGTCATTATAATTTTTTAGTTTATACATTAGAGACAACCGCTTTTACACTGAAAAGTGCGCCATCATGATCCGTTGAAATTGACACCATATAAGTTATGGCTTGGGTAGTGACCCGGATTGTCTTTTTCTTAAATTTTGGTATGCATAGCATGTGTAAAATGTTTACAACCAAAATAGGATACATATATGTTTAAAAGGTTATCCCAACGAATCCATTGGGTATTTCTCCTATCACCGAACCAAAGACAAATGTTTTTTGTCAGAAAGGGTTGATTTCTCGAGAAATTAGTTCTTGCGAAACAAGTGAGTGGAGGACAGTACAAACTCAACGATATTATAGAATCTTCCTTACCATGTCATGAGTAGCGCAACACTGGAAGTTGTTCTAGGGTTTCCTATTTTGACAAAGTAGAAGACACTACATGTGTTGTAGATACTTCGAGTGAGTTTGCAAACTGAACCACAAAAGTCCTAAAAACTTTGTACTTAGACTAACTTCAGGTTTAATAGTAAAGTGTTGTTTTGACAACAAAGGACCTGGAACTTATAAAGGAAGCAAATGATGGGCCCTGACTTCGTAAAATTGGCTATGAGTCATTATATCCGCGATAGTATCCCTGTATGAATATCAAGTATGTGACTTTGTGGTACTTTCGATAGGCATAATGCCTAACGATAGCAAACGGGTCTATATAGCAACAAAGACATGGATTTTACATCCTTTGAAAGTTGTGCTTGTCGAAAAGATGTTTTTGACGAAGTTCAAAGAGTTGACTACTACAAGATTTTGATCTTCCGTAGTGATGCTTTAGTCTTTGCGAATAGTTCTTGCAAAAGTTACATATTATGATATGGCAGTTGAATAACAAAACCAACTCTCCTCTCTAGGAATTTTGATCAAGGATGTGTACTTGACACAGTCTGAGAGTTTTGTAAAATTCAAAAAGTTGCCAGACAGGCATGCAAACTTCAATGGTTGAAGTGAGCATAACGAAGTTGGAATCTTTACTTTAATGAAGTTATCAAAACAGTTTGATTCCATCATGAACGGTAAAGACGCTCATAGAGTTACAAGAAATTAATTGGGAGCGCTAAGACATATTTCTAAGGCTTTATGTAGATGACATATGGTTGATTGGAAAATATGTATTTTAAATTAACACTGTTAAGATTTCATTTGATGAAAGGCTTAGGAGATATTGGGCATCGATATCTATAAGAGATGGATTGAAGCGTCTGATATGATTGAAGCCAAATTACATAGATGAAATATTGAAGTGAGTCAATATCGAAATGACAGTAAGGAGTTCTTGCCACATGGAAAAGAATTGAGCAATAATATTCAAGTGTTTTGACACATAATAAGCATAATTGAAATTGATATTTCTGAGTCATGTGTTCCATGCTATGTACACAACCAGATGAGTCCTATGCTATAGAATGTTATAGCTGAATAATTCATATGATGATTAGACAACAGTGGGAGAGATCCTTATGCCATTTTTAGAAATTCTAAGGATATGATTTCCTATGTAGTAATGACAAAATATTCGTTGTAATATGTTACACTAATAGTCTTGCCGTTTATTCAAGTAATTTGATCTCAATTAAAATATATATATGATGAAAGGTAGCAGAATAGGCTGGAAGAAAGTTTCATGCTGGATTTGAATGAGTTTCAAAATTGAAGTATTGTGACGGGTACTACAACAAAGGCTAAGTATATTGTTGTGTTGACAACAAATAATATGAGTATTTTGTGTCAAAGAGTTCTTCATTGAACTTGGTGTATTTCCAAGAATACTGACACTATGAAGCTACATTTCATAATGTTAGTAACATTAGTTTAAGCTGAGGAATTAAGATCTCACCGGTTGACCAAATATATACAAAGCCATATGAGTGGTGCGTATAGACGTAAAGACATGAAAATATGATAGGACCTGAACAATTCAGATCTTTTGATGAAGTTTACCACATACGAAGCATGCTAATAACACAGGAACGCCATATGCGTTAAGTGCTTACAGACTAGATTATTGACTCTAGTGCAAGTGGGAGACTGAAAGGAATATGCCCGAGAGGCAATAATAAAGTAGTTATTATCTTATTCCTTGTTTATGATAAATGTTTATTTCTCATTCTAGAATTGTATTAGCCGGAAACGTTGATACATGTGTGTCTAATAAACAAACAATGGTTCCTAGTAAAGCCTATCTTTTAACTAGCTCGTTGATTAAAAGATGGTCAAGGTTTCCTGATCATGAACATTGGATGTTGTTAATAACGGGGTCACGTCATTAGGAGAATGATGTGACGAACATAGACCCAAACTAGGTATAACAATATGATCAAGTCATTTAGTTTATATTATTATATCTTGCATTCGAAGTAACCTTATTCCTTAGACCATGAGATTATGTCAATCACTAATACCGAAAGAGTACTTTGATGTCATCAAACGTCACGCCGTAACAGGGTGAATATAAAGGTGTCGTTGGGTATTCAGAAAGTGTTAGTTGAGGCTCATGGATCAAGAGTGGGATTTGTCCATCCAAAATGACGAAGAGATATACTCTGGGCCCTCTCGGTGATATCACATTGACACCGCTTGCAAGCATGTGACTAGGTCACAAGAATGTCATATCACAGAACGAGTAAAAGAGTACTTATCGGTAACGAGATCGAACAAGGTATGGTTGATACCAATGATCGGATGTCGAACAAGTAAAATATCGCGAGACAAAGGGAATTAGTTACGATATTGATGGTTCACACGATCACAAGATTCATCGTTGAATATATAGGAGTCATCACGGATCTCCAGATCCCGCTGTTGATTATTGACCAGAGAGGTGTCTCGATCATGTCTGTATTATTCGCGAACCGTAGGGTGACACACTTAAGGTTAGATGACGCATTTGAGAGGATACAGAATATCGGAGAATAGTTTGGACAACATCGAAATTGTTTTGGGTAAATTTGAAATAGTTCAAGGGGTTTTCTATCGAATGGTTGTTAATAGAATTCACAAATGATTCGAGATGCTATATGCAAATGTTTGTTAACAGAATTAACAAATGCTAAAATAAATAAATAAAAATAATTTACTTATTTATTAAAGAAAAACCCTTGGATTTTCTAAGTGGGAAATTATGGAAGAATCAGTGGGTGTGAGTGGAGTGTCCACTCACATAAAGAGGGAAGAGGTGGGGGGACCACCATGGGCTGGACACACCCCCCTTGGGCTGCCTCCCCGTCCCCTATAAAAGGAAGGTGAGAGCTCTCCCTCCTCCACACACTTGTCCCACCTCTTTTCTCTCCACCCACTGCTCCATTCCATGGTCGTTTGCTTGGCGAAGCGCTAACCACGGGATTCTTCACCACACCACGTCGTCGTGCTGCTGGAGTTCCGGGGGATCCTCTACTTCCGCTGCCCCGCTGGATCGAGGGAACGGAGGTCGTCATGAAGTTGAACGTGTGAACTATCACAGAGGCACCACCGGATTGCGGTGCACATCTTCTCGGTCTTGAGATCGGTGCAAGTACGACTACGCCAACAACAAGATTTGATATCGTAACGCTTAAGAGTCTTCCAGATTATGTTTTCCTAAAGAATTTTCTCCCCGCTGCCTTTCGTCTTCTAGATTAGATCTTGGCCCTTCGAGTTTATCTCGCGTAGAAATTTTTTATTTTCTATGGAAAGTACCCTTCAGATTCCACCTCCGCCGGTCCCGGTTATGCCTCAACGTCGTCCAGTACACACGCGCTCCTCGCCGTCAATGGAGACCCCCGCCCCGAGGCCTACTTTCGGCGCATGCTGCCCTCACAAGGACGTGTTGGTTCTCTGCCCGGAGCTAGAGGACGCCAAACCTGTGAACTTCAAGACCTACCGCTCTGAACTTCTTCAACTAGGCATCTGAACTACTTTCGACCTTTTTTTTCTTCTTTTGGTCTACTGCAATGTTTCATTTAAAAAAATATTTGAACTATTTGCGGTAGTTCACTTTGACCTGCAAGGAAGTTCACTTATTATAGATGGACGCAACTCAGAGCCGCCTCTATCATTAGAGACGGGTTTCATTTAGGGCCATCTGCTGGATTTGATCTTTACAGTTGTCTGAAAATATTATTAGAGTCCATAACTTCGAGCCGGTTGATGAAAACCGGCTCTGCCCGATGTACCATAACAGGCTCTAATGCGAGGTTTTGTACTATTGTGTGTCGCCGGCCCTCTCCACACACGGCTACGCGCGTGACGCCACCCCTTTTCTCTCCTCGGTCCTCCCCCGCAGAGATTGTCGCGGCCTCACGCCGTACTCCTCCAACCAATTTGCCCCGACGACCACTCGCTGTCGATGAGGCTCCTCAGCCCCGACTCTTCCATGAGCTCCGGCCGGGCCACGGTCGCGATTTTGCTACGAGTTCTCCGGCGAAATCTCCGACAAGGTCGGCTTTTGCTACAGTAGAATATATTTTTTTGCTACAATTATTCTATGATTCTGCTATAGCAGTAAAAATAATTATACCAGATTCTCCGGCCATATCTTCGGTGAGTATCCTGGCGATGTCTCCAGTGAAGTCGATATCTTCGGCGAGGTCTCCGGTGAGGTATGACTTTTTTCTTTTGTTTTGTGGGGTGAACCTTTTTTGTTATATAGGAGTAAAAGCGAGAATTTTTTTAATACATAGGAGAAAAAAAAGGGTTTTGAAGCATAACTGGACACGTGTCAGCGGAGCACCCGGGTGCTAGAAATTTTGGAGACACTCAGCAGTGTCCTATGTCCTATTCCTTTCGTTCAGAAATAAATAACTCTAAAATAAGTGTACCTATATATACAACAAACATGTCTACGTACGTACGTATATTTCATAGTCATGTATTTATGAACGGAGTGACTAGGACCTAGCTTAACTGAGCTCGACTGCATGCAATGCAAGCAGCTAGGCAGGCTGAAGGCCAAGCGACCCAACTAACTCCCACTAGTCCGGATTGGTTGGTAGACGTGTCGCACGCGCCACCCATTCCCTCCCCCTGCACTCGTGGCCTTCCATCCTCCCGTCCAACTGACCTAACCCGTCTTTCCTTCACCAACCGTTCCGGCCTATATATCCCGTTGCTGCCCGCACATTTGGCACAACACCACACCAGTACAAGCTAGCTCATCTGTCGACATTCGTCTCCTGATTCCTTCTCCCTGCAAACGTACATCCAGCCTCTCGCAGCTGGGCACTGGTGAGCTACTAGTCTCGGACGCGGCCGGCCGGCGGAGATCGATATGGCTGCGACGATGACCGTGGAGGAGGTGAGGAAGGCGCAGCGGGCGGAGGGACCGGCAACAGTGCTGGCTATCGGCACTGCGACGCCGGCAAACTGCGTGTACCAGGCTGACTACCCGGACTACTACTTCAAGATCACCAAGAGCGACCACCTCGCCGACCTCAAGGAGAAGTTCAAGAGGATGTGTAAGTAGCAGCCATGCATGCATTTCTTATGTTCATGGGCTTGCTTCCCACTTGATCAGTACATGCCTTGGTGGGAGCTAGCATTTTAATTAGTATGCATCTAGGGAAGATATATCTCTCGCACACATGGATATTTCCATATATATATGTAGCTAGATGGCATGTCTGTGGAGTACTAGACTACTAGTATTAATATATATATATATATATATATATATACTTTTTCGATAGTAAAAAAAAAGGTACGGGAAAATCAATCACTAGAGATTAACCAAGATATTTGACTAGTGATGTGATGTGGCAAGTGTGTCAAAAGCACACAAGAAGCACGGCCATGAAAAAGTGGCAACAGCTTCACACGCTGAACTTATTTCCCTTTTAACCTGGGTTCAGTTTTTAACTGCAAGTTTGGTACTAATAGTAACACTAGTTTTTTATTTTTTTGAACTTAATAGTAACACTAGCTAGTGGCACGCAGTACACTCAAATAGCATGTTTAAATGTCACTACTGGCTCCATCGACCTATTCCCATCCTTTAGTACTGTATTTTAATGTTTTACCTAAACCAATACTCTATTTTTTGCGAAAATGTAAATATATATTTCAGAAGATACTTACAAAACAACTAATATTAGTGTGCACACATGAATTTATTTTCCTAGGACATGACCATGACATGGCACACTAGCTACCTAATTAAGAACTAGTGGACCACGCTATAGAGACATTCCATGAGTTGACTTGAGAGCTAATCTCCGATTTTAAATCGAAAAAACCCATATTTAGACAGCACTTGCACATCAAATTAACCCATGAATACTGTTCCCACATCCATTTTGCCTCGTGTGGGATGAACACACGAGCTAGCTAATTACATATAGCGCCCTAGCTAGAAGTCACCGCCGGGATATGATTGACCATTTCGGTTCGTGCTTGCAGGCGACAAGTCACAGATCAGGAAGAGGTATATGCACCTGACGGAGGAGATTCTAGAGGAGAACCCCAACATGTGCGCCTACATGGCGCCCTCGCTGGACGCGCGCCAGGACATCGTCGTCGTCGAGGTCCCGAAACTTGGCAAGGCCGCGGCGCAGAAGGCCATCAAGGAGTGGGGCCAGCCGCGTTCCAAGATCACCCACCTCGTCTTCTGCACCACCTCCGGTGTGGACATGCCGGGCGCCGACTACCAGCTGACCAAGATGCTCGGCCTGCGCCCCTCCGTGAAGCGCCTCATGATGTACCAGCAGGGCTGCTTCGCCGGCGGCACGGTGCTCCGCCTCGCCAAGGACCTGGCTGAGAACAACCGTGGAGCGCGCGTCCTAGTGGTCTGCTCGGAGATCACCGCCGTCACCTTCCGCGGCCCGCACGAATCCCACCTCGACTCGCTGGTCGGCCAGGCGCTCTTTGGGGACGGCGCTGCCGCGGTTATCATCGGCGCCGACCCCGACCACTCTCTCGAGCGTCCGCTTTTCCAGCTGGTGTCGGCGAGCCAGACCATCCTGCCGGACTCGGAGGGCGCCATCGACGGCCACCTCAGGGAGGTCGGACTCACCTTCCACCTGCTCAAGGACGTGCCTGGGCTCATCTCCAAAAACATTGAACGAGCCCTGGAGGATGCGTTCAAGCCGCTGGGCATCGACGACTGGAACTCCGTCTTCTGGGTGGCGCACCCGGGCGGGCCGGCGATCCTTGACATGGTCGAGGCCAAGGTGAAGCTCAACAAGGAGCGGATGCGGGCCACCAGGCACGTCCTCTCTGAGTACGGCAACATGTCCAGCGCATGCGTTCTCTTCATTATGGACGAGATGCGCAAGCGCTCCGCTGAGGATGGCCACACCACCACAGGCGAGGGAATGGATTGGGGCGTTCTCTTTGGCTTCGGCCCCGGCCTCACTGTCGAAACCGTTGTCCTCCACAGCATGCCCATCGCCGCTGGTGCCACCGCTTGATCGATGGATCGTTCCTTCTCCGTTTATATGCCACATGGATAGTACTACTCCCTCCGTCTCAATATAATTATTGAGTGATATATGTAAACGTGTTTTTAGTGTATTAGTACATATATGCCTCTATGTTGCAACGGGAGAAAAGTTTGCGTGTGTTGTTAGATGTCGCTTATTTCAGAAAACCTGCTTCATGTACTACTGCACGTCACTTCTTTCATCCACCATGCCAAAGGTGGGGAACAACATTAGGCTAGCCCCAGTGGGAGTAACTTCACTAGTAACATAGATGCCACGTAGGATAAAAAGCTGATGTGGCAAGTATTTAATAAGGAGAGAGAGAGTTGTGGTAACTTAGCTAGTTACCGTAACATCACATATACCCCAATGCACTATGAGTCTATAAGCTAATTAATAGAGTTTTGCATGACACCACATGTTGGTTACTACCTATTGTGGAGGTGGTAACATAGCCTAGGATAACGTGTATGTTACTAGTCTATGTTACTCCCCATTGTGACTAGCTTTATCCTAGTGACAATGTGACAGTAATGTTACAATTGTCGCTCCTATCCGAGCCTCGGTAAAGGGGAAAAAACAGTAGCTAGATTCAAGAATGGAGGGCAAACCTTTGTCAAACTTGGAGAACAAGTGATTCTTTTACTTCTTTTCAGCAACTTTATCTTACTCAGTCGGTTGGCATAAGTACAGATAAATAGCTAGCATTTCTCGAACGAAATAGAGAAAATGGCAAAGGTAATATACGCTTGACAGACAAACAAAATTAGAGATGTAACTAGATGATTGACAGCCAAACAAAATTAGAGATGTCATGTAACCAGATGATTGAAATTTATGGACCCAACTGCATTGTGAAATTGGTGAATAAAATATAGTTTGTAACCTGAAATATCAGTTCGGAGACGAATTTAGATGAAAGGCTCGAGCGGAGCCCGACTTTAAATTAATAAAGCCAACCGACAAATAATATTCGAGACCCAACACAACATAGAACGAAACAGACACGAGTTGTTGCCTCTAGATATATAAGCGTCCGAGGTGCGCAACAACAGCTCGATAAGGGGTAGGCTAGCCCACAACAAAGGCTGAAAGTCTCATGCGGAGGGAAGAGAAAGATCAACATCTATGTCTTGTCGCGCACAGTGGAGTGGAGCAAGAAGCGGATCCTGCCAATCGCCAGCTCCAAGGCATCGCGGTCCTGTCGTCTAGCCACCGGCTTCCAGACCTTTGAATACATGGATATTTTGTAGAGGCCATCAGCTGGCTGGGACGGGAAGGTACCCTCGATTGAGAACTTATTGCATACACTCGTACAAATAGGGGCTTTGGTCCCGGTTTGTAAGGCCCATTCATCCCGGTTGTGCAACCGGGATGGGGCAGCCGGGACAAATGCCTACCCACACTGATCCCAGCTTGTGCTAGGACCCAGGATGCATGGGGTTGACCACGTGCCAGGGTGCGCAGGAATTTGGCCAGGGCCATTTGTCCTGGTTCTTAACACGAACCGGGATGAATGCCTCCTCTGCCGCGGCAGCACTTTCGCCATTTTCTCTGTTGCGGCAGAGTTTTTTATTTATTTATTCTTTTTCTTTTTATTTTATGTTTTGTAATCAATTCGATTGTACGATACCCCTGTAACCATACACTGATAAGGAGCCTTGGTGGCCCCTCCCCGGACCTCCCGGATCCCAGGAGAAGAGAGGAGCCCGATGGCCCTTCCCCGGACCTCCCGGATCCCACGAGAAGAGAGGAGCCTCGGTGGCCCCTCCCCGGACCTCCCGGATACCACGAGAAGAGAGGAGCCTCGGTGGACCGTCCCCGGACCTTCCGGATTCCGCGAGTGAATAAGTAATAAATATATATAGAAAAAGAAGGAACACTTATATTACATAATCAAAGTATATCGAGCATATTACATGACCGATGGAATGAATTACAAAATCAAGTTCATTCCCAAGCAGCATAGTACTCTCCATTTACATTTAGGACCTCTGCATCTAAGAAGACCGCAATTTTCTTCTGAATTGCTCGTATGCGGTCCCTTGGTAGAAGACCGTCCCGGAGCCGTTAGATGGTAATTAGAAAAACTGACGACTGACGTACATCAAGTTTGTTGAAATCTCTGCCCTTGGGACAGGTCGTCTGACGAATGAACTCGCAGACATAGTATCCACACAAGTGATTCCCGTCTCCCTGTTGCAAGCACTTTACGAGAACATGGTTTCAATCAAAATAATAATCAACCAGCCATGATAATGGTATCGAACTAGAATCAAGGAGATGCGCGGATCTAAATAGTAGTACTTACTTGCACAATTTCAAATGTAGAGCTCTGATTTCCATTCACTCCTGGACTTTTTTGTGAACCTCTTCCAAACGCTGCTCGAAAAAAAAGAATAAAAAGAGTTAGTAATTAATTGATATCCGAAAATGAAACAAAGTAGTCGATGTAGTGCCATATATAAAGATTGAAATTACCGCTGGATCATTTCGTGCATGTCCGCCCAGAGCTCTAGGGGTTTACGTTTTGGGTCCATTACCAGTACTTTTCGTTTGTCAACTTGGAAGATTAGCAGAATATAGTGGAAGCTGCGCACGCATAACTCATCAATTATACACTGAACATCGAGTAAGGAAAACAGAATGTGTACTACACAGTAACACTCACCCGAAGTTGTAAGGAAATAGTATTTATATTCTGTGTTCTTGAAACCTTATTTCCTTTAGAAGGCTATCTTTTGTATCCTTGGGAGATAGCTCAAGAGTCTTATGATTAACAAAATATGGGTCAATGAACCCAATATCATAGATTTGTCCTCGTTTGCATTCGAGAATCTTTATTCTGCAATTATAATATAATGAGTGTACTATATATATGAATGCAATGAACGAGGTGAGCTAGCTAGAGACTTACAGACAATAGGCACTAACGATAGATTTGTCGGGGGCCTTCTGCTAGAATAACTGAAACAATTCCTCAAATTGAATCAGAACAATTCCATCTCCATACCGGTAGTGCTCGTCTCTAACTCCGAGCACTATCCAGTCCTGAGATTTCTGAGCGGCTTCCATATACCAATTATGCACTCTTTGCATTTTGGTTGGTAGATTCTTTACCTACTCGGGTTTGACGAGAGGATTCACGTGCCGGTATTTGTACGCACATTCAGAAGCGGGGAAGTACTCTACTGTTTGCATATACTCAGCAATGGACAAACCCGCAGCAGCTGCCCCTGGTCCGTACAGTTCTATAAACTCCGGATCAATTTGCTCGTCAGCATTAGTGCTCGGCTCCACCTGGGTATTCGAAATCACTTTGAGCGGGCAGATGGATTGTTTTTTCTGCTCTCCGAGCTGGGAAACTGATTTCCCGCTTTTCGCGCTTGCGCTACTACTCTTCGTCGACCGCACCATTTCCTGGTGTGACTTCAGAATAGAGCGGTCATAGTCAGATGACAGACTCGGCTCGGGTTGATGAAGAGTCTTCACCATTTTCCACGCTCGTTCTACATTTTCTTTGGTGTCGGGGAATTCTGCATTTTTCTGCTCCTTCGGCTTCGATTTCCACGCCTCGTATTCGTCCCTTGCGATTTTCTGGGTTTGCTCAGGAGTATAGTTGTAATGTAACTTGGGTAACTCCTTTGGTACCTTCGGGAGGGGTGACCGTTGACGTTTCGGTGATCTTTTACGACTCGAAGAAACTTAATGGGCGGAGAAGGCTGACGCGGCGGCGTAGAAGACCGCGCTGGAGACGGCATGCACGGCGTAGGCGACCGCGCTGGAGACGACATGCACGGCGGAGACGACCGCGCTGGAGACTGTTGCGCTGGAGAATGGTGAGGATTCGATGGCCTTGTCGTCTGATTTGGAAGCACAATGTGTTCCTTTAGCCAGAGAACGGTCAACTTCTTGGCTTCTCCGAGTTCAGTCACCTCTCCGTCTTCACCTTCAGGGAATTCAAGTTTCACCCGCTCGAATCCGTTGACAACTTCATCGACCCCAACAGCAGCGTAGCCCCGTGGAACCGGAAGACTATGGTGAGTTGGTTTGTTGCCAATTGGTAAGACATAGCCGACCGCCTCCTTGATGGTTATATTGACCACCTTCACGTGGAGCTCACAAGTTTTCATCTCCGTGATATCATCCACCGGGTGCATCATCGGGGGTGCATCATCACCCTGGAGTTGCATGACGCAACGCTGCTTTTCCGATCAGAATGTGCAGCGCCGGTAGCATCGACTTCACCTTCTACCATGTGTGGTATGCCGGTAGACACTAGCTGCTGGCTAAGTGTGTTAATTTGCTCCTGCTGCTTCATTGCTACCTTCTGCGTCCGCTTCATCTGTTCTTCAAGTTGACGCCTCCAGTTTGCCTGACTCGCTGCTTCAGCTGCCTCCGCGTCCTTTTTCCGCTGACGGCTTCTATCAGGATATTTCTTTTCGCTCTCGTCAAACCCAATACTCCACGGAACACTGCCTCTTGTGCCTCGTGTACGCCCTACGTGTTCCTTATTCTTGAGGGCGCGTGTGAGCTCGTCGTTCTCTCTATCTGGCACGAACCTCCCCTCTTTAACATCCTTTATTGCATTTCTAAGATCTTCTATGGGTAGAGGATTCTGTTTATGCCTTAGATTATAGATTGCTTTTCCTTCGGCGTCCAACTTGCCCCCTGCTCGTAGAACCAAGACCTTGTCCGCTCGACCCACATGAATGGCTCGGGAGTGATCCCCTTCCCAAGCAGGTTGTTCTCCCATTTCTCCCACTTGGGCAGGGGACCCTTGTAGCCAGCTTGCCCCATAATATGGTGATATACCTTTTTGGCGGCGTTTTTCTGATTTGTTTCTGACCTTATCTTCGCATTATCTGACAGCTTGTACTTCAAAAAATCTGCCCATAAGGGTTTTATTTTCTCATACCCTTGAGTGAAATCCGGAGTCTTGCCCTTCTTGATAAAGTCAAGGTGCAATTTTTTCTTCCAGTTGCTGAATTGCTGGGCCATCTTTTTCAAAGTCCACGCCTTGACCTTTTCACTAACTCAAGTTTCTTTTTATTAGCATCGGCTTCACCATCTACCTCCTCATTCTCGTCCACCTGCGGCGTAGGTAAGGTGAAATTACACATGATCTTTTTGAAAAGATTATCTTTGGCTAAGTTGCTGACAAATGAAATTCCTTGTCTCTGCGGATCTTTTGGCTCATTCCACTCTTGAACATTGATCGGGATGTGATCCCTAACTAGCACTCCGCATTGCTTTGTATATTTTTTGGCAACATCAACGGGAAGATCGGGTGCGCCGTCTGCTGCGGTCGTTTCGATCCTATATCTTTCTGTATCTTTCAACTTCTTTGTTGCGCCTCGTTTAGTCTTTTTTCCGGTTGATATGATTGAACCGGATGGCTAAAGAAATAAAGAGTGTTAATACATGTATATAGACAACGGATGCTTCATTAATTAACATATCTATATGCACCTCGGAGCCGGTGTTTGTAATTTGTACGGCTCCACCGGAGCCGTCGGCTTCTCCCTCACTAGAGCCGTCGGCTTCTCCCTCAGCAGAGACGTCTCTTCGGGTGAGCTCCGGATCTCCCTCACGGGAGTTGTTCATCCACTGGCTCACATCGCTCTCTCCCTCGGGCCCGCGGATTAAACTCGTGAGCAAGTTTTCCGCATCTTCGTCTCTTGGCTCCATACTTTTCTGCAAATACACAAAATTCCCTAAGTCAAAATTTGATGCTACACTAAGTATAATTCCCTAAGTCAAAATTTGATTCTACACAAAATTCCCTAAGTCAACCGTGGTCCCGGTTCCGGTTCCCTAAGGCATAGCATTTGTCCCGGATTTTAATGCAACCGGGATGAATGGCATTTTGGGCCCTGAACGAAAGGTCATGTTTCTACTAGTGTCAGTTCGCAACAATTGCATATAATCTAATAAAAATATAGCTAATAGCATCCATTTCATCAAAATTGCTTATAGATAATAGCTAATGGTACTTATAGCTAAACAAGTTAGAGAAAAGAGTAACTATATGTTCCAGATCCTCATTTCAATTATAAAAGCAATTGATGAAATACTTAAACATATCAATACACATCAAGAGTTACATAGTCCGGGTTCATTTTATTTAACCCTAATACATCACGATCGAATAATATCACTTATACATATTCATGAAACATCTCTCAAACTAATTAACTCCGACCGGGTCCTAAGCCGCGGGGTGGTGAGTCGCGGGTGCTACGCATCCATAGGTAAGGAACCCTCACAGGGTCATAGCTCACGTGGTAAGTAACCCTCCGAATAATCGACCAACCGCTGCTATACTCCCTATCGAGCAAGTACATGTAGCAACGGACGTGCTCGTCGTCCTCCCTGATACGTTGATGTACCACCTCCTCAGGGGCCGGCTCTTTCCGCACCGACCGTGGCCCACGCGATCGCCACCAAAGAATATCCGGGTCGACCACGTCACCCGGATTTCTCATCAAGCCGTGTGTCCCGGTAGTAAGGATCTCCCAGTGCCAGCCCGGCGAGGCCCAGTCCCGTACATCACCCGTCGGGTCCAACAGAGACATAAACTACATTAAAAATTTCTAACTTAGTTTAAAAATACCTTAGTGTTTCTAACTTAGTGTAAAAAAATTCTAAGTAAAAAAACATTAGTGTTTCTAACTTAGTGTAAAAAAATTCTAACTTAGTGTAAAAAATTTCTAAGTAAAATACCTAAATTTTCTAATAGTAAGTAAAAAAATTCTAACACTAAGTAAAAAATTTCTAACACTAAGTAAAATACCTAAATTTTCTAACACTAAGTAAAAAAATTCTAACACAAATTATATACAAATTGTAACATTGCATTTCTAATGTTTCTAACACTAACACTAAAATTCTATACAAATTTTCTACACTAATGTTTCTATACAAATTTTCTACACTAAAATTCTATTCAAATTTCTAATATTTCTAAAACTAACACGTACTAAAATTACTAAGTCAAATTTTCTACATTAAAATTTTTCTAACTTAGTGTAAAAATTCCTTAGTGTAAAAAAAATCTAAGTAAAAATACCTTAGCGTTTCTAACTTAGTGTAAAAAAATTCTAAGTAAAATACCTAAATTTTCTAATACTAAGTAAAAAAATTCTAACACTAAGTAAAAAAAATAACACTAAGTAAAATACCTAAATTTTCTAACACTAAGTAAAATATCTAAATATTCTAACACAAAGTAAAAAAAATTCTACATTACAATTTTTCTAACTTAGTGTAAAAATACCTTAGTGTTTCTAACTTAGTGTAAAAAATTCTAACTTAGTGTTTCTAACTTAGTGTAAGAAAATTCTAACTTAGTGTAAATTTTTTTCTAACTTAGTGAAAAAAATTTCAAAATAAAATACCTAAATTTTCTAATACTATGTAAAAAATTCTAACACTAAGTACCTAATGAAAACAGTAAAAAAAAATTCTAACTTAGTGTTTCTTACTTAGTGTAATTTTTTTCTAACTTAGTATACAAAATTTCTAAGTAAAATACCTAAATTTTCTAATACTAAGTAAAAAAATTCTAACACTAAGTACCTAATTAAAACAGTAAAAAAAATATATACTTATGTACCTAATAAAAACAGTAAAAAAAGTAAAAACAAAAGGAGTAAAAAAAATTAGCAAAAATCTCTCTGCTTTCTGTTCTTACAGAGAGAGAGCCGAGAGCGAGAGAGGGTGTTGGCGCCGCGCTCCTCCACGAGCGCGGGCATTGGCGCGGCGAGCTCGTCCACAGGCGCGGGCGTGCAACTCCTCTACGGGCGACGACGCGGGCGTTGCGTGGCGAGTTCCTCCACGGGCGCGGCGGGCGCAGCTCTCGTACACAGGCGCGGGCGCAGGCGACGGCGAGGGCGCGCTCCACCATGGGTCGACGGCGCTCCTTGTCGCACCCGGACTTCTAGGGGATACTCACAGTCCGCTAAACAGTAGATAGAATGGCTTACGGGGCATACCGGCACCCGCATCTCAATATGAGCAGGCCAACACGTAAACGTGTGACAACCATTCCCTACTATTCATCGTCTGCGCAAACCATCCCATAGAAATCCAGACACTTCCGTTGACGTACTTCAAAACATACACACATGGTACGTCAACGGCATTTGAACAAGTGATATCACAACAGATCTCTACGACACAAAAGATGGAAATAAGTTGCAAATAGCTCTCATTAGAGCAGAGATAGCAAATACAATCATCCAGAGGACACATGTCCCAACATATCATCATTACATCACAGCGGAAGCATTCAACATGTCTGAGTACAGACAAGATCCAAATAGGCCTAAGAGGCCGGAAACGAAAAGACGGAGCCCATCCACGAAGTCTCGGATCCTGCCCGGGTCCGCTATCTACTCGTCAGCAGTCTCGTCATACTCCACGTAGTAGCCACCATGGGGATCCTCGAAATCGTAGTCTACGGAAACCACAGCCCCAAAGGGGTCAGTACATAAACGTACTGGCAAGCAAGACTCACAGTTCACCAAAGTGTAACCCGTCAACACCAAGCACATATGCTTTGGGTTCAACGGAGGAAAGGGGATAAAAAGATGCTGCAACTGGCTGCTCTAACTAACTACAGAGTTACTACCACTTCCGGATAACAGAAAGGAGATAAGATCGCCTATCGTAACCAACTATAGCTAACCATCAAACAAACCCATCCTGGACCTCGCCCCTTATCCAAAGAAGCAATCCGAGGATAACTCACACAGTTGAATTAATGATGGTTCAGATTATTGTGTCAATGAGCCTATTACTAGTCAAGTTGTTAATCATTGGGTGTAAGATTGTTAATCATTAGGTTTAAGTTGTCCTGAGTACTTGTTAGCCAGTACTTTCACCAAGTAATCCATAACCGCGGAAAACACGGCTTCTCGAGAAGATTTATCCCTGCAGGGGTGCACCAATTTGGCCGTACACGTAAGAATAACCCGCCAGACGGGGGATCAACCCACCAAGCGAGGTACTCAACACAACCCAACTCTTCTCCGCATCAAGCCCAAAGAACCCCGTGCAGTGAGCGCACGGCTAATCGAGCCCCCGAAGAAAAGGGGACCCTCATAGCACTCTAAGAACGTGTCTCCCTAAATGCCGACTACAAAAGTTTCCACCCTGGCCTGGGCTCGCAAAAACATGCATGCGGTAAATGGAACACCCGAACTAAATGAGGCGATTTGGACGAGATGCGAATCGAATCAAATTGAGGGGGGCGCCCATACACGCTTCCCACATGCGGTTAGTGCGCTCATCATGGATCAGTAGACAAGACCCTTTTCCTATTAGGGTCGACACTAGCAGGCCTCAAAACCACACAGGGCCTCCTGCCGGTGCCTTTTCATCAAATTATTATTAACAATAACATTAGCATGATTCATTGATTAACCTCGAGCCCCAGAACATAATAGAAATGGTAACAGAAAGTAACGGGTAACAGACTCGAGCAAAACAACCCTAAGCATGCTAGTAAGACACAGGCAACAAGCAAAAGGTTATAGGTATGGAGGTGAGGCAATATCAGGGTTAAAGGATACATGTGATAGGTTCGTAACAGAAGCAACTATTCATAGGGCTAGCAGAATAGACAACGGAAAGTATCGGTAACCAATGTTGAAAGGAACACAATGGTTCATGTGAGTGAATACTTGCCTGCAAACCCAGTAGCCTGGTACTGAACTAGATCCTTAGAAGGGGTGTCGTAAGTATCGTCGGTCTCAACGTCGTCGTGTATCCGAGAAGAAGCAAACAAACAACGCAGAGAACAAACAATCAATAACATGGCATAATGCACAAACATGGGATGATGCATGACCATTTAATTGATGCATCAGAAATAAACTAGTTGACAAGATAACAACATGATTAAATGGACCCACATGCAATTGGATTGCATATGAAAAGCCCATGAATTATGGTTGAATTAATTGTTCTACAACAAATCATCATGTGAAAGTTGATTAGCATGATGCATTGATGAGGAAAACAACAAAATAACAACAATAGAATCAATTGGAAATAAGGTTTAACAAGTTTGGAAATTCATTTATTAAATTAAGAAATTTTGGTTTCTTAAAGGTGTCACACAAGAATTTATTGTTTTCACCAATTTTAATTGTTCAAAACGAATAACAAAGTTCATGTTTGAAAAGAAAACAAGATTTTAGGTGGAATACATGTTGCACTTGCTGAAAAAGGATTTGGAAATAATTACTTATGGATTAAACAAGTTTGAACAAGTTTTAATTGAATTTAATCCAAACATGAACTTATTTGAAGTTTTATTTGTTCAAAACATTAAACCAAATTCATATTTGAAAAGATTATACTTTTATGGTTTGAAAACATATTTTATATGTCCCAAAAGAACTTAGTTTGACCAAGTTATGAATTTAACAATTTTAAATGATTGAAACAAGGTTTAAATTATTTAACCAATTTTAATTATTCAAAACATGAAACAAATTTTATATTTGAAAAGGTGGTTTAATTTTGCATGGAAAACATATTTCATTTGTTGAAATTGGATTTAAAATGAGCAAGTTATTATTTTGGCCATTTTAAATGCATTAAACAAGAAACAGTTGTTTTCAGCAATTTAAATTATTCAAATCAGTAAACAAAGTTGATATTTGGAAAGTACATGAAAGATTGATTGGAAAACATATTTAGTTTGTGGAATTTGGAATTTTTATGCCCAAGTTATGATTTTTGCAAAATTAAGTGAATTAGACAAGAATTCAAATATTGCACCAATTTAAAATATTCAAAACAGTAAACAAATTTTATAGTTGGGTAGGTGGTTCAAAATAGCATGGAAAACATATTTTACTTGCATTATTTGGATTAAGTATGAATTAATTATGGATTTTATCAAATTACAATTGAATTGTTTGAATTCAAATTTGGAATGCATTTGGAAAATTCAAAACAGAAAACAAATGCTATAGATAGATAGACAATTTAATTTGGAGCAGTGCACATATTTTAGTTTTGTTATTTGGAATTATAAAATAAAAGTTATTAGGGTTTTAGTTTTAGGGACCAATCTGCAATTTAAAAGGACTTGATTTAAAACAGGAAAGCTGGAAAACTTTTTATACCGCACAGGGATCTACCCTAGGCACTGCCAGTGGGCCTAGGGCCAACGTGTGCTTGCGTGGCATCACGGGTGGCTGACAGGGGGGGCCACCCTGTCAGCGCCCGTGCGAAAAATTGGGCGGATTAATTCCGCCCGAGGGGGATCGATCCCTCGATCTGGCGCGCGAGGGAGCAGCGCACTGCCACTGCGGTGGTGATTTGTTGCTTGTCAGTATACGCGTAGCTGACAGGTTAAGGTTCAAAATCGTTGTCTGAATTTTTAACTGACGACCAAACGCTTCTGAAACTTGGACAGGAACGCGTCGCCGGCGGCGAGCTCTACAGCCGTGCTGCTCGCGCGTGATGGTGTGTGCGTGTGCTTGCTGGGATACGGTGAGTGCGTGTGCGTGCTCGAGGGCAGAGAGGAGGAAGAAGCACGGATGCTCACCGCGGCTGAAGGTGAAGCAGAGGGGCGGTGCAGACGGTGGTCGGAGAGGTTCACGACGGCGGCGGCGATCCAGACGGCGTCGATCTCAACGGGGGTGTCCACCAGCTCGAGGAGGAAGCGGCGATCCCGTTCCCATAGCTAGCTAGGGTGGAGGAGGACGGCAGCGACGGTGGGCTGCAGGGGTTCAGGCACGGCGGCGTTCGGTTGCAGAACGTCGACGGAGATGTGGAAGATGGCGGCGCCGGTGTGGACTCCCTGGTGCTCAACGGAGATGTCGACGATGACGAGGAAGGTGAGGTGGACGGATTCCAGTAGCTAGGAGGGGTGGTGGCGCAGCGAGGTGGAGGTGATCATGGCGGATTCAGACGGTGGCGATTCCGGTGAGATGCAGAGAGGGGATCGGCAGCGAGGGAGAGGAATTGGCGGCGGCGCGAGGTAGGTAGGGGGTAGGGGGTAGCTAGGGCAGGCCAGGGGGGTCTAGGGTTCCTTTTATAGGGCGCAGGGAGCAAGGACGGCCGTCGGCGTGCGACAGTGCCGCCGTGGCACCGCTCGATCGGCTGCCGTACAGCTGAAGAAGAAAGAGAGGGGGTGAAGGGGTACGCGGGCCAGCGGGGAAGGTAAGTGGGGTGGGCCGCGTAGGTTAGCTGCCGCGCGCGCGTCTGTTTTTTTTTTCCTTTTTCTATTTTTGGTCTTCTGTTTTTTTTTTTTTTGCAGCAAATAGAATAGGAAGAAAAATGGGATTTTTAAGTTAGTAGAAATTGTAGAAAATTTAGGGTGAGTTAGTAAGGTCAAAAACAACTGATTGCCAACTTTGTTTTCTCAAAATTTCAAATTCAAAATTGTTGTTTGTAATTGATTGCATTTGGATGAATTTTGGTTATTAAATGGTTATTAAAACAAGATTTTAACATAGGGTTATCATATCATTTTATTTGGAAACAAAAGGGTATATTTGTTTTGGTATTTTTCATAATTTAAAATTGGGTGCTGCTTGATGTTTTTGATTTGACTTAGAATGCAATTTGGAATTAATGAATTGATTTAAGCCACTATTTTAGAAGTTGATCATTATGGAATAATTGGAAACAAATGATGGTTTTGATTTGAAATATTCATTTGGAAATTGTAACATCACAAGGATGAAACAAAAGGTTTGAATTTTGCTTTGAAATTCAAATAGAAAACAAAGGAAAACAAATGAAAACAGTTGGAAAACAAATGAAACAGAGGAAAACAAAAAGGAAAACAAGCAAAACAATTGCAATCAACATGATGTCATGATGCAAAACATAAAATAACAGAGAGCAAACATTCTAATAGCTATTTTTCATACTTGGGATGTTACACTCCTCCATGGCCAGTACGACGACGGCGCGGGCGATAGAGAGCAGCAGCCTGGCGGCGTCGTCCAAAATCCTTCCGCGGCTTATATAGGTAAGGGCATCCGTCCCGGTTGCTAGCAACCGGGATAAATGCTCCTCCCTTTTTTTTACAGCGGGCGGATGGGGGCACGTGGAGCACGCGCGTTGGGGGGGATCCGTCCCGGTTGTTAATACAAACCGGGACTAATGCCCTATTTTTAATACTTTTTAAGTTTAATATTTGTTCCTACATTATTTTTTTCTAAAACTCCTATAAAACATTAAATAACAATCATAAAAATATAAACAAGTTACCAAAACATTTAGAAAATTATAAAATAACAGAATATAGTACTTTCAAAACATATTTGGTGAAGTTTAAAATTTTGAATTAATTAATTTAAGAAATTGAGAAAATATCAAGTAATTCAATAAATTCTGAAAATTGCAAGTTATATATAAAAATTATCAAAAAGATAAATTCAACTCACTTATGATGTTTTAAAACTCAATTGGGTGACTGATAAGGTGGTTTCCATATTTTGTTTTAAAACTCATTTGGGCGACTTACATATTTTGTTTTCCATTATTTCCTTTTTGTTTTCTATTGTTTCCTTTATGGTTTCTATAGTTTGCCTTTATATTTTATATTGTTTTATTTTGTTTTCTCTTGTTTCTTTTTTGTTTTCTTTTGTTTTATTTTATTTTCTATTGTTTCCTTTATGTTTTTATTGTCTTCCTTTATGTTTTATATTGTTTTCCTTTATGTTTTCTATTGTTTTATTTTGTTTTCTCTTATTACCTTTTTTGTTTTCTCTTTTTTTTTTTTTTCTATTGTTTCCTTTATGTTTTCTATTGTTTTCCTTTATGTTATCTATTGTTTTATTTTGTTTTCTCTTGTTTCCTTTTTGTTTTCTCTTGTTTTATTTTGTTTTCTCTTGTTTCCTTTATGTTTTCTTCTGTTTTCCATTATGTTTTCTATTGTTTTCCATTGTTTCTTATATGTTTTCTATTGTTTTCCATTATATCATTTATGTTTCAGATAATAACTCCACACATTTCAAATACAGAACAAGGTACATTAAATTTATAATAACTCCACACATTGGGATCCATGCATAAACATAGTGTCGTCGCATACAAGGCAGACAGATATATACGTAGTACCAAACCTTTTGTCAAACCATCAAGGGGTATGTAGAACAAAACAATCGTATCACCATCACACTCCCCGACCGCGGCTCTTGAGTGCATATATGCATATCAAAACAACGGTCGGACATATGATGGCCAATCCGGATGATTTGTATTCGGTCGATGAACTGAATGATGTATCAAACCTTTTGTCAAACCTTAAAGGGGGGATGTAGAACAAAACAATCGGTATCTCCATCATACAGCTCTACCGTGGCTACCGAGTGCATATATGCATACCAAAGGCACGGTAGGACGTATGCTGGCGAATCGGGATGATTTGTATTTGGTCGATGAACTGACTGATGTATGAATGTGTGCTATATATAGGGTCCTCTGGCTCACAAAGTGTTGTTCTAGGGTTTTGATCCAACGGTTAAGAAACACCCCTGATCCAACGGCTCACAACCGCTCGAAAGAAACACACCGTACCCCTGATCGATCGGCTCACAACAACTCGAAAGAAACACACCCCTGATCCAATGACTCACAAGCGCTTCAAAGAAACACACGATCCGTGTGATTCTTTTTGATTGGTCCCAACAAAACCCTAACCATTGAGTCCCGGTTGGTAAAACATGCCGGGACTAAAGGGACGATCCGTTTCCCAACGAAACCCGAACCATTTCGTCTCGGTTGGTAAAACAGGCCGGGACTAAATGGTCTGTTTCTTCTCACTATATATATGTATGCCTTGCCACCATTGGCATAAACACATATTTACTCATCACTCTCTCATGGCCTCTACCGTACCCACTCTAACCTTCTTCCAGGTGGAGGCACTTTCCGCCTCGAACTACCCCTGCCCGCCCGACTACAGCGTCCCCGCCGGTTGGATGCTGAGCGCCGGAGGAGTGCCGGTCCCTCCTCTTCCTCAAGGTGTGGTGCGTTGGGCGGCCATCACGAACCACTACTAGCACGAGCTCACACCAGAGTAACAGAGGAATCCCAGTTAGAATCCCGACTACCGCCCTACTTGGGACGCCTTCTTCATTAATCGGCGTGAGAGTGCGCTCGCCAGGTACGAGGAGAATGGCCCGCCTCCTTCGAACTTCAACGAGGCCGGTCGTCAGCTGCGGTGGGGCCGCGGATGGACTCTTCAGAGCGTCATGAACTACATCAGGGCCGGCGATAACCCCCGCATGCGCTACCCTCACGCCCAGTCCTGGTGTCGTGATCCTCCGAGGGAGTCCAGAGCACCGCCCGACGATAGTGACGACGACAGCGGCGACTACGATGACTACGAGTCAGAGTACTATAGGCCTAGGCAGGAGTATGACTAGCAGATCAGATACAGTCTTTCCATTATGTACTGTCTTGCTTATCTAGATCTATGCTCTCCGTTTAGGTTTAGATCCACTCTTGCCATTATGTACTGCCTTATTTATCTATCCAAGATGCATGTTTGTGTGCAATATGGGCGCGAGCGCGGTGCGACAGCAAATACAGAAGCTCTGTAAAAGAAATAGGGTGGTACAAATTATTTTATTAAAAACAGAAAACAGACACGCTAGCACGCCGTAGTTCGCCGGAATACAAATTCTTTTATTAAAAACAGAAAACAGACAAACACTACTCCTCCTCGTCGTCGCCGGGGAACTCGTCGGTGACCTCCTCCGGGTCATCGTCATCGCCGAACTCGTCGGTGACCTCCTCCTCGTCGGAGGTGCATGATGGTATGTCCGAGATAGGCCCCCACCTCAAATCGTCAGTGGCCCAGACTTCGCCGGCGTGGTCGGCCCGGCGGAGCTCTTGCAGCGCCTTCGTCCTCGCCTCCCGAGCGACATCTAACGCGAGATGGCCTTCGAGGCGGCGCTCCGCCCGCTCAGCCGCGCGGGTCTGCCGGAGCTCCTCGTCGGCGCTCTCCTCCCCCAGATTGTTCCGTAATACTCGCGGATGACGCGGTTGTCCCTGGCGTCGACTAGGCCTTGAAAAGCGCGGTGGCAGAGGTGGCGGTGGTCGGCGGCAATAACGATCTGTGGCTTCGGCGCCCTGGCCTCCGCTTTCCAGAGGGTGTGGCAGTCGTTGAACTTCATCAGCGACTGCGGGCGGTTGAGGTGCCAGGTCACCGCGTCCTAGGCGCGGGCGGCCTCCGCAGCCGTTGCAAAGGAGCCGAGGGGGATGCGGTAGTCCCCGCAGCGGATATCCGCGCTTAACATTCCGTTATGCCGTGTTCGGACGCCGCAGAAGCCGGTGGTGTTGTTCCTCCTCGGAGGCATGGTGGTAGCGCGACGGTGCGTGGAGAGGAGAAGACGCTCGAGGCGCATCAGTTTATACCGCGCGCTCCTGGCCACGTGGCACAACTCCCGCGCCACGCGGCACAACTCCCGCGCCACACAACACAACTCCCGCGCCACGCGGCACAACTCCCGAAACCCTAGAATGTTAGGAGGAGATATTGTCCGTGCTTCCAAGATGCATGTTTATGTGCAATATGGGCCCATTCTAACAAACTATGCCATGTGTTTGGACATAACACCGGTCGTTTCAATCGAAACCCTAGATTGTTAGGAGGAGATAGCAAGTTTTTGTGAACACTTTTTCAACAGAACCGTCGTATTCCAAGTTTATTACTTTTGGTGGATACTAGCACATATGTAATGACACCATGCGAAGGTCTCGCGTTATTTAGGGTTTTTTTGAAGTAAAGATGGAGGGCATGACCGTACGAAGCTAGGGGTTTTATATTAAGCAACTCACTGTGGATCTCTATTGAAATAGGTAGTTGAGTACCTAAAATGACTTTTGCCAAAATTAATGAGCAAATTACGAGGAACCTGTAGTTCAAATTTGTCCTGTTTCCAACTGAATCGGCAGAAACTTGTGATTTTCAAAAGAGGTGCATGGAAATCTTTTCTTAGACAAGAAATTGTTTATTCGTGCATATCACATGTCCTAACATGTTCAAAAAAATTAGCCCCCAAGTTTTGCAACATGTCTGTGGTAGGTCCTTCACAAAAAAAAAACCATTTCTGACACTCCGAAAATGGAAAATGGTTTTTTTATTCAGGTAAAAAAAAACTTCCTTCGTCAACATTGTCCGTGCTTCCAAGATGCATGTTTGTTTGCAATATGGGCTCAATATAAAAAACTATGCCATGTGTTTGGCCATAAAACCCGTCGTTTCAACCAAAACCCTAGAATGTCAGGAGGAGATAGCAAGTTTTGGTGAACACTTTTTCAACAGAACCGTCGTATTCCAAGTTTATTATTTTTGGTGGATACTAGGACATATGTAATGACATTTGTAATGATACAGAACTATGCCATATACAGAACTATGCCATATAGAAGACCTGAGCCACATCATTGGCTAGGACGAATGGTTTGCCATTGTAACCAATATTGTTGAGATCCACTGTTGTTCCGTAAAGAGGGTCTACCTTTACCCCTTCTCCATTGAGGTTGATCCATTTGCACTTGAACAAAGGGACCTTAAAAGAAGGTCCATAGTCAAGTTCTCATATCTCCTCTATGTAACCATAGTATGTGTCATTTTTTCCATTCTCGTTTGTTGTATCAAAGCGGACACCACTGTTTTGGTTGGTGCTCTTCTTATCTTGGGCGATCGTGTAAAATGTATTCCCATTTATCTCTTACCCTTGAAAACTCCCAATAGTCGAAGATGGTGACCCGACCAACATGTACAACTGATCTTCAATAGTGGAGTCATTTATAAGATGTGTTTGCAACCAACTTCCGAAAGTCTCCATGTGTTTGTGTTTAATCCACGAGTCATCCTTCCTCGGGTTTGTGGAGCGTACAATATTCTTGTGTTCCTCGAGATACGGATCCACGAAGGTGGAATTTTGTAGAACTGTGTAGTGTGCTTCAGTGAAAGAATGCCCGTCCCTGGGTATCATTGTTTTCTTTCCCAGCGTTCCTTTTCCCCTCAGTCTCCCCTCATGCCGCGATTCAGGAACACCAATCGTCTTAAGGTCAGGAATAAAGTCAACACAGAACCCAATGACGTCCTCTGTTCCATAGCCCTTTGAGATGCTTCCTTCTGGCCTAGCACAGTTATGAACATATTTCTTCAAGACTCCCATGAACCTCTCAAAGGGGAACATATTGTGTAGAAATACCGGACCGAGAATATGAATCTCTTCACATAGGTGAACCAGGAGATGATTCATAATGTTGAAGAAGGATGGTGGGAACACCAACTCAAAACTAACAAGACACTGGACCACACCCCTCTGTAATCTTGCTAGAATTTCTGGATCGATTACCTTCTGAGATATTGCGTTGAGGAATGCACATAGCTTCACAATAGGTACTCGAATATTTTCCGGTAAAAGCCCCCTCAATGCAATTAGAAGCAACTGCGTCATAATCACGTGGTAGTCATGCGACTTCAGGTTTTGGAATTTTTTCTCTGCCGTGTTTATTATCCCCTTTATATTCGATGAGAAGTCAGACGGCACCTTGATACTGTAAATGTCGTGGGATAATCACGGCAGACGTTACCGGGGGTAACTGATCTTGGGGCAAGACGACACAGGCGTTTGGGAGAGGGTTTAGCTCAGAGGAAAACATGATGGAACTCGATCTGGTAGCCGACAATCAAGTCGCCGAGTCTCCGATCTCAATATAATAACTCAACTCTCATATTACACTGGATATTCGATATTAGGTGATATTGCTAGGACTTGGATCCCTCTCAACTAACCTAGGGGTCGGTTTATAAAGCACCCGTACCCCCTGGCTTGTCCTCCAAGGCGCACCCTGAATCCTACCCGGACACCGCATACAAACCCTAACTTTCCTTATTGTAACCCACAAACCGGGTTACAGGGCCTACAAATGTGGGCCTTCCTGAAGTTTCTTTATCTGTAACGCCCCGAGATCGGGCATTATGCAGAATTCAGCATTCCCGCCAACTCCGCATAATAACCGATTCCAGGTTGCCATTTATGATAACATTACAATAGTTCACGAATAATCCACAATTACAACAGCATCAGAAAGATACAAGATGACTCAAACGAGCCGGGGTTACAACTGATACAATACAAAGATCCAAATAACAGCGGAAGAAACAAACGTCCGTCTACGGACAAGATCCAAATTGGACTAAGAGTCCTGAAGATAACCGAAGGCGTCCAATCCCTGCCCAGGCCAAGCCGGAGGGATTCCCAAGCTAACGTCGTCAGACTTCAAACCTGTTGACTGCAAGTTGGAATTTGCAGCCACGAAAGAGATTCGTGGGTCAGTACGGTTAGGTACTGGCAAGGGGGACAAAGCCCATACTCACAAGAATACCGGCGTAGCCAATCATCACAAGATACAAATACTTTAGGATCAACGGAGAAGAAGGGGTTATTGCAAATAAGCGACAAAAGGCTGCACTAACCAACTACAGAGATTCTATTACTTCCAACTATCAGAAAGGAGATAAGATCGAGTGATAGTAACCAACTGAAGGATAACTTCAAACAAACCCATCCTGGATCTCGCCCCTTTAGCCAAAGAAGCAATCCGAGGATAACTCACACCGTGGTATTAAAGATGAGTCAAGTTATTGTGTGAATAACCTATTACTAGTCAAGTTATTAATCATTGGGTGAAACATGATTGATCATTATGTTGAAGTTGTCCTGAGTACTTGTTAGCCAGTACTTTCACCAAGTAATCCATAACCGCGGAAAACACGGCTTCTCGAGAAGATTTACCCTGCAGGGGTGCACCAAAGTAACCACACTCATGAATATCCCGCCAGATGGAATGCCTCCCACCAAGCGGGGCACTCAACACAATCCAACCCTTCTTCGCATCAAGCCCAAAGCACCGCGTGCTGTGCGTGCGCGGCTAATCGAGCCCCACGAAGAAAAGGGGACCCTCATAGCACTGGAAGACCACGCCGCCCTAAATGCCGACTACGAAAGTTCCACCCGGGATCCAAGGGCTCGCAAGATCATGCATGCATCAAATGGAAAGCCCGAACTAGTACGGCGATTTGGACGAGATGCGAATCGAGTCAAACTGAGGGGGAGCCCATACTCCCCAAATGCGGGTAGTGCGCTCATCATGGATCAGTAGACAAGACCCTTTTCCTAATTAGGGGGTCGACACTAGCGGGCCTCAAAACCACCCTGGGCCTCCCGCCGGTGCCTTATCATCAAAATTATTATTAACATTTAGCATTAACAGGATTGATTGATTAACTTCGAGCCCCCGGTACGATAATAAAAGAGTACGATAGTAAAAGAAGTAATCGACAACGAGCTCGAGCAAAAGCAACCCTAAGCAAGATAGTAAGACACAGGCACAAACAATGGTTATAGGTAGGGAGGTGAGGCAGTATCAGGGTTAAGGGATTCAGGTGATGGGTTCGTAACAGAAACAACTACTACTAAGGCTAGCAGAAAAGAATCAACGGAAAGAATCGGTATCAAGTGATGAAAGGCAGCCATGTGGCATGCAAGTGAGTATACTTGCCTGAGATCCCGCAAGGTAGCAGAACTTGTCGTTGCTCACATCATCTCAACGTCCTATCCGGGAAGAAGCAATGAACCTCGAACAAACACCGGATGCAACAGTTACTACTACGTCAAAAGATCCAGCATGATCCTATTTTATATGCATGGCATGGCAAGATGCAACAGGGGAAACAACTTAAGCAATTTAATCGGAACCGGAGTCCGGAGAAATAGGAATTGGTTCAAGTTGTTTAGCTAACCATCAATATTAAATGTTGATTAACAGGTTTAAACAAGGTAGAGGTGATCTATTCAATATTAAATGGAATAGGGCAACAATTGAATTAAATACCCCAACACATTCCATATTTAAGTATTAGGTGACATTACTATTACCCGCACCCACAAATGCAATGCAAACATGATGCGATGACATTTTTAATATAGTTGATATGTTATAGAAAATAGGGCATAGGTATAGGGGTTTTAGGGTGCACACGAGTGGAAAGAAGATCTTCGGGTTCGGCGCCGGTGTCTTCGGGATGAAGAAGAAGAAGACGACAAAGAGGGGGGGTAGACGGCGGCGAGGAAGAATGGAAAGTAGACGTTCTCGCGTCGTCGTCGAGGTAGTCTAAGTAGGCGTAGTCGACGTCGGGGGCGTAGACGTTCAGATGTCGATGTAGTAGCGGGAGTAGTCGTTCTCGTGCCGTAGTCGAAGTAGTCGTTCACGTCGTTGTTCCCGTTCCGTAGCCGAAGTAGGCGTGGTAGTCGAAGTGGTCGACGGAGGAACCGCAACATCGTCATCTTCGGGGTCGATTGTGCACAGGGCGGCTTCGGGGTACAAGGCACGCACGAAGCGACAACGCAAGCGTACATGGTAGATCTTGTCGAGGTAGCGGAACTTGTCGACGAAGATCTTGTCGTCGAGGTACGGCTCGGGGTCGATCTTGTCGGTGGTTGTCGTTCTCGGGTCGAGGATCTTGGCGATGTCGGTCCTCGGATTTGGCGACGGGAGCCCGTGGACACGCATAAAGGCGGCGACCACACAAGCATCATGTCACCAGAAGATGACATCGAACACGACGTCGTGATGTCCCTCAGTGACTATCATTCACAAGAGTGCTTGCCACACACAGAAAACGGAAACCTCGACCCCGACAAACAGAACACGAGCGTGAACGAATGCCCGCGAGGAACACAACCTCATGTGGTATTTTCATCGAACACCTTGTGGGCGTCAAGGACAGAGTGAGGAGGGTCATGGAAGACAAGGGCTGGCGCGGAGATGACGTACGACGGCCGGAGGAGGCAGCAGGAGACGGCGCCGGTGCTGCTGGGTCAAGGGAAAAGAGTGGACAGGCGGGGAGAAGGGCCGGGCGTCGCCATGGCCGTGGAGGTCGGAGGAGGGCGGCCATGGAAGCGGGGCTCGTCGGAGCGGCGCCCAGTGCAGAGAAGAGCGGCCAACCGTGGCGCTAGAGACATGGGCGTGGTCATGGCCGAAGGTGGAAGGAGAGGAGGGGCAGCAGCCATGGCGCTCGGGTGCGGGGAAGCTCCATGGCACTCGGCAGGCGAGGGAGAGGGGCGACGGGGGAAGAGGAGACGGGGCGGGCAGGGCGCAGCGACCAGCCGAGGAGGAGCCAGGGCGGCGGCGACCTACTGTGCGGGGAGGGCGGCCGGACTTGGGCGAGGTGAGAGAGGCGGCGGTGGAAGGCCGCAGCGGCGGGAACGGCGAGCTCGAGGGGGCTGCACGGGGCGGAGCCATGGGAGGAGGCAGGGCGGAGCTGGGCTCGATGGGAGGAGGACGCGAGGAGGGAACGAGCGAGGGAAGAAGGGGGCGCTCGGGAGGACAGCGTACGAGGCGAGAGGAGCGTGCGAGGGGAGGACGAAGGGAACCAGGGGATCGATCGATCCCCTGCGTGCGTGCGTGCGGTTCGCTTTTCTTTCTTTCTTTTTTTATTTTTTTGTTGGTGGAGGGACCTATCGGTAATTAACAGAAACGGCGGGGGGTAGATGGAGAGGGAGAGGAAGATTTAGGGTTTAGGGGCTGGGAGTGCGGCTGGGCCTGGCTGGGCCTATTCCGGCCCAGTTCGGCCGGCTGGCTGCCTCTCTCTCTCTTTCTTAATTTTTTTTTGTTTGGTTTTTTTTTATTACTGTTTTCAGCACTGTTTAGGTGATAAAAAAAAATAGAATTAGACATCAAATAATTTTCTGTAAATTTTAGCAAACAAAATCTAATTACTTTCATTTAGTGTGCAAGTTTTAAAATGCATGAAAAAATGTGTGATGCCATGATGCACAAAAGGAAAAACAACACGCAAGCAATTGGGGAAAATCCCCGGACGTTACAGACGACACCACTAACAAGGGATTGCGCCCTCGCAATCCACCTGATAACCCGGGAGGGGAAAGAAGTTCGACTATCGATTCTTCGTGCTTCCAGTTGATCTCCTCGACACCACTAACAAGGGATTCTTGCTCGGAGTGACGACGATGTTCTTCCACCAGGAAATCTTCCGATGATCGAACCTATTAGGTTAAAGGCTCAGAAAACGTCCACCCACGTAGGATCCTAACACTTTGAAAGATTGAGTACGAGAGTAGACTCCAAAACAAATAAGATGGGAGGGGAAATAGAATAGAGATAAGGAGAAAACATGAATCCTATTGAGATGTTTTTCCAAAATAGTTTAGCAGAAATAGTTTTTGACACTCTAGAAACATCGACCGTTAGCGAGGTTATCCTACAGGCTTTGCGGACCCGTTGCTTCGATAACCATTCGTATCGAAACAATCTCGGGAATCGGAACCAAGGCTCTGATACCATTTGTAACGCCCCGAGATCGGGCATTATGCAGAATTCAGCATTCCCGCCAACTCCGCATAATAACCGATTCCAGGTTGCCATTTATGATAACATTACAATAGTTCACGAATAATCCACAATTACAACAGCATCAGAAAGATACAAGATGACTCAAACGAGCCGGGGTTACAACTGATACAATACAAAGATCCAAATAACAGCGGAAGAAACAAACGTCCGTCTACGGACAAGATCCAAATTGGACTAAGAGTCCTGAAGATAACCGAAGGCGTCCAATCCCTGCCCAGGCCAAGCCGGAGGGATTCCCAAGCTAACGTCGTCAGACTTCAAACCTGTTGACTGCAAGTTGGAATTTGCAGCCACGAAAGAGATTCGTGGGTCAGTACGGTTAGGTACTGGCAAGGGGGACAAAGCCCATACTCACAAGAATACCGGCGTAGCCAATCATCACAAGATACAAATACTTTAGGATCAACGGAGAAGAAGGGGTTATTGCAAATAAGCGACAAAAGGCTGCACTAACCAACTACAGAGATTCTATTACTTCCAACTATCAGAAAGGAGATAAGATCGAGTGATAGTAACCAACTGAAGGATAACTTCAAACAAACCCATCCTGGATCTCGCCCCTTTAGCCAAAGAAGCAATCCGAGGATAACTCACACCGCTGTATTAAAGATGAGTCAAGTTATTGTGTGAATAACCTATTACTAGTCAAGTTATTAATCATTGGGTGAAACATGATTGATCATTATGTTGAAGTTGTCCTGAGTACTTGTTAGCCAGTACTTTCACCAAGTAATCCATAACCGCGGAAAACACGGCTTCTCGAGAAGATTTACCCTGCAGGGGTGCACCAAAGTAACCACACTCATGAATATCCCGCCAGATGGAATGCCTCCCACCAAGCGGGGCACTCAACACAATCCAACCCTTCTTCGCATCAAGCCCAAAGCACCGCGTGCTGTGCGTGCGCGGCTAATCGAGCCCCACGAAGAAAAGGGGACCCTCATAGCACTGGAAGACCACGCCGCCCTAAATGCCGACTACGAAAGTTCCACCCGGGATCCAAGGGCTCGCAAGATCATGCATGCATCAAATGGAAAGCCCGAACTAGTACGGCGATTTGGACGAGATGCGAATCGAGTCAAACTGAGGGGGAGCCCATACTCCCCAAATGCGGGTAGTGCGCTCATCATGGATCAGTAGACAAGACCCTTTTCCTAATTAGGGGGTCGACACTAGCGGGCCTCAAAACCACCCTGGGCCTCCCGCCGGTGCCTTATCATCAAAATTATTATTAACATTTAGCATTAACAGGATTGATTGATTAACTTCGAGCCCCCGGTACGATAATAAAAGAGTACGATAGTAAAAGAAGTAATCGACAACGAGCTCGAGCAAAAGCAACCCTAAGCAAGATAGTAAGACACAGGCACAAACAATGGTTATAGGTAGGGAGGTGAGGCAGTATCAGGGTTAAGGGATTCAGGTGATGGGTTCGTAACAGAAACAACTACTACTAAGGCTAGCAGAAAAGAATCAACGGAAAGAATCGGTATCAAGTGATGAAAGGCAGCCATGTGGCATGCAAGTGAGTATACTTGCCTGAGATCCCGCAAGGTAGCAGAACTTGTCGTTGCTCACATCATCTCAACGTCCTATCCGGGAAGAAGCAATGAACCTCGAACAAACACCGGATGCAACAATTACTACTACGTCAAAAGATCCAGCATGATCCTATTTTATATGCATGGCATGGCAAGATGCAACAGGGGAAACAACTTAAGCAATTTAATCGGAACCGGAGTCCGGAGAAATAGGAATTGGTTCAAGTTGTTTAGCTAACCATCAATATTAAATGTTGATTAACAGGTTTAAACAAGGTAGAGGTGATCTATTCAATATTAAATGGAATAGGGCAACAATTGAATTAAATACCCCAACACATTCCATATTTAAGTATTAGGTGACATTACTATTACCCGCACCCACAAATGCAATGCAAACATGATGCGATGACATTTTTAATATAGTTGATATGTTATAGAAAATAGGGCATAGGTATAGGGGTTTTAGGGTGCACACGAGTGGAAAGAAGATCTTCGGGTTCGGCGCCGGTGTCTTCGGGATGAAGAAGAAGAAGACGACAAAGAGGGGGGGTAGACGGCGGCGAGGAAGAATGGAAAGTAGACGTTCTCGCGTCGTCGTCGAGGTAGTCTAAGTAGGCGTAGTCGACGTCGGGGGCGTAGACGTTCAGATGTCGATGTAGTAGCGGGAGTAGTCGTTCTCGTGCCGTAGTCGAAGTAGTCGTTCACGTCGTCGTTCCCGTTCCGTAGCCGAAGTAGGCGTGGTAGTCGAAGTGGTCGACGGAGGAACCGCAACATCGTCATCTTCGGGGTCGATTGTGCACAGGGCGGCTTCGGGGTACAAGGCACGCACGAAGCGACAACGCAAGCGTACATGGTAGATCTTGTCGAGGTAGCGGAACTTGTCGACGAAGATCTTGTCGTCGAGGTACGGCTCGGGGTCGATCTTGTCGGTGGTTGTCGTTCTCGGGTCGAGGATCTTGGCGATGTCGGTCCTCGGATTTGGCGACGGGAGCCCGTGGACACGCATAAAGGCGGCGACCACACAAGCATCATGTCACCAGAAGATGACATCGAACACGACGTCGTGATGTCCCTCAGTGACTATCATTCACAAGAGTGCTTGCCACACACAGAAAACGGAAACCTCGACCCCGACAAACAGAACACGAGCGTGAACGAATGCCCGCGAGGAACACAACCTCATGTGGTATTTTCATCGAACACCTTGTGGGCGTCAAGGACAGAGTGAGGAGGGTCATGGAAGACAAGTGCTGGCGCGGAGATGACGTACGACGGCCGGAGGAGGCAGCAGGAGACGGCGCCGGTGCTGCTGGGTCAAGGGAAAAGAGTGGACAGGCGGGGAGAAGGGCCGGGCGTCGCCATGGCCGTGGAGGTCGGAGGAGGGCGGCCATGGAAGCGGGGCTCGTCGGAGCGGCGCCCAGTGCAGAGAAGAGCGGCCAACCGTGGCGCTAGAGACATGGGCGTGGTCATGGCCGAAGGTGGAAGGAGAGGAGGGGCAGCAGCCATGGCGCTCGGGTGCGGGGAAGCTCCATGGCACTCGGCAGGCGAGGGAGAGGGGCGACGGGGGAAGAGGAGACGGGGCGGGCAGGGCGCAGCGACCAGCCGAGGAGGAGCCAGGGCGGCGGCGACCTACTGTGCGGGGAGGGCGGCCGGACTTGGGCGAGGTGAGAGAGGCGGCGGTGGAAGGCCGCAGCGGCGGGAACGGCGAGCTCGAGGGGGCTGCACGGGGCGGAGCCATGGGAGGAGGCAGGGCGGAGCTGGGCTCGATGGGAGGAGGACGCGAGGAGGGAACGAGCGAGGGAAGAAGGGGGCGCTCGGGAGGACAGCGTACGAGGCGAGAGGAGCGTGCGAGGGGAGGACGAAGGGAACCAGGGGATCGATCGATCCCCTGCGTGCGTGCGTGCGGTTCGCTTTTCTTTCTTTCTTTTTTTTTTTGTTGGTGGAGGGACCTATCGGTAATTAACAGAAACGGCGGGGGGTAGATGGAGAGGGAGAGGAAGATTTAGGGTTTAGGGGCTGGGAGTGCGGCTGGGCCTGGCTGGGCCTATTCCGGCCCAGTTCGGCCGGCTGGCTGCCTCTCTCTCTCTTTCTTAATTTTTTTTTTGTTTGGTTTTTTTTTTATTACTGTTTTCAGCACTGTTTAGGTGATAAAAAAAAATAGAATTAGACATCAAATAATTTTCTGTAAATTTTAGCAAACAAAATCTAATTACTTTCATTTAGTGTGCAAGTTTTAAAATGCATGAAAAAATGTGTGATGCCATGATGCACAAAAGGAAAAACAACACGCAAGCAATTGGGGAAAATCCCCGGACGTTACATTATCCTTAGCCGGATCCTGCGCAGCGTCCTTTGGGCCGGGTTACACCTTGGAGTTGGCCTACCGGGTTATTATCCCTCCATCAGTAGTCCCCAGAATAGCTTGGGCTTCACGGATTCTTCCTTGAAGCGCCTGCTATTCCCTGCAAAAATATCAAACGCACAAGTGTATGGAGGCCGGGTTAAGGTGCTTTGACAAATAGCTAGGCCCAACTCCATGGTGGCCATATAGTAACCCGGCTTTTCTCCAAGTACTTGGCTTAGCTTTCCAGGTCTAAACCCTGATAAAAATGCCAAAAGCCCGACTTACTTTACTCGATAATTAACCTTGGTATCGCGGAAAATATCTCCTTCTTATTTCTGCCCGGATATCACGTTCAACACTTAAAGCATATCTCAAAAAATCCGCACAGATGACCGTTATCCCCAAAATTTCCGGATTCCGCCCGTTAGGATAGGTTTATCCACCCGCATCTTATAAATAGAGCTCAGAGGGTAACTTAGATCCCAACGCTTCACTCCAACCTTCCCTTTGCTTCCTTATTGCCTGCGCTCCGCAATTCCACAAGAATCTCAAGCCCGCCATCGTAGCAAGGCCGCCGCCGGCCACGTTCATCCTTGAACTGTTCCGTGCCGCCGCCAAACTCCGCCACCGCGCCTTCATTCCGCTCATCAAGGGTTGCAGGGGGACATCCAGACCGCGACATCGGCCGCCGCCACGCCAGATTCAAGCTCCTCCCAGTAAGTATTCGTCAAAATAGCTCCGCAATTTTTCGATTCACCTTAGATTGGATCTAGGTCAACCCGCGGGCCGTTTTTCCTATTGCACCGGATTAGATCGATTTGACGCTCACTAACTCCTTTAACAACCTGTTTGATGATTACACCCCATCCTCCTACCATTATTAATCACCAATTTCTTCGTAGAATCGTCCGCAAGTTTTCCAATCTAGATCCATTTCACCTCAATTTTCCGCGCATAACATTGACACCCGGAAAATCCTCCTTTTCCGGATATTTTGCTTGCAGTAGATACATGGGCAACCACCCGTCTTCCCCAAATAATTTTCAATACGTAAGTGACCAATAATCTCCATAGTTGTACTTAATACCCGGATACCTCGCAATCTTCACTCCATGGTGTGATACCCGGATAGTTTTTAGTTTTCATACTTTCTTGATACTCCAGACTCGGATAATCCAATACTTCCGAGTCTTATTTCCTGTACCTTTTTTCCTTGCATTTTGCAGGTTGATCCCATGGCTCCCAAAAGGCATGGGAAACAGCCAGCCCAGGCGAAGACAACCCAATCCATATCCGCCAATTGGGGGCGATCCACAGTCACAAAGGCCAAGCTGGACGAGCTGGCCGAGTTGGGGGTCCTTCCTTCTCAAAAGGACATTCATTGGAGGGCGCCGGGTGATGAGACCCGGCCCACACCTGCCGAGGATGAGGTAATCTGTTTTATAGAGCACGTGACCCGGGGATTCCGTCCTCCAGGTCACCCTTTCTTTCGTGAGGTCCTGAGCCATTATGGCCTCAGGATATTCGACATAGGGCCTAACTCTATGTTGAATATTACCCACTTCATTGTGCTGTCCGAGTCATACCTGTGCACCCCACCAAGTTTGGCTCTCTTCACCGAACTTTTCCAGTGCAAACCGTGCCGCGAAAGCGGCGACGGAGCACTTCTTGCTTGCGGCGGAGTCTCTATCCAGCGCCGCAAGAATTCTCTAATGCCACCTCTTACTCTTAATTCACACGTCAAACACTGGAAACTCTCATACTTCTATTGCCGGGACACCTCCCCACCCGGCGAAAAGAGGTTGCCGGGTTACTCAGAAGGCCTCCTTGATATCTCCGAGAAATTTAATGCTTTCGCCCCAGACTCGGACAGGGAAGCAATCCTGCCTTCACTAGCTAGAATAGCCGTCCTCTCAGCCCAAGGCCTTCTTGGGCTCAACTTAGTGAAAACTTGGGTCGACTTCCGGATCCAACCCAATTCTATCCGCTCCAGATTGATGTGCGAATACTCGGGGCACACCACAGACGCACTTCGATATTCCACCAAGAGCTTTGCAGCCGGGGATACCAACAAAACCATCAAGGGCTTCTTGATGGAGAAGCTGGAGGTGATAAAGAACATCGCCGGGTTACCTCCGTTTACTCGGGAAAACCCGGCCCCAGCGGTAAGACCCGATACTCATAAGTTTATTTCCTCATCTTGACTCGATACTGCTCCTAGTTCTTATTTTCATCTTTCTGTCTCAGGCCGATGATCCTTTCTGGACAGTTGAAACCTCCCCCCTTCCAAAGACCCGGAAGAAGAAGATGAGCCGGCTGACGGTGATGAAGGTATTTGCCCGGATCTTGTATTATCTTTACTTGCATCATTTTCCTCCCATTTAACTTTTTCCCACGGACACACACTCGGTTCGCAGGGCTGGAGGACGAAGATGAGAAGGACGAGGATGACCCGGAGGCTACCGAATCTGATCAAGAGGCAACAGTTGGAGCCAAGAGGAAGACCAGAGGGGCAGTGTCCAAGGTTCCTTTCTCTTCTATATCCTCTGAACATTACTCCTTCGATGCCATGCGACAACTTAACCATCAATTATCGAACTCGTCGTACTTGAAGGATTCTATCCCGGCCAAGCGCAGAGTGACCCGGAGTTCACCAGGGGACGATCCCCTTAACCCGGGTATCTCCTCCTCGCCAAACCTCCATGCCGATATTCCTCTTCCTCGCCCCTCCAAATCTTCTCAGCGCCATCCATCTCCCAATCACCCACTCGCGGGGCAATTCCAGGTCCCACTATCGGTCCCTTTGGCAGCTTCATCTGCTTCCAGCAGCGAACTCCCGCCTGATTACGCTGTAAATACCGGGTGAGTCTTTATTATACGACATCCTTTCATACCTGATAACTTTCAATTGCTGTTGCTAACTGCTCTTCCTCCCTTTCTTTAGCGCTCAAGTCACAGTTAGTGACCCGGAGAATGTGGAGATGGATAACCGGGAGGCGGAGAAGCCGACTGAGAACATAGACGCCGCAACTGGCGGTGATACTGAGAACAACCAGGAACAAGGCCCCTTGGGCGATCCACTTCACCAAGCCGCCGGGTCTCCCGCGTCATCCGAACCAGTGGACGAGGAGATCGAGGTTCCGGACACGAGGATGGGTTCTCCCAACCCGGATACCCAGACTGTCCGGGTCTCGACCACAAGGGCGGGGAGAGCTCCCCCATCAGGCGACCAGGCTGCCGGCTCTTCTGGTGTCCGACCCGAGGACCTGACGTTTGCCCAGATGCTCGAAACCCTGCGCACTTTGAGGGCTAATGAAGAAAACATCTTGGAGGCTTTAATAGCCAAACACGAGGTAAACCCGAATAATACTGCTTGTGTCCTTATCTAGTCCCCAAGTTCCGAGTGAATTGACTCACAATTTGCTTGGAACTTTACGGTATAACCGACTAATGGCTTGCCCCTTCCTTGCATCCGTGCAGTCCTTCGTGACTCAATCTGAGGAGAAACTGGCAAAGGCCACCAAGCTCATTGAAAAGGAGGTGGCTCTGCGTGAGGCGGCCGAGGCTGAGGCCAGGAGGAGTAGGACGATAATGAAGAAGTATAGGAGGAGGGCTCACACAGCGGAAGATGATCTAACGAGCCTTTCTGTTCAAATTGCTGATACGTATCGTGCTTTGCTTGGTATGTTTCTTCATCCGGGTTATCCTTCTGATAAATAGCCGGAGTTTCCTTACTCATGTTTCCATTTCTTTCTGCAGGTCCGGATGAAGTGATGCCGGACGAGGATGATATTGCCAGGCTGAAAACTATCAAGAGCGTTATCCGGCAGCTATGCGCCGGAACCAAATGGATCCTTCAAGAAATACGGTGGCCGGGTAAAGGGCATGGCGACCTGAAGAAAATGCTAGGCACTTGCTCCACTATCCCCGAGTGGATTTGGCACTGGAAACGCTCGTCCTGCTGGGTTGGAGTAACCCGGGGGCTTGTGCTTGCCAAGGATTACTTCCCTAAGCTCGAGCTAGCCAAGCTTATGGGCGGTTTCCCGGAATTCAAGTTTGATGGGTCCAAGTTCTCCGTGAAGGATTTCCAGGCCGTCCAGAAGGAGGTCCGTTACCCGGCCAGCGTGATTGCTGACGGCTTAGATGTCGATTCCCTCGTTCCTGCATATGATGCTGCTGGTGAAGCGGTTAAGTCGGATCTTCCCGAGCCGTATGACATGCTGGCCCGATGGAAGGAGGAAGCTGCTAAGTTGAGGGAGGAGGCTGCCAAAAAGAAAGCTGAAGCCGATTCCGCGCCCGCTACCTCCACACCAGTCATTCCTCCTCCTGTGCGAGCCGGTACTGCTGATCCGGGTGCTGCTGCTACCCCAAGTGATGGCAAGGGTAAGGCGAAGAAGGACGCCGCGGCCTAGAACGCCGACTGATACCGGATATTACTTCATATGCGTCAGTCGGCCGATGTGTTGTTAAAACAACTATTTTTGGATGGTGCGCCTTTGCACCTTTGATACTATTTACCGAAGTTTGTAATGCACTGTAGGTTCTTGATACACTTTGTGCTTCTTCTGATCGTTTATATTTACCCACTTTTGAGTCAACTTGTTCTTGATATCCGACTTCCTTTACGATCCCTTTTGTGAGACTCGGTTTCCGAGTTTCATGGGTGCTGACGAGCGGACTTGCTTCTAAGTCCCCAAGTCCCCAAGACTCGGATGTTTGGGTTTTTTGAGCCTTAGCAACTAAGCTACTTTTTCTTTTCCAAAATCCCGAATCGCCAAAACCCGAATTTCCGAGTCTGGGATATGTGGTCTTGTCGAAGAGAACGAGTTTGTTGTTTGCTAAGCCCAAACCCAGAGCCGTTTCACATAGGTAATGAAGTTATGCTTGATAAACGTTGAGTTTCCAGCTATTAGCCTTATACTCTGCATAACTTGTGGTTTAGATGACCCTTTTGACAATCTTGTACTATAAGCCGGCTTTCGCGTGGATATCATGTTGTTACATCTATACGAAAACAGGGTCAGGCAAGTCCCATTGGGCTTCATGGCTGATTGTAATCGTAAGCGAGCAAATCATGCCACTTTTATTGCGATTCACATCGAGCTTAAGTAAGAAAAGTCAAGAAAGTTTGGCTCCTTTGTCCGGTTATAAGATTGCAGCCGTACTCGTTTGCGAGTAATCGGCCCTTATAACTCATAGGCATCAAGGCCGGGTCATTGAGTTTGCAACTGTGCTATTCAAGCAATCAGCCCCCAAGACCTATATATATGCAACATACTGAGATTAAAGAACATGAGAATAACCACTTCTTTTCTTGATATGAGAACGTTAGGTCAGCAACCCGCCTCATTAAAAACCCATCCAGTCCCCAAGGGTACCCTGGATAGGAAAAGAGTACGTCTGAAACCTGCTACCTGTTACATCGTGCAATTCCACTTGCCAATATAGTCTTTACTAAGTACAATATGGACGTAGCTGAGCCACGTTCCATGGCTGTCTCTTTCTTGCATAGATGAAGTGGTATGAGCGGTGTCATTAACTGTAGCCGACTCTTCCCTTGCATCTACCAAGTAATATGATCCATTGTGCAGATTCCGGCTTATGATAAACGGTCCTTCCCATGGTGGTGATAATTTGTGTTTTCCTTCGTTTGACTGTACCAGGCGCAGAACCAGGTCTCCTTCCTGGAAGACCCGGGTTTTCACGCGCCGGCTATGATACCTCCGTAAATCTTGATGATATATGGCTGATCTTTCCAGGGCTTGTTCCCTTTGTTCTTCTAACATATCTACGGCGTCCTGCCGGGTCTTTTCGTTCTCCACTTTGACGTAAGCTGATACTCGCGGTGAATCGTGAATAATGTCACTCGGTAACACTGCTTCCGCACCATAGACCATGAAGAAGGGTGTCATCTGAGTGGATCTGTTAGGTGTAGTGTTGATACCCCAAACCACGGAAGGAAGTTCTTCGACCCATGCACCAGCAGCCCTGATACAGGGAACTCGCAATCGTGGTTTTAATCCGCGAAGCAATTCTTGGTTTGCCCTCTCCACTTGTCCATTGGCCTGTGGATGAGCCACTGATGCTACATCAAGCCGGATTCCATTGGTGCCACAGAACTTTTCCATCTCACCAAGAGACATGTTGGTTCCATTGTCAGTAATTATGCTGTGGGGATACCCGAACCGGTAGATAATTCTTTTCAGGAACTTGACTGCTGTAGCTGCTTCGCAATTAGTAACTGGCATAACCTCAACCCACTTGGTAAACTTATCAATAGCCACTAAAAGGTGCGTCTTCTTGCAAGGTGACATATGAAAGGGGCCAACCATGTCCATACCCCAGACAGCGACGGCCAAGTTAACGGGATGGTCCGTAATTCCATAGCCGGCACATGGGTTTGGCGAGCGTACCTTTGACATCCGTCACAGCTTGCTACTAATCGTTCCGCATCTGCTAGAGCCGTGAGCCAGAAGAATCCGTGTCGATAAGCCTTGGCCAAAAGGGATCTTGTGGATGCATGATGCCCACAATCACCTTCATGGATTTCCTTGAGAATCTGTCGGCCTTCTTCTGGTGCCACACAGCGCAAAAATACCCCCGCGGCGCTTCTCTTGTATAATTCCCCGTTGATGATAGAATATCCCTTTGCTCGCTGCAGAATTTGCCTTGCTAACACCTCTTGCTGTGGTAACTCGCCCCGTGATAGGTAGGCCAAAAACGGTTCTGTCCACTCGGGAATAGCACGTACAGTGGCCACGAGTCCTAAATTCGGGTCTTGATTTGCCAATTCCTCCTCTGACTCGGTTTTAACTGATGGTCGCCACAATTCGTCCAGGAAAACGTTAGGTGGAACCGGCTCTCTGCGCGAGCCGAGTCTAGCGAGGGCGTCGGCTGCCTCATTCTTTCTTCTGTCTATATGCTCCACCTCATACCCGGAAAAACATCCTGCAACCCTATCAACTTCCCTGCGGTATGCTGCCATAGTTGCGTCCTTTCTATCCCAAGTTCCTGACACCTGCTGTACCACAAGGTCCGAATCTCCGAAGCATCGTATCCTTTTAATGTTCATCTCCTTGGCTACCTTTAAGCCATGCAATAGGGCCTCATACTCGACCACGTTGTTGGAACAGTCAAAGTGAATTTGTAGTACGTAACTCAATTTGTCTCCTTTGGGTGATGTTAGCACCACTCCAGCTCCTGATCCCTCGTACTGCTTTGATCCATCGAAGTGCATGATCCATGACTCGGAGTTTGGAACCATGGTAGTCATGCATGTGTGTGTCCAATCATTAACGAAATCAACCAAAGCCTGAGATTTGATTACTGACCTGGGCTCGTAGCTGATGTGATAATCCCCCATTTCTAAATCCCATTTGGCTATTCTTCCGGTCGCATCCGAGTTTCTGATGATATCCGATATTGGTATTGAGCTAACCACTGTTATGGGGTGTTCCTGGAAATACGGCTTCAGTTTCCGGCTGGCCATAAAGACCCCGAAAACCAGCTTTTGCCAATGCGGATAGCGCTGCTTTGCCTCTGATAATACCTCACTGACATAATAAACCGGCCTCTGGACTGGGTAACCTTTCCCATCCTCTTTACGCTCCACAACCACTACTGCACTGACAGCTCGGGGGCCAGCTGCCACGTATAGCAACATAGGCTCTTTAGGACCCGGGGCCGCTAGTACTGGTGCTTCAGATAACTGCTTCTTTAGTGCCTCGAACGCCTCATCCGCCTCTTGATCCCATACAAATTTGTCGGATTTTCTCAAGAGCCGGTACAAGGGTATTGCCTTTTCTCCGAGTCTTGATATAAATCGGCTCAAGGCTGCTACGCTGCCCGTGAGCTTTTGAACATGCTTCAAATTTTCCGGCTTTTTCAGACTTTGGATAGCTTTGATTTTGTCCGGGTTTGCTTCAATTCCTCTCTCGGAAACGATAAAGCCAAGTAATTTCCCGGCTGGAACTCCAAATACGCACTTTGTCGGGTTAAGCTTCATCTGATACCTCCTTAAGTTCTTGAACGTCTCTTTTAGATCATCGATAAATGTTTCTGCCTTCCTGGTCTTGATAACCACATCATCCACATAAGCATGGATGTTGCGTCCAATTTGGTCCTCGAAGCACTTCTGAATACACCGTTGATAAGTTGCGCCAGCATTCTTCAACCCAAACGTCATGGTTTTGTAACAAAAGGCCCCAAAAGGGGTTATAAACGATGTTTTCTCCCAATCCTCCCTCTTGAGTTTAATCTGATGATATCCGGAATAAGCGTCCAGAAAACATAATAGGTCGCTCCCAGCTACTACATCTATGATCTGATCTATCCTTGGCAGTGCGAACGGATCCTTTGGGCAATGCTTGTTGAGACTCGTAAAATCAATGCACATCCTCCACTCATTGGTCTTTTTCATCACTAGCACCGGATTTGCTAACCAATCCGGATGAAATACTTCCATGATGAAGCCGGCTGTCAATAGCCGAGCAATTTCTTCACCTATAGCTTTCCTTCTTTCCTCATTCATCTTCCTCAAGCCCTGCTTCACAGGCCTGGACTTGGGATCTACATGCAAACTGTGCTCTGCCAACTCTGTAGTGATACCCGGCATGTCGCTAGGTGTCCAGGCGAATACGTCCGCATTCGAACGAATAAACTCCACAAGTGCCTTCTCCTGCTCGCTGTCCAAGTTAGACCCTATAGTAAATTCGAGGTGATCCGACTCTGGCCCCCAGCCGGAATCGTCCACCATCTTCTCTCCTTCGTGGTCGATGTAGATCTCGCCGATGACTAGTTTCTCCATATTCTTCCGAGCTTCTCCCGTGATATAAACACCTTTGGACGCAGGCCCCACGGTGGGCGCCAACTGTCGTGGGATAATCACGGCAGACGTTACCGGGGGTAACTGATCTTGGGGCAAGACGACACAGGCGTTTGGGAGAGGGTTTAGCTCAGAGGAAAACATGATGGAACTCGATCTGGTAGCCGGCAATCAAGTCGCCGAGTCTCCGATCTCAATATAATAACTCAACTCTCGTATTACACTGGATATTCGATATTAGGTGATATTGCTAGGACTTGGATCCCTCTCAACTAACCTAGGGGTCGGTTTATAAAGCACCCGTACCCCCTAGCTTGTCCTCCAAGGCGCACCCTGAATCCTACCCGGACACCGCATACAAACCCTAACTTTCCTTATTGTAACCCACAAACCGGGTTACAGGGCCTACAAATGTGGGCCTTCCTGAAGTTTCTTTATCCTTAGCCGGATCCTGCGCAGCGTCCTTTGGGCCGGGTTACACCTTGGAGTTGGCCTACCAGGTTATTATCCCTCCATCAGTAAAGGACTTCAAAAAATATTTCCTTCTCTGCTTTGGTAAGAGCGTAGCTGCTTAAGTAATGGTGCCCTGTATCCGTGTGCTTGTTGCTTGGGTCTTTCATACGTTGCTGGTCCTCCCGTGCTTCTAGCGTATCTTTTGACTTCCCATACACGCCCAGGAAGCATAGCAGATTGACGCAGAGATTCTTTGTCATGTGCATCACGTCGATTGAAATGCGGACCTCTAGAACTTTCCAATAGGGTAGCTCCCAAATTATAGATTTCTTCTTCCACATGGGTGCGCGCTTATCAGGGCCGTTCGGAACAGGTTGGCTGCCATCACCCTTCCCAAAGATTACTTTTAGGTCCTTGGCCATATCGAATACATCATTGCCACTACAGAGGTCAGGCTTCTTCCGGGTATCTGCCTCACCTCTGAAATGATTCCATCCTTTCTTTCTTACGGGATGCTTGATCGGAAGAAATCTACGATGCCCCAGGTATACAACCTTCTTACATTTATCCAAATAAACACTGTGAGTCTTATCTAAACAGTGTGTGCATGCGTTGAATCCCTTGTTTGTATGTCCGGAAATGTTACTAAGAGCAGGCCAATCATTGATGGTTACGAAAAGCAACGCCCGTAGGTCAAATGGCTTTTGTTCATTCTCATCCCACACACGTACACCTGGTTTGCCCCACAATTGTAAGAGTTCTTCCACTAATGGCCTTAGATACACATCCATGTCGTTTCCAGGTTGCCTTGGGCCTTGGATGAGAACTGGCATCATAATGAACTTGCGCTTCATGCACAACCAAGGAGGAAGGTTGTAGATACATAGAGTCATGGGCCAGGTGCTATGACTGGAGCTCTGCTCCCCAAAAGTATAAAAGCCATCTGTACTTAGACCAAACCATAAGTTTCTTGCCTCTCATGTAAAGTCCGGGAAGTCTCTCTCGATCTTTCTCCACTGCGATCCATCGGCGGAGTGTCTCAACTTTCCGTATTTCTTACGGTCTTCTTTGTGCCATCGTAACAACCTAGCATGCTCTTTGTTTCTAAACAGACGTTTCAACCGTGGTATTATAGGAGCATACCACATCACCTTTGCAGGAACCCTCTTACGGGGGGCTCACCGTCAACATCACCAGGGTCATCTGGTCTGATCTTATACCGCAGTGCAATGCATACCGGACATTCATCCAAATTCTCGTACTTCTCACTGGGGTAGAGGATGCAATCATTAATGCATGCATGTATCTTCTGTACATCTAAGCCTAGAGGGTACAGAGCTTTCTTTGCTTCGTACGTACTCTCAGGCAATTCGTTATCATTTGGAAGCTTCGGCTTCATTAGTTGAAATAAACTCTCAAATGCCTTGTCAGTCACAATGTTCTGTGCCTTCCATTTCAGCAACTCCAGTGTGGTACCGAGCTTTGTGCTGCCATCTTCGCAATTTGTGTACAACAACTTTTTGTGATCCTGTAACATATTGTCCAGCTTCAACCTCTCCAATTCACTTCCACAGTCTTCCCTTGCATCGGCAATAACTCGGCCAAGATCATCATCAGGCTCTTCTGATGCCCGTTCTTGATCACCTCCTTCTTCTGCATTGTCTTCCATTGCAGTATCACCGTATTCAGGGAACACAGGATCTTCTTCTTTATTGTCTTCCATCACAACCCCTCTTTCTCCATGCTTGGTCCAGCAATTATAGTTGGGCATGAAACCTCTCCAAAGTAGGTGGCCGTGAAGGACTCTCAAGGAAGAGTGCTCCCTGACGTTCCGACAATCAACACATGGGCAACACATAAAGCCATTATCTTTGTTCGCCTGAGCTACAACGAGAAATGCATTCAGGCCTGCCATATACTCGGAAGTGCGTCGGTCACCGTACATCCATCGCTGCCGTGCATCCATCTACATCAAATAATTAAGTTTATCAAAAAACCTTACAATAACATCTTCAATAGAGAAATGACCATAGTACATCGACAAATATAAATTTTTCATGTATCAATTATAGATGAAAAAGATAAGTTTGCTAACCTCGGTCGAAGATACCATTTTCTGTGAGCTTATGTGTGGCTCTGGTATTTCTTCGAACACCTCGTGTGCATAGTAAAAGAACACACACTAGCACCCACCTCTCTCACTCCTCCAAGCAAAAAAAACAGAGGGAAGGGGGGCTGGGAGGCAGTATATGTAGGGCAAGGGGGCCATTCGTCCCGGTTTGTGGCATGAACCGGGACCAATGCCGTTGCACGTGCCACGTGGCGTGTGGCGAGGCATTAGTCCCGGTTCATGCCACAAACCGGGACAAATGCCGGCTAACGAACCGAGACAAATGCCCTTAGGCGAATTCTGCTGCCTCGGGCGCACAAACCGGGACCAATGCATAGCATTTGACTCGGATTTTAATGCAACCGGGACTAATGCCTTTTCTAGCTCAGAATGAAAGGTGTTGTTTCCACTAGTGATATGTTCCAGAGCGACCAGCACAACACCGCACAACTTGACCATAGGACCCTCCTGTCCTGGCCCGAGCACCTACATATTAGCCTAAACACGTCCGCGAAACACGAGGGGTGCCACGTGTTATCCAGCAGTTCCCTAACTGCACTTCAGATGAACTGGGCGAGCGCACATCGAAAGAAGATGTGGTTTGTGTGTTCCGTATCTCCACAGAGGGCGCAAAGCCCAGTGGACGGTTCATGCCTATGGGCAATATTGGCATTTCAGGCAATCCGATTTTAAGCGACACTTCGATCTCCCAGATCTCCGCAAAATGCTTCCTTGGCGTCCCTTGACACATCTTAAGATATATAGAGCGCATAGAGAACCTCCCCGAGGGTTCTAGTCTCCATGTGAGAGAGTCGCAGGCATCCGAGAGGGGGGTCAAGGGGAGTAGGCGTAAGAGGCCCGCCCGTTCAGCCCGTTCGGTTGGACCCAGCTCCCTTCTAAAGGTTATGTGCCACTCCCCGGAGTGACGCGCCTTGGCCACTGAGGCCTCCGGCTCCGCGGTGATAGCAAACAGAGCCAGGAAACTAGAGCACAAAGGGGAGGTTCAAGATGAATTTACAATAGTCAAGATGTGTAACGAATTTGTTTTGTTGAGTATCGGGCACTACTCACATGAAGCTCTCAACACATACCCGTAATGATACTGCCACACGCCATATCCCCACTCCGATAAAAAAAAGGCATAATTTGTAGACACATATTTTTTAATATTTCACCTTTATTAAATCAATCAATAAAGGTAGAAGGTTATATCTGATGGTATATTCGAGACAACTATTGTTTATATGGTCCAGAACGATGATAGTAACACATAAGGAGATGCATAAGGATTAACCTAAATCATGACAAACTTTTGAAGCATGATTCTCTGTGTGTAGCCTGTTATATAGTGCAATAAGAGATGTGAGAAAACAAATAATTCAAAAAAAAATACATATATAGTCTGCAGCATGTCATAAACAAATAGGATTAGTTGCTAAAATTTGGGATGGGCATTTAGCCCATTAGGTAATTTCTATTTAATCCCTAAGACCCATGCAGCCATAGAAAGTGGTGGGAGTTTAGTCTCATATTGCTAGTTAGAAGAGTTTTGCACCAGTTTATAAGGTGAGCTCTCTCCCCACTAGTGTGAGTTGGTATGAAGAGAGAGGAGTTGTGGAGGTGTTCCACACGCGCGCTCCTCCTCCTCCGCCGCCTGCCTCGCCACGCCTCGCCTCGTCATGACACGCCGCGGGTTGCATGACTGAGCCGAGCCGATGCCTTTATTTTGGCAGTCGGAAATGGGGAGTCAACAGACACGACAATAATATGAGACATCATATTGATTGTTGTATAATTGCGTCACATTTATTTTGGTAACAGCCGTATTGATCGCGTGTAATAATCGCGCGCAGTAAAACGCCGCATTTATCACATGCTACCGCCTGTAGTAAACGCCAATTGAAGTTACCGCATTTATCACATGGTAACGGCTGTAGTAAACACCAATTTAATTGACCGTTCTCCTACTAATCCGTGCCTATATATTGGAGGCTCAGCGGACACATAAAACACAACTCATACACTCTGCGTCTTTGCGTCCATTGTCGTTCCACCTCCTGTTGCTGTCGCGGGTGATCCCATCCCGTCTACCGCGTACACGGCCGACGGGAGAGCAGGCCTCCGAAACCCCGTCTCTCTAGATCCTGTACGGGAGAGGGGCGATTAGGTTTTGGGGGAGCGTCTCCTACGCGACTGCTCGCTGCTGCTGTACATCTACTTCGTCTACTACCGCGTCGCCCTCTTCGTCAACATGTCCACCGAAGCCGAACGCGTTGCTGCTGCTGCCACCGAGGCCGCCTCTGCTGCTGCTGCCGCCACCGCTGCTGCAACCGCCGCCGCGGCTGCCGCCTCTGCTACGGCTACTGCCAATTGGCCGACCGCAGGGTATAACATGTTTATCCCTATTTTTATTATTTCCATGTGTGCAATACTACTAGTTTGCGTAGATTTATCTACTATAAATCTAGTATGCAGAAACATGGTTAAATATCAGTATGTTTATGTTATGTTCATGATTTATACTTGGATTAATTCAATCTGTAAATTGCCTAAACTTTTAACAATCCAAAAACATAATACGTGTAGCAAATTTTCGATTCATGGTTTTGCTACTGCACTGAAACCGGACCCGTTTATGGGGACTTACTTTAAGTGTTGGTAGACCAAAACAATCTTATGGCTCACGGCTATGAACGTGCTCTGGGTCGCCGGTGTCACTCCCACGGGAACGATTACTCCTGAACAGGAGAAGGCGTTTAGGGATGCCACCGTCGTCTTTGTTGGATGCTTCTAAGCGTAATCGGAGATAAGTTTGTTTACGCATACTTACATATGCGGGTTGCCAAGAACTTGTGGGAGGCGCTCGAATCCAAATTCGGTGCATCCGATGCTGGCAGCGAGATGTACAGTATAGAGCAGTTCCATGACTATAAAATGGTCGAAAACCGTTCTGTATTGGAGCAGGCTCATGATATACGGTGCATCGCTAAGGAGCTTGAAATTCTCAAGTGCGTGCTACCGGGCAAGTATGTCGCGGGATGCATAATCGCCAAGCTGCCTAATTCCTGGAGGAACTTTGCCACTACTGTGAAACATCAGAGGCGTGAATTCTTAGTAGAGGATGTCATCGGTCATCTGAGTGTTGAGCAGAATTCAAGGGCAAAGAACTCGCATGGAAAAGGGAACGAAGGGACTTCTATGGCCAATTTTGTACAGAAGAACTACAACTCCCACAAGAACAAGGCGAGAACTGGTGTCCAGCTGAATACCGACTTCAAAAAGAAGGCTAAGAATACCTTCAAGAAGGATAAGAAGAAAGATGGCTGCTTCACTTGTGGTTCACTAGAACACCGGCCTGTGAAGTGCCCAAAGAAGTACATGAAGCCAGGACAGGATTCCAAGGCTGTCAACATGATTGTGAGCAACAATGAGAATGGGGCATCTGGGTATGGTAATTTGTTTACTGTATTTTTAGTTTGTCAGTCTACTGATTGGTGGATTGACACAGGTGCAAATATTCATGTGTGTGCTGGCATCTCATTGTTTTCTTCTTATCAGGTCACAAGGAACGGGTCCGTATTGATGGGGAACGAAGCAAGTGCTTCTGTACTTGGTGTTGGCACGATCGATCTTCTTATCAGCTCAAGAAGGTGCAGCATGTCCCCGCCATCAAGAAGAATCTCGTTAGTGGCTCCCTTATATGTACAGAAGGATTTAAGTTGGTGTTTGAGTCCAGTAAAGTAGTTGTAACAAAATATGGACTGTTTGTTGGAAAAGAGTATGAGTGCGGAGGTCTGTTCCGCTTTTCCCTCGCTGATTTCTGTAATAAAGTCATGAACAATATTCATTCGAGTGTTGATGAAACAGAAGTTTGGCATTCACGTCTTTTTCACGTTGGTTTTAGTTGCATGACGCGGTTAGCAAAATTATATTTAATTCCAAGTTTCACTTTAGCCAAAGGTTCTAAGTGTCATTCGTGTGTGCAAGCAAAGCAACCTCGTAAGCCCCATAAGGCTTCGGAGGAGAGACACTTGGCGTCATTAGAACTCATACATTCTGATCTCTGTGAGATGAATGGTGTGTTGACTAAAGGTGGAAAGAGATAGTTCATGATGTTAATAGACGATTCCACTAGGTTTTGATAAGTATATCTGTTAAACACTAAAGATGAGGCTCTACAGTACTTTAAAATCTATAAGGCAGAAGTTGAGAATCAACTTGAAAAGAAAATTAAACGAATCCGGTCAGATTGTGGTGGAGAGTATTTCTCTAATGAGTTTGATTCTTTCTGTGCGGAACATGGTATTATTCATGAGAGGACGCCTCCCTATTCACCTCAGTCAAATGGGGTTGCCGAACGGAAAAACCGTACTCTAACAGATTTGGTTAACGGCATGTTAGATACATCGGGTTTATCCAAGGCATGGTGGGGGAGGCTATATTGATATCATGTCATGTCCTGAATAAAGTTCCGATGAAAGATAATGAGGTCACTCCCTATGAGAAATGGGAGAAGAGAAAAACAACACCCTCGTACTTACGTACTTGGGGCTGTTTGGCGAAAGTCAATGTGCCGATCACCAAAAAGCGTAAACTTGGACCAAAGACTGTGGATTGCGTTAATTTGGGATATGCTAAGAATAGCGTTGGCTATAGATTTTTAGTAGTGAAATATGAGGTACCTGACGTGAAAGTCGGTACGATTATGGAGTCTAAAGATGCTACATTCTTTGAGGATAATTTTCCTATGAGAGATATGCAAAGCACTTCTAGACAGGAATCAGAGGAGACTCGTGAGCCTGCCATTCCTATGGAATATTATGAACAAACACATGATGAAAATCCTGAGAAGGATGATGAGGAAACCCTTGGTAGGGGCAAGAGACAGAGCACTGCAAAGTCCTTTGGTGATGATTTCCTTGTGTACCTTGTGGATGATACTCCCACTTCTATTTCAGAAGCTTATGCATCTCCAGATGCTGACTACTGGAGAGAAGCGGTCCGTAGCGAGATGGATTCCATCATGTCTAATGGAACGTGGGAGATCGCTGAACGTCCTTATGGCTGTAAACCATTAGGATGTAAGTGGGTGTTCAAAAAGAAGCTTAGGCCCGATGGTACGATTGAAAAGTACAAGGCTAGACTTGTGGCCAAGGGTTACTCCCAGAAAGAAGATGAAGATTTCTTCGATACTTATTCACCTGTGGCCAGACTGACCACCATTCGAGTATTATTCTCGTTGGCAGCCTCGCATGGTCTTCTCGTCCATCAGATGGATGTTAAGACGGCTTTCCTAAATCGAGAGTTAGATGAGGAAATCTATATGCAACAGCCAGATGGCTTGGTGATAGATGGTCAAGAAGGAAAGGTGTGCAAGTTACTAAAATCTTTATTTGGGCCGAAACAAGCACCTAAGAAATGGCATGAGAAATTCAATACAACTTTAACATATGTTGGCTTCGTTGTTAATGAAGATGACAAATATGTATATTATCGCCATGGTGGGGGCGAAGGAGTTATACTGTGTTTGTATGTTGAAGACATACTGATATTTGGGACCAACCTCAAAGTAATCAATGAGGTTAAGTCATTTCTATCCGAGAACTTTGAGATGAAAGATCTTGGTGCGGCTGATGTTATTTTGAACATCAAGCTATTGAGAGACAATGAGGGTGGGATTAGACTTCTGCAATCCCATTATGTTGAGAAGGTTTTGAGTCATTTTGGATATTCGGACTACAAAATTTCTCCAACACCATATGATCCTAGTGTGCAGATCCAAAAGTTTGGAGGCATAACTAAGGATCAGCTAAGGTACTCTAAAGTAATTGGTTCACTCATGTACCTAGCGAACGATATGAGGCCTGACATCATGTTTCTGTGTGCAAACTAAGCCGGTTTGTTTCCAATCCGGGTGATGTGCATTGGCATGCTGTAGAAAGGATTATGCGCTATCTGAAAGGTACCGTGAACCATGGACTTCACTATAGTGGAGATCCTTCGGTACTTGAAGGTTATTGTGATGCGAATTGGATCTCTGATGCTGATGAGATGAAAGCCACAACGGGGTATGTGTTTACCCTTTGAGGTGGTGCTGTTTCCTGGAAGTCTTGCAAGCAAACGATCTTAACGAGATCGACAACGGAAGCAGAATTAACAACATTAGACACATCTAGTGTCGAAGCAGGATGGCTTCGAGATCTTTTGATGGACTTGCCTGTGGTTGAAAAGGCAGTACCGGCTATCCTTATGAACTGTGACAATCAAACAGTAACTGTCAAGGTGAAGAGTTCAAAGGACAATGCACAGTCCACAAAGCACATAAAAATGAGATTAAAAGCTGTCAGACATTTAAGAAACTTCGGAGTGATAGCAGTGGATTATATCCAGCCGGCTAAGAACCTGGCAGATCCCTTTACTAAAGGGCTATCACGTGTTGTGATAGAAATTACATCGAGGGAGATGGGTATGAGACCCACATGAGTTGCCATGGCAGTAACCCAACCTATGTGATCGGAGATCCCGTGAAGTGGGACCTGGGAAAACAAGCTAGTGGTTAACTGAGGAGATTAATTTTTACTAACCCACTCCACTGGAGATGCAGTACTCTCAAAACTCTATAGCAGGTTGACTTTTGTCTTAATATGTTCCAAGGCTTGTATAAGCAAGATGCTATCCTACAGAGTGATCTTTGGAGGAACACACCTATATGAGCCAGTCTATGAGATTGGGTGATCTCTAATAAGTTCATGAATAGGCCAGGAGTATGACTAATATGCTCCACCCGAGGGGTCTAGTACTGGCAAGACATTTAGTGAAACTATTTTACGCCAAACTGACAATTAGAGGCATAGTCCATTGTTCAGTTGTGATGTAGTGTAGCTACTTGTTCTTGGTGGATGTTCAACCTTAACGGGTCTCCACTGAAAATGCCAGTATATAAAAACAGTGAATGGAACAGAGGACAACACCATGGGTCTTCGGGATCTAGTGGGGGATTGCTGAAATTTGGGATGGGCTTTTATCCCATTAGGCAATCTATACTTCTTATAAAGCAAAACCCCACTTACATGCATTAATTATTTTTCTATCTCAACATGCAAGCTATCCACATCATCCATCCTCTTAGCCAATCAATTGTCCATGTCATCTCCACTAATATTTATTAATTATTACATGCAAGATGCATATCATACATTTTTTAAACAATACATTCTTTAGTTAATGATTTATGCAAACTACATATCATACATTCCTTAAACGATCCATTTTTCAAAATAATGGTTTTGATATTTTAAGTATAGATTTAGTATCTCGAGTATGATCAACCAAAATTTTAATATTTCTTCAGACTATCATGCTTCTCTTTTTCGAAAAGAAGATTGAGACCCTTGGCCTATGCATAAAAAAACACACATGCCATTTGATTTAAAGGATCCCGCCGCAACGCGCGGGGTATCCTTCTAGTTTCTATTTAATCTCTAAGGCCCATGCAGCCATAGCAAGTGGTGGAAGTTTAGTCCCATATTGCTAGTAGGAAGAGTTTTGCACCAGTTTATAAGGTGAGCTCTCTCCCTACTAGTGTGAGTTGGTATGAAGAGAGAGGAGTTGTAGAGGTGTTCACACGCGCGCTCCTCCTCCTCCGCCGCCCGCCTCGCCACGCCTCGCCTCATGACGACACGTCACGATGCGCCGCGGGTTGCGGGAATGAGCCAAGCTGATGCCTTTAATTTGGCAGTCGGAAACGCGGAGTCAACGAACACGGCAATAATATGAGACGTCATATTGATTGTTGTATAATGGCGTCACATTTATTTTGGTAACAACCGTATTGATCGCGTGTAATAACCGCGCGCAGTAAAACGCCGCATTTATCACAGGGTAACGGCTGTAGTAAACGCCAATTGAATTGACCGCATTTATCCCATGGTAACAGCGGTAGTAAACACCAATTGAATTGACCGTTCTCCTAATTGGCCGTGCCTATATATTGAAGGCTCAACGGACACAGAAAACACAACTCATACACTCTGCCTCTTTGCGCCCACTATCGTTCCACCTCCTGTTGCCGCCGCCGGCGATCCCATCCCCGTCTACCGCGTACAAGGCCGACGGGGGAGCAGGCCTCCGAAACCCCGCCTCTCCAGATCCTGTACGGGAGAGGGGCGATTAGGTTTTTACGGAGCGTCTCCTATGCGACTGCTCGCTGCTGTTGTACATCTACTTCGTCTACTATCGCGCCGCCCTCTTCGTCAACATGTCCACCGAAGCCGAATGCGCTGCTGCTGCCGCCGAGGCCGCCTCTGCTGCTGCTGCCGCCACCACTGCTGCAACCACCGCCGCGGCTGGCACCTCTGCTACGGCTACTGCCAATTGGCCGACCGCAGGGTATAACACGTTTATCCATGTCCTTATTATTTCCATGTGTGCAATACTAGTAGTTTGCGTAGATTTATCTACTATAAATCTAGTATGCAGGAACATGGTTAAATATCAGTATGTTTATGTTATGTTCATAATTTATACTTGGATTAATTTAATCTGTAAATTGACTTAACTTTTAACATTAGTCTGGTGCAGGATCCTCAAGATAACTGCAATTGGTAGCTACATTATTATTAGTAAGCCTATTCGTTCATAACAAAGAGTGAAGCATTCCTGCATTTGCTTAGCTCATTGCCACTGAATTAAACTGATCTAGTACAGCTATGGCCTATACAACTTAGCCATCAGAAGCTAGAACAGCCCATATAGCTTAAGAAGCCTACACAACTCATACTCTCATACACTCGTAGCAATCATCCATTCGCTTATGTGCATAACCTCTAAACTTAACTACAACTAATAGGTAGAAAGCCAAAAAAAATCCATGTAGCTTGACAAACCTACGCTTCTAATAGTCCTATAGTACTTGTTATTAATAACATGCCGAATATCAAACGATTTTTTTTTTGAGATGGTGATCCACGAGATTGATTATGGAGGAACATTTGGTCGGCCAGAGAAGAAATAAAAGGCACGAACTGATACGGTGGTTTTTTCTCATAATATATGATTTTACGTAATGGTAAAAACGGTTAAATTTCTGATGGACCGAAAGAAGTCTTCCTCACTTTATTATTATTTATAAATACATACACTAGTGGAAAAGGGGTCTTCCGAACGGGCCATTGGTCTCGGTCGTGGCCCGGGCAGGGACTAAAGGTCCGGACACGTTGCCCCGAAAACGGCACAACCCACTGATGGCATGTGGACACACGTTCGTTGGGAGACCCCAAGAGGAAGGTACGACAAGTAAAGCAGCAAGATTTTCCCTTAGTTAAAAACTAAGGTTTAATCAGACCAGTAGGAGAAAGAAATCATTCCTGAAGGTTATTGATAGCTGATGTTGGCAGAGCTCACTACCAGGCTTAGCGGCATCATGGAATCTGCACACAACACAACCAATATACTTTGCCCCAACGAAACAGTGAGGTTGTCAATCTCACCGGTCTTGCTGAAAACAAAGGATTATACATATAGTATGGAAAATGATGTTTGTTTGCAGTGAATAAAATGAGAACAGTGTTTGAAGTGAAAACGAACAATATTTGCAGTAGGTTGTATTATCAATGTAAAAGGATGGACCAGGGTCCACAGTTCACTAGTGGTGTCTCTCCATAACAGATAAATAACATGCTGCGAGAATAAATTACAGTTGGGCAATTAACAAATAGAGAATGCACCGTAATGCATATACATGACATGATGACTAGTATGGTATTCATTTGGGAATTACAACATGATACATAAACTGTTATCCAACTGCATCTATGACTAATAATCCACCCTCAGGACGTCATCTGAGCAAACTTTGGGTATTAAGTTGGAAGTAACATATTATTGCACTAAGTAAAGTGCGTAATGTAAACAACACAATTATCCTTAGACAAAGCAATGTTGTTTTACCCCTAGTGGGAATAACACATCCACAATCTTAGAAGTTATTGTCGCTCTCCCAGATTACTGGAGGCATGAACCCACTATCTAGCATAAATACTCCCTTTTGGAGTCAAAAGCATCTACTTGGCCAGAGCATCTACTAGCAGCGGAGAGAATGCAAGATCACAAATAACATATATGATAGATCTATAATCAACTTGACATAGTATTCAATATTCATTGGATCGTTGTAAACACAACATGTAGCATTACAATAAGATTATGTTGATCATTTTAGCCAGCTCATAAGATCTAAACATGATGGCACAAATAGGACAAGACAACAATCTAGCTACTGTTATGGGCCCGTAGTCCAAGGATGAACTACTCATGCATCACTCCGGAGGCAGGCATGGTGATGAGGATCCTTCCGGTGATGAGTCCCCTCTCCAACAGGGTGTCAGGAAGAGCTTCAGAACCCTCCCGAACGAGGGCTGACGACGGCGGCGGCTATGGAACTTTCTGTGGGTGGAGGTTTGGGTACTTAGGGTTTTCCCGAGGAAGGTAATATATAGGCGGAAGGGCGATGTCAGTGGGCTACCAGGGGGCACACCACGTAGCCCCGCGGCCAAGGGGGGGCCGCCGCCGACACCTGGTGTGGCTGCCTCCCAGGCCTCCTTTGAGTCCACTTGGGACTCCGTGTACGTGACGGAAAAATAGGGACTTAGGCTTTTGTTTCGTCCAAATCCGAGAATATTTCCAGAACAACTATTCTGAAATACAAAAACAGCAGAAAACAAGAACTGACACTATGGCATCTTGTCAATAGTTTGGTCCCAAAAAATGCATAAAAATGCTATGAAGTGTATAGAAAACATGTAGCGATTGGAATAATATCAACATGGAACATCATAATTATAGATACGTTGGAGACGTATCAAGCATCCCCAAGCTTAGTTTTACTCATCCTCGAGTATCTAAAACGATAACAACAAAATAATTTCTGAGGTGACATGCTACCCACACAATCTTGATTAAATAATAATGTAAAGCACAAGTCATGAATGAAGTGATGCAAGTCAATAGTCTATAGTTTGCTAACAAATATATAATGAGTAACAATTGAATCATATGATCAATTTCTTTCATGAATAGTACTTTCAAGACAAGCATCAAAAAGTTTTCCATAAGAGTTAACTTATAAAGTAATATATTCTAAATAAAAGGCATCGATCAACACATAGGAAGATTAAGTTTCAACACTAGCTTTCAACTTTCAACATATATATCTCATGGATATTGTCAACATAGAGAAATATAATAAGTGTAATAAACTAGCATGTAAAAAAATTGCACACAAAGTTGACACAAGTGTTTGCTTCTGACACAGAAAGAAGTAGGAAAACTAACTCAACATAAAAGTAAAAGAAAGACCCTTCGTAGAGGGAAGCATGGATAAATCATGTGCTAGAGATTTTTAAGGTTTTGAAAACATATAGAGAGTATAAAACTAAATTTTGAGAGAGGTGTTTGTCTATGTCAACGAATGGCATCGAATGATTTATCATCCTTTCATGTTTAAAGGATTCAAGAGCGGCTCCAATAGAGAGAACAATAAAGTTCATCTTCTCCTTTGTTTGAACAAGCTAAGTTCATGATTTCTCAAGCCCATAGTGTTAGGAGATTTATTTGGTTATAAGTTGTAATTTATCTTTCAAGGGTGGGCACCCGCTTGCCTGCTCTTTTTAAATATTAGGGACTTAGCACATTATTCATGCTAGTCAAGGTGTGAAGCCAAATAAACATGAAAGAGACAATAAAGCAGCCAATACTTCCTCATGAGCTAAACAGAGCACAAAACATGTTTAATAATTTTGAAGGTTTAAAGGTAGCACACGAAATATTTACTTGGAATGACAGGAAATACCACATAATAGGTAGGTATGGTGGACACAAATCTCATGGGTTTTGGCTCAACGTTTGGATGCACGAGAAGCATTCCCTCTCAGTATAGAGTTTAGGCTGTCGGAGAGAGCTTGTCTATCCTAGATAGGATAGCTCTCAAGGGTTCGAACACTGGGGGCTAAACACGCTTCCTTCGCTTCTAGAGGAGGCTTCGACGGGAAAGTTTGAGCACGACAACAGTGGAGACACAGAGAGTTTACCCAAGTTCATGACACCAGTGTTGTGTAAAATCCTACTCCTGCTTGTCCCTATGGACTGCACTGCGTTGTTTACAGTACAAAGGCGAGCTTGTGCTCGGAACAGACTACTTGGGCTCTATGATTGATCGAGCTCTCTTTTCTCAAGGGCTGAAGGTTCCCTTCTTATACTGGCGTTTGGACCTCCTTCCCGCTCACTTGGCAGGAAAGGGCTACAACAAGGTGTCAAAGGGAGGAGCGTCACGTACCCCTGCGCCTCCTACGCGGTCCTGGTCACTTTGGGACAGCTCCACCGTCCATGGCCTCACGGTGGGGAGCCCGGTGACGCCGCCTTCATCTTTTAGCGCGGTCTTGGTTTTCCTGCACCAAATGGGCAGTCTTTGGGAACCGCTTTGGCCTCCGCAACGGTCCCCCCGACCTTTATACACTAGAATGGCAACTGGGGACAGAGCGGCTCTGCGGAGCCTCCGTCACCACTCAGAGAAATGGTCGTCAGAGGCATGTGGTCTGCCTCCTCTTGAAGGGTGGTGCCCAAGGAGGGCATCGAAGGCGGAGTAGAAGCCCTCTCCAGGGCGTGAGTTACGGCAGGCCAGGCCACCTGACGTGTGGTCCTAGGAAAAGGAAGCCCTGTCGGACGTGGGCAGGACTTTTGTCCTTGGAGCTGCAAGTTGGGCTAGGCCACAGTTGTCGCCTTAGGGTACCCTGCTATCCAGAGGCCCGACACTAGCCCCCGGGCCCGTGGGGCACACGTGTCTGCAGGATGCGAGGATACGTGGGGCCAACTACTGCTGGCCATCTTTCGGCGCGTGTCCACGACCCATACTCTTCCCGAGGCAACGGCTCCCTGCGACGTGGGGGGCCCCACTCATAAATGCCGCGGATATACTGTGGCTCCGCCCTCCCTCTTCTCCTTCCGCCTCCTAGTACTGCTTGCTCTCCAGATCCCCCACTCTCCTCCAAGATCTTCTTCCTGAGATGGCCGACAAGAAAGCCGCTTCAGCGGCGAAGGACAAGCAAGCTGCCTTGGTGAAATCCTCGCCGTCACGGCCGCGCTTGATGCTGGAGCTCTCCCGCATTCATGCGGGATCTTCACTGGAGAAATCGCGTCCGATGGTGGCCTCCTCTATCAACGAACATGGAGCCACCTCGCTCTTTGCCATGTCAGCCCGAGTCAACTCCCTCCCGGCGACAGCTTACGCCTTCTTCTTCCACACCCTTTTCACTGGCATGGTTCATCCTTTCTCTACGTTCTACTCGGCCATCTTGGAATGGTACCAGATCCACGCCCTCCATCTTCATCCCGACTTCATTCTGACCCTGGCCATCTTCGCGTTCTGGTGCGAAGCTTTCCTTAGTGTCCGGCCCTCGGTGGCCTTCTTCCGCTCCTTCTTCAGCCTCCGCGTGACGGGCAGAGGCTGTTGCGCCGGGTGTGCCTCCTTCTGAATTTTCCTGGGTGGGGGATCTCTGTTTCCCCTACTCGGACATAAGAGGAAACTGCACGACATCACCCGTCGCTGGGTGTTTATGGACATCGGCGAATCCGCGGTCCTTCTCGAGGTGCCCACCGGTAGGCCCAGGAAGCACTCCGGCTGGGCCCAGGAAGTCCTCGAGGCCCGGACATGGCTCCCCTAGTGCAGAGGATGGAGGAGCAGCACGGGAGAGGAGTGGAGGTGCCCATGCTTGTTCGCGAGTTCGTCCGCCAGAGATTGGAGCCTCTCCAGAAACATGAGCGCCTCATGTGCTACTGCGGAGACTCGGAGGACAGCATGCGGCTCAGCATCTTCCTTCTTAAGGGATGGGAGCTTGAGGTGATGATGCAGACCCTTAACGGCAGGGACAACATGCCACCTATTCCTCCCGCCGTGGTTCCTCTTTATAGTCTTGCAGAGCGAGGCGGGACGCGGTGGTCAGGGCTATGCCTCGCTTCGATGGGTGGGGGATCTTGGCCGAGGGCGAGAAGTCCCGCCGAAGCAACCCCTTTCTCCCTTGTCTCCATGCGAAGCCTGCTGAGATGGAGAACTCCGCTCTGACTGAGACGGCTCCCAGGCGCATGTCGAAGAAGCGCGCTCTCGAGGAGGTCATGTCTGCCCCGGCACGGGAGGCCAGCAGCGAGTCATCGGCGGACTCGCCTACTCCCTCTCTGCCTCCCGCACACTCGCTAACCCCTAAGCCGCAGAAAGCGCGGAGGGGTCGTGCCCCGCGAAGGTCGATGCAGGCGCGGGGGGCTCGTCGATGTTCAAGGAGATCGTGACATGTTCCCACGGAAGGAAACGTCTTCCACGAGCTTGGGGGTACCGAGGAGAGTAAGTCTTCAGTCATGTTGGTCTTCTTCAGTCGTGTTGGTCTTCTTCCCTTCAAGTGATGTCGGAGCTGACTCCGTTTTTGTCGCAACTCTGAAGAGGGCGAGGGTGTCAGGGACACCCAGCCACCAATCCTGAGAACAACCATCACGCATCACTTCAGAGGAGGGAATGGTGGTGTAGACCCCTCCGGTGATGAATTTCCCTCCCTGCAGGGTGCCGGGGAGAGCTCCAGAACCCTCCCGATCTCGAGATGACGATAACGGCGGCCTCGGGTGTTTCTCGGGTAAAAGTGATATATCTCCAGGGTTTTTTCCTCGGGGGGGGGGGATAAATAAGAGAAAGGGCAGAGGGGATGGAGGCCTGGGGGCCCACACCACCCGCTGGCGCGGCCAAGGGGGGGCGCGGGTGTGGGCCCCCTGAGGCCACCCTCCAGGTCTCTTTGGGACTCCGTGCAACCTCTGGGATTTCTAAGACTTCTGGGCTTCGAATTTTCCAATTCTGAGAATATTTCCAGAACAACTTTTATGAAACTAAAAACAACAGAAAACATGGAACTGGCTCTGTGGCATCTTGTCAATAGGTTAGTCCCAAAAATCGATAAAAATGACATAAAGTGTATAGCAAACATGTGGGAAATAACATGGAACATCAGAAATTAGGGATACGTTTACGACGTATCAACATCCGCAAGCTTAGTTCCTACTCGTCCTCGAGTAGGTAAACGATAAAAATAAATAATTTCTGAGGTGACATGCTACCAACATAAACTTGATCATAAAAGAAATCTAAAAGCATATGTAAACTGAGATCATAGAACTTAAACCTAAGCATGGTAAATAGAACTTTAATAATAAAGCATAGCAATCATATTGCATCGTGAGAAGTAACTCAAACAAAAGATCATGAATAACAATGCAAAGAAAGATATACGTTTGTTTCAAGTATAAAGAAAGCATGGCAAATTTATATTTCGCAAGTCCTTAAGATTGGGGAAAAACATAAATGCCAGGACACCTTCAAAGTTCACGAGGAAGACTAGAACAAATATTTAGAGAACAAGCAATAACACATCATGAATCAATTAATAATGTTTCTGGGACAAATGCACATAAAACTCAGAATGGCAAAAATTCTCTCTCAACTGTGCATAAAGTTAGAAGATGGAGACTCAACGTAAAAGTAAGAGAAAGGACCTTCGCAGAGGGAAGCATGGATCACTCATGTGTTAGAGCTTTTATTTTACTAAACAGAGGTATTAAAATTTTGACACTCCTCCCATCCATCTTACACATACCATGGCTAACCAAATCCTCAGGTGCCTGCCAAAAATCGCAAACCATGGAGGAGTGTCTATATTTTGGGAGATGTATGCTAATGTCAACGAATGGTAAACACAAAATACATTACGTCACAAGCCAACTATAGCGACTCCCATATGAAGGATGCAACTGGTGTAGAAGTTCATCCCTCTTTCTCTTTCGTTAACACAATTATGCTTTGACTGATAATCAGGGGCAAAAATAGTGAAGAGATTATGTGTGTATTAATTTGGGGCTGGGCACCCTGCTGCCGTCTCTTCTGCCAATTGGATAAGCGGATGAAGCCACTAGTATAGGGTGTGAAATCCAATCAACAAGTGAGATGAAGATTCTTTATTTACGTCCTCATGAGCAAAAACAGGAACACAGAACAGGAGTAATTTTGAAAGTTTAAAGGTAACACATGAGGAATTTACTTGGAGTGGCAGTTAAATACCACATGTAGGTAGGTATGGTCGACATAATGGGAAAACTTTCATTTTAGGGAGTTGGATGCACGAGTAGAATTCCATACTCAGTACAGGTGAATGACCCACAAGTATAGGGGGTGTATCGTAGTACTTTCGATAAATAAGAGTGTCGAACCCAACGAGGAGCAGAAGGTGTTGACAAGTAGTTTCGATGAAGGAATAACTGTAAATACTAAAATATAAATTTGTAGGGGTTTTTGATATTGTAGATAAATAAAGTGCGAGTAAATAAAATGCAGTAATAATAATTGCAGCAAAGTGTCCCAATCCTTTCTTCAGCAAAGGAAAAGCCGGTGGGTTTACTTATGATTAACAAACGTTCTCGAGGACACACGGGAGGTTTCTGTCAAGTGCTTTTGTCTCATGCCGCAGAATAATCTTTACTGTTTTGATAAGTGTTGTGTGGGTGAACCTATGCTAATGTACCGTCCCATCCAAGACTAATACATACTTGTGATTATACCCCTTGCAAGCATCGGCAACTACACGAATGTAATTAAGAAATAAATCTAACCATAACTTTAAGCTCCGGGATCCTACGCTCCCTCGTGCAATGGTTTCCTAACGGGGGTTTAGGTTTATGTCACTTCGGCAACCCCACAATTAGTAGCCAAATACACGATGCATTCCCCTAGGCCCATAAATGGTGAAGTATCATGTAGTCGACGTTCACATGACACCACTAAAAGAATAACACCACAACTTAAATATCAAACCATTAAATATTACTCAACATTACTTCACTACTAACAACTTGACTACTTCCATGTCCTCAAGAACAATACAAACTACTCACAAGATATCATATGGATCATGATCATAGGTTATATAATGGTGATTAACAATCTGGACATAAACCTAATCCAATGGTTTCACTCAATAGCATCAACTACAAGTAGTAATCAACACCGGGAAAGTTTCCCCTATGAAATAGAAAAGATGCAACCCTAGATGTTACAGTGGAACGGAGTGGAGCTGAGAGTGATAATGGTGGAGACGACGACGATGATGATGATGATGATCCCCATGAAGCCCGGAGTGATGACGGTGACGATGGCGATGATTTCCCATCTCCGGAGAGGATTTTCCCCAGCAGATTTCTCCCTGTCAGAGAGCTTTTCTCTCTCGGGTGTTTTCCGCTCCGAGGCGGCGGCAGAATAATTCTTCGATGATTCTCTGGGGCTTAGGGTTCCCTGGGGGCCAAGTACGCGAAAGACCTCGACCAGAGGTGGGCCAGGGTGGCCACACCACCAGGCGGCGCGACCAGGGGGAGGGCGCGCTACTCCATGGTGTGGGCCCCTCGCGGCCCCCTATGGATCCCCTTCTGGATGTTATCTTCCTCTGAACTTCTAAGATACCTCGGTGTCCCTCTTCTTCTTCTGAACTTCTGAAATATGGTATCTCGACGGTGCTTTTTCCATCAGATTTCTGACTCCGGGTTCAACTCTCCAATTATCAAAAAACATGCAAGATAGGTGAAAGAACATAATTATCATGCTCGAATATGAAATATATCAATGAATAACAACAAATTATGATATAAAATAGTGATGCAAAATGGACGTATCACCCCCCCCCCCCCCCCCGAGCTTAGACCACGCTTGTCCCCAAATGAAACAGAACTTAGTACACATGACCACAGGTTTATGGAGTGAATAGTTGATAAATAAAATACGGACAAGAAGCATCACATTTATCTATGCACAAATCATTATAGACAACAACTTCCTCCCACATAACTTAACTTGAAACGAGTAATGGGAGTCACAAACAAAGATGCAAAATAGAGAATCAAAATTGGCGATGGAAAACTTTTTTCTTGGTCAGAGAACATTTAATGATACCATACTTATGTTAGGTGAAGTCTTCATAACAAGGCTTATATTGTAGATCTTAACATGTTTAATTATAACAGTCCTTTTATAGTGATTCATAGATTTCAAAGTAATATTCATTCAGATAATAAATCATGTGCTAAACAAAGAAGGATAGAAAACATGATTGAATAAATCAACATATAGATGGTGAGATCACAACAACTCAAATGGTTGCTGGAGACAGAAAGGAATGGGTTTACTGACTCAACATAAATGTAAAAGATAGGCCCTTCGCAGAGGGAAGCATGGATCACGCATGTGCTAGAGATTTTATTTTAATAAACAGAGGTATAAAATGCATGACACTCCTCCCATCCATCTTACACAAACCATGGCTAACTGAATCCTCGGGTGCCTGCCAACAATCACAAACCATGGAGGAGTGTCTAATTTTGAGAGGTGTATGCTAGTGTCAACGAATGGTAAACAGAAAATACAGTACGTCACAAGCCAACTAGACTTCACAAGAGCGGCTCCCATATGAAGGACGCAACTGGTGTAGAAGGTCATCCCTCAATCTCTTTTGTTTACAAAGTTATGCTTTGACTGATAAATCAGGGGCAAAAATAGTGAAGAGAATTTGTGTATTATTTTGGGGATGGGCACCCCGCTGCCAGCTCTTCTAGCATTTGGATAAGCGGATGATGCCACTAGTCAAGGTGTGTGAAGTCCAATCAACAAGTGAGATAAAGAATCTCTATTTACGTCCTCATGAGCAAAAACAGGAACACAAAACAAGAGTGGTTTTGAAAGTTTTAAAGGTAGCACATGAGCAATTTACTTGGAGTGCCGGTGAAATACCACGTATAGGTAGGCATGGTGGACACAAATGGCAAGTTTTTGGTTCAGGGTTTGGATGCACGAGTAGAGCTCATCCTCAGTTCAGGGTTTTTGGCTAGCAAGGTTGGGTAGCAAGCATAAGAGTTGAGGGAAAAAAACAAATATACTTATGATGAAACCAATCATGCAATCTTCATTGAAAGCCTAAATGGTCTTAACTTGTGAATACTAAGTTTATGAGCTAATAGGCAAATTCCTCTTTCTTATACTAGCTTCTCAAAATATTATTTCTACTTACCCAAACTAAGTTTGCAAAAACCAACTAGATTAACTTGATGATCTCCAGAGTGACTCCAAATACTACAACATGCTCAACCATATGACAGAAATTGAAAACTAAAATTAGGTGTGCAGAAAGTAAATGATGAAACTTCTCATTAATATTTGAAACCGGCAACTCACACCAACGGATACAACGATAACCAACTAAGGAGAGATACTTCTATACTGCAAACCATCCTATATGATAACTTCTCTACTCATGATATGACTCTACTGAAAAGGTAAAAAGATGAAAGATAGTGATGTGATACCGGGACACTACCCCCAAGCTTGGAACAAGCTGAGGGGATGCCAAAACCAATGACAAATTATTTGTTCGGTGGTGGTGACGGTGGAATCATTTGGAGAGGAGTCAGAAAGCCTTTGATGATACGACGAAGCTCAATGTTTTCCGCCTCCAGAATTACTATCTCGGCCTTGAGAATACGATATTGTTCGAAGAATTGATCGGCGACCTAGTGTGCTTCAGCTAACACAGAAATATGTTGGGGTCTTGATCCTGAGGCACGGTCCCCTGCACATTATGAGAATAATGATGCTGAGGGTTAATAAGGTGGGGTTGCTCATTGGCGCTGGTGCAGCCCTCCGGATCTCTTCCCTCAAGTTGTTAATCATGTCTTCCTTCCTTGCATATGTCTCTTCTTCCGTCGCCCATCCCACGAAAGCACCCTTGTTGATGTCTTGCTGGATTTGTCGAAGACGACGTGTAGTGTAATCCTCAATGCTAGAGCCGAAGGAGGAGATCTTGACCAAGAAACTTCGGACTCCTGACAGGAAAACAGCTCGAAACGAAAACACGACGAGAAAACGATATACGGACCTGGGGGGTCCGGAGGATTATATAGCAAAAAGTTTCATAACGAAAGGAAAGTACTGGGTGAAAACGGTTCGGAGACGGACTCCGAGGCGTCCTCACCATAGCCAGGCACGTCTAGGGGTGGGCCCGCTCCTTGGCATGGTGAGGAGCCTCCGGGCTCCGTCTCCGCCTCGTTTCCGGCTCAAAAAATTTCATATTTTCCACAAACAGTAAAAATAAAAGTTGGAAGATGATTCGCGAAAGTTCTATTACCAAAACTGATACCTATTCGAAAACTGACTCTGCAGTTTCAGAAATATGCTTCTTAATAAATTTCTCCGGGATCATGGCTTGAATATAATCAATATTTTCGTTATAAGGATCTCCAAAAATATAATGCTTGAGTCTTTGGCCGTTCACCACTTGTGAAGTGTTGTCTTCCAGGGAAAAATTTTAGTTGCCCCTGAACGATATATATCTCTTCGATAACAAAAGGTCCTTCCCATCTCGAGAGTAATTTTCCTGCAAAAAATCTGAGACGAGACCTATACACAATAACACTTTCTCACCAACATGAAATTCTCTTTTAATAATTCTCTTATCGTGCCACTTTTTAACTTTCTCTTTATAGAGCTTAGCATTTTCATATTCTTCACTCCTCCATTCATCTAAAGAACTTAAGTCAAGCAACCTTTTCTTACCAGCAAGTTTAAAATCTCTATTTAGGTCTCTCATGGCCCCATAAGCTTTGTGTTCTAATTCTAGGGGCAAGTGACAAGCTTTTCCATAAAACATTTTATAAGGAGACATGCCATGGGATTTTTATAAGCAGTTCTATAAGCCAACCAAGCATCATTTAATTTACTAGCCCAATTTTTCCTAGATTTGTTAATAGTCTTTTGCAAGATAGACTTGATTTCTCTATTTGATAATTCTACTTGCCCACTAGTTTGAGGATGATAGGGTGAGGCAATTCTATGATTAACATCATATTTAGCAAGAGTCTTTCTAAAACCTCCATGAATAAAATGAGAACCCCCATCAGTCATAAGATATCTAGGCACACCAAACCTAGAGAAAATAATGTCTTTAAGCAATTTTTTATAAGGTTTAACCATCCGCACTTTTAGTAGGTATAGCTTCTACCCATTGAGTAACATAATCAACAGCAACAAGAATATGAATGTAGCCTTTTGAAGGAGGGAAAGGACCCATAAAGTCAAAACCCCAACAATCAAACGGTTCAATAACAAGAGAATAATTCATAGGCATTTCATTACATCCAGAAATATTTCCAACCCTTTGACATTGATCAATAGATAAAATAAACTTTCTAGCATTTTTAAAGAGAGTAGGCCGATAAAAACCTGATTGTAGAACCTTATGTGCAGTTCTATTTCCAGCGTTATGTCCTCCATAATCACTACTATGACATTTTCTCAATATCTCTCGTTGTTCATTTTCAGGAACACATCTTTTCATAATACCATCAACACCTTATTTATATAAGTGTGGGTCATCCCAAAAATAATGCCTCAAATCATACAAGAATTTTCTACTTTGCTGACCTGTAAAGGTAGGAGGCAAATACTTGGAAACAATAAAGTTAACATAATCAGCATACCATGGACTCTCTTGAGAGATCACATTTATTTCAACTAACTGTTCATTAGGAAAACTATCATTAACAGGAATAGGGTCATCAGAGATATTTTCTAATCTAGATAAATTATCAGCAACAGGATTTTCAGCGCCCTTCCTATCCACAGTATGTAAATCAAACTCTTTGAGAAGCACCCATCTAATAAGTCTAGGTTTAGCATCTTTCTTTTCCATAAGGTACTTAATAGCAGCATGATCAGTATGAATAGTAACTTTGGAATCAACAACATACTACCTAAATTTATCACAAGCAAAACTACACCTAGGAACTCTTTTTCAGTGGTAGCATAATTCTTTTGAGCAGCATCAAGAGATTTACTAGCATAATGAATAACATTTAACTTCTTATCTACCCGATGTCCAAGAACAACACCTACAACATAATCACTAACATCACACATAATTTCAAACGGTAAATTACAATCAGGGGGTTGAACAATAGGGGCAGATATTAAAGCCTTCTTTAAAATTTCAAAAGCTTCTTTACAATCTTGATCAAAAACAAAAGGTACATCTTTTTCAAGAAGATTAGTAAGAGGCTTTGATATTTTAGACAAATCTTTAATAAACCTTCTATAGAAACCAGCATGATCAAGAATACTACGAATACCTTTGACATCCCTGGGACAGGGCATTTTCTCAATGGCTTCAACATTAGCTCTATCAACTTCAATACCTCTTTAAGAAATTTTATGTCCAAGAACAATTCCTTCATTAACCGTAAAATGGCATTTCTCCCAATTAAGAACAAGATTAGTCTCCGCACATCTCTGCAAAACTTTATCAAGATTCAGCAAACAATTATCAAAAGAAGTTCTATAGACAGAGAAATCATCCATGAAAACTTCCACAATTTCTTCATTAAAACCATGAAAGATAGCAGACATGCATCTTTGAAAAGTAGCAGGAGCGTTACATAAACCAAAAGGCATACGTCTATAAGCATAGGTTCCATAAGGACAAGTTAAAGTTGTTTTCACATGATCAGGCTTTCTAACAGCAATTTGAGAGAACCCAGAATAACCATCCAGAAAGCAGAAATGAGTTTTCTTAGACAACCTCTCTAACATTTAATCAATAAAAGGAAAAGGATAATGATCTTTCTTAGTAACCTTATTAACTTCCCTAAAATCAATACACATCCTATAAACAACCACTACTCTTTGAGGAATAAGTTCATTATTTTCATTTGGCACAACACATCCCTCCTTTCTTAGGGACACAATGCACAGGACTAACCCATCTACTATAAGCAATAGGATAAATAATACCAGCGTCAAGGAGTTTCAATACCTCATTTCTTACCACATTCTTCATCTTAGGATTTAAACGGAGTTGATGTTCAACAAATGGCTTTGCATCAGGTTCAATATTTATAGCATGCTGACATATAGTAGGAGAAATCCCCTTCAGATCATCAAGAGTATAACCAATAGCACCTCTGTGTTTCCTCAATATTCCCAATAATCTCTCCTCTTCTTCACCAGAAAGTTTATAACTAATAATAACTAGATATAATTTCTTATCATCAATGTGAGCATATTTAAGAATGTCACGCAAAGGTTTTAAATCAAAAACAGGGTCCTCCTTGGGTGCTAATGTGGTGCCCAAGTCTTCCATGGGTAAATTATGTTTCAGCATCGCTGGCTGATGTAGGAAAATCTCGTCAATCTCATTTCTTTCTTCCATAAAGACATCACTTTCGTGGTCTTCCATGTATTTCTCCAAAGGATTGTTAGGAGCAAGAGCAATAGCATCCAATTGTTCAACTCTATAATTCTCATTAGGCAATTCAGCTTCATAAGGTGCTTTAGCAAATTTGGAGAAATTAAATTCATAAGATTCTCCATCAAACTTTGTAAGTATTTTCTCCTTTTTACAATCTATAACAGTACCACAAGTGTTTAAGAAAGTTCTACCAAATATAATAGGAAAAGTATCACTAGCAGAAGTGCCTAGTACTAGAAAATCAGCAGGATATTTAGTTTTACCACATAAGACCTGCACATCTCTAACAATACCAATCGGAGAAATAGTTTCCCTATTAGCAAGTTGAATAATCACATCAATGTCTTCAAGTTCACAAGAACCAATTTCATGCATGATTTCTTTATAAAGCTCATAAGGAATAGCACTAGAACTAGCACCAATATCAAACAAACCATAATAGCAATGATCACCTACACTAACAGATAGCACAGGAACACTAGGTTTCCTAGATTTACTAGGATGGGAGATAATATTAGAAGCATCCTCACAAAATATAATGTGTCCCTCTTCTACATTTTCAGAAACAAGGTCCTTTACTATTGCTATTGTAGGTTCTACAGTTATTTGTTCCTCGGGTTCTACAGGTTTCCTTGCACTTTTATTAACCACACTAGCTAACATAGAATAATCTTTTACTTTAGCAGGGAAAGGCATGCTCTCAATATAAGGTTCAGGCACAATAGAATCAACGGTATGAACTTCTATATCTCTAGAAGGAACACAATTAACAGTATCTTTATAAGGTGCATGGTACTTGTCCCATTCCTTTTTGGGAATATCAATATAAGAAGCAAAATACTTATATAAGTTCACAACAACTTGAGAATCAAGACCATAAACAATACTAACATTATGAAAATCATCGGATGACATAAAAGTTTTAATGTATTCATAATCATAATTTATACCTAACTTTCTACCTTTTTCATTCTCCCATCCTTCAGTGCTTTCTTGAATACGGTCAAGAAGATCCCATATAGCTTCATCCTTCATACGTGTAAATGATCCAGAACAAGAAGGATCCAATAAATCCTTATCATGAAGAGAAAGCCTCGCATAGAAAATATTAATAACAATATTATTGGGGAGATCATGACTGGGGCATTTGAGAACTAGTAACTTCATTCTCCCCCATGCTTGCGAAATACTCTCTCTGTCATGAGGCCAAAAATTATATATATAATTCCGATCTCTATGAATTTCACTCGGAGGATAGAATTTAGAATAAAAGAGAGGCACAATTTCCTCCCATCCAATAGTTTGGATATTTTTCAGCAGTTTGAACCATTCAGCGGCTCGGCCTGTCAATGATATAGAGAATAATTCCCTCTTCACTTGGCCCACTGTAATACCTGCACACTTGAACAACTCGCATAATCATGTAAAAAGAGAAAATGATCACCAGGATGGACAGTTCCATCACCTGAATAGTAGTTATTCATAACATGTTTAACAATCTTTATAGGAATTTTATAAGGATCCAAATCATCAGGCGGTGGTTCACTTACTACCCTAGCAGTGGCAGCAGTGCCCGCAAATAAGGACTCAAAAGGAGATCCAAACATAGTGTAATAAAGCAGTAGACAGTAATAAAAAACAACACTTATAGCAGAAGCTTCCTTTATCAATTCCACTTCCCAACAGCGCTTCACTCCCTGGCAGCAGTACCATAAAATAGACATGATGACCGACACGTACAGGGGGTGTATCATAGTACTTTCGATAAATAAGAGTGTCGAACCCAACGAGGAGCAAAAGGTGTTGACAAGCAGTTTCCATGAAGGGATAAGTGTAAATACTGAAAGATAAATTTGTAGGGGTTTTTGATATTGCAGAATAAACAACAAGTAAATAAAATGCAGTAATAATAATTGCAGCAAGTGGCCCAAATCCTTTCTTCAGCAAAGGACAAGCCGGTGGGTTTACTTATGATTAACAAACGTACTCGACGACACACGGGAGGTTGCTGTCAAGTGCTTTTGTTTCATGCCGCTGAATAATCTCTAGTGTTTTGATAAGTGTTGTGTGGGTGAACCTATGCTAATGTACCGTCCCATCCAAGACTAATATATACTTGTGATTATACCCCTTGCAATCATCTGCAACTACAAGAAAGTAATTAAGAAATAAATCTAACCACAGCTTTAAACTCCGGGATCCTACGCTCCCTCGTGCAATGGTTTCCTAACGGGGGTTTAGGTTTCTGTCACTCCAGCAAGCCCACAATTAGTATCCAAATACATGATGTATTCCCCTAGGCCCATAAATGGTGAAGTATCATGTAGTCGACGTTCACATGACACCACTAGAAGAATAACACCACAACTTAAATATCAACCCATTAAATATTACTCAACATTACTTCACTACTAACAACTTGACTTCTCCCATGTCCTCAAGAACAACACGAACTACTCACAAGACATCATATGGATCATGATCAGAGGTGATATAATGGTGATTAACAATCTGGACATAAACCTAATCCAATGGTTTCACTCAATAGCATCAACTACAAGTAGTAATCAACACCGAGAAAGTTTCCCCTATGAAATAGACACGGAACAGAGTGGAGCTGAGGTTTATGATGGTGGAGATGATGATGATGATGATGATGATCTTGATGAAGCCCGGAGTGATGACGGTGACGATGGCGATGATTTCCCTTCTCCGGAGAGGAATTTCCCCGGCAGATTTCTCCCTGCCAGAGATCTTTTCTCTCTCGGGTGTTTTCCGCCCCGAGGCAGCGGTGGAATAATTTTTCGATGATTCTCTGGCGCTTAGGGTTCCCTGGGGGAAAGTATGCGAAAGACCTCGACTACAGGTGGGCCAGGGTGGCCAGACCACCAGGCAGCCCGGCGAGGGAGGAGGGCGCGCTACCCCATGGTGGCCCCCCTCTGGATCCCCTTCTGGCTGGTGTCTTCCTCTGAACTTCTAAGATACCTCTGATGTCCCTCTTCTTCTTCTGAACTTCTGAAATATGGTATCTCGATGGTCCTTTTTCCATCAGATTTCGGACTCCGGGGTTGAACTCTCAAATTATTAGAAAACATGCAAAATAGGTGAAATAACATAAGTATCATGCTCCAATATGAAATATATCAATGAATAACAGAAAATTATGATATAAAATAGTGATGCAAAATGGACGTACCAGAGCGACAAATCAAGAGAGCATAAGAGCCATAATCATGAATAGCGACATAAACATCATTAATCAAAGCATAAGTGGTACCACAAATTCTAAATCTAAATGATCATAGAGGCTATTAGTTACTGATTCATAGTCAAAAACTTGGTGTGAGCATGCGCCAAGTCAACCAAATAAAACATTCAAAGGAGAATACCGCAAATTTATGCTTCAATATGACAAGAACAACTCATGATTCTTTCAATGGAACATTAAACACTCTCAGGTATTTGAGGGTAATCATGCTACTAACAACCACAAGGCTTTAAAACTAAAATAACTTCTAGCATGACATGAAAAAGTTCTAGCCATAGTCTATACAAGCTTCCACTTGCACCGTTAAAAATTCTACTTCAAGTAGCCGTTTCTTTTCCCAATAAGAACCATACAAAATATGTTTTAACAAAAATTCTCTAGATGCTACGGAAAGCAAACATGAGAGTAATCACATAATACTACTAAAAATAACATCTCTGAACAAGAGATGCAATGAAAACAAGAGCTGAACAGGAACTTTTGCAGTAACTCGAAGAAAAACTAAGAATACTAGCATAGCAATTATTCAAATAAAAACGCGGAGCGTGTCTCTCTCCCAAACAAGGATGCTAGGTCCAATGATATTATTGCAGCAAGGAAAACAAGATAAAACAAAGTAATACAAAAGAAAACAAAATAAAAACAAATAGACACTCCAAGTAAACTTCATATGATGTGACCGAATAAAAATATAGCCTCACGAGAAGTGACCTGATAGATAGTTGATGAAGAAGGGGATGCCTTGGGAATCCCCAAGCTTAGATGCTTGATTCTTCTAAAAATATGATGGGATGAACCACAGGGGCATCCCAAAGCTTTGACCTTGCACTCTTCTTGATCACATATATCACCTCTTCTCTTGATACTTGAAAACTTCCTTGACACCATACTCAAACACTAATTCACATTAGAGGGTTAGTGCAACAAATAAAAATCCACGGGTTCTGTATGGCACAAGCGCTGTTGATACTTTTAAACATTAGCTACATCCTCTCATGTTTCCTGAAGCAAAGAAATCCACTTGACATCGCAAAAGAGCCAATGCAAGAAAAATGGCAGAATCTGTCAAAACCAGAACAGTCTGTAAATACGAATTTCTTAGAGGCACTTAAGTTGATCAAATCGAAAAACCTAGAGAATGAAAACGTTCCGCAATTAGCCGAAGAATGAGTACAAAAAATTTCAGGTCATTCTGATCTTCCAGGATTTTATATGATTTTTTACGGTGGACAGCAGAAATCTGTTTTCTGCGCAGAAATCCGAAAACCCACAACTCCAACTCTCGTCGGAAACTTTACTTGGAACTACTAAAACATGAAAATAAAGATACAAAGGAGTTTCCACAAAATTATAAAACCCCTTGAATCAAACAAAACAGAGAAAAACAAAGCAAAAATAAAACCATGGGTTATCTCCCAAGAAGTGCTTTTCTTTAACGCATTTTAGCTAGGCCCGGAAAAATGGAATCAAGTATTTTCAAGTGAAGAAGCATCCAAATTGTACTTTGTTCGAATAAAGGAATCAAAAGGAAACTTCATTCTCTTTTTAGTAAAGTGTTCCATACCTTTCTTGAGTGGGAACTGAAATTTAATATTCCCCTCTTTTATATCAATAATAGCACCAACAGTTCTAAGAAAAGGTCATCCCAAAACAATTGGACAAGAAGCATTGCATTCAATATTCAAGACAACTAAATCAACAGGGAAAATATTATTATTAAGCATGATAAGAACATCAACTCTCCCCAAAGGTTTCTTTCTAACATTATCAATAAGACAAATATCTAAATAACAAGGTTCCAATGGTGGTAAATCAAGAATATCGTAGAGTTTCTTGGGCATAATAGAGATACTAGCACCAAGATCACATAGAGCATTGCAATCAAAATCATTCACTTTCATTTCAATAATAGGTTCCCAACCATCATCTAGCTTCCTAGGGATAGAGGCTTCACATCTTAATTCATCCTCTCTAATTTTCATGAGAGCATTTGTAATATGTTTTGTGACTGCCATATTCATAGCACTAGCATTAGGAAAACCAGAAATATTTTGTAAGAACTTAATCACTTCAGTTATGTTGCAATCATCAAATTTAAGATCATTTTTATCAAAGGTAAGGGGACTATTGTCTCCCATGTTTCTAAAAATTTCAGCACTTACATCAGGAACATTTTTAGCAGTTTGAGGTAATTTTGCATTTTTAATAGCAGAATTGGTAGTGTTTCCAACACCAATTACTTTACCATTGATAGTAGAAGATTTTCTAGCATGAGAAGCTTCAGTTTCACTAGTGGTGGTAATGGTGCAAACATTAGCTATATTATTCTTTCTAGCTATTTCATCTTCTTTTTCCCATCTAGCATGCAATTCAGCTAACATTCTAACATTATCATCAATTCGAATTTGGATGGAATTTAAAGTTCTACTTTCCTTAACATCATGAGGCATGACCTTTAGTTTCAGAAAATCAACAGCAAGCGCAAGGCTATCAACTTTAGAAGCAAGAACATCAATTTTGCCAATTTTTCCTCAACAGATTTATTGAAAGCAGTTTGTGTACTAATAAAATTATTAAGCATGTTCTCAAGATCCGAGGGTACACTTTTGTTTCTGTTATAGGAGTTATCATAAGAATTACCATAAGCACTGCTATTATTAGGAGGATATGGCCTATAATTGTTGCTACCAAAATTATTCCTATAAGCATTGGTGTTGAAATTATTATTTTTAATGAAGTTCACATCAGGATGCTCTTCTTGAGCAACCAAATAGGATAAGGGAACATTGTTTGGATCAATAGGAGCATGGCAATTAACAAGCATAGACATAATAGCATCACTTATCACTCAAATAGGAGGTTTCTTCAACAGAATTTACCTTCTTACCAGTTGTAGCTCTCTCGGTATGCCATTCAGAATAATCTACCATCATATTATAAAGAAGCTTTGTTGCTGCCCGCAAGGTCATGGACATAAAGGTTCCTCCAGCAGCTGAATCCAAAAGGTTTCTGAAGGAAAATTCAGTCCTGCATAAAAGGTTTGGATGATCATCAAGGTAGTCAGTCCATGAGTGGGACAATTCTTCACTAAATATTTCATTCTTTCCCAAACTTTAGCAACATGACCATTATCAAGTTGCTTAAAATTTATAATTCTAATTCTTAAAGAAATAATCTTAGTAGGAGGATAATATTTTCCAATGAAACCATCTTTACACTTAGTCCAAGAATCAATACTATTTCTAGGCAAAGATAGCAACCATTCTTTAGCTCTTCCTCTCAAAGGGAAAGGAAATAATTTCAGTTTAATAATATCTCCATCTACATCTTTATATTTCTGCATCTCACATAGTTCAACAAAATTATTAAGATGGGCAGCAGCATCATCTGTACTAACACCAGAAAATTGCTCTCTCATAACAAGGTTTAATAAGGCAGGCTTAATCTCATAAAAATCAGCAGTAGGAGCAGGTGGAGCAATAGGTGTGCTAATGAAATTGTTGTTGTTGGTGCTAGTAAAGTCACACAACTTAGTGTTCTGGGGAGTATTCATTTTAACAAGATTAAAAAAAATACTACAGCTAGAATAAGAACTTTTTTTTGGCCTTTTTGATAAAGTGAAGCAAACAAGACAAAATAAAATAAAACAAGAAAAAAAAACAGAGTAAAAATATTGGAAGTGAAAGACACCCCTTGCGGAAATTCTCTTCCTCCCCGACAACGGCGCCAGAAAACTTGTTGATGGCGTGTAGACGCCCTCATTGGTAAACCCCAAGAGAAAGGTTGTGAAGAGTGCAGCAGCAAGTTTTCCTTAAGAAAATAAACCAAGATTGAATCGACCAGTAGGAGGACAAGCAATCTCTGAAGGTTGAAGCAGCTGAGGTGGCAGGGCGCGCTACCGGTTCAGCAGCAATGTGGAACCTACATAACACAATTAAATCACTTTGTCCCAACGAATAAGTGAGGTTGTCAATCTCACCGGTTTTGCTAAACACAAAGAGGTTAAATGTATGGTGTGGAAAACAGTAGGAACAGTATGAGAGCAGCATGAAAGCAGTAGGTGATTTTATCAGTATGAGGAAAAAGGACCAGGGTCCACAGTTCACTAGTGGTGTCTCTGCGTAAAAGATAAATAACATGTGTGGTGAACAAATTACAGCTGGTGAAAGCTCATGATCCCTCTAATGATTTTGGTGATGATGATAACACGGGTATCTTCTATCTAACAGTGTTGTTTTAGTCTGTGCAGCTATTATCTCAGATGCTTATTGTTATATTCTTGACGGAAGATCAAAGAGAAGGCCTTCACTCTGGTTTCTATGCCACCGGATTTTGCAGTATACACATCGGAATTTCCGGTGCCTATGGGGCGGAATATCCGGCCCCAGCACCGGAATATTCCGGCCCTCTCCTGGCGTCCCCAGAAACGACTAAGTGTTTTCACTGCCCGCAGACAGAAGCCAGGGCAGAAATTTGCCCCGGAAATTTCCGGTGCAAAAATCCGGCCCTCTGGGACTTAGCGAAAAATGGAGTTCTCCCAGGTGCCCGCGCACAGAAGGTGGGGCGGAAATTTGCCCCGGAAATTTCCGGTGCAAATATCCGGCCCCTGGTCCTTAGCAGTTTTCGTCAACGAGCTGGTGCCCGCGCGCAGAGAGGGGGCGGAGTATTGGGGCGGAAATTTCCGCCCCCGGATATTTCAAATATCCGACCCCCGGACTATTCAAAAATCCGGCCCAAGCTGACAGGAAATTTCCGGTGCTAGCACCGGAATATTCCGGCCATGGAGGACTGCAACGGTCAGAAATTGGAGGAGCCTATAAATAGCTATCTTCTTCCTCTAGATAGGTAGCTCGTCCATTCCTCTCTCTCCTCCATTGTTGTAGAGCTCAAAACGCCCCGATCTCCCTCCTCCTCCAACCAAACTCGATGCCCTTCAAGGATCTCATGGAGGAGGACTAGATCTACCTTTCCACCAAGCCAAAACGTGTGTACCCACACCACAACTCTTGGGATCTTGTAATCTCTTGGTTGCTTTGTCATCCAAGGGAAACCCTAGTGCTTGTAGCTTCCACCTTGTAGCAAGAAGCTTCGATTGTTGAGAGCCTCCATCTCACTTGTGGAGTAGCCTCAGCCCCTTGTAAAGGTTTGGTCAACGCCTTCAAGTCGACCTCATAGTGGAAACGAGAATCTCCCTCACCGGAGAAGCTCAAGGAGAACAAGGTGTGCACATCCGTGCTATTGAGGAGCGCCTAGGTGGCTCCCCACCTCTCCAACGTAGACGTACTTCTTTTAAGAAGGAACTACGGGAAACATATCCTTGTCTCCGTGTTTTTCACTTGTTGTTATCTTGTACCGTTCCTTTATTTCCGCTGCTACTTGTTCCGTACCACCTAGGGTATTCACTTAGTTGCACATTTAGGTAATCAAGCATTTACTTTCTTAAAGCCCCCATTAAAAGTGAAAAAGAAGTAAAATTTGTAGGTCACCTATTCACCCCCCCCCCCTCTAGTTGACCATATTGCACTTTCAGCTGGGCAATTGACAGAAATGAAGGTTGCACTGTAGTACATATGCAAGACATAAAGATTACTATGTGATTCATGCGGGCATTACAACAAGATACTTAGACCGTTATCCAACTGCATCTATGACTAATAATCCAACCTCTGAATATCATCCGAACAAACTTTGGGTATTAAGTTGCAAGCAACAGATAATTACAATAAGCAAAGTGTGTAATGTAAACAATAACATCATCCTTAGACAAAGCATTGTTGTTTTCTCCCTAATGGCAACAACACATCCTCCATCCCACACGTTTCTGTCACTCGAGCATAGGTACAAAGGAGGCATAAACCCACTATCGAGCATAAATACTCCCTCTTGGAGTTAGTAGCATCTGCTTGGCCATAGCATCTAGTAACAACAGAGAGCATGCAAGATCATAAATAACATATGCATGACGATAACATGATAGATTGATAATCAAAAGATATAGCATTCAACATTCATAGGATCCCAGCAAACACAACATGTATCATTACATGAAGATGATATCGATCATGTGAGGCAGCTCACGAGATCTAACCATGAGGCATAAAGTGGAGGCGACAACCATCTAGCTACTGCTATGGACCCGTACTCTAGGGATGAACTACTCACGCATCACTTCGGAGGAGGGCATGGTGGTGTAGACCCCTCCGGTGATGAATTCCCCTCCCGGCAGGGTGACAGGGAGAGCTCGAGAACCCTTCCGATCTATGGATGACGATGACGGCGGCCTCGCGTGTTTCTCGGGTAAAAGTGATATATCTCCAGGGTTTTTTACACGGGGGAATAAATAGGCGAAAGGGCTGAGGTGGTGGAGGCCTGGGGGCCCCACACCACCCCCTGGCGCGGCCAAGGGAGGGACCGTGCCACCCTATGGTGTGGGCCCCCTGAGGCCCCCCTCCGGGTCTCTTCGGGACTCCATGGAACCTCCAGGATTTCTAGGACTTCCGGGCTTCGAATTTTCCAATTCCGAGAATATTTCCAAAACAACTTTTCTGAAACTAAAAACAGCAGAAAGCAGGGAAATAGCTCTGTGGCATCTTGTCAATAGGTAAGTCCAGAATATCGATAAAAATGACATAAAGTGTATAGCAAACATGTGGGAAATAACATGAAAACAACATAGAACATCAGAAATTAGGGATACGTTTACGACGTATCATTCGCCAGCGGTAAGTGGGAGCCTGGTGGCACGTGATGGTGTGTTGGACGTTGGTATACCCCAAGAGAAAGGTTATGAAGAGAACAACGACAAGTTTTCCCTCGGAAAAGAAACCAAGGTTGAATCGACCAGTAGGAGGACAAGAAATCTCTGAAGGTTGATGCAGCTGAGGTGGCAGGGCGCACTACCGGTTCAGCAGCAACATGGAACCTACACAACACAACCAAATCACTTTGCCCCAACGAAGCAGTGAGGTTGTCAATCTCACCAGTTTTGTTGAAAACAAAGAGGTTAAACGTATGGTGTGGAAAACAATATTAAAACAGTAGCAGCAATGTGAAAACGGTGGAAGCAGTGTATGTATTATCAGTATGAGAAAATGGATCGGGGTCCACAGTTCACTAGTGGTGTCTCTCCGTGAAAGATAAATAAAATGTGTGGTGAAAAAATTACAGTTGGGCAATTGACAGAAATGAAGGCTGCACCGTAGTGAATATGCATGATATAAAGATTACTATGTGATTCATGCCGTCATTACAACAAGATACATAGACCGTTATCCAACTGGATCTATGACTAATAATCCACCCTCCGAATATCATCCGAACAAACATTCGGTATTAAGTTGCAAGCAACATATAATTGCATTAAGAAAAGTGTGTAATGTAAACAATAGAATCATCCTTAGTCAAATCATTGTTTTTTCTCCCCAATGGCAACAGCACATCCTCCATTCGCCATGTTTCTGTCACTCGAGCACAGATGCAAAGGAGGCATGAACCCACTATCGAGCATAAACAACTCCCTCTTGGAGTTACTAGCATCTACTTGGCCAGAGCATCTACTAATAATGGAGAGCATGCAAGATCATAAATAACATATACATGAAGATAACATGATAGATTGATAATCAAAATACATAGCATTCAACATTCATCGGATCCCAGCAAACACAACATGTATCATTACATAAAGATGATATCGATCATGTGAGGTAGCTCACGAGATCTAACCATGAGGCATGAAGTGGAGGAGACAACCATCTAGCTACTGTTATGGACCCGTACTCCAGGGATGAACTACTCACGCATCACTTCGGAGGAGGGCATGGTGGTGTACACCCCTCCGGTGATGAATTCCCTCTCGGCAGGGTGCCGGGGAGAGCTCCAGAACCCTCCCGATCTATGGATGACGATGACGGCGGCCTCGGGTGTTTCTCGGGAAAAAGTGTTATATTTATAGGGTTGATATATTGGGGGCATTATATAGGCGAAAGAGCGATGGAAGAGGGCACCTGGGGGCCAGACCACCCCAGGCGCGGCCAGGGGGCGCCACCCTATGGTGTGGCCCCGCCTTGGACCCTCTTCGGGTCACTTCGGGACTCCGTGGAACCTTAGGGAATTCTAAGACTTCTAGGATTCAAATTTTCCAACTCCGAGAATATTTCTAGAACAACTTTTCTGAAACTAAAAACAGCAGAAAACAGGGAACTAGCTCTGTGGAATCTTGTTAATATGTTAGTCCTGGAAATCGATAAAAATGACATCGGGTGGAGATGGGGATCTGTGGTGGAGGAAGAGCAAAGAGAGGAGGCGGAGGATCGAGATAGGCGAGGAGAAGCGATGGGAGGAGGGGATGGAGGGCTGGGCTCAGGATCGCTGGAGGCGCTCGACATGAGGAGTCAGGAGACGGGTCGGGGGGGTTCGATCCCCTTTCACGTGTGTGAAGTGTGCGTGCGTGCTGGGGTGTGTGCATAGGAGAGGGTTAGGTGGTAGGGACCCGATTGCAAAAAGCTGAGAGAAGAGGAAGGTGGCTGCAGGAAGACAGGGGTAGGAATAGACTAAGCCAGTGGGAGGAGTTAGGATTTGGGGAGGCTGGTTCGGCTGGGTTTCCTAGCTGGGCCGAAAAATGGCCTAGTTCGGCCAAGGCTTGCTCTGTATCACACTCGAAACACTATTTAGTTATGGGACTGTTGTTATTATTTGTCAAAAATTGTTTTGGCACTATTAAAAATTGATTAATGTATCAAAAACTTTTAGAAAATAGGAGTTGCTGAATTTTAAACACTGTGCGAGTTTTAAATGCATGATGATGCATGATGCCATGACGCGAAAAAGAAAACAAACCTTTTTGTATTTGAGGAAAACTCCTAGGTGTTACAAACTCTCTGTCTTCTCCCCAAGCGCTCCTCCACGTTAGCCTTCCTTGCGGTTACTCCTAGAGAAATGGCTATCCCTTCCGGGAAACCTAATCGTGGAATGCATCAATAATGAAAAGGTGTTCATAAAAATGAGTTATCTTCTATGAAGATTCTTGGATTTCGTGCCAAATGATGGGAGTTATGGCCACATCCATGGCATAGTTTGTTAAAATGTGCACATATTCTACGCAAACATGCATGTTGGAAGCACTTGCAATCATGACAAAGACAGTTTTCCTTTTCATTATACAAAAAATCCATTTTTTTAAGGACCAACCACAAATATGCTGCAAACCTTGAGAACTACAATTTTTTAAATACTAGACCATTTTATATGCACAAATAACCAATATTTTGCCTCTAAAAAGGTTTCCATCCACAGCTTTTGAAATACACAAGTTTCTGCCGATTCAGTTGAAAACGGGTCAAATTTGAACTACAGGTCCATCGTAGTTTACTCATTATTTTTGGAAAAATCATTTTAAGTACACAAGTACCTATTTCATCACAGATACACCAAGAGTTTCTCAATATGCAACCCCTAGCTACGAAGATTTGTGCCCGCCGTCTTGGCTACTTTTGAAATTGGCATAGAAAATTCAAATGAAATCAAAATTATGTAAGACCTTCGCATGGTGTAACCATATATGTCCTTCTATTGACAAAAAATAATAAACCTGGAATACGGCATTTTTATTGAAAAGGTGTTCAGAAAAATGAGCTATCTTCTACGAAGATTCTTGGCTTTCGGGCCAAATGACGGGTGTTATGGCCACATACATTGCATAGTTTGTTAAAATGCGCACGTATACCACCCAAACATGCATCTTGGAAACACGAACAATGTTGACGAAGAAAGTTTTCCTTTTCATTGTACAAAAAACACATGTTCCATTTTCCGAGTGTGAAAAAACGGTTTTTTTGTGAAGGACCAACCACAAATATGTTGCAAAACTTCAGAGCTACAATTTTTGAAAATACAAGACCATTTTATATGCACTAATAACAAATTTTTTGCCTCTGAAAAGGTTTCCATCCACCGCTTCTTAAAAACATAAGTTTCTGCCGATTCAGTTGAAAACAGGACAAATTTGAACTACAGGTCCATCGTAGTTTGCTCATCGTTTTCGGCAAAAATCATTTAGGTACACAACTACCTATTTCATCACAGATACACCAAGAGCTTCTCAATATGCAACCCTAGCTACGAAAATTTGTGCCCGCCGTCTTGGCTTCTTTATTAAACTGGATGAAAAAATTCTAACAAATTCAAAAAAAATCAAAATGATGTAAGACCATGACGTTGTTTCATTATATATGTCCTAGTATCCACAAAAAATAATAAACTTGGAATACGATAGTTATATTAAAAAGGTGTTCACAGAAATGAGTTATCTTCTTCAAAGATTCTTGGCTTTCAGGCCAAATGACGATTGTTATGGTCACATACATGGCATAGTTTGTTAAAATTTTCCTATATTCTACAGAAACATGCATCTTGGAAGCACGGACAATGTTGACGAAGAAAGTTATCGTTTTTATTGCACAAAAAAACCATTTTCCATTTTCCGAGTGTGAAAAGTCGGATTTTTTATGAAGCACCAACCACAAATATGTTGCAAAACTTGAGAACTGATTTTTTTTTAAACACTGTACCATGTTATATGCACAAATAACCAAATTTTTGCCTCTAGAAAGGTTTTCATCCACCTCTTTTGAAAAACACAAGTTTCTGGCAATTCAGCTAGAAACGGGTCAAATTTGAACTATATGTGCCTCGTAGTTTGATCATTTTTAGTGACAAAACTATCTATTTCAGTAGAGATACACCAAGAGTTTCTCAATATTCAAACCCTAGCTACGAACGGCCAAGCCTAGCCCCGCTGCAGAAAAATCCAGCTCATAGGTCTACTCCCGGTACCGGCATCAAAAGGTGAGGGAAAAGTGGAAATTTTTACTTGGTTGTGTTAGGTTAGACCCTAGGAACACCCAAAACAAACTTATGCCCCAACTCTCTAGAAGATTCCCTCTGGTTCGACCGAAGTGGGAGTTTACATCTATAAGTCCACAAACTCACTAGAGAGAAAACTCATGACAGTGAAACCGCTAACACCCCGAAGTTGTATTTTGGACATATACAACCTAAAACATAATTGTACATAGTTGGTATGGCACCACTAGTTTTGGTTGGATTCCGACGCCCCGGAGCCCCTCTCCGACAAAACCGTTAACCGTTTCTTGTTAGTTTCGTTCTTGCTCATGGCTTTTTTGAAACGGGCTTGAACAATATGCATGATGACGTAGATCTGTTTCTTCTTCTCGAAACGTGCTAATCAACGTCAAAATCCGAATTTGAATGCAAAAGTTATGCTCAAAACGACAAGTAAGGAAAAAAACCAGAGCTAGGCTATAAAAAAACATAGCGGACGGGGTAGCCGTTGGTGTAGCTTTTTTTTTGCATTTTGGTTTAGCATATCGGGGTCTACGCTGACGGCCCCGACATTTGGCCGTCGGCGTATCGGGTGGCCGTCGGCATCTTCTACCAGTCTTGTAGTGCCAACTGTATGGTTGCCTTGCCATGGCCGTGAGAAGGCATCGCGTCACCTAAGTTGATGACGCTTCTGGACAGTATAGTTATGGTGTACGCCATGGGGAAATGCCACGACGAAGGGATGTCATGTCATGGACGCGGGGGATGCCAACGGACGTCTTGCCGTGGAAGACACCCATGACTCGCCGGGATGGCTTGCCGTGCATGGGGTGCTTCCCTTAAGTTGTCACTGTTCTTCTGAGCGGCGGTGGAAGCAGTTCTGATACGGTTATTGGGAGTTTAGAATGTTAGAGCTGATTTTGACATGTCAATATTCAGTTGGTGCGGTGCCTGCTGGCGTGTACAACAGGTACATGCAGACTAGCACTACTCGCTGCTTGCATGGATTGATCTAATTGCTACATGGAAGGCTCTCAGTTTTATTACCTTGTGTCTGAATTTTCTTCATTTGTTGTATTAACTACAATCGTGTAAATAATTTTTTTTTATGTTCGTGTGCAAATTTCACGGCCTTTCGGCAAGACTTTGGAACTTAGAATTTTGTTTCTGGATAGTCTTGAGCCAACATTGTGGTGAAACTCTGGGCTTTCGGGCTAGGATCGGACTAACCTTCTCTTTGAGCTAGGATATTGTCAGCAAGACCTGATGAAACGTAATTCTAGGTAAGTGTAGTTGCGGGGTGGCCAGCCGGCAGGAAGCGAAGAAGTCGATGGTGTGCGCAGGACCTAACGCGGCGATAATGGGGTTAGGAGGTTGGTCAAGCTATGGACCGAGGATAGAGGGGTCAATTGTCTCAAGATGAGAAGAGATTCAAAATTGTTTGACTATTGATAATAATAATTAAAAATTAAGAACACACCGTGCACATGCTCAAAAGGATCCATATACTCCCTCCGTCTCTGATATTAATTGTCGTAAAAATGGATAAAAGTGATGTAATCCACTTTTGAGACGGAGGGAGTATACGTTCTGCTACGTGCAAGCAGCTGGGCAGGCTCAAGGCTTGACCGAGCTCGACTGCATGCAGTGCAAGCAGCTGGGCAGGCTCAAGGCCAAGCCACCCAACTAACTCCCACTAGTTCGGATTGGTTGGTAGACGTGTCGCACGCGCCACCCATTCCCTCCCCCAGCACTCGTGGCCTTCCATCCTCCCGTCCAACTGACCTAACCCGTCTTTCCTTCATCAACCACTTCCGTCATATATATCCCGTTGCCTCCTGCACACATGGCACAACACCACACCAGTACAAGCTAGCCAGCTCATCTGTTGACATTCATCTCCTGCTTCCCTCTGTTCTCTGCAAACGTACATCCAGCCTCTCGCAGCTGGGGCCTGGGCACTAGTCTCGGACGCGGCCGGAGATTGACATGGCTGCGACGATGACCGTGGAGGAGGTGAGGAAGGCACAGCGGGCGGAGGGACCGGCGACAGTGCTGGCTATCGGCACGGCGACGCCGGCAAACTGTGTGTACCAGGCTGACTACCCGGACTACTACTTCAAGATCACCAAGAGCGACCACCTCGCCGACCTCAAGGAGAAGTTCAAGAGGATGTGTAAGTATATACAATTATACCTAGCATCCATGCATGCATTTTTTCGTTCTCGCACACATGGATATTTCGATATAATGTGTGAGGGGTGCATGTCTTCTTGTTAAGTAGTAATAATAAACTTTTTCGGATAGTAAAAAATAAGGGTATGGGGGAAATCATATTAACCAAAATATTTGACTAGTGATGTGGCCAGTATGTCAAAAGCACACAAGAAGCACGACCATGAAAAAGTGGCAACAGCTTCACACGCTGAACTTATTTCCCTTTTAACCGTTGTTCAGTTTTTAACTGCAATTAGCTAGGTAATAGTAACACTGGCTAGTGGCACGCATGCAGTACACTCGATCGAGTAGCATGTTTAAATGTCACTAGTGGCTCGATCGACCTATTCCCATCCTTTAGTATTTCAATGTTTTACGTAAAACAATACTCTACTTTTTGCGAAAATGTAAATATATATTTCAAAAGATACTTACAAAACAACTACGGAGTATTATTAGTCTGCACACATGAATATGTACCAAGAATTTATTTTCCTAGGAGAATGTGGTGCAGAGTGTTAATTACTACCGGACATGACCATGACATGGCACACACTAGCTAGTAATTAAGAACTAGTGGGACCACGCTAGCTAGCTATAGAGACAGAAAGAACCCCCAACACGATTCACAGTGAATCCATTCCATGAGTTGACTTGAGAGCTAATCTCCGATTTTAAATCGAGAATGAAAACCCATATTTAGACAGCACTTGCACACCTAATTAACCCATGAATACTCTTCCCACATCCATTTTTGCCTCGTGTGTGATGAACACACGAGCTAGCTAATTACATATAGCTAGACGTTACCGCCGGGATATGACTGACGATGTGGGTTCGTGTGGTTGCAGGCGACAAGTCACAGATCAGGAAGAGGTACATGCATCTGACGGAGGAGATTCTGGAGGAGAACCCCAACATGTGCGCCTACATGGCGCCCTCGCTAGACGCGCGCCAGGACATCGTCGTCGTCGAGGTCCCAAAACTCGGCAAGGCCGCCGCGCAGAAGGCCATCAAGGAGTGGGGCCAGCCGCGTTCCAAGATCACCCACCTCGTCTTCTGCACCACCTCCGGTGTCGACATGCCGGGCGCCGACTACCAGCTGACCAAGATGCTCGGCCTGCGCCCGTCGGTGAAGCGCCTCATGATGTACCAGCAGGGCTGCTTCGCCGGCGGCACGGTGCTCCGCCTCGCCAAGGACCTGGCTGAGAACAACCGTGGAGCGCGTGTCCTAGTCGTCTGCTCGGAGATCACCGCCGTCACCTTCCGCGGCCCGCACGAATCCCACCTCGACTCGCTGGTCGGCCAGGCGCTCTTTGGGGACGGCGCTGCCGCGGTTATCATCGGCGCTGACCCTGACGACTCTGTCGAGCGTCCGCTGTTCCAGCTGGTGTCGGCAAGTCAGACCATCCTGCCGGACTCGGAAGGCGCCATCGACGGCCACCTGAGGGAGGTCGGACTCACCTTCCACCTGCTCAAGGACGTGCCCGGGCTCATCTCCAAAAACATTGAACGCGCCCTGGAGGATGCGTTCAAGCCGCTGGGCATCGACGACTGGAACTCCGTCTTCTGGGTGGCGCACCCGGGCGGGCCGGCGATCCTTGACATGGTCGAGGCCAAGGTGAAGCTCAACAAGGAGCGGATGCGGGCTACCAGGCACGTCCTCTCTGAGTACGGCAACATGTCCAGCGCATGCGTTCTCTTCATTATGGACGAGATGCGCAAGCGCTCCGCCGAGGATGGCCACACCACCACCGGCGAGGGAATGGATTGGGGCGTTCTCTTTGGCTTCGGCCCCGGCCTCACTGTCGAAACCGTCGTCCTTCACAGCATGCCCATCTCCGCTGCTGCCACCGCTTGATCGATCGATCGTTTCTTCTCCGTTTATATGCCACGTGGATAATCCTAGCTACTTCCTCCCTCTCAAAATATTTATTGAATTAGATATGTCTAAATATAAATATATGTAAACCTGTTTTTATTGAATGATATGCAATCTTCTAAAATCAGTCCCCTTTTTATTGAATGTGATTTGTTACACGCAATAGCAAATCAACGATGAAATTAAGCAAAATCGAACCAACGGAGACACGAGATTTTAACGTGGAAAACCCTTCCAACAAGGAAGAGAAAAAACCACGGGCGCCAGCCAGCAATACTTCACTATTTCGGGTGAGGTTACAATCGCGCCGGGATTTACAATGTGTGGCTTATCCCGTGCGGCGGCTTACAAGAGGTATATAAAGGCGGTCCTGACCTAACTAGGTCGGTAACTGTGAATCCAACTCCAACTCGGTATCGACTCGTACCGTACCAGTATATACGAATCCTCCGGCTCCAACTCCAACTGTGAATCCTCCGGCTCCAACTTGTCTGAAGTTCGGCCTTTATCAGTATATACGAATACGAATTTGGATCACCATAAAATAACACTCCACCTTGAGACAAATTCCTCTTGTAGCATAAATGAGAACCTTCACCTGAAACACACAAAGAAAACACCTTCGGCGCCACATAGCCTCTTGGGCTAAGCAGTGATACCAACTAAGCTTGAGCAAAGCTCAAACTTAGCAATAGGAACTGGCTTTGTCATCATATCAGCATGATTATCATGAGTACTAATCTTGCATACCTTCAGCTTACCTTCGTTGCGCCTCCGGCTCCACTTTGTCTGAAGTTCGGCCTTTATCAGTATATACGAATACGAATTTGGATCACCATAAAATAACATGATTTGGGGGAAGCCACTCCTCTTTGTTTGGATTGGTTAAATGACGATGGATCTGATGGTGAACCCTTTTTGCTTGTGGAAAGTAAGAAAAGTAAAATGCGTAAAAGGAAGAGTATAGTGCAATGTTCTAGACCCATGACTAGAACTCAAAAAAAGAATTTGGTTGAAAAAGATAACACTCCCCATGATCCTGGGAGGGTTATCAGGAATAGGAAAAAACCCACGCGTTTTAGATGAAAGGAGCCATTTGGAATAGTAGGGGTGTGGGCAAAAAAGGTATCATGACTTGTTTGGTTGACATGTTGAATGATTATTCCCTGAATTTTATTGGGATTCAAGAGACTATGAAAAATAATTATGATCGAAGTTTTTTTAGGAAGCTGGACCCTGGTAATAAGTACTTTTGCAAGTGGAATCCTTCAATTGGTAGGTTTGGAGGCATCCTTTGTGGCATTAAAAGTGAGTCTTTGGATGTGAGTGCTTTTAAATCCGGAAAATACATGATGCAATTTATTCTTTGGGATAAAATTTAAAAATTCAATTGGGCTCTTGTGGTGGTCTATGGTCCTGCGCGTGAGGAATTTAAATGTGAGTTTCTTACAGAGCTAGCCTCTTTCTGTACTGGAATTATGATGCCATATATTGTGGGTGGTGATTTCAATCTTCTTAGACATGCAGGTGAAAAAATACTCCTTTCCATAGATCTCATAGTTCTGATCTTTTTAATTCGATCATCCATTCTCAGGGTTTGCGGGAAATTTTTATGCATGGTGGGTTATACACCTGGTCCAATCAGCAAGCTCATCCTACTATGGAAAAACTGGATCGTATCTTGATGTCTCCTGAGTGGGAAAATATGTTTCCTCTGGTTTGTATTAGAAAATTGGTTAGAGATTTATCTGATCATAATGTCCTCCTGTTTGATTCGGGTGAAGGGTCTCCTATTGAGAATAAATCTAGAGAATTCAGATTTGACTTATCTTGGCTTAAAAATGATGAGTTTCTCCCTATTGTTCAGAGGATTTGGAATAACAGAGTGAGAAGTGTAAATCCTATTGATATTATCACTATAAAATTGAAAAGAATTAAAAAAATTCTTCAAAGGGTGGGGGCCAATTTGTTTGGCCACACCAAGAAATTAAAACTTGAGATGAAGGAGAAGCTATCCTTGTTGGAGGGCTTGGAGGAGACTGATGAACTATCTCCTGAACTATTCTGTAGAAAAACTGAGATTTCGGTTGCTTTAAAAAAGTTGTATGAGGAGGAAGAGCTCCAATGGTTTCAAAAATCTCATGCTAGATGGCTCCTGGAAGGGGACCGTAATACTGGGTACTTTCATAGGGTAGCTAATGGCCGTAAAAGAAAAAATACGATGATGAGCCTCAAGGATGGGAAATTAACATTGAGGGGACTGATGCTATTTTAGATCATGCTACCTCTTATTATAAGGAGCTTTTCCGCCCAGCTCCTGGCAATCTCATTCAGTTTGAGCATAGCCTGTGGGGTGATGATGAGAAGCTCAATGAGGGGGATAGTGACACCTTGAACAGACCCTTTTCTTTGGAAGAAATCAAACATGCCCTTTTCTCTATGGATAGCAATAGGGCTCCTGGTCCTGACAATATTCCTGCAGAGTTCTATCAGCATTGTCGGGAGGTGGTGAAAATGGATATTTTTAATCTTTTCAAGTCATTTCATGAGGGATCTCATGAGGTTCAACGGCTGAACTATGGTATTATTACTCTTCTGCCTAAAGTTTCCGGTGATGATAAGATAACTCAGTACAGGCCCATTTGTTTGCTTAGATGTATTTACAAACTCCTTACCAAAACTCTTACCATCAGACTTGAGCCTTTTATGGATAAGTTGATCAGTATTCACCAAAATGCATTTATCAAAAAAAAGAAATATAATGGATGGGATCCTTTCCTTGCATGATATTATGCACTATACTCATCTTAAAAAAAGAACTGGCATCTTCCTGAGATTGGACTTCGAAAAAGCGTACGACAAAGTTAATTGGGATTTTTTGATCGAGTGTCCTAGGGCCAAAGGTTTTTCGGAGAAGTGGTGTACCTTGGTTAGACAAATCTTGCAGAATGGTACTGTTTCTGTTAAAGTTAATAATAAGGTTGGGCCCTATTTTCAAAGTGCCAAGGGGGTCAGGCAGGGGGACCCCTTTTCCCCATTCCTTTTCAATTGTGCTGCTGAGTGCCTAACCAAAATGGTGACTACTGCTCAATCTAATGGCTTGGTTGATGGTCTTATCCCTGATTTAATTGATGGGGGGATTGCGATCATGCAATATGCTGACGACACGGTGCTCTGTATCTCTCATGATGAGGACAAAGCAATTAACCTCAAGTTGTTGCTCTGTATGTTCGAACTCATGTCTGGGCTGAAAATTAATTATCAAAAAAGCGAGTTATTCCTGGTGGGGGTGATAACAATGTGGCCCAATTTTATTCTAAATTGTTTGGGTGCAAAGTGGGCTCCTTACCTATGCGGTACCTTGTTGTCCCTATCAGTTTTAATACCTTATGATGTGCTGATCTTGAGTACATTAACTCAAAGTTTGTGAAAAAATTGGATGCCTGGGTTAGTCACACTGCTTCCTCGGGAGGCAGACTCATTTTGGTTGATTCCAGCCTCACCAATTTGCCCTCTTATGTTATGTAGATGTTTCTCCTAAACAAAACTTTTATTGAAAGAATTGATAAACACCGGAGACGTTTTTTCTGGCACGGCGGTAAGAAAAAGAAAGGTTACTATATGGTCAAGTGGTCTAGAGTTTGTCGTTCCAAAACCAAAGTGGGTTTGGGCATTAAAGACATTAGAAGGCAGAATATTAGCCTGCTGACTAAATGGTCGTGGAAACTCGATAAATTTGATGGTATCTGTCAAAGGATTGTAAAAAAAGATACTTGCATAACAAAACCGTGGCTAATGTGAAGGGCAGGTTCTCGGATTCCCCTTGTTGGAAAGCTCTTCTGAAAGTGAAACATAGTTACATGGCCGGTAGAAAAGTCTCCTTGGGATGTGGTAATATCACTAGATTTTGCATGACAATATTGGTGATAATCCACCTTTTAGTTTGCATTTTCCTACTCTCTTTTCTTTTTGTCAGAATCAGGAATGTACGGTGCAAGAGGCCTTGAGGTGTGACTTTAATCTTCCTTTTAGAAGAAGTCTACATGGTGACCTGCTGGATCAGTGGGTGTGGATCAAACAGAGGTTGGGTGAGATGCATTTCTCGGATACTCCTGATGTGGTTTCCTGGAAGCTTAACAACAATGGTATTTTTTCGACCAAGTCTGTTTATAAGCTCTTAGAAAGTGGGCTGTCGGGTGCTAATAACAAGGAAATTTGGAATGCTAAGCTACCTTTGAAAATAAAAGTGTTCATGTGGCAGTTGTTTAGGAATGCTTTGGTTACTCGTGATAACATGAAAAAGAGAAATTGGCCTGGTAACCCAACATGTTCCTTTTGTCGACAATTGGAAAGTACGGAACATCTTTTCTTTACTTGCCCCATTGCGAGATGCACTTGGGGGATGGTTGGGCGGACAATGGGCACGCAAACCTTTCCTAACTCTCTTTGGCAGGCTTTTGCTTGGTTTTATTCTAATTTCCCTGGAGGGGAACAATTTTACATTGTTGGTTTAGCTGCTATTTGTTGGGGTATCTGGAAAACCCGTAACAGAGTTGCTTTTGATAATCATGTCATGCAGTCACCTTTTGAGACTTGTTGTGTAGCGGCTTCGCTGTTGATGTACTTGAACGGACAATGACGTCGCCTAGAGGGGGGTGAATAGGCGATTAAAACTTTTCCGGTTAATGCTTGCTAAATGCGGAAATAAACCAGGTGTTTAAATTAACAAGCATACAACCTAAATATTCTAGGGTCAACTAGATGAACCAACAACTTATGCTAAGCAAGACAAGTAACAAGGTGATAGCAAGATATATAACTTCAAGCTCGAAGGCTACACAATGTAAATTGCATAAGTAAAAAGCTCGGGTATAGAAATAACCGAGGCACACGGAGACGAAGATGTATTCCCGAGTTCCTCCCACAAAGGGGAGTACGTCTCGTTGGAGGGGTGTGAGCTCACCACGAAGGCCTACTCAACGCCACAAAGGCCTCACCCTATTCTCCGATGAACCCCGCCACAAAGGCCTAGTTCACCTTCCACTATTGGCAACCTTCAAACCCGAGGCACGCATCCACAACTCAATTGGAGGCTCTCGGTGTCACCACAATCTTGGGGCACGCATCCACAACTCAATTGGAGGCTCCCAAGAACACCACAAGTCGTCTAGGGTCCAAGACCCAAGAGTAACAAGCTCACAAACTTTCAACTTCCACGAATCCTCGTGGAGAGAGCAAACCGATGCAAATGGCAAGAGCACAAGTGCTCAAATCCTTCACTCTCAAATTCCAACAAAGCAACAAATGCTTATGGGGGAATAAGAGAGGAAGAACAATGGAGGAGAAACACCAAGAACTCCAAGATCAAGATCTACTAAGTTTCCCTCACTAAGAAGGAAGATGGATTGGTGGAAATGTAGATCTAGATCTCCTCTACCTTCTCCCTCAAAGATATGCAAGAATCATAGGAGGGATTGGGAGAGGGGCAAGCTTTCCAAGGTCAACAATGGTGGGAGAGAGGGGAAAAAAGTGCTTGGAAGACTTGGGGACCAATGGGGAAGAAAGCCCCCTTAAATAGGTCCCCACAAAAACTAGCCGTTTTGTGTGCAGTCTGAGCAGGATATTTCAAAATATCTGGTTCAAAACTGGACCAAATAATCCGGTCCGACAGGAATATCCGGTCCGAAGTGAATAATCCGGTTCCAAATAATCCGGCTCAACTCTGTGAGCAAACTGGTCCGAAAACTGCCCAAACCGGAATATCCGGTATGCCCCGAATAATCCGGTTCAAATAATCCGGTTCACTTCTGAAAGTTTTGACTCCGGTCCTTAGCCGTTTTCGAGCAAAAACTCCGGAGTGGAGGGACAGATGCCAACCGGATATTCCGGTTCAAACTTGAACCGGAATTTCCGCCCCTCGCGAGACTAACAAAAACAACAACACGAAAACTGCAATAATTTTTTCATCCGGACTCCGTTTTTGATGATCTTGGGCTCGTTGAAATCACCACAACGAGATCTACAATAATATGCAGAGAAACATCATTGTCCACCAAAGGAAGATAAAACCAAATGGGTAAAGTTTTGGACCTCTCAAATAGGAACACCCGGTAAAACTTCCAACACGAAAACTCACATAACTTTTGCAAATGAACTCCGAATTAGGTGAGTGCAAATGCATTGGAAAGATAACAGCAAAGAGTATCCAAATAACAAGTGAAAATATTGATACCTCAAAGTATGGAGAATTTACCACACATGGAAGGTGTGGGAACATTCTCAAAGACGAACGGAATATTTTCACCACCGAAAACGCAACAAGCTTTTCTTACGAAATCCGTTTTCGAGAAACCAAGGTTTGTCATGAGGATCACGACAAGCACTAAAACCCAAAGGAGACAAAAGCCAAATAAGAACCAAGAAAGATGATATGCAAAGTATGCAAAGGTTTGAGCTCTCCATAACGATTCGATCGAGTTACTCACTTGAGAGCCCCTCTTGATAGTACGACTATCTATCCTATAACCCGGTCTCCCAAAGACACGAGACCGGTAAAATAGAAAACCTATCAAGATTATACCTTTGCCTTGAGCATTCCACTTGAGCTAGATGATGACGATCTTGACTCTCTCAAGTTGGATCTTCTTTCTTGATTGCGCTTGCTAGCACAAACTCCGCTTGATGAAGACTTGCAAGTTGCTCCCCCATACACCATTATGGGAGAGACTAGATCCCCCATACACCATTATGGGAGAGACCCTTAGGCAAATATTCACAAGACCACAATCTCCAAACGGGTGGCAAGCATCAAGCATAGGATATCATCTAGATGCTTCACTTGAGCTTCCACGTCAAGCTAGATGACAAACACCGCTTGACGACGACATAGACCATGGGCAATATGAAATCTTACTTTTGGTTCATGCCCATGGAAAGATACCTAACCACACATAGAGATGCGACACACACATATCATGGGTTAGTTCACAAAGCTATATTGACAATTGCTTACCATACCATGAGATACACAATCCCACTTGATACAACTTGTAGCTTTGTGTGTTGATCGCTTGCTTGATCAACCTTGTATCTTTGCTTCTCACTTCTAAAGATGATGTCTTAAAGATGATAATGAAAGATCACCTAATCCTTTTCTTCAAGACGCACTAGCAATAATCTCAACTCAAACCATGACCATTCTTGATATAAGTCCTTGAATGTAACAAAGGCCATCAAGGAAGCTAATAGAGTTCAACACATGAACTCCATTATTTCCTATGGACAATATCTACAAAGATAACTCAATGCAAACATTAGTCCATAAGGAATGTCATTAATTACCAAAACCACATATGGGGGAACCATGCGCTTTCAGTACTGGGCAGGTTTGCAGAAGGAGGAGGGCAAGGAGGTTTTGGTATCGAAAGCGACGAAGCTGATGCAGGTGACGGCTGATCTCTACCCCCGAGCTTGGGGAGCTTGCAATGGGATCAACCCGATGACCACCCTGATGATATCTGGCGCTTGAAGTCCTCGCCGGAAGTGGACAACTTTTGTGGTTGGAGCTGGTGTTGTTCGTCGTTTTGGTGCTGCTAGTGTTAGCACCTGGAACCATCGTTGTTTTCATTTTCTAGTTGTGTACTCCTGGCATTGTTCCCTTTGTTTGTCTTTATGTTGAACTCTAGGTGGCAGCAGGTTTTCGCCCCATAGTGGATTTTTCGAGTCGAGAAATTCACAGTGGGTTTTCTGCAGCTGCTCCAGCTCGCTTCTCTCCCCCCAGTTGTTTCTCCGTCGTACTTTGTATTTCTGTTTTTTATAAAATGGAAAGGGGTGTGAGGCCCGGTTGGAAAAATCCAAGCAGCCCACAGCCATTTTCGATGTAAACCTGTTTTTAGACTGTCACAATAGGGAGTATCATACACTAGTATCATCCATATGATACTAGTCTATGTTACTAGTCCCACAATGTGTAGTAACATATTTGTAGTATCATATAGTACTCTTCATTTATTACATTATAGGCTCATTTTATGTTGGGTTGCGATTATGTTACGGTATCTAACTACTCCCTCCGTTTTTATTTACTTTGCGTTATGGGTTAAGTCAAAGTCAAAGTTTATCAAGTTTGATCAAGAATATAGGAAAAAGTATCAACATCCATAATATCAAATACATATAACATAAAAATATACGTTCCGAAGATTATTATACTATTGAGTTTATATGGTAGAATTTGATATTTTTTCCTAAATATTTGGTCAAACTTAGCGGAATTTTACTTTGACTAAACTTAAACGCAAAGTAAATAAAAACAGAGAGAGTATGATACCACCATCATTTCTCTCATCATTAATTGCACCGGCACCTCAGCTTTTTTCCAACATGGCACCTATGATACCACCGATGATACCCCCATTGTGAGTAGTCTTAGTGTATTAGCACATACTCCCTCCGTCCTTAAAATAAGTGTACGTTTTTCTTTTATGAAAGTCAAATATTATGAATTTTGACCAACTTTTTAGGAAAATTTAACAACATTTATGACACTAAGTTGGTACCACTAGATCCATTTTGAAGTATATTATCATAATATACTGATTTTATATCATGTATGTTGATACAATTTTGTATAAAATTGATCAAAATTTAAAAAATTTGACCAAGACCAATCCTAGAAGTACACTTATTTGTGGACGGAGGGAGTATCTTTGTATGTTGCCCCGGGAGAAAAGTTTGCCTAACGAGAATTGTTAGATTTTCTTTTTTCTGAAACGGAAAACCCAGCCTCTGCATCTAGACGATGCACACAGCTTATTATATTAAATCGCTTAAAACCAGCGTTTAAAAGTAATAAAGTTACAACTCAGCGGTAACGAATAGTTGCATTAAAAATGAGCCACCAGAACTGCAACCCAGCACTCAAATTACACATAATATAATCTCCTAGTGTGCAACCAACCACCCTGGATAGCTCGGACCACCGCCATGAGCCGGGTACATCCAGAATCCAAATATCCTCGCTGGCCTTCTGAAAGCAGGAGAGACCACTACTGAATCCAATACGTAGCTCGATCGACAACCTGCAAAAAATGACAAGCTTTCATATTGTTAAAAATAACATCATTCCTGCAATTCCATATTGCCCAAACAAAAGCACATACGCCTATGCGTATACTAGTTTTTGTAACTTTGTCCACTCCATTTAACCAGGATCCGAACAAATTAGCTACAGAAATAGGCGGCGTAATATCGAATGTGAAATAAACTAGTCTCCATATATTTCTACCAAATTCACAAGAGATGAAAAGATGAGCAACCGTCTCTTCTTCATTGCAAAACACACATTTCGTACACCTCGTCCACATCCTTTTAACGAGATTATCTTTAGTCAATAATTCCTTACGATAAAGAAACCACATGAAATTTTTAATCTTAAGAGGGAATTTCAACCTCCATAGGTATTTGTGTAGAAAACAAGTGCTTCCATTCATTTGATGTTCATAATATGATTTAACTGAAAACACCCTAGATTGTGTTAATTTCTAATTAAACCTATCGGGTTCATAGTGAGCGAAACATCCATCAATCTCTCGACAAGGTGTAACCTCCTCTCCCACTTATCACCCATTAGCGCCCTCCTAAAGGTAGTATTAGGATGTTCACTCGCCAGCACCTGTGACACCAAAACATTCTTATGTGCGACCACATTATATAAGGAAGGATATTGACTTAATAACGCTGAGCTACCCAACCAAACATCCTCCCAGAACCGAACCGAAAGACCATTACCCAGTGTACAAGTGATGTTCGAAAAAAAAATCCCCCTTCATCTTCATAATTCCTTTTCAAAAAGGAGAATCAGAGGGTTTAGATTCAACTTGGGAGAGAGGAACCCCTCAATATACTTACTATGTAGCAACTCATGCCACACACCTCCCTCCGATAAGAGTTTAAAGAGCCATTTGGTCAGTAAACACCTGTTCTTAACATCAAGCGCTTCGATACCCAGGCCACCTTGATCCTTAGGCCGGCACACAATATTCCATTTTGTTAGACGGTATTTCTTTTTCTGCCGATCACTTTGCCAAAAAAAAATCGAGACCTAAAGAAGTCTAGTCTTTTACGTACCCCAATAGGTACCTCGAAGAAAGACAGAAAGAACATATGTAAGTTGGATAAAACTGAATTGATTAGGATCAAACGGTCCCCATATGACAGTAATTTCCCAATCCAAGAGCTCAGCTTTTGCTCAAACCGATCCTCAATCGGTTTCCACTCTTTATTTAACAGCTTACGATAATGAAAGGGGATGCCTAGGTACTTAAACGGGAGTTGACCCACTTCACAACCAAAGATTAGTCGATAATCCTGTTCATGAGACACCGCCTCACCAAAACAAAAGATCTCGCTCTTATGAAAATTAATTTTTAACCTCGAGAGTTGCTCGAACAATGATAACAACAATTTCATATTAACTGCTTTCTCCATATCATGTTCCAGAAACAGAATAGTATCATCGGCATATTGAAGAATTGAGACCCCGCCTTCCACCAAGTGAGGAACAAGACTCCCAACTTGTTCGTCCTCCTTTGCCCTAGCAATGAGGACCGCCAACATATCAGCTACAAGGTTGAAGAGTATAGGTGATAACGGATCACTCTGTCTCAATCCTTTTAGGGTCTGAAAATAATGACCAATATCATCATTAACTTTGATCCCAACGCTTCCCCCTTGGACAAACCTCGCAACCCATTCGCACCACACGAATCACTTCATGCGTAATGTTTGTTGCAGAAAGGACCAATTAACTTTATCATATGCCTTCTCAAAATCAATTTTGAGTAATATCCCATATAATTTCTTTTGGTTCAACTCATGAATAGTTTAATGCAAAACCACAACCCCCTCTAAAATATTTCTCCCGGGGAGAAAAGCTGATTGAGTTGGTCTAATCACCCGTTGAGCAATAGAGGTACCCCTGTTAGTTCCCACCTTCGTGAAAATCTTGAAACTCACATTAAGCAAGCAAATAGGTCTATATTGCTCGATCCTAAACGCATCATTTATTTTGGGTAATAGGATAATCACACCAAAGTTCAACTTGAACAGTTGTAATTCCCCTGTGTGCAACTGCGCAAACAATGCCATAAGATCCATCTTGATGACACCCCAATTTTTTAATAGAACTCCGCAGGGAACCCATCCGGTCCCAGTGCTTTGTTCAGTTCCATTTGATCTTTAGCATCAAACACCTCCTCTTCAGAAAAAGGAGTTGTTAAAAGACTATTTTCCTCATCCGAAACCTGGGGCAAATCCCCTATCCTTGTTTCGTCCAGCGAGAAAGTATTCGGAGCCGATGCTCCAAATAGTCTCTTATAGTACTCTGAAATAAACACTTTTAAATTCGATTGTCCCACAATCGTCCCTTCATCCTGCTCTAACTGAAATCTTTTTCTTGCGATGTCTACCATTTGCCATGAGGTGAAAATACCTTGTATTATTCCCTCCTTCTTGAATATGCTTAACCTTAACCCGTTGAGCCCACTTGGACTCCTCTTCCTGAGAATTGTTAGATGTCGCTTATTTCAGAAAACCCGCTTCATGTACCACTGGGCGCCACTTCTTTCATCCACCATGCCAAAGGTGAGGAACAACACTATCCTAGTGATAATGTGACTGTAATGTTATTATCGTCGCTCCTATCCAGCCTCGGTAAAGGGGAAAAACAGTACCTAGATTCAAGAACGGAGGACAAACCTTCGTCAAACTTGTGATTCCTTTACTTCTTTTCAGCAACTTTATCTTACTCGGTCAGCTAGCATAAGTACAGATAAATAGCCTTGTCCGTAACGAAATAGAGAAAATGGCAAAGGTAATATACGCTTGACAGCCAAACAAAATTAGAGATGTGACCAGCTGATTGAAATTTATGGACCCAACTGCATTGTGAAATTGGTAAATAAAATATAGTTTGTAACCTGAAATATCAGTTCAGAGATGAATTTACAATAGTCAAGATGTGTAACGAATTTGTTTTCTGAGTATCGGTCACTACTTATGTGAAGCTCTCAACACATACCCCTAATGATATTGTTGCCAGCCATATCCCCACTCCGAAAAAAGCCATAATGTGTAGACACATATTTTTAATATTCCACCTTTATTAAATCAACCAATAAAGGTAGCTAGAAGCTTATATCCGATGGTATATTCGACACAACTATTGTTGATATGGTCCAGAAAGATGATAGTAAGTAAACACATAAGGATATGCACAAGGATTAACGTAAATCATGACAAACTTTGGAAGCATGATCCTTAGCCTGATACATAGCACAATAAGAGAAGTGAGGAACCAAACAATTCAAAAAAAAAATGTTCTATACATATATAATCTGCAGCAGGTCATAAATAAATAGAATTAGTCTGGTGATGATCCTCAAGATAACTGTAGCTACATTACTATTAATAAGCCTATTTGTTGATATCAAAGAGTGAAGCATTCCTATATTTGCTTAGCTTCATTGCTACTGAATTAAACTGATCTATTACAGCTATGGCCTATAGCTCGAGAGCCTAAGAAACACCAAAACAGAAGCTGGGAACAGATCGGTACTAGTCACCAGCGATCCTTTAAGGGTACGAGATGATTGAAGTGGAATAAGACTAGGATATGGATCCGATCTCACGGCGCGAACAAATCGCCGCCGGAGCCCTAAAACGCTAACGAGAGGGTACGTTGCCCAGTGCAGAAATATAAGCCCCAGAAAATTCTATTTAGAAGGCTGAGCTCTGCTTTAGCACATAATTTTCACAGAATCTTTAATACTCGGTAGCATATTTAGTGCAAGATTTAAACAAACATTCAGCTTTTCTACGTACAATCAAAGTAGAATTTTCGTCAAGCAAAATAGCAGGACTAAACGAAGTAAATATTCATGGAATTAAACGCTAAAATAAGTACCAAACAAGTATGCCCTGAAATCTGTTGACACACGGTATCAAACTAGGATGCCTCAAGAAATCACTTTTGGCACTGTGAAGGAGGACCGAACAGAGAGTAAAGTGTCATCTTTGAGTACATAGTACATGTATCCATTCCAGGAAAATGTTCGAGAGAAGATGTTCGAGAGAGAAATCACCAATTTGACCATGACCTTGCCATGATAAAGGAACTAGTGAAACAGAGGAAATGGTATTTGCATTGAATAGCTCCAACCTTATGTAAGGATATCAAGCAACATATAACTAGTAAATAATACACCAAAAAGAAGTACCACATCTTCACTTGCTCTATTAAAAGGACAACAAAATCATCCTGCCAAGAAACTTATCTACCTCGAGCAGGCGCTCTACAAACAAGGCAAACATCACACTTCATACTAGAGGCTGTTGATAATCACATAAATAATTAACAATGTGTAAGGGAAAAAAAATTATACTCTTCCATATAATCATTTCATCAGTAAGCATTAGATGCTCGGCATAAAAAAACTAGGTGAAAACAAATCCCAGGAATAACAATAATGATTATAAGCATCCTAAGAGCAGGTATTATACTTGAAGTTTTCTGTACCACAATAGTATGATGTATCTATGAATTGGCTAAAATGACTAAAACTGCAATCGATTCTAGGCTTACTGCTTGGAATTCCAGAAAGTGGCTAAAATGGAAATAAATTTATCTGATGATTTCTCAGGTTGCCAAAGGTGTGCCATACCTGTTACTTTGCTATTGCCCCAAAAACCTGACTGCAATATAGAACGAAAATAGCTGAATATTAAAGAGAAAGTCCCAAGTACTACTTAACGTGATTGCTAACATGCAGGTATATAGATGCCACTTTTGATTCTACCAGTACTAGACAGTAGACACTCGAAGCGCAACAAAAAAACAGGATGCTTTTTAACTTGCCATGTATGTATGCCTCTCCAACATACATCACAAGGGGAAAATTACTCAACCTGCACTCTGAAGAATTGATGAATGCACAAGTTAAATAGGCACAACTGACTGCACTCTGAAAAAAGGAGGACAAACGACCAACTGGTTGCACAAGATTCATCATAAGTTCACAACATGAGCCATACATGATCAACTCCCACGTTCTTACAGATACCATAGCCAGAAACAGACAATATGAAAATAGAGTTTCATAAGCACTGAAATTACTAACCATACCATAGTTTCTCAGAAGAGAGGTACCCACCATACAAATTAAAGGCCAGGTCGACAAACACAAATAGAGTCAATAATTATCTTCTGACGGAATAACCACCATATCATGGTAGACAATTAATAATTCATTGAACAGACTGCATATATAGTAGCACCTTCTGTTATGGCTGCTAGGGTTTGAGCGGGAGAGAGAGAGAGCTGCGAGGGCGCGAGAGAGCCGGCCGTGGGGATCCTTTCCCACGGCCGGGCAAGAGGAGAAGGGTTTTCCTTCTTAATTCTTGCTTGATTAGATTGATACATCTCCTCTCCATATATAGAGAGGTTTACTTGACTCCCAAGTAAGGCTTACTTGACCCCTAAGCAAACCCTAAGACTAACGGGCCCAGGCCCATCACGTACTCTAACACTACACCCCACCTGGACATGCAGCTCGTCCTCGAGCTGCAACCTAACGAAGATTCGACCCCACACAAACCTAACGCCTAAAAAACAAGCCTTTTACATCTCGGCCTATTGTATTGACCTGAAATAAGCTAACCCGAATGAGACTCCGACTCTTTATTTTTTACTCCGAACGATAAGGCGAGAATCCTCCGCGCGCCGAACTTGTGCGTTTGCAGCCCCCTGGATCCCAAGGACACCATCGGGACCAAGGGAGCCCTCGCGGCGGCCGACGGCGGAATGTAGTGGTGCTACGCATGTCGGTGACACCATGTCTTCTCCCCGCCGGCTGACCTGTCGATGTCGCAGACTTGGAGGTCGCCGCCCGTGGGAAAAACAGCATGCCCGCCGCCCGTGGGGGAAACCGCATGCCCAAGATCCCCCACACAGCGTACGAGATCCAGGTTCGTTGCACCGCAAAGCGCAACTTGGAGGAGCTGCAGCTGCAAATCACGAATCTCTCGCACATGTCGGCGTGCTAGGAGGTCGCGCGCAGCAGCTTGCAGCCTCACCGCCGCCGACACGTGCTGGGTAGCGATCCAAGCCTGAAGCGGTGACGGCGTCGGCTGGAACTTGATTTGTTGGATGGAATTGTCCTGGGACGGCGGTGGCGCTGCTGGGAACGAGGTCGTCGCAGTCACGTCGTAGGAGATCCCATGCTGGAACGTGAGCGGCCCCGCGGACGGCGGCGTGGTGGGCCATGACGGCAGCGGAGGCGGCGCCATAGATGGCGCGGATGGCTGGCCGGGGTCGAACGTGGGCGCGGTGGCCCACGACGGCAGCGGAGACGGCGACGGCGGAAACTTGAGCGCGGTGATCGGAACCCCCTGCTTCGGCGGAGCGGAAACCGGCGGTGGCTCTGTCCGCTGGAGAAGCACGGCGAGGGCGTGCTTGATGTCGGAGACCGACTCGGTCAGGTCGCGGAGGCGCGTGGAGAGCTCCTGGTTCGAGAGGATGGGGCGGGCTCCCGAGCCGGCGCGGCCGGGGCCGCAGACGCCGGCGGCAGCGCCATGGTGGTGGGCGCGCCCGACGAGGCGATCGCGGCGGAGGCGGTGGACAGTCCCGACGACATCGCAACCGAGGACTCTGATACCAAATGTTATGGCTGCTAGGGTTTGAGCGGGAGAGAGAGAGAGAGCTGCGAGGGCGCGAGAGAGCCAGCCGTGGGGATCCTTTCCCACGGCCGGGCAAGAGGAGAAGGGTTTTCCTTCTTAATTCTTGCTTGATTAGATTGATACATCTCCTCTCCATATATAGAGAGGTTTACTTGACTCCCAAGTAAGGCTTACTTGACCCCTAAGCAAACCCTAAGACTAACGGGCATGGGCCCATCACGTACTCTAACACCTTCACTTCACTCCCAAGGGAACAACCATGTGGCAGGAATCATCTCGTGCTTCCAGACCATTGGCAGAGGGGAGGAGACCTTACCAGTTCCCATGTCGTAAACACCGACACAAGCGTTCTCATCCTCAAAACCATACTCCTGATAAGCATTCTCCATTACATCATCCAAGAAGAAGATCTGGTCACGCTGCATCCCATGCTGAGACGCGGAGACAGCCCTGGAGCACGGTCGTCCAATGAAAAGAATCTGGTCATCCCCAAGGGTATTGACATTAATCCACCGTGAGTGTTCCAAGTCTGCCGCGAACACCTCAAACTCAGTCTGTTTCAGTTTGGCCAGAAGTCTCTGCTCTCCTGCTGCCATTCTGCAGAAAACCTTCCTGCGTACCATCAGCAATGCACCACATGATTCTACAAGGTAGAGCTTCTTTTTTATCATAGAACTGGTGCCTGTATGGAATGGATCACCCATAATGACCTGGACAACTTGGGAGACCTGTGGATCACCGGTTACCGGGTCGTGGCTGATGTTGACAATGAGAAGGTTCTCGTCATTTTCAGCAAGGGCGTAGAGCTTTCTCTGATAGAATGCCATATCTTCAAACTGCTTGCACTCATCATTCGCGCGTACTGACCAAGAGGAAGCCCCAGGCTGGCACACTAGAATCTGACTGATGTGTCCACACTGGACCATTGTACTGCCGGCGAATGCAGCGACAAGGTTTGGGGAGCACAAGATGAGCTTGTTCAGAACGGGCATCTTTTTTGGGTCGCTGATGTGCCCCCAAGTAGCGTAAGACTAGCCACAATGGGAGTAACATAGGTGGTATCATAAGTGCCATATAGGCAAAAAAGATGATGTGGCACTCATTTAATGAGGAGAGAGGTGTTAGTGGTATCATAGGTAGATACCGTAACATAACGCTTTCCAAGGTAAGATGAGTCTATAAGCTAATAAATATATTAGTATATGATACCACAAATATGTTACTATGCATTGTGGAAGTGGTAACATGGACTGGTATCATATGCACGATACTAGTATATGATACTCCCCATTGTGACTAGTCTAAGGATGGAAAATGCTTATATTCCCAAGCCTTAAATACTTAGGAACTGCATCGGGAGGATGGAGCTGGATGGTAGATAGAGGAGGCAGCGTCACGGTGGCACCGGCGAAGGGGTCGACCAGGAAGCAACCGTCGTCACGCGAGAAGACGAGCCAGCTGCCATCTGCGGCGCTCTTGTAGCCGGCACAGCCGGAGCCAGGGAAATGGAAGGGCTTGCCGTCGGGGAGGCTGTAGAAGGTGCCGTCCGGGAGCGCGAGCAACGGCATCGGCCGGGGCACGGGGTGCTGCCGCGCGGCAGCGCGCCACTGCGGGCACACGGCGGCGAAGCGGACGTGGTCCACGAAGGCAGGGAGGCGGCGGAGCACCATGCGGGTCAAGTCCTCCGGGAGGTCCGCCCACGATGGCGGCGTCCCAGCGCTCGGTGCCTCCGCCATCTCTCCGAGTCAAATCTTGCAGGGAAAGAGCACGTGCGTTAGTGCTACATTCCTACATCATCACTGTAGGAGTAGAGAGCATGCGAGGATCTACATAGCGGCAATACGTCGAACTCCTCGCGTGCACTGCCATTGCAGATTAGGAGAGTAGCATTGGCGAGGTGGTGGGAGGAGGAAAGGAAAGGGAAGGGAGCGGGGAGAGGGGCAGCTAGCTAGCAAGTAGCATACCAGAGTTTGCCGGCGCACGCAGGAGTCTGATGGAGAGTGAAGAGGAGAGGCGGCTGCTCCGCTCCTGGACGAGTGAGAGGGAGTGGGGAAAGCTGGAGCTGGAGGGCATGGTGTCAGTGTGTGTGTGCAAAGCAAAGCAAAGCAACTGGCCCTCGACTATACCGTGACGAATTGGCCCATGGACGCAACGCGTAACTAGCATTACAGACGCAACTATAGCTGGCCAAACGGGCGGCCCGGCACGGCCCGAGTCGGGCCGAAAAATGCCTGGCCCGTATACGGCCCGGCTTATTCGTGCCGTGCCGGGCTGGCCCATGGGCCTGAAATCTCAGCTGGGCACGGCACTTTAGCCTGTATGTGGCCCGACGGCTGTATGTGGCCCGACGGGCCTCTTTTAGCACGGTTGGCCCATTTACGGCCTGGGCACGATTGTCCCAAATAAATTGGCGGGAATTACAGATTTTGAATTTTGTGGGGCTAGGATTAGCGTGGGGGAGTGAGAGGGCTGGATTTTTTCGGTTTGGGGGTAATTAGGGGTATAATTAGGCCATTTTAAGCGTGATTTGTGTCAATTTAGACCTATTTTCATATATTTAGTCATTGGAGGTCTAATTTAGTCTGAAAAATAGCAATTTTTCTCTATAAAAACGATGGCCACCCCTCTAATTTAATCGTGCCATGTCGTGCCCGTGTCGGCCCGTTTACGTCGTGCCGTGCCGTGCCGGCCCACGTGCTTCAAATCGAGGAGCGGCCCGGGCACTACCGTGCTCGTGCCGTGCCGGGGCCCATTTAAATCGTGCCGTGTCGTGCCCGTGCCGGGCCAAAAAAGTCGTGCTTCGGGCTGGCCAAAAAAGCCCGGCCCGTTTGGCCAGCTGCGTAAGAGCATGCCCAACGCATAGCCCCAGCATGCTGTCCCGCAGGTCCATGTAGGCTCGGATGAAAGGACACACAAAAAGCTACTGCCCTATATGTGTCAGTGTGGCTTGCAGAGGAGGCAGCTGCTTCGGCAGAATTGTGAGGAGAGAGGGAATAAAAGAAGGGGAAAGAATGACGTACAAGGAATCGTTTTGGCTTGCAGGTTGATACGCATGTGGTGGTTTCAGTTTTCCAAGCCTATGTGGCAGGTCTGGAGCGGTAGTATACCGATGCCACCGCTGCTCATGCCCTAACTAGCCTGGGTCGGCCGTGCTAACTCGACGCTACCTAAGAGCATCTCCAGCAGTCGCGCCGCCCGTTTTTCAGCGCGCAGGCCAGCGTGGCGTGTTCCAGCAGCCGACGGGGAAAAAATTTAGAGCGCGCGTCCAAAAGCCCCAACCCGTGCTGCTAATTTTTAGCTCCCCGTACAGCGCGCACGACCAGGCGACATCGTCCGCAAATTCCAACCGTCGAGCGGAAATCTCCGCGCGCGCTCGCCGCTGCTCTCCCTGTCTGGCGCCGACGATGGAGAACTACTCCGGCGCGCCGCCGACGCCTCCGCACACCGCCGGTTTTGCTAACCCTAGCGTCGCCGCCGCCGTCAAGCAAGGAGACGCGCGCGGGTTGTTAATGGCACCGCGGATGAACTCGGGAGACGGCCGCCCTCCGCCGGCGCCCGCCCGTTCGGCCCCGGCTCAAGGACGGCGCGCGGAGGACAACAGATGCGCCCGACCGTCGTCGCACCGACCGTGGCCGCGGCGGCGAAGAAGGCACGAGCTTTGCAGGGGCGCAAGGCGCTCGCGGCGGCGAAGCAGCTGTCGTCGCCCGCGGGCGCGCTGCCGCCGCACCCTCCACCGCCACCGCAGCAACCGTTGGCCGCCACCGGCTTCGCTGCGTATGCGCCCGCCCACAACGTGCTCGGTGAAATGCCCGAAAGGTATTTTTGATTTCAAACTTCATTTTTTGTACTTGTACGATGAACTTGTCGCCTTATTTGGTGTCCGTTCTTATTTGGTGTAGTGTTGATGATGATGACTCCTACTTGGCAACTATAAATGTTGAATCAAATCATGACAATTGGACTCAAGAACATGATTCCCAACAAGATTGGTCTCAAGCATATTGCTATGAAGATGGTGCCGAAGTCGATGAAGAAGGTGAGGGCATCATTGAAGGGAAAGGAAGGGGCACTATCTACACTTCGCAAGAAGATGTGTGGCTATGCAAAACCTATTGCGTTGTTGAATTGGATGCATCCGTTGGCACGGATCAAACTAGAGACACCTATTGGACGAGGATAGAGGAGTATTTCGATAGTATCAACACGATTCCGAAGAAGGATAGAATCGATCGCTCCGATAGATCTCTTTGGTTGCGTGGGTCACTTATTTCGACGGAATGTCAAAAGCGGGCGGGGGTGTTGGAGGCAACGGATGCTATGAATCCAAGTGGAGCTAACGATGTTGATAGGGTACGTTTGGAATACTTCTATATGGTCATTTTCTATGATCTTGCATTCTCTTGGCTATCTTGCTTAACTTTTATTTTCTTGTTTGTAGGCTAACATTGCACAAAACCTCTACAAGGGAGCCGGCAAGAAGAACAAGAAGGAGCAAATTTTCCATGGAAAGGCATTTACCTTGCATCATGCATATACGGCGCTAGAGAATGAGGAAAATTGGAGGTCTCGTCCGGCTATTCGCAAGATTGAATCGAAGAAGAACAAGCAACTTGAAGGTGGAGATGAAGATGATGTCTCAAGTGGTGAGGAAGGCAACCGAAGCCCCACTCCAAACTCGGTTGCCCCGCCAAAGAGGCCACTTGGAAGAAAACAATCAAAGGAGAACAAGAAGAGGGGCGGTGAGTGATGGAGGGATAATAACCCGGTAGGCCAACTCCAAGGTGTAACCCGGCCCAAAGGACGCTGCGCAAGATCCGGCTAAGGATAAAGAAACTTCTGGAAGGCCCCAAGTTTGTAGGTCTCGTAACCCGGATTGTGGGTTACGGTAAAGGAAAGTTAGGGTTTGTATGTGGTGTCCGGGTAGGATCCAGGGTGCGTCTTGGAGGACAAGCCAGGGGGTACGGGTGCTTTATAAACCGACCCCTAGGATTAGTTGAGGGAGATCTAAGAACCCTAGCAATATCGCTTGGTATCGAGTATCCAGTGTAACACGCGAGTTGAGTTAATATCTTGAGATTGGAGACTCGGCGACTTGATTGCCGGCTACCAGATCGAGTTCCATCATGCTTTCCTCTGAGCTAAACCCTCTCCCAAACGCCTGTGTCGTCTTGCCCCAAGATCAGTTACCCCCGGTAACGTCTGCCGTAATTATCCCACGACAGTTGGCGCCCACCGTGGGGCCTGCGTCGAAAGGTGTTTACATCACGGGAGAAGCTCGGAAGAACATGGAGAATCTTGTCGTCGGCGAGATCTACATCGACCACGAAGGGGAGAAGATGGTGGACGATTCCGGCGGGGGGCCAGAGTCGGATCACCTCGAATCCGGATCTATTGTGACGATCGGCCAGATCAGCGTCTTCATCGGTATGGTACGTACATCTGATTTAAAAGGACAATATCACGTGCATACTACAGGAACTTCTAATAGGGACAAAAAGATACTCAAGCAAGCTGTGAACTCGGTTTCCTCGGCTGGTCCGGGATACCTGAGATGGGCGGAGCAAAAGATAACGTGGAGCAGAAGAGATCACCCGGAAAGAATAGAGCACCCAGGAGTCTTAGCATTGGTAGTCGCACCACAAGTTAATGGTTACGAGTTAAAAAGGGTCCTGATGAACGGTGGAAGTAGCATCAATATCTTGTACTGGGAAACTTTTTCACGCATGGGTCTCAAAGAGTCCCAGCTACAGAAAAGCTCAACAATTTTTCATGGAATAGTGCCGGGTCACTCGGCATGTCCCGAGGGGAAAATCGCATTGGAGGTAGCTTTCGGAGAATCAATGGATAATTATCGAATTGAGTGGCTCACGTTCGAGGTGGTCAAATTGCGCAGTCCTTATCACGCACTATTTGGAAGACCGGCTTACGCCAAATTCATGGCCAGGCCGTGTTATGTGTATTTGCAGCTGAAGATTCCGGGTCCTAAGCAGACCATCACCATACATGGAAGCCGGGATATAGCGGCCGAGTGCGACGAAGGAGATTCGGTAATGGCCGAGCAAGCTTGCAGAAAAGAAGAACTCAAGTATTATCGGTCTCAAGTAGATCCGGATGATGGAACCGCATTAAAAAGGCTGAATACTGAGGACGAAAGAGCAAAATTCAAGGCAGCACATGACACCAAGATGATAGATTTTGTCGAAGGTGATCCCACTAAGCAATTTACTATAGGGTCTAACTTGGACAGCGAGCAGGAGAAGGCACTTGTGGAGTTTATTCGTTCGAATGCGGACGTATTCGCCTGGACACCTAGCGACATGCCGGGTATCCCTACAGAATTGGCAGAGCACAGTTTGCATGTAGATCCCAAGTCCAGGCCTGTGAAGCAGGGCTTGAGGAAGATGAATGAGGAAAGAAGGAAAGCTATAGGTGAAGAAATTGCTCGGCTATTGACAGCCGGCTTCATCATGGAAGTATTTCACCCGGATTGGTTAGCAAATCCGGTGCTAGTGATGAAAAAGACCAATGAGTGGAGGATGTGTATTGATTTTACGAGTCTCAACAAGCATTGCCCAAAGGATCCGTTCGCACTACCAAGGATAGATCAGATCATAGATGCAGTAGCTGGGAGTGACCTATTGTGCTTTCTGGACGCTTATTCCGGATATCATCAGATTAAACTCAAGAGGGAGGATTGGGAGAAAACATCGTTTATAACCCCTTTTGGGGCCTTTTGTTACAAAACCATGACATTTGGGTTGAAGAACGCTGGCGCAACTTATCAACGGTGTATTCAGAAGTGCTTCGAGGACCAAATTGGACGCAAGGTCCATGCTTATGTGGATGATGTGGTTATCAAGACCAGGAAGGCAGAAACATTTATCGATAATCTAAAGGAAACGTTTAAGAACTTAAGGAGGTATCAGATGAAGCTTAATCCGACAAAGTGCGTATTTGGAGTTCCAGCCGGGAAATTACTTGGCTTTATCGTTTCCGAGAGAGGAATTGAAGCAAACCCGGACAAAATCAAAGCTATCCAAAGTCTGAAAAAGCCGAAAATTTGAAGCATGTTCAAAAGCTCACGGGCTGCGTAGCAGCCTTGAGCCGATTTATATCAAGACTCGGAGAAAAGGCAATACCCTTGTACCGGCTCTTGAGGAAATCCGACAAATTTGTATGGGATCAAGAGGCGGATGAGGCGTTCGAGGCACTAAAGAAGCAGTTATCTGAAGCACCAGTACTAGCGGCCCCGGGTCCTAAAGAGCCTATGTTGCTATACGTGGCAGCTGGCCCCCGAGCCGTCAGTGCAGTAGTGGTTGTGGAGCGTAAAGAGGATGGGAAAGGTTATCCAGTCCAGAGGCCGGTTTATTATGTCAGTGAGGTATTATCAGAGGCAAAGCAGCGCTATCCGCATTGTCAAAAACTGGTTTTCGGGGTCTTTATGGCCAGCCGGAAACTGAAGCCGTATTTCCAGGAACACCCCATAACAGTGGTTAGCTCAATACCAATGTCGGATATCATCAGAAACTCGGATGCGACCGGAAGAATAGCCAAATGGGCGATAGAAATGGGGGATTATCACATCAGCTACGAGCCCAGGTCAGCAATCAAATCTCAGGCTTTGGTTGATTTCGTTAATGATTGGACACACACAGGCATGACTACCATGGTTCCAAACTCCGAGTCATGGATTATGCACTTCGACGGATCAAAGCAGTACGAGGGATCGGGAGCTGGAGTGGTGCTAACATCACCCAAAGGAGACAAACTGAGTTACGTACTACAAATTCACTTTGACTGTTCCAACAACGTGGCCGAGTATGAGGCCCTGTTGCATGGCTTAAAGGTAGCCAAGGAGATGAACATTAAGAGGATACGATGTTTCGGAGATTCGGACCTTGTGGTACAGCAGGTGTCAGGAACTTGGGATAGAAAGGACGCAACTATGGCAGCATACCGCAGGGAAGTTGATATGGTTGCAGGATGTTTTTCCGGGTACGAGGTGGAGCATATAGACAGAAGAAAGAATGAGGCAGCCGACGCCCTCGCTAGACTCGGCTCGCGCAGAGAGCCGGTTCCACCTAACGTTTTCCTGGACGAATTATGACGACCATCAGTTAAAACCGAGTCAGAGGAGGAATTGGCAAATCAAGACCCGGATTTAGGACTCGTGGCCACTGTACGTGCTATTCCCGAGTGGACAGAACCGTTTTTGGCCTACCTATCACGGGGCGAGTTACCACAGCAAGAGGTGTTGGCAAGGCAAATTCTACGGCGAGCAAAGGGATATTCGATCATCAATGGGGAGTTATACAAGAGAAGTGCAGCAGGAGTCTTTTTGCGCTGTGTAGCACCAGAAGAAGGACGACAGATTCTTAAGGAAATCCAAAGCTTATCGACACGGATTTTTCTGGCTCACGGCTCTAGCACATGCGGAGCGCTTAGTGGCAAGGTGTGACGGATGTCAAAGGTACGCTCGCCAAACCCACGTGCCGGCTATGGAATTACGGACTATTCCGTTAACTTGGCCGTTCGCAGTTTGGGGTATGGACATGGTTGGTCCCTTTCACATGTCACCTTGCAAGAAGACACATCTTTTGGTGGCTATTGATAAGTTTACCAAGTGGGTTGAGGTTATGCCAGTCACCAACTGTGAAGCAGTTACAGCAGTCAAGTTCCTGAAAAGAATTATCTATCGGTTCGGGTATCCCCACAGTATAATTACCGACAATGGAACCAACATGTCCCTTGGCGCAATGGAAAAGTTTTGTGGTAGCAATGGAATCCGGCTTGACGTAGCATCAGTGGCTCATCCGCAGGCCAACGGACAAGTGGAGAGGGCAAATCAAGAATTACTTCGTGGACTAAAACCACGACTGCGAGTCCCTTGCATTAGGGCTGCGGGTGCATGGGTCGAAGAACTACCTTCCGTGGTCTGGGGTATCAACACTACACCTAACAGATCTACTCAGATGACACCATTCTTCATGGTTTATGGTGCGGAAGAAGTGCTGCCGAGTGATATTATTCATGATTCACCTCGAGTATCAGCTTACGTCGAGGTAGGGAACGAGAAGACTCGGCAGGACGCCGTAGATATGTTAGAAGAACAAAGGGAACAAGCCCTGGAAAGATCAGCCATATATCAGCAAGATCTACGAAAGTATCATAGCCGGCGCGTGAAAACCCGGGTATTCCAGGAAGGAGACTTGGTTCTGCGCCTGGTACAGTCAAACGAAGGAAAACACAAATTATCACCACCATGGGAAGGACCGTCTATCATAAGCCGGAATCTGCATAATGGATCATATTACTTGGTAGATGCAAGGGAAGAGTCGGCTACAGTTAATGACACCGCTCATACCACTTCATCTATGCAAGAAAGAGACAGACCATGGAACGTGGCTCAGCTACGTCCATATTATACTTAGTAAAGACTATATTGGCAAGTGGAATTGCACGATGTAACAGGCAGCAGGTTTCAGACGTACTCTTTTCCTATCCAGGGTACCCTTGGGGACTGGATGGGTTTTTAATGAGGCGGCTTGCTGACCCAACATTCTCATATCAAGAAAAGAAGTGGTTATTCTCATGTTCCTTAATCTCAGTACGTTGCATATATACAGGTCTTGGGGGCTGATTGCTTGAATAGCACAGTTGCAAACTCAATGACCCAGCCTTGATGCCTATGAGTTATAAGGGCCGATTACTCGCAAACGAGTACGGCTGCAATCTTATAACCGGACAAAGGAGCCAAACTTTCTTAACTTTTCTTACTTAAGCTCGATGTGACTCGCAATAAAAGTGGCATGATTTGCTCGCTTACGATTACAATCAGCCATGAAGCCCAATGGGACTTGCCTGACCCTGTTTTCGTATAGATGTAACAACATGATATCCACGCGAAAGCCGGCTTATAGTACAAGATTGTCAAAAGGGTCATCTAAACCACAAGTTATGCAGAGTATAAGGCTAATAGCTGGAAACTCAATGTTTATCAAGCATAACTTCATTACCTATGTGAAACGGCTCCGGGTTTGGGCTTAGCAAACAACAAAACTCGTTCTCTTCGAAAAGACCACATATCCCAGACTCGGAAATTCGGGTCTTGGCGATTCGGGATTTTGGAAAAGAAAAAGTAGCTTAGTTGCTAAGGCTCAAAAAACCCAAACATCCGAGTCTTGGGGACTTGGGGGCTTAGAAGCAAGTCCGCTCGTCAACACCCACGAAACTCGGAAACCGAGTCTCACAAAAGGAATCGTAAAGAAAGTCGGATATCAAGAACAAGTTGACTCAAAAGTGGATAAATTTAAACGATCAGAAGAAGCACAAATTGTATCAAGAACTTAGAGTGCATTACAAACTCCGGTAAATAGTATCAAAGGTGCACAGGCGCACCATCCAAAAATAGTTGTTTTAACGACACATCGATCAACTGACGTGTATGGAGTAGCATCAGGTATCAGGTATCACTCGGCGTTCTAGGCCGCGGCATCCATCTTCGCCTTGCCCTTGCCATCACTTGGGGTAACAGCAGCACCCAGATCAGTAGTACCGGCTCGCGCAGGAGGAGGAACGACTGGTGTGGAGGTAGCGGGTGCAGAATCGGCTTCAGCTTTCTTTTTGGCAGCCTCCTCCCTCAACTTAGCAGCTTCCTCCTTCCATCGGGCCAGCATGTCATACGGCTCGGGAAGATCCGACTTAACCGCTTCACCAGCAGCATCATATGAAGGAACGAGGGAATCGACATCTAAGCCGTCAGCAATCACGCTGGCCGGGTAACGGACCTCCTTCTGGACGGCCTGGAAATCCTTCACGGAGAATTTGGACCCATCAAGCTTGTATTCCGGGAAATCGCCCATAAGCTTGGCTAGCTCGAGCTTAGGGAAGTAAGCCTTGGCAAGCGCAAGACCCCGGGTTACTCCAACCCGGCAGGACGAGCGTTTCCAGTGCCAAATCCACTCGGGGATAGTGGAGCAAGCGTCTAGCATTCTCTTCAGGTCGCCATGCCCTTTACCCGGCCACCGTATTTCTTGAAGGATCCATTTGGTTCCGGCGCATAGCTGCCGGATAACGCTCTTGATAGTTTTCAGCCTGGCAATGTCACCCTCGTCCGGCATCACTTCATCCGGACCTGCAGAAATGGAAACATGAGTCAGGAAACTCCGGCTATTTATCAGAAGGATAACCCGGGTGAAGAAACGTACCAAGCAAAGCACGATACGTATCAGCAATTTGAACAGAAAGGCTCGTTAGATCATCTTCTGCTGTGTGAGCCCTCCTCCTATACTTCTTCATTATCGTCCTACTCCTCCTAGCCTCAGCCTCGGCCGCCTCACGCAGAGCCACCTCCTTTTCAATGAGCTTGGTGGCCTTTGCCAGTTTCTCCTCAGATTGAGTCACGAAGGACTGCATGGACGCAAGGAAGGATTAGCCGGGTAAAGGGGCAAGTTATCAGTCGCTTATATCGTAAAGTTCCAAGCAAATTGTAAATCAATTCACTTGGAACTTGGGGACTGGATAAGGACACAAGCAATATTAGTCGGGTTTACCTCGTGTTTGGCTATTAAAGCCTCCAAGATGTTTTCTTCATTATCCCTCAAAGCGCGCAGGGTTTCGAGCATCTAGGAAAACGTTAGGTCCTCGGGTCGGACACCGGAAGAGCCGGCAGCCTGGTCGCCTGATGGGGGAGCTCTCCCCGCCCTTGGGGTCGAGACCCGGACAGTCTGAGTATCCGGGTTGGGAGAACCCATCCTCGTGTCCGGAACCTCGATCTCCTAGTCCACTGGTTCGGATGAAGCAGGAGAACCGGCGGCTTGGTGAAGTGGATCGCCCAAGGGGCCTTGTTCCTGGTTGTTCTCAATATCACCGCTAGTCGCGGCATCTACGTTCTCAGTCGGCTCCTCTGTCTGACGGTTATCCGCCTCCCGGTTATCCATCTCCACATTCTCCGGGTCACTAACGGTGACTTGAGCGCTAAAGAAAGATGAGAAGAGGCAGTTAGCAATGGTGATTGAAAATTGTCAGGTATCAAAGGATGTCATATAGCAAAAACTTACCCGGTATTTACGGCGTAATCCGGCGGGAGCTCGCTGCTGGAAGCAGACGAAGATGTCAAAGGGACCGATAGCGGAACCCGGAATTGCCCGGCACGTGGATGGTTAGGAGAAGGGTGGCGCTGAGGAGAATTGGAAGGACGAGGCGGAGGAGCACTGGCACGATGGACGGGGGAGGTGGAGATGCCCGGGTTAAGGGGATCCTCACCCGGGGAACTCCGAGTTACTCTGCGCTTGGCTGGAAGAGAATCCTTCAAGTACGACGAGTTCGATAATTGATGGTTAAGTTGTCGCATGGCATCAAAGGAGTAAGGTTTAGAGGATATAGAAGAGAAAGGAACCTTGGACACTGCCCCTCTGGTCTTCCTCTTGGCACCAACTGTTGCCTCTTGATCAGATTCGGTAGCCTCCGGGTCATCCTCGTTATTCTCACCTTCGTCCTCCAGCCCTGCGAACCGAGTGTATGTCCGCGGGAAAAAGTTAAATGGGAGGAAAATGATGCAAGTAAAGATAATACAAGATCTGGGCAAATACCTTCATCACCGTCAGCCGGCTCATCTTCTTCTTCCGGGTCTCTGGAAGGGGGGGAGGTTTCAACTGTCCAGAAAGGATCATCGGCCTGAGACATAAAGATGAAAATAAGAACTAGGAGCAGTATCGAGTCAAGATGAGGAAATAAACTTATGAGTATCGGGTCTTACCGCTGGGGCCGGGTTTTCCCGAGTAAACGGAGGTAACCCGGCGATGTTCTTTATCACCTCCAGCTTCTCCGTCAAGAAACCCTTGATGGTTTTGTTGGTATCCCCGGCTGCAAAGCTCTTGGTGGAATATCGAAGGGCGTCTGTGGTGTGCCCCAAGTATTCGCACATCAATTTGGAGCGAATAGAATTGGGTTGGATCCGGAAGTCGACCCAAGTTTTCACTAAGTTGAGCCCAAGAAGGCCTTGGGCTGAGAGAACGGCTAACTTAGCTAGCAAAGGTATGATTGCCTCCCTGTCTGAGTCAGGGGCGAAAGCGTTGAAATTCTCGGAAGTATTGAGGAGGCCCTCCGAGTAACCCGACAGTCTCTTCTCGCCGGGTGGAGAGGTGTCGTGGCAGTAGAAGAAGGATAGTTGCCAGTGTTTAACATGGGAGTTCAGATTAAGGGTTGGCATTGGGGAGTTTTTGCGGCGTTGGATGGATACCCCGCCGCAAGTGAGAAGTGCTCCGTCACCGCTTTCGCGGCACGGCTTGCACTGGAAAAGTTCAATAAAGAGAGTCAAACTTGGCGGAGTGCACAAGTATGACTCGGATAGGACAATGAAGTGGGTAATATTCAACGTAGAGTTAGGCCCTATGTCGAATACCCGGAGGCCGTAGTGGCTCAGGACCTCGTGAAAGAAAGGGTGACCCGGAGGGCGGAATCCCCGGGTCACGTGCTCTATGAAACAGATTACCTCGCCGTCGGCGGGTGTGGGCCGGGTCTCGTCACCCGGCGCCCTCCAGTGAATGTCCTTCTGAGGGGGAAGAACCCCCAACTCGGCCAATTCTTCCAGCTTGGCCTTTGTGACAGTGGATCGCCCCCAATTGGCGGATATGGATTGGGTTGTCTTCGCCTGGGCCGGCTGTTTCCCTTGCCTTTTGGGAGCCATGGGATAAACCTGCAAAACACAAGGAAAAAAGGTACAGGAAATAAGACTCGGAAGTATTGGATTATCCGAGTCTGGGGTATCAAGAAAGTATGAAAACTAAGAACTATCCGGGTATCACACCATGGAGTGGAGATTGCGAGGTATCCGGGTATTAAGTACAACTATGGAGATTATTGGTCACTTACGTATGGAAAAGTATTTGGGGAAGACGGATAGTTGCCCATGTATCTACTGCAAGCAAAATAGCCGGAAAACGAGAATTTTCCGGGTGTCAATGTTATGCGCGGAAAATTGAGGTGAAATGGATCTAGATTGGAAAACTTGCGAACGATTCTACAAAGAAATTGGTGATTAATAATGGTAGGAGGATGAGGTGTAATCATCAAACAGGTGGTTAAAGGAGCTAGCGAGCGTCAAATCGATCTAATCCGGTGCAACAGGAAGAACGGCCCGCAGGTTGACCTAGATCCAATCTAAGGTGAATCGAAAAATTGCGGAGCTATTTTAACAAATACTTACTGGAAGGAGCTTGAATCTGGCGTGGCGGCGGCCGATGTCGCGGTCTGGATGTCCCCCTGCAACCCTTGATGAACGGAATGAAGACGCGGTGGCAGAGTTTGGCGGCGGCGCGGAACAGTTCAAGGATGAACGTGGCCGACGGCGGCCTTGCTACGATGGCGGGCTTGAGGTTCTTGTGGAATTGCGGAGCGCAGGGAATAAGGAAGTAGAGGGAAGGTTGGAGTGAAACGTTGGATCTAAGTTACCCTCTGGGCTCTATTTATAAGATGCGGGTGGATAAACCTATCCTGACGGGCGGAATCCGGAAATTTTGGGATAACGGTCATCTGTGCGGATTTTTTGAGATATGCTTCAAGTGTTGAACGTGATATCCGGGCAGAAATAAGAAGGAGATATTTTCCGCGATATCAGGGTTAATTATCAAGTAAAGTAAGTCGGGCTTTTGGCATTTTTTATCAGGGTTTAGACCTGGAGAGCTAAGCCAAGTACTTGGGGAAAAGCCGGGTTACTATATGGCCACCATGGAGTTAGGCCTAGCTATTTATCAAAGCACCTTAACCCGGCCTCCATACACTTGTGCGTTTGATATTTTTGCAGGGAATAGCAAGCGCTTCAAGGAAGGATCCGTGAAGCCCAAGCTATTCTGGGGACTACTGATGGAGGGATAATAACCCGGTAGACCAACTCCAAGGTGTAACCCGGCCCAAAGGACGCTGCGCAAGATCCGGCTAAGGATAAAGAAACTTCTGGAAGGCCCCAAGTTTGTAGGTCTCGTAACCCGGATTGTGGGTTACGGTAACGGAAAGTTAGGGTTTGTATGTGGTGTCCGGGTAGGATCCAGGGTGCGTCTTGGAGGACAAGCCAGGGGGTACGGGTGCTTTATAAACCGACCCCTAGGATTAGTTGAGGGAGATCTAAGAACCCTAGCAATATCGCTTGGTATCGAGTATCCAGTGTAACACGCGAGTTGAGTTAATATCTTGAGATTGGAGACTCGGCGACTTGATTGCCGGCTACCAGATCGAGTTCCATCATGCTTTCCTCTGAGCTAAACCCTCTCCCAAACGCCTGTGTCGTCTTGCCCCAAGATCAGTTACCCCCGGTAACGTCTGCCGTAATTATCCCACGACAGTTGGCGCCCACCGTGGGGCCTGCGTCGAAAGGTGTTTACATCACGGGAGAAGCTCGGAAGAACATGGACAAACCACACTCCACGTCACTTGCTTTTAATTAGTTAGTTCCTTTTAGTCAAACTTATTGCTTTGCATAAAAAGCCATATAAGAGGGTTATAGGGCTTTAGAGAATAGATAGCTTACCTTCAGCTCCTCGTGGGTTCGACACTCAAATACTTATCGAAAGGTACTACAATTGATCTCCTGCACTTGGGAGTCATCACTCGTCGTCAAGAGTATGAGAGGAGTTTCATCTTCCTTGACATGTCCAAACTTGACCCTGAGCAAAAAGAATATGTCAAGCTTTGCTGTGAAGAGATCCTAGCTCAAAAAAGGGCGATTACCATAGCATTTGGAGGCTTCGGTGGCATGGGAGCACCTCCACTTAGGGGCTTTGGGGGCATGGGAGCACCTCCACTTGGGGGCTTTGGTGCCATGGGATCACCTCCACTTGTGGGCATTGGAGCAAGTATGAGAGGACCAAGCGATGGCGGTGGAGGCATGAGGAGTGACATTGGTACCACGGTACACGCGGCACCATAGCCGGGTACATTCATGGCTTCCTTGATGTCCCAAATGCCTTCTTCGAGTCTCACCGCCGACGATCAAGATGAGGAAGATGGCAATGATGACGATGCCAACAAAAAAGAAGAAGAATAAATTACTTGTTTCAAGTTATCGTGTGTGATTGTTCATATATTTATGGAGGCTACGAACTATGTTGAGTTTAGCTATTTGAACCATGTGGTTGTTTTGTGGACTATGGAGGCAAACTATGTTTAAAAATGTATGCATTTTTCTATGTTTGATGAGCGCCGTCTGGCGCCTCGTTTTCGCGTGGCTGCAGTTGCGCTATGCGCGTGCACGCGCTGCAAACTTGGCAAAGATGGCGTGTCTGAATTCTCATTTTCTGCCGCATTGCTGGAGCAGCGATAGCGCGTCGCTGCATACGCTGTTTCGCGCGCGCAACGATCGCGCGACTGCTGAAGATGCTCTAACTCGCTCGTTGTGTTTTTTTGCTGCTGCGTCTATATGCTAGTTTTTTTTTCTACTCCCTTATGCTGTTGTCGTTCCGTTGAGGGAAAACGCCCCGTATTTTCTTCTAGTGTAATAAAAAAATTCACTGAATTATAAAGATCAAATATTTTAAAAATATTCAAGAATTTTAAAAACTATTCACACATTAGTACTCGAATATTTGAAACTTGTTCAAGTTTTTTTAAAATTCCACGGATTCAAAAAATATGCATAAATTTTAAAGATCGTTCACACATTTCAAAATATCCAAAATATAATAATGCTCATGACTTTTATAAATAATAAAATAAAAAAAGAAAAGCAAAATGAAAACTGAAAAATAGTCAACCAAAAAAACCAGAGAATAAAAATAAAAATAAAGAACAAACAGGGGAAAACAAGTAAAACTGATAAAACCAAAAAACCCAGCAGGAAGGAATCAGGTGCAGCCTATATGGGCCAGCCCAACTAAAAAGCTAGCCCTAAACCTGTTGTGGGAGAGGTACGTGGAGCGTCAATATTGGACGCTACGGGCGTTAAATAGGATTCACCGCCTTAAGTGCAAGGTACATATGATAATATGAATGAAATATAATGCATTTTCCTCAAATCAAGCATCGAAGGGGATGGATCCCTCCACAATATTGGACAGAACTTTGATTTCTACTATCGAGGTTTAATGTGTACATATGATATCAAATTCATGACCGCTAGTATCCTATAATGCATGGAGTGTTGCATTTCTACCCATTTATTATGCAACTTTTTAATGGAGACGAACCATCCCCATCCGCATCAAAATGCTGCACACGACTTGCTTATTAGAAAACATAAATCCACCAATGCCTTGCAAAGAAATACATCGATCAACCGGAACCTACCGTGTAGTAACTCGCTACACCTGTAAGCTTGATGAAGGGAGTGGGCCTAATCAAAGCCAAGTGCCCTTACCTCACACACCAACCATCGTACATCATCTAAATCCGGAGGCTACGACCAAGCCGTCCAAAATAGCGAGACATGAGCACAAACCGGTCCAGCATACCCTCAACGCACACCACATGCACACATTCAAAAGCCGATGCATGTCTTCCACACAACCCATATTCAGGATACATTAATGCAATGACATTGTAAAGATTACCGCACCGCCCTTGCCACCCGGATGATGAAGCCTATCAGGTGCACTCCGCCTTGATGAAATCTGCCACCCCATCGACGAGAAACCGCACGGTGATGCCCGACCACACCAGGCCCGAGCCCTAGTGCGCTGACCGACACCGATGTCCAACGGGAAGAGATGACGACGGCCAGGCTATGCCCAGTCGCGCCCTCTTGCGGCGGCGAGGTAGGAGGAAGAAGGGGAGGGGGGTCGTTGGCTGCTTATCTAGGGTCGCCATATGGGGGGCGCGAGGGGTTACACCTATTATGCAGATGTTCCACTGTAACTTTGTGTTGAGATTAGTCAAACAACGTGCAATCAATTTCAAGTGATTTCATCAGTGAAATTGGAAGGAGTCCCTTTCCGCTCAATAAATTTTCAGCAAAAATAATTATCAAATATATTACTTTCCATGTCTTATTGTACATCTTAAAATAATTTAATGGTTAGAGCACCAATTCCGGAGGAAAGAGCCATGTTATTCCTTGCGATGGCTTACAGAAACGTCCTTGTTTGGACGTTTGGGACTTCATATCGAACACCTCGCCAGTGTTGATATCATAAATGACATCCTCTTCCACCTCCCCACATGGTGCAGAAACGGACTTAGAGAAGCACATGCTAATGAAGAGTGCCCGACCACCACCTAGCCCACTTCTTGTTGGTAGTGGAATCCACCTGCCTGTGATGGTATCTGCCTCCAAAACGTCCACGCGATGAGTAAACGTGGGAGCATTTTTAAAAGGGATTTGCTGATGTCGCCTCACCATAAGTAGTTTCCCAGCTGACACAATGAGGTGTCGAGAGATGAGTATCATGTCATCGGTTTCTTCATCACGCATAAATTCTCCGGAGAAACTTTCATGGTGGCTGCCATCATGTCCTTGTGGTGCACCATCGTCGGCGTCCTCCTCCTCGTCCTCTTGTATATTGTCATTGCCGTCAGCTACCTCCTCCTCCTCCATGTTGTCATCATAGTCAACTGCCTCCTCGTTCTCCTCATTTTCTGCATCATCATTGTTTTCCTCTTCTTCCAGTACTCCCTCCTTGTCGCTATCAGAATAATCCCACGCATCATAATCAACATAACCTGGTTGTCGTTTGATGATACGCTTGCCGATGGTGACCACGGGCATGCCATCGCCATCCAATGCAAGATGGAGAGGGATGAGATCCTCGGCTCGGGTTATTGCATACAGCGTGTCTCCAATAAACGCGACGTCAATGATGTAGGGAGATTTGTATGGATCAGACACCCAGGCACCCTTCCCTTGGCGGAACACAATAAGAGGGTAGTTGAGGTTGTTGGTCACGACGGCAATGAAGTCGTCAACGGAACTTGAGCGCATGAGGAACTTGTAGATCCTGCAGGTCCCAATGTTGGCAATGATATCGCTGAGCACGGGGAGCGGGACGGTGGTGTTGGAGAAAGGGTTGTGGAGGACGTAGTCGTGGTAGATGTACTTTGTGCCGTGCTCGAATTCACGCCTGGCGCCGAGGCCTACCGCGAGCCAGGAGTCGGTGGAGCCGGCGACGCAGACGGCATCGTCAGGGAAGTGTTGGAGGGTAAGCGGGCGGCCGCCGAAATCGAAGGGGACATAGAATCGGTCCTCCCACGACATGATCCACGGGAGGCGACGTCGCTGCTCGTGGTGGCGCACGGCGGAGCGCCATGAGCGGCAGACGGCAGCGATGCGTGCACGGTCGACCGGGCAGGTGCTGAACCGGGAAACGACGAGGCCAAGGAGATCCAGCGGGAGGTCGGACCACGGAGCCATGTTCATAATATATCGACAAAGATCGAGTCGCCCTTATAGGTGGTGACTTAGCTTTGGTTTTACTTCCGGGCCGGGACGGGCCTGATACTTCATACTTAAAACAGAAAACGAAGTCCGTTTTGGATTATATTGCTCGTTTTTTTTGGAGGAATCCTGCTCGGATTGTATTGCTCATATTTTTTTTATTTTTTTTTGGAGGAGTCCACTCCAGCTCCGGCCGGGCCGGAGACTTGGCTTTGGTTTTACTTCCGGGTCGGGCCGATAGAGTGCATGATCGGAGTGTGCAAAGGAGATCATATACGTTTTGCTCAAAAAAAAAGGAGATCATATACGTGCAGCATCATTTATGCAGTACAAAACATTAGCCACCGATTTTTTTTAAGCGAATCATAAGATAAAATCGTATACTCTTTTGATTGACAGGTAACCCCTTCCGAAAAAAAATATATAATATGATAGTCAGCCCCACAGAATACCTTTATCTGAACCATGCAGAAGGAGTTTATGTGATTTATATTCTGAAAGGCGAACAACGCAAAGAATGTGCAAGAGAAGGTGCCAACTGCCAACAGCCTTGGCAATCATGTTCTACGCGGGGTGAGTGAGTTGGATAAACTGGTTAATGGAGTATATAGTAGTAGTATACATCTTTTCTTTCTTTTAGTAGCATTGCTTTTGCTTCCATTTCAGGATGGAACACAATGAAACCCAATAAGCCTTTCTGAATTCTTGATCATCTTACACTAGCCTCAACAGAAACCATGTTGCTGCGTGTCTGCTTATATACTCTTGGTAGTTTATTTCGACCACGCTACTTGTATGCAACGCCTGGTTTGTGCCCTCCACTAGTATCCGTCCCAAGTACCCAATACATGATTACTTCCAAGTATGGAATTTGTGAGCCTCATCTGCCCGTGAACCAACTCCGAATTCTGAAACTAACGGCTAATATAATCTCCTTGTGTTTTGCAGGTCTCAGACAACACTTCCACCGAGTTGCTGCCGCTGCTGGACGATGGCACCATCTAATGTCGCCCAACAAAGCCACCGCCTGCTCGTCGTGGAAGACAAGAACTTCCGCGAGCACGTGGATGGACAGCTGCACCCGCTGTTGAAATTGTCATGGCCCATTAATGAATAATACAAGTGGGGAGTGAGACTAAAGTTTAGTCCCATACTGCTAGTTTGGAGAGAGTGGAACCACCTTATAAGGTGAGTCATTCTAGCTCATGTATGAGTTAGTAAGGCAAGAGGAGAGGTGTGCCACACGCGCGCTCCTCCTCCGCCGCCCGTCTCGTCACGACGCGCCACGGGTTGCGGGAATGAGCCGAGCCGAGAGCGTTTATTTTGTCGCTTGGAAAAACTTAATGAGTCATTAACTTGGTAATTAACGGACACATGATTCCTAAACCGTTTCCGTTTCCTTTCTGGATCGTGCAACCGAACTGACTCAGACGTGGAGTTACGTCAACGTATGGTTTCGCACCGTTCCAAAGCACCGCGCCGCCAATCAAGTCTTCTCCATCCCTTCTTTCGGCGTGCACCGCGAGGTGGGACAGCAGGCCTCTGGAACCCCGCCTCTTGTGATACTGTACGGGAGAGGGGCGATAAGGTTTTTGGGGAGCGCACTCGCGCGACTACTGACGGCGACTACTTCCCCAACGACGACTTCTTCCCCGACCTCGGCAACCTCTTCATCGACGACATGGCCGACAACATGGCCAACAACAACGGCGGTGCCGCTACCGCTGCATCGTACGTATCTCTATTCCATATGTATGAGATATTACTGGAATTCATATGTCTAGTTCTTGCCGTAGATCGGATCTGTTCTTCCATTGTGCTAAATATTTGCACGCTTAGTATAATTGCTACTGTCATGATTTGCATAGTGCTATTTCGGATTAAATCATATGCTAAATTGCTCATATTCAACAATCCAAAAACCTGATTGTAGGCAATTTACTGCACTTGCACCGTCTATCATTGCGGCGACAAGGCCAAACCCTTTCAAGGGTGTGGATTATAAGAGGTGGCGCACGAGAGCAGTGCTATGGTTTTAAACCTTGCGCTGCTATGCGGCCACCAAGGGCAAGCCTGAGGGCGATCTCAATCCAGCACAACTGGAAGCTTTTGAGAATATCGACACTATGTTTAAAAGTGCCCTTCTCGGTATAATTGACGATTCCCTTGTGGATCCTTATATGTCGTTTGACAACGGCAAGGATATGTGGGCTGCGCTCGAGGCCAAATTTGGGGCCTCGGATGCTGGCAGCGACCTGTATGTCATGGAGCAATTCTATGACTATAGGATGACTGAAGAGCGCTCTGTTGTTCAGCAGGCTCATGAGATACAGTCACTCGCTAAAGAACTTGAGCAGTTTAAGTGTATGTTACCGGACAAGTTTGTGGCCGGAGGTATTATTGCCAAGCTTCCATCTTCATGAAGCACCTTTGCTACTTCTCTAAAACACAAGAGACAGGAGTTTTCCGTTTCGGACCTCATCGGATCTCTTGATGTGGAAGAGAAGACAAGAGCAAAGGATACACGTGCTCGGATTGCTGAGTTAGGTTCTGCTGCCCATGTGGTACAGAAGAAACACTACCCGCCCAACAAGACTAAATATAACAAAAAGAAATCCGAGTTTAAAGGCAAACCCGATGGCAAGTTAAACCTTCGTACTCTACCAACTTCAAGAAGAAGAAGGGGTCCTGCCATGTGTGTGGTGATCTGACTCACTGGGCTCCGAGGTGTCCTAAGCGACATGAGCTGCAGCAGCTGGAGAATAGCGGCAAGACCGCTAACATTGTCATTGGTGACACTGAGATGAAGGATACTGGGTACGGTACAGTTCCTACTATTCTTTCAGTTTGTCATTCACCTGAATGGTTAATTGACACAAGTGCCAATGTACATGTTTGTGATGATGCTTCCATGTTCTCTTCTTATCAGGTCACATGGACTTCCCCCGTGCTGATGGGGAACGGGTCACATGCTACTATTCGTGGTGTTGGTATGGTTGATCTGAAGTTTACTTCGGGGAAGATCGTGCGACTGAAGAACGTTCATCATGTGCCCTCCATCAATAAAAATCTCGTCAGCGGCTCACGTTTATGTCGAGATGGTTTTAAGTTGGTTTTCGAGTCCAATAAAGTTGTAATTTCCAAGTATGGACAATTTGTTGGTAAAGGCTATGAGTGCGGAGGCTTGTTCCGCTTATCCTTGTCAGATATTTGCACCAAAGTTATTAACCATGTTTGCCATGATAATGATTCTGATATTTGGCATTCATGACTTTGTCATATTAATTTTGGTTGCATGACGCGATTAGCAAATATGAGTTTAATTTCGAAATTCAGTACTATTAAAGGTTCCAAATGTCAAGTGTGTGTTCAAGCTAAGGAACCTCGCAAAACTCATAAGACTGCGGAGGCGAGAGACTTGGCACCACTAGAGCTTATACATTCTGATCTTTGTGAGATGAAGTGCGTATTGACAAAGGGTGGAAAGAAATATTTCATGACACTTATTGATGACTCCACTAGATATTGTTATGTGTATCTTCTGAAATCTAAAGATGAAGCTTTAACTTACTTCAAGAACTATAAGGCCGAAGCTGAGAACCGACTTGATCGTAAACTTAAACGGCTTAGGTCTGATCGTGGTGGAGAGTATTTTTCCAACGAGTTTAATTCTTTTTGTGTGGAACATGGAATTATTCATTAGAGGACGCCTCCCTACTCGCCTCAGTCAAATGGGGTGGCTGAAAGAAAGAACCGAACGCTGTCTGATTTGGTTAACGCCATGTTAGATACTTTGGGTCTCTCCAAGGCATGGTGGGGGGAGGCGCTAATGACCGCGTGTCATGTCCTAAACCGACTTCCCACAAATAATAAAACCATTACTCCATTTGAGGAATGGGAAAGGAAAAGATTGAAACTCTCCTACTTACGTACTTGGGGTTGTTTGGAGAAAGTCAATATACCAATTCCGAAGAAGCGCAAGCTTGGACCTAAAACCGTAGATTGTGTTCTTCTGGGCTTGCTTTTAATAGCATTGGTTATAGATTCTTGATAGTAAAATCTGAGGTATCGGACATGCATGTTGGTACGATTATGGAGTCGAACGATGCGACTTTCTTTGAGAACATATTTCCTATGAAGGATATGCCTACCTCATCAAATCAGGAGAAACCTGTTTCATCTAGTCAGGAATTAGCTGAGATTCCTGAACCCACCATTCCGATAGAACACGTTGAGAATCCCGAGGAGGATGACAATGAAGTTCCTGTAAGGAGCAAGAGACAGAGGACTGCAAAGTCCTTTGGTAATGATTTCATTGTGTACCTCGTGGATGACACACCCAGGACTATTTCAGAAGCTTATGCATCTCTTGATGCTGACTACTGGAAGGAGGCTGTCCATTGCGAGATGGATTCCATCTTGGCTAACAGAACCTGGGAAATCACTGATCGTCCCTATGGGTGTAAACCTGTAGGATGTAAGTGGGTGTTCAAGAAAAAGTTTAGGCCTGATGGTACAATTGAGAAGTACAAGGCAAGGCTTGTGGCCAAGGGTTATACCTAGAAAGAAGGTGAAGACTTCTTTGATACTTGCTCACCTGTGGCTAGATTGACCACTATTCGTGTGCTACTTTCACTGGCTACCTCGCATGGTCTTCTCGTTCATCAAATGGACGTTAAGACGGCTTTCCTTAATGGAGAGTTGGACGAGGAAATTTATATGGAGCAGCCAGATGGTTTTGTAGTACCCGGTCAGGAAGGCAAGGTGTGTAAGTTATTGAAGTCATTATACGGCCTCAAGCAAGCACCTAAGCAATGGCATGAGAAGTTCGAAAGGACTTTGACTGCTGAAGGCTTTGTTGTAAACGAATCTGACAAGTGTGTGTATGTGCAATGCCATGGTGGGGGCTAGGGAGTTATTCTATGTATATATCTTGATGACATATTGATCTTTGGGACCAATCTTGATTTAATCAAGGAAGTTAAGGATTTCTTATCTCGCTGTTTTGAGATGAAGGATCTAGGGAGTAGCTGATGTTATCTTGAACATCAAGCTGTTGAGAGATGATAATAGTGGAATCACACTGCTTCAATCTCACTATGTGGAAAAGATCTTGAGTCGCTTCAGGTATAGTGACTGCAAGACTTCTTCCACTCCATATGATGCTAGTGTGTTGCTTCGAAAGAATCAACGGATTACTAGAGATCAACTGAGATATTCTCAGATTATAGGCTCGCTTATGTATTTGGCGAGTGCCACGAGGCCTGACATCTCTTTTGTTGTGAGAAAATTGAGCCGGTTTGTTTCCAATCCGGGAGATGATCATTGGCGTGCGCTTGAGAGAGTTATGCGCTATCTAAAAGGCACTGCGAGCTATGGAATTCACTATACCGGAAACCCGAGGGTTCTGGAAGGATATAGTGATTCTAATTGGATATCTGATGCTGATGAGCTTAGGGCCACTAGTGGTTATGTTTTTACACTTGGTGGTGGCGCTGTTTCCTGGAAGTCTTGCAAGCAGACCATCTTAACGAGGTCAACTATGGAAGCAGAACTCGCAGCATTAGACATAACCACTGTTGAAGCAGAGTGGCTTCGTGAGCTCTTGATGGACTTGCCTGTGGTTGAAAAACCAATACCCGCAATCCTAATAAACCGTGATGATCAAACTGTGATCATCAAAGTGAACAGTTCTAAGGATAATGCGAAGTCATCAAGACATGTGAAGAGGAGATTGAAGTCTGTCAGAAAATTGAAGAACTCCGGAGTTATTGCGTTGGATTATATCCAAACATCTATGAACTTGGTAGATAGATAATGCATCGAGGGAGATGGGTTTGAGACCCACGTTATGAGTTGCCCACAGTGGTAACCCACTCTATGTGATCGGAGATCCCGTGAATTAGAAGTGGGAGACAAGCTGGTGGTCGGCTGAGAGGAGAGTATCCTTATACTTTATTCCACTCCATGAAGACGCAATACTTTCCTGATCTGTATGGTGGGTTGACTTTTGTCTTAATGTGTTCCAAGTGGCTTATTTATATAAGCAGAGATGTATCCTGCCGAACATCTCACGAGGAACTCACCTATATGAGTCTGACTGTCAAACGTAACAGTCTATGAGAATCGGGTGCTCTCTAATAAACTCATGAAAGGCCTTCGGAGTATGACGCATACGCTTCAAACCGCGGGGAAGCCTTGCGGCAGCCTTGTATCGGTTCAGACGTTGTGTGAAACTGGTATCGCAGTAAACTTGTAGTTCAAGTCGTAGTCAACTATTCAAGTTGTGAGATAGTGTAGCATGATGTTCTAAGTGGAAGTTTAACTTAAGAGTCTCCACTAAACACCGGTATATAAACATTGTTTTGGAAGTAAGATTATGAGATGTGCTAATGACACTTTGTGGGGGATTGTTGGAATTTATGGGCTGCACCATGTGGCCCAACTAAGCCCAATAAATATTGAAATTGTCATGGCCCATTCATGAATAATACAAGTGGGGAGTGGGACTAAAGTTTAGTCCCATACTGCTAGTTTGGAGAGAGTGGAACCACCTTATAAGGTGAGCCATTCTAGCTCATATATAAGTTGGGAAGGCAAGAGGAGAGGTGTGCCACACGCGCGCTCCTCCTCCGCCGCCCGCCTCGCCTCGTCATGACACGTCACGACGCGCCGCGGATTGCGGGAATGAGCCGAGCCGAAAGCGTTTATTTTGTCGCTTGGGAAAACTTAATGAGTCATTAACTTGGTAATTAACGGACGCATTGATTCCTAAACCGTTTCCATTTCCTTTCTGGATCGTGGAACCGAACTGACTCAGACGTGGAGTTACGTCCACGTCTCTCCCAGCCCGCATATAAATACGCGCATACAGTAAACCCTAGCTACCACTTCAACATATGGTTTCGCACCGTTCCAAAGCACTGCGCCGCCAATCAAGCCTTCTCCATCCCTTCTTCCGGCGTGCACCGCGAGGAGGGACAGCAGGCCTCCGGAACTCCGCCTCTTGTGATCCTGTACGGGAGAGGGGCGATCAGGTTTATGGGGAGCGCACTCGCGTGACTGCTGACGGCGACTACTTCCCCAACGACGACTTCTTCCCCGACCTCGGCAACCTCTTCATCGACGGCATGGCCGACAACATGGACAACAACAACGGCGGTGCCGCTGCCGCTGTATCGTACGTATCTCTATTCCATCTGTATAAGATATTACTGGAATTCATATGTCTAGTTCTTGTCGTAGATCGGATCTGTTCTTCCATTGTGCTAGATCTTTGCATGCTTAGTATAATTGCTACTGTCATGATTTACATAATGCTATGTCGGATTAAATCATATGATAAATTGCTTATATATTCAACAATCCAAAAACCTGATTGTAGGCAATTTACTGCACCTGCACCGTCTATCATTGCGGCGACAAGGCCAAACCCTTTCAAGGGTATGGATTATAAGAGGTGGCGCACGAGAGTGGTGCTATGGTTTCAAACCTTGCGCTGCTATGCGGCCACCAAGGGCACGCCTGAGGGCGATCTCAATCCAGCACAGCTGGAAGCTTTTGAGAATATGGACACTATGTTTAAAAGTGCCCTTCTCGGTATAATTGATGATTCCGTTGTGGATCCTTATATGTCGTTTGACAACGGCAAGGATATGTGGGCTGCGCTCGAGGCCAAATTTGGGGCCTCGGATGCTGGCAGCGAGCTGTATGTCATGGAGCAATTCTATGACTGCAGGATGATTGATGAGCGCTCTGTTGTTCAGCAGGCTCATGAGATACAGTCACTCGCTAAAGAACTTGAGCACTTTAAGTGTATGTTACCGGACAAGTTTGTGGCCGGAGGTATTATTGCCAAGCTTCCATCTTCATGAAGCACCTTTGCTACTTCTCTAAAACACAAGAGACAGGACTTTTCCGTTTCGGACCTCATCGGATCTCTTGATGTGGAAGAGAAGACAAGAGCAAAGGATACACGTGCTCGGGTTGCTGAGGTAGGTTCTGCTGCCCATGTGGTACAGAAGAAACACTACCCGCCCAACAAGACTAAATATAACAAAAAGAAATCCGAGTTTAAAGGAAAACCCGATGGCAAGTTTAAGCCTTCGTACTCTACCAAATTCAAGAAGAAGAAGGGGTCTTGACATGTGTGTGGTGATCTGACTCACTGGGCTCCGAGGTGTCCTAAGCGACATGAGCTGCAGCAGCTGGAGAATAGCGGCAAGACCGCTAACATTGTCATTGGTGACACTGAGATGAAGGATACTGGGTACGGTACAGTTCCTACTATTATTTCAGTTTGTCATTCACCTGAATGGTTAATTGACACAAGTGCCAATGTACATGTTTGTGATGATGCTTCCATGTTCTCTTCTTATCAGGTCATAGGGACTTCCCCCCGTGCTGATGGGGAACGGGTCACATGCTACTGTTCGTGGTGTTGGTACGGTCGATCTGAAGTTTACTTTGGGGAAAATCGTGCGACTGAAGAACGTTCATCATGTGCCCTCCATCAATAAAAATCTCGTCAACGGCTCACGTTTATGTCGAGATGGTTTTAAGTTGGTTTTCGAGTCCAGTAAAGTTGTAATTTCCAAGTTTGGACAATTTGTTGGTAAAGGCTATGAGTGCGGAGGCTTGTTCCACTTATCCTTGTCAGATATTTGCACCAAAGTTATTAATCATGTTTGCCACGATAATGATTTTGATATTTGGCATTCACGACTTTGTCATATTAATTTTGGTTGCATGACGCGATTAGCAAATATGAGTTTAATTTCGAAATTCAGCACTATTAAAGGTTCCAAATGTCAAGTGTGTGTTCAAGCTAAGCATCCTCGCAAATCTCATCAGACTGCGGAGGCGAGAGACTTGGCACCACTAGAGCTTATACATTCTGATCTTTGTGAGATGAAGGGCGTATTGACAAAAGGTGGAAAGAAATATTTCATGACACTTATTGATGACTCCACTTGATATTTTTTTGTGTATCTTCTGAAATCTAAAGATGAAGCTTTAATTTACTTCAAGAACTATAAGTCCGAAGCTGAGAACCAACTTGATCGTAAAATTAAACGGCTTAGGTCTGATCGTAGTGGAGAGTATTTTTCCAATGAGTTTAATTATTTTTGTGCGGAACATGGAATTATTCATGAGAGGACGCCTCCCTACTCGCCTCAGTCAAATGGGGTGGCTGAAAGAAAGAACCGAACGCTGTCTGATTTGGTTAATGCCATGTTAGACACTTCGGGTCTCTTCAAGGCATGGTGGGGGGAGGCGCTAATGACTGCGTGTCATGTCCTAAACCGAGTTCCCACAAATAATAAAACCATTACTCCATTTGAGGAATGGGAAAGGAAAAGATTGAAACTCTCCTACCTACGTACTTGGGGTTGTTTGGCGAAAGTCAATATACCAATTCCGAAGAAGCGCAACCTTGGACCTAAAACCGTAGATTGTGTTCTTCTGGGCTATGCTTTTAATAGCATTGGTTATAGATTCTTGATAGTAAAATCTGAGGTATCCGACATGCATGTTGGTACGATTATGGAGTCGAACGATGCGAATTTCTTTGAGAACATATTTCCTATGAAGGATATGCCTAGCTCATCAAGTCAGGAGAAACCTGTTTCATCTAGTCAGGAATTAGCTGAGATTCCTGAACCCACCATTCCGATAGAACACGTTGAGAATCCCGAGGAGGATGACAATGAAGTTCCTGTAAGGAGCAAGAGACAGAGGACTGCAAAGTCCTCTGGTAATTATTTCATTGTGTACCTCGTGCATGACACACCCAGGACTATTTCAGAAGCTTATGCATCTCTTGATGCTGACTACTGGAAGGAGGCTGTCCATTGCGAGATGGATTCTATCTTGGCTAACGGAACCTGGGAAATCACTGATCGTCCCTATGGGTGTAAACCTGTAGGATGTAAGTGGGTGTTCAAGAAAAAGCGTAGGCCTGATGGTACAATTGAGAAGTACAAGGCAAGGCTTGTGGCCAAGGGTTATACCCAGAAATAAGGTGAAGACTTATTTGATACTTACTCACTTGTGGCTAGATTGACCACTATTCGTGTGCTACTTTCACTAGCTGCCTCACATGCTCTTCTCGTTCATCAAATGGACGTTAAGACGGCTTTCCTTAATGGAGAGTTGGACGAGGACATTTATATGGAGCAGCCAGATGGTTTTGTAGTACCCGGTCAGGAAGGCAAGGTGTGTAAGTTATTGAAGTCATTATACGGCCTCAAGCAAGCACCTAAGCAATGGCATGAGAAGTTTGAAAGGACTTTCACTTCTGAAGGCTTTGTTGTAAACGAAGCTGACAAGTGTGTGTATGTGCAATGCCATGGTGGGGACGAGGGAGTTATTCTATGTCTATATCTTGATGACATATTGATCTTTGGGACCAATCTTGATTTAATCAAGGAAGTTAAGGATTTCTTATCTCGTTGTTTTGAGATGAAGGATCGAGGAGTAGCTGATGTTATCTTGAACATCAAGCTGTTGAGAGATGATAATGGTGGGATCACACTGCTTCAATCTCACTATGTGGAAATGATCTTGAGTCGCTTCGGGTATAGTGACTGCAAGACTTCTTCAACTCCATATGATGCTAGTGTGTTGCTTCGAAAGAATCAACGGATTACTAGAGATCAACTGAGATATTCTCAGATTATACGATCGCTTATGTATTTGGCGAGTGCCACGAGGCCTGACATCTCTTTTGCTGTGAGCAAATTGAGCCGGTTTGTTTCCAATCCGGAAGATGATCATTGGCGTGCGCTTGAGGGAGTTATGCGCTATCTAAAAGGTACTGCGAGCTATGGAATTCACTATACTGGAAACCCGAGGGTTCTGGAAGGATATAGTGATTCTAATTGGATATCTGATGCTGATGAGCTTAAGGTCACTAGTGGTTATGTTTTTACACTTGGTGGTGGCGCTGTTTCCTGGAAGTCTTGCAAGCAGACCATCTCGCATCGAGGTCAACTATGGAAGCAGAACTCGCAGCATTAGACACAGCCACTGTTGAAGCAGAGTGGCTTCGTGAGCTCTTGATGGACTTGCCTGTGGTTTAAAAACCAATACCCGCAATCCTAATAAACTGTGATAATCAAACTGTGATCATCAAAGTGAAGAGTTCTAAGGATAATGCAAAGTCATCAAGACATATGAAGAGGAGATTGAAATCTGTCAGAAAATTGAAGAACTCCGGAGTTATTGCGTTGGATTATATCCAAACATCTATGAACTTGGCACATCCCTTCACAAAGGGTTTATCACGGAATGTGATAGATAATGCATCGAGGGAGATGGGTTTGAGACCCACGTTATGAGTTGCCCACAGTGGTAACCCACTCTATGTGATCGGAGATCCCGTGAATTAGAAGTGGAAGACAAGCTGTTAGTCGGCTGAGAGGTGATTATCCTTATACTTTATTCCACTCCATGAAGATGCAATACTCTCCTGATCTGTATGGTGGGTTGACTTTTGTCTTAATGTGTTCCAAGTGGCTTATTTATATAAGCAGAGATGTGTCCTGCAGAACATCTCCTAAGGCACTCACCTATATGAGTCCGACTGTCAAACGTCACAGTCTATGAGAATCGGGTGCTCTCTAATAAACTCATGAAAGGCCTTCGGAGTATGACGCATACGCTCCAAACCGCGGGGAAGCCTTGCGGCAGCCTAGTATCGGTTCAGACGTTGTGTGAAACTGGTATCGCAGCAAACTTGTAGTTCAAGGCGTAGTCCACTATTCAAGTTGTGAACTAGTGTAGCATGATGTTCTAAGTGGAAGTTCAACTTAACAGTCTCCACTAAACACCGGTATATAAACATTGTTTTGGAACTAAGATTATGAGATGTGCTAATGACACTTTGTGCGGGATTGTTGGAATTTATGGGCTGCACCATGTGGCCCAACTAAGCCCAATAAATATTCAAATTGTCATGGCCCATTCATGAATAATACAAGTGGGGAGTGGGACTAAAGTTTAGTCCCATACTGTTAGTTTGGAGAGAGTGGAACCACCTTATAAGGTGAGCCATTCTAGCTCATGTATGAGTTGGTAAGGCAACAGGAGAGGTGTGCCACACGCGCGCTCCTCCTCCGCCGCCCGCCTCACCACGCCTCGCCTCGTCACGACACGTCACGACGCGCCACGGGTTGCGGGAATGAGCCGAGCCGAAAGTGTTTATTTTGTCGCTTGGGAAAACTTAATGAGTCATTAACTTGGTAATTAACGGACGCGTTGATTCCTAAACCGTTTCCGTTTCCTTTCTGGATCGTGGAACTGAACTGACTCAGACGTGGAGTTACGTCCACGTCTCTCCCAACCCGCATATAAATACGCGCATACGGTAAACCCTAGCTACCACTTCAACATATGGTTTAGCACCGTTCCAAAGCACCGCGCCGCCAATCAAGCCTTCTCCATCCCTTCTTCCGGCGTGCACCGCGAGGAGGGATAGCAGGCCTCCGGAACCCCGCCTCTTGTGATCCTGTACTGGAGACGGGCTATCAGGTTTTTGGGGAGCGCACTCGCGCGACTGCTGACGACGACTACTTTTCCCAATGACGACTTCTTCCCCGACCTCGGCAACCTCTTCATCGACGACATGGCCGACAACATGGACAACAACAACGGCGGTGCCGCTGCCGCTGCATCGTATGTATCTCTATTCCATCTGTATGAGATATTACTGGAATTCATATGTATAGTTCTTGTCGTAGATCGGATCTGTTCTTCCATTGTGCTAGATATTTGCATGCTTAGTATAATTGCTACGCTATTTCGGATTAAATCATACGCTAAATTGCTTTATATATTCAACACCCGCATCACCATGTAAGCCGACGAGGTAACCTCACTCTTTCCAACAACCCTGCAGGTTTCCTATCTATTTAGGGATGCTTGCTGCATCATCTGCTGTGTGTTTGTGCATTGCCTAAATGTGATGGTATATATGTCTTGAGGGTACACAAGAGCAACGCTTATTGCCTGCTTTGCAAGTGTTCTTTTTATATCGATCTTACACTAGAAAGTTTATATAAGGCAGGAGCATCGTTTGATTGTTGTGAAATCAGATTAAGCAAAGTATTTTGTTACCAATATGGGACGAATATAAAACTCATGTTTGCTCGTAGTATACTTTCAACTCTGTTTTTTGGGGGTCTGATCTACCAGTGCACCAAATCTGAATTTATGAACCTAGACACCTAATCTTGTGTGTTTTGCAAGTCTAGGGCAGTCGGAGCTGCTGCCAGCGTCTTCCTTGACTTGCCGCTGCTTCCGGCCACCACGACGATATCATCACACCATCTAATGGTCGGCCGAGAGGCGACCGGCTGCTCCGCAGTCCATGATGAGGACTTACGAGGATGGACAGCCACGGGGTAACCTCATTCTCTCCAACCCCTTGTTGTGGTTATATATTCTTGTTTTCGAGTTATAATTCAACCCCACTAATAGTATGCGATGCATATAGGATCCAAGTATGAAATTTGTCAGTTTGATCTTCCTCACTCCGAATCCTGAGCATCCAGCTAATCTGCTTGCTTGCGTTCGTGTGTGTGTTCCGCGGGTCAGAATATGCTTCCACTGAGCTACCGAAGCTGGACGTCGGGACGATCTCGCACCATCTCATATTGCCCAACAGGCCACCGGCTGCTCTCCGTAGAAGAGAAGGACTTCTCCTCCATCATGAGGATGGACAGCTGCGCCCGACATCACCAAGTACGCCGATGAGGTGACCTCACTCTCTCCAAGAACCCTGCTGGTTTCCTATCTATGTTGGGATGCTTGCTGCGTCATCTGTCGTGTGTGTCCATTATCCATGTTCTTGCCAACATGGGATGAGTATTTTGCTAGGGTTTTTTTTGGTATCTTGAGGTGGGTCTCTCTAACGCTCAGCTGACTGAGATTTAGCTTAAATCTCAGTCAGCTGACGTCAGTGGAAAACTCACGCGTGCTAACTACGACCATCTTCTATTGTCATTGTTTGTTTTGTTCTTGTTGTTTTGTTGGGCTTGTTTTCCGGTTGAGCCTGGTTGTTTTGCTGGGCTTGTTATTTGGGCGCTATTGTTGGGCTTGGGCCGGGCTTTCCTTGTCTCCTTCAAGCAATTTAGCTTTGGGTTCCTCCACTGTCGAGACATCGTAGTAGAATTTATAGACAGGGGTGCCATGAGTCTACGGGTAGAGACGTGGAGGGACGTGGTAGTATGACAACCAGGAACACCAAATTTACCCAGGTTCGGTACGACGCAACTAGGTGACATTAGTACTCCTGCAATCTCACTAAATCAGGGCTGAAGCCTGAAGTATACAAAGTACAATGTGAGTAGGGTTTCGCTAACTCGGCGAGGATCAACTTCTCGGCGAGTAGGATTCTAGCTAATTGTCTATATCCTTCTCTCCCGTCTGGCTTTATATAAATAGTCGGGTTAGGGCTTACAGAAAGGAAACCTAGAAGACTATGGAAAGTATCTAATTTGGAAAGGAAGGAATCCGTCTTCTACTCCAACCCGCACCACTTTGGGTCGTGGTCCGGGTTCTTCTAGAATCCGGCTTCTGTGCGTCAGCTTACTGGGCCGTCCAATGGACCGCGGTCCATTACCAAAAGGCCACCTGCGTCCACGATTGGGTTCCCATTGGGTAAGTACTGAGCTTTGAATTGACGATTCGACATGGGATGCCATTGATTTGCAGCTGATTGCGTCTCTGTTTTCGTGGGTTAGGATGGAGTTACGGTTTGCTTTCTTGGTGAACATTAGAAGGGATCGCTACATCGTCGATGCAGACAATAAGAAGAAATTCCAAGGAGGTTTCAGTTATTCGGTCCCAATGGATTGTAATTGGAGTTTCAGACAATTTGGGGAGATAATTTGCAGCCCATATCCTTGGGGTTTGCATGATGAAGTGGAATTTAGATACTTTGATGGGGGAAAAGATTGGATCCAAATTAGTAATGATGAAGAGCTCGCTACCATGTTTGCTAAGCATAAGGAGGCAGAGAATTTTCATGTGAAGCTGCAAAATGAAGTGGTTGTGCCAGCAGTTGGACAGACAGTGGCGGGTTCATCTTCTGTGGCAGGATCATCACGTCGTACTGCCAACTCTAGCCAGAACAGTTCAAAGCCAACTCGACGTGGTGGCTCGACAAGTGTGGGCACTGGGAGAAGGGTTCCTGTTGAAGTGGATTCTGATGCCTACATTTCTGCAGATGATGAAGAGAGTCTATATTCTAATGTTCTTCAGAATTTAAGACGGACATCTCGGGCTGAAATCCAATATGAGTCTGACACTGACCTTGAAGAGGAGGAAGACCGGCCACCTGTTGAATGGGACCCTGAGAACCCTCTTATGGCAGAAGGTTGCATTTTTTGCTTCCATGGCTGAGTGTAGAAATGCACTTGTGATGTACTGCATTAAGGCAGAACGTGCGTTTACAGTTGACAAGAGCGATAAAAGATGCTACACCGTGCACTGTATGTCTGAGGATTGTCAATGGAAGATGCACGCATCTAAAATGCATGGTAGCACCAATATTCAGGTAAAAGTGAACCCTTTTCCCCACACATGCCAAGAATCAACCCTTAGGAAGAAAACAATCAGTAGAGCCAAGTCAAGATGGGTGGCGGATGAAGTAAAAAGATGGGTGGCAGAAAACCATCAAGTGAGTACAAAGGAATTGCATAAAAACATCAAAGACAAGTTGAAGATAGATTTACCATACATGAGGGTGTTCAATGGTAAACAGAAAGCATTGGTATCTATCCATGGTAACTGGAATGAAAGTTTTGAATTGTTGTATTCATTCAAAGCTGTAGTGGAGAGGACAAGCCCATGTAGTATTGTTGAAATTGATCACCACTCCGTGGAGTACACATTGAAGGGAGTGACAAGGACCAAGGAATGCTTTAGGAGGGTTTTTGTGTGCTTTGAAGCTTGTCGAATGGGTTTTTTGGTAGGTTGCAGGCCTTATTTGGCTATTGATGCTACTTTTCTCACAGGGAGGTTTAAAGGACAGTTAGTAGCATCTTGTGCAGTTGATGCACACAATTTTGTTTTTCCAGTTGCCTACGGTGTGCTGGAGACAGAGTCTGAGGAGAGCTGGACATGGTTTTTGCAGAATCTGCGTCGGGCTATTTCAGATCCCAATGGGTTGGTAATTCACACAGATGCATGCAAGGGTTTAGAAGTGGCCGTGGGCAATGTGTTCCCAGGAGTAGAGCATAGGGAATGCATGCGTCACCTTGCTGCAAATTTTGTGAAGAAATTCAAAGGAAATTTTTTTACCGACAATTTATGGCGAGCATCTTTGACTTGCAGTGTGAGGAAGCACAACTACCACATGAGGCAGTTATACACAAATGAGAAAGTGAAGGAATACTTGGAAACACACCACTCGAAGTTATGGGCCAGAAGCCAATTCAGTGAACTGAGCAAAGTTGACTATGTGCACAATAATCTTGCATAATCTTTCAGCTCAACGATCCGGAAACTAAAGGATCTTTATTTAGCGGATTTGCTTGACAGGATAAGGATAGAATACGCCGAGAAATTTCATTTGCGTCTTGGAATAGCTAATGCAAAATTCATGGGCCACGTTATTATCCCGTCTGTGATGAAGGTATTGAACCAAAAAACAGAAGGCTTGATAATGAACATGAGATTTATCTCGGATACCAAATCAGAGGTATCATTCTTTGATAAAGCTAAAAACGAATAGAGATATCCAGTGGATTTAGAAGATAAAACTTACAGTTGTAGGCAATGGCAGATAACTGGGTTGCCATGTATTCATGCCTTGTTTTTCATCACTTCTATCTCAGGTCCAGCGGGGAATATACATCAGTATGTGCATGATTACTACTCTGTTGCAATGTTCAGAGCCACATATGCACATGCCTTGCCTGCTTTGGAGGGAAAACATCAATGAGATAGAGTGGACCCTGGATTCAAACTTTGTGCTCCAGTTCTGAAGAGAGCTGCAGGTAGACCAAGGAAGAGTCGACACCGACGTCGCTGTGAAGGAGGTGGACTTGGAGCGAGGGTGCGTAAGTGCACAAGGTGTGGTGGGACTGGTCATTTCGGAAAATATTCTGATAACACAGTAGATCCAGGGTTTGGAGAGAGTCTTCCTGATGAAAATGATGGTCAGCAGCCGGATGCAGCATTTGAAAATGATGGTCAGCAGCCAGATGCAGCATTTGAAAATGATGGTCAGCAGTCAAGTGATTCAGATGATGTAGCATTTGAAAATGATGATCCAGTCCATGATCCAAATGATGATCAAGTCCATGATGCTCCAGTCGATGATCCGCTGGATGCTCCAGTCGATGATCCACTGGATGCTCCATTCGATGATCCTGCCATGATCTCACCAGTTTCATTTTCAGATGGGTATGTAAATCCTGCCATGATCTCACCAGTTTTCATTTTTCATTTATCATGATCCTTTATGTTTTGTACAGATTTGGTGTAGTTTCAAAGAAGAAGGTTAAGGTACCGACTACCAAGAGGAGAAGACAAGAAGCTGTGAGCAAGATGAGCACAAGGAGCAAAGAGCCACCAAAACAGCCAAGGATCACAAAGAAGCCCCGACGCTATTTAGACTAAGTTGGTGTTGTATTTCTGTTGAATAATGTTGTATTTATGTTGACTGGTGATGTATCTATGTTAGAACATAGTTTGGATGACGTTTGAATAATGTTGGATGATGTTGAACCAAGTCATTCCAAAATTTTAGGCAAATGTGCTTCAAATGAGGTCTGAAGCTAGGGTAAACACCCCCGTTTGCAATTTCATGAAAAAATCGTCATTGTCTAAATTATCCAAATAAATTTGAGGAGCAACTATATCACATTTAGAAATGTGCTTCAAATACCCCCATTTGTGCTTCAACATTTTTTGGCATCTTGTCTAAATCAGCCAAATTAATTTTCTAGACATCTATTCGACATATATAGTGTAAATCTGAAGTTTCATTATGTTTTGAATAATTCTTTTATTTTTTTATTTTTTATTTAAATAACATGGTTTAATAGAAAAATCATATGTAAAACAGATAAAAATCATCGCTCTAGTAAATCTGAAGTTTCATTATGTTTTGAATAATTCTTCTATTTTTTATTATTTTATTTAAATAATATGGTTTAATACTTAATAGAAAAGAAATCATATGTAAAACAGATAAAAACCATCGTTGTGGCCAACGGACCAACCAATCCGAGCGCAGAACGAGCGTCTCGCGGATCGCTGTGGCTGCGAGCGTATCCGTCCGATGCAAGATTCCTTGTAGAAGGCGTCGATCCTACAGCCAGGTCGAATCTCTAGGTGTCCTTCTAGAATCTTTTCGGCTGGGTCAACATGGTTTTGTGAGGGTTGACCAAGTTTGAAATGAGCATACATAATTTAAAAAAAATCGAAAAAATATAAAACCGACGCACATAGTATTGTTATGTCATATAGTAACGAGAAAAAAAATATAAACCTGTCTTATAAAGAATGGAATGAAAAAGGCTTCACTAATATGTGATACCTTGAACAGAGTAATAGAGATTTCAAGGGAGATGAGGTGAGTTTTAAAACTTTGAAAATGAAAAAATTCAAAAACTCACCAAAGCTTCATTTTGGAGTGACTAAGAAAGATCCAAAGTTATTTTTTCATTTTAATGTTTTAAACTTGTTTTATTTACGATTTTTGATTAAAACCATTATTATTCAAAAGAAAATAAATAATATGAATATTCATCCATTATTCTCTCTCGTGAGCGCTTATAGGGTGAAACTCCTGTATCGGACGAAACAACGTGAATCTTCCGAAGAGGTGGGTTCTACCTTTTTGTTTTGTGTTCCTATGGTATCTCCTAGCACAACCAAGCAAATAGTTCCACATTGCTACCCCCTTTCGACGCTGTTACCGCGTGTTTCCGTATAAGTCCGGTATTTCTCCGGCGGGTCTAGGGTTTCACCGGGAGGGGGGCTACGGAGCGTCTGGATCCCAACACAAGCTATAGGGGTGCCATACCATGTTATTATAGGTTTGTTGTGTGCTTTGGATGTCAAATATTGCACTCTGGGGTGTGACCCGCTTCACCGGCATCCACTTCTCTCTCGTGAGTTTACATGCGCTTATAGGGTGAAACTCCTGTATCGGACGAAACATTGTGAATCTTCCGAAGAGGTGGGTTCTACCTTTTTGTTTTGTGTTACTATGGTCTATCCTAATAAAACCAAGCAAATAGTTCCACATTGCTACCCCCTTTCGACGCCATTACCGCGTGTTTTCATATAAGTTTGGTATTTCTCCAGCGGGTCTAGGGTTTAACCGGGAGGGGGGCTACGGAGCGTCTGGATCCCAACACAAGCTAGGGGGTGCCATACCATGTTATTATAGGTGTGTTGTGTGCTTTGGATGTCAAAGATTGCACTCCGGGGTGTGACCCGCTTCACCGGCATCCACTTCTCTCTCGTGAGTTTACATGCGCTTATAGGGTGAAACTCCTGTATCGGACGAAACATGGGGAATCTTCTGAAGAGGTGGGTTATACCTTTTTGTTTTGTGTTTATATGGGCTATCCTAACACAACCAAGAAAATATTTCCACATTGCTACCCCCTTTCGACGTCGTTACCGCGTGTTTCCGTATAAGTCCGGTATTTCTCCAGCGGGTCTAGGGTTTCACCGGGAGGGGGGCTACGGAGCGTCTGGATCCAACACAAGCTAGGGGGTGCCATACCATGTTAATATAGGTGTGTTGTGTTCTTTGGATGTCAAAGATTGCACTCCGGGGTGTGACCCGCTTCACCGGCATCCACTTCTCTCTCGTGAGTTTACATGCGCTTATAGGGTGAATCTCCTGTATCGGACGAAACATTGTGAATCTTCCGAAGAGGTGGGCTCTACCTTTTTGTTTTTTGTTCCTATGGGATATCCTAACACAACTAAGCAAATAGTTCCACATCGCTACCCCCTTTCAACGCCGTTACCGCGTGTTACCGTATAAGTCCAATATTTCTCCAGCGGGTCTAGGATTTTACCGGGAGGGGGGCTACGGAGCGTCTGGATCCCCAAAAAAGCTAGGGGTGCCAAACCATGTTAGTATAGGTGTGTTGTGTGCTTTGGATGTCAAAGATTGCACTCCGAGGTGTGTGCCGCTTCACCGGCATCCACTTCTCTCTATGGAGTTTACACGTGCTTATAGGGTGAAACTCCCGTATCGGACGAAACATCAGGAATCTTCCAAAGAGTTGTGTTCTACCAATGTTTTTTGGGTTGCTATGGCCTACCCTAACACACCCAAGAAACTAGTTCCACATTGCTACCCCCTTTCGACGCCGTTACCGCGTGTATCTGTATAAGTCAGGTATTTCTCCAGCGGGTCTAGGGTTTCACCGTAGATGGGGCTCCAGAGCGTGTGGATCCCAACACAAGCTAGGGGGACAACGCAATGTACCAACTATCTCTAAAGCTGTCTAGAAATGGCATGGACGAGTAGTGCAGACAGCACCCGTCTACACTATTGTCGTCTACACTATTGTACATGTCCTAAAAACAGAGGGAACCAGATCCTCTTACTTTGCCCACCTTACGTTCTCTGACTTTCTCCCCATGACACGTGGGTCCGGTGTGTGATGGGCTCCATTTTCCAGTGACCTAAAGTCAGAGGATCCCGTTCCCGCACAGAGAAGCACTCGTCTCAGCGTCTGCAGGCCGTTGCCGCCGTAGTTTGCATGCATGGACTCGATCATCACCGTTCCTTACGATCAAACGATTGAAAATGACGCGGTGCATGGATTGTGTGTTTTGTCTCAATGTAACTGCATGCAACAACAGACATTGTCTAGTGGGGCCCCGTTCACCAGCCCGATGCATGCAGACCTCGACGCAGCCCTGCACGCCTCGTTTTTTCAGAGTAAACAACATCGCGTCGCATTTGAAGCGACGCAGCCCTGCACGCCTCATTTCAGAAACACTAGTCGCATCGCACCAGCGCTATTTGCAGCAACGCAACCCTCCACGCCTCGTTTTCAGAAAATGCACGCATCAATGCACGCAACGACGCAGACTTTGGCATGAGACTTTGGATTTCATCTCTTTCACCTCTTTAATACACGCATGCAGGCTACATCACATCACTTTGACTGCCTAATGCACGCACGTACTACTAGTTGTCCTACGCCTAATGCACGCACCGCTTTGACCATGCATCGCGTGTTCTACACTGCATGTTCAACGTTTTCACACAGTTGCTTCATCTACCCCAATTAATTCACGTCTCATCGGGTCTTTAAATAGCTCATTTTACTCCTCCTCCATCTTCTCATCCCTCTCCATCCCCTTTGCCTCCTCCTTTCAGCCCCGAGCACCATGTCGACCTACTTTCTCCCTTCCAGCCCCGAGTCCGTCAGCAACGAGGAGCACCACCCCACGGCTCGCCCCTTGTACGAGCCAGAGTGGACGCCGTAGGAGATGGGCATCGTGTCCGTCGAATCTCCCAAGCGGAAGCGCTCGCCGTCACTCCCCTTCGTCCACCACCCCGACCCCGTCCGCATCGACCGAGCCGCCAACCTCTCCGTCGCGAAGAAGAACCGCCGCCTCAAGAAGGAGATGAGGGCGGAGAAGAGGAAGATGGAGGCGGAGGCGAGGAGGGAGGAGAAGGCGGAGGCGGAGGCTCTCCGGCGCCGCATCAAGAGGGCCCGTGAAAGCTCGGAGGATAGGATGCGGAAGGAGAATCGCCGGGCCTTGGCCAAGCAGGAGATGGCGACCAGGGCGGCGGAGTGGAAGTAGGCCAACCCCCGGCGGTTGGCCGGAGGACGGAAGGGTGCTTGCAGACGGAGGGTGGTTAGGGCGCCCGCATGCAGATCGGGGGCGGTTAGGGTTAGGGCCCTATTTTTTAATGTTTAATATATGTAATGTGCGTCGGGTCCCACTATCTATATGTAAAGTGGGGCCAATGTTTATGCTTTCGAATATATATAAGGGTATGTTTAAATTATATTTGTCCAATGTTTAAATTATTTTTGTCCAATGTTTGTCCGTGCTAATATACATTGGGCCTCTATTAACATTGGGCCTGTCTAGGTTTTACATGGGCTGCCCTTTTATCCCGAACTGAACCTGAACTGAACTTGTAAAGGAAGGGATCCATCTTCTACTCCAAGCCGCACCACTTTGGGCCGTGGTCTGGGTTCTTCTAGAATCCGGCTTCTGTGCGTCAGCTTACTAGGCCGCCCAATGGACTGCGGTCCATTGCCAAAAGGCCACCCTGGTAATCCGCCTCTTTTAGGAAAATGCCGGATATACCCCTATTCAGTATATATCCGATATCCACACGAAAAACATCATATGCATAATAGATCACAAAGCTACGTAGATGCTACCACTGTCGTAGGTTTAAAAGTGTTATGGTTAATCAACTTTACCACGTCGAGCATTGGCCTCACATGTTGTCGACACCACCAAAATTTTGATCAGCACAAGCTCATCAATTACAGCATCGTTAACTGATCCTACTAACACCTGTATAAACTTTGAAATTGGGTACATGTTGACTTCAAAAATTACCATGCACTGAACCAATAATTTGTCTATAAATTCTCGTATGCAGATACAACTCTGAATATAAATAAGGAAAACACTACAGGGCGACCGACGGTACCGTCGCGTCGGTTCGCTCGCAATTTTCCCATGATAAATAAAAAAAATAAAAAAAGACATAACCTATTAAAAACTCAAATCAATTACAAGTCCACCTGCAACTAGGTGCTATGATGAGTAAAACGACTAGAAAACCAATTGCAAAAATTTAACAAAATTTAGGTTTGGAGGGGCTTAAAGAAAACTAGATTAGATGCTATGAAGGGTCAATTACAACTCGACTTGCAATTGGCCCAAAAATGATAAAAAAGGACAAACTATCAAAATCAAATCAATTGCAAGTCCACTTTCAAGTACGTGCTATGATGAGTAAAACCACTAGAAAAACACAATTGCAAAAATTCCAAAAATTTACTTGCTAGCCACTAGGTGATGTTCATAAGGGTGCCCACTTGTAACATTGACAAATGAATTACAACTTGCAACCATATTTATAAGTGAATAATCTTAATTACAACCTCATACGTAACTTGCGATACTCAGTTGCAAACCTCATTCATAGCCAAAAAAATCTTTTGCAATTTTATTGAAACTCAAAAAAATATCTCGGTTATAACCCCCTTACAACTGAAAAAATATCTCAGTTACAACCCGAGTTGCAATTGAAGAAAATATCAATTACAAATGCGCAAGTGAAAAACATGTCAGTTTCTACCCCATTTGTGACTAGAAAAATATCTGAATTGCAACCTCCACTTGCAACTACAAAAGCATGTCAGTTGCAACCACACTTGCAAGTGGAAAAGCATGTGAGTTACAACCCTGCATGCAACTGGAAAATATTTTACTTTAAACTTACTTGCAATCGGAGAGAATAACGGTTACATCCACACTTGCAACTCTAAAAGCATGTCAGTTACAACCCTATTTTGAAAATAGAAAAAAAATATCAGTTGCAAATTCACTTGCAACTGGAGAAAATATCGGTTACAACCACACTTGCAACTCAAAAAGGATGTTGGTTACAACCCTATTTGAAATTAGAAAAAAAAACATAATTTGCAACTAGAGAAAATATGAGTTGCAACCACACATGCAATTGGAGAAAACTTTAATTACAACCCCTCTAGCAACTAGAAATAATATCTTGGTTGCAACCTCACTTGCAACTAGAGAAAATGTCAATTGCAACCGCACTTGCAACAAGAGAAAATATCAGTTGCAACCATACTTGCAACTAGAGAAAACATGTCAATTATAACCCCACTTGCAACTAAATAAAATGTTGCAACCAAATTGCAATTGGAAAAAAAAGTAGTTGCAACCATACTTGCTTAACTGGAGAAAATATCACTTGCAACCACACGTGCAACTAGAGAAATTTTAGTTGCAACCGTACCAGTAACTAGAAAAATCATGTCAATTACAACTACACTTGCAACTAGAAAAATATCTCAATTGCAACCTATTAGGACATGGGGAAATATCTCAATTGCAACCCAATTGCAACTCGACATGCAATTGGGAAAATTCCAGTTGAAACCCCGCTTCCAACTAAAGAAAAACACAGCTGCAACCCATTTACACCAAGAAAATGTCTATTGCAATCTGATTTGCAACTGAAAAAAATTCTCGGTTGCATCATGATGTGCAACTTAAAGAAAGTTACCACCCAACTTGCAACCGAGGAAAAGTCAGTTTGTACCTGACTTTTAAGTGAAACAAAAAATCTAGGTTGGAAGCCGAAGTACAATTGAAAAAAAGATCTAAGTAGCAACCCCACTTGCAACTATAAAATTCTTAGTTGCGACCTAACTTGCAACTCGAAAAAAAAACAGTTGCGATCTAACTTGCATCAGGAATGAACTTAGTTGCAACACCACATGCAACTGGAAAAAAAAATCTCAGTTTCAACCCTACTTACAATTATAAAAAATCTTAGTTTCAACTTTCCTTACTTGCAAATGAAAAAGAAACTTAGTTAGAATCCGGCTTGCAGCGTGGAAAAAGTCAGTTACAACCCCATTTGCAACTGGAACAGTCTCAGTTACAAGCCAACTCGCAACTAAAAAAACCCAACTCCATCCCGACCCCCAACCAAAAATGGGGGAGAAATAAAATTTCTATAACTACGCCGCTAAAACAAAAGTCCATGGTCATACGCGATTTTGTTTTCATATCCATGAACAGAAAAAAACACAAATCAACAATTGACTCAAATGGATCTTGGCGGCAGATCCAACGACTACGAAGTTGAATAGAATAACAAATTCACACGTGCCCAACATTTGATAATTCCAAAAAAAAACTAATAGAAAACTAGAGTTAAAAATAATCTTAAATTAACAATATTTAAAAATATCGCACCAAAGTCTGTAAAAATATAAAATATGCACACCGCTTAACAAGGAAAATTGGCAGGGAAAATCCGGATATGAAGAATTACTGTGTGAAATGGGAAGATAAAATTATTAGAAAAAATAAGTTTAAGGAATACAAAATAAAAAAACTTTTGAAAATCAACAAAAAAAAAAAACATAGAGTTCCTCTGTTCCCTTCAACAAAAGACAACTGAATATAAAAAAGAAAGCCCACATCCTGCAAATGGCTAAAATTTTATAGTGTAGATAAAGAGGAAATGAAAAGAGGCCCATCAAAATAGAAAAACGAAAAGCCTAGATAGACATATAGACCGCGAGCGAGCTAGACACACGTACATGTCTAGCGACGAAGCAAGCGGGAAAAGAAAACTACATGAATGTTAGCACAAAGATCGGATGACTAGGCTATTGAATGAGAATGAACAAAAATGAAGTAACAAAAGTGCAAAAACCGAACAACAAACTAGTCCAAACAAAAGTATTCATACTGAATTCTGCAAGCAAAAAAATGAACGCCTCTCCCCGAGTGTTCGTATCGCCTACCCATCCTGCTACCCCCTTCCTAGGCCACCGTGATGTCACACAAAATCCCAACATAACAAGCTCATGCACATTGGCCCGACAACCCACAAAAAGTAAGACCAGAGAAACCAGCCCGCTCAAAAAAGAAACAAGGCCATCGACCAGAGAAACCAACTCGCGACGAAAACAAATGAACAAGCCGACCGCGCGCAAATCTTGACATGAACCCGAGATGCAACGATCATGCGCGTTACTGAGATTTAAGCTAAATCTCAGCTAGCTGAGAATTAGCAGAATTGTTACAAAAATATACTTTTGTTAGTTCCAAGTGTACTTGTAACTAATCCTTACTAAAAAAAAAAAAATCATACGGAAAACTTAAAATAGAATGTCTACTTCCAACCATACTTGCAACTAATAAAAATAAAAACTAACACTTGCAACCATACTTCAATTAGGTCTATTACTCAGTTAGAACCTCACTTACAATTAGGTGCATACTGCAAAGTGTACTAACAACTGACTTTTGATTAATTGCAAGTGTACTTGCAACTAATCCTTACTAAAAATAACAAAAAAAAATACTCATATGGAAAACATAAAATAGAATGTCTACTTCCAACCATACTTGCAACTAAAAAAAAGAACTGAAACTTGCAACCATACTTGCAATTAAGTCTATTACTCGATTAGAACTCCACTCGCAATTAGGTGCATACTGCAAAGTATACTTATAACATACTTTTGCTTACTAGCAAGTGTACTTGCAACTAATCCTTACTAAAAAATAATAATCATATGAAAAACATAATAGAATGTCTACTTACAACCATACTTGAAACCAAAAAAAATAGAACTAAAACTTTCAACCATACTTGCAATTATGTATATTACTCAGTTAGAACTCCACTCGCAATTAAGTCCTTACTGCAAGTGTACTTGCAAAAACATACTTTTGCTTAAATTGCAAGTATACTTGCAACTAATCCTTAATAAAAAATGATAAAAAAAAATCATATGGAAAACATAATAGAATGTCTACTTACAACCATACTTCCAACTAATAAAAGATAAGAACTAAAACTTGCAACCGTACTTGCAATTAGGTCTATTAGTAAGTTAGAACTCCACTTGCAATTAGGTTCATATTTCAAGTGTCCTTAAAATAGACTTTTGTTAATTGCAAGTGTACTTGCAACTAATTCTTAATTAAATAACAAAAAATTATGTACCCATAAGGAAAACATGAATAAAATGGCTACTTCCAACCATAATTGCATCTAATAAAAAATAAGAACTAAAACTTGCAACCATACTTGCAATTAGGTCTATTACTCAGTTAGAACTCCACTTACAATTAGGTCCATATTGCAAGTGTACTTACAACATACTTTTGCTTAATTAGGTCCATATTGCAAGTGTACTTTCAAATAATCCTTAATAAAATAACAAAAAAAGATATAATCGTATGGAAAACAATAATAGAATGGTTAATTACAACCATACTTGCAACTAATAAAAATTAAGAACTAAAACTTGCAACCATACTTGAAATTATATCTATTACTAATTAGAAATCCACTTGCAATTAGGTAAATATTGCAAGTGTACTTGCAATCGACTTTTGCTTAATTACAAGTGTACTTGCAACTAATTAATAATAAAATAACAAAAAAATGATATAATCATATGAAAAAACATAATAGAATGGCTACTTACAACCACACCTGCAAGTAAAAAAATAGAATTAAGACTTGCAACCATACTTGCAATTAGGTCTATTACTCAATTAGAATTCCAGTGCAATTACGTCCATATTGCAAGTATACCTACAACAGACTTCTGCTTAATTGCAGGTGTACTTGCAACCAATCCTTAAAAAATAACAAAAACATATATAATGATATGGAAAACAATATATAGAATGTCTAATTACAACCATACTTGCAACCAAAAAAATTATGAAATAAAACTTGCAACCATACTTGCAATTATGTCTATTACTCAGTTAGAACTCCGCTCGTAATTAGGTCCATATCGCAAGTGTACTTGCAAAAACATATTTTGTTGCTTAATTGCAAGTGTAATTGCAACTAATCCTTACTAAAAATTACAAATATATATATAATCATATGGAAAACATAGAAATGTCTACTTACAACCATACTTGCAACTATAAAAAGAACTAAAACTACCAACCATACTTGCAATTAGGTCTATTACTCATTCAGAACTCCTCTTGCAATTAGGTCCATATTGCCTGTGTCCTTACAAACATATTTTTGCTTAATTGCAAGTGTACTTGCAACTAATCCTTAATAAAAATAACAAAAAATGATATAATCATATGTAAAACATGAATAAATTGGCTATTTCCAACCATACTTGCAACTAATAAAAAAAGAACTAAAACCTCCAACCATACTTGCAATTAGGTCTATCACAGAGTTAAAACTTCACTCGCAATTAAGTCCATATTACAAGTTTACTTGCACCTAATCCTTAATAAAATAACAAAAACATGATATAATCATATGGAAAAATATAGTAAAATGGCTACTTACAACCATACTTGCAACTAAAAAAATAAGAACTAAAAGTTGCAACCATACTTGCAATTATTTCTATTACTCAGTTAGAACTCCACTTGCAATTAGGTCCATATTGCAAGTGTACTTGTAACCGACTTCTTCTCAATTCCAAATGTACTTGCAACTGATCCTTACTAAAAATAACAAAAATAATAATAACCATATGAAAAACACAATAGAAATGTCTACACTTACAACCATACTTGCAACTAAAAAAGTAGGAACTAAAACTTGCAACCATACTTGGAATTGGGTTTGGTGCTTAGTTAGAACTCCACTCGCATTTATGTCCATATTGCAAGTGTACTAGCAACTAATGCTTAGTAAAAAAATGGTATAATCATATGGAAAACATGAATAAAATGACTACTTACAACCATAATTGACCTAAAAAAAGTACTAAAACTTGCAACCATACTTCAGTTAGGTGTATTACTCAGTTAAAACTCCACTTGCAATTTGGTTAATATTGAAAGTGTACTTGCAACACACTTCTGCTTACCTTGCAAGTGTACTTGCAACTAAACCTTAATGAAAAATAAGAACTAAAACTTGCAACCATACTTGCAATTATGTCTATTACTCAGTTAGAACTCCACTTGCAATTAGGTCCATATTGCAAGTGTACTTGCAACAGACTTCTTCTTAATTGCAAATGTACTTGCAACTGATTCCTACTAAAAAAAATAATAACCATATTGAAAACACAATATAAATGTCTACACTTACAACCATACTTGCAACGAAAACAATAGGAACTAAAACTTGCTACCATACTTGCAATTGGGTTTGTTTCTTAGTTAGAACTTCACTCGCATTTATGTCCATGTTGCAAGTGAACTTGCAACTAATCCTTAATAAAAATGGTATAATCATATGGAAAACATGAATAAAATGGCTACTTACAACAATAACTGACCTAAAAAAGTACTAAAACTTGCAACCATACTTGCAATTAGGTCTATTACTTAGTTAGAACTCCACTTGTAATTTGGTCAATATTGCAAGTGTACTTGCAACAGACTTATGCTTACTTGGAAGTGTACTTGCCACTAAACCTTAATAAAAAATAAAAAATGTTATAATCATATGGAAAACAAAAATAAAATAGAATGGCTACTTACAACCATACTGAAAAAAACTAAGAACTAAAACTTGCAACCATACTTGTAATCAGGTCTATTACTCAGTTAGAACCACACTTGCAATTAGCTCCATATTGCAAGTGTACTTGCAAACAGACTTTTGCTTAATTGCAAGTGTACTTGCAACTAGTCCTTAAACAAAAAATAAAACAAATATTTTCACACAAAAAACATAATGGAATGGCTAGTTACAACAATAATTTCAACTAACAAGAGAAAAATAAAACTTTCAACCATACATGCAATTGGGTCTAGTTCTTAGTTAGAACTTTTGCTTGCAATTATGTCTATAAAATTTTGTACAAAAACACAAAAATGCAATTGTAGATTTTTAAAACGATTTTAGCTCAATTTCAAGTGTTCTTGCAACTACTCCTAAAATAAGACAAAAGGAACATTTCATATAAAACATAATGGGAATGGCTTGTGACAATCATACTTTCATACAAGTGCACTTGCATAAAAAGATACGAAAAAGGATTCTCATTTGCGCTTGCAACCCTCCTCCCCCCACTTGCACACTCAATTACAACTGCACTAAAAAAGTATTGCTAATTACATCAGAGCATGCCTGGTTACAACATAAATAGACGCACCAACAAAAAAAGTTCAACAACAAACTTAAAAAAATATATAACATAAAAAATACTAAAACAAAAAAATCGTAGGGTGAAAAGCGCATCTTCTAGATTATTATTGTTATTTTAAAAATTGAAAACATTAGCTCTTCGACCTATACATGTTTGATACCAAGGTTTATATCGTAGGTGAAAAGCGCTTCTTCACAATGATGATTCATCCTTCGTAGAAGTTGCAAAGCGCCCTAAGCTCAGAACACCCTTCGTTGAACTGAATCGCTTCTCCATATTTGTGATTGAAACTTCCACGAAAAAATTGTTGTCCATATCCGACATACATGTTTGTGTATCACATGTCATACGACCATGGCCATACACTTCAATCGGGATTTCCTAATAGAGAAAATGGTTTTTTGAACACAATTAGCAAACAAAAACTTGGTACAAAAAATTCTTCCCGACAAGTGAGGAAAAAGAAAAAAAAACAATTAAACTCACAAGAGAGTAGATGTCATCATTGTCTAGATTGTGGACAAATTATAAAAACGCATCATCACAAACTTCGTTAGCAGCCTCATTTATATATTCTGCTAAACAACCAAATATCACGCACATTTCACCATGCGATATCTCCATCGCATATGTGAAATATGTGTTAAGCAAAGCTTTTACAGAAAAATCTGGCACTTCTTTGCACTCTAATGAAAACACAAAAATTAAATAGTTAACATACAAACAGACAAAGGGTTTGTCCTCAATAAAAAAATATTTGAAACAAAAAATATTTTGAAATAATCACGAGGAAAATCAAGGTATGGTTTGCTTACACCATTTCCGTTAAAACTTCAAAAATCAAAACATTCAGTCCATGATCATATCTAAAAAAAATATTATGTCCAATTGTTATGTCTTATGCTTCACAGAGAGATCTCCACTGACCGTCGCACAACATGGTTCTGCGAACCTCCTATCAATCCAAATAAATTTTTTTGTGGAGAACTCTCCATTTCCTCCTTTCATTATCATGTATTTGTCATGGAAAAAGATATCCAATGTGGATCTAAACCCACAAGGAAAAACTAGAAAACAAAAAATAAAAACAAACAATTAAAAAAATATCAAAAAATTATTAGACATAAGAAAAGACATGTACATATGACACCCTCTTCAAATGAATCCATTGTTGTCCATAAAGAGAAGGTATCAACTTCGCGTCAAGCACGATTGCAAATAGGGTACACCTACTTGCACAAACAGCAAGGAGCATCTACAAAAAGTAAAACAAAATATACTTCCTCCGTTTCAAATTAAGTGTCGCTAAGTTTGACAAAAGTGGATTTATCTAACACTATATTATGTCCAGATACATCCACTTTTGTCAAACTTTGTGACACTTAATTTGAGATGGAGGGAGTATAACGATTACCAAAAGATAATAAAAAACATAAAAAGAATTTAATAAATTTACATAATTGACAAAACTATAGAAAAGATTAAATACAGATGACAAACCTTGAGAAGCCATCGGACAAAAAACTTGTACCACCTCAAATCAGCAAAATTTCAATTGGTTATGGGTTACTAGTAATATCCTTTCACCGCACCTCTTGTTCTGATGGATACTCCCATTTTCACATATATATATAGTACACTAATAGGGCAATGGAATATATAAAAATATAAAAAACGAGAGGTTCAGCAACACTAGCCGTTCCTGCACCACACAAAAAAAATAGACTACTAAAATCTCTGAAAAAATGTAGATCACTAAATTATTCAACATTCTCATGTAATTGAACGGTTATCACCTTCCCAGTTCGTTTGCATGTATCGAATCTAAATTTAGACATTAGCTAGCTGAGCATTAGAAAATCGTATAGCACAAATAATAAAGGAACAAAAAGAAATGCAAAAAAAAGAGGTTCAACATCACTAGTCAATTCTACACCGCACAATTTAAATCTCTAAAAAGGGGTGAACCACTCAAACGATCAAACAATTGACTAAATCTGACACACTTACAAAAACAACAGAGTTAGTGAAAAATAAAACGACATGCGGCTCTCTATAAACCGTAACGGTACATGACCAATAAGCACAATGGTACAGTCAGTCAACGGAATAACGGGCCCGCGATCAAGAAGTGAAAAAACAAGACATCCAGAACAAAAATTGGACCACATGAGTATTTTGACACGCTCGATCGCACGACAACGCAACTAGCTGGGCATTAGCTTATCGCTTAGCTAGCTGAGCTTTAGCAGAAGCGTTTTTGTATTGGACCTTCTGTACTAATAAGCTTTGTTGAGGAGGCACAAGTTACGTGCCTGATGTTTTAGCTATGATTGCTTGCTTTCTACACTATGGTAATCTCTCGCTGTGTGTGTTCATGAATCACGACATGCAAGAAATATGTTAGGAAATTTCCTTCTTTGGGAATAAATTGTTTCCAGTGAGAGAGCTACGAATGAAACCTCTTTATTTTTGGTTGCAAAATCGTACTAGTCAAATAGCTGGGCTTACTTTCACTCATTAGAGTTATTGCTGTGATCTTCCAAGTATCAACTCTGTGCCATGTTAAACTAATTCTTTAGTGCGATCTTCCAAGTACCAACCTCTTGGTGTGTTAACTTTGCTTGGTTGTAGAAAATAATCCATCTTTCACTGTTTTCGTTTTAGCCGGTTGTAGGTTCAAAACGTGCTCTACATTTGCTGCCGCAGTTACTTTGTTCAGATTTGAAATTACAGATATGTTTCCTTGTCTAGATATTCTAGCTTCTATAAGTGATGCAACTATAAAATACATATGCCTTTATATATGTTGTCAATCTCAGTTACGACTATGTTTACAACCGTAAAAAATAAACTTAGTTGCAACCCCACTTGCAAGTAGAAAAAAATTCAGTTGCGAGCAAATTTGTAGGTGAAAAACAAATCTTAGTTGCAATCCCGCTTGCAGCTGGAAAAAAATATTCTCAGTTGCAATCTGACTTGCAACTGAACAAAAGTCTCAATTACAACCCCTCTTTGCAACTGAAAAAAAAATCGGTTGCAACCAGACTTACAACCAAAAAAATCCCAGTTGCAACTCGACTTGCAACTGAAAAATTCTGCAATCTGACTTGCAACTGAACAAAAGACTCAATTGCAACCCCGTTTGCAACTAAAAAAAAGTTTGGTTGAAACCAGACTTACAACAAAAAAAAAATTACCAGTTGCAGCTCGACTTGCAACTGAAAAATTCTCAATTGCAGTCTGACTTGCAACTAAACAAAAGTCTCAATTGCAACCCCGCTTGCAACTAAAAAAAGTTTCAGTTACAATCAGACTTACAACCAAAAAATTATAGAAATTGCAACTCTACTAAATGAAAAATTCTCAGTTGCAAGATGACTTACAACTGAACAAAATTCTCAATTGCAACCCCCACTTTTAACTAAAAAAAAGTTCGGTTGCAACCAACTTACAACCAAAAATATATACCACTTGCAACTGAAAATTCTCAGTTTCAAGCTGACTTGTAAGTGGGAAGAACAAAAAACTCAAATGCTCTAAAAAAATCTCGGTTACAACCCGATTTGCGATCTCACTTACAACTGGAAATAAGTCGCGGTTGCAACTGGAAAAAAGTCTCAGTTGCAATCCCGTTTGCAACCGAAAAAAAATCTCGATTGCAACCGAACTTCAAACATAAAAGAAATCTCAGTTGCAATCCCCCTTGCAACTAGAAAAAAAACCAGTTGCAATCCGGCTTGCAACCGACAAAATTTTAATTGCAACATGACTTGAGAACCGAAAAAATACCTGTAAAAATATTAAGAATAATGGTAAAAGGCTTACCAATCCTAAATGAGATTTAGTAAAGAAAAATGGAAAATATAATGAGAAAAAATATAAAGAAACAAACAAAACAAAATTACAAGCATACCTAGCTCCCTTAAAAAGGAAATCGCCGGACACAACGAAAAATCCACACGTGTACATAGGCCCAATTTTGGTGACAAAAAGGAAAAAACAAAAGAAAAGCCCATCATGCAAAGGGGACGGATAGGAGAAGGAAAACAAGGCCCAGACACACTTCCGGTCATACAGGTACCTAGCTACAACAAACGACAAAGCATCACACGAATCTCTTTGGTAAATCAGAGGAAACAGCTAAGAAACAACCGGGGGATAGGCGCGTCCGCGTCCTCCACACTATCCGCGCGCCACGCGTCCCTGGACGCGGTGAGAAAACCATGGGCCCATCTTATCCCGGCTTATCTCCTAGGTCGCTCTCCACCACTCGTTTCTTCTCCCGCTTTTTCTCACCTTTCTTCCTCGTTTTTCTCACCGGGAGAGAGGCACCGCACACATCCTCTCGGGCCGATGCTCCACCGCCGCTCTCCTCGTGTCCAAGCTCCACCGCCGTTCACACACACGCCGCTGCCGCCGCGCCCCGTCTAGCATCCCTGCGGATGGCAGTGCTGCAGATCCCCGGGACCAGACGAACCTTCGAGGTTGGCGCCTCCTCCCGGGACCAGACGAACCTTCGAGCCAAGCGGTGCCGCCTCCCGCCGGAGGTGCTCCCACAGGTAACCGGTGGCGCTCTGTTATGCGGGCGGTGATGCTCCATTAGGCATGCGGTGGCGCTTCCGTGGGTGGGCGGCACCGCTCCCGCCGGAGGTGCTCCGTTAGGCGAGCGGTGATGCTCCCTTAGGCACGCGGTGGTGCTTCCACGGGTGGGTGACGCCGCCTCCCACCGGAGGTGCTCCCGCATGCAGCTGGTGGTGCTCCGTTAGGCGGGCGGCGATGCTCCGTTAGGCATGCGGTGGCGCTTCCGTGGGTGGGCGGCTGGCGGCGGTGCTCCCTTAGGCGGGGCGGTGATGCTCCCTTAGGCGGACATCGTTTCTCCCGTAGGTGACTAGAGATGCTCCCATGGAGGAGCGGAGGTGCTACTGGCGGTGCTGCCGTTTGTCAGCGGCCATGCTCCCATAGGTTAGCGGAGATGCTGCCATGGATGCGCGGTGGTGCTTCTGTAGGCCGCCGAGGGTGCTACCGTATGCTGGCGAGAGTGCTACCACCGTCAGGCTGTGGTGCTACCGTGGGCCGACGGGAGTGCAGCCTTGCCGGTCGGTTTGTGCTGCAAGCAACGCAGCGACAAGCATCTTCTCCGGCGACGGCCATGGACTCGACAGAGAGGCGCCGACGCGCGCGCAGCTGTGTGGGAAGCTCGTGATGTGAAGCCTCGGCTGCGGATCGCAGGGAGTGCTACCTTGACAGTTGCAGTTGGAGCACGAGGGAGTTTCCTCGCCGGCGACGGTCGTCGTTCGGCGGAGCTCCATAGCGCCTCAGCTCCGAGTCTTGCAGGTGGTTCGTGCGGGGGCAGTTTTTTTTCTTTCTTTTTGGAACGGTTTATGGAGTTGCAAGGGGGGGTGCGGTTAAACGGCCGAAGAACCAATCCTATCCCAGGACACGTGGCAAGCACCGCATGCGGGGGATCGAAAGTTTTGATCCCCGGGGGACGCTCAGCATTACCCTAAATCAGATGGTTAGAAAGTTGACTGAGAAATAACTTTTTTTTCAGCTAGCTAAGAAATAGCAAAATGGATTTTTTTTTTGGTAAGGCACACACTGGACATAAACCAAAGGTACCCATAGTTGCATGGGATGTTTCAGCCCTAAGGGCTTCTCCAGCCGTCCCCCCCAGGGGGCTTTTTTCGCGGCGGAAGCGGCGAATAGCGCCGCTTCTTCACCACTCGGCCCTCCCAGAGGCCCAAATAGCGCCGTTTCGGCGCTATTTAGCGCCGCGGCACCCAGGCCAAACCCAGCCCGCTGGGTTCAGCCTGGGGGGGCGAAACTGCGCGGTCGCGCGCGTGGGCCAGCTCGGTCAGCGACGCGACGAGAAAGCGCGGGAACATAACCGCCCCCGTGATCGTCTTCTCGGCTGCCGCGCGGTCAAAGGCTGCCGTCGTTTATGGCGTGGCGGCCGCCCAGTGCATGCGCCCCGCCCAAAGGCTGCCGGCGTAATGGCGTGGCGGGCGGCAGCGAGGGGACGCGCGCACGCAGTAAATGCCCGGCCGTTCGCCGCGCTATAACCCCCCCCCCCCCGCCGCGCGCCGCGCCCCACCATTCTTCCACCGGCGAGCTCCTCCCCTCTTCTTCCTCTCGACGCTCTCCTCCCCTCTTCTCTCCACGAAAAATGGCCGGCGGCAAGGACGGGGCCGCGGCCAACGGGTTCCCGCGCCATAACCTGCGCCGGAGCGAGGCGATGGCGCTCTACCGCGCGGGCTACCCATGCCCGCCGGACACGCGCCTCCCTAGCTCCGCCGCGGGGGCGAGCCGCTGGGCGCTCAGCGCCGGCGGTGTCCCCGTGCCTCCCCTCCCCTCTTCTGACCCCGAGTTCCGACGCGCCATCCGCGAGATGCGCGACGGCATGCAGCACCCCGCGAACTACCCGCTCACCGGCGTGGACGAGTTCTGGTGGGGGCAGCTCACGGCGCGCCGCGATCGGGAGCTCGACTCCGAGAACGACAACGGGCCGGTGGACGGGCGCTTTGTGACGCCCCGAGATCGGGCACTATGCAGATTTCAGCATTCCCGCCAAAATCCACATAATAACCGACTCCAGGTTGCCACTTGTGATAACATTACAACAGTTCACGAATAATCCACAACAACAACAGAAAGGAGATATACAAGAGGAATCAAACGAGTCAAGGATACAACTGATACAATACAAAGATCCAAATAACAGCGGAAGAAACAACATAGCGTCCGACTACGGACAAGATACAAATTGGGCTAAGAGTCCTGAAGATAACCGAGAGCGTCCAATGCCTACCCAGGCCAAGCCGGAGGGATTCCCAAGCTAACGTCGTCAGAACTTCAAACCTGTTGACTGCAATGTTGAATATGTAGCCACGAAAAAGAATTCGTGGGTCAGTACGGTTAAGTACTGGCAAGTGGATAAACCATACTCACAAGATACCGGCGTAACCAGTCATCACAAAATACAAATACTTTGGGATCAACGGGAAGGAAGGGATTATTGCAAATAAGCGGCAACGGGCTGCACTAACCAACTACAGAAACTCACTACAACATCCGGCTAAAAGAGGGGGATAAGATAGCGTATCGTAACCAACTACAACTAACCACCAAACAAACCCACACAATGTTACCCCCTACTAAGGAAGCAACCCAAGGAAACTCACACTGTTGGATTAATGATGTTCAACTTATTGTGTCGATAAGACTATTACTAGTCAAGTTATTATTAATTAGGTGTAAGTTGTCTGAGTACTTGTTAGCCAGTACTTTCACCAAGTAATCCATAACCGCGGAAAACACGGCTTCTCGAGAAGATTTATCCCTGCAGGGTGTGCTCCAGTACCCGTACACACTCGAGCCACCAACTAAAACTCAGGTTGGCTCGACACGACCCAAACCATCTCTACAACCTGTCCTAGGAGCCACGGAGCTATAAGGTCCCAGCCACGCAGCCGAATACTCAGCGCAGGTGTGCAAAACTCCCGCAGGACACAACACCCCGGCACTACAGGCCTCGCCCTATATGCATCATCATCATCATAACCATCACCAGTAACCATGGGGGCGCCTCCCATTATGCAAAGGAGCAAATGGAACACCCGAACTAAGTGTGGCTCTTCGGACAAGCTGCAGATCAGGTCTAAGTCGAGGGGGGTCCCATACTACCACCCGGATGCGGTGAGCACGCTCATCATGGATCAGTAGACAAGACCCTTTTCCTAATTAGGGTCGACACTAGCAGGCTTCAAAACCCTAACCCGGGCCTCCTGCCGGTGCCTTAACATCAAATTATTATTACCCAAAACATTAACATGTTGTTGATTGAATTGAAACCCAACTATAAACTAAACAGGTGATACGACAAAGGATAACAAGACTCGAGCACAAATAAATCTAAGCATGCAACTACGACACGAGGGCCAACAAGGTAAACAAGCAACAGTTAATAGTAAGTGGAAGGAAGGCTATATCATGGCTGCAAGGTAAACATATAATAGGATCGAGACACAAGCATCGAATCAAAAGGCTAGCATAAGAGCAACGGAAAGAATCTGTAACAAGTGATGAAAGGCAGCCATGTGGCAGCAAGTGAGTATACTTGCCTGGAATCCAGCAAGTAGAGGTACATCCGAAGAACTTTTCGTTGCTCACATCATCTCAACGTCCTATCCGGGAAGAAGCAACGAACCTCGAACAAACACCGGATGCAACAATTACTACTACGGCAAAAGATCCAGCATGATCAAGATATGGATGCATGACAAGTTAATTGATGCATCAAGATAAACTAGTTGACAAGATAACATGTTTAAATGGACCCATATGCAAATTGGATTGCATATGGAAAGCCCATGAATTAAGGTTGAAATAATTGTTTTACAACTAACCAAGAGGTGAAAGTGGTTTAGTATGATGCATGGATGAGGAAAACAACAAAATAACAACAATAGAATCAATTTGAAATGAAGTTTACCAAGTTTGGAAATTTATTTATTAAGTTATGAAAATTTGCTTCTTAAAGGAGTTACACAAGCATTTGTTGTTTTCACCCATTTTAAATGTTCAAAACAGTTAACAAAATTTATATTTGGAAAGAACACAAATTTTTTGATGGAATACATATTTAATTTGTGGAATTTGATTTAAAATGAGCAAGTTATTAATTTGGCAATTTTAATTGCATTAAATAAGAAAGAGTTGTTTTCAGCAATTTAAATTATTCAAAACAGAAAACAAAGTTCATATTTGCAAAGTTCATGAAAAATGGGATGGAAAACATATTTTACATGTTGGAATTGGATTTGAATTGCCCAAGTTATGAATTTTGCAATTTAAAAGGTTTAATTAAAGCATTGAATTATTGCACCACTTTTAATTAGGGAAAACAATAAACAAATTGCATTGAAAAGATTGAAAACATGTAGCAAATGTTTCATTGAACATTTTGAGCTATTAAACATAATTTTTGGGTTATTATTGAATTTATTATGCAATTTTCCATAATCATTCTTATTCTGCCATTTTTAGTAAACAGAGGAAAACATGTTCAAAATTAATTCAATTGTGACCAAATAAAATACCAATGTGTAGATTTTGTTAAGACAAATTTTTAGAGACCAAGTTTGCTTAAATTGGATGAGCAGAACTAAAGTTATGAAATTCCAAAGTTTCCAATTTTTATTGCATTTTCAGTAATTAAATATTTAGTGCAAAAATTGTTACAGAAACATATTGCAAACTTGACATTAATAGAAGAAGCACAAAATTATGAATCCACAGGATTTTGAATCATTCAAATTGGAGTAATATTCAATTTGATATTGATTTTAGAGTTAATGCCTCAGATCTCTGTTTCTGAAATTCGGGCAGAAAAAGAAAAAAACAGAGATAAAAGGGTGTGGCTTGGGGGGATCGAAGCCAGGACCTAGGGATTGCGCGCAAGGGGTCCTAACCAGTGGGATGCTGTCGCGATTGTTGATGGTAACACCCGCGACCAGTTTTTGAGGTGGACTAGGTTCGCGAATCTGAACTGAAACAGCGTTCAGTTCACCTGTTCTCGATCGGAAGGAAAAAGGGAGGCGGCCGGCGGCCTGCCGCTCGATGGCGGGGGTCCTCCGCGCGATGGCGGGTCACAGAGCAAGGAGGAGAGGAGGAGGAAGCCCTAGGGCGGAGGGGGCCTCACCTCGGGGTGCGTCGTTGTCGAAGGAAGAGGAGCAGGGCGTCGCTGTCCCTGCTCGCAGCAGGCAGTTGGCCGCCGCGCGCCGGGGAGGAAGAGGGCCACGGCGGCGCCTCCCCGTGGCCTCCCGGAGCGGGGCGAGGAAGCGAGGCCGGAGTGGATGCAGCGGCGGTTCCATTCCCGGCCACGGATTGCTCCGGTGGTGACCACAACCCACTCCTCACCCTGACGAACATCCGGCCATGGAAGGTTTCGGTGGTGGAAGAAAAGGACAGAGGAAGGAAGAGAGGAGGGATCCGGCGGCGGCAGAGGATGGAAAGGGAGAAGGGGGGAGGCCTAGGGTTAGGGGAACCCTAGGGGCTAGATAAGGGGAGGGGGAGGAGCAGGTGAGGGCTCGGTGGGGGATGACAGCGACATCTCCCCCACCCCCTGTACGGACAGAGGTGGAAGATGGAGCTTGGTGGGCTGAGGGAGGTGGGCTGAGGTGGTGGGCTTTGGCCTGCCTCCACCTAGCTCACCCTCTCCTTTTGATTTTTTTTTCCTCTTTTTTTTTGCTTGTAAGAAAAGAAAAGGAGGGAGAGAAATGAATAGGTTGTGGTTTGGGGTTTTAATTTTTATGAAATATATTTTGTTAATTTGCAAAACAGCAATGTCAAGCAATGTTAACATCAAGTCCAAAATATTTTGAAATATTCATTTGAGTTTTAAGTTGTTATTTGAATCTCCATAGTATTTCATGAAGATTGAATTTTAAACAATTTTATTCCATTAACTCAACAATTATGAAAGCTTATTGAATTTAATTTGTTTGCAAGATTTTAATTTTGAAACCTCAATTGGATCATGCCCATTATGAATGCATTGATTGGAATTTGAATTTGTATTTGTCATTTAGGGTGTTGATTAAAGGGAATTTTTATTCACAAGCAATTTAAATAAATCAACTTCAAACTATTGAAAACAATTGGAGTTGTTTGGTTGCAATTTTTTTAATTGGAAATTTGGACAATGTTTGAAAGTTTAATTTGGTTTGAATTTTGAGTTGTTTTGAAAAACATGGTGCAATGCATATGATGCATGTGATGCAAAGCTAAAGAAAACAAACAACTTTCTACTCAGGGTAACACCCCAGGTGTTACACGCTTCAACGCCAACGGGCGGCGCCGCTGGTGGAGCGCCCCCAACAGCACCTTGGAGGAGGTCCTCGACCACATCCACGGCGGCAACCAGCCGCGCCTGGAGATGCCGCCGCTGCAGGCCCAGCCATGGGTGGCACGGCGGACCGGCGCCTCTTCCTCGTCCGCGACGTCCAGCTCCTCCGCCGGACAGTCCTTGTCCACCTCCCCCCCCTTTCTGAACGCCGGCACGCCCACCCGCAGGCGCAGCGGCGGCGCGCTCCGCCTCGGCGAGCCACGCTTCGAACGCGTGGTTCGCCCGAAGACGGAGGACGGCGGCGACGACGACGAAGCCGAGTGGCCCGACCAGAAGGTCGTGGAGCAGCTGTCGCTGGACACGCTGCAGCCACTCGACGACGACACCGCCACTCGGCGGAGCTCGAGCTCCAGCGCCGCCTGCTGGCGGAAGCCGAGCAGCGCAAGGCGGCGCGCGAACGTGAGGCCGCCGCCAACGCGGCCCGCCTCCGCGTCCCTCCCCCGCCGCCGCAGAAGGAGAACGAGTACATCATCCTCGACCCCGACTCCGACGACGAGGGCGTGATCCAGCAAGCCCTCGAGGCGAGCAGGTGGGACTGCGGCGGCGGCGACGAAGGACAGGGGCCGAGCAAGCGCCCCGGCGACGGCCCCGGCGACGACGACGACGACGACGGCGGCGATTACAGCCAGGCTATCGCCGCCAGCCTCGGCCTAAAGTTTTAGTTTAATTTCTAGTTTAAATTTTTCGTTCTAGCTTAAATTCGCGCCGAATATGTACGCACTTTGCAAATTTCAATAAAAATCGACTAGTTTTCAAATTGCGTTTGTTTTGGACCGATTCTTGGGCTCGGGGAGCGACTGTGAACGATGCCCCCCAGGTTCCAAAATAGCGCCGTTTAGCGCCGCGGCGGCCCCAAAACGGCGGCGTTTTGGGCCCTGGGGGGGCGCAACGACTGGAGATGCCCTAAGGAAGAGCCTTAATGTTTGCGTCAATTAATGTTTGCGTCAACGGATCACCTTCCGGCCGGCTCGTTGAAGGTGATTTCGCACATAAGTAGTCCTTGGCCGATCGGAGTGGGGTATCATCGAGCAACACCACACACATCCATCCATCAGAATATATACTAGTACTCCCTTCGTAGCATACATCTTTTCTTTCTTTTTGTAGCATTGCTTTTGCTTCCATTTCAGGATGGAACAATGAAACCCAATAAGCTAGCCAGCTAGCTGCATCTCATCCACGCACGGCTTGTGCTCCGGTGCGGTGTGGTTCTGGTTGCGCCTGCCCACGCGCGTGGCTCCGGCGAGCTCACCATTGTGTGGATCGTTTTGCTTTGCTTTGTGGAAAGGTGAAAAAGCTACAGATTCTGGCCCGCCTCTCGTACTGTTCGATGCATCTACCGCTTTATGTCTGTACCCTTCCTAATCTACCTGCCGCGCGCAGCTCCTTTCCATTGTGCTCCACATGTAAGATAGATCCCGCGAGAACGACGACTTCATTTATGCTACTGAGATTTTGACTGCTGGATCGAGGAGAATCGCACACCCATTGATCCATGGAGCTGCCAATGGTCATCAAGATACATATATCATCTGAGTGGAACCTCTAGGTTTATGTTCGTAGCATCAACCATGTTTTAGGTATGTGGTGATGTGTGCATTTGCATTGTAACGAAAAATTTGCATTTGCCTAAATTTGTTTAAAAAATATCTACTTCTTTCCCAGCCCTGCCCTAGCACTCGACATTGATGAACACTGACGCTATTTTAGAATCCTGAAGTTATATCAAATGATATATAGTCCCTCCGTTCCATATTAGATGAATCCCATATAGATGTATCTAGACATATTTTAGTACTAGATACATCTATTTGTGAGTCATCTAATATGGAACGGAGGGAGTAATACTTTTGAGCTAGAAAATTAAGGTAGAATATTGAATATTGGAAACACTCGACTTTGATGAACCCTAATGCTATTTTAGAACCCTCAAGTTGTATCAAATGATATATAATACTCGCTCTATCCTGTAAAGTGTCCCTGATTTTTGCTGGTCAACAACTTACAATTTTGTTAGTTGAATGCCATAATAGCTCTCACCGCGATCCAAAAATAATTGCTACATGGACCCCACTATCTTTCCATGTATTATCCGTGTTCTCAATCCCACCACTCACCACGCAACACGTCTATATACCCATCCACATCCCTTTACCAATTGCTTCACCGCAAATGTATCACCACACCTTCAATTGTATGCATGGCTAGTACCTCCATCTCAGCCAGCATTCATGTGCATCCGCCTCCCAAGATGGAGGCCACCACAAGTACGGCGAGGTCCGATGACACAAAGTGTAGCTTAGATCTTAGTAGCACTAATGAAGAAGGTAAACGTGGATATTGTGGGCGTAGACGCCGCCCGTGCCTTTATTTTTTTAGCAAGTAAATTCGTGACGGCTTGATTTCAATGTATTCATTTTTTTCTATTTTGATTTAGTGAGTTCATCCTGCAATTTCCGAATGGTGATGTGATTTTGGAAAATTGAAACTCTCTCTAATCTCCGAAAACGGGAATGGTTTTCGTAGAAAGTTCATCAAGTTTACATAGAAAAACAAAGAAAAAATGAAATCAGTGTTTGATCTCCTAATTAATCAAGATGAGTGTGCAAAAGGAATCGAGGAAAAGAGGTTGAGTCGGTATCGCATGGCGGTGAATGCTGGCTTTTGGATATGTGGTGGAGCAAGTTGGAAAATGACCGCTCGAGTGGGTGACCGTGAGGTAGCCTTTTCGTTTGGGCAACTATGCATAACTCTTCTGGTTCTAGGTACTTTTTTGGGTCCGATATAGAATTGTCTTGGTTTCCATTTATTTCCAAGCCCGGCCATAGCAGCTTGCCCTTTTCTTGGATTATTCATTCAGAGTGACATATCAAAAGCTACAAAATATCTAGTTATGCCCTTTGTGTGGACTAGCTAGCATGCATAAGATCGTGTGGGATTCGGTCTCCACGTTGGCTAGAAATCATCCATGGATCGCTCATATCTATTCCTTCCCGCCCATTAATCCTGCCATCACCTTTTCACTAATCCTCGGATCGAATCTTTTTCTTGTTAGCTATATGAAGGCGGGGACAACCCTAGCTACAAGTGCGCACAGAGGATACAGTTGCTGCTGCACTTCCTTCCCCCACGGACGACACACTTCACCATAAACAAACGACGGATCGGTCGGCCACTTCACCTTCAGCTCGATCAATTCCTCACTAGCTACAGATATGTCCATGTCATGCGGCGTGTGCGGCCTGAGCAACTGCCCGCGCTACCAACACCACATCAACCCCGCCCCCGCGTTCCCCGTTCAGCATCACGAGCCCCCGCTGCTGGAGTACCAATTCTTCGGCCAGGGCCACGCCGGCAACAACGTGGGAACATGGCCACCGCCGGTTGACCACCACGGCAGGCTGCCGACGTTTCATGGCATGCAGTACCCAACACCACCACATGCACACCCAGCTGAGCTGATCACGCTCGAGGTGGAGGCTGCCGGCCGACACATGGAACTACAGCCACCGGCGAGATCACCGACCATCGTGAGTACTGCATATATAAACTAAATTATGCCCGTCCTCCAGTTTATCATATTTGTGTTAGCTGGTGCTAGCTCCTGACCGATCGATTTCCTTGAACAAACAGGTATGTTGGCAGACAAAACTCTAAGCTAGCTAGCGCAATTGGAAACTACTAGTATAGTTGGTGCTTTGGTACTCACATATATACTACCTAAAGAACATTATGTTGTCAATAAAGAACAACACGTTTTTCGGGTATCAACTGATGCATAACACGTTTCTTGGCATGTTTGGGCTGTAGTAAATACTGAAAATGATATCAACAAAACCCTTTCGAAAGACTCAAATTTCCATGTACTACAAATTCGTGAATAGAAAATATATTGACGCGTAATGGATGCATCCTCTATTTTATGTGGTCAAGTATCTATTTGAACATTGTTTTTTTTTTCTTTTCCTTTTGAGTTTAGTCTCGCAATTGATCGATATTCGATCTCGCCCTGCGGGCCTGCGTATTGGCAGTGAAGGGCCTATATACTTTCTTGCCAAAACAATTAGTTACTAAATTTGCTAAATATCATTTGATTAAACAGGTCGAAACTGAATTTGCTAAGTGCTAACTAAATGTCTTCATGCACAATTATCAATCGGTACATGTAAGTTGTACCTGCACTCAAATTATTATTTTCTTGTTGATGATCAGATGCCATTCTGTGCTGCCGTAGTTCTTTGGCCGCCCCCGTGTAGGACCGCCGTTGCTGCCGCTCAGGTGCCTGCGTCCACCGATGGGGAGAAGCCGCCGTCCTACTCACGCTCGGACCGCCGGATCCGGTGAAGCTAAGAGGAAATGTGGGGAGGGAATGACTGATTTGGAGGGAGAGATGGAATCACGGGAGGCAGCGCTGGATCAGGACGAAAGAGATTCGGGAAGGGACATAGGAAGACGGGAGAGAATCAGAGAATAGATGGTAGCATCCTATCTTGTTGATTTGGGCCCACATGTCGGCGGAAAATAATTTTATGAGACCTGGTCTACAAATTTAGCTCCGTGGACCAACTCTAGCAATTGACACGTCAGCATGAGAGAGAGAGAGAAAACGAAATTTAAATGCCTATTTTTAGATCTAAACTGCCATGCATGCCACATGTCAATTGTTGGAGTTGGTCCACGGGGCTGGATTTATAGATCAGGTCTCATATAATTATTTTCCTAGTCGGCGCATCCGTTCGAGGCGACGGACGATGGGAGGAGGACGTACAACTCCAAAGATAAATCCACCAATGCCTTGCAAAGAGATACATCGATCAACCGGAAGCTACCGTGTAGTAACTCGCTACACCTGTAAGCTTGACAAAGGGAGTGGGCCTAATCAAAGCCAAGTGCCCTTACCTCACACACCAACCATCGTACATCATCTAAATTCGGAGGCTTTGACCAAGCAGTCCAAAATAGAGAGACATGAGCACAAACCGGTCCAGCATACCCTCAATGCACACCACATGCACACACTCAAAAGCCGATGCATGTCTTCCACACAACCCATATTCAGGATACATTAATGCAATGACACTGTAAAGATTACCGCATCACCCTTGCCACCCGGATGATGAAGCCTATCAGGTGCACTCCGCCTTGATGAAATCTGCCACCCCATCGACAAGAAACCGCACAGTGACCCCCGACCACGCCAGGCCCGAGCCCTAGTGCTCTGACCGACACCGATGTCCAACGGGAAGAGATGACGACGGCCAGGCTATGCCCAGTCGCGCCCTCTTGCGGGGGCGAGGTAGGAGGAAGAAGAGGGGAGGGGGTCGTTGGCTGCTGATCTAGGGTCGCCATATGGGGGGGCGACGCGAGGGGTTACACCTATTATGCAGATGTTCCACTGTAACTTTGTGTTGAGATTAGTCAAACAACGTGCAATCAATTTCAAGTGATTTCATCAGTGAAATTGGAAGGAGTCCCTTTCCGCTCAATAAATTTTCAGCAAAAATAATTATCAAATATATTACTTTCCATGTCTTATTGTCCATCTTAAAATAATTTAATGGTTAGAGCACCAATTCCGGAGGAAAGAGCCATGTTTTTCCTTGCGACGGCTTACAGAAACGTCCTTGTTTGGACGTTTGGGACTTCATATCGAACACCTCGCCAGTGTTGATATCATAAATGACATCCTCTTCCACCTCCCCACATGGTGCAGAAACGGACTTAGAGAAGCACATGCTAATGAAGAGTGCCCGACCGCCACCTAGCCCACTTCTTGTTGGTAGTGGAATCCACCTGCCTGTGATGGTATCTGCCTCCAAAACGTCCACGCGACGAGTAAACGTGGGAGCATTTTTGAAAGGGATTTGCTGATGTCGCCTCACCATAAGTAGTTTCCCAGCTGACACAATGAGGTGTCGAGAGATGAGTATCATGTCATCGGTTTCTTCATCACGCGTAAATTCTCCGGAGAAACTTTCATGGTGGCTGCCATCATGTCCTTGTGGTGTACCATCGTCGGCGTCCTCCTCCTCGTCCTCTTGTATATTTTCATTGCCGTCAGCTACCTCCTCCTCCTCCATGTTGTCATCATAGTCAACTGCCTCCTCGTTCTCCTCATTTTCTGCATCATCATTGTTTTCCTCTTCTTCCAGTACTCCCTCCTTGTCGCTATCAGAATAATCCCACGCATCATAATCAACATAACCTGGTTGTCGTTTGATGATACGCTTGCCGATGGTGACCACGGGCATGCCATCGCCATCCAATGCAAGATGGAGAGGGATGAGATCCTCGGCTCGGGTTATTGCATACAGCGTGTCTCCAATAAACGCGACGTCAATGATGTAGGGGGATTTGTATGGATCAGACACCCAGGCACCCTTCCCTTGGCGGAACACAATAAGAGGGTAGTTGAGGTTGTTGGTCACGACGGCAATGAAGTCGTCAACGGAACTTGAGCGCATGAGGAACTTGTAGATCCTGCAGGTCCCAATGTTGGCAATGATATCGCTGAGCACGGGGAGCGGGACGGTGGTGTTGGAGAAAGGGTTGTGGAGGACGTAGTCGTGGTAGATGTACTTTGTGCCGTGCTCGAATTCACGCCTAGCGCCGAGGCCTACCGCGAGCCAGGAGTCGGTGGAGCCAGCGACGCAGACGGCATCGTCAGGGAAGTGTTGGAGGGTAAGCGGGCGGCCGCCGAAATCGAAGGGGACATAGAATCGGTCCTCCCACGACATGATCCACGGGAGGCGACGTCGCTGCTCGTGGTGGCGCACGGCGGAGCGCCATGAGCGGCAGACGGCAGCGATGCGTGCACGGTCGACCGGGCAGGTGCTGAACCGGGAAACGACGAGGCCAAGGAGATCCAGCGGGAGGTCGGACCACGGAGCCATGTTCATAATATATCGACAAAGATCGAGTCGCCCTTATAGGTGGTGACTTAGCTTTGGTTTTACTTCCGGGCCGGGACGGGCCTGATACTTCATACTTAAAACAGAAAACGAAGTCCGTTTTGGATTATATTGCTCGTTTTTTTGGAGGAATCCTGCTCGGATTGTATTGCTCATATATTTTTTTTTTTTTTTTGGAGGAGTCCACTCCAGCTCCGGCCGGGCCGGAGACTTGGCTTTGGTTTTACTTCCGGGTCGGGCCGATAGAGTGCATGATCGGAGTGTGCAAAGGAGATCATATACGTTTTGCTCAAAAAAAAAGGAGATCATATACGTGCAGCATCATTTATGCAGTACAAAACATTAGCCACCGATTTTTTTTAAGCGAATCATAAGATAAAATCGTATACTCTTTTGATTGACAGGTAACCCCTTCCGAAAAAATATATATAATATGATAGTCAGCCCCACAGAATACCTTTATCTGAACCATGCAGAAGGAGTTTATGTGATTTATATTCTGAAAGGCGAACAAACGCAAAGAATGTGCAAGAGAAGGTGCCAACTGCCAACAGCATGTTCTACGCGGGGTGAGTGAGTTGGATAAACTGGTTAATACTCCAGTATACATCTTTTCTTTCTTTTAATAGCATTGATTTTGCTTCCATTTCAGGATGGAACACAATGAAACCCAATAAGCTTTTCTGAATTCTTGATCATCTTACACTAGCCTCAACAGAAACCATGTTGCTGCGTGTCTGCTTATATACTCTTGGTAGTTTATTTCGACCACGCTACTTGTATGCAACGCCTGGTTTGTGCCCTCCACTAGTATCCGTCCCAAGTACCCAATACATGATTACTTCCAAGTATGAAATTTGTGAGCCTCATCTGCCCGTGAACCAACTCCGAATTCTGAAACTAACGGCTAATATAATCTCCATGTGTTTTGCAGGTCTCAGACAACACTTCCACCGAGTTGCTGCCGCTGCTGGACGATGGCACCATCTATTGTCGCCCAACAAAGCCACCGCCTGCTCGTCGTGGAAGACAAGAACTTCCGCGAGCACGTGGATGGACAGCTAAGCCATGTGGCCCAACTAAGCCCAATAAATATTGAAATTGTCATGGCCCATTTATGAATAATACAAGTGGGGAGTGGGACTAAAGTTTAGTCCCATACTGCTAGTTTGGAGAGAGTGGAACCACCTTATAAGGTGAGCCATTCTAACTCATGTATGAGTTGGTAAGGCAAAAGGAGAGGTGTGCCACACGCACGCTACTCCTCCGCCGCCCGCCTCGTCACGACACGTCACGACACGACACGACGCGCCACAGGTTGCGGGAATGAGCCAAGCCGAGAGCGTTTATTTTGTCGCTTGGAAAAACTTAATGAATCATTAACTCGGTAATTAACGGACACATGATTCCTAAACTGTTTCCGTTTCCTTTCTGGGTCGTGCAACCGAACTGACTCAGACGTGGAGTTACGTCAACATATGGTTTCGCACCGTTCCAAAGCACTGCGCCGCCAATCAAGTCTTCTCCATCTCTTCTTTCGGCGTGCACCGCGACGAGGGACAGCAGGCCTCTGGAACACCGCCTCTTGTGATACTGTACGGGAGAGGGGCGATAAGGTTTTTGGGGAGCGCACCCGCGCGACTACTGACGGCGACTACTTCCCCAACGACGACTTCTTCCCCGACCTCGGCAACCTCTTCATCGACGACATGGCCGACAACATGGCCAATAACAACGGCGGTGCCGCTGCCGCTGCATCGTACGTATCTCTATTCCATCTGTATTAGATATTACTGGAATTCATATGTCTAGTTCTTGCCGTAGATCGGATCTGTTTTTTCATTGTGCTAAATATTTGCATGCTTAGTATAATTGCTACTGTCATGATTTGCATAATGCTATTTTGGATTAAATCATATGCTAAATTGCTTATATTCAACAATCCAAAAACCTGATTGTAGGCAATTTACTGCACCTGCACCGTCTATCATTGCGGCGACAAGGCCAAACCCTTTCAAGGGTGTGGATTATAAGAGGTGGCGCACGAGAGCAGTGCTATGGTTTCAAACCCTGCGCTGCTATGCGGCCACCAAGGGCAAGCCTGAGGGCGATCTCAATCCAGCACAGCTGGAAGCTTTTGAGAATATGGACACTATGTTTAAAAGTGCCCTTCTCGGTATAATTGATTATTCCCTTGTGGATCCTTATATGTCGTTTGACAACGGCAAGGATATGTGGGCTGCGCTCGAGGCCAAATTTGGGGCCTCGGATGCTGGCAGCGAGCTGTATGTCATGGAGTAATTCTATGACTACAAGATGACTGAAGAGCGCTCTGTTGTTCAGCAGGCTCATGAGATACAGTCACTCGCTAAAGAATTTGAGCACTTTAAGTGTATGTTACCGGACAAGTTTGTGGCCGGAGGTATTATTGCCAAGCTTCCATCTTCATGAAGCACCTTTGCTACTTCTCTAAAACATAAGAGACAGGAGTTTTTCGTTTCGGACCTCATCGGATCTCTTGATGTGGAAGAGAAGACAAGAGCAAAGGATACACGTGCTCGGGTTGCTGAGGTAGGTTCTGCTGCCCATGTGGTACAGAAGAAACACTACCCGCCCAACAAGACTAAATATAACAAAAAGAAATCCGAGTTTAAAGGCAAACCCGATGGCAAGTTTAAGCATTCGTACTCTACCAACTTCAAGAAGAAGAAGGGGTCCTTCCATGTGTGTGTGGTGAGCTGACTCACTGGGCTCCGAGGTGTCCTAAGCGACATGAGCTGCAGCAGCTGGAGAATAGCGCCAAGACCGCTAACATTCTCATTGGTGACACTGAGATGAAGGATACTGAGTACGGTACAGTTCCTACTATTCTTTCAGTTTGTCATTCACCTGAATGGTTAATTGACACAAGTGCCAATGTACATGTTTGTGCTGATGCTTCCATGTTCTCTTCTTATCAGGTCACATGGAATTCCCCCGTGCTGATGGGGACCGGGTCACATGCTACTGTTCGTGGTGTTGGTACGATCGATCTGAAGTTTACTTTGGGGAAGGTCGTGCGACTGAAGAACGTTCATAATGTGACCTCCATCAATAAAAATCTTGTCAGCGGCTCACGTTTATGTCGAGATGGTTTTAAGTTGGTTTTCGAGTCCAATAAAGTTGTAATTTCCAAGTATGGACAATTTGTTGGTAAAGGCTATGAGTGCGGAGGTTTGTTCCGCTTATCCTTGTCAGATATTTGCACCAAAGTAATTAATCATGTTTGCCATGATAATGATTCTGATATTTGGCATTCACGACTTTGTCATATTAATTTTTGTTGCATGACGCGATTAGAAAATATGAGTTTAATTTCGAAATTCAGTACTATTAAAGGTTCCAAATGTCAAGTGTGTGTTCAAGCTAAGCAACCTCGCAAATCTCATAAGACTGCGGAGGAGAGAGACTTGGCACCACTAGAGCTTATACATTCTGATCTTTGTGAGATGAAGTGCGTATTGACAAAAGGTGGAAAGAAATATTTTTCATGACACTTATTGATGACTCCACTAGATATCGTTATGTGTATCTTCTAAAATCTAAAGATGAAGCTTTAACTTACTTCAAGAACTATAAGGCCGAAGCTGAGAACCAACTTGATCGTAAACTTAAACGGCTTAGGTCTGATCGTGGTGGAGAGTATTTTTCTAACGAGTTTAATTCTTTTTGTGCGGAACATGGAATTATTCATGAGATGACGCCTCCCTACTCGCCTCAGTCAAATGGGGTGGCTGAAAGAAAGAACCGAACGCTGTCTGATTTGGTTAACGCCATGTTAGATACTTTGGGTCTCTCCAAGGCATGGTGGGGGCAGGCGCTAATGACTGCGTGTCATGTTCTAAACCGAGTTCCCAAAAATAATAAAACCATTACTCCATTTGAGGAATGGGAAAGGAAAAGATTGAAACTCTCCTACTTACGTACTTCGGGTTGTTTGGCGAAAGTCAATATACCAATTCCGAAGAAGCGCAAGCTTGGACCTAAAACCGTAGATTGTGTTCTTCTGGACTATGCTTTTAATAGCATTGGTTATAGATTCTTGATAGTAAAATCTGAGGTATCGTACATGCATGTTGGTACGATTATGGAGTCGAACGATGCGACTTTCTTTGAGAACATATTTCCTATGAAGGATATGCCTAGCTCATCAAATCAGGAGAAACCTGTTTCATCTAGTCAGGAATTAGCTGAGATTCCTGAACCCACCATTCCGATAGAACACATTGAGAATCCCGAGGAGGATGACAATGAAGTTCCTGTAAGGAGCAAGAGACAGAGAACTGCAAAGTCCTTTGGTAATGATTTCATTGTGTACCTCGTGGATGACACACCCAGGACTATTTCAGAAGCTTATGCATCTCTTGATGCTGACTACTGGAAGGAGGCTTTCCATTGCGAGATGGATTCCATCTTGGCTAACGGAACCTGGGAAATCACTGATCGTCCCTATGGGTGTAAACCTGTAGGATGTAAGTGGGTGTTCAAGAAAAAGCTTAGGCCTGATGGTACAATTGAGAAGTACAAGGCAAGGTTTGTGGCCAAGGGTTATACCTAGAAAGAAGGTGAAGACTTCTTTGATACTTGCTCACCTGTGGCTAGATTGACCACTATTCGTGTGCTACTTTCACTGGCTACCTCGCATGGTCTTCTCGTTCATCAAATGGACGTTAAGACGACTTTCCTTAATGGAGAGTTGGACGAGGAAATTTATATGGAGCAGCCAGATGGTTTTGTAGTACCCGGTCAGGAAGGCAAGGTGTGTAAGTTATTGAAGTCATTATACGGCCTCAAGCAAGCACCTAAGCAATGGCATGAGAAGTTCGAAAGGACTTTCACTGCTGAAGGCTTTGTTGTAAACGAAGCTGACAAGTGTGTGTATGTGCAATGCCATGGTGGGGGCGAGGGAGTTATTCTATGTCTATATGTTGATGACATATTGATCTTTGGAACCAATCTTGATTTAATCAAGGAAGTTAAGGATTTCTTATCTTGTTGTTTTGAGATGAAGGATCTAGGAGTAGATGATGTTATCTTGAACATCAAGCTGTTGAGAGATGATAATGGTGGGATCACAGTGCTTCAATCTCACTATGTGGAAAAGATCTTGAGTCGCTTCGGGTATAGTGACTGCAAGACTTCTTCAACTCCATATGATGCTAGTGTGTTGCTTTGAAAGAATCAACAGATTACTAGAGATCAACTGAGATATTCTCAGATTATAGGCTCGCTTATGTATTTGACGAGTGCCACGAGGCCTGACATCTCTTTTGCTGTGAGCAAATTGAGCCGGTTTGTTTCCAATCCGGGAGATGATCATTGGCGTGCGCTTGAGAGAGTTATGCGCTATCTAAAAGGCACTGCGAGCTATGGAATTCACTATACCGGAAACCCGAGGGTTCTGGAAGGATATAGTGATTCTAATTGGATATCTGATGCCGATGAGCTTAAGGCCACTAGTGGTTATGTTTTTACACTTGGTGGTGGCGCTGTTTCCTGGAAGTCTTGCAAGCAGACCATCTTAACGAGGTCAACTATGGAATCAGAATTCGCAGCATTAGACACAACCACTGTTGAAGCAGAGTGGCTCGTGAGATCTTGATGGACTTGCATGTGGTTGAAAAACCAATACCTGCAATCCTAATAAACTGTGATAATCGAACTGTGATCATTAAAGTGAACAGTTCTAAGGATAATGCGAAGTCATCAAGACATGTGAAGAGGAGATTGAAATCTGTCAGAAAATTGAAGAACTCCGAAGTTATTGCGTTGGATTATATCCAAACATCTATGAACTTGGCAGATCCCTACACAAAGGGTTTATCACGGAATGTGATAGATAATGCATCGAGGGAGATGGGTTTGAGATCCACGTTATGAGTTGCCCACAGTGGTAACCCACTCTATGTGATCGGAGATCCCGTGAATTAGAAGTGGGAGACAAGCTGTTGGTCGGCTGAGAGGAGAGTATCCTTATACTTTATTTCACTCCATGAAGATGCAATACTTTCCTGATCTGTATGGTGGGTTGACTTTTGTCTTAATGTGTTCCAAGTGGCTTATTTATATAAGCAGAGATGTATCCTGCGGAACATCTCCTAAGGAACTCACCTATATGAGTCTGACTGTCAAACGTAATAGTCTATGAGAATCGGGTGCTCTCTAATAAACTCATGAAAGGCCTTCGGAGTATGACGCATACGCTCCAAACCGCGGGGAAGCCTTGCGGCAGCCTAGTATCGGTTCAGACGTTGTGTGAAACTGGTATCGCAGCAAACTTGTAGTTCAAGGCGTAGTCCACTATTCAAGTTGTGAACTAGTGTAGCATGATGTTCTAAGTGGAAGTTTAACTTAACAGACTCCACTAAACACCGGTATATAAACATTCTTTTGGAACTAAGATTATGAGATGTGCTAATGACACTTTGTGGGGGATTGTTGGAATTTATGGGCTGCACCATGTGGCCCAACTAAGCCCAATAAATATTGAAATTGTCATGGCCCATTCATGAATAATACAAGTGGGGAGTGGGACTAAAGTTTAGTCCCATACTGCTAGTTTGGAGAGAGTGGAACCACCTTATAAGGTAAGCCATTCTAGCTCATGTATGAGTTGGTAAGGCAAGAGGAGAGGTGTGCCACACGCGCACTCCTCCTCCGCCGCCCGCCTCGCCTCGTCACGACACGTCACGACGCGCCACGGGTTGCGGGAATGAGCCGAGCCGAAAGCGTTTATTTTGTCGCTTGGGAAAACTTAATGAGTCATTAACTTGGTAATTAACGGACGCGTTGATTCCTAAACCGTTTCCGTTTCCTTTCTGGATCGTGGAACCGAACTGACTCAGACGTGGAGTTACATCCACGTCTCTCCCAGCCCGCATATAAATACGGGCATACGGTAAACCCTAGCTACCACTTCAACATATGGTTTCGCACCGTTCCAAAGCACTGCGCCGCCAATCAAGCCTTCTCCATCCCTTCTTCCGGTGTGCACCGCGAGGAGGGACAGTAGGCCTCCGGAACCCCGCCTCTTGTCATCCTGTACGGGAGAGGGGCGATCAGGTTTATGGGGAGCGCACTCGCGCGACTGCTGACGGCGACTACTTCCCCAACGACGACTTCTTCCGCGACCTCGGCAACCTCTTCATCGACGACATGGCCGACAACATGGACAACAACAACGGCGGTGCCGCTACCGCTGTATCGTACGTATCTCTATTCCATCTGTATGAGATATTACTGGAATTCATATGTCTAGTTCTTGTCGTAGATCGGATCTGTTCTTCCATTGTGCTAGATCTTTTCATGCTTAGTATAATTGCTACTGTCATGATTTACATAATGCTATGTCGGATTAAATCATATGCTAAATTGCTTATATATTCAACAATCCAAAAATCTGATTGTAGGCAATTTACTGCACCTGCACCGTCTATCATTGCAGCGACAAGGCCAAACCCTTTCAAGGGTATGGATTATAATAGGTGGCGCACGAGAGCAGTGCTATGGCTTCAAACCTTGCGCTGTTATGCGGCCACCAAGGGCAAACCTGAGGGCGATCTCAATCCAGCACAGCTGGAAGCTTTTGAGAATATGAACACTATGTTTAAAAGTGCCCTTCTCGGTATAATTGATGATTCCGTTGTGGATCCTTATATGTCGTTTGACAACGGCAAGGATATGTTGGCTGCGCTCGAGGCCAAATTTGGGGCCTCGGATGCTGGCAGCGAGCTGTATGTCATGGAGCAATTCTATGACTACAGGATGACTGATGAGCGCTCTGTTGTTCAGCAGGCTCATGAGATACAGTCACTCGCTAAAGAACTTGAGCACTTTAAGTGTATGTTACCGGACAAGTTTGTGGCCGGAGGTATTATTGCCAAGCTTCCATCTTCATGAAGCACCTTTGCTACTTCTCTAAAACACAAGAGACAGGAGTTTTCGGTTTCGGACCTCATCGGATCTCTTGATGTGGAAGAGAAGACAAGAGCAAAGGATACACGTGCTCGGGTTGCGGAGGTAGGTTCTACTGCCCATGTGGTACAGAAGAAACACTACCCGCCCAACAAGACTAAATATAACAAAAAGAAATCCGAGTTTAAAGGCAAACCCGATGGCAATTTTAAGTCTTCGTACTCTACCAACTTCAAGAAGAAGAAGGCGTCCTGCCATGTGTGTGGTGATCTGACTCACTGGGCTCCAACGTGTCCTAAGCGACATGAGCTGCAGCAGCTGGAGAATAGCGGCCATACCGCTAACATTGTCATTGGTGACACTGAGATGAAGGATACTGGGTACGGTACAGTTCCTACTATTCTTTCAGTTTGTCATTCACCTGAATGGTTAATTGACACAAGTGCCAATGTATATGTTTGTGCTGATGCTTCCATGTTCTCTTCTTATCAGGTCACAGGAAGTTCCCCCCGTGCTGATGGGGAACGGGTCACATGCTACTGTTCGTGGTGTTCGTACGGTCGATCTAAAGTTTACTTTGGGGAAGATCGTGCGACTGAAGAACGTTCATCATGTTCCCTCCATCAATAAAAATCTCGTTTGTGGCACATGTTTATGTCGAGATGGTTTTAAGTTGGTTTTCGAGTCCAGTAAAGTTGTAATTTCCAAGTATGAACAATTTGTTGGTAAAGGCTATGAGTGCGGAGGCTTGTTCCGCTTATCCTTGTCATATATTTGCACCAAAGTTATTAATCATGTTTGCCACGATAATGATTCTGATATTTGGCATTCACGACTTTGTCATATTAATTTTGGTTGCATGACGCGATTAGCAAATATGAGTTTAATTTCGAAATTCGGTACTATTAAAGGTTTCCAAATGTCAAGGGTGTGTTCAAGCTAAGCAACCTCGCAAATCTCATAAGACTGCGGAGGCGAGAGACTTGGCACCACTAGAACTTATACATTCTGATCTTTGTGAGATGAAGGGCGTATTGACAAAAGGTGGAAAAAATATTTCATGACACTTATTGATGACTCCACTAGATATTTTTATGTGTATCTTCTGAAATCTAAAGATGGAGTTTTAACTTACTTCAAGAACTATAAGTCCGAAGCTGAGACCCAACTTGATCGTAAAATTAAACGGCTTAGGTCTGATCATGGTGGAGAGTATTTTTCCAACGAGTTTAATTCTTTTTATGCGGAACATGGAATTATTCATGAGAGGACGCCTCCCTACTCGCCTCAGTCAAATGGGGTGGCTGAAAGAAAGAACCGAACGCTGTCTGATTTGGTTAATGCCATGTTAGATACTTCGGGTCTCTCCAAGGCATGGTGGGGGGAGGCGCTAATGACTGCGTGTCATGTCCTAAACCGAGTTCCCACAAATAATAAAACCATTAGTCCATTTGAGGAATGGGAAAGGAAAAGATTGAAACTCTCCTACCTACGTACTTGGGGTTGTTTGGCGAAAGTCAATATACCAATTCCGAAGAAGCGCAACCTTGGACCTAAAACCGTAGATTGTGTTCTTGTGGGCTATGCTTTTAATAGCATTGGTTATAGATTCTTGATAGTAAAATCTGAGGTATCCGACATGCATGTTGGTACGATTATGGAGTCGAACGATGCGACTTTCTTTGAGAACATATTTCCTATGAAGGATATGCCTAGCTCATCAAATCAGGAGAAACCTGTTTCATCTAGTCAGGAATTAGCTGAGATTCCTGAACCCACCATTCCGATAGAACACGTTGAGAATCCCGAGGAGGATGACAATGAAGTTCCTGTAAGGAGCAAGAGACAGAGGACTGCAAAGTACTTTGGTAATGATTTCATTGTGTACCTCGTGGATGACACACCCAGGACTATTTCAGAAGCTTATGCATCTCTTGATGCTGACTACTGGAAGGAGCCTGTCCATTGCGAGATGGATTCTATCTTGGCTAACGGAACCTGGGAAATCACTGATCGTCCCTATGGGTGTAAACCTGTAGGATGTAAGTGGGTGTTCAAGATAAAACGTAGGCCTGATGGTACAATTGAGAAGTACAAGGCAAGGCTTGTGGCCAAGGGTTATACCCAGAAACAAGGTGAAGACTTATTTGATACTTACTCACCTGTGGCTAGATTTCCCACTATTCGTGTGCTACTTTCACTGGCTGCCTCGCATGGTCTTCTCGTTCATTAAATGGACGTTAAGACGGCTTTCCTTAATGGAGAGTTGGACGAGGAAATTTATATGGAGCAGCCAGATGGTTTTGTAGTACCCGGTCAGGAAGGCAAGGTGTGTAATTTATTGAAGTCATTATACGGCCTCAAGCAAGCACCTAAGCAATGGCATGAGAAGTTCGAATGGACTTTCACTGCTGAAGGCTTTATTGTAAACGAAGCTGACAAGTGTGTGTATGTGCAATGCCATGGTGGGGGCGAGGGAGTTATTCTATGTCTATATGTTGATGACATATTGATCTTTGGGACCAATCTTGATTTAATCAAGGAAGTTAAGGATTTCTTATCTCGTTGTTTTGAGATGAAGGATCTAGGAGTAGCTGATGTTATCTTGAACACGAGGTTGTTGAGAGATGATAATGGTGGGGTCACACTGCTTCAATCTCACTATGTGGAAATGATCTTGAGTCGCTTCGGGTATAGTGACTGCAAGACTTCTTCAACTCCATATGATGCTAGTGTGTTGCTTCGAAAGAATCAACGGATTACTAGAGATCAACTGAGATATTCTCAGATTATAGGATCGCTTATGTATTTGGCGAGTGCCACGAGGCCTGACATCTCTTTTGCTGTGAGAAAATTGAGCCGGTTTGTTTCCAATCCGGAAGATGATCATTGGCGTGCGCTTGAGAGAGTTATGCGCTATCTAAAAGGCACTGCGAGCTATGGAATTCACTATAATGGAAACCCGAGGGTTCTGGAAGGATATAGTGATTCTAATTGGATATCTGATGCTGATGAGCTTAAGGCCACTAGTTGTTATGTTTTTACACTTGGTGGTGGCGCTGTTTCCTGGAAGTCTTGCAAGCAGACCATCTTAACGAGGTCAACTATGGAAGCAGAACTCGCAGCATTAGGCACAGCCACTGTTGAAGCAGAGTGGCTTCGTGAGCTCTTGATGGACTTGCCTGTGGTTTAAAAATCAATACCCGCAATCCTAATAAACTATGATAATCAAACTGTGATCATCAAAGTGAACAGTTCTAAGGATAATGCGAAGTCATCAAGACATGTGAAGAGGAGATTGAAATCTGTCAGAAAATTGAAGAACTCCGGAGTTATTGCGTTGGATTATATCCAAACATCTATGAACTTGGAAGATCCCTTCACAAAGGGTTTATCACGGAATGTGATAGATAATGCATCGAGAGAGATGGGTTTGAGACCCACGTTATGAGTTGCCCACAGTGGTAACCCACTCTATGTGATCGGAGATCCCGTGAATTAGAAGTGGGAGACAAGCTATTAGTCGGCTGAGAGGTGATTATCCTTATACTTTATTCCACTCCATGAAGATGCAATACTCTCCTGATCTGTATGGTAGGTTGACTTTTGTCTTAATGTGTTCCAAGTGGCTTATTTATATAAGCAGAGATGTGTCCCGCAGAACATCTCCTGAGGATCTCACCTATATGAGTCTGACTGTCAAACGTCACAGTCTATGAGAATCGGGTGCTCTCTAATAAACTCATGAAAGGCCTTCGGAGTATGACGCATACGCTCCAAACCGCGGGGAAGCCTTGCGGCAGCCTAGTATCGGTTCAGACGTTGTGTGAAACTGGTATCGCAGCAAACTTGTAGTTCAAGGCGTAGTCCACTATTCAAGTTGTGAACTAGTGTAGCATGATGTTCTAAGTGGAGGTTCAACTTAACAGTCTCCACTAAACACCGGTATATAAACATTGTTTTGGAACTAAGATTATGAGATGTGCTAATGACACTTTGTGCGGGATTGTTGGAATTTATGGGCTGCACCATGCGGCCCAACTAAGCCCAATAAATATTCCAATTGTCATGGCCCATTCATGAATAATACAAGTGGGGAGTGGGACTAAAGTTAAGTCCCATACTGTTAGTTTAGAGAGAGTGGAACCACCTTATAAGGTGAGCCATTCTACCTCATGTATGAGTTGGTAAGGCAACAGGAGAGGTGTGCCACACACGCGCTTCTCCTCCGCCGCCCGCCTCGCCACGCCTCGCCTCGCCTCGCCTCGTCACAACACGTCACGACGCACCGCGGGTTGCGGGAATGAGCCGAGCCGAAAGCGTTTATTTTGTCGCTTGGGAAAACTTAATGAGTCATTAACTTGGTAATTAACGGACGCGTTAATTCCTAAACCGTTTTTGTTTCCTTTCTGGATCGTGGAACCGAACTGACTCAGACGTGGAGTTACGTCCACGTCTCTCCCAACCCGCATATAAATACGCGCATACGGTAAACCCTAGCTACCACTTCAACATATGGTTTAGCACCGTTCCAAAGCACTGCGCCGCCAATCAGGCCTTCTCCATCCCTTCTTCCGGCGTGCACCGCGAGGAGGGATAGTAGGCCTCCGGAACCCCGCCTCTTATGATCTTGTACGGGAGACGGGCGATCAGGTTTTTGGGGAGCGCACTCGCGCGACTGCTGACGGCGACTACTTCCCCAATGACGACTTCTTTCCCGACCTCGGCAACCTCTTCACCGACGACATGGCCGACAACATGGACAACAACAACGGCGGTGCCGCTGCATCGTACGTATCTCTATTCCATCTGTATGAGATATTACTGGAATTCATATGTCTAGTTCTTGCCGTAGATCGGATCTGTTCTTCCATTGTGCTAGATATTTGCATGCTTAGTATAATTTCTACGCTATTTCGGATTAAATCATATGCTAAATTGCTTTATATATTCAACACCCGCATCACCATGTAAGCCGACGAGGTAACCTCACTCTTTCCAACAACCCTGCAGGTTTCCTATCTATTTAGGGATGCTTGCTGCATCATCTGCCGTGTGTTTGTGCATTGCCTAAATGCGATGGTATATATGTCTTGAGGGTACACAAGAGCAACGCTTATTGCCTGCTTTGCAAGTGTTCTTTTTATATCGATCTTACACTAGAAAGTTTATATAAGGCAGGAGCATCGTTCGATTGTTGTGAAATCAGATTAAGCAAAGTATTTTGTTACCAATATGGGACGAATATAAAACTCATGTTTGCTCGTAGCATACTTTCAACTCTGTTTTTTTTGGGGTCTGATCTACCAGTGCACCAAATCTGAATTTATGAACCTAGACACCTAATCTTGTGTGTTTTGCAAGTCTAGGGCAGTCGGAGCTGCTGCCAGCGTCTTCCTTGACTTGCCGCTGCTTCCGGCCACCACGACGATATCATCACACCATCTAATGGTCGGCCGAGAGGCGACCGGCTGCTCCACAGTCCATGATGAGGACTTACGAGGATGGACAGCCACGGGGTAACCTCATTCTCTCCAACCCCTTGTTGTGGTTATATATTCTTGTTTTTGAGTTATAATTCAACCCCACTAATAGTATGCGATGCATATAGGATCCAAGTATGAAATTTGTCAGTTTGATCTTCCTCACTCGGAATCCTGAGCATCCAGCTAATCTGCTTGCTTGCGTTCGTGTGTGTGTTCTGCAGGTCAGACTATGCTTCCACTGAGCTACCGAAGCTGGACGTCGGGACGATCTCGCACCATCTCATATCGCCCAACAGGCCACCGGCTGCTCGCCGTAGAAGAGAAGGACTTCTCCTCCATCATGAGGATGGACAGCTGCGCCCGGCATCACCAAGTACGCCGATGAGGTGACCTCACTCTCTCCAAGAACCCTGCTGGTTTCCTATCTATGTGGGGATGCTTGCTGCGTCATCTGTCGTGTGTGTCCATTATCCATGTTCTTGCCAACATGGGATGAGTATTTTGCTAGGGATTTTTTTTTTGGTATCTTGAGGTGGGTCTCTCTAACGCTCAGCTGACTGAGATTTAGCTTAAATCTCAGTCAGCTGACGTCAGTGGAAAACTCACGCGTGCTAACTACGACCATCTTCTGTTGTCATTGTTTGTTTTGTTCTTGTTGTTTTGTTGGGCTTGTTTTCCGGTTGAGCCTGGTTGTTTTGTTGTGCTTGTTATTTGGACGCTATTATTGGGCTTGGGCCGGGCTTTCCTTGTCTCCTTCAAGCGATTTAGCTTTGGGTTCCTCCACTGTCGAGACATCGTAGTAGAATTTATAGACGGGGGTGCCATGAGTCTACGGGTAGAGACGTGGAGGGACGTGGTAGTATGACAACCAGGAACACCAAATTTACCCAGGTTCGGTACGACGCAACTAGGCGACGTTACTACTCCTGCAATCTCACTAAATCAGGGCTGAACCCTGAAGTATACAAAGTACAATGTGAGTAGGGTTTCGCTAACTCGGCAAGGATCAACTTCTCGGCGAGTAGGATTCTAGCTAATTGTCTATATCCTTCTCTCCCGTCTGGGCTTTATATAAATAGTCGGGTTAGGGCTTATAGAAAGGAAACCTAGAAGACTACGGAAAGTATCTAATTTGGAAAGGAAGGAATCCGTCTTCTACTCCAACCCGCACCACTTTGGGCCGTGGTCCGGGTTCTTCTAGAATCCGGCTTCTGTGCGTCAGTTTACTGGGCCGTCCGATAGACCGCGTTCCATTACCAAAAGGCCACTTGCGTCCACGATTGGGTTCCCATTGGGTAAGTACTGAGCTTTGAATTGACGATTCGACATGGGATGCCATTGATTTGCAGGTGATTGCGTCTCTGTTTTCGTGGGTTAGGATGGAGTTACGGTTTGCTTTCTTGGTGAACATTAGAAGGGATCGCTACATCGTCGATGCAAACAATAAGAAGAAATTCCAAGGAGGTTTCAGTTATTCGGTCCCAATGAATTGTAATTGGAGTTTCAGACAATTTGGGGAGATAATTTGCAGCCCATATCCTTGGGGTTTGCATGATGAAGTGGAATTTAGATACTTTGATGGGGGAAAAGATTGAATCCAAATTAGTAATGATGGAGAGCTCGCTACCATGTTTGCTAAGCATAAGGAGGCAGAGATTTTTCATGTGAAGCTGCAAAATGATGTGGTTGTGCCAGCAGTTGGACAGACGGTGGCGGGTTCATCTTCTGTGGCAGGACCATCACGTCGTACTGCCAACTCTAGCCAGAACAGTTCAAAACCAACTCGACGTGGTGGCTCGACAAGTGTGGGCACTGTGAGAAGGGTTCCTGTTGAAGTGGAGTATGATGCCTGCATTTCTGCAGATGATGAAGAGAGTCTATATTCTAATGTTCTTCAGAATTTAAGACGGACATCTCAGGCTGAAATCCAATAGGAGTCTGACAGTGACCTTGAAGAGGAGGAAGACCGGCCACCTGTTGAATGGGACCCTGAGAACCCTCTTATGGCAGAAGGTTGCATTTTTTTGCTTCCATGGCTGAGTGTAGAAATGCACTTGTGATGTACTGCATTAAGGCAGAACGTGTGTAACATCCCAAGTATGAAAACAACCCCTAGAATGTTTTATTTCTTGTAAATTTATGTTTTGCATCATGACATCATCATTGCATTTGTTTTGGCATTTGTTTTCCAATTGTTTTCAGTTGTTTTTCCTTGTTTTCCATTTGAATTTCAAACCAAGAATTCAAACCTTTGTTTCATACTTGTTATGTTACAATTTTTCAAATAAAAAATATTCAAATCAAACCATCAAATGGTTCCCAATAACTTGGAAGCTCAAACCATTTGAATTGTTTCTTTCAATATTTCATTTAATATCAAATTCACTTAAATTCAATCAAATTACCAAAACAGCAACTAATTTGAAATATTTGAAAACAAAATTTTGCAATTTGTTGCTGTTACATTAACTAACCTACACAAATTTTTTCCCTAATTTTTCTAACCCTAAAACTATGCTTTTTCTTCCTATTCTTTTTCAGCAAAAAAAAAGGGAAAACAGAGAGGGGTGGGCAGGGGTCAGCCATGGAGGAAAGCGACAGAGCTTTACCCCACAGCTCCACCCCACCCCCTCCTTATCTAACCCCCCAAGGGGCAACCCTAACTCTAACCCGCACTACCTTCTCTCCTCTCCCTCGCGCCGCCGTCGACATTTTTCTCCTCCTCCTTCCACCACTCCTCTCTGTCCCTCTGAACCCCGAGCACTACCACCACCGCCCCCCATCTCCGGCGATCGCCGACGACATGGGCGTCCTCCGCGCAAGCTAGGGCCGGGAATCGGTTCCCCTCGACGTTGGCTACCTCCTCGACATCTCAACAGGGACTGGGAGCCTCTGTATCGCCGCCGCCGTCTCCATCTTCGTCGCCGGCCAACTCCACCTCGCCGAGCTCGAGCACCGGCTCCTCCTCCCCTTTCCCCGCGGTGAGCTTGCCCTCTCCCCGCTCTCTTCTCCCTCTATCCTCTGCCCCGCGGGCCAACACACGCCCAGCACGGCGCCCCCTCCCGCGCTCGCAGCAGCAGCCGCGGCGAGCACTCGCCGTTCATCGATCGATCGTTTCCGTTCGCGGTCGGGTTCAGTTTCGTCAGAATTTATTTCCGAAACGTACCTCAAAAGCAATGCGAGCGGTACCTAATCAAAACCGAGCACTCACCCCACTGGTAGCTCCCTTGCGCGCGCATAAGGAGGGCATGGGATCGAATCCCTCCCCCGCGGGATTAACCCCTTTATTTTCCATCTTTTTTCCCAGATCCAGATCCACTTCTTATCGCACACAAGTCCCTGTAGTTACTTCTAGGTCCCTGTTAATTTTATTCTAAGTCCCTGGCTGCTAAATAAAATGGCAGAACACCCCCTAAGCTTTAAAAATGCATAACTAAATTATTACAACTCCAAATTCAACATTTTAAATATGTATTCTGTACCAAATTAAATTATCTACCCAAATATAAATTTTGTTTACTGTTTTGAATATTTTAAATTGGTGAAATATTTGAATCCTTGTTTAATTCATTAATTTTGCAAAATTCATAACTTGGGCATAAAAATTCCAAATTCAACAAATTAAATATGTTTTAGAATCTATTTTTCATGAACTTTGCAAATATCAACTTTGTGTTCTGTTTTAAATAAATTAAATTGCTGAAAACAACTGTTTCTTAATTAATGCATTTAAAATTGTCAAATTAATAACTTGCTCATTTTAAATCCATTTTCAACATATGAAATATGTTTTCCATGCAAAATTGAACCACCTTTCCAAATGTAAACTTTGTTTCATGTTTTGAATAATTAAAATTGGTTAAATAATTTAAACCTCGTTTAAATCATTTAAAAATTGCTAAATTCATAACTTGGTCAAATTAAATTCTTTTTGAACATATAAAATATGTTTTCAAACCAGAAAAATATAATCTTGTCAAATATGAATTTCATTTAATGCTTTGAACAAATAAAAATTCAAATAAATTCAAACTTGAATTAAATTCATTTAAATCTTGTTTAAACTTGTTTAATTCATAATTAATTCATTTTAAATCCTTTTTCAACAAATGAAACATGTATTCCACCTAAAATTGTGTGTTCTTTCCAAATATGAATTTTGTTATCTATTTTGAACAATTAAAATTGGTGAAAACAACAAATGCTTGTGTAACTCCTTTAAGAAGCAAATTTTCATAACTTAGTAAATAAAATTCCAAACTTGGTAAACTTCATTTCAAATTGATGCTATTGTTTTTTTCTTTCTGTTTTCCTCATCCATGCATCATGCTAATCCACTTTCACATGTTGTTTAGTTGTAGATCATCTAAACCAACCTTAATTCATGGGGCTTTCCATATGCAATCCAAATTGCATATGGGTCCATTTAATTATGTTACCATGTCAACTAGCTTATTTTTGATGCATCAATTAAATTGTCATGCATCATCCCATGATTGTGCATTATGCCATGTTATTGATTGTTTGTCTCTCTGCGTTGTTTGTTTGCTTCTTCTCGAATAGACGACGACACTGAGACAGACGAGGTTTACGACACTACTTCTGAGGAGTTAGCCCAGTACCAGGCTACTGAGTTTGCAGGCAAGTATTCACTCACATGAACCATTGTGTCCTTTCCACACTGGATATCGATACTTTCCGTTGTCTATTCTGCTAGCCTTAAGATTCGTTGCTTGTGTTCCGATCCTATCACATGTTATCCTGTATACCTGATATAGCCTCACCTCCACACCTATAACCCCGTTGCTTGTTGCCCGTGTCTTACTAGCATGCTTAGGGTTGTTTTGCTCGAGTCTGTTGTCCGTTACTTTATGTTACCATATTTTATTATGTTCTGGGGCTCGATGTTAAACAACAATCTTGTTAATGTTATGGGTAATAATAATTTGATGATAAGGCACCGGCAGGAGGCCCGGCGTGGTTTTGAGGCCTGCTAGTGTTGACCCTAATTAGGAAAAGGGTCTTGTCTACTGATACATGATGAGCGCACTATCGGCATGTGGGAAGCGTGTATGGGCGCCCCCCTCAATTTGATTGGATTCGCATCTCGTCCAAATCGCCACACTTAGTTCGGGCTTTCCATTTGATGCACGCATATGCAGGTACGAACCCGAGGCCAGGGTGGAACTTTTGTAGTCGGCATTTAGGGCGGCGTGATCTTCCAGGGCTATGAGGGTCCCCCTTTTCTTCGTGGGGGCTCGATTAGCCGCGCACGCACAGCACGTGGTGCTTTGGGCTTGATGCGAAGAAGAGTTGGGTTGTGTTGAGTGCCCCGCTTGGTGGAAGGCATTCCATCTGGCGGGTTATTCTTACGTGTACGGCCAAATTGGTGCACCCCTGCAGGGTTAAATCTTCTCGAGAAGCCGTGTTTTCCGCGGTTTATGGATAACTTGGTGAAAGTACTGGCTAACAAGTACTCATAACAACTTACACCTAACTAATGATAACTTGACTAGTAATAGTCTTATTGACACAATAACTTGAACCATCATTAATCCAACTGTGTGAGTTATCCTCGGATTGCTTCTTTGGATAAGGGGCGAGATCCATGATGGGTTTGTTTGAGGTTAGTAGTAGTTGGTTACGATACGCTATCTTATCCCCCTCTTTTAGCCGGAAGTTGTAGCGTGTTTCTGTAGTTGGTTAGAGCATCCTGCTGCCGCACTTTTGTATCACCTATTCTTCCGTTGAACCCAAAGCATTTGTACTTGGTGTTGCCGGGTACACTTTGGTATCTTGTGAGTCTTGCTTGCCAGTACTTGTCTGTACTGACCCCTTTGGGGCTGTGGTTTCCGCAGACTACGTTTCCGACGATCCCCATGGTGGCTACTACGTGGAGTATGACGAGGCTGCTGACGAGTAGATAGCGGACCCAGGCAGGATCCGAGACATCCGGGATGGGCTCCGTCTTTTCGTTTTCGGACTCTTAGGCCTATTTGGATCTTGTCTGTACTCAGAAACTTTGGATGCTTCCGCTGTGTTGTAATGATGAATTGTTGGGACATGTGTCCTCTGGATGATTGTATTTGCTATCTCTGCTCTAGTGAGAGCTATTTGCAACTTATTTCAATCTTTTGTGTCTTAGAGATATGTTGTGATATCACTTGTTCAAATGCCGTTGACGTACCATGTGTGTATGTTATGAAGTATGTCAACGGAAGTAGTCGGATTTCTATGGGATGGTTTACACAGACGATGGATAGTAGAAAATGGTTGTCACACGTTTACGTGTTGGCCTGCTCATATTGAGATGCGGGTGCCGGTATGCCCCGTAAGCCATTTTTCTACTCTTTAGCGGGCTGTGAGTATCCTCTAGAAGTCCGGGTGCGACAAATGGTATCAGAGCCTGTCTGCCTGTAGGATCCCTTTTACTGGTCGCAGTTGAGTCTAGAAACTATTTTGTAGCTATATAGGAAAAATGAAACGTGAGAGTAGGAATTCTTTTCTTTTATTTCTTTCCCCACCCACCCTCCCTTTTCTGGTAAGGAAGTGCAACGTTGTTTTCTCTTCTCACCTAAACTTTCAAGTTAGGATTTCACGTATCCTGGTTGCTCTAGGATAGTTATATCTACTAGACCATAGGAATGGAGGTGGTTGTGACATGATTTATCATGTTGCCTACTCACGATTGAGAACGGAGGCGTGTAAGCCCCGGAAGAAGATCCTCTATTCCTTAAGCAGTAGCTATTGATCCTTTAGAAGCCCGGATGGGTTTTCCGTAGTACCTCAGGAGTGTTTGGTCTCGTGTTTCCCCAATGTTGCTTCGATATCCTGTTCTTCTCAACATCCTTTTCGTCCGTTGAAACCTTGTTGTTGCTTGCCACTTCAGTTCTTCTACCGGCATCTAATCAAAACTTCCCCGATCATCTCAGGTTCTACCCGTAGGTGGTTCGTATGACTCGTTGCGAGAGCACTGCCGGTTATCCGGAGATGCTGAGAGACATGGTCACTTTTCTGGGGTTCCGTTGGGCACCAGAGTACCAGGTCTACGAGCAGCAGCGAGAGTTTGAGCAGACCTACTACCAGGCTATCGTCTACATTTAGTCAGATGATGGCATGAGCGTAGTCCACCGCTACGAGGCAGTAGGTTCCACAGTGGATATGGCTGTGCAGCAGGCAGCTTATGTGAGTCTCACCGTCCTTCGTGCTGACTACTGGGGGTTTGACGATTCCATCTATCGCCACATTCCCCGTGGTTACATCACTTCGGAGGGAGCTCATTTCACTCTCTACGACAACTTGGATGTCTACGAGCATGATAACTCCAGGCTGCACACCACCGCTCAGTTTGTGAGACACAGTGACGCAGTTGCCAGCACACTATCTCAGGAGTTGGCTTCAGTCAGAGAGCAGCTCTACCTTGCTTTGACTCGTCTGGCGACTTACACCATAGACTTTGTTGGAGACGAGCGCTTTGCACGTTTCGATCATCCAGTTGGTCGTCGTCTGCCAGATGCTGGAGGTTACGAGCCGATCAGAGGTCCACTCCTCAACCTTGGTGCTGGTTACACTGGGATTCCACGCTTTGGAGCACAGGGAGTCGACGCTATGTACTTCACCACACCTAGAGTTGCTCTCAGACCACGTCAGATCTACGTGGATCGTCGTTCTACCTACTTTCGTGGGCGTGCTTCACCGTACCTCTCGCCGTACTCCTAGTCGCCGTCCTGCGTGATGAGCATGGGAGTACCGATGTATCCATTCTTAGCTATGTTTAGTTATCCTTTGGCATTTGAACCAGTTGTGGTGTGTTGGATATTCTGATGTATTTGAACATGTGATGATGTACCTGTTGGTTATCTATTCATGCGTCGGAATAATCTCTCTTTCGGTTTCCAAGTCTATCCTTTTCTATTGTTGTGCTAAAATGCATTTCCATTCAGGATGCCGCCAACAAGGAACAACCCGCCTGAGCCACCGCCAATCACAGAGCTGTTGACTCAGATGACCCAAGTCATGGCACAGATGGCCCAGTTTCAGACTAATCAGCACAACAACCAGAAGGCTCCACGAGTCAGCATCAAGGAGTTCCTCAGTCTGGGTCCGAGAGCTTTCGTGGCCACACGCGAGCCTCTGGACGCTGATGACTGGATCCGTGAGATAGCTAAGGCTCTGGAGATTGCTCACGTTGCTGAGGAAGACAAGGTCAAGTATGCATCCTATCTGCTGAAGGGCCAGGCAGCTACTTGGTGGGAAAACTACCAGGCCATGAGAGCTGGCTTTCCAATCACGTGGGTTTGTTTCAAGGAAGCCCTCCAGAAGCACCACATTCCAGATGGTCTCATGGAAAGGATGTGTGAAGAGTTTTGCTCACTCAAGCAGGGCAAGCTGGACGTCATTGGCTATCAGAGTGAGTTCAATCGCCTCGCTCGTTACGCTGGTGATGAGGTGTCCACTGAGGCTAAGAAGATGGCAAGGTTCCGCAGAGGTTTTAACCCGGAACTCAAGTATGACCTCACCAACATCAAGGCCAACAACTTCGAGGAGCTCGTTAACACCGCGCTCAATGAAGAGAATGGGCGCAAGGCGTTCGAGGACTCTCGCAAGCACTCGCGTGAGGGTGGTTCCTCCTCCAACATGACCACCCCTCCGCAGAAGCGCCGCATCTGGGTGCCAAATGGTGCTGTCACTCGGGCTCCATACGCCCAAGCTTCTCCAGGCTTCGCTCCCCGCCCACCCAACCCTGCTCAGATGCATGATCAGAGGGCTTCGATGGGGCAGCCAAGGGCAGGACCTCCTCGTGTCGTCACTTGCTACAAGTGCAAGCAGACGGGGCACTACGCTGACAAGTGCACGCAGAGGCAGCTACCTCCACCACCACCTCGTCCCAACACAAACCAGGCAATGGTGCGCGCTCCCCCGCCTAAGGCCTTCAACTCCAACAACAGGCCTGTCGGGAGGACCGCGAGGGTGAATCATGTCAAGATCGACAAAGCTGAGGAAGCTCCTGACGTCGTTCTCGGTACATTTCCCGTAAACTCTATTCCAGCTAAAGTGTTGTTTGATACCGGAGCATCACATTCTTTCGTGCCAAAGATCTTTGCGACAGCAATTAAACTCCCTTTTGTTGGTTTGGGTTCCCCGCTAGTGGTAAACTCCCCTGGAGCAACTATGCAAACTTCCAAGATCAGTCACAAAAATCAAATTCTAATTGGAGGCCACATATTCCTTGCTTCTCTCATACTGCTTGGCAATTCTGACATTGATGTCATTTTTGGTATGGATTGGCTGAAGGCCAATAAAGCTAGAATTGACTGTGCTCAGAAGTCGATAACTCTGTTCCACCCTTCTGGCCAGATAGTCTATTCTCCAAATGAATCAAGTTCCATTCAGCTGTGCAACCTCGATGCAAAACCTCTACCTTCACTTGAAAATGTTCCGGTGGTTTGCGAATTCCCTGACGTCTTTCCAGAAGAGTTGCCAGGGATGCCTCCGGACAGAGCAGTTGAGTTCGTGATCGAGCTTGAGCCAGGTACTGCTCCAATCTCTGAGCATCCGTACAAGATAGGAACTCCCGAGCTGAAGTTGCTAAAGGAACAAATTGATATGTACATGGAAAAAGGTTACATTCAACCTAGTTCCTCGGCTTGGGGTTGCCCAACTCTGTTCGTTGCGAAGAAGGATCACACAAAGAGACTCGTTGTTGACTATCGTCCTCTTAACGAGAAAACCATCAAAAACAAGTATCCAATTCCTCGTATCGATGATCTTTTTGATCAACTTGCTGGAGCCTCAATATTCTCCAAGTTGGACTTGAGAATGGGTTACCATCAAATAAAGATCAGAAAAGAGGATATTCCAAAGACATCCTTCACCACTCGCTACGGTCTATATGAATTCACCGTCATGTCCTTTGGTCTCACCAATGCACCGGCGACATTCTCTCGACTCATGAATTCTATCTTCCATGAATACCTCGACAAGTTCGTTGTGGTATATCTTGATGACATTCTTGTCTACTCAAAATCCGAGGATGAGCATGAAGAACATCTTCGTCTCACTCTCATGAAACTTCGCGAGCATCGTCTATATGCCAAATTCTCCAAATGTGAGTTCTGGATTCCAGAAGTTGCTTACCTTGGTCATGTCATCTCCGCCAAGGGCATAGCCATTGATCCAGAAAAGGTTAAAGCAATTGTTGATTGGAAACCTCCAAAGACGGTGAAGCAAGTAAGAAGTTTTCTTGGCTTAGCTAGCTATTGCCGTCATTTCGTCCAAAACTTCTCCAAGATTGCCAAACCTCTCACTGATCTCACAAAGAAGGACAAGAAGTTCGTTTGGTCTCCACAATGTGATGAAAGTTTCAATCTCCTGAAGACTAAACTCACTTCTACACCAGTTCTGGTTGGCCCAGATCCTACCGAACCTTTCCAGATATTCTGTGATGCTTCTCTCCAAGGTCTAGGTGCATTTCTTATGCAATAACGTCAAGTTGTGGCTTATGCTTCACGTCAGTTGAACGCACATGAGCTCAATTATCCCACACATGACCTTGAACTTGCAGCAGTTGTGTTTGCCCTCAAGAAATGGAGACAATACTTGTTGGGTAATCGCACTGAAATCTTTTCCGATCATAAGAGTCTCAAATACATCTTCACTCAACCAGATCTAAACCTCAGGCAAAGGAGATGGATTGAAAAGATTAAAGACTTTGATCTTACCATTTCTTACACTCCAGGCAAGGCTAATGTTATGGCCGATGCTCTCAGTCGCAAGTCGTATTGCAATAATCTCATGATCATGGAAAGCCAACCTCCACTTCATGAAGAATTCCAGAAGCTGAACCTTGGTCTTGTTCCTCAAGGCTATCTTGCAAACTTGACAGCCAGTCCAACTCTCGAGGACAAGATTCGTTCTGAACAACTTCGTGATGCTGAAATCAAGAAGATGGTAGAACACATCAAAGAAGGCATGGAGAAATTTAAGTCCTTCTCAGTGGATGACAAGGGAACTGTGTTCTTCGAAGGACGCATTGCAGTTCCTCAAGTTCAAAGTCTCAAAGATGTCATTCTCAAAGAGGCTCATGAAACTATTCTCTCCATACACCCAGGAAGTACAAAGATGTACCAGGATCTCAAGACGCTGTATTGGTGGCCTGGCATGAAACGTGAAATTGCTCAATACGTTTCTGAATGCGACGTTTGTCAACGTGTTAAGGCAGTCCATCAAAAAACAGCCGGTCTACTCCAACCTCTGAAAATTCCTGAGTGGAAGTGGGACATGATTGAAATGGACTTCGTCACTGGTTTTCCAAAGTCCAAGAAGCGCAACGATGCAATCTTCATTGTCATTGATCGTCTCACTAAGGTAGCTCACTTCTTTGCTGTCAAAGAAACAATCTCAGCTAGCCAGTTAGCAGAGCTCTACACAGCAAAAATTGTTCCTCTTCATGGTGTTCCATTGGAAATAAGCTTAGACCGTGGAAGCATATTCACTTCTCATTTCTGGAAAAGCTTTCAAGAAGCATTGGGCATCAAACTTCTGTTCAGCACAGCCTATCACCCTCAGTCTCAGGGGAAAGTCGAAAGAGTCAATCAGATTCTCGAGGATATCCTCAGAGCATGTGGTCTCTCCTTTGGCATGAAATGGGAGGAATGTCTTCCATACGCTGAATTCTCCTACAACAACAGCTTCCAGGCAAGCCTAGGCATGGCACCATTTGAGGCTCTCTATGGCCGCAGATGCAGGAGTCCAATCAATTGGTCTGGAGCTGGTGAACGTTCACTCTTAGGCCCTGACATTGTTAAGGAAGCCGAAGAGAAAGTTCGTATCATTCGTGACAATCTCAAGATTGCTCAGTCTCGTCAGAAAAGCTACTATGACAGCAAGCACAGGGATATGATCTATGCACCTGGTGACAAAGCATATCTCCGTGTAACTCCCCTCAGAGGCACTCATCGTTTTGGTGTCAAAGGAAAGCTTGCACCAAGATACATTGGTCCTTTCAACATTCTCTCAAGGCGTGCAGAAAATGCCTATCGTCTTGAACTTCCGGAAAAGCTCTCCAAGGTGCACGATGTGTTTCACGTGTCACAGCTCAAGAGGTGTTTCAAAGATCCAGATCATGCAGTTGATCATGATTCCATTCTTATGAGGAGCACCCTATTCGTATTCTCGATGAGACCGAGCGTAAGACTCGCAACAAGAGCACCAAGTTCTTGAAAGTGCAGTGGTCTCATCATTCCGATAAAGAGGCAACGTGGGAGACCGAAGAGGATCTTCGCAAGAAGTATCCGGACCTTTTTCTCTTCTCAGTAGGAATCTCGGGGCGCGATTCCTTCAAGGGGGGCGTTTTGTAACATCCCAAGTATGAAAACAACCCCTAGAATGTTTTATTTCTTGTTAATTTATGTTTTGCATCATGACATCATCATTGCATTTGTTTTGGCATTTGTTTTCCAATTGTTTTCAGTTGTTTTTCCTTGTTTTCCATTTGAATTTCAAACCAAGAATTCAAACCTTTGTTTCATACTTGTTATGTTACAATTTTTCAAATAAAAAATATTCAAATCAAACCATCAAATGGTTCCCAATAACTTGGAAGCTCAAACCATTTGAATTGTTTCTTTCAATATTTCATTTAATATCAAATTCACTTAAATTCAATCAAATTACCAAAACAGCAACTAATTTGAAATATTTGAAAACAAAATTTTGCAATTTGTTGCTGTTACATTAACTAACCTACACAAATTTTTTCCCTAATTTTTCTAACCCTAAAACTATGCTTTTTCTTCCTATTCTTTTTCAGCAAAAAAAAAAGAAAAAGGGAAAACAGAGAGGGGTGGGCAGGCCAGCCAAGTTGGGCCAGCCCACCACACCCCCACGATGCCAGCCCGCTACCCCTTCCCCCACCTCCGTACACGCTCACGTCAGCCATGGAGGAAAGCGACAGAGCTTTTCCCCCACAGCTCCACCCCACCCCCTCCTTATCTAACCCCCAAGGGGCAACCCTAACCCTAACCCGCACTACCTTCTCTCCTCTCCCTCGCGCCGCCGTCGACATTTTTCTCCTCCTCCTTCCACCGCTCCTCTCTGTCCCTCTGAACCCCGAGCACTACCACCACCGCCCCCCATCTCCGGCGATTGCCGACGACATGGGAGTCCTCCGCGCAAGCTAGGGCCGGGAATCGGTTCCCCTCGACGTTGGCTACCTCCTCGACATCTCAACAGGGACTGGGAGCCTCTGTATCGCTGCCGCCGTCTCCATCTTGATCGCCGGCCAACTCCACCTCGCCGAGCTCGAGCACCGGCTCCTCCTCCCCTTTCCCCGCGGTGAGCTTGCCCTCTCCCCGCTCTCTTCTCCCTCTATCCTCTGCCCCGCGGGCCAACACACGCCCAGCACGGCGCCCCCTCCCGCGCTCGCAGCAGCAGCCGCGTGTCATAGCCTGGAAGTTTTCGAAACAACAACAACCTTTCTGGCCAGATAGACATGATATTTGGGAAGTTTTGATTAGACTCCGGTAGAAGAATTGAAGTGGAAAACAACAACAAGATTTCAACGGACAAAAAGGATGTTGAGAAGAACAGGATAATGAAGCAACTCCGGGAAAACGAGATCAAAACTCCTGAGGTACTACGGAAAACCCATCTGGGCTTCTAAAGGATCAATATCTACTGCTTAAGGAATAGAGGATCTGCTTCCGGGGCTTACACGCCTCCGTTCTCAATCATGAGTAGGCAACATGATAAATCATGTCACAACCACCTCCATTCCTATGGTCTAGTAGATATAACCATCCTAGAGAAACCAGAATTCGTGAAATCCTAACTTGAAAGTTTAGATGAGAATGGAAAACAACGTTACACTTCCTTACCAGAAAAGGGAGGGTGGGTGGGGAAAGACGAAAAAGAACAGAATTCCTACTCTCACGTTTCATTTTTCCTATATAGCTATAAAATAGTTTCTAGACTCAACTGCGACCAGTAAAAAGGGATCCTACAGGCAGACAGGCTCTGATACCATTTGTCGCACCCGGACTTCTAAAGGATACTCGCCGTTCCGTTGAACAGTAGTAGATTGGATTACGGGGCTTACCGGCACCCGCGTCCTCTTACGAGTAGGCCAACACACGTATGTGTGACAACCAACCCCTATCTGTTCAGCGTCGACGTAAACTATCCCATAGAAATCAGGATACTTCCATTGACGTACTTCAAACCATACACACATGGTACGTCAACGGCGTTTAACAATTGATATCACAACAGATCTCTACGACACAAAAGATTGAAATAAGTTGCAAATGGCTCTCATTAGAGCAGAGATAGCAAATACAATCATCCAGAGGACACATGTCCCAACAATACATCATTACATCACAGCGGAAGCATTCAACATGTCTGAGTACAGACAAGATCCAAATAGGCCTAAGAGGCCGGAAACGAACAGACGGAGCCCATCCACGAAGTCTCGGATCCTGCCCGGGTCCGCTATCTACTCGTCAGCAGTCTCGTCAAACTCCACGTAGTAGCCACCATGTAGATCCTCGGAAACGTAGGTCTGCGGAAACCACAGCCCCAAAGGGGTCAGTACATAAACGTACTGGCAAGCAAGACTCACAGTTCACCAAAGTGTAACCCGTCAACACCAAGCACAGATGCCTTGGGTTCAACGGAAGAGAGGGGATATAAAAGATGCTGCAACTGGCTGCGCTAACCAACTACAGAGATTCTACCACTTCCGGCTAACAGAAAGGAGATAAGATCGAGGATTGTAACCAACTGAAAGGTAACTTCAAACAAACCCATCCTGGATCTCGCCCCTTATCCGAAGAAGCAATCCGAGGATAACTCACACCGTTGAAATAATGATGGTTCATATTATTGTGTCAATAAGCCTATTACTAGTCAAGTTGTTGATCATTGGGTGTAAGGTTGTTAATCATTAGGTTTAAGTTGTCCTGAGTACTTGTTAGCCAGTACTTTCACCAAGTAATCCATAACCGCGGAAAACACGGCTTCTCGAGAAGATTATCCCTGCAGGGTTGCACCAATTTGGCCGTACACGCATGAATAACCCGCCAGATGGAAAGGCCCTTCCACCAAGCGGGGCACTCAACACAACTCAACTCTTCTTCGCATCAAGCCCAAAGCACCACGTGCTGTGCGTGCGCGGCTAATCGAGCCCCACGAAGAAAAGGGGACCCTCATAGCACTGGAAGACCACGCCGCCCTAAATGCCGACTACAAAAGTTCCACCCTGGCCTGGGCTCGCAAGATCATGCATGCGGCAAATGGAAAGCCCGAACTACGTGTGGCGATTTGGACGAGATGCGAATCGAATCAAATTGAGGGGGGCGCCCATACTCGCTTCCCACATGCGGTTAGTGCGCTCATCATGGATCAGTAGACAAGACCCTTTTCCTATTAGGGTCGACACTAGCAGGCCTCAAAACCACCCTGGGCCTCCTGCCGGTGCCTTATCATCAAATTTATTATTAACAGTAACATTAGCATGATTGATTGATTAAACATCGAGCCCCCAGAACATAATAGAGTAGTAACAGAAAGTAACGGGTAACAGACTCGAGCAAAACAAACCTAAGCATGCTAGTAAGATACGGGCACATGCAATGGTTATAGGTATGGAGGTGAGGCAATATCAGGGTTAAGGGATTCATGTGATAGGTTCGTAACAGAAGCAACTAATCATAGGGCTAGCAGAATAGACAACGGAAAGTATCGGTAACCAATGGTGAAAGGAACACGATGGTTCATGTGAGTGAATACTTGCCTGCAAACCCAGTAGCCTAGTACTGAGCTAACTCCTTAGAAGGGGTGTCGTAAGGATCGTCGGTCTCAACGTCGTCGTGTATCCGAGAAGAAGCAAACAAACAATGCAGAAAGATAGACAATCAATATCATGGCATAGTGCACAAACAATGGGATGATGCATGTCAATTTAATTGATGCATAGAAATAAACTAGGTGACAAGATAACAACATGATTAAATGGACCCACATGCAATTGGATTGCATATGAAAAGCCCATGAATTATGGTTGAATTAATTGTTTTACAACTAATCATCATATGAAAGTGGATTAGCATGATGCATGGATGAGGAAAACAACAAAATAACAACAGTAGAACCAATTGGAAATAAGGTTTAACAAGTTTGGAAATTCATTCATTAAGTTAGGAAATTTTGGTTACTTAAAGGTGTCACTCAAGCATTTGTTGTTTTCATCAAGTTAAATTGTTCAAAACAGATCACAAAGTTTATATTTGAAAAGAAAACAAGATTTTAGTTGGAATACATGTTTCACTTGTTGAAAAAAAGATTTAGGATGAATTACTTATGAATTAACAAGTTAAACAAGATTTTAATTGAATTTAATTCAAACATGAACTTATTTGAATTTTTATTTGTTCAAAACATTAAACCAAATTCATATTTCAAAAGTTTATACTTTTAGGGCTTGAAAACATATTTTATATGTCCCAAAAGAATTTGATTTGATCAAGTTATGAATTTAACAATATTAAATGAATTAAACAAGGTTTGAATTATTTAACCAATTTTAATTATTCAAAACATGAAACAAATTTTATATTTGGAAATATGGTTTAATTTTGCATGGAAAACATATTTCATTTGTTGAAATTGGATTTAAAATGAGCAAGTTATTATTTTGGCAATTTTAAATGCAATAATTAAGAAACAGTTGCTTTCAGCAATTTAAATTATTCAAAACAGCAAACAAAATTTATATTTGGAAAGTACATGAAAAGTTGATTGGAAAACATATTTAGTTTATGGAATTTGGAATTTTTATGAACAAGTTATGAATTTTGCAAGTTTAAGTGAATTTAACAAGAATTCAAATGCTGCACCAATTTAAAATATTCAAAACAGTAAACAAATTTTATATTTGGATAGAACATTTAATTTGGGACAGAAAACATATTTAAAAAGTCAAAATTGGAGTTACAATGATTTTCTTATGCAATTTACAAGATATAGTGCAAATCTGCCATTTTTTAATGAACCCGGGACTTGGAAATAAATTTCAGGGGTTTAGAATTAATTTACAAGGGCCTAGTTGTGAATTTGTGAAGTTGCTGTGACCAAATCATTGGAAAATAAAAAGGTGGGGATTTTTGGTGGGCAGGGGGATCGAACCCCCCACCTCCTGCTTCCTGCGCTGGGTACAGAACCAGTGGGGTGAAACTCGTGTGTTGAAAGGAAGTGTACTGCGGGGGGGGGGGGGGTAAGAGCTTCTGTTACGATGTAACTTAACTGAAAGAAAAGGCTCGTTCCATCTCTGTACCATGGACAGCGACAGAGAAGAACAGGAGGCAGCGATCGATCGCCGGCGGGCAGCGACGTGCTGCTGCGGCCGTGGGGCGATGGTGGCGGAGGAGAGCGGCCAAGGGGAGAGGAGAGGCGATCGAGGGGAAGGGGAGCGAGGGAGGCGAGGTGCTCACAGCGATCGGAAAAGGAGGTGGTCGGGGGTAGGAGCAAGGAGGCCGGCGGTGACTCGAGCGGACGGCGGCGGCGCAGCAAGGACTACCGGCCCTCTCCGAGGGGACGAGGGTGTAGAGGGTAGTCGGGCGAGTCCGTTCCCGGCGCTAGCTCGCTGCGAGGGCCACCCGTGGCGGTGATCGCCGGGGAGGTACAGAGGGTGAGCTCGGGTGACGGGATACAGAGAGGGTGGCCGGTGACTGAGAGGGAAGATGGCGGCGCTCGAGGATGAGGGAGGAGGAGCTAGGGTAGGCCTCGAGGGGAACCCTAGGGGGGTAGGCTATATAGGGGAAGGTGGGCGTTGCTGGCCGTCCCCTCTGTTACTGCCATTGACGTGGACAGCAGCATCGAGCTGCCGTACGAAGAAGATGATGGGAAGGGGTATCGGGCCTGAGAGGGAATAGGTGGGCTGGGCTGCGTTTCTTTCCCCCACCCCTTGAACCGTTTTCTTTTCCTTATTTTTCATTTTTCTGTTTTTTTTTGTGGCAAAGAAAAGGGAAGCAATTGCTAGGGTTTTGAATTTTAAAAATTTAGGGAAAAATCAGGGGGATTTGTTAGCTCAACATCTGCCCCATGACAACTTGGTTTTTTTGGAAATTTAAATCTGTTTGTTGTTTTTGTAGAAGGGTTTGAATTGGAATAATTGCAAATTAATTGAGTAATGATTGAAAACACAAGTTTAATAGGGTGACCCCTATTAATTAATATGATCAAAATTATTAGAATAGTTTGGTAGTTTTAATGACTTGGAAATTGGTGCTGTTTGCATAGGTTTCAAATTGGAGTTAGTTTGGATACATTTGGTTTGAATTGGAATCATTTGTTAATTAATATAGAAAACAACAACTTAATAGGGTGAACCTTATTGATTAAATAGAACAATGTGATTATAAATTGTTTGGTACTTTTATAACTTTCAAATGAGGTGCTGATTTGGAGATTTTATTTGAGTTTGAAAAGATTTGGAATTAATTGATTGAATTAATTGTTTGATTAAAACCAACAATTTAATAAGTGATCATTATGGATTAAAAAGAAAACAATTTGGTTGTTTTTATTTGTGATTTTTATTTCAAAGGTTGTAACAGAACAAGTATGAAAACAAAGCATTGGAAATTGTTTGATTTTCATTGTGAAAACAATTAAGAACAGATGCAAAACAAATGGTAAACAAGGCAAACAAAGGAAATAAATATGATGCCATGATGCAATACTCTAATAAACAAGAAATCAAACATTCTAAAGGCTATTTTTCAGACTTGGGATGTTACAAAACGCCCCCCCTTTAAGGAATCGCGCCCCGAGATTCCTACTGAGAAAAGAAAAGGTCCGGATACTTCTTGCGAAGATCCTCTTGAGCTGTGACACGTGAAACACATCGTGCACCTTGGATAGTTTTTCTGGAAGTTCAAAACGATAGGAATTTCTGGCAACTCTTCTGGAAGACGTCAGGGAATTTGGTAACCACCGGAACATTTTTGAGTAAAGGGAGAGGTTTTGCATCGAGGGTGTATAGCTGGATAGAACTTGATTCATTTGGAGAATAGACTATCTGGAATGTGGTGATTCAGGAATGCTTCCTCGAAACAACCCCAGGTGATAGGAATGCCAGCTCTCATAGCCTGGAAGTTTTCGAAACAACAACAACCTTTCTGGCCAGATAGACATGATATTTGGGAAGTTTTGATTAGACTCCGGTAGAAGAATTGAAGTGGAAAACAACAACAAGATTTCAACGGACAAAAAGGATGTTGAGAAGAACAGGATAATGAAGCAACTCCGGGAAAACGAGATCAAAACTCCTGAGGTACTACGGAAAACCCATCCGGGCTTCTAAAGGATCAATATCTACTGCTTAAGGAATAGAGGATCTGCTTCCGGGGCTTACACGCCTCCATTCTCAATCATGAGTAGGCAACATGATAAATCATGTCACAACCACCTCCATTCCTATGGTCTAGTAGATATAACCATCCTAGAGAAACCAGAATTCGTGAAATCCTAACTTGAAAGTTTAGATGAGAATGGAAAACAACGTTACACTTCCTTACCAGAAAAGGGAGGGTGGGTGGGGAAAGAAGAAAAAGAACAGAATTCCTACTCTCACGTTTCATTTTTCCTATATAGCTATAAAATAGTTTCTAGACTCAACTGCGACCAGTAAAAAGGGATCCTACAGGCAGACAGGCTCTGATACCATTTGTCGCACCCTGACTTCTAAAGGATACTCACCGTTCCGTTGAACAGTAGTAGATTGGATTACGGGGCTTACCGGCACCCGCGTCCTCTTCCGAGTAGGCCAACACACGTATGTGTGACAACCAACCCCTATCTATTCAGCGTCGACGTAAACTATCCCATAGAAATCAGGATACTTCCATTGACGTACTTCAAACCATACACACATGGTACGTCAACGGCGTTTAACAATTGATATCACAACAGATCTCTACGACACAAAAGATTGAAATAAGTTGCAAATGGCTCTCATTAGAGCAGAGATAGCAAATACAATCATCCAGAGGACACATGTCCCAACAATACATCATTACATCACAGCGGAAGCATTCAACATGTCTGAGTACAGACAAGATCCAAATAGGCCTAAGAGGCCGGAAACGAACAGACGGAGCCCATCCACGAAGTCTCGGATCCTGCCCGGGTCCGCTATCTACTCGTCAGCAGTCTCGTCAAACTCCACGTAGTAGCCACCATGTAGATCCTCGGAAACGTAGGTCTGCGGAAACCACAGCCCCAAAGGGGTCAGTACATAAACGTACTGGCAAGCAAGACTCACAGTTCACCAAAGTGTAACCCGTCAACACCAAGCACAGATGCCTTGGGTTCAACGGAAGAGAGGGGATATAAAAGATGCTGCAAATGGCTGCGCTAACCAACTACAGAGATTCTACCACTTCCGGCTAACAGAAAGGAGATAAGATCGAGGATTGTAACCAACTGAAAGGTAACTTCAAACAAACCCATCCTGGATCTCGCCCCTTATCCGAAGAAGCAATCCGAGGATAACTCACACCGTTGAAATAATGATGGTTCATATTATTGTGTCAATAAGCCTATTACTAGTCAAGTTGTTGATCATTGGGTGTAAGGTTGTTAATCATTAGGTTTAAGTTGTCCTGAGTACTTGTTAGCCAGTACTTTCACCAAGTAATCCATAACCGCGGAAAACACGGCTTCTCGAGAAGATTATCCCTGCAGGGTTGCACCAATTTGGCCGTACACGCATGAATAACCCGCCAGATGGAAAGGCCCTTCCACCAAGCGGGGCACTCAACACAACTCAACTCTTCTTCGCATCAAGCCCAAAGCACCACGTGCTGTGCGTGCGCGGCTAATCGAGCCCCACGAAGAAAAGGGGACCCTCATAGCACTGGAAGACCACGCCGCCCTAAATGCCGACTACAAAAGTTCCACCCTGGCCTGGGCTCGCAAGATCATGCATGCGGCAAATGGAAAGCCCGAACTACGTGTGGCGATTTGGACGAGATGCGAATCGAATCAAATTGAGGGGGGCGCCCATACTCGCTTCCCACATGCGGTTAGTGCGCTCATCATGGATCAGTAGACAAGACCCTTTTCCTATTAGGGTCGACACTAGCAGGCCTCAAAACCACCCTGGGCCTCCTGCCGGTGCCTTATCATCAAATTTATTATTAACAGTAACATTAGCATGATTGATTGATTAAACATCGAGCCCCCAGAACATAATAGAGTAGTAACAGAAAGTAACGGGTAACAGACTCGAGCAAAACAAACCTAAGCATGCTAGTAAGATACGGGCACAAGCAATGGTTATAGGTATGGAGGTGAGGCAATATCAGGGTTAAGGGATTCATGTGATAGGTTCGTAACAGAAGCAACTAATCATAGGGCTAGCAGAATAGACAACGGAAAGTATCGGTAACCAATGGTGAAAGGAACACGATGGTTCATGTGAGTGAATACTTGCCTGCAAACCCAGTAGCCTGGTACTGAGCTAACTCCTTAGAAGGGGTGTCGTAAGGATCGTCGGTCTCAACGTCGTCGTGTATCCGAGAAGAAGCAAACAAACAATGCAGAAAGATAGACAATCAATATCATGGCATAGTGCACAAACAATGGGATGATGCATGTCAATTTAATTGATGCATAGAAATAAACTAGGTGACAAGATAACAACATGATTAAATGGACCCACATGCAATTGGATTGCATATGAAAAGCCCATGAATTATGGTTGAATTAATTGTTTTACAACTAATCATCATATGAAAGTGGATTAGCATGATGCATGGATGAGGAAAACAACAAAATAACAACAGTAGAACCAATTGGAAATAAGGTTTAACAAGTTTGGAAATTCATTCATTAAGTTAGGAAATTTTGGTTACTTAAAGGTGTCACTCAAGCATTTGTTGTTTTCATCAAGTTAAATTGTTCAAAACAGATCACAAAGTTTATATTTGAAAAGAAAACAAGATTTTAGTTGGAATACATGTTTCACTTGTTGAAAAAAAGATTTAGGATGAATTACTTATGAATTAACAAGTTAAACAAGATTTTAATTGAATTTAATTCAAACATGAACTTATTTGAATTTTTATTTGTTCAAAACATTAAACCAAATTCATATTTCAAAAGTTTATACTTTTAGGGCTTGAAAACATATTTTATATGTCCCGAAAGAATTTGATTTGATCAAGTTATGAATTTAACAATATTAAATGAATTAAACAAGGTTTGAATTATTTAACCAATTTTAATTATTCAAAACATGAAAAAAAATTATATTTGGAAATATGGTTTAATTTTGCATGGAAAACATATTTCATTTGTTGAAATTGGATTTAAAATGAGCAAGTTATTATTTTGGCAATTTTAAATGCAATAATTAAGAAACAGTTGTTTTAAGCAATTTAAATTATTCAAAAAAACAAACAAAATTTATATTTGGAAAGTACATGAAAAGTTGATTGGAAAACATATTTAGTTTATGGAATTTGGAATTTTTATGAACAAGTTATGAATTTTGCAAGTTTAAGTGAATTTAACAAGAATTCAAATGTTGCACCAATTTAAAATATTCAAAACAGTAAACAAATTTTATATTTGGATAGAACATTTAATTTGGGACAGAAAACATATTTAAAAAGTCAAAATTGGAGTTACAATGATTTTCTTATGCAATTTACAAGATATAGTGCAAATCTGCCATTTTTTAATGAACCAGGGACTTGGAAATAAATTTCAGGGGTTTAGAATTAATTTACAAGGGCCTAGTTGTGAATTTGTGAAGTTGCTGTGACCAAATCATTGGAAAATAAAAAGGTGGGGATTTTTGGTGGGCAGGGGGATCGAACCCCCCACCTCCTGCTTCCTGCGCTGGGTACAGAACCAGTGGGGTGAAACTCGTGTGTTGAAAGGAAGTGGACTGCGGGGGGGGGGGGGGGTAAGAGCTTCTGTTACGATGTAACTTAACTGAAAGAAAAGGCTCGTTCCATCTCTGTACCATGGACAGCGACAGAGAAGAACAGGAGGCATCGATCGATCGCCGGCGGGCAGCGACGTGCTGCTGCGGTCGTGGGGCGATGGTGGCGGAGGAGAGCGGCCAAGGGGAGAGGAGAGGCGATCGAGGGGAAGGGGAGCGAGGGAGGCGAGGTGCTCACAGCGATCGGAAAAGGAGGTGGTCGGGGGTAGGAGCAAGGAGGCCGACGGTGACTCGAGCGGACGGCGGCGGCGCAGCAAGGACTACCGGCCCTCTCCGAGGGGACGAGGGTGTAGAGGGCAGTCGGGCGAGTCCGTTCCCGGCGCTAGCTCGCTGCGAGGGCCACCGGTGGCGGTGATCGCCGGGGAGGTACAGAGGGTGAGCTCGGGTGACGGGATACAGAGAGGGTGGCCGGTGACTGAGAGGGAAGATGGCGGCGCTCGAGGATGAGGGAGGAGGAGCTAGGGTAGGCCTCGAGGGGAACCCTAGGGGGGTAGGCTATATAGGGGAAGGTGGGTGTTGCTGGCCGTCCCCTCTGTTACTGCCATTGACGTGGACAGCAGCATCGAGCTGCCGTACGAAGAAGATGATGGGAAGGGGTATCGGGCCTGAGAGGGAATAGGTGGGCTGGGCTGCGTTTCTTCCCCCCCTTGAACCGTTTTCTTTTCCTTATTTTTCATTTTTCTGTTTTTTTTTGTGGCAAAGAAAAGGGAAGCAATTGCTAGGGTTTTGAATTTAAAAAATTTAGGGAAAAATCAGGGGGATTTGTTAGCTCAACATCTGCCCCATGACAACTTGGTTTTTTTGGAAATTTAAATCTGTTTGCTGTTTTTGTAAAAGGGTTTGAATTGGAATAATTGCAAATTAATTGAGTAATGATTGAAAACACAAGTTTAATAGGGTGACCCCTATTAATTAATATGATCAAAATTATTAGAATAGTTTGGTAGTTTTAATGACTTGGAAATTGGTGCTGTTTGCATAGGTTTCAAATTGGAGTTAGTTTGGATACATTTGGTTTGAATTGGAATCATTTGTTAATTAATATAGAAAACAACAACTTAATAGGGTGAACCTTATTGATTAAATAGAACAATGTGATTATAAATTGTTTGGTACTTTTATAACTTTCAGATAAGGTGCTGATTTGGAGATTTTATTTGAGTTTGAAAAGATTTGGAATTAATTGATTGAATTAATTGTTTGATTAAAACCAACAATTTAATAAGTGATCATTATGGATTAAAAAGAAAACAATTTGGTTGTTTTTATTTGTGATTTTTATTTCAAAGGTTGTAACAGAACAAGTATGAAAACAAAGCATTGGAAATTGTTTGATTTTCATTGTGAAAACAATTAAGAACAGATGCAAAACAAATGGTAAACAAGGCAAACAAAGGAAATAAATATGATGCCATGATGCAATACTCTAATAAACAAGAAATCAAACATTCTAAAGGCTATTTTTCAGACTTGGGATGTTACACCGCGGCGAGCACTCGCCGTTCATCGATCGATCGTTTCCGTTCGCGGTCGGGTTCAGTTTCATCAGAATTTATTTCCGAAACGTACCTCAAAAGCAACGCGAGCGGTACCTAATCAAAACCGAGCACTCACCCCACTGGTAGCTCCCTTGCGCGCGCATAAGGAGGGCATGGGATCGAATCCCTCCCCCGCGGGATTAACCCCTTTATTTTCCATCTTTTTTCCGAGATCCAGATCCACTTCTTATCGCACACAAGTCCCTGTAGTTACTTCTAGGTCCCTGTTAATTTTATTCTAAGTCCCTGGCTGCTAAATAAAATGGCAAAACACCCCCTAAGCTTTAAAAATGCATAACTAAATTATTACAACTCCAAATTCAACATTTTAAATATATATTCTGTACCAAATTAAATTCTCTACCCAAATATAAATTTTGTTTACTGTTTTGAATATTTTAAATTGGTGAAATATTTGAATCCTTGTTTAATTCATTAATTTTGCAAAATTCATAACTTGGGCATAAAAATTCCAAATTCAACAAATTAAATATGTTTTCCATTCCATTTTTCATGAACTTTGCAAATATCAACTTTGTGTTCTGTTTTAAATAAATTAAATTGCTGAAAACAACTGTTTCTTAATTAATGCATTTAAAATTGTCAAATTAATAACTTGCTCATTTTAAATCCATTTTCAACATATGAAATATGTTTTCCATGCAAAATTGAACCACCTTTCCAAATGTAAACTTTTTTTCATGTTTTGAATAATTAAAATTGGTTAAATAATTTAAACCTTGTTTAAATCATTTAAAAATTGCTAAATTCATAACTTTGTCAAATTAAATTCTTTTTGAACATATAAAATATGTTTTCAAACCAGAAAAATATAATCTTTTCAAATATGAATTTCATTTAATGCTTTTAACAAATAAAAATTCAAATAAATTCAAACTTGAATTAAATTCATTTAAACTTGTTTAAACTTGTTTAATTCATAATTAATTCATTTTAAATCCTTTTTCAACAAATGAAACATGTATTCCACCTAAAATTGTGTGTTCTTTCCAAATATGAATTTTGTTATCTATTTTGAACAATTAAAATTCGTGAAAACAACAAATGCTTGTGTAACTCCTTTAAGAAGCATTTTTTCATAACTTAGTAAATAAAATTCCAAACTTGGTAAACTTCATTTCAAATTGATGCTTTTGTTGTTTTCTTTATATTTTCCTCATCCATGCATCATGCTAATCCACTTTCACATGTTGTTTAGTTGTAGATCATCTAAACCAACCTTAATTCATGGGGCTTTCCATATGCAATCCAAATTGCATATGGGTCCATTTAATTATGTTACCATGTCAACTAGCTTATTTTTGATGCATCAATTAAATTGTCATGCATCATCCCATGATTGTGCATTATGCCATGTTATTGATTGTTTGTCTCTCTGCGTTGTTTGTTTGCTTCTTCTCGAATAGACGACGACGCTGAGACAGACGAGGTTTATGACACTACTTCTGAGGAGTTAGCCCAGTACTAGGCTACTGAGTTTGCAGGCAAGTATTCACTCACATGAACCATTGTGTCCTTTCCACACTGGATATCGATACTTTCCGTTGTCTGTTCTGCTAGCCTTAAGATTCGTTGCTTGTGTTCCGATCCTATCACATGTTATCCTGTATACCTGATATAGCCTCACCTCCACACCTATAACCCCGTTGCTTGTTGCCCGTGTCTTACTAGCATGCTTAGGGTTGTTTTGCTCGAGTCTGTTGTCCGTTACTTTCTGTTACCATATTTTATTATGTTCTGGGGCTCGATGTTAAACAACAATCTTGTTAATGTTATGGGTAATAATAATTTGATGATAAGGCACCGGCAGGAGGCCCGGCGTGGTTTTGAGGCCTTCTAGTGTCGACCCTAATTAGGAAAAGGGTCTTGTCTACTGATCCATGATGAGCGCACTATCCGCATGTGGGAAGCGTGTATGGGCGCCTCCCTCAATTTGATTCGATTTGCATCTCTTCCAAATCGCCACACTTAGTTCGGGCTTTCCATTTGATGCACGCATATGCAGGTACGAACCCGAGGCCAGGGTGGAACTTTTGTAGTCGGAATTTAGGGCGGCGTGATCTTCCAGTGCTATGAGGGTCCCCCTTTTCTTCGTGGGGGCTCGATTAGCCGCGCACGCACAGCACGTGGTGCTTTGGGCTTGATGCGAAGAAGAGTTGGGTTGTGTTGAGTGCCCCGCTTGGTGGAAAGCATTCCATCTGGCGGGTTATTCTTACGTGTACGGCCAAATTGGTGCACCCCTGCAGGGTTAAATCTTCTCGAGAAGCCGTGTTTTCCGCTGTTATGGATAACTTGGTGAAAGTACTGGCTAACAAGTACTCAGAACAACTTACACCTAACTAATGATAACTTGACTAGTAATAGTCTTATTGACACAATAACTTGAACCATCATTAATCCAACTGTGTGAGTTATCCTCGGATTGCTTCTTTGGATAAGGGGCGAGATCCAAGATGGGTTTGTTTGAGGTTAGTAGTAGTTGGTTACGATACGCTATCTTATCCCCCTCTTTTAGCCGGAAGTTGTAGCGTGTTTCTATAGTTGGTTAGAGCATCCTGCTACCGCACTTTTGTATCACCTATTTTTCCGTTGAACCCAAAGCATCTGTACTTGGTGTTGCCGGGTACACTTTGGTATCTTGTGAGTCTTGCTTGCCAGTACTTGTCTGTACTGACCCCTTTGGGGCTGTGGTTTCCGCAGACTACGTTTCCGAGGATCCCCATGGTGGCTACTACGTGGAGTATGACGAGGCTGCTGACGAGTAGATAGCGGACCCGGGCAGGATCCGAGACATCGGGGATGGGCTCCGTCTTTTCGTTTCCGGCCTCTTAGGCCTATTTGGATCTTGTCTGTACTCAGACACTTTGGATGCTTCCGCTGTGTTGTAATGATGAATTGTTGGGACATGTGTCTTCTAGATGATTGTATTTGCTATCTCTGCTCTAGTGAGAGCTATTTGCAACTTATTTCAATCTTTTGTGTCTTAGAGATATGTTGTGATATCACTTGTTCAAATGCCGTTGACGTACCATGTGTGTATGTTATGAAGTACGTCAACGGAAGTAGTCGGATTTCTATGGGATGGTTTACACAGACGATGGATAGTAGAAAATGGTTGTCACACGTTTACGTGTTGGCCTACTCATATTGAGATGCGGGTGCCGGTATGCCCCGTAAGCCATTTTTCTACTGTTTAGCGGGCTGTGAGTATCCTCTAGAAGTCCGGGTGCGACAACATGCGTTTACAGTTGACAAGAGCGATAAAAGACGCTACACCGTGCACTGTATGTCTGAGGATTGTCAATGGAGGATGCACACATCTAAAATGCATGGTAGCACCAATATTCAGGTAAAAGTGAACCCTTTTCCCCACACATGCCAAGAATCAACCCTTAGGAAGGAAACAATCAGTAGAGCCAAGTCAAGATGGGTGGCGGATGAAGTAAAAAGATGGGTGGCAGAAAACCATCAAGTGAGTACAAAGGAATTGCAGAAAAACATCAAAGACAAGTTCAAGATAGATTTACCATAAATGAGGGTGTTCAATGGTAAACAGAAAGCATTGGAATCTATCCATGGTAACTGGAATGAAAGTTTTGAATTGTTGTATTCATTCAAAGCAGAAGTGGAGAGGACAAGCCCATGTAGTATTGTTGAAATTGATCACCACTCCGTGGAGTACACATTGAAGGGAGTGACAAGGACCAAGGAATGCTTTAGGAGGGTTTTTGTGTTCTTTGAAGCTTGTCGAATGGGTTTTTTGGTAGGCTGCAGGCCTTATTTGGCTATTGATGCTACTTTTCTCACAGGGAGGTTTAAAGGACAGTTAGTAGCATCTTGTGCAGTTGATGCACACAATTTTGTTTTTCCAGTTGCCTAAGGTGTGCTGGAGACAGAGTCTGAGGAGAGCTGGACATGGTTTTTGCAGAATCTGCGTCGGGCTATTTCAGATCCCAATGGGTTGGTAATTCACACAGATGCATGCAAGGGTTTAGAAGTGGCCGTGGGCAATGTGTTCCCAGGAGTAGAGCATAGGGAATGCATGCGTCACCTTGCTGCAAATTTTGTGAAGAAATTCAAAGGAAAGTTTTTACCGACAATTTATGGCTAGCATATTTGACTTGCAGTGTGAGGAAGCACAACTACAACATGAGGCAGTTATACACAAATGAGAAAGTGAAGGAATACTTGGAAACACACCACTCGAAGTTATTGGCCAGAAGCCAATTCAAACTGAGCAAAGTTGACTATGTGCACAATAATCTTGCATAATCTTTCAGCTCAACGATCCGGAAACTAAAGGATCTTTATTTAGCGGATTTGCTTGACAGGATAAGGATAGAATACGCCGAGAAATTTAATTTGCGTCTTGGAATAGATAATGCAAAATTCATGGGCCACGTTATTATCCCGTCTGTGATGAAGGTATTGAACCAAAAAACAGAAGGCTTGATAATGAACATGAGATTTATCTCGGATACCAAATCAGAGGTATCATTCTTTGATAAAGCTAAAAACGAATGGAGATATACAGTGGATTTAGAAGATAAAACTTACAGTTGTAGGCAATGGCAGATAACTGGGTTGCCATGCATTCATGCCTTGTTTTTCATCACTTCTATCTCAGGTCCAGCGGGGAATATACATCAGTATGTGCATGATTACTACTCTATTGCAATGTTCAGAGCCACATATGCACATGCCTTGCCTGATTTGGAGGGAAAACATCAATGGGATAGAGTGGACCCTGGATTCAAACTTTGTGCTCTAGTTCTGAAGAGAGCTGTAGGTAGACCGAGGAAGAGTCGACACCGACGTCGCAGTGAAGGAGGTGGACTTGGAGCGAGGGTGCGTAAGTGCACAAGGTGTGGTGGGACTGGTCATTTCGGCAAATATTCTGATAACACAGTAGATCCAGGGTTTGGAGAGAGTCTTCCTGATAAAATGATGGTCAGCGGCCGGATGCAGTATTTGAAAATGATGGTCAGCAGCCAGATGCAGCATTTGAAAATGATGGTCAGCAGTAAAGTGATTCAGATGATGTAGCATTTGAAAATGATGATCCAGTCCATGATCCAAATGATGATCAAGTCCATGATGCTCCAGTCGATGATCCGCTGGATGCTCCAGTCGATGATCCACTGGATGCTCCATTCGATGATCTTGCCATGATCTCACCAGTTTCATTTTCAGATGGGTATGTAAATCGTGCCATGATCTCACCAGTTTTCATTTTTCATTTATCATGATCCTTTATGTTTTGTACAGATTTGGTGTAGTTTCAAAGAAGAAGGTTAAGGTACCGACTACCAAGAGGAGAAGACAAGAAGTTGTGAGCAAGATGAGCACAAGGAGCAAACGGCCACCAAAACAGCCAAGGATCACAAAGAAGCCCCGACGCTATTTAGACTAAGTTGGTGTTGTATTTCTGTTGAATAATGTTGTATTTATGTTGACTGGTGATGGATCTATGTTAGAACATAGTTTGCATGATGTTTGAATAATGTTGGATGGTGTTGAACCAAGTCATTCCAAAATTTTAGGCAAATGTGCTTCAAATGAGGTCTGAAGCTAGGGTAAACACCCCCGTTTGTAATTTCATGAAAAAATCGACATTGTCTAAATTATCCAAATAAATTTGAGGAGCAACTATATCACATATAACAAAATTGTGCGTTGGATTCATGTCATTTTGATATTTTTTTAAATTATTTATGCTCATTTGAAACCATCGCTCTATTCTCATGAGAAATGTGCTTCAAATGAGGTCCGAAGTTAGGGTAAATACCCCCATTTGTGCTTCAACATTTTTTGGCATCTTGTCTAAATCAGCCAAATTAATTTCCTAGACATCTATTCTACATATATAATGTAAATCTGAAGTTTCATTATGTTTTGAATAATTCTTATATTTTTTATTTAAATAACATGGTTTAATAGAAAAATCATATTTAAAACAGATAAAAATCATCGCTCTAGTAAATCTGAAGTTTCATTATGTTTTGAATAATTATTCTATTTTTTATTATTTTATTTAGAAGGCGTCGATCCTACAGCCCAGGTCGAATCTCTAGGTGTCCTTCTAGAAGCTTTTCGGCTGGGTCAACATGGTTTTGTGAGGGTTGACCATGTTTGAAATGAGCATACATAATTCAAAAAAAATCGAAAAAATATAAAACCGACGCACATAGTATTGTTATGTCATATAGTAACGAGAAAAAAAATATAAACCTGTCTTATAAAGAATGGAATGAAAAAGGCTTCACTAATATGTGATACCTTGAACAGAGTTATAGAGATTTCAAGGGAGATGAGGTGAGTTTTAAAACTTTGAAAATGAAAAAATTCAAAAACTCACCAAAGCTTCATTTTGGAGTGACTAAAAAAGATCCAAAGTTATTTTTTCATTTTAATGTTTTCAACTTGTTTTATTTACGATTTTCGATTAAAACCATTATTATTCAAAAGAAAATAAATAATATGAATATTTATTCTCTCTCATGAGCGCTTATAGGGTGTAACTCCTGTATCGGACGAAACATCGTGAATCTTCCGAAGAGGTGGGTTCTACCTTTTTGTTTTGTGTTCCTATGGGCTATCCTAGCACAACCAAGCAAATAGTTCCACATTGCTACCCCCTTTCGACGTCGTTACCGCGTGTTTCCGTATAAGTCCGGTATTTCTCCAGCGGGTCTAGGGTTTCACCGGGAGGGGGGCTACGGAGCGTCTGGATCCCAACACAAGCTAGGGGGTGCCATACCATGTTATTATAGGTTTGTTGTGTGCTTTGGATGTCAAAGATTGCACTCTGGGTTGTGACCCGCTTCACCGGCATCCACTTCTCTCTCGTGAGTTTACATGCGCTTATAGGGTGAACTCTTGTATCGGACGAAACATTGTGAATCTTCCGAAGAGGTGGGTTCTACCTTTTTGTTTTGTGTTACTATGGTCTATCCTAACAAAACCAAGAAAATAGTTCCACATTGCAACCCCCTTTCGACGTCGTTACCGCGTGTTTTCATATAAGTTTGGTATTTCTCCAGCGGGTCTAGGGTTTAACCGGGAGGGGGGCTACGGAGCGTCTGGATCCCAACACAAGCTAGGGGGTGCCATACCATGTTAGTATAGGTGTGTTGTGTGCTTTGGATGTCAAATATTGCACTCCGGGGTGTGACCCGCTTCACCGGCATCCACTTCTCTCTCGTGAGTTTACATGCGCTTATAGGGTGAAACTCCTGTATCGAACGAAACATGGGGAATCTTCTGAAGAGGTGGGTTATACCTTTTTGTTTTGTGTTTCTATGGGCTATTCTAACACAACCAAGCAAATATTTCCACATTGCTACCCCCTTTCGACGCCGTTACCGCGTGTTTCCGTATAAGTCCGGTATTTCTCCAGCGGGTCTAGGGTTTCACCGGGAGGGGGGTTACGGAGCGTCTGGATCCCAACACAAGCTAGCGGGTTCCATACCATGTTAGTATAGGTGTGTTGTGTGCTTTGGATGTCAAAGATTGCACTCTGGGGTGTGACCCGCTTCACCGGCATCCACTTCTCTCTCGTGAGTTTACATGCGCTTATAGGGTGAAACTCCTGTATCGGACGAAACATTGTGAATCTTCCGAAGAGGTGGGTTCTACCTTTTTGTTTTGTGTTCCTATGGGCTATCCTAACACAACTAAGCAAATAGTTCCACATTGCTACCCCCTTTCAACGCCGTTACCGCGTGTTACCGTATAAGTCCAATATTTCTCCAGCGGGTCTAGGGTTTTACCGGGAGGGGGCTACGGAGCGTCTGGATCCCAAAAAAGCTAGGGGTGCCATACCCTGTTAGTATAGGTGTGTTGTGTGCTTTGGATGTCAAAGATTGCACTCCGAGGTGTGTGCCGCTTCACCGGCATCCACTTCTCTCTATGGAGTTTACACGTGCTTATAGGGTGAAACTCCCGTATCGGACGAAACATCGGGAATCTTCCAAAGAGTTGTGTTCTACCAATGTTTTTTTGGTTGCTATGGCCTACCCTAACACACCCAAGAAACTAGTTCCACATTGCTACCCCCTTTCGACGCCGTTACCGCGTGTATCCGTATAAGTCCGGTATTTCTCCAGCGGGTCTAGGGTTTCACCGTAGAGGGGGCTCCGGAGCGTGTGGATCCCAACACAAGCTAGAGGGACACCGCAATGTACCAACTATCTCTAAAGCTGTCTAGAAATAGCATGGACGAGTAGTGCAGACAGCACCCGTCTACACTATTGTACATGCCCTAAAAACAGAGGGAACCAGATCCTCTTACTTTGCCCACCTTACGTTCTCTGACTTTCTCCCCATGACACATGGGTCCGGTGTGTGATGGGCTCCATTTGCCAGTGACCTAAAGTCAGAGGATCCCGTTCCCGCACAGAGAAGCGCTCGTCTCAGCGTCTGCAGGCCGTTGCTGCCGTAGTTTGCATGCATGGACTCGATCATCACCGTTCCTTACGATCAAACGATTGAAAATGACGCGGTGCATGGATTGTGTGTTTTGTCTCAATGTAACTGCATGCAACAACGGACATTGTCTAGTGGGGCCCCGTTCACCAGCCCGATGCATGCAGACCTCAACGCAGCCCTGCACGCCTCGTTTTTTCAGAGTAAACAACGTCGCGTCGCATTTGAAGCGACGCAGCCCTGCACGCCTCATTTCAGGAACACTAGTCGCATCGCACCAGCGCTATTTGCAGCGACGCAACCCTCCACGCCTCGTTTTCAGAAAATGCACGCAACGACGCAGACTTTGGCATGAGACTTTGGATTTCATCTCTTTCACCTCTTTAATACACGCATGCAGGCTACGTCACATCACTTTGACTGCCTAATGCACGCACGTACTACTAGTTGTCCTACGCCTAATGCACGCACCGCTTTGACCATGCATCGCGTGTTCTACACTGCATGTTCAACGTTTTCACACAGTTGCTTCATCTACCCCAATTAATTCACGTCTCATCGTGTCTTTAAATAGCTCCTTTTACTCCTCCTCCATCTTCTCATCCCTCTCCATCCCCTTTGCCTCCTCCTTTCAGCCCCGAGCACCATGTCGACCTACTCTCTCCCTTCCAGCCCCGAGTCCGTCAGCGACGAGGAGCACCACCCCACGGCTCGGCCCTGGTACGAGCCAGAGTGGACGCTGTAGGAGATGGGCATCGTGCTCGTCGAATCTCCCAAGCGGAAGCGCTCGCCGTCACCCCCCTTCATCCACCACCCCGACCCCGTCCGCATCGACCGAGCCGCCAACCTCTCCGTCGCGAAGAAGAACCGCCGCCTCAAGAAGGAGATGAGGGCGGAGAAGAGGAAGATGGAGGCGGAGGCGAGGAGGGAGGAGAAGGCGGAGGCTCTCCGGCGCCGCATCAAGAGGGCCCGTGAAAGCTCGGAGGAGAGGATGCGGGAGGAGAATCGCCGGGCCTTGGCCAAGCAGGAGATGGTGACCAGGGCGGCGGAGTGGAAGTAGGCCAACCCCCGGCGGTTGGCCGGAGGACGGAAGGGCGCCCGCAGACGGAGGGCGGTTAGGGCGCCCACATGCAGACCGGGGGCGGTTAGGGTTAGGGCCCTATTTTTTCAAGTTTAATATATGTAATGTGCGTTGGGTCCCACTATCTATATGTAAAGTGGGGCCAATTTTTATGCTTTCTAATATATATAAGGGTATGTTTAAATAATATTTGTCCAATGTTTAAATTATTTTTTTCCAATGTTTGTCCGTGCTAATATACATTGGGCCTCTTTTAACATTGGGCCTGTCTAGGTTTTACATGGGCTGCCCTTTTATCCCGAACTGAACCTGAACTGAACACTGAACCTGAACTGAACTTGGAAAGGATGGAATCCATCTTCTACTCCAAGCCGCACCACTTTGGGCCGTGGTCTGGGTTCTTCTAGAATCCGGCTTCTGTGCGTCAGTTTACTGGGCCGCCCAATGGACTGCGGTCCATTGCCAAAAGGCCACCCTGGTAATCCGCCTCTTTTAGGACAATGCCGGATATACCCCTATTCAGTATATATCCGATATCCACACGAAAAACATCATATGCATAAGCTACGTAGATGCTACCACTGTCGTAGGTTTAAAAGTGTTATGGTTAATCAACTTTACCACATCGAGCATTGGCCTCACATGTTGTCGACACCACCAAAATTTTGATCAGCACAAGCTCATCAATTACAGCGTCGTTAACTGATCCTACTAACACATGTATAAACTTTGAAATTGGGTACACGTTGACTTCAAAAATTACCACGCACTGAACCAATAATTTGTCTATAAATTCTCGTATGCAGATACAACTCTGAATATAAACAAGGAAAACACTACAGGGCGACCGACGGTACCGTCGCGTCGGTTCGCTCGCAATTTTCCCGTGATAAATAAAAAAATAAAAAAAAGACATAACCTATTAAAAACTCAAATCAATTACAAGTCCACCTGCAACTAGGTGATATGATGAGTAAAACGACTAGAAAACCAATTGCAAAAATTTAACAAAATTTAGGTTTGGAGGGGCTTAAAGAAAACTAGATTAGATGGTATGAAGGGTCAATTACAAGTCGACTTGCAATTGGCCCAAAAATGATAAAAAAAGGACAAACTATAAAAATCAAATAATTGCAAGTCCACTTTCAAGTACGTGCTATGATGAGTAAAACCACTAGAAAAACACAATTGCAAAAATTCCCAAAATTTACTTGCTAGCCACTAGGTGATGTTCATAAGGGTGCCCGCTTGTAACATTGACAAACGAATTACAACTTGCAACCATATTTATAAGTGAATAATCTTAATTATAACCTCATACGTAACTTGCGATACTCAGTTGCAAACCTCATTCATAGCCAAAAAAATCTTTTGCAATTTTATTGAAACTCAAAAAAATATCTCGGTTATAACCCCCTTGCAACTGAAAAAATATCTCAGTTACAACCCGAGTTGCAATCGAAGAAAATATCAATTACAACTGCGCAACTGAAAAACATGTCAGTTTCTACCCCATTTGCGACTAGAAAAATATCTCAATTGCAACCTCCACTTGCAACTACAAAAGCATGTCAGTTGCAACCACACTTGCAAGTGGAAAAGCATGTGAGTTACAACCCTGCATGCAACTAGAAAATATTTTACTTTGAACTTACTTGCAATCGGAGAGAATAACGGTTACATCCACACTTGCAACTCTAAAAGCATGGCAGTTACAACCCTATTTTGAAAATAGAAAAAGAATATCAGTTGCAAATTCACTTGCAACTGGAGAAAATATCGGCTACAACCACACTTGCAACTCAAAAAGGATGTTGGTTACAACCCTATTTGAAATTAGAAAAAAACATAAGTTGCAACTTCACTTGCAACTAGAGAACATATGAGTTGCAACCACACATGCAATTGGCGAAAACTTTAATTACAACCCCTCTAGCAACTAGAAATAATATCTTGGTTGCAACCTCACTTGCAACTAGAGAAAATGTCAATTGCAACCGCACTTGCAACAAGAGAAAATATCAGTTGCAACCATACTTGCAACTAGAGAAAACATGTCAATTATAACCTTACTTGCAACTAAATAAAATGTTGCAACCAAATTGCAATTGGAAAAAAAGTAGTTGCAACCATACTTGCTTAACTGGAGAAAATATCAGTTGCAACCACACGTGCAACTACAGAAATTTTAGTTGCAACCGTACCACTAACTAGAAAAATCATGTCAATTACAACTACACTTGCAACTAGAAAAATATCTCAATTGCAACCTATTAAGACATGGGGAAATATCTCAATTGCAACGAGTTGCAATTGGGAAAATTCCAGTTGCAACCCCGCTTCCAACTAAAGAAAAACTCAGCTGCAACCCATTTACACCAAGAAAATGTCTATTGCAATCTGATTTGCAACTGAAAAAAAATTGTCGGTTGCATCATGATGTGCAGCTTAAAGAAAGTTACCACCCAACTTGCAACCGAGGAAAAGTCAGTTTCTACCTGACTTTTAAGTGAACAAAAAATGTAGGTTAGAAGCCGAAGTACAATTGAAAAAAAGATCTAAGTAGCAACCCCACTTGCAACTATAAAATTCTTATTTGCGACCTAACTTGCAACTCGAAAAAAAAACCAGTTGCGATCTAACTTGCATCAGGAATGAACTTAGTTGCAACACCACATGCAACTGGAAAAAAAATCTCAGTTGCAACCCTACTTACAATTATAAAAAATCTAAGTTGCACCTTTCCTAACTTGCAAATGAAAAAGAAACTTAGTTAGAATCCGGCTTGGAGCGTGGAAAAAGTCAGTTACAACCCCATTTACAACTGGAACAGTTTCAGTTACAAGCCAACTCGCAACTAAAAAAACCCAACTCCGGCCTGACCCCCAACCAAAAATGGGAGAAATAAAATTTCTATAACTACGCCGCTAAAACCGAAGTCCATGGTCATACACGATTTTTTTTCATATCCATGAACAGAAAAAAACACAAATCAACAATTGACTCAAATGGATCTTGGCGGCAGATCCAACGACTACGAAGTTGAATAGAATAACAAATTCACACGTGCCCAACATTTAATAATTCCAAAAAAAATAATAATAGAAAACTAGAGTTTAAAATAGTCTTAAATTAACAATATTTAAAAATATCGCACCAAAGTCTGTAAAAATATAAAATATGCACACCGCTTAACAAGGAAAAATGGCAGGGAAAAATCCGGATATGAAGAATTACTGTGTGAAATGGGAAGATAAAATTATTCGAAAAAATAAGTTTAAGGAATACAAAATAAAAAAAACTTTTGAAAATCAACAAAAAAAAATAAAAAAAACATAGAGTTCCTGTGTTCCCTTCAACAAAAGACAACTGAATATAAAAAAGAAAGCCCACATGCCTGCAAATGGCTAAAATTTTGTAGTGTAGATAAAGAGGAAATGAAAGAGGCCCATCAAAATAGAAAAACGAAAAGCCTAGCTAGACATATAGACCGCGAGCGAGCTAGACACACGGACATGTCTAGCGACGAAACAAGCGGGAAAAGAAAACTACATGAATGTTAGCACAAAGATCGGATGACTAGGCTAATGAATGAGAATGAACAAAAATGAAGTAACAAAAGTGCAAAAACCGAACAACAAACTAGTCCAAACAAAACTATTCATACTGAATTCTGCAAGCAAAAAAATGAACGCCTCTCCCCGAGTGTTCGTATCGCCTACCCAGCCTGCTACCCCCTTCCTAGGCCACCGTGATGTCACACAAAATCCCAACATAACAAGCTCATGCACATTGGCCCGACAACCCACATAAAGTAAGACCAGAGAAACCAGCCCGCTTAAAAAAGAAACAAGGCCATCGACCAGAGAAACCAACTCGCGACGAAAACAAATGAACAAGCCGACCGCGCGCAAATCTTGACATGAACCTGAGATCCAACGATCATGCGCGTTACTGAGATTTAAGCTAAATCTCAGCTAGCTGAGAATTAGCAGAATTGTTACAAAAATATACTTTTTCTTAGTTCCAAGTGTACTTGCAACTAATCCTTACTAAAAATAACAAAAAATAATAATCATACGGAAAACTTAAAATAGAATGTCTACTTCCAACCATACTTGCAACTAATAAAAATAAAAACTAACACTTGCAACCATACTTCAATTAGGTCTATTACTCAGTTAGAACCTCACTTACAATTAGGTGCATACTGCAAAGTGTACTAACAACTGACTTTTGATTAATTGCAAGTGTACTTGCAACTAATCCTTACTAAAAATAAAAAAAAAATAATCATATGGAAAACATAAAATAGAATGTCTACTTCCAACCATACTTGCAACTAAAAAAAGAACTGAAACTTGCAACCATACTTGCAATTAAGTCTATTACTCGGTTAGAACTCCGCTCGCAATTAGGTGCATACTGCAAAGTATACTTATAACATACTTTTGCTTACTTGCAAGTGTACTTGCAACCAATCCTTACTAAAAAATAATAATCATATAAAAAACATAATAGAATGTCTACTTACAACCATACTTGAAACAAAAAAATAGAACTAAAACTTTCAACCATACTTGCAATTATGTATATTACTCAGTTAGAACTCCACTCGCAATTAAGTCCTTACTGCAAGTGTACTTGCAAAAACATACTTTTGCTTAAATTGCAAGTATACTTGCAACTAATCGTTAATAAAAAATGATAAAAAAAATTATATGGAAAACATAATAGAATGTCTACTTATAACCATACTTCCAACTAATAAAAGATAAGAACTAAAACTTGCAACCGTACTTGCAATTAGGTCTATTAGTAAGTTAGAACTCCACTTGCAATTAGGTTCATATTTCAAGTGTCCTTAAAATAGACTTTTGTTAATTGCAATTGTACTTGCAACTAATTCTTAATAAAATAACAAAAAATTATGTACCCATAAGGAAAACATGAATAAAATGGCTACTTCCAACCATAATTGCAACTAATAAAAAATAAGAACTAAAACTTGCAACCATACTTGCAATTAGGTCTATTACTCGGTTAGAACTCCACTTACAATTAGGTCCATATTGCAAGTGTACTTACAACATACTTTTGCTTAATTAGGTCCATATTGCAAGTGTACTTTCAAATAATCCTTAATAAAATAACAAAAAAAAAGATATAATCGTCAGGAAAACAATAATAGAATGGTTAATTACAACCATACTTGCAACTAATAAAAATTAAGAACTAAAACTTGCAACCATACTTGAAATTATATCTATTACTAATTAGAAATACACTTGCAATTAGGTAAATATTGCAAGTGTACTTGCAACCGACTTTTGCTTAATTACAAGTGTACTTGCAACTAATTAATAATAAAATAACAAAAAAATGATATAATCATATGAAAAAACATAATAGAATGGCTACTTACAACCATACCTGCAAGTAAAAAAAAATAGAATTAAGACTTGCAACCATACTTGCAATTAGGTCTATTACTCAATTAGAATTCCAGTGCAATTAGGTCCATATTGCAAGTATACCTACAACAGACTTCTGCTTAATTGCAGGTGTACTTGCAACCAATCCTTAAAAAATAACAAAAACAAATATAATGATATGGAAAACAATATATAGAATGTCTAATTACAACCATACTTGCAACCAGAAAAATTAAGAAATAAAACTTGCAACCATACTTGCAATTATGTCTATTACTCAGTTAGAACTCCGCTCGTAATTAGGTCCATATTGCAAGTGTACTTGCAAAAACATATTTTTTTGCTTATTTGCAAGTGTAATTGCAACTAATCCTTACTAAAAATTACAAATATATATATAATCATATGGAAAACATGGAAATGTCTACTTACAACCATACTTGCAACTATAAAAAGAACTAAAACTTCCAGCCATACTTGCAATTAGGTCTATTACTCAGTCAGAACTCCTCTTGCAATTAGGTCCATGTTGCATGTGCCCTTACAAACATATTTTTTCTTAATTGCAAGTGTACTTGCAACTAATCCTTAATAAAAATAACAAAAAAATGGTATAATCATATGTAAAACATGAATAAATTGGCTATTTCCAACCATACTTGCAACTAATAAAAAAAGAACTAAAACCTCCAACCATACTTGCAATTAGGTCTATCACAGAGTTAAAACTGCACTGGCAATTAAGTCCATATTACAAGTTTACTTGCACCTAATCCTTAATAAAATAACAAAAACATGATATAATCATATGGAAAAATATAGTAAAATGGCTACTTACAACCATACTTGCAACTAAAAAAATAAGAACTAAAACTTGCAACCATACTTGCAATTATTTCTATTACTCAGTTAGAACTCCACTTGCAATTAGGTCCATATTGTAAGTGTACTTGCAACCGACTTCTTCTCAATTGCAAATGTACTTGCAACCGATCCTTACTAAAAATAACAAAAAAGATAATAACCATATGAAAAATACAATAGAAATGTCTACACTTACAACCATACTTGCAACTAAAAAAGTAGCAACTAAAACTTGCAACCATACTTGGAATTGGGTTTGGTGCTTAGTTAGAACTCCACTCGCATTTATGTCCATATTGCAAGTGTACTAGCAACTAATGCTTAGTAAAAAATGGTATAATCATATGGAAAACATGAATAAAATGACTACTTACAACCATAACTGACCTAAAAAAAGTACTAAAACTTGCAACCATACTTGCAGTTAGGTGTATTACTCAGTTAAAACTCCACTTGAAATTTGGTTAATATTGGAAGTGTACTTGCAACACACTTTTTTTCTTACTTGAAAGTGTAATTGCAACTAAACCTTAATGAAAAATAAGAACTAAAACTTGCAACCATACTTGCAATTATGTCTATTACTCAGTTAGAACTCCACTTGCAATTAGGTCCATATTGCAAGTGTACTTGCAACAGACTTCTTCTTAATTGCAAATGTACTTGCAACTGATTCCTACTAATAAATAAATAAATAATAATAACCATATGGAAAACACAATATAAATGTCTACACTTACAACCATACTTGCAACGAAAACAATAGGAACTAAAACTTGCTACCATACTTGCAATTGGGTTTGTTTCTTAGTTAGAACTCCACTCGCATTTATGGCCATATTGCAAGTGAACCTGCAACTAATCCTTAATAAAAAAAATGGTATAATCATATGGAAAACATGAATAAAATGGCTACTTACAACAATAACTGACCTAAAAAGTACTAAAACTTGCAACCATACTTGCAATTAGGTCTATTACTTAGTTAGAACTCCACTTGTAATTTGGTCAATATTGCAAGTGTACTTGCAACAGACTTATGCTTACTTGGAAGTGTACTTGCAACTAAACCGTAATAAAAAATACAAAAAAATTTATAATCATATGGAAAAAAAAAAATAGAATGGCTACTTACAACCATACTGAAAAAACTAAGAACTAAAACTTGCAACCATACTTGTAATCAGGTCTATTACTCAGTTAGAACCACACTTGCAATTAGCTCCATATTGCAAGTGTACTTGCAAACAGACTTTTGCTTAATTGCAAGTGTACTTGCAACTAGTCCTTAAATAAAAAATATAACAAATATTTTCACACAAAAAACATAATGGAATGGCTAGTTACAACAATACTTTCAACTAACAAGAGAAAAATAAAAATTTCAACCATACATGCAATTGGGTCTAGTTCTTAGTTAGAACTTTTGCTTGCAATTATGTCTATAAGATTTTGTACAAAAACACAAAAATGCAATTCTAGATTTTTAAAACGATTTTAGCTCAATTTCAAGTGTTCTTGCAACTACTCCTAAAATAAGACAAAAGGAACATTTCATATAAAACATAATGGGAATGGCTTGTGACAATCATATTTTCATACAAGTGCACTTGCATAAAAAGATACGAAAAAGGATTCTCATTTGCGCTTGCAACCCCCCTCCCCCCACTTGCACACTCAATTACAACTTCACTAAAAAAGTATTGCTAATTACATCAGAGCATTCCTGGTTACAACATAAATAGACGCACCAACAAAAAAAGTTCAACAACAAACTTAAAAAAATATATAACATAAAAAATACTAAAACAAAAAAAATCGTAGGGTGAAAAGCGCATCTTCTAGATTATTATTATTATTTTAAAAATTGAAAACATTAGCTCTTTGACCTATACATGTTTGATACCAAGGGTGATATCGTAGGTGAAAAGCGCATCTTCACAATGATGATTCATCCTTCGTAGAAGTTGCAAAGCGCCCTAAGCTCAGAACACCCTTCGTTGAACTGAATCGCTTCTCCATATTTGTGATTGAAACTTCCACGAAAAAATTGTTGTCCATATCCGACATACATGTTTGTGTATCACATATCATACGACCATGGCCATACACTTCAATCGGGATTTCCTAATAGAGAAAATGGTTTTTTGAACATAATTAGCAAACAAAAACTTGGTACAAAAAAATTCTTCCCGACAACTGAGGAAAAAGAAAAAAAACAATTAAACTCACAAGAGAGTATATGTCATCATTGTCTAGCTTGTGGACAAATTATAAAAATGCATCATCACAAACTTCGTTAGCAGCCTCATTTATATATTCTGCTAAACAACCAAATATCATGCACATTTCACCATGCGATATCTCCATCGCATATGTGAAATATGTGTTAAACAATGCTTTTACAGAAAAATCTGGCACTTCTTCGCACTCTAATGAAAACACAAAAATTAAATAGTTAACATACAAACAGACAAAGGGTTTGTACTCAATAAAAATATTTGAAACAAAAAATATTTGGAAATAATCACGAGGAAAATCAAGGTATGGTTTGCTTACACCATTTCCGTTAAAACTTCAAAAATCAAAACATTCAGTCCATGATCATATCTAAAAGAAATATTATGTCCAATTGTTATGTCTTATGCTTCACAGAGAGATCACTGACCGTCGCACAACATGGTTCTGCGAACCTCCTATCAATCCAAATAAAATGTTTTCTAGAGAACTCTCCATTTCCTCCTTTCATTATCATGTATTTGTCATGGAAAAAGATATCCAATGTGGATCTAAAACCACAAGGAAAAACTAGAAAACAAAAAATAAATACAAACAATTAAAAAAAATATCAAAAAATTATTAGACATAAGAAAAGACATGTACATATGACACCCTCTTCAAATGAATCCATCGTTGTCCATAAAGAGAAGGTATCAACTTCGCGTCAAGCACAATTGCAAATAGGGTACACCTACTTGCACAAACAGCAAGGAGAATCTACAAAAAGTAAAACAAAATATACTTCCTCCGTTTGTGACACTTAATTTGAGATGGAGGGAGTATAACGATTACAAAAAGATAATAAAAAACATAAAAAGAATTTAATAAATTTACATAATTGACAAAACTATAGAAAAGATTAAATACAGATGACAAACCTTGAGAAGCCATCGGACAAAAAACTTGTACCAACTCAAATCAGCAAAATTTCAATTGGTTATGGGTTACTAGTAATATCCTTTCACCGCACCTCTTGTTCTGATGGATACTCCCATTTTCACATATATATAGTACACTAATAGGGAAATGGAATATATAAAAATATAAAAAACGAGAGGTTCCGCAACACTAGCTGTTCCTGCACCACACAAAAAAAATAGACTACTAAAATCTCTGAAAAAAATGTAGACCACTAAATTATTCAACATTCTCATGTAATTGAACGGTTATCACCTTCCCAATTCGTTTGCATGTATCGAATCTAAATTTAGACATTAGCTAGCTGAGCATTATAAAATCGTATAGCACAAATAATAATGGAACAAAACGAAATGCAAAAAAAAGAGGTTCAACATCACTAGTCAATTCTACACCGCAAAATTTAAATCTCTAAAAAGGGGTGAACCACTCAAAGATCAAACAATTGACTAAATCTGACACGCTTACAAAAACAACAGAGTTAGTGAAAAATAAAACGACATGCGGCTCTCTATAAACCGTAACGGTACATGACCAATAAGCACAATGGTACAGTCAGTCAACGGCATAACGGGCCCGCGATCAAGAAGCGAAAAAACAAGACATCCAGAAAAAAAATTGGACCACACGATCCGACACAAAAACCAGCCCACGACACGCTCGCTCCCCTGTACAAACGTGGCCCAGCTCGCTCGTTCCCGCCATATGCGAATTTTGACACGCTCGATCGCACGACAATGCAATTAGCTGGGCATTAGCTTATCGCTTAGCTAGCTGAGCGTTAGCAGAAGCGTTTTTGTATTGGACCTTCTGTACTAATAAGCTTTGTTGAGGAGGCACAAGTTACCTGCCTGATGTTTTAGCTATGATTGCTTGCTTTCTACACTATGGTAATCTCTCGCTGTGTGTGTTCACGAATCACGAAATTCAAGAAATATGTTAGGAAATTTCCTTCTTTGGGAATAAATTGTTTCCAGTGAGAGAGCTACGACTGAAACCTCTTTATTTTTGGTTGCAAAATCGTACTAGTCAAATAGCTGGGCTTACTTTCACTCATTAGAGTTATTGCTGTGATCTTCCAAGTATCAACTCTGTGCCATGTTAAACTAATTCTTTAGTGCGATCTTCCAAGTACCAACCTCTTGGTGTGTTAACTTTGCTTGGTTGTAGAAAATAATCCATCTTTCACTGTTTTCGTTTTAGCCGGTTGTAGGTTCAAAACGTGCTCTACATTTGCTGCCGCGGTTACTTTGTTCAGATTTGAAATTCCAGATATGTTTCCTTGTCTAGATATTCTAGCTTCTATAAGTGATGCAACTATAAAATACATATGCCTCTATATATGTTGTCAATCTCAGTTACGACTACGTTTACAACCGTAAAAAATAAACTTAGTTGCAACCCCACCTGCAAGTAGAAAAAAATTCAGTTGCGAGCAAATTTGTAGGTGAAAAACAAATCTTAGTTGCAATCCCGCTTGCAACTGGAAAAAAATATTCTCAGTTGCAATCTGACTTGCAACTGAACAAAAGTCTCAATTACAACCCCTCTTTGCAACTGAAAAAAAAAATCGGTTGCAACCAGACTTACAACCAAAAAAATCTCAGTTGCAACTCGACTTGCAACTGAAAAATTCTCAGTTGCAATCTGACTTGTAACTGAACAAAAGTCTCACTTGCAACCCCGTTTGCAACGAAAAAAAAGTTTGGTTGAAACCAGACTTACAAAAAAAAAAATTACCAGTTGCAGCTCGACTTGCAACTGAAAAATTCTCAATTGCAGTCTGACTTGCAACTAAACAAAAGTCTCAATTGCAACCCCGCTTGCAACTAAAAAAAGTTTCAGTTACAATCAGACTTACAACCAAAAAAATATAGAAATTGCAACTCGACTAAATGAAAAATTCTCAGTTGCAAGATGACTTACAACTGAACAAAAGTCTCAATTGCAACCCCCACTTGCAACTAAAAAAAAGTTTCGATTACAACCAACTTACAACCAAAAAAATATACCACTCTTGTAAGTGGGAAGAACAAAAAACTCAAATGCTCTAAAAAAATCTCGGTTACAACCCGATTTGCAATCAAAAAAAATATAGTTGCAATCTCACTTACAACTGGAAATAAGTCGCGGTTGCAACTGGAAAAAAGTCTCAGTTGCAATCCCTTTTGCAACCAAAAAAAAAATCTCGATTGCAACCCAACTTCAAACATAAAAGAAATCTCAGTTGCAATCCCCCTTGTAACTAGAAAAAAAAACCAGTTGCAATCCGGCTTGCAACCGACAAATTTTAATTGCAACCTGACTTGAGAACCGAAAAAATACGTGTAAAAATATTAAGAATAATGGTAAAAGGCTTACCAATCCTAAATGAGATTTAGTAAAGAAAAATGGAAAATATAACGAGAAAAAATATGAAGAAACAAACAAAACAAAATTACAAGCATACCTAGCTCCCTTAAAAAGGAAATCGCCGGACACAACGAAAAATCCGCACGTGTACATAGGCCCAATTTTGGTGACAAAAAGGAAAAACAAAAGAAAAGCCCATCATGCAAAGGGGACGGATAGGAGAAGGAAAACAAGGCCCAGACACACTTCCGGTCATACAGGTACCTAGCTACAACAAACGACAAAGCATCACACGAATCTCTTTGGTAAATCAGATGAAAAAGCTAAGAAACAACCGGGGGATAGGCGCGTCCGGGTCCTCCACACTATCCGCGCGCCACGCGTCCCTGGACGCGGTGAGAAAACCATGGGCCCATCTTATCCCGGCTTATCTCCTAGGTCTCTCTCCACCACTCGTTTCTTCTCCCGCTTTTTCTCACCTTTCTTCCTCGTTTTTCTCACCGGGAGAGAGGCACCGCACACATCCTCTCGGGCCGATGCTCCACCGCCGCTCTCCTCGTGTCCAAGCTCCACCGCCGTTCACGCACGCGCCGCTGCCGCAGCGCCCCGTCCAGCATCCCTGCGGATGGCGGTGTTGCAGATCCCCGGGACCAGACGAACCTTCGAGGTTGGCGCCTCCTCCCGGGACCAGACGAAGCTTCGAGCCAAGCGGCGCCGCCTCCCGCCTGAGGTGCTCCCACAGGTAGCCGGTGGCGCTCCGTTATGCGGGCGGTGATGCTCCATTAGGCATGCGGTGGCGCTTCTGTGGGTGGGCGGCGCCGCTCCCGCCGGAGGTGCTCCGTTAGGCGAGCGGTGATGCTCCCTTAGGCACGCGGTGGCGCTTCCATGGGTGGGTTACGCCGCCTCCCACCGGAGGTGCTCCCGCATGCAGCTGGTGGTGCTCCGTTAGGCGGGCGGCGATGCTCCGTTAGGCATGCAGTGGCGCTTCCATGGGTGGGCGGCTGGCAGCGGTGCTCCCTTAGGCGGGGCGGTGATGCTCCCTTAGGCGGATATCGTTTCTCCCGTAGGTGACTAGAGATGCTCCCATGGAGGAGCGGAGGTGCTACTGGCGGTGCTGCCGTTTGTCAGCGGCCATGCTCCCATAGGTTAGCGGAGATGCTGCCATGGATGCGCGGTGGTGCTTCTGTAGGGCGCCGAGGTGCTACCGTATGCTGGCGAGAGTGCTACCACCGTCAGGCTGTGGTGCTACCGTGGGCCGACGGGAGTGCTGCCTTGCCGGTCGGTTTGTGCTGCAAGCGACGCCGCGACAAGCATCTTCTCCGGCGACGGCCATGGACTCGACAGAGAGGCGCCGACGCGCGCGCAGCTGTGTGGGAAGCTCGTGATGTGAAGCCTCGGCTACGGATCGCAGGGAGTGCTACCTTGACAGTTGCAGTTGGAGCACGAGGGAGTTTCCTCGCCGGCGACGGTCGTCGTTCGGCGAAGCTCCATAGCGCCTCAGCTCCGAGTCATGCAGGTGGTTCGTGCGGGGGCAGTTTTTTCTTTCTTTCTTTTTGGAACGGTTTATGGAGTTGCAAGGGGTGGTGCCCTTAAACGGCCGAAGAACCAATCCTATCCCAGGACACGTGGCAAGCACCGCATGCGGGGGATCGAAAGTTTTGATCCCTGGGGGACGCTCAGCGTTACCCTAAATCAGATGGTTACAAAGTTGACTGAGAAATAACTTATTTTTCAGCTAGCTGAGAAATAGCAAAATGGATTTATTTTTTTGGTAAGGCACACACTGGACATAAACCAAAGGTACCCATAGTTGCATGGGATGTTTCAGCCCTAAGGAAGAGCCTTAATGTTTGCGTCAATTAATGTTTGCGTCAACGGAACCTTCCGGCCGGCTCGTTGAAGGTGATTTCGCACATAAGTAGTCCTTGGCCGATCGGAGTGGGGTATCATCGAGCAACACCACACACATCCATCCATCAGAATATATACTAGTACTCCCTCCGTAGCATACATCTTTTTTTTCTTTTTGTAGCATTGCTTTTGCTTCCATTTCAGGATGGAACAATGAAACCCAATAAGCTAGCCAGCTAGCTGCATCTCATCCACGCACGGCTTGTGCTCCGGTGCGGTGTGGTTCTGGTTGCGCCTGCCCACGCGCGTGGCTCCGGCGAGCTCACCATTGTGTGGATCGTTTTGCTTTGCTTTGTGGAAAGGTGAAAAAGCTACAGATTCTGGCCCGCCTCTCCTACTGTTCGATGCATCTACCGCTTTATGTCTGTACCCTTCCTAATCTACCTGCCGCGCGCAGCTCCTTTCCATTGTGCTCCACATGTAAGATAGATCCCGCGAGAACGACGACTTCATTTATGCTACTGAGATTTTGACTGCTGGATCGAGGAGAATCACACACCCAGGGATCCATGGAGCTGCCAATGGTCATCAAGATACATATATCATCTGAGTGGAACCTCTAGGTTTATGTTCGTAGCATCAACCATGTTTTAGGTATGTGGTGATGTGTGCATTTGCATTGTAACGAAAAATTTGCATTTGCCTAAATTTGTTTCAAAAATATCTACTTCTTTCCCAGCCCTGCCCTAGCACTCGACATTGATGAACACTGACGCTATTTTAGAATCCTGAAGTTATATCAAATGATATATAGTCCCTCCGTTCCATATTAGATGAATCCCATATAGATGTATCTAGACATATTTTAGTACTAGATACATCTATTTGTGAGTCATCTAATATGGAACGGAGGGAGTAATACTTTTGAGCTAGAAAATTAAGGTAGAATATTGAATATTGGAAACACTCGACTTTGATGAACCCTAATGCTATTTTAGAACCCTCAAGTTGTATCAAATGATATATAATACTCGCTCTATCCTGTAAAGTGTCCCTGATTTTTGCTGGTCAACAACTTACAATTTTGTTAGTTGAATGCCATAATAGCTCTCACCGCGATCCAAAAATAATTGCTACATGGACCCCACTATCTTTCCATGTATTATCCGTGTTCTCAATCCCACCACTCACCACGCAACACGTCTATATACCCATCCACATCCCTTTACCAATTGCTTCACCGCAAATGTATCACCACACCTTCAATTGTATGCATGGCTAGTACCTCCATCTCAGCCAGCATTCATGTGCATTCGCCTCCCAAGATGGAGGCCACCACAAGTACGGCGAGGTCCGATGACACAAAGTGTAGCTTAGATCTTAGTAGCACTAATGAAGAAGGTAAACGTGGATATTGTGGGCGTAGACGCCGCCCGTGCCTTTATTTTTTTAGCAAGTAAATTCGTGACGGCTTGATTTCAATGTATTCATTTTTTTTCTATTTTGATTTAGTGAGTTCATCCTGCAATTTCCGAATGGTGATGTGATTTTGGAAAATTGAAACTCTCTCTAATATCCGAAAACGGGAATGGTTTTCGTAGAAAGTTCATCAAGTTTACATAGAAAAAGAAAGAAAAAATGAAATCAGTGTTTGATCTCCTAATTAATCAAGATGAGTGTGCAAAAGGAATCGAGGAAAAGAGGTTGAGTCGGTATCGCATGGCGGTGAATGCTGGCTTTTGGATATGTGGTGGAGCAAGTTGGAAAATGACCGCTCGAGTGGGTGACCGTGAGGTAGCCTTTTCTTTTGGGCAACTATGCATAACTCTTCTGGTTCTAGGTACTTTTTTGGGTCCGATATAGAATTGTCTTGGTTTCCATTTATTTCCAAGCCCGGCCATAGCAGCTTGCCCTTTTCTTGGATTATTCATTCAGGGTGACAGATCAAAAGCTACAAAATATCTAGTTGTGCTCTTTGTGTGGACTAGCTAGCATGCATAAGATCGTGTGGGATTCGGTCTCCACGTTGGCTAGAAATCATCCATGGATCGCTCATATCTATTCCTTCCCGCCCATTAATCCTGCCATCACCTTTTCACTAATCCTCGGATCGAATCTTTTTGTTGTTAGCTATATGAAGGCGGGGACAACCCTAGCTACAAGTGCGCACAGAGGACACAGTTGCTGCTGCACTTCCTTCCCCCACGGACGACACACTTCACCTTCAGCTCGATCAATTCCTCACTAGCTACAGATATGTCCATGTCATGCGGCGTGTGCGGCCTGAGCAACTGCCCGCGCTACCAACACCACATCAACCCCGCCCCCGCGTTCCCCGTTCAGCATCACGAGCCCCCGCTGCTGGAGTACCAATTCTTCGGCCAGGGCCACGCCGGCAACAACGTGGGAACATGGCCACCGCCGGTTGACCACCACGGCAGGCTGCCGACGTTTCATGGCATGCAGTACCCAACACCACCACATGCACACCCAGCCGAGCTGATCACGCTCGAGGTGGAGGCTGCCGGCCGACACATGGAACTACAGCCACCGGCGAGATCACCCACCATCGTGAGTACTGCATAAACTAAATTATGCCCGTCCTCCAGTTTATCATATTTGTGTTAGCTGATGCTCCTGACCGATCGATTTCCTTTGAGAACAAACAGGTGTTGGCAGACAAAACTCTAAGCTAGCTAGCGCAATTGGAAACTACTAGTATAGTTGGTGCTTGGTACTCACATATACTACCTAAAGAACATTATGTTGTCAATAAAGAACAACACGTTTTTCGGGTATCAACTGATGCATAACACGTTTCTTGGCATGTTTGGGCTGTAGTAAATACTGAAAATGATATCAACAAAACCCTTTCGAAAGACTCAAATTTCCATGTACTACAAATTCGTGAATAGAAAATATATTGACGCGTAATGGATGCATCCTCTATTTTATGTGGTCAAGTATCTATTTGAACATTGTTTTTTTTTTCTTTTCCTTTTGAGTTTAGTCTCGCAATTGATCGATATTCGATCTCGCCCTGCGGGCCTGCGTATTGGCAGTGAAGGGCCTATATACTTTCTTGCCAAAACAATTAGTTACTAAATTTGCTAAATATCATTTGATTAAACAGGTCGAAACTGAATTTGCTAAGTGCTAACTAAATGTCTTCATGCACAATTATCAATCGGTACATGTAAGTTGTACCTGCACTCAAATTATAATTTTCTTGTTGATGATCAGATGCCATTCTGTGGGTGCTCGCTCACTGACACTGTGACAAATGGGGCGATAATGGCTATCGATGGACAAATGGTTATGGCGCCGCATCATCTAGCGATGCATGAGAGAGAGGCGAAGGTGATGAGGTACAGGGAGAAAAGGAAGAGACGGCGTTACGACAATCAGACCCGATACGAGTCCAGAAAAGCATATGCCCAGTTAAGGCCGCGTGTCAAAGGCCGCTTCGCCAAGGTACATGAAGAAGTCACCGTGCCATCGTCGCCGTCGCAATCTGCCTATGATCCTAGTAAACTTGACCTTGGATGGTTCCGTCAATAATATATGATAGAAGCTAGCTAAAATTATCCCATATAAAGGATCCTCCAATGAAAGGTTGTTCATCCAAGTAAAAGGGATATGTTGTCAATCAAATATGTGTGCGATGGTCAGAAAGCCAATCGAACAAATTTATGATTAAAACGGTTATGTGTATGGTTTCTAATTAAAAACAGGTGTATATATTGTACTAAAATAACTGGTATTTTATGATTTTGCTTTGCATACAATTATCTTCATTCCTTAATTATTCAGAACACTGTTTTTTAACGTATCATTTAATTCACCAATATTATATGCTACCAAAAATCTTCGAACAAGAAATTGTCGTATGTATAGCAACTTTCATCACTAGTAGAAAACATACCTGTGGTCCAGAGCCCCATTTGGCTCTAGACCCGGATGGCTTATGGACCGGGACTAGGGGGCGGGGCGGGGGGGGGGGGGCAGAGAGGGCGGAGGGGGAGAGACTAGTCCCGGTTCAAAGGCTACGAGGCCGCACCGGACTAGTCCCGGATCGAACGGGGCCTCCAGTCCCGGCTCGTAATACGGACGGGGACTAGAGGGGTGGTGGCAACCATTTCCCTGACGTGACCCCCTTTAGTCCTGGTTGGTGGGTCAACCCGGGACTAAAGGTCCAAACCTTCCGTCTCCCGCGTTCTTCAGAAGTTATTCCGAGCGATGAAAACAGATAAAACAGTACTGTAGCAGTACGACATTCTATGTTTATTCTCCCTAGCGCTCTCCCCTCTCTCTTTTCCCCAGAATCCACCATGAATCCAACAATGACTCGGTACGGGAATGTGCCTGCACATGGCAAGGCCTCTCTCAATGTCATCTACACGAACGACAGCGCCAAGGTCGTGGATTTTTTTTCCGATTTTGAGAAATGGCTTGAAAAGGATGATTACAAATTCACGGGCCTTGATCTCGAGTACACGGCCGATCAACGAGATGTTGCCTTCATCCAACTTTGTCACAAAAAACATGTCATGGTCTTCCAATGGGGAAGGTAATACGCAACTTTTAGTGAAAATAATTTTCCACAATTAATTGATCTTAGGATAGAAAAATTAGCATAGGGTAGCAACATGTCCATTTGAATCCTATGGGAAAGAGAAATTCCTCTTTAATTGTAGTGAAAGAATTTTCCTTATAGCTGCACCGTCGTGGGAGAACATGTCATAGTTAATTTAGGGGCTTCTTTTTATTCATAGGATAGGAAATTTGCATAGGATAACAACATGCATGTTGATGCGTCCATTTTGCATCACTATTTTATATGATAAGTTTACCTTATTCATTGATATTTCCCTATTAGAGCACTATACTTATGTTATTTCGTTGTTTTTTCCATGTTATATAGTTTTACGGAATTATAATCATAGTAAATCAGAAGGGATATTTTCTGGACGTGCGAAAAATCTGGAAAAATCAGAAAACGGGATTTTGTCAGAAATCACCCGGGTAGCCGGGAGCACCCAGGCGCCTGACAAGCGCGGGGCCCCTTTTGTCCGCGCTGGTGGGCCCTGGAGGCCCCAGGCCCCTCCAGTAGCTCCCTTCGGGGTACTGATACGTCATAAACGTATCCTTAATTTCTGATGTTCCATGTTGTTTTCTTATTGTTTCCCACATGTTTGCTATACACTTTATGCCATTTTTATCGATTTTCCGGACTAACCTATTGACAAGATGCCACAGAGCCAGTTCCTGTTTTCTGTTGTTGTTAGTTTCAGAAAAGTTGTTTTGGATATATTCTCGGAATTGGAAATATCGAAGCCTGGAAGTCTTAGAATTCTCGAAGGTTCCATGGAGTCCCGAAGAGACCCTGAGGGGGGGTCTTAGGGGGCCCACACCATAGGGCGGCGCCCCCCTGGGCCGCGCCAGGGGGTGGTGTGGGGCCCCTAGGCCTCCACCGCCTCTGCCCTTTTGCCTATTTAATCTCCCGAGACATAAACCCTAGGAGGATCCTACATTTTCCCGAGAAACACCCGAGGCCGCCGTCATCGTCATCCCGAGATCGGGGAAGTTCTGGAGCTCTCCCCGGCACCCTGCCGGAGGGGAAAATTATCACCGGAGGGGTCTACACCACCATGCCCTCCTCCGAAGTGATGAGTGTGTAGTTCATCCCTAGACTACGGGTCCATAGCAGTCAGCAACAAAGATTCTTGATAATATGATGGTAAATTATTCTGAATGGCATACCGAGAGAGCTACAACTGGTAAGAAGGTAAATTCTGTTGAGGAAACCTCCTCTTTGAATGAAAGACTTGATGATATTATGTCTATTCTTTTGAATTTCCAGGCTCCTATTGACCCAAATAATGTTCCTTTAGCCTCTTTGGTCACTCAAGAAGATCATGTTGATGTGAACTTCATTAAAAATAATAATTTCAACAATAGTGCTTATAGGAATAATTTTGGTAGAAACAATTATAGGCCATATCCTCCCAATAATAGGAATGATTATGTTAATTCCTATGGTAATTCATACAACAACAATAAAAGTGTACCCTCTGATCTTGAGAACATTATTAAGAATTTTATTAGTACACAAACTGCTTTTAATAAATTTGCCGAGGAAAAGTTTGGCAAAATTGATTTTCTTGCTTCTAAAGTTGATAGCCTTGCTCTTGATGTTGATTTTCTGAAACTAAAAGTTATGCCTCATGATGTTAAATAAAGTAAAACTTTGAATGCTATCCAAATTCGAATTGATGATAATGTTAGGATGTTAGCTGAATTGCATGCAAGATGGGAAAGATAAGATGAAATAGCTAGAAAGAATAATATAGCTAATGTTTGCACCATTACCACCACTAGTAAAACTGAATCTTCTCATGCTAGAAAACCTTCTACTATTGATGGTAAAGTAATTGGTGTTGGAAACACTCCCACTTCTGCTAGTAAAAATGCAAAACTGCCTAAAACTGCTAAAATGTTTCTGATAAAAGTGCTGAAATTTTGATAAACATGGGGGACAATGGTCCCATTATATTTGATAAAATGATCTTGACTTTGATGATTGCAACATAACTGTAGTGATTAAGTTCTTACAAAAGCTTTCTAGTTGTCCTAATGCTAGTGCTATGAATATGGCTTTCACAAAACATATTACAAATGCTCTCATACAAATTAGAGAGGATGAATTAAGATGTGAAGCCTCTATCCTCAGGAAGCTAGATGATGGTTGGGAACCTATTATTAAAATGGAAGTGAATGATTTTGATTTCAATGCTCTATGTGATCTTGGTGCTAGTATCTCTGTTATGCCCAAAAAACTCTACGATATTCTTGATTTACCACCATTGGAACCTTGTTATTTGGATATTCGTCTTATTGATAATGTTAGAAAGAAACCTTTGGGAGAGTTGATTATTTTCTTATCATGGTTAATAATACTCTTGTCCCCATTCATTTTGTTGTCTTGAATATTGAATGCAATGCTTCTTGTCCAATTGTTTTGGGAAGACCTTTTCTTAGAACTGTTGGTTCTGTTATTGATATGAAAGAAGAGAATATTAAATTTCAGTTCCCACTCAAGAAAGGTATGGAACACTTTCCTAGAAAGAGAATGAAGTTGAATTTTGATTCCGTTATTCGAACAAGGTACAATTTGGATGCTTTTTTACTTGAAAAATATTTGATTCCACTTTTCTGGGCCTAGCTAAAAGGCGTTAAAGAAAAACACTTCTTGGGAGATAACCCATGGTTTTATTTTTGCTTTGTTTTTCTCGGTTTTCTTTGATTCAAGGGGTTTTATACTTCTGTAGCAACTCCTGTGTATCTTTCTTTTCATGTTTTAGTAGTGCCAAGTAAGGTTTCTGACGAGAGTTGGAGTTGGTTTTGGGATTTCTGCGCAGGAAACAGATTTCTGCTGTCCACCATAAAAATCGTATAAAATCCAGAAAGATCAGAATGACCTGAATTTTTTTGTGCTTATTTCTCAGCTAATTACTCAACTTTTTTGTTCTTTAAGTTTTTCTATCCAAGCAACGTAAGTGCCTCAAAACATTCGTCTTTACAGACTGTTCTGGTTGTGACAGATTCTGCCATTTTTCTTACATTTGCTCTTTTGCGATGTCAAGTAGATTTCTTTGCTTCACGAAACATCAGTGGCTATAGATAATGTTTAAAAGTATCAATAACACTTGTTCCATACAGAACCAATGGATTTTTAATTGTTTCACTAACCCTCTAATGCGAATTACTGTTTGCGTGTGGTGTGAAGGAAGTTTTCAAGGGTCAAGAGAAGAGCTGATATATGTGATCAACAAGAGTGCAAGGTAAAAGCTTGGGGATGCCCCCATGGTTCATCCAAGAATATTTTTATAAGACTCAATCATCTAAGCTTGGGGATGCCCAAGGAATCCCCTTCTTCATCAACTATCTATCATGTCACTTCTCGTGAAACTATATTTTTATTCAGTCACATCATATGAAGTTTACTTGGAGCGTCTAGTTGTTTTTCTTTTGTTTTATTTTGTTTTCCTTGCTGAAATAATAAATTTGGATCCTAGCATTCTTTGTTTGGGAGAGAGACACGCTCTACTTTTTCGTTTGAATACTTTCTATGTTAGTATTCTTAGTTTTTCTTCTAGTTGCTGCAAAAAATTCATGTTTAGCTCTCATTTTCATTGCATCTCTTATTCAGAGCTGTTAGTTTTAGTAGTGTTATGTGAGTACTCTCATGTTTTCTTGTTGTATAATTTAGAGAGTTTTTGTTAAAGCATGTTTTGTATGGTCCTTGTTGGGAAAAGAAACTGCTGCTTGAGGTAGAATTTTTAACGGTGCAAGTAGAAGCTTGTATATACCGTGGCTAGAATTTTTCATATCATGCTAGATGTTATTTTAGTTTTAAAGCCATGTGGTTATTGAGTAGCATGATTAGGCTCAAATAGCTGAGAGTGTTTAATGTGCCATTGAAAGAATCATGAGTTGTTCTTGTCATATTGAAGCATAAATTTGTGGTGTTCTCATTTGAATGTTTTATTTGGTTGACTTGGCTCATGCTCACACCATGTTTATGACTATGAACCAGTCATGAATAGCCTCCATGATCATTTAGGTTTTGAACTTGTGGTACCAATTATGATTTGATTAATGATGTTTATGTCGCTATGCATGATTATGGCTCTTATGCTCTCTTGATTTGTCGCTTCCAGTCTTCTGCTAGCCTCCACCTGTACTGAGTATGAGCTCTACTCGTGCATCCAACTCCCAAAAACCAAAGTTTTCCCATTGTGTCCACCATACCTACCTACATTTGGTAATTAACCGCCACCCCAAAGTAAATTTCTCATGTGTTACCTTTAAAACTTTCAAAATTACTCATGTTTTGTGCTCATGTTTTAGCTCATGAGGACGTAAATAGAGAATCTTTATCTCACTTGTTGATTGGACTTTCACACCCTGGACTAGTGGCTTCATCTGCTTATCCAATGATAGAAGAGCTGATAGTCGGGGTGCCTAGCCCCAAATTAATAACACAAATTCTCTTCACTATTTTTGCCCCTGGTTTATCAGTCAAAGCATAATTGTGTGAACAAAAGAGAAAGAGGGATGACCTTCTACCCAAATATGTCCTTCTATGGGAGCTGCTCTTGTGAAGTCAAGTTGGCTTGTGACGTACTGTATTTTCTGTTTACCATTTGTTGACATAAGCATACACCTCTCTTAAAATATATACACTCCTCCACGGTATGTGATTGTTGGCATACAACCGAGGATTCGGTTAGCCCTGGTTTGTGTAAGATGGTTGGGAGGAGTGTCAAGCTTTTTATACCTCTGTTTAATAAAATAAAATCTCTAGCACATGAGTGATCCATGCTTCCCTCTGCGAAGGGTCTTTCTTTTACTTTTATGTTGAGTCTCCATCTTCTAACTTTATGCACAGTTAAGAGAGCATTGTTGCTATTCTGAGTTTTATGTGCATTTGTCCCAGAAATATTATTAATTTATTCATGATGTGTTATTGCCTGTTCTCTAATTATTTGTTCTAGTCTTCCTCATGAACTTTGAAGGTGTCCTGGCATTTATGTTTTGCCCCACTCTTAAGGACTAGTGAAATATCACTTTGACATGTTTTCTCTGTACTTGAAACAAACGTATATCTTTCGTTGCATTGTTATTCATGATCTTTTATTTGTGTTACTTCTCATGATGCAAGGTGATTTCTATGCTTTATTATTAAAATTCTATTTTTCATGCTTGTGTTTAAGTTCTATGATTTCAGCTTACTTATGCTTTTACATTAGTGATGATCAAGTTTATGTTGGTAGCATGTCACCTCAGAAATTATTGTGTTTTTATCGTTTACCTACTCGAGGACGAGTAGGAACTAAGCTTGGGGATGTTGATATGTCATAAACGTATCCTTAATTTCTTATGTTCCATGTTGTTTTCTTATTGTTTCCCACATTTTTTCTATACACTTTATGTCATTTTTATAGATTTTCCGGACTAACCTATTGACAAGATGCCACAGAGTCAGTTCCCTGTTTTCTGTTGTTGTTGGTTTCAGAAAAGTTGTTTTGGAAATATTCTCGGAATTGGAAAATTCGAAGCCCAGAAGTCTTAGAATTCTTGAAGGTTCCACAAAGTCCCAAAGAGACCCGGAGGGGGGCCTCAGGGGGCCCACACCATAGGGCTGTGCCCTCCCCCCTTGGCCGTGCCACGGGGTGGTGTGGGGCCCCCAAGCCTCCACCGCCTCTGCCCTTTCGCCTATTTAATCCCCCCGAGACATAAACCCATGGAGGATCCCACTTTTTCCCGAGAAACACCCGAGGCCGCCCTCATCGTCATCCCGAGATCGGGAGGGTCCTGGAGCTCTCCCCGGCACCCTGCCGGAGGGGGAAATCATCACCGGAGGGGTCTACACCACCATGCCCTCCTCCGAAGTGATGCGTGATTAGTTCATCCCTGGACTACGGGTCCAAAGCAGTATCTAGATGGTTGTTCTCTCCACTTCGTACCTCATGTTTAGATCTTGTGCGCTGCCTATCATGATCAAGATCATCTTTATGTAATGCTACATGTTGTGTTAGGTGGGATCTGATGAATGTTGAATGCTATGTCTTCTTATTATCAATCTATCATGTTATCTTCATGCTTATGTTATTTATGATCTTGCATGCTCTCCGTTATTAGTAGATGCTCTAGCCAAGTAGATGCTAGTAACTCCAAGAGGGAGTATTTATGCTCGATAGTGGGTTCATGCCTCCTTTTCATCTGTGCTCGAGTGACAGAAACGTGACGGATGGAGGATGTGCTGTTGCCATTAGGGAGAAAACAACAATGCTTTGTCTAAGGATGTTGTTATTGTTTACATTACACACTTTGCTTACTGCGATTATCTGTTGCTTGCAACTTAATACCCAACGTTTGTTCGGATGATATTCGGAGGGTGGATTATTAGTCATAGATGCAGTTGGATGACGGTCTATGTATTTTGTTGTAATGCCCGCATGAATCACATAGTAATCTTTATGTCTTGCATATTCACTACGGTGCAGCCTTCATTTCTATCAATTGCCCAGCTGCAATTTGTTCACCACACATGTTATTTATCTTTCACGGAGAGACACCACTAGTGAACTATGGACCCCGATCCATTTTCCTCATACTGATAAAACACCTACTTCTTTCATACTGCTCTCATACAGTTCCTACTATTTTCCACACCATATGTTTAACCTCTTTGTGTTCAGGAAAACTGGTGAGATTGACAACATCACTTCTTCGTTGGGGCAAACTGATTTGATTGTGTTGTGTAGGTTCCACGTTGCTTCTGAACCGGTAGTGCGCCCTGCCATCTCACCTGCTTCACCTTCTGAAGTTACTCCTTCCTCCTACTGGTCGATTCAACCTTGGTTTCTTTCTGAGGGAAACTTGCCGCTGCACTCTTCATACATTCCTCTTGGGGTCTCCCAACGAACATGTGATCACACGCATCAGGTACTTACCCCCCTTGACCTAAAAATCCCGAGGAGGCCCTTCGTAAAAAATTTGGCCACCTCTTCATGACGGAAACAACAAAGATAAGAAAACAACTTCCTAGCGGGGAGATTCCGCTAGGAAAATTTCCTCCCGGAGGGGAAATCCTCACCATCATCGCACCGGGCATCATCAAGGTCATCATCGTCATCATCATCACCCTCAGCACCATCATCCTCACCATCCACCTCCGTCCCGCTGTAACAATTAGGGTTCAATTTCGTTGTTTCCCACTAGATCTCTCTCTCTCTCTCTATGTGTGAATTTCTTGTTTGTATTTGATTCTTATGAGATTTATCGGTGTTTGCACTTTATAACCAGATTGTTATTTATCCATTTATCACCTCTGATCATCTATCCTATGATTTTTTGTGAGTAGTTCTCTTAGTTCTTGAGGACACAGGAGAAATCTAGTTGTTAGTAGTCATGTTTCGTTGAGTAATATTTGCTTGTTTGATATTTAAGTTATGTTGTTATTTCTCTTGTAGTGTTATGTGAATGCCGACTACATAACACTTCACCTTTTAAGGGCCTAGAGGAATGCATTGTGTGTTGGATTGCTTGTGGTGGGTTGACAGAGTGAAAGAAACCTAAACCCCAGCTTGCAATACTTCACATAAGGGGGTAGTAGATACCACAAGTTTATTGGTACGGTTAGATTTATTTCTTAATTACTTTCTTGTATTTGCGGACACTTGTAAGTAGTGTAATCGTAAGTGTGCATTAGTCTTGAATAGTACGATGCACTAGCATAGTTCTACCCACTGTTCAAAATATCATCCGATATGCCGATTTATCAGCCGATTTATCGCTTATCGGGTGGTGACCGATAAGATAAATGAATATCGGTAGAATTTATCATTCGTGTCATTTTATCATTCTTATAAGCGATTTATCGGTCGATATGCCGATAAATCGGCCGATATATCGATTTTCCAGCACTGGAACATATGATTAATGACATCCATCATAAAAAAAATTAGTATTATTAAATACAATATATCTATATATCATAATTCAGAGTTTTAGTGCCAATATGATATATTTTTATCGCATATTTTTTTGATGTTTTAGTGCTCGATTTGGGATTTACAAGAAAAATGGCCGATATATAGTCGACCGATAAAATCGATTTATCGGCCGATAAGCCGATATATCGCTTATCATGGACCGACCGATAAGTTAATGATAAGCGATATCCTGAACATTGGTTCTACCCACATAACACTTACCAAAACGATAAAAATTAATCAATGGTGTGTGATGAAAATAACTAGATGAAATCTCCCGTGTGTCCTCAGAAACGTCTTAGCCATTATAGAAGTACCATAGGATTGTCCTTTGTGCTAAAAAGTATTGGGCCACTTGCATCAAATATTTAGTTTCTTTGTTATTTACTTGTTATTGCTTCGTTATTATTAAAAAATACCTAAACAATTGTTCTCTAGTGTTTACAGTGAAAATCTACTTGAAACTATTTATCAATACCTTCTGCTCCTCGTTGGGTTCGACACTCTTATTTATCGAAAAAGTTACGATCGATCCCCTACACTTGTGGGTCATCAAGAATATTTTCTGGCACCAAAATTTTCGGGGAGTGTAGCGCTATTGATAAGTGGAATTGGTAAGAAAACCTATTACTATAACTATTGGTTTTACTATTATCTGTTTATTTTGCTGAATCATGGAATCCTTTAGTGTTGGTTTCTTGTGCACTTACATTCAAAGCCATACTTCTATACAATGCACTATCTTGCGGAAACTATCCTACATTGAGTAGAACACCTTTCTTTAAAATGCTATTGTATCTTATTGCTTTTCTTGAGCATGACTAGTGTTTGAACAATATATATGGAGAGTAATGATCCCATTGTGTGCATTTTGTATTCAAATACAAGATCATAAATAATGCACAAATCTTGGACGGTCTATACTATATGTGTTTGAACACTTGTTGTCTTAAATTCCTATTTTTATCCCGATGACGTGTCTCTTTGGAAGACGAACATTTTTCTCTTGGTACTTTGTGTGCCATCATGAAAAGTGTAGAGGGTTAGGTTTATTCTTTGATATTTTTTTGGTATTTTCTCAAAAGTTTCCTCAATCATGTGTTGATCTGGGTTTTTGATATAATTTGGACACCTCTTTTGCTTGTCTCTCTTCTGAGTGCCTTCTCGGTTTAATTGGTGTTTTTGTCAAATTTTTATCTTGTTCGGTTCTTGAAAGTTTTACGCATGTATATTTACTACATGTATATCTTAAGGCATGCTTACTTTCGTTGATCCAATATAAAGGATAAACTCCACCAAATCCTAAATGGCTAAGATGTGCATGAAATTCAATTTCATATCAATATGCACATATTTATGTGGAGTTTGTCCTATGTATTGTAGTTGGTCTAACTACTTCAGGCCCAATGAGTTTGGGTACCATCTTGTATTTGAATTTCGTTTTTAGGTACAATGGAGATGCATTGGTTGCTTGCCTCATTCATAAGGAAGGTGTTCTAACCATGGGATTATAGGAGTCAAGCTTTGCTGATTAACGAACTCGCATCTTCTTCATCACCAATGCTATCCCGGTAACAAGTATCTACCTCATTCATACACTTCTAGATTTCAACCTTGCGTAGGTTGCATCATGGCATGAATCCCTTTTGTTGCAGTTCCTGTGGTTCTTGCAAATGTATTATCAAAAACATCTTTATTGCAAATGTGAGTAAGCCGAGATGATGACATATCAAGGGGGGTGCTTATAATAATTTACATGATTCACCAATCCCAAATATGTTAATCTAGCAATTTCTAATAAAAGTCTCCCATGTGCAATATTGATGAATTCTCAAAACCATTTGCCTTTTTGTGATATGCATTACCTTTCTCGGAGCATCCCAACTATCACTTTTCCCTTGTGGATATTTGTGATGCTTTGATGAGTTTTTTTATTGTTCATCTATATCTCTTTAAGGTATAATTGAGTTTTGTGTTATGCCTTTGAAAAAATCCTTATTCTTGTATTTATGACTATCTTGGATATCATGTTCTTCACCTTAGTACCTATTTTGTATGTGCATATTTCTTCGTGGACTTATATCTTCGTGATTGGTGTCTACTTAGAAACTTATACACATGAGAATAGTTACATCTTTAATTGATATTCCAATTCCTTAGTGGCCACCTTTTATTGCTTTTTATTCTTTGGTGGTTCCTAAAAGTCGCACGCTTTGTTTTTAATTTGGTACTCCTTTTGCATCCTTGAGCTTGTGAACCTATCATTTTTTTTAAAATCTTCTTAGTATCTCGGTTGGTCCTTTCTTATGTTGAATCTTTTCTTTGATATCCTTTTTTGCTCAACCATATCTTTGGTGCAAGTGCCGTTATTTGTTTTAATTTTATGAACTCTTGCACTTATTGTGTGTTGTAGTTGACTATGGGGGAGTGATGATTCCATATTTGTGCACTCATCAATAGTGCATAAACATTGGGGAGTTTCTCCATTTTTTCTAGAACTATCTTGTTGGATCCTTTCGATTGCTTGTCTTCCGGGAGATGTTTAGAAGGATATTTTCTTTGGAATCTTTGGATCCTCAATATAGTTTGATTTCCTCCAAATATTCATCATTGGATAAGTGATTTGATTTCACTCAAATTTTGAGAAATGCACAATTTGTGGAGGAACTCATATTATATTCACCTTCTAATTTTATCCTCCAATTTCAGCAATGGATGCCAATGCGGGAGATGTTTTAGAGGGTTTAATGGAATTTGGTCTTATGCTTTAGTTTTTTCTTAAGCATTTGCCTACCATGATCTTGCATATGTGCTCAGTGCTTTGCATGGGCTCTTAATTCATTATATAAACACTCGTAAAAGGGATTGACATCAATTACCAAAATGGGGGTGATTGAAAGTGCATGGTGCCCCCATGTGTGGCTTTGTTAATAAATAACAATCCTTATGGACTAATGTTTGCATTGAGATATACTTATAGATATTTTTCATGGGAAAATATTGGAGTTCATGTGTTGGACTCTAGAAGCTTTCAAATGATGGACATTATTATACTCAAGGATTCATATGAAGAATGGTCATGTATAGAGCTGACAATATTGCAAGTATGTATTTAAGAAAAGGATTAGGTGGTCTTTCATGATTATCTTCAAGACATCATAAATTGAAGAGAGAAGAAAAGATACAAGGTTGATCAAGCTTGTGATCAACACAGAAAGTTGCATTCATGTACCAAGTGGGATTATGTATCTCGTGGTATGATAAGAAATTGTCCATATAGCTTTGTGAACTAACCCATGATATGTGTGTGTCATTTCTATGTGTGGTTAGGTATCTTTCCACGGGCTTTCCAAAAGGAAGATTTTATATAGCCCATTGTGTATGACATCAAGTGGTGATCGCCATCAAGGTTGTGAAGTTAAATTTCCTTAGGAGCATCTCGATGAGATCACATTCTTTGAAGCTTGCTACTCATTTGGAGAATGTGGCCATATGAAGATTTTCCGAAAAGGATCTCTCCCGTAATGGTGTATGGGGGAGCTACTTGCAAGTCTTCATCAAGCGGAGCATGTGCTAGCAAGAACCATGAAGAAAGAGGATCCAAATTCAGATATTTAGTCATTATCTAGCTCAAGTGGAATGCTCAAGGAAAAGGTATGATCTTGATAGGATTCGATAGTCGTTCTATCAAGAGGGGCTCTCAAGTGAGTAACTTGATCGAATCCTTGTGGAGAGCTCAAACCTTTGCATACTTGGCATATCATATTTATTGGTTCTTATTTGTCTTTTCTCTTTGTGGGGTTTTTGTTCTTTTCATGATCTTCATGACAAGCCAATGTTTACCGAAAACGGATTTCGTAAGTAAAACTTGTTACGTTTTTGGTGTTGAAGGTTTTACTGGTTGTTCCTTATAGAGAGGCGAAACCTTTCCCCATTTTTTATATTCCCTTGTTGTAAAATAATGTTTCTCTACATATTCTTGTAGTGCTTGTTTTGGTGATTTCGACGAGCCCAATATCATAAAAAACGGAGTCCTGTTGAAAAAGTTATTGCAGTTTTCGTTTTGGTGTTTCTATTAGTTTATTTTTGGAAAAGCGGATATTCCAGCCCAACAATCCGTCCGGCATCTGCGTGCCCCGTGCCAAAGTCCTTAGCCAAATTTTTGCCACCCCCCCACCCCCCGAAAAACCATGGGCGGAAATTCCGGTCCTAAGGCTAAATTTCCGTCCTAATATCCCGCCCCAAGTTTTCAGGCAATGCCTCTATTTCGTGTGGACCTATAAAAGGCCACATTCTTCCCCAAAGTGACTTTCTTATCAAAGCATGTTTTCCCCCTCTTTCTCTCACCATTGTTGACCTCGGAAAGCTTTGCCCCCTCTCAAATCCCTCCCATGATTCTTGCATATCTTTGAGGAAAAAGCGAGAGGAGATCTAGATCTACATTTCCACCAATCCATCTCTCTTCTAAGTGAAGGGAACCTAGTAGATATTGATCTTGGAGTTGTTTGTGTTTCTCCTCCTCTGTTGTTCATCTCTTATTACCAAATAAGTATTTTGTACTTTGTTGGAATTCGAGAGTGAAGGATTTGAGCACTTGTGCTGTTTCCATTTGCATTGGTTGCATCGGTTTGATCTCAACATGAGGATTCGTGGAAGTGAAATTTTGTGGACTTGTTACTCTTGGGTCTTGGACCCTAGACGACTTGTGGTGTTCTTGGGAGCCTACAATTGAGTTGTTGATGCGTGCCCCAAGATTGTGGTGACCTCGAGAACCTCTAATTAAGTTGTGGATGCATGCCTCGAGATTGAAGGTTACCAACAGTGGAAGGTGAACTAGGCCTTTGTGGCGAGGTTCATCGGAGAATAGGGTGAGTCATTTGTGGTGTTGAGTAGGCACGTTGTGGCGATCTCACACCCCTCCAATAAGACATACTCCCCACAAAAGGAGGAACTCGAGAATAGATCATAATCTTTGTCTGCCTCCGTTATTTCTATACCCGAGCTATTTACTTATGCACTTTACTTTTTGATAGCCTTTGTGCATGAAGTTATATATCTTCCTATCACCTAGTTACTTGTCTTTCTTAGCATAAATTGTTGGTTCACATAGTTGAGCCTAGAATTTTAGGTTGTGTGCTTGCTAATTTAAACACCTAATTTATTTCCGTATTTAGCAAGGCTTAACTGAAAAAGTTTTAATCTCCTATTCACCCCCTCTAGGGGACATCGTTGTCCGTTTAGTTCCCTCGTTCTTCATGAACACACAGAAGCCATCATGGGTGTTGATACCTTTGATCTGGATTACCAAATGCAGTATGCAGTTTTTTTTCCTTGAGACCTAAGGTTTTATCGAATCGGAAAGTAGGTACTTGATGAGACCAATCGTTGAATCCATAGAAAGCTTGCTAATTACTGTTTTACCGGACCATTTCTTGTATTGAAAAATAAGGTTGTTATGAATGATTAAAAGTAGGCATGGTCTTAAGGTTTCACCTACAGCAGTGCATTAGTAGCATGGGATAAATAAGATCAAATTAACACAATTTAGTATAATTAATACATATCTATTTAGATGTATGTAGGTAATGCATCCATAGTCCACTATGCCTCCGAGCACGGGTTAACGTATAGTAATGCGTCCAACCTTGGCCATGTATTGTTTTCGTCTTGAAGGGTTGCCTCGATATTTAATTCTAAAATAAAGACGAAAGTAATAAGTACGGTGATGTCATTGTTGTTCCCGAGAGATCCTCTTCCAGTAGTCTTACTGATCCTCCTCTCACGAATGTTCTTGATCAATCTTTCACTTCACTCTCATTATACCTTTACCTTGATCACTCTTCGGGGTCTTGGGTACTTGACAAGTCCTAGGAGTGAGGCACAAATAGTAGAACACACACAAATAACATAGATGAACTCATTAGACTAATTATCTCATTGGTTAGATCAAGAACATATTTGTAAGGTTAGGCCTCAGCCCATAGCCTAGGGGAGACTACTCACACATCGCTGTCATATCAACAATAGAAAACATTGAGACAAAAATAGTACTTGGATTGAATAGATTGATAGTTTATACAATGTTGTCAATCGCGGTGGTGGTGATGATGTGTTGGAGATGCAGCAGCACTTCGTGGTCTTGCGTGGAGAGACCGGTGGTGATGGTATGGTCTGAGGCTCTTTTTTTGGGGATGTTTCTTCTCCTTATGGGTATCTAGTAAGTGGACTAGGGTTTTGGGAAATTTCCTTCTCGAATTGGCTCTAGGTGCTTTGATGACTTTTTGTCGATTTGATTTGACGGTGCTTCTGACACTGGTACGTTGGGCGATACGGTCGCCACTGACTATACCGTGGTCGTTAAAGTGTGCTGCGAGGGAAACTTTTAATGCTTTTCTTATCTTTATCTTTTCATTCCTTTTAGCCATGATTTAGTGTGATTTTCCTATCCAATATCTACAATAAAATAATGACATGGAGATTTGCAAATAAATTGCACATTAATGATTAGTGGCAGGTTTAGAGTGATATCTCTAGCATTTTCATGACAAATATACGGTTTAAACATAGATAAAGATGTTCCGTTTTTGGACGCACCAACATTCCCAAGCTTAAACCTTGATCGTCCCGCGAGTAATAAAATCATAAGGAACTCAGTGTTTAAAATGAAATAACTAGAAGTTTAGTTCACTTAGAATTTTTTGTCTCGTTGCTCACACTTCCTACAACTGAAAGCTTAATATAAATAGTGTAACAACAAAGTATCATAGCAGCTTCAATAAGCCAACACAAATAAAACAAAGATCATATTAACAGGGACATTTAGTAATGTAAGAATCATTCTACTTTCTATAGAAAACACAAGCCTGCAAAGGATATTTAGAAGGATTAAATTTATCATAATAAGAGTGTGAGAGAAATCTTCGAATAAGCATAACTTGACAGTAGCTCATTAACTCCCACTGACATAAAGTAAATGGCTCTATAATGCACTTTTTCTTTTCATTGAATTTCAAGAACATTAGCTTAATAGTAATGAGACCATGACAAAAAAAACATATGTTTGATCAATATTGTGAACGCAAAGTCGGGCTGCAATAATTGTCACAACTTTAAATTCACTCGTGACTTGGGTATTAGGGTTTTCCCTCAGATATTTCGATTGCTAGAGGAGTGTCTAGCCTGCTTAAGTGCATAACTCCCATGAGAGTACTGATAATTTTAACCACTATAATTTTTTTGTTACAAGTGTTAAACCAACTCATAGCCGGAATCTGAGATTAGCTCTGGTAGATCATTCATAGGCTAGCGGAGTTGTCAGCATCCCATGGACGCAACAAGGTGTAGAGGCACGCGTAAAGAAATATCTACTACTGTGATTAACACCACAAACTTTTGGCCTGAATCTCAGTTACCGCTAGGGATATATTCTATCAGACAAGTCTCTTCAAAAGCAATATTCGAGAAAAATAACATTAGATACTATGGGGTTGATTACGTCTCGCATTAGACTCGTCAAACAAATTTTGTACATCACTGATAGCGGGTAAACACACGCTCGTTGGGAGACCCCAAGTGTAAGGTATGAAGAATACATCAGCAAGTTTTCCCTCAGAAAGAAACCAAGGTTTAATCGACCAGTAGGAGAAAGAAATCACTTCTAAAGGTTGATGACAGCTGAAGTTGGCAGGGCGCACTACCAGGCTCAGCAGCAACGTGGAATCTGCATAACACAATCAAAATACTTTGCCCCAATGAAACAACGAGGTTGTCAATCTCACCGGTTTTGCTAACAAAAAGGATTAGACGTATAGTATGGAAAATAGTAATTTTTTGCAGTAAATGAAAAGAGAACATTGATGGCAGTGAATGAGAGGAAAACAATGATTGCAGTAAAGAAAACAGCGTTTGTCGTGGTTATATTATCAGTGTAAAAGAATGAGCCAGGGTCCACAGCTCACTAGTGGTGCCTCTCCACAAAAGATAGATAACATGCTAGGTAAACAAATTACAGCTGGGAAATTGACAGATATAAAGGTTGCACCGTAGTGCACATGCATGACATGAAGATTACTATATGATTCATGCGGGCATTACAACATAATTCATAGACCGTTATCAAACTGCATCTGTGACTAATAATCCACCCTCGGAGTGTCATCTAATCAAACCTTGGGTATTAAGTTGCAAGCAACTGATTATTTCCTTAAGTAAAGTGTGTAATGTAAACAATCAAACCATTTTTTCTCCCTAATGGCAACAGCACAGCCCCCATCCGTTACGTTTCTGTCACTCGAGCGTGAATGAAAGGGAGGCATGAACCCACTATCGAGCATAAATACTCTCTCTTGGAGTTAAAAGTATCAACTTGGCCATAGAATCTACTAGTAACGAAGAGTAAGCAAGATCATAAATAACATAAACATGATAAATTGATAATCACTTGCAATAGCATTCAATATTCATCGGATCCCAGCAAACACAGCATGTAGCAATACAAACAGATGATCTTGATCATGTTAGGCAGCTCACAAGATCTAAACATGAGGCATAAAGAAGAGAAGACAACCGTCTCGCTACTACTATGGACCCGTAGTCGAAGGGTGAACTAATCACGCATCATTCTGGAGGCAGGCATGGTGATGTAGAGCCCTCCGGTGATGATTCGCCCTCCCGGCAAGGTGCCGGTGAGAGCTTCAGAACCCTTCCGAACTAGGGTTGACGATGACGGAGGCTACAAAACTTTTCGTGGATGGAGGCTCGGGTATTTAGGGTTAACCCGAGGAGGAGCTTAAATAGGCGAAAGTGCAATATCGGTGGGCAGCTAGGGGGACACACCAGCTGGGGGCACGGCCAAGGGGGACGTGTGATACGTCCATTTTGCATCACTATTTTATATCATAATTTTCTGTTATTCATCGATATATTTCATGTTATGATGCATCCCTTATGTTATTTTTATCTTACTTTGCATGTTTTATAATTTTTGGAGAATAAATACCGGGACCAGAAATCTGATGGAAAAAGCACCGTCGAGATACCATATTTCAGAAGATCAGAAGAAGAAGGCGGACATCCGGGGTTCCTAAAAGTCCCGAGGAGGAACACAGCCAGAATGAGAACCAGAGGGGGGCCACTAGGGGCCCACACCTAGCGGTGGCGTGCCCTCCCCTGGCCGCGCCACCTAGGGGTGTGGCCACCCTGGCCCACCTCCGGGGGTCATCTTTGGCCCCCCTGAACCCGAGGGAACCCTAAGCCTAGTTCCATCCTCGAATAATTATTCCGCCGCCGCTGCGGGGTGGAAAACACACGAGAGAGAAAGGCTCTCTGGTAGGGAGAAATCTGTTAGGGAAATTCCTCTCCGGAGAGGGAAATCACCGCCATCGTCACCGTCATCGCTCCGGGCATCATCAAGATCGTCATCATCTTCATCACCACCAGCACCATCACCCTCATCATCCACCTTCATCCCGATGTAACAATTAGGGGCCTCTATCGTTGTTTTGGATTAGATCTCTCTCCCGGTGTGGATTACTTGTTAGTAGTTGATGCTTGTGAGATTTATCGGTGTTTGCACTTTATGACCATATTGTTATCATCCATTATATCACCTCTGATTATGATCCATATGATGTGTTGTGAGTAGTTCGTGTTGTTCTTGAGAACATGGGAGAAGTCAAGATTGTTAGTAGTGAAGTAATGTTGAATAATATTAATGTCTGATATTTAAGTTGTGGTGTTATTCTTCTAGTGGTGTCATGTGAACGTCGACTACATGATACTTCACCATTTATGGGCCTAGGTGAATGCATCGTGTATTTGGATACTAATTATGGGGTTGCCGGAGTGACAGAAACCTAAACCCCCTTTAGGAAACCATTACACGAGGGAGCGTAGGATCCCGGAGTTTAAAGCCGTGGTTAGATTTATTTCTTAATTACTTTCTTGTAGTTGCGGATGATTGCAAGGGGTATAATCACAAGTATGTATTAGTCTTGGATGGGACGGTACATTAGCATAGGTTCACCCACACAACACTTATCAAAACACCAAAGTTATTCAGCTGCATGGAACAAAAGCACTTGACAAAAACCTCCCGTGTGTACTCGAGAACGTATGTTGATCATAAGTAAACTCACCGGCTTGTCCTTTGCTGAAGAAAGGATTGGGACACTCGCTGCAATTATTACTACTTCATTTTATTTACTCGCACTTTATTTATCTGCAATATCAAAAAAAACCTACAAATCTGTTTTCCAGTATTTACAGTTATTCCTTCATCGAAACTGCTTGTCAACACATTCTGCTCCTCGTTGGGTTCGACAATCTTATTTATCGAAAGTGCTAATGTGTGGCTCGGGTATTTCGTCGAACACCTCGTGTGCATAGTAAAATAACACACAATAGCACTCACCTCTCTCACTCCTCCAAGAAAAAAAACAGAGGGAAGGGGGCAGCTGGGAGGCAGTATATGTAGGGGGAAGGGGGGGCATTGGTCCCGGTTTGTGGCATGAGCCGGGACCAATGCCCTTGCGCGTGCAACGTGGCCTATGGCGAGGCATTGGTCCCGGTTCATGCCACAAACCGGGACAAATGCCTGCTAACGAACCGGGACCAATGCCCTCAGGCGATTTCTGCTGCCTCGGGCGCACAAACCGGAACCAATGCACAACATTTGTCCCGAATTTTGATGCAACCGGGACTAATGCCTTTTCTTGTCCTGGACGAAAGCTGTTGTTTCCACTAGTGCATCTAGCTTGTTTAATACATCAATGTAAATCTATACAATGTCACTTAAGAATAAAAGAAATATAATAGGTAGAGAATTCAAAGGGTAGGTTGTATTGGTTTGTTCAATTGATGTTTGCTTCACTCAATCGGCCATCCCCGGATATTTATGGGGCTGCTGGACTTTCCACGCAAGACAAGGATTATAATATTTGTGTGTTTATAGTGTTTGAATCAGGATCCAAATCATATCTTGAACTAGGCAAGCTTCCGTAATCTTTGTATTGGAGTCAAACTTTGTAGTTCTTCAAGCGAGAGTCAACTTCTTTCTATATTATAGCCTTGATCGGTCGATTTAGCTAATTTCTTTGCACCATTCCTCACATCTGAGTGATCCCGTCCCGCCTTATAGCTTCTTCTCCTAAGTGTTCATTGGATATGTCAGCCAGAGTTATCAGTTGCAGAAGGAACTTCGTATCTAGCAGGTTTTGGCCAAAATTGATTGCTAACATGTACCACATATCTCAGCCTACCTCTTGTCCTACGGAAGGCTTCCGACTCACAACATCAACCCTTGGTGGATAAGACGGGAAAAATCGGTTGCCGCCATAGAGTTCCAAGCTCTTTAGCTGGGGAGGTAGAAAAGTTTTGTCCACACAACCCTTCTCGCCATTACTCTTCACTTGATGATGTTTGTTTTATCTCCGTGTGAAAACTGTCAACTCGTTTGAGGCCATCTTTCGCGTCTTCCTATGAAAAGGGAGGAAATACGTCAAAAGGGTACATTTCCTAGTGGCGTGTGATAAAGTGGCTTTCCCAAAAGCCTATGGTGGCATAGGGGTGCCTTCTTCTGCTTCTGAACATGGATTCTTGTGCAGATGCCCGTGGCTTCAAAGGTCTAACCACTCTAACCATGGATGAGTTCAACATCCAAGTACCTCAACAATTATTGGCGATTCATGACGTAGCCACAATGATGATCCATTGAGACGCGTGTGTCACATGCAGAGCCGCATCGAACCCGATCTGTTGTTGCATGGGAAGTCCCATACCGCCACCAGCCTCAGAAACGTCGTCACCACCTCGAGATACATACTCCAAGTCGCCCACCCGATCCCGGAGGCAGCCACCGTCGAAGAAGAGGGGCCGCCGCCTCAATTCTTGATGCTACGGGGAGCACCCACGGCGACGTCAGCCGCTGGTGTCGCCCATACAACGGCATCCGGCACCACGACCGTCAGATCCGGGCATAAGGACTTGAATCCCTCGCGCGTCGCCACCTGGTCAGACACACTCGACCTTCCGACTTTGCTGACGAGCCGGCCAGCCCCAGACCCAATGCACGCCGTAGCCAGAGTGCTACACAAACCCGCTGGCCCGAGAACCAAGCCGCCACGCTGAAGGCAGGACCGTCGGGTCAGCACCGGCTGCTCACGCAGCCACGGCCACCGGCCACCACCAAAGGAACCCAGGGCCGACAGACGCATCAGGCCGGAGGCCTCCCTTCGCGCAAGGACCGAGGAGGTGAGAACCCGCGGGGGCTTCTGCCCCTGGTATCTTCCCGTGGCGGCGGCGGGTGGGTGGGATGGAGGAGATGCGGGGCAGCGACGGGTAGGTGGGATGGAGGAGAATGCGGGGCGGTGGCTGGTTTTGCCTAGTCGCCCCTCCCCCCATGGAGAGACGCGAGCGAGCGTAGCGTTTCTTCTCCTTTGGACAGACCCCCTACTAAAAATATAATAAGTTGTTTTAGTTTTTATGTATTTTCTCATATTCGTATGCATCTAGATGTGTTTTGGCGTGCAGATTCACTCATTTCAAACTGTACCTCTAGTCCACACCAAAATATCTAAAAGTTCTAATATTATGGAACAGAAGGAGTAGAAAGAAAAAAAAATGCTCATGTATATCTATATCTTCAGTGGACGGTGCTGTCCGTCGCTGTTTGCATCATCGCATGAACTTGCCGGCCGTGTGTGTCGAAGCTAGGCGCCCACGAACAACTATGTGGTGCGTCGGTCCATACACACATCCATCGGAATATATACATCTTTTCTTTCTTTTTGTAGCAATGCTTTTGCTTCCATTTCAGGACGGAACATGCATCGGAACCCAAGATAGCCGCATTGCGTCTCATCCACGACCACGAGAATGATACTGCTGAATCGATGGATCCGCTGGTGTGGTGCTGGTTAGGCCTGCCCACGCGCGTACTCCGACGAGCCAAGGATTGTGTGGATCGCTCTGCTTTGCTTTACATAAAGACGAAAGGCGGAGGATTCCGGCCGGCGCGCGGCAGGGAAAGCTGCTGATGCATCTCCCGCTTTATTCATCCATGTGTTATTATTGTACCTTCCGGATCTACCTGCCGCTAGCTTCTTTTCATGCGCTCCACACAACACAACACGATATATAGATCCCGAGAACGATGGCTTTGATGCCACTGAGATATTGACGTCTTGATCAAAGGCCAAGAATTTTATCGAGCTGCCTGCAGGCCAATGACCATCAAGATACATATATGATATCAGTGTCGGGGTTGTCTTGGAACATGAATGGGCAAGTATCGTTAGATTGAGAACCATATCTAAGAGGGGTGTGGTGGAGTTGAGGTGTCATGATACTTAACTTATTACCAGGTATGTTTTTCCGGGAGGACAACGATACCCACCGCTTGTTACAGAAGAACATATACCAGGGTTCAGGTAGGAATTATAGTGTGTGATTGCGAGATAAATCTGTGTGGGTGTGTACGTGTGTGGGTCCTCCTTGTAACAAAACAAATGATGTCTACATCAAATTTTGTTTTACCTAAATTAATCTAAATATGTAATAAAATTCTATTCACGAACCTCGACTATGATGAAACCTAGATCGATTTCAGACCCTTACTATGGTAATATGACACATAAAAAATTATTAATCATGTGAGAAAATTAAAATAGAAAATTATTATCGATTGTTTTATTTTCATTAAACGCGTGGTTATAATATTAGCTTATTTTGTTCTGGTTACTCACTGTTGCTTAATGATAACATATAAGGTGCATCGAGATGAAACTTTCACAATTTTATCCACCATGTCAGTTTTACCCAAGACTGGAATAATTATTTTTTGTTGGATTTTCATTATCATTTCACTGTGTTATAGTACTTCGATAATTCGTTTTATTTGCAACCACAAAATGTAAAACCACTATCTAAAACTCTCAATCAGTTTCAAAAAGTTCACAAATTAACATTGATGGCTCATATTTGGTATTATTTTTGCTAATAGCTATATTTCTTGTTATAAACGATAGCACAAAAACAATGAACAAAAGAGATCTAGCACGACAGGGGACACGAGATTTTTAACGTGGAAAACCCTTTCAATGAGGAAGAGAAAAAACCACGGGCGCCAGCCAGCAAATCTTCACTATGATGGGGTGAGGTTACAAACGCCGGGGATTTACAATGTATGACTTATCTCAACCGGCGGCTTACATGAGGTATATAAAAGGGACGAAACCCTAGAGAAGGTGGTATTCGTGTCCAACTCCGGCTCCACTCGTCAGAAGTTCGGCCTTCATCAGTATATACGAATACGAATTTGGATCACACAAAAATAACATTTCTGTCATATCAAACTATGTTTTAGTTGACATGCACACTGTCAAATGATGATGTCAAAGTCATTTCCAGCATACCGGGTGATTGTGCTACCTCAAAGTCCAATACCACCAAAAGCTATATGGATCCCAATTTATTTTTGTATGTTATATCTTAATCGCTTTGCGGGCAACATCGATTGCGTGGGCGGCATCGCGCTCTTCACTTGGCTTCCATGCCTCTGCCTCTACAAGAGGAGGCCCCTGATCTCGTGATTCCTGCCAATAGGAAGGCTTCCTTATATCTTGTGGGTGGCAGTAAGGGGAAGGCGGTCGACGTGGATTTCGTAGGTGCCAAAGTGATGCCACCCCCCCCCCCCCCCCTCCTTTTAGCACGCCCAAAACCCCCTTATCATTTTAATCGAAAAAGAAACCCTTATCATGGGAATCCTAACCGAAAGTGCCCGCCCAAGGTAGGAATGCCTAGATTTGGATTTATATTCATGTTTTGATTTTTTGGAAGTTCATGTTGTAATTTCAAAAGTTCGCCAATTTTGTAGAAGATCATTTTGAATGGCGTAGTAATTTTTGGAAAGCTCATCTGAAATAGCTCGAACTCTTATTTCTGAAAAAAGAAATCTAGTTTACAAAAAAAATAGAATATAATCTTATTTTATTTTCCCAGAAAAAAAAAGAGGATGGAGGCATGGAAGCGCTGAAAGATGTTGGGTCGGAATCCCATTCCCATGGGTGATTCAAAACGGTGCCGTGGAGGCTTTCCGACACGGTATGGAGCTAGTGTGGCTGGTCCAAAAGTGCCACTCCAACGTGTGACCGTTGACACAAGCCTGGCCATGTAAACTGGCTCCTGTCGTTCTAGGTACTTTTTGCCCATTTAGAATTCTCTTGATTTCCATTTTTTGTTCCCCTTCGTTCTTCTATTACATTCCTTGACGGCGACACACAAAAGCTACAAATATCTAGTTGTGCCCTTTGTGTGGACATGTGGGATTCCACGAAAAAATTGGCCCAGGATCCTCCACGTAGGCTAGAAAGAAATCCAAGGAAGATTGCTCATATCTATTCTGCCCCTATCCTTAATCCTTTGATCGCCGTTGGCTAATCCTTCCACCGAATCTTTCTTCTGTTTGCTATAACATGGGGCGACAGCCCTAGAGCTCACTTAGCTACAGCGCCACCACTCCCTTCTCCCACCACACAACAAACCAGAAACAAACAAACGGTGGATCGACGATCGAGCACTACTTGACCTTCAGCTCAGTACACAGCTAGTAGCTACTCTCGATCGAACACATCCTAATGTCCATGTCATGCGGCGTGTGCGGCGGCCTTGGCAACTGCCCGCACCACGTCAACCCGACCCCCATGTTCCCGGTTCATCAGCCTCCCCTGCTGGAGTACCAGTTCTTCGGCCATGGCCACGGCGATACCGCCCACAGCATGGGAACATGGCCACCGCCGGCTGACCACCACGGCAGGCCGCCCACGACGTTTCATGGTCTGCAACACCCACCACATGTACACCCAGATGGGCTCATCACGTTCCAGGGGGACGCCGTCGGCCAATACATGCCACCGGCGATACCACCGACCACCGTGAGTGCTGCCTAATTGAGTCCATTGTGATCTTGCTGCTAATAAATCATCCGTCGATCGGTCTATTTCGCCCGGGCGGCCGGACATGTGGTTAATTGCTTCTTCTGCTACCTCGATCACCTACCTATCTTGCTTGCCCCAAAATTGTGTTAATTTATGCTGCTAGCTATGGCTTATCCATGCATGGATTCTCTTGACAAGGATCAAGATCAATTCCAGTTACGAAAGTACTCTGCGCAGTTAAGCTAGCCAACAACACATACTACTCGAGAATCCATCAGCAGGACTGACAGTACGGACGGGAAATGGAAACATGTATATTCGATACTGACAACCAACTAAAAGAATCCTCCTTATAATCTCCCATTTCCTTTTCAAATAATAAAAGCAACAGATGGATCACCTGCAGACATCACTAACTACCTTCATAATATTGTTTTTTTTTTGTCAATACTGACGGATCGTTCGTTTTGGATATCAGCTGATGCATGATTATTAATTTTGTCTTGAAATAATTCAGACATACTGCTGAATCACAAATATCTGAATCGGCAAGATCATCAAAGAAAAAAGGGTTAGCACGTACTTGTTGGTGTTGTATACTAGTGATCAATTACTGAAAGCGATAAAAAATAATCCCTTTGTTAAGCCCACGATTAATTTTCATCTTTGTTTGTGTCCATCACACGTCTACATCGTCAAGCTAATTCCTTGGCATAATTTGTCAAAAGGAATACAAATTTATGCAATGGATCATTCCTATTATTCCATGTGGTCAACCACCTACTTGGACAATTGTTTTATCAGTTACGGACTTCCAAAACTGTATTTTCTCTCTTCAGCTAGTTCCTCGGTCATTATCAATAACCCCACAATATGAAAGGAAGCAAATGGGAACTGTTATTTCATGACACAGATTGGTACATGCCATTAGTTTCACTCATATGATTGTTTCCTCGTTGCTATGTTCATCAGATGCCGTTCTATGGGGGCACACTTACTCACACCTCGGGCGAGGCGATAATGGCTATGAACGGAGACATGATGGCAGCGGTGGCGACGATGCACGAGAGACGGGCGAAGGTGATGAGGTATAGGGAGAAGCGGAAGAGGAGGCAATACGAGAACCAGATCCGCTACGAGTCTAGACAAGCATACGCCCAATTGAGGCCACGAGTCAAAGGCCGTTTCGCCAAGGTGCATGAAGAAGCTACCGTGCCATCTTCGTCGCAACCATCCTCCTATGATTCCAGCAAACTCGACCTTGGATGGTCCCTTAATAACATATGACCACGAGCTGGCTAAAATTAATAATTACGTGTATTTTCCAACAGATGCTCAAATGAATTTTTGTTCGTCCAAATAAAAAATGTCACTTGTTGATTAGAGATGTTATGTGTGATTCAACTATTTAAATTGTCCGAGAGATCAATCAAATGAAATTTATGATAAAAACATATACTCTTATGGTATATAAAACATGTAATTTCAAAGAGCATAATTACTTGAATTTCATTTTTTTAATCAGTGGTGTTATTTTTTGGATTTGTATATAATCTATGTGTTATATATATATGATGCTTGATTTGAGGAAAATGCATTATATTTCATTCATGCTATCAGATACCTCGCAGTTAAGGCGGTGAACCTTATTCAACGCCCGTAGCGTCCAATAACGATCAAGAAAAAAAAATCGTGCTATAGAAAAATAGTGTCGGTTCATGAGATATATATTTTTTGGATATTTCAAATATGTGAACATTTTTTTAATTTCGTGAATACTTTTTTGAATCCATAAATATTTTTTAATTTTTGAACAAGTTTCGAATTCATGGAAAAATATTCGAGTACTAATTTGTGAATATTTTTAAATTTTGTGGCCTTTAGCCTTTATAATTCAGTGCACTTTTTTTTATTACACTAATGTTTTAAAATAAATTGAAAAATCTATAAATAAAAAACTGGGCGTTTTTCATCAGCAGAGCGACAGCAGCACAAGGAATAGGGAAAAAAAACGAGCGAGTAGACCAGCAGCAGCAAACAGAACAAAACAGAACGAACGAGTTAGATGGGCCGGCCGAAAGAAGGCATTAGACTTGGTGGCAGTCCATGGGCCAGTTCGTCACGGCCAGCGTAGAGGGCCGCGGTTGTCGCTTTGCTTTGCTACTGTAGTTGAAGTCACGGGCACACACACACTGACACTCCAGCTCCAGCTTTCCCCACTCCCACTACCACTCTCCCTCGTCTAGGAGCGGAGCAGCTCGCCTCTCCTCTCCACCAGGATCCTGCGGGCGCCGGCAATCTCTGGTATACTACTTTCTAGCTGCCCCTCTCCCCGCTCTCTTCCCTTTCCTCCCACGCATGCTGGCTGCTTCCTACCTCCTTGCCAATGCTACTCTCCTAGTCTGCAATGGCAGTGCACGCGAGGTGTTCGACGCTATGCGCACAATGCCTTACTGCTCCAGATCCTCACATGCTTTCTACTACAGTGATGATGTAATGTAGGCATGTAGTACTAACGCACGTGCTCTTTCCCTGCAAGATTTGACTCGAGAGATGGCGGAGACACCGCGCGCGGGGACGCCGCTATCGTGGGCCGACCTCCCGGAGGACTTGACCCGCATGGTGCTCTGCCGCCTCCCTGCCTTCGTGGATCACGTCCGCTTCGCTGCCGTGTGCCCGAAGTGGCGCGCAGCCGCGCGGCAGCACCCTGTGCCCCGGCCGTTGCCGTTGCTCGCGCTCCCGGACGGCACCTTCTACAGCCTCCCCGACGGCAAGCCCTTCCGTTTCCCCGGCTCTGGCTATGCCGGTTACAAGAATGCCGCAGATGGCAGCTGGCTCGTCTTCCCACGCGACGACGGTTGCTTTGTGGTCGACCCCTTTGCCGGAGCCACTGTGACGCTGCCTCCTCTGTCTAGCATCCGGCTCCGTCCTCCCAATGCAGTTCCTAAGTATGTTACCCATGGGATTCTAAGGCTGTTCGACCCTTACGCTACTTGGGTGCACATCTGGGACCCAAACAAGATGCCCGTTCTCAACAAGCTCATCTTGTGCTCCCCAAACCTTGTCGCTGCATTCGCCGGCAGTACAATGGTCCAGGCTGGACACAACAGTCAGATTCTAGTGTGCCAGCCCGGGGCTTCCTCATGGTCGGTACGTGCAAATGATGAGTGCAAGTTGTTTGAAGATATGGCATTCTATCAGGGAAAGCTCTACGCCATTGCTAATGACGAGAACCTTCTCATTGTCAACATCAGCCAAGACCCCATCACTGGTGATCCACAGGTCTCCCGAATTGGCCGGGTCATTACGGGTGATCCATTCTATACAGACACCATCACTATGGTAAAAAAGAAGCTCTACCTTGTAGAATCATGTGGTGCGTTGCTGATGGTACGCAGGAAGGTTTTCTGCAGAATGGCAGCAGGAGAGCAGAGAGTTGTGGCCGAACTGGAACAGACTGAGTTTGAGGTCTTCACGGCGGACTTGGAACACTCACAGTGGGTGAATGTCAAAACCCTTGGGGATGACCAGATGCTTTTCCTTGGACGGCCGTGCTCCAGGGCAGTCTCCGCGTCTCAGCACGGGATGCAGCGTGACCAGATCTTCTTCTTGGATGATGTAATGGAGAATGCTTATGAGGAGTACGCTTTTGAGGAGGAGAACACTTGTGTCGGTGTCTACGACATGGGAACTGGTAAGATCTCCTCCCCTCTGCCAATGATCTGGAAGCACAAGATGATTCCTGCGACATGGTTGTTCCCTTGGGAGTGAAGTGAAGGTATTACTATGCATGTCTGTTGAATGGATTACTAATTGTCTACCATGATATGGTGGTTATTCCGTCACCAGATATTGACTCTATTTGTGTTTTTCGACCTGGCCTTTATATGGTGGGTACCTCTCTCTTTTGAGGATCTATGTTATGGGTACTATTTCCAGTGCTTATGCAGACTCTAATGCGTATTGTCTGTTTCTGTCCATGGTATCTGTAAGAATTGATCATGTATGGCTCAGTTCGTCCAAAAAAAATCATGTATGGCTCATGTTGTGAACTTGTGATGAATCTTGTGCAACCAGTTGGTTGTTTTTCCTCCTTTTTTTTCAGGGGGCAGTCAGTTGTGCCTATTTAACTTGTGCATTCATCAATTCTTCAGAGTGCAGGTTGAGTAAATTTTCCCTTGTGATGTGTGTACGCATGGACCTGTGCACTGTGCTTGAGTTGTGCCTGTTGGAGAGGCATACATATATGGCAAGTTAAAAAGCATCCTATTTTTATTGCGCTTGCGAGTGTCTACTGCCTAGTACTGGTAGAATCAAAACTGGCATCTACCTGCATGTTAGCAATCACGATTACTCCTACTTGGAACCGTCTCCTTAATATTCAGCTATTTTAGTTGTGTATTGCAGTCAGGTTTTTGGGCCAATAGCAAAGTAACTGGTATGGCACACCTTTTGGAACCTGAGAAATTGATCATCAGATAAATTTATTTTCCACTTTAGTCACCTTTTGGAATTCCAGGCAGCAAGCCAATAATCGATTGCAGACATTTTTGTTAGCTGATAACAATCACAAAATATCAATGGATTTGTTCGGTATTGCAGTTAAAGATCTTACATTCATTTCTAGGTAACCCAAAGATAACTTACTGAAGTGTGATCCAAATTTCTTTAGGATGTTACGAACATGTTGTGCATGAAAAATGTGTATCTCAGGAACAGAGATCAGTACTTCTCCATATATAGGTCCCTCTTTCTTTGACCAAAAACAGAGAAACTGAAACTGAGAATAAAGAGAAGGAAAATCTACTTAGTTGCCTAATAAGATAAAAAAAAAAAAAAACTGAAGCTGATGATATAATTGTATGAAGTTAATTCACGCATTCTTTTGACTATGAAATTATCAAGCTACGAGGTTAGTGAATCTTCAGATTACAGTTTTGATTCTTATAGGTGTTATTTTGCTGTTGAGTGTTATTCGCCTAGACTCTGCATGTGTTAGAATTAGGTTCCTAATCCTAGTTTAGCTAGCTATGATGGACGGCTGTGATTGTATATTGTTGTAACCCTAAGTGCTTTGCACATTATATAAACCGGAGCCCCGCGTGCTATGCGCCGTGTGTGGTATTCCCCAAAACCCTACCTCTCTCACATTATCACATGGTATCAGAGCACTCCCGATCCTAAAACCCTAAGCCGCCGCCGTCGCCCTAGCTCCTAGCGCCGCCGCCGCCGCTTCTTCCGCTGCATCCCTGCCATGTCCTCCTCTACCCTCACCCTATCCACGATGCCCGCCATCTCCTCTGTCGTCGCTCCTGCCGCACCTGCGGGTCGCTCTCCTATCCCCGTCATGCTTGACGCGTCCAACTACTCCAGGTGGAAGATGTTCTTCCTCACCCATGTCGGCAAGAACGGCCTCCTCGTCCATGTCGACGCCACCAAGACCGCCAAGCCCACTGATCCGCAATGGGCGCTGGACGACTACACCGTGCTCTCGGCCCTCCACTCCTCCGTCTCAGAGGACGTCCTCGAGCTCGTCATGGAACCTGACCAGACCGCCTGCGTTCTCTGGACCGCCCTCGCCACGCTCTTCAACGACAACAAGGAGAGCCGCGCGATCTACCTCCTCAGCGAGTTCCATGGCCTGCTGCAGGGAAATCTTTCCGTCGCCGACTACTGCCTACAGAACAAGCGCCTCGCCGACGCGCTTCGTGACGTGGACTGCAAGGTCGAGGATCGCGCACTCGTCCTCAACATCATCCGCGGGCTTGACGAGCGCTTCTCCGGCGCTGCAACCGCCATCAACCTCGCTAAACCCTTCCCCTCGTTCCTCGCCGCACGCTCTATGCTCCAGCTCGAGGAGAGGCGCATCGCCAACACCGCCAAGAACGTGCAGGCCTCCGCCCTTGCTGTCACCACCACCCCCGCTCCCTGCTCCGGCGCTGGGTGTCGCGGTGAGTCATCCAACTCCGGCAACAAAGGCCGGAACAACTCCGGCAAGGGCAAGGGCAACCGCCGCGGCAACTTCTCCAACGCCCCGCGCTTCGCCCCAACACCGCAGGGGCCCTGGTTCTGCTTCAGCCCCAGCCAGGCGCCCACGGCTGCTGCTCCTCGCGCCCCTGCACCTCACGGTGGTCATGGTGTCCTCGCCCCTCGTCCTGAACAGGCCTACGTCACCACGACCCCCGCCCCGGTCCAGCAGTCCCCCTCCACACCAACTTGGGACACGGCCGGTTTCCTCGCGGCCATGAACAACCTCGCGCTCCAGAACGGTGGTTGGGTGATGGACTCCGGTGCCTCCTCGCACATGACATCGGATGATGGTAATATATTTGCATCTACTCCTCTTTCCACACCTCACTATGTCACTGTCGGTAATGGCACCTCCTTGCCGATATCCCGTTCCGGGAACTCTAAAATTTCCACTAATGGCACGTCTTTTCTTCTTAAGGATGTCCTCTTAGTTCCATCTCTCATTCGAAATCTTCTTTCTGTTCGCAAATTCACACGCGATAATTCTTGTTCCATTGAATTTGACGCTTTTGGTTTTTCTGTGAAGGATCTTCGCACCAAGAGAGTGATTATTAGATGTGACAGTGATGGTGATCTCTACATTGTCACCCCCTCAGCATCCGCTCCTTCAGCGTTAGTGTCGACAGTCGCCTCCTCGGAGCTTTGGCATCGTCGGTTAGGTCACCCTGGACGTGACGCCATGGCTTCTCTTAGCAAACATTCAGTCATTTCGTGTAATAAAACTCAGCGCGGTCTTTGTCATGCCTGTCAACTTGGCAAACATGTTCGATTGCCGTTTGCTCGTTCTGTGTCAGTTTCTAGTGCTCCCTTTGAGCTCGTGCATTGTGATTTGTGGACATCTCCCGTGTTAAGTAACTCCGGTTATAAATATTATCTTGTGATTGTTGATGATTTCTCACACTATTATTGGGCTTTCCCTATTCGCCAAAAGTCTTGTGTTAATGAAACGATTACACACTTTTTCTCTTATGTCCACACACAATTTAGCACCTCCATTCGATCCATTCAAACTGATAATGGCACTGAGTTTGTTAACACACAACTGAACAATTTCTATCTAACCAATGGTGTTCGTGTTCGCTTGTCTTGCCCGTACACTTCTCCACAAAATGGCAAGGCTGAACGTGCTATCCGCACCATAAACGACACCATTCGTACTCTCATGTTTCAGGCACATGTGGTTCCCTCTTTTTGGGCCGAGGCGCTCTCCACGGCAGTTTACTTGCTGAACCGCCGTCCCTGCAAAGCCATCGGCTCTGCCACCCCGTACGAGCGGCTCCACGGCAAACGTGCCTGCTACGACAATCTCCGGGTCTTCGGCTGCTTGTGCTACCCCAACTTGACAGCCGTGGCGCCAAACAAGCTGCACCCCCGCTCCACCGCGTGCATCTTCCTCGGCTACCCCTCCTCTCATAAGGGGTTTCGGTGCTATGATCCCGTGACACGTCGGCTCATCATCTCTCGTCATGTTGTTTTCGACGAGCGCGTCTTCCCGTTCGCCTACATCAACGGATCAGCGTCACCACCTGACCTCGGCTTCCTCAACAGCGGTGCTGTGCCGCCCACCGCTGCCCGTGTGTCCACATCGGCCTCGACACCTGCTCCGACTCCTGCCACGACAGAGTTTTTCTCTACTGACGCTCCCAGGCGTGTTGTTGCGGCTGCATCTTCACCAGCGTCTCCTTCGACACCCGCGTCTACGCCGGCGTCTTCTCCACGTTCGCCACCATCCTGGGTACCACCGTTTGCTGACGTCCCCGAGGTTCCACCGCCAGCTGCCGACGCGCCTATTCCACGCCCAGCCCCTGGTCCGCATCTCATGCGCACTCGTTCCAAGCATGGCATCGTCAAAGGTCCCCGGGAACGTCTCAACCTGACGGCCACTACCGAGTCTGTATCTCCTCTGCCTAAGACCTACAAGACGGCTCTTGAAGACCCTCTTTGGCTCGCTGCTATGACTGACGAGTTTCGTGCTCTTCTTGACAACGGCACCTGGTCGCTTGTGCCTCGCCCCCCGGGAGCAAACATCGTCTCAGGCAAGTGGATCTTTCGTCACAAGTTTCACTCAGATGGTACTCTCGCTCGCTACAAGGCCCGTTGGGTAGTTCGTGGTTTCTCTCAACAGCCTGGCATCGACTACGATGAGACTTTCAGTCCGGTGGTAAAACCAGCTGCGATCCGTCTCGTTCTCAGCATTGCCGTGTCCTCTGGCTGGCCCATCCGGCAACTTGATGTGAAGAATGCTTTCCTGCATGGCAAGATTGAAGAAGTCGTGTACTGTCAGCAGCCCTCTGGGTTTGTTGATCCTGCTCAGCCCGATCATGTTTGTCGTCTTCATCGCTCTCTCTACGGCTTAAAGCAGGCTCCCCGTGCTTGGTATCAACGCTTTGCGTCATACCTTCGGCAGTTGCACTTCTCAGCTTCAGTTTCGGACACTTCTCTCTTCGTGCTACGAGATGGTCCAGATCTTGCTTATGTTCTACTCTACGTGGACGACATCATCATCACCGCTTCCTCGTCGGCCTTACTGCATCGTCTGACCCAGCTGTTACATGCTGAGTTCGCCATGACAGACCTTGGGGATCTGTCCTTCTTCTTGGGGATCTCGGTTCAGCGTACCTCTGCTGGTATTTTCCTGTCTCAGCGCCAGTACGCCGTCGACCTCCTTCAACGTGCTGGCATGTCCGAGTGCAACGCCTCCACCACTCCAGTTGATACTAGCGCCAAACTCTCTGCGTCTGATGGTTCTCCTGTTGCAAACCCGTCTGAATACAGAAGTATCGCTGGTGCCCTGCAGTACTTGACCTTGACACGACCTGATCTCGCGTATGCTGTCCAGCAGGTCTGCTTACATATGCATGATCCCCGTGTGTCTCATCTCAACTTCATCACCCGCATCCTCAGATATGTGAAAGGCACGCTGGACTTCGGCCTTCACCTTGGCTCTTCTTCATCGACGGCTCTCACTGCCTATTCCGACGCGGATTGGGCTGGCTGTCCTGATTCTCGACGCTCTACGTCCGGGTATTGTGTCTACTACGGCGATAACTTGATCTCCTGGTCCTCAAAACGACAGACTACCGTCTCTCGTTCTAGTGCCGAAGCGGAGTACCGAGCTGTTGCTCATGCTGTCGCTGAGTGTTGCTGGCTGCGGCAACTACTTGGTGAGCTTCATCGACCACTCTCCTCCGCCACGATCGTCTACTGTGACAATGTCTCTGCTGTCTATATGTCTTCCAATCCAGTCCAGCACCGCCGAACCAAGCATATAGAGATTGACATTCACTTCGTTCGAGAGAAGGTCTCACTTGGTGAAGTTCGTGTTCTTCATGTTCCATCAAGCCATCAGTTTGCTGATATTATGACTAAGGGTCTAGCTTCTCCTTTGTTTTTAGAGTTTCGATCCAGTCTTTGCGTCTGTAAACCTCCGCTGTGACTGCGGGGGGGGGGGGGGGGGGGGTGTTAGAATTAGGTTCCTAATCCTAGTTTAGCTAGCTATGATGGACGGCTGTGATTGTATATTGTTGTAACCCTAAGTGCTTTGCACATTATATAAACCGGAGCCCCGCGTGCTATGCGCCGTGTGTGGTATTCCCCAAAACCCTACCTCTCTCACATTATCACATGTACTCCATGGCCATGTCTGGAAATGCGAGTAGCAGCAGCTGATGATAGGCAGGAAGTTTTGCTGCCGAATGGTAGGTCGTTGTTGGTTGACAGAATGAGTTTCGGGTGTTTTATCTCATATGGATGACCGCTTGATCTATGGATTGCTTCTTCATAGGTGACAGTTTGTTACGCCATTATGATTGTAATTTCGCATCACATGTGTGCATGGACGTACTGCAAAAGTTTAAGCACTGCAGCTGCCAGTCCGGTCTCCTACGGCCGTGCTATCAGTCCGTTCTCCTCCTGGGTGATTGATTGCGTTGTGTGAAAGTGTATCTGGGGAATTAATATGACTTGCCCATACAGAATTTCCAATAGTTCTCTACCACAGATCCCATTTGTTCTTCTCTAGCTGGTTGGCTCCTCACAATAACGGAACCAACCGTGTCTCTCTATGACTATGAGCGGCTCTATTTTTACCTTCGTCTCTTATGCGTAACGTGTAGGGTTCTCTCTTTGCGCCCTTTGCATGTGCTTGCAGACGAAATAATGGCCTAAAGCTCAAATGGCCGACCAGGGAGTTGTCGATCAGGAGCCTAACACGTCAGGTTAACGTGTAGGGTCCTCTCTTTGCGTCGCTTGCATATGCTTGCAGAAATGGCCGACCAGGGAGTTGTCGATCGGGACGACAACAAGCTGAAATCACCATCACAAGGCTGACACAGCAACTAACCCAATACAGTGAAGTTTCGCTGGCTGACACTCGTGGTTTTTTCCATCCTCCTTCAAAGGGGTTTCCACGTTAAATCTCGTGTCTCATATCGTGCTACATCTTTTTCGTTTATCATTTATTTTGCTATCGTTTGTAACATGGTGAAGATCCAGGGATCGCAGACGAACATCGTTGACTCCTTGAGGGTGATTTTTGAATTGTCACACGTTGCAGTATCCAGCCAAGAAAAAACATTTCTAGGTGGCTAATAAGAACCATCTATTCTAGGATTGAGATTTGTGCAAATACTGAATAACCACCGAGGCACCGACCGAGAGAAAAATATTTCAGAAATATTGTGATATATATAGTGATATATATATATGTATATATATATAGGACAAATTTATGCTACTCCCGGGTGTAGCTACACCCATATGTGTTTAGTATGATGTATGTAGTATATATCATACCGGAGAGTATGTACAGGTAGTATGCAGTATATATTACTATTTCGGCAGTATATATACTACTTTTTACGTAGTATGTGTAATTTTTCTACATACTCCTTTTATATGTACATATATGCCCGTATTTTGAATATATAGTGCAAACTACACGCTCAATTTTATAATTTTCACAAAACTTGTTTTGAACTATCTTAGATATAGTATATGAGCATACTTGGACCGAAAAAGTATGACACAATACTCCGTACGGCAGTATATGAGACGTGGGTGTAGCTACACCCGGGAGTAGAAACCATTTTCCCTATATAGGGAAAATGGTTTCTACTCCCGGGTGTAGCTACACCCACGTCTCATATACTGCCGTACGGAGGTATGTGTCATACTTTTTTGATCTGAGTACGTTCATATACTATATCTAAGATACTCCAAAACAAGTTTCGTGAAAATTATAAAATTGAGCATGTATTTTGCACTATATATTTAAAATACTTGTATATATGTACGTATAAAAGGAGTATGTAGAAAAATTACACATACTACATAAAAAGTAGTATATATACTCTCGAAATAGTAATATATACTGCATACTACATGTACATACTCTCCGGTATGATAGATACTACATACATCATACTAAACACATATGGGTGTAGCTACACCCGGGAGTAGCCTGAATTTGTCCTATATATATATATATATATATATATATATATATATATATATATATATATATATATATACCCTATTCAGCACCCTGTGTGTAGAAAACTTATTTTGCACCCACAGTTTTGTTTACGTTCCTAAGTCAAAAGTTTATGTTACGTATGGAATTCTTTATGTTCATGTTTGATCCATAAGAGAATACTCGGTATAAAAATGAAAAATATGAGTCATAGCAACATAAAAGTAATAAAACAGTGTAAAAATGTGTATTTTTTTGTAGCATCACGTAAATAAATTGTTTATGTCATATATATTTTTTCTTACGTTCTACTTGACATACCTAATACGACAAAATTTACGCGACGTAAAAATTATCTACGGTTCAAAAGATACAGGGTGGGTGTAGAATAACTATACTGCACCCTGGGTGTCAAATAGCGCTACCCTATATATATATATATATATAGGAAAAATGGTTTCTACTCCCGGGTGTAGCTACACCCACGTCTCATATACTGCCGTACGGAGGTATGTGTCATACTTTTTTGGTCTGAGCATGTTCATATACTATATCTAAAATACTCCAAAATAGCTTACGTGAAAATTATAAAAGTGAGCATGTAGTTTGCACTATATATTAAAAATACCGCAATTTATGTACGTATAAAAGGAGTATGTAAAAAGTTTACACATACTGCCTAAAAAATAGTATATATACTGCCGAAATAGTAATATATACTGCATACTACACGTACATACTCTCCGGTATGATAGATACTACATACATCATACTGAACACATATGGGTGTAGCTACACCTGGAAGTAGCATGAATTTGTCATATATATATATATATATATATATATATATATATATATATATATATATAGAGAGAGAGAGAGAGAGAGAGAGAGAGAGAGAGAGATGGAGAATACATAAATTGTTGTCTTGGTCGTTAGCTCGATCATTACTTGCCAAAACCCCAACATCAAATATTTCACCCTTGTAAAAGATTAACCCAATATTAAGCTCAATGGTAGACTTCGACTAGGTTTTCCTAACCCATTTTCCACATTCTATCAGGTTGCAATCTGAATTTCGATATGGTTTTCCATTCTTACGACATTTGTAATGGCATAACTTTAATTGATGATGGTCATGTATCATTTCTTAATTAGTGTTAACTGCACTTTCATTGTCGGTGTTGGATTGTCCACACTTTTTTTTGAAACGGGTAATCCCAGTCTCTGCATCAGAGCGATGCACACGGCATTTATATTTTAAAAAAAAAGTACGGATAGTTCGAACTCTAGTTTACAAGCTCAACGGTCAGCAAGCATGGCCACATAAATAAGCCACTCAAACAAATCTAAAGCATGATGAAAAATCATTGCAGTCGTCTAGTGTGCAACCATCCAGGCTTACTGAAAATAGCCCGAACGATCGCCACAGCTGAGAGCAGCCGGCATCCAAACGGCCACGTTGCTCGTCTTGAAGAAGGAAGGACCACATGTGAATCCAATGCGTGGTGCGATGAACAACCTGCAAAAAAAGACACGCTCTCAAGTTGTTAAAAATCACACCATTCCGGCAATTCCAAATTGCCCATAAAAAGCACATACAACAATGCGTATACTAGGTTTAGTATTTTTATCTACTCCACTTAACCAGCTACCAAAAAAATTAGTTAGACTAGTTGGCAGAGTTGTACTAAAACTAAAATGAACAAGTCTCCAAATCTTACGGGTAAATCTACAAGAAATGAATAGATGTTGTACTGCTTCATCCTCGTCACAAAACACACAATTTTTACATCATGTCCATTTTCTTTTTACTAAATTATCTTTTGTCAATAGTTCCTTACGGTAAAAGAACCACATAAAAAAAATCTTTAGTGGTATCTTCAACCGCCGTAAATATTTTCTATGAAATATAGTGTTTCCATCCATGTGATCTTCATACATAGTTTTAACCAAGAACACACCTGACGTTGTTAGTTTCCAGTTAAACGAATCAGGCTCATTAGGCAGAGATACTACCATTAGTCTCTCAGCTAAATGCAGCCACGCCTCCTACTTATCACCCACTAGTGGTCGTCGGAATTGGAGGTTTGGATGTTCATGGTCCAGAACATGTGCAATCAAAACAATTTTGTGGTGAACAATGTTATATAGGGATGGATATTGTAAGGCTAATGGAGTCCCATCCAACCAGGAATCCTCCGAGAACCTTACACTAAGCCCATTACCAAGAGGTACTGAGATGCGATCAAAGAAAACCTTTTTTAACCCCCATAATACCTTTCTAGAAGGAAGAGTCAGTTGGTTTGGCTTCAAACTATGCTAGGGGTTTTCCTATAATATACTTGTTATGTAGAAGCTCATGCCATACTCATTCTCCAGTTGAGATCTTAAATAGCCATTTGCTAAGTAAACACTTGTTTTTAATGTCCAGCACTTCAATCCCAAGCCCCCCTTGGTACTTAGGACGACACACGATATTTCACTTGGTAGGCGATATTTCTTCTTAAATTGTCACTTTGCCAAAAGAATCTGGATCTATAGAAATCTAGGATTTCCTTTACCCCAACCGGTATCTCAAAGAAAGACAATAAGAACACAGGGAGACTAGATAAAACTGAATTAATCAGAACAAACCGATCTCTATATGAGAGCAACTTCTCTATCCACGAACTCAGTTTCTGTTCAAATCTGTCTTCCACTGGTTTCTTGTCCCTATTCAAGAGCTTCCTATGATGAATAGGGATACCTAAGTACTTGAATTCTTTTAACGAATTAAAAAGGATATGAGAGAATGGGTCTCCTTGACGCAATCCTTTTAACGTCTGGAAAAAGTGACCAATATCGGCATTCATCCGAATCCCGACAGTTCCACTCTGAACAAACCTCTCAACCCAACTACACCAGCGAGGTGAGAAGCCTTTCATATGAAGAGTTTGCTAGAGAAAAGACCACTTAACCTTATCATAGACCTTTTCAAAATCAATCTTAAAGAGGACACCATCTACATTTATTCTCTTTATCTCATGTAAAGTTTCATGCAACACAACCACGCCGTCCAGGATATTCCTTCATGGCATAAAAGGTGATTATGAGGGTCGAATCACTCTCTGAGCAATTGACGTAACCCTATTCGTGCCCACTTTAGTAAATGTTTTGAAACTAACATTTCATAGACAAATAGTCCTATATTTCTCAATCCTACTCTCATCTTCCTTCTTGGGAAAAAGATTAATAACTCCAAAATTTAATTTAAACAACTGTAGCCTGAATGCATATGTGCAAACATAGCCATCAAGTCATCCTTGATGACATCACAAAACCGCTGATAAAACTTCGCTGGAAAACCATCCGGTCCCGGAGCTTTATTGTGTTCCATCTGAGATATGGCTTCTAACACTTCCTTCTCCGAGAACGGTAGTGTCAGAATCCTATTCTCATCTTGAGCGACCTAAGGTAGATCATCCACCATCGCCTCATTAAGTGAAAAAAAAATGAAGCCGGTGCTCCAAACAGCTTCTTATAATATTCTTAGATGAACACTTTTAGGTTTTCCTGACCTGTCTTGTTCTAATTGGAATATTTTTTTATTATGGTGATTACCATTTGCTATCAAATGGAAATATCTTGTATTATTTCCCCCTTCCCGTATATATCTAACTTTGGCGCGTTGAGCCCACTTTGTCTCTTCATCACGCCTAAGCTTAGCTAAAAACTCATTTGCCTCTTTCATAGCAGCCCTCTCGGCTTCAGTAAGTGGTGTGTGCTGAGCTTTCAGATCAAGTTCATTGAAAAGAAACAAAATCTTATCTCTCAATATTTTATACTCTCCACTAAGAATTTTTGCTCAAACCCTCAAAAAACTACCAAGATGTCTGATATTGTTTTGATATCTCTCAATGGGTGATGTACCCGCAGAAATAGCCCTCCATTCCGCGGCCACTAACTCAAAAAAACCTGGTTGTCTTAGCCATGCTAACTCAAAGGAAAACAACAATTTGTTTCCTACGTGAGATGGAGTTCCAGAATCAACTAATAACGGTGTGTGGTCTGACCCAGCCCGCACCATTGCCTGGATCGTAAGCAAAGGAAATTTCTGTTCTCATTCCACACTAGCCAACACATGATCCAACTTCTCATACGTTGGAACATCGCGTCTGCTAACCCAGGTATATTGCCTCCCTGAAAGCTCAAGTTCTTTCAAGTCACTAGTGGAAACAGGAGCATTGGTCCCGGTTGGTAAGCCCCAATTGTCCTGGTTGTGCAACCGGGATGGGCCAGCCGGGTCCCGGTTGTGCCAGGACCCGGGACAAATGGGGCTGACCACGTGGCGAACCTGGCCAGGGGCATTCGTCCCGGTTCTTAACACAAACCGGGATGAATGACTACTCTGCCACGGCAGCACTTTTGCCATTTTCTCTGCCGCGGCAAAGTTTTTTTCGGTTTATTGTTTTTCTTTTTATTTTATGTTTTGCGATCAATTCGATTTTACGATACCCCTGTCACCATACACTGATAAGGAGCCTTGGTGGCCCCTTCCCGGACCTCCCGGATCCCAGGAGAAGAGAGGAGCCCGGTGGCCCTTCCTCGGACCTCCCGGATCCCACGAGAAGAGAGGAGCCTCGGTGGCCCCTCCCCGGACCTCCCGGATCCCACGAGTGAATAAGTAATACATATATATATCAAAAGAAGGAACACTTATATTACATAAGCTAAGTATATCGAGCATATTATATGACCGATGGAATGAATTACAAAATCAAATTCAGTTCCAACCGGCGCTATATTACTCTCCATTTACATTTAGGACCTGTGCATCTAAGAAGCCCGCAATTTCCTCCTGAATTGCTCGTATGCGGTCCCTTAGTAGAAGACAGTCCCAGAGCCATTCGATCTAATATAAAGAAGAGTGGTCAATATATATTAATGAAACTAAGTAACTAAAATAGATGATAATAAGAAAAATTGACGACTGACGTACATGAAGGGGGTTTAAATCTCTGCGCTTGGGACAGGTCGTCTGACAAATGAACTCGCAGATGTAGTATCCACAAAAGTGATTCCCGTCTCCCTGTTGCAAGCACTTTACGAGAACATGGTTTCAATCAAAATAATAATCAACCAGCCATGATAATGGTATCGACACTAGAATCAAGGAGATGCGCGGATCTAGATAGTAGTACTTACTTCCACAATATCAAATGTAAGCTCTGATTTCCATTCACCCCTGGACTTTTTTGTGAACCTCTTCCAAACGCTGCCCAGGAAAGAAAAAGAATAAAAAGAGTTAGTAATTACTTGATATCCGAAAATGAAACAAAGTAGTCGATATAGTGCCATATATAAAGACTGAAATTAATAAAGATTGAAATTACCGCTGGATCATTTGCTGCTTGGGCGCCCACATCACTAGGGGTTTATGTTTTGGGTCCATTACCAATACTTTTTCTTTGTCAACTTGGAAGATTAGCAAAATATAGTGGAAGTTGCGCACGCAAAACTTATCAATTATACACTGAGCATCGAGTAAGGAAAACAGAATGTGTACAACACAGTAACACTCAGCCGAAGTTGTAAGGAAATAGTATTTCCCGTCGGTGTTGTTGAAACCTTATCGCCCTCAGAATATTATCTTTTGTATCCTTGCGAGATAGATCAAGAGTCTTATGATTAACAAAATGTGGGTCAATCAACCCAATATCATAGATTTGTCCTCTTTTGCATTCGAGAATCTTCATTCTGCAATTATAATATAATGAGTGTACTATATATATATATATGAATATGCAATGAACGAGGTGAGCTAACTAGAGACTTAATTAGAGAAATAAGTACTTATAGACAATAGGCACTAACAATAGATTCGTCGAGGGCCTGCTGCTGGAATAACTGAAACAATTCGGAAAATTGAATCAGAACCATTCCATCTCCATACCCGTAGTGCTCGTCTCTAACTGCGAGACATATCCAGTCCTGAGATTTCTGAGCGGCTTCCATATACCAATTATGCACTCTTCGCATTTTGGTTGGTAGATCCTTTACCTCCTCGGGTTTGACGAGAGGATTTCCGTGCTGGTATTTATATGCACATTCAGCTTCGGGGAAGTAGTCTATTGTTTGCATATACTCAGGAATGGACAAACCCGCAGCAGCTGCCCTTTCTCCGTACAGTTCTATAAACTCCGGATCAATTTGCTCGTCAGCATTAGTGCTCGGCGCCACTTGGGTATTAGAAATCACTTTGAGCGGGGAGATGGATTGTTTTTTCTGCTCTCCGAGCTGGGCAACTGATTTCCCCCTTTTCGCGCTTGCGCTACTACTCTTCGTCGACCGCACCATTTCTTGGTGTGACTTCAGAATAGAGCGGTCATAGTCAGATGACAGACTCGGCTCGGTTTGATGAAGAGTCTTCACCATTTTCCACGCTCGTTCTACATCTTCTTTGGTCTTGGGGAAATCTGCCTTTTTCTGCTCCTTCCGCTTCGATTTCCACGCCTCGTATTCGTTCCTTGCGATTTTATGGGTTTGCTCAGGAGTATAGTCGTAAGGTAACTTGGGTAACTCCTTTGGTACCTTCGGGAGGGGTGAACGTTGACGTTTGGGTGATCTTTTACGTTTCGGCAGAAACTTAGTGGGCAGAGAAGGCTGACGCGGCGGCGTAGGGGACCGCGCTGGAGACGTGCACGGCATAGGCGACCGCGCTGGAGACGGCATGCATGGCGGAGACGACCGCGCTGGAGACTGTTGCGCTGGAGAATGGTGAGGAGTCGATGGCCTTGCCGTCTGATTTGGAAGCACAATGCATTCCTTTAGCCATAGAACGGTCAACTTCTTGGCTTCTCCGAGTTCAGTCACCTCTTCGTCTGATTTTGTGCTTGTTACGAGGTAAGTACACGTGATGGCGATCCGGGGAAAGGAAGGGTTTCTGGAGTTCTCTGAAACTAAACAAAATCATATATGTAATAGTGAAATCCGAAAAAAACTAGACCCTTTTGTGCACATACATAATGGGGACATTCTTCATAACCCCGGAAGGGAATTTTGAGGAATGTCACCATTACGAATGTGCACTAAAGGGTTCAACTTCATCCGGATCTCACGAACCATATTACATATGTGACATGATTTAGTTCGAAAGAAATCCAGAAACCCTCGCATTCGTTCCTTTCCCCGGATCACCACCGCATGTAGTACCTCTTAACAGGAACAAGATGGTCATTTGTGTGCGTGCCTCATAACAGTTCCAAATTTCTAACACTAAGTAAAAAAAAATTATAACTTAGTGAAATTTTCTAACACTAACTTAGTGAAATTTTCTAACTTAGTAAAAAATTTCTAACTTACTGAAAATTTCTAACTTCGTGAAATTATTCTAACTTAGTGAAATTTTCTAACTTAGTAAAAAATTTCTAACTTAGTGAAATTTTTCTAACTTAGTGAAATTTTCTAACACTAACTTGGTGAAATTTTCGAAAAATTCATAAGTGAAATTCCTAACACTAAAAATTCCTAAGTAAAAATTCCTAACACTAAAAGTTTCTAAGTAAAAATTTCTAACACTAAAATTTCTCTAAAACTAAAATTTCTAATTTTTCTAACACTAAAAGTTTCTAAGTACAAATACCTAAATTCTCTAACACTAAAATTTTCTAAGTACAAATACCTAAATTCTTTAACACTAAAATTTATAATTTTTCTAACACTTAATTCTAACGTTTCTAACAGTAAAAAAATTCTTAAGTGAAATTCCTAACACTAAAAATTCCTGAGTAAAAATTCCTAACACTAAAAATTCCTAAAGTAAAAATTTCTAACACTAAAATTTCTAACTAAATTCTAACACTAAATTCTAACTAAAATTTTTCTAACACTAAATTTCTAACTAAATTTGTAACACTAAACAAAATTGTAAAAACAAAAGCACTAAATAAAAAAATGTTCTCTGCTTTCTTACCTACAGAGAGCTCGGGGCTCGGGGCGAGGGGCGACGGCGAGGGTCCACGGGGCGAAGGCGCGGGCGCGGGCCGGCGTTGGCGGCGCGGCGATCCACAAGGCGACTGCGAGCTCCTCCACGGGCGATGACGGCGCGGGCAACGGCAGACGACGGCGAACGGTGCGGGCGTGGGCGCGGGCGCAGGAGACAACGGGGAACGGAGAACGTTTACGGACGGCGAGCTCCTCCACGTACGGGCGATGACGGCGCGGGCGCGGGAGACGTGCGGGCAGCCTGGCGGCATCGCGATCCAAACCTGCGCGGGGAGTTACGATTTTGGGGGAGGGAGACGACCCGTATATGTAGGGAGGGGCATCCGTCCCGGTTCGTAGCAACAACCGGGATGAAAGGGTCTTCCGTCCTGGTTGTTGCTACGAACCGGGACGGATGCATCTCCCTTTTTTTTCCGCAGCGGGCGGATGGGGCAGGTGGAGCGCGCTCGTTGGTGGGGGCATCCGTCCCGGTTGTTTGCAAACCGGGACGAATGCCCTATTTTAATTATTTTTTTTTCTTTTGTTTTCTATTGTTTCCTTCATGTTTTTATTGTTTTCTTTTATGTTTTCTATTGTTTTTCTTGTTTCCTTTATGTTTTCTATTGTTTCCTTTATGTTTTCTTGAATCTCTTCACATAGGTGAACCAGGAGATGAGTCATAATGTTGAAGAAGGATGGTGGGAACACCAACTCAAAACTAACAAGACACTGGACCACATCCCTCTGTAATCTTGCCAGGATTTCTTGATCGATTACCTTCTGAGATATTGCGTTGAGGAATGCACATAGCTTCACAATGGGTACTCGAACATTTTCCGGTAGAAGCCCCCTCAATGCAATCAGAAGCAACTGCGTCATATTCACGTGGCAGTCATGAGACTTCAGGTTTTGGAATTTTTTCTCTGCCATGTTTATTATCCCTTTTATATTCGACGAGAAGTCAGACGGAACCTTGATATTGTAAAGGACTTCAAAAAATATTTCCTTCTCTGCTTTAGTAAGAGCGTAGCTGCTTAAGTAATGGCGCCATGTATCCGTGTGCTTGTTGCTTGGGTCTTTCATACATTGCTGGTCATCCCGTGCTTCTGGCGTATCTTTTGACTTCCCATACACGCCCAGGAAGCATAGCAGGTTGACGCAGAGATTGTTTGTCACGTGAATCACGTCGATTGAAGAGCGAACCTCTAGAAATTTCCAATAGGGTAGCTCCCAAAATATAGATTTCTTCTTCCACATGGGTGCGCGCTTATCAGGGCCGTTCGGAACAGGTTGACTGCCATCACCCTTCCCAAAGATTACTTTTAGGTCCTTGAACATATCTAATAAATCATTACCACTACGGAGGTAAGGCTTCTTCCGGTTATCTGCCTCACCTCTGAAATGCTTCCCTCCTTTCTTTCTTACGGGATGCTTGATCGGAAGAAATCTACGATGCCCCAGGTATACAATCTTTTTACATTTATCCAAATAAACACTGTCAGTCTTATCTAAACAGTGTGTGCATGCATTGTATCCCTTGTTTGTATGTCCGGAAATGTTATTAAGAGCAGGCCAATCATTGATGGTTACGAAAAGCAACGCCTGTAGGTCAAATGGCTTTTGTTCGTTCTCATCCCACACACGTACACTTGGTTTGCCCCACAATTGTAACAGTTCTTCCACTAATGGCCTTAGATACACATCAATGTCGTTGCCAGGTTGTCTCGGGCCTTGGATGAGAACTGGCATCATAATGAACTTGCGCTTCATGCACAACCAAGGAGGAAGGTTGTACATACATAGAGTCACGGGCCACATGCTATGACTCGAGCTCTGCTCCCCAAAAGGATTAAAGCCATCTATTCTTAGACCAAACCATAAGTTTCTCGCCTCTCCTGTAAAGTTCGGGAAGTCTCTCTCGATCTTTCTCCACTGCGATCCATCGGCGGGGTGTCTCAACTTTCCGTCTTTCTTATGGTCTTCTTTGTGCCATCGCAACAACCTAGCATGCTCTTTGTTTCTAAACAGACATTTCAATCGTGGTATTATAGGAGCATACCACATCACCTTTGCAGGAACCCTCTTACGGGGCGGCTCATCGTCAATATCACCAGGGTCATCTCCTCTGATCTTATACCGCAGTGCAGTGCATACCGGACATTCATCCAAATTCTCGTACTTCTCACCGCGGTAGAGGATGCAGTCATTAATGCATGCATGTATCTTCTGCACATCTAATCCTTGAGGGCCTAGAGCTTTGTTTGCTTCGTACGTACTCTCAGGCAATTCGTTATCCTTTGGAAGCTTCGGCTTCATTAGTTGAAGTAAACTCTCAAATGCCTTGTCAGTCACACCGTTCTGTGCCTTCCATTTCAGCAACTCCAGTGTGGTACCGAGCTTTGTGCTGCCATCTTCGCAATTTGGGTACAACAACTTTTTATGATCCTGCAACATGTTGTCCAGCTTCAACCTCTCCAATTCACTTTCACAGTCTTCCCTTGCATCAGCAATAACTCGGCCAAGATCATCATCGGTCTCTTCTAATGCCCGTTCTTGATCACCTACTTCTTCTGCATTGTCTTCCATTGCAGTATCACCGTATTCAGGGAACAAAGGATCTTCTTCTTCTTCATTGTCTTCTATCAGAACCCCTCTTTCTACATGCTTGGTCCAGCAATTATAGCTGGACATGAAACCTCTCCGAAGTAGGTGGTCGTGAAGTACTCTCAAGGAAGAGTGCTCATTGACGTTCCGACAATCAACACATGGACAACACATAAAGCCGTTATCTTTGTTCGCCCGAGCTACAACGAGAAATGCATTCAGGACTGCCATATACCCGGAAGTGCTTCGGTTACCGTACATCCATCGCTGCCGTGCATCCATCTGCATCGTATAATTAAGTTTCTCAACAAATATTACAATAACATCTTCAATAGAGAAATGACCACAGTACATCGACAAATATAACTTTTTTATGTATCAATTACAGATGAAAAAGATAAGTTTGCTAACCTCGGTCGAAGATACCATTTTCTGTGAGCTAATGTGTGGCTCGGGTATTTCGTCGAACACCTTGTGTGCATAGTAAACACACAATAGCACCCACCTCTCTCACTCCTCCAAGAAAAAAACAGAGGGAAGGGGGCAGCTGGGAGGCAGTATATGTAGGGGGAAGGGGGGCATTGCTCCCGGTTTATGGCATGAACCGGGACCAATGCCCTTGTGCGTGCCACGTGGCCTATGGCGAGGCATTGGTCCCGGTTCATGCCACAAACCGGGACAAATGCCTACTAACGAACCGGGACCAATGCCCTCAGGCGATTTCTGCTGCCTCGGGCGCACAAACAGGACCAATGCATAGCATTTGTCCCTAATTTTGATGCAACCGGGACTAATGCCTTTTCTTGCCCTGGACAAAAGCTGTTGTTTCCACTAGTGAGTCGAGGCTCTCAATAATCACATTAAAAATGAAGAGCCAACGAGGATTAAAATTAGCATAGTTCTATTCCTCTTGTCAACGGATAATATTGAAATCTCCCTCCACCAACATGGGTAACGATTCACCATCACATATCTGCACCAACTCTGCTAGAAACTCTGGCTTCTTGCCATCCTGGGAAGCCCCATAGAAAGCACTAAGGCCCAAACGAATCCATCTTCCTTTGTCCTTAAACAAAATTTTACCAAGAAGTCACCCACAACTACAGTCTGAACCGCCAAAGCAGCACTATTGAAACCAACAAAAATGCCACCTGACCTCCCATGAGGGGTAAACAATACCAACTGTAGTCAAAATCGTTAGCCAAGTGACGTAAAAAATGAGCATCAAAATTAAATCTGCATGTCTCCATAATGGCCACAAAATCTAAATGATGCTCTGCCTCGTTAACTGCTAGATGCTTAGCTGGACCCCCAAACCCATCACTATTCCAAAATAGCCTTTCATGTCGAATAAATATTTAATTTCTTAAGCCTCGCACTTCTGCGTGGTTTTCTATTAGCACTTTTTTTTTCTTTTTACCAGGACGTGTCACCGTGACACTCTAAGTTGATAGACTCATATGGTCTCCCAGACCCTCAACCTCCTCGTCAACATAATCCTCGCATAAATTTGAGGCTTTCCTCACTACTAAGCTATGAGACTCATCACCCTCTGTAGTAGAAAAAATATTATTAAGGAAAACCAAATATCGTGAGGTTTCTAAATCTTTTAGATGTGATACATACTTATGAACTTGCATAGAAGATAGCCCCAAAGAGACCCCCAATCTAGTGGCTCTATCAGCAATAGAAATATCCGAAAACGAGGCAAACAAAAATTTATTTACGGGGATCATACCCGCAAGTCCAGCGTCTCGCTACTCAGCGAGGAGGGAGGCCCTCTCCACAGTAGGGACATCAGTAGAAGGGTGGTCCCTGAGGCGTGCATTCGATCGCAGCCCCACGGCCGCGTGATCCTGGATGCCACCAAACGTCGTGACCTTCTATCGAGAAGGTCGAGCCGTAGCCACCACCCGCTGGGCACCCAAGCTCTCCGCCAGTCCGCCTGACCTAGCCGAGCCTAGGTGTATCTCCGGTGTCACCATGCCACCAAGCCCCTATGTCTCCTCATCGGCGCCACGAAGAACCTCCATACCAATCACCTCCAAAAGCTGCCCGGTTGAATGTTCACCCCTCCTAGAGCCATTTCCTCAATGGGACCCAACATGAGGAGCCAAAGGTGTAGATACACTGTCATACCACACATTTTCTGTGTTGGACAGCAGCACGTCCTGTACCACCAAATCAAGACCACTCCCTATATGTCCCAGTGACGTACTCGCAAAATGAGCACATGTAGAATCAATGAGAGAGAGCTTTGTGAACTCGTTGCCACCCAACGCCTCCTTGAGCGGCTCAACCTCCATCTCTCCTCGTGCCAAATTTTCTGCAGCCCTTCCACCTTGATAGACCGGACTACGAACATAATCCGCCAGTAGAGGCTCCAGCGCTCCATTTCTCACCACCGTTCTCTGCCCGGCAGGAAAACAGGCAGTTTCCTTCCGCGGTCCTCTGCCTGGCACCGAAAACGGCAGAAAAGCATGCCTGGCAGCAGTTCCATCAGGAGAAAAACCCCGAGCATTCTCCACCTTCTTCTTGCAATCATTAGGTCCCGGTCCATCCCATCCAAACTGCCTCCGTAGCAAGGGAGAGAAGACGAGACCCATCATTTGCTTTGTCGAAGGGGGTGGAACCACTGGGAGCCACCTCATTACCCTGACCTGGCGTGGAAGAGTCCACCTTCAGAGAGCCTTTGCCCCTTCGTCAACAACATCATTAATCGAAGTCTTAGCAAGTGCATCTCTGAAATCATCTCCCATATCATCGTCCTCTTTGTCATCTTCCTCATCCTCCCTCTCAGTCATCAGAATATCAAAACCACCGCTGAAATCTTGCCCTTCCACCTGAAACGATAATACATAAAGGCCATCCTTTATATACATAGGAAATGTGAGTGGGATTTTGGTGTGATTAAGACACCCAACAAGTATCCGCAGTACCACGTGCTTCCTCGTGTAAACCATGTCTACTTTCAGCGTCATCCCCAGCATGTAACCAATGGACCACATAGCGATGAAATCTCCTTTATGGTGATCCGAGATCGCAGACACACAGACCCAAATCGGGGGAAGAGTGTCAAGAGTCTCTATCTTACTCTTCCAATTTTCCACCGTCATCTCGCATCCACTATTTGGAACTCTACAAGCACCAAATATTTGTAGTCTCTCCAGGTCAATCTTCGACGGAAAGATCACCTTAAAGACTTTGTGCCCCATTAATGCGCGTGTAACACACGTTCGTTGGGAGACCCCAAGAGGAAGGTATGAAGGGAACAGTAGCAAATTTCCCTCATAAAGAGACCAAAGTTTAATCGACCAGTAGGAGAAAGAAATCACTTCCGAAGGTTGATGCAGCTGATGTGGCAGGGCGCACAACCGGTACAGAAGCAACGTGGAACCTAGACAACAAAATCAAATCACTTTGCCCCAACGAAGCGGTAAGATTATCAATCTCACCGGTTTTGCGGGAAACAAAGAGGTTAAACGTATAGTGTGAAAAACAATACTTGTTTGCAGTAGATGAAAAGAGAACAGTGATGGCAGTAGAAAAACAGTAGGAACAGTATGAAGACAAAGATTGCAGTGGTTGTATTATCAGTGTAGAGGAAATTGATCGGGGTCTACAGTTCACTAGTGTTGTCTCTCCAAAATAGATCGATAGCATGTTGTGTAAACAAATTATAGTTGGGCAATTGACAGATATAAAGTCTGCACCGTAGTGCATATGCATGACATGATGATTACTATGTGATTCATGCGGACATTACAACAAGATACATAGACCGGCATCTAACTGCATCTATGACTAATAATCCACGCTGAGAATGTCATCCCAGCAAACCTTGGATATTAAGTTGCAACCGACAGATAATCGAGTAAGTAAAGTGTGTAATGTAAACAATGTAAACATCGTTGTTTTCTCCCTAATGGCAACAACACATCCCCCACCCGTTTACGTTTCTATCACTCGAGCGTGAGTGAAAGGGAGGCATGACCCCACTATCGAGCATAAATACTCCCTCTTGGAGTCAAGCATCTACTTGACCAGAGCATTTACTAGCAACGAAGAGCATGCAAGATCATAAATAACATACACACAAGAAGAACATGATAGATTGATAATAATTGAGCATAACATACAATATTCATCAGATCCCAGTAAAACACAACATGTAGCATTACAATAAAATAATCTTAATCATGTTAGGCATCTCACAATATGAACATGATGCATAAAGAGGATAGAACAACCATCTAGCTACTGCTATGGACCCGTAGTCCAAGGATGAACTACTCGCACGTCATTCCGAAGGCTGGCATGGTGATGAAGAGCCCTCCAGTGCTGATTCCCCTTCCCGACAGTGTGCCGGGGAGAGCTCCAGAACCATCCCGAACTAGGGTTGATGATGACGGCGGCTGCGAATATTTTTGGTGGGCAACGTCGGTGGGCTCACGAGAGGTATAAATAGGCGAGAGGGCAACGTCGGTGGGCGGCCAGGGGGCCCACACCCCCCTAGGCGCAGCAAGAGGGGGGCGCGCCGCCCTATGGTGTGGGGCCCCTCTGGCCCCCTCCGGGTCCCCTCCGGACTGCATGTGCGCGACAGATTTTTAAAACTTTCGAGCTTCGAATCGTCCCCCGAGAATATTTTCAGAACAACTTTTCTGAAACTAAAACCTACATAAAAGAAGAACTGGCTCTGTGGTATCTTGTCAATAGGTTAGTCCCAGAAAATCGATAAAAAGGCATAAAGTGTAAAGGAAACATGTAGCATATAATATGAAAACAACATGGAACATTAGAAATTATGGATAAGTTTATGACGTATCACCCATCTAACGCACATCCCACTGGAAACACTCCGTTGGCACCAGCTTCTGCAACTGGTACACGATCTGTGGAATTGTCATCTCTCCCCTGGCAATCGTGATGGATGCCAAATGCACATTATCAAGTTTCGGACGGTAATGGTCGGACAGAGGCACTCCAAAGAACATAAGCTCATCATGAGCATACCCGTACTTCACAAGGTGCGGTTTTGGAGCAGCAAGCAAATGACATGGTCCATTGACATGAATCGAACCTTCACAAAATTCACATAACAGTGTTGGACAGTCCACCAAAAATTTCCCCGCGTCACCACATCAGAAACACTTTAGTCTATCCGCCCTTTTGCCTTTTTCTGAATAGCCCTGGCAACCGCGCTGGCCAATTGAGCCGCCAAAAACCTTTGCGCCTGCTCCTGCGCATCCACCACTGCCGAAGGTGCTACCTGCCCGCCAGACCTGCTGGGAGAGGCGTCGCAATTGGCACCGGCATAGGCACCGTCCCCTGCACCTGCAAACTCCCTCGTTGCACCTGTTGTGCTCCAACTGGCACTGTTGGAACCACCGGCACTACTGTCGCTGCACACCCAATGCGCGATCTCGTCGGATTAGGGACAACCGGGTCGTAGCGAGCACGACCAGCACCACCACGATGCCCATTATCCCGGTACCCCTAGTTACTGTAACCTTCTCTTCCACGATCAAACCTCTCGCGGCCAAAGTTATCATATCGTTGTCTCCCTCGATAATTCCCCTGCACCGGCTATCTCTCACGATTTGCATTAAACCCCGAGAAGCCGTTGAAAGCTAGGTTGGGGTAGCCATGGACCCCTCCTTCTCTAGCACCGGCCGCTCCATCCGGGATTCCGGCAGTGCCGCTAGGGCCACCTTCGATGAAGTGCGATCCACGTCCAGCAGGTGAACCTCCGCCACGACCAGCTCCCTGCCCTCCGGCACGCATATCAGCGGCACCGCGTCCAGTTCCATTAGAGGCACCACGTCCACCTCCACGGAACTCCATGGTTTCTCCCCCTCTACTCCCGTTCGGAACTGAGGCTGTTGTGTTTTTTCATGTAAACCCGGACCAGGACCCTCCGAAGGCCATAAAAAGGAGGCACGTGAGCAGCCGGCACGAATGTACGGGCCCGAACACGTGAGCCCAATCAGCCTCGACGACATCTGCTAGGGCCCACAGGCCTGACAGGTTCAGCCAACCTGAACGAGCACTGTGGAACGTTCGAATTTGAAAATTTTGACGCGAAAAATATGGATCGGACGCCCGAGGCATTCGTCTCCACCGTAGAGCCCGAACCTCGTCGCCGGCGATGGACCACCGTCCAACCCTCCACATCATCCGGATCCATGGCCACCACAGTAGGTTCTATGACCGGTAGTTTGTGTTGCTTATAGGGACTCGAGATCACCACCGCCGACGTAGTGGGATTAGAGCTAGAAGAAGAAGACAAAGGCGAGGTCAACATGAATGCCACGTACCTTTGAGCCTGCTTCTTCTGGATCCGCTTCTTCATCCTCCTTGAATCTTCATCGAACGATCGATCTGCCTCGGAGCTTGGAGTAAGGCAAACATCCTCCAATGGAGTTCCATGGAGGTACCTCGCTCCCCCCCGAGAAGATCGCCTTCAGGTCTTCTCCGTCGCTATCATTAGTCTTGTCATCGCCACAATCCAGCAGCGCCTAGATCGTGTCGCCGATTCCTTTTTTGCGTTTGACGAGAGCCTCGCCCTCACCGGGCGCCTCCGCCTTAGCCAAACCAGGCGCTGAGACGCACGTCGACGTCGCTAGCACAGCGGCTCCTACAGTCGCCTCCCCGGTCGCCTCCCTAGTCGCCTCGCCCATCTCTGGTCTGGCCAGTCAAAATAAGTGTTTAGGGTTTTCCGTGGGGCAAAGCCTCACCACGTCTCTCCTTTATATAATGATCAGCAGGGTTACATACGTACAATACGTGTACGAATACATAACAGAAAATATACAGCTAGACCTATTTTAACACTCCCCCTCAATCTAAACTGCTACTATGTACAAGATTTAGATTGGTTCTAAAACGGTCTAGCATCTGCCGAGTGGCTGGTTTAGTGAATACATCAGCCAGCTGATCATCAGGAGAGATAAACCTGACCTGAAGAGCTCCAGAGGCCACGCGCTCTCGCACAAAATGGAAATCGATCTCAATGTGCTTAGTACGTGCATGAAAAACTGGGTTGGCGGTCAGGTATGTAGCTCCTAAATTATCACACCACAATATGGGGGTACGCTGCTGGGATACTCCTAACTCCGTGAGAAGAGACTCTATCCATATAGCTTCAGCAGCTCCATTGGCAAGTGCCTTATACTCTGCCTCAGTACTTGATCTCGAGACAGTGGGTTGTTTCTTCGAGCTCCAGGAGATGAGGTTCGGTCCAACAAAGACAGCAAAACCTCCAGTGGATCGACGATCATCAACACATCCTGCCCAATCCGCATCAGTGAAAATACTAATACTGGTGGAGGCAGACTTGCAGAAACTCAGCCCTGTATTCAGTGTCCCTTTGACATATCGCAGGATGCGCTTGACTGATTCCCAATGAACATCAGTCGGCTGTGAGAGGAACTGACATACTTTATTCACTGCAAATGAAATATCTGGGCGAGTAAGAGTCAAATACTGAAGGCCTCCAACAATACTGCGATACCGGAAAGAGTCATCGGTACCAAGAGGAATGCCAGACTCACGAGCAAGACGCTCTGTGGCAAACAACGGTGTAGGGGTAGGGCTACAATTCTCCATACTCACACGGTGCAAAAGATCCAATGCATACTTCCGTTGCGTGACAGTCATCCCCCCTGAATTGTAGGACGCCTCGAGACCTAGAAAATACTCCAACTTGCCAAGATCCTTAATGGGAAAACTGGCAGACATGGAGCGAACGAGACCATCAACTGCTCTCGGAGTAGATCCAGCAATCACAATGTCATCGACATACACCAGCATATATATCTGAACACCATCTCGAGAGAAAGTGAATAAGGACGTGTCAGCCTTGGATGGAACAAAACCAAGATCCGATAAGAGAGCACTCAACCGAGCATACCAAGCACGAGGGGACTGTTTCAGACCGTAGAGAGCTCGCTGCAGCTTGCACACATGAGAGGGATACTCCTCATCCTCAAAGCCAGGGGGCTGCTGCATGTACACATCCTCCGAGAGAAACCCATGAAGGAAGGCATTACTAACATCAACTTGTCGAAGACTCCACCCGCGAGAGACTGCAAGAGAGAGGACCAGCCGAACTGTAGCTGGTTTGACAACAGGACTAAACGTGTCACCGTAGTCAATGCCATGCTGCTGTGTGAAGCCACGAGCAACGAGACGAGCCTTATGCTTGTCAATAGATCCATCGGGGCGATATTTGGTCTTGAAAATCCACTTGCTGCCGACGATATTAACACCAGGAGGGCGAGGAACCAAGACCCAAGTCTTGGTATGATGGAGAGCAGCGACCTCATCAGACATGGCAGCGCGCCAAGCGGTGTCGCGGAGAGCATCGCGATGAGACACGGGCGTCGCAAAGAAAGCGCGCCGACGGGTGTCATAGCGCACCGTGCCATCGGTGTATTTCTTCTCATGGCACGTCTGATCCCGCATGCGAGTGACCATAGCATGTCCAGGATCAGCCACATGCGGCGCGGTCAAAGGGTCAGAACCTCCTTCGACGAAAGGCGACGCGGGCTGAGCATCTGCAACGACATCAAACTGCTGACGGGCCGCGACGGTGGGCAGCGAGCAAGCCGACCCAGGAACCGTAGGCGATGAAGGAGCCGGCACAGGCGATGAAGTAGCCGGCCCAGGCGAGGCCGGCCCAGAGGAGTGTGCCGCAGTGGACGGCCCAGACGCGGGCGGGGAAGGCGCGGCAGGCGACCTCGGGTCGCGCGCCCCCGCATTCACGGCGATCGCCGGGGCTCCATCCACGTCGATCATAGGCGACGGAGAAGCGGCGGCCTCGGCGGAGTCCTGTACAGAAGAAGAGCTGCCTGAAATAGCATATTAGTGGACAAATAAGACAGGTCATATTTACGCATAGCGGTACTCATAACCGGTTCATCGGAAGGATAGGATAGCGCATCCGCAAGAGTAGAAACATCAACCGTGACACCTGGAGATGCATAAGGAAAGACGGACTCATCGAAGACGACATCACGAGAGATATAAATCCGACCCGTGGAGCGATCCAAACACTTGTACCCTTTATGCATGGAACTATACCCGAGAAAAACGCACATAGTAGAGCGGAACGAGAGCTTATGGGCGTTGTACTTACGCAAGCTAGGCCAGCATGCGCAACCAAAGGTGCGGAGAAACGAATAGTCTGGTTTGACTTTGAGAAGCCGATGAACTGGCGTATCCTGCTGTAAAACAAGTGTGGGCATGCGGTTAATGAGATAACATGCCGTAAGAAAAGCTTCATCCCAAAAACGCAAAGGAAGGGACGCATGAGCTAAAAGTGCCAGGCCCGTCTCTACCAAGTGACGGTGCTTGCGCTCGGCCACCCCGTTTTGCTGCGAGGTGTGAGGGCACGAGACGCGATGGACGATGCCGGTGCGCTGAAAATAGCGATTCAACCGATGATACTCACCACCCCAATCCGACTGAACGGCTTTGATCTTAGTGTCTAATTCACGCTCAACATGATTCTGGAACTCATAGAACACTTGCTCAACATCAGACTTATGCTTCACTACAAGAAATATGTTGATACATGACCTTTTTTTAATGACCGTGGATGAACTGGTCATAGATCCATGACCATGTTTAATCTGTTGGTCATGACATGTTTGGGAGGGACTAAACCCATGACTTTTTTGGCAAAAATGTCATGATTTTCTTTAACAAGATGGTCATGGCACATGATACCTGGTGTATGACCTTTTTTTTTGCTTAACTAAGACCAATTGAATTTGTCATGAGTTTGTTGGCAGTAATTTTTGCCTATGTGTCATGTCCACGTGTCAATTTTTGCCTATGTGTCATGTCCACGTGTCAATTTTTGCCTATGTGTCATGTCCACGTGTCAATTTTTAATCATCCACAGAAAACAAAGAAAATGTTGGCATTAATTTTTGCCTATGTATCATGTCCACATGTCAAATTTTGTCTATGTGTCATGTCCACGTGTCAATTTTTACCTATGTGTCATGTCCATGTGTCACTTTTTACCTATGTGTCATGTCCACGTGTCAATTTTTAATCATCCACGAAAATAAAGAAAATTGGCAAAATGGGGGCTTGAACCTGCACCCTCCCAGGAGCTCTACAACCCACATAACCACTACAACACTTGATCCTTTACTGATAAATTGGAAGCCCAACTGTATTTGTACAGTTAGTAATCGCTTACATTGGAAGAAAACGCACCGACCGATAATACACGATAAAAAGAGCGCAGGAGGGACTCGATCCCGCGACCTCCTGTACGCCAAAGAGGACACAGACCACTAACCTATCAACGATTTGATGCTAGGATGCAAACTGAAGCCTTTTATCCATACTTCCTCGTCGGACTGGGCCGCGCGATCGACCGCGCGCTGGGACGGGCCGGGTGTGCTGCATAGACGGGCCGACCGCGCGCTGGGAGGGCCCGAGTGTGCTGCATAGCTTGGCCAGCCGCGCTGATGGGTTGGGCTGGCCGGGTTGGGTGGCTATATTTTTATCCTTTAACATTTCACTTTTATTTCTTCTTCTATAACTTTTTGTTTTCAACTCCAGATTAAACCAAATAAATTTTGAATTTTTTTCAAAATATTTCTTGTGATTTTATAGACTATTAGGGACCATTTTTACTCAAAACAAAATATAATACGCCTAAGCATTACATACCGATTCATAAAGGGTTGTGAATATTCTTAATTAAAAATTTGTATTACTCATTTATATTCAAATGCAAGATCAAATGCGGGGTTTTAAAATTTTGTATTACTCTTGGTGTATATCTATTGAAATAGGTACTTGGGTACCTAAAAATGATTTTTAAAAAAAATCATGAGCAAACTATGAGGCACCTGTAGTTCAAATTTGGCCCGGTTTCAGCGGAATCGGCAGAAATTTGTCTTTTTCAAACGAGGTGTGTTTTGAGCTATTGAGAGGTAGTAAATTTGTTATTTGTAGATGAAATATGACATAATATATTTAGAATTACTTTGTACATTTTTGCAACATATTTTGTGTATGTGCTTCACAAAAAAACCCGGTTTTAACACTCCGGGAAGGGAAAATGGTGTTTTTATTCAACGAAAAATAAAACTTTCTTCGTGAACATTTTTAGTTGTTCCAATATGCATCTTTTTGTGGAATATGGGCACATTTAAACAAACTATGCTATAGATGTGGCCAAAACATCCGTCATTTGGCCCGAAAGCCATGAATCTTCGTACGAGATAGCTCATTTCTGTGAACACATTTTCCACCAAATTGTCGTATTACAAGTTTATTATTTTTTGTGGATACTATGACATATATAACAACACCAAGCGAAGGTCTTGCATCGTTTCGAGTTTTTTTTTAAATTTTCTGGAATTTCCAAAGCCGGTTTCGGGAAAGGGTCAAAAAGGGGGGCATGACCGTTAGTACCTAGGTGCTGAATCTTGATGAACTCTTGGTGTATCTATGTTGAAATAGGTACTTGGGTACCTAAAAATGATTTTTGCAAAAAATCACGAGCAAACTACGAGGCACCTGTAGTTCAAATTTGGCCCGGTTTCAGCTGAATCGGCTGAAACTTGTCTTTTTCAAAGGAGGTGTATTTTGAGCTATTGAGAGGTATTAAGTTTGTTATTTGTAGATAAAACATGACATAATATATTTAGAATTTTACTTTGTACATTTTTGCAACATATTTTGTGTATGTGCTTCACAAAAAAACCCGGTTTTGACACTTCGGAAAGGGAAAATGGTATTTTTATTCAACAAAAAATAAAACTTTCTTCGTGAACATTGTTAGTTGTACAAACATGCATCTTTGTGTGCAATATGGTCACATTTAAATAAACTATGCCATGGATGTGGCCAAAACATCCGTCATTTCGCCCGAAAGCCATGAATTTTCGTAGGAGATAGCTCATTTCTGTGAACACATTTTCCACCAAATTGTCGTATTCCAAGTTTATTATTTTTGGTGGATACTAGGACATATATAACAACACCACGCCAAGATCTTGCATCATTTCGAGTTTTTTTGAATTTTCTGAAATTTTCAAAGCCGGTTTCGGGAAACAGTCAAAACGGGGGACATGACCGTTGGTACCTAGGTGTTGAATATTGATGCAATCTTGATGTATCTATGTTGAAATAGGTATTTGGGTACCTAAAAATTATTTTTGCAAAAAATCACGAGCAAACTACGAGGCACCTGTAGTTCAAATTTGGCCCGGTTTCAGCTGAATCGGCTGAAACTTGTCTTTTTCAAAGGAGGTGTATTTTGAGCTATTGAGAGGTAGTAAGTTTATTATTTGTAGATCAAATATGACATAATATATTTAGAATTTTACTTTGTACATTTTTGCAACATATTTTGTGTATGTGCTTCACAAAAAAAGCCAGTTTTGACACTCCGGAAGTGGAAAATGGTATTTTTATTCAACGAAAAATAAAACTTTCTTCGTGAACATTGTTAGTTGTACCAACATGCATCTTTGTGTGCAATATGGTAACATTTAAACAAACTATGCCATGGATGTGGCCAAAACATCCGTCATTTCGCCCGAAAGCCATGAATCTTCGTAGGAGATAGCTCATTTCTGTGAACACATTTTCCACCAAATTGTCTTATTCCAAGTTTATTATTTTTGGTGGATACTAGAACATATATAACAACACCACGCGAAGATCTTGCATCGTTTCGAGTTTTTTTGAATTTTCTGGAATTTTCAAAGCCGGTTTCGGGAAACGGTCAAAACGGGGGACATGACCGTTGGTACCTAGGTGTTGAATATTTATGAACTCTTGATGTATCTATGTTGAAATAGGTACTTGGGTACCTAAAAATTATTTTTGCAAAAAAACACGAGCAAACTACGAGGCACCTGTAGTTCAAATTTGGCCCGGTTTCAGCTGAATCGGTTGAAACTTGTCTTTTTCAAAGGAGGTGTATTTTTAGCTATTGAGAGGTAGTAAGTTTGTTATTTGTAGATCAAATATGACATAATATATTTATAATTTTACTTTGTACATTTTTGCAACATATTTTGTGTATGTGCTTCACAAAAAAAGCCAGTTTTGACACTCCGGAAGTGGAAAATGGTATTTTTATTCAACGAAAAATAAAACTTTCTTCGTGAACATTGTTAGTTGTAATAACATGCATCTTTGTGTGCAATATGGTAACATTTAAACAAACTATGCCATGGATGTGGCCAAAACATCCGTCATTTCGCCCGAAAGCCATAAATCTTCGTAGGAGATAGCTCATTTCTGTGAACACATTTTCCACCAAATTGTCGTATTCCAAGTTTATTATTTTTGGTGGATACTAGGACATATATAACAACACCACGCGAAGATCTTGCATCGTTTCGAGTTTTTTTGAATTTTCTGGAATTTTCAAAGCCGGTTTCGGGAAACGGTCAAAACGGGGGACATGACCGTTGGTACCTAGGTGTTGAATATTGATGAACTCTTGATGTATCTATGTTGAAATAGGTACTTGGGTACCTAAAAATGATTTTTGCAAAAAATCACGAGCAAACTACGAGGCACCTATAGTTCAAATTTGGCCCGGTTTCAGCTGAATCGGCTGAAACTTGTCTTTTTCAAAGGAGGTGTATTTTGAGCTATTGAGAGGTAGTAAGTTTGTTATTTGTAGATCAAATATGACATAATATATTTAGAATTTTACTTTGTACATTTTTGCAACATATTTTGTGTATGTGCTTCACAAAAAAAGCCAGTTTTGACACTCCGGAAGTGGAAAATGGTATTTTTATTCAACGAAAAATAAAAATTTATTCGTGAATATTGTTAGTTGTACCAATATGCATCTTTGTGTGCAATATGGTCACTTTTAAACAAACTATGCCATGGATGTGGCCGAAACATTCGTCATTTCACCCGAAAGCCATGAATCTTCGATCTTCTAATATGTATGTTTGTGTGGAATATGGGCACATTTAAACAAATTATTTGATGAAAGAGGCTATAACATTTATGATGATAGATCATTTTTTAAACTGGCCATAACATTTATGATGGACAAACCGCGGTCTACTATTTGATGGCGATTCAAAGGCGCACAATACATTCCATCTTAAACGGTTAAGCCCAACTAAGAAATATCTCCAAATAAAAATTTCATTTTGCAAAACATAATTATGCATATTTATTGGTACTACCTTTAATTTATAGTAGTATTAGAAAGCATGTGACAATTAAAAAAATATTTTAAGTTGAAACTGTTAGTTATTGGTGTTGAAGTTTTTATATTTGACACAGAGAAAATAAGCTATTTGTTAGGGGATAAAGTATCACTGAAACTAATTTAGTGTTACTGCTAATTTAGCTACCTAGAGACTATATAGTGGGGCCAGCAATTAGCAGGTCCCAGTTGCAGCGAGAGAATGATGAGGTGGGAAAGTGAATACTAAGAGGAAAATTTTCGGAAACAAAGCCCGCGAGGCCGCGGCCCTATCCCGCCCCCGTCCTCCTGAAACCGATCCCCATCTAGTCGAAACCCTAGGTTTTCTCCCTCGCGCCGCCATCACCCCCGTCCTCCTGAAACCCATCCCCATCGTCTCCTTCGATAGATCTCTCCTCCTGATCACCCGCGAAGAAGAAGAGGGAGAGAGAAGAGAAGAGAAGAGGCGAGGAAAGTGTCGGGGCTGTGTGCGCGCTCCCTCGCGCCATTCCCCGGCCCGTCGGATCTCGAAGCCGTCGACACAGGCGTCGCCGCAGGCCACTCCTCCGTCCCGAGGACGGCGCTGCTGTACCGGCCCCGATAGGCGGCCCCCGCCCATGGTCCTGGCGCCTGCGTGAGACATTCGGAGCGCGTGAGCAGCAGGAGAGGAAGGGCGGCCACGGGGCGTCTAGATAGAGTCCGCGGCCATGGCGGACCTCGCTTCCACCTGCAAGGTAGGCGCCGCGCAACCGCCCCGTCCCGCCAATTCGCCCCCCGATCTCCCCCGATTTCGTGACCAATTCCACGCCTTCTGTTGAATTCGAGCTCGTGCGCCCCTTCCCAGTCGCTTAACGACGACTTGGTGCTGCTGAATTGCCGGTTCCTCCTGGCCTTGTTCTGGCGTCTAGGAGGCTGCGGATTGATTGGTGCGAGTCGGGGCAGCTTCTAGTGGTCGATACCCGCAAACTGCCCGAGTGTTGTCGAATATGTGGGTTCAAGTTGAAGATCAGTGCTGAAGCTCGCAACGGGCATGTCAACTGCTTGCCGTGTTCCTTCTACTCTAACCATGTCTACCTCCTCCTCGATCTCTCCCCTCTCTTTGATCTGACAACCCTCTCTGTATCTCTCTATCTCTCTCTGCAGGATCACGGGACGCCGACAGAGGACTGAACCGGCGACCAGGAGGATGCCCTGCAGCAACCTTCTTCAAGTTTGGTGATTTCACTCCTAAAAATTGAGAGGTACAATCCATATACAGTTTTTTTTTTGCTGCAATGTACTATATGCACAATGAGGCAGCATGGTTCTATTTTCGCTGATTGTTTGGCACTGAGCATTGTTCAGTGATATGTCTGTGTGTTCGTTTGTACATCATCATATTATCTCTAGTTCAATCAATCCCACTGGGGAGGGAGAGAGTGGACCTTCACAATTCTAGGTGTGCCTTTGTACCATGTAGATCCGCCCTTGCCCGGCGCTTGGTGTTAGGTCTGGATTAGAGGAGGAGCAGGCAATGAGGGAGAGAAGAAGAAGATACCCACTCATGTTCGATCTATTCCTCTTTGATTGCAGGTACAGATCACCTAAAAGAATTTTCCCTTCTTTAAGATCCGTTCCTTGTCTTCCTTCTATGATGAGTCGCTGCCTAGAAGTGAAAATAAATCTTAAGATGGGAAGACAGAACCTTGAGATCTTCAAAATCATGACAGGGCTTGTTCTTAGATAAAATTTGCGTACCTTCTCAGATTTAGCTACCTTTAACTTAGTTTTTTCTCTGAAAATCCATTTCCTGTTGTCCAGTTCGGAGTACTTGCCAGACCAAACCATATAATTTTCGAATTTCAACAACATGCAGAAAGATAAGAGTATTAGGAGTCTCTGTTGCCACATCGACGGCTTGTAGTAGGCCATGTGCTTTTATAAAGTCAGAAGTTGTTGCTGCGAAAATAAGCAATTCGTTGTGGTGCTCATGGTCATGTTCTATAGCTTGTGCTCATGTATTTGCATTTCGGGTTCTGTTCCATTGACTGTTTAGTTGTCTTGTTAGTTGGAATGTCAGCAAGTTTTGGTCTTGATTACTATATGCTGGCTCACATATGTACATCCGATAATCATTTGCGTTGAATCATGATATAAATGTATTACATGAATGGTAATGTATTTGTCTATTATATCTTGTTTTTGACTGTTTTGATGAGTATACTCTCTACTTGATACAGATCGAGGAGCTTGCCACAGGGATATGATGCCACAAAACGTTCTGGTATGTGCTCTGTGAACACCATTCTATGTGATATAAATCTATTTACTATAAATCCCATGATTCAGTTCAGAATTTTGCTTCCATGTTACTATATATTCTTGTGTATTTCGATGTTGTTTCAGTCATAATAATTCACAGGCTTTGAGCTACTAGTCAGTATTGCATCACATTTTCAGTAACTAAGGCTTCCGAAAATCTGTAACTGGTTGTTATATATGTGGATAATATATGAAAGTTTCTTTTCCGAAGGAATGAACGAGAGCCTGCAAGATCGATCAAAGAATTGTGTCAACATCCACCCCATCGAAAGGAAAAGAAAGCAATGCCTTCATGCGGCCGGCGCCTGCGCCGCATTAATATCTCTCGTGCGTTATTCCCACTACTCTCTGCAAGACTATGATCTCCTTTCTCATGTGGTGTATACATATGCGTATTGCCATCAATTAGCAACAACTTGCAAGTGTCTGATGCATGCAGGTCAAATAAACTCATCATGACATGATTTTGTTTTGACAGAATGTACATGAATTGTTTTTTGTTAAAATAATTTGAATCACTGTACAATAGTTGTTTAGCGGGCAGGTGGAAGGGTTCATGGCAAACATTGTGCTTGACTCCAACAACCTGTTTAATCTGATTGCCATATGCAAACGTGTGGTAGTTTTCTCCAACGAAGTCCCTTTATGCTTCATATGTCTTGCTTGCTCTTGGTGGCGAGGGAACTTGACATGCCACCTTAAGTACGTGCAAGGTTAGGCAAATGTCGGCAGAGATCTGAACATGCTGTATATGGTAGCCGAATGCATTAGTTCTCTATCATTTGTGATTAGATTTTAGTTAATTCGGATGGATTTGATGTTGAGCGATCTTGATGAGAATAACTTGTTTTTGGCCGTGTGTTTAATTAGCTCGGATGACTGACAGTGTGCACTTGCGGCTGTTGCATGCTTTCAAGCTTTGTGGGTTTTTTGATGTTCTGTACTGCATCTTACCATGGTGGAGCTGATGCAATATCCATGTTAACCTGGAGTTTTTGTCGTTTTCAGGTCAGATAAGTGGAAATGGAGACCGATCTGAAGGGGAGTTGAAGATGAAACGACTTGTGTTTATTTCTTGTCGTTCGGTGTATTATTTTGTTGTAAATTATGTGTGGAATATTGTGTGTAAATTTGGTGAACCTGGTGGTATGTTATGAACATTATTTGAACCTTGTATATGATGTAAGTTATGTGATGATATGTTCTCTTATGATTTAATTTCCTGGAATATTTGTTGTAATTTAAATTAACTGGAATTCAAATATGTTTAATTGGATTTGAAATTAGCTTGCTGTATACAATTGGGCTTCATGCATTTGCACGAAATAATTGGGCTGTAATGTAAGGCCTCAGCCCAACTGATAGTGGACTCTTTTTTGTAATAAAATAAATAAAATTCTGGAGAAATCCCTGAAAAAGAAAAGGCCAAGGCCTAGATTCGAACTGGAGAAAGAAGGCCACAACCCAATTAATCTGACAAGAAATTTCGGTAGAAAAATTAAATAGGCCAAAATATTGGGCTTGGCCCGTTTAGAGGACCTGTGTGGATTGGGCCGAATCTCTTCCATGACCTACCCACTTGGTCATAATTTTGCCACGTAGGATTGGCCACGTAGGATCTGACGTGGCTATGGCAGGATATCACATGACTAAATCAATTGGTCGTATGGTTATGACCCCTCTGATTGGGTCATAGAGTCTATGAAAATTCCATTCAATTAGTCATTGACGATCAAATAAGACGCTCGGTATGTGACTTTCCATTTTTGGTCAAAAAAGGGTCATGAATCAATCTACGTGACCTTCTAGTGACAAAAATTGAGGGTCACGTATCAACAAATTTCTTGTAGTGCTTGAGGAGATAAATCCAAACAAAACAAGAGAAATCATCGACAAAGCTAACATAGTACTGATACCCCCCGGAAGATGCAATAGCTTTACCCAAACATCGGAGTGAACTAACTCAAGAGGCATAGTAGAAACACGGTGAGAAGCATTATAAGGCAATTGTCGACTTTTAGCACATTGACATGCATCACAAACTGAAGTCTGATTATTGGAAGAACACTCTAAATCATTATCCCTAACAATGTTCTGAACTACATTATTGGTTGGGTGGCCAAGACGATGATGCCACTGTGCGGTGGTGACGCGGGTGTTGGAAGACGCTTGGCGGAAAGACGCAGATGATGCACGACCAAACGGGATGGGGTAGAGACCGCCATGACTTCTACCGCGAAGAAGAACTCTCCGCGTGGCCTTGTCCTTAACAAGGAAAAAGAAGCGATGAAATTCAACGAAACATCATTGTCACAGACAAGACGAAAAACAGATAGAAGGTGTTTGCTAATATGCGGAACATGAAGTATATTCTTCAAGTGAAGAGATGAACCGGCTAATTTAGAGTGACCAATATGCGAAATAGACAAACCTGCACCATTGGCCACCTGCACTTGATCCTTCCCGCTGTAGCGCTCGTGAACCTGGAGACGCTCGAGATCACTCGTCAGGTGATCGGTGGCACCCGTGTCCAAGTGCCAGTACTGCTCGTTAGAGGAGGTCGATGCAGCGTTGCCGGTGCGCTGGTCCTGATCATAGCGCTTGCGGCAGTCACCAGCCTCATGCCCCCAGTTTTTGCAAATCTGGCACTGGGGGCGCCATCGGCGGTTGCGGCCGTTGCCGCCACCGTTACCTCCTCCATTGCGGCCATTGCCGCTGTTGCCGTCCTTGCGTCGACGGTCCTGGCCTCCTTGGCCGCTGGTGCCCTGCCCGTAGCCTCCCTGGACAGGGCCGTTCTGCCCCTGTGGTGCACCACCCGCGGGGCGACCGCCACTAGGAGGGCGGTTGTCGTACGGGCGCCCGGAATTGTTGGAGTAGACCGGGCGCGACGCGAGGTTTGCGGAGGACGACCAGTCCGCGACCTCCGCTTGCTGCTTCTGGAGGGCCTCGAAGTTTAGGACCTGGGAGTAGAACGTCCCGATTGTGACGGGGACCCCCGCAAATCCCATGCCGGCGGCGATGGGGTTGAAGGTAGGGCCGAGCCCGCCCAGCATGATGTCGATGACCTCGTCATCACGAAGAGGAGATCCAGCCGCGGCCATCGCATCGGCGAGGGATCTCACCTTCTGCATGTACTCGGCGGCGGTCTTGTCGTCCTTCCGGAGCCCATGGATCTGCCGACGAAGAGCTCGGATGCCGGCGCTGTTCTCGGCGGTGTACATGGCGTGGACGGCGCTCCAGGCCGCCGCAGCCGAGGTGCAGCCGATGAGCTGCGCTGAGATATCCTCGTGCATCGAGGAGAGGAGATGGCCGAGGACCTTCTGGTCCAGGGTCCACCACTGCGCGTAGTCGGGGTTGGTGACGTCGATCGCAGCATCGCCGGTCCCCTGCTTGATGGTAGAGGGCGGCGCCTTCGCCGACCCGTCGAGGAAACCATGGAGACGGGCACCAGCGAGATTGGGAAGGCAGAGAGCCTTCCATAGCATGAAGTTAGTGCCGTTGAGACGGACGGCGATGGCGGGGAGCACGGGCATGACCGTCGAGGCGGAGGGCGGATCGATCACGGGGCCAGCGACGGTGGTGGAGAGAGCCGAGGAGGTGGCCAGCGTGAGCGCTGAGGACGTCATCGCGCGAGGCGTACGCGGCCACGGGAGGAAGCTGGCTAGCTGATCTGATCGATCACAGCGATCGGTACGTGGAGCTAGCTAGCTCTGGCTGAGCTGATCGATCGTGGCCGGCGGCGGCGGAAACAATACGGAGGCTCTGATACCAAGTCAAAATAAGTGTTTAGGGTTTTCCGTGGGGCAAAGCCTCACCACGTCTCTCCTTTATATAATGATCAGCAGGGTTACATATGTACAATACGTGTACGAATACATAACAGAAAATATACAGCTAGACCTATTTTAACATGGCCTTTTCCAGCGAGTCGTCCCAATAGGAGCTATCTAGGAGCTCTTCTTATTAAATATATCTTAATTGTTCATGTCGACAAAAATCTTGATTGTCGACAAAGAAGAGATAAGTATAACGGAGCAATGCACGTGAACTGTGCCGAAGCTAGAGAGGAGAATAGTGTGTGATGCAATGCAAGGGTAGAGCAGTATAGAAGTTACTGCTATTTCTAGATTTAATTAAGGACGTCCATCCAGATACACGACCTCGGTAGAAAGTGAACTAGCAAAGGAGAATAGAATGATTGTTTAACGGTACGTAATGAAATATTTTCAAACAGACAGATGACATCGATTAGCACACATGTATAGTTAATTCTAACCATGTGCTAAATGAAATTACGGTGTTTAGATGTAGCAAGAATATGGAGCGTGGTGCTATGCATGCACATGATATATCGGCTAACCAAACTATTTGCACGGAGCAGTGTGGAGACAGGAGTGCGAATGGAGAATAACTGAATGAGGACGATGATGTGTGCATGATTGGCTGCATTATGCATGGATGTCTGGCCTCTGTCAAATCATTCATATGTAGCAGATCTGGTCGCCTGAGAATGAGATATACTCCCTCCGTTCAATAATATATGACTTGCATTTGTCTATATATGGATGTATCTAAAACATTAGTTTTAGATACATCCATATATAGACAAATGCAAGTCATCTATTGTTGAACGGAGGGAGTATATGAGAGCTCCAGAGCAGATTAAACGTTAACCGCACGTAGGAGACACGCATGCAACGCGGCAACACGTACGATCGCGTAAAAGTAAAGATCGAGCTGGAATGCAATGCATGTGTCCTTCTGTGACGTGTATAGTGCTTGTACGGACCAGGCCGATCCATGCATATGGTATACTAGACGGAGCAGCGCGCTTCGCCGCGCCGTCTTCCGTTCGTTCGGTGCAGCACGTGTTTGGACCGTCACTAAACATCGTGCTAGTGTGATTGTGCTAGTTGTCTTCTCTACGTAGTGTCTGTAGCGTTCTATAAGGCTGGTGCCAGTGGGGGCGGTAGTGGGGGCGATATCGCCCCCCGGCGGGCGAGAGGTGGGCGAGTAGGGGGCGAGAGGGGAGAGGCGGGCGACGGCCCCGTTGCCTGGCGAGAGTGGTGTTATCGCCCGGGTACAGCCCGCGTTGGCGGGGCGAGAGGGGGCGGGAGGGGGAGGCGATAGGCGAGAGCGGGGCGAGAAGGAGCCGATAGCGGTGCTAGTGGGGGCGGTAGGGAGGCGGTAGGGAGGAGAGAGAGGTGAGAGCTAGCACTATAGCCCGTGCACTGGCACCGTGGCGTGAGAGTGGGGTGAGAGTGAGAGGAAAAGCTGACGTGGCGGGGCTATAGCCCGTGATAAGCCGTGATGCACTGGCACCAGCCTAATCTATCGGCCGATAGCAGCCATCCTGAATCCCGATGCACCAATCATGCGGTAGATGTGCTGTCTTCGGATCGTACATCCGGCGGATCTTGCTGCTCTACCATTAGTCCCTGCATAAGTGTGTCGCTTATGCAAGTGTGCTGCCGTACTGTCTTGGAACTTGCAATATCATTGCTATCCTGTCATAGCTATGTGTAAATTTCTTTCAGTCTTGTCTAAGGAAGCAGCTATTTCATACTCCTCTAATTAGAACATTACTGACAAATCACCGGTGGATAAAGGTTTGCACAAACGAGCCCGATGCCGCACAACTGCGTCCAACACAAAAGTATAGTCACAGGTAGGCTAAACAAGGTGTCCTATCCTAGAATGGGCCTCTTGAGGCACACATGGAAACAGCCATTGCTTGTCTCCAGCAACAAAATAAGATTATTCAGTAAGGAAGACACTTGAAACTTCAGTAACATGCTAAGAACATTGCACCCACAGACGTATGCTCTCTAAATGTAGCAAAATAAGAGCAGATCATATATGATCCAAGCTACTGATCTTCCTGATTCCATCTTGTCAAGCCCTTCAGCATATATGTTTAAACCTAACTTTTTGATCATGCCACGGCTGACCTTCATGCGTGATAGCGGTATCGCCTATATGAACATTGAAAAAATAAGCTTAATATTGTAGGAAAAAGGAGCTCACAGTTCTATGATGACAAACAAATTCTGCCGTATTGTCTTGTGTCATCATCATGTGTATAACCGTATTGCCTACAAGAATGCTCCAAAAATCAACCTAATATGTATAAAGGAGATTAAAGCATTTACAACAACAAACAGATTCTACCGTATGTGAAAGCACAAAATGTAAACCTGAAATACACGATAATCACACTACTCCACCGCATGGACCGGAAAAATGTTTCGTCAGTTGTGATACAAAATTTCTATGATCCATGGGATGCAAAAAAAAATGATAAAGACATGGATGCCAAGGAATGGTAAATTCTGTGAAAGGAGTACCCTAATTGAAACAGGGAGTAAGATGGTTACATATGTACATGAAAATACAAGAAATTTAGAAAAAACGGAGAGTAAGATCAATCTATAGTCATTAACCATAAGTTCAGTTAGGAATGTCTGAATTACTATTAAAAATCTATTGTGAAAGCATGGAAATAGTACATCATAATCAGTCAAATAGATTTTTTCTCACAGAATTGAATACAACTAAATAAATGTTTCACATGGATTAACCGCTTGCATAATATACTTTTAACGCTACAACAGTACTAATCAAATTTTATTTGGAAGATATGCATTCTTGAGCCTATATAGGAAATAAAAAGCCGGTGCTTCTAAAAAATACAAAAGCATGCTATATCGCAGCTAATACATGTCTAGAACAGTAGAATGAGAAAGACCGGGCTAAGATACCAGCTCCTGCCGTGGGTTTGCTCTGCTGCCATGGTCCTCATAGCTCCGCCTTGCCATCTGCATCATGGGTGCCCTGGTTGTCATCTGGGTAGCAGCTTTCAGGTGACGCCCCCTGATCTGGAGCAGGCGCCTACATTGTTGGGTCGTCTGCGCCCACTCGGCTGACCAGTTGGTGGGTTCACTATCCAAGTGCGGAGTTGTGGTGGGAAAACCAGTTTGTATGATGTAAATGATACTTAACAACATAGGGTAATGGCTTTCCTATAGCGACCTAAAACCTACATTTCAAAAGGTTGTACTTTCGCGAAATTAATTAAAGTTACAGTTTGAGTCCACAAAGGAAAGTATAAGAGTGAATCTAAACACGACAGAATAGTAGAGACTGAGTCCGGAGCGGATGGTTGAAAAAACCTTAACACCCACTTTATTGCAGAGGATAATACTTCAATTTGCAATTAGCAATCTTATTTACATGTGAACAAAAATTATGTAATAGGATGCCTGTGGTAGTCTGCATATACAGCAAGCAACAAAGAATTAGAGCAACAAACAAACCGTAGTATATGGACATGGACGGTTTGGGAGTACACACAGTGATATCATATAGCACCAACACATAACCTGTAGTATATGGGAATGGACAGTATGAGAGTATTCACCGTTATATCATGTAGCACCAAGCATATGCCTTTTGATATTTTAGAAGGATTTTTCGGTGTGATCTGAAATATCTCTTTGGCTCTTCCTTATAATGCTTTTATGTCTCCTTAATCATAGGCTATGTTCTTGTCTAGTTATCATGAATGTGGTTTAAACAACGGATACCGGTGTAAACAATTGCATTGCACTTAAGATTTGTTTTCAAGAAATAAGGCATTCAAGGAGCTAGTTTATTATCACATCGTACATGCACCATCAGGTTTTCGTCGTCCACAAAACTGGCGAACAAACTCAGACGACGACCCCAATTGATGCACATGAGATGAATCTTGTGAAGTTGAACAAACACAGGCAATAATAAACTAAAAAACCATCATTGAGACCAGTGTGGGGTATCGTTACCTCTTGAATTACGGTGCTTTCTTCGTCTTGCTTCTGCTCATCAGCTACATTCTCTTGGTCCTGACCGTCTGCCTCCATATGGTCGGTTTCTCTGAAGGTTCAGCCATGTTGGTATCAGGCTTAGGGAGTAGTAGTCATCTAAAGTGTTTTCAGGGGCGACACTTTGAAATACTATTGCAACACTATAAAGAATGCTCCCGGTTCATCATTCTTTTACCAAAATACTTATAGTATTTCTTTATCAGAAGAATACTTACAGACAGTATTCTCATCAACATATAAAGTGAAACAAAATGTTACAAATTACAGTGCAAGAACCAAGTAAACAATTTGAGATGTGTAGAACAGTACAAGTGTTCTGAACCTGTCCAGCAGCTACTTGGTTGCAATCTTCACGTTCGTGCTTGCGTGCCGAGCCAGGGGATCTCTCAGCTGCGCCACCGCCAGCATGGTCAACGTGTCCGCGTCGGCGCATCTCTCGGACGGCATCCAGCGAGTGGCTGGTGTCCGGCGACTCTGCCAGCCGGCTGCCGATAGCATTGGACGCCGCGAGGTCACGAGGATCCATGGAGTAGGGCAATGAACCAGGTGGGCGTCGATAGTAGCGGCCGGCATTGGCGGCGGCGGCGCTAACCCTAGCGAGCGAGCAGTAGTATGAGGGTCGGGGATGGAAGAAGAGGGTGGAGAAGAAGCAGCCGCACAAACTCATTGCAGGGCGCTCGCCTGTCGGGAGGGAGCGGCAGCGAGACCGTGCCCTCGGCTGCGTTGACCGAGATGCGGGGAAGGGAGGAGAAAGGGCCGCGCTGGCTGCGGGAAAGAAGAGAAGCGGCCAAGCGGGGAAACAAAGCCACATGCCAGCCCGTGAAAACCGAGAGGTCCACCCACGACAAAGGGTCCACAAAGCAGTGGCAGCGGGAAGCGCTGATGCTCTGAGAATCGTCCGTCGACTCCAGGCTTAAAGCCTTAGTTAATACTGTGTGTATATATATGGAGCAGTAAACGTATGGCCGATCCATGCACCCTGAAACCGAGCATACACTGAAACGCTAGCTGCAGTATTTTGTCTCCATCGATATATATGATCTGACACCATGAATGCCTCCATAAAACTCCAAATCAAATTCAATTACCATACAGATCGAGCTACTCCATACATCCACACGACCTGCATGCAGCAGTAATGTGGCAATTTTCACCGCGATCTCCAGCGTAATTTGCATTCTAATACATAGCATATTGGAAGAAACACCAGCTGGACCGTAGGACAAACGCCCGGAGACTCCATGATATAAAGCACAGGTTAGGGGAGCGGATATGAACGAAAATGAGTGGTGCCACATCTTTTCTATATCTTTTTCGAAAGCGGAAACGAATATATTAACCACGGAAAAAAATACGAAAAAAATATTTTCAGAAACAAATATAGATTGAATATTGTGCCGACAAGAAACAGAAAGCAGATGTTTAGCAGAACCAAGAGACCACTTGAATAATGCAGAACAACTAAAACAAATCAATAAACTTGTCAATTTTCTAAGATGAACTAAAATATAAAGAGATGTTCATGATTATATAATATACTGTGCATAAGTTATAAATTTGGGCAACATTCAAAAAACATACTATATATGGTCCTCTAACCCTAGTGCAGCACCGAAATGGCAAACTGGGAATGACTCAAGAGGGAGATGATATGTGAGTACATATAGCCTAAACATGGTCGCTTCAGATCTTTTTTTTATTTCAGATTTTGGGTTATGCCTAAATGTTCTGGCTAAATTTGTTGGGCATGCATGCTGGATTTAGAAAGCACCGTGTAGAAAAAAACGAAAAGATCAGTATTTCCGGAAACGGAATTTCCATTTTCGTGGCTGTTCCGCCGGAGTACGTTGTTCTGTGTCTGTTGCGCAAAATTCCGTTTATGTTTCTGTATTTCCAATCCGTTTCTGTTCGTAGCATACCTTTGACCAATGTTATAGGCTAAAATATGAACATTTACAAGATTGACTTAACATATTATGAAAAAATATATTATATGATGAGTCTATTGGTATTAATTTGGTACTCTAAATATTCATAATTTTGTCTATATGATTGGTCAAAGTTACTATACGTTGACTTTTGCCAAAATTTATATGCCTTCTTTTGAGGAATGGAGGGAGTATGTAAATAAGCTCCAATTTTTTTAGAAAGGAGATTACATGATCCCTTTAATAATACATTCATTGGTTTTTTGTAAAACACTCACATGTAGGTGACTCATTATTTTTTAGATTCCAATATTTAAGAATATCAGAACTTTGTTTTTGAGCTCTAAAAAAGTAAATCTACCCCCTTTTGAAAACCTAAATATGCATTCGAGTTCCCCGGTTATGTTATTTTCACAAAAATTACAATCAACAATTTGGTTCACTAAGGAAATCACCTCCCAAATAAAAACCAGAGATAACTTTAAGCAACTTTATATCAATTTATTGCCCTTAATTCATGTAACAAGCTATAGCTAAAGCTAATAAGGTGCGAAGTAGATATGCATACGCTACAAACATGGGAACACCATGGATGTGCAGCTAGCCTATGCTTCGAGGTCATACTTGGAGTGGAATGACTTGGCGGCGGCGTTCCTTAGGATGTACTCGTGGTACAAACGGGCCGATCCAGAAGATCCACTGGTCGTTCCACGCCTTCGCCCCGTTGTACACCACGGCGGCGCCGAGGCTCCTGGCCGGGTTGATTCCGGTGCCGGTGACGGGGATAGTTGCCAAATGGACCATGAACACGGCGAACCCGATAATCAGTGGCGCCAGCACCGGGATGTGCGGGTCCCGGGCCAGGCGCTTCGGGTCAGTCGCCGTGAACACGGTGTACACCAGCACGGCTGTGCCCAGCGTCTCGGCCACCAGCCCGCCCGACTTGGAGTACCCCGGCGCGAGCTCGTTGGCGCCGCCGCCGTAGAGCGCGTAGTAGTGCGCGCCGTGCACAGCCTTGACCAGAGCCGCGCCGCAGATGGCGCCGAGGCACTGCGCTGCCATGTAGAAGTAGGCACGCGGCACAGATACCTTGCGGGCGAGGAGGAGGGCAAAGGTAACGGCGGGGTTGATGTGGCCGCCGGAGATGCCGGCGGTGCAGTAAACGAGGACGGCGATCATACCACCAAAGGCCCACGCAATGCCCACCACGCCAGCACCGCTGCACGCTACAGCCTCGGTCTGGCGCTTGTGGCCGATGACGGTGGCCACCGCGACGTAGACGAAGTGGAGTGTGGCGGTGAACTCAGCGATGACGGCGCGGTAGAGGGACCACCTGCGCAGCTCGCCGGCGTCGAACAGCGGCGTTGGTGGAGGGTCAAGGTAGTCTTTGCTGCATATCATATCCTCCTTAACGTTTTTGGCCCCAGCAGGACTCAGCTTGCCCTCAGCTGGTGTTGCCATATGGACTTGAGCTCAGCTGATGGGAAATAATTGATTGATGATCAGTAGACGATGGAGAGATATGTGTGTATGTCTCTATAACCTGGGAAAACTGCATCGATATATATAGAGCTAGCAAGGCCACCGTGATTGAGCATGCCCTAGCAAGCAACCAGCAGGCACCATTATTTAGTTAGAGGGTACAGGAGTCATTTGCTCGTTTACAAGCCAGGACACATGTTTTTATCCTCGAAGAATTAACATCAACCAGGCCACAACTTGAGCAACACATTTCCTCATTCAAAATTGTAAGTATTTAAAGAAATTTAATCTCCCTCTAAACCTGTCTCTTTTTTTTTGGATAAAGGGAGTTTTTATTACTACACCCAGCCTCTACATAACTAAGATGCACACAACCGAAAATTCTAGCCAACTTGTTGGGGTGAAAAGTCGATTTTTTTGGATAAAGGGAGTTTTTGGATAAAGGGAGTTTTTGGATAAGGCGATTTACATACAAAGTAAAAAACGTCTAAGATGGGGGAGGGCCGATCCGCAAATTATGTTGTCATCTTGTTGGGGTGAAAAGTCCCTCGCCGTATCCTACAGTCTGGTAGACACCTCCAAAAATAGGTCCCGGTGCTCCACACGCTCCAGCGGAACCCAAGTCTAAACCAGTCTTGAAGACGGTACTTTGAAAATTAATTTGTGCCCATACAAGTTCCCTCACATAATAACAATAATCATTACGATGAGATGTGTGGAAGTTCACGCCTAACGAGGCGTACTCGGCGACCTCCGCTTACAAAGCGCAATTTCTTGTCTATCTTGTCCAAGATGAATAGAATTGTTTGGAAGAATTGAGGCCCCTAAGGTCAAGTTATTCGCTTGGCTTGCCCTTCAATGCCACTTTTGGACGGCGGACCGGTTTGAAAAAAGAGGTTGGCCAAATCGTGGGCTTTTTCCTTTTCGTAAAAGAGTCCCGAAATCGATTGACCACCTCCTTGTGAATTGCCACCTCTCCATCTGGCTTTGGGGTTTCATCTGCAATTGGTTAGGTTTACAACCCCTCGACCTCCATCCTTGGTTGGCGATAAACATTAAGGAGTGGTGGTCTCAAATGGCTAGTGGTCCAAACCAGAAAGCCATGGGACCCTTGCCGTGTCTTGGGAGATTTGGAATGAAAGACACTATTGTGTCTTCGAGAACGAGAATGCACATCCCCTCGTTGTTCTCCACAAGATCAAGAAGGAGGCTAGCCTTTAGGTGTTGCCGGCGCTAAGTGTTTTTGACCCGTTTAAAAAATGCATTCATATACATGCTTAGCTTCTACGTGGCAAATCAGTATGAGATTTAAGTGAGCACTTTATGGTATTCTTTAAACCTTCTTGGTCACCCTACATAATCAAGCTGAAAGACATAGACAAAAATAGTTACCAACTTTCATGGGATCGTGCCGACCTATGCGGACACTAGTGGAAACAACCCCTCTCGTCCAGGGGGCCGGGGGGCAGCTGTCCCGATTGCAACCAAATCCGGGACAAATGCCCTGCATTGGTCCCGGTTCGTGCGCCCTGGGCAACAGGAATCGCCTGGGCGCATTGGTCCCGGTTCGTGGGGGGCATATCGGTCCCGGCTCGTGCCACGGATCGGGGCCAATGCCTAGCCACAGGCCACGTGGCACGCGCATGACCTGTTGTCCCGGTTCAGTCCACGAACCGGGACCAATGCCCCCTTCCCCTATATATACTGCCCCAGCCCCCCCTCCTTCCATCTTTTTTTTTCCTCGGAGGTGTGAGAGAGTGTGTTGTTATAGTGTGTTTTTTTTACTATGCACACTAGGTGTTCGACGAAATTCCCGAGACGCACACAAGCTCACTGAAAATGGTATCTTCGACCGAGGTTAACAAATTATCTTTTTCATCTGTAACTGATACATAAAAAAGTATTATTTGTCGATGTACTGTGGTCATCTCTGTATTAATATGTATTTTGATAAACTTAATTATATGATGCAGATGGATGCACGGCAGCGATGGATGTACGGTGACCGACGCACTTCCGAGTATATGGCAGGCCTGAATGCATTTCTTGCTGTAGCTCAGGCGAACAAAGATAATGGCTTCATGTGTTGCCCATGTGTTGATTGTCGGAACGTCAGAGAACATTCTTCCGAAAGAATCCTTCACGGCCATCTACTTCGGAGAGGTTTCATGCCCAGCTATAATTGCTGGACCAAGCATGGAGAAAGAGGGGTTGTGATGGAAGACGATGAAGAAGAAGAAGAAGATCCTTTGTTCCCTGAATACGACGATACTGCAATGGAAGAGAATGCAGAAGAAGGAGGTGATCAAGAACATGCATCAGAAGAGCCCGATGATGATCTTGGCCGAGTTATTGCTGATGCAAGGGAAGACTGTGAAAATAAATTGGAGAGGTTGAAGCTGGACAACATGTTACAGGATCACAAAAAATTGTTATACCCAAATTGCGAAGATGGTAGCACAAAGCTCGGTACCACACTGGAGTTGCTGAAATGGAAGGCACAAAACGGTGTGACTGACAAGGCATTTGAGAGTTTACTTCAACTAATGAAGCCAAAACTTCCAAAGGATAACGAATTGCCTGAGAGTACGTACGAAGCAAAGAAAGCTCTATGCCCTCTAGGATTAGATGTGCAGAAGATACATGCATGCATTAATGACTGCATTCTCTTCCGCGGTGAGAAGTACGAGAATTTGGATGAATGTCCGATATGCACTGCACTGCGGTATAAGATCAGAGCAGATGATCCTGGTGATGTTAACGGCGAGCCCCCCCCCCCCCCCCCCCGTAAGAGGGTTCCTGCTAAGGTGATGTGGTATGCTCCTATAATACCACGGCTGAAACGTCTGTTTAGAAACAAAGAGCATGCTAGGTTGTTGTGATGGCACAAAGAAGACCGTAAGAAAGATGGAAAGTTGAGGCACCCCGCCGATGGATCGCAGTGGAGAAAGATCGAGAGAGACTTTCCAGACTTTGCAGGAGAGGCGAGAAACTTATGGTTTGGTCTAAGTACAGATGGCTTTAATCCTTTTGGGGAGCAGAGCTCCAGTCATAGCACTTGGCCTGTAACTCTATGTATGTACAACCTTCCTCCTTGGTTGTGCATGAAGCGCAAGTTCATTATGATGCCAGTTCTCATCCAAGGCCCGAGGCAACCTGGCAACGACATTGATGTGTATCTAAGGCCATTAGTGGAAGAACTCTTAGAACTGTGGGGCAAACCAGATGTACGTGTGTGGGATGAGAACGAACAAAAGCCATTTGACCTACGGGCGTTGCTTTTCATGACCATCAATGATTGGCCAGCTCTTAGTAACATTTCCGGTCATACAAACAAGGGATACAATGCATGCACACACTGTTTAGATAAGACTGACAGTGTTTTTTTGGATAAATGTAAAAAGGTTGTATACCTGGGGCATCGTAGATTTCTTCCGATCAAGCATCCCTTAAGGAAAACAGGAGGGAAGCATTTCAGAGGTGAGGCAGATAACCGAAAGAAGCCTGAGCTCCGTAGTGGTAATGATATATTCGATATGGTCAAGGACCTAGAAGTAATCTTTGGTAAGGCTGCTGGCAGCCAACCAGTTCCGTACGGCCCTGATAAGCGGGCACCCATGTGGAAGAAGAAATCTATATTTTGGGAGCTACCCTATTGGAAAGTTTTAGATGTCCGGTCTTCGATCGACGTGATGCACGTGACAAAGAATCTATGTGTCAATCTGCTATGCTTCCTGGGCGTGTATGGGAAGTCAAAAGATACGCCTGAAGCACGGGAGGACCAGCAACGTATGAAAGACCCAAGCAACAAGCACACAGATACAGGGCGACATTCCTTAAGCAGCTACGCTCTTACTAAAGCAGAGAAGGAAATATTCTTTGAAGTCCTTTACAGTATCAAGGTTCCGTCTGGCTTCTCGTCGAATATAAAGGGGATAATAAACATGGCAGAGAAAAAATTCCAAAACCTGAAGTCTCATGACTGCCACGTGATTATGACGCAGTTGCTTCCGATTGCATTGAGGGGGCTTCGACCGGAAAATGTTCGAGTACCCATTGTGAAGCTATGTGCATTCATGAACGCAATATCTCAGAAGGTAATCGATCCAGAAATTCTGACAAGATTACAGAGGGATGTGGTCCAGTGTCTTGTTAGTTTTGAGTTGGTGTTCCCACCATCCTTCTTCAACATTATGACTCATCTCCTTGTTCACCTATGTGAAGAGATTCATATTCTCGGTCCGGTATTTCTACACAATATGTTCCCCTTTGAGAGGTTCATGGGAGTCTTGAAGAAATATGTTCATAACCGTGCTAGGCCAGAAGGAAGCATCTCGAAGGGCTATGGAACAGAGGAGGTCATTGGGTTCTGTGTTGACTTTATTCCTGACCTTAAGACGATTGGTGTTCCTGAATCGCGGCATGAGGGGAGACTGAGGGGAAAAGGAACGCTGGGAAAGAAAACAATGATACCTAGGGACGGGCATTCTTTGACCAAAGCACACTACACAGTTCTACAAAATTCTATGTTCATGGCTACGTATGTCGAGGAACACAAGAATACTGTACGGTCTGCAAACCCGGGGAAGGATGACTCATGGATTAAACGCGAACACATGGAGACTTTCGGAAGTTGGTTGCAAACACGTCTTATAAATGACACCACTGTTGAAGATCAGCTGTACATGTTGGCAGGGTCACCATCTTCGACTATTGGGAGTTTTCAAGGGTACGAGATAAATGGGAATACATTTTACACGAGCTCCCAAGATAAGAAGAGCACCAACCAAAACAGTGGTGTCCGCTTTGATACAACAAACGAGAATGGAAAAACTGACACATACTATGGTTACATAGAGGAGATATGGGAACTTGACTATGGACCTTCTTTTAAGGTCCCTTTGTTCAAGTGCAAATGGGTCAACCTGAATGGAGAAGGGGTAAAGGTAGACCCGCTTCCTCCTCTTCGTCTTCACTGGAGAGAGAGAGAGGCCGGAGGGGGCGTAGCTTCTTGGATCAGCAATGGAGGTAAGGCTCTCCTTCTTTTCTTCTCTTTTGGCAATTTTAGATTCAAAAGGTTCTCTTAGGTAATAATCTTCTGTGCGAGGATTGTGTTTCATAGGATTTTAGGCAGCAATCTGTTTCCATTTGACTCGAAACACTTGGGAGATATTCGTTTGTCCTTTTCTTCTCTCACATCGCTATCAGTCTTTGGTGGTTTGTTCCATCGAAAAAACCCCTGTTTCCCCCTCCTTCCTCGATGTTTCCTGGACCAGCAACGGGGTCAAGGAAAACTATGGTTTTTCTGTTGTAGACGAAGATCTCAAATTCACCGTGTCAATAAGGTACAACTCGCTTTGTCGAACTTTATATAAATCACCCGGGATGCCTTGTATGCTCTGGACTAACTCGGAAGATCACCTTCCTAGTGATAGCAGGGATACCATCTCGCTTTGTCATACAACTCGCTTTGTCGAACTTTATATAAATCAACTCGCTTTGCAGGCACACTTCGAAGTGATAGCAGGGATACCATCCTGACAGAAACCACACAAGGGGAGTCGCGAAGAGAGAGAGGTACAAATCTCTTGGCAATTCATTCCAAATTGATACTGTGGGTTGCCACTTGTCGGTGTTGAAGAACATGTTTCCCAATGGTGTTAATGTGGTGTCCTTATTCTCCGGTATTGGAGGAGGAGAGATAGCTTTGCACAGGCTTGGCATCCACATGAAGACAGTGATTTCAGTTGAGATAGGTGAAGTTAATAGGAGGATTTTGAGGGGTTGGTGGGATCAGACACAAACTGGCACTTTAATTGAGATTGCCGACGTGAAGTCTCTCACTAATGATAGCGTACACGGAAGGCAATTCATTCCAAATTGATACTGTGGGTTGCCACTTGTCGGTGTTGAAGAACATGTTTCCCAATGGTGTTAATGTGGTGTCCTTATTCTCCGGTATTGGAGGAGGAGAGATAGCTTTGCACAGGCTTGGCATCCACATGAAGACAGTGATTTCAGTTGAGATAGGTGAAGTTAATAGGAGGATTTTGAGGGGTTGGTGGGATCAGACACAAACTGGCACTTTAATTGAGATTGCCGACGTGAAGTCTCTCACTAATGATAGCGTACACGGAAGGCAATTCATTCCAAATTGATACTGTGGGTTGCCACTTGTCGGTGTTGAAGAACATGTTTCCCAATGGTGTTAATGTGGTGTCCTTATTCTCCGGTATTGGAGGAGGAGAGATAGCTTTGCACAGGCTTGGCATCCACATGAAGACAGTGATTTCAGTTGAGATAGGTGAAGTTAATAGGAGGATTCTGAGGGGTTGGTGGGATCAGACACAAACTGGCACTTTAATTGAGATTGCCGACGTGAAGTCTCTCACTAATGATAGCGTACACGGAAGTTACTATGTTTTCAAGCGGGGGTCGGCATACAGGGAAAATACGTGTGGATGCGCAGAGTAAAACTTCGAAGGAAAACTATGGTTTTTCTGTTGTAGACGAAGATCTCAAATTCACCGTGTCAATAAGGTACAACTCGCTTTGAATTAGGAAGATCACGAGAGAAATCAAAAATTGTAACATTTTTATATTCAAATTATATACAAATGAAAAAATAATTAATAGTTTCAATAGTTAGAATAATTATTTAGTTAAACGAAAATGGATTTAAATTAGTTTTGCAAATTCTAGCATTTTTCATGTTGGAATTTTTGTCAAATTTGAAAGTATATAGAAGTTGTTAATGTGCAAACTTAACCATTTTCAAATTTTGGCGCTAAAAATTTTTGGGCGCGCAGGGGTGCCACCGAAATTCGAAATTTGTTTTTGGTCCCGGGCCGTGGTACCAACCGGGACCAAAGAGGCTCTAGTCCCGGTTGGTGGCACGGGCCGGGACTAGAGGCCCAGGTGTATAAAAATCACGGCCCTCTCTCCAGGCCGAACGAACACCCCAGGGACAGGTACGAGTGGACATGGCTGGGCGAAGCCCTGCCGGCGGCGGGAACGAGTAGACAGATCCCGCCGGCGGACCGCCGGCGGGTATGGGCTAGGGACACGGTAGACTAGGGGGGCACACAACTTGTATTAAAAAAAAGGCCAGGGGCCTTGCTTACATAGATAGGGGGCGGCGCGGCCACAGGCGGCCGGCCGTACTTGCATAAAGGGGCGGCAGCGCGGCCACAGGCGACCGGCCGTTTTCTTGGGGGGGGGGGTAGCTTAGTCTAGGGGGCGCACAGATCTAGTCGTCCTCCTCGTCGGAGGAGATGCACTGGTAGGGGGGCGGCTGCCAGAGGTGGGCAGGCGGCTGGGCCGGGGGTGCAGGCATCGGGGGCATCGGAGGCGCGTACGGCGGTGGCGGGGGCAGCGGTGGTGGCGGGGGCAGCACCTCCTGCGGCGGCGGCGGCGGAGGGGGCAGCTCCTCCTGCTCCGGCGACTCCGGCGCCCAAACGCCGCAGGTCCAGGCCCAGGACATGCCGTACTCCAGCCCGGGGGGGAGCGGCTGCGGCGGCGGCTGGTCCTCGGACGCCTCATACTCGGCGTAGAGCGCGTGCCACCAGGGGGTAGGCTCGGGGGGCGGCGGCGGCGGCGCGGGCGGCGGCCACGACCCGCTCCCACCGCTTGATTTCGTCCTCGACGAGTGAGCGGCGGGAGGCCTCGCAGGCGTCCTCCATGGCGGCCCGGAGCACGGGGTCCTCCTCCCCGGAGAAGTCCTCCGGGATGTCCTCGAGGAGCCACAACTCCCTCTCCCGGCCGGGCGGTGGCGGCGGGTAGTCCGCGACGTCCACCTCGTGGGGGGCGGGGATGTAGGAGCGCCGGCGCTGCTCGTGCTCCTGCTCGAGCCAGGCGCCCCAGTAGGGGGAGCTGCGCGCGTACGCGCGCTCCCTGCGGATGTGGGCCGGCAGGAGCTCGCGCCGGCGGTCGACCTCCTCGAGCAGCGCCTGGCCGGTCGGGACCGGCGGCACAGGGATCCGCTGGGGGTTCAGGTGCCAGCCGTCCGGGAGGTGGACGTCAGCATAGAACACCGGCGTGGCGTTGTTCCAGTGCCACTCGGCCTCGTCCACCCGGACGTACCGGCGGAACCTCTTGCCCTTGGGCGCGGCGTTGGGCGGCGGGCGTGCAGCCGGAGGTGGCGCGGGGACGCGCAGCATCCCGCCGAGGCGGACACCTTCAGGGCCGTAGCCGAAGGCCTCCGCCGGCGGTGGTGGGACGCGGCCGGCGCCGCTCGAGGAGTCTTCGTTCCTGGGGCGCTTGCCGGAGCCGCTGCCGAACCAGCGGGACATGGTGGCTATGGTTGGTCTGCCTTGGGCGCGGCCGGGGTGGATGGGTTGTACGGGCGGTGGGGGGCCTTTAAAAAGGACCCGGGGTGGGCTGGCATGCCAACCGGCGGCCCTGGACGTGGCGGCGGTTGCAGGCGGCCATGAATGCGGGCAGGAGCCGAGGCGTGGCGGCGGTTGCAGCCGTGGCACGCGCGCGTGGGGAAGTGGGGGCGCGGGAAGCCGAGGCGGGGCGGAAAGACGAGGCGACAGTGGCCCTTTGACCGTCCTGTAGTCTTAATTTAAGGGACCAGGCGAGCCAGCCAACGGCCGCTGGCCAGTGGCCCCTTCGAACCATTGACTGACCATAATAAAAGACGCTGGCCAGTGGGCCCTTCGAACCGTTGACTGATCATAATAAAACACGCGGGCCAGTGGGCCCTTTTGACAAAAAATGTGACCAGTGGGATTAATAAAAGACGTGGGCCTGGACGCGGTTGGGGAAGAGGAGGCCGGCTCGGGATTGGGAGACAGAAGCCCAAAAGACGTGGGCCTGGACGCGGAAACTGAACGATTATATATTTTTTTTGTCAAAAAAGTATCCATCCCGGTCCCTTGAACGAACCGGGACGAACTCCCTGGCCCAGGTTCGCCACGTGGCCTATCCTTACCATCCCGGGTCCTGGCACAACCGGTACCAATGGGACGGGCCATTTGTCCCGGGCAGCCCATCCCGGTTGCACAACCGGGACAACTGGCCCTTACGACCTGGGACAAAAGGCACTGTTTCCACCAGTGGGAGATGAGTGAACAATATTTGATGCGGCGAGGGGACCTTAATTTGGTGTATCTCTCGGGCAGATCTGTGTTTACTGGATGTTTGTGGTGGTCCACATGCATGGCATTGGCATGCAGCTCCACGTTGACACGTATATGTATTGTGATGTCGGCAACCTACCTTAATTAGCTAGCTGCTGCAGCTGGTTGTATCCGTGTACATGCTGTATTTGCTATGCCTAGGTATTCAGCTACTCTACTTTGTATACAGATACTAAGGAGGTTTTCGAATCTAGTTTTGAAAATAAATATGAGTGTGCTTCTCGATCGGTCCTGTGGTTTTAAAGTGAGTATATAAACAGATATGTCCTTGTCGAGGAGATCGAGACGATCGACGGGGAGAAAATGAAGCTTCACTTAACTGCGGTTTGTCAATCATTTTTTTGGCGGTAATTAACAGATCCAGCGTCTGATCGATGGAGATTTAGCTAGGGCCACTATGCAGGCATGTCGCATAGCGGATGTCCCCTGGGTGGATGGCACACTCTCTCATCTTGTGACTTGTCACTTGTCAAGCATGCGTACGATCTGCAGCTGCATGCATGCCACCTCACTTGAAGATGATTTTGTACATTGGATTTATAAGTCGGCATGTTACGGTCTGTTGTGATAATTGTTCTAATCTTTACGAAGGTCCGGCTTTAAACACACATGGGTAGATTGGTCAGAATGAAACTCACACTTGAATATCTATCTATTATATACTAAAAGCAATATACGGTTGTTCTAATAAAGCCACCACGTTAAGCCACATCATTCAAATTATTTTTGATGGTTAGATCTAAAATTAATGGTTAGGATTTTCAATCACAACCATGTGATTTATGTAACAGCCAACACACATAACATATATACCTTTGGGCCCAACACGTTATTTAAAAAAAAAAAATTGGATCCAACATCGTACCTCCCACACCCACGGCCCGAACGCACATATGTGCAACCGGTTGATTCACTAACGTGTACTAATAGGACACATATCTACTCGCGAAAAAAAAACAGATATAGCTATACGTGCAATTTAAATCTGACAAACTTTTGCTTTGTCGGAACTTGCAGCATATGCTCCGCCTGTAGGCGACCTTGGCTGTATCTTTACCCTACCGAAGCTGGATCAAGGCTGCATATGTACGTGTACTCTGGGAAGCCGATTCTGATCTTTTGCAAGTATTAACAGCATGCGTGACATGGAACTACATGGGGAGAAGGTTGCCTCAGCACATGGTAAAGCATCAGCCAAGCTCTAATTAATATCCACCACGATCCTATCTTAGGTGAAGTCTGCAGGGTTGAAGATATGGTAACGAACACCCGGTTCCTGCTTCCTGAACCTCCACCTTTCTGCTAAGAGCATCTAGAATACGGCAGTTATAGTGAGGACGACAGTTATAGTGAGGCGTTGGGGATTAAATCCTGGCCGTTTAGCCCAACTCCTTGTGATAAATAAGTCTGACGTATAAACAATAGTCTGGCGCGTAAACTTGTAGTATAAAATAAGACTAGGAACCTGCTCGGCGCTTATTGAATGGATAACTGACTTAATTAGCGTCGGTTTAAGCGTCCATGCACCCTGGATGCTCTAATCATCCTTCAGATTTCTAATTTATGATAACTTTATTATTGGTTCAACGAGCCATGCTATGATTTTCTGGACATGGTTGCATTCATAAAAAGCGAAGTATTTTTTACTATATTATATCTAGGCCTCAACAGATATTTTGATGTACTAAAGTGAATACACTTCAGCTCGGTTTTCAATAGTAATTTCTAATATCCTATAGGAATAGTAAGAATGAAATATTAGTATTATGTACCTTTTGTTGTTAAGATTAAACATACACTAACAGCTTTCAACTTCCTGTTACTATTTGTCATCACTTTTCACCTGTAATATGTCAGCGATCATCTACTCCATTTCATTACGGTACTTTCACTATAATCCATTTGTTTCTAATAATGTTATCAGATAATTGTATCCATATAGTAAACAAAGCTGCATGTGGAATGGAACCGATGGCTGATTCATGTCATTCTATAAAATAGTGATCGGGGATGGTAGGCTGCACCACATTGTCTTTCAATGGTCCTTACTCTGTTGGGGCATAAGAATAGGAAACACAATATTTTCCTATGTTGGGGCAAAATTTCTCTCTATAACCTCAAAGTTTTCATGAACACACTAACGGGGTTCAAAATTTGGATTTGAGTTGGGGTCGACCCAAAAAGGAGAGTCACACACAATATGTGCATAATGGTGAGTTTCATTATTGTTAACTAGAGATAGCGATGATGCTATTGTCAATGTAAAAGTACGCATCATTAAGTTGATGTGATAAAAGATCGTACACAAGGATTGTAAGGATAAGCATGTATCTATTTACTTTATGGTGAAAGTAACATCAGAATTAGTTTGCAGAATGCTTGATCCTATGATTTGTTTTCATTCAGAATGCTACGTTATAAATCTTAAGAATGGGTCTCTAGATCACACATAATCACACTTTTTGTAGGATAGAATGTAAATCATCACGATTTAGTAGACATATTATTGCCAAGAAAGTTTTTATTTGGTTTTTGTTATTTTAGGTACATCGGTCAAATAATTGACGTAACCGATTGGGGCATAATGATGTTAGTTACCTAGCTATGTTGATGACAAGCTCTGCCAAATTTTGTGGTGCAATGGAAATAGTATAGACTAGAGGACATGAAATAAACTCGTGACAAATTAGAATTTGGAAAACAGCTGTGTGACTTGACATGACAACATCTGAGTAGGTTTGAAGATCACCTGGATTCAAGAGTTGGCAAACTATCACATGAGTCAAAATCATATCAAAAAAAAAATGATCAAAATAGCGCTACCAACATTATAAAATAGTGACATGCCACGTTTTCAAATATTGCACATTCCGCCACTAATTAATTTGTTTCAAACTATTTTTCACACATATTATTTCACTTACCATCACATTTTCGTGTCTATAAAACCATGTAATTAAGAATTCCATACTTTTAGTATCTCTGAAACCTAAAATAAAATTCATAGACCTATTCAATATGCTAAAGATAATGCCCTCGCATTTGCGAGGGCCATCTTGCTAGTTTTCGTAAAAATACGACCACAATTAAGTGGATTGCTAATTTATTCTTATTTTCAAACAGGTCACAGATGAGCATATGTTATTTTACTTAAATTTAGAGTAGGTGTGGGTCTCAACCCAAAACATAGACACGAGGGATTTTTTTTGTAATTTTCTAAAACTTAGAAATGTAAGTTTTACTAAGTACTGTAAGTCTTAAGAAATGGGTACACCGGAACTGACGATGTGTGAACGTGATTCAAAATAGAATACAGTAGGTGGAGAATTACGGTGGATCACGTGGGTACGTACTGGGTTTGCAGTGTGACGTGTGAAAGTGTATATTTGTAGACAAACTTAGGTAGCTCGATCGCGAATTGAATTGGAATCGTATGTGCACTGATGATGTCTGATCATATGCAGACAAAATGCTGCAGCCACCGCTAGGCCAACGGGTAAAACCACCACACACCCCTGCCTCCAAAATATCGTGCACCAAAGCAACATTTTCAAGAAGAGATACGACGACGACGCCGCTGCTGCCCAGACTAATCCTATGATTTCTCCTGGTACACGGAGGGGAGTGGGGTAGGGTTACCCCCGGCGCCCTTCAAAAAGGGAGGTGACGCCGGTACCGGCAAGAGCCGATAGGGATTTCTCCTGAACCCTAACATCCCACTACCCCGGACATAATGTCAGCTCCACCATGCTCGCCGCCCATCTGCGTCATCGCGGTCTTCAAGCCATCATCATTGTCTCACCATGGCAGAAGCTGCGATGTCAGCCGGGCCGAAAAGAAACAATCGCAGAGAGGGGACGGCGGTACCGCAGCCACGTGGGAGCGAACAACAGGGTCCGGCCAGGCCGAGGCCTGTGAAGCCCCCACCGCCACGATGCAGCAGACACGGCGTTGTGCCCGCCATCCCCATCGCGAGTTGCTTTCCAGCCCCACCGGAGACGTCGCGTCGGAGGCCGGACCAGCCTGCCCTGACCCAGATCGGGCCCAAATCTGGGCCCGACGGGCACCGCCGGCCGCAGCTCCTACACTGGTCGTCCCCGCCGCCAAAGGGCAGCACCACCGCCTCTGCTGCCACCCAGCCCAAGTCGGACCGCCGCTGGCCCGAGTGCACCGTCGCCTAGAAGATCAGCCCCAGCCGGACCCCATCGACGGGCAGGGGAGATTCTGCCGCCGCCGGCCACGCCACAGCGCCGCGCTGGCCGCGCCCGCCGACGCCCGCCGATGGCGGTGGCGAGAGGGAGGCGGGGGAGAGGGGCCTTTGCCGGGAGGAGGGAGGAACCGCCCGGCCGCCTCGCTAGAGGAGGCGACGCGGGGGGAGACGCGGGTACGTAGTCTCTATTGTCGGCCGGGGCCATGGAATGCACAACATATCCGTCCGTGCAGTGCATGCCTAACGTTCTATGTGCTCTCGTCTCGACATGATCTCATTCTCACACAAGCTAGCTAGATCGTTATGAACGATAGAGATGGCCAGCCAAATTAAACCACTCATGCACACGTCACGTTGCTCTTGTCTCTTGGCATGCATCGATTGTGTCTATGTCATGTACAGATTCATGCAAATAGTTCAGTGAGCCAATCATGCACGAGTACCCCCAAATTTATCTCTATCATGCATGCTCCGGGCAGATGATCTGTTCCCTAGCTACCGTTGATTGCTGGAGACTGATCGGCCTTGCAATGGTTTCCAGCTCGCGTTGTCATCCTCTGGTCAGGCCCCGTGTCGACCGATCGACGTACGGCTTGCTCGTCGACACCGGCACGATTCCTGTACGCACGTACACGTACGTACGGGGCATACAGAAAGCCCATACGCTATGCAGCGTGAGACGATGGTGAAAATTATAAAGAGCGCATTTCACACGGCTAGCTACACGTACATCACTACAGGAAAACTCCCAGTTCCTGACGGCCAAAGGTATGCCGACGGCATACAAACCAGAACGCCGAGGGCCGCCAAGATGCCGACGGTTCTTCTGCAGCCGTCGGCACACAGACGATATGCCGACGGTTTTATTTCGGTACTCTCGGCGTTGTGAATAGCCGTCGGTATTCTCGTAAAACGCCGAGGGTGGCCGTCGGTAAACGCTTGGCCGTCGGCGAACATAGCTACATCTGACGCCAACCTAACAACGGACCTATATGCCGACGACCACCTCATCCAGGCCGTCGGCATACATATTAAAAAAATCTACTTAGTGCTTAATTGTATTTTCTTGTTTCTCTAGATTTTAATTGTGTTTGCAGATTTCAGTTTAAATACAACAGTTATTTCATACTAATATGTACTGTCTCACATAAGTATCGAAAAGAAAAAGTGCATTGATCCATAAAACGCGGCCATATGTAGTTGACACACGGAATAAAAACCACACACTTTTAAACTCTTTTATAAGTACTGGAACATACTTTTAAACTCTAATAAGTACATATTATCACTCCAGGAAACAGGGACTTTGCCGTGAGCCGGGTCCGAAACTCCCGGAAACGGACTGTCGGGGTGGGGTCTTCTGTAGATGTGGGACCTACCATCATTTTGGGACTTACTATGGTCCAAAGTAACACAACCAAGAAATTAGTTCCACATTGCTACCCCCTTCCGGGCTCCGGTGAAACATGTAGATGATAAGTTTGAATGGGCTCCAGCGGGGCTAGGGTTTTGTCGCAGACTGGCTCCGGAGTGTCGGGGTGGCACCATAGGGTATTGGGTGTCATACCATGTGTGAACTAGTGTCACTATGGTTGTAGATGCCAAAGATGCTCTCACTCTCTATGTTGGGGCTTCACCGGTATCGACTTTTCTCTATGAGAGTTTATGTGCTACGAGCCCGAAACTCCCGGAAACGGACTCTCGGGGTGGAATCTTCTGTAAAGGTGGGGCCTACCATAGTTTTGAGACTTACTAGGGTCCACTCTAACACAAACAAGAAATTAGTTCCACATTACTACCCACTTCTGGGCTCCGGTCAAACCTGTAGACGATAAGTTTGACTGGGCTCCAGCGGTGCTAGCGTTTCGCCATAGAGGGGCTCCGCAGCGTCGGGGTGGCACCATAAGGTATTGGGTGTCATACCATGTTTGAACTAGTGTTACTATGGTTGTAGATCACTAGTAGAAAAAAGGCCTTCGGTACGCCAGCATCAGTCCCCAAACGTCGCGCACCGTGACTAATGAGTCTTTAGTCCCGGGTCGGGAGGAGACCCGCGACAGAAGGTCATACGTCGCGGGTTGGGAAGCGCGTTGCGGCGCGTGGAGGGAATTAATTCCGGTTGACCTGGCCGCCCGGGACTATTGGTCCTTTATTCCCCGTTCCCGTGGCCAACCGGGACTATTGATCCTTTATTCCCCGTTCCCGTGGCCAACCGGGACTAAAGATCAAACTTCTCGCCTTCCCAGCGGCGGTTTTTATTTCGCGAGCGAGGCAGAAGGGCGCCATTCCACTCGCTCTCTGTTTCTTCCTCTCGCTCTCTGTACTATACTCTCTTCTTCCTCCTCATCTCTCTCGATCCACCAAGCACACACACGCAATGGCTGAAGCAGTTTGGCAGCAATACGAAGGTCCCACACCATGCGGCAAGGTTCTGGACGTGCTCTACACCAACAGTTCCGAGAGGCTGCCCTTGGCTCTTGGTTATTTGACCCAGCTCTATCATGCATCTCCCGATGAACACCGGTTCTTTGGGCTCGATCTGGAGTACACGGCGAATCAGAGGGATGTTGCCGTCATCCAGATCGCGTTCAAGCAGTCTGTGTTGACCTTCCAATGGTCAAGGTAAAGCACCCGTACACTTGCATAATTCGATTTTTTTGTTGCATGTGAAGAATACATGTGTTGCAACATATCTAACACATATCCTATTTTTGTTGTTGCAGTAGTTCAAAGAATTGTCCGGCCCTTGTTGATTTTCTTGTCAACATGGGGTTTGACTTTTGCAGCGTTGACATCACGCAAGACCGTGTGAAGTTGATGCGCATTGGTATTATGATTCCTGAAGATCACTACATTGATCTTCAGAATCTTATCCAGTTGAACGGGCCAAAGACCGGGATGGCTGTCATGGCAACTACCTTCATCCACCAGGGCTACGACAGGATGAAGACTGATTTCCCCTCGAAGAATCACCGTTATTGGGAGAAGACCCCACTGGACGTTCAAGTCCAGTATGCCGCCATAGATGCATATGTCTCGTACGAGTTGTTCCGCATCTACTCGGCGGAGCCATAGATATGTATATATGCGTTCGATATATATGCGCGCATGTAATGGGTATCTTAGCTAGTATATATATGTAATGGGTATCTTTTGTGAAAGTTATGTTTGTGTTATATGATCGACTCTATGTTATGAATGTGATCGACTCTATGTTTGTGTTATGTGTGATCGACTCTATGTTTGTGTTATGTGTGATCGACTCTATGCATGTAATGAATATTATTTGTATTATTGTTCTTCATTTTTGATATATTTTTTCATTTTAAGATTTTAAAATGAATTAATATTATTTTTCTTCATTTTTTGATATATTATTTGTATTTTTAAGATTTTAAAATGAATTAGTATTATTTTTCTTCATTTTTGATATATTCTTTTCATTTTAAGATTTTAAAATGAATTAGTATTATTGTTCTTCATTTTTTGATATATTATTTTCATTTTTAAGATTTTAAAATGAATTAGTATTATTGTTATTATTTTTCTTCATTTTTTGATATATTATTTGTATTTTTAAGATTTTAAAATGAATTAGTATTATTTTTCTTCATTTTTGATATATTATTTGTATTTTTAAGATTTTAAAATGAATTAGTATTATTTTTCTTCATTTTTGATATATTCTTTTCATTTTAAGATTTTAAAATGAATTAGTATTATTGTTCTTCATTTTTTGATATATTATTTTCATTTTTAAGATTTTAAAATGAATTAGTATTATTGTTCTTCATTTTTGATATATTATTTGTATTTTTAAGATTTTAAAATGAATTAGTATTATTGTTCTTCATTTTTTATATATTATTTTTATTTTTAGATTTTAAAATGAATTAGTATTATTGTTCTTCTTTTTTTATATATTATTTTCATTTTTAAGATTTTAAAATGAATTAGTATTATTGTTCTTCATTTTTGATATATTATTTGTATTTTTAAGATTTTAAAATGAATTAGTATTATTGTTCTTCATTTTTGATTTATTTGAAATTCAAACAATAAAGAAATGTGGCATCGACCAACATGTTAATAAGATTGATATGATACTACTATCACATACATGCGTGAGAAACACTTGGATTCGGGACGGGATGGAACTCGGAAGTTAACCGTGCTAGTGCTAGAGTAGTGGGAGGATGGGTGACCGAGCGGGAAGTTTGACCATGAGTAAGTAATTTGACTAGAGATAATCTTAGTTAGACCAAATGAATTAAAGGGAGTGAAAAAAAGGGAGTGAAAAAAGGGAGTGAGGGAGTGAAAAAAAGGAGTGAAAAAAAGGGAGCGAAAAAAGGTGAGAAAAATAATTAGAAACCAAATAAATTAAAAAAATTACGAAATAAATCTAGTCCCGGTTCATGTGGCCAACCGGGACTAAATGTCCTCCGCCTCCCGGCTCCGCCACCCGCCCACGTGGACGGGCCTTTAGTCCCAGTCCGTAAGTAGCGGGACTATAGGCGGGGGCCTTTAGTCGCGCGTAGCTAGTCCCGGTTGCCCGGACGGGATTAATGGGCCTGGCGAACCGGGACTGAAGGCCTTTTTTCTACTAGTGGATGCCAAAGATACCCTCACTCTCTATGTTGGGGCTTCACCGGTATCGACTTTTTCTCTGACAGTTTATGTGCTACGAGGCCGAAACTCCCGGAAACGGACTGTCGGGGTGGAATGTTCTGTAGAGATGGGACCTACCATCGTTTTGGGACTTACTAGGGTCCAAAGTAACACAACCAAGCAGTTAGTTCCACATTGCTACCCCCTTCTGGCTCCGGTCAAACCTGCAGACGATAAGTTTGATTGGGCTCCAGCGGGGCTAGCGTTTCGCCATAGAGGGGCTCCGCAGCGTCGGGGTGGCACCATAACGTATTGGGTTGCATACCATGTATGAACTAGTGTTACTAGGGTTGAATATGCCAAATATACCCTCACTCTCTATGTCTGGGCTTAACCTGCATCGACTTTTCTTTGTGAGGGTTTATGTGCTACGAGCCCAAAACTTCCGGAAACGGACTGCCGGGGTGCAATATTTTGCGAGGGGCAACCAGAATGCGCCACGTGGCGTGTATGCCAACGGCAAGGCCCTCGGCATACGAAAAGACATTTTTTTTGTTTTACCTGCCGACGGTGTCCCCCTCGGTTTACATCATGCGATGGGCCGCCAGAATGAGCCACGTGGCATGTATGCCGGCGGTAATACCCTCGGCATAAGTTAAGACTATTTTTTTTTTGTTTATCTCCCGATGGTTTCCCCTCGGCGTACAACATGCGATGGGCACCCATAAAGCGCCACGTGGCTTGTATGCCGATGGTGATGCCGTCGGCATACAAAAATGTTTATTTTTTGGCTTAGTTGCCGACGGTTGGCCCCTCGGCGTACACAATTCGAGGGGTGTTCAGAGATGGGCACGTGGATTGTATGCCGACGGCAAAGCCGTCGGCATCTTCAAAGATGTCGTCAAACGTCCATTCCGTCAAAGTCATTTGCCGAGGGTTTGTGTTGCCGACGGCACGCTAAAAACCGTCGGCATAGATGTGAAAGCCGACGGCCGAATTTTGCCGACGGTATTCCAATTAGTTGCCGAGGAAGAAGATGCCGACGGCTGTATGCCGACGGTAGCCCTCGGCAAAGTATATGCCGACGGTATTAGGCCCTTTGCCAACGGTTTTAGGCCGTCGGCAACTCTGGCGATTCCTGTAGTGCATCCGAGTGCAAAAAAAAAGCTACACGTACATCCTCCCTCCTTCCACAAATAAGTGTACATCTAGTTTTTACGCTAGTTAAACTTTTTAAAATTTGACCAACTTTATAAGAAATAGTAGCAACATATATGAAATCAAAATGGTATATTTTGAAACTTCATGTCAAGAAAAATCTAGTGACACTATTTTGATGCTATAAATGTTAGTGAATTTTTCAGTTAAGTTAGTCAAAATTCAATAAATTTGGTGGCACGGAGGCTTGAAGAAGTAATGTGCTGAGGACGTCGTTTGTGGTGCGAATGGCACGCTCTGCTTTTCCGTTTTGAGCAGAGGTGTATGGACAAGAGAATCGCATGATGGTGCCGAACGGGGTGAAGAATGCGCGATTTGCAGAGTTATCAACCTCTTTTCCGTTATCACATTGGATGGTGCCAATTGTGGTGTGGAAGTGCATGCGGACAAACGAATGAAAATTGGAAAATATAGCATGTACATCAGATTTGAGTTTGAGAGGATATGTACACATGAAGTGTTTGAAATCATCAATGATAACTAAATAATATTTGAAACCGGATACATTCAGAAAGGGGGATGTCCAGAGATCACAGTGTATCAAGGAGAAAACATCAGAAGATGAACTAATGGAATTAGAAAAAGGTAATCGTGCGTGTTTTCCCTAACCGGCATGACAGAGGACGGACTGTTTATTAAATGAATGAATTTTATTAAATCTAGTGGAGGAGCTGAGATGTTCAAGACGGCGATGCCAGAGAGCAGACATGGTGGCGCTGTAGGCGACAATGGCAGTGGAGGGAGGCGTAGGGCCGCTGGGGAACAGTGGGTACAGGTCACCCTCATTGTTGCGTCGAAGAAGAAGGGCCCGCTTGCGAAGATCCTTCACAGAGACACCAAAAGGGTCAAATTCCATAGACAATTGGTTACCAGTGGTAAAGCGACAGACATAGAGTAAGTTCTTAACGAGATTCGGTGCAACTAAAACATTGTGAAGGTGGAGGGGACGAGTGCATGAGGGGATTGAAGAAGAACCGACGTGTGAGATGGGCAAGGTACTTCCATTGCCAACAATAACAGGTGCCAGGTTAAAAACAGGTCGTGACTGAGCGTGGTTACCTTGGGTGGCGCTGAGGTGGGCTGAGGCACCGGAATCCGCGATCCAGGGTCCGGAGTTGCCCTGGAGGGGGAGGTCCGTCAGGGCGCCGATGAGGGCGGACTGCTCAAACGAGTTGCCGTGCTGGGACGCGGGCGCCTTTTGCTGCACGGGGTAGTCGTGGTTCGGCGTGATGAAGGGCTGAGGAGGAGCGGTGTAGTGTTGCCTGTAGGATGAAGGAAGCAGATGCATCGGTGGCATGGGCGGTGGAGCGCCATACTGCGGGGACTGAGGAACAGCGGGAGGAGCCCTGTACTGCACGTCGCCATAGTACGTGGGGCCGAGAGCGGTGTACGCCTGTTGGTGCGGACGCGGACCGGAGCCAAGGATGCTTTGGGGCGGAGGCAGACGTGGTGCTGAGAAGTGCGTCGGGCAGGCCTGGAGGTAGCTGGTTCAGGGACGCTGCGGCGAGGGCTGCGACGGGCCGCTGCCATGGACGGTGTAGCTGCCGTAGTTGGGGACGCGCGCTTGCGTTTGGTCTTGCCATGGTTGGGTGATGGAGACGAGGGCGAGCCGTAGCCGCCGCCCGGGGGTGTAGGGGGGCGGGTAGGAGTGTTGCCGCCGCCGCCATAACCACCACCGCCGCCGCGACCGTAGCCGCCGCCACCATGACCGCCACCGCCGTAGCCGCCGCCAGCGCCACGGCCCAGGGCGAGCAGCGCGGATTGCGAGGCAGCGCGCTCGGTGGCGCGGGACTGCATCTCATCCATCAGAAGCATGTTCCGCACGTCATTGAACGTGTGCGTGCCGACCTGAAGAATTTTGGCCGTCATCTGGTGGTGGTCATGTAGGCCGCGCGTGAGCACGGTGATGAGGGCGATGTCGGAGACCGGCTGATCGAGGTCGCGAAGTGCATCGGCGATGGCGTTGAGGCGAGTGATGGTGCAGATCTTGCACTCGTTGGGATACCCCAAGAGGAGGGTGTGATGAGGACAGCGGTAGGAAGTTTCCCCCTTAGTTAAGATCCAGGGTTATCAATCCAGTAGGAGAAAGAGAATCTTCGGAAGGTTGATGCCACTGACGGTGCTGCTGGTGCTTCACCGGTGTCAGCAACAACGTGTAACCTGCACACAACACAATCAAAATACTTTGCCCCAACGGTACAGTGAGGTTGTCAATCTCACCGGTCGTGCTGAAAACAAAGATTAGACGTATAGTGTGGAAAAACAGTGTATGCTTGCAGAAAGTAAAGAGAGCAGGAAAATTGTTGTGGGTTGTTTAACAGTGTGGAAAAATGGACCGGAGTTCGTAGTTTCACTAGTGGTGTCTCTCCATAAAAGATAGCATTCTGGGTGAATAAATTACAGCTGGGCAATTGACAAATAAAGGTTGCACCGTAGTGCACAATATGACATGAAGATTACTATGTTATGTAGTGCGGGCATTACAACAAGATACATAGACCAACATCCATCTGCATCTATGACTAATAATCCACCCTCAGGTTTTCATCCGAACCCCCTCAGGTATTAAGTTGCAAGCAACAGATAATTGCATTAAACAAAGTGTGTAGTGTAAGCAATAATTATGCACACAGGCACTCTCACCGCTGTTTTCTCCCTAATGGCAATAGCACATCCTCCCCCTTCACGTTTCTGTCACTCGAGCAAGGCAACAAGGAGGCATGAACCCACTATCGAGCATAAATACTCCCTCTTGGAGTCACTAACAATTACTTGACCAGAATAACCACTAGCAACGGAGAGTATGCAAGATCATAAATAACACATATATGCAAATAAAAACTATAATCAACTTGGCATAAGGTCAATGTTCATCAGATCCCAGCAAACACAGCACAGAGAATTAAATCAGATCAATCTCGATCATGATAGGCATCTCACGAGATCTAAACATGAAGACATATGAGGAGAAGACAACCATCTAGCTACAGCTACGAACCCGTATTCCAAGGATGAACTACTCACGCGTCACTCCGGATGCAGGCCTGGTGATGATCTCCTCTCCGGCAGGGTGCCGGAAACAGTTTCAGAACACCCCTGATCTGGGGTTGACGGTGACGGCGGCTGCGGAACTTTTTCGGGGATTTTGGTCAGGTGCCTAGGGTTTTCCATCCGGGGGGTTTATATAGGCGAAAGGGCGAAGGCGGTGGCGCTCCAGCGGCCCACACCCCTAGCTGGCGCGGCCAGGGGGCCGCGCCACCCTTTTGTGTGGCCCCCCTACTGCCCCTCTCCGGCTCCTCTTTGGTCTTGTGGATGTTTCCGGGGAAAATAGGACTTCCGGGCTCCGAATTTTTCAATTCCGAGAATATTTCCAGAACAACTTTTCTGAAACTAAAAAAACAGCAAAAAACAAGAAACTGGCTCTCTGGCATCTTGTTAATAGGTTAGTCCGGAAAACGTATAAAAATGACATAAAGAAGGGAGAAAACATGTAACAATTGTCAAAATATGATCATGGAGCATCAGAAATTAGGGATACGTTTATGACGTATCAAGCATCCCCAAGCTTAGTTCCTACTAACACAATATCGAGTAGGTAAACGATAAAATAGTAATTTCTGAGGTGACATGCTACTAACACAAATTTGATCAATCTAATGTAAAAGCATATGCACGCTGAGATCATAAGACTTTAAACACAGGCATGATAAATAAAGCTTTAATAATAAAGCATAGCAATTACTTTGCATCACGAAGAGTAACTGAAATAAAGGATCATGAATAATAATGCAAAGAAAGGTACACGTTTGTTTCAGGTATAGAGAAAGCATGGCAAAGTGATATTTTGATAGTCCTTAAGAGTGGGGAAAAACATAAATGCCAGGACACCTTCAAAGTTCAAGAGGAAGACTAGAACAAATAATTTAAGAACAAATAATATCACATCATGAAGTAATTATTGATGCTTATGGGACAAATGCACATAGAACTCAGAATGTCAAAAATGCTCTCTCAACTGTGCATAAAGTTAGAAGATGGAGACTCAACATAAAAGTAAAAGAAAGCCGCTTCGCAGAGGGAAGTAGGGATCACGCATGTTCTAAAACCATGGCTAACCGAATCCTCGGGTGTCTGCAATTAATCACATACCATGGAGGAGTGTCTATATTTTCGGAGATGTATGCTAATGTCAAGTGAATGGTCAACAGAAAATACAGTACGTCACAAGTCAACTGGATTCATAAGAGCGGCTCCCATGGTGAAGGACGCAGCTGTTGTAGAAGGCCATCACTCTTTCTCTTTTGTTTACACAATTATGCTTTGACTGATAAATCAGGGGCAAAAATAGTGAAGATAATTTGTATGCATTAATTTGGGGCTGGGCACCCCGCTGCAAGCTCTTCTATCATCTAAAACTACTTATAAAAGAGCAAACATGTCGAGATACATTAAATCACACGCGTTCAATAGGCTCGAATCAATGGTCCCGATTCTCCCAATGTTGAGTAGAAAAACGCTTCGTTTTAACATGTTCTTTTACTTTTTTTTTCAGTTTGCAAAATCGGATCAAAGGCCTCGGACACCATCTCTGATCTGTTCCACTTGGCCCATAGCACGTGCAAAGAATAGGAATACAACACACCTAAGTAATTCCATGTTAAGGTCCTAATGCCATCCGGAAATTTTCTTCTCCAGGTCCTGATGGCATACGACAATTTTCTTTTGGTTTTTAAGCCCTTGGCGTTAGCATCATATCAAGAGAGGAGAAAGACCCGGTGCTTGATGAGACCTTTGGTTTGGCAACGGTGGCACACGCGCAACAACACCATGACCATCGGCAGACGAGCACCTCGCCGCTTTCCTGGAGAGCGCGCCAGTGATGGCAGATCAGGGTTAGCGGAGCAACAACACCAATAGTGCCATTGGGCAGGGGATCACCAAGATCAGCCTCCGAGATTGGAGCCTACAGGGTCGCCTTGGGGGTAAGCGGGACTCACCGTCCGCATCCATGGTGGCGCACAGCTTCATCATCGTCACACACACCACCCTCGGCCTGGAGCTCTCTCCTCCCACCCACGACGAGCACGGGGCCGCTCCCTGTCGGCCTGCCCTGAACATGCAACCCGCCCATGGGGTCGAGCTAGACGCCCTTGTCACGACCTCATCCCCTTCGTGCATGGCGCTTAATGCACGCCGCCATAGAAAAGTTGACCGCAGGCTGCGACACTTCCATGCACCAGGTTCAGCCGCCTCAGTCTGCCATCAAGACCAACGCTCCATCCTAACACACCTCTCAACCAATCCCGCGTTAGGGCGCTGCTCTAGGGTGTTGACCGGCGCTGAACAGAGTTGCCCCGAACCTGGCAAACAATCCGCACCTACCCAACATGCCCTTCTCATTGGAGAAGACGAGGGAGGCACTTCCCTGTGCGGCTGTGCGTTGCCCAGGTCCCCTACACCAATGGAGTGAGGGACGAGGTTGCATCTGCTAAAGTTCAGTTTTTCTCTTCAGTTCTTTTGGCGTCAGACGCTTTTCTAGTTATGTGAACAAGTTCAATTCTTCGTTGGATCAGTCTTCGGTGGCTCATGACATGCGTTGCTCGGGGTGCATTGTTACGTGTCACGCAGCAAATCGATATTCTCGGCTGCACAATAGAGTTGAAGCTTGGCCGCCGAATTGAGAAAATCGATCATGTTCAACATCATTGGTTACCTAGAAGTAAAACATTTGGATGTGATAAATCATATTCTAGCACAGTAGAATGTTTGCTCCACTATTGCTGTTGTGAAGAATTTTTCCACTAGCTATCTTTTTCGTACTTTAATATTTGAGGAACCACGTAAACAATATATTCCCATGGCAACACATTTTATCATCGTGTCCAGCGTTATCGAATCACGCGCCACAGCCATGGCAACGAGAACTAACTTTGTGCACTTTCTGGACATGGGATTTTCTCTCTGTTACACTTTAAGACAACATTTTTTTCTGTTGCAATGCAAGGGTAATTTTTTCTACTCTCCACTAAAACTTGTTTTTTGCTTTGTATCAATGCATGATTTTTCCCTTGACTTATGTATAGCGAGATGAATCTTCGCAACCCGTAGCAACGCACGGGCATTCAACTAGTTCGGATAAGCGGATGAAGCCACTAGTCCAGGGTGTGAAATACAATCAACAAGTGAGATAAAGATTCTCTATTTACGTTCTCATGAGCAAAAACAGGAACATAAAGCAGGAGTAATTTTGAAGGGTTTAAAGGTAACACATGAGCAATTTACTTTGGAATGGCAGTTAAATACCATATGTAGGTAGGTATGGTGGACATAATGGAAAAAAAACTTTGGTTTAAGGGAGTTTGGATACACGAGTTTGGAAAAAAAACTTTGGTTTAAGGGAGTATGGTGGATTTTAGGCAGCAATCTGTTTCCATTTGACTCGAAACACTTGGGAGATATTCGTTTGTCCTTTTCTTCTCTCACATCGCTATCAGTCTTTGGTGGTTTGTTCCATCGAAAAAACCCCTGTTTCCCCCTCCTTCCTCGATGTTTCCTGGACCAGCAACGGGGTCAAGGAAAACTATGGTTTTTCTGTTGTAGACGAAGATCTCAAATTCACCGTGTCAATAAGGTACAACTCGCTTTGTCGAACTTTATATAAATCACCCGGGATGCCTTGTATGCTCTGGACTAACTCGGAAGATCACCTTCCTAGTGATAGCAGGGATACCATCTCGCTTTGTCATACAACTCGCTTTGTCGAACTTTATATAAATCAACTCGCTTTGCAGGCACACTTCGAAGTGATAGCAGGGATACCATCCTGACAGAAACCACACAAGGGGAGTCGCGAAGAGAGAGAGGTACAAATCTCTTGGCAATTCATTCCAAATTGATACTGTGGGTTGCCACTTGTCGGTGTTGAAGAACATGTTTCCCAATGGTGTTAATGTGGTGTCCTTATTCTCCGGTATTGGAGGAGGAGAGATAGCTTTGCACAGGCTTGGCATCCACATGAAGACAGTGATTTCAGTTGAGATAGGTGAAGTTAATAGGAGGATTTTGAGGGGTTGGTGGGATCAGACACAAACTGGCACTTTAATTGAGATTGCCGACGTGAAGTCTCTCACTAATGATAGCGTACACGGAAGGCAATTCATTCCAAATTGATACTGTGGGTTGCCACTTGTCGGTGTTGAAGAACATGTTTCCCAATGGTGTTAATGTGGTGTCCTTATTCTCCGGTATTGGAGGAGGAGAGATAGCTTTGCACAGGCTTGGCATCCACATGAAGACAGTGATTTCAGTTGAGATAGGTGAAGTTAATAGGAGGATTTTGAGGGGTTGGTGGGATCAGACACAAACTGGCACTTTAATTGAGATTGCCGACGTGAAGTCTCTCACTAATGATAGCGTACACGGAAGGCAATTCATTCCAAATTGATACTGTGGGTTGCCACTTGTCGGTGTTGAAGAACATGTTTCCCAATGGTGTTAATGTGGTGTCCTTATTCTCCGGTATTGGAGGAGGAGAGATAGCTTTGCACAGGCTTGGCATCCACATGAAGACAGTGATTTCAGTTGAGATAGGTGAAGTTAATAGGAGGATTTTGAGGGGTTGGTGGGATCAGACACAAACTGGCACTTTAATTGAGATTGCCGACGTGAAGTCTCTCACTAATGATAGCGTACACGGAAGGCAATTCATTCCAAATTGATACTGTGGGTTGCCACTTGTCGGTGTTGAAGAACATGTTTCCCAATGGTGTTAATGTGGTGTCCTTATTCTCCGGTATTGGAGGAGGAGAGATAGCTTTGCACAGGCTTGGCATCCACATGAAGACAGTGATTTCAGTTGAGATAGGTGAAGTTAATAGGAGGATTTTGAGGGGTTGGTGGGATCAGACACAAACTGGCACTTTAATTGAGATTGCCGACGTGAAGTCTCTCACTAATGATAGCGTACACGGAAGTTACTATGTTTTCAAGCGGGGGTCGGCATACAGGGAAAATACGTGTGGATGCGCAGAGTAAAACTTCGAAGGAAAACTATGGTTTTTCTGTTGTAGACGAAGATCTCAAATTCACCGTGTCAATAAGGTACAACTCGCTTTGAATTAGGAAGATCACGAGAGAAATCAAAAATTGTAACATTTTTATATTCAAATTATATACAAATGAAAAAATAATTAATAGTTTCAATAGTTAGAATAATTATTTAGTTAAACGAAAATGGATTTAAATTAGTTTTGCAAATTCTAGCATTTTTCATGTTGGAATTTTTGTCAAATTTGAAAGTATATAGAAGTTGTTAATGTGCAAACTTAACCATTTTCAAATTTTGGCGCTAAAAATTTTTGGGCGCGCAGGGGTGCCACCGAAATTCGAAATTTGTTTTTGGTCCCGGGCCGTGGTACCAACCGGGACCAAAGAGGCTCTAGTCCCGGTTGGTGGCACGGGCCGGGACTAGAGGCCCAGGTGTATAAAAATCACGGCCCTCTCTCCAGGCCGAACGAACACCCCAGGGACAGGTACGAGTGGACATGGCTGGGCGAAGCCCTGCCGGCGGCGGGAACGAGTAGACAGATCCCGCCGGCGGACCGCCGGCGGGTATGGGCTAGGGACACGGTAGACTAGGGGGGCACACAACTTGTATTAAAAAAAAGGCCAGGGGCCTTGCTTACATAGATAGGGGGCGGCGCGGCCACAGGCGGCCGGCCGTACTTGCATAAAGGGGCGGCAGCGCGGCCACAGGCGACCGGCCGTTTTCTTGGGGGGGGGGGGTAGCTTAGTCTAGGGGGCGCACAGATCTAGTCGTCCTCCTCGTCGGAGGAGATGCACTGGTAGGGGGGCGGCTGCCAGAGGTGGGCAGGCGGCTGGGCCGGGGGTGCAGGCATCGGGGGCATCGGAGGCGCGTACGGCGGTGGCGGGGGCAGCGGTGGTGGCGGGGGCAGCACCTCCTGCGGCGGCGGCGGCGGAGGGGGCAGCTCCTCCTGCTCCGGCGACTCCGGCGCCCAAACGCCGCAGGTCCAGGCCCAGGACATGCCGTACTCCAGCCCGGGGGGGAGCGGCTGCGGCGGCGGCTGGTCCTCGGACGCCTCATACTCGGCGTAGAGCGCGTGCCACCAGGGGGTAGGCTCGGGGGGCGGCGGCGGCGGCGCGGGCGGCGGCCACGACCCGCTCCCACCGCTTGATTTCGTCCTCGACGAGTGAGCGGCGGGAGGCCTCGCAGGCGTCCTCCATGGCGGCCCGGAGCACGGGGTCCTCCTCCCCGGAGAAGTCCTCCGGGATGTCCTCGAGGAGCCACAACTCCCTCTCCCGGCCGGGCGGTGGCGGCGGGTAGTCCGCGACGTCCACCTCGTGGGGGGCGGGGATGTAGGAGCGCCGGCGCTGCTCGTGCTCCTGCTCGAGCCAGGCGCCCCAGTAGGGGGAGCTGCGCGCGTACGCGCGCTCCCTGCGGATGTGGGCCGGCAGGAGCTCGCGCCGGCGGTCGACCTCCTCGAGCAGCGCCTGGCCGGTCGGGACCGGCGGCACAGGGATCCGCTGGGGGTTCAGGTGCCAGCCGTCCGGGAGGTGGACGTCAGCATAGAACACCGGCGTGGCGTTGTTCCAGTGCATGCCACTGACGGTGCTGCTGACGCTTCACCGGTGTCAGCAACAACGTGGAACCTGCACACAACACAATCAAAATACTTTGCCCCAACGGTACAGTGAGGTTGTCAATCTCACCGGTCTTGCTGAAAACAAAGATTAGACGTATAGTGTGGAAAAACAGTGTATGCTTGCAGAAAGTAAAGAGAGAAGGAAATTGTTGTGGGTTGTTTAACAGTGTGGAAAAATGGACCGGGGTTCGTAGTTTCACTAGTGGTGTCTCTCCATGAAAGATAGCATGCTGGGTGAACAAATCATAGCTGGGCAATTGACAAATAAAGGTTGCACCGTAGGGCACAGTATGACATGAAGATTACTATGTTATTTAGTGCAGGCATTACAACAAGATACATAGACCGACATACGTCTGCATCTATGACTAATAATCCACCCTCAGCTTATCATCCGAACCCACTCAGGTATTAAGTTGCAAGCAACAGATAATTACATTAAACAAAGTGTGTAATGTAAGCAATGATTATGCACGCGGGCACTCTCACCGCTGTTTTCTCCCTAATACCAACAACACATCATCCCCCTTCACGTTTCTGTCACTCGAGCAAGGCAACAACGAGGCATGAACCCACTATCGAGCATAAATACTCACTCTTGGAGTCACTAACAATTACTTGGCCAGAATAACCACTAGCAACAGAGAGCATGCAAGATCACAAATAACACATGCAAATAAAGACTATAATCAACTTGGCATAAGGTCAATATGCATCAGATCCCAGCAAACACAGCACAGAGAATTACATAAGATCAATCTCGATCGTGATAGGCAGCTCACGAGATGTAAACATGGAGGCATATGAGAACAAGACAACCATCTAGCTACAGTTACGAACCCGTAGTCCAAGGATGAACTACTCACGCATCACTCCGGAGGCAGGCATGGTGATGAAGAGGCCTCCGGTGATGATCTCCTCTCCGGCAGGGTGCCAGAAACAGCTTCAGAACCCCCTGATCTGGGGTTGACGGTGACGGCGGCTGCGGAACTTTTTCGGGGATTTTGATCAGGTGCCTAGGGTTTTCCATCCGGGGGGCTTAAATAGGCGGAAGGGCGAAGGCGGTGGCGCTTCAGGGGGGCCACACCCCTAGATGCCGCGGCCATGGGGGCGCGCCACCCTATGGTGTGGCCCCCTTGCTGCCCCTCTCCGGCTCCTCTTCGGTCTTGTGGATGCTTCCGGGGAAAATAGGACTTCCGGGTTTCGAATTTTCCAATTCCGAGAATATTTCCAGAACAACTTTTCTGAAACTAAAAAAACAGGGAACTGGCTCTATGGCATCTTGTTAATAGGTTAGTCCAGAAAACGTATAAAAATGACATAAAGAATGGAGAAAACATGTAGCAATTGTCAAAATATGATCATGGAGCATCAGAAATTAGGGATACGTTTATGACGTATCAGCGAGCGCACCACTGGGCAATGCCAATGGAGCCCTAGAGCTGCTCATGCAGTTCAGTGGTGAGGTGGACGGCGCGGGCGTGCTTGTTGTGGAGGAAGATGGCGGCCAGGGCGACGTAGAGCTCTCGTGTTGTTTTGTCGGAGGAGAGGATCATGGCGCCGAGTTCGCGCGAGATGGATCCATAGATCCTTTGCTTGAGGATGAGGTCGATCGTGCGCCACTCCTGATCCGGAATGACCGATGCGGCGTCGAGGACGAGGTGGTCGAGGACGCCGTATTCCTCGAGGGAGAGCTCCATCATGTGGCCCATTGCGTGAACGAGCAGGTGGAGAGCTCGAGGCGATCCGGGATGATGTTGCGGATCTGGACGCCATGCATGATGAAAGAGGGTGTGATGCCTGGAGCGGCAATGGGAGGGAGAAGAGGAACCTGGGCAAAAGTTTGGAGATGGGCCGCAGGGAGAGTCGAGGCAGACGGCAGGGTTGTGGAGGGCATCACGGCCGTAGCCGGACCGCTGGTCGCGGCGGAGAAGATGGGCGCAATGCCGGAGGAGTGCGCCATAGGATCGGAGTTTAGTCTGATGCCATGTATGTTTGGATAGATGTACTCTGTGTGCATAAACACACTTGATTCAGTATATTCAGATTATCTTCGTACATAGGTTTATATAGACGTACAGAGGGGATAGGAGAGAGAGCCACTATACGCATGCACGCTAACTGAAGCTATTGAGCGATCATAGCGATCGGGGCGCGTGGGGATCACACCCCTGCATACACGCCTAGACAACGGGCCACGGTAGTGGCTCTTGGCAGACCGAGTCCATTGTCTAAGAGCATCTCCAGCCGGCCCCCCAGGAGCCCCCCCAGGGCGGCTTTTTTAGCGTCGGATCGCTGTTTTCCGCCCACTCGTATCCCCAGGAGCCCAAATAGCGCCGGTTTGGGCCGTTTTAGCGCCCGGCGAACCCAGGCCAAACCCAGCGCGCCGGGGCGCGGTTGGGGGCGCCAGATGAAGGAAAATGGCGCGAATACGCCCGCGAGCCCGCCGAGTCAGTGAGCCACGGGCTATCTCGTCCTCATCTCCTCGTTCCCCGAGCTGTTCAATACGCGCCGGCAGGCTTTTCAAAGACTGGCCGAGTCGTGCAATCGCCCACGCGGCGGCGTAATGGCGCGCCACCACCGAGCTTCCCGCCTACGCGTGTACAACTCTCCCGCGCGATCGGCCGGTATAAATACCCCAGCCACTTCGCCGCCGCTCGCCACATCTCCCGTCCACCATCCCGCAAACTCTTCTCTTCTAGCCGTCTCCTCTCTCTCCATGGCTGAGCGCTTCCCCGACGACGGTGCGGCGGCAAATGGCTTCGGCCGGCGCCATTTGCACGACTGGGAAGCTCGCCTTCTCCAGTCGGCGGACTACCATACGCCGCCTGACGTCCGCGTGCCCGGCACCTGGCGAATGAGCGCCGAAGGCGTCCCCGTGGCGCAGATTCCGATCGGCGCTGACCGCATGGCGGAGATCGCAGAGATCCGCGCCACCATGCCTCTGGACGCCCAGCTAGACCCCCGCTGGGCGGCGGACAATCACTGTGTCTGGTCGGCGTACCTCCACCAACGCCGCGAGTAGCATCTGACCTCCACGAACGGCGCGACTGTCGTGGGGGCGCATGAACTCCGTCGGGCGGCGCTCCTTGTGGGGTGAACCCGGGCGGACACTCGAGGCCGTCCTCGCCCATATCCGCTCGAGTGGCCTCGCCCGTCTCTTTCTCGGCGTCGAGGGGCATCGTGGATGCTAAGGGGCATGACCACCGGGTCCTCGTTGTCCTCAGCGGGGACGACCTCCCGTTCGTCGGGCTCGGCGCCAATGACTCCCCTATCCCGTTCGTCGGTCTCGGCGACGAGGAGTCCCCTCTCGCCCGTCAAGCCCGAGCTAGAGGAGACGCCGCTCCGACGGCGCACCCGAGCCGGCAGCCTCGTCATCAACGAGGGTGGCCGCGCACCGTCACCTTCTCGCAGCCATCTTCGACTCGTCAGGCCGAAGAAGGAGCCCGTCGCTGGGCAGAAGACGGCGACCTGGAGGAAAGAACGTGCCGCCATGGCCACTGACGACATCGACTCCGTGCTCGCCGCGTCGAAGGCGCTGTACTTGGCCGAGGAGATGGCTCGGCAGCGGCACGCCCTGGAGGAGATCGCCGAGCAGCGTGCCCAGGAGGAGGCCGCCCAGCTGCGCCACACAGACGACGAGTGGGGCGTCATCCTGCTCGACGACAGCGACAGGGAGGCAGTGTCGTCGCCCAAGAAGTTCACTGGGGGTGACCCGGGACCGAGCTGCAGCTACGCCGTCCCGAATCGGCCGCCGAGCAACGACGACGACGGCGACTACACCGATTTCTACCACCTCCTTGGCATCAACTAGTCTAGATTTAGTTTCTTTATTTAAATCGCCAATGTAAGCCGCCTATATTTCTCCAAATCTTATCGAATCGCCTACGTTCGACCAAATGTGTCTTGAATTTGGTCGAATTTCGTCGTTTTCATAGTTTTTTGCCGAATTTCGGCTCGTTACGCTGGGTCCGGCTGGGAAGTGACGCCCCCCAGGGCGAAAAATAGCGTCAGGCTCCCCCAGGAGGCCTATTTAGCGCCGAAAAACGTCCCTGGGGGGCGAACGGCTGGAGATGCTCTAACATCCGCCTTAGCCGAACCAGACGCCCCGAGACGCACGTCGACGTCGCTAGCGCAGTCGCTCCTGCAGTCGCCTCCCCGATCGCCTCCCCCATCTCTGGTCTGGTCTTTTCCAGCAAGTCGTCCCAATAGGAGCTCTTATTATTAAATATATCTTGATTGTTCATGTAGACATAAATCTTGATTGTCGACAAAGAAGAGATAAGTATAATGGAGCAATGCACGTGAACTGTGCCGAAGCTAGAGAGGAGAATAGTGTGTGATGCAGGGTAGAGCAGGTATAGAAGTTACCGCTATTTCTAGATTTAAGAACGTCGATCGATCCAAATACACGAATGATTGTTTAACGGTAATGAAATATTTTCAAACAGACAGATGACATCGATCAGTACACATGTATAGTTAATTTTATCCATGTGCTAAATGAAATTACGGTGTTTAGATGTAGCAAGAATATGGAGCGTGGTGCTGTGCATGCATGATAACCAAACTATTTGCACGGAGCTTTTATTTTTTTTGAGTAGAACGGCCAGCTTTATTAATCAACTAATAGAGGATTTACAGCAATTCCCACTCCCGTAGGAGGGGTGATAAACCACACACACCTGCCAACGTCTAGAGATGTTGCCGATCTAGCAAGCCGATGTGCTTCTCCATTAGCTTCTCGCCGCTCGTGCCCAAAAATTACCTCTTGAAAATCTTCACTTCTAGTTTTTATTTCTCGTAGTATAGTCCCATGTGCTCCTTGCATCACCCCACTTCTGAATTCTTGAACTATATTTAGACAATCCGTAATCACCTCCACCCTTGACAGTCCCAAGTCTTTCGCAAGACAGAGAGCCTCCACACACCCCAAGGTCTCAAGCACTTCAGGGTCTGTCAGACCACTTCTAGTAATCGATGATGCACCCAAAAAGCGGCCCTGCTCACTTCGACAAATCACAGCATACGCACCTTTAGCCTGGGTTTTGGCCACTGCTCCATCAACTTGGATTTTGGCTGCCGGTGGTGGTTTCCATGGAGGAACCCCTCTTCCTCCCGATTGGCCTCTCATAGACGTCACTGGCTTTTTAAGCGCCAACACTTCAGCTAGATATCTAGTAATGAAAGCATGTGTTGATAAAGGTGATTGAAACTCCCCTTCATGTATAATTTTCCTTCTAGCCCACCATATCGCCCACAAGGTGATTAGAACTTCAATAAAATTTTCCTGGCTCAAAGAACTGCTCAGTGAGAAAAGCCATAGCTTTGGGTCCTCCGTTTCATCACCAAACAGTGGAGTCACGAAGTCATCTTCCTTCATTGCCCAAACCGCACGCGCCATGTTGCAGTCAAGGAGGGAGTGACGCCAATTATCAACTGCTGCATTGCAAACAGAGCACACCGGAGACGGTGCCATTTGACGATGAGCCCGCACTTCACGGTTGGAAGCGACGATCTGGCAAGCCTCCATGCAAAAATGCGGAGCTTTGATGGAACCTGCACCTTCCAAAGCCTGCTCCACTGTTGTTCTTGAGATGCAGATGATGAGCTCTCAGAGATACCTTCAACATACTGAACTCTGCGGTGCTTTAGATCAAACAACATGCGATAAGCCGATCGCACCGAGAATACCCCCGTCCTCTCATGACTCCATGCCCAAAAATCGGGCTGATTAATGTAGCTAATAGGTATCTGAAGAATAGCCTCGACATTCATCGGCAGCATATGAGCATTCAGCCTCGTCACATTCCAGGATCTTGTTACCTCGCACATAAAATCAGAAACCCGGTGGGGAGGGTCCGACGATGTACAGCAAACAGGCTTCATACACCGATCCCTAGGGATCCAATTCTCTGACCATGGGCAGGTTGTTGTACCGTCACCTATTCTTTTAATGAGGCCAATCTTGAGTCTGTCTCTTCCATCACACAATGATCTCCAAATATGAGAGGGTTTGGAGTCCACTTTAGCTGAGAGAATGTCCGAGTTGGGGAAATACACAGACTTCAAAATACGGGCACTCATCGTTTCTGGTTCCATTAGGATTCTCCAGACCTGGCGAGCCAAAAGAGCTAAATTAAACAGTTCCATATCTCTAAAGCCCAAACCGCCACGATATTTCGGCATCGTCAATGAGTCCCAAGCCACCCAAGCCGTTTTCCTTTCTCCCTTTTTACTGCCCCAGCCAGAACTTTCTCACTAGAGATGTAATGTGCTCACATAGGCCCCGTGGGAGTTTAAAAAGAGCCATGGAATAAGTGGGCAGTGCCTGGATCACCGACTTAATTAAGTTCTCCTTACCCCCAACAGATAATGCACGTTCCATCCAGCCTTGCAAACGTTTCCAAATTCTGTCCTTCAGATAGCCGAATGTTCCATTCTTTTCTCTTCCAACATCTGACGGTAATCCTAAATATTTCTCATTAAGGGATTCATTAGTTACCGCCAAAATTGCTTTCAGCTCTTCCCTTGTACTTTCAGGGCAGCCCTTGCCGAAATATATAGATGACTTGTTATTATTAATCCGTTGTCCTGACGCATTGCAGTATATAGCTAGCAACTCATTGAGATTTTGCACACTTGTCCTCTCAGCCCTACAAAGAGCAAACAATCATCTGCAAAAAGAAAATGGTTAACATATGGTGCCGACTGTGCAATGTGGATGCCCCCAATCGATCCACTCTCCATTGCATGCTTGAGAAGGCAAGATAATCCTTCAGCCGCCAATAAGAAAAGATATGGGGATATAGGATCGCCTTGTCGGATTCCTCTAGTCAGTTTAAACACCGCTGTACTCGCCCCATTAAACATCACCGAAAAAGAAACCGATCTTACTCCCCTCATAATCGCAGCCACAAAATTATCCGACAGGCCCAACTTTTTCATGATTGCTTCAAGATAATTCCACTCTAGTCTAGCGTATGCTTTCTGCATATCAAGCTTGAGGGCACACTGAGAGTTGCGCTTGCTTCTATTGTTCTTCATGAAATGAAGACATTCATAGGCGGTGATGACATTGTCCGTTATGAGGCACCCCGGGACAAACGCCGATTGCTCTGCCGAAATAATATCAGGGAGAATTTTCTTCAAGCGATTAGCAAGTACCTTGGATGCGATTTTGAAAATCACATTGCACAGACTAATGGGCCTGAACTGAGAGAGATGGGTGGGATTTAATATTTTGGGAATAATAACGATGAACGCCCTGTTTATCTCTTCCAGTGAGTCTTCTCCCCTAAGCATCCGGATAACAATCTTCGTGATCTCGTCACCACATAAGTTCCAATATTTTTGAAAAAAATGAGCCGGGAAACCATCCGGTCCCGGCGCTTTTGTAGGGAACATTTGGAAAAGTGCTCTCCTGACCTCCTCTTCCGAGTACCCTTCCTCAAGCTCGGTGTTCATTGCTCCCGTTACCTATCGAGGTACATGCGATAATACCTCCTCAATGCCAATAGTATCCTCAGCCGTATACAAGTGCTCATAGAACTCCCTGGCCATCTCCTCTAGCTCATGAGGGTTAACACAAAAAGTGCCATTTGGTCTGATCAAACGAGTCACTTTGTTTTTCTTCTTCCTCTGACTCGCTTTTTGGTGGAAAAAACGAGTGTTTTTATCCCCCTCCATTAACCATTGGATCCGCGCCCTTTGCTTCCACATGATCTCCTCTCTGTAGCATAGCTCGGCTATTCTTCCCTCAACCTTTTTCTCCTCGTAATCAGGACCTAACCGCAAAGGAGCCGCCCTCAGCTCGGCCAATCTTTTTCTTAGCTCCCATAGTTCAGTCCGAACCGCACCAAAGGTGATCCTGCCCCAGCCCGCTAGGCCTAATGCCGTATGCATCAATTTCTGTTGCAACTCGTGGATATTTCGGGCTGGCAGACCTCCCCAGCAATCTTCAAGCGTTTGCTGAAAACCTTCGTGCCGTTCCCACATAATCTCCTAGCGGAAAGGCCGCTCTTTAGCAATTCGTTGGTTCTGAGCCTCCATCTCGTTTATTAGCAAGATAGGTGAGTGATCAGACTTCACCGCAAGATGATGGACTGTCGCCATTGGGTACAAAGATGACCACTCTCCTGAAACCAGAACTCGATCAAGCCGTACACGACAATAATCATTATTTTGAATCTTCCTTTCATAGGTCCAGTCTAGCCCAATCTAGCCAATATCACATAGCTCGCAAGCATCCACCACCTCCCTAAATTGGTTGATCTGCCACATCTCCCGATCATTTGGTCCCATTTGTTCCTCCCTCCTGAATACCTCGTTAAAATCTCCTATACAGACCCAAGGAAGCGCACTATCTGCTTTAAGAAATCACATCATATCCCATGTGCGGTAACGCAGACTCCGGTTAGCCTCGCCATACCAAGATGTCAGCCTCCAAGTTTCTTTCCCCTCTTCTTGAACCTCCATGTCAATATGGTATTTAGAAAATTTTCTCATAGTGAGCTTCATGGTATCCTTCCAATAGATGCATAGACCCCCACTTCTACCCGAACTATCAACTCCAAACGCATGATCAAACCCAAGAGTTGCAGCCAAACCCTCCACCCTATATTTCGCAATCTGTGTTTCCATGACACACAGGATTGCAGGCGAATGAATACGCGCGAGATCGCGCAGCTCGTTGACCGTCGCGGGATCGCCCAAACCGCGACAGTTCCATCCCATGGTACTCATTGGGCTCGGCGACCCTCCATGTCGGAGGCCGCCGTGGTTCCCATAACCTTCTCTAATTCAACTGCTTTTTGTTGTTTTGATCGTTCACGAGGAGACACCTATTGTGGTGGCGCGGGTGGAATCTTCTTCCCCCCTATGCTTGAGCTCACAACGTCTTCCTCCTGTTCCACTCCCAATAACTCCTCTGTCTCTACAGTCGTGTCATTGACGTCGAGTTTACGTCTAACTCTACCATGGCCACCTTCAGGAATCTGCTCATCCACTTTTTTCAGGGGGCTTTGGGCTGTGTCATCAGTATCATCATCTAGCTCGGCATCCTCCGATGACCTCTTCCTAGGCACCGAGTGCCCCCTTCCACGGCCCCTTCCTCTAGTTGGCACATATTTTTGGGGTTCAAAAGCAGGTTGAGTGGCCCGGCGTGTTGCAAGCATCCAAGAACCATACTGTAATTTGTTGACATCCCACGCTCCATCACCGCATTCCTCATGATTGTGCCCCATCAGACCACGCTGCCTACAAAAAAACGGAACCTTCTCATATTTTACCGGTAGCATCTTCCTCCCTTCCGGTAGAGCCAATGACACCACCCTGATCAGTGGCTTGGAAACATCGATTCTCACTCGGAGCCTCACATAGTTCCCTTCAAAAAACAGTTTTGGGTTGAGTTGCACTTCCTTGACTTTACCAACCCTTCTAGCCAAGCCATCCACGACTTCTTGCTTTCGAAAAATTTCTGGGATGCCATGAATCTGTGCCCACACAGTCAAACCTTCAAATTCTACCTTCTCAGGATCGGTTAGGCCATCATAGTCCTCTAGCATAACCCCCCATCCACGGAACGTCCACGGTCCCTGATGAACCACCTTCTTCCAATCCCCTAGACAGTGCATCTGGAAGATGAATAAGTTCTCCCCTGCCTCACGGAACCCCGGATCCCTTGCAAGATTCCATATGGATTTCATCTTTTCAAATAATGTTGTTCCGCTGAACGATCTATCTGTTAAGACTTTCCCGATCGCTAGCCATCGTGCCTCCTTCTTGTACTCTTTGATCGCTTCCTCCCCCACGTACACATCATCGAGTTCGTCATCGTTTAGTTGAAGATGTTGAAAGATGTCTCCGATCTCCTCCCCTACTTGATTGTCCAAACCCGATCCACCTCCTGCTGTTGACGTTTCCGCCATAGCCACCCTAGGGTTTCGGCCTCCCGAAACTCCTCCTATCCCTGCGGAGACCAAGGCCGGGCGGACAGGCTAGCTGTCCCCGTGATCAGCCCGAATCTCTCTTAGGGAAGGTGAGAACTCCGGTTGCCGCTGGTAACTCTCACGGTGGCTAGATCGCCGCCGAAGCACTAAACCCTAAACGAGAGGGTAGCTTAGGTCGTTTCGCTACAGGTTGGGGTCACATACAGCAGAGCTTTTATTTGCACGGAGCTAGGCAGCTAGCGTGGAGACAGGGCCGGCTTTGGCCCAGGGCGAGAGGTGCGACGGCCCGGGGCCCGGGACCTAGAAAGGGGCCCATAATATGTATATTTTACAAAGTAGAGGAAAAACAATCACAGAAACAACTTAATATTGGGCCCATTGGTAAAGTTCGCATGGGGCCTTTGAAACCATTGAGCCGGCCCTGCGTGGAGACAGGAGTGCGAATGGAGAATAAGGACGATGATGTGTGCATGATTGGCTGCATGGCCTCTGTCAAATCGTTCATATGTAGCAGATCTGGTCGTCTATGAATGACGAGAGCTCCAGGGCAGATTAAACGTTAACCGCACGTAGGAGACACGCATGCAACGCGGCAACAGACGTACGGTCGCCGTAAAAGTAAGCTAGGTAGTTAATCTAGCAAATGGGTCCATCTCGCCGTAGAATGGTAAAGAGATGGAATGCAATGCATGTGTATAGTGCTTGTATGGACCAGGCCGATCCATGCATGGTATATACTGTATATGTATGGAGCAGTAAACGTATGGCCGATCCATGCACCCTGAAACCGAGCATACACTGAAACGCTAGCTGCAGTATTTGTCTCCATCCATCTATATGATCTGACACCATAAATGCCTCCATAAAACTCCAAATCAAATTCAATTACCATACAGATCGAGCTACTCCATACATCCACACGACCTGCAGCAGTAATGTGGCAATTTTCACCGCGGCCGGTCAGGTCTCCAGCGTAATTTGCATTCTAATACATACTCCCGAGGACACCCCCATATTGGAAGGAACACCAGTTGGACAGGTTAGGGGAGCGGATATGAACGGAACTTAAGTGGTGTCACATTTTTCTTCGTATCTTTTTCAAAAGCGGAAACGAATACGTAAACCATGAAAAAAAATACGAAAACAGATATTGTCGGAAACAAATATAGACCGAATATGGTGCAGACACGGAACAGAAAGCAGATGTTTAGCACAACCAAGAGAGCACTTGAATAATGCATAAAAACTCAAGCAAATCAATAAACTTGTCAATTTTCTAAGATGAACTAAAATATAAGGAGATATCATAATTATGTAATATACTATGAATAAGTTATAAATTTTGGCAACATTCAAAATACGTACTGTCGTCGTCTAACCCTAGTGCAGCACTGAAATGGCAAACTAGGAATGACTCAAGAGGGAGATGATATGTGAGTACATATGGCCTAAACATGGTCGCTTCAGATCTTTTTTTTTATTGTGCCTAAATCTTCTGACTAAAATTATTGGGCATGCTGGATTTAGAAAGCACCGCATAGCAAAAGAACGAAAAGATACATGTTACCGGAAACGGAATTTCCATTTCCGTGGCTGTTCCACCGGAATGCACTGTTCCGTTTCCAATTCTGCATAAAAAAATTCGCTTCCGTTCATCAAAATTCCGCCACCTCAAGAGCGCGGCGCTTTTCCCTTCCGCCACCTCAAGAGCGCGTCTGTTGGGCCGGCCCATTTTAAAAATACGTAGGTGACACATTATTTTTTAGATTCCAATATTTATGAAAATCACAACTTTATTTCTGAGCTCTAAAAAAGCGAATCTACCCCCTTTCAAAACTTGAATATGCTATTTGAGTTCCCTGGTCGTGCTATTTTCACAAAGATTACAATCAACAATTTGTTTCACGAAGGAAGTCACCTCCTAAATAAAAACAAGAGACAACTTTAAGCAACTTTATATCAATTTATTGCCTTTAATCCATGTAACAAGCTATAGCTAATAGGGTAGAAGTAAATATGCATACGCTACAAACATGGAACACCATGGATGTGCAGCTAGCCTATGCTTCAAGGTCGTACTTGGAGCGGAACGACTTGGCTGCGGCGTTCCTTAGGATGTACTCGTGGTACACCACGGCAATGGCAGCACCGACAAACGGGCCGATCCAGAAGATCCACTGGTCGTTCCACGCCTTCGCGCCATTGTACACCACGGCGGCGCCGAGGCTCCTGGCCGGGTTGATTCCGGTTCCGGTGACGGGGATGGTTGCCAAATGGACCATGAACACGGCGAACCCGATGATCAGTGGCGCCAGCACCGGGATGTGCGGGTCCCGGGCCATGCGCTTCGGGTCAGTCGCCGTGAACACGGTGTAAACCAGCACGGCTGTACCCAGCGTCTCGGCCACCAGCCCGGCCGACTTGGAGTACCCCGGCGCGAGCTCGTTGGCGCCGCCGCCATAGAGCGCGTAGTAGTGCGCGCCGTGCACAGCCTTGACCAGAGCCGCGCCACAGATAGCGCCGAGGCACTGCGCTGCCATGTAGAAGTAGGCACGCGGCACAGATATCTTGCGGGCGAGGAGGAGGGCAAAGGTAACCGCGGGGTTGATGTGGCCGCCGGAGATGCCGGCAGTGCAGTAGACGAGGACGGCGATCATGCCACCAAAGGCCCACGCGATGCCCACCACGCCGGCACCGCTGCACGCTGCAGCCTCCGTCTGGCGTTTGTGGCCGATGACGGTGGCCACCGCGACGTAGACGAAGAGGAGCGTGGCTGTGAACTCAGCAATGACGGCACGGTAGAGGGACCACTTGCGCACCTCGCCGGCGTCGAACAGCGGCGTCGGAGGAGGGTCAAGGTAGTCCTTGCTGCATATCATATCCTCCTTAACGTTTTTGGCCCCAGGACTCAGCTTGCCCTCTGCTGTTGCCATATCGACTTGAGCTCAGCTGATGGAAAATAATTGATTGGTGATCAGTACACGATGGTATGTGTCTATAACCTGGGAAAACTGCATCGATATATATAGAGCAAGGCCACCGTGATTGAGCATGCCCTAGCTAGCAACCAGCAGGCACCATTATTTAGAGGATACAGGAGTCATTTACTCGATTGACTCATGTTTTTATCCTCGAAGAATTAACAGCAACCAGGCCACAACTTGAATAACACATTTCCTGATCCAAAATTGTAAGTATTTAAAGAAATTTAGTCTCCCTGTAAACCAGTCTTGAAGACGATACTTTAAAAATTAATTTGTGCCCATACAAGTTCCTTCACATAATAACGATAATCATTACGATGAGATAGTGTGGAAGTTCGCGGCTAACGGGGTGAACTTGGTGACCTCCGTTTACAAAGCGCAATTTCTTAGATCTACCTTATCCAGGATGAATAAGTTGTTTGGAAGAATTGGATGCCCTAAGGACAAGTTCTTCGCTTGGCTTGCCCTTCATTTTTTTTGACGATCTTCTTGGCTTGCCCTTCAAAACCGCCTTTAGAAGGCCAAACAACTAGAGAAAAGAGGTTGGCCAAATTATGGCCTTTGCCCTTTGTGTAAAAGAGTCCCGGAATCGTTTGACGCCTCCTTGTGAATTGCCGCTTCTCCATCCGGCTTTGGTGTTTTATTTGCAATCACTTGGGTCTCCATGCCATCAACCTATGTCCTTGGCCAGCGATAAACATTAAGGAGTGGTGGTCTCAAATGGCTAGTGGTCCTAACCGGAAAGTCATGGGGACCCTCGCCATGTTTCGGGAGATTTGAAATGAAAGAAACTCTCGTGTCCTCGAGAACAAGCATGCACCGCCCCAGTGTTCTGGACAAGATCTAGAAAGATGGTAAACCTTTGAGTTGTTGTCGGCGCTAAGTGTTTGAGTGTTTTATGCTGGGAGAGTATGCTTGTATCTTTGCCCTTTTTGGGCTCTTTCTTTGAAATAGCTCCTTAATTAATAGATTAGGGCACAGTTTTGGCCCCTCTAAAAAAGCATTATATACATTCATAGCTTTCACTTGGCGAATCGGTACGAGGTTTAAGCGATCACTTTACGTTAATCTTTAAGCTTTATTGCCCACCTGAGATAATCAAGCTTAGAGACATAGACAAAAAAGAGTTACCAACTTTCAGGGGATCGTGCCGACCTATGCGGAGATGAGCGAACAATATGTGATGCGGTGAGGGGACCTTAATTTTCTGCATCTCTCTCGGGCAGATCTGTGTTTACTGGATGTTTGTGCTGGTCCACATCATGTATGCATGGCATTGGCATGCAGCTCCACGTAGGGCACGTATATGTATTGTGATGTCGGCAACCTACCTTAGCTAGCTAGCTCACTTGAAGATGATATACATTAGAGTTAAAAGTCGTCATGTTACGGTTTGTTGTGATCATCGATCTAATCTTTACTGAGGTCCGGCTTTAAACACACTTTGGTATAGATTGGTTAGAGTGAAACTCACCCTTGTATTTTTTTTTGTGAAACAATACGACCATATAGTGGAGTGTTAATTTATTCTTATTTGGATGCGGCGGAGATGATGAAGACGGCGGCAGCTTCTGAAACCCTAGCCCGCGGCCCTTCTCTTCTTTTCACGGGAGTTTTTTTTTTTTCTAAAACTTAGAAAAGTAAGTTTTGGTAAGTGTAAGTGTTAAGAAATGGGTACACCTGAACTGATGACGATGTGCGACTGTGATTCAAAGTAGAATAATACAGTAGCTGGAGAATTACGGTGGATCGATCACATGGGTGCGTACTGGGTTTGCAGTGTGAGGTGTGAATGTGTGTGTATATATGTAGACAAAGGCACGTAGCTCGATCGCGAGTTGAATTGGAATCATATGCGTGCGTTGATGGTGTCTGATCATATGCGGACAAACCGCTGCAGCTAGCTATCGTTTTCAGGACGCATGATTTGTACGTTTACTGTTCGCATGATGTATCAGGGATGAGTAAAGCTCTCTCTCACTCGCCGGGCGTACGTGTTCTCTGTTGTCGGCCGGGGCCCGTGCAGTGCATGGCTAACGCTCTATGTGCTCTCGGTCTCGACACATGATCACATTCTCACACAAGCTAGTTCTATGCGCGCGAATGATAGAGAAAGAGAGAGGTGGCCAGCCAAATTAAACCAATCATGCATGCACACATCAATCACACAGTTCCCCTCTCACGTTACTCTTGTCTCTTGGCATGCACCGATTATTGCGTCTATGTCATGTATAGATTCATGCAAATATATACTTCAGTGAGCCAATCATACAGCAGTGCCTCTAAATGTATCTTCATCATGCATGCTCCGGCCGGCAGGATGATCTGTTCTCCCTAGCTACCGTTGATTGCTGGAGACTGATCGGCCTTGCAATCGATTCCAGCTCGCGTTGTCATCCTCTGGCCAGGTCATGTCGATCGATCGATCGACGTACGGCTTGGCTTGCTCGTCGACACCGGCACAATTCTTGTAAGCACGTCCACGGGGCATACATATAGAAAGCCCACACGCTATGCAGCGTGGGATCGACGCACACGGCTAGCTACACGTGCGTACATATGCATGGTATGGAGACGCGTCATCGTGATTGAGAAAGCTCCAGCTTTCCCCACTCCCTCGTCCAGGATATGCACCACTTGCGGCACAAGCTGATGAAGTTGAGCTGACCGTGTCCACTCCAACGTGTCCCTGGCAAGCCGAGGAGAGGGAACGAAGCGCGTGTGTCGCGCAGGCGTACGTTTCTTTCAGGGAACAGAAACAAACTGAGAGACGACTTGGCGCAGGCGATCGATTGAGAGTTATGCAGCTGCGCGCGGATCGATCCCAACCTCACTCGATGTATAAAGAAAAAAAAAAGCAGGCAGATCTGGCTCACCTACCAAACTAGACGTACACGTACCCATCTCTCGTCCTTGGTTCATCACTAGTACTAGTACTAGGATCTCATGTATACCTACGTACTATCAGCTACAGAAGAATAAACAGACCATCGAAATCACAAGCTAGGCCGGATGGATGGGGGAAATTAAATATCGTCAAAACATCCATCGGCTCACTCATGGAAACTAAGCTAACCTGCATCCATCCATCCATCCATTCGGAGAAGAAGAGGAATAGCTCGACCGCGGGGGCAGGAGTCGACTCACTCCCCACCACCGTTATGCCCTCTCCTCTCCTCTCCTCGCCAATTCGTCCAAGTCGCACGCGGCTATTGTGACGTCCCTCTTGTATTTATAGAGTCAATTAAGGGAGGGCGGGGGGATGAAGAGATGCCGGTCTACAATTTCTGCCTTGGATGAACGGCCAAGATCACTAGTCCGTCGGATTGCTGACATGGAAATAAGTTTTTAAATTGCATGTGTCCGGGTCCACCAGTTAGTTGCTCCGTTTTCTGGCCCGCATTAATTACGGATTGCCAACCTATCGCTTCTACTCTACTCCCTCCGTTCACTTTTAATCTACATTCTGGCTCATGATTTTGTTCGGAAATAGTCTACATCCTAGATGGTCCCCACTCTGGTAATTAAGAGGAGAGAGAGGTCACACACCATGCATGCGTAGAGATTGGCCAAATTATATGCAATTTACATGTGTTGCATTAATTAAGATTGGTTTAACCAATAGGGTGATTTGTTTCTTGTGTGACCATAATTATGATGCATAGAAGGTTGTGCAAAGTGATACTAATAAATGGTATCCTAATTTGTCTGAATTTGTCCAAGATGTAGACTAAATCCGAACAGAGGGAGTATTTTGCATGTCGCCTCCTCGTATCTCTCTCTCTCTCTTTTTTTCTTTTACATGTGCCTCCTCGTATCTCTCCACGATGAATAGGAGGTTAGCGTTATCCCCAGTAGACGTAGCATACGATACATCTCTCGTATTAATTATAGATACATGTAGTATACATGTACACATACCTCTCTCTTGATCAATATTACGACAAAGTGCGTCCAATGTTTCTTTCCATGACTTGAGATTCCCATCGTCTAGCCCAAGTTGAAACCAGCAATATACCCCCTCCGTTTCTTTTTTACTCCGCGTATTAGCTTTGTCCAAAGACAAACAAAAAATATCAACATTCACAATACCAAATTAGTATCATTTGATTCACCATGTAATATACTATCATATTATGTCGATTTGGTATTATGACTATTGATATTTTTTATCTACAATTTTGGTCAAACTTTGCAATGTTTGACTTAACACCAAAGATTGGGTGCCAGCAAGAGGAGGATCCAGAGGCTATGTTAGGAATTCGACGTCGCGTTACTTTTGCAATTCTTTAAAGTAATGGACTCCAAATCTTAAACTTCACTACACACGACCTGGAGCTATTATTGCCCTACTACCTACTGAAACACAAGGAACACGGCAATGTTCAGCTCGTCGCCCAAGCCACAGGGCTCTTATGCCATAACCGCCCGGTCCAAGTAGCTTGAGGCGCGCTCCTCGTCATGGTTCACCTTCCCACACCATCGTGCCTACTCCCGCAGCACCTCCCCATCATTCGGGTCAGCCAGCAGCTCGATGGCAGCCAAGCCTACAACCACATGGGAGGCCACTGCCAGCCCAGCTCATTACTAAGCTGTGGTGTTGCTTCACTTGGGTCTTCAACAACTGCAAGAAGCAACAATGTAGCCGGATGGCAAGAAATGAGCACTTCATATACATTTCAGAGCATTATGGCCATTTCGCTCCTCCCAAGATAGTCTCAAGGTTCACCCTTAATAACAATACAAGTTGATTTCCAGAATAGCATTAACCACTTTATAGGCTTCTAAAATATTATTGAATGTTCCCGGTTCTTAAATTCAACGTCACTCACATCATGCAAAAGATTAGCGCATGACAGCACGAGCTTCATCGGAGTTATACGAGTCCAGCATTGAATTGGCCAGCTGAAATCAGATTGACAAAATCACAAGTCTAAGAGATCGGGGAACAGATAACTAGCATAGAAAGGAAGAAAAATGCAAGATTGTGTAGATAAACTCACAATGGGAACATAGATGTTGTAGCCAGCTGTTAAAGAGAGGGTAAAAGTACTATAAAACGTGAAATGTCCAATGTATGAGCCATGTTGATGTCACCCTAACTGTTACAAAGATAAGTTAATGGTGATGGGGGCGCAGCTGTCCATCCATGTGCTGGAGGAAGTCCTTGTCTTCCGCGGCGAGCAACCGGTGGCCTCTTGGGCGACATCAGATGGTGCCGTCACCCAGCAGCGGCAGCAACTAGGTGGAGGTGATGTCCATGACCTGCAAAACACAAGGAGATTATTAGATGTTAGTTTTAGAATTCGTACTTGGTTCACGAGCAGATGAGGCTCACAAAGTTGACACTTGCAAGTAATCATGTATTGGGATACATACTAGTGGAAGGCACAAACAAGACGTTGCATACTAGTAGTAGGGTCGAAATAAACTATCAAGAGTATATAAGCGCGCACACACAGCAACATTGTTTCAGCTGATTATACATCACAGAAGGAATGAATATCTTGCCAGTGACATGACCAGCTCCTAAAAATTACGCTATTGAAACCAGGAAAGGTTCACCTCCATGCACGGCATCAGAAACTACTCCTCAACACACAGACAAGATATACAAGGATACGCCAAGCATCGACAAAGGAAGGAACAAGGAATATTGGCTTTTACGAGCATCACCAGATATGATACAACATGCCACTCTGATAGAAAAAATATAATGTAGTACAAATCCAAGTCAGCCTGTAGCGGAAACCGTGAAGCAAAATCCAATGAAGAAATTACTACAAGCATAAACTTCATTTAATCCATGCCCACAAATGCATATGCACATCAAGAACAATAATAGTGCAAGCAATATTTTTGCCATAGTTATAACAGCGTGAGACCAAAAGATGCATACATGCCAGCCAACACAGCCAAAGGCCGATCCAGATTTCACAGCTATAAATACATCCCATTAACTTCAGTTGTTGAGTACATATCCATAAGCAAGAAAATTAACAAAAGACGACACCTAAGGCTTGGACACGACATAAGCTGTGAAGTATTGGACGCCTACAATTTCGACAAAAGATAGCCATAATGAGTGTCACTAGCAAATCTAGTTACTTTCTGTAGCCCATGATGCACACCATTCACAAAACTGTGGAGCAACCAGACCAAACAAACATGGGTGGAAGGAGCGGAATTACCTCGACGCCATACTTGATGGTGATGTCATTTCCATAATAGGACACCTCGTGCTCGACGAAGTCCAAGGCCTAGCACCAGGGAGACATCAGCCCCTGCGGAACTCCAGATGGTGCCCATCAGCCCGTCCTGCCGGTGATGCCGAATTGGATACCATTTCAGTGAGTAGAGAGTAAGAAATCGGATAGCAAGATAAGCATGAAGATCCAGTTGAGGGCGGTGGTCTGTAGCTCGTGCAGTCGCCAGAGGTGGCCGGATTAGACCGGCGACGAAGCGGCAGAAAAATAGGACCAGACTAGTCAAGATTCTGCAACAATAACATGGAATATTTTAAGTGCACAAAACAGCAGGGCTTGAAATGTACAATGCTTCCCAAAAGACCACGAAATCAGCTCGATGTACAATATTCACTGAAACTATACAAGGATACAATGATTGGTACTTTGTCAATCTGATTTTGCGCTAGAGGCAAAACAAAAGATTAATTGTGGTTACAGCAAGCAAACAACATTTCAACTTTATAAACTTGATAGTGCTACATGCCTTGTCTCTTAGTGCGCAAGATCAATATACTCGAGTAGACTAGAATATACAAAATAAATTAATTCCTAGAATGTTCAAGTGAATGAGTTTTGGAGAGGTGAAAAAGGCATCAACCCCAGCAATAACATGAAAGTACAATGTTTTGAAAAACGATAACTGGAATTCATGGCAGGCAGCATTGTGTTCAATCATATAACCACACGATGGAATCATATAACCACCCCATGCAGCTTATAATGTTAAAAATAGAAAATAAATTTGAAGTGTTTCGACTTAACCCGCACGACACGGCAGCACCTGTGTGCATCTACAAGTTCCTCAAAAATGGCACCTATGTGTGCAACTCAAGTCCTCGGCTACATAATCCATAATGGATGCTTACACTAGTCAATGCACATACATGGGTGAATTATTTAAATACAAAGTGAGGATATGCAAGCACTGGGCATAGATGGGTGCTAATTTATGGACTACACAAAGGCAACAGTTTAAGCACAGAAAAACATCTTTTCAAAAGCATCAGCATAGGCATCCATAAGCTCTTAAGCCATCTGAGGTAAATATAAGACACCATTTTGCAACTAGGACCAAGATCCTGGAAAACTTAATATATATAATAGAACCGGCAAGCCATCAATTAACAGTAGCCAATAGAGCAAAAGAACTAGCACCAGATCAACTACACCACCAACATAACCTTCAGTACCAGAAAAGCACCACAAGTTTTGGCGCGGTCGGCACTGTGAATTTAAGGTGAAAATCGAGAAAGAACCGGCACATCAGTTCTTACGCGGTGAACAAGCTGCCATCGCACGCCGGCGGGAGTCAAAGTGGAAGTAGACGAGAGGTAGTCCAAGCCAAGTATAAAGTTGATAAAATTCATACAACAAAATATGTCATTTTCCAACAAAAGAATACTTGCACAGTTATAGCAGTTGAGGATCAAGATGGAGCAGACAAACAATTTGAATACTAGCCACTTGATATATAATTCATCCCGCAACAAACTGCACCCACGAAAGATAACATGGTCGAATAAAACACCAAAAGATATGTTTTCTCGAACAGATCTGTGGCCTAATTTCCAATTAATCATCAAACAACACAAGCAGTGTTACCAAACCCTGACCGTATAACACCGTGAATACAACATATCGAAATCCATAAAAGCATGACGTCCGCTGGTAACACATTCACATTACAAAAAGAAAACAAAATTTTCAAGGAATGCATGGAGGGGGATAGTGACCTCACCAGGCAGCTCCAGGTTGGAGAGGTCGTCGGCAGCAGCAGGACAGAGTCATGGTCGGCAGCATCTCAGAGAGGTGGTCACCGGCATGAGCAGCATCTCCGGGAGATGGTCACAGGCATGAGCAACATCTCCGGCAAGATAACCACCATCGTTTCCTCCTTGTCCCCCGGGCGCCATTCCAGCGCCGTGGTGAGGGCTCCTCCTCCCGAGACTTTGAGGGATAGTCCTGCAAGATTTAAGAAAGAAGTCCTTGGCATTCTTAGTAAAAATGAGCGCTAGTTTGGCGGTACAAAAAAATTAATAATAACATGATTAAAGCAACAGGATGATCATACATAATTTATGTCACGACATGCTAATCAAGAACCCGACTGGCGTTTCTGATTGAAACAACTAGTATATTTTATATTCACTCCATGTAATCTACAAATGTGCTATAAGCACACACAACCAAGCCTCCATAGGTAATCACAACAACAAGATGCAGTTGCAATAGGCATCTACTCCAGCAAGGCAGGCAGCAAATACACTTGAATATACAACATAAATCCTAAAATCATCAATGTATCAACCAGTTCCTAGAGAGAAGGCAGCACAATAACATGAAAGTTATAACGTTTTGTAAAAGGATAACTGAAATGCACAAAAGAGCATGGCTTAAAATGTACATTTTTTACAAAATGGTAAGTGAAAAATCAGGAAACAAGTACTGGTTATTACTCCTAGCAAATGTCACTCTACCAGCAAGCAATTGGTTCAAACAACACATCAAGAGAGACTGACTATGGGTAGTCGTATTGAACCTCTACATCAACCCAGATGCATGTTTCAATCACCTTTTAGTATAGAAAATCAACAGTAAGATAACTGAAGGATAGTGGAGCAAAAAAAATATTAATCCCATTATCTTATACGACATCCATTAGAACTAAATACCACGAAGTAAAAGAACATACTGAGCTCTAGGGATTAGCATCATCTCTGCCATGTTCAATTTTTTATACTCAAAATTTAAGCCTTAGTGGCACATGAATAGAGCACAATTGGTATGTATGCAAGAACCAGTTGGTCATAGCTATGTGGCCGGAGCACAGAAAAAACACGGCTCGACAGTGGTACGCGGAGCACATAGAGGAGAAAGAAGAGGAACCCAATGACTTACCTAAAACATGTAGCCATAGAAGAAGACCACCGCTGCCACATTTGCGGCGGGTAATCTCTCCAGCATGACGACGAAGGCGGAGGTGAAGAATTCGAAATGCAAGTACGAGAGCCTGGAAGAAGCTCTCCATGGTGATGCATGTCGGGCGAGGTTATCAACAGACAGATGACCTGTCAAGCATGATATAAGATATAACCTGTCAAGCATTATAAAATTACAGAAGGGTGTGATCAAACTTTTCAGGCATGATTAAATAATCCTAGCTAACAACGTGCCTCCAACTTATATCCCAACTTCTTGCATCAACGCAGTATGTGGACACGTAGTAGTTATGACCCAGTAGTATGCATACATAAAAAATAAGCAAGAAGAGGGCTTCATCCTATCCAATCTGATATTTTTGCCTAATAAATAGGCGCATTGAGTGTGGCTAAAATCATATGAGTGAGTGACAAATAAAATCACACAGCATGCTTATTAACCATGATTATTGATAGCAAAAGTCTATATCTATCGGTTAGCAGTTCAATCAGTAGAGAAGGGTTTTCATGCAGAAGCTTGGTTCCATATGACAACAGGCATATGTATTTAATAGTTGCGTCACTTATAGAAGCTAGAAAATTTACTTATTTAGACAAGGAAACAAATCTGGAACTTCGGAACTGAACAAAGTAACTGCCGCAACAAATCTAGAGCACATTGTGAGCCTACAAGAACCGGCTGACACATCGGAAAACAGTGAAATATGGACTATTTTCTACAACGCAGCAAAGTTATCACACCAAAGGTTGGTACTTGTAATATCGCAACAAAGAATTAGTTTAACACGACACATACTAGATGGTGTGATGATATCCGCGTGGTGGTCGGCAGCAGCAGCAAGTCAGGGAAGACACCGGCAGCAGCTCCGGCTATAGAAGACTTCCAAAACACACATAAACACCAGAATATTAGGTGTCAGGTTGATAAAAATTCAGAGTTGGCGCACGGGTAGACTTGACAAAAAAAAATCAGGGTTGGAACTATGCTACGAGCAAACATGAGTTTTATATTCGTCCCATACTAGTACAAAAATACTTTTTTCAGTCTGATTTCACAACAAGCGTACAATGCTCCCGCCTTAAATAAACTTTATAGTTTAACACCAATACTAAGAAAAACACTTGCAAGCCAGGCAACAAGTGTTCCTCTTGTGTAGCCTCAAGACAAAAATATTTGTCATCGCATTTAGATAATGCACAACACATCACAGATGATTTAGCAAGCATCAGTAAATAGATTGGAAACCAGCAGGGTTGTTGGAGAGAGTCAGGTTACCTTGTCGGCGTACATGGTGATGCGGGCGCAGCTTTCCATCCACGTGCTGGAGGAAATTCTTGTCTTCCGTGGCGAGCATCCGGAGGCCTGTTCGGCGACATCAAATGGTGCGAGATCGTCCCGGCGTCCAGCAGCGGCAACTCAGTGGAAGCGTTGTCCGAGACCTGCAGAACACACACACACGCAAGCATATTAGCTGGTATGTTAAAAATTCAGAGTGAGGAAGATCAAACTCACAAATTTCATAACTGGAGCCTATATTCATCGCATACTATTAGTGTGGTTGAATTATAACTCGAAAACAATAATATATAACCACACACAACAAGGGGTTGGAGAGAGTGAGGTTACCCTGACGCTGTCCATCCTCATAAGTCCTTGTTGTGCACTGCATAGCAGCCGGTGGCCTCCCGGCCGACCATTAGATAGTGTGATGATATCATCGTGGTGGCCGGCAGCAACGGCAAGTCAGGGAAGACACCAGCAGCAGCTCCGGCTGTCCAAGATTTGGAAAACACACATAAATACAAGCATATTAGGTGTCAGGTTTATAAATGGAAACAACAGGCAACAAGGCAGGCAACAAGTGACCTCTAGTGTGCCTGAAGATAGGAAACAAGCAGGGTTGTTGGAGAGAATTCAGTTACCTCGTCGGCGTACATGGTGATGCGGTCGCCCCACGTGCTGGAGGACGTCTTTGTCATCCGCGGCGAGCAGCCGGTGACCTGTTGGGAAACATGAGATGGTGTCGTCGTCCAGCAGCGGCGGCAACTCAGTGCAGGTGCTGTCCGAGACCTACAAAACACATGGAGATTATTAGTTGTTAGTTTTAGAATTCTAAGTTGGTTCACGTGCAGATTAGTTTCACAAAGTTGATACTTGAAAGTAATCATGTATTGGGATGCATAATAGTGGAGGGGACAAAATAAACTACCAAGTGTATATAAGCGCACACACAAAGCAACATGGTTTCAGTTGATTGAAAATTGAGAAAAGCTGAGGCAAGATGCAGAGTCGATCCAATCCTAGAGAGTGACACACAGAGCAGGGTATTTCATAGCAAGAGTTCTAGTGTTCCCTAGGCACCAACTACTCATGGCTTTGCGTGAGAAGGTAGCAGCAGCAGCAGCAGATGTGCATCGAGCAGCATAGGTACCAAAACAGCAGCAGGCAGCAGGGTCCGGAGAGATCGAGGCCACCTGTTACCTAAGTGTTGGCAGCTGGATGCCATAGATGGAGCAGGCACGCTGCTGCAGCACAAGCACCTCCTCCTCCTAGATCTACGTGGTGCAGGTGGCATCCAACCGGGGGGATCTCCGGCCTCCAGGGCAGGAGCCAAGTCGTGCGCGTGCATATATCTCCGGCTGGGGAAAAAATCGATCTTGAGGTTGTGGGGACAATAGAAGAGAAGATTATTGAGATTGGGATTGGGGATGTACCTTGCGCAGGTCGGGGTAGAGCAGCTCCGGGTGAGGCGCCGTCGGAAAAAGATGACCGGAGCGGTTAGGGATTCTCGTCCCTCCGGCGAAGGGCGCGGTACACGCAGGCCCGTCCTTCTGGAGACGGTGGGTAGGCGATTCTAGGACGGAGGCCGGCGTCGGCGAGGGATTCGACCGGGAGCTGGGCGTGGAGTGAGAGAAAGGGGATCGAGGGGAGAGTGGCGGCGCCGTGCGGGGGCGAGATGGATTTTTTTTTTTAACTTGAGCGAGATGGACTTTTGGGTTCGCTCTATTTGGAGTTGGTTGGGCGGCGAACGGAGAGACGGTTGAGATGATGTTGATCAGGGGACGATCCGGGGGTGGCTGCTTTCTGCCGTTCCATTGGCTCCACACCACTCCACGACGCATCGTTTTGCTGCCTACTCCCTCCGTTCCGTTCCAAGACGTCCTATTAAAATACACCCAAGTTTATGCTGATTGGGTCTGTTTTTCTGCCGTCTCGTTGCCTCCCTCCCCTCACGCATGCATCGATGTAATTAATTGCTTGTGCCTCGATTTTAAGATCACACCTCGAATTCCTCCTCCTCAACCGCATTGACTCCCTCCCCCATGTTCTCTTTCTCTTCAATCCCATTGGCATAATTACTTGGTGCGGCAACGATGGACATTGACTCGTTGCTCTACCGAGTAGGTGTGTGGTTGTGCACCGGAGCATATGCAAAGCTACCTCCGAAATTGTGATGAGCGGGTGGTTGTGTTTCTATGTTGCCCATTATGTTTTACGATGGCTCCATTTTCAGACAAACCCGGCAGTAGAATATGATCGTCAATCAGATTTACTATTGGAGACAATAGGTTATAATTTTTTTTATATCAAGAAATATACCGATTATGTCACCATCGGGGTACAAACAAGGGACACGTGATCGTGATTTTCCCCCTTCGCCCGCGAGCGCCTCGGGAGCAACCCTAGCGCCGCAACCTCTCGGCCCCCTTCCTCTCTCTCAACTCCCCGCCACCGGCACGGGAGGTTCTGGCCAGGCTAAGCCCACGTCGCGCTGGCGACGGAGAGGGCTTGCCTTCTTCTCGCCTGGAGACAGGGTCCGCGCGCGGGGGCCCTCCATTGAGGGGACGCGGGCCCGTGGTTGACCTCGGTGGCGGTTGTCTTATCGCAAGGTTGGTGGTGCGGCTCTACTGCGGTGGAGCTCGTCGGCTTCCCATACGTGGTAGCTTCCGGACGATGGCAGCGGGTGGCGCACAGAAGGTTGCTCCCTATGTGTCGCTCAGGTGCGATGAACTTGGCCTAGAGTGTAGCTCACGACAACACAAATTCTGGCGACGGTGACGAATTGGCGTATGTGCCAGCCTAGGTGATGCATCACGATAGGGGGATCTTTTTGGGCCCGATCTGGGTCCAGTCGCCCCTCCCTCCCCCCCCCCTCCTAGCCGTCTCCATCAGTGGAGTCTGGTCCCCTCCGGATTAATGTTGTGTGCTAGTACTCCTCGTTCGATCCGTCGGTCGCCCAGTGTGCTACGCCGCGCCATCGTGTGAGAATGTGAATGCTGGGGCAGCCCCCGGGTGGTTCGTCACATGGTTGGTTGTTCGGCATCCTAGCGCGGCGGCCTCCGCGTTGGAGTTGAGGACATCCGTTCCCGAGTCGAAACTAGCGATCTCATCGACAACAGTAGGCGTGAAGCAAGGCGTCTGGCTTGGTCCCACCTCCCCTATCACCACTCTATTACGCATCGGGAGTGTTGCGTACTCCCTCCCGTCAATACCCAGACGGCCTATTAAATAGACCCAAATTACGGATACGTGCATGCATTGGCATAATTACTTGGCGCGGCTCCCATTTTTAAATCACACCTCGAGCTATTCCTTCCCAGACACATCGACTCACTTCCCATGTGCTCTTTGGACTCCGCAAGCGCATTGGCATAATTACTTGATGGGTCTACGATGGAAATTAACTCCCTGTCTATTTCCTATCGTATCGTCGCTCTATCAAGTAGGTGCTTCCGGGGGTGGAGCAGACCCGAAACTAGCTACCTCAGAAATTGTGATGAGCATGTGGTTGTGCTTGTGTGTTGCGCATGCTGTTTTACGGTGTCACTATTTTGAGACAAACCCGATAGTAAAGTCTGACCGTCATTCAGATTTACCATTGGAGACAATAGGTTTAAAAAAGATTGATCATGTCACCATCTGGCTAAAAAAGACCCGTGATCCTGATTCCCCTCTCCCCCTCCCCCCCCCCCCCCCCGACGACGCTCCCCGGGAGCACCTAGGAGGAAACACTAGCGCCACCACATCCGGGTCTGGTGGCGGTCTCGTCGCAAGGTTGGTGGTGCGGCTCTATCGTGTTGGAGCTCGTCGGCTTACCATGTGTGGTGGATTTAGGACGATGGCGGCGGATGGTAAGCAGGCGGTTTCTTCATGCGCGCAGGTAAGGTGCGGTGAACGATGGCGGCGGATGATAAGCAGGCGGTTTCTTCATGCGCGCCGGTAAGGTGCGGTGAACTCGGCCAGGCGTCCTACAGAGTAGATCACGGCAACACAGCTGGTGGCGACGGTAGTGGATCGGTGGATGTGGTAGATTGGGTGATGAACCATGGCGGAGAGATCTTTACGGGCCTGGTCTGGGCCCATTGGGCCATCGAGCTGGCCCCGTGTCATTTTCATGATGTGTCGAGCTGGCAACTGCCTCCAGCGATGGAGTGCGGTCCCCTCCGGATTGCTGTTGAGCGCATAGTCCTCCTCGTTCAACCCGTCGGTGTTGCCGTGTGTTTCCTTGTGCCACGGGTGTGAGTACGCATATGTCGGGACGGCGGCCCCGGGTGGCGGGTCGCATGGTTGGTTGTCCAATGAGCACCATGGCGGCAGTGGTGGTTGTGTGTTCTTTGGCTATTTGGGCAGCAGCGGGTGGCTCAGGCGCGGTCCTCACACATTGCCTAGATTTAGAGTGGGTTGTTTGATCTTGTCATGTTCCCCCTTTGGTCCTCATTGTGTCATAGGGGGAGTTGCTGGGCAAAATTCTTGTGCTTCGACATTGATGGCAGCGACGCCAGAGGTGGCCACTTCCCTCTTGAGAACTTCGTCGAGGTACTCCTACCCGTGCCTGGGTTTCGGGTGAAAATATATGTCCTTTGGACTCGGCGGCGGTGAATCTTTGTGTTGCTACCCTCTTGGGGGCACTATCATGGAGCTCAGTTGCCGGAGGGCTTGGCGTTGATTTTAGACTTCCCCGAGTGCATGTTTGGTGTTGTAGCTGTGTTGTTCACATGGCTGGCTGCATGCATTGGGGTAATTACTTGGTGTGGCTCGATTTTAAGATCTCCTCCCTCCAAGCGCATTGGCTTCCTTCCTTCCCATGGTCTCTTTCTCCTCAAGTGCATTGGTGTGTATTATTACTTGGTGTGCTACAATGGACACTAACTCCCTCCCTATGGTCTCTTTCCTATCGTACCTACCAAGTGGGATTTTCAGGGCAGTGGAGCATGCGCAAAGTGACCTCTGAAATTGTGATGAGCATGTGGATGTGCTTGTGTGTTGCGCCAGCTTATTTTCTGGTGTCTCTATTTAGATACAAACCCAAAAGTATAATTTGATCGCCAATTGGATTTACTGTTGGACATACGACGTTTTAAACTTTTATATCAAGAAAAGATCGATTATGTCACCATATGTTACTTTGTGATGCATGCATCCATGCGGTCTGAAGTGGTCGATGGCATGGGGAGACGTCGATAGTTGAAAATGTTGGATTTCATGGGCGACGAGATGGAGTAGACGGTTGCACGAAGCTTTGATTAGGTCTTTACCAAAAGTATGGTGTCCTCAAACGCACATGAAAAAAATACACGTTAACAATGGTAAATGAAGCTTTGTTTCGGTCTTTACCAAATGTCAAACATGAAAATCTTTGTTGGTTCCTCCTACATGCTTCGATGAAATCGGTAACGATATTAATAGTCCGTGTGATGCTCAACTAGGACATTCATGGCATGGCTAATTGTTTTTAGAGTATTACCTTTTGCGGATATGGAAGGTACAATATGCTATGAACATAACATGTAGTGTCACTATGATGTTTATTAAAATAGTTGATTGTTCGAATGAAAAAGGTATTGTGACAAGATTAATTAATGAATTAAATGATAGGCAAGATTTATAATGTATCGTAGCATAAATGAAGACATGTATTGAAGTACAATGCTAATTTCAGAAGTGATATAAAAAATTGTTTAAATATGCAAAACATATTCAACATGATCAAAGTGAGTCCTAACTAGCTTGGAACGAACTTGGTTTAATTTCATATGTGTGTTTGTGCATGATCGGTATCCTTATTTTATGTTGCGAGATATCATTTAATGTGTCACATATTGTTGTCGCGTGTTGTTTAGGATGTTATTTTATGCCACGAGATTGTACATTTTATTTCAAGTGTTGCACTGTTGCCACACATTACTAGGGTCATTATATTATTTTATGATTTAGTGACTATCTACAATTTCATGTAAGGGTGGGTGCTCGGGTTTACCCAAAAATTTGGAAGTTGATGAGGAAGTCCCCGACGACTATCTCTCTACCCATGTTACAGAAAACCACAAATTAATTATACCCCTCGCAACATCTCTTCTTGATTGTTGATGGATGGCCCTTTATAGTCCCCTTCAGATACGGGGCACATGCGCATTGCTACCTTTAAACCGGCCTAAAGAATCGGTTGTTAAGAGCAATAAAGTGTAGAGGCGCAATTGGCGCTAGTACCTTAGTCGGGTGAGGTGCCATGTTGGCAGTCCTAGGCGGGTAACTCAAACGTTGTAATTTAGGGTGACACTATTCGAAGTGGGCTACGACATAAAGAAACATTCAAGGTGTGGTCGAGCAAGTGTGGGGTTTTAGGGGTGGAACAGACAGTTGCACGAAATAAGCGAATATCAAAGGATGCATGCTCTATTATTGTTAACTACTCTAACAACAATCGTGGGCGCTAGCCGCAGTTTCATCCCAGATGGTCTAGAGGTAGGTTGATCACACATGGATCCTACTCCCATGACCCTCCATGTCGCCACAATTAGGGATGGCAGCAAGAGAATCTTATCTATTGTTTTGATTCCAAGTGACATCAATTTTTCATGCATTCTTAGTGTCCTTATTTTTACGTTCCATGCATTATTAGTATCCTTATTTTTACAGCAATTTTGGTGTCCTCCTCTCATTCTAGGGCTATAGCACATTATTTTGCCCCCAACTTTATGTGTCCGAGTTGACAAATTTATGTCTCCAAGGTATATATTTCCTATCATTCCATGTGTCTGTTTCGTTGTTGCACGTTTTTAGGGGCGCCCTTAATGGATGTTAGGGCTACAACTATTACTCATCGTGCCATTTCATGGTCGCATGTTCTTATTTTACACCAGAAGATGGCTATTGCCTATCCTAGCTATCATGTGTCAGGTTGATGCGGTGTGTTGTTATTTCATGTGCCATAAAGACTACGATGTCATTTCATGTGTAGTTTTGTTGTCGTGCTTTGGTATAAATTACCTATCATTTTATGTGTTGCTTCATTGTGGCATGCTATTCATGTCCTAATTTCATTGGCTCGGTGTTATCGTATAGCTTTGCAACTAGCCCTGCCCCCGCACTTCCACCCAAATAATATTGACATGACAATCCATGCATCCATGCTCTACTATTGGGTTTGGGTGTTACACATGCATGGTGTGATCATCTCCTTTGCTTCCGACGATAACCCTGGCTGCTCTCCGTAACCTCACCCCTCACAACCTACATGCCTGCTAGTCATACTCATTAATACTTCAGCGTGATCCTTGATGCCGGCACCAAGGATGTTAGTTAGAGAGACCATGGTGGGCCTATGGCTATAAATCTGGTAGCCGAGTTTCCGCCTATCTCTGATATGAGGCTAGGACAATGGGAAGAGGTACCCGTAGTTTGTCAAACTCATTCCGGTGTTGTAGGGCAAGGTGAATAGATATTGGTGTCAACAACACATATTATAGGTGACGAGACGGATTTGTCTTCCAAGAAACCGGCACCTTAAATTACATAAAAGGACCGCAAATACATAAAACATGGCATTATGAATGAACGAGGCCTAGTTCGGCATCAAATTATTTTTAAGTATTCAACTAATACCACGGTTTCCAAAAATACTGTAGCATCAAATACTTTGACGTGTTGGGATGCAGTGAATACTGCAGTTTTTAAACGGAAGTATTGTCCACATATATGTTACTACCCATTGTGAAGGTAGTAACATAGTCCAGGAAAACGTGTATGTTACTCCCCATTGTTACTAGTATGAGGAGCGACCAGCCGATGTTGTGGTTGAGAGTAGCAGTATCCACGCACGATGAGACCAAGGTATTTAATTCGTGAAGTATGTGATCTCAGCTTCGTTTAATAGGTGTCATTGTGTTGGTCGATACAAAACAAGCATGGTGGTACGTCTGATTGGTCTGACTAAGGCACCGGTGTAAAGCAGAGTTGCAGGATATTAATCCATGTCTGCGCTGCTCTACGTAGACGGCTATAGAAGATATCAGGTGCACCGGCGGCGACCTGGTTCTGTGCATGAGCCTGTTACACGTTGTCGCTCTAATACTCCATCCATTCACTTTTATAAGACACACTACTTACCATTTCAATTTTGATCACATACTCCCTCCGATTCTTTTTTCTGAGCGCATAAGGTCCAGCTCGCATACCAAGGAGGGAATTACTCACTGAAAATTGGACGATTTTGTCCCTGTGTATTACGGAGAAAATTAGGGGTAGTTATTGTGTGCATGCAAACAATTGGTTGGTTATTTATTGGGTGCATGTAAACAATTGGTCAAGTCCTTCGGTCCCCTTGATTCTCGCGCCCAATTACTCAGCCAGCCAGCCTTTGCATGCTGCATGCACATCGGTGATTGGAGCACAAAGTTGCGGACGGAAGGGCATGGCTGGAAAGAATTGGTCAAACACCGTAACACGCTGAGTAATATGGAAAAAACAGGAAAAAATTAGACGCAGACTAAAAAGAATCGGAGGGAGTACATAGTAAACTGAGTGAATCTATATACAAAATAAGTCTAAATTCACTCATTTTAAAATGTATATGACTAAAATTAAAAAACTTACAAAAGTGAACGGAGGGAGTATAATAAATAGAGCAGGTCCACCATAATTACATGAGATTGTAAAACAAAACTTTGGTTTATACGGGTATGTTGGTCATAACTCATGACAAAAACACCTGAGAGTTGATAGGAGTTTGATTATACCACCTATCAAGAGAAAGAAATTTAGTTTTAATTGGGTGCGAGCATAATAAAGTGGACCTCATCAAAATGGATACGTTTGCAAGGTGGAGTCATAGGGATGCATGCCCGGTGATAAAAGTGGGGCCAAGAGAGAAAACTCATTGAAACGGTTCCAGAGAATAAGAGCATGGTCACCAGCACCCCCCCCCCCCCCAAACGGCCCTCCAATGGCCTATAGGTGGTCCAGACGCCAAAATATCTCACATCGGCGTCCCAACTGTTCTGCCCAAGCAAAAAATATATCCGACACCCCCGAGACAAACTTGGGTGCCATCTCTAGAGCGTCGAAATTGTCCGGGCAGACCACCCGACAGGCAGGCCCCTTGTCATTCACATAGAGCCGATGGGCGATAGTTGTACGTCGTGCAGGAGGCCGGTCCATATGCGTTAGTGCCGCTTACTTCGTTGGGTGGTTTCCCAGACGACGAGACGACCGCCTGCAGCATGCGCAACATTCACGCTGGCGACGCGATGTTTCCCGGGCTACGCGGCCGGCATTGCGGCTTTCCCACGTCGTGCATTAACGCTGGTGCACCGACATTCGACCTACAACCAAGGATAAAAGGCCACAATGTTACGTCGCCGTGCTCGCTCATCCCTCCTACACCGTTTCAAGCGCAATTGAGGAGGGTTGTCGACGCGCTGCACTGACCAACCAATGCCTATTCGGTGTGCCAAACCCCCTTAGCCGGTGACGATGAAGTAGGAGGGCATGTCACGACCGCATAGAGGAAGCCAAGTCATCCGATATGCACCGCAGGGTGGCTCTGTCATCCGTGATAGCGGGGCACGTCGCCGCTCTTCCTGCCGCGAGGCCGCCTTTCTATCTGTCGACGCGACACGAAGCCGCAACAAAGGGTCACTAGGGAGGAGCGGCGCAAGGTTAACGCAGAGGGTTACATCATGACCTCGCCGTTGCGCACACAGTATGATAATGACTCCCCCTTTCTCATGTCAGCGATCTTCGACTGCATGGTCACGCTGGAAAGAAAATGACATGCCTAGCTACACGACAACCATCATGAAATCGATGGTGGAGGCCTCCTCCTTGTCCTACCACGTGTTCTGCAGCTGTGCGCCCCGGGACAACGCCCTAGTGGTCCAGGACGGCGCCTCCAGCAATCGCACCGCCTCCTCCTATATCCGGATGGTCCTCGACGACGACGACAAGGACGAGATCAAGTGGAGCGATCTCGGCGAGGACTAGTGTTAGGACCGCCGCCTTACTTTTGTAATTCCGTTCAAATTATGTAAAATATCTCCAAATTTTGAATAAAATTGGAAATCTTTCATTTTTTTTACTTTGTTTGGGGGGCGGGGCCCCTCATCGCGGCAGACACATACCCACCAGGCCCAAAGAGGGCACAATTGGGGGGTGCCGAAAATAAGTTTTGGTGGGTGCTAGTGGAGATGCTCTTAGGAAACAAAAGGGAGGACTTGATCCAACGAGAATCGTTGTCAAACCTGACAATTCGAGATGATGCCGTCGAAAAATCTAAGGGAATTGGGTGACTAACAATGAAGGAGAAATGCCGTTTTACTACAAGGTAGAATAACACATGGACACCGCCTCAATGTTTGAAGATTGATCGTAGGCGAAAAGTGGTTGTGTATTTTGACACTTAGATCTGAATAAGTACATAAGATTGCGAGATAAGATAAAGCAAGAAAAAAACATATATTTGAAGACATTTTTTATATCATTGAAAAATTATATTTTTTTAGTAGGGGGATTTACTACATGATCTTTCATTGCAACTCACGGGTATTCAACTAGTATATATAGCTAGTGAAAATATGATGGGAATGATTGTCTCACATGATCAAACTACATGAGTCCCCAGATGTGTCATTTTTGTATGATGGGGCAGATTAGGGGTTGCCATGACACCCACCTAGTTCTGCTCCTGACCTCGATGAGGGCATCGTAGTCACTATCCAATCCACAAACAACCTCGCTCTCTCGATCGATGACTCCAACCCACCACAAAAAAAATCACAAAATAGTAGAGGTTTTTTGTAGGAGGTGAGGCGACAAGCAACATGGACACACAATGCATGTGATGGGCGGGCAAACTGCATGCATGGATTCTTGAGCCAACTAGAGGGCCGATTGCATTGTGGGTATTTTCGCAGTTCCATCTTCCTCATTATTGTAGTTGAAACATAAATAACCGGAAGTGTAACGTGACATATAATATCATTTAACAAAGGCATGCCAAGCACATGAAATAACAGAGATCATATTGATCCCAAAAGATAAAAATATCAGTTAACTTATAAAATAATATATGACACGTATAGAAAGTGTTGCAATTGAAAAATTATTTGAGATTGCTATCTCGTGGACGACTATGTAGGAAGTTCCATATGATTAATCTCAACTATTGTGCACGGAGATGTCGTGAAGTAAACCTCGAAATCCCTGTACACAACCTTCACAAGAATCATGATCTTCTGTCCTAAAATCACCGATGCCCCCACATCATCCACCCATATGTTCCATCCCTCCCCACATCGACACAGTTGCCCCTCAGCTCAATCTAGGACTTTCGATCTCGTCAATGACGCGGTCAAATGTATCGTCGCCTATCCCAGACGAGATACTATCTCGGATATCTTACCGAGCGATTTTACCAAGAATATATGTGCAACATGCACGGCTATATCGTGGCTCGTATCATGCCATATACATGCTAGTTTGATCATCGCCGTCATTGGCACCGGTTCTTCGAGAATCCCACGAGCAAATTATAGCGCGCAAAATGAAAAGACCAAAGTCTCGATACTTGATTTTGTGTCTGCATATTTCCTCCTGTACGCACCTTGCTGCAACGGCACGCTTTGTTCGAGCAAACAAATACTCTCTCCGTTCCAAATTACTTGACTTCCATTTGTCTAACCATAGATGTTTCTATACATGTTCTAGTGTATAGATGCATCCGTATTTGGACAAATGGAAGTCAAGCATTATGGAACGGAGGGAGTAGTACACGAATGCATGCATTAAGTCTTGGCGTGTGTGCGCAAAGCACATTTATTTTTGGGTAGTCACACGCCAGGAAATCGAGCGGCAAAATGAATTTCGCGCCAGGAAATTTCGACTCGTTTCCGCTAGTTCGGCCTGAGCAGCCCGTAGCCAAATTCGGCCCAATTACTGCCCAGAGGCCCGTTCGCTCGGACTCGGAGACGTCCGATGCAAATCGACGACCACCGTTGGTCCCGGCCGAAACAAAACCAATCCCTAACCCACCGCTCGTTTCTTCTCCTCTCTCCGCGATCCCGACGGCGAAACCATGCCGGCGCCCGTCCTCCCTCCCCGCTCCCGATGACGGTATCATGGCGGCGCGGCTGGCTTGCTCGCCGGCGCCGGCGTGCACCGGTGCGCGCGGCTCCGTCGAGCTCGCCGGACCGCGCCGGGCGCAAGATCGAGGGAGTTAGGTGGGTTGCTGCACGCCGGCGAGGGACACCAGGTCTCGCCGGCGGCGACGCGAGGCACGGAATTCCTTCTTCCGCAACGTGCGGCTCGGCGTCGCCATCCATCTTCCTCGTTCGCGAGCGGAAGCAGGGGGAGCCGACCAGCAGAGGAGATGGCGGCCGGCGCAGCGCCTGGGCTCTGTCCTGGCCGTCTCCTCCGACGTGCTCGCCGCGAAGAAGGCTATTCCCGCCATGGAGACCCCGACGCAGGTACTCCAATTCGTCCTCATGGCTATTTCCAGCGAAAGTTCCCTACCTTGACCCCCCTTGCTCTTCGTTCTTCTCCGATGCACAGGGACTCGGATGAGGTCAGTGTTCGTGGGGAGCCTGCACCAAGGCACCCACCACTTGGAGCTCGACCGCTGGCAGGATAGACATGAACTCAGGTCTGCGTCTTGCCCTAATCCCCATCGGTTTTCTTTCTCTGATTAGATGCTTATTTGCACCACCCCAAATTTAGTTGTATTCCAGTATGCAGCTGGTGTGTTCCCGTATGCATAAGTTATTGTATCCAGCAAGAATTAGTTGGCTGTTCATCGTGCTGTACTAGCAACACTACTTAGTGTTGGGCATGTAAGGTTTCTTCTCTTTTCCTTGGTCAATAATGGCAAGAGAATGAATACTTTCCTCTGTTTCCAGTTCAGTGTGAAATGTGCTTTATTGGATCGTGTTAGCCATGTGCTCTGTAGTTGGTACGTGTGAAATCCCAATCTTCAATTCATGCATATTGTTAGGGTATCGGCTAATCTGCTTTTTGCGTGGAATACATCTTATCTTGCAGTTTGAAATATAATTACTTGTTACTCCGGACTATGTATGCTTGTGCTTTGCAGAATTCAGATTGTATTGTAAATCTGTAGCTAAAGTGTGAGCTGAAAGTGTTAGATGGACTGGAACCTAAATTTTTGTGCGTTTTCATGTCACGTGCTTTGGTCCTCCATGAATCAGACTTTTACTAGTTAGATGTTGGAAGTTTGGCGTCAATACAAAGTCCAGTAGCAACTAGAATGCATTTCTCCGTGTAGAAGCACCAAGACGGGTGTACTCCTTTTGCAATGGAAGTGTAAGATAAGTTATACGTTTGATTGTTGAAATCTAGGACATGTATTGTGTGAAAAATGTGGCTACTTGTACATAGAACCTGACGATGGCATCTCAAATTGTTGCATTCGGTTTAGAGCCGTCGGGGTAATGCTGTACTGTGAGGCCGATCTGCCCGTGTTTGTCTTTGACTCAACTCTGAATTCTGCTTGTGTTTGTGTCTTGTGCATGCAGGTCCCGGAGCCGACCAAGTAAGGTGTCTTATTTCTCTGTCCTTTGGTCAATATCATGGCAATAGAATGAATACCTTTCCTTCATGTTGAGCAGCTGTGGGAGAGAAACTGAGCGGGAGACGTTGCGCAGGTCTTCCGTTGGTGGCAACCACCATGGTGCTCTTGCGGGCATCGAGACGGATGGTGTCCGGCGCTGCGGCCACGCGTCCTCCTGTTCCCCGCTGCCTGGACCAAGAGCGGAGAGGCGTGAGAGCGGTGGCACCGGAATCATGCTCGCCGTCACCGTCATATATTCCTTGTTGGACGGCGGAGCTTCTTGTGGGATCGGCGCACTCGGACTTTGATGGGTGGTTTAATTGTCCCTCTGTTTGATCGACGGAGAAGAAAATGTGTACGGAGTACTAGGTTAGTATTACCGCGGATGTCTTAATGTTGGCTGACTAGATAAGTTGGTGTAGTTGTAGTTGCACTCTGATTGATCAGCGAGAAAATGTATGTATATATATACTGCTGTCCTGTGGATGTCTTGTCATTTTTTTTATCAGAACACTGCAAAAGGCTCGCGTGTCGTTTTCGTTAAGATTGAGAGAAAAAGTTATGTACTACAAGGAAAAAGGATGTTGTGTGTTCCACGCCAAGCCAAAACCATGAGACGGGAGGAGAGAAGGGATCGCTCGCGTCGGCAGCTGGCAGGAATTAGGAGGAGATGGAAACCTAGTGCGTTGACCTGCACGCACGCATGTTTCTTCTCTGACACCCCGCGTTGCGTCGTCGCCCTAGCGCTACAGGTTCAGTAAAAAGTCGCTCGCAGTTGCTCCCACCATCCACCGATCGCATTAATTGGTTGCACCTCCACGTACACATCAATCAAACAAGTGCATGACGGAACTAATTAAGCTGCGTATGCACGCATGCATGCCATGAAGGAAACGACGCACGTTGAGGAGCTGGACACAGCTGATCTAGTAGCAGAACTGCGCCACCTCCTCCGCTCCCTGTCCAGCGTCACTACCCTGCACCTCTCAGGCTTCCAACAAATGGTACCTACTGCCGAGTGCCAACGCACTCCTTCTTTCCTCAATCAAATTCAGTCTTATACGACAATTTCACTTGCTAGCTCTTGCGTGCGTACGTGCAGAGCCAGTATGAGTGCGGAGCTGATGATCACGAGAATGCGAGGAGGGTGCCACCAAGAGAATACGAGGTCCGGCCACCCCGGCGCCGCGTGCTGCTGCGGAAGGTGCTGGATAATGAAGATGTCAACATGTTCCCCAGCCTCACAAGCTTGGTCCTCGACGACTGCCACCTTGGCGCCAACCTGCGAGCTCTATGGTGTTTTCTTCGTATGACGCCTGTCATCAACAGGCTTGCTCTCAACAGCTGCAAGTAATGCCTCTCTGTAAGACGCAGACTTTGGCGCTTTTTATTAATATATAAAAGCCGTGTGCATCTTCTAGACGCAGAGGCTGAATTAACCGTTTCAAAAAAAAAAAAAATGCCCCTTTGTCTAAAATGCGCAACAAAAATAGAATTTTATTTATTTTTACTCCTTAGTATCATATCTGACATGAATTACCTACTTAATTACTTCGTCCGTTTTTCAAAATAGTTGACTCTCAAATGAGCGTATCAAGACAAGTTTTTTTTTTATAATACACTCAATTGGAGTAAGTGTTTGAAACGGAGGAAGTAGTTGCTTTTCATCATGATTACTGCATTAAAGTTTTATCGAGTTTTTACCACTTCTCAGATAGTTTGTTATGTACTGTTAGAGTACGTGATGGGCCTGGCCCGTTAGTTTTAGGGTTTGCTTAGGGGTCAAGTAAGTCTTGTTTAGGAGTCAAGTAAACCTTTCTATATATGGAGAGGAGATGTATCAATCTAATCAAGCAAGAATTAAGAAGGAAAACCCTTCCCCTCTTGCCCGGCCGTGGGAAAAGAGCCCACGGCCGGCTTTCTCGCGCCCTCGTAGCTCTCTCTCTCCCGCTCAAACCCTAACAACCATAACATCTGGTATCAGATTCCTCGGTTGCGATGTCTTCGGGACTGTCCACCGCCTCCGCCGCGATCGCCTCGTCGGGCGCACCCACCACCATGGCGCCGCCGTCGGCGTCTGTGGTCCCGGCCGCGCCGGTTCGGGAGCCCGCCCCCATCCTCTCGATCCAGGAGCTCTCCACGCGCCTCCGCGACCTGACCGAGTCGGTCTCCGACATCAAGCACGCCATCGCCGTGCTCCTCCAGCGGACGGAGCCACTCGACGCCAGGCTGCTGTCGTCGCTGCCACTCGACGCCAAGCTGCTGCAGCCCCCGCTGCCGTTGTCCGTCTCCGGGCCGATCTATACGGCAACTTGGGCGCCGCCGCACATCCAGTCACCACCGACGCCACCCCAACACTACGGCGGGCCCTCCCGCTTCGCCGGTACTTACGCCGCTCCTGACGGTGCGCCATTCCACGGGGGGTCCTCCATGGTCACAACACCGGCGCCGACCCCTGCAGGGCCGCCGCCGCCGCCCTCGGCCGCGACCACGGCGCCGGTCATCACGTTCCAGCATGGGATGCCCTACGACGGGACTGCGACGACCTCGTTCCCAGCAGCGCCACCGCCGTCCCATGACAATCCCATCCAACCGATCAAGTTCCAGCCGTCGCCGTCACCGCGTCCGGCTTGGATCGCTACAGACCACGTGTCAGCGGCGGTGAGGCTGCAGACTGCTGCGCGCGGCCTCCTAGCGCGTCGGCATGTGCGGGAGATGCGTGATTTACAGCTGCAGCTCCTCCAAGTTGCGCTTCGCGGTGCAACGGACCTCGATCTTGTCCGCTGCGTGGCGGAGCTTGGGCATGTGGTTTCCCCCACGGGCGGCGACCTCCAAGTCTACGACATCGACAGTCAGCCGGCGGGGAGAAGACATGGTGTCACCGACAAGAGCGCACGGCATAGCACCACTGCATTCCGCCGTCGGCCGCCGCGAGGGCTCCCTTGGTCCCGATGGTTTCCTTGGGATCCAGGGGGCTGCAAACGCACAAGTTTGGCGCGTGGAGGATTCTCGCCTTATCATTCGGAGTCAAAAAAAAAAGAGTCGGAGTCTCATTCGGGTTAGCTTATTTCAGGTCAATACAATAGGCCGAGATGTAAAAGGCTTGTTTTTTAGGCATTCGGTTTGTGGCGGGTCGAATCATCGTTAGGTTGCAGCTCGAGGACGAGCTGCATGTCCAGGTGGGGTGTAGTGTTAGAGTACGTGATGGGCCTGGCCCGTTAGTCTTAGGGTTTACTTAGGGGTCAAGTAAGTCTTGCTTAGGAGTCAAGTAAACCTCTCTATATATGGAGAGGAGATGTATCAATCTAATCAAGCAAGAATTAAGAAGGAAAACCCTTCCCCTCTTGCCCGGCCGTGGGAAAAGAGCCCACGACCGGCTTTCTCGCGCCCTCGCAGCTCTCTCTCTCCCGCTCAAACCCTAGCAACCATAACATGTACACTTGGCATGTTCTTTCATGGCTTTTTTCCGCGCCCGGAACGTTTCGCCTTCATTGACCCAATGAGGCACATCTTAGTCTCGGCCGGTATGTCTAGGTCAAGCGAACCATTTTTGGCACAAAAAGGAAGCCAAAAGTCGCACCGCTTCAACCAGGCCGGTCGAGATAAGAGGAGATGAAAGGTCTGGTTTAGGCAACAAACCATTACCCAAAACCGAGACAGGCACACGACATGCGGATCCACCTAGCATATTGTCCATAATATATTTGAAGGTGTAAAAACTAGCAAAACTTTCATTAAATGTGAAAGTATGGGTATAAATTGAAATTCACTCATGAATATCACCAAAAGTAAGGCAGGTATTTTTTTGTAAAGTCAAACAATGTATAGTTTCACCAAGTTTTTAGAAAAATGATCAACAATTATAATAATGTATGGATGTCATATAAAAATATATATACTTTATGCTATATCTAATGGTATCAAGGTAGTATTGTACTGTAGATGTTAACGGTTTTTTCTAAAAACTTGGCGAAACTTTACTTTATTTGACATTTGTAATAAAATATAAGCCTTACTTTCAGCAATAGTGGGAGTATGTTGTTTTGAAGTATAACAAAGTTAATATACTTTCAAAGTTTATCTTTTTATTACTCTTGTATTTTTTAATATACCGGTTAGAAATTGTATTGGTGTGTACCAAATTTACCTAGCTACTTTCAAGTGCCCTGGCTAGCTATTAGTCAATATGTTTGTCTAAAGTATATTCCATGTGCATAGTGGCAAGAGTATTCGAAGAGGGAGAAAAAACAAGATGAGACTGCAACACTCGTCCCCAACCTCAATTTGGTGCGAATCATAAACGGAGATTCCAAGATGCGCTTCATGGTAGAAAAGAAGCTACCATTGACTACTATCACCAAGTGAAGAAGAAGAAAGGATACTTGATTTGTCCTTTTAAGTTGCTTCTCGTATGGGGTCCTCTTGTCAATACAGTAATTGAGTTTTATCCAATTTCTTAATCTTTTTGGATGCATATTAAGAAAAATTGCATCACTTTACATGAGTGTGTTAATTAGCTTTTTCAATAGTCATGCCCGTCACGGAGAGTGATACAGTTCACAGAATATATGTAACACAAGACTTGCCCTTGGAGTTTCTAGTAATAGTATTGTACTATTAATTATTCTCGTGACGAAGCTATTAGTTGCCGCGAAAAATCAAAATAGGGGGCACTGTCCTTGTTGGTTAGTCAAACTGGTATAGTCGACGTGATGGTGTTTCACCATAAGAAATATGTTGATACATGACGTTCTCGCAGTGACTATGGATGAAATTATCATAAAGGTATGACGATTTCAGACAAAATCGTCTTAAGTCGTTTGAGGAAATCAAAACCCCATAAAATAACGACGATTGGAGTCAAGAACGTCATTCCCACATAAGATGAAATCGTCATAAGTGAGGCAACGTGGTATATGGGCTTATTTTTAGCTGATCACGACAAATTCAAATCGTCATGACGGGATGCATGGACGGATTTCGCCTACGCGTCTTGGTCACATCATCAATTTCTTCTACGTGTCAGGTCTATGTGTCATGAATGCACGGATTTCGCCTACGTGTCTTGGTCACATCATCAATTTCTTCTACGCGTCGGGTCTATGTGTCATTTTGGTCCGTTTCTTCTATCTACGTGTCATTTTGGGGATTTTGTGTCAAATTGGTACGGGCCCAACCCCACCAGCCACGCACGCACACAACCTCATGCCCCAGAACCGGCCAGGCACACCTCATGCCCCCACAACTGGCCAGACACACAGACAGCACACACACACCACGCCCCACATTCGTCCACGCAAGCACGCATCAGGCCCCATAACCGTCCACGCACGCGCACACCAAATTCTTGCTTTAACAGAAAAAATGGGGGCTCGTGGGAATCGATCAGCTCACCATCGGGGAAAGGCACGACTTGTGAACAGATAGCGCAATAGGCCTTTTTACCGTGTGATAGAGTGGGCTTGGGCTGCGGTGGAACAAGGCCACCATTTTTTATAGGAGGAAACGTTTCGTCTTGGGCTTCAGCTTGTGCCCGTGTAACAGGCCAAAAATCGGCCTATGAAGTGCGCGATGCAGCGGCTGCCCCGGGCTGGCTCGACTTTTTTTTTGTTTTTTCTGTCTTCATTTGTAGAAATTGAATTTAACATCCAAATTGGCCGAAATCAATTTTGAAAATATTTGTAAAACTATTCCTCGTGATTATAGACAATTTAGAACCATTTTAGTAGAAAACAAAATATAATCATTTCCATGAGCATTTATTTCTTTAATAGAGACTATATTGGATTTTGAATTACGGTTTTGCGGTCAAAATCATCTCCATGACCGTTCATTGCGGTGGTTGTAAAACACTAGATATATCTCTGTTGAAATAGGTATTTGTGTAACTAAAAATGATTTTTACCAAAAATCATGAGCAAACCACGAGGCACCTGTAGTTCAAATTTAGCACGGTTTCAACTAAATCGGCAGAAATTTGTCTTTTTCAAAAGAGGTGTATTTAAACCTATTAAAATATAGTAATTTTGTTATTTGAATATAAAATATGGTACAATAACTTTATAAATTTATGTGGTACAATTTTGTAACATATTTTTGGTAGGTGGTTCACAAAAAAAAACCGTTTTTGACACTCCAAAAAAGGAAAAATGGTATTTTTTTAGAGAAAAATAAAATTTTGTCCGTCAACATTGTCCGTACTTCCAAGATGTATGTTTGTGTGAAATATGGGCATATTTCAACAAACTATGCCACGGATGTTGCTATAACACCCTTCATTTGGCCCGAAACCCAAGAATATTCGGAGAATATAGCTCATTTCCGTGAATACCTTTTCGACCCAATTGGCGTACTCGAAGTTTATTATTTTTGGTGGATACTAGGACATATATAATGACACCACACGAAGGTCTTGCATTTTTTTTTATAGAAAAAATGGAGTTTTCTAAGCCGGTTTTAGGAAAAAGTCAAGATTGCGGGCATTACCTTTCATAGCTGGATGAATATTGAGAAACTCTTGGTGTATCTCTGAAGAAATAGGTACTTGTGTATCTAAAAATTATTTTTACAAAAAATCATGAGCAAACTACGAGGCACTTGTAGTTTAAATTTGGCTCGTTTCCACCTGAATCGGCAGAAATTTGTCTTTTTCAAAATAGGTGTATTTGAAGCTATTAAGAGGTAGTAATTTGGTTATTTGAACATAAAATATGGTGTATTAACTTTATAAATTTATTTGGTACAATTTTGTAACATATTTTTGGTAGGTGGTACACAAAAAAAACCGTTTTTGACACTCCGAAAATGGAAAATGGTATTATTATTCGTAGAAAAATAAAACTTTCTCCGTCAACATTGTCCGTGATTCCAAGATGAATGTTTGTGTGGAATATGGGCACATTTCAAAAAACTATACCTTGTATGTTGACATAACACCCGACATTTGCCCCGAAACCCAAGAATCTTCGAAGAAGATAGCTCATTTCCATGAACACCTTTTCAGCCCAATTGTCTTACTCTAAGTTTATTATTTTTGGTGGATACTAGGACATATGTAATGACACCACGCGAAGGTCTTGGATCATTTCGAGTTTTTTTGAATTTTCTGGAGTTTTCTAAGCCAGTTTTAGGAAAAAGTCAAGACGACAGACATTACCTTTCGTAGCTAGGGGATGAATATTGAGAAACTCTTGGTGTATCTCTAATGAGATAGCTATTTTTGTATCTAAAAATGATTTTTACAAAAGATCATGAGCAAACTATGAGGCACGTGTAGTTCAAATTTGTCTCGTTTCCAACTAAATCGGCAGAAATTTGTCTTTTCAAAAGAGGTGTATTCAAAACTATTGATAGGTAGTAATTTGGTTATTTGAACATGAAATGTGGTTTAATAACTTTATAAACTTACGTGGTTCAATTTTGTAACATATTTTTGGTAGGTGGTTCATAAAAAAAAACATTTTTGACACTCCAAAAATGGAAAATGATATTTTTATTCAGAGAAAAATAAAACTTTCTCCGACAACATTGTCCGTGCTTTCAATATGCATGTTTGTGTGGAATATGAGCACATTTCAACAAACTGTTTGATGGATTTTTCCATAACACCCGTCATTTGGCCCGAAACCCAAGTATCTTCGGAGGAGATAGCTCATTTCCGTGAACACCATTTCAACCCAATTGTCGTACTCCAATTTTATTATTTTTGGTGGATATTAGGACCTATATAATGACACCACGCGAAGGTCTTGCATCATTTCGAGTTTTTTTTTTGAATTTTCTAGGTTTTCTAAGCTGGTTTTAGGAAAAAGTCAAGACAACGGGCATTACCTTTCGTAGCTAGGGGATGAATATTGAGAAACTCTTGGTGTATCTATGAATACATAGGTACTTGTTGATACGTCATAAACGTATCCTTAATTTCTGATGAGGACCGGAACTAGACTTCCAGACCCCCTGTGTTCTCATGTCAATCCCAAGATCAATGTTGACAACACAGCGAAATGAATACCATTGCAGAACGTCCAAAAGTAAAAAAATTATTACAAAGTTTGAATAGCAATAGCCACATAGTATAATATCTTGTGACATTTTATTACAATCAGAAATCTCAGCGGAATATAAAATGCGAAGTGACTCCATCTCAGCCACAGGCAGTCGATGTAGTCCACGAGGCCTCACTCTTCAGCGTCGTCATAGTAGTCGTAGTCGTCTCCTTCGTAGTAGTTCTCTGAACGATAAACAAAGCAATGCAATGAGTACATTAACATAATGTACTCAGCGTGCCCCCTCTATGCAAGACCTATAATATCTACATGTGGCTTCAAAGGAAGGTTGTATGGTTCTTTTGCATAAAAGCCAATTTTATTTCACAAGGCCATAATATATTTTCTTTTAATAATATATTATTTTAACTAACATACGTACTAAAGGCTTTCCATTTCTAGCTAAGGCCACGTGACTAGGTCGACGTCGGCTCTGATACCACTTCTGTGAGGACCGGAACAAGACTTCCAGACCCCCTGTGTTCTCATGTCAATCCCAAGATCAATGTTGACAACACAGCGAAATGAATACCATTGCAGAACGTCCAAAAGTAAAAAAATTATTACAAAGTTTGAATAGCAATAGCCACATAGTATATGTCTTGTGACATTTTATTACAATCAGAAATCTCAGCGGAATATAAAATGCGAAGTGACTCCATCTCAGCCACAGGCAGTCGATGTAGTCCACGAGGCCTCACTCTTCAGCGTCGTCATAGTAGTCGTAGTCGTCTCCTTCGTAGTAGTTCTCTGAACGATAAACAAAGCAATGCAATGAGTACATTAACATAATGTACTCAGCGTGCCCGCTCTATGCAAGACCTATAATATCTACATGTGGCTTCAAAGGAAGGTTGTATGGTTCTTTTGCATAAAAGCCAATTTTATTTCACAAGGCCATAATATATTTGTTAAAAGTGATTTTTTTTTGATGAAAAACATGTTTTGTATTCAGTGGGGTTTTTCTCATCCAAGTGAGTGTCATCGACACCTCACAATATCAATAGGATTCTAGGATAGGGGTAGAGGGAAGTAGCAAAACAGGTTCCCGTATGTCAAGAAGGATTCATGTGTCGTCCATGACCATGGACGAAACGGCTATTCGAATAGTTTTACTCTGCAGAGGTAGTACACTTTGCCCACATGTCACAATGTTCCTTGTTGCAACCAGCCGTCGCTAGTATAGCAATCGGAATCTCGTGACGAGGTCTTTTAGCTAGATCCCCCAAAGATGTGACATGCCCACCGGGTCTGGCCCGGCACTAAGAGTATGTCCCCAAACCGTTCTCCCCATATGTGCCGAAGGTTCTCCCGTAGGTAGACACCTCATTTGCGGTACGGCGACATCGACACCTAAGGCTGACTAACGTACTTGACCAAGCCAGTGCCCATATAGCATGTGGTTGTACGGTGGTCACAATCTTCAAATCCAAGCCTTATTAGGCCCTTATGCGGCACGGACGACGGATTACTCCCTCCAGCTAGTGAAGGGAAGCCAATCGCTCCATCAATATTCTGATTCAGCTGCCGCCCGCGCCATGTTTAGATGGTAAGTTTCACCCAGAGTAGAAGAGAGAGTAGACGAAGCAACAACGGCTCATCGGCCTAGCTCAACGAGCTCAACAAGTTCAAAGTAACCAGAGGGTCAATCAATTCCTCCGAAGAGGCAAGATAAAGATATCCTAGTATTTATTGAGCATGGCTAAGCATTTCTACTCTAACAGGATTACTACATAATTTCTACTCAGGGTATCAAGTATAAGGCGACAAACGGATCAGGCTAGTGTGTCAATCGACACGCTAGTAGTTTGAATAAAATAGCATGCATAGTTTTAAAACAACAAAATAACACCCCTTTGTAAAACATAGGATAAAACATGAGAGGGGGGCATGCCTTCGTTGTTGAACTCTTGCTCTTCACCTCCTTGATCGTGATCGTAATCCTCTCCGCTTCCTAATCGTCGATCCAAGCAAATGAAATTCAAATAAATAAAAGCAATATGACAAATTAAGATTCCAACGAAGAAAAGCCGAATAAAATCCAAAGAAGTCTAGCAAGGCTCAAATGGTTCAAGGTCGTTTGGTCGATCTACCGTTTCCAACCAAATAACATATTTATATAAAATAACCACTATAGGTGGTATAGTATTAGCATGCAATGCACAATGTTTTGCCAAAATGAACACACTTCTCATGTGATAACTAAGTATTGCAATGGCTATCCTATACTCACATCAATAAACAACCAGTAAGAACATATCAACCTATTATAAACAATATTAAGCATGGGCTAGTAACATGGAAATACTAGTATAAACTAAGCATGCATATATACCTACAGAAATTAGATCTATAAGAAAGACATGGATGAATCTAGCAAGGCCACTGTTTATGATAAATCTAATAATTTTAGGTAAGCATTTAGCATACAGAGCAACCATGCTCCATGAAGAATTTAAATGTTATAACTAGTCTAGCATATCATCATGGAAACAGTAAACAAACAACTTGCAAGGCCCTTCTACAACTGAACAAACTAATTAAACATTAGCAACCTATTAGCGGAACACGTTCTATACTTCCACACAAATAAGCATGACATTTGTAAGAAAATAATCATGGTAAGACTAAACTAGACAATCCTACACACAAGAATGCATGAAAACAGTACCTATGCATATAAAGAGAACACGCACAATTCTACATGCTCACATGGATGCATCAAGTTTAATTGAATTTGTGTTGAATACATACATGGTTTAAAGTAATTTTGTAAAATATCCTAGATATTGGAAGACTAACATCACCGTTGGATTCCTATAGAGGTTTGGCACGTATTCTATAAAAGGTTGGCATCATTCTGAGGTGTGGAAGGCAGGCTAACACGCGAATGCCATCGGTGGCATCCGGTTCATACGGCCGCGCGGTCAAACTGAAACCTACGGCCAGAAACCATGTCTAGGAGGTAGATACTAGTGAGTCTAACATGGTGGTGCAAGGAAATTCTCGGATTCTCACCGAGCTCGATGTAGTAGTCGCGGGAAGTCGATGAACCGGACAAATGAACGCGCGAACTGCGACGTCTGTGATGAACGGATCGAACTTCCGGTTTCGGGAATGGAGCCTCCTCGTCCTCGGGCACCTACTGGCGCAGCAGCTCGGCCTTCCGTGATCGGAGTCGCCGGGAATAAGGACGGTGTTCGTCGGAGCTCGAGTTTGGGTCGAGGGAGAGCCTAATGCTCTGGTGGCGATGGGAGCTGGAAAGGAGAGGGATGGGCGACTAGATGCTTGATATAGGGAAGGGAATCACAACTTTGATGAGGCAAGTAATCGGAGTTGATTGCTAGAAAGAAACGGACGCAGCAGTTTCCAAATTCATTGAGGAACCACTGGTAGAAAATAGGCCTATAGTCCCGGTTCGCCAGGGCCAGTAGTCCCGGCCGCGCAACCGGGACTAGCTCGGCACGACTAAAGACCCCCCCCCCTATAGTCGCGCCGCTTACGAACCGCGGCTAAAGGCCCGGCCACGTGGGCGGGTGGCGGAGCTGGGGGTCGGAGGACCTTTAGTCCCGGTTGGCCACATGAACCGGGACTAAACTTTATTTCGTTTATTTCCTTAATTCATTTGGGTTTCTAATTATTTTTCACACCAATTTTTCTCTCCCTTTTTTTCACTCCTTTTTTTTCACTTCCTTTTTTTCAGAATTTGTATTATTTGCTTAGTGTCTAACTACAATTATATCTAGTCAAATTACTTACTCGTGGTCAAACTCCCCGCTCGGTCACTCATCCTCCCACTACTCTAGCACTAGCACGCTTAACTTCCGAGTTCCACCCCGTCCCGCATCCAAGTGTTTCGCACGCATGTATGTAATAGTAGTATCATATCAATCTTATTAACATGTTGGTCGATGCCACATTTCTTTATTGTTTGAATTTCAAATAAATCTTTTAATAAACAAAAGTAATGATGTAATTAATAATTTTGAATAAATAAATAAACATTAACTTTTTAATTTGTATTATTTCTAAAAATACTATTAATATATCAAAATATTCAGAAAATAAAACTAATTCATTTTTAAATCTTAAAAAATACATATAATATATCAAAAAATTAAGAAAAATAATACTAGTTCATTTTAAAATCTTAAAAATACAAAAAATATATCAAAAAATTCGGAAAATAAAACTAATTAATTACTTTATGTCTTAATCAATCTTGTGCAGTCATTTACTTGACTATACCTATTCATGGCTCCTTACTAGAAGAAACAACTAAGACTAAAACATGTGCTTCACTAATTGCGACAACCACACGAATTCACTTTGATGATACTATGCCTCCTATATATGATGATTGCAATGAAAATTATGAATGTTTAACTCCCACTATCACTAATGAGGATTTTACTGTAGAATCTATTCATGATGCTACTGTAGATTTTCATTTTTAGATCATGGGTCTTAGTTCTAGTATTGACTAGATATATGTTTTTCTGGCTTAGATTAATTTTTGGTGAACAGATATATAGAAACTGTAGTTTTTCTGTTTTGTTTTCTTCATGTGGTTTTGTTTGTTTGTTTTGAAATGTGTGTTTGACATAATATAGAAATAGTATAGCTAGGAATTAATATAGAAATAATATCCATTACACTTTGCAACACTTTGCAAATTTTTCCAAGTCATTTAACTTTGCAAAAATAGTTTTATGAACAACAAAAGACAAGTGAATAGAACACAATCATATCACATTCATAACATAGAGTCTTACGATCACACATAACACAAACATAAGTCTCACAATACAAGCTATGCTTCAAGAGCTACATACTAATTAAGATATCCATTACATACTAAGATATCCATTACATGCATATATCGAACGCATACATCTATATCTCCGTCGAGTAGATGCGGAACAACTCGTACGAAACGTATGCATCTATGGCTGCATACTTGACGTTGGTCCAGTCCAGTGGGTTCTTCCCCCAATACCTATGATTCCTGGAGGGGAAACGAGACTTCATGGTATCGTAGCCCTCGTGGATGAAGGCAGTTGCCATGGGAGCCATCCCGGTCTTGGGCCCGTTCAAATCATCAAAATGGATAAGGTCCTGAAGATCAATGTAGTGATCTTCAGGTATCACAATACCCAAGCGCATCAACTTCTGACGGTCTTGCGTGATGTCAACGCTGCAGAAGTCATACCCCTTGTTGACAAGAAAATCAACAAGTGCCGGAGAATGCTTTGAACTACTGCAACAACAAAAATTTGTTACGTGTTAGATATGTTGCAACACATGTATTCTTCAGATGCAACAAACAAATCGAAGATGCAAGATTGTACGTGTGCGTTACCTTGACCATTGGAAGACCAATACGGCCTCCTTGAACGCAATCTGGATGACGGCAACATCCCGTTGATCCGCCGTATACTCTAGATCAAGCCCGAAGAACCGGTGTTCATCGAGAGAGGAGAAATAGAGTTCGGTCAAATGCGCAAGACAACCGGGGAGCCTCTCGCAATTGTTGGTGTAGCACACGTCCAGACTTTTGCCGCATGGTGTGGGCACATCATATCTATTCCAAACTTCAGCCATGGTGCTTGGTGGAGGAAGATCGAAGAGAGGGAAGAGAAGAGAAGAGAGAAGAAGAAACAGAGACTCGGGTGCGCACTGTAGCAATGGCGCCCTTCTGCCTCTCGCTCGCGAAATAAACCGCCGCGCGGGAGGCGAGCAGTTTGTATCTTTAGTCCCGGGTGGCCAGGCGAACCGGGACTAAAGGCAGGGAGGCTAGCGGCCGGGAACCATTAGTCGCGGGTGGCGACGCCAACCGGAAGTTAAGTCCTCCACGCGTTTCCCAACCCACGAGGCATGACCCTCGGTCACGGGTCTCCTCGCGACCCGGGACTAAAATCCCGTTAGTCACGGGGCGCGAAGTTTGGGGACTAATGGGGGCGTATGGAAGGCCTTTTTTCTACCAGTGAACCCTTTTACTGCTCCTGTGCATGCGGAGGAGAAAAGAAGTGGCATAGCAATCGAGTGTTTCCTCGGGGTAGCCTGATGTGCTGGGCTGTCCCGTGCATAGGTACGATTCTGCTCTTGGACTTTGTTCCGTGTGTGCGCGCGTACGAATCGAATTGGCTTGGCCTGTGGAAGTGATCTAGTACTCTAATCCAATGGCACTTTCGTGGCCTGATGCGGTTGCTGCTAGGTAAGCAAAGAAGTAACAAGAGAAGAAGAGAGAACGTACGGCTCAGCTTCTGTACGTCTACACGTCAAAGAAATAAGGAGAGGAAGAAACAAAATAATATGAAGAAAGGAATAAAAGGCTAAAAGAAAAGACTTGGTGCATCAGTGCATGTACGTACAAGAATTAGGCCAATGCATTGGCATGCACGTGCATGTGCCATGCATAGCTAATCAAACAATGTGTGTCTATATCCAAAGGCCAAAACCGAATAGAAAAATTTGGAGAATCCAAATATGAAAAAAATTGACAAATCAAGAGCAAATGAAAATAAGCACTCAAACTCTTGTTTTAAATATCTAATTAATTATGTTGGAAATTAATATTATTAACTCCGAATAAAATATTTATTTTATTTATTTGTCGCAACATCCTTTGTTTTTAGAAAGAAAAAAAATATTAAACCCGTAAAAAAAAATCAGAATCTTACAAATCTACTCACCTTAAAAGGGAATCACGACCCCGTGATTCGGCCTAAGAGAAAAGATTCGGAAACTCCTTCCGGAGAGCATCTTCTCGTTCTCATGTTGCTTCTTCCTCGGAGTGGTTACTCCAAGTCAAATCATCTTGAACTTCAATGATGTCTAAAGAAGTCTTCCGACCCTCTTCTTCTGGCTTATCAAAACATTTCTTCAGCTGAGACACGTGGAACACGTTATGCACATATAACAACTTTTCAGGAAGTGCCAACTCATAAGCAACTTCCCCACGTCGAGCAGTGATTGCAAAGGGGCCAATGTAGCGGGGTGCCAACTTGCCCTTGATTCCAAAACGGCGCATTCCACGAAGCGGGGATACCTTCAAGTACACGTCGTCGCCAATCTTGAAAGCTAAATCGTGACGACGTCTATCAGCGTATACTTTCTGTCTAGATTGTGCAGCTCGCAACCACTCTTGAATCATCTTCACTTGCTTATCAGCTTCCTCTAGCGTGTCGGGTCCAAAGACTTGGTTTTCTCCCACCTCATGCCAGTTAAGCGGGGTACGACACTTCCGTCCATACAAAGCTTCAAAGGGAGACATCTGTAGACTTGCCTGAAAACTATTATTGTAAGAGAACTCTGCATAAGGCAAACTCTTATCCCAAGTGCGCTTACAGGTTAACGCACATGCCCGGAGCATGTCTTCCAAAATCTGGTTCACTCTCTCAGTCTGTCCATCAGTCTGGGGATGGTAAGGCGGTGCTAAAATTCAACTTTGTGCCAAGAACTTCATGTATCTTCTTCCAGAATCTTGACGTGAATTGAGTACCTCGATCAGACACAATCTTCTTAGGAACTCCATGAAGGCAAACAATTCTGGCCATGTATAACTCGACTAATTTCTCACCCTTATAAGTAATTTTCACTGGAATAAAGTGAGATGACTTGGTCAATCGATCTACGATGACCCAAATAGAATCATATCCTGACGATGTCCTCGGTAGTCCTATGATGAAGTCCATTCCAATTTCTTCCCATTTCCATTCAGGAACCTTGAGTGGTTGAAGTAATCCTGCAGGCTTTTGATGCTCCTCTTTGACCCTTCGGCATATGTCACACCTTGATACAAACTCAGCAATTTCCCGTTTCATGCTAGACCACCAGAAGCTAACTCGAAGATCATGGTACATCTTCGTACTTCCGGGGTGAATGGAGTAAGCTGACTCGTGCGCCTATTTCATGATTGAATCCTTAAGTTATTTTTGGTCTGGCACTAATAGACGGTCTCGGAACCAAATATTCCCCTTTTCATCCTCCTTGTAATTAGGTGCTTCTCCTGACTTAATCTTTTCTCGGATCTCTTCGATCCCGTTGTCATTTTTTTGGGACTCTCTGACTTGATCTTCTAGAGTAAACTTGACTTCTAACACATCCTCATTCTCAGCAAGACTCACATTTAGATTTAACTTTCTAAATTCCTCATGCAGTTCTGGTTGAGCTTCTTGAATCATTAGGTTATTGCAATAAACCTTTCTGCTCAACGCATCAGCTACGACATTAGCTTTACCCGGATGGTAGTTTACACCAATATTGTAATCCTTGATCAACTCTAGCCATCTCCTTTGCCTAAGGTTTAAATCTGGTTGAGTGAAAATATATTTTAAGCTCTTATGATCTGTGTATACCTCACAACGGTTACCAATAAGGTAATGCCTCCAAATCTTCAAAGCATGAACTACATCAGCCAGTTCTAAGTCGTTTGTTGGATAGTTCAACTTATGGGAGCGTAACTGCCTCGATGCGTAGGCCACTACTTTGCCTTGCTGCATGAGTACACAACCCAATCCTTGCTTAGAAGTATCACAATATACTTCAAAATCCTTTCGAATATCCGGTAGTATCAACACTGGAGCAGATGTTAATCTTCTCTTGAGTTCTTGAAAACTAGTTTCACACGCCGGTGTCCACTCAAACTTGTTCTCCTTTTTGATTAACTGGGTCATAGGCCTTGCGATTCTTGAAAAATCTTCAATGAAGCAGCGGTAGTATCCCGCAAGTCCGAGGAAACTGCGTATCTCTGACACATTCTTTGGTTGCTTCCAACTAAGTACTGATTCAACTTTAGCTAGGTCCACTGCTACTCCTTCTGCTGATATAACATCACCAAGGAAGTCCACTTGCTTCAACCAAAACTCACACTTGCTAAACTTGGCATAGAGTTGATGTTCCCTAAGCCTTTCGAGAACAATCCGAAGATGTTTCTCATGTTCTTCCTCATTACGAGAGTAAATCAACACATCATCAATGGATACCACTACGAACTTGTCTAGATATTCCGTAAATACTTTGTTCATGAGATTCATGAAGTAAGCTGGGGCATTCGTGAGTCCGAATGACATCACAAGAAATTCATACAGACCATATCGAGTGACGAATGCTGTCTTGGGTATATCTTCTGGTCGAATCTTTAGCTGATGATATCCCGACCTCAGATCTATCTTGGAAAATACAGAAGCTCCCTTCAACTGATCAAATAACTCATCGATCATCGGTAAAGGATACTTATTCTTGATGGTTACTTCATTCAGGGCACGATAATCCACACACATGCGCATGGTACCGTCCTTCTTCTTCACAAACAAAACCGGTGCTCCCCAAGGCGAGGTGCTCGGTCTAACATATCCCTTCTCTAGGAGTTCTTCGATTTGTTTCTTCATTTCTGCTAGTTCATTTCCCGGCATTCTATATGGTCTCTTTGCAATAGGAGTAGTGCCAGGTGTCAACTCAATGGCAAACTCTATCTCACGGTGTGGTGGTAAGCCTTGTAACTCATCTGGGAACACGTCTGCGTATTCCTTAACCACCCGAACATCTAACATATTGGTCTCCTTCAGGCTATTTAGCAGGCTATCCGCTGCAGATTGGGGTGCTAACTCGGGCTTGTAGTCCACCACAACTCCATCATCACTGGTTAATGATACAGCTCTAAGCCCACAATCTATCATAGCTTTGTGTTTCCCTAACCAATTCATGCCCAAAATGACATCTAACCCTTTTGAATCTATCACAATGAGGTTTGCTAGGAAATCCACCCCTTCTATGGTTAGTAACACTTTAGGGCATCTTAAACCCGTTCTAAGAATTCCCCCGGGTGAGTGTATTGCCATTGCTCGACTCATACCCTCAGTTTTCAAATGATATTTTTCGGCAAATTGCTTGGAAACAAACGAATGGGAAGCTCCAGAATCAAAAAGTACTGAACCATAACATGAGTTGATTGGAAACATACCAAGAACAACATCTGGTGCTTCCTGAGCTTGCTCGGCCGTGATGTGGTTAACTCGACCATGTCCTGGTTGTCCCGATGCCTGGGGCGCTCCTCCTGGGGTAGTTAGTATCCCTCGTCCACGTCCTGCGGCTGGTGTCTTAGTTGCAGTGCCCAGGTTAAACTTCACCGGTGTCGGCCCCGTGTTCTTCTTGCTGGGACATGCAGCAGCAAAGTGGCCCTCTCCACCGCAAGAGTAGCAATTCTTTCCAGCAGTGTTGGCATGATTTCCTCCGACTTCAGCTCTCGGAGTGCGATATGCACTGGGCTGAAAGTTACTGTTAGGCCTTGTTGGCTTTGCAGTTGCTCCACGGTAACCTGGGTGAACAATACTCTTCTGGCGCGGGCTACCAGCCCCATGGTGACTCTGTGGTGCTTTCCGCTTGCGGTGCTCCTCAAGTTCTTTCTTTGAGTTCTCCTGAAGAATAGCCTTATTGACAAGGCTTTGAAAATTGGCGAAGTCATGTGAGACCAATATATCCTTTAGTCCTGGATTCAGCCCTCTCAGAAACCTAGCAGTCTTGTCCGCCTCAGTGGGAATATCTGCTTTCCCATAGCGAGAGAGCTGGGTGAAACGGTCCCAATACTCAGAAACAGACATCTTCCCTTGGGTGAGAGCTCGAAATTCATCTCTCTTCAGCTCCATGAGACCAGCAGGAATGTGCGCCGTGCGAAAAGCCTCTGAAAATTCATCCCAAGTGATTCCCTCAACATCATCATGTGCTTCACAATAGTTCTCCCACCAATCTCCGGCTACACCACTGAGTTGGTGCGCCGTGAACTTCACACGGTCTTGCACATTGACACTAACCAAATTGAGCTTCCGTCGGATGTCCTTCAGCCAATCATCCGCCTCTATGGGGTCTGCTGATCCAGCAAAAGTCGGTGGCTTTGTTCTCATGAACTCCGCTAGCTTCGAAGGTGGCGGCGGCGGGTTCTGGTTTTGATTCTGGTTGTGGTTTTGATTTGCTAGGTTAGCAGCAAGTTGTTGCAGCAGTTGTGTCTGCATAAACATCAGTTGCGCCATGTCAGGTGGCGGAGGTGGTGGCGGCATGTCCTCTTCATTCTCTGTATCGGTGTACGTGTCATGAACTTCTCCCTCCACAAAGTTCTTTTCAAACGCTGGTCCGCGACCGCGACCACGTCCACGTCCAAGTCCTCCGTGACCACGACCTCGGTTTCCGTTCATCCTGTTTCCGTTCAAAGTTAGGATATACGAGAGGGAAAAGAAGAGAAAAAAAAACTAACCCCAAACCAACATGCAAATGCAATAGGCACCCAGTAAAATGAAGAAGCAAGGAAAATATTCCAGAAGAAAAATCACACACGTGGGTTCAAATTTAGTAGTAGCTATACCATAAGTATGAGTCGGTATAGTCCACTACTTAGCACACATATATAGTAGAAAAAAATAGCTAATCGTTTCTCACTTATTGAATAAATAAATAAAAGCTGGTGGACTCTCTCATGGTTTGCTACACTACTCGACCAGGTAGCCAAACATCTCAGGCCCTGCATACGGCTGCGCAGGTGCTGGTACAAAGTGCAGCTCCAAGGAAGGCTCGGTAGCTTCAGCTTCTTGTGTTGCAGGAATCATCTCTTCTGGCTCGGTCTCCTCATCTGGCTGGTCGTCCTGCTCACGCTGTGCCGACCGTGCAACTGGAAGAGCGAGCGGCGACGGCGGTGGTGGTGGCGCAATCGCCCATCGTGTAAGGCGACGCTTCTTCGCCGGAACTCGAAGACGCCCGTGATACAGTATCCTCCGCCGTGGCGCACGAGATACAGTGTCATGCGGCACCTCCTCCTGTGCCTCGCCCACGATCATATTCCCTGTAGTAGCTTCCGCCATGTGCGCGGCGGTGATGGCCTCTTCAGCAGCAGTCTCAGCAGCCTCACGTGCAGCATTAGCAGCAGCTAAAGCTGTGTTGGCTTCCATTAACATTTCCTCCAACCTCTCAGCTTGGTCCTGGTAGTGGTGGTGCAGGTGACGTGATTCCTCCAACATGGATGCAGTGGCGACCAAGCGACGCTCTAGTCCAAAGTTGAGAGATGACATGCGGATGAGTGTAGGGTTGTCTTCTTCCTGGTATCTCATGTTCTGACGCAGCAGTCCTCCATCCTCTCTATAAGCGAAGTAACGGAATGGCGTGTAGCGCAGTTCAGCTTGGTAAGTCCCCGCCATCTGCTGCATCGCCCGATGAATAACGTGAATGGTAGAATCCTCAAAGTCCTCTCCATCAGCTGTAAACTGGTGACCTCTGGTTCCCGGGCCGCGTCCACGTCGTGCCAGATTGGGGTACACTACAAGGGTGACTCGGATCAGTTCTTCATTCCAGATAGTCCGGACAGTGTGTCCAGTCGCTTCTGGGTCACGGTCATAACCTAATTGCGATAACATGTCACGAAACTGCTGTCCAAGGTTGCCGAACTCCTCAATCCGACGAGTCGAAGGTACTGCCATCTACGCACATTTGAATAAGAAGAGAATAATCGGGAACAATAGAAAAAAATTATCATACAAAAGGAATGCAAATAAGAGAGACAAGACATGCTACCATTCACGTTATTCATCGGACGATGCAGCAGATGCCGGGGACTTACCAAGCTGAACTGCGCTACACACCATTCCGTTACTTCTCTTATAGAGAGGATGGAGGACTGCTGCGTCAGAACATGAGATACCAGGAAGAAGACAACCCTACACTCATCCGCTACATGTTTTCCTTACACTTTATGTCATTTATCGATTTTTCGGACTAACCTATTAATAAGATGCCACAGAACCAGGTCCATGTTTTCTGTTGTTTTTAGTTTCATAAAAGTTGTTCTGAAAATATTCTCAGAATTGGATGATTCAAAAGTCAGAAGTCATAGAATTCCTGACACGTCCCGGAAGTTAAGAAGACCTGGAGGGGGCCTGGAGCCCCCACACCATGCCTCCACGCGGGCTAGCCCCTGGCCGCGACGGGGGGTGGTGTGGGCCCCTCGGGCGCCCACCTCCATCGCCCTTTCGCCCATATATACCTTCCGATGCATAAACCCTAGAAGGATCGGCCTTTCTTCACGAAAACATCCGTAGCTACGCCGCCACCGCCGGCAAGTTTCGGGGGACAGAAATCTCTATTCCGGCACCCTGCTGGGATGGGGAAGTGCCCCCGGATCCATCTCCATCAACTCCACTGCCATCTCCATCGCCGTTGTTGCTTCCTATGATGAGGAGGGATTAGTTCTCCCCCGGGGCTGAGGGCTCGACCGGTAACTATGCGTTTCATCTCTCTCTCCCATGATGTGATCTTTATGTGATCATGAGCTTTGTAATCTAGTTGAATATTTAGATGTACTCTTCATATGTTATGCTACTCAAGTGGATTTGTTATGAGATCTCCGTAGACACTTTGATCACGGTGTAAAGGTGACAGTGTGTGCACCATGTGGTTTAGCATGATATTTTGTGTTGGATGACCCTATGAAATTGTGGTATTTTTCTAGTACCTTCTATGGCGCTCATAGTGATAGTGTGGGGTTAACTAGACATGGGAATGCGACTTTGAGGAGTGTTGTTACAACCCTACGCAATGAATTGGTGTTTGTTATTCGACCGGAGAGTGATTTAGAGTAGCATAGTGAAGAGATGATATTTATGTATTCAATTATGTTATCATTGTTGAGAGTGTCCAATAGTTAAAGTATGATCCCTAGGCTTTGTTTCTAAGAATTGATACACCGTTTTCAACCAGTTCTATTACATGTTTGCTTGCTGTCATTTTTATTTCAGATTGCTATTATCACTTATACACATCCATATTACTTGTATTTCACTCTCTCTTCAGCGAACTAATGCACCTATATAACTGACAATTGTATTAGGTGTGTTGGGGACACAAGAGACTTCTTGTATCGTAATTGCAGAGTTTCTTGAGAGGGATACCATTGACCTTTTCCTCCCTAATTTCGATAAACCTTGGGTAATCCACTTAAGGAAAACTTGTTGATGTTCTACAAACCTCTGCACTTGGAGGCCCAACACTGTCTACAAGAATAGAAGCGTGCGTAGACATCAAGCACTTTTCTGGCGCCGTTGCCGGGGAGGTAAGGTAAAAGGTTCTCAGATCTTTTATGGGTGCTCGAAGTTATTTCCTTTAGATTCTGCAATTATTTCTTTTTGTTTCTTGTTTTCACTAGTTGGGCTGATTTTTACTTGTTGCTTGTTTTTATTTTTACTAGTTAGTATTAATGGAAAACAACAAAAATATGAGAGAGCTTTATTTGCATTCTAGTAGCAATGTTATTAGCATTAATTATTTGGATACCATTATTTCTAGTACCATGGAAAAGTCTGAGCTTGGGGAAAGTAGTTTTTATACTTTTTATTTCCCCAGCTTTAGAGGAGAAAATTTGCTCTGATGATACTTTATCTCCCACATGTGATAAATCTAATGATGCTTGTGATATTTCAAATCCTTCTGCTGAAAGTGTTCCTTTTGAAATACCTATGAAAATTGTTGAACGTGCCACGAATAACTGCTATTTTGGAGATGGAACTGTCTATCCTTATGATTATTTACTCTTTATACATAAATTATGCGGGTTGTTCAAGTGTGCATTTATTTCAATGGACAAAGTTAAGAGGTGGTTATTCTCTTTGTCACTTAAGGACAAAGCAAGGGAGTGGTATGGGCTACTAGACGATCCTCGTCATTTGGAGTGGAAGGAGCTTGAATCCCTATTCTATTCTAAATTTTATTCTTCTCATGAACTGTATTTAGATAGGAATTACATCTATAAGTTTTGTCCTCACGATGGAGAAATCATTTCTCAAGCTTGGGTAAGACTGAAAACATTAATACTTAAATGTCCTAACCATGAGCTTTCTAAGGAAATAATTGTTACTAATTCTATGCAAGTCTTTCAGGACATTACAGGGATTATCTAGATGCATGTTCAGATGGTTCTTTCTCAAGTAAGAATATTGAAGCTAAATGGGATCTTCTTCAAACAATTGAAACCAATAATGAAGGTTGGAATAACGACAAAGGTAAAGAATCAGGTATAAACTATGAGTATGATTGCATTAACTTCCCGTTCGGGAGCTCTCCAGCTCCGTGCTCTGCTTCCAGAGCACACAGAGCGGCACCGAACACGTCAGCGCCGAGGATCTAAAAGTATGGAGCGGAGCGGCATGCAGTTCCTTTTCGTGGAGCAGCGTTGCGCTCGCTCCTCGCTTTGACAAAATCCGGATCAGTTGAAATTTACAGAAAATGCCACCGCCAAGTGACATCCCGAACATGTACGCTCCTCTATTTCTCTTCTCTCTATCACCAAACATGGACAGAATCAATAGAGGAACGAGCACAAGTGCGCTTGAACCCTATCATACACTGTTACAGGATTCGAGTGCGCCCACTGCTTGAATCAGTCGCTCCATGGCTGAATTGAGGCCGACGACGACTAATCTTGCTCCGCCCTCCGCCAACTGAAGGATCCTCGCCGCGAATCAAGACCACCCGCTGCTGCCTCGGTTCTGTTTTGTCCGTGCCAGGAGCTCGCCGCCACTTCCCACGTCCTTCCTACGCTGCCAGGAACTCGCCATGGTCGCGTTCATCCTTTCTGGGTGAGAAGTTGCTAGACTCTAGCCCGTCTCTAATGCCGGTTGTACTACTACTGGGCTTGAAGTGCCTCGCATGGGCTGGCAGCCTAGGCTCCCATGGAGCTGAGCGCTACCGAACGGGCCTCCACGCCTCTACAATCCGGGGAGCGCTCTCAGCCTGGAGCGGAGTGGAGAGACGCTTTTTTCTAGAGAAGTGCGTTGCCGAACGGGCCCTAAGTATTTCACTGAAACTGCTAATTTTCAAGAGCTTAGTGCTAAATACGGTCTTGAAGCTCAAATGATTATTGGTTGGTATAGTCATTTGCTTCTTATATTAATGTTCCTAAATCAAATGGGGACACACATCATGAACCTTTTAAAGACACTTTCATGAAAAATGAAACTGTTATTAATGATTGCAATGAACATGCTCAAACTTCTGAAAGTACTATTTCTTATAAGCATGTTAATTTTGTTGGAGAACTTAGACCTTGTGAAAAGAATCAAACCGAAGAAGATTATTGCATTCATCATAGGAATGAAAAAATAGAAAGTGGGACAGGGCTTCAACGCTCAGGGTGTAATAGCTATTCGAATACTGGAAGTTTGTATTGTGATGACATGATCACTCCTAATCAGCATGATGAACTTACTTTATTTTTGGGGTGTGAAGTGTTCTCAAGAATAACTTCTTTGGTAGATATGAGTGCTCTTGATAGATATAGTGTCATGCATGGTTGTCATCTTTATTGTGTTAATAATTGCCACACAAATACTTACATACAAACTATTATAAAAGAGGAGACTTTACCAAAATATGACAGGGCTAATATTTGTTTTCATCTTATTAATGAAGAGGAGGAATCCTCCAAAGTTCTTTATTGTTTCTGACAATAAACCAGGGTATGTGGAGAAGCTTCCTTTCAAGCCTCTCCCTCCTATAGAGAGAAAGAAGAAGAAGAAGAAGACTAAAAGGAGAGAGGTAACGGTATCTTCCCTTAAGCATGTAGTTCCTATTATTGTTTTTGATGAGTCTAAACTCGATGATTTTCCTATGCCTGTTATTTATGAAAGTGATCATGATTGGGAGAAACACACTACTTTTGATATTGGAAATCTCTTTGGTACCAATTATGAAAATGATGATAATTGTTGTACTATTAGTACCATCCATGTTCCTTCCAATGATGATATAGAAATCTCTAAGCTTGTGGATGATGTGTTTGAAAATCCTTTTTCTACTGATGATTATATGCTTGATACATCTATTTCTAGTAAAAATGATGATATTGCTTATGATGATAATATGCCTCTAGTCTTTGATAACTATTATAAAATATGATATAACATAGGCTATGATTACAATTATCCTTATGAAACTTGTCATAGTTATGGAGGGGTTACCCAAAACCATCTCCCTAATATACAACTTGTCTATCATGTTGGAGTTATTTATGATGATTACAATGATAAATATTTTATTTTCAGTCCACCTACTGTTGAGAAGAAAATTAATTCTGACTACAAAATGCCTCCTATGTTTGATGATTATGCACTACTAGGAAAAAGCTTACCCGTGACGCACCAATTAGCTTATCCGTGACGCACCAGGGCGCGTCACGGCTATCACGCCGCGCCTATTGGTTTAGCCGTGACGCACCGAGCTGGTGCGTCGCGTCTATTGATACCCGTGACGCACGGTCACGGTGCGCCGCGGATACCGCGAGGCACGTCACGCCTAACTAAGGAGGTGCACCACGGCTAGGAATATTGGTGCGTCACGGCTAAGTAATGCCTCCAGGGCTAAGTTACTGGGTGCGCCACGGGTATGAACTTTTGCACGTCACGGCTATCCTCCCAGGTGCGTCACGGGTATCCTTTTTGGTGCGTCACGGCTATATTGTGTTGTATTTTTTTGAAATACGCAGTACCGTATTTATACAGGTATATACACAGCTCAAATACATAAAAATATCAGTAAACAAAATGTATCAAAACAGTTCTCTGACGAACAAATGATATATCAATAATACAACATTAAATCAAATCATACCTACATACGGTTAATCATC